>CM066032.1:1734624702-1737197871 GCA_033557465.1 Ichthyophis bannanicus
GGGGAGGAGAAGCAGCCAGTAAAGCTTCCATTGCAAGGTGGCTTAAGGAGGCTACAGCATCAGCTTACATTTTGAAGGG
The DNA here is from genome assembly GCA_033557465.1 of Ichthyophis bannanicus. NCBI lineage: Eukaryota > Metazoa > Chordata > Amphibia > Gymnophiona > Ichthyophiidae > Ichthyophis > Ichthyophis bannanicus. The sequence goes on from CM066032.1 coordinate 1,734,624,782, forward strand.
CAAGCCGGTGCCGGAGGGCATTAGAGCACATCGACTAGGGCACAAGCGCCGTCATGGGCCGAGTGTCAGCTAGTGCCGCCGGTTGATATTTGTAAGGTGGCTGCTTGGTCGTCTTTCAATACGTTTGTGAAGCATTACCGTCTAGATGTTCAGGCAGAGAGGGATACTAGGTTTGGCTCAGCAGTGCTTCAGGCTGGCCTAGCAGGTCTCTCCCGTTGATTTTTTCACTGCTCTGTTACATTCCCAGAGGTTCGGGACTAGACTAGAGGGACGATAAGGAAGGTGAAATTAGGCTTACCTGCTAATTGTTGCTCCTTGAGGAACTCCAGTCTAGTCCCGCATCCCTCCCTCGTTTATGCTATTACTGTGGCCTGAAGCATGGAATTAAGTTGCAAGGGAAGAGAAAGACTCTACTGTGAAGATGCAGGCCATAAAGAGTAAGTGTTCTGGGGGAGGGGAGTTTTGATTGAGGTCACTGTCCTCCGGGGAGCGGAAAGGGACAGACCTCAGTAGCACGGTTTCTTATAGGTACCTCCGTGTTTCGGAGGCGTTACAGCAGGAGCGGTTCCGGCTCTTTGCTTAGTTAAATTTAGGTTAGTGGACAATTGCTGATTCTATTGCTGCTTGATTATTGCTCTGGTGAGTCTGCTTTGTCAATAGATTACTGGTCAGAGGAGGCGGATCCAGGAGTATTTGTACCAGTGTCATCACAAGAGTGATGTTTCTCAGTCTCCACAGCTGCTGGAGGAGGTACTAAACCCAGAGGTTCGGGACTAGACTAGAGTTCCTCAAGAAACAATTAGTAGGTAAGTCTAATTTCATCTTTGCTTGCCTGTGGCTAAGCATCCCCAGCTAAAGGTGCCCCCTGGAGATGGGAATCAGCTGGGATCTATCTGAGATTTGGACTGTGACTTGGATTCAGATATCTCAGTTCTGGGCTCGGGTGTGGACAAATAGGTGTTCTTGCCTTTGGAGGATTGTGAAGAGGCCGGTGAGATCTGACTGTTCTGGAAGGAGGAATTGGTGGTGTTGATTGCCAGGGTCTCATCCATATTGAGCTTGGCGGATGCTCCAGGTATGGAGAAGGAGCCAAAGGAGCACCCACTCCTGCAAGGGTGCGAAAATCCACTGCTGTCTCGCCATTCCTGGAGGTGATCAAGGACATGATGCGGTCGGAGTTCTCTGGACTCCACGCCTAATGACTAGGAGTGTATAAGAAGATGTAAGCTCTCCTGGAGATGGAGTGCGTTGTGTGGTTTGATATTCCAAAGGTGGATGCACAGGTCACTGTGGTTACCAGATGGACCACCTTTCTATGGAACGCAGATAGGCTTAGAGGTTACTCTGGATTGCAAGTTGGTTGAAGAACCAGTTCACCATGGTGGCTGCTGTTCTTTAGTTGGTGGTAGGTGCAGGCCTGAAGCCTCGAGCCCTGCTCCAGCGGATTCAGTCTCTTCTGCTGGATGATACTAGTTTCTTTTGGAGTCTGCTGTGGGTACCATGTATAACCTGTTAAGTCTAGCGACCAGGGATAGTGCCCTGTTGATGGTGACACGGTGTTTGATTTGTCTGCAATACTGGGCAGCGGTCACATCTTCCAAAGCCCGGTTGACCCAACTGATCTTTGAAGGGAAGCTTCTTTTGGGGCCGATTTAGAGAAGCTGGTGAAGAACCTGGGTAAGACAAAATCTTACTGCCTTACGGAGTGCAGTTCCAGAGTCTATGAAGGTGGGCAAGACCCCTTTTCCATAAATCTTTACCTGCTCCTTGCTGGTGTGCTGTTCGGACTTCCCAGGGGGGTCTCTGGACTCCCTGTCATTACCAGCCTGGAAAGTCTTCTGGGTCATTCTCGTCATTTCACGGAGCACATGAGCCTGTTCTCCTGGGTGATCTTAGCAAAGGCAGATATTCCATCTATTTTGTGGTGCCAAGGAAGGACAGATGATTCCGGCCCATTCTGGACCTCAAGGTTGTCAATGAGCACTTGTGTATCCTGCGCTTCTGGATGGAAACTTTGTGATCCATTTCTCAAGCAGTGTACAAAGGGGAGTTCCTGGCATCTCTGGATTTGGCCGATACCTATTTTCACATCTCGATCTGGGAGGAACAGCAAGGTATCTGTTTGCCATGTTTGGCTCTCACTTTATTTGCCGTCCTCCTATTCGGAGATTCCACCACCCAAAGGATGTTCTCTAAGGTCAGTGTAGCGGTGGCTGTGCTGTGACGTCACCAAGTGATTTGTGTTCACCTATATCTGGATGACTGGCTCATCCGAGCCCATTCTCTTTGAGTATCTCGGGTAGCGACCCGAGTGGTGTCCTCTTTGGAAAGCCTCGGCTGAATAATCAGTCAGGGAAAGAGCCAGTTGATGTCTTCCCAGTGTCAAGTTCCTGGGAGCATATTTATATACTCTAGTGGGAAGAGTCTTCCTGCCTGAGGAGACAGTTAAAAGGTTGTTGGATTTCCTGGCACTGATCTGTTTGCAGCAGGTTCCAACAGGTCTGCGACTAAAAAGCTGTTTGATTATTTTCATCTAATTTCCATGTATATTGGTGTTCTGAAAACAAATAAAATATTGAAAAAACTCCTAGACGTCATAATTTGCCACAACATGCAAAATTGTCTTCAAATTTATCAAATTTTTTCAAATTTCTATTAATTCAAATTACTATTAATTAATTCACATAAGTGCATTTAAGATATAAAATGCCAAAAAAACCTTAAAGGGGTTGTCCGAGTTATGTAAAAAATAATATAGCACTGTAAATCTGATGGTCAGCAATATATACATAAGATAAGCAAGTTTTAAGTCCGTGCTTCTAATGGTAGAAGGGGTTAATCTTTCCTGAAGAATCCAGTGGAAGGGAGACCCAGGGCAGATAGCAGCAGCTCCGGTCAGTGCAGGGGGTGCGTGGCCAGCACTGTGACGTCTCGTGTACAGACACAGAACTGCCCTCTCCTGCATGCCACACTTGTGCACGAATCATCAGGTTCTTGGTTCTAGGCTGTTTACACTTTTTCATCGCAATTCGTATTAGCTCGTCATTCTTCAACCATTATGTTATGGCTCCGTGAAAGTGTATTAATTCGCCAGACAGTTTGTTTCATCTGTGGTGAATATATAGTGTTGAAGCAACAGCAGAATATTACAGACTTTGTGAAAAAAGTATACTTTGCATACTGGACTAAAAATTGGAGATCAAGATGAAGTCTGGGCGCCTCATAAAGTGTGCAAACGGTGTGTTGAGGACCTCCGAAACTGGTTCAAGGGTAAGAAAAAATCTTTCCATTATGGGATTCCTATGGTATGGCGCGAGCAAAAGAACCATAGTGACGACTGTTACTTTTGTTCATGCGATGTGAAAGGGTTTAATTCTAAATGGAAGCATTCCATTTCATACCCCAATCTTCACTCGGCAATTCGTCCCATCCCCCATGGCACAGATATACCAGTACCCAAGCCCCCTGCTACCTTGGAAGAGATACCTAGCTCCGATGAAGGTGAAGTCATATCTGAACCAGATGACGAATCAAGTTCTGACTTTGAAGATGATACAAGACCAAAATTGTTTTCTCAGGAGGAGATGAATGATTTGGTAAGAGACTTGAATCTTCCCAAAGATGTCGCTGAGTTACTCGGATCAAGGCTGAAAAGCAGGAATTTATTGTTGCCAGGAGTGTCATCTTCATGGTTCAGACATCGTGAAAAGGAGTTCGTTCCTTACTTTGCCCAGGAAGACAAGTTGGTTTATTGCATCGATGTCGAAGGTCTGATGGGTTAATTTAAAATCCAATATGATTCAGAGCAATGTCGTCTTTTTATAGATTCTTCAAAAAGAAGTCTCAAAGCAGTTTTACTCCACAACGGTTTTTACGCTTCCATACCTGTAGGTCATTCCGTACACTTGAAGAAAACCTACGAGAACTTGGAATTGGTTCTTCATAAACTTAAATATGAAGACCATGGTTGGCAAGTGTGTGGGGACTTGAAGGTCTTGTGCATGCTGCTCGGGCAACAAGCTGGGTATACCAAATATCCTTGTTTTCTGTGTCTATGGGACAGTCGAGACCAACAAAATCACTGGACCAAGAAGAGTTGGCAGCTGAGGGTGCTAACAGTCGGTGAAAAAAATGTCCTCCGAGAAACTCTGGTACCTTCCCATAAAGTTCTTCTACCACCTCTTCACATAAAATTGGGATTGATGAAGCAATTCGTAAAATCACTTCCAAGAGATGGAGAATGCTTCAAATACTTGGTCACCAAGTTTCCTGGCCTGTCTGAGGCAAAATTGAAGGAAGGTGTGTTCGTCGGACCAGACATTAGATGGCTTATAGTTGATCAAGAGTTTGTCAATACCATGACGGATCCTCAAAAAGAAGGGTGGATTGCATTTAAATTAGTCGTACAGAAATTTTTAGGCAATAACAAAGATCCTCACTACAAAAAGATCGTCGGACGAATGCTGAAAGCATTTCAAGCTTTAGGTTGCCTGATGAGCTTGAAAGTGCATTTCCTCCAGTCCCATCTTGACTACTTTCCTGAAATGTTTGGGAGCTGTGAGTGAGGAACAAGGTGAACGATTCCACCAAAACATTAAAGAGATGGAAAGGAGATACCAGGGAAAATGGAACATTACAATGATGGCAGACTACTGTTGGATGCTTCAGAGAGACATTCCAGATGCTACTCACAAGTGTAAATGCACCAAGAGGAGCCTCACAAGGAAGAAGAATCGAGTTTAGTGTGTGTAGGTGAGCTCATTTCAGTTCAAAAAAGGATTTTCATGAAAATATTGTAATAAAACTTTAATTGTATAAGTCTATTTCCATTTATTTTGAGGTATTGCCTTATTTAACATAGGTACCTAAATTGTCTGGAAACGTGATGTCCTATGACAAAATGGAGGTAATTTTCGGATTCAGCGCACCAAAAAACATAGAGATTACGTGGAATAACCAAAATAGCTCTCGAAAAAATTTTTTTTGCAGACCTGTGATTAGTCTGTGATTATCTTCAGCTCCTCGGATTGATAGCGGCAACAATCAGGATGGTGCCGTGGGCGTGTGCTCATATGTGGCCACTCCAACAGTCCTTGCTGACTCTATGGTTCCCTCGGAGTGGAGGAGTAGCCTAATGGTTAGAGCACAGCTTTACTCTCCCAACACATCAACGCGAATTAAAATTATTTGACTACTCAAATTGTGAAACCACTCATGTAATCTACTTGATTGTGTGCCCTTGTGGGTTAATATATGTAGGTAAGACCAAACGTATGGTGCACACTAGAATCATAGCACACCGTTGCTGCATAAGGCGCAAGGTTTTAGACAAGCCACTAGTCGCATATTGGGTTGAGGCAGGACATGCCAATAAGGATTTTAAATTTGTGGTCAGAGTAGTCAGACCACATTGGAGAGGAGGAGATTTGGAGAAGAACTTGATACAGCGATACATTTTTGAGTTGATCACGATGATTCCTAATGGTCTAAATGTAGACCAGGATTTCACTGTATTCTTTGGAGACTAAGGTTCCGTAGCTCCACTTATTCCCCCTTTTCTTTCTTTATAGCATTCTGAAGTAGACTGTTTTTACTGTATTTTTAGGAGACTAAGGTTTATGGCTCCTTTTATATCCCCCCTTTTTTTCTGTCTTCATAGTATCTGAAGTATTTGATTGTTGGAATTCTTCCGCTCTTTTCCCTCCCCCTTCCCCCTTCCCCCTTCACCTTTCACCATCCCTCTTCACCTTTCACCCTCCCTCTTCACCTTTCACCCTCCCTCTTTCACTTTTTCCCCTCCCCTTCCCTCTTCCCTCAATGAACTAAGTTATTTCAATAGATAGGTTGACCTTAGTTTGGATTTCAAAATGATTCACATGTTTTTATTATATGTATTTTGTGAGTAACGCTTTTGGGTGGCCTAATTTTAGCTACATTGGCTGTGTTTTTACTATTGCTCAATGAGTCTTTTTATCGGTTTAGTTCCTGTTACTATACTGTGAGTGTGTTTATGGTTTTTAATGCAGGTCACACTGTGCGCCCTATACTACCTGGATCTTTTCCTTTGTAGTCCAATTTTGAGTGTATACTTGGTCTAACAGTGATGTCATGACACTTGACCGTGTCACCCAGTCCTTGCGTTTGAGGCTGTTCGATTGGCCCAAGATTTTGACAGTTTTTCAAAAGATCTTTTATAAAGAAGAGTTCAAGGGTCGGTGTCTAATCTAATCAGCGCACAGTCCTTTTGCACCCTGCTGCTGATGGTCACAGGCAAGTCTCTCCGTTATATGTCAGGAATATGCCATGAATAGCCGCCTGCTTCAAAATATGCAGCAAGCATTTACTGGCTGTGAGTTTCATATGTTGCGATTTCTTCATTTTTGTCTGACCAATATGATTCTTGTGACAGCTTATTGTTTCAGTCGCCTTTTATGTTGGCTCAGTTTGGGAGAGAAGCTTGTGGTCATGTCAGTGTATGCTTTCTTTTGAAAAAGTGTGATGCATAAGATAGTAACATATTATATGACGACAGATAAAGACCAGTATGGTCCTTCTAGTCTGCCCAGCAAGGCAGCAAGAGTAGGTGCACCTGCTGCTCTGTGCAGGTCACCCTTCCCCATACCTTTGTTTAGGGGTGTACCCACCGCTTCGTGTAGATCACCCCTGAGATATAAGAGATAGTTATGTTTATTTTGATTTTATCCTGTTGCTATAAAGGGATCTACTGTGTCTGTCCCATGCCATTTTGGTCACTGTATTTACCCCCACCACTTCCATTGGGAGGGCATTCCAAGCATCCACCACCCTTTCAGTGAAAAACCTTTGCAAAGAAGAATCTTCTGTCTCAGCTCAGCACATTGTCAGGGTGGGCATTGTGGAAGTGAACCTCTCAGCCGGCACAGTCTGGCTTCAGAAGAGTGGTAATTAAGTCAAGAGGCATTTCAGTTGATTCTGCGCTGTTGGTGTCACCCTGAGATGGATCTGATGGCGATTTGTTCCAATGCCAAGTGTGCAGCTTTGTCAGTTGCTGTACAAAGATGGGGTCCAAGGATGTCAATGCCCTGGCTCAGCCTTGTCCATGTCGGCACCTGCTGTATGTTTCCTCCGTGGCTCCTGGTGGGACATGTGATCAAGCATATAGGGGACCTCCCTGGAAGGATTTTTCTGGTGGCACCACATTGGCTGAGGAGTGTGTGGTTCGGAACTCTGATGCAGCTCCTGCAAGCGCCACCTCTTTGCCTCCATTTTGGGGCCTTTTGTGTTGGGGACCAATCATCCTGGATGACCCAGCTCCTTTCTCGTTTACATCTTGGCTTTTGAGATGGCTAGTGCATGAGGGCTACCCTCCTCCAGTGGTTCCGCTCTGCTCAGATCTGGTGCCTCTTTGAGCAATGGGGTGGTGCACAGCAGCTGGCTGCTTAGGTGGTCAAAATGCTGTCTCTGTTGGGCTTTCTGCAGGATATTCTGGAGAAGGGCCATCTTATCTCCCTGAAAATTGAGGTTGCAGCTTTGGCTTGTTTCAGAGGTCCGATGGCTGGTAAGTCTCTAGCCTTACACCCAGATGTTTTCTTTAAGGGGGTTCAAAGTCTGCGTCTTCCCCTCGTGGTCTCTTCCTGAGATTTGTGTCTGAGGCTCCTGATGTCTGAGCCCTTTGAGCTATTGAAGTATGCTACTCTGAAGAATTTGACGCTCAAGATGGTCTTTTTGGTTTCGATTTGTTCCACAAGGCAGATTTCTGAACTGCGGGCTCTGTCTTGCCAAGATCCTTATGTATCTTTTTCTGAGGAGGCTATTTCCATTCGGCCTGTGCTTCCTTCTTACCTAAGGTGATTTCTCCCTTTCATGTGAACCAGGTGGGTTGCCTGCCCTCCTTTTCTATGGAGCAGTGTCAGGAAGGATAAGGATATTTGCCTTGTGGATGTTTGGAGGGTATTTCTCCATTACTTGGAGGTTACAGATTCTTTCCCTAACTCGGATAATGTTTTTAGCTATTTTCTAGCCTGTGCAAAGGTGAAGCAGCGGCTAAGTCTACATTGGGGCGCTGGATTAAGGAGGCCATTGTCTCGGCGTATCTCTTGCAGAACCAGCTGGTTCCAGAGTGGGTGTGCACCCATTCTACCCAAGCACAGGCGTCCTTGTAGGTGGATTGGAGCTTGGTAGCTGCTGCAGAAATTTCTTGGCTGCAGCGTGGGCATCACTTTCCACTTTAGTCAAGTATTTATTACTTGGATGTTCATAGGAGGGCAGACATGGCCTTTAACTCTGAGGTTTTGCGAGCTGGTGTGTTGTCCCCCTGCCGAGTGGAGGCATAGCTTTGATTCGTCCCACTTTTCTGGACTGGTCTAGTAGGATGATATAGAAGGTGACATTTTAGGTACCAGATGATGTCTTTTCCTTGAATCCTGCTAGACCAGTCCAGGGTCCACCCCTGGAACTGTTTGCAATCTGTTCTTCTGTGGCAGTACCCTTGCATCCGCTGTGATTTATATACTTACTTCTGCAGGTTCATCTTTGACTGACGGCCTTCTGTTTATGCTTTCCTGTGCATATTTCTCTACTGTTGATTATTAATTGTTGCTCATGTTCTCCGGGAACAAGCAGGAAGTCAGTCCTCACATATGGTTGACGTTGGCACTGACAGAGACCTCGCAGAAGCATCCCCCAGCTTTCAAAGAATGCCTTTGGGAGATGCCACCACACATGCATGGTCCCCTTCCTGCCCAAGGGTGCCATCTTGCTTGGTCTCCTTTTTTCCACGGAGCCCTTCAGACGTTCGTCTGGCTTGTCCCTGGAAAAAGTTGATTTTTCTCTCCGGGTTTCATACTCAGCTCCGGTGTTGCACCGGTACTCTTCCCATCTACCAACCTCATTGTCTTGGTGTCGAGTTGGGTCTCCTTTTGTAGTTTTTCGTCCTTTTCTTTTCCTGGCATCTTCATGCCTTTTTTCTCCCATTGGCAGCCCGGAGAGTCTTTGGCCTCGCAGGGGTACTTCTTTCCCCCATGGCTACCCAGTGGCTTTAAGAAGTGTGATTGGTGCTCTAAAATCATATCTTTGACCAACACACACGACTGCTGTCTCTGCTGCCTTGGGCCAGACCATGACCCGGTAGCCTGTGGTCTCTGCAAGAGGATGTCCAGTAAGGTCCTAAAGAACCGTCAGCAGCAGCACAGTAAGTTTTTCCCCAACTCCTCCATGCCTCCGACCTCGTGGGTCCTCAGAAAGGGGGTCTTCCTTGAGGGAACCCAGGAAGAAGAAACCCTCGAAGACGGTGTCCCTGGATGGTTCCGACCGGATGGGTGCTCCCTGGGCCCGGTCCCACAGTCCGAGGCATTTGTCTGAAGCATATGAGAAGGAGTGGCCTGCGAAGGTCCCCCAGAAGGATCCAACCGTGGACCTGCATCTGTCCCCAGAATCCTCTTCAGGGGAGCCGGTGTCTGACCCGAGTCCCTCGATGCCCACGCCGAAGTCTGCAGAGCCTTCTGGTCTGGCATCCAGAATGGCAGCCCTGGAGCACAGTTTGTCTGCCTTCATGGACCAGCAGCGGGTGCTGTTGTCCAGCATGACAGGTTCTTCTGTCCTGACCACCGGGCCCTCGATGTCCAAGACATCCCCGGAGCCCTAGCCGGTCCCCAGAGACCGAGATTGCGATCTGAATCCTGCTCGACGGGACCGCGTTTGTCCCCGGCAGGTTTGCCAGGCACCCGGCCACAGGGCATGGAGGGCCCTGAGACCCGCAGAGCAGCCCTCTTATGAGTCCTTGATGGACTACTCCGAGACGGATGATGAGGAGTCTCCCGATCCTGTTGCCACCGTGACGTCCCATCTGACTCACCCATCTCGGAGCCTCGACAGCATTCCCCACCCGAGGATATGGGCTCCCTTGATTTTGTCAAGGACATGTCTAAGGCCCTGGCATTCCCGACCGAGTCTGAGGAGGACCCTCAGGCGAATAAGTTGGAAATCCTCCTGTATGAGGACCCTCCACGGGAATCGCTCATGGTGCCCATCCCTCCCATCCTGGAACAGCTGATGCTCTGAATGTGGGAGACATCGGATTTGGTGCAGCTGGTGAGCAAACAGTTCAACTCGATATATCAAGTCCGCCGGAGCCTGAGTTTCCAAAAGTCACAGCTGCCGCATAACTCCATGGTGGTGGAGTCGGCCATGTGTCGGCTAAAAAGCCAGAAGACACACTCCTTGGTGCCTCCCGGCAGGGAGGCCCACACTCTGGACGCCCTCGGCAGAAAGTGGTACCAGGACTCAATGCTCATTGGCCACATCCAGGCCTACCAGCTGTACATGGGCATGTACCTGAGAGACCTGGTGAAGGATCTCACAGGGTTCTCAGCTGGTCTCACTGAGGAACCCTTGCAGTGGTTCAAGAACCTGGTCAAAGCTGTCTTTGAATGCTCCAAATTCATGTCTCGGGCAGCCTATGACGGGTTCAAGTCAGCAGCTTGAGAAGCAGCGGCTGGCATTGGTGCATGCCGCCAAGCTTGGCTACAGTCGTCCGACCTCGAGCAGTGGGTTCAAGACAAATTGGTCAATGTCCCCTGCCAAGGAGAGAACCTCTTTGGCAAACCCATGACCGACAAGGCTGCCGAGTTGGAGACAGAGTACATGATGAGGACCAGGCTCTCCAACAAGACCGCTGCCCCTCCCCAACAGAAGGGCTTGGGTAAAAAGTCCTTTACCCGAGGAAGGGAGCTGCATACAGAAACTACCTACCTTATCAGCCTCCCCAGCTCCCCAACAGGGTCAGCAGGCCAAGGGACATGGGCATGGCCCTCGTAAGCAGAAGGCTCCAAAACCCCAGGCACCGGCTCTGGCCCAGCCAGGGGGTAGTTTTGACTCCTTGAGTATAGCCTATCTACCCTAAGGAGATCAGCAGCCCAGAGGGGGACGTCTGGCCCTCTGTGCCAAGAGGTGGGTGACCATCACCACTGATTCCTGGGCACTAAGGGTAGTCAGGGAGGGTTACCTCCTCCATCTGACTCAGACACCTCCCCCTTATTTCCCGGGAGAGCCCCTCGGGTCTCCCCTCCACCGGGACCATGTTCTGAAGGAGTTGTCAGGTCTTCTTGAGGACAAGGCGGTGGAACCAGTGCCCCACCACCTCATGGGCAAGGGGTTCTACTTCAGGTTACTTACTCATGCCAAAAAGGACAGGGGGCCTCAGGCCCATCCTCAACCTGTGCAACCTCAACAAATTCCTGCTGAGGGAGAAATTCAAGCTCCAGCAGGGAGTCTGGTTATGCTCCTTAGACCTCAAGCATGCTTATACCCATGTCCTCGTCCACCCCAACCACAGGCAATACCTGCGGTTCGTAGTGGGGGCAGGCATTTTCAGTACAGGTGCTCCCCTTCGACCTAGCCTCTGCCCAAGCATTTTCACAAAATGCCTGGCAGTCGTGGCTGCCTTCCTCTGGCTCCAGGGGATCTTCATCTTTCCCTATCTGGACTGGCTCGTAAAGAGAGACACGGCCTCAGAGGTGCAGCAGGCCACTGCATGCACCATCCAGGTTCTGCAGCACTTGGGATTTGTCATGAACTACCCCAAGTCTCACCTCCTCCCGACACAGTGTATGGAGTTCATTGGGGCAAAGATCAACACTCTCCAGTCGAAGGCTTTCTTGCCCAGGGACCAAGCCAGTTGTCTCAGGACTCATGTTCGGGACATACAGTACCGTCCCTCCCCTGGTTTCTCCTGCACCTCCTCGGGCACATGGCCTCCACATGAGGGTGGCACAATGGTGTCTTCGGGACCAGTGGCCTCAGGTCACGGGCTGCCTCTGAGACAGAGTTTCTGTGACCCGCCAACTGGCGGATTCTCTGCTCTGGTGGCAGTCTTCCCAGCATCTTGAGGTGGGCATTCCTTTTCTGGCCCCAAGCACCTCACCATGCTCCCTGCTTGGCTGGGGAGCCCACTGTGGAGATCTCTGCACTCAGGGCAACTAGTCACCAGAAGAGAGCACCCAGCAGATCAACGTCCTGGAGCTCCTCCGAGCCATACACCTGGCCCTGAGGGTTTTCTGTCACCACCTGCGTCAGATGGCTATGTTCTATGTGAACAAACATGGGTTTATGGAGTCTCGTACCCTTTGTCAGGAGGCACTGGTCCTCTGCTCATACGCAATCCAACAGGGTATCCTCCTGTGGGCAGTGTACCTGCCAGGCCAGGACAATCTGCTGGCTGACAGCCTCAGCAGAGTTCTCCAGCTGGACCCCAGGGTAGCCAGTCGGCTTTTCTGGCTCTGGGGGGAACCCATGGTGGACCTGTTTGCCACCCCAGACAACTTTAAGTTGCCCCGCTTTTGCTCCCGGTAGGCCCATCCCTCCAGGGTGACAGTGGATGCATTCCTGGTCTCATGGTCGAAAGGCCTCGTGTACACCTTCCCTCCTATGCTGCTGATCGCCAAGACCTTGTTCAGGACCCTCCGCGACAGGGCCTCACTCATCCTGATAGCCCCTTGGTGGCCCAGGCAACTGTGGCTTCTGCTGCTCCTGCAGTTGATGGTGCAGAATCCCCATCCACTTGGGGACTGCCCCAGGACTCCTATCTCAGGAGGAGGGCTCTCTCTTGCACCCCAACCTAGGGTCCCTGTCACTGACAGCCTGGCTGCTGAGAGGGTGACTCTGACCACTTTCAACCTACCGGTTGAGGTGGAAGACATTCTGCTGGCCTCTCGCAAGGCTCCTACTAGGAAGGCTTATTCCCTCAAAATGGCGTAGGTTCTCTGTTTGGTGCACCGGACGCAGAGCTGATCCTTTCTTCTGCCTGGTGGCTCTGGTGTTACAGTACGTTCTCCACCTCTCTCAGTTCGGGCTCAAGTCTAACTCCGTCCGAGTGCACCTTAGTGCCCTGGCGGAGCACCACCATCCAGTGGATGATAAGCCCCTTTCAGCCCAGCTGTTGGTGACCTGTTTCCTTCGGGGCCTGCTCTTATAGAAGCCCCCGGTTCGCCCTCTGGCAACCGAGTGAGATCTCAATGTGGTGTTGGGGCAGCTCTCTCGCCCGCCCTTCGAACCTCTGGCTTCCTGCTACCTTCGCTGCCTCTCTTGGAAGGTGGCTTTCCTGGTCGCAGAGTTAGCAAGTTAGCAAGTTTCAGGCCCTTGTGAAGGAGGCGCCCTATACCAGATTCTGCAAGAACACAGTGGTGCTCCGCACACACCCCAAATTCCTGTCAAAGATGCTGTCGCCCTTCCATCTAAACCAGGAAGTTGTACTCCGTACCTTCTTTCCAAGATCTCACTACAGTCAGGCGGAGACGGTCCTTCACACCTTGGACTGTAAGTGGGCTTTGTCCTTCTATATCTAATGCACTCATGGTCACCATAAAGCTTCTCGGCTTTTCATCTCCTATGACCCCATTAGGTTGGGGGAGGCAGTGACCAAGTGTACACTGTCCACATGGGTGGCGGACTGTATGGCCCTCGCTTATGAGCAGGCGAGGCTCCCGCTGGAAGGCCGCGTCACGGTGCACCGTGTCAAGGCCGTGGCAGCCTTGGTGGCAAACTTGCACTCTTTCCCGTTGGTAGACATTGCTGGGCCGCCACCTGGTCTTCAGTCCATACCTTCACAGCCCATTATTGCCTGGAAAGAGAGTTCCAACGGGACAGTGCCTTCGACCAGGCTGTGCTCCGTAACCTTTTTAGGGTTTAGGCAACTCCCTACCCTCCAACTCTTCTGTGTTCAGGCTACTGGCGTGCTGGTTCATCGAATACAGGGGTCCGTCTGTGGTCTGTGGTCTACTGTGGTCTGTGGTCAATTGCTGCTGCAGCTCCCCATTAAGGAGCCCTGTTTTTGCTATGGGCTTTCAGTACCTTGTAGCTGGGGAATCCCATATGTAAGGACTAACTTCCTTCTTGTTCCTGGAGAAAGTGTAGTTACTCACCTGTAACGGGTGTTCTCCAGGCAGGGGCGGCCCAAGAGGGGTGCGGGGCCATGTGCGGAGACTCGGTGCGGGGCCTCATTTGCATAAGTGGACTTATTTGCATAAATATTTGTATAATGCTAACATACGCTAACTTTTAGTAAACATGTCTCTTAATGAGTGTATGGATAAAGACAGACTAAAAGATTTCTACATTACTATAATCCAGTGCCAACCGCCAGGCACATTAGGAACTGCTACAAACACTGCCCATTTAGAACCAATAGCAAACCCGCCGTATCCTAACAGCACTACCAGGACTCACAAAGCACCATACCCTACCTATCAAAGGCAACACTGCAAATATTAAACCAATACATTTCAGAGAACAACAATACATGACCTACTGGGGAAAGAGAACAAGTGGCAATGTCAAATAGGAATTACATAAACAGAATACCTCAGCTCAGTTACACATGCAGAACATAGACCATCACCAAACAAGGAATCACAATTTAGAAACAGGAAGGCAATAATTAAACTGGGAACCCCAAAAGCCAAACTTGGAATGTACAACAACACTGTAGAAATAAAACTATAAATTAATTTCCTCTTGAACCAAACAAAGCGCAGACGTTAATGATGCACATTTCCCAGAGCTTTCATATTCCAGTTAATAAATTCAAAATAAAGAGATATCTTTGTGCATTTTTTTTTCAGTTGCAATTGCTCCAGCCACTTTCTTCTGGTTTCTTCATGTTTTCTGCTAACTCTCCATCATCTGCTGTCCATTTGTCCTTTCTTCTCTCTTCTAGTTTTTTTTTCCATTCTCTCTCTCTACATCTGCTTTAACATACTAATCTTTCTCCTTTTGCTCTTTCCTCATTCCTGTTTCATTCACTCAAATTTTACCCCTCCATCCTCAATCCCCACTTACTCTCCCAATACCCGGCCAATTGTAGATTTTTTTATCCCTCCCACACAAAATATTTTTCCCCTCTCCATTTTACTCTCCCAGCCCCACCTCATTCTAATCCTCCCCCAACATCAGCTCCCTTCTAGTTCCAGCCTCACCCAGCATCCATTCCCTTCTAGTCCCTGCATCAGCCCATTTCCAGTCCTAGCCCCCCATCAGCCCATTTCCAGTCCTAGCAACCCCCAACCCAATACCTGTCCTAGCCCCCCCATCAACCCACTTCCAGTCCTAACCCCATCAACCCATTTCCAGTCAGCCCCCCATAGCCCATTGCCAGTCCTACCCCCCCCATCAGCCCACAGCCCATTACCAGTCCTAACCCCATCAGCCCACCTCAAGTCCTAACCCCCTCCCCATCAGCCCATTTCCTGTCCTAGCCCCCCATAGCCCATTATCAGTCCTTACCCCCCCATAGCGCATTACCAGACAGCCCCCATCAGCCACCAGCCCATTACCAGTCTTAACCCCCCCATAGCCCATTACCAGTTCTAACCCCCCAACAGCCCACAGCACATTACCTGTCCTCACCCCATTAGCACACGTTAAGTCCTAACCCCTCCCCATCAGACTATTTGCTGTCCTAGCACCACCATAGCCCATTTTCAGTCCTAACCCCCCCCATAGCCCATTACCAGTCCTAACCCCCCATCAGCCCACAGCCCATTACCAGTCCTATCCCCATCAGCCCACCTCCAGTGTTAACCCCCCCATCACCCCATTTCGTCCTAATCCCCATCACCCAATTTTCAGTTTAAGCCCCCCCATACCCCATTACCAGTCCTAACCCCACCAGCCCATTTCCAATCCTAATCCCCATCACCCAATTTTTAGTTTAAGCCCCCCATAGCCCATTAGCAGTACTAACCCCCCATCAACCCACTTCCAGTCCTAATCCCATCAGCCCATATAAAGACTTAGCTCCCCCATAGCCCATCACCACTCCTAACCCCCCCAGCCCCCCCATAGCCCATCACCACTCCTACCCCCCCCAGCCTCCCCATAGCCCATCACCACTCCTACCCCCCCAGCCTCCCCATAGCCCATCACTACTCCTAACCCCCCATAGCCCATCACCACTCCTAACCCCCCCCCCGCCCATCAGCACTCCTAACCCCCCCCCCAGCCCAGCCCAGCCAAATTTTTTTTTTTTAAAAAAGCTGTCTTCTCCCGCTGCCGGGGCCGCCGCAGCAGAATCGAGTGTGCCACGGGGCCCCCCCTGCCCAGCAGAGCCTGCCCTCCCCTGTATCCGCTCTCTTGTAAAGCTGCCTGCAGTCTCACGCGCCGGCTTTCAGAGCGCGAAGGGACTAGTTTCCCTTTCGCGGCTCTGTTAAGCCCGCGGGGGCTGATGGGAACTTCCCATCAACCCCCACGGGCTTAACAGAGCAGCGAGGGAGAAACTCTCCCCTCGCGCTCTGAAAGTCGACGCGTGAGACTGCAGGCAGCTGTACGCGAGAGCGGATACAGGGGAGGGCAGGCTCTGCTGGGCAGGGGGGGCCCCGTGGCACACTCGATTCTGACGCGGCGGCCCCGGCAGCGGGAGAAGACAGCTTTTTGTTTTTTTTAATTTGACTTTAGGATCAGAATGTTTTTTGTGCGGGGCCCCCTGAAACGCGGGGCCCTGTGCAAAAAACATTCTCGCTCAATGGATGGGCCGGCCCTGTCTCCAGGTACAGCAGGAATCAGTCCTCACAACCCTCCCTCCTCCCCTTGGAATTGCTTCTTTACCATCTTTTATTTTTGCCATCGTTGAGCTATGTCGTCTGAGCAAGATGGCACCCTTGGGTGGGAAGGGGACCACACATGCATGGTGGCATCTCCCAAAGGCTTTCTTTAAAAGCTGGGGGTATGCTCCCATGAGGGCTTTGTTGGTGCCGACGTCACCCATATGTGAAGACTGATTTCTGCTGTCCCTGGAGAACACCTGTTACAGGTGAGTAACTATGCTTTGGAATGGATACTGAAGAGACCTCTAGTGGCTGCAGTGAATAGAATTATGGGAGTGATGTTATTGAAACCTGGGATTTTCATTGGTCCTTGCCTCCACTAATCTGCTGATAGAGTAACACAACTCACTTGTTTGAACTGGTCTAGCAGGACTCAAGAAAAGGACATCTGGTAAGTAAAATATCTCCATTTAGCTTCCAGAACCTCCCTCACACACTTCACTATTTTGTTGTACTCGCATGTACTACTACAAGTTAAAAAAAAAAAAAAAATCACTAAACAAAAGGAAATCGTATTGCTCTCATTTTTGGGAATTTTGATCTGCACAGCAGTGTTCTTACTATCTCTCTGTGTGCTGCAGTATTCAAGAGAAGACTTACACTGTTAAAATTTTAAGTAGTATATGTAAGGCTGGACTTTCATTACAGGAAAAGTATCAGATTTCATGTGCCATTCCAGGCCATAAAATTAAGTCTTTTTGAGCCATTCATTTCTTTGGAGACTGTGTCGAAGCAGCTGATGCGCAGAAAGAAATTTTGCAGTGCATAATACTTTTGCCTTTTTCCTACTTGATGAAGAAAAATAAAGATGGTAGTATTCAGCTTCACTATTAAATATTCTACTTAGTTTTAAAATGGCAAGATAAAGCAGCTTTTTAAATGCTTTTCAGGGTTTTTTTGAGGGGGGAATATTTTAATTTTTTTTTACAGTGGCCCCAATCTGCCTATTTTAAGCATTCAAAAAAATTATCCCCAAAGAAACAAAAATCCCACCTATTAAGGTGAGGGTGGGCATAGCTGAAGTCAAAATTTTACAGAGAAACAGAAAAGAAATGAGAGAGTCATGCAAAATCTAATTTTATGCAAAACTACCTGATTGCTTGATAGGTTCAAGGGTTGTAAACCTCTTCAACACCCCACTGCCGTTAAATTAAAGCACAAGCTTTTGGCCTTTTTTTCTGTCACATTTGTATATTTTTCATTTTACTTTCTTGTTACAAGGAATGAATTGTTGGCAAGTTTTATGTGCATATCTAAAGAAAAGATTGTGCATGACAATCCCATTTATTTTTTCACTATTATCTTTCAGTGTTCTTCAGAAGTTCCTAATATTTAATCTGATTTTTGTTTTCTCTGCATTGTTAAATACTTTCTGCCCACCTTGCTGAGAATTCTAAAGCATCATTAAGAAAATTACATGAATTTGGTGTACTGATTTTAAAACATATTTTAATGACTTTGGTATGGGGGATTGATTTAAGTACTTAAAAAAAAAACCTGATAATCTTTCAAGTGGTAAAAAAGCAAAATTATTCTGGGGAAGGGATGGGGGAATTGAGAGGTCTCTAATGATTCCTGTATTACTGGAGGCATTGTTTAGACCCTTTGGGACTATGCATAAACAATAAGCTTTCACTAGAAGAGTGCTGGAGTGATGATCTATTTGCGTTTTCTTTTATGATCTTGTGAGTGTCTGTAAAACTGTCAGTCTGAAGGAGCCAGTTTATCACTGAAAGGATAAGGTAGAGATAATTCAGGTTGGTTCCATATGTTTGAAGTGGCTACTGCATTTACCCATATATACCTTTTCAAGGAAAGTATGCTTTTGAGCACATTTCAATCAGGAATTTGGGAAATTTCTTTTTGTGCCAGCATGAATAGCACCAAACATTTGCCTGCATAAATATTTTTCTCAAAACTTTAAGCCATTTTTAAAATGCACTATAAACATGTTTTGAATAATTTATTTTCCTATATGCTCAGGCTGTACTCTGTTCATAGTGTAAATTAATAACAATGTGCAGTTTAATTTTTTTCAACTGATTTTATGTTCTGTTTTGAGTTGCAGCTGAACTAGGAAGAGATATTTTGTTGATAAGTGACAGCATTGGTAGTTTTTTTAGTTTTGACCCCATAGCTCTTTTAAATAGCATTTAATTGCCACCTCTTCATATTGTCTTTGGAAGGAAGCATATAAGCACACTTTTCTAAGGTAAAGAAATAGGAAACCGCTGTTCTGTTTTGATTTAATAAATAGCTGTCAAAGAAAATTATTTGTTCCATGCCAGTTGGGCTATATCAAACTACTTCTTAAAATCTTGAATAGAAAGGACATAGATTTAATTTGTGTATTGTGTTATGCTATTGCTTTTTATTGCACATGCTTGAGCACCAGACTATTCTACTTCAAAGAATATTTGTTAACAGAGCAGAGACAATGTCATGCCCACCTCACCAAATGAGTACAGAGGATAATCCCTCATTTCTTGTTAGAGGATTAAACACATATGGCAATGTGCACTCTGTCAGATTAAGATACAACCAGTAAGCTTCCCCATTTTAATAGTGCAATAGATATCATGTAAACCCTGTGCCCCCCCCCCCTTGTAAAACAGTGAAAAGGTACTTCTCAAACGGGAAGATTTAGATGAGCATTGTGGTCTTTATCAGCTGCCATAGTCCATGGTGGGTTCTTTTTGTGACTTTATTGCAACTACGTGGAATTTTATAATTCTCCCCATCTCTTCCCCTTCTACCTTCCCAGAATTTATCAGCTTGGCTTTTGCAGAAACAGTCCTCTATTGGAGGCCATGCACTAGAGCTTCTTTGGAAACCCTGAAGTCATGGGCTCTGAATCTGGTCATGTTACCCTTGAACAGTGGCCATGGCTATAGCATCCCCAGCCAAATCAGTAAGTGGAAGACCTGGCATGGGTATCAAGCCAGAGTCTTTCCTCATGAAGAATACAATACTTGCACTGAACCACCAATCCAGCCATTCCATGTTTCCAAGTTCACTTTGTCTATGGATATCATTTAACCTGATATTTCATGGCAGAAAATTAAAATTCCTGTCACATGAGATGATTTGTCACCTGGTAAAATGGGCTCTTCAGTAGTCTTAGAAATTATAAAAATATCTCTGCACTGAATTTAATGTATTCTACAGGCTTAAATATTGTATTATTCTTAAATATTTAGGTAGTGAATCATCAAATGCAAAATTGCCAGCTGTCCCAGCAGTTTCTTCAGTACCTGAGGATTCAAATTCAAATATGAGGTAAGAAATCAGTGATTGGACTGATTTGCTTTGCATATTTTGTAGTATTGCATTATTCAAGGAAAAGCAAAATGTTCTTCTCACAAGTGGTGGTGGCGTTATCTGGTAGTGCCCTATCCAGAGAAAAGGTTAAAGAAAGCTTTCTAGAGCAATGGCCCGCACATGTTGGCTTAGTGCATCTCTGTCTGTGTGAGAGACTACATGGGTGATTGATTTTTTTTTTCTGTGGCATCAGAGGGCTGTTGACCTCACAAAGGGCTTGTTTTTCGCTTCACCTCTGTCAGAGCTGAACTACTTCACCATTGCTTGGGATGTACAATGCATACTTTTGGGGGACCCCCCATCAAGAGCTGCACTCCCTCTGACTCATTTGCTAGTACACAGTGCCAGCATATGTGACATGGAGGAATAGCCTAGGGGTTGAGCAGCCAGTCAGAATCAGGGAAGCCAGGGTCTGAAACCCACTGCTGTTCCTTGTGATCATCGACATGCCACTCAATCCTCTATTGCTGCCTCTGGTGCATTCTTGGATTGTAAGCTCCCTGGGAAGAATAAAATAAAATAAAATACCCACTTTACCTAAAAGGATCACACCTTAAACTTCTTAGATAAGGCAAGAACTGGATCCACTTCCCTTTCTTTTTCCCTGGGTTTGAACCAGGGCAACGATGTCTGCATCTGTGCCAGGCTCTTAATTTGTGAGAAACACTGGCTTATGCGTAACAACGAGCATGGATGAGTTCCAGAAGAAAACATCAGCAGAATCTGGACCTATTCAATGCAGAATTCTACTGGAGTCTTCGCATTACCGAATATGAGACCCGAGATCTTGGACCACATGTTATATTACTCTTTATTTGATATACTGCATATCTGCCAAACTTATGCGGTTTACATTAACAAAAATTAACCAAAAACACATATCATAGAAAAAGAAGGCCATAGTAAACAGGAAAGATACAGCAGAAAGAGAAAACACACCAACTAAAACAGACTCGGTAAAGAAAGACAGCAAGGCTGAGGTAACAGGTAGATTACGATGTATGCCAGCAGCCATGACCCCCCTCCTACATTCAAACCATGTTTATTTCGACAAAGTTACTGAACAAATGAGTTTTCAGGAACTTCTTTAAACTCTTCAAATCCAAGGTGGTTCGTAAGGCGGTAGGCAAACAATTCCAAAATGTAGGAGCCATTATGGAAAAAGCCGCCCGACAAGTGGATTCATATTTAATGATGGCTGGGGATGGAATAATCAACCGAAAACCATGTATTGAGCATAACATCCTTGCAAGGTCATACAGTGTTAAAGAAGAAAGGTTGTCTGGGTCCAAATCATGTATTGCCTTAAAGGCGAACAATAGGACCTTGTAATGGAGTTCTGAAATAGGGAACCAGTAGTAATGTCTAAGCAAAGGTGTAATGTGATCATATTGATGTGCTCGGGCTACAGTGCACACTGCAGTATTCTGTACTGTTTGCAAACATCGGAGTTGGTACAATGCAAACCTAAATAGACAATATTATAATAATCTAAAAGGGACACAACAGTATGAAGTATCACTGTTGGTTGGACATTCAAATCTAGAAATGGCTGTATTGCTCAGAAATCGATGAAGTGCTAAAAACAAGGATTTTATGACACGAGCAATTTGTAATGAGAATGACAGTTTAGAGTCGAAGATCACAACCAAGTACTTAAGGGTGGTTTGCAACGTTACTGGAGTACCCTCAGTCATGGGTACTGGACCAGGGTCTTCCATGGAATCTGAAAACCACATGGCTACAGATTTACTTGGATTCAAGACCAAGGAGTAGGAATTTAGCCAAGAGGCAATATTAGCTAAGTAGGAATTGATTCCTGCCTTATTTTGTGTCTTCAAATCCATTGAGTATAACAAAAGAATGTCATCAGCATAAATAAATGTGATGATTCCTAAACTCTGGATAAGTGTCGTCAACGGGCTCAAGAAGATGTTGAACATGATAGGGGAGAATGTTGGAGCCCTGAGGTACCCCACAAATAAGATCATGCGAGGAGGAAAGAGTATCAAAGACCTGAATCTGGTATGATCGTCCCTGGAGGAAAGAATTGAACCAAACAAGTGGCCGACCATGAAGGCTTGTATCAAAGAGATGGACCATAAGCAATCCATGGTCTATGAGATCAAACGCAGGAGATAAATCTAGTAAAATGATCAGAACTGCTTTGCCCAAATCCTAAGCCTGATGGATATAATTTACGAATGCTGCCAAAATGATTTCTGTACTATGTTGCTGCTGAAATCCAGACTGCCTAGGATGTAAGATATGGGATTGTTCAACATGCGCAGAAAGTTGTCAAAATACCAATTTTTTTAGTACTTCAGATACAAAAGATAGATTTGATACAGGTCGATAGCAAATCATCATGAATATCTTTGGCTATAGGGTGTAACACCACCACCTTCCATGTACTAGGAACTGTTCCCGAGGATAAACTGTTATTGATCAGTGAGTACAAAATTGGGAGAAGTCCCAAAGACTGCTCCTGTAGCCAAGCGGAAGGAATTGGATCTAGTATACATGTAGTTTTTTGAATATCCTGTATCAGATGAGATAAGTCTGACACAGGGACTAGGGTAAAGTGCGACCAAAGATGATTGAGAGACAGGAAGCAGGACTGAGAGGATCTGTCAATGAAAAAGAGGGATGGGCAGGGAAGATTGCTTGAAGTTGAGAAATCTTATCCGAAAAGAAAGTGGCCAAACCTTCCGTGGAAGGTCCTCCCCAGGGCAAGTTGGTAACAGGTGAGCTCAAGGATCCAAGTTGATACAGTACCGAAAATATGGTGCAAATCCTTCTTTACCTGTGTAATCCGAGAATGATAGTATAAATGTGTGGTCTGAAAATGGAGCGATGCTAGCGAAGATCTGTTCTTATGCAATTTTCTTTCTGCCGCCCTAGTGTGTCACTTTAACAATAGTAAGCCATCATGGAACCATTTAAACAAGCGGCATATTGGCCGTGTGTGTACCCTACATGGAGCTATGGTGTCCAATGCTAAGCACAGAGTATTATCCCAAGAGGTAGCCTGGACCTTGACTGTGAGTGTAATCAGGAAAAAGGGTATCCACTGATGGGAAAGCTGCCAGTGTCTTCAGTAATGCATCTAAATGAGCATAATGGTTGGTCCACAGAAAACAGGGAGCCCTAATGAGAAATAGCATGAAAAAGAAGTACATGATCAGTCCATGGAGGAGGAAGAGTGTGAGGGTCAGAGACTGTAATGATCGAATCCTGTAGCATAATGATAAGGTCCAATGTGTGCCCTTCACTGTGCGTAGGGGTTCTAACATGCTGTTGAAATTCATGGTCTAACAGAAAAGTACTAAAAGCCCTATCACTGGGCTGAAGTGGGCAGTCATAATGAACATTAAAATCTCCAAGTATTAAGAGGTTAGGATAAGATATTATAGTATCCAGTATTAGCTGGTGAATAAGTTCCTAAGATGAAGCAGAGAAACTAGAGGGCAGTAAAGTAGCAACACATACATGCCGGGTGACGTACCCAGCCTGACGAGGAGAGACTCCGCATGTGTACCCACAGGTATGGAAGAGTTTGGCTGCCACAGGATCTTTATATCATAGCCAAACTCCTCCCTTCTTTGACATTCGGCACAACCTTTCCTGGCAATGCGGAAGGATTGCCTTCTCATCTCCTCCTATAGAGTAAAAATAAATAATTAAAAATCAAAAGACAAAAAAAAAGATGATCAGCGGGGTGGCTTCTTGCAGGAATCTCTATCACAGCTTTTTCCTCCTCTGCCTGCCTAGGCGATGCAGTAGTTTGGTAAGAAGAGCGGGGAGGACCCCCTCGTCCACATTTAAAGTTGCATCCAAGCCCAAACGCTCATACCAAGAGGAAGTTGGGATGTCTCCATCTCTTTTCCCATTGCACATCATTGTCCCATCGGTTGGCCCTCCGGCCCCCTTCTCCAACCACAGCAGAGCTTAAAGCAACTGCATACTGTCATTTTTGTTTCTTCAAGACACACCGTTGTGTGCTAAAACTGGGGGTCTGCTCCCCATTACAGCCCATACCAACTTTCCGCTCAAGTTGAGCAGCATGCACTCTCCTGAAGGCTGGCTTCCTTAAAGATTGCACAACTAAGTAGCTAAATACATCGATGACAACAACTAACATAGAAAGTTCTCTGTGTCCAAGACCGGAGTCAGATTCACAGAGACTCCCATGGTTCACCATAAAAATAAATAAATAGATAAATCATTTCCCCAAAGGTCCCCTGCCAGTCATACAGACCTCATTTTTCCCGGCCCTCCTGCTGCTTACCTGCCACCTTGCATTAAGCAAGATTTCCCCCCACAGTCATCCAGATGGTAATCTTGCAAAATAGATATTGTCATGGAGTGTAAAACATTCCCATTTTGCCTTAAGGACCACATATGCCTCTGCTTTTCCTCTGGGACACTCAGTATATGGTCATTTGTAAAGGCATCCATTATAGAACTAGCTTCCTCTCAGAAGAAGTGACCAGAACAGAACTTCCTCCATGCCCCACTAATTCCATCCACTCAGCCAGTGGCACCGGGACGTACCCTTCCATTTCTAACATTTCTTCATTCCCAGCCATCTACAGCTCCCTCAGGCAGTGATTGGATGTCTGACCTGTTCAAGAGATTTTACCAGATGATACACAACAGTCCCTGAGATCAGGGTCAGTCCCAGGGTTAGTTTGGGGTGTTGACACCCTAAGCAGACCTTAGGCTATGTCCCCATGGCTGTCCTAATCTGTTTAGATTCAGATGTCCTGGTCATTTGATAATTGATCCAACCCTGCTGTAGCCGGTGCGGTGGCACCAGAATAATTGGGCAGTTTACGCCAACCTGCCATTTCTCACTACTCTCATTCCTTTCCAGAAAGGGAGACCTCTCCATAATTTCTATGGATAAATGCAGCTTTGTATCTAAGAGTGAGAACTTTAGCCTTCCGACAGACATCAGTTCTCTCTCTCTCTTTGAAAAAAAAGAAGGTAAAATGCTAATAATAAAAGGAGCCGCAATCAAAACCCCCTAAAACAGAACAACCACTCCATCAGATAGAAACAATAAAGATTGTCTGTAATGCAGGCAATATGTATTTTATCATTTTAGTTCTTTTTTGTCGGGTCTCGCCCGACAGGGGAGAATAAATGTGCTTAAACGCCCAGTGTGAGCATGACCCCTTTTAATCAATTAATCAATCAGTGTGATAACGTGAAAAAACAAACAAATGTAAAAATAGCTAAAAACTTAGCTTCAAAGTCCAGAATCCACTGCTACCACCTACTGCAGACACGTGTGTTTCGGGCCAAAGGGCCCTGCTTCAAGTGCGACTCATTTAAGAAAAAAGGAGGACAGCACTTCAGTATGACTTCCTCTGGCATTGTGCAATATTAAGACAGTCGTTAAGAAGCATTGGGTTACCCGCTGTATCCTCCATTCAAACCATGCATATTCCACCTATGGTCAGGGCTGGGGAACAGCAGCCATCCTTCCACCCAGGCTGGTTGATAGTCACTACCTTGAGCATGGGGAATGGACTCGGCTCATTTTCAGGCCTTCGTATCGCCATAGTACATCATCTGCAGGGATCGTCTGGGCACCCCCACACCTCAGAGAAGAGCACCATTCAGCGAATCCACAGTGGAAAGCTGCAAAACTGAAGGGGACTCCTCTCCACCATTTCATTAGGCTTACAGTTTGGCCCACTCCTCGCTCTCCATCATCAGGTGCTTCACAACCCTTTTGCATTATGCTCATCCTATAACCCTCCGAACCTCAGATGACCACACTGCCAGGTAATATGGCAGCCCTCTTTAGGGGAGTAGTAGCCTTCACTTTATTGTTATTATTACTAATCATTTATAGAGCACTACAAGGCATACACAGCGCTGTACAGACATGCAAGTAGACAGTCCTGCTCTTAGAGCTTACGTCTAGAAGACAAACATACAATACAATACAAGAAATAAGGGCAATATGGTAATGAAACACATGGGAAGGGGACTGTGATCCAAAGGCGACCTCAAAGAGATGAGCCTTGAAGAGGGAAAAGGAGGAGATTTGATGTAAGGACAGAGGAAACTTGTTCCAAGCAAAAAGAGCAGCAAGGTGAAAAGAACGGAGTCTGGAGTTGGCCCAAGAAGAGAGGGTCACAGAGAGGAGGAAGGCAGAGGAGGAACGGAGATCACGAGGAGGGGTGTAGAGAGAGAAGAAAGAGGAAAGGTAAGGAAGGGGCCAGCAGAGTGAATGCATTTATAGGTCAGGATAAGTAGCTTGAACTGAATACGGCAGCAGAGAGGGAGCCAGTGAAGGGATTTCAAAAGAGGGGTTATGTGAATATAACGTGGCTGGCGGAGAATTAATCGCGCAGCAGAGTTTTGAATAGATTGAATAGGGATGAGATGACACTGAGGAAGACCAGCAAGGAGGAGGTTGTAGTAGTCAAGACAGGAAGTAATTAAGGAGTGGGCAAGAGGTTTAGTAATGTAATCAGAGAGGAAGGGGCAAATCTTGTTAAAGAGGAAGAAACAACAGGTTTTAGCAATTTGCTGAATATGTGAGGAAAATGAAAGAGAGGAGTCAAAAATGACTCCAAGTTTACAAGCAGAGAAAACAGGAAGAAGAAGAGTAGTATTAGCAGTGATGGAGAAAGGAGGATGGAGGGAGGATGGTTTAGGGGGAAAAAAAAGCTCAGTTTTAGCCATGTTCAGTTTCAGACAGCGCTGAGACACCCAGGTGGAGATATCAGACAAACAAGCAGAGATACATGCCAGGAATACAGGAGAAATGTCAAGTGAAGATATATAGACTTGAGTCATCGGCATAAAAATGATACTGAAAGCCTTGGGAAGAGATGAGGGCCCCAAGGGACTGGGTATAGAGAGAGAAAAGGAGTGGACCAAGAACCAGACCCTTGAGGCACACCAACTGAGAGGGGGATGGCAGAAGAGGAAGTACCATGTGAACAAACACTAAAGGAGTAATTGGAGAGATAGGAAGTGAACCAGGACAGGACAGAGTATCTAAAACTGAGAGAAGATAATGTGACGAAGACGAAGAAGAATAAGAATTGAGTAAAGGCCTTTAGACTTGGCTAGGAACAAGTCACTGGAGACTTTGACAAGAGCTGTTTCAGTGGAATGAAGAGGATGAAAGCCAGACTGGAGTGGATCAGTGAGGGAATGTGAGGAGAGAAATTCGAAGCATCGACAAAGAACAGCACGTTCAATGAGTTTGCAGATTGGATGATAATTGGAGACAGCAGTAGGGTCAAGGGAGAGTTTTTTGAGAAGAGGAGTGATCATAGCATGCTTATAGGCAGCAGGAAAAGTGGCAGTGGAGAAGGAAAGGTTGATAATATGAGAAATGGCAGGGATAGCGGAGGAGGAGATGGATTTCAGGAGATTAGTGGGGATGGGATCAGAAGAGCAGGTAGTTGGTTTAGCAGATAAAAGAAGAATGGCGGTTTCCTCATCAGAGGATAGAAAAGGAAGAGAGGGTGGGGAAAGTTGTGGAGAAAAGTTGAAATTGGAGAGGGGAAAGCGGTGTTGAAGAAGAATTCATAGAGAATTGAAGAGTAACCTTTTTGACTTTATCTTGGAAATAATCAGTGAGAGTTTAGGCTGGAAGAGGAATTGGAGGAGGAGGTGCCTTAAGAAGAGAACTGAGAGTAGAGAAGAGATGATGGGGGTTAGATGCCAAACAGGTGAATACAATAATTTTGCTTAACGAGTGAAATGGCAGACTGGAAAGAAGTAAGCATGAATTTAAAGTGAAGGAAATCAGAAAGGAAGTGGAATTTAAGCCAAGTGCGTTCAGCAGATCGGGCACAGGAGCTTAGGTAGTGGGTAGTAGAAGACAGTCAGGGCTAAGGTGAAGTTTGCCTCACAGGGCGTACTATTGGTGGAGCAAGGGTATCCAGAGCGGAGGAGAGAGCAGTGTTATAGGAGATAATAGCCTCATCAACAGATTTATAGGACAAAGTGGAAGAAAGAAGAGAAGAGACAGTAGTTGATAGAGACAGTGGATCAATAGCATGACGATTCCTAAAAGGATAGGAGGAAATAGGGCAAGAATGTGGCGGGGAATGATGAAGAGAGAAGCTTAAGAGGTGTTGGTCAGATAGTGGAAGAATTGAGGTGGGGAAATTAGAGGGTAAACAATTAGAATAGAAAACAAGGTCAAGGGAGTGACCAAGCTGATGAGGTGGGGGGGGGGGGGGGCGGGGGAAAAAAGCTGGAGGTTGTTTGAGGAAGTAAGGCAAAGAAGTTTAGATGCATAAGGGTCAGAGGGGATATCAATGTGAAAATTGAAATCGCCAAGAATTATGGAAGGGGGATGAAGATTCCAAGAATAAGGAGAGGCAAGAGTCAAAATCTGTGAGGAAGGAAGAAATGGGCTTGTCAGGGGGTTTATAGATAAGTGACCCATAGAAGAAGGGGATAGAAAAGATGAATGGCGTGGTATTCAAAGGAGGGGGAAGGTGTTGGGACTAAGATAGGAGGAGGATTTGAAATTGCCAAGAGGGAGAGAGCAGAAGACCAACACCACCACCGCGGTCAATGGCACAAGGGTTGTGGAAGAATTAGAAGCCACCATGAGAGGGGGCAGCAACAGAAGCAGTGTCATTGGGGAAGAGCCAGGTTTCAGTAAGAACCAGGAGATGAAAAGCATGAGAGATGAAGAGATCATGGGAGAAACAGAGTTTATTGGAAATGGAATGGACATTCCATGAAGCACAAGAAAAAGGAAGAGAAGAGGGAGAAAGGAGAGGGATATGGATGAGTATGCATTGGTGTAGAGAGGAAGATGAAGGGGGGCCAGGATTGGGACTGATGTCACCAGAGGACAAAAGGAGAAGAAGAGGAGAGAGGGAGAGAGAGAAGGCAGCATGTCGGAAACAAGAATGAGGGTATATAAGTGAGGAAGGATAGGGAAGATTGTGAGGGAGGAGACGGTAATGCTCAAGAGCAGAGGAGAGGGCGGAGGATAGTAATGTGGAGGAAATAGGGATGGTAGATAGGAGGAGAGAGAGGAAGGGATAAGGGTTTGTGGGAAGAAGGAAAAAGGTTGGGAAAGGGCCCTCTGGTGAGGCCCTCAGACATGGGTGTGCCGGAGCACACCTCCCCTTGAATGGTGCTGCTGGTGTTGAATGGTGGCAGTGGAGAGGAGCTACTCCTACGCTTCCTTCTTTTTTAAAAATTTATATATCTATATCTGTATATATCTTTATTAGGCTGCTACAGAAACAATACATACAGTTTTCAGAAGTTGTACACTCTTGTCCTCCATCCTTCTGAAGCCCTCCTGCCAGGCAATAACCATCAACATATTTACATAACATAGCAATGAGCTGTATCATTTAGTCCATGGGTGACGTGTGCTAGCTTTTAAATGTTTAATTTAATTCAGTTGTCGTGGGGTTCTGTTCTGTGGTCTCCGTTGCCACCCCTTTTTTTTCACCCACTCCCCTTTCTCATTATACCCCTCCCCTCATCTCCCCTCCCCCTTCTCCCCCTCCCTCCTAACAAGCCAACCCCTAGTGTATCTGGGTGTCTCTCTCTAAGTGGGACCTGAAGATATGCCCGTGGCATACTTTTTCCATAGCACCCTGTAGCTCTGGGCAGCTTTTGGTTGGTGTTGCCCTCCCTTCCTCTCTTTCTATCCTGCTCGCCATTTTCTTCATCTTTTGTACCCACTGAGGCAGCTCGGGCAGTCTGCTCTATCTAATGAGCCAGGGTGACTTTGCATGCGAGTATTAAGGCCACTTGAACAATTTTCTGTCCCGATTGCCCCACGCCACCCTGCCCTAGGCATTCGGTGTTGCCCAGCAAAAGTGTGGTATACGTCCATTCCACTTGTGTGTCTAAATCTTTGCAGGTGATCTTGCACTGCTGACCAATACAGCCGCAGACTGGCACATTCCAAAAAGGTGTGTATGTACGTCCCCAGTTGCTGGCGACACTTCGTGCACTTGGGGTTGTCCTATAGTTTCATCCGAACCCTCTTTTCCATGTGATGTATGCTCTGTGAAAGATTTTATATTAAGCTTCTTGCAAGGAGGAATTGGTCCTTGTAGTGTCTGCTCCTCCACTGACTCCCCCAACTCCCGCATCCAGGTGCGCACTAATGTCACTTCCCACCCTGTACGGAAGTGTTCCCTTCCCAGCCTATACCAGTAGGATGTTTTGTTCATTTTCTGCAGGGTATGAAGGAACCTTTTATCCAAAGAGGTGAAACCTGCTCCCTCAGACCCTTGCCACATCTTGCTATGTACATAGTGGCAGCATTGTAGGTAGGCCCACATATGTGTTTGGCAGATCCCATTTCACCTTCACTTGCTCAAAGGAAGGGAATGCCCCCTTCCCAGGGCCATCAATTGCCCCACATACTTGACACTTTGGTCTCCCAGAACTTGAACACCAATCGACCCTGACTCTGGGCTGTCGACTAGCCTCATAAAGGGAGTTTGTTCTCTCCCATCCCCTTGGGTCCTCCTCCACCATTTCCACTCCTTGCTGATCAGTCTTAGCCAATAGTTTTAACCCGTTACTTTAGGCCGCCTCCTGCTCCTTTCTGCTATCTCCAGGAACAAGCAGGAATGAGTCTTCACATATGGGTACGTCGGTACCGACGGAGCCTGCACGGGAACGCTGCCCAGCTTCCAATCAGAAAGCTTTTGGCAGCATCCCTCGCGCCTGTGTGCTGACTTCCCGCCTTCTCCAGAGCCTCTCTTCAGTTTTCGTTTTTCCGCGGAGCCGGCAGGACGTCCTCCTGTCACCGCAGAAACTTTTCTTGTTAATTTCTTTAATTACTTTAGTTTTTGGTTTTCTTGTGGTCGCGGCTGTATTTCCCGCTGCCACCGGTATCGCCGGTGGATTTTTGACTAAATTCTGAGAAACTTTTTCTTCAGTTTTTTTTGCCTTAACTTGTTGGGCCTACCAGGCCTCTTCATTATGGAGCCTTCTTTTCCTAAGAAGTGCATTCGATGTAGAAACACCTGTTTCTTTTTAGACACCAATAGTTGGTGCCTCAACTGTGTGGGTCCTGACCCTTTTTCCCCTGACTTGTCAGGGGATAATTTTGTGAGGAAACCTTCACTCTTTAGAGTTTCCCTCGATACCGTTTTTTCCTTGGCAGTGAGGGTACCCGGTTTCTCTACTTCACAGGATCAGGTAACCCACAAACAGTCTGTTAAGACTAGTCAATGCTTGAGTGGTATGTCCCATGCCCAGCATGGTGACGGCTCCGGTCTTACCCTCAAGAATCCATTGGCATTACCCCTGCGGGAGTCTTCGGGCTCCAAAGCGTTAAAGGGGTTTCAGGTTGTTCCTGGGGCTCACCCCTCACAGAACATACCTGAGCCATGCACGGGGGTGGTATCCGCTTCGAGCGGTACTGAGCCTCCGGCATCGGCACCGGTGTCGAGTGTTCCACTCTTCACCAGGGATCGTCATCGGGCATCCTCGGTACCTTCAGGACCGATCGATACGCACCGCATTGATGTCTCTCAATCTCAGCCATGCTCCGGGACGGTACCGGCATCGATCGGTTCCGGTACCCTGGCATCGGCATCGAGGTGGACCGCCTTACCCTTGGCAAGGGGGGGGTTATCGGGTATCCTCGGTACCGTCGGTACCGATCGATGTAACCCAGGCTGCCTTAGTGGTATCGGCATCGCCAATGCCGCCACCGGCGTCGGAACCCTCGCGACATGCATCGATAGTCTCGCTTTCTTCGATGCCGAGTCTTGAATCGATATCTACTCTCGAGGACTGGGTACCGACGCGTCCCGGAACCGACTCCTGTCGTTTCCAGATGGGCAGTTCCGAAGATCCTAGCCATAACTCTCTCATGATCTCGGTACCACTGCAGCAGTCCCCGATGGCAACTTCAACTGCTAATCTTCTATCAGTATCGATGTCTATGACTGTTCTTGCACCGATGCCTAGTTTGGAACCGATACCTGGCATTGATGCAGTACCCACTGCCTCTAAGTTAACATGCCAGTATCCCTGTCCATCTACTAGGTCTCTTTCTTTAGCCTTACCAGGGATAGTTCCCATAGGAGATCAGTCTTTTCAGGCTTTTCTCCGGGATATGGCAACCTTTCTTAATATATCTATCCCTGGTTGTGATGCTACTCATGGCTCACCGGCACAAATGGAAAATATGATGCTTCCTTTACATCCTGCTCTGCAGGATCTCCTTCTGAGGCTCTGGAAATCGCCCTTACGACTTCCTCTAGTTTCTACAGCCATTGAGGTTCGGTACCGGGTGCCACCCTCTCCAGGGTTTCAAAAGCCTCAACTTTCTCATCGTTCCCTTATAGTGGAATCAGCACTGAGGAAAGTTAAGAGCAAGAAGAAGCATTCTTCTTATCCGCCAGGTCGTTCTTCAAGAACACTCGATGCTTTTGGTCGTCAGGCCTTCCAAACCTCTATGCTGGCCTCCAGAATTCTTTCATATATTTTTCACATGAGTCTAACACTCCAGGAAGTCACAGAGCAATTGTCTCTTTTGACCCCTTTTTTACCAGAGCCCAAGGCTAATGATTATTCCTTGCTCGTCAGTCACAGCCGGAATATATCCTGGTTCCTGTCTCGTGCTTCTATAGACTCTTTTGAGTCCCTTAGCAGATCCTCTGCTATTGCTATTGCAGCACGTCGCAGAGCCTGGCTTGAAGCTTCAGACTTGAGCAGATGGGCACAAACTATACTGGCTCATTCTCCTTGTACAGGAGAAGGTCTCTTCAATAAGGAGGCTTTACGTCAGGTTGCTCAATGCTCCACTGACTCTCCTTCCACTAAAGACCATTCTAAGCCACCTCCTTCAAGGGGTAGGAAATGTCCTACCAAACCTTCTTTCCCTAAGAAAAGAAAGTTTCATTCATCTTCTGCCCATCTTTTGGCTGTACCTAAACAAGGGACGCCTCAGCCTGGTCTGAAGTCCTCCAGCTCTGGCCAGTCTCAGCATTCCCAGCAACCATAAGGGCTGGGAATTGTAACCTACAGTTCACTTCTACCCATTAGAAGTTTATTCACTGTGCTTTTCTTTTTCAGTGTACTAACCTGTCGAAAATTTTTTGTTCAGGGACTACAGACTCTCCAGAAGAGCAGTTGCAACTATCCCCTGATAGTTATGTCCCAACTGAACATTTTTTCCTTCAGTTGACTTACCCTATGGGTACGTCACCCTCAAATTACTACCCTCTCAACCGGGTTTTTTCCCTGACTGAGGAGTACCATACTGAAAAGCTTCTCTAGCAAGCTCGTTCCTCAGACAAGGAGAAGGGATATCTCCTCTCTTTTCCTGTCTGTTTTTCTTTATTGGGCACAAGACAATCTCTCTGCTGTTTCCGTCAGCAGCTGTGCCTGCAGGAGTTACAGTAATAGTATTACTGGTAATTTTTCCAAGTTCCAGTCCCTTGTTCAAAATTTTCTCTAGCCTCAGTAGTGATTCCAAGCTATTCGTCATCTATCTTGGATCCTCCTACTCGTTTAGGCTTTCTCACATTATTCTAACCATCTCCTCTCCTAGGATATGGCAACACACCTGACTTCAGTCAGTTTGTTTCATATCTCTCCTGCACAATGCTCTCTGCAGTCTTCAGAGAAGCTTTCTACTATGAGGGCCTTGCTATAGAGCATTGACCTTGTCTCTGAAGCTTCTCTATTTTTAGGGAAAAGCTTATAAACCCTTCCCATGCCTGTGAGGGTTCTCCACACCCTCTAGCCTGGGGTGTTAACACGAGATATCAGTTCTTCTGCGTGAAAATCCAAGGCTGATGTTTACGCATGCTACCTCTGGGTCCCTCCAGTAGTTCCCTCTGGTATCTTCTTCTGCGTTTCCGCACATCGGCCATGTCAGTGTTCTGTGGAACTCCCGCCTTGTTCCTTACAGATTCATATGATCATCTGTTTTCACGCAAACATCACAGTTATCTTGTTGGATTGCCTTCCTGCATCCCTCAATCCACGGAAATAGATTCTCTATACATATCCAAAGTGGGTTCACCCTCTTGTAGAGCGCAGAATCTTTTTCTTTTATATTCCCCATGTACAATTATGGGACTGGGTGGTAGACATGTATCTTCAACCTGTTGTCTTGTATGTAGCATCTCCATATATGTCTACATACATAAGAACATAAGATATGCCATACTGGGTCAGACCAAGGTCCATCAAGCCCAGCATTCTGTTTCCAACAGTGGCCAATCTAGGTCATACGTACCTAGCAGTTTCCCCAAGGGACACAGGTTCCACAATGCTTGTACTGGTTCAAGCATTGATATCCTGGATCCCTTCTTAATAATGGTTTATGGACCTTTCCTCCAGGAACTTGTCCAAACCTTTTTTAAACCCAGCTACACTAACAGCCTTTACTACATCCTCCGGTAACAAATTCCAGAGTTTGATTGCACGTTGAGTGAAAAAATATTTTCTTTTATTAGTCTTAAATAGTTTACCCTGTAGCTTCATTGCATGTCCCCTAGTCTTTCCATATTCTGATAAGGTAAACAATCGATCTACGTTTACCCGTTCCACTCCGTTCATTAATTTATAGACTTCTATCATATCTCCCCTCAGCCGTCTCTTCTCCAGGCTAAAGAGCCCCAACCTTTTTAGCCTTTCTTCATAGGAGTAGCCTTCCATCCCCTTTACCATTTTGGTGGCTCTTCTCTGAACCTTTTCTAAAATCGCTATATCCTTTTTAAGATACGGCGACCAGAATTGCACACAATATTCAAGGTGCGGTCTCACCATGGAACGATATAGAGGCATTATAATATCTTTTGTTTTATTTTGCATTCCTTTCCTTATCATACCTAGCATTCTATTTGCTCTCTTGGCCGCCGCTGCACACTGGGCCGAGGGTTTTAACAAGGTATCCACAATGACGCCTAAATCTTTTTCCTGGGTGGTGGTTCCTAATGTGGAACCTTGCATCGTGTAACCATAGTTTGGGTTGTTCTTCCCTAGGTGCATAACCTTGCACTTCTCCACATTAAATTTCATCTGCCATTTTGATGCCCAGTCTTCCAATTTATCAAGATCCTCTTGCAATTTTCCACAATCCTCCTGGGTTTTAACAACTTTAAATAGTTTTGTGTCATCTGCAAATTTGATAACCTCACTTGTTATTCCACTTTCCAGGTCATTTATGAATATGTCAAAAAGCAGCGGATCCAGCACAGATCCCTGGGGTACACCACTATTCACCTTTCTCCATTGGGAAAATTGGCCATTTAGCCCTACCCTCTGCTTTCTATCTTTTAACCAGTTCCTGATCCACAGTAGTACACTGCCTCCTATCCCATGACGCTTTAGTTTTGCCAAAAGTCTCTCATGAGGGACCTTGTCAAAGGCTTTCTGAAAGTCCAGATACACAATATCAACCGACTCACCTTTGTCCACCTGTTTATTCACTCCTTCAAAAAAACATAACAGATTAGTAAGACAAGATCTTCCTTGTCTAAAGCCATGTTGGCTGTCTCCCATTAGGTCGTGACTATCTACATGCTGAGTAATTTTATTCTTTATGATGGTTTCTACCATTTTTCCCGGTACTGATGTCAGGCTCACTGGTCTGTAGTTTCCCGGATCACCCCTCGAACCCTTTTTAAAAATTGGTGTTACATTGGCGATCCTCCAATCCTCAGGTATTAGAGATGATTTTAATGATAGTTCACAGATTACTGATAGCAGGTCTGCAATCTCAAATTTCAGTTCTTTCAACACCCTTGGATGTATACCATGCGGCCCAGGTGATTTGCTACTCTTCAGTTTATCTAATAGTTGTAAGACATCTTCGCGATGTATCGATATTTCCTTCAATTCTTCCACACCTTTAAATACCACTTCAGTCATGGGTAACATCCCTACATCTTCCTCAGTAAAGACCGAAGCAAAGAATTCATTCAGTCTCTCCGCTATCGCCTTGTCGCCTCTTAGTGCTCCTTTAACCCCTTTATCATCTAATGGACCAACTGACTCTCTCACAGGTTTTTTGCTACGAATGTACTTGAAAAGGTCTTTATTTCGTGTTTTTGCTTCCGCAGCAAGCTTCTTCTCAAATTCTCTCTTTGCCTGCCTTATCAATGCCTTGCATTTGACTTGCCAGTGCTTGTGCTGTTTCCAGGTTTCATCGTTTGGCTCTTTTTTCCATTTCCTGAAAGATGCTTTTTTGGCAACAACAGCCTCTCTGACCTCACCTTTAAACCATGCTGGCAGTTTTTTGGACTTCCTTCCACTTTTCTTAAAGCGTGGAATACAGCTGGTCTGGGCTTCCAAGATAGTATTTTTCAACAACACCCAAGCTTGATGTACGTCTTTAACCTTTGCAACTGCTCCTTTTAGTTTTTTCTTAACTGTTTTCCTCATTTTATCATAGTCTCCCTTTCGAAAGTTAAAGGGTAGTACTGTGGATTTCCTTACTATCCCTCCTCCACTAATTAATTACCTATATCATTACTCTGCTGATGCAAAACCATGCCCCACAAATGTATCTATATTTGGGTATATTATATCTATCTATCTATATATATATATTTGATACATTCTCCACCCATATTCAAATATACATATCCGGATATATGTATATATATATATATTCCATCCACATATATATATCTCTATATATATGTGTCTGTTGAGGGGCTTCTTAAGGGTTGATATGTCTTACACACTATCACCCTTACTGTCTATACTAAATGTTTTACCTCCTAGAGGTTTTAGACAATCTATCGCCCTACTTCGCATACCATATTACGATGCAGAAATTGTTAGGCACCAATAACCACTGTGGTGCTAACATCTTCCATTTTTTCTTTAAGTCCTTGAAGCATCAAGCTTCAATATTTTTCCTATCTCTCGCCAGCTAGGAAAAACAGTGTACATCTTTATCTTTGAGTACACAGCTGTTCTCCTTGGGAATAGGGGTTTTTCCAGTTCCCCTCTTCCCGCCAGGACTGGGCTAGTTCTCCAACTCCGTCAGTCTTCTTCCTTTAGTCCTCAATGTTAATGACCTTATGCCTAAAGGAGTTTTCAGCTTTTTTCCATAAAGCTTTCCATTAAAGACCTGACGTCTAATCCTACCCAGTTGACACCTGGATCGTCTACTACCTCCAGGTCTGGACCTTCATCCTCACTTCTGGGAGGTCACCTTGAAGATTCCGCCACTGCTTATCCAGTAGACTCCATCCTGCTTCCTACTTCCTACAATACAGTAGGTTAGCTGCATATTTTAAGTGTACATTAAATGTGTTTAATGCTACTCATCATATATACCAAGGACTCTCCTGTAGTCTGTAGGACCCTCTAGTCCTTGGCTATGCTGTTTCTTTCCTCACAGCTCCTTTATTGTCAACTCCTACCCTCCATCCCACATTGGATGCCGGGGATTCCTGGAGACAAAATGCACCCCTGATCCAGGCTCTTGCATTTTTATGGGATCTCCCCCTGGCATCTCCAGCTAGGGAGTCCCCATATGTGAAGACTCATTCCTGCTTGTTCCTGGAGATAGCACAGTTACTTACCTGTAACAGGTGATCTCTGGGAACAGCAGGAATTAGTCTTCACAACCCTCCCACCTCCCCTAGGAGTTGCATCTCTTTATCTTCTTCCTTTTCTCTCTCGCCTTTGTCTCAGCTTTGAAACTCAACTGAAGAGAGGCTCTGGAGAAGGCGGGAAGTCAGCGCGCAGGCGTGAGGGATGCTGCCAAAAGCTTTCTGATTGGAAGCTGGGCAGCGTTCCCGTGCAGGCTCCGTCGGTACCGACGTACCCATATGTGAAGACTAATTCCTGCTGTTCCCAGAGATCACCTGTTACAGGTAAGTAACTGTGCTTTCTCCGAATGGCGGGCAGGCAGCTGTAATGACGCTGGAGTGCGACTCCCCTTGAAGGATGCAGCCGGTGTTAATTGATGGCAGTGTTGAGGAGCTACCCCTCCACTCCTTTGTGCTTCCTCCGAATGGCTGGCAGGCAGCTGTAACGGTGCCGGAG
Organism: Ichthyophis bannanicus; assembly: GCA_033557465.1. NCBI lineage: Eukaryota > Metazoa > Chordata > Amphibia > Gymnophiona > Ichthyophiidae > Ichthyophis > Ichthyophis bannanicus. The sequence continues at coordinate 1,734,662,683 of CM066032.1, forward strand.
CACTCCTCCCCTTGAAGGATGCAGCCAGTGTTAATTTGTGACAGACTTCATTGGGAAACTCCGAGCTCTGATGCCTCAGTCAGCCAGGTGGTTTGAGACCACTTCAGCCAAGTCTCGGGATCTCCACAGGTGGTTGCACCCTGCCTTCATTATGTGGGCAGGATTTCTCTGCCTAGCATTTGTTAAAAATTCCCTTTACTACCTTGTCTTCTGCCACACCAGATAGATGGCAGACTCACTAATAACTTCTTTTCCCTTCTGCAGATTCCTCTCTTTCTTGCAGAGTTCTCTCTATCTACAAAAAACAAGCAGGAATGCAGACTTCACATATGGGTGACGTCTGCACCGACTGAGCCCGCGTGGAAATGCTCCCAAGCATCCAATAGGAAAGTCTTTGGAAGCACTCCACTGTGCCTGCGTGTCTGCCTTCCTGCCTTCCCGCCATCCCAACAACTCCCTCAGTTCTTCATTTTATTTATTTATTTATGTTTTATACCGCACTATTTAGAATCAGTGCATTTTACATATATACTAACAGGTACTTTTTATTCCCTTGTCCCCCGAAGGGCTCACAATCTAAGTGTATCTGAGGCAATGGAGGGTTAAGTGGCTTGCCCAAGGCCACAAGGAGTGGCCATGGGACTAGAGACCCCAGTCCCATTGGCCTGAAGTTGCTTGTCCCCATATGGGAATTTTCCGTGGAGACAGCAGGAGGTGTCGTCCTGTCACTGCCAAAAAACATCTCTTTTTGGTGTGTAACATTGTGCTTCTGCCATCCTTTAGATACCAGTCCATCGAATCCGACCCCAGTCCCGATAATTCTTTTTTATTTTACATTTTATTTTTATTTTTTTATCTTTAACATGGTTTTTACTGCTAAACTAGAGAGAAGTCCCAGTATAAGCATCACAACTGCCCTAGAGGTGGCGCTGATGCAGACTGGTCAGCCAAACAGCCCCGGCGGGAGGATCTGTCCTCCAAAACACAAGAAGGGGCTCTGTGACGCTCCTGAGGAATCAGCCTCCAGAGAGCTACAAGTTCCATGTTCTGGGACGGTGATTCCACCCAGACATCGACCATCTCCCTGGACCAGCGCATGCTGGCTCTCTAGAGGAGTTTGATGGCACTCCTGGCAGCCTCAATACTGATAACATCAAGAGCTCCAGGAATGCAGGCTTCGGCACTGAGCCTACATCCAGGTGTATCAGCCCTGATGCTGGCCCTCAAACTGGCATCGACAGAATCCCTGAGGGCAATACCATCATTGGAACTGATCAAGTACCTTGGTATTCAGCAGGCTTATACTGACATGGTTCTCGAATCCGATACTTCCGAGCATCAGTATCGGCATCGACCTTCGTCTATGAAGCATCCAGGTCGAGTCCAAGACCGCTGATACTTTAACTTCTTACTAGACTCTTATTCCATTTCTTCAGAATCTGACGAGGGATCAGTCCATCCCAAGAACATCCAGATATCCCTTCGGACACTTCGCTGCCTCAGAAACGGTGTCGGTCCTCACCGGAAGATATATCCTTTCAGGAATTCTTATGAAACATATGCAGTAGGGCTCGCCATTACAGTAGCCTCAGAAAAGAAACCAAGGGCAGAGGAATTGGAGATACTCCAATACCCTCCCACACCCAAGGAGGTGGCTACATTACCGGTGCATCAGATCCTACAGGATCTTATGCTCCGCATGTGGGAAGCCCCACTCATAGTTCCGCCTGTCAACAAAGAGGCTCGATTCCATGTACTGAGTAGCAGAGTGCCCAGGCTTCTGAAAACCTCAGCTCCCTCACCACTCAATGATGGTGGAATCGGTGATGCACCACATAAAGAGCTCTAAGAACCATTCATCCGTGCCACCTGGTAGAGACTCGAGAACACTCAATGCCTTTGGGCATCGATGCTTCTAAGCATGCATGTTGGCCTTCGGAATAAATTCTTACATGCTATACATGGGCATGTTTCTGAAGGATGTCACCAGGGATCTGAAAGCTTTCACCCCCGTGCTTTCTGAGGATACGCGGAGTGCATTCCGGACACTCATCAAGCAAGTCCAAAGTACTTCAAAGTTTCTTACCAGGGCCTCTTTTGATGCCTTCAAATCAACAAGCAGAGCTTCAGCAGTCTGCAATGGAGCTCATAGAATAGTCTGATTACAGGCATCAGATCTCGAGCAATGGGTCCAGGATAAACTGGAGGGAAAAAGCATGAGAGTTTGAGATAGATGATCTCACCCTAAAACGCCTTTCCAGGAAAGCAGCTGACCCATCCAAGAGGAAGGCTGTTCCCAAGAAATCTTTTTATTCTAAAAAGAAGAGATGCTACCCTTTTTACCCACCCTCTACTGCCTAATCAGCCTTAGTATCCTCAGCAAAGACGACAGGGCCCTCGCCAGCCCAAGGCTTCTAAGCCTCAACTAGTGGCACAGGCACAACCTGTGCCTGGTTTTTGACTCCTTCCTGGAGAGCATTGCCACTCTGTCCCTGGAGAGTCCCCAGCCCCTCCACATAGCCATCAGACTCTGTCATTATGCTCACAGGTGGTACCTCATAACAGAGCAGTGGACACGCCAGATTGTCCGAAAGGGTTATCAGCTTCACTTTGAAACCTTACCCCCCACCAGCTTCACAGGGGGATTATTCCACACAGTCCCTTCAAAGTACTCTCTTAAAAGAAGAGGTGACCACCCTGTTTTCCTAGGGTGCCCTAGAAAAAGAGTTCCTCCTCCTCAAGGAGGGATGGGCTTCTACTCGGCATATTTTCTCATTCCTGAAAAACAGGAGGACTCATGCCAATCTTGGATCTCAGAGACCTAAACAAATTCATGGTCTGAGAAAAATTCAAAATGATTTCTCTAAACACTCTTCTACCAAACCTCCAGAGACACGATTGGCTATGTTCTCTAGACCTAAAAGAGGCATACACACATTTACTGATCCATCTCTCACACAGACCATATCTGTGCTTCATGTTTCAAGGAGACCACCATCAATACTGTGTTCTCCCCTTCGGTCTAGCCTCTGCCCCAAGAGTCTTCACAAAATGCATGGCAGTAATCACTGGGGGGGTATTCATCATACCTTACCTAGATGACTGGCTGATCATGGGAGACTCCCCTCAAGAGGTAAGAATCTCTCTTCATCTCACCATCACAGTGCTCCAACACCTGAGCTTTATCATAAACTTCCCAAAGTCTCACCTCGCTCCAACCCAACTGGAGTTCATCGGAGCACTCCTAGACCCTCAAGAGGCCCTAGTTTTCTTTCCTCAGGATCGCTGTACCCACCTCATTGAACTGGCAAAGGAAGTGCAAAAGCAAAGCCGAATAATAGCTTGAGTGATGCCACGTCTATTAGGACACATGGCCTCCATGGTCCATGTCATCCCCTATGCTCGACTTCACATGTGACAAGCACAATGGACGCAAGCAAAGGGGCGTCTCGGTGTCAAGATCCACATCACCCCTCAACTGATCAGGTCCTTTCAGTGGTGGTGTTCTCCACAGAACCTACTTGATGGATCACCGTTTCAGATTCCTCCACCTCAATGTACCCTCACAATGGCTGCTTCCAAGCTGGGTTGGGGAGCGCATCTGAATGACCTAATCATACAAGGACTGTGGACACAACAGGAACCTTCCCTGCAGATCAACCTCTTAGAACTATGGGTATTGACAAATGCCCTTTGAGTTTTTCAACCCCAACTTTGGGGCAATCTGTTCTACTCAGGATGGACAACCAAGTCGCCATGTTCTACATGAAAAACAGGGGGGTGGGATTAAGAGTTAGTGCTTCACCTGTGGTCCTTTGCCATCTCACATTGCATTCACCTCAAAGTGGTGTACCTCCTGGGTGAACGCAATGTTCCCAAGAAATCTGGAGTGGAGGAGTGGCCTGGTGGTTGGGGCATGGTACTTCAGGCCGGAAGGTAAGAAGTTCAAGTCCCACTAGAGGACAGCAATCTTGGGCTGGAAGGACTGGGGTTTCTAGTCCCACAGGTGCTCCTTGTGGTCTTGGGCAAGCCACTTAACCCTCCATAGCCCATGTTCCCTGTAAAATAGTTATCTCCAAGTTATAATGCCCTGTTCAATGTAATTTCAGTTTGTTCAATGTAAACCGCACTGATGCCGAATAGCGCGGTATATAAGAGACTGTAAATAAATAAATGTCCTTGCAGGGACAAGCTAAGCCATATCCTTCATCCACATGAATAGATCTTGCATCGGGAGATGGCTGCTTGGATCTTCCGGATGTGGAGATCCCCACTCATAGATTTTTCTGCCACTCCGCAAAACACACAACTTCTACTCTTCTGCTCCAGAGTTTTGTTGCTGCACCAACAGGCCCTGAATGCCTTCCTTCTACACTGGGGACAAATAGTGCTCTACGCATTCCCACCCATCCCCTTGATATCCAAAATGGTTTTCAAACTACAGGCCAACAAGGGCTCGATGATTCTCATTTCCTCCTTTTGGCCCCGTCAACGGTGGTTTCCTCTGTTTCTTTGCCTTGCACAGACTCCACCTCTCAGCCTGGGATTTTTGCCAGAACTCCTCTCTCAGGACCATGGGATGGTCCCCCATCCCAATCTTCACTCCCTACGGCTGACAGCATGTGGCCGCTGAAAGGATAGTGCTTGCCGACCTCGACCTGCCACAGGCAGTCAAAATGTCGTCCTTGCATCATGCAAAGATTCCTCCTGGCGATCTTATTGCCTTCAAGTGGCGTAGGTTTGCTCTCTGGTGCTCCTGAAAGGATATTGACCCCTTTTCTTGCTTGGTGGAATCATTCTACTATATCTCCTCCACTTATCCTTAACAGGTATTAAGACTAACTCAGTGAGAGTTCACCTCGGTGCCATTGTTCCTTCTCACAGACTACTGGATATACAGCCCATCTTCTCATGTAGATTTTTAATTCCAGCTCTTTCTAATGGGAAAGACTGTATAAGATTTTCTTCTGTTTATTGGAGAGTTGTGTTTTTACGCTGTATTAAAAGCATTTTATGTAGTTATCTAGTTTGTGATTATGCCTACATTTTGGTGTAAAGTTGATATTCATTTTTCTTTTTTTTCTTTTGTAATTCAGTGTATTCCTCTCTTTTGTGGAAATGTACTCCACTGTGTCCTACCCTTTGCTTTGATATGTGATGACATATGCAGCCAGCCCAGAGCCCTAGTATAACAGCATTATGTCTTCATAGACCTGAAGAAAAGTGTATAACTCTCAAAAGCCTTTCAAGAATATATTAGTACAATAAAAAGTTATCGTCTACAACTTGTTCGTTGATTTTTACCTGCACATAGCCAAGCGGACTATCATGGCAACTACAATTTGCTGTTAAAGCTAACTTAGAAACTTGCCAGGCAGGTCAGTTACATATGCACATTTTCATTGTAGCTTTCCTGCTAGGAAGAGAGAGAGAGAGAGAGGGGATTTCTTCTTGGCACACTTTCGTGACAAACAGATTGAAAGGAAGAAAGCTCCCTGACCATTCCCCCCACTCCCCACACCTTTGGTAGCAATAACTTTGACTTTTGGGGTTAGGTTGAAACAAGGCATTCTGTATCAGCTGGCAGGAGTGACTTGAGCTTTTGGTGATTAGGAACCCCATTTCTGTTGTCATTTAAAGTGACCAGTAACCATTTCTTGATGTAACTTCAAAAGTGGCAGTGTCCATTTCCTGTGATGTCATTGAAAGTGAAAGGGTCCATTTATTTATTTATTTATACATTCAAATTTATATTCGCCAATCTGTAAATTCTCAGCAGATTACAATAGCACATTTGACACATAAGTAAACACATCATACACATACATAAAACATAGTATATCAAAAATATTAAGCACAAATGACAATTAAGAAAATGCTTGCATAAAAAAAGACCCATTCAATTTTTTCTAAAATCCAACAAATCAATCCCCATGCATAACAACAAAGATAACTGATTCTATATCAATGGTACTATCAAAGAAAAATCATTATCAATGATCCTGCTCGTTGCCGGTAACGTAAACATTGCCTGTTCCTGAGAAAGAAAGCTACACATAGTCTGCCGGAAATGTAAGGGAAAGTGCACCATGAGAAACATTCAGCTGTTTATTTAATTATTTGCTGTTTGTCTAACTGTTTGTTTAATTATTTATTGTTTGTCTTAGTGGTGTGCTAGTTCAGCCTTCTCAGCTGTACTTACCTTGCCTCTCTCAACTAACTGGGCTTTGTGTGGTACCCCCATCCCCCTGCTGAGGGTTGACAGGGTACCTTGTAACTGCCCTCTTTAATAGGACTTATCTCCCTCCCTCCCTCCCCAGCACCCACCCACCCCTGGGGTAATTGTAGTTTTATAGGTACTTGCACATCTTAGAGGAAAGGGGCTGCTCTCAAGTGCAGCTCTTAATCCAAATCAGTCATACACAGAGGACCTGAGATTAATTAAGCTTCAGGTACACAGGGTGTATTAGGGGTATTAGATACACTTTTATTAGTATAAGCATCTACACCAATCCTTATTATATACCGAATTTAAAAGACCTAAACACAAGCTTTAAACTAAGATGCAGACAGAGGTCCAGCAACGAGATGGGGGTTCTCCAGTCTTTTGCATTGAGTGTCACATGTATGATTTTCTCCCAGTTGGAGAGAGGTCCTACATATGCACTAAGTGCAGGGAGCTCTTTGCTCTCAGGGAACGAGTCCGTTCTCTAGAGGCTAGAGTAGCAGACCTGGAAGACATAAGAAAGACAGAGAAGTACATGGACGAGACATACAGGGATATAGTCCTCAAGTCCCACCTCCAGTCTGGCAGCATCCCTGTTGCCATGGAGGAGAGAGGTCGCGTGACAGGAGAGCATCACCCTGGTGTGGCAGGAAGTGATCCTGTAACTAGGACCTGTCCTCCAGGTGATGTAAAACCCTCTCGCACCGAGGACGTTTCTCCAGGGCCATGTCCCCATGAGGGGAGGGTCAGGACAGCTGTTATAGTTGGTGATTCAATCATTAGGAATGTAGATAGCTGGGTGGCTGGTGGACGTGAGGATCGCCTGGTAACATGCCTGCCTGGTGCGAAGGTAGCAGATCTCAAGCACCGCCTAGATAGGATCATAGATAGTGCTGGGGGGGAGTCTGCTGTCTTGGTACATGTTGGTACCAATGATATAGGAAAATGTGGTAGGGAAGTTCTGGAGGCTAAATTTAAGCTTTTAGGTAGGAAGTTGAAATCCAGAACTTCCAGGATAGCGTTCTCCGAAATGCTTCCTGTTCCACGTGCAGGACCCAAAAGACAGGCAGAGCTCCGGAGTCTCAATGCGTGGATGAGACAATGGTGCAAGGATGAGGGTTTTGGATTTGTTAGGAACTAGGGAACATTCTGGGGAAAGGGGGGGCTCTTCCGAAGGGATGGGCTTCACCTTAATCTGGATGGGACCAGACTGCTGGCATTAACCTTTAAAAAAGAGATAGAGAAGCTTTTAAACTAGAAAATAGGGGAAAGCCGACAGTCACCCAGGAGCGCATGGTTCGGACAAAGGTATCCTTGAAGGATACTACCAAAAACAGTGAGGTTCCAAAAGGGAGTATAGTAGCCCAAATGCCCTTGAGTAAGGAGCAGACAGAGCATAAAGATTCCCAATTACCCATGCCTACCAATAGCCAGATTAATATTAATAAAATTAATAAAATACAGTCACTAAAATGCTTGTATGTCAATGCTAGAAGTCTAAACAATAAAATGGGAGAATTAGAATATATAGCACTAAATGAGAGGTTAGATATGATTGCACTCTCAGAGACATGGTGGAAGGAGGATAACCAGTGGGACACTGTGATACCTGGATACAAACTATATCGTAATGATAGAGCTGAACAAATTGGTGGAGGGGTTGCGCTCTATGTTAAAGAGGGCATTGAGTCAGAAAGGATTAAAGTTTTGCAGGGAACACAATTTGCTGTAGAATCTCTATGGATTGAAATTCCATTTATGAAGGGGAAGGTGATGGCAGTGGGAGTATACTATCGACCGCCTGGCCAGAATGAACAAATGGATGATGAAATGCTCAAAGAAATCAAGGAAGCTAACAAAAGCCACAACAGAGTAGTAATAATGGGTGATTTCAATTACCACAGTATTGACTGGGACAGTCTCACAGCAGGACAAGCTAAAGAGATAAAGTTTCTAGATGAAATAAATGACTGCTTCTTGGAGCAGCTGATTCATGAACCGACCAGAGGGGAAGCCATACTGGACCTAGTCCTTAGTGGAGCGCCAGATCTGGTGCAAGAAATAAGGGTGTTGGGACCACTTGGCAATAGTGATCATAGTATGATCATGTTTGATTTAATCAGTGGAGGACAGATAGTAAAGGAATCCACAGTACTACCTTTTAACTTTCAAAAGGGAGACTATGATAGAATGAGGAATATAGTTCGGAAAAAACTAAAAGGAGCGGTTCCAAAGGTTAAAGACTTACAGCAAGCTTGGGTGTTATTTAAAAATACTATCCTCAAAGCCCAGACCAGCTGTATTCCACGCATTAAGAAAAGTGGAAGAAAGTCCAAAAAACTGCCAGCATGGTTTAAAGGTGAGGTCAGAGAGGCTGTTGCTGCCAAAAGAGCAACCTTCAGGACATGGAAAAAAGAGCCAAATGATGAAAACTGGAAACAACACAAGCACTGGCAAGTTAAATGCAAAGCATTGATAAGGCAGGCAAAGCGGGAATTTGAGAAGAAACTTGCTACGGAAGCAAAAACACGAAATAAAGACTTTTTCAAGTACATTCGTAGCATAAGGCCTGTGAGAGAGTCAATTGGACCATTAGATGATAGAGGGGTAAAAGGGGCAGTAAGAGGGGACAAGGCTATAGCAGAGAGACTGAATGAATTCTTTGCTTCGGTCTTTACTGAGGAAGATGTAGGGATGTTACCCAAGACTGAAGTGGTATTTAAAGGTGATACTGCAGAGGAATTGAGAGAAATATCGCTACACCGGGAAGATATATTACAACTATTTGATAAACTGAATAGTAGCAAATCACCTGGACCGGATGGTATACATCCCAGAGTGTTGAAAGAACTGAAATATGAGATTGCAGACCTGCTATTGGTAATCTGTGAACTTTCATTAAAATCATCTGTAATACCTGAAGATTGGAGGGTCGCCAACGTAACACCAATTTTTAAAAAGGGTTCCAGGGGTGACCCGGGAAATTACAGACCGGTGAGCCTGACGTCAGTACCAGGGAAAATGGTAGAAACCATCATAAAGAACAAAATTACACAGCATGTAGATAGTCATGGCCTAATGGGAGACAGCCAACATGGCTTTAGACAAGGAAGATCTTGTCTTACTAATCTGATCTGTTTTTTTGAAGGTGTGCATAAACAGGTAGACAAAGGTGAGTCGGTTGATATAGTGTATCTGGACTTTCAGAAAGCTTTTGACAAGGTCCCCCATCAGAGACTTTTGGCAAAGCTAAAAAGTCATGGGATATGAGGCAGTGTACTATTGTGGATCGGGAACTGGTTAAAAGATAGAAATCAGAGGGTAGGGCTAAATGGCCAATATTCCCAATGGAAAAAGGTGAATAGTGGAGTACCCCAGGGATCTGTACTGGGTCCCCTACTTTTTGACATATTCATAAATGACCTGGAAAAAGGAATAACTAGTGAGGTTATCAAATTTGCAGATGACACAAAACTGTTTAAAGTTGTTAAAACCCAAGAGGATTGTGGAAAACTGCAGGAGGATCTGGATAAATTGGAAGACTGGGCATCCAAATGGCAGATGAAATTTAATGTGGACAAGTGCAAAGTTATGCACCTAGGAAAGAACAACCCACACTATAGTTACACGATGCAAGGCTCCACATTAGAAACCACCACCCAGGAAAAAGATTTAGGAGTCATCGTGGATAACATGTTAAAACCCTCCGCCCAGTGTGCAGCGGCGGCCAAGAAAGCAAATAGAATGCTAGGTATCATAAGGAAAGGGATGGAGAATAAAACAAAGGATATTATAATGCCTCTGTATCGCTCCATGGTACGACCGCACCTTGAATATTGTGTGCAATTCTGGTCACCGTATCTTAAAAAGGACATAGAGTTATTAGAAAAAGTACAGAGAAGAGCCACCAAATTGGTGAAGGGGATGGAAGGCTACTCCTATGAAGAGAGGCTAAAAAGGTTAGGGCTCTTTAACCTGGAAAAGAGACGGCTGAGGGGAGATATGATAGAGATCTATAAATTAATGAATGGAGTGGAACGGATAAACGTGGATCAATTGTTTACGCTATCAGAATATAGAAGGACTAGGGGACATGTAATGAAGCTACAGGGTAAACTATTTAAGACAAATAAGAGAAAATATTTCTTCACTCAACGTGTAATCAAACTCTGGAATCTGTTACCGGAGGATGTAGTAAGGGCTGTTAGTATAGCTGGGTTTAAAAAAGGTTTGGACAAGTTCCTGGAGGAAAGGTCCATAAACCACTATTAAAAAGGGACCCAGGATATCAATGCTTGACCTAGTACAAGCACTGCAGAACCTGTGTCTTTTGGGGAAACTGCTAGGTACGTATGACCTAGATTGGCCACTGTTGGAAACAGGATACTGGGCTTGATGGACCTCGGTCTGACCCAGTATGGCATTTCTTATGTTCTTATGTTCACACTCTCGGCATCTTAAAAACCATTAACAGAACCTTAAAACCATTTGTGATGATACCATAGGCCAGTGTGGTTTGGAACAGAATGGATGTGTAGTATGGGCTGCAGCTGATAGCTATTATTTTGCTGTTGTGCCTCTAGCCTGAGAATGACATCCCTAGTTCTTCTGCCTGTTAGATACCTAGGGATCTTCATGGACATTAAGAGTATTGGAGGCATTGACCCCCACCAGCCATGGAGCAGCAACAAATGCTGAAGTTGAGCATCATTAGAGATCTTGGGACTGTGCATCATCTAAGTACCTCCTGAAACAAGTGAATGATTCTGCTGCTTTGGCACCAGCATGAAGGGATTCTGATGGTTAAGCATTAATTGAAGATGATGAAGCATTGGCATTGCTCCTTATCTGGGCACTGTGTTAGGAGCAGGGAGGCCTTGGCAGTGGGAATTCCATCTACCAAGCATCTCTGCAGAGAGAACCATTTATCTTCAACATCTGGGGAAGTGTATGAGTCTCCAAGGGTGTCAGGTCCAGTTACTGATACATGTCAAGTGACTTAAGAAGAGGTCACCTCTTCTGCACCCCATTAATTCTTGGCATCAACCATATTTGAGGATGACAGAAGGATTCAGGGAATGCTGAACCTCCGTGGCTTGGTTCCCTGCTTTGGCAACTATTGCACTGACTCAGATGCACAAAGAAGCTCAGTCAGTAATAGAGGCTATGACTGCACTCAGAAACATGATATCAAGACACTGAAGGACCTCGCTATCCATGCCATCTGCTCTAATGTCGATCTTTAGTATATTGTGAGAGGAAACTCCATTGAGACACTGGTCTGCATCAAAGTCTACACCATAACAAGAAGAATACTCAAAGAAGCCTTGTCTGCTAGCCAGGTATATAGTCTTATAACTTCCATGGAATATTTTTCTAATAGCCTGAGTTGTTTTGATGCTCCACTTATAGGTCAGAATGCTTCTCTGATCAGAGGTTGTCTAATGGTCTTCTTTTAGGCCCTTCTCAGATCTATGTCCTCTACAGGAAAGGAGAGAGTCTTTGTCAGGGGACTATTCCTTGACCAATTTTGTCAAGAAATTAGTTGAGATCATTTAATTAAAAGGAGGAGCATGATCCCAGAGCAGAAATGCTATACATCCTCAAATGTCTTGCCTTCTAGCCTACCCCCTTCCTCTCGAGGAGGACATGATGCCCATTTGTGTTATCTTTGAGGATGTAAATAACCAGGTTTTCTCCATGCATAAAGATAAGATAGTTCTTAATTTTAGGGAAAACAATTGATACCATATCTGTCTGTGGTTGTCAAATTTACTCTCTAGAAGCATGGACAGAGGGGTGGCAAATACAATATTCCAAAGTGTTTGTATATCTTTTGAGCAGAAAATTTTACTGGTTGTGTTCAAGTAAAGGAACATGCAGCAAACTAGCCTTAGCTGTCTTTCTCCTGTATTAGGGAAGGGGCAAAGACCCTTCTAAAACAGAATATCCAGGGGAATATTGTACTCATAGCTGCTCAATGAGACAGACCTGGTTCCTACTTCAGTGGGAGTTTTCCATTAGAGAACCAATTTGCTTGGGGGTCTTTTCCATCCTTAATATGCAAAATCAGAAAACTGTGTTACACCCTTTCATTAGATCCTTGGGCCCTCAAAGCCTGGATATTTAGAGGATAATTTTCAATTCTCTGAATCTGCTTCATAACATCTTTCAAATTCTTCTGGTCTCTAGAAGAAAACTCCATTGTAATATATTAGTTTTAAATGGAAGACGTTTTCTAGCTGGTGTGGTGGGGGGGTTTTAGAATCTTTTTTCTCTCACATACAAAAACTGCTTTGAATACCTTCTACAAGTCTGATTTGAAAACGAACTCTTAGGGTTCACCTCATTGCAGTTAATACTTATCGCCAACATATAGAATGAGAGGGTAGACCCATCTCTCTATAGCTTTTACTTCATTTTTGTGGGGCTTGCTTTTCAAGCTATGTATGTCTTGTTACCTCAATGTGTACTGACTTAGCTGTTGAAGGCTTCCTTTGAGCCACAGAGGTTCTGTGAACTGAAGCACCTGATGTGGAAGGTGTTTGTTAGCAGCCGCTTCAGCATACCTTAGTGATTCATCTGTCCTATACAAAGTTAACAATAGAGTGGTTCTGCACTTGAAACCTAAATTCCTTCCTAAACTTGTGTGCCATTTCCACCTTAATCAAGTCAATTGTCATCCTAGCATTTTTCTCAGATGGCCATGAAGATGAATATGGTTTGCAAATCTTGGGTTGCAAAAGAGCCTTAGCCTCTTATTTTTAATGAGCTGAAGTCTTTTGAAAGATCACTCAGCTTTTGTTTCTTTTGACCCCACTAAGTCTGATACAGCAGTAGCCAAGTCACATCCAATCTCCAGGAACAAGCAGGAATGAGTCTTCACATATGGGTATCGTCGGTACCGACAGAGCCTGCGCGGGAACGCTCCCCAGCGTCCAAAAGGAAAGCTTTTGGGAGCATCCCACAGCGCCTGCGCGCTGCCTTCCCGCCTTTCCCAACCGCCTCTCTCCAGTTCTTCTTTTCCGCGGAGCCAGCAGGTCGTGTTCCTGTCACCGCTGAAGAATTTCTTTATTTTATTTTATTTCTTTGGTCGCGCGTCTACCTTCTCGACGCTGGACCGGTACCGCCAGTCTTTTCTTTCTTTCTTCTAAAAAAAAAAACAACAAAAAAAAACGACTGTTTTTTCTCACTTCAGTGCATTTTCTTCTTTGGCCTTAGGCCTAGGAAATTTTTCCTCATGGAAAAGCCCGCCTCTGGGTTTAAAAAATGCACGAAGTGCAGCGGCACTATTTCTGTCACCGACACCCATGAATGGTGTCTAAAATGTTTAGGTCCTGACCACTCCAATGCGGATTGTGAGTCCTGCTCCATGATGTCTAAAAGAGGTCTACAGAATCGAGCAGCTAAGCTCAGTACCCTGTTGCCCTCGGATGCAGCTTCGGTTGCATCAATGTCTTCCAGGGCTGCTGCTTCCTCACATGGATCTCAGGTAACCAAACTTAACTCCAGCCGGTCCTCGAAGGGTAAATCTCCCTCTAAGTATCGAGATGCCTCCGGGCTTGCCCTCGAGGAATCCGCACCAGCAAAATTACCCCGGCGGGAGGCTCCGGCTTCCAAAGCTTTATCTATGGGGTCACAGGTTGACATCGATGGCTCGGCCTCGACCGATCACCTGTTGCCATGTTCTGGGGTACCGGTGGTTCCCACTGGTACCGACATCCAGACATTGGTTGCGTCGATGGAACAGAATATCCCAACTATGCAGCGTGCCATCACAGCATTCATACAAGCTGCGATGCCTTCGGTACCGCAACAAACTCGGTTGCCGGTACCAACTCAGGCACCGGTACCGACATCGATTCCGGTGCCGTTACCGATTGCATCGACATCCGTTTCGGTGTCGACTGCAGCGGTACACTGTTCTGTGATGCCCATCGGTACCGAATCGGTACCGATCACTCCCGATGTCGATACAACCCGGTATGCGTATCGGGCTCTGCAGGAGCATCCAGACAGGCGATACTTCGATTCCTCTGAAGACTCTGATGAATCAGAGGTCTCTGTCGAAGCATCGGTGATCCATCCTCAGGAGCCCTCTTCTCCAAAAAGGAGAATGTCTCCTCCAGAAGACTTGTCTTTTCAAGACTTCATTAGGGAAGTGGCCAGGGGCCTTTCCATCTCAGTGGCCCCTGAGACAGAGCCTAGAGCCAAAAAATTAGATATTTTACAATATCCTAAGGCTCCTAAAGAGGCAGCCACTTTACCAATACATGAGATTCTTTATGATCACTTGTTGGGCATATGGGAGACTCCTCTCACCACTTCCCCTCATTCTCGCAGGTTCAACACCATGTATCGTGTTCCTCCTTGTCCTGGCTTCCATAAGACTCAGCTTCCTCACCACTCCATTGTGGAGGAGTCTGCTATGAAGAAGATAGAGTACAAAAAGGCACTCTTCTGCTCCTCCAGGAAGAGAATGCAGAACCTTAGATGCCATTGGCAGGAGAATTTTCCAGGCCAGTATGCTTGTTGCCAGAATCAACTCCTATAGTCTCTATATGGGGATGTTTCTAAAAGAAGTTACAGATCACCTGCAAACTTTATCTCCTTTTATTTCAGAAGATAAAAGGGAAGAGTTCCTCACCTGGCTCAAACATGCCCAGGATATTTCCAAGTTTTCCAACCATGCAGCCTTTAACTCTTTTGAAGGTGCCAGCAGAGTCTCGGCCATTGCCATAGGTGCATGCAGAGTTGCTTGGTTACAAGCTTCTGATTTGGAACCCTGGGTTCAAGATGGACTAGGAAACCTTCCTTGTACAGGTGAAAACCTTTTTGACAAAGATTGGCAAGCAAAGGCCACCCAAATGGATGCTGAAAATTCTGCTTTAGATAGACTTTCAAAGTCTACTTCTGCTCCTTTTAAGAAAAGGTTGTTCAAAAAGGGGTTTTTTTCCCAAAAAAGGGAAATATTATTCTGCTTATGGTCAGCAGTCATCTTCTGCAGGTCGTTTTGCTACAAAGAGACAGCGACAACCGAAACAGGCCAAGTCTAAGGCTGCTAGGACTACTACGGCCCAACAGCCTCAGCCTCCTCAGGGCTTTTGACTTACAACTAGAGAGCTTAGCCTTTCTGGCTCTAGAACATCCAGAGCCTCTCACCATTCCAGGAAGGTTGGCTTACTTTGCTCCCAGGTGGGAACAAATCACAGCAGAGCAATGGACCCTCTCCATCATAAGGGAGGGGTACAAGCTTCATTTCTTAAACCTTCCTCCTCACACCATGGTGAGACAGTTCAATTCTCAGACATCTCTCCTCGACCTTCTGGGTCAGGAGATTGCTACCCTTCTTGCCCAAGGGGCAATAGAAGAAGTACCCCTTCTTCAACAGGGCTCAGGGTTCTACTCCCCCTATTTTCTTATCCCAAAGAAAACAGGGGGCTACAGACCCATATTAGATCTCAGAGAATTGAACAAGTTTCTATGCAAGGAGAAATTCAAGATGATTTCTCTCGGTACTCTCCTTCCATACCTTCAGAGTCAGGATTGGCTTTGCTCTCTAGACCTCAAGGATGCGTACACCCATGTTCTCATCCATCCAACACACGGAAGGTTCCTTCGGTTCCTTTATCAAGGGAAGCACTACCAATACAGAGTGCTTCCTTTCGGTCTGGCCTCTGCACCAAGGGTGTTCACAAAATGCATGGCAGTAGTAGCTGCATTTCTACGCACTCTAGGGATATTCGTATTCCCATATCTGGACGACTGGCTCATCTGAGCTCCATCCCAGTCAGAGGCCCAGACTTCTCTAACCTGCGCAAGCCGTATCCTTCAGTATCTGGGACTTGTAATAAACTTTCCAAAATCCCATCTCACCCCTACTCAGTCTCTAGAGTTCATAGGGGCCTTGCTGGATACCACAACTGCAAGGGCCTATCTTCCCCAGGCCCGTTGCCTACGCTTGGTGCAGTTAGCCTCACAAATTCAGTTAAAATCCCATTTAACTGCTCGAGAGATGTTACAACTGTTAGGCCACATGGCATCCACTGTGCATGTGGTTCCTTTCGCTCGCCTTCACATGAGGGCAGCTCAGTGGACTCTGTCCATCCAATGGACCCAGGCATCAGGTTGCCTGTCAGACAAAACAGCAACCTCCAGTCGCCTCTTTTGGTCCCTCCAGTGGTGGAAGTCCACTCAAAATCTGTTGCTGGGGTCCCCCTTTCAACAGGTATTACCCCAAGCAACCCTTACAACAGATGCCTCTCCAAGAGGTTGGGGAGCTCATCTTCAAGATCTCTCCACTCAAGGCATCTGGTCTTTACAGGAGACATCTCTACATATCAACCTCTTAGAGCTCAGAGCAATTTTTCTAGCTCTCAGTCTTCCACACCCTGCTCAGCTACAAGACAGTCCTCATCCACACGGAC
Organism: Ichthyophis bannanicus; assembly: GCA_033557465.1. Lineage (NCBI taxonomy): Eukaryota > Metazoa > Chordata > Amphibia > Gymnophiona > Ichthyophiidae > Ichthyophis > Ichthyophis bannanicus. Next base: position 1,734,679,336 of record CM066032.1, read on the forward strand.
AACCAAGTAGCCATGTTCTACGTGAACAAGCAGGGCGGGACTGGCTCTTTGTCGCTTTGCAACGAAGCTCTGAGATTGTGGGCCTTCGCCAGAGAGCATCAAATTCATCTCATGGCAGTGTATCTTCCAGAGGTTCAAAACTCTTGGGCAGACAGACTCAGTCGAGTTCTGCTTCCACACGAATGGTCCCTCCATGGGGACCAGATAGCCAGGATCTTCCGAATTTGGGGAACCCCGGACATAGACCTCTTTGCAAGTCCGTGGAATGCCAAACTTCCCCGGTTCTGTTCCAGGATTCCGTGTCAGGGAGTTCAGGCCAGGGATGCCTTCCTCCTTCATTGGGGGCAAGACTTCCTCTATGCCTTTCCACCCATTCCCCTAATTCCCAAGACATTCTTCAAACTTCAGAGAGACAAGGGGTCTATGATCCTCATAGCACCACATTGGCCACGTCAAGTGTGGTACCCTCTACTTCTGCATCTCTCTCGAGCTCCCTCCCTGGACTTGGGATCTGCTCCAGACTCCTGTCCCAGGAGGAGGGAACGTTGTGGCACCCAAATCCCCAGTCTCTTCACCTCAGAGCCTGGTTGCTGAAGGCCTAGACCTTCAAGATTTGCATCTTTCTCAGCAAGTGAAGGATATCCTTCATGCTTCCAGAAAGCCTTCCACTAGACGTTCCTATGCTTTTAAATGGAAAAGATTTACCATTTGGTGTGCAGAGAAGGATCTTAACCCTCTTGCAATACCTCTGAATTCTTTACTAGAGTACTTGCTGCATTTATCCCATGCAGGCCTTAAAACAAATTCAGTAAGAGTCCATTTGAGTGCTATTGCAGCATCCCTTAAGCCTCTCAATGGACAGCCTATTTCCTATCATCTTCTTATTGCAATATTCATGAGAGGCCTTCTTTTAACTAAACCTCCCATTAGACCACCTCCAGTGGCATGGGATTTGAATTTGGTTCTTGGCCAGCTTATAAAGCCACTCTTTGAACCCTTAGCCACTACCTCCTTGAAATTCCTTTCCTGGAAGGTTATTTTTCTCATTGCAGTCACCTCAGCTCGCCGTATCAGTGAGCTGCAAGCCTTGGTGGCTAATCCTCCTTATACAAGGTTCCATCATGACAAGGTAGTCCTCAGGACTAATCCACACTTTATGCCTAAAATGGTCTCACCTTTTCATCTGAACCAGGAGGTGTATTTACCTGTCTCTTTTTCCAGGACCTCATGCATCAACTGCAGAGAGGAATCTTCATACCCTGGATTGTAAGAGAGCACTTGCTTTTTACTTACAAAGGACACAGCAACATAGAAAGTCCTCTCAACTATTTGTTGCTTTTGATCCCTCTCATTTAGGACTTCCAGTCTCTAAGAGAACTCTGTTCAATTGGATTGCTCAGTGTATTTCCTTCGCCTACCAGAGTAAGAACCTTTCTCTGGAAGGCCATGTCACAGCTCAGAATGTGAGGGCCATGGCAGCCTCTATGGCTCATCTAAAATCTGTGTCCATCGACCAAATCTGTCGAGCGGCCACCTGGGCCTCGGTTCATACCTTTACAACCCATTACTGCTTGGACAAGGACTCCCGCCGGGATGCCTTGTTTGGTCAGGCTGTTCTCAAACACCTGTTCCATACCTAATCAACTCCTACCCCCCATCCCTGGTTGGATGCCCGAGATCCATGGGGGTGAGGTGGAGCCCTTATCAGGGACTCACAACCTTTGGGATCTCCCTGGCATCTCTAGCTGGGGAGTCCCCATATGTGAAGACTCATTCCTGCTTGTTCCTGGAGATAGCACAGATCTCCAGGAACAAGCAGGAATGAGTCTTCACATATGGGGTACGTCGGTACCGATGGAGCCTGCACGGGAACGCTGCCCAGCTTCCAATCAGAAAGCTTTTGGCAGCATCCCTCGCGCCTGCGCGATGCCTTCCCGCCTTCTCCAGAGCCTCTCTTCAGTTTTCGTTTTTCCGCGGAGCTGGCAGGACGTCCTCCTGTCACCGCAGAAACTTTTCTTTTTACTTACTTTACTTACTTTACTTTTTGTTTTCTTGTGGTCGCGCCTGTATTTCCCGCCGCCACCGGCACCACTGGTGGATTTTTGCCTAACTTCTGAGAAACTTTTTCTTCAGTTTTTTGCCTTAACTTGTTGGGCCTACCAGGCCTCTTCCTCATGGAGCCTTCTTTTCCTAAGAAGTGCATTCGATGTGGAAACTCCTGTTTCCTTTTAGACTCCAATCGTTGGTGTCTCAATTGTGTGGGTCTTGACCCTTTTTCCCCTGACTTGTCAGGGGATACATTTGTGAAGAAACCTTCAGTTTTTAGAGTTTCCCTCGATACCGTTTTTTATTCGGCAGTGAGGGAACCCGGGTTCTCCTCTTCACAGGATCAGGTAACCCACAAACAGTCTGTTAAGACTAGTCAATGCTTGAGTGGTATGTCCCATGCCCAGCATGGTGACGGCTCCGGCCTTACCCTCAAGAATCCATTGGCATTACCCCTGCGGGAGTCTGCGGGCTCCAAAGCATTAAAGGGGTTTCAGGTTGTTCCTGGGGCTCACCCCTCACAGAACATACCTGAGCCATGTCCGGGGGTGGTATCCGCTTCCAGCGGTACTGATCCCCCGGCATCGGCACTGGTGTCGAGTGTTCCACTCTTCACCAGGGATCGTCATCGGGCATCCTCGGTACCTTCGGGACCGATCGATACGCCCCGAATTGACTTCCCTCGATCCCAGCCGTGCACGGTACGGGTATCCGCTTTTGGTGGTACCGATTCCCCGGCATCGGCTTCGGTGTCGAGTGTTTCACTCTTCACCAGGAATCGTCCTTTAGCATCCTCGGCACTTTCGGGGCCGGGCGATACGATACCGATGGACATTTCCATATCTCAGCCATGCTCCGGGACGGTACTGGCTTCGATCGGTTCCGATACCCCGGCATCGGCACCAGTGTGGGATAACGTTCTCCCGGCGAGAGGTTGTCATTGGGCATCCTCGGTACCTTCGGGACCGATCGATGTAACCCAGACTGCTTTACCGGTATCGGCATCGCCGATACTACCACCGACGTCGGTACCCTTGATGCATGCATCGATAGACTCGCTTCCTTCGATGCCGAGTCTTGAATCGATATCTAGTCTCGAGGACTGGGTACCGACGCGTCCCGGAACCGACTCCCGTCGTTTCCAGATAAGCAGTTCCGAGGATCCTAGCCATAACTCTCGCATGATCTCGGTACCATTGCAGCAGTTCCCGATGACAATTTCAACTGCTGGCCCTGTGTCAGTATCGATGTCGATGCCTGTTCTTGCACCGATGCCTAGTTTGGAACCGATACCTGGGGTTGCTGATGCAGTACTCACTGCCTCTAAGTTACCATACCAGTATCCTTGTCCATCTACTAGGTTTCTCTCCTCACACCACGGTACGTCCTCTGGTGCTCAGCCTCTTTCTTTAGCCTTACCAGGGAAGGTTCCCATAGGAGATCAGTCTTTTCAGGCTTTTCTCCTGGATATGGCAACCTTTCTTAATATCTCTATCCTTGGTTGTGATGCTATTCCTGGCTCACCGGCACAAATGGAAAATATGATGCTTCCTTTGCATACTGCTCTGCAGGATCTCCTTCTGAGGGTCTGGAAATCACCCTTACGGCTTCCTCGACCTTCTACAGCCACTGAGGTTCGATACCGGGTACCTCCCTCCCCAGGATTTCAGAAGCCTCAACTTCCTCATCGTTCCCTTGTAGTGGAATCAGCACTGAGGAAGGTTAAGAGCAAAAAGAAGCATTCTTCTTTTCCGCCAGTTCGTTCTTCAAGAACACTCGATGCGTTTGGTCGTCAAGCCTTCCAAACATCTATGCTGGCCTCCAGAATTCTTTCATATATTTTCCACATGAGTCTCACACTCCAGGAGGTCACGGAGAGATTGTCTCTTTTGACCCCTTTTATGCCAGAGCCCAAGGCTACTAATTATTCCTTGTTACTCAATCATAGCCGGAATATATCTTGGTTCCTTTCTCGTGCTTCTATAGACTCTTTTGAGTCTGTTAGCAGATCTTCTGCTATTGCCATTGCAGCACGTCGCAGAGCCTGGCTCGAAGCTTCAGACTTGAGCAGATGGGCACAAACTATATTGGTTCATTCTCCTTGTACAGGAGAAGGTCTCTTCAATAAGGAGGCTTTACGTCAGGTTGCTCAATGCTCCGCTGACTCTCCTTCCACTAAGGACCATTCTAAGCCACCTCCTTCTTCGAAAGGTAGGAAATGTCCTACCAGACCTTCTTTCCCTAGGAAAAGAAAGTTTCATTCATCTTCTGCCCATCATTCGGCTGTACCTAAGCAAGGGACACCTCAGCCTAGTCTGAAGTCCTCTAGCTCTGGCCAGTCTCAGCATTCCCAGCAACCATAGGGGCTGGGAATTCTACTCTACAGTTCACTTCTACCCATTAGAAGTTTATTCACTGTACTTTTCTTTTTCAGTGTACTAAACTGTCGAAAAATTTTTGTTCATGGACTACAGACTTCTCCTCTTCTTACTCTCTAGAAGAGAAGTTGCAACTATCCCCTGATAGTTCTGTCCCAACTGAACATTTTTTCCTTCAGTTGACTTACCCTATGGGTGCGTCACCCTCCAATTACTTGCTCTACCCTCTCAGCCGGGCTTTTTCCCTAACTGAGGGGTACCATACTGAAAGGCTTCTCTAGCAAGCTCGTTCCTCAGACAGGGAGAAGGTATATCTCCTCTCCTTTCTTGTCTGTTTTTCTTTATTGGACACAGGACAATCTCTCTGCTGTTTCCGTCAGCAGCTGTGCCTGCAGGAGTTACAATGATTGTATTACTGGTACTTTTTATAAGTTCCAGTCCCTTGTTCAAAATTTTGTCTAGCCTCAGTAGTGATTCCAAGCTACTCGTCAACTATCTTGGATCCTCCTACTCTTTTAGGCTTTCTCACATTATTCTATCCATCTCCTCTCCTAGGATATGGCAACACACCTGACTTCAGTCAGTTTATCTCATATTTCTCCTGCACAATGCTCTCTGCAGTCTTCAGAGAAGCTTTCTACTATGAGGGCCTTGCTATAGAGCATTGACCTTGTCTCTAAAGCTTCTCTATTAGTAGGGAAAAGCTTATAATCCTTTCCCATGCCTGTGAGGGTTCTCCACACCCTCAAGCCTGGGGGGTTAACATGAAATATAAGTTCTTCTGCGTGAAAATCCAACGCTGATGTTTACGCATGCTACCTCTGGGTCCCTCCAGTAGGTCCCTCTGGTATCTTCTTCTGCGTTTCTACACATCTGCCATGTCAGTGTTCTGTGGAACTCCCGCCTTGTTCCTTACAGATTCATATGATCATCTGTTCTCACGCAAACATCACGATTATCTTGTTGGATTGCCTTCTTGCATCCCTCAATCCACAGAAATAGATTCTCTATGCATATCCCAAGTGGGTTCACCCTCTTGTAGAGCGAAGAATCTTTTTCTTTTATATTCCCCATGTACAATTATGGGGCTGGGTGGCAGACATGTATCTTCAACTTGTTATCTTGTATGTAGCATCTCCATATATGTCTACATACCTATATCATTACTCTGGTGGTGCAAAACCATGCCCCACAAATATATATATATTTCCATATATCATATCTATATCTATATATATTTTTTGATACATTTCTCCACCCATATCCTAATATACACATATGGACATGTGTGTATATATATATATATATATATATATGTGTGTCTGTTGGGGGGCTTCTTAGGGGTTGATATGTCTTACACACTATCACCCTTACTGTCTATACTAAATGTTTTACCTTCTAAAGGTTTTAGACAGTCTATCGCCCTACTTCGCATATCATACTACGATGCAGAAACTGTCATGCACCTATAACTGCTGTGGTGCTAACATCTTCCATTTTTTCTTTAAGTCCTTGAAGCATCAAGCTTCACTATTTTTCCTACCTCTCGCAAGCTAGGAAAAATAATGTGCATCTTTATCTTTGAGTACACAGCTGTTCTCCTTGGGAATAGGGGTTTTTCCAATCCCCCTCTTCCCGCCAGGACTGGGCTAGTTCTCTGGGAACAGCAGGAATAAGTCTTCACAACCCACCCACCTCTCCTAGGAGTTGTATCTCTCTATCTATCTTTCCTTTCCTTTCTCTCTCTCTCTTTGTCTCAGCTTAAAACTCGAACTGAAGAGAGGCGGTTGGGAAAGGCGGGAAGGCAGCGCGCAGGCGCTGTGGGATGCTCCCAAAAGCTTTTCTTTTGGACACTGGGGAGCGTTCCCGCGCAGGCTCCGTCGGTACCGACGATACCCATATGTGAAGACTTATTCCTGCTGTTCCCAGAGATCACCTGTTACAGGTAAGTAACTGTGCTTTCTAATTGAATAGCAGATTATCTCTTTTGCTTATGCCCAACTAGGCATGACTTTGGACGTGCATGCCATGGTTCATATCATAACCATTGGAATTTGCAAAACAAGAGAAAAAACTCTTCAAAGGATTAGATCAACAGACAAGGATAAACAAGTAGCAAATGCACAAATATAGTGGGAAATACAGAGTGTTGATCAAGAACAGATAGATGAATGGTTGAGGAGAGGTGAATTGAAACTGAAGGATGAGAGGTTGAAAGTTGCAGCCCAGGACAGCGGATTACAGATGAGATAGTTTACAGCGAGCATTGAAAAAACTGGCAACACAGATATATGTTGATTCTGTAAGAAGGACCTGGAAATGGTGACTCATCTCATAGCTGGCTGTGAAGTTTCTGATGGCAGAAAATGTCTATACAGAAAGACATAATAAAATAGCATGCCTCATCCACTGGAAACTCTGTAAGCACTACAACAGCACTGTGCCCGAAAAGCACTGGGATAATGATCCTAAGAGAATTACAGAGAATGAGGAGGTTATGATCACCTGGGATACACTCCCATTCCAACCGATGACAAACTGGATACGAGGAAGTCTGATATAGTGGTTAAGGAGAAAAACACTAGAACAGCATTGATAGTGGTGTTGGTTCCAAGTGACAAGTCTATGAATCGCGTGGAGAGTCAGAAGATTCTGAAATATCAAACGCAGTCAGAGACCAAGAAAATGTGGCAGAATGATACAGAAATAGTTCCCATCGTGTTGGGTGCTACATGCTTGTTAAAGAAGAATTTCCAAACACATCTTGACAAACTACCTATACACGTTCCATCTTATGAACTCCAGTGGGAGGCTCTCTTTGGCACAATGCACATACTACACCGAGCATTAACAGTAAATTTGAGAGACTGAGATCATACTCCACATACCCTGGCTTAGAAGTGAGGTTCATGACTGTCATGGTATGCACAAAATTAAAATTCAAATACTATAAAATACTTTTAAGGGATTATCAAAATTTAAAAGTTACTTAATAATTTATTTTTACACATTCCCAAACTATTGCTGTAATTCTCCAACAATTAATTCACTTCCTAAAAAGAACTGCTATATGAAACTCGCTCCTGTATATAACAGGAGCGAGTTTGCTGTATTATTGGAAGCTGTTTGTGACTTCCATGGAGATACTACAACTGCGTGAAACAACTGCTGCTAAACGCTCAGATAAGTAACTAGATACTATTTGAGTGGTGTGTGTTAATCTTTTTCTTAAAGTATTCTGTTTCTCTTCTTTTTAGGAAGTGAATCAATTGTTGGAGAATTACAGCAATAGTTTGGGAATGTGTAAAAATAAATTATTAAGTAACTTTAAAATTTTGATAATCCCTTAAAAGTACTTTTTTGGGTATAGGCATGCATTAAGGCAATTGGTATTGTGATAATTTGATATTAAAATTAAAAGGGTGGGACCCGTGATGTGAAGATCTATTGCTTAACCCTATGGTGATTTGGTTCGCCAGATGTAGGGAAAGAGCTTTCCTTAGGTCCTTTTTTGTGCCCTATGGAATTTTGAATAGTTATTGAAGTTTATTTAGAAAATTATTTTATAGTATTTGAATTTTGGTGATATTAAGGGTATTTGGTTTTGTTTTGGTATTTTAGATTTACCCTTTGGCAGTAAAATTTTGTAATGCACAAAATTAACCCATTGGAGAAACTACTCTGAGACTAACCATAGCTATGTCAATGGTCTACCCGAGGTGGGACTCCATGGAAGAAATCTGCAAGGTTGTGACATGGACTTCTGCCTACACATTTATATCACTTTGAAAGAGATACCTAACATGGAAGTAGGTTTGCTCAATCTGTCCTGAGGAATCTCTTTGAGAGTTAGAATCCAATGCTCCCCTCCACCCCAAATTTATTTTTATTATTTCAAGGTTGTCTTCATAAAACAGAAAAAGAAATATGGCCTATTGCCAGCAAAACACATTTGAGTGGAGTGGAGTGGCGGCCTAGTGGTTGGGGCAAGGTACTTCGGGCCGGAAGGTCGGGGGTTCAAATCCCACTAGAGGACAGCAACCTTGGGCCGGAAGGACTGGGGTTTCTAGTCCCACAGGGTGCTCCTTGTGGTCTTGGGCAAGCCACTTAACCCTCCATAGCCCATGTTCCCTGTAAAATAGTTCTCTGTGTGCTGTGCTTTCCTGTCTAATCAATGTGTTTATACCTCAAAAATTTCCTGTCATGATTTGACAATTTCCAATCTGTAATCAAAACCGCTGCTGATCGCTGGAAGTAGCGGTATACAAATGTATACTAAATAAAATAAATAAATAAATAAATAAATTTGTTGCCTGTTGGCATTTTTTTCCCTATTTCCCCTTTTCTGCTAAAGGCATCCTGTAAATAGGTTGCACACACAAGTGGGAATCCCTATTGCTATTATCTTTGTAGAAAACAAAGTTGCTTACCTGTAACAGGTGTTCTCCAAGGAGAGTAGGCTATTAATCTCCACAAAACCCACCTGTCTCCCCTAGGAGTTGACGTCTCTTAATTAAAAGCTTTGTATGGAACTGAAGTGGCTCTACATGATGCAAATTTGAGAAACCCCCTTCCCCCGACACGTGCAGTCCAGCACTCTAAAAGGCTCTTAAGGGCATTTTAGTAAAGCCTGTGCTGGTAACATGTATGGGCCGTGATGCTAGCACAGGGGACGCGTGATGACTTCAGGGGACATGTGTGTCCATTCACCTCTAGTTAGCACAGTGCAAAGATGCAGCACCGTGCAAGTCGTGCATTAAGTGGACCCATACTAAGGGCCGCAAGCGCAGTTAGCACAAGCTACTAATACCTGTGCTAGCCGCAACTTGCCATCAACCTGCCCAGTCTCTTCCCCTTCATGCGCTACCTAATTAGCATGGGAATTACCGAGTAGCGCATTTTAATAAACATGCCCTTTTGAGCTTTGTGAGCTCTGGCCAGAACTCTCCTAGATGACTAATAATTTGGAAAATGTCTATTGTTTGAGTTTTATTGTGTGCTTCCAAGTTCTCTGTAATAGTTAAAGTTTCAATGTAAACTGCTTTGATTATATGATAAAGCGGTATAAAAAATCGTTAAATAAATTATGGGTAAGCAAATTTTGCTTTTCATTTGAAGAATGTTTTGGAAATATTCTGATTGCTTATTAGCTTTTAGCAGAGCTTTTATTTTGGTGGACAGAGTAAGATTTTAGTATTGTTAAAAATATTTTTTATTACGTATAACTCTGCATATTACTAAAGTTCATCCTTTATGTAGAAATATTATCTGCTATAGAAAGTCAGAATTGTATTTTTCAGTGTTCCAGTATTTCAAGCTAACTTTTTTTCCTAATTCAGTATTACAGAAAGACTTGAACATGCTTTAGAAAAGGTTGCTCCTCTGCTGAGAGAGATTTTTGTGGATTTTGCTCCTTTTCTTTCTCGAACTCTTTTGGGCAGCCATGGTCAAGAATTGCTTATAGAAGGTACAAGTAAGTTATTTTTTAATTTTATCTTTTTCTAGTTTTGGGATATCCAAAGATGACGATGTGCTTTGAATGTGTTTTATCCGTTTATTAGCATCAAGAAATCTTATTTTGAATGAATTAAACAGCATTTGATTGTTTTAGCTGTAATACGTTGTGTGCTATTGAGGTCTGAATAAATGGAAACTAATTATCGTTCTAAAAATTCTTAATAGGTGTGTTTAATTTAATCCTCATGCTCCTGAGTTCAGGTAATGAAAGAACACGAGTGACCTCCGAGGGCTTAAATACTCTTGGAGGGGGGAAGACTAGCAGACATCAAATGGCAATGACCTTAAGGTAGTCGGGCATCATGACAACAGTTAAGAAGGCTAATATCAGAGACCCTTATTTTCTGCATTCCTGCAGCAAAATATGGTCCTAATTGCAGGATCTGTGGTTCCATCTGGAATTTCAGGAAACTAGCAAGCCAAGCTGGCCGCAGGAAAATAGAGCCTGGGTAGGTGCACATCTGCCCACACAAGTTCTCTTATCCACGTCTGTTTCTTTTCCAGCACTGATCCTCTCTTACACCAGGTGAAGTAGTTTGGATAGCATGGCGGCACAAACATTTTCCTGCCATTTCTTGAGAGAAGGAATGAGAAAAGTGTACATTGTGATGGAGAAGGGGGAAGATAGAATGAAGATAAATGGAGGCAGAAGGATTGGCAAAGGAATATGAGACAGAGGAGGTGGTGGGAGAGAACTCTGAGGAAGAGCAGAATAGGAGAAAAGAGAAGTTTATTGTTGTAAGGCTGTTATTTGACAAAGGGTGTTTTGGACTGTGGTCCTGCAGGTATGGAATAAATTGCCAGCAGAGATTTGTTATAAGTAGTCTTTGACATTTAGGGGCTTGTTTACAAAGCCGCGGTAGCGGTTTCCGATCGTTATCGGAGCCGCGGCCCCATTGAAATCAATGGGGCCGCAGCTCCGATAACGATCGGAAACCGCTACCACGGCTTTATAAACAAGCCCCTTAGGCATATACTGAATACAATTTTATTTGTGAGGCTTTTAACTGTGGATTAGATGAGGCCTGCCCAAGTTTAGTTTTCGAGGGCTGCATACAGGTCTGGTTCTCAGATACCCCTAAGAATCTTATGCATATTCATTAGGTATGTCCTGATATAATGTGACCTATTTGTGGACCTCAAGGACCGAACTTGGATAAGCCTGGAATAGTTTTGTTTTGTCTTTTTTTATATGTTGGTTTGAGTTGATTCTGGGTCTGTTAAATAGTTGCATTTTGCTAAAACTGAATTTTTCATCTTTCCCCCTAATCCCTCTCTATTACTGTCAATAATACTCTTCTTATTCCTGTTTCCTAAGCTCAGTCTTGGGGGTCCTCTTTGATTCCTCTCTCTCCTTTTCCCCTCACATTCATTAGATTGCTAAAACCTGCTGCTTCTTTCTCTATAGCAATAGTAAAATTTACCCTTTCCTCTCTGAAAACACTACTAAAACTTTGGTTTGTTCTCTAGTTAGTTCTCGTCTTGACTACTGTAACCACCTTCTTTTGCCGGTCTCCCTCAGTATCATCTTTCTCCTCTTCAGTCTATTAAAAACTCTGCTGCACGTTTAATCCTCCATCAGCCCCACTACTCTCATATTACCCCTCTTCTGAAGTCACTTTACTGGCTCCCCTTCCACTTCCATATCCATTATAAACTTTTTTTAACCTACAAATGTATTCATTCTTCTGCCTCCCACTACCTCTCTTGTCGCCTCTCTCCTCACAGCCCCCTCATGAACTTCGCTCCTCCTCTGGTCGCCTTCTCTCTTTACTGTTTTCCTCCTCTGCTAACTCTAGACTTTGCTCATTTCATCTTGCTTCTCCTTATGCCTGGAAAGAACTTCCTTTACTCTTTCGTCGAGCCTCTCCTCTCTCCGCATTCAAATCTATACTAAAGACTTATCTTTTTGTGGCTGCTTTGAACTCCCTTTCTTCTAGCTGTTGCTTGTGTTGTATTGTCTGTCCGTTTGCTAGATTGTACGCTTTTCAAGCAGGGACTGTCTATTTCTATGTTTGTACAGCACTGCGTACGCCTAGTAGCGCGGTATAAGACTTAAATAATAAAAATAATTGAAAACGTCAGGGAGGAAACTGAGAGATGAATGAGACTGGAGGGAGATAAAACTTCAGGATAGATCTAATGGCATATAGAAGCCTTGTTAAAAGGGAAATAAAAAGAACAGATGGGTAGAGTTGGCCAAGAGAAATCTCTGCAAGAAAGTGGCTAGTGAAAGAATGATATGAGTTGAGGCAGAAGCAATTGGAAATTGGAGAAAGGTAGAAATGAAGAGTAAAAAAGTTAAAGTACATGTTCTAAACATTGCACGAAGATGTGATTCATTGATAGTACATGTGATTGGCGTGTGTGTATATGTGTGTCAGTGAGTTGGTGAAGCAGTTAAGATAGGCAGGGTGGCAAAATGAGTGAGTTGATAGGCTGGTCATTATGAGTGCTGATGGGGGCTGAGTAATTGAGTAAATGGGGGAGCATTAGTGGCTACTGAAAAGGGAATTAAGCTGATGGATGGGTGATCAGTGGCAGGGAGCTAAGTGAGAGGATGGGGGTTCTAAATGGCAGGGAAACTGAGGGGTGTGTGTATGTGTATTCAAGCAGGGTTGTGAGGGTGAGTGAAGGCATGGCGAAGAGGCTCAGTGAATGAATTGGTAGGCTATGAACATCAGAGTTGCTGACTGAGTAGATGAGAGTTGCGAGTGACAAGGACTTTCCTGAGTGCAGGAGGAGGTGATTAAGCACTGCAGGGAAGTGTGAGTGCATGCATGGGGAGGGAGGTTGAGTGATTTGAGTGCTGTGAGGAGTTTCCAGTGAGCTCCTCTTCCTTCCTCCATTTGTACCTGATACTTTTGTCTGGCTAGAGTACATCCCAGAGGGGATTAGTGCTCATAGCCTTCCATTTATCTTCATTTCTGTTCCTCCTCTTGGGTAGATTTGTGAGATAAACATCTTTTCATCCTGCTAGACCAGTCTAGATGAGTGGGTTTTGCACCCCAGCCAGCAGATGGAAGCAGACCAGAACAAACTTTCTGTGATGACATTGCCTGTATAAGTAGTGGTGCAGCACTAAGATTTGCCAGTATTCTCTGCTTACAGAGGATGATTATGTGTGGACTGATGCAGCAGTTGAAGATAGACATGGCTTCCCCGGTGCAGATCATGGTCTTGTGAGCCTGTGTGCTGTGCTTCAGGCCTGTCAGATCAGTCAGAGCTTGGGTTACTCCCCTGTCTCATAGTAACATATTATATGATGGCAGATAAAGACCAGTATGGTCCATCTAGTCTGCCCAGCAAGGTAGCAAGTGTAGATGTACCTGCCGGTCCGTGCAGGTCACCCTTCCCCATGCCTTTATTTAGGGGTGTACCCACTGCTCCATGTAGGGCACCCCTATTTGTTGAGATATAAGAGATAGTTAAGTTTATTTTGATTTTATTCTGTTGCTATAAAGGGATCCGCTGCGTCTGTCCCATGCCATTTTCAATTCTGTCACTGTATTTGCCCCCTCCACTTCCATCAGGAGGGCATTCCAAGCATCCACTACCCTTTCAGTGAAAAAGTATTTCCTGATATTGCCTTTCAATTTACCCCCTTGTAGCTTCATGTTATGCTCTCTAGTTTTACAGCTTCCCCATCTTTGGAAGAGGTTTACTTGTTCATTAATACTCTTTAAGTTTTTAAAGGTCTGAATCATATCTCCCCTGTCCCTCCTCTCCTCCAGAGTACACATAGGTCTTCAGAACCTGACGACGCCCTGGTCCAGCACTATTACCCACAGGTTCCAGGGCTGGTGGGCTAGAAAGGTGACTCGGAAAGGGCTCCATGGGGCCCCTGTAAAGGGAAGTAAGTAAAAGCCCAAGCTCCTTCTCTCTCCCCTATCCTCCCATATTTTTAATTTTTTCTTTATTCTATTTACACTATAGAAACATAGAAACATGACAGCAGAAAAAGACACATGGCCTATCTAGTCTGCTCTTCCATATCAGCTACTACAATAGTCCCCTTTTTTTCCCTCTGTGTTTGTCCCATGCTTTTTTGAATATAGATACTGTCCTCATCTCTACCATCTCTACTAGGAGACTATCCCACATATCTACCACTCTTTCAGTAAAGAAATATTTCCGCATATTACTCCTGAGTCTCTATCCCCTTTCACCTTCATCCTATGTCCCCTTGTAGCAGAGCTTGCTTTCAATTGAAAGAGACTCTTCTCCTGTGCATTTATGCCATGGATGTATTTAAACTTCTCAATCATATCTCCTCTATTCCGCCTTCCTCTGAAGTATACATATTAAGATCTTTGTCTATCCCCATATGCTACATAACAAAGACCACTAACTTTTTTAGTAACCACCCTCTGCACTGACTCCAACCTGCTTATATCCCTTTGAATTTGCGGTCTCCAGAATTGCACACAATACTCCAAATGAGGTCTCACCAGAGACTTATACAGAGGCATTATCACCTCGTTTTTTCTGCTGTCCATTCCTCTCTCTATGCACCCATGCATCATTCTGGCTTTTGCATTTGCCTTTTCTACCTGTTTAGCTACTTTAAGATAGTCAGACACAATCACGCCCAGGTTACCTCGTTCTTTTGTGGACAGAAGTATCTCACACCCTACACTGTACCGCTCCATTGGATTTTTGCAGCCCAAATGCATGACCCTGCATTTTTTAGCATTACATTTCAGCTGCCAAATTCTAGACCATTCTTCAAGCTTAGCTGGAACCCTCTTCATATGATCTACTCCTTCTCCAGGAACAAGCAGGGAAGTCAGTCCTCACATATGGGTGAAGTCGATGCCGACAAAGCCTTTGGGAATGCTACCACGCATGCGTGGTCCCCTTTCCGCCAAGGGTGCCATCTTGCTCAGTCTCCTTTTTTCCGTGGAGCTCAACAGACGCACGTCCAGTTTCCCCAGAAAAAATCCTTGCTAAATCCTTAAAAAATGAGCTGTTCCCGATTTGCGATCTGGTTCCTCTGCCTGTCTCAAGCCAGCACTGAGCCCAGCGCTGTTCTCAGCTCTTTCCCATTTTTTTCATCGAGGCTTGTCACGACTGGCTTTCATGCCATTTTTCACCTAGGGTGGTCGACCCCGGCCAGATGTCCCCCACCATATCCCCTGGTGGGTTCAAAAAATGTGACCGCTGCAGTCAAACCATGTCTATCCCTGACACTCAACGACTGCTGCTTGCGCTGCCTGGTATCGGACCATGATAACACTTCTTGTGCCAGGCCATGGCATCTAAGACTAATAAAAAGTGGTCAGAAGCTATTCCCAAGGTCCGACATGGCATTGGTCTACCCGACACAGAGTTCCAAGCCCAGCACTTTTCGTGAGGCCCGAGCATCCTCAGAGTTCCGCAGTGGCTGCTCCTCCGGAAAGGCCTCGGACTCCGAGCGAAAGAAGGCCTGATTCCTGCTGTCTCTGGAGAGCACCTGTTACAAATCAGTAGCTACACTTTCCTGGGCATCTGCTCTCTTGTAGATTTTACAACCTTACCCCGACAGCCCTTCTGCATATCACTAACAAGGATGTTAAAAAAAACTAATTAACTGAAGAGTAGCAAATGATCTGAACTGGAGGGTATATATCTGAGGGTGTTCAAAGAACTGAAATATGTTCACAGATTACTAATAGTAGGTCTGCAATCATTAAAATCGTCTGTAGTACCTGAAGATTGGAGAATGGCCAGTGTAATGCCAATTTTTAAAAAGGTTTCCGGGGTGATCCGGGAAACTATAGACAGGTGAACCTAATGATGGTACTGAATATTTATTATTTTATTTATTTATTTATTTATTTATTTAACATCTTTTATATACCGCACTATTTATAATCAGCGCGGTTTACATAGAACAAGAAAACATCAGACAGAATACAATATCTGAGTATTATACATATAACAGGCACAATAACTTGGGTAAACCGGGGTAATTAATTAAAACAAATAGTAATTTGAATATGTAGATAGTTATGGTTTAGAGGGAGAAAGCTAACATGGATTTAGCCAAGGAAAGTCTTGTCTTACTAATCTGTTATATTTTTTTGAATGTGTGAATAAACTGGTAGACAAAGGTAAGCAGTTCAATATAGTGCTTTTGGATTTTCAGAAAGCCTTTGATAAGGTCCCTCATTAGAGACTCTTGGCAAAACTAAAAAGTCATGAGATTGTAGGCAGTGTACTAATGAGGATTAGGAAGTGGTTAAAAGATAGAAAGTAGAGAGTAGGGCTAAATGACCAGCTTTCGTATTGGAGAAAGGTAGATAGTGGAGTACCCCAGGGATCTGTGCTGGGCCCGCTGCTTTTTAACATATTCATAAATGACCTGGAAATGGGAATAACAAATGAGGTAATCAAATTTGCAGATGACACAAAATTATTCAAAGTAGTTAAAACACAAGAGGATTGTGAAAAATTGCAAGAGGACCTTGATCATTTGGAAGACTAGATGTCCCAATGGCAGATTAAATTTAATCTGGACAAGGGCAGAGTTATTCATCTTGGAAAGAACAGCCCAAACTACAAATACTAGGTACAAGGTTTCACATTAGGAACCACCACTCAGGAAAAAGATTTAGGCGTCATCCTGGATAATGCATTGAAACCCTCCACCCAGTGTGCAGTGGCGGCCAAGGAAGCAAATGGAATGCTAGTAATCATAAGGAAAGGAATGGAGAATAAAACCAAGGCTATTATAATGCCTCTGTATCGTTCCATGGGGCGACTTCACCTTGAATATTATTTGCAATTCTGATTGCCATATCTTAAAATGGATATAGCAGATTTAGAAAAGGTACAGAGAAGAGACACCATAATGGTAACGGGGATGGAAGGATACCCCTATGAGGAAAGGTGTAAAAGGTTAGGGCTCTTCCAACTTGGGAAAGAGACGGTTGAAGGCAGATATGATTAGAGGTCTATAAATTAATGAATGGAGAGAATGAGTAAACATAGATAGGTTGTTTACTCCATCAAAAAGTAGGAAGACTAGGGGACACACAATGAAGCTACAATGTAACCCATTTAAGAGTAATAAGAAAAAATATTTCTCACTCAATGCATAATCAAACTCTTGAATTCATTACCGGAGGCTGTAATAAAAGCTGTTAGTGAGCTGGGTTTAAAAAAGGTTTGGGACAAGTTCCTGGAGGAAAGGTCCATAAACCATTATTAAAAAGGACCCGGGAAATCCACTCCTTACCCCAGGACAAGCCATGTGAAATCTATGTACCTTTTTGGAAACCTGCTAGGTTCTTGTGACCTGAATTGGCCATTGTTGGAAACAGGATACTGGGTTTGATGGGCCTTGGTCTGACCAATTATTTATTTATTTAACAAGCATTTCTATACCGCTCTTTCCCATGGTTCAAGTGCGGTTTACAGAGAACAATAGTTTATAAGGTATGGAGGGGTTCATACCTAGTCATTTTACATATAACAATTGTAACTTTTGCAGGTAACATTATAACTAAATGCATACAAAAATTATGGCATTTCTTATGTTCTTATGAGTGCTCTCAATGTTTAAATGCTGACTTGCTTCCACTATGACAGTGCTTCACACTTTTTTTTCAGTATGACCCTGTTTTGATACTTTAAAATTCATATGATCCCAGATGATTATGAAAACAAAATAGCAGACTTCTGTCCCATGCCTTCATCTACTTCCTCTGTTCCCCACTTATTCAAAGCATTAAGGCAGCAGCAGTAGTAGCGGTTAGCATAGGACTCTGTGTGCTAGGTTGTTGTCATAGACCCCAGTGCTCTTCATGAATTTCCAGTCTAACTGGAGGCCCACACAAGAGAAGGGGGCAGGGCCTGTGAACATTCATTGACTCTCAGGTCCCATAATGACTTCCACTACTGGGTATGGGCTACAGTGAAGGTCCAGAGGGGCAGGGGAAGCAGTCCTTTTTCTGTGACCCCTTCTGATTTGACCCCATTTGTGATCCTGACCCAAAGTTTGAGAACCAATGCTTTATGGTCTTGATTTCATAATTGTGGCATTTTCCTTACCATTCTAAAGCAGTTGTAATAACACCTCTAATGTGAACATTTTTGCATGTGGATCTATTTTCCAAATCTTCCATTTTGATAATAAATTCCTGGTGTAAGTTGAGTCCACTGTTTTTTGTAAGACTATGTGCAACTCTTCCCTCTCCTTGATTCTTGACTCCATTTCTACTTCATGATGGTCCACCTCTCCAAATGTTTTCTGCAGCTCCGCAAAGACTTCTCCGATTTTTCTTCACTGACAAAAAAATATTCTTTCCTTATCGTCCTGCTTGACCAGTCTAGACAAGTGGGTTGTGTTCCCCTACCAGCAGATGTGGAGACAGAGAGAGTTTACAGAGGCGTCTTATGACATCATCATGCCATTAACAGCCTGTTCCTCTAGGGGCGTTAACTAGTAATTCTCTGTCTCTAGCAGATGGTGGATGCAAGTTTTCAGCTTTGAAAGAATCTGGAAAAACAACGAATAGTGAAGAAGAAAAGTTGTTTTTTTTGCTTGAGAGCAACTACCCTTGCTGGTGACTGAAGTGCAATGTGGGAGGCTCCACCAGACACACCCTTAAAACCAGTGCTTTAACTTTATTAACATTTGATATACCACCCTAGGCATCAAGGCATCAGAGAAGTTTACATTTTCCAAAAAACAACAGAACAAATATGTGAAAAAAGAAAGGGAAAGAAACCACATTTTTTGACAGGACAGATGAGACATAAATGAACTAGAGAGGGTGGGGGAAGACTAAGTAGGAGGGGGAGGGAGGCAGATCATAGGCAAACTGGAACAGATGAGTTTTGAGCAGGGATTTGAATCTGGGGAGTGAAAGCTTTGCACATAAGGTAGTAGGTAAAGAGTTCCATAGCGCAGGGGCCAGAAAAAAGAAGGCAGAGTGTCGTGTCTGTTCTAGGCGTGCTCGTGAGATTGAGGGAAGTGCTAAGTGATGGTTGTGCAGGGACTTGAGAAGACAATTGGGGGGGGGGGGTGGAATTGGAGAAGGTCGGTTAGGTATTGTGCAGTACTTGTGTGGATTACCTGGTGTGCTTAAATGAGAATTTTGTAATCCATGTGGAAAATTTATGGGGAGCCAGTGAAGGTGGACAAGAGTGGGCGTGATGTGGTCACGTGAGAAGAGTGTGTAAGGATCCGTGCTGCTGTGTTTTGGAGGAGTTGAAGGCAAAGTTGATAGTGAGGAAGACCAGTGAGTGCACCATTACAATAGTCAAGTCTAGAAATCACCAACGACAGAAGGAGAGTTGTGAGGGAGTGTGGGTCAAAGGAAGAGCGAAGGGCACAGATCCAGCATAAAAAGAAGAAAGACTGCTAAACCAGAGAAGAAAGGTGGTCGTGAAATGTTAGAGGAGTCCATAATGACGCCAAGATAACGGAGAGGCTGAACTAAGGGGACTGGAGAGTTGGGCAGAAGAGGGCTACAGATGGGCTAGGGGTATTGAAAGTAAACAAGATTGCAGAACGCTTGGAGGGGTTCAGATGTGGGCAGTTTGTGAAGAGCCAGTCAGAGATAAGACAGGCAGGTTTTTAGGGGAGTTGGATCGGGGGAGTGCAAATTAGTGTTAAAAAGACTACAAATATTGTCGGCTTAAAAATAGGCAGAGATGCCAAATTGTTGGATTAGCAGTGCAAGAGGTGCCATAAAGACATTGAAGAGGAGAGGTGCTTACACCGACTCTTGCAGAATACCACAGGTGAGAAGGTCGGAGGGAGAAGAAGCTGTGCCACAGACTACGGAGAAAGAACGAGAAGATAGGAAAGACCGGAATCGGTGAAGAACAGAAGCCTGCAATTGGAGAGACAAGATAGCAACGGAGAATGATCTATCAGATCAAAGGATAGATCCAAAGAATGCCATTGAAATATTGCCCTGATCGTGTGCAACGTGAACTTCATTAAGTAGGGATAGAAGAATGGTTTCTGTACTATGGCCAGGCCAAAATCCTTATTGTTTGGGGTGTACAAAATGAGTTTGAGTCAAGGTGAGAGGACAGTTATGCAGAGTCCAATTTCTCATGAATTTTAGACAGGAATGGAAGATTCGAGATGGGGCGCTAATTGGCCAGGACATTGTGGGCCAGGGAGGATTTCTTAAGAAAGGGACACATATTGGCATGCTTCCAAAGTGAGGGAAAGATACCGGATGTGAGACTAGAATTAAAGGTGGTAAGCACGAAGGGAAGGGGGGCTAATGAGGGTTCTGTGATCCATTATTAAGGAATAGGGTTAGAGGGACACGTGGTTTTATGAGAAGAATTGAGAACCTTTAATAAGGCGTCCACAGTGTTGGACTTGAATAAGGACCAGAGGTGGGAAAGGGTGGTGGTGGGGTTGGTGGAGGGAGAAGTCGGGGGTTCCAACATGGGCAGGGTATGTGGAACGTAGTGTAGTGATCTTCTCAGAAAAGTAATTGGCGAAGAGGCTGGGGTCTGGCAAAGGGGTACAGGGGGATGTCGCAGAGCTGTCTTGGAGCTGAGAGAGAGAACGGAAGATGGAGTAGAGTTGTCTTGAAGAATTTGTAGCGGATGAGATGGCAGAGGTGTAGTATGATCTCCTGGTTGTGCAGATTTGTACCTTGTGATAGTGGCGACAATGATGAAAGTGTGACAAACTGATAGGGGTGGGCTCACAGCGCCAATGACATTAGGCTCTACGAAGCTGAGCCTGGAGAAGGAAAAGATTAGCTGTGAACCAAGGATGGTGATGTGATGCGCAACGGGAAGGAGGGGGGGGGAGGGTCAGGCAATCGAGGTGACTACTGAGAGTAAAGTGCCAGGACTGCACCTGAGAATCAGTAGGGAGGGAACCAAAATCAGATGGAAGCAAGGAATCACCAAGAGGAAACTGCTGAACAGTATTGTGGGAGATACGGCGCTTCAATAGTGAAGGCCTAGGAAGAGATGATGCTGGCGGGGAATCTACTGGATGTGATAGGGAAAAAAGCATACAATAATGGTCAGTTCAAGGAAGAGGCAGGGTCTGGATCAGGGGAGGAGCAGCAAGTGACATGGGGGGAAGTAAGGAGAAGGTCAAGAATGTGACCGGTGGTGTGTGTAGGGGAACAGATGTGTTGATGGAGAGAGAGATCAGAGAGTAGGGAGATAAAGACCTTATCCCTAGGCCTGGAGGGAGAGTCAACGTGAATATTAAGGTCGCCCAGAATTGTGAGATGTGTGTAAGTGGAAGAAACTTCAGAAAGAGTAAGAAGGGAGTCCCATAGATCAGGATATACTGAAGGGGGAACATAAAGAAGGTGATAATAGCTAGGCGGAGTTAGACCTAGCCATTGTAGCATTGCTTCCGGATAGTGGAGGGCTGGGGTGGAAATTTCCTGAATAAGTAGAGAGGTGCGGTGGAGAAAGGCAACTCCCCCACCCACGCGACCTGTGCGGGGTGCGGAGAGGGCTGAGAAGCCAGCAGGAGGATAGTGGTTAAGGATGAGGTCCTCGCCAGGGCGCAACTACGTCTCCGTAAGGAATAAACTGTTGAGAGAGTATTTCAACAGAACATCTTGAATAAGCTCAGGTTTTGAGCATAGGAAGCAATAGTTGACTAAGGCAAAACTCATGGTACGGAAGATAGAGGCAGGGCAAGGGGAGGGAACAGCCGGAAGAGTGGGAACAGGCATACATTCTATGAGGATGGATGTAACACGGGAGTGACTTAGTATAATGGGGGAGACAGAAGGAGTGGGGCTAGGGCGCCATATCCAATGGACGGGGATGGGAGGCATAGCCCTTGTCAATGGGAGTAAGAGATAGATACAGAGGCTATAAACACAAGGAGAGAAGACATGGAACTTACCATGAGGCGGGACCTGGGATAGTGACTGGCGGAACGTGTTGTGTTGTCTATTCTGGAGTGCAGCAGCAGACGGCCCAGTGATGTGAGAGGCCTCACCCCGAGCGCCCGAGGAGCACGTCCTGCTCCTTGGGTGCGCTCCTTTGGCACGCGACACCATGGCGTGAAACGCTGCAGTTAGCTTGATTAAATAACACAGGTACACTAAAAAAAAATTTTTTTAAACTGCCTCTAATGTTTCGATTGATTTTTACGTTTTTTGGTGCGCTGAATCCAAATCTGGTAACCAATTTGCTCCATCACGTACAGATTTTTTGCTACATTGGGTTAGCAGTTTGAGGTGAACGTTTCAGATTGAGTGCGATCGAGATAAAGGTTTCTTGGATGAATTCTTTATACTAATTGTTTAGTAGTTATTCAAATAAGAATAAAGAAAATTGTAACAAGGCAGCACATAAGAATAGAGTAATGTCAACAAAACACACTGTGATGGTAGCAAAATTGTCTGCACTTAAAACAGCCACATACATGTGCACAAACATTGAGCATATAAGAGCGAGGTTAGACACAAAGCAAAGCAAAGAAATGTGCAAAAAATGTTGTACAGGTATGTATGTAAAAATAGAAAACGCAAACCGCACCATTGCAATACATGAAGACAAACACCCGATGGTGTGAAAATAAAATTCTAATAAATGAGATCCGACACTGTGGTAATAACTAGCAAATTTTTATTTCAAAGTTTAGTAAAAACACGATATTTGTCAACACAGTTTAGATTTTAAAGTCATTCTTGGGTCAATCAATCTCCTGGTGGGCCCGTTTCTTCTTCCCCCGAATGCTTCTCTTGGTGCGCTGCTTGGCATATTTTTCATCTAGGGTTTCCCGCAGCAGCAACCAGCAGAAATCAGCCATCATAGTGGTGTTCCATCTTCCTTGGTACCTTCTCTCTGCGTCCTTGATGTCCTGGTGAAACCTTTCACCTTGTTCTTCACTGTACGCCCCCAAGTTTTCGGGAAAGTAGTTCACATGGGAGTGCAAGAAATGGACTTTCAGGTTCATGTTACAGCCTTGTTCTTTGAAGGCATTGAGCATCCTGGCAACAATATCCTTATAGTTCTCATCCCGCCTGTTCCCCAAGAATTTGAGAACAACATCCTTGAAGGAATCCCAGGCTTCTTTTTCCTTCTCAGACATCGTTTCAGCGAATGCTCCATCTGAAATGAGTTTCCTTATATCAGGGCCAACAAACACTCCTTCCTTTAGCTTTGCTTCAGAAAGTCGGGGGAACTTTGAGCAAAGGTACCGAAAGCACTCACCATCTTTTGGAAGGGACTTGATGAATTGCTTAATGAGACCCAACTTAATGTGGAGAGGTGGTAATAGAATTTTATCACGAGGTACCAAGCTCTCATGAAGAACATTTTTCTCACCGGGTCTCAAATACTCCCGAATTGGCCAGTCTTTTTTCCCCCAGTGTAGGTCGCGGGCCCGGCTATCCCACAAGCAAAGGAAGCAGGGATATTTGGTGAAACCGGATTGCTGCCCTAATAGCATGGATAGAATTTTAAAGTCTCCACAAATCATCCACTTATGCTCATCATAACGAATCTTCTGAAGAATCAGGGCCAAATTCTCGTATTTTTCTTGGAGAATAACAGAGTGAGCAATAGGAACTGAAGCGAATGTGTTGCCATTATGAAGAAGAACACCTTTTATGCTGTCTTTTGACGAATCAATGAACAGCCGCCATTCAGCAGGATCATACTTGAGTTTAAACTTTTCCATCACTCCGTATATATCGTTGCAAAATACCAAATCTTCCTCTTTGCTGAAATACTTCAAAAATTGTGTCTCGCGGTTGCGGTACCAATAAAAAGTTGTTCCTGGTGACAATAGATTTTTCTGTTTAAGCCGAGAACCTAGCAGTTGGGCAGCATCTTTTGGGAGTCCTAAATCCCGGACTAAATCATTCAATTCAGCTTGAGAGAAAAGTTCAGGTTTCGGATCTGGTTCAGTTTCAAACTCGGAAGTACTGGACTCATCGGGAAAAGCCATCTGATGAGTCTCATCATGATCAGAACCGTCCACACAAATATGATCCAAAGATTTTGGTGGTTCAGGCACAGGTACTTCGTTGCTATGAGGCATAGGCCTAATTGCTGAGGGAAGGTTGGGGTAACTTATTACGTTCTTATTTTTTAAGTTGTATCCCTTCACAATGCAAGAGCAAAAATAGCAGTCACTGCTGTGGTCTCTTTGTTCACGCCACATCATAGGTATTCCGAAACGAAATGCTTGTTTTTTACCTTTCATCCATAAGCGTAGATCTTCCTCACATGTCTTGCACACTTTGTGAGGAGCCCACGGTTTGTCTTGATCGCCTAACTTCAAACCGAAATAGGCGAAATATACTTTTTTAATAAATGCAGAAATGTTCCTCTGCCGCTTTTTCACGGTATATTCCCCACAAATAAAACAAAAACTGTCCGGAGAGTTGACGCAACCTCTGGCTCTGTGAGCCATCACAAATACACAGCACTGCAAACTACAACTGTAGTGAACCACTTCGGAATAAAGCTGGATTACGACTGAGCAAACAAAAGGTAATAATGAACTTGCAAGAAACTGAAATTTGACAGGAACGTTCATGTCGCAACCACCGTGTTTGAGCGAGCGAACGAGGCGAGGCGAAAAGGAAAGAACATGCGCCAGCGCGAGTACTGGATTTAGCCCCCCGCCTCCCAATTGTCCTGTTAATGTATAAAATGAATACAAAACACTCTAAAATATCATGAGGGAGTGTTTCTAGTTAGTTAACCATTACAACCTCTATTTTGGGCCAAGAAAATAAACTGCAGTCGGCTAAAAAGAAATTATGTGAACATTCCTTATATGGGTAAGGAATCTAATTTTGCAAGAAAACGTGACGTGATGCAACATTTTGGCTATTTTTCCTGGATTCAGCACCCCAAAATCTATAGGAATCAGTTGCAAAACTGGAGGCAGTTTTTTGGTAGTGTACCTGTGTAATCCATGTTGCTTGAGGGAATGTGGCCACGTTCATACAGCCACGTCACTTCTGGATTTGGGAGCAGCAGATGGTTGTGGTCTCTGTGCAAGAAATGGTACCTGAGGGCAGACAAGAAGGGAGATGTCAGCAGGCAAAGCAAAGCAGTAAGTAACAGCAGTAGTAGCAGGTAGGACAGGAGAAGACAGCACTGAAATGCCATAGCTTGATTAAATAATCCATGTCGCCTGAGGGAATGCGACCGCGTCACTTCCAGGATCGGGAGCGGCAGGAGGTTATGGTCTTTGTGCAAGGGTCGTGGTTTCTGTGCAAGAAATGGTACCACTGCCTTCTGTCTTTTCCATACAGTCCTGCTAGATCTTGTCAGATGTTAGGAGGAGGGGATTGATTCAACTCCTGGTCCTTATTTTGTTACGGGCCTGTTGAGCAGCCAGAAGATTGGAAAAAGGGAATTTGGAAAGGATTCTTCACTCTCACACAACCTCAGTGCTCCCTCTCTCCTCCTTCCCAGAAAGATTTGAAGAAGGCACTTCAGAGGTATGTGACTGCAGGTCTGACAACAAGCAAGTACCACTGATTCCAGCACTGTTTTTCCTGCCTTGTGGCTACCTGGGGGTGAGTACAAAACGGAATCTCTGTCAGACTTGAGTGCTCCCAGCCTCATCCACTGGTGGTGTATGAGTCGTTGGTGTTTCCCTCCTTGTCCAATTGTCTGTGCGTCTAGTTTGCACTTCCTGCACTTTGTCGTGCCTTCCCCAGTGCATGCAGTAGTGCGCGGTTACTTGTCCACATGACCCTTGTGTGTGCAGTTACTACCCATGCGGTTCCTGTCTGCATGGTGCTAGCATGCACAGTTAAGGTTTATGTGGCCTCCATGCTTTTTAGCATGCCTCGAGCCTACATTGGCTGCTTGTGGCAGTGGAAAAGCCATATGCTGGCATCTAAGTAGTGCTGCTTGGTTTGCAGAAAGTGGAACGCCTTGTCGCTGGAAGTTTCAGATGCGCTCTTGGAGGGTCCATCTCTCCCTTTGTAATGGGGAGACATGGGGTGCCCTGGCCTTATCGTCTCCGCTACAGGTGGTGGGTGATGACGCTAGATACGATGCTAGGAAAGGCTTTGATTTTCAGCGCTCACTCCTCTGGTCATCCCCCTTATCTTGTAAGGATCAAAAGGCTGCTGTTTCCCCTGATGATGGGGGCCATATGCATTGCAGGGAGCTCCTGGTTCCTGGGTTATTTTTTCTAGAATACCTTTCATTCTCCAGGAACAAGCAGGAAGTCAGTCCTCACATATGGGTGACGTCGGCATGACAGAGCCCTCATGCGGAGCAATTCCCCAGCTTTCAAAGAAAGCCATTTGGATTGTATCGCGCATGGCCGATCCCCTTCCCGCCCAAGGGTGCCATCTTGCTCAGTCTCCCTTTTTCCGCGGAGCCCAACGGACGTAGTCCAACTTCCCTCATGGAAAAAGTGTGTCAAAACTTCTGAAGATTCTCTTCTTCGGTCCAGTTCGACACTGGTACCCCTTCCCACCTTGGTTCGGTACACCGGTATCGAGTCCGGTCTTATTTTTTGTTTTTGTCCTCCGTGACTAGTGTTTGCGCTTTTTTTTTCTTTTTCACTGGCAGCCCGGTCATATGACTTCGCAGGGGCCTTTTTTCCCCCGATGGCTGCCAGCGGGTATAAAAAGTGTGATCGGTGTAAAAAATGAATGTCTCTCACCGACACACATGACTGCTGTCTCCGCTGCCTCGGGCCCAGCCATGACCCGAAGGTCTGTGGCCCGTGTGGCAAAATGTCCTCTAAGGCACTTAGAAGTAGGCAGCAGCAGCATGAAAGAATTTTCTCCAAGTCCGAATCTACCCGGGTCCGGACCTCTTCAGAAGCCTCGACGTCTCGGGAGCTATTTATTTATTTTATTTACATTCTCTTATATACCGTGCTATTCTGCATCAGTGCGGTTTACATTGAACAAACTGAAATTACATTGAACAGGGCATTATAACTTGGGGATAACTATTTTTTACAGGGAACATGGGCTATGGAGGGTTAAGTGGCTTGCCCAAGACCACAAGGAGCACCTGTGGGACTAGAAACCCCAGTCCTTCCGGCCCGAGGTTGCTGTCCTCTAGTGGGATTTGAACCCCCGAACTTCCGGCCTGAAGTACCTTGCCCCAACCACTAGGCCAGTCCTCCACTCCATCTGACTCCGAGCATCGACGGGGGTCTTCTGAATGGGGGTCTCCCTCGTGGGAACACCGGAGGAAGAAGAAACCTGTGAGGGCATTGTCATTGGATGCCTCTGATCGGCCTGGGCCCTCGCGGACCAGGTCGCGGAGTCCTGACCGCCGCCCCGGGTCCTCAGAGCCGGAGCACCCTGCAAAAGTACCTCGCATGGAGCCGGAGATGCCGAGGAAGGTAACTGCTGTTGTCCTCGTTGACTCTCCTCCGGGAGAACCGGCATCGGGACCATAGCCGGAGGCTGCAGAGTCTTCTGAGCTCAGTCTCAGAATGACGGCCTTGGAGCGCAGCATGTCTGCCTTAATGGAGCAGCAGCGGGCACTGATGGCCGGTCTCACCGGTCCATCTGCCCCGACCACCGGGACCTGGACTTCGAAGTCGACCCCAGAGGCCGAGCCAATCCTCGAGACTCTTCAAGCTCGAGTTGTTCCTCGGCCGAGGTCCCCCTCGATCTCCCGTTCGGGACCGATGTCATTGACGCCGGTGCCCTTGGCACCGGGGCGGTCGAGATCAAAGCCCCCACGGCCGGAGCCCATCGATTCCTCGGCCTAGGAAACGAAAGATGAAGAGTCACTGAACACCCACCGGACCCGGTGTGTCCCATCGGACTCGCCGGGGTCCCCCCCCCCCCCGCAGGATACCCAGTTCTCGGACTTCGTCAGGGACATGTCCAAGGTTTTGGCATTCCCGGTGGATGCTGAGGAGGAGCCTCGAGCCGAGGAACTCGAAGCCCTCCAGTATGACTTTCCCCCTCGGGAAGACATTATGGTACCAGTTCCTCCGATATTGGAACGGCGGCTGCTCCGCATGTGGGAGTCACCGGCCTCGATGCCAGTTGTCAGCAAGCGGGTCGATTCCATCTATCGAGTCCGCAAGAGTCCTGGGTTCCAAAGGGCACAGCTACCGCATAACTCCATGGTTGTGGAATCGGCCATGCACAGGCTCAAGAGCCAAAAAATGCATTCCTCGGTGCCCCCTGGCAGGGAGGCCCGGAACCTGGATGCCCTCGGCAGAAAGTGCTACCAGGGCTCGATGCTATCATGCCGTGTCCAAACATAGCAGCTGTACATGGGCATGTACTTGCGGGACCTGGCAAAGGAGATTGCCGGGTTCTCAGCTGGCCTCTCCAAGGAACCCTTGCAGCGCTTCAAGAACTTGTCCACTGGGATTTGTGAGTGCTCGAAGTTTGTCTTGAAAAGCCTACGACGGCTTCGAGGCTTCGGCCCGGGTAGCCGCAGCCGGCATCGGTGCCCGACGCCAGGCGTTGCTAATGTTGTCGGACCTGGAGCCATGGGTTCAGGACAAGTTGATGTCCCTTGCTGAGGTGACAACCTTTTGGCAAAGCCATGACTGAGAAGGCTGCTGAAATCGAGACCGAGTACTTGACCCCGGACAAGATTCTCCAAGAAAACATCTGCCCCTTCTAGAAAGAAGGGCTCGGGTATAAAGCCCTTTTTCCTGAGGAAGGGTGATGCTTACCGCAACTACCCCACTCACCAGGCCGCCCCGGCTCCCCAACAGGGGCAGCAGGCCAAGGGACAGGGGCATGGCCCGCATAAGCAGAAGACCCCCAAGCCCCAGGCACCGGCTCCTTCCCAGCCGGTAAGGGGTTTTTGACTGCCACAGCATAGTCTCTTTCCAACCCAGGGGTCAGGCTTTTGGCACAGGAGGAAGGCTGACCCTGTATGCTCACAGGTGGCCAGCATTCACCACAGATACCTGGGTCCTACAAATAGTCCAAAAGGGCTATTTTCTCCATTTCAACCAGGTACCTCCCTCCTACTTTCCAGGAGAGCCTTTCAGACCCCCTCTGCACAGGAACCTCCTCTTACAGGAGTTGGCCAGTCTTCTAGAGGATCAGGCAGTGGAGCTGGTGCCCCACAGCCTGCTGGGACAAGGCTTTTACTCCAGGTATTTTCTGATACCAAAGAGAACAGGAGGCCTCAGGCCCATTCTTGACCTGCAAAACTTAAACAAGTTCCTGGTGAGGGTAAAGTTCAAGATGCTTTCCCTTGGAATATTGCTGCCTTACCTTCACCAGGGAGACTGACTATGCTCTTTAGACCTGAAGGATGCTTATACGGACATCCTCATACATCCAGACCACAGACAATATCTCAGATTTGTAGTGGGAGGAAACCATTATCAGTACAGAGTACTTCCATTTGGCCTAGCCTCTGCCCCCAGAGTATTTACCAAATGTCTGGCGGTAGTGGCGGCCTTCCTCAGGAACCAGGGAATTTTTGTCTTCCCGTACCTGGACGACTGGCTCATCAGGGCCCCGTCACTTCATGAAGCCCAACAGGCCACAGCTCACACTATCAGCATACTGCAACATCTAGGCTTTGTCATAAATCAAGCAATGTCCACTTTGCTCCCCACTCAAAACTTAGAGTTCATAGGGGCAAGTCTAGGCACCCTTCAAGCGAAGGCTTACCTGCCAGAAGGCAGAGCACACAGTCTTCTGGAGCTAGTACACCAAATCGGCCACTAGTCTCAGATATCAGCGAGGCACTTTCTACGCCGTCTAGGACACATAGCCTCCATGGTTCATGTGACCCCAAACGGCCGTCTCCACATGAGGGACAGCTCAGTGATGCCTCAGAAATCAGTAGACACAAGCCACAGTAAGACTCCGAGACAGGATCAGAGTGTCAAAACGACTACTGAAGTCATTGACATAGTGGCTTCAGCCATCCAACCTGCTCGAGGGAGTGCCTTTCCAGTCTCCCTCGTACACAAGAGTGCTGGTGACAGATGCATCTCTGCTGGGCTGGGGAGCCCATTGCCAGGACTTATGTACTCAAGGGTTGTGGTCTCCTCAGGAGAGGACACAACAAATCAACCTCTTAGAGCTCTGCGCGATATGCCTAGCTCTTAAAACCTTCTCTCATGTTCTCTCACATCAGTTTGTCTTAGTACAAACAGACAACCATGTGGCTATGTTCTACGTAAATAAGCAGGGAGGGACGGGGTCCCGCCTCCTGTGTCAGGAGACACTGGACCTCTCTTCCTGTGCAGTCTGACAGGGGATGTCTCTCAAAGCAGTTTACCTGCCAGGTCAGGAGAACTGCCTAGCAGACAAGCTAAGCATAATTCTCCAACCTCACGAGTGGCAACTGAATCCAGAAGTAGCCCAGCAGATCTTTCATTGCTGGGGACATCCGGCCATAGATCTCCTTGCCAGTCCGCAGAATCATCGGTTGCCCAACCTTTGCTCCAGACAGCCACACCCCCAAAGGATGGCTGCAGATGCTTTTCTAATCTCCTGGTCCGTGGACCTCCTGTATGTGTTGCCTCTGGTGACCCGAACTCTATTCAAAATCCTTCGGGACAAGGCCTCGGTCATCCTGGTAGCCCCCAGATGGCCAAGACAACCTTGGTTTCCGCTTCTCCTCCAGCTGGCAGTGGAAACCCCACTCTCTCTGGGGACGCAGCCAGACCTCCTGTCCCAGGAGCAGGGCTCTATCTTACACCCCAATCTCAGGTCCGTCAACCTGATAACATGGCTTCTGAAAGGGTAGTGCTGGCTTCTCTCCTCCTGCCTAAGAACGTGGAAGAAGTGCTACTGGCCTCAAGGGGCAGTCCACTAGGAAAACCTATGCCTTTAAGTGGCGTAGGTTTGAGGTATGGTGCAGCCAGCACAACGAAAACCCTTTATCTTGTCTAGTACCAGTGGTGTTGCAGTACCTGCTTCACCTCTCAGAATTAGGCCTCAAATCTAACTCTGTCAGGGTCCACCTGAGTACTTTGTCAGCACACCACTCTCCAGTGATGGACAACCTCTTTCGGTTCACCCCTTGGTGTCCAGATTCCTCAGAGGTCTACTTCTACTAAAACCCCTGGTTCGTCCTCCGGCAACTGAATGGGATTTGAATGTGGTCTTGCAACAGCTTACTCGCCCACCTTTTGAGCCGATGTCCTCTTGCCATCTGCGCTTCCTGGAAGGTGCTCTTCCTGGTAGCACTCACATCTGCCAGACGAGTAAGTGAACTACAAGCTTTTGTGTCAGAAAGACCGTACACACGGTTCTATAGGAACAGGGTGGTCCTGCGCACCCACTCCAAGTTCCTTCCGAAAGTGGTCTCTCCGTTCCACCTCAACCAAGAGGTGGTTCTTCCGACATTATTTCCCAGACCGCATGCTAGCCGGGCAGAGGCGGTTCTGCATACCCTTGATTGTAAAGGGGCTTTAGCCTTCTACCTGGCGCGTACGCAGGGACATCGAAGGGCTACTCAGCTCTTCGTCTCTTATGACCCCAGTAAGCTGGGGCTACCTGTCTCCAAGCGCATGTTGTCCACCTGGGTGGCAGACTGCATTGTCTGGGCGTACAGGGCGGCTGACCTCCCATTGCAGGGTCGAGTCACAGCCCACCGTGTCAGGGCTAAGGCTGCATCAGTGGCTCACTTCCGCTCTGTTCCGCTGGCAGACAACTGCAGGGCTGCAACCTGGTCTTCACTCCAGACTTTTGCAACCCATTACTGCTTGGATGGAGAGTCCCAATGGGACAGTGCTTTCGGCCAAGTGGTACTCCGTAGCTTATCTGAGGTTTAGGCAACTTCTACCCTCCGGCCCTCTGGTGTCAGGCTACTGGGGGGTGTTGCGTCTCCGCTGAATTCCTATCACAGCTGCTGCGGCTCTTCTAGAGGGAGCCATTTTTCAGCTAGGGGTTCTCGGTAGCCCAGAGCTAGGGAGTCCCATATGTGAGGACTGACTTCCTGCTTGTTCCTGGAGAAAGCGTAGTTACTCACCTGTAACAGGTGTTCTCCAGGGACAGCAGGAATCAGTCCTCATGACCCTCCCTCCTCTCCTTAAGTTGCAGTCCTATTATTGATTTTTATTCTTTTTTGCCATCTTTTTAGCTATGTTATTTGACTGAGCAAGATGGCACCCTTGCGCAGGAAGGGGATCGCGCATGTGCAATGCAATCCCAGAGGCTTTCTTTGAAAGCTGGGGAATTGCTCCGTACGAGGGCCCCGTCGGTACCGACGTAACCCATATGTGAGGCTGTCCCTGGAGAACACCTATTACAGGTGAATAGCTACGCTTTTCTGCAGCAAGCTGGTCTTTCTGGCATGTCAATTCAGACCCTAGAGCCTCTAGGTCCTCCTGCTCGCGTTGCTTGCTCAGAAGATGGACAGGTGATGATTCAGAGCCTGGCTCAGGCACTGCCTTCTAAGCGCTTTTGGCAAAGATTGGAATCTGGAGAGTTGTATGAACAGTTCTTTGGCCAAGTCCAGTCCTGATGCCTCATGCGTTAATTCCAATCTTGATGTTGAGATGTCTGCTCCTTCAGACGATCACAATAAATCTGATATCTGCCTGCTCAGGAAGGGCAAACTAACTGCTCCAATTGCTCAAGTGTTGTCTGCTCAGCATTTGACTGACCCTCCAGCAGCAGATCAAGGACCCCACAGATCCACCCCCTCCTGCAAGGGGTTCAGAAATCTTGACAGCCATTCCATTTCTGAAAGTTATCAAAAATCTGATCCGCTCAGAGTGGGACTTGCCCCGACTCCCTAGTAAAGGCTGAAGGCAGGCAGGAGGATGTATGCCCTGTCACAGGACTGCACTGCATGGTTTAGCAAGTCAAGAGTAGATGCACATGTTAGTGTTCATAAACGGACAACCATCCTGGTGGAGAGTGGAATGACCCTGAAGGACTATATAGACTGTAAGATGGACTTTCTCCTGAAGAATCAATTCACAGCTTCTGCTGTTATCCTTCTGTTGTTGGTGTGTGTGAGCTCTGTTCCAGTGGATTTAGTCTTACACGCCAAAGGATATTAAGTCACTCTTGGAGTTGGCAACAGCCTTTCTGTCGGACACTATATATGAATATTATCTGCTTGGTGGCTAAAGACTTTACTTCATTGACGGTGATGCAATATTGGATATGGCTTCACCACTGGGTGGCAGATTCATCCTCCAATTCCTAATTGACCATGCTAGCCTTTAAAGGGCAGCTTTTGTTTAGGGTATACTTGGAGAGCTGTTAAGGATTTGGGTGTTGAGTTTTCAAGGACAACGCAAAAAAGACGCAAGGATTTCCTGGATTTGAAACCTAGAGTCCTTGCTTTGGGTGGGTCTTTTTTTGTTAAAAATGTCCTTGTAGTAGGTGACTTATTTTCCTGGGTGGTAAACAATTTATTTTCTTTGATCCAAAGCAATTGGTAACCTTTCTGGTAGGATGTGAGCGAACAGCCATGGAATAAATTGCTCCCTTGAAGCTGGCTGTGTTGCCTAGGGGACTGAGAATGTTCCTTCCCCAATGGGGTAAAATTTTATTTTTCCTATTTCTTGTTCTCTTGGTTCATTTTGTGGTCTAATACTGATACATGGATATGTACATTTACTTTTAATGTTTTTTTTAAATTACTTAATAATGTAAAATTGTTGTGGATTGCCTTATTCTCTTTGTTGGGAATTTTTTTGCTTTGTAAAAATGATAAAGAAATAAAAAAAAAAATAATTCCTGGAAGATAGGTCAAATGAACGTAGCAGGCCTATGAGTGCATCATCATCCTTGACATACAACTGTTTTCCTCATTGTTGCTTCTCGGACTTCCAGGGACCCTGAGACTTCTGTAGGTAGCCCGTCTTCTCTTCCTCATCTGGTTTTCAGTCCTTGATTCAGTCCTTTCATGGGGTTTGCAGATTCTAGGATTCTACCAACTCCAGAAGTGCCTCCTCCCATCCAGCACAATGCTGGGTTGGAGCCCATTCCAGAATGCCCCTGGTGGGCAGCAGGCTTTGCCTTTCTGCCAGAAGCAGGCCCGGGTTACCAAGGATCTGTTAGTTGGTGGACAACATTCAGCAAGGCAGTGTTCCGGATGATGCTGCCTTCGCCTCCCCATATGGTTCGGCAGCCAAGAGAATACACCTTTAAAATCATGCTGGACAGGTTGTGCCATCTGCAGATGATTCCCAGTGCCCTCCGCCTAGCAGGGCAAGTGCAGATACGTTTACTTTGTAGTGCCAAAGAAGGAAGGCTCATTTCGGCCAATCCTTGATCTCAAGGGCGTCAATACTCACATGCGTACCCTTCACTTTCGTATGGAGACCCTGCAATCAGTGTTGCAGGTGGTATGCCATGGGGATTTCCTTTAGCAGAGGCTTATTTCCACATTCCGATCTGGAAGGATCAGCAGCACTTTCACTGTTTCACTGTGTTTGGCTCTCATTTTCAGTTTGCTGCTCTCCCCTTTGATCTCTACCACCCCAAGGAAACACAAAGAAAGGACATTATCTGTTAAGTAAAATGTCACCTTTATTTCGCTTATCCAGTGTTCCATATGCTGTATCATAGTTGCAGTATAAAGTCCTTTGCTATTTTTCTCTGTTCTTCACTTTCTGCCTTAGTCTGACGAGTGGATCGGAGGCAGCACTCAGGGATAGATGGTTAGTGGTTGTGTTCAGTTGCTCGGTTAATTTTCTTGCTATCCGGGAGACCCGAATATTCAATGCCAGAGGCTGGATATGACCCTGGCATTGAATATCTGTATTTAGATTTCAGCGGCGACAGCTAGCCGCCATATCAGTGCTCACCTCTACTGCCGCTGAATATCCCTCCCTGAGTGAGCCACATGTAGCACGGGGGCCACGCCTTGTTGCTTTCTCCCAGTCTGCTGCAATTTTGGAATTTTCTATCCTCCTCCTCTTTTCTTTTAACCATAGATCCACAGATCGAGCAATCAACTGTATGCTCTGAAAAGGATGTGGCTGTGCAGCTAAATACTTGCTATGTAGTTTAGTTTTTTGTGTAGGCCCGCTGGAATTCACAGACAAATCTGCTCTTTCCATTCGCTGGCATCCGTTTCCCCCCTGGAACAGACAAAGAGTTTAAACTAAATTAGCTACTTCCAGCTACCAGAGCTCTGATGTTGGAATGTTAAGGGAGCCTTACTTTGTCTTTTGCAGCAAGCTGTGTATTTAGAAAGTATGCGAGGACTTCCAGTTATGACATGGAGGTGAACAAACGCATGTAAGGTCGGCTCCCCAAACCCACATTAAAAATTGCTGTAACGGTCATCATCCTCAGGTGAATTCTGCATCCATACCCATTTGGGCAGCAGCAGCAGAATGGGATAGTGTTGACGGCGGAGGATCACATTTTTGTGACAATGGCAATACCACCAAACTTAAACTGCGCGGAAGAAAGGCCCGGCAATCTTCTTCTGTATCTTGCCATGAAAACCCAATGGATAGTTACAACAAAACAAATTGTGCTATGGTGCTGAAAGATGAGACCCCCAGGTCGGAAGGCACTCAGCTAGCTACTGGGGAAGAGCTGAAGACTTTTCAGAGTAAAGCCAGCATTTATGATGTGGTTGGATCAAAGCCCTCGGGAAGTCTGACTGCTGATGTAGCTGTGCATGAAATGAGAGTCAGAAGCTGTAAAGATGTCTTACGCATTGGAACATGGAACGTACAAAGCATGAACCAAGGGAAGTTGGAGGTGGTCAAGAATGAAATGGAACGTGTACAACTTGATCTGTTGGGTGTCAGCGAACTGAAATGGACTGGCATCGGGCACTTTGCATCAGATGATCACATGGTCTACTATGCTGGAATTGAAAGACAAAGAAGAAATGGTGTTGCATTTATAATATAGAAGAAACTTGCAAGAACTGTAATGAAATACAATGCAGTCAGCGAACGCTTAATCTCTATTCGTCTACGAGGATTGCCTATCAACACAACTATAATTCAAGTATATGCCCCAACAGCTGCAGAAGAGAATGAAATTGAAGAGTTCTATGAACAAGTACAAGCTGAAATTGAGAGAACATGCAAACAGGATATCCTGATAGTCATGGGTGACTGGAACGCAAAAGTTGGCAACAAAGAAGAAGGCAAAGTAGTTGTAAAATATGGACTTGGCAACAGAAATGAAGCTGGAG
This sequence comes from Ichthyophis bannanicus, assembly GCA_033557465.1. Lineage (NCBI taxonomy): Eukaryota > Metazoa > Chordata > Amphibia > Gymnophiona > Ichthyophiidae > Ichthyophis > Ichthyophis bannanicus. The sequence goes on from CM066032.1 coordinate 1,734,715,293, forward strand.
AAAGACTGATAGAATTCTGCAAGACCAATGATCTATTCATCTCAAAGACCTTCTTCCAGCAACACAAGCGGCGACTGTACACATGGACTTCACCCAATGGATTGTATAAAAATCAAATTGACTACATCTGTGGAAGTCAACGATGGAAAAGTTCTATAACATCAACAAAAACAAAACCTGGAGCTGACTGTGGTACAGATCATCAACTACTAGTATGCAAACTCAAGCTAAAGTTGAAAAAGAGCAAACCACTCATGAATGCAGCAAAATATGACCTTGAGAATGTACCACTGGAATTTAAAGACTGCCTGCAAAATCGATTTTCTGCTTTAGATACAAATGGCAGAGCTCCGGAAGAGTTATGGAATGACATCAAGAAGGTTGTGTTGGAAGAAAGTGAGAAGTCTCTACAAAAGGTGAAAAAGCAAAAGTGGCCAAAATGGATGACGGAAGAAACTCTGAAAATTGCCCAGAAACGCAGAGAAGCTAAAGCCAGAGGAGAAAGAAAGACAATCGCAGAACTCAACAGAGATTTCCAACGTGCAGCAAGACAGGACAAGGAAAAGTACTACAATGACATTTGCAAGGAAATAGAAGCAGAAACTATTAGAGGAAGAACAAGATCGGCTTTCCTAAAGCTACGAGAGTTAAAGAAAAAGTTCCAGCCTCAAATTGGAATGTTACAAGATGCTCAAGGTTCAATGTTGAATGATGCTGATTAGATCAAGAAAAAGTGGAAGGAATATGCAGAGTTTTTATATGATAAAGATCAAGTGGACCAGCAGCCGTTTCAACCTGTACCTTATGATCGGGAACCATTGGTGATGAAAGAAGAAGTTGAAGCAGCATTGAAAGCCTTATCAAAGAACAAAGCACCAGGCATTGATAGCATTCCTATAGAAGTATTGCAGCAATCTGATGCAGCTGTTACCATACTTACAAGCCTCTGCCAAGAAATATGGAAGACAACATCATGGCCAACTGACTGGAAAAGATCTGTGTTTATACCAATACTAAAGAAAGGTGATCCAACTGACTGTGGAAATTATCGAACAATCGCTCTGATCCCACATGCCAGCAAGATTCTACTGAAGATTATTCAAAAGAGACTACAACCATACCTGGAACAAGAACTGCCTGAAGTGCAAGCAGGGTTCAGGAAAGGGCGAGGAATGAGAGACATCATTGCGGATGTGAGATGGATCCTTGAAAAGACTAAAGAATACCAAAAGGATATCTATTTGTGCTTTATCGACTATAGCAAGGCTTTTGACTGTGTAAGCCATGAGAAACTCTGGGCCACCTTAAGAAGCATGGGTATACCAGAACACTTGATCGTTCTCTTGTGCAATCTGTACATTGATCAAGAAGCAACAGTTCAAACGGAACAAGGAGAAACAGAATGGTTTAAAATAAGCAAAGGTGTAAGACAAGGCTGCATACTTTCCCTCTACCTGTTTAATTTATATGCAGAACAAATCATCAGAGAAGCAGGATTGTATGAAGACAACAGAGGTGTGAAGATTGGTGGAAGACTCATCAACAACCTTCGCTATGCTGATGATACCACATTACTGGCGGAAAGTGAAGATGATCTGAAACATTTGCTTCTCAGAATCAAAGAACATTGTCTCAAAATGGGCCTGCACCTTAATGTAAAGAAGACAAAGATCATGACAACTGGCATAATCAACAGGTTCATCGTTGAAGGAGAAGAAATTGAAATCGTGAAAAACGTTAACCTACTTGGATCAACTATCAATAAAGAAGCAACAAACAGTCAAGAAATCAGATGACGCATTGCTCTTGGCAGAATGGCTATGAAAGACCTAGATAAGATTCTCAAGAGCAGAGATGTCTCTCTCCATACAAAGATTCGACTTGTACAAGCCATGGTATTTTCAATAACATATGGATGTGAAAGCTGGACAGTGAAAAAGACAGACAGGAAGAAAATTGATGCCTTTGAATTATGGTGCTGGCGGCGAATACTGTGTATACCATGGACTGCCCGAAGAACAAACCAGTCGGTACTAGAGGAGATCAAACCTAAGCTTTCTTTAGAAGCTCAGATGACAAGACTTCGACTTTCATACTTTGGACACCTCATGCGAAGAGAGAGATCATTAGAGAAAGACATCATGCTTGGCAAGATAGGTCAATGCAAAAGAGGAAGGCCAGCAATGAGATGGATCGATACAATAACAGCAGCTACGGGTACCAGTCTGTCAACAATGAGCCACCTGACTGAAGACCGAACACAATTTAGGATAGTTATCCAGATGGTCGCCATGAGTCGACTCCGACTCGACGGCACTTAACAACAACATGCTCCACAATGCCGAAAACAGTAAAAATCAAAACAACGAAGACCTTAAGAGTTATGCTGGGAAAGCTGCTGCGGCCAGCATGGCAAAGGGGGGAGCTGCATGCCCAATATCACCCGCATCCTTGTCAACAAGAGGAGCGGAGGGTGGGGACAAGATGACGGCAGCAGACCTCACTACGGTATTGAAAGAGAGAAGAGATTCTAAGGCCAAAATTGTTAACAAAGTGCTCACAAAAACTGAAGAAAAGTTTAGTGTGATCGAAGCCAGAATTGGTGGAGGTGGAGTAGCACGTAAGTGAAACAGAAGATACTCTAATACAGTTACGTAGTACCGTAACCACCAGCAACCAGTGACCACACTCCAAAGCAAAGTGGAGGACTTTGAGAATAGAAAGCAGAGGTCAAACATTTGAATATTTGGAATACCAGAGGGGCCGAGGAACAAGACTCTTATCAGCTTCATCAAAGGGATGCTTCCCTGGAGGCCTCTCACCACCCCGTATGAAATTGAGAGGAGACACAGCTACAGCCCCGACCTGACAGCACTGGGAGGCCACAGTCATTTATCGTCAAATTACACAGATACCAAGATAAAGAGTACATCATCCGGACTGCCCAGAAAACAGGATTCATCATTCACTATGATTGGAAGATTTATGTTTTCCCAGATCTTGTCGTCTAAACAGTCAAGCACAAAAAAGAATTGCTACAGACTAGAGATTCATTAACTCAGAAAGGTATTCAAGTGGCAGTCTGGTATGCCACCCTCCTCACAATGATGTCTAATGAAATCAGGAAGTTCTTTGCCTCACCAGAAGTCCTAGAGAAAATCTTCAATACTCTAAGAATCATAACGGACCAAAGTCATCCACGGGAGTGCAAGAACCAATGATCAGGAGCTCAGAAAGAAGGCCCAAGGGAACAAAGACAACACCCTCCTAGAGATAACAGCCAAAACGTAGCAACGGACCATGCAGGGAAAGGACAGATGGCAGATCTGGAATCGGCGATAAGGCAGAGTCACAAACATGGACTCTGGAGCAGAAGGAATCACCACAGGATACTTGGTATTGGGGAATGGACTAATAATCTAATGCCCAGAACAAGTTGGTGGGGGTAAACAGAGAATATAAGATCATAGTGACAAATACTAGTCACACCTGGGAAGGATGAATGAACAGGTAGTACACCCATGCTAACGGGGTCTGAAGTTAAAATCTAGATATTAAGATGGAGGGAGAAGGGAGGATGGTGGGAGAGCATGTTAAACAAGCGGGTCGGGAGGGGGTGCAAGGAGTGGGAAAGGAGCCATGGAAGACCAAAAGCTTAAAAAGAGCAGAGGGGAATGTTTGTTCAAAAGTTAATATTGCAGTTGCAGTTTTGGGTATGTTTTGGTTCGTGTTATATATGTGTTGCAGTGCTTAAGTATGGTGCCTGGAGGGGCAAGGGGGTGGGGGAGTATGGGAACATAACAGAGGAACATGACTGGCTATAATCTTGCAACCCTCAACATCCGGGGGGGGGGGGGGATGCATAGTCCTATAAAACATAAAAGAATACTAACTTGTTTATCAAGAGCCCAGATATTGCCCTATTACAAGAAACACACCTCACTAGGCTAGAGCATGACCAGTTGCGAAGTAAAGGATATGAACAACTGTATTACTCTTTATACAGCTTCAAAAAAAAAAAGGGGGGGGGGGTGGCAATTCTAATTCATAAAAGAATGCCATTTGTTCACTATATGCTTCCAGGGGAGACAACCAGGGAAGAGTGGCTTGGTTGGTGAGAAGAGTGGATCAAGATGAAGTAGCAATACTAAAACTATATGCTCCAAACGGACCTAAAGGCCCTTTCTTCTAAATATGGCTTAAAGTGTTCCAGAAGGTAGCCAAGGGAGACTGAATAATTGCAGGGGACCTCGACAGTACAATGGGGACTGCTGTCAGATCCAATTAAAACGAAAAGAAACATGGAAGGAAGGGTTGGGAGCTGTGACATAGCATGAAAAAATGGGACTTGATTGATATCTGGAGGGGGAAAATAAAGCTAAATGAGAATACACGTTATGCTGCCCATGTAAATATTCACAATTGGATTATTTTCTGGGAAAACAGGACCAGGCAGGAATTATTGGGAAAGCTTAAATCCACCTCATAATACTATCAGATGGCGGGATGATCACTTGTCATTGGATCCTGGGGCAAGATGTTAAAAAAAGAGAGGGGAGATTGTGGAGGGCAAGTGTGTCCCTACTTCAAACTGCGGACACCCAGATGAAATTAAAGAAAGCTTGACAAATGATAATTTTTTTATTTATTTATTGATTACAGTTTCTTATATACCGCACTATTCGATATCAGCGCGCTTTACATTATAACAAAAAGATCATAACAACAAGCTGTTAGGTTTTACATAGAACAGGAGTACAAACTTGGATAACAGGGGTGAACTATGTACATGAAATAATAATGGGGAAGTTCAGGATAGTATTCTCTGGGATGCAGAGAAAGCATATCTATAGGGGGGGTGTTAATACAATGGGGAGCACAAAAAAAGAAAAGGAAGCAGAGATGCAACAAGGAGACTATCCTCAGTCTTCAGAAGGAACACAGTAGGACAGGAGCAAAGAGTACATATAGTCCATTATGTAGGGCAAGAGCTCAGTTGAACTCATTAGACACGGAAAAAATGGCCAACCTCCTCAGAGTGACAAAGAGTAACTACATGGAGGTATGCAACAAGGCAGGAAAGTTACTCGTCTGGCAATTGCGGAAGAGGAGGGAGGAGAGATTGGTAGACAAATGGGTCGCTTTCCACCTCAGTTGGTTAGGGTGTGTTGCAGCACTTAAGATTAATATTATCCTTAAATTTACTTTTTTATTTTCACAACTTCCTCTTCGGATACCCCAAAAAATGCTAAAGAAATGAGAGCAGAGACTGCTCCATTTCGTATGGGGTGGTCGTAAAGCTAAAATAAGTTGCAGAAACTCTGTTGATCAAAAGAACAAGGGGGTATACGCTTTCCAGCCCTTAAATGATATTACAGGGCCACTCTCCTGAAAGCATTGCAAGCCCATTAGCTGCATCCCAAGGAAGCTTTGCGAGTAGTGTTGGCGAGGGAGATACTGACTCCATGGTCTCTCTTCGAATGGATGGGTAATGAGGAAGGAGAGGAAGAGCTGCGTGAATTTCATCTCGGGCATCCTTTCTTGATCCATCTCCAATAGCTATACCGGGGTGGGATGAATGAGGGGACCTACCCAAAACTTTTCTCTAAATGGTCCAGGTTGAGAGATTATAATCCTTTCAGCAGAAAAGAGTTTGGTCGGCTAAAGGGCGGGGAAGGTGGATCCCTACACTTTTGGGACATACTGGTAGAAGAGCGGATAGCCTTAATATGGGAACTGGGACACACTATCCCCTTCTATCAATACTTTCATTTGCACTATTTCCTAGGACGCTCGCATCGTCTGTCACTTCTGGCTCGTTGGGCTACCCCTCTTGAGGAGGTGCTTTATAAAGGTAGTGGGATGAAGGCGATACTCTCTAAATTGTATGCAACTGGAAGAGGCAGAAAAAACATTCCCACCCCATCAAATCAGATGGCATAATTGGCTAAAGAGCTGGAGGGGAAGACATGGGTACAGATATATCATAAGCTGTATCAGCTAACGTCAGTGACCTCATGGAGGCAATCTCAATTTCAAATAGTGCACAGGGCTTATATTACCCTGAGACGAATGCATTACACAAAAAGAAAAGATACTAATCAATGTTGGCGGGGTTGTGGACAAGTGGGTACCTTCTACCACATGTGGTGGGAATATTCAACCATATCAGCACTATTGGGCAGAGGTAGGGAAGCACTTGCAGGGGCTTGGGGGGGGGGGCATGACCTCAGATTAACTCCTGTGAAGTATTACTGGGGGTTGATCTCAAGACTCAAGAGAAAGGGAACCAAGGGACTGTTATTGGCCAAACAGCTTTTAGTGGCCAAGATAGCACTAGCAGGGTGTTGCAGTCAGAGGCAGGCCCGTTGGTAGAGGATTGCTTCCATAAAATTGAGGAGGCAGTCCGATTTGATAGGTTAACATACCAGCTCAAAGGAAAAGACTGGTTCTTTAAGAAGGTTTGGGACACCTATTTGTTAGGGGTAAGTGGAACCATGGGGAGCGTACCATCAGCACTCCACCCACTATACCACCATACTTTTAATAAGCTTAATTTTTCAGAAGTAGGACCCAAGAGGAGGTCCTCATACACCGCTCAAGGCACTGATTTGAACTACTGTAAAAACAGATGTGCACTGCTTAATAATATGTATAGTATTTAATGTTAATAAATGTTTGATGTTTCCGACAGCATGAAAGGAGGAGAGGACTCCCCTGTTCGAGGGAACTCCTTTCCTGTTTATGGTTCTATTAGATAATGGACTTACAGTCAAAAGATGGCGTGGACACAGAGTTGAGCGGTAGAGGACCAATGAAAGACTTGTAAGAAGCTCCCTTTGTGCTGACTGACTCACTGTGCATTGAGAACGTTGATTATTTGAATATGGCTGTGCACATTGCTGTTTTGTTAAACCTTCGTTACCAATAAAAAATATTGGGGGGGAGTGTGCGAAGTGGAACAACCAATGATATGACTATCATCCTCACCCTCTCAACATCAAAAAATGAAGTGAGATTTGTTTTGCTGGATACTAAGAAACTCTGGTCTAATGTACTAGCATGGTCTGAGTATCAAATAAACCTGCATATTGGTTGGTTAATCTGCACACCTTGAACATAACAAACAAACACATACTTTGTCTGTGATAATCTGCAGCTTTTTGTCCATCTATTTATATATGTTTTGGTGTGTATTCCCGCACGTGTCTTTACTTCAATATATTTCACTTAGGTTCAATTTTATTAGAAAGCTTTGAAATTGAAGCGTGCTTCATCCAGCTTAACTACTGAAAGGGAAGAAAACCATCTAATTTTGAAACAATCAAGAATTTCAACTAGTAACTGCTTGTACTGCTGCAAAGGTTTACTATGGGGCCAAGGGTCAAAGTACTAATAAGGGTGTTTGGGAAGTCTGCTGCCACCAAACAAAATGGAAACTTGATTGATAGCTGGAGGGCTGAAGGGAGAGAGACCAACAGAGAAAGCAAAGGTCATGGACCCATTTCCCTTCTCTGCATATGTAATGACTCGCCTTTTCCAACCCAGTGAAATGTGGATATTGGTGATCAATATAGCATATGCTGAGCACACGGCTACCAGTAATACGAAACGTAAACATGGGACTTTTTTTTTTAATGGAAGGCACCTTTAATGCCAGAGGCCATAGATAAGAACCCTGCTGTATGGAACAAGGTGCCCTATCATATATTTCATTCATTTATTCTATTTTTTTTTGTTCAGCCTTACTTCAGGTGCTGTTTGCATTTTCTTTAATATGGGAGCTCTTTAATGTCAAATGTTGTTTTTCCTCTTGACCTTGTGCAAAAAAATTCTGACATCACATATTGAAGAACTCATAAAATAGTTCAGTATAATAGCTAAATACAATGTTAGCAATTCGGCAGCTGCTTTGAATTGATATTTCTTCCTTTCTGTCCCTAGGTCTCGTTTGTATGAAATCGAGCAGCTCAGTTGTGGAGTTGGTCATGCTTCTGTGTTCTCAGGTGAGCAGCTGCATGTGAAATCTTTTCCAGCTCTGTGGGTGATTGGGCAACCTCAGTATTGACAAACTCGTTCACTGTGTTCAAGAAGGGGTAATTTGTGTTGAGTTTTAGCATCTTTAATCATTTTAATAAGTTGACGACTCTCAGGGGCGGCCCAAGGGTGATGTGGGGCCATGTGCGGAGACTCATTGCGATAGCCACTGGATCTCTTTGCATACATCTAATTTATTTTATTTTAAACCCATCTAAAATTTTAGGCGTCTTTCAAAGGAGCTCTTCACAAGCCTCTTTTTTGTCCTGGCAATGACTTAGGGGCATGTTTATTAAATATTAATGTGCGTTAAGTGCCACTGTGCTAATAGAAATAAATGGGTGTTGCTGCACTTAACACACATTCACAAATGTTAATGTGTACTAACGCTTAGTAGACATACCTCTTAATGAGTCTCTCATTATCATTTGCATGGGCAGCAAGGATAAAAAGACTACCAGATTTCTACATTACTATATTCCAGCGTCATCTACCTGGCACATTAGGGAAGTACTATACACCCTGCTCATTTAGAATCCGTAGCAAACCTGCTGTATCATAACAGCACTACCAGGACTCACAAAGCACCAAACCCTACCTATCAAAAGGCAACACTGCAAATATTAAACCAATATATCTCAGAGAATACCATTACATCTACTGGGGAAAGAGAACAAGTGGGACCGTCACATAGAAACTACATGAACAGAATGCTGCAGCTTGGTTACAAATGCAAAACATAGTCCGTCACCAACCATAGAACAAGGGATCACAATTTAGAAATATGAAGACAATAATTAAACTGGGAACCCCAAAAAGCTTGGCATGTACAACACTGGCGAAATCAAACTATAAATTAATTTCCTCTTGTACTAAAAAATGTTAGCAATGCACGTTTCCCAGAGCTGACATATTTCAGTTAATAAATTCAAAATAAAATAGTTTTTTCTACCTTTTGTTGTTATGGCCATTTTATTTTTCAGTTGCAATTGCCCCAGTCGCTCTCTTCTGCTTTCTTCGTGTCTTCTGCTAACTCCATTATCTGCTGTCTATTTGCTCTTTTTTTCTCTTTTCTAGGTTTTTTTTTCCCATTCTCTCTACATTTGCCTCTAACATACTGATCTTTTCCCTTTTGCTCTTTTCTCCATTTCTTTATTCCTTTTTCATCCACTCAAATTTCACCCCTCCATCCTCAAACCCCTCTTACTCTCCCAGTACTCAGCCAATCATAGATTTTTCTTCCCTCTCCATCCTTACCCCCTCATGTTCTTTTTTTCTCCCACCAGTCCCAGCTCCGCGCTCCTCTGGTTCTCCCCCCGGATCAGCTCTCTTCTAGTTCCAGTCCCTCCCAGCAAGCACTCCCTTCCAGTCCCATTTGCCCATCCCTCCCAGTATCAGTCCATCTCCAGTCCCTCGTAGCATCAGTTCCCTTGCATTCCCAGTACTCCATCCCCTGGCCATTTCCAGTCCTACCCCCCTAGTATCAGTTCCCTTCTAGTCCCAGTCTGCCATAACCAGTCCTAACCCACCAGTATCAGTTCTCTTCCAGTCCCTCCCAGCATCCGCTCCCTTCCAGTTGCAGTTCCTCAACCCCCAACATCAGCCCATTTCCAGTCCTGACCCCCCCGCCCTTTCCATTCTAGTCCCCCATTCCTATTCTTGCTCCCAGTTGCTCCCATTCCCATTCTAGCTCCCCCCCCCCCCCCGCCACACACCAAAAGGGGCCCCTGATCTGCTTCAGAGGGAGCTGGAGGTGTCTGAAGCCCTGGCTGACCTCTGAACAGCTGTGGGAGTAAAGAACGGTGTGTGCCTTCTCTCCCACGGGTGTGATAAAAAGGAACCTGCCGGTGCATTGAGTACCGGGAAGTCAAATGGGGGCATGTCCAACGTGCCCCTGTTTGACCACCCTGGCACTCAGCACGTTGGCGGGCTCCTTTTATCACAGCCGCAGGAGAGAAGGCAAATGCCGCTCTTTACTCCAGCAGCTTTTCAGAGGTCAGCCGGTGTTTCGGGCCTCCCTGGCTCCCTCTGCAGTTGGTCAGGTGCGGGGCCCCCTGAGGTGCAGGGCCAAGTATGGGCAACAGTCCTGCACAATGGACGGGCCATCCCCTGACGACTCTTATCCTGGCTGAAGGACTCTGAGTTTGGATTAGTGGCTATAGTAAATGTATATGCTATATTTTGAGGCTCTGTTGTGCATATGTAACTTAAACAGTTTATTAAGCAGTAGATTACATGGTAAAGAGCAAATATGCTATGAAATCTTTTACCTCTTCCAAAAAAAAAATCCAAGATTTGCATGCTGTAAGTTCCATCTGAAAATATTTAGATTAGTTTCTTGTTTTCATAAGGGGGCCTGGATGATAACTTAAATCTTCGTATTTTCTGTTAACTTTTAAAAGTGAGTATAATTAGCAGAGTATTAAGATTATCAAAATAAATTTCATATCCCCTAGGAATAACACTTCTTTTAGTACCAAGGGTATAAAAAATGGTGAATATTTTGAAATCTGGTTATTTGCTAGTTTTCAGCATGAACTATGCTGTCTTTTTATAAAAAAATAGAGGGGGCAGGTGGAGTATGAGAACCACAATCAATGGTGATATTTATGATGATAAAACAATATTAGGTTTTCTAACTTCCTGAAGTCAGTAACCCTATCCCATACACTGCAAGACTTCTCTGTTCCATGTCTTGTTGTAAGCCTTAATCTCCTGTTAAGGGTCACAGGCAGTGGATTGCATCTAGTAGCTAAAATACACTTGTTTTTGATTCTTCATGCATTCTTTTTTTATAATTAAATAGAGGAATATTTTTTGGTATGCTTTATTTGTGATAAAAATTATATCTTTCTGGTTGTAAATTCTCCCACTTAAAACTTTAAAGTAGCCTTTTTTAATTGGAAGAATATTGGTCTGGAGGTCAAGGGTTCTGACCCATTTCAAAACCTCTGACCTTAATTTACAGCCCTTATGGTTTACTCGCCTGATGAATAAGGATAATGCAAAATTAATGTTTCTTTGCATCGATTTATTCGTTTTAGTGCCTATATTGCCAAATTTGTTTAGACTGTGTTGATGGACATTTCATGAATACAAATGAAAGAATCATAGAAGGTGTGGAAAATCAATGCTGCATGTTGTCAATAAGGAGCAATAAGAACAATTACTTCTGAAGATTACAACTAATGGATTTTACAATGAACTAGTGAAGAGTAGTTATGTTTATAGTGAGCTTATTACTCCAGACATAGAACATTTTACATAACATTGCTTTTCAAAAGCTACCAATTTTTTCTTTTTAACTAGACAGTTACATTTTTTTTTTTGCCCTGAAAGACTAGGATATTTTGGAAATTGTCATGCATTTAGTTAGACAAACAAAAAAATGTGTGTGTGGGGGGGGGGGGCTTTTTAAAATGGGATGTTTAATCCTTCCTCTTTGGCCAAGGTACAATTTTTTTTTGTACCTCTGGGTAAGGTTGGGTGGCAACATTAAGATTAAGAAGGGACTATCCTCAATTCATGCCTAAGACTTTAAATTTGATCCTTATCAAAAATGGCTGAGAAGTGATGTTTGGGGGTCTTGTAAGCAAAGTGTTTTTTTTCCTAGTAAAATAGGTACCTATACTCGCGTGCAGTGCTGCTGTTAAGAGATGGGGTGACCACTGAGGGATCTGCCCCCTGCTACTGGCCACAGAGTCTATGAAACGGCATCATGGCACATATCACACCAGTCCTTAGAACACATTTCTTATTGGGAAAGGAGAACAAATGGGACTACTATAAATTTCTACACAGAAAATAAATGCTCACAAAATAGCTCACCTTGGTCACATATGCAAAATATGGATAGAGCCTTACCAAATACAAAATAAATAACCATGTATTAGAAATAGCAATGTGCAGATAAAACCGGAACTGAAAACCCTCGGAAGCTGGACTCTGCCTGAAGCACAACTCTAGAGAAGTATAAACAAAATAATGCATTTCCTCCAGTACTGTACAAAATAAAAACATATCAGAGATTCTGCATATTCAGATTCCCAACGCTGGCATGTTCAAATTACTAACCAGAGCTACATTTTTTTCTACCTTTATTATTTGGACAACTCATCCTCTGTAGCCTGTTTCCCCCACATTTTGTAGGAGTTGAGATGTAGCTATTGTACTTACAATGTGCTGGCTGCAGCACGTGCCTCCATATTCTCCTGTGGGCCTGTGGGGATCGACTGAAGACACGGTTTCTTCCATAGAGGGTACTCTCTGTGCATTTGGGGTGTGCAGAGCCTGTGCTCTTTCACTAACTCTTGGGCACTATGGGGCAATTTTAGCAGACAATGAAATAAAGGTGCCTGTGCTCAATACCACTGAGTACCATCTGAAAAAAGCCCCACGCAGGCTGCATTTTTCAAATACATGTGCAACACTTCAGAAAGGATAGCTTTTATGTTCCACCCCCCACTCCCTCTTTGTTCATAACATTCTATGTGATTGAGGGGTAAAAAAGAACACACTAGTGTTTGTCACATGTTTGCTTTTTTAAAATTAACATTTGCATTTTGTGAAACCCAATTCTTTCTACCTCTCCTTACTTTTTTAAAGAGAGATTTTGTTTTGTTTGACTTTATACTGAAACCCCCAAACAAAAATAATACAATAGCAACAGTTTTGAGGGATCCCTTCCCCCACAGCATAATTTAAAAGGAAACCAGTTTTGGATTATGTTTCTTTTTACAGAAACACAACAAAAAATGTTTTGTAATGTTTGGAGGAAATAGTTTAAAAAAAAATGTGTGACATGTTGTAGCACTGTTGTCCTCTGTACTGTATGTCACAGCCTTGGTTGGTAGAAGTAGTTAGGATAAGAGATAAGTGACATGCCCTAATGCTCCCATTTGTCATGCATGTCACAATGCTATTTCATGCTAATCTAATCAAATAGAGGATATGGAGATCACTTAGTGAGTTAGTAGCAAAAGGCAGAGCTGAAGATTGTTACGTAAGTAAAACAGTTGAAATATAGCAATGATGTATTTAAAGAACTCACAAAATCATTGTTCTATAAAGCAGCTGTAGTATTGGGCAGAATTATAAAAAATGATGCGAGAAATGAAGCCAGAATTAACTCCAGATGTATATAGATTGTTCTGATGTGGAGATTACATTTTTCACTTTGAATTTTCTTAATTCAAAGAGGTCAGCATGGCAATCACAAAAGTGATTTATTTTGTTAGGAAGTGAAGTGTCTTTTGATACATGAAAGCTTGAAAGATATGAAATTGAATTTTGACTAGACGTTTTGGAGATACGGGGAGGAGATGAGACAGAGTTTGATTGATTTTTTGGGGGGAGGGAGTAGCTGGGGGGCCTTAAGATAGGGTGGGAAGTCAAACTCGCACTCTAAAATTTTAATTAATTTCTAAGAGGAGATGGAGAGGATGGAGTGCCAAAGATCGAAAGATCAGGTCAAAAGCGAGTTTTTAATCACATGAATAATATGGTATTTTCACAAACTTAACACTTAATGGATCTGATTTAAAACTTTACAAATTTGTCACCCTTCAGAATCCAGATTTGAAGGGTGTTCCAATTAATAACCTCTGAACTACAGTCACCGTTTTCTTCTGTGTCCTTTAATTATAAGAAATTACATGGAATTAGTTACCTGCATGTAAACTCTTTGAAGATGAGACGTGTTTGTATAGTTTTGGAAGAATTTCGTTGTTTTTAATAACCATTCAGTTATATTATCCTGGGTTGAGATGTGCAATGTATTTTGATTATTCAGGCAAACAAAATACTTTGTATTTTGATATAAATATTTTGAAATATGAAAGGAAAGCATTCTAGTAAAACCTCTCACTCCTACATCATTTACTAATAAATTGTTAAGGAACTTTATTGAATTTAAGATGCAAGCACTGATGAAAAATAAAAGCAGCATTAACTCATAAGCAGGCAGACCTGAGTGTCCAGTGATTATATGAATGTGTACATCCATGGGATGTCTGACATGCCATCTCTTTTGGTTTATCAGAACATAACCATTTATAATCAAAATGTCTTTCTTTTATTTGGTTTCTATTCTTAGAGACCCTTTGACTAAAGCCCACTACATGTTTTAGGGTGTGGTAATCGCCTGTTACAATGTAGGCATGACAGCGACTGTGTGCTAATTTCCTACGTTAACTACAAATCATGCAATGGGGAAGGGAACTGGCGGGTCAGGGGCAGAGTGTTCGTATGGAGAGCACATTGTAGTTAGCAACTGCCATGTTAAGTGCACATACATTAATTGTGCCGCGCATTAGGGTATGTGTCTGTGCAGTAACTGCCGTGAGCATACTGGCCACACCCCAACAGTTACTGTGGAGGCTTTGCACTTAACATTACTTTCAGTGCTAAATGTGGATTAAGTTTAAAAACCCAGACAGACTTTTAGTTTAAAGGTTCCATATTCTGTTAACTTTATAGCAGCAGTCAATATTTCTTTGCAAAGTTTTGTTCTAATAGACATAAAATACAAATGGAGATTGTCCCCACGTATTCAGAATATCTTTGAGGACTGAATCAGAAAATTATATTTATGTAATTATATATACCTGCACAATTTGTATGCCCTTGCAGTATGCAGGTATGTATATATAATATCAATTTAAAGAAATCCTTCATTTAATATTGCTGCAAAAGGCTCTTTCTTATTTGACATTAATATCATTTTTGAAAGAATAGACATTATATTCGTGGTCACTTTATAAACGCGTCGAGCTGCTCATCCTAATTCAGTCTGACATACATTCCAATAACACTACCTCCCTTCTAGAGTTTAAAGCTAAATTTATGGCTGTGCATTGTTGAAGTGCATCATTTAAAAATGGTTTCAACCCAAAACATCTAATAAATAAATGATGTGTATGGCTACTCAGTAGTAGACTTTCCAGACTAGAAATCATTCCATCGGGTACTCAACAGTCCACTATCTGAGAGGGCTGTCAGATAAATCTTATAGTAGCTGCATTCATGTCCTGTAAATCACATGTTATTGTCTGAGCCTTCTGCCAGGTCATCTATTCTTTTCCCATTTATCAGAAATGCATATAGTACATTGAAATACTAGCAGCACCATCCTGTCTGGCCCAGCATTCTAAGTAATTAAACCAACAAAAAATTTAAGTACTGATCTTGCCTCATGCTTCTAAAACATTAGCTACATCAAGCAAATTGCAGAATATAAGATGACTTGCACAGAAAAATGTTTTCTTCAGTGATGACTGTTGCTAAAAAATATAGCTAATAATACATATCACTGCTTTTCCAAGTGTTTATACTAAATATACATTAGATATTTTTATGTCAAAACTAAAGGTCGATCTCTGTATTCTCCAGGAACAAGCAGGAAGTCAGTCCTCACTTATGGGTGACATCGGCACCGATGGAACCCACGCGGAGCAATTCCCCAGCTTTCAAAGAAAGCCTTTGGGATTGCTACCACGCATGCATGGTCCTCTTCCCGCCCAAGGGTGCCATCTTGCTTAGTCTCCCTTTTTCCACAGAGCCCTTTGGACGCATGTCCCCGTCCCTCTGAAAATGTTTTCATTTCCTAGCCTTTAACAGGTTCTCTTTTCTTTTTTCTGGTTGCACCGGTCCTCTACCCATCCTCCCCTTGCTCTCTTTTGGAGCTTACGGGGATACCTTCTCTAATTTTTTTCTTTTCGGGCTTCGCACCCTTTTTGTCTTCCCAACCGCTGGCTGCGTGGATCTTTGACCTCGCAGGAGCCGTTTTTGCCTCCATGGCCACCGGGTTTAAAAAATGCAATAGATGCTCTAGGAACATGTCGCTTACGGACATTCATGACTGTTGTCTAAGGTGTCTGGGAGCCATCCATGACCCAGAGCTCTGTTCGCTCTGTGAGAAAATGTCCTCTAAGGCCCTGCTCAGCCGTAAGCAGAAATCCGAAGGCATTTTTCGTAAAGTTACTTCGGAATCTCCGTTGGCACACTCGGTCATCTCCCCTCCGGTGGGTTCTCCCCCTGTGGCACCGCGTTCCAGGCGGCATTCTGACCAAGGGTCCCCCGAGGTGGAATGTCGCAAAAAGAAGGTGGCCTCGAAGTCGCTGTCTAGGGCCCCTGACGGGTTCTCATGCCTGGTCGCTTAGCCCCTTTCGGCGTTCCCGAGAGTCGGACAAGGAGCGGCCCGGCAAGGTATCTCGCAGAGAAATGGAGGCCTCCAACGAAGGCGCCCAGTCTCCTGAGGGCCATCCTGGTGAGGACCCCCTCTCCTCCTCGACGCCCGATCCGGTAAACCCAGTATTGGCGTCCCAGGGCCCAACGCCCGCTTGGGAGTCCCGTATGCTGGTGCTGGAACACAGCATTTCTGCGTTCATTGCTTCCCAGCGGGCGTTTACGGCCAGCTTCGTTGACTTGCGCCCACTTGCGCCCGGAGACCGCGAGTCCCTCGCATGGGACGCCCAAATCTGTCCAGGAAACCCCGGAGAGCCACGGACCTCGTGAGGGTCCTCAACGTCAGTCTCACTCATTCTCCCATTCCTCGGGGGGTGAGATCATCCAGGGCATCCGGCCATCAGACAGAGCAAACCGGCCGGCTCAGATCCCTCGACCGACTTCTCGGACTGGGAATCCGATGGGGACACATCCCCGGAGACCCGCACCCACCGGGATGTTCTGTCGGACCCCTCGCCACCTGGTTTCCAGCGGCGTTCACCGCCCAAGGACACCTCCTTTTTGGTGTTTATTCAAGACATGGCTCAGGCCCCCAACCTGGTCACCCAGACTGAGGAGGACCTTCGTGCTGAAGAACTCGATATTCTTCAGTACAAGGCCCCGCCCAGGGAATCCCTCACCGTGCTGGTTCCCCCCAATCATCTCCCGGCTATTGCTCCGCATGTGGGAGGCCCCGGCCTTGGTTCCCATTGTGAGCAAGTGCCTTGACACAATGTTCAAGGTGCAGCGAGGGCCAGGCTTCCGAAAGACCCAACTTACACACACCTCGATGGTGGTGGAATCAGCCATGTGGAAGCAGAAAAGCCCGAAGTCCCACTCATCGGTCCCGCCGAGCTGAGAATCGAGAGCCCTTCATGCCCTGGACCACAAGGCCTATCAAGGCTCCATGCTGTCTTGTCGCTCCAGGCATACCAATTACATACAGCAACCCATGGGGGGGACGCCTGTCCCGCTTCGCCCCGTCGTGGGCGCTTATCACCTCGGACACCTGGGTTCCCAAAGTCTCACCCCTACAACAAGGTGTTCCCCAGGGATCTAGTCTTTCTGCACTCCTATTCAATATCTTCCTTCAACCAGTTTGCAAGATTTTTCAAAGCCATGGAATCTCATACCGACTCTATGCAGACGACATTATGTGCTTCACCCCATTCAACTTAGCAACCCCTGACTTTACCAGCTTAAACAATTGCCTTACAAACCTAAAAACATGGCTCCTACAGCCTAATTAACCAATCTAAAACGGAAGCCCTACAAGTATTCACCAATACATCATACACCCCACCAACAACCATTACTCTGTGACCTCACCCTTACCTTAAAAAAAACAAGTAAAATACCTAGGAATCATACTTGACTAGAACCTCACATTCACAGAACAGATAAGGACGACAACTAATACAATATATGCAAAACTATGTACCCTCCGGAACCTCCAACCTCTCCTGAATCCTGACTCCTTCCGTACTGTCTGCCAGGCTCTCACAATCCCCTCCCTTGATTACTGCAACCTTATCTACCAGGACCTCCCCAAGAGCAGTATACACCCTAACCAAATGGCCCAGAACACTATAGCTCGTCTCATCACAAACAACCCCAGACGATCACACATCACGCCAATCCTCTATGGTCTCCACTGGCTTCCCATCCAACTCCGAGTTAAATTCAAAGTTATCACTCTCATTCACAAAATCATCTCCAATGAGTCAGCACCATGCCTCTCCTTACTCCTATCTAGCTCCAACAACAATACAACACACTGCACCTTCACCAAAAATCTCCTTGCCATCCCAACCTCCAAAAGGCATAGCAAGCAAACCACCTGTAACCGAACTTTCTCCCTCTATGCCCCTTCTCTATGGAATGCCCTTCCATATGAATTAAGAAACTGCTCAGATCACATAGAGTTCCGGAAGAAACTAAAAACACACCTCTTCCAAGAACATTTTTCCCTACCACCATAACCCACACCTGACAATCCGCCTAGTATCCAACCCCCCCCCCCCCCCTTTCCTACTCCCTCACCTTCTAGCAGCCCCTCTGTAACCTGTAGAAACCTGTGGAAATAGTTGATACTATAAAAATGCAAATCCATGTAAATAGTTGGTCTTTGTAAAAAGTTCTGTTATTCCGTTATATATCCATTTTCAATGTGAGCAGTTGAAACACACTGCATTGTTATGTTCTCTTTAAACCGTCTTGAATCGTAGAAAGATGGTATTAAAAAACTGTTAAATAAATAAAAGAAATAAAATCTGGGAGGGCTATCGCTTCCACTTCGACAGGCTCCCAACCCCTTTCTCCCCGGTGGAGCCTCCTTGACTCGCCGCACACCAGCTTTTGCTGCAGTGGGAATTACACTCCCTCCTTGTCCAACGGACAGTCAAGAAGGTCCCTCCCTACCTTCGAGGTCAGGGCTTTTATTCCCAGTACTTCCTCATCCTGAAACAGATGGGGGGGGGGGTCTGCGGTCCATCCTCGACTTCTGCAGGCTAAACAAGTTCCTGGTGCAGGAGAAATTCAAGATGTTATCTCTTGGCATGCTGCTGCCCTTCCTCCAGCAGGATGACTGTCTATGCTCCTTGGATCTAAAAGACGCTTACGCCCATATCTTGATACACCCCCAACACAGGCAGTACCTGTGTTTCAGGGTGCAGGGAGAGCACTTCCAGTACAGGGTGCTCCCCTTCGGCCTTGCACCCGCCCCACGGGTCTTCACGAAGTGGCTCGTCGTGGCCGCTGCTCACCTTCAGTGCCAGTGTTTTCTTACCTCAACGAATGGCTCGTTACAGGCTCCTCTGTCGAGGAGTCCCGGCAATCGATGTTGTGCACTGTTCTCCTCTTGGAGAGTGTGGGGTTCTTGGTCAACTACCCAAAGTCTCACCTCTAGCCGGCACAGGCTCTCGAGTTCATCTGGGCATGCCTTGATACTCGGCAGGCCATGGTGGTCTTGCTGGTGGATTGCTTCACCCGCCTCCGGGCTTTGGCGGCTCACGTCCAGAGTGCCCACCAGGTCACCGCTCAGTCCATGCTACATCTCTTGGGCCACATGGCCTTGACCGTTCATGTGGTTCCTCACTCCCGCCTGCACATGCAGACGACCCAGTGGTGACTCAGCTCCCAATGGAGTCAATCCCTCGGACACCTCAGGTAACCTCTCAGGGTTCTTCCCAACCTTCATTTGTCCCTGACCTGATGGCAAAACCCCAGCAACCTCCTGTGGGGATCTTCCTTCCAGGCCCCACAGCACGTTGTGGTACTGACCGCAGATGTTTCCCTGTTAGGGTGGGGGGAGCCCATTGCAGGTCTCTCTGCACACAGGGGCAGTGGTCGCTGGTAGAGGCTCAGCAGCAGATAAGCCTGCTCGAGCTCCGGGCCATCCAGTGGGCCCTGAGGGCCTTCAAGAATGTCCTCAGCGGGAAGTCAATTCTGGTGCAGACCGACAACCGGGTAGCGATGTTCTATATCAACAAAGAGGAAGTCACGGGGTCACGCTCCCTCTGCAAGGAAGCAGTCCTCATCTGCGCTTTTGCTGCCCAGCGGAGGATGTCCCTCAAGACAACGTATCTCCAGGATCAGGAGAAATGGCCTGGCGGAGAATGTCCCTCAAGACTAGGTATCTCCAGGGTCAGGAGAATGGCCTGGCGGACAGGCTCATCAGAATCCTTCGCCCCCACGAGTGGCACCTGGATCCCAGAGTGGCAGGCTGGCTGTTTCTACACGGGGCATTCCAGCGATGGACCTCTTCGCCAGCCCCCATAACACACAACTCCCTCGCTTCTGCGGCCCAGTGCCACACCCGGGCAGGGAGGGCCCCAATGCATTTTTCTTGGACTGGTCCTCCAGTCTCCTATATGCATTCCCTCCTTTCCGCCTCATTGCAAAGACTCTGTTCAAGGCTCAACGGGACGGGGCATTGCTGATTCTCATGGGCCCCAGCAGTCTTGGTTCCCACTCCTGTTCCGGCTGTCGTTGGAGCCTCCGATTCCCCTGGGCTCTGCCAGGGACTTGCTGATGCAGCAGATGAGATGGGTACTACACCCGAACCTACCCTCCCTATCCCTCATGGACTGGCGGCTGAACGGGTCTCTCTGACCTCTCTGGCCCTTCCGGAGGAGGTCGAGGAAATCCTCCTTGCCTTGAGGAAGTACTCCACTAGGTGGGCTTACGCCTTTAAGTAGAAACGCTTCTCCATATGGTGCTCGGAGCACCAGCTCGACCCCTTCTCATGCCCGGTTTGGTGGGCTCTCCAGTACCTTATCCACCTCTCGAGGGAAGGGCTGAAGTCGAACTCTGTTAGGGTTCATTTGAGCGCCATATCGGCTAATCATCTCCCTATCGAGGGAAAGCATCTCTCGGGGCAACCACTAGTCTCCCGCTTCATGCCGGGCCTTCTGTTATCCAAGCTGCCCATCCATCCACCTCCGGTGGAATGGGACTTGAATGTGGTGCTCACGCTGCTCACTCGCCCACCCTTCGAGCCGATGGTGATGTGTTCTCTCCAGCATTTGTCCTGAAAGGTGGCCTTCCTGGTTGCACTAACCTCGGCTCGCCGAGTCAGTGAGCTTCAGGCGCTCATGGCTGGCGCCCCTTACACCAGGTTTTATCGGAACAGGGTGGTCCTCTGGATGCATCCTAAGTTCTTACCCAAGGTCGTGTCGGCTTTCTATCTCAACCAAGAGATAGTGCTCCCAACCTTTTTCCCCAATGCCCCACGCCGATCAGGCATTGACTGCTCTTCACACCCTCAACTGCAAGTGGGCCCTCGCCTTCTACTTGCAGCGTACCCAGACTCATCGCAAGTCTGACCGGCTCTTCGTGACCTACAATCCCAATAGGCAGGGGCAAGCAGTCACCAAGCACACCCTCTCTGTTTGGGTGGCGGACTGCATCACGTTCACCCATGCGAAGGCGGGCGTCCCTCTGGATCGTCGAGTTCTCCAGGACCAAGCAGGAAGTCAGTCCTCACTTATGGGTGACGTCGGCGCCGACGGAGCCCTCGCGGAGCAATTTTCCCCAGCTTTCGCAGAAAGCCTTTGGGCATTGCAGCGCGCATGCGCG
The DNA here is from genome assembly GCA_033557465.1 of Ichthyophis bannanicus. Classification (NCBI taxonomy): domain Eukaryota; kingdom Metazoa; phylum Chordata; class Amphibia; order Gymnophiona; family Ichthyophiidae; genus Ichthyophis; species Ichthyophis bannanicus. The sequence goes on from CM066032.1 coordinate 1,734,736,632, forward strand.
GTCCCCTTCCCGCCTAGGATGATATAGAACTGACACTTGAGCGCCACTGGCCTCAGGGCAATTCCAGGCCCCATTCCCTGTCCTTGTCGAGGCAGAGGACGTCTCCAGCCAATGCCTCCATTTCTGAATATAGGGGTTCCAGGGCCTCATGGCACCAGTGAATCTGGCACTGTCCCGAGGCCTGCAGGGTCTGCGAGGTCTCCTCCAACTCGTGAGTCAGACTGGGAGACTGGCGACGAGTCCCCCGACATCCACCTACATCGGGATGTCCCTTCAAACCCTTCTTTCCCAGGGGACCTGTGCAGGTCCCCTCCTGAGGACCCCTCCTTTCTGGAGTTTGTCTGGGACATGGCAAAGGTCTTGGCCTTCCCCACGGAGTCCGAGGAGGATCCTCGGGTGGAGGACCTTGAGATCCTCCAGAATGAAGCTCCTCTGAAGGAGGCACTCATGGTGCCAATTCCCCTCATCCTAGAATGACACATCGTCCATATGTAGAAACCCCGGCCTCCTTTCAGATTGTGAGAAGGCAACTCGATGCCATGTACCGAGTCCGCCAAAACTCCAGGTTCCAGAAAGCATAGCTACCCATAACTCCATGGTGATGGAGTCAGCCATTCATAGAATTAAAAGTCAAAAGACACAATCCTCTGTACCCTGTGATAAGGAAGCTTATCATAGCTCAGGAAGGAGCTATAGAAAAGGTGAAGTGACTCTGAAAAAGCAACCTGTCAGTTCTGGTAGAAATATGAAAACAGAATTTTGCCATAAAAGACTACCAGTCCCAGAATGCACCAGGTTTCCAACAGCCATTAGAGGAGCTGAAGTGAGGAAACGTGTGTTCAATCAGGAGGGCTATGAGGTAATCCCTAAGCACGCATCTCAAAGGGCAGGGCCTGATTCAGCACAGCTGCGCTGTGTTAGGGAGGATCACTCATCTAAGCAGAATAAGAGTAGAGTTTATTCTACAGATGACCATCTTCATGATCACCTTGGATATCCAGAGAATTGTCCTCAGTATCCTGAGAATCAGCTTGAGTTTGATCATCAGTTTCATCTGAAGGATCATCAGAAGCAGAAGCCAAACCGGACGGACAGAGAGGGAAAGAGACCCTTTGGAAGAAGGAAGAGAAAAGCCTTTGAGAGGTCTAGAAGAGTCCAAAGCAGTATGTATACTGGGAGGTATTCCAAGGGCCAGCATACACCATTGGACTGGGGAAAGCCCGAGGAATGGTGCTGCAGAGCTAGGAATCACCAGAGGCTACCTGTGAGGGAGACGGCTGCACGTGGAAGGGACCCTAAGACCTGTGCCAGAAGGTATGTGAAGAGAGATCCAGTGTCCAGGGATCTGGATTGGAAGGCTGGACATAAGAACTGGACTACATACTGGCCAGGCTATATAGAGAGGAACTCTAGCAGCAATGGAAGCTCAGGTATGAACACTGATCTATGCCCTAGCTATAACCTTGAAAGACAGCAGGGAAACAAGTATTCTCCTGAAAATGCTCCATTGAGAGATTCATCTGTGCCAATCCATGATATTGAACCCATGCTTGTTGAACAAGGGGGAATAATAGCAGATGAGGATCCTGTTTATATGGACTGCTCTCTATCTAAACTCTGTTGGTAACTTTCTGTTATAAAGTACAGCAACCATCACAAAGAAATACAAATTTGTTCTTTAATCTACTCAGAAAAGCTCCTGAAGCAGGATTTGACCCACACAGTGGAAGGCAAGCCAGCTAAGGGGTTTCAGCTGGTGACTGCTAGCAATTAAGCCTTACCTAATTGCTTGTGAGCTAGGAGAGAATCACTTCTGTATCTATGTGGGAAGTAATCAGAAGTTAACCTGATAAGAACAGTTTGTTTCTTGCTTTGTGGCTTTTCATTTGTTGTTTTCCTGATTTTGACTTTGTTTTTCCAAGTTAACACTGAAAGCAAGTAACCTAATATATGTGCTACCAAGCATATCTGTGTTGGGAGAAATAACCCCATAAATAAATATCTTATTGGCTTTACCCAAGAGCACAACTAAATTATTGTCAGCAGCTGTGTCTGGTGTGAATGAACTACATTGCCCACAATACCTTGCAAATCATATAGATATATGCACTTGCCAAGACTGTGAAGATTGTCACCCAGGCAGCCGTCTGACAACCCCCAAGCAGGGAGGCCCGCTCCATGGATGCTTTGGGCAGGAAGTGCTTTCAAGGCTCGATGCTCGTTGGCTGGATCCAGGCTTACCAGCTCTATATGGGAATCTATTTGTGAGCCCTGGCAAGGGAGCTTGCTGGGTTCTCCGCCTGGCTGGCAGAAGAGCCTCTGCAGTGGTTTCAGACCCTGACCTCGACGGTGAAGGAGTGCTGCAGATTTATCACTCAAGCAACCTATGACAGCTTAGAGTTTGTGACCAGAGTAGTTGCGGTGGGTATTAGTGCCTGCTGCCAGGTCTGGCTACAGTCCTCCGACTTGTAGCAATGGGTACAGGACAAGTTGGTCAATGTCCCATGCTGGGGGGAGAATCTCTTTGGCAAACCCATGACTGATAACGCCGCCAAGCTGGAATCAGAGTTCCTGCCCCAGGACCATGCTCTCCAAGAAAACGTTGATCTTTTCCAACAGAGAACTTTGGTTGGAAAAGCCCCTTTCCCCTTTATGGAAATTACCCCAGTACTCTGTCTTCCCAGCTCCCCAACAGGGTCACAGGCCAAAGGATAGGGGCTTGGCCCTTAAGCCTATGTCCTCCAAGTCCCAATCACATCCCGAGGTGACTTTTGACTTCTTGGGCATAGCCTCTCCTCCCCAAGAGTTCTAATCCTGAAGTACATGGGGGGGGGACCTCTGGTATACTTCGCCAGCTGGTAGCCAAGCATCACCCTCCTCCATTTCGACCGGATGCCTCCCTCGTTCTTTCCAGGGGAACTCCCCATGACTCCCCTTCACAGACATCTGCTCCAGCGAGAGCTCACTGGGCTATTTGCCAACAGGGCAGTGGAACTGGTCCTGCCCCATCTCCAGAGCCAGGGGTTTTACTCCCAGTACTTCTTGGTTCCAAAGAGGACAAGCTGCTGTCACCCTGTTCTGGATCTGTGAGATCTGAACAAGTTCCTGGTGAAGGAAATGTTCAAAATGCTCTTCCTTTGAACATTGCTGCCTTACCTCTGCCAGGGAGATGGGCTATACTCCTTGGATCTGAAGGATGCATACACGCATATTCCCATCCACTCAAGACACCAGCAGTACCTCCAGTTTGTCATTTAAGGAAGCCACTACTAATACAGGGTTCTGTCCTTCGGTCTGACCTTGGCCTCGAAGATGTTCACCAAGTGCCTAGTGGAGGTTGCCGCTCACCTGTGATTGCAGGAGGTATTCGTCTTTCCCTACCTAGATGATGGACTAGTCAGGGCAGCACTGCCATAGAGGTGCATCGGGCAGCACGCCGCGCCATTCTCACCATGGGACTCCGGAGTTTGTCATCAACTGCCCCAAGTCGCACCTGCAACCATCCCAAAGCCTAGAGTTCACAGAGGCACTGCTAGACACAGTCCAGGCCTGAGCCTTTCTCCCCTTCGATAGGGCCCAGTGTCTAGCGGCCCTCGTTGGGGGGATGTAGGGCCAACCCTCTGCCTCTGCCTGGTTCATGCTGCGCCTCCTGGAGCACATGGCCTCAACAGTGTATGTCACGGCCAATGCCCATCTCCACATGCAGCCGGCCCAGTGGACCCTCTGTTCCCAGTGGTCCCAAGCAATGGGGTGCTTGCAGGACAGGGTGACTGCAATCCATACCCTTGCCAGATCCCTCGATTGGTGGTAGCAGTCATCGAACCTGCAGGCAGGAATGACCTTTCAGGTTCCGGCTCCTCAAATGTCCTCACCACAGACGCCTTCAGGTTGGGTTGGGGAGCCCTTTGTGATGACCTCCGTACTCTGGGTCTGTGGTCAGCATTGGAGAGCCTCCAACAGATCAGCTTCCTGGAGCCCAGAGCGATTGCCTGTGCCCTCTTGGCTTTTCAGTGTTACCTGTTGAATCAAGTCATCTAAATCCAGGCAGACAATCAGATATTGATGTTTTACATCAGCAAGCAAGGCAGCTCGGGATAGTTTTCCCTATGCTCTGAGGCAGTCCATTTCTGCACATTCACCAGCGAGAGTGTGATGCTTCTCAGGGAAGTGTACTTAGGATCTTGCTGGTGGTGGCATGGGATCTGTGTGGTCCTCGCAAAGCTCATTGCTCAACCCTTTGAGCCACTGGCTTCCTGCCACCTCAAGTATCTGTCCTGGAAGGTGGTCTTCCTTATAGTGCTCGCATCTGCCTGCAGGGTCAGTGAGCTCCAGGCCCTGGTGGCTCATGACCCATACCAGATTTCACAGGAACAGGGTTGTGCTCCGGACGCACCCCACATTACTCCCAAAGGTGGTCTCAACCACCTCAACCAGGACGTGGTTCTTCCCACCTGTTTTGTTTTTTTTGCGTCCTTACACCAGTAGGGCGGAGGCTGCTTTCCATACACTGGACTGTAAACGAGTGTTGGCCTATTACTTAGAGCGGACCAAGCCCCATTGCAGCCACTCGCAGCTCTTGATTTCCTAGGACCCTAATCACCTGGGCGTAGCGGTCTCCATGCATACTCTGTCCACCTGAGTGGCAGACTGCATGGCCTTCACCTATGGTCAGGCCAGTCTCACGCTGGAGCATCACTTCACATTGCACAGCATCCGGGCCATGGCGACTACTGTGGCGAGCCTCTACTCTCTCCCTTTAATGGAGATCTGCCGGGTTACCACCTGATCTTAATTTCTTACCTTTGCTGCGCATTACTGTCTAGAGGTGGAGTCCCGGTGGGACAGTATCTTCGGCCAGGCAGTAGTCTGTCATTTGTTTGGGGTTTAAGGCAACTCCTGCCTTCCGGCCTTTCTGTGTGTCCAGGCTACCGGAGAGCTGGCTCCCTAGTTGATGCTGGGGTCGCTGCTGAGGTCTTGCAACTGAACTGTACTCTGTTCCTCAAAGTTCGTGTTTTGGGGGCCGCCTGTGGCTTACAGATTTTCTCAATAGCCTGTAGTTAGGGAGTCCCATATGTGAGGACTGACTTCCTGCTTATTCCCGGAGAAAGAGTAGTTACCCACCTGTAACAGGTGTTCTCCTGGGACCGCAGAAATCAGTCCTCACAACCCTCTCTATTCTCTGTGGAGTTGCTTTTCTTTTTGTTGCTGTCTTGAGCTATGTCATCATACTGAGGCAAGATGGCACCCTTGGGTGGGAAGGTAACCACGCACGCGTGGTGGATCTCCCAAAGGCTTTCTTTGAAATCTGGGAAGAGGTTACCATGCGGATTCCCATGCCGACGTCACCCATATGTGAGGACTGACTTCCTGCTGTCCCTGGAGACACCTGTTACAAGTGAGCAACTACTGTTTTCCATGGCACCCAACATAAAAAAAAAAATATATATTTTACACTTTAAGTTGTACAAGGTATATTACCTTTAAGAAAATATTCCTTTTCCATAGATATGCAGGAAAATCAGTCCCATATATGACTGATTCACGTATCCATGATGTCCACTAAAAAACTAGTTACAAGTAAGTAGCCAACAGGTAGAGGCAGATTAGAACAGCTTTCAGCAATGCCATTGCTAGAAAATACTCTGTTGCAGCACTGAGAGAAACCTATATTATCTGTCTCCAGCAGGTGGCAAGGTGTGTGGTTGGTGTTCTCCCTTAGTCCAGATCAGTCTTTGTGGCCTGTGTGGTTGAGATCTCAAACCTACTACTGCTTATCATTATATAGTGCTATACTAGGCATAGGTTGCACTGTACACCTACATATAAAAAGGCAGTCCCTGCTTTAGAGAGCTTAGAATTTGCTAAGACAGACAAATAGAACAGGGGGGGGACTAGGGAATTCTCAAGGGAAATGATTAAAATACACATGGGCAGGCAGGGGAAGAAAGGAGTTAGGATCTAAAAGCAGCCTGGAAGAAATTTGTTTTTAGCCTGGATTTGAAAGAACTAGAGATGGTGCATGACATACTGACTCAGGCAGTCTATTTGAGGTATATGGTGCAGCAAGGTAGAAAGAATGGAGTCTGGAGTTGGCAGTAGAAAAGAAAGACATAGATAAAAATGATTTGCTCAATGAACACAGTTGCCGAGGAGGGGCGTAGAAGAGTTGAGAGGAAAGGTGGTAGGAGCTGAAGAATGACTGCATTTGTCTTGAAGGACTACAAAAGGGGACAGCTACGTCTGGAGAGAGAGAGCTGCAATTGTAAGTTTTTACTTTTGGGAATTTTTCTAAATCTTGGGGAAAAAAGAATTATTTAGATTAAAGCTGATTAATCTGTGAACCCAGTGTATTTGTTAAATCAGTCAGGTTCTAGTAGCAGCAAAGAGCTTTCAATTTAAATTTAAAACACAGAGAGAACTTTCTAGTTAATTTTAGAATCCAAGATTCCCTGCTGTGGGACATCCCCTGAAAATTGGTCACAGGATTACCCTAGAAGCACAGGACAGGGTACTGTGTAGCAGCCAGCTTTTCATAAGTCTTCCCTCCCTCCCCAATACCCACCCACCCCTGGGATAATCATAGCTTTATAGGTGCTTAAACCTCTTAAAGGAAAGGAGGTGCCATATTCACTCTCAGGTGCAGCTGTTTATCCTCATCAGTCATACACTAAGGACCTGAGATTAATTAAGCTTCAGGTGAACAAGGTATATTAAACATATTAGGTACAATTTTATTAGTATAAGTATCCATAGCAACCCTTTTAGTAAGTAAAAAGATTAAAGATCTAAACACAAGCTTAAAACTAAGATGCAGGCAGCAGTCCAGCAGCAAGATGGGGGCTTTCCAGTCTGTTGCATTGAGTGTCACATGTATGATTTTCTCTCAGTTGGTGAGAGGTCTTATGTGTGCACTAGGTGCAAGGAGCTCTTTGCTCTCAGGGAACGAGTCCGTTCTCTAGAGGCTAGAGTAGCAGACTTGGAAGATATAAGAAAGACAGAGAGGTACATAGACGAGACCTACAGGGATATAGTCCTGAAGTCCCACCTCCATTCTGGCAGCACCCCTGTTGCCATGGAGGAGAGAGGTCACGTGTCAGGAGAGCATCACCCTAGTGTGGCAGGAAGCGATCCTGTAGCTAGGACCTGTCCTCCAGGTGATGTAAAACCCTCTCGCACCGAGGAAGTTTCTCCAGGGCCATGTGCCCAGGAGGGAGGAGTAAGGACATCGTTATAGTTGGTGATTCAATCATTAGGCATGTAGATAGGGTGGCTGGTGGACGTGAGGATTGCCTGGTAACATGCCTGCCTAGTGCAAAGGTAACGAACCTCACGCGCTACCTAAACAAGGTCTTAGATAGTGTTGGGGAAGAGTGTGCTGTCTTGGTACATGTTGGTACCAATGACATAGGAAAATGTGGTATGGAGGTTCTGGAGGCTAAATTTAGGCTTTTAGGTAGGAAGTTGAAATCCAGAACTTCCAGGGTAGCGTTCTCCGAAATGCTTCCCGTTGTACGCGCAGGACCCAAAAGGCAGACAGAGCTCCGGAGTCTCAATGTGTGGATGAGACAATGGTGCAAGGATGAGGGGTTTGGGTTTGTTAGGAACTTGGGAACATTTTGGGGAAAGGAGGGGCTCTTCCGAAGGGATGGGCTTCACCTTAACTGGGATGGAACCAGGCTGCTGGCATTAACTTTAAAAAGGAGATAGAGCAGCTTTTAAACTAGATAATATGGGAAAGACGACAGTCGCCCTAGAGCGCTGGTTCAGAGCAATGTATCCTTGAAGGATACTACCAAAAAAATGAAGTTAGGGCACATCAGTAGAGAGGTTCAAATAAAGACAAAGGTAGTCCAAATGCCCTTGAGTACAGAGCAGACAGAGCTTAAAGATTCCAAATTGCCCCTGCCTACCAATAAGCAGATTAATATGAATAAAATACAGTCTCTAAAATGCTTGGCTGCAAATGCTAGAAGTCTAAAAAATAAGATGGGAGAGTTAGAACATATAGCACTAAATGAGAAGTTAGATATGACTGGTATCTCAGAGACATGGTGGAAGGAGATCAACTAGTGGGACACTGTGATACCTGGGGTACAAACTATATCGTAATGATAGAGCTGATCAAATTGGTGGCTGGGTTGCGCTCTGTGTTAGCGAGGGCATTGAGTCACAAAGGATTAAAGTTTTGCAGGAAACACAATTCACTGTAGAATCTCTATGGATTGAAATCCCATGTAAAAAGGGGAAGGGGATGGCAGTGAGGGTGTACTATCGACCGCTTGGCCAGAATGAACAAATGGATGATGAAATAATCAAATAAATCAGGGAAGCTAACAAAAGTTACAGAACAGTAGTAATAATGGGTGATTTCAATTACCCCGGTATTCATTGGGTCAGTGTCATGGCAGTACATGCTAGGGAGATAAAGTTCTAGATGAAATAAATGACTGCTTCTTGGAGCAGATGATTCATGAACCGACCAGAGGGGAAGCCATTTTAGACCTAGTCCTTAGTGGAACACCAGATCTGGTGTAAGAGATAAGGGTGTTGGGGCCACTTGACAATAGAGATCATAGAATGATCACATTTGATTTAATTAATGGAGGAGGGATGGTAAGGAAATCCAGAGTACTACCTTTTAACTTTCGAAAGGGAGACTATGATAAAAAGAGGAAAATAATTAAGAAAAAACTAAAAGGAGCGGTTGCGAAGGTTAAAGAGTTACATCAAGCTTGGGTGTTTAAACATAGTATCTTGGAAGCCCAGACCAGCTGTATTTCATGCTTTAAGAAAAGTGGAAGGAAGTCCAAAAAACTGCCAGCATGGTTTAAAGGGGAGGTCCAAGAGACTACTGTTGCCAAAAAAGCATCTTTCAGGAAATGGGGAAAAAAGAGCCAAATGACGAAAATTGGAAACCGCACAAGCACTGTCAAGTTAAATGCAAGTCATCGATAAGTCAGGCAAAAAGAGAATTTGAGAAAAGCTTCCCATGGAAGCAAAAATGCGTAATAAAGACTTTTTCAAGTACATTCGTAGTAAAAAACCTGAGAGAGAGTCAATTGGACCATTAGATGATAGAGGGGTAAAAGGGGCAGTAAGAAGGGACAATGCTAGAGCGGAGAGACTGAATGAATTCTTTGCTTCGGTCTTTACTGAGAAAGATGTAGGGATGTTACCAATGACTGAAGTGATATTTAAAGGTGATGCTATGAAGAATTGAAAGTAATATCGATAATCCAGGAAGATGTATTACAACTATTTGATAAACTGAAGAGTAGGAAATCACCTGAATCGGATGGTATACATCCAAGGGTGTTGAAAGAACTGAAATATGAGATTTCAGACCTGCTATTAGTAATCTGTCAACTATCATTAAAATCATCTGTAATACCTGAAGATTGGAGGATGGTCAGTGTAATGCTAATTTTTAAAAAGGGTTCCAGGGGTGATCCGGGAAACTACAGACAGGTGAGCCTGACATCAGTACCAGGAAAAATGGTGGAAACTATCATAAAGAATAAAATTACTCAAATTGCTTAATGGGAGACAGCCAACATGGCTTTAGCCAAGGAAGGTCTTGTCTTACTAATCTGTTATGTTTTTTTGAAGGTGTGAATAAACAGGTAGACAAAGGTGAGTCGGTTGATATAGTGTATCTGGACTTTCAGAAGGCCTTTGACAAGGTCCCTCATCAGAGACTTTTGGCAAAACTAAAAAGTCATGGGATAGGAGGCAGTGTACTCTTGTTTCTCCAGGACCAAGCAGGAAGTCAGTCCTCACATATGGGTGACGTCGGTGCCGACGGAGCCCTCGTGTGGAGCATTTTCCCAGCTTTCAAAAAAAGCCTTCGGGAATGCAGCTCGCATGCGCGGTCTCCTTCCCACCCAAGGGTGCCATCTTGCTCAGTCTTTCTTTTTCCGCGGAGCCCAAGGGACGTAGTTCGTATCACCTGGAAAAAGTAGATGATTTTTTATGCGATTTTTCACGTTTCTTTATCCGGTTCGACGCCGGTTCCCCTCCCGCCTCGGCTCAGTATGTCGGTATCGAGTCTGGAGTTTCTTTTTCGGTTTTTGTCCTTTGTGACTTGCGTTCGCGCTTTTTTCTTTATTTTCACTGGCAGCCCTGTCTTTTGATCTTGCAGGGGCCTTTTTTCCCCCAATGGCTGCCAGCGGGTTCAAAAAGTGTGATCGGTGCAAGAAACATATGTCTCTCACCGACATACATGACTGCTGCCTCCGATGCCTCGGGCCCGACCATGACCTGCTGGTCTGGCCCGTGCGGCAAGATGTCTTCGAAGGCATTTCAGAGCCGTCAGTAACAACATGAAATAATTTTTTCGGAGTCTGCGTCCGGCTGGACCTAAACTTTGTCAGAGGCATCGACATCTCGGGAATCTGACCCCGAGCGCCGTCGTGGGTCCTCTGAAAGGGGGTCTCTCCTGCCCGGGAGCACAAAAGGAAGAAGCAGCTCGTGAGGGTGGCGTCAGTCCTGGATCCTCCTGGGCCAGATCGCAGAGCCCTGACCAATGCCCTGGGCTCTCAGAGTCGGAGCGGCCGACCAAACTACCTCGCCTGGAGCCGGAGTCGCTGAGTCAGGTAACACCTGTTGTCCTCATTGACTCTCCTCTGGGAGAACCGACGTCGGCCCCGATGCCGTCGGAGTCTGCGGAGTCTCCTGAGCTCGGACTCAGGTTGACGGCCTTGGAGAGCAGCCTGGTGCCTTCATGGAGCAGCAGCGGGTACTGATTGCCTGTCTGACTGGTGCATCTGCCCCGACCACCGGGACCTCGATGTCTAAGTCGACCCCGGAGGTCGAGCCGATTCTCGAGTCAATCAAGTCTCGAGTTGATCCTCGGCCAAGGTCTCCCTCAACCTCCCGTTTGGGGCCGAGGTTGTCGACGCCGGTGCCCTCGGCATCGGGGCAGATGACATCGAGGCCCATGCGGCCAGAGCCGCCCGACGACTCCTCAGAGGAGCCGGCATGGGAGACAGAGGACGAGGAGTCTCCCAACACTTCTCGACCCGATGCATCCCGTTGGACTCACCGGAGTCCAAGCCTTGGAGAATGTCACTCCCCGGGGGATACCCGGTTCTTGGATTTCGTTAGCGACATGGCCAAGGATCTGGCATTCCCGGCGGATGCCAAGGAGGAGCCTCGAGCTGAGAAGCTCGATGCCCTGTAGTATGATTTTCCTCTGAAGGAAGCCTTTACTGTACCAGTTCCTCCGATGCTGGAACGGATGCTTTTCCGTATGTGGGAAGCACTGGTCTTGGTGCCGGTTCTTAGCAAGCGGGTCAATTCTATCTATCGAGTCCATAAGAGCCCTGGGTTCCAGAAGGCGCAGCTACCACAGAACTCCATGGTTGTGGAATCAGCCATGCACAGACTGAAAAAGCGAAAAGATGCACTCCATGGTGCCTCCCGGCTGGGAGGCCCGGAACCTGGATGCCCTCGGTAGAAAGTGCTTCCAGGGCGCAATGTTGTCTTGGCGTGTCCAGATTTATCAGCTGTACATGAGCATGTACTTACGGGACCTGGCAAAGGAGATTGCCGGGTTCTCGGCTGGCCTCTCCGAGGAACCTTTGCAGAGGTTCAAGGCCTTGTCTTCAGGGATCCGAGAGTTCTCGAAGTTTATATCTCGAGCAGCCTGTGACTGCTTTGAGGCTTCAGCCTGTGTAGCCGCAGCCAGCATCGGTGCACGCCGTCAGGCCTAGCTATAGTTCTCGGACCTGGAGTCATGGGTGCAGGATAAGTTGGTTGATGTCCTGTGCCGAGGTGACAACCTGTTTGGCAAGCCCATGACTGAGAAGGCTGCAGAAATCAAGATTGAGACTCTCACTAGGACAAGACTGTCCAGAAAGACTTCTGCCCCTTCTCACAAAAAGAAGGGCTCGGGGAAGAAGCCCTTTTTCCCGAGGAAGGGTGCTGCCTACAAAACCTACCCTCAATATCAGGCCTCTCCAGTTCCCCAACAGGGCCAGCAGGCCAAAGGGCAGGGGCATGGGCCCCGTAGGCAGAAAACACCCAAGTCTACCGCTCCAGCTCCTGCACAGCAGGGAGGGGGTTTTTGACTCCCAAGGCATAGCCTCTCCTTCGCCGGTGGCCCCACTCAGCACAGGAGGTCGGCTGACCCTGTATGCCTACAGGTGGCCAGCCATCACAGGGGATACCTGGATACTGAGCATAGTCCAGAAGGGCTATATGCTCCTTTTCCACCAGCTACCCCCCTCCTACTATCCAGGGGAGCCTCCAAGACTCCCTCTACACAGGAACCTCCTTCTTCAGGAGTTGGCAAGTCTTCTAAAGGAGCAGGCGGTGGAACCCGTGCCACACCACCTGAAAGGGCAAGGCTTCAACTCCAGGTACTTCCTTGTAGCAAAGAGAACAGGAAGTCTCAGACCTATCCTAGACTTGCGAGATCTGAACAAGTTCCTGGAGAGGGAAAAGTTCAAGATGCTACCCTTGGAATACTGCTGCCCTACTTCCAGCAGGGAGACTGGCTATGCTCCTTAGATCTAAAGGATGCTTATACTCACATCCTCATCCATCCAGACCACAGACAATATCTCAAATTTGTGGTGGGAGGAAACCATTTTCAGTACAGGGTACTTCCCTTTGGCCTGACGTCTGCCCCCAGGGTTTTTACAAAATGCCTGGCGGTGGTGGCGGCTTTTCTCAGGAATCAAGGGATCTTTGTCTTCCCTTATCTGGATGACTGGCTAATCAGGGGCCAGTCACCCCAGGAGGCCCGACAGGCCACTCTTCGCACTGTCTCTCTTCTTCAGCATCTGGGCTTTGTCATAAACTACACAAAGTCCACCTAGAGTTCATAGTGGCCAGGCTGGATACCCTTCAGGCAAGAGCTTACTTGCCCGGGGACAGGGCCCACAGGCTCCTGGATTTGGTCACCCAGATCCAACACACACCTCATGTTTCCGCGAGGCACTTCCTGCGTCTCCTGGGCCACATGGCATCAACAGTGCATGTGACCCCACATGCCCGTCTTCATATGCGAACTGCTCAATGGTGTCTCAGAGATCAGTGGACACAAGCCACAGGCAACCTCTGAGACAGAGTAAAGGTGTCCAGACAACTTCTGTACTCCTTACAGTGGTGGCTACATCCACCAAACCACCTTGTGGTTGTACCTTTTCAGTCTCCAGCACACACAAGGGTGCTAATGACAGATGCTTCCTTGAAGGGCTGGGGTGCACATTGCCAGGGCTTATGCACTCAAGGCCTGTGGTCCCCTCAGGAGGCCACACAACAAATCAACCTTTTAGAGCTGCGAGCACTCCGCTTAGCTCTGCAAACGTTTTGTCATGCCCTCTCACAACAGTCTGTCCTAGTTCAGACGGACAATCAGGTAGCAATGTTCTACGTGAACAAAAAGGGGCACAGGGTCCAGGCTCCTATGTCAGGAGGCACTGGACCTCTGCTCCTTTTCGGTCAGGCAGGGTATGTTTCTCAAAGCAGTTTACCTACCTGGTCAAGAGAATTCCCTAGCAGACGAGCTAAGCCAGATTCTCCAGCCTCACGAATGGCAGCTGAATCCACTGGTGGTCCAGCAGATCTTCCTCCGCTGGGGACTTCCATCCATCGATCTCTTTGCAAGTCCACAAAACCGTCAGCTACCCAGGTTTTGCTCCAGACAGCCGCATCCCCTGATGATGGCGGCAGATGCTTTTCTCATCCCTTGGTCTATGGGCCTCCTGTATGCGTTTCCTCCCATGCCTCTGGTGGCCCGAATCCGGTTCAAGATCCCTCGGGACAAGGCCTCGGTCATTCTGGTAGTCCCCAAATGGCCGAGGCAGCCTTGGTTCCCTGTTCTCCTGCAGTTGGTGGTAGAAGCTCCTTTTCCTCTGGGGGTGCAACCCGATCTCCTTTCTCAGGAGCAGGGTTCCCTTCTGCACCCCAACCTCAGGTCCCTCACTCTGATGGCCTGGCTGCTGAAAGGATAGTGCTAGCTCCCTTACTTCTACCTAAGGAGGTTGAAGAGGTGATATTGGCCTCTAGGAGGCCGTCCACCATAAAGTCATATGCCCTCAAGTGGCATTAGGTTTACGGTATGGTGTGCGCAGCACAATGAAGATCCTTTCTCTTGCCTTCTGCCAATAGCACTGCAGTATTTGCTTCACCATTCAGACTTAGGTCTTAAGTCTAACTCTGTTCGGGTCCACCTCAGTGCTTTGTCAGTGCACCATTCACCGGTGGAAGGACAGCCTCTGTCAGTTCACCCCTAGGTGTCCAGATTTCTCAGAGGTCATCTTCTACTCAAGCCTCCGGTTCGTCCACTGGCAACTGAGTGGGATTTGAACGTGGTCTTGTAGCAACTTACTCGCCCACCGTTTGAGCCGATGGCTACTTGCCATTTGCGCTTCCTCTCTTGGAAAGCGCTCTTCCTGGTGGCTCTTACATCGGCCAGATGTGTGAGTGAGCTACAAACCCTGGTTTCTGATAGATCGTACATGCGGTTCTATAGGAACAGGGTGGTCCTACGGACCCATCCCAAGTTCCTTCCGAAAGTTGTCTCCTCTTTCCACCTCAATCAGGAGGTGGTTCTTCTGGCATTCTTTCCCAGGCCACATACCAGCCGGGCTGAAACAGTCTTGCATGCCCTGGACTGTAAGAGGGCATTGTCCTTTTACATGGAACATACGCCGGAGCATCGAAGGGCTGCTCAGCTCTTTGTCTCGTTTGACCCTAATAGGATGGGGTTACCTGTCTCCAAGCGCACATTGTCCACTTTGGTAGCAGATTGCATCGCCTGGGCGTACAGGGCAGATGACCTCCCCTTGCAGGGCAGATGACCTCCCCTTGCAGGGTCAGGTCACGGCCCACCGTGTCAGGGCAAAAGCCGCGTCAGTTGCTCATTTCCGCTCTGTTCCGTTGGCAGACATCTGCCGGTCCGCAACTTGGTCTTCAAGCCAGACTTTTGCAGCCCACTACTTCCTGGAGAGAGAGTCCCGGCGGGACAGTGTTTTTGGCCAGGCGGTACTTCGTAATCTCTTTGAGGTTTAGGCAATTCCTTCCCTCCGGCCCTTGGTGTTGGGCTACTGGACGGGGTGCGTTTCCAGAGAAAATTCTTGTCACGGATGCTGTGGCTCTCGATAGGGAGCCATTTTTTCAGCTTTGGGTTCACGGTAGCCTTAAGCTGGGGAGTCCCATATGTGAGGACTGACTTCTTGCTTGGTCCTGGAGAAAGAGTAGTTACTCACCTGTAACAGGTGTTCTCCAGGAGCAGCAGGAATCAGTCCTCACAACCTTTCCTCCTCCCCTTGGAGTTGCAGTCATATGATTTATTGTGTTATTTTTGCTGTCTTTTAGCTATGTCGTCAGACTGAGCAAGATGGCACCCTTGGGCGGGAAGGGGACCGCGCATGCGTGCTGCATTCCCAAAGGCTTTCTTTGAAAGCTGGGGAAATGCTCCGCACGAGGGCTCCGTCAGCGCCGACGTCACCCATATGTGAGGACTGATTCCTGCTGCTCCTGGAGAACACCTGTTACAGGTGAGTAACTACGCTGAATCAGGAACTGGTTAAAAGATAGAAAGCAAGAGGGTAGGGCTAAATAACCAATTTTCCCAATGGAGAAAGGTGAATAGTGGATTACTGCAGGGATCTGTGCTGGGTCTCCTGCTTTTTGACATATTCATAAATGACCTGGAAAAGGGAATAATGAGTGAGGTTATCAAATTTGTAGATGACACAAAATTATTCAAAGTTGTTAAAATCCAAGAGTATTGTGGAAAATTGCAAGAAGATATTGATAAATTGGAATACTGGGCATCCAAATGGCAGATGAAATTTAATGTGGACAAGTGCAAAGTTATGCATCTAGGAAAGAATATCCCAAACTATGGGTACATGATGCAAGGTTCCACATTGGGAGCCACCACCCAGGAAAAAGATTTAGGTGTCATCGTGGATAACATGTTAAAACCCTCCACCCAGTATGTAGCGGTGGCCAAGAGAGCAAATAGAATGCTAGGTATCGAAAGGAAAGGAATGGAAAATAAAAAAGTATATTATAATGCCTCTCTATCGTTCCATGGTGCGACCACACCTTGAATATTGTGTGCATTCTGGTCACCGTATCTTAAAAAGGATATAGCATTATTAGAAAAGGTACAGAGAAGAGCCACCAAAATGGTAAAGGAGATGGAAGGATACTCCTATGAAGAGAGGCTAAAAACGTTAGGGCTCTTCAACCTGGAAAAGAGATGACTGAGGGGAGATATGATAGAGGTCTATAAATTAATGAATGGTGTGGAACGGGTAAACGTAGATTGTTTACGTGATCAGAATATAAAAAGACTAGGGGACATGCACTAAAGCTACAGGGTAACCTATTTAAGACTAATAAGAGAAAATATTTTTTCACTCAACGTGTATCAAACTCTGGAATTTGTTACCGGAGGATGTAGTAAAAGCTGTTAGTGTAGCTGGGTTTAAAAAAGGTTTGGACAAGTTCCTGGAGGAAAGGTCCATAAACTATTATAAAATGGTTCCCAGGATATCACTGTTAGACCCAATACAAGCATTGAGAAACCTGTGTCTTTTGGGGAGACTGCTATGTACTTATTACCTAGATTGGCCACTGTTGGAAACAGGGTACTGGGCTTTGATGGACCTTGGTCTGACCCAGTATGACATATCTTATGTTCTTATGTTAACTCCTCTTGGATGTAGGATAATCTCATTAATAGTTATTAAATGGAGGCAGCCATGACAAATCAAGCAGTACGAGCCAATCAAATCAAATCACTGACATCCAATCAGCTAATTCATTCAAACTCATGGGTTGTACAGTTGTTTACATTGTTTTTTTGCTTTTAGTTTGGTAGGAATCACTACTATCGTCTGATGATGTATCTCTGGAGTTATTTCTGCTCTGAAGAGAAACTGGGTTTTCCACTTGTAATGTTGAATCAGCCAGCTATACACATTCTTAGTGAAAATCCGTTTTATTTCTAAGCATGCAAGCTGATGAATGAGATTTCCTTCTTTTTGATCGGTGACCCTGTCCTTCACAAACCATTGTAAATCATTCCAAGTATGATTGTGTGTTAAATAATGGTTGACCATAGGTGCTGCGGTCGTGCTTGTTTCCAAACGGACCTTATGTTCTTTGAGACGTACTTTTACTTTACGGCAAGTCCTGCCTACATATATTTTTTGACATGGGCATAAAATTACATAAATAGCCCAGGTTGTTAAACAATTGGTTGAGATTCGAAGGATATAGGGTTTATTAATATCTCCAGGAATAAGCAGGAATGAGTCTTCACATATGGGGTACGTCGGTACCGACGGAGCCTGCCCGGGAATGCTCCCCAGCATCCAATCAGAAAGCTTTTGGGAGCATCCCTCGCGCCTGCGCGGTGACTTCCCGCCTTTCCCACTGCCTCTCCTCAGTTTTTGTTTTTCCGCGGAGCCAACAGGACATACTCCTGTCACCGCAGAAACATTTCTCTTTAAAATCTTATTTTCTTGTTTTCTTGTGGTCGCGGCTGTCTTTTCCGCCGATACCGGTACCGCCGGTGCTTTATTCTTTTCTTTTCAAACTTAGAGAAACATTTTCTCCTCAGTTTTTTGTTTTAACTTTTGAGGCCTACCAGGCTTTTCCAACATGGAGCCTTCTTCCCCCTAAGAAGTGCCTTCACTGTGGAAACTTAGTTTTCTTTTTAGACTCCAACGCTTGGTGTCTAACCTGTTTGGGTCCTGACCCTTTTTCCCCTGATACCTCAGGCTATATTATTGGGAGAAGACCTTCTCTTTTTCGAGTTTCCCTTGATGCTGTTTTTCCTCCTGAGGTGAGGACACCGTTTTTTTCTTCTCTGCAGGATCAGGTAACCCACAAACAGTCTGTTAAGACTAGCCAATGCTTGAAGGGTAAGTCTCATGCCCAGCATGATGACGGCTCCGGCCTTGCCCTCCAGACCCCATTGGCAATAAGACCCCAGCGGGAGTCTTCGGGCTCCAAAGCATTTACGGGGTTTCAGGTTGTTCCTGGGGCTCACCCCTCACAGAACATACCAGAGCCATGCTCGGGGGTGGTATCCGCTTCGAGCAGTACCGATCCCCCGGCATCGGCACCGGTGTCGAATGTTCCACTCTTCACCAGGGATCGTCATCTGGTGTCCTCGGTACCTTCGGGGCCGATCGATACAACGCAGATTGGCTTTCCTGTATCCCAGCCATGCTCGGGGTTGGTACCGGCTTCGAGCGGTACCGATACCCCAACTTCGGCGCCGATGTCGAGTGTTCCTCTCTTCACCGGGCATCGTCTTCGGACGTCCTCGGTACCTTCGGTACCGATCGATACGATTCCGATTGACTTTCATGTATCGGCATCGCCGATACCACCACCAATGTCGGTACCTTCTAGACATGCATCGATAGACTCGCTCGCTTCGATGCCGAGTCTAGAATCGATATCCAGTCTAGATAACTTGGTTACGACGCGTTTCGGAACCGATCCATATCGTTTCCGACTACGCAGTACCGAGGATATTCACCAAGGCTCTCTGGTTACCTCGGTACCGCTTCAGCAGCCCCCGATTACTGCTTCGATGACGTTATCGTCTCCGATACCGGTATCGATGTCGATTCCTGCAGTTCCATCGGTGCCATCGATCCTTTCTATGCCTAGTTTGGAATCGCTACCGGGCACTGACGATGCAGTACTAACTGCCTCAAATCAGAACTGTCAGTATCAATGTCCATCTAGCAGGATTCTTTTTCTGCACCAGTCCAGTATGTCTTCTGGTGCTCAAGCTGCTCCTTCAACAGCTTACACAGGAATAGTTCCTATTGGAGACCCTTCTTTTCAGAAATTTCTCCTTGACATGGCAACCTTTCTTGCCATTCCCATTCCTGGCTTTACTCTTGACCAAGATCCTGTAGAAAAGGAAAATATAATGCTTCCTTTACATCATTCTTTGCAGGACCTTCTTCTGAGGATTTGGAAATCACCTTTAAGGGTTCCTTCGCCTTCTACAGCCATTAATGTTCTGTATCAGGTGCCTCCCTCTCCGGGGTTTCAGAAAAACCAACTTCCACATCATTCCATTGTAGTGGAATCAGCACTGAGGAAGGTAAGAAGCAAGAAGAAGCATTCTTCTTCTTATCCACCAGGTCGTGCATCTAAAGCACTTGATGCCTTTGGACGTCAAACCTTCCAAACTTCTATGCTGGCTTCAAGAATTATTTCATATATTTTTTATATGAGTCTAACACTTCAGGAGGTCAAAGAGAAATTATTTCTTTTCTCTCCTTTTTTGTCAGAACCTAAGGTCTCTGACTATTCCTTGCTTCTTAATCATAGCAGAAACATCTCTTGGTTTCTTTCTCGTGCTTCTCTAGACTCTTTTGAGTCTGTTAGCAGATCCTCTGCTATTGCCATTGGAGCACGTCGTACAGCCTGGCTGCAGGCTTCAGACTTGAGCAGATGGGCACAACATACACTGGGTAATTCTCCTTGTACTGGAGAAAATCTTTTCAATAGAGAGGCTTTACGTCAGGTTGCTCATTGCTCCACTGACTTTCCTAGTTATGGAAAAAAATCCTAAGCCTTTTTTTTCCCCAGGACGTAGGAAATGTCCTACCAAACCTTCTTTCCCTAAGAAAAGAAAGTTTCACCCTTCTTCTGCCCATCCTCCAGATGTACCCAAGCAAGGGACATCTCATCCTAGTCTGAAGTTTCCAGACTCTAACCAGGCTAATCATAACCAGCAACCATAGGTTCCTGTATGTTGCAATCTACAGTTAACTTCTTCTTACCAGAAGTTTATTCTCCAAACTCTACACTGGTTTTTCTTTTCAGTATGCTAAGTTGTTATGATACTTTTGTCCAT
The DNA here is from genome assembly GCA_033557465.1 of Ichthyophis bannanicus. Lineage (NCBI taxonomy): Eukaryota > Metazoa > Chordata > Amphibia > Gymnophiona > Ichthyophiidae > Ichthyophis > Ichthyophis bannanicus. The sequence continues at coordinate 1,734,756,490 of CM066032.1, forward strand.
GGGTTACAGAATTCTCCCTTTCTTATTACTATAAAGGGAGATTGCAACTATCCCATGATAGTTTCTGTCCCCACGTGGACATTCTTTCCTTCAGCTGACTTACCATATGGTGCGTCACCTTCCACTCTTCCAGGGTTTCCCCTGCTTGAGTTGGTCCCATACTGAAACACTTCTCTTTCTTTCCAGTGTAGACTTTTTGCTATCCTTCAATGTTTTGTTCAGTTGCTCTGCATGCAGGAGTTCCAGTGGTTACTTTAATGCTTCTTGCAAGCTACTTTCAACTATCTTGCATGCTACTACTCACTGCAGGTTATCTTCTTCTAGCCATATCCTTACCTAGGATGGGCAACACATCTGACTTCTGTCAGTTTTATCTCATAATTCTCCTGCACAATGCTCTCTGCAATCTTCAGAGAAGCTCTCTACTATGGGCCCTTGCTATAGAGTATTGAACTTTGTCTCTGAGGGTCTTTCATATAATAGGAAAAGCTTATATGGTCATTCCATGGCTATATAGGTTCTTTATACCTTCTGTCTCCCATTGTGATACTGAAGACAAGCTTTTTCTGCGTGAATGTCCAAGGAGTTCCCAATCTGGCAGGAATCTACCCCTTTTTTCCTTACAGCTTGGCATTATCTTTTCTGCTCCACTTGGAAAACGCATACTCTTTTACTGTACATGATACCCCTGAGTCCCTTAGCTGGGTCTTCCTGGTATCTTATTCTATGCGTTTTCTTGTCCTTTGGACATGTCAGAGTCCTAAAGTACTCCTGACCTGCTCTTACCAGACTGCTATTATCCTCTATTTTTCACGCAACCATACTGGTTATTCCACTGAACTACATTCCTGCACCACAGAAATAGATTCTCTATATATCTCAGGTGGTTTTCACCCCCTTATTATTAGATGAATCTTTTTCCATCACATTCCCCATGTGAATGATTTTCTGTGGCTCCGTTGCAGGCATGTATTCTCAGAATTATTTTCATGTATGTATATGTCCTATGCATACATGTTCTTGTACCCTGGTTGGGCATAAGCCATGCCCATCTATATCTATCTATATATATACATTTCCATATATAAATATATATCAGACTTGTCTAGACATATATATCCACATATGTATAGACATGTATGTATTTCCATATATATATATATCTATATCTATATATCTACGCATATTGGGAGATGTCCATAGAACCCTATGTATTACCTACTATCTCCCTAACTGTCTGTACTAAAGTTTTTACTTTCTTAAGGGGTCCAGACAGTCAACTTGCCTATCATCATACGGCTCAGTAACTGGGACCGGTTATACACACAATTACTGCTGTAACGTCAACAGCTTCTATTTTTGTTAGACATCTCCCTGTCTATGAAGTATCAAACTTCAATGTCTTCCTATCTCTTACCAGCTAGGAAAGACAGTGTACATCTTCAGTATTCCTGAGTACACTTCTGTTCTCCTTGGGAATAGGGGCTTTTTTCCATACCCTCTCTTCCCTTCCGGACTGGGCTAATTTTCCAGATCGGTCAGTCTTCTTCTTTTAGTCCTCAATGTTAATAACTCTGTACCTAAAAGAGTTCTCAGCTTTTCCCATAAAGCTTTTCATTGAAGACCTGCCATTCTTCTCCTGCCCCAGTTGACACCTGGGTCACCTGCCCATTCCAGATTTGGAACTTCATCCTCACTGCTGTGAAGTTACCTTGAGGATTTCGCTACTGCATCTACAGTACGCTCCATCACAGTTCTACTTCCTACAGTCCAGTAGGTAAGCTCTATATTGTACTAGTCATTAAATATTTTAATGATACTTGACATACATTCTAAAGACTCATTTTTTCTGTAGTCTTTAGATTCGCTGTTCCTCTACAGCTGTTCTCTATTCAACTCCTACCCCCCATCCCTCAGGGGATGCCGGGGATCCAGGTTTGGAAAATGCTGTCCTTTCCAGGGATACACATTTTATGGGATCTCCCCTGGCACCCACAGCTAGGGAGTCCCCATATGTGAAGACTCATTCCTGCTTGTTCCTGGAGATAGCACAGTTACTTACCTGTAACAGGTGATCTCTGGGAACAGCAGGAATTAGTCTTCACAACCCACCCACCTCCCCTAGGAGTTGTATCTATCTATCTCCTTTCCTCTTTCTCTCCTTCTGTCTCAGCTATGAAACTCAACTGAGGAGAGGCAGTGGGAAAGGTGGGAAGTCACCACGCAGGTGCGAGGGATGCTCCCAAAAGCTTTCTGATTGGATGCTGGGGAGCATTCCCGTGCAGGCTCCGTCGGTACCGACGTACCCCATATGTGAAGACTAATTCCTGCTGTTCCCAGAGATCACCTGTTACAGGTAAGTAACTGTGCTTAAAGGGCTAGTCCATTCCAACACATCCAAGCTCGTTTGACACATGAGGCAATTCCCACAAGGGCCATGGTAACAGGTTGATTTATGTAGGACCTCAGAGCTGGCAATATCTGAATGTACTAATATGTCCCTTATATTACATACTCTTGTGAATGCTATATATGGGTTTTGCCCAAATACAGTGGGTAATGCTAATATGGACCAATGATGATAAATGCTTTGTGCTATATCCTGAGTCCGGTCAGAGTACTGTAACACATCTTGTCTTTCCATCTGTTCCTTGTGTTGCTTTTGTATTAATAAGGTCCGATTCAGAAACTTTGCTCTCAAATAGGCCTTATGTATGATCTTTTTAGGCTAGCCTAGTTGTCGCAGTCTGTCAGGGCTTTAGCTTGTATCCAAAAATCCAATTCATTGGAAGAAATACGTTGAATACGTAAAAACTGCCCTATTGGTAAAGCTCGTTTAAGTTTAAAAGGATGATGGCTATCAAAATGCAGAAGTGTGTTGCGAGCTACTGTTTTCCTAAATATGGAAGTTAAAACAAACCCATCTTCTAATGTAATAGTTCCATCCTGGAATGATATCTGTATAGTTGACATTGTCATGGTAAACTTTGAACAAGAATCTTGCAGATTTAGCCAGGACGTGAATTCATATAACATAGCTAATGTGCCAAGCCATATACAGAATATATCATCGATAAATCATATCCATAGACCTATTTGTTGGAACCACCCAGAAGGGTACAAGCATTGGCTATACTTGGGGCTATGGTCGTTCCCATAGATACTCCATGTGTTTGTAAATAAAACTCGTTGTCAAAGCAAAAATAATTTCTCGTCAATATCAATGTAGCCAACTTTAACACTAGACGCCCCAAAAGGAATTTTACCTAAAAACCCCAAAGTGCGCCAATTGACGCATTATCACGATGACTGCGTTTAGCTTGAAATGCAGATGTGAATTAATGTGAAGTTACTTATTTGTTAAATACGTGCAGTATGTGACGTCATTACACGACATCATCGTGTGTTTATTGTTTGTAATGTCAGAGTAAAACTGTAAACAGTGATTCAGATGCGCCACCTAGTGGGAACATGAATTTATACCTAAAAGCCCCAAAGTACGTCAATTGACACATCCAAGACAATTGAGTGCATCAATTGACGTACTTTGGGGCTTCTAGGTATAAATTAATTTTCCCGCTAGGTGGTGCATCTGTCATTAATTTTCGATGCACATATTTGAACATCTTGACCTTGCTAACAAAGTCATGGAACATGACTGACATGGTTCTAGCACTAGCGCAGATATACAACTTTGAAGATGCATTAGCTTCAATTGATGCACTTCGGGGCTTCTATTGTTAATAAAAACTCAAATGTTATTCTACCAGGTGTTAAAGATTGTGGTAAAATATCTCGAAGCAATTGTAATGAATGAATTTGTGGAATATTGGTATACAATGCTGCTATATCAAATGTTACTAATATAATTGGCTGTGACCACGTGCCATGACCTTGTATTTTGTTCAAAATATCAGATATGTCTTCAATGTAAGATTTAGCAGTCTTCACTAAAAGGTGCAGGAATCAATCCGAAAAAATAGACAAAGGTTCAAACAGCGATAACTGACTAGACACAATAGATCTTTGTGGGGGGTGGGGGCTAATAAGGTCTTGTGTACCTTGGGTACTAGATAGAAAACTGGCACTCTAGGATGATTTACTTTCAAAAAATTATATTCTGCTGATATAATGGTTCCATCTTGAAAAGCTTCCTTCAGAACCACAAAAATTTCCTGTTGCATCTCTATAGTCAGATCCCTCAAAACTTGCTGATAAGTGGTGAGCAAGCAATTGTCGCTGTGCCTCAGCTAGATAATCTGTTTTATTTTGCAAAACCACAGAACCTGCCTTGTCTGCTGGGTTATTTATTTATTTAACATGTTTTTATACACCGGTTTTCTGCAATTCAAAACTGTTTACAATGAACAATTTGTAACTGTGTATTTGCAGCTGTTTTACAAGGAACAACAGCAGTTTGAACAATGGTAGAACTATTTACATTAATTGGGGGGGATGAGAGGGGGGAAGGGAAGTGGAAGGGGGGGGAAGGGAGGATAGGGGGGGTTAATTTTCATTGTCTTGGATGGGGTTTAATTTTGATTAGCATTGGAGATCTGGTGTTTAGGGGGCAGGGTAAAGTATTCGGTAAAGAAGAAGGTTTTAAGCTTTTTGTGGAATTCCAAATGGTCATTGCAACCTCTTAGGCCAGGTGAGAGGGCACACCATATAGAGGGGGTATAGAGGGAGAAGGCTTGTTTACATGTGGATTGTATGCACTTTTTCTTTTGTGATGGAATGTTTAAAATGTTTGTTGTGTTTGATCTACGTGGTCTGCTGGAGCTTAGTTTTGAAAGGAGCGAGAGTAGGAAGGGGGCGGATTCATTGAGTCGAACTTTGTAAATTAAGGTCATGGTTTTAAATTTTATCCCAGTTTGTATAAGGAGCCAGTGGAGGTCCTTAAGGATGGGGGTGATGTGGGCTTGTCTAGGTGAGCTTGTTATTAGGCGCGCAAGTGTGATCTCCAGGAACAAGCAGGAATGTAGTCTTCACATATGGGTATCGTCGGTACTGACAGAGCCTGCACGGGAACGCTCCCCAGCGTCCAATAGGAACGCTTTTGGGAGCATCCCTCAGCACATGCATGCTGCCTTCCTTCCTTTCCAACTGTCCCTCTTCAGTTCTTCGTTTTCCACGGAGCCGACGGGATCTATTCCCTGTCACCGCAGAAAATTCCGTCTTTAAATTTGTTTTCTTGTGGTCGGGTTTGCCTACCGCGCGACACTTACCGGTACCGCCGGTTCTTTTCTTTTCTTTTTCAAAAAAACAAAACAAAACCTTATGCTTTAAACTGTTTCTCTTCAGAAACATTTCTCTTTTGGTGCTAGGTGCCATTTTGGGCACTAGGCCCCGTATTCCTAAAACATGAAAAAACCAACTTGTGGTTTTAAAAAATGTACTAAGTGTGGCCATTTCTGTCACTGCCACCCATGATTGGTGTCTTAAATGTTTAGGGCCTGAACATTCTCCACCTGAATGTCTCTCCTGTATGGGGATGACTAAAAGAGGAAGACAGAACCGGGCTGCAAAGCTCGGTACCCTCTTTTCTTCGGATGCCAGATCCCTGCATCGACATCGTCAAGGGCCTCTTCTTCCTCCCATGGATCTCAGGTAACTAAACATAAAAGCCGGTCCTCAAAGGGTAGCTCTCCTGCTAAGCATCGAGAGGTCATTGGCATTGCCCTTGAGGGAACCACACTGGCAAAACAGCCCCGGCGGAGGCTTCGGCTTCTAAAGCATCGATGAGGCTTCAGGATGTTCTCGAGGCCCCAACCTCGCAAGAACTACCTGTGCCATGCTCAGGGGTTCCGGCCGTTTTTACCGGTACCGACACCCAGGCATCGGCAGCGTCGATAGACCAGAGGTTCCTCGCTATCAAACGCAGCATCGCAGCTCTTCTCTCAGCTGCGGTACCGTTGGTCCAGTAGGTACCGACAGCGGCGATACCAGTACCGGCCCCGGTGGGAATTCTTCCCATGCCATCTCTGGCTGGAATTGATAGATCGGTATCGGGTCAACTCGGTACTGACTTCAATCGATACCGGGGCCGTGCTTTGCAGGAGCATCGGACTCAGGAATACTTTGATTCCTCCGATTCCGAAGACTCTGACAATTCTGCTGGTACTAGAGGGTTTCTCCCAGAAGATCCCTCTTCTCCCCAACACAGAATGTCACCTCCAGAGGAGATGTCTTTTCAGGATTTTATCCGTGATATGGCCAAAGGTCTTACAATCACAGTAGCTCCTGAAGAGGGGCCCTGAGCAAAGGAATTGGAAATTTTCCAATATCCTAAAGCTCCTAAGGAGGCAGCCACTCTGCCTATCCATCAAATTCTGCATAACATGATGCTCAGAATGTGGGGAGACACCTCTGACTACTTCTCCTCACTCTAGGAGACTTGATACTATGTATCGAGTTCTGCCATGTCCTGGATTTCAGAAAACTCAGTTGCCACACCATTCAATGCTAGTGGAGTCAGCCATGCGTAGGATGAAAAGTGCAAAGAGGCATGCATCCAATCCTCCAGGTCGTGAATAAAGGACTCTGGATGCTTTTAGGCGCCAAACCTTTCAAGCTTCCATGCTTTCAGCCTGGATAAGTTCATATATACTATATATGGGAATGTTCCTCAAGAAAGTCACAGGAGACTTGGAACTTATGAGCCCATTTCTCCCAGATGACAAGAGACAAGATTTTCTTGCTCTAGTTAAGCATGCTCAAGAGGTCTCCAAGTTTGTTAATCGTGCAGCCTTTGACTGCTTCAAATGCATCAGCAGAACCTCTGCTATTGCCATTGGTGCACGACGGATTGCCTGGCTACAGGCATCAGACTTGGAGACTTGGGTGCAGGACAAGTTAGGCAACATTCCTTACACGGGGAGAATCTCTTCGGCAAGAACTGCCAGGAAAAGGCTAACGAGTTAGATGCTGAAAATACTACTCTAGATAGATTGTCAAAATCTACAGCCACTCCAGCCAAAAAGAAGCCTTATAAAAAAAACCCTCTTTCAGCAAAAAGAGGAAATTGTATCCTTCCTATAGCCAGCAGAGTCAAACTCAAGGTCAGGTTGCCCAAAAGGGACAAACTAGACAGCAAAAGAAGCCAAAAGGCCCGATAGCCCAACCAGCTCTCCAGGTTCAGCCCCCTAAAGGGCTTTGACTCCTTCCTAGAGAGCTTTGCCTTCCTGCCTCTGAGGGTGTCCCCAACCCCCCAATATCCTGGGCAGGTTATGCCACTTTGCCAACAGATGGCATCAGATAACAGCAGAAGATTGGACTTTGTCCATTGTAGGAGAAGGGTACAAGCTTCATTTTCACAGCATGCCCCCTCCTACAATTCTAAAGCAATTCAGTTTTCAAACCTCTGCAGACAATCTGCTAGATCACGAGGTCTCGACATTTCTTGCCCAAGGGGCAATAGAGGAGGTACCCATTCTTCAACGGGGTAAAGGGTTCTACTCCCCCTATTTTCTTATTCCAAAGAAAACAGGAGGACATAGACCCATTCTGGACTTCAGAGAATTGAACAAATATCTGTTTCGAGAGAAGTTCAAAATGATTTCTCTAGGAACTCTTCTGCCATACCTTCAAAGCCAGGATTGGCTTTGCTCTCTAGACTTAAAGGATGCATACACTCACATTCTCATACATCCAGATCACAGGAAATTCTTACGTTTCCTTTTCAAGGGAAAACATTTCCAGTACAGGGTTCTTTGGTCTGGCTTCAGCACCAAGGGTATTCACAAAATGCATGGCAGTAGTAGCTGCATTTCTACGAACCCTGGGAATATTTGTCTTCCCTTACTTAGACGACTGGCTCATTCATGCCCCTACAGTTGCAGAGGCCAGCACTGCACTGTCCCGTACAATGCGAATTCTCCAATACTTGGGATTGGTAATAAACTTTCCAAAATCCCAACTTGTTCCTTCCCAATGCCTGGAATTCATAGGAGCCTGTTTAGATACCAGACAGGCAAAGGCTTTCCTTCCACAGGCCCGGTGTCTTCGCATAATGCAACTAGCTTCTCAAGCAGCAGACAAATCCTCCCTCACTGCTCGAGAGCTGCTACAGTTACTGGAACATATGTCATCCACAGTTCATGTAGTCCCATATGCTCGCCTCCACATGCGAGCAGCTCAGTGGACCCTATCCACACAGTGGACACAGGCCACAGGTCATTTGTCGGACAAAACAAATTAACTCTGAATGACTAATTTTGTCCCTCCAATGGTGGCAATCACTAGAAAACCTGACAGTGCGGTCTCCTTTTCGTAAACCCCTTTTTCAGGCTACCCTAACAACAGATGCATCATAGATGGGTTGGGGAGCACACCTGAATCATCTCTCTACCCAGGAAACCTGGACTCCACAGGGGGTTGGTTTACACATAAACCACCTGGAATTAAGAGCAATCTATTTAGCTCGTAGAGTATTCCACGCCCAGCTCAGCTACAAGACAGTCCTAGTCCAGACGGACAATCAAGTAGCCATGTTCTATGTGAACAAGCAGGGTGGAACAGGCTCTCTGTCATTATGCAACGAAGCTTTACGACTGTGGGCCCTCGCCAGAGAGTATCAAATTCACCTTCTAGTCGTATATCTTCCAGGCATTCAAAACCTTTGGGCAGACAGACTCAGTCGAGTACTGCTGCCTCACAAGTGGTCCCTCCTCCTAGACCAGGTGGCAAAGATATTTCATCTCTGGGGCACTCCAGACATAGACCTCTTTGGAAGTCCACTGAATGCCAAAGTTCTCCGGTTCTGTTCCAGGATTCCGGCTCACAATTGTCAGGCAAGGGATGCCTTCCTCCTTCAGTGGGGTCAGGACTTGCTTTATGCCTTCCCACCCATTCCCCTCATCCCCAAAACACTCTTCAAGCTTCAGAGAGACAGGGATCGCATGATTCTCATAGCACCACGATGGCCACGCCAAACGTGGTATTCCCTGCTTCTACATCTCTCTCAAGCGGCACCTCTGGAGTTAAGGCATACTCCAGATCTCCTTTCCCAAGAGAATGGAATGCCATGGCACCCGAATCCCCAGCCCCTGCACCTCACGGCCTGGTTGCTGAAGGCTTAGACCTCCAGGATCTCAACCTGTCCCAACAGGTAAAGGATATCCTTCAGGCTTCTAGGAAACTTTCCACAAGAAGATCTTATGCCTTCAAGTGGAAACGTTTTACTATATGGTGCTCCAAGAAGGGATTATAACCCCTTGTTATACCCTTAGAATTGATACTAGAGTAACTCCTTCACTTTTCAAATTCTGGTCTAAAGACCAATTCAATAAGAGTCCATCTTAGTGCAATTGCAGCTTTTTATAAGCCTCTGAATGGACAACCAATTTCCTCTCATCCACTCATATCAAGATTTATGAAAGGCCTTCTATTAACTAAACCTCCCATCAAGCCACCACCGGTGGCATGGGATCTAAATCTAGTTCTCGGGCAGCTTATGAAACTGCTTTTTGAGCATTTAGCCACTACAGCTCTTAGGTTTTTGACCTGGAAGGTCATCTTCCTAATTGCAATCACCTCTGCACGTCGCATTAGTGAATTGCAAGCTTTAGTGGCTGATCCTCCTTATACTAGGTTTCATCATGATAAGGTTGTTCTTAGAACTCATCCACACTTTATGCCAAAGGTGGTTTCGTCTTTTCATTTAAATCAATCAATTTATCTTCCTGTATTTTTTCCGAGGTCTCATGCCTCTAATGCAGAAAGAAACCTTCATACTTTGGATTGTAAAAGGGCCTTAGCTTTTCACATACAAAGAACACAGCAACATAGAAAGTCCTCGCAACTTTTCATAGCTTTTGACCCTAGTCATTTGAGACTTGCAGTCTCCAAAAGTACTTTATCTGAATGGATTGCCCAATTCATATCCTTTGCTTATGTGAGAGTAAGGGTCTTCCTCTTCAGGACCGTGTCACAGCTCACAATGTGAGAGCCATGGCTACTTCTACGGCTAATCTCCACTCTGTGTCTATCGATGACATTTGTCGAGCAGTCACATGGGCTTCGGTACACACCTTCACAGCCCACTACTGCCTGGATAAAGCCTCCCATCGGGATGCCTTCTTTGGCCAAGCTGTTCTTCAAAATCTCTTTCAGACCTAATTCAACTCCTACCCGCCAACCCTGGTGGAATGCCAGAGATCCATGGGAGGAAGAATGCCTATCTTTCTGGTTTGGCACCTTCCTGGGGCTATCTCCCTGGTATTTTCAGCTAGGGAGTCCCTATATGTGAAAACTACATTCCTGCTTGTTCCTGGAGATAGCGTAGTTACTCACCTGTAACAGGTGATCTCTGGGAACAGCAGGAATTTAGTCTTCACAACCCACCCACCTCCCCTTGGAGTTGTCTTTCTATCTATCTCTTTGTCTCTTTCCTCTCTCCCTCTATCCTTTCACTCAGCTACAAACTTAACTGAAGAGGGTCAGTTGGAAAGGCGGGAAGGCAGCGCTCATGTGCTGAGGGATGCTCCCAAAAGCGTTCCTATTGGACGTTGGGGAGCGTTCCCACGCAGTCTCTGTCGGTACTGACTATACCCATATGTGAAGACTAAATTCCTGCTGTTCCCGGAGATCACCTGTTATAGATGAGTAACTACGCTTTCTGCGCCATCTGGAGGGGGTGTAGGCTGTGTTTTGGGAGATCATGGTATATGAGGTTACAATAGTCAAGGGTCGAGGTTGTTAAGGCCTGGCAGATAGTTCGGAAGGAGTCTGGGTTTATTAAGGGATGGAGGTTCCTTAGGTTCCGTATTTTGAAGTAAATGAACTTAGTTGTTCTTTATCTTCAGGAACAAGCAGGAATGTAGTCATCACATATGGGTATCGTCGGTACCGACGGAGCCTGCGTGGGAACGCTCCCCAGCTGCCTTCCTGCCTTTCCCAACTGCCTCTCTCCAGTTCGTTTTCCGCGGAGCCAGCAGGTCGTGTTCCTGTCACCGCAGAAAGTTTTCCTTCTCTTTTGTGGTCACGTCTGCCTTCCTTGACGCTTTACCGGTACCGCCGGTTTTTCTTTCTTTCTTTTTCTTTAAAAAAAAAAAAATTCTTAGTACTTTTTTCCCATTTTTTCCAGGTGCATGCGCCATTTTGGGCCTTAGGCCCAAGATTTTTCCCACAATGGAAAACCCCTCTTCGGGTTTTAAAAAGTGCACCTAGTGTGGCGGTACCATCTCCGTCACCGACACCCATGAGTGGTGTCTGAAATGTTTAGGTCCTGACCATTCCATTTCGGAATGTATGGCCTGTGCCATGATGTCCAAGAGAGGTCGACAGAACCGAGCTGCCAAGTTCAGTACCCTGTTTCCCTCTGATGCAACTTCGGTGGCATCGATGTCTTCCAGGGCTTCGTCTTCCTCCCGTGGATCTCAGGTAACTAAACATAAGTCTAGCTGGTCCTCAAAGGGTAGATCTCCCTCTAAGCATCGAGATGCCTCTGGCGTTGCCCTTGAGGATTCTGCACCGGCAAAATTGCCCCAGCGGGAGGCTTCGGCTTCCAAAGCATTATCGGGGCTCCAGGACGTTCTCGAGGCCTCCACCTCAGCAGAACTACTGGTGCCATGCTCTGGGGTACCAGCAGTCTTCTGTGGTACCGACATCCAGGCATCGGCAGCATCGATAGACCAGAGGGTTCTGGCGGCTCTCCTTGCGGCATCGATACCCTCAGAACCGCGTCAGACAGTTCAACCGGTACCGGCACAGACTCCGGTATCGGTACCGGTACTGACAGCATCAACATCGGCGTCCGCATTGCTGGCACTCAGTCATGCGATGCCTTCTGGTACCGTTACACCGATACTGATTCCCCTCGGTACCGACTTTGGTCGGTACGGCTATCGGGCTCTTCAAGAGCATCCCGACAGAAGGTACTTGGAGTCCTCAGAGGAATCTGAGGATTCTGACAGTTCTGTCGTTGTGGCAGTACTTCTCCCGGTGGAGCCTTCCTCCCCTAAACGCAGGATGTCTCCTCCAGAGGACATTTCCTTTCAAGATTTCATCAGGGAGGTGGCTCAGGGTCTGTCCATTACTGTGGCCCCTGAAACAGAGCCCAGAGCAAAGGAGTTGGAAATTTTACAATATCCTAAAACTCCTAAGGAGGCAGCTACCTTGCCCATCCATGAGATCTTGCATGATCTCATCCTAAGAATGTGGGAGACACCTCTTACCACCTTTCCTCACTCTCGTAGACTGGATACTCTGTATCGAGTCCCTCCTTGTCCTGGTTTCCAGAAAACTCAGCTTCTTCACCACTCTATTGTAGTGGAATCAGCTATGAGAAGGATCAAGAGTGCAAAGAGGCATGCCTCTAATCCTCTAGGACGTGAGTGCAGAACTTTGGATGCTTTTGGACATCGTGTCTTCCAAGCTTCCATGCTTTCTGCCAGGATCAGCTCCTATAGTCTATATATGGGAATGTTCCTGAAGGAAGTCACAGGTGATTTAGAGGCTTTGAGTTCTCTTCTTCCTGAGGATAGAAGGCAGGATTTTCTCACATTGGTCGAACATTTAGATGTTTCTAAATTTGTCAACCGTGCAGCTTTTGACTGTTTTGAGTGCATAAGCAGAACCTCTGCCATTGCCATAGGTGCACGTAGAATTGCTTGGCTCCAGGCATGTGATCTGTAGCTCTGGGTACAAGACAAACTGGGAAATATCCCTTGTACTGGTGAGAACCTGTTTGGTAAAGATTGGCAGGAAAAGGCCAATGATTTGGATGCTGACAACTCCACCTTGGATAGATTATCCAAGTCCATAGCTGATCCTGCAAGAAAGAAATCTTTCAAGAAACCATTCTTTTCTAAAAAGAAAAGATTTTATCCTGCTTATTCTCAGCAGGGACGTTCTGCAGGTTAGCTTGTCCGGAAAGGTCAGAAACCACCCAAACAAAGAAAACCAAAAATTGCTAAGCCTCAGCCGTCCCAGCAGTCTCAGCCTCCACAAGGTCTTTGACTTTCAGCTAGAGAACTTAGCCTTCCTGGCTCTCATTGGACCAGAGCCTTCCACCATTCCAGGAAGGTTGTGTCACTTTGCCCCCAGATGGGGGCAGATAACAGCAGAGCATTGGACACACTCCATCATAAAAGAGGGGTACAAGCTTCATTTTTCGAGCATGCCCCCTTCCACAATGATAAGGCAGTTCAATTCTCCGACCTCCCTCATCAACCTGTTAGGTCAGGAGGTCACTATGCTTCTTGCCCAAGGGGCAATAGAAGAGGTACCCATCCATCAGCAGGGTACAGGGTTTTACTCCCCCTATTTCCTTATCCCAAAGAAAACAGGGGGATACAGACCTATCTTGGACCTCAGAGAATTGAACAGATTCCTTGTCAAAGAGAAATTCAAGATGATTTCTCTGGGAACTCTGCTGCCATACCTTCAGAGTCAGGGTTGGCTTTGTTCTCTAGATCTCAAGGATGCGTACAACCATGTTCTCATCCATCCAACTCACAGAAGATTCCTTCGGTTCCTTTTTCAAGGAAAGCACTACCAATACAGGGTGCTTCCTTTTGGCCTGGCCTCAGCACCAAGGGTGTTCACGAAATGCATGGCTGTGGTAGCAACATTTCTCCGCACTCTAGGGATATTCGTCTTCCCCTACTTAGACGACTGGCTCATTCGAGCCCCAACAGAGTCAAAGGCCAGGACTTCTCTATCCTGCACAATGCGTATCCTTCAGTATTTGGGTCTGGTAATAAACATCCCAAAATCCAGTCTAACTCCCACTCAGTCTTTGGCGTTCATAGGAGCTTTGCTGGATACCAGAAAGGTAAGGGCTATCTTCCCCAGGCCCGTTGCCTTCGCATGGTGCAGTTAGCTTCTCAAGCAGTGCTAAAGCCTCTTCTCACTGCCTGAGATATGCTACAACTACTAGGCCACATGGCATCTACCGTGCATATGGTTCCCTATGCTCGCCTCCATATGAGGGCAGCCCAGTGGACTTTATCCACTCAATGGACCCAGGCATCAGGATGCCTGTCAGACAAAATAGCAAACAGAAGTCGCCTTATTTTGTCCCTCCAGTGGTGGAAGTCCACTCAAAACCTGTTGCTGGGGTCCCCTTTTCAACAACCCTTACCCCAGGCAACTCTCACAACAGATGCTTCTCCGATGGGTTGGGGAGCTCATCTGCAAGACCTCTCCACCCAAGGCACCTGGTCTCCACAAGAGAGTCATCTACATATCAATCTCTTGGAGCTCAGAGCAATCTTCCTTGCTCTTCGAGTGTTCCACAACCTGCTCAACTACAAGACAGTCTTCATTCATACGGACAATCAAGTAGCCATGTTCTACGTGAACAAGCAGGGCGGAACAGGCTCTCTGTCGCTTTGCAACGAAGCTTTGTGACTATGGGCCCTCACCAGAGAGCATCAGATTCATCTCCTGGCGGTGTATCTTCCTGGCATACAAAACTCTTGGGCAGACAGACTCAGTCAAGTTCTGCTTCCACACGAGTGGTCTCTGCATACAGACCAGGTAGCCAAGATTTTTCAAATTTGGGGAACCCCGGACATAGACCTCTTTGCAAGTCCGTGGAATGCCAAACTTTCCCGGTTGTGTTCCAGAACCCCGGCTCAGGGGGCTCAGGCCAGGGATGCTTCCCTCCTTTACTGGGGTCAAGACTTCCTGTATGCCTTTCCACCCATTCCCCTAATTCCCCTAATTCCACCCATTCCCCTGTTCAAGCTTCAGAGAGACTGATGCCGTATGATTCTCATAGCTCCACATTGGTCATGGCAAGTGTGGTACCCTCTGCTTCTACATCTCTCTCAAGCTCCCTCCCTGGAGTTAGGGTCTGCTCCAGATCTCCTGTCTCAGGAGGACGGAATGTTATGGCATCCCAATCCCTAGTCTCTGCATCTCAGGGCTTGGTTGCTGAAGGCCTAAATCTTCATGATCTTAACCTTCCTCAGCAAGTAAAGGATATCATTTATGCTTCCAGGAAGCCTTCCAGAAGACGCTCTTATGCTTTCAAGTGGAAAAGGTTTACCATATGGTGTTTACAGAAGGGACTTAACCCCCTTGCAATACTTCTGGAATCATTACTGGAGTATCGCCTTCATTTATACAATGCAGGACTTAAAACTAACTCAGTAAGAGTCCATTTGAGTGCTATTGCAGCTTCTTTCAAGCCTCTAAATGGACAAGCTATTTCCTCCCATCCTCTTATAGCAAGATTTATGAGAGGCCTTCTTCTAACTAAGCCTCCCATTAGGCCACCACCGGTGACATGGGACTTTAACCTGGTTCTTGGTCAGCTCATGAAGCCACCTTTTGAATCCTTAGCTAAGTACTACCTCATTGAAATTCCTTTCTTGGAAGGTCATCTTTCTCATTGCAATCACATCAGCACGTCGCATCAGTGAGCTGCAGGCATTAGTAACTGATCCACCTTATACAAGGTTCTGTCATGACAAGGTAGTCCTTAGGACTCATCCACACTTTATGCCAAAGGTGGTCTCGCCTTTTCATCTAAACCAAGCGGTCTACCTACCTGTGTTCTTTCCAAGACCTCATGCATCAAATACAGAAAGGAACCTTCATACTTCGGACTGTAAAAGAGCTTTAGCCTTTTACTTACAAAGAACACAGTAACATAATAAGTCCTCTCAACTATTTGTTGGTTTTGATCCTTCTCATTTGGGACTTCCAGTCTCCAAGAGAACACTATCTAACTGGATTGTTCAGTGTATATCCTTTGCCTATCAGAGTAAGAATCTTCCTCTGGAGGGTCATGTCACAGCTCATAATGTGAGAGCCATGGCAGCTTCAATGGTTCATCTGCACTCTGTGTCTATCGACGACATCTGTCGAGCAGCCACCTGGGCCTCGGTTCATACCTTCACAGCCCATTACTGCTTGGACAAGGACTCCCACCGGGATGCCTTGTTTGGTCAGGCTGTTCTCCAACACCTGTTCCATACCTAATCAACTCCTACCCACCATCTCTGGTAGTATGCCAGAGATCCATGGGGGGAAGTGGAGCCCTTCTCAGGGATGCACAACTTCTGGGGTCTCTCCCTGGCATCTAAAGCTAGGGAGTCCCCATATGTGATGACTACATTTCTGCTTGTTCCTGAAGATAACATAGTTACTCACCTGTAACAGGTGATCTCCGGGAACAGCAGGAATTTAGTCCTCACAACCCACCCACCTCCCCTAGGAGTTGTATCTCTCTATCTATCTCTTTCCCTTTCCCTCTCTCTCTTTGTCTCAGCTTTAAAACTCAACTAGAGAGGCAATTGGGAAAGGCGGGAAGGCAGCACGCAGGCGCTGTGGGATGCTCCCAAAAGCTTTCTACTTGGATGCTGGGGAGCGTTCCCGCGCAGGCTCTGTTGGTACCAACGATACCCATATGTGAGGACTAAATTCCTGCTGTTCCCGGAGATCACCTGTTACAGGTGAGTAAATATGCTTTTTCTGCTCATGAAAAGTGAGGTTTTGTTTATTTATTTATTTATTTAACAAATTTTTATATACCGCAACATTCCGAAGATCAGGTGCGGTTTACATAGAACAATTAAAGAAACGGAGTGACATTTCTGTTTTTTACATAGAACAATAGAACTATAACCTAATCTAAGTACATATTACATTTAACTTTTTAACATTTGAACTTTCATTAGTAACTATGTACACATAACTATGTACAGGCGTGGAAGGAGGAGTTCAGCGGTGTAAGCGTTAGTGGAGTCTAGATGTGTTTAAGTCTTGGGGTGCTGGTCTGTATGTATTGTCTGGCTTATCCTTTTTCGTCTTGTTGGGAGTTATTTAGCGTGCCATAGTAGGAGGTAAATAGGTGTGTTTTTAAGTTTTTGCGTAGGTCTTTGATATCAGTTATGGATCGGATGTCTTCTGGTAGTGAGTTCCAGAGCATGGGGGCTGCATGGGAGAATGCCTTTTTATTTGTTGTCTTCGTGGACTTTGTGAATTCTTTTGGTATTCTTAGTTTATTGGCATTGCTTCTTCTATAAGCGCTGTGGGGTGTGTCTTTGATGATAAGTTTATTTAGCGTTTCTGGGGCGGTATTATTTAGTGCTTTAAAAGTAGTTATTATTAGTTTGTAGTTTACTCTACAATGAATGGGGAGCCAGTGTAGTTTGGCCAGGTATGGTGTTATGTGCTCGAAGGGATGAGCTTTCGTTATAGTTCTGGCTGCGGCATTTTGCGCCAGTTGGAGTTTTCTGATGTTTTGGTTTGTTGTGCCTAGTAGAGCGAGGTTGGCGAAGTCGAAATGTGGGGTGATAATGGCTTGAATAATACTTATGAAATCTTGCAGATGGACTAGAGGGCGTAGTTGTTTTAGCACTTTGAGTTTATAGTATATTTTCTTTGTTGTGCTTCTGATATGTGTGGTCATACTAAGTTGGGTGTCGAGTAACACCCCTAGGTATTTTATTTCGTTTTTTATGGAGATGTCATGATTCTGGAGTGTAATGTGGGTAGGGGGGGAAAAGGATTTGTTCCTTGTTACAATTAATATGTCTGTTTTGGAATGGTTGATAAAAAGATTGTGGTCTTCTAACCAAGTTGTTAACTCGTTGAAACAGTCTGTTAAGAGTTGGAGGGGGATCATAGGAATAGTGAATGGTATATACAACATAATGTCGTCTGCATATATGTGGTAATGGATTTTGAACTTTTTAAAGATATTGCAGATCGGTTGTATATATATGTTAAATAATAGGGCTGATAGTGCAGAGCCTTGAGGGAGTCCTATTTCCTGCTTGTATGTGTTGGAGGTTTTATTGTTGATCCTAACAGTTTGGGATCTGTTTGAAAGATATGAGGTAAACCATTTAAGGACTGTTGTGTTGGCACCGATTTGTGTGAGCCTATGGAGCATTAGGGTGTGATGAACACTGTCAAAAGCCGCTGATATGTCTAGGAACAGAAGTAGGAAAGCATTCTTGGGGGTGTCTATTCCTCTTACTAGTGTGTCTAGGAGGGCTGTTAAAAGAGTATCTACTCCGTGACCAGGACGGAAGCCATATTGTTGGTCATCAAGGGGAGCTGATGTGTCGATGTAATCTTGTGTTTGCATCTGGACTACTTTTTCTACAAGTTTTGCCATGAATGGTATACTGGAGATAGGTCTGTTATTAGGCCTAGGTGTTTGACTTCAGTCTTTACTGTGATTGATTATCATTTGTTCATTTGTAGATAATTGTTTCAGTGCTTGACGCTCAATGTGGGATAAATTATTATATTTCCAGGCTCGATCATACCTAGATTCTATTAATTCAAAATCTTTCAATACTAAATCTTGAAAAGTGGAAATATAGGAATCCAGTGGTGCAGGAGGAACAACCCATCTAGACTTAGATCTACAGATTGATTGAGTATCTTCGGATGATGTTATATCACGATTGGCAATAAATAATTTAACTTGTAAAGAATGTATCATACGATGAACATAGAGATGTGCTTGAAAAGCATCATGGTGATTAGTTGGTACAAATGAAAGTCCATGATTTAAAACTTTTTTCTGATCCGAAAACAGATGAAACGAGGATAAATTTATCATTGCTGATTGAACTGCTTTTATTGGCGGGTGACTGTTCTATTCTCTTCACTCTTGGGGCTGCTGCTCCACCCCCGCCTCCAGATGCCGCAAGATCTCCTGTGGCCTCTGAAGTTTTCCCGTTGCTGAAAAGTTTTTTTTTTTGCCTTTAGCTTGGTAGGAATCACTACTATAATCTGATGATGTATCACTGGAGTTATTTCGGCTCTCTAAAGAAACCGAGGTTGTAATGTGGTGTCATGTTGAATCAGCCATCTATACACATTCTTAGTGGAATAATCAGTCTAATCGAGTTTGAATTTTTTAATCTTTTTCTGTCGGAGCAAAGACTGATATTGATCAAGTTTAGACTGGAACTCATTCACTAATGTCTCAATCTTCGCTGGTTGATCTGGTGATTCTAGAGTGGTAGAAACTTCCTCCATTAGTTTAATTTGATCATTTAATCGTTCCTGCCAAAGTATCATTTAGCAGTACCATTAAATCTGTTGAACATTTGTTCAATATTAACTCACGAGAAATTGAGGTTACATGGCAACTCTTGTTTGTGTAGTATTTGATGAGAGTGAGAGTTACAAAGGGGTTCTTAGAGTAGTAATGATATTTTGAGAGGACATCAGTTATTTCATTGGTCTCACCAGGCACATTCTTGGCAGTGATAAATGTATTAAACTGAAGGCTTAGCAAGATCAGTTTCCTGACCAAGTTCATCAGTCTGTTCTTGCATTTGCCTGTTGATCCACACATATTACTGTGATATTAAGAACATAAGAAATGCCTTATTGGGTCAAACCAAGGTAATCAAGCCCAGTATCCTGTTTCCAAGCTTGACCAAATCAAATGCACAGCAATGGTCTAGGGAAATTGCAAGAGCAATGTTTTCATCAAGTGTGGGTGGACAAAAAGTAACTCGAGAGCTTGACCCGGTTGACAGGTGGCAATTCAGACCTGACCTTGTCTTTCTACTTACCGATGCGATACGAATGAAACTCCATCATGCAAGTCCTACAGCGCCTTGCACAAGTATTAGCAACCAGACAGGGCGATCGTGGCCTCCGATGACTGCATTCAGCAGCCTCGCTGCCACATGACTCAGCCAACTAATATGGTGAACACCTCGAGGACTACCCTTATGACAGCCCCACAGCCGAACCACTGCAGACAGAACTGGGGTAGACCGCCAGTAAGATTATTTGGATAGTGGTCCAAACTGCTAGTCCTATGGCATTTTGGATAGCGGTCCAAACTGCTAGTCGAGATGACACACACACTACGCTACCATGACCAAGCCACCCTTGTGACCCCAGAGTCACATCATCCAGGCCATCAGACTGAAATAGCCTAATGGTTAAGAACACTGACTTGGGAACCCAGAGACCAGGGTTCGATTCCCACTAGCACTCCTTGTGGCCCTGGACAAGTCACTTAACTCTCCATTGCCTCAGAAACATCCAAGTTATCAATGTCCCTGTTTAATGTACATTACCAAGTTTAAGTTTCAATGTAAACCGCTTTGATTGAAATGATAAAGCAGTATATAAAATCTGTTAAATAATAAATAATGTAATAATGGTCTTGTTACTATGAAGATGTTGAAAACCTGATTGGTGTGTTTGGAGTGAGTGTGTTTGATCAACTGGGAGAATACCTAATGTTCATTGAGTTTGGAAACAAATTGAAGATTGGAGACTGGGTGATAATTTGAAGGAGATGATTGATCAAGATGGGGTTCTTAAGAAGAGGATGGACTATGACCTTTTTCTAAGGATCGGAGAAAAGACTGATAAGACTAGAATAATGGCAATCGGACCTAATGATTGTTCTGCTAGTTAAAAAGATGGAATGGGGTCTAGATAAGATGTAGTCTTCGGCGTGGAACCAATAAGTTTCTCCCGGGCAATGTCTGTGGTTTGAGTGAAAATAGACCAGAGTTGAACGGGAACAGAACACACTGTAGTGTATATTAGAAAAGTACTACTACTGAGCATTTGTATAGCGCGCTACAAGACATACACAACATACAGACACATGTAAATGACGGTCCCTGCTCATCAGAGCTTACAATCTAGTCAATATAAACAACACAGTAGCTGTGGACACGGGATACATCTAGGGAGAATGGTAAGGAAACAGAAAGCAGACCAGGTTATTGAAGATCAGAAAGCAGAAGTAAAGAGGTGAGTTTTCAGCCTAAATTTGAAAAGGGCCAGAGAAGGCGCCTGACATACAGACTCAGGTAGTTTGTTCCAGGAATAAGGAGGAGCAAGGTGAAAGGAACGAAGTCTGGAGTTAACAATAGCATGTATGGGGTCTCCTGTGCAGCCAACACCTCATGAGTCCCCCTCAGTCTAATGCAGAGCTTAAGTGTCATGTCCCTAGAGGAAAGATGGTCTTTTTCTGTCTACAAAGAGCCCTCATTACAGGATGGCAGCTTTGCTTGCTCTGCTGAAAAGCAGGATTAAGTACTACATACTTTGGCAATCACATAAATGAGGTCTGACTTTTTTTTTCCAGATTTTGGCCTTTCTGAAGCATGTAGGGCATCATAGACAGGTTCGGGATGGGGACTGGATGACGTTGACTATTAAATAAAAAGTCCTTGAAGAACTGCTTGCCCAAATGTACCATCTTTGTAAGGCCACATTATCCAGACATTAAAGAAACATGAAGAACTACATCATGGGCTTCCATTGATATCTTTCTATCTAACTTAACATTTATATAGCACTACAAGATGTATGCAGTGCTGCACAGACTCATGTAAAAGACGGTCCCTGCTCATCAGAGCTTACAATGTAGTCAAGACAGACAACACAGTAGCTGTAAACATGGGATACATCTAGGGGGACTACTAAGAAAACACAAAGGATGGATGGTGTTTAAAAATACTATCTTGGAAGCCCAAACCAGCTGTATTCCACACTTGAAGAAAAGTGGAAGGAATGCCAAAAAACTGCCAGCATGGTTTAAAGGCGAGGTCAGAGAGGCAGCTTTTCCCAAAAAAGGCATCCTTCAGGAAATGGAAAAAGAAGTCCAAAAACGAACACTGGAAACAACATAAGCATTGGCAAGTTAGATACGAGGCATTGATAAGGCAGGAAAAAAGAGAATTTGAAAAGAAGCTTGCCCTTGAAGCAAAAATGCATAATAAAAGCTTTTTCAAGTACATTCGTAGCAAAAAACCTATGCACCATTATTAAAGAGGACCATTGGAATGCACTGCTTGCCCCAATACAAGCATGTATTATTTATTTATTTATTTAACAGGTTTTCTATACCACCTTATCCTTCAATTGAAGCAGTTTACATAGTTTAAGGAACAAATTACTCAGCTAACAAGGGGGGGATGCATGCAGAAGGATTGTAGTGAATAACTTATTTAGAAGAGTTGGTTAATGTTCGACAAGGGGGTATGGTGCTTGTTCATGCAGGGGCTTAGTAGGTAACTTATTTACAAAGTTGTGCATATGCATCTTGAACTGCAGGGTGTATTGGCTTTTATGAGGGATCGTGAGTCTGGGCGGCTCTTGTTTAGGGTACTGCATGAGTGTGTTGGCAGTGAACAGTAGGGTTTTCCCAATGAACAGTAGGGTTTTCCATTTCTTTTGAAAGTCTTTGATGTCAGTTGTGGCTCTTAGGTCGGGAGGTTATTCCAGAGGGATGGAGCTACAAGTGACAATGCTCTGGATGATGTGGTCTGTGTAGTCCTAGGGTAGGAACTCAGCGTTTGTATGGTATCCATTCTGCTTCATTTTCTTTGCCTGGTGCTTGTATCAGAGTTGATTAATTCTGTCAGGCTGCTGACATACATGTTGTGCTTGATTTTGAAAATGTTCAGGGTGGTTTTAAATCTGATGCATGATGCAATTGGGAGCCAGTGCAGTTGCTTGAGTGTTGGGGTGATATGGTTATGCCTTGGCGAGGAAGTAGTGATGCAGGCTAACATGTTTTGTGCCATCTGCAATGGCTGGATTGTCTGCTTCGGTAGTCCAATGTATATGGAATTACAATAATCCAAGATAGGTGATATGATGGCTTGGCATATGGTTCTGAAATGTTTTTGGTCAAGGAGGGGTTTGAGTCTTCTTGTTGTGGCATTTTGTAATATGTGTTCCTTGTGGTCTTGTTTATATGTGATAGAAAGTTCAAGTTCTTGTCCAGTGTTAGCCCCAGGTATCTGACTTCCTCTTCAATTGGTATAGTCTGGCTATGTAGGCGGATTGAAAGAGGTGGGATAAAGAATGTGTTTCGTGTAATGATAAGAGCTTTGGTTTTGTTGTAATTTATATTTAGATTGTTGTGGGAGAGCCAGCTAGACATGTCTTATGTCTTGGAGGCAGGTTGTTATTGCCCTGTAGTCTGGGTTATTCAGGTTGATGGGGTTGTAGATCATGGTGTCATCTGCGTACACCACATATTGGATGCTATGTTCTCCAGGAACAAGCAGGAAGTCAGTCCTCACTTATGGGTGACGTCGGCGCTGACGGAGCCCGCGCGGAGCAATTCCCTAGCTTTCAAAGAAAGCCTTTGGGATTGCTACCATGCATGCATGGTCCTCTTCCCTCCCAATGGTGCCATCTTGCTCAGTCTTGTTTTTTCTGCAGAGCCCTTTGGACGCATGTCCTCGTCCCTTGGAAAAGGTTTTGTTTTTCTCACCTTAACAGGCTCTCTTTTTTTTGGTTGCACCGGTCCTCTACCCGTCCTTCCCCTGCTCTACTTTTTGAGCTCCCAGGAATACATTTTTTTCCTAATTTTTCGTTCTGGGCTTCACGCCCTTTTTTCTTCCTAACTGCTGGCCGCATGGGTCTTCGACCTCGCAGGGGCCATTTTTGCCTCCATGGCCACCGGATTTAAAAAATGCGATAGATGCTCTAGGAACATGTCGCTTATGGACACTTGTGACTGTTGTCTGCAGTGCCTGGGAGTCGACCATGACCCCGAGCTCTGTTCACTCTGTAAGAAAATTTCCTCTGAGGCCCTGCTCAGCTGTAAGCAGAAGTCCGAAAACATTTTCCGGAAGGCCGCCTCGGAGTCCCCGGTGGCGCCCTCGGTCATCTCTCCTCCGGTGGGTTCTTCCCCTGCGGACCCGCATTCACGGCAGCACTCCGACCAGAGGTCCCCCGAGGTGGAATGGCGCAAAAAGAAGAAGGCCTCGAAGTTGCTGTCTGGGGCTCCTGACAAGCGCGAGCACTCCCACGCCCGGTCGCTCAGCCCCCTTCAGCGTTCCCGAGAGTCGGACAAGGAGCAACCCCACAAGATACCTCACAGGGAAATGGAGGCTTCCGGCGAAGGTGCCCAGTCTCCTGAGGGTTGTCCCGGTGAGGACCCCCTCTCCTCCTTAATGCCCGATCTAGTGACCCCGGTATCAGCATCCCAGGGCCCTACGCCCACGTGGGAGTCCCTTATGCTGGCACTCGAACGCAGCATTTTTGCGTTCATTGCTTTCCAGCAGGCGCTCACGACCAACTTTGCTGACTTGCACCCAGAGACCATGGGTCCCTCACGTGGGACACCCATATCGGTCCAGGAAACCTCCGAGAGCCACGGGCCTTGTGAGGGTCCTCGATGTCTGTCTCACTTGCTCTCCCATTCCTCAGAGGCGACATCGTCCAGAGCCTTCGGCTCCAGGCCGCCGGCCATAAGACAGGGCGACCCACCCGGCTTGGATCCCTTGACTGATTTCTCGGACTGGGAGTCCGATGGGGACAACTCCCCAGAAACCCATACCCACTGGGATCTTCCTTCGCACCACTCGCCGCCTGCATTCCAGCAGCGCTCACCACCTGAAGACACCTCTTTCTTGGTGTTTATTCGGGACATGGCTCGGTCCCTCAGCCTCGTCACCCAGGCCGAGGAGGACCCTCGTGCTGAAGAACTCGACATTTTTCAGTACAAGTCCCCGCCCAGGGAATCCCTCACTGTACCTATACCGCCGATCCTATCTCGGCTGCTGCTTTGCATGTGGGAGGTGCTTGAGCAAGCGCTTGACACAATATACAAGGTGCAGTGTGGGCCCGGCTTCTGGAAGACCAAACTCCCACACACCTCAATGGTGGTGGAATCAGCCATGAGGAAGCAGAAGAGCCCGAAATCACACTCATCGGTACCACCGGGCCGAGAGTCGAGAGCCCTTGATGCCCTGGGCTGCAAGGCCTATCAAGGTTCCATGCTGTCTTGTTGCATCCAGGCATATCAATTGTATATTGGTATGTTCCTTCGTGACTTGCCGAAGGAGCTTGGGGGTTTCTCCATGGGCCTCAAGGGGGAGCCCCTCAACAGATTCCGCATCCTCTAAAATCAGTGGCCGACTGCTCCAAGTACATCTCTCGAGCCTCCTATGATGGCTTTGAGACATTGGCTCGGGTGGGTGCTGCGGGCATTGGGCCCGCCGCCAGGCATGGATCCAA
Source organism: Ichthyophis bannanicus (assembly GCA_033557465.1). NCBI lineage: Eukaryota > Metazoa > Chordata > Amphibia > Gymnophiona > Ichthyophiidae > Ichthyophis > Ichthyophis bannanicus. The sequence continues at coordinate 1,734,781,429 of CM066032.1, forward strand.
TCTTCGGATCTGGAGCAATGGGTGTAGGGGAAGCTCCTGGACATGCTCTGTGAACAGCTTTTTGGTAAGCCGATGGAGGAGAAGGCTGTGGAGATCGAGATGGAGTTTGTTACCAGGACCCATCTCTCCGCAAGACCTCTACCCTGCCTCGGAAGAATCAGCCAACCAAGAAGCCCTTCTTCCCCAGAAAGGGTCTCCAGTATTGCGGCTACCCGCCGTACCCGGCTACCCCCACGCCGACTGCTCTGGTGCAGGGAAAGCCTGGCCAGGGGCACCGCAAGCCAAAGGGCCCAAAGGCCCAAACTCCATCTTCCCCGGAACCCACTCAGGGGTTTTAACGCCAGCGGCATGGCCCCTCGCCTTCCGGCGATACAGCAGCTAGTAGAGGGACGCCTGTCCTGCTTCGCCCCATCGTGGGCGCTCATCACTTCGGACACTTGCGTTCTCAGGGTCATCCCAAGAGGGCTTTCGCCTCCATTTTGACAGGCTTCCACCCTCTTTCTCCCCAGCGGAGCCTCCTCGACTCCCCGCACACCAGCTTCTGATGCAGCGAGAATTGCACTCCCTCCTTGCCAAACAGGCAGTCGAGAAAGTCTCTCCCCACCTTCGAGGTTAGGGCTTTTATTCCCGGTACTTCCTCATCCCGAAAAAGATGGGGGTCTATGGCACATCCTCGACCTTCGCAGGCTAAACAAGTTCCTGGTACGGGAGACATTCAAGATGTTCTCTTGACGTGCTGCGCTTCCTCCGGCAGGGCGACTGACTATGCTCCTTGGATCTGAAGAACGCTTACGCCCATATCTTGATCCACCCCCCAACACAGGCAGTACCTGCGCTTCAGGGTGCAGGGAGACCACTTCCAGTAGAGGGTGTTCCTCTTTGGCCTTGCGTCTGCCCCATGGGTCTTCACAAAGTCGTGGTCTCCGCTCACCTTCAGCGCGGTCGTGTGCCGGTTTTTCCCTACATCAACTTTCCTTTGATGTAAGTAAGATTTGTTTAGACATTTTTATAAGGTCTTTTGTTGATTGGGGATAAGGTATAGAGGTGTTTCAAAGAGTTTGGGTTTGCATTGTTTAGTTTTGCACCTACCATGACAATCATGAACCTCGCTTCTAATCCAGGGTATGTGAAGTACGATCTCGGTCGGTCTTATTTACTGCTAATGCTCGGCATAGTACTTGCATCGTGCCAAAGAGAGCTTCCTTCTGGAGTTCGTAAGATGTATCAGGTATGGGTAATTTGTCAAGATGTGCTTGGAAATTCTTTATCAAACCTGGGGCTCCCAATGCAATGTGAAATATTTCTGTATCTTTCTGCCACATTTTCTTGGTCTCTGACTGCATTTCTTGGTACGTCAGGATCTTCTGCCTCTCCACGCGATTCACAAAATAATCATTCTGAACCGACACCTTTGTTATCAATGCTGTTTGTTGTTTTTCTCCTCTACAACTATGTCGGATTTCCTTGCATCCAGTTTCTTATCCATCGAAATGGGGAATGCCCCATGCTTTGGGGTGAATACTGAAAGGGAACTCTGGTGGCTGAGGCGAAGAGAGGCATGGAAGTGCTGCCAGTGAAACCTGAGCTTTTCATTGGTTCTTTGTCTCCACTAGTCTGCTGGTAGAGGAACACAACCTTCTTGTTTTGACTGATCTAGCAGGACTCAAGGAAAGGACATTAACTGGTAAGTAAAATGCCATCTTATTAGATTAACTTAGTATAAATTATGCGCTTGTATGGACACAGTGTTTTTTAGATTTTGTGGTTGGAAATTGAGAATATCATATGCCGATTCAAAGTTTTGCATTTTTGGAAGATAATAATGCTTTTTTTTTTTTTTTCAATTGAGCATTGTGGGGATTTTTTATAGTTTGACAAATCCCAAAATGCAAGGAAATGGGAGAGCAGGAGTCCAGCGGAAGGGGGAGAAAGGTGGGAATTAATGTAGAGCAGTATAGCTGTGTTGAGTCTACTGGAATGAAATATCCAAAATATGTAACTTTACTCAGTTGTTTTCCGGTGTTTTAGTACCCCCTTGCTAGGCATTGCATTTCTTTGGCTTGTATCCCAGTGCTGGCAGTGAGATGAGTCATGATTCAAGTCTGACCTCTGTCATCATTTAGTTCAATTGTATCCATGTGCTCTCGTTCTACATGTAGTATTAAATCTTCAGTCAGAGCTGTAATTGACTTCATTTAAAAACCTACAGTATTATAAAGTGTTTGATATCTAGAAATTGCCTATTATTTTAGAATATAAAAAAAATCATTGCTTTTTCATTGTCAGAAGTCTGAATACTATCAAGTGACATGATATGGAATTGCTTTTGCTTCACAAAGAAGTAAAAATAAACACTATTAAGTGTGCAGCACACAGTTCTTGTAAAGGAATGCATTGGGTGGTGGTCACAAAATTCAGTCAACACAAGGTTGTTTTTAATTAAATCTATATGCTACAAATGTGTATTTTAAAAGATAGCACCATTTTTCAGTGCCAGACTGGATCGACAGCCTGAAAGCAGTGATTGCCCTTTATGACACAAGATCTCTCCTTCTTATTTTATCATTATTGTGTACACACTCCTGATGAAGCAGAAAGATACAAAAGGTAGGCCTCATCGGGTGTGCCACAGGATTGAAGCTATGAGATAAGTACACTAGAATGTTAAGTATTTCTGCATAATCAATGGCAATTGGGAGAGAAAAGGACATCTATGATTAAGAAAAACAAAAAATAACAAAAATATTCATGGTATGGAGCAGGGGCGGCCCAAGGGGGGTGCGGGGCCATGTGCGGAGACTCGGTGCAGGGCCTCATTTGCATAAGGGGCCTCATTTGCATAGATATTTGCATAATGTTACCATATACTAACTTTTAGTAAACGTGCCTCTTAATGAGTGTATGGATAAAGAAAGACTAAAAGATTTCTACATTACTATAATCCAGTGCCAACTGCCAGACACATTAGGAACTACTACAAACACTGCCCATTTAGAACCCATAGCAAACCCGCCGTATCCTAACAGCACTACCAGGACTCACAAAGCACCATACTCTTCCAGTCAAAAGGCAACACTGCAAATATTAAACCAATACATTTCAGAGAACAAGAATACATGACCTACTGGGGAAAGAGAACAAGTGGCAATGTCAAATAGGAATTATATAAACAGAACACCTCAGCTCAGTTACACATGCAGAACATAGAGACCATCACCAAACAAGTAATCACAATTTAGAAACAGGAAGACAATAATTAAACTGGGAATCCCAAAAGCCAAACTTGGAATGTACAACACTGTAGAAATAAAACTATACATTAATTTGCTCTTGTACTAAACAAAGCGCAGACGTTAATGATGCACATTTACCAGAGCTGACATATTCCAATTAATAAATTCAAAATAAAGAGACATTTTTCTACCTTTTGTGCATTTTTTTTCAGCTGCAATTGCTCCAGTCACTTTCTTCTGGTTTCTTCGTGTCTTCTGCTAACTCTCCATCGTCTGCTGTCCATTTGTCCTTTCTTCTCTCTTCTAGTTTTTTTCCATTCTCTCTCTACATCTGCTTTAACATACTAATCTTTCTCCTTTTGCTCTTTCCTCATTCCTATTTCATCCACTCAAATTTTACCCCTCCATCCTCAATCCCCACTTACTCTCCCAATACCTGGCCAATTGTAGATTTTTTATCCCTCCCACACAAAATATTTTCCCTTCTCCATTTTACTCTTCCAGCCCTATCCCATTCTAATCCTCCCCCAACATCAGCTCCCTTCTAGTTCCAGCCTCACCCAGCATCCATTCCCTTCTAGTCCCTGCATCAGCCCATTTCCAGTCCTAGCCACCCATCAGCCCATTTCCAGTCCTAGCAACCCCCCAACCCAATACCAGTCCTAGCCCCCCATTAACCCACTTCCAGTCCTAGCCCCCCATTAACCCACTTCCAGTCCTAACCCCCTATCACCCCATTTTCAGTTTAAGCCCCCCCTATAACCCATTACCAGTCCTAACCCCCCATCAGCCCACTTCCAGTCCTAACCCCATCAACCCATTTCCAGTCAGCCCCCCATAGCCCATTGCCAGTCCTAACCCCCCCCCAACAGCCCACAGCCTATTACAAGTACTAACACCATCATCCCACCTCAAGTACTAACCCCTCCACAACAGCCCATTTCCTTTCCTAGCACCCCCATAGCCCATTACAATACATCCACCATCAGCCCAAAGCCCATTACCAGTCCTAACCCCATCAGCCCACCTCCAGTCTTAACCCCCCCAGCCCATTTCCAGTCCTAACCCCCCCCCACCATCGGCTCAAGTAAAATTAAATTTAAAAAAACGCTGGCTCTACCGCTGCCGCTGCCGCGGCGGCAGAATGGACTGTCCCGCGGGGCCCCCTCTGCCCGGCTGAATCCCTCCCTCCCTCCACAACGGCTGAGCCCCTCCGTGCCGGCTTTGAGAGTCGCGAAGGGAGAGTGTCTCCCTCGCGTCTCTGTTAAGCCCGCAGGGGCTGATGGGAAATTTCCCATCTGCCCCTGCAGGTTTAACAGAGACGCGAGGGAGACACTCTCCCTTCGCGACTCTCAAAGCCGGCATGGAGGGGCTCAGCCGTCACGGAGGGATGGAGGGAGGGATTCTGCCGGGCAGAGGGGGCCCCGCCGGACAGTCCATTCTGCCGCTGCGGCAGCGGTAGCAGCCAGCATTTTTTTTTAAATTTAATTTTGAAAAAAGCAGAATGTTCTTTGCGCGGGGCCCCCTGAAACGCGGGGCCCTGTGCAAAAAACATTCTTGCTCAATGGACGGGCCGGCCCTGGTATGGAGTAAAGAACTATTAAAGCAATAAATAGTTTTGAAAAAAAAATGTTTTTTTCTAGACTGGTGAGGATTAGTCTTGATGGCCATGGGGAGTGGTTTACGTATGATTTGAATTTTCCCTTATAGAGGAGTCTCCTCCCAGAATTGTTGTATCTGGGCAGCCGGAAACCTCCCCTGTTCTGGAAAATGCTAGTTCTTCTCTAGTTTGTATCATTGTACTTCAGTAGGGGCACTGGATGACATCTGATGCTCAAAGCAGTGACATCCAAGCAGACTCGACATCTTTCTATAACATTAACCAAATTTAGGATTAATAAGGAATCTTTAAAGAAATTATGGGCAGGTAAATATGTAGGTCATTACTCATTCTTTTAAAATTGTAAGAGACAGGGAGGGTGAGGATGAGTGTGGTTTCTTTCTAGTTTATTGTAAATATGGAAAAGGTTCAATAGATTGTTCGCTGCTCTTATATGTAAAGTTAGCCGCAAGTTGTTCTCATCTGCTTGCCCTAGCATGTCTGGGGAGTCTGTAACTGGATTTGGAGGTCTCTGCAGTGCTGAATGTGGGCTGGTTTGCTGAGGGGCCAGGTTGGGCTGTTTGTTATTATTGATGATATTTTGTTGTTGTTGGTGTTTTGTTAATAAAGAGATTTAAATATAAAAATGTAAGAGATACTAATGCTTTGCCCAGAGGGAAAATGGATAGGACTGAGATGGACTGTGGATATATGTGCCAGGAATTCATTTTTAAATCTTGATGCATTCTTTATCCTGCATATTTTGTAACTGGAAAGAATATGGAGTAAAAATATTGGCTTGGCACTGGTGCCCTATATGCAGATATGTGTGCACATATGCACGCAATAGGATTATGCACAGCAAAATTGTATAATTTATTTTCAGATTCCATATCATTCAGGTCCATTAAAGTTACTGGACACAGCAATTTTGCACTCAGTTATTGTAATTGTTTATCAAATTTGATTAAGATTTGCTGGTAGGCATCTGCCTCACAGTCCATGACATTCCAGGATCTCGAGAGTGGTAAAAAGACGCCAGGAAACCAGAAAAAGGGCAAAGGGGACTGTCAGTGACATGTTGACTTCACGTTGCGGTCAGAGAAGCAAGGCAACACAAAGTGTAAAATGAAGACCTGTCAGACGGCTGCCTGGGTGAGAATGTTCACAGTCTTGGCAAGTGCATATATCAATATGATTTGCAAGGGATTGTGGGAAATGCAGTCCATTCACACCAGACACAGCTGCTCACAATAATTAGTTGAGCTTGAGTGTAAAGCCAATAAGATATTTATTTATGGGGTTATTTCTCCCAACACAGATATGCTTGGTAGCACATAAAACAGGATACTTGCTTGCAGTGTTAAACTTGGAAAAACAAAATCAGGAAAACAACAGTTGAACTTGTCAGGCAATCAAAGCAAAAGAATAAAGACCTGGTTGGGTAACAAACTGGTCTTTTCTGTAGGCTTTAGCTAATATTTTCTTAGCAGTGTTTCAAACAACAAGCAAAACCCACAAAGAAGGGAAAAACTGTTCTTTTCAGGTTAACTTCTTATATCTTCACACACAGACTCAGAAGTGATTCCCTCAGAACTCACAAGCAATTAGGTAAGGCTCAATTGCTAGCCGTTATCCAGCTGAAATCCCTTAGCTGGCTTGCTTTCTACTGCATGGCCCAAAAACCTACTCAGGAGCTTTTCTGAGTAGATTAAAGAACAAGTTTGTATTTCTTTGTGATGGTTGCTGTACTTTGTAACAGAAATTACCAAAGGAGTTTAGACAGAGAGCAATCCATGTATTCACAGCCTGTATCTAAGACTTCTCCCCCTTCCTCAACAATCATCGGTTCAATATCATGGATTGGCACAGAGGAATTTCTCAATGGAGCACTTTCAGGAGAATACTTGTTTCCCTGCTGTCTTTCAAGGTTATAGCTAGGGCATAGATCAGTGTTCATACCTGAGCTTCCATTGCTGTTAGAGTTCCTCTCTAAATAGCCTGGCCAGTAGGTAGTCCAGTTTTTATGTCCAGCCTTCCAATCCAGATCCCTGGACACTGGATCTCTCTTCACATACCTTCTGGCACGGGTCCTAGGGTCCCTTCCAAGTGCAGCCGTCTCCCTCACAGGTACCTTCTGGAGATTCCTAGCCCTGCAGCACCATTCCTCTGGCTTTCCCCAGTCCAATGGTGTAAGCTTGCCTTTTGAATGTCTCCCAGTATACGTACTGCTCTGGACTCCTTTAGACCTCCCAAATGCTTTTCTCTTCTTTCTTCCAAAGGGTTTCTTGCCCTCTCGGTCCGTCCGCTCTGGCTTCTGCTTCTGACGATCCTCCAGATGATGAAGCTGTCCAAGATGAGGATATCCAAGCTGATTCTGAGGATCTCCCAGATGAAACTGAGGATAATTCTCTGTAGAATAAACTCTACCTTTATTCTGCTTTGATGAGTGCTCCACCCTAGCACAGCGCAGCTGTGCTGAATCAGGCCCTGCCCTTTGAGATGAGTGCTTGGGGATTACCTCATAGCCCTCCTGATTGAACACACGTTTCCCCACTTCAGCTCCTCTAATGGCTGTTGGAAACCTGGTGCATTCTGGGACTGGTAGTCCTTTATGGGAAAATTCTGTTTTCTTATTTCTACCAGAACTGACAGGTTGCTTGTTCAGAGTCACTTCACCTTTTTTATAGCTCCTTCCTGAGCTATGATAAGCTTCCTTATCACAGACCCTAAGGCAATGGACAACAACAACATTGACAGGAAAACTCTAAGACATGGAGAGATGGGCAGCGAAGTACCAATGTTGATAGGTAGATCCCAAGGCATTGCGGGGGGGGGGGGGGGGGAGAGGAGCAGAGAAGTACAGGCATTGGAAGAAAGATTCCAAACCCAAAGAAACACGAATAAGGTTATTAGGTCAGTGCCAGAGTTCAGTGAGAAAATAAGCCCATTTGAGGAATGCAGATAAGACTGAGTGTCTCCGTAGACAGATTTAGCCAGGAGAATTGAGCTGCATGGCTTCCACTACTGTCACTATGCTCATGTAACCCCTCTTCTCAAGTCACTTCACTGGCTCCCTATCCATTTCTGCATCCAGTTCAAACTTCTCCTACTTACCTACAAGTGCATTCATTCAGCAGCTCTTCACTACCTTTCTACCAGTTGGACCACAGGAGCAGGACTTTAAAATTTGAAAGCATCTTCAGGCACGGGAACCAGCACTAGAGCCCTGAACAGCATCGGGGAAGGGAGCAGGAGGAGAAACCCCTCCCCACTCCCTACCACAAGGCCAATCAGCCATAGGAGCAGGACTTTGAAATTTGAAAGCACCTTCAGGCTCCCCTGCATCTGAGGGCTTCGCTAGAGGGCCTTTTGGCGGGACCTCGCCGGGCCCGAGGGAGCATATGCAGAAAATCTACAACACTTAACTGCCAAAGTCAACACTCTGATGACTGTTAGTAGACCATATTTATCTACAAATCGTTACTTCAACACAGCAGCAGAGTCCACGCAGAGGAGTGCAGAAATCGGAGATTCAGCTCATAACCACTAATAGTCAAGCATCACAGATCCCTAGAACGCGAACAAAACAGGTAAAGAAAAACAAAACCATGGAGCCTAAGGTATATATAACCATGCTCTGTATGTTCACTCTATTACTGCTAGTCTCCCATACAAACTCACTCACCCAGCATAATCAACGGATACCAATCATAAATCACCAAGATATAATCAGAATAACCACAATACAAGGCAAAACCAATTGGCAATGTCATAGTAACACAGGCTAGTACGTATTGCCACATGCTGACAACCTCTGCACAATAAACTAGATAAGAGAAGTAACACAGATAGATTGTTGTTGTTTGGTGAATGCAAGATCAATAAACAACAAGATTCCAATTATAGTAACCACATTCAAAATAACAAACCAGACATTGTTTATCATGGAAACCTGACTACTAGAGACTGATAATATACTTCTTAACCAAATGAAGCTTCCAAACTATGACATTGCCCATTGCCCAAGACATGTAAAAAAGAGGAGGACATGTACAGCTGTCTGATCGGCGTCCAGCACCAGGGAGCAGGCAATGAAGCCCCTCCCGCTCCCTTGCACCAGAGGGCAAGCAGGCCCAACACAAGGACTCATCTGCAAGTGTTGGAAGGCACACCAGTGTCTGAGAGCCTCACCAGAGGGCCCTTTGAGGTGGCCCTTAGGCGAGGGCCAAGGAGGGGACCTCCAAGACAAACAGAGATACAGCCACCCCCAACCAGACCTGCTGTAACAGAAAATCCTCACTTTGCCTGCACAACACTACAGCAGCAGAAACCAACACTGCAGTGCACAGCAACCAGACTCATGTCCTAAACCACCCCACCCATAACCACAAAGATATTATACAGTCCACACAGCTTCACAATGGGGCACCACACAGCACTATTACTCAAAGGTAAGAGCTTCCATTATAACTATCAACATCAAGAGATAAATAACTTACCACATCTCTAAATAGAAAGCCTACCATACATCAAGGTACTATTGCCATAACTACATGAAATGCAGTGGATTAACATTAGTTCACTTTTCCTCCAAATAATAATTCTAAGATCATCCAGATCCACACCAATTTGGAACGGCTCGATTCCAATTCTACACAGAGAGAGATACCATCTAGCAACTCTACAAATGCACCCTCACCCACAGAGGAGACAACGCCTTATTCCAGTATACACAATAGCATGTCCACAAGCGCACCCCACAGTTGTACAGCACCCTCAAATAATCAAATGCTCACTAGTAAATGCACGCTCCATCTGAAATGAAATCCACATCATTTCAGATTATGTACACCAGGCATGTCCAACTTCGAACAGGTCGTGATCTACTTTTTCCGGCCAAAAGTGCCGGTGATCTACCACCATGAAAATTAAGTTTCAAATTAGTTTCAAATTAAATTTTAACCCAATAAAGTTGGAGGATTCACCCTCCCCCATTTTTAATGAACCTTCTGTCATTTACTTGGATGTGATCAGCTGTTAAGCAAATTAAGCAAAAACAAAACAGAGAGACAAAGATCCAGTAAGAACTGCGAGGGGAAATGGAAAGTACATTTTTTCTTAGTTTTATTGAGTAATAACTTTCTTTAACCGTCTTAATAACTTTCTTTAACTTTTATTGAATAATTTGTGTTAAATTTAGGTTGAGTATTGATCCAGGCTGATCTTGCACAATCTTTAATATTTCGCTCTTGCTCATTAGTGAGACATCTGAGTCTGTATGTCATCCACCAGCTTTTTGAAGTTGGGTGAATATTGCGTGAGGGCCGGTCTTAGGGAATCGTGGAGATGTTCATCTGTCATGTTGGAACGTTGTGTACTCGTCATTTTCAGATGGGAAAACGCAGATTCACACAAATAAGTTGAACCGAAACAGGAGTGTACAGCTTCACTGCATCTTCTCAAGTTGCGAAATTTGTCTCTAGGCACTAGCTTCCAAAACGATTCTTGCTCAGCACGGGTCTTGAGAAAAATGTCATTTTTAAGGGTTAATAATTTGTTTTCAAGAGACGGCTTGTTCAATGAGTACTTTTTACTGATAGCAGCTGCAGTTTCTTTAATATCCACATCTACTTTGAATGGGTATGACAAGTACTCCATAACTGTTCCAATTTTTTGGAAGTCAAAGAATCTATTTTCAAATTCCTGGATAACAGAACAGATTTCTGTCACGTACTTCTCGTTCTGAAAAACAAAATTTGGATATTGTCCCAGATGGTCCTGCGTATTAGGAAAATGATCAAATGTGGTGTTTGCAAGGTCAGTCATCATTAGCTCGAATTTGCTCTTGTAGAATGAAACTGTACTCATCATCTCGCCAATGCATTTGTTTTTACCTTATAGTTCAAGGTTCATATCACTTAGTTTGCCTGTAAAGTCTGCGAGAAATGCCAGATCATATATAACCACTCCTCATCTTCCAACTCTGCTTGGTCATCTCCCCTCTCCTTCAAAAAACTTATTTCATTCAGCAAATCACGAAATCTTTGCAGAAATTTGTGCCTACTTAGCCACCTTACATCTGTGTGCAAAATGATTTCCGCTGCCCCTTCATCCAAGAGTAAGATTGAAAAGCCATCTTTGAAGTGATCTTCCACAAACCAATACCTCTCAAACAGCATGCCAAAGAACATTCAAATGCTTCAGCCCGTCCCTCTGGAACTTATTCCCACATCAATTAAGATCAATTAAGGACACTTCTGACTTGTGGAAAAAGCTAAAACACCACCTGTTCACTGAATACTTCAGTACAACACTGGGCATGCAGCCTTAACACACAAATACTTCTGCCAATCACCCCTCCCACATTATTGTATGCTACCTAAACTGAGTACCCTATATTACAAATGGAAATAATTGTTGTTAAAATGTTACACAGTTCAAGTTTGTGATGTATAAAGTTATACTGTTAACTGTTCTATGTAAAATTGTTCTGTTCAATGTAAATTGTCTTGATAATACTGAAAGGCAGTATATAAGAAATGCTAAATAAATAAGGAAGAATTAAATACATCATACTCATCCGCGGTTAGCACAGATGTCTCTCTTTATTAAAACATTTGATAGACCGCCCATCGGGAGCCATCTGGGTGTTTTATAATAGCAATAATATATATAAGAAAAGCCAGAAACAGAAAAGGAACTACAGTGCCAGACAGGAAAGTGCACACCCATACAGGACTAAAGAGGAAAAGAGCCTAAGTGGAAGGAGAGGAGGAAACAGTGGGGTCAGGGAAAGGGAGGTTATAGGCAGTACAGAAGAGGTGGGTTTTCAGAAGAGACTTGCATATGGGAAATGATTCTTCTTGACTGATTAGAGGAGGAAGGGAATTCCACAGTGATGGGGCTAGAAAAAAGAAGGCGGCATGCCGGGTTTGCTCTAGGCTGGTACGGGCAGGAGAGGGGAGGTCAAGGCGGTTGGTATGCAGGGACCGGAGGCTACAAAGTGCGAGATACTCAGGGTGTGCTGCTGCAGGGCCCTGTGTGTTAAGATTAGGAGCTTGAAGGTAATGCGGTAGGGGAAGGGGAGCCGATGCAGATGGATCAAGGAGGGAGTGATGTGATTGAAGCGAGGAGTATGCGTGAGGAGATGAACGGCGGTGTTCTAAATTATCTGTAGACAGTGAAGTTGATGGTGGGGGATACCGGCAAAAACAACATTACAATAATCGAGACGCAAAATTACTAGAGAGAGAAGACGAGTTGTGAGGGATGCTGGGAAGAGCACAGGACTGATGGCTCAAATCTGACAAAGTAACCTCCAGGTACTGGAGTGAGGTTACAGGGGGATTGGGGCATCCAAAAGAGGAGGGGAGAGGTCCGGTTGGGGACCACCATGGGTGAGCCACTTTGCAGACATTTTGACTGGATTGAGGTGGAGTAAATTAGAAGATAGCCAGGTGGTGACAAGTGAGAGACGATCATGAGGGGGGGGGGGGGGGGAGAGATACGGATTCTCAGGGGAGGCGTGGTGTAGAAGAAGGATATCAGCATAGTAGTAAGCCGAGATCCCAGATTGTTGCACCAGGAGAGTGAGGGGAACCAGGAAAATGTTAAATAGAAGGGGGCCAGAACAGAGCCCTGGGAATCGCACAGCTAAGTGGTAAAGGAGAGGAGGTGTGGGCATTAGAAACCACAGAGAAGGAGCGGGAATAGAGGAAGGAGTGGAACCATCGGAAAACCATCCCCTGAAGACCTGCAGTTCTGAGATATGGGCTAGATATGTTGATAATTGAAAACAAGCACCTTGTATTCAACCTACTTTATAGATCCCCAGCCTCGGATCCAAACAATATTTCCACAATTCTGGAATCAACCTGTTCAGATAAACCAATTAACGAACATCTTATTTTGCTAGGTGACTTTAATTTAACATCGCTGCACCATAGCCATGCTTCTACATTCCTGAACACAAGGATGATATGGGCTTCCAACAGATCATTAATGCTACCACACATAATAAGGGAAACAAATTAGACCTCATATTCCTACCTAACAACATAGAAACATGACAGCAAAAAAAGACCTCATGGACTATCTAGTCTACCCTTCCATATCACCCACTATAAGAGTCCCCTTCTTTCCTTTAGAGAGCCTCTGTTTGTCCCATATATTTTTTTTTTAGATACTGTCATCTCTACCACCTCCACTGGGAGACTATTCCACGCATATACCAGTCTGTAAAGAAATATTTCTGCATATTACTGCTGAATCTATCCCCTTTCACCCTCATCCTATGTCCCCTTGTAACAGAGCTTGCTTTCAATTGAAAGAAGCTCTCTCCCTGTGCATTTATGCCACAGATGTATTTAAATGTCTCAATCATATCACCTCTGTCCCACCTTTCCTCTAAAGTATACATATTAAGGTCCTTAAGTCTGTCCTCATATGCTTTATAACGAAGACCATTAACCATTTTAGTAGCCACCTTCTGCACTGACTCCAACCTGTTTATATTCTTTTGAAGGTGCGGTCTCCATACTTGCACACAATACTCCAAATGAGGTCGCACCAAAGACTTATACCACGGCACTGTCGCCTCTCTTCTGCTGGTCATTCCTCTCCCTATGCACCCAAGAATCCTCCTCGCTTTTGCCGTCACCTTTTCTATCTGTTTTAGCTACTTTGAGATTGTCAAACACAAACACTATCATGTCTAGGTCCCGTTATTTTGTGGATAGAAGTACTTCACCCTCCCTATAGTATACCGCTCCCTTGGATTGTTGCAGTCCAGATGCATGACCCTACATTTTTTAGCATTAAAACTCAGTTGCCAAATTCTAGACCATTCTTCAAGCTTAGCTAGATCCCTCCTCTTGTTATCTACACCTTCGTGGGTGTTGCAGATTTTGGTATAATCCACAAGGAGGCAAACCTTACCCGACATCCCTTCCGCAATATCACTAACAAAGATGTTAAAAAGAATTGGACCAAGGACAGATCCCTGCGACACTCCACTGGTAACTAACTTCTCCTCAGAGTGAACTCCGTTTACTCTGTACCCTTTGTTGCCTCCCACTTAACCAGTTTCTAACCCAAGCAGTAACTTTAGGTTCCATCCCTAAGGTGCCTATTTATTTATTTAACTAGTTTTTTATACCACCTTATCCTGAAATCAAAGCGGTTTACATTAAACTCAGAACATGAACACGATACATTATAATTAGTTTGGGGTGAACAGGGGAGAACTGTTTACAACTTGTTCAACATATTTACACAATAACAAGAGGTTGTGTTTGTTCGGATATGAATAGGCATTTGTGTCCATATCGGTCAGTCAAGGAGTTTTGGTTGGGGGGGAGAAACTGTAAGTTTAGGTGATGTGACCATAGTGTTCTATGCTTAGTTTGTTTATAAGTCGCCTGTGTGAAACAGTGTCAAAGGCTTTACTGAAATCTAAATACACCACATCTAGGGCTCTCCCTCGGTCCAACTTTCTGTTCACCTAGTCAAAGAAATCAATCAAATTTGTCTGACAAGACCTGCCCATGGTGAATCCATGCGGCCTCGGATCCTGCAATCTGTTGGAATCCAGAAACCTCACTTCTTTTTCAGCAGTGTTTCCAATAATTTACTCAAAACCGAGATTAAACTAACCGGCCTATAGTTTTCAACCACATCCTTACTTCTGCTTTTGTGTAAAGGGACCACATGTGCCTCTCTCCAGTCCTCTGGCACCACCCCCGACTCCAAAGAGGCATTGAAAAGGTCAGTCAGTGGAGCTGCTAGAATGTCCCCAAGTTTCTTCAGTATTCTTGGATGTATCCCATCTGGTCCCATCACTTTGTCCACTTTTAGTTTAGCTAGGTCCTCACGAACACAATCCTCTGAAAATTGTTTGAGATGCCTCTTACTTTTGTTCCTGTTTGTGGGTATTGACTGAGGTCCTGCTCCCGGCTCTTCATCTGTGAATACAGAACAGAAATATTTGTTAAGCAATTCCGCTTTATCCTTATCAGCTTCTACATATTCCTCCCCTTCACCCTTGAGTCTGACAATACCACTTTTGCCCTTCCTCCTCTCACTAACATATCTGAAAAATGTCTTATCCCCCATTTTATTGCTTTGGCTATTTCTTCTTCTTTTTGTACCTTTGCTTTCTTGACTACTTTGCCAGCCTCTCTGTTTTTCCAAATATAGATGCCTGTCTTCTCTCTGTGATCTCTTGTATTTCATGAAGGCCTCCCTCTTTTTCTTCCTCTTTTCAGATACCTCTTTTGAGGACCATAGCGGCCTCCTTTTCCTTTTCTTTTTATTTACCATTCTAACAAAAAGGTTGGTTGCCCTTAAAATATCCCCTTTCAGTTTTGCCCATTGTTTTTCTACATTCCCCAGCTGTTCCCATCCCATTAAAGACTTATTGAGCTGTTGGCCCATCTTGGTAAAGTTAGTTTTTCTAAAGTCCAAGACCCTCGCTTTTGAATGGATTTTATTACCCCTAGTTCTATTACTGAACTACACCATCTGGTGATCACTGTATGCGAGATGATCTCCCACTATAACATCAGAAACACTTATTGGTAAGCACCAAGTCCAGTATGGGCCCCTTCATGTGTGGGTTCTCTTACCAGTTTCCTGAATACTTCTTCCTGTAAAGAATCCAGGATCTCCTTGCTTCTAGATGGCACCGCAGCAAGGATGTGCCAATCAACATCTGGCATATTGAAATCTCCTATCAGAAGCACTTCCCCTTTCCTGGAAATGCTGCTTATGTCTTCCATTAAATCTCTTTCCACATCCTTTCCCTGGGATGGAGGTCTGTATATCACACCAATGCAAATTGATTTCTCTTTCCCTCTTTCTAGATTAACCCATACTGCCTTCTCTCTCCCTTTTTAAGCCCTGTATTTCCATAGCTTTAATATTATTTTTTGCATATAGTGCCACTCCTCCTCCCCTTCTTCCTACCCTGTCCTTTCTGAATAGTGAATAGGCTGGTATAGTTATATGCTAGTCTTTGGTTGTCCGTGAACCATGTCTCTGTAACTTTCACTAAATCCAAGTCAGCCTCTCCCATTAAAGCCTCAACATCTGGGATTTTATTTCCCATCCTACTTACATCAATAGACACTGCTTTCCAGATGTTGCCCCTTCTACCTATTTCTATAAAGGTATTTAATGTTTCACTTACCTGGTGGCTTTCTTCACCCATTCCCAATGAATCTAGTTTAAAGCCCTCTTCAGTTGGTTAGCCAGTCTGCTACTGAAGACATGTCAACCCTTCTTGGACAGATGGACACCATCTCTGCTCAGCAGCCCTTGGAACATCATCCTATGGTCCAGGAAAACCAAATGCTCTCAAAGACACTATCCATGCAACCATGCATTTATCTCCAGATGCAAGCTTCTCTGCCCTGGCCTTTACCCTCAACAGGAAAGATTGAAGAGAAAACCACCTGCACCCCTATCTGCTTCATCGTCTGTCCCAGAGCCATGAAGTCACTCTTGATATGCTCAGAGGGATACCTGGCAGTATCATTTGTGCCTACATGGATGAGCAACAATGGGTAATGGTCAATAGGCTTGATGAGTCTCAGCAAACTCTCCGTAACATCTTGGATTTTGGCACATAGCAAACAGCATGCCTCTCTGGACATCAAGTCTGGTCAGTACCACCATCACTACCCTTTGCTTCCTAGTGGTCACTGATTCAGCAACTTTGGGGTGCTTGAGCTATGATTCTTCCCTTTCCTGGGATGCCACCTCCTCCTCTACCTCCAGGGCTGCATAGTGGTTCTTCAATTCAAGGGCTTGAGGAGTTGGATTGGTGATTCTGCAGGCTCTGTAACTCGTGTCCAATCTTGGTCCTTCTGTAGGTTCCCATCCTCTCCTCTGCTGGAGAGCTTGGATGTTTCAAGATGCATCTCATCAATGTACCTTTCACTGTCTTGAATGCTTCTCAGCCTTGCCACCTCTTCTCTGAGCTTTTCCACCTGTTTCCTGAGAGCTTCTGCATGTAGTCATCCTGCACATGGAACCAGTCCTTCAACTGGCATTGGGATCTCTGGACAGAGGTAGAAGCTATAGCGGGGGTAGAAGCTATAGCGGGGTTAACAGCTTTGGCGATACAATTTTTCCCCGCCATTGTTTAGTTGGTGGAGCTTTGGTACCTTGCTTTGAAATGGAGAGACCCTGTTAGGAATGCCTGGGAAGATTCTGAAGACTTTTATGCAGTCCTCAGTTCTTTCACAGGCTGATCAGGCCCACTAACCCCTGATGAGATGTGAGTGGCTTCAAGAAGCTGAGAAAAAGAGAAACTAACAGCAGAGTTTTAAAATTACACCACTAAAAGACAAACTCTAAAAATGTGGATCAAAACCCTTTTAAGAACTCTCAGGCAGAGAGCTAGACATATATGCAATGTCTCCGTAATCCCCAGTCCAAATACAACTGATATCATAGTCGGATCACCATTTAATTTATTTCTCTATGGAACACCAGATACCCAGTCATAGAGGCTTAAGGACCGAAAATGCAGAGCGCAGGTTTAAAAGATTCGATAAAGACGCATTCTTCTTATGAGCATGACTAGACCGGGATTCATTATACCAATATTAATGTGGGAATTAGAAGAATATGGCAGACTGTCTGGATTTACTATAAACTGGGCAAAATCTGAAATATTGAATTTGTCAATAAAAAAGGAAGTGCAGGAAATACAAAAGAAATACCCACTTAGGTGGGCTCGGGGGCTAATTCGGTATTTAGGGATTCAAATAAGTAACAGGTTGGAATCATTATATGACTTAAATTATTTAAAGCTATTTGGGCAAGTGGAGAGTTTGTTGAATGGGTGGGGCAAGGCTATCTGTCCTTGTTTGGATGTATTGCTGTTATAAAAATGATGCTACTACTTAGATTTCTGTTCCTGTTTCAAACATTGCCAATACAGGTGCCGCATAGAAAGCTAAAGCATATGCAAAGAATCATTAATCGCTTTATGTGGCAAAATAGGAGTCCCAGGGTAGCTTTCTCAATCATGCAGAGAGCAAAGGGGGAGGGGGGCTTGGGGTTCCTAACTTTAGAAAATATTACATGGCAGCACAGTTGAAAACGATATATGAATGGCAGAGAGAAACAGAAGCATTGGGTCCCAATGGAAGACGACTCAGTAAGGGGAGTGGGATTGGAGAAGATAGTATGGAAGGGAAGCAAAGTATTGGAAGTGACCACCTTAAATTTATTTATTTATTTACCATTTCTTATATACTGCACTATTCAGCATCAGCGCGGTTTACATGGAACAGAACAATCAGACAGGGTACATAAGTCTGAGTTTACAATTAACATGGGAACCAAACTAGGATAACAAAAGGTAACTATTTACACAACGGTGTCATAGAAAAAGAAAAAACATAGCATGAGATTCAATGGTCAAGGACCCCTTGCATGGTGTGGTAAACCCCATAATTGCGCATAATTTGAAGTTTTTGAAACAAAATAGGAAAATATTAATACAAGACAAAGAATACATACAAGGTATGACACTAGTGGCATGCTTTGAGAGGTCCACAGGAAATGTGGTCATTGTGCTTTTTGTATAGTTGCATGGGAAATTGATTGTTTTTCCTATAAGGGTAAGCAATATTATATCTCCAGGAACAAGCAGGAATGTAGTCCTCACATATGGGTATCGTCGGTACCGACGGAGCCTGTGTGGGAACGCTCCCCAGCGTCCAATAGGAACGCTTTTGGGAGCATCCCTCAGCACATGCGTGCTGCCTTCCTGCCTTTCCAACTGTCCCTCTTCAGTTCTTTGTTTTCCGTCTTTAAAATTCTTTCTTGTGGTCTCGTTTGCCTACCGCATGACGCCTACCGGTACTGCCGGTTCTTTTCTTTTCAGAAACTTTCCTGTTTTGGTGCTAGGCGCCATTTTGGGCATTAGGCCCCATTTTTCCAAAATCATGGAAAAGCCAACTAGTGGTTTTAAAAAATGTGCTAAGTGTGGCGGTATCATTTCTGTCACTGACACCCATGATTGGTGTCTAAAATGTTTAGGACCTGATCATTCTCCAACTGAATGTCTCTCCTGCATGGGAATGACCAAAAGAGGAAGACAGAACCGGGCCACAAAGTTCGGTACCCTCTTTTCTTCAGATGCCAGATCTATTGCATCGACATCGTCAAGGGCCTCTTTTTCTTCCCATGGATCTCAGGTAACTAAACATAAAAGCCGGTCCTCAAAGGGTAGTTCTCCTGCTAAGCATCGAGAGGCCATTGGCATTGCCCTTGAGGGAACCACACTGGCAAAACAGCCCCGGCGGGAGGCTTCGGCTTCCAAAGCATCGATGGGGCTTCAGGATGTTCTTGAGGCCTCAACCTCACAAGAACTACCTGTGCCATGCTCAGGGGTTCCGGCTGTTCTTACCGGTACCGACACCCAGGCATCGGCAGCGTCAATAGACCAGAGATTTCTTGCTATCGAACGCAGTATCGCAGCTCTTCTCTCAGCTGCGGTACCGGTGGTCCCAAGGGCACCGGTGCCGACATCGTGTCGATGCCGGTACCGACATCGGTACAGACACTGGTACAGACACCGGTACCGACACCGACGATGCCGGTACCGATGGTAACTCTTCCCATTCCACCTCCGGCTTGAGTGGATAAAGTGGTACCGGGTCAGCGGGCGTCGGGTTTAGCTTACTTTGCTGGCGGATCTTTTTGATATTTGTTTTTGAAGAATGAATGATTTCTCTGTAGGATTGTTTTGTAGAAATTTGTGGTGTTAATTCTTGAGAAAAGTCGTACAATTTAGATTTTTCCATATTGTTAATAGAGGATTAGGGCAAATCGTTGATGTTTTTTGTCAAGGATGACGACACTGACCCTTTTGGGTAAATCGGTGCCCTTGCAGATTCTGAGATTTTCTCTCCTCTGATTTTGTGCTTAAAGAAAGGTGTTAAAGTGTGGTTAGTAAGTAGAGAATTTTTTGTTATTTTATTGAAGCATTGTGATTTTACTCTGAAAGGGCCCAATAATATTATTGTATGCTTTGAGAAGGGGCAGGGGCCGGGAGTGAGGGTATTGAGAAGATGGGCAAACTTGGGACTAACACTTCTTTCCCAAATAGTTGCTAAAAAGGGAGTTAGAGATTTTGCGGGTATTAAGTATCTATACGGGTTAACAAGAAATGATTACTTTTTGCGACAGCAGAATGTATGGAAGGATTTATGGGAAAATAGGGGGTGTTTGGTGCCCTAGTTTCAGGACAGCTAGGCCAAAAAGGAGCTTTGTCTAAGATATATAAAGGGTTAATGGAGGGAGGAGAGGGTAAATTAGAGTTTATGAAGAAATGGGAGGAAGATTTAGGGGCGCAATGGAATGAAGATGAGTGGGAAAAGGTAATACAGACAGTGGCAGGCATATCAATAGCCACTCAAATTAAAAAAAAAACCTCCTATACAGTGTTATATAGGTGGTATTGGATGCCGATTCGTAAAAGACGAGCATGATTGGGACAATCTAATTTGTGCTGGAGAGGCTGTCAAGAGAGAGGAGATATGCTACATATGTGGTGGAAGTGTGGAGAGATCCAAAAATACTGGGAAAGGGTGTTGGATATAATGAGATGACCGGGCATAGATTGCAGAGGAGGCCAGAGGTCTGCTTACTGCAACAGGTAGAGGAGGATATCTCGGAGAGGGAAAAGGGGGTATTACATCATTGTATAGTAACAGCAGCAAGGTGTGAGATAGCAAAATATTGGACAGGGTTGTCCACACCAAATAGTGAAGGCTTCATCAGAAGAATGGCAGAATTGTGTTTGATGCATCGGCTGATGAAGCTGAGGCAAGGGAAAGGGGAGAGGCGTGCAGAACAATGGAAGAGGGTATGGAGATGGCTGGGAACCTGGGAAGGGGGAGAAACGGTGAGGGGGGAGTAAAGGAGGGATGGAAAGAGCAAAGATTGTTGTTATTATGATGTCATGTTAATGTGATAAATAGGGAGAGTTTTATATATCTGCAATGATTACAACAGTTATGATGAGACATTGCAATAAAAAAATAAATGGAGGGGGAGGGGAGGAGGGGGAAGGTAGAAGAATAAGCATGACTGAAGTTGTAAATGCAAGGGGGGAACATAATAAATGGGATTGTGTAATTGTTGTAAAAGTTGCATAATGAGGTGCCAGAAGATGTTTGTGATATTAACGGAAATTATTAATAAAAAGTTAAATGGAAAAAAAAGACGCTTTCTTAAATGAGATTATACCAAGGTCACTTAAATGCAAATAGTTATGTAGATGACACAGATAAGATACTGAGCAACTGGAGCTCTGTGATAAGTATAGCAGCGTCATCTTCCAATCAGCAAACAAAAAAGAGCAAAAGAAGCTCACAGATGTCACTGAAAAAATAACTAAGAAAACTTAAAAGAACATGGAGAGTCACTAAATCACAAGATGATAGAATCCTATACATGAACACCCTCCAAATTTAACGTACAAACATAAATGACTATAAGAGAGAACATTACTCGAATCTCCAAGAAGATTATCCTGTATATATGTATTTATGTATATATGTAAATGAACTCCCCCATAGCTAAGAAGTGTTAACTCTGTATGATGTGCTTTTCTGACAATCTGTATGTAAACAAAATTTGTACCTGCCTTGATTCGGCAGTTTCACAATAGTAATCCTACCCGCTTCTGATCGCTGGAAGGAGCGGGCTACAAATGCTTGCTAAATAAATAAATAAATAAAAATAAATCTTATGAAATCCCTTAATTAACCAAGGGAACTTTTTGATATTGTAAAGTCCCTAGTTAGATCCCCCACAACAGTAGACCACAGATCCAGGGGCAGCTCAAGGTAATCTGCTGCCTGAGGCGAAGGATGAGATGGTGCCGCCGCCGCCCCCCCCGTAGGGGTGGGGGGCAGAGCTTTTTCAAAACTCCAGTCAGGGACTGGACTGAACCAAACCAAAAAGCTGATTAGATTATGTGGAGGAAATGCAAGATCTTTGCACACCAAGGAACTAAAAGAGAGCGAGAACCACAGCACAGTTTATAAAACAAAATTATAACTCCTTTTTCTTTTGTTATAAACTGTGTTATGGTTATTGCTTTTTCTTTTTCAACATATATTTTGCATCCACAGAACCCCCTTCAACAGTGGTTGCAGTGCAGAACTAGGACATTCACCCACAGAACGCAATATCTTAAAAATAAAAATCTGATTCTGATCATCTCACTAACAACACTAACTACATTTAAGATACTACACAACATGGCGCCTTCCCAACTAAATTCATTAATAACTATGCTACCAACTCAAGACAGAGGAGAGGATGGACACAAAATTCACTGGTAATGCCCACAGACTATAGAGAAACCGATATGTCAACAAGCAACAGGGCTTTTACTTTCTATGCTCCGATTCATTGGAACTCCCTACCTCACAACCTAAGAAACATAAATGACCTACTCGCCTTCCGGAAAAGAATCAAGACATACCTGTTTGTGGATAATTTCAAAATAAAATAGGAGGACAGAATATATTCCCCATGTAAACAAAAATGCAATTCATTACTCCCCTCATCCACAGACTCATACAATTGCACCATCGAGAATATACAAATAAACCAAACATCACGTTACACTTGCACTGCATCTGTAAATAGGTTCCCAGATTATGTCCAATATCATCATGCAACTCTAGCAATTCTCATGTAAATAAGTTACTATATTATTGACTTTCCTTTGCGTCCCTCTAGTCCAGTCCCGGAACCATAGAGTTGTCAACCTCCACCAGCAGCTTTGGAGACTGAAAGATGTCATCGTTCTGATGTCACTGGTACAAATAGGCAGGATCCGCCCCCTTTTACCAGTACTTTCAGTCTCCAAGCAGCTTGGAGGTTCTGAGCCCGAGACAGGGCTCAGGAGGAGCAAATAAGCAGAGCTTACTGGGTTTAGTTCCCCCTAGTTGGGTTGATTTTTGAGTGTTATTTTTTTTTCTTTTTGTCCTTAGGGTTTCCCTGTGGATGATTGCAGAGATCCTGTGCTGCTGAGGGCTTTTCTCTCTCATCTAGTGCAAACTCCCTCTCTCTCCCTTCCTTCCTTCCCTTTCCCTAACGTGGTCTCAGAGTGCCCCAGCATTTAAACGAGCACAGGAGGATGAAATGGCCTCCCTGCTCCCGATCCTGATTTGAAAGGGTGAGGAGCAGGTAGAAGGCAGAAGTGACTGTCGGCAGGAAGCCTCTGCTGCTGAGGTGACAGTCTGTGCCTGGAGCTGATGCCGATGGAAAAAAAGGCTGTGCTCCAGAGGTGCCTAGCGCTGCCCTTCCTCCCTCTCCTTTCAGAAACGTGGTGAGTACCCCTGGACTTCGGGGATCGCTGGGGGTAATGTAATTCTGCTAAGGGAGGTTTTTTGACAGCTTGGAGTTGGGAGAGGAAGCTGACCGCGTGGTTTTTTGCGGCGCGAACGTTGCGGCGGCCATCTTGGATGCCGTTTTTTCAGCGCCAATTTCTCTTGCCTTTTTCTATGCCTTAGAAGCTTCGTTTTTCATCGGGACTGCCAGGGGGCAGCTAGTTGGGACTTCCTTGTTGTGAATCAGTAAAAAAAAAAAAAAAAAAATCGAAGAGATTGGACAGAGGGCATTGTATAGCGCATAGGGCTATAAGGGAGTCCTTTACAGGCTTACTTTCCTGGGCTACAGTGCTAACAAGTATGCCTGCCAAGCCCCGCTGCCTTGTGTGTGGTGTGAGGCACGGGGAACTGCTGGAAGCGGGTGTGTGCAAGGCCTGCTCCGTAGAAGCAGTTGATATGGAGAAATCCTTGGGGGAGGGCTCGGGTAGTCAGCCGGAGGCTACCTTAGACGGCAGGGGATCAGGGCCTTCCTCCTTGGAGGTTTCGGAGCCGGTGGCAGGTCCGTCCGCGGCTTGGAGCGCCCCTTTGTCAGAGGGGGAGTCCCAGGGGCCTGGAGGGCCTGGGATTCCTGCAGATTTCTGCACCCTGATGCAGAAGGCCTTTGCCTTACTTCAGCCGGGGTTTGGAGCTTGGTCCCAGAGTTCCGCCGGTCGGAAAAGATTAGAGTCGGGGGGTCTTCTGGTAGGGGAGATTCCTCCGCCTAAGAGATGTAGAGAGAGCCTGGGCCCCTCCTCGGATGTGGAGTTGGAGGAGGAGGGGGGCTCCCAAGGCTTAGAGGTGGAAGACGTTTCCGAGGACGACTTGGAGGAAGGTGAATTGCTGGACGCGGAGCAGCATAGTCGATTGGTCCGCGTGTTCCGCAGAGAGGAACTACCAGCTTTGATTTCGGAAACACTTAAGGCTTTGAATATGCCCGCGGGGTCCACCTCCTCGGAGGAGGTGTTAGAGGATCCGCTCTTGCAGGCTGTACGAACCTCACAGCGAGTATTCCCGGTGCATAGGGTGTTTCGAAATATGATTCAGGAGGAATGGGACTCTCCGGAGTCGTTGTTGCGTGGGACCAGGGCCTTGGCCAGGTTATACCCTCTGTCCGAGCAGGATAGGGAAATTTTTCGTTCGCCCAGGGTGGATGCGGCGGTGTCGGCGGCGGTCACCAAGAAGACCACCATCCCGGTTGAGGGGGCCGCGGCGTTGAAAGACGGGCAGGACAGGAAATTGGATACCTTGCTGAAGCAGGTGTTTGATATGTGTGCTCTATCTCTGCAGGCCTCCATTGCAGGGGCTTGGGTGGCCCGAGGCTGTTTACGGTGGTCCCAGCGCCTTCAGGGATCCTCCTTGGAGGAGCAGACGGAGGATGTGACTCGGTTAGAGTCGGGCACGGCCTACTTGTCTGATATTCACTACAATTTAATCCGCGGTATGGCCAAAAGTATGGCCTCGGTAGTGGTGGCTCGCCGATATCTGTGGCTGCGTAACTGGTCAGCGGATGCCTCGTCTAAAGCGAGGCTTAGTAAGCTCCCGTTTAGAGGGAAACTGCTCTTTGGGGAAGATTTGGAGAAGTTGGTTAAGGACCTCGGGGAGTCCAAGGGGGGGTCGCCTCCCGGAGGATAAGCCAAAGCAGGTTCGTGGAGCTTCGGGGTCCAGGGGCCTCCCGAGGGATTTTCGTAGGTTTCGGACCTCTCGGTTTACTCAATCGCAGAGGGGCAGGTTTCCAGTTCGTGGCCAACCCTTTCGGGGATTCAGAGGGGCGGACAGAGGTTTTGGCCCCTTTCAGTCCTCCGGTGCCAAGAAGCCACAATGAGATAAGGCGGACTCAGGTGGTGGGGGTTCCCGTGGGCGGAAGGTTGCAGGAGTTCTTCCCTGCCTGGGTCCAAATCACTTCGGACCAGTGGGTGTTGGAGGTTATTCGGGACCGCTATGCTCTGGAGTTCCAGCGCCCCGTCTCAGATTCCTTTGTTCTTTCCCGGTGCAGAGCACCTCGAAAGCTCCGGGCGGTAGCCGTCACTCTGTGGCGTCTGCAGCAGCTAGGTGCGGTGGTGCCCGTTCCGGAGGACCAGTGCGGTTTGGGTCGGTACTCCATCTATTTCGTGGTGCCCAAGAAGGAGGGCACGTTTCGGCCGATTCTGGACCTCCAGCGCGTAAATCGTTGTCTCCGCGTGACGCATTTTCGAATGGAGACTTTGCGTTCCGTCATTGCGGCGGTTCGGTCCGGGGAATTTCTGACTTCATTGGATCTTACGGAAGCTTATCTACATATTCCCGTCTGGAAAGAGCATCAAAAGTTCCTGCGTTTTGCGGTACCGATGGGGCATTTTCAATTCCAGGCCTTGCCTTTCGGTCTAGTGACGGCTCCACGGACGTTCACCAAGGTGATGGTGGTGGTGGCGGCTGCGCTTCGCAAGGAGGGGATTCTGGTGCACCCTTACTTGGATGATTGGTTGATTCGGGCGAAGTCAAGGGAAGAGAGCATTGCAGCCACCGCCCGAGTGGTCGCCCTGTTGGAAAGTTTCGGTTGGGTGGTCAACATGGCGAAGAGCAGGCTAACCCCCTCCCAGACGCTGGAGTACTTGGGAGCGCGCTTCGAAACACAGCAAGGAGCGGTGTTTCTTCCCAGCAAAAGAGCGCAGGCGTTGCGGGAGCTCGTGCTAGGTTTTCTGAGACGCAAGGCGCCGACGGCCTGGCAGTATTTGCAGTTGCTGGGAACCATGGCGGCTGCAATCGACGTGGTGCGTTGGGCCAGGGCGCACATGAGGTCGTTGCAGAGTGCTCTCCTCCGGCGTTGGTCTCATCAGTGGGATGCGCTGTCGCAACGGCTGCCGTGTCCGCCGGAGGTGCGACGGGACCTTCTCTGGTGGTTGCGGCCAGACAGTCTGGTGAAAGGAGTGCCGCTGGAGCCTCCGTCCTGGAGGCTGGTCACGACCGATGCAAGTCTGACAGGATGGGGGGCGCATCTCGACGGGGCCTTTGCCCAAGGGATTTAGTCGCTGGAAGAACGACTGTGGTCCATCAACAGGTTGGAGATGCGAGCGGTGTATCGGGCTCTTCTGGAGTTCCAGGAGGTGTTGCGGTTAGAGGCGGTTCGCGTGCTGTCCGACAACGCAACGACCGTTGCCTATATCAATCGGCAGGGAGGCACGGGGAGTGCGCCTCTGGAGGCGGAGGCCAGGATCCTGCTGGCCTGGGCGGAGCAGAACTTGCAGGCGCTGTCAGCCCAGCACGTCGCCGGCGTAGACAATGTCGAGGCAGATTTTCTCAGCCGTCGCAGGGTGGACCCAGGGGAGTGGGCTCTGCACCCGGAGGTCTTCGTGTTGATTGTCAGCCGCTGGGGGGTCCCGGTGATGGATCTCATGGCGACCTTGGAGTCCGCGAAGGTGGAGCGTTTCTTCAGCAGACGCAGGGAGTGGATGGCGGAAGGCCTGGATGCCTTGGCACAGCGTTGGCCGGTAGAGGGTCTGCTTTATGTGTTTCCTCCCTGGGCGCTCATTGGCAGGGTGATTCAGCGCATAGAACGGCATCGGGGTCTAGTGGTGCTGGTAGCACCCGATTGGCCAAGGAGGCCGTGGTATGCGGACTTGGTTCGACTGTTAGCGGACGCCCCGCTGTGGCTTCCACTTCGCGAGGATCTGTTGCTGCAGGGGCCGCTGCGAATGCTGCAGGTGGGTCGATTCTCGCTTACGGCTTGGCTATTGAGCGGGCGCGGTTGACGGCCAGGGGCTATTCGGTGGTGGTCATCTCTACCCTTTTACGTGTGCGCAGACCGTCTACGTCCTTGGCGCATGTCCGCGTCTGGCGGGTCTTTGAAGCCTGGTGTACAGAGCGGGCTGTCTCTCCATTGAAAGCCTCTGTCCCTCATATCCTGTCCTTTTTACAGGCTGGGGTGGAGAAGGGGCTCGCGGCCAGTTACTTACGCGTGCAGCTTGCAGCTCTTTCCTGTTATCGCGGGAAGGTTCACGGTCAGGTGCTTGCGGCGCATGGTGATATTCGTCGTTTCCTGCGAGCAGTGCTATTGCTAAGACTGCCCCGGCGGCCGGTGATCCCTTCATGGGACCTCAATGTGGTCTTAGAAGCCTTGGTAGGTGATCCATTCGAGCCCTTAGGTAGGGCTTCGCTGAAGGATTTGACCCTGAAGACCGTTTTCCTGGTGGCTATTTGTTCTGCCAGAAGAATTTCTGAGTTGCAGGCGTTGTCGTGTCGGGAACCCTTCCTGTCCTTTTCGGGGGACAGGGTGGTTTTGCGTACGATCCCGGCGTTTTTACCCAAGGTGGTCTCTGATTTTCACGTGAATCAGGTGGTGTCGCTTCCGGTGTTTTCCGCGGAGCAGAAGGCTCAGTCGGGTGGTCGGTTGCATCGGTTGGATGTGCGGCGGGCGCTCAAGAAGTATCTCCGTAAGACCGCTTCCTTCCGTAAGTCCGACAGACTCTTTGTCACCTTTGGCGGTCCGCGAAACGGCGAGGCGGCGGCAAAATCCTCTATTTCTAGATGGCTGTAAGAGGCTATTGCTTCTGCCTACCTCTTGAAGGGCAAGGAGGTTCCGGTAGGTCTGAGGGCGCATTCCACTAGGGCGCAAGCGGCGTCGTGGGCGGAAGTTAGCTTAGTGCCAGTTGCGGATATTTGTCGAGCAGCGACGTGGTCCTCATTGCATTCGTTTGCCCGGCACTATCGCCTGGATGTGCAGGCACGGGGGGGATGGCCGTTTTGGTTCAGCGGTTCTTCAGGCTGGGCTTTCCGGTCCCTCCCGTTGATATTCACTGCTCTGTTACATCCTCTATGGTTCCAGGACTGGACTAGAGGGACGCAAAGGAAGAGTAAATTAGACTTACCTGCTAATTGTTGTTCCTTAAGGAACTCTAGTCCAGTCCCGGATCCCTCCCGTTTGTGGTGCGCAGCCTGAAGTTTCATGAGAAAGGAGAACAGGGAAGGTGCACAGGTGAGAGAAGAGATATTTGTAGCATCCTTTCACTCCGTTTGTCTACAGTCAGAAGATGAGATGGAAATAGTCCTCTATTTTTGGTTTTCCGCAGCAGGCCGCATTTTTTCCAGCGGTTCTTTTCTATTCTGCGGGTTTTATAAAAAAAAAAAAATCTAAGTAAATAAATGGTAAAGGGGGGACGCGTGTTGGGGGGGCAGTGCGGATTTTTGTTTTTTGGCGCTGCCTTCCCGTCTGTATATTCATATAGTGACATTTCCCATTATCTACTTATTTGTTGCTCTGCTGAGTCTGCTTTGTCAATAGGTGCTGGTGAAAGGGGGCGGATCCTGCCTATTTGTACCAGTGATATCAGAATGATGACATATTTCAGTCTCCAAAGCTGCTGGTGGAGGTTGACAACTCTATGGTTCCGGGACTGGACTAGAGTTCCTTAAGGAACAACAATTAGCAGGTAAGTCTTTCTCACAACTTTCTCACTCTTGGGCTTCCTTTGAACCTATTTCCACTCCTGAGCTCCATCATCTTATCTCTTCTTCAAAAAAAACTTTCTGTGCTCTAGACCCCATCCCCTCGTCTTGGCTTCTCACACCCTCCCTGGGTCTCCTTCCTTACATTCTAGTAATATTTAATTCTAGCCTGTCCACTGGGATTTTCCCGAATTCTTGGAAGCACGCTCTCATACGTCCTATTCTAAAAAATCCATCACTTGATCCCTTGGTCCCTGCCCACTTCCGTCCTGTCTCTAATCTTCCTTTCCTATCTAAACTGCTTGAGAAATTCGTTTTTGCTCAACTCTCCCATCACCTTGATTCTATTAATTTCCTTCACCCCCGTCAGTCTGGTTTTCGTCAAGGTCACAGCGTCGAAACTGTTCTTTTGGCTTTCACTAATGCTCTACACACTGCACACGACCGTGGTGATATATCGGTGGCGGTTGCTCTTGATCTTTCTGCAGCTTTTGATCTGGTTGACCACTCTCTTCTTCTTCAACGTTTGCGGGATGCGGGCCTTTGTAGCACTGTTCACCACTGGTTTCACTCTTTCCTCTCTTCTAGATCTTGTGCAGTCCTCTCATCTTCAGCTTCCATCCCCCCCTCTGAATCACATCACCTTTCTTGTGGGGTCCCTCAGGGATCTGTCCTTGCCCCACTTCTTTTCAACCTTTTCCTCGCCCCTCTTGCCTCCCTGATCCAACAGTTTGGTCTGTCTGCTTTTCTTTACGCCGACGATATTCTCCTGTTACATCACACCTCGCCCACTTGTCCCGATCTCACCACTCTCGACTCCTGTCTCTCAGCTGTGTCACAATGGTTAACTCTTAACTGTCTCCACCTAAATCTTACTAAGACTCTCGCTATCTGGTTCTCTCACAACAGCCCTCCTCCCACAATGGCTCCTTCCTTTTCTGGTGCTCCCGTCCCTCTCGTCTCCACATTCCGCTATCTGGGTGTATATTTCGACTCTGATCTATCTTTTCGTTCGCATATTTCTCACATCACTAAAACCTCTTTCTTCTCCCTTCGTCAAATTCGCTCTATTCGTCCCTTCCTCTCCCCCTCTGCCCTCACTACTCTGGTTCTATCTCTGGTTATGTCTCGTGTGGATTTTTCTAACTCCCTATTTATCGGTCTTCCTAAATACCAACTCTCTCGTCTTCAACGTATTCAAAACACTGCGGCACGCCTCCTCACCCACTCATCACTTCGGGACCATATCACTCCCCTTCTTTTTCGTCTCCACTGGATGCCTGTCCCCTTTCGTGCCATCTTTAAACTTCTCATCCTGGTACATAAAGCATTTCACACTAGCACTCCACAGTATCTTACGGATCTCATTTACTTTCACTCCCCCAGGCACACCCCTCGATCCTTTCATCTTAACCGCCTTACCTTGCCTTCCCCTTCCCGTGCTCACCTGCAATCCACACGCTCCTCTGCCTTCTTTTTTGCTGGACCCGCTGCTTGGAATGCCCTCCCCCCTCCCCTCCGTTTGGAACCACACTTCAACATATTCAAAAAGAATCTGAAGACCCACCTGTTTTCCCTAGCGTTTGATGTTCCTTCCCCTTTCGTGTGGCGGGGTGGGGGGTCTCCCCGCCCCCGATTATCCTCTCCCTATGTCTCGTCTTACTTTTACTATCTCTGTCCTTTTGAAGAATTGTACATTTCCTTTCTTTTTAATTGGCCATTGGCCTCCTTTTACGAATTATTTTAATTGTGCACCGCCTTGACTGTATATGAAAGGCGGTTTTTATCAAATGCAATAAAACATAAAACATAAAACATAAAACATTTACTCTTACTTATGTTTGTTCATAACAGTTACAATGTTAGAACATTTACAGTAAACATAAGTGATACTAAGTTCTTCTTAAGTTAAATATAAACCGCCTTGATTAGGACAACAAAGTGGTATATAAAACTCGCAAAATAAATCTCACTCCTCCTTGGGAACTCTGCTCCTTCTCTGCCACTGCCAACTCCAGACTTCATTTGTTCCACCTTGCAGCTCCATATGCCTAGAATAGGCTTACCTGACTCATTGTATCGGGCTCCTTCTTTGGCTCTATTCGTCCAGGCTGAAGACTCATCTCTTTGAGACTGCTTTTGGATCCTAATGCTCCTCATTCTCTCTTGTCCATACTGTAGTCCCCAGGTCTGCAATGTTTTTTCATCTTGATTACATTGTAAGCTCTGATGAGCACGGACTGTCTCTTTCATCTATATGTACAGCGCTGCGTACAGCTTGTAACACTATACAAATGATTAGTAGTAGTAATAGCATGAAATGTGTTAGCCTAGGTTCAAATGATGTTGTGGAGGGCACGCGGTAATTGGGCGTTAGAAGATACAACAATCATTTCCTCTCGGAGCTGTGTAGTGAAGGAAACCCAAAGGCACCACAGAAAGAGCAAAGAAGCACCAGCAACTGTGGAATAAAAAAAAAAGACACCAAGAAGGGTATGAAGCAGGCAAAGGAATATGATTGGTATCTGTGTAGAAAGACACTGATTGTAGAGGATGTAAATTGATGGCATGTCTGATACAAAGTGTAAACAATGTTAGGAAGAGGCAGCAATGTCAGAAAATGGAGAAGGGCACAGTAAAAGCTTTATGCCAACAATTCCCCTGTAATATCAGCATGAAAAGTAAAACAGTCTTCAAGTATAAACCGAAGCATAGTTACAACCATTATATTTAAAGGTCTGTTCATGAAATTCCTTTTAAACAATTTTTTAACTTCTTTAGTAGCATTTACAAGTATATCGATCAAAGCACATTTGTTAACTTGCGTAAGTAAGTAAATGATGAATTCTGTCTGTATCTTTTTTTGGCGTCAGATGAAGGTCTTCTAAAGTTGTGTATGTCTGCCTATCTTGAAAATACTTGGCTAAAGAAAATCAGATGTTATGCTTTTATGTATACTCCTTGTTCTTATGGAGATACAGAAATGTTTGCATTAGTTATTTAAGCATATCTGGTGCCAAGGGTATTAGTTATCCTTCAGTTTTGTCCATAAGCCTCCAATTGAAGATTCAAACATTAAACAGAATATTCTTATTGAGCATTCCACTAGTACACATAGCATAATGAACAAACCACCTCAATGGAAAATAAGAGTGAGTCGTAGATGGTGATTGCAGTGAGCAGCAGCAGGAAGGGTGGAATAAAAAGCCCAGAGCACCAAAATGGGGCCTGGCACAACAAACAGTGGCATGAAAAGCAAAGACGCTAACATTAAAAAAGGAAAATTTTTTTTCTTTGTGTTTTATGCAGGGCTGGGCCAAAGGTTTTTGCTGCCCTAGGCAGACCCTCCATGCCCCCCCCCCGAGGATTGCATTGCAGCGCTGTCCTCCCCCCCCGCCCCCCCTGTATCCATCTCCTTGACTGAGGGAGGGAGGGAGGTGGCACTGCGATCTCCAGGAACAAGCAGGAATGTAGTCTTCACATATGGGTATCATCGATACCGACGGAGCCTGCGTGGGAACGCTCCCCAGCGCCCAATAGGAAAGCTTTTGGGAGCATCCCACAGCGCCTGCGTGCTGCCTTCCCGCCTTTTCCAACTGTCCCTCTCCAGTTCTTCGTTTTCCGTGGAGCCAACAGGTCGCACATCCTGTCACCGCAGAAAATTCCCTACTTATACTTCTTTTTTGTGGTTGCGTCTGCCTTCCCTCGATGCTATACCGGTATCGTCGGTGGTTCTTTTCTTTTTTCTAAAAAAAACAAAAAAACTGTGTTTCTGGAGTCTTTCTCCAGTAATTTTCTTCTCGGGTGCCACACACCATTTTGGGCACAAGGGCCAACTTTTTCCCTCATAAAGGAAAAACCTGCCTCGGGTTTTAAAAAGTGTTCTAAGTGTGACGATACCATCTCCGTCACTGACACCCATGAGTGGTGCCTCAAATGTTTAGTTCCTGACCACTCTATTTC
The DNA here is from genome assembly GCA_033557465.1 of Ichthyophis bannanicus. Taxonomy (NCBI): domain Eukaryota; kingdom Metazoa; phylum Chordata; class Amphibia; order Gymnophiona; family Ichthyophiidae; genus Ichthyophis; species Ichthyophis bannanicus. The sequence goes on from CM066032.1 coordinate 1,734,814,053, forward strand.
AGAGTGTGTTGCCTGTGGAATGATGTCAAAAAGGGGCTGGCAAAACCGAGCTGCTAAGCTCAGCACCCTTTTTCCCTCCGATGCAGCCTCCGTAGCATCGACGTCCTCCAGGGCTTCATCCTCCTCCCATGGATCTCAGATAACTAAACATAAATCTAGCCGGTCCTCAAAGGGTAAACATAGAAATATGACTACAGAAAAAGACCACATGACCTATCTAGTCTGTCCTTCCATATCAACAGCTACAACAGTCCCCTTTTTACCTTTAGAGACCCTCTGTGTTTGTCCAATGCTTTTTTGAATTCAGTTACTGTCCTCATCTCTACCACCTCCACTGGGAGACTATTCCACAGATCCACTACTCTTTCCGTAAAAAAATATTTCCGCATATCACTCCTGAATCTATCTCCCTTCACCCTCATCCCATGTCCCCTCGTAGCAGAACTTGCTTTCAATTGAAAGAGGCTCTCTCCCTGAACATGTATGCCACGGAGGTATTTAAACATTTCAATCATATCACCTCTATCCCGCCTTTCCTCTAAGGTGTACATATTAGGATCCCTAAGTCTGTCCTCATATGCTTTATAATGAAGACCACTAATCATTTTAGTAGCCACCCTCTGCACCGACTCCATCCTGTTCACATCCTTTTGAAGGTGCAGTCTCCAGAATTGCACACTATACTCCAAATGAGGTTGCACCAAAGACTTCTGCAGAGGCATTATCACCTCCTTTTTTCTGCTAGCTCTTCCTCTCCGTATGCACCCAAGCATCCTTCTAGCTTTTGCCGTCGCCTTTTCTACCTGTTTAGCTACTTTAAGATCATCAGACACAACCACGCCTAGGTCCCGCTCTTCTTTAGTGGACAAAAGTACTTCACCCCCTATACTATATTGCTCCGTTGAATTGCTGCAGCCCAAATGCATGACCTTAAATTTTTTAACATTAATTCTCCAGGACCAAGCAGGAAGTCAGCGCCGACAGAGCCCCCATGCGGAGCATTTCCCCAGCTTTCAAAGAAAGCCTTTGGAAATGCAGCGCGCATGCGCGGTCCCCTTCCCGCCCAAGGGTGCCATCTTGTTCAGTCCTATTTTTTCCCCGGAGCCCGATGGATGTATTTTCGTTTCACCCGAGGAAAAAGTCGATTTTATTCTGTGTGAACCTGTTTTTCTTCGGTTCGACGCCGGTTACCCTTTCCCGCCTGGGCCCGATACACCGGTATCGAGCCCGGATCTCTTTTTTTCAGTTTTTGTCCTTAGTGACTAGCGTACGCGCCATTTTTTCTGTTTTCACTGGCAGCCCGGTTTTTTGACCTCGCAAGGGCCCTTTTTCCCCCGATGGCTGCCAGCGGGTTTAAGAAGTGTGATCGGTGTAAGACACTTATGTCTCTCACCGACACACATGACTGCTGCCTCCGGTGCCTCGGATCCGATCATGATCCGATGATCTGTGGTCCGTGTGGGAAAATGTCCTCTAAGGCATTAAGGAGTCGGCAGCACCAAAAGGAAAGAATCTTCTCTGACTCCGCGTCCGGTTGGGCCCGGACCTCGCCAGAGGCCTCGACATCTCGGGACTCCAGCCCCGAGCAGCGTCGAGGCTCCTCTGAAAGGAGGTCTCCCTCGCAGGAGCATCGCAAGAAGAAAAAAACCCGTGAGGGCATCGTTGGTAGATGCACTTGGCTCCTCGTGGGCCAAGTCGCATAGCCCCGAGCGCCGTCCCGGGTCTTCGGAGTCGGAGAGGCCTGCAAAACAACCTCGTGTGGAGATGGCGTCCCCGGGTCACGTCAGTACTGTAGTCCTCATGGACTCTCCTCCAGGGGAGCCGACGTCGGGCCCGGCGCTGCCGGGGCTTGAGTCTGGGGCTGCCGAGTCTCCTGAGCTCGGACTCAGGTTTACGGCCTTGGAGAGCAGCTTGGCTGCCTTCATGGAACAGCAGCGGGCACTGATAGCCAGTCTCACCAGTGCATCTGCCTTGACCACTGGGTCATCGACGTCCAAGTTGACCCCGGAGGCCGAGCCGATCCTCGAGTCCATGCGCGATTGAGTCAATCCTCAGCCCATGTCTCCCTTGGCCTCCCGTTCGGGACCGAGGTCGTTAACACTGGTACCCTCGGTGTCGGGGCGGATAGCATCGATGCCTGCCTGACCGGAGTCACTTGATTCCTCCTCCGAGGAGTCCGGCTGGGAGACGGAGGATGAGGAGTCACCCGACAGTTTTCGGACTCGGTGCGTCCCTTCGGACTCACCCTCGTAGAAGGTCCCCACCGTAGGATACCTGGTTCTCGGACTTCGTGCGGGATATATCCAAGGCTTTGGCATTCCCCGCGGATCCCGAGGAGGAGCTCGAGGCCCTACAGTATGACTCTCCTCCTAAGTACCAATTCCTACGATGCTGGAACGGTTGCTCTTCCGCATGTGGGAGGCGCCGGCCTCGTCGCCGGTTTTAAGCAAGTGGGTCGATTCCATTTATATAGTCTGCAAGAGCCCCGGGGTCCAAAAGGCACAATTACAGCACCACTCCATGGTTGTGGAATCGGCCATGCATCGTCTGAAGAGTCAGAAGATGCACTCCTTGGTGCCTCCCGTCCGGGAGGCCCAAAACCTGGATGCCCTCAGTAAGAAGTGCTTCCAGGGCTCTATGCTTGCTTGCTGTGTCCAGACCTACCAGCTGTACATGGGCATGTACCTTCGAGACCTGGCAAAGGAGATTGCTGGGTTCTCTGCTGGTCTCTCCGAGGAACCTTTGCAGAGGTTCAATGCTCTGTCCTCGGGTATTCGTGAGTGCTTGAAGTTTATCTCTTGAGCAGCCTATGATGGCTTCGAGGCTTCGGCCCGAGTAGCTGTGGCCGGCATTGGTGCACGCCGTCAGGCCTGGCTACAGTCATCGGACCTCGAGCCATGGGTGCAGGACAGGTTGGTCGATGTCCCCTGCCGAGGTGAAAACCTCTTTGGCAAGCCCATGGCTGAAAAGGCTCTTACCCGGATTAGGCTGTCCAAAAAAACCTCTGCCCCTTCACAGAAGAAGAAGGGCTTGGGGAAATAGACCTTTTACCCGAGGAAGTCATCTGCCTATAAACTGTACCCTCATTATCAGGCCTCTATAGCTCCCCAACAGGGTCAGCAGGCCAAGGGGCAGGGACATGGGCCCCGTAGGCAGAAAGCCCCCAAGCCACCAACACCGGCTCCTGCACAGCAGGGAGCGGGGTTTTGACTCCAGTGGCATAGCCTCTCCTCCTCAGCTGGCCCACATCAGCACAGGAGGCTGGCTGGCCCTGTTTGCCCACAGGTGGTCAGCCATCACAAGGGATACCTGGGTGCTCAGTATAGTCCAAAGAGGCTATCTTCTCCACTTTCACCAGGTACCACCCTCCTATTTTCCAGGGGAGCCTCCACAACTCCCTCTGCACAGGGACTTACTCCTGCAGGAGTTGGCAAGTCTTGTAAAGGAACAGACAGTGGAACCGGTGCCCCACCACCTGAGACGTCAAGGCTTCTATTCCAGGTACTTTCTGGTACCAAAAAGAACAGGAGGCCTCAGGCCCATCCTAGACTTGTGAAATCTCAACAAGTTCCTGGAGAGGGAAAAGTTCAAGATGCTCACCCTTGGAATCCTGCTGCCCTACCTCCAGCAGGGAGATTGGCTATGCTCCTTAGACCTAAAGGATGCGATTCATCCAGACCACAGACAATATCTCAGGTTTGTCGTGGGAGGAAACCACTATCAGTACAGAGTACTGCCTTTTGGCCTAACCTCCGCCCTCAGGGTATTCACCAAGTGCCTGGCGGTGGTGGCGGCCTACCTAAGGCTTCAAGGCCTCTTTGTTTTTCCATACCTGGACGACTGGCTCATCAGGGGCCACTCTCCACAGGAGGCCAATCAAGCCACCCTTCGCACTGTTGTTCTCCTTCAGCACTTGGGGTTTGTTATAAACTTCGCAAAGTCCACTTTGCACCCTTCACAGAACATGGAGTTCATAGGAGCAAGGCTGGACACCCTTCAGGCAAAGGCCTTTTTACCCGTGGACAGGGCCCACAGGTTGATGGATCTAGACAAACAGTTCCACAGCAATTTTCTGGTCTCCGCCAGATAATTCCTGAGGCTTTTAGGCGACATGGCTTCCATGGTCCATGTAACCCCAAATGCCCGTCTGCACATGATGCCAGCTCAATGGGGCCTCAGAACTCAGTGGCACCAAGCCACAGGAAGCCTTACGGACAAAGTGAGGGTGTCCACGCTACTTGTTCTCTGCAGTGGTGGCTTCATCTTCCAAATCTAGTGCAAGGGGTGTTTTTTCAGACACCTCCACACTCTCAAGTGCTGACAACCGATGCTTCTCTTCAGGGTTGGGGTGCACATTGCCAAGGGGCATGTATTCAAGGCCTGTGGACCCCTTTGGAGGCTGCCCAACAGATCAGTCTCTTAGAACTGCGAGCTATCCGCTTAGCCCTGAGAACCTTGTCCCATCTCATCTCTCACCAGTCTGTCTTGGTCCAGACAGACAATCAAGTTGCTATATTCTACGTGAACAAACAAGGGGGCACAGGGTCCCTTCTTCTATGTCAGGAGGCGCTGAGACTGTGCTTCTGGATAGTCGTTCATGGCATTCTTCTCAAAGCAGTCTATCTTCCAGGTCAGGAGAATTACCCAGCGGACAGACTGAGCAGGATCTTGCAGCCGCACGAATGGCGATTGAATCCCTTAGTGGTTCAGCAGATCTTCCTGAGATGGGGCCTTCCAACCATAGATCTCTTTGCCAGTCCTCTGAACCGTCAACTTCCAAGGTTCTGTTCCAGACAACCGCATCCTCTCAGAGTGGCAGCGGATGCGTTTCTCATTCCATGGTCCACGGGCCTCCTATATGCGTTTCCTCCCACGCCTCTAGTACCCAAGACACTGTTCAGAGTGCTCAGGGAGTGGACACTCCTCTTCCTCTGGGGATGCAACCTGATCTGTCTCAGGAGCAGGGATCTCTCTTACATCCCAATTTCCAGTCCCTCCATTTGACGGCCTGGCTGCTGAAAGGGTAGTTCTAGCGCCCTTACTGCTGCCTAGGGAAGTGGAGGACGTGGTTTTGGCCTCTAGGAGGCAGTCCACCAGAAAGTATTATGCCCTTAAATGGCGTAGATTCTCTACCTGGTGTGCTCAACACAACAAGAATCCTTTCTCATGTCTGGTACCAGTGGTGCTGCAATATTTGCTTCACCTGTCCAACCTAGGCCTTATGTCCAATTCTGTGAGAGTTCATCTTAGTGCTCTTTCAGCACACCACTCCCCAGTGGAGTGTCAGTCTCTCTCAAGCCATCCTTTGATGACTCGTTTCCTCAGAGGCCTGCATTTGCTTAAGTCTCCAGTGCGTCCACCTGCCCCTGAGTGGGATTTAAATGTGGTCTCGCAACGGCTTACTTGTCCGCCATTTGAACCTATGGCTACCTGCCCTCTACATTTTCTCTCCTGGAAAGCGTTGTTCGTGGTAGCCCTTACCTCAGCGAGATGAGTGAGTGAACTTCAGGCCCTAGTATCAGATGCTCCTTATACTAGGTTCTATAGGAACAGAGTGGTCTTACGGACTCACCCTAAGTTCTTTCCTAAGATTGTCTCCTCTTTCCACCTCAATCAAGAGGTGATTCTTCCAACTTTCTTTCCCAGGCCAGCCGGGATGAGATGGTCTTGCATACCCTGGACTGTAGGACGGCGTTATCCTTCTATCTTGACTGTACGTGGGAGAACCGGAGGGCTGTTCAGCTCTTCGTTTCTTTTGACCCTAATAAGTTGGGGTTAGCTGTCTCCAAGCGTACGTTATCCATATGGGTAGCTGACTGTATCACTGGGCTTACAGGGCAGCCGGCCTCTCGTTGCAGGGTCGAGTTACGGTTCATCGTGTCAGGGCGAAGGCTGCGTCAGGCGGCTTGTCTCCGCTCTGTTCCGTTGGCAGACATCTGCCGGGCCGCTACTTGGTCTTCAAGCCAGACTTTTGCGGCCCACCTACTGCCTTGAGAGGGAGTCCCGCAGGGACAGTGCTTTCGGGCAGGTGGTACTCCATAATCTCTTTGGGGTTTAGGCAATTCCTACCCTCCGGCCCTGGTGTTGGGCTACCGTTCGGGGGCGTTATCAGAGAAGATTCTGTTCTTGCATGCTGAGGCTCTAGAAGGAGCTCATTGTTCAGCTGGGGTCTCCGGTAGCCCTAAGCTGGGGAGTCCCATATGTGAGGACTGACTTCCTGCTTGGTCCTGGAGAAAGAGTAGTTACTCACCTGTAACAGGTGTTCTCCAGGAGCAGCTGTAATCAGTCCTCACAACCCTCCCTCCTCCCCTTGGAGTTGCTGTCATATGATTTGTTTTTTCTGTTTTTGCTGTCTTTTAGCTATGTCATCAGACTGAGCAAGATGGCACCGTTGGGTGGAAAGGGGACCGCGCATGCGCGCTGCATTCCCAAAGGCTTTCTTTGAAAGCTGGGGAAATGCTCCGCACGGGGGCTCTGTCGGCGCTGACGTCACCCATATGTGAGGACTGATTCCTGCTGCTCCTGGAGAACACCTGTTACAGGTGAGTAACTACTCTATCCCAGCTGCCAAATTCTAGATCATTCTTCAAGCTTAGCTAGATCCCTCCTCATGTTACCTACACCTTCCTGGGTGTCTACTCTATTGCAGATTTTAGTATCATCCGCAAAGAGGCAAACCTTACCCGACAGCCCTTCCGCTATATCACTAACAAAGATGTTAAAAAGAATCGGACCAAGGACAGATCCCTGGGGCACACCACTGGTAACATCCTTCTCCTAAGAGAGAGCTCCATTTACCTGTACTTTTTGCTGCCTCCCACCCAACCAATTTCTAACCCAATCAGTGACTTTAGGGTCCATCCCTAGGGTGCTCAGTTTGTTTATAAGTCACCTGTGAGGAACAGTGTCAAAGACTTTACTGAAATCTAAATACACCACATCTAGAGCTCTCGCTCGGTCCAACTCCCTGGTCACCCAGTCAAAGAAATCGATCAGATTTGTATGACAAGACCTGCCTCTGTTGAATCTATGCTGCCTTGGATCCTGTAATCCGCTGGACTCCAGAAACCTCACTATTTTCTGTTTCTTCAGCATTTCCAATAATTTACTCACCACCGAAGTTAAACTAACTGGCCTGTAGGTTTCGACCACATTCTTTCTTTTGTGTAAAGGCACCACATGAGCCTCTCTCCAGTCCTTTGGCACCACTCCCGACTCCCAACGAGGCATTGAAAAGGTCTGTCAGAGGAGCTGGTAGAACGTCCCCAAGTTCCCTCAGTATTCGAGAGTGTATCCCATCCAGTCCCATCGCTTTGTCTACTTTAAGTTGAGCTAGTTTCTCACGAACACAGTTTTCTGATAATTGTTCAAGATGTCCCTCGCTTCTGTTCCTGTTTGTGTGTGTTTTCTGAGGTCTTTCTCCTGGTTCTTCATCTGTGAACACAGAACTGAAAAATGTATTAAGCAATTCTGCTTTATCCTTATCAGCTTCTACATATTCCTCCCCTGAACCCTTTAGTCTGACAGTACCACTTTTGCCCTTCCTCTTCTCACTAACATATCTGAAAAACGTCTTATCCCCCCATTTTTATTGCATTGGCTATTTCCTCCTCCTTTTGAATCTTTGCCTTCCTGACTACTTTGCTAGCTTGTCTAACTTTTTCCAAATATAGATGCCTGTCTTCCTCTCTCTGTGATCTCTTGTATTTCATGAAGGCCTTCCTCTTTTTCTTCACTTTTTCAGCTACTTCTTTCGAAAGCCATAACAGTCTCCTTTTCCTTTTACCTTTATTTACCATTTTAACAAAAAGGTTGGTTGCCCTTAAAATATCCCCTTTAAGTTTTGCCCACTGTTTTTCTACATCCCCCATCTGTTCCCATCCCACTAACAACTTCCTGAGGTATTGGCCCATCTTGGCAAAGTTAGTCTTCCTAAGGTCTAAGATCCTCACCTTTGAATGGATTCTAACAGCCCTAGTCCTAATACTGAACCACACCATCTGGTAATCACTGGATGCAAAATGATCTCCCACTGCAACATCAGAAACACTTTCACTATTGGTAAGCACCAAGTCCAGTATGGCCCCTTCACGTGTGGGGTCTGTTACCAATTGCCTGAATAGTTCTCCCTGTAGAGAATCCAGGATCTCCTTACTTCTAGATGATACTGCAGCAGGAATGTGCCAATCAACATCTGGCATATTGAAATCTCCTATCAGTAGCACTTCCCCTTTCCTAGCAATGCTGCGTATGTCTTCAATTAACTCTCTGTCCACCTCTTCTTCTTGTGAGGGAGGTCTGTATATCACACCAATGCAAATAGATTTCTCTTTCCCACTTTCTAGTTTAAACCACAATGCCTCCTCTCTCCCTTTTAAGCTCTGTAATTCCAGTGCTTTAATAGTAGTTTTTACATATAGTGCCACTCCTCCTCCCCTTCTTCCTACACTGTCCTTTCTGAATAAAGTATAGCCAGGTATAGTTACATCCCAATCATGGTTTTCTGTGAACCATGTTTCTGTAACTGCCACTAAATCCAAGTCATCCACTCCCACCAAAGCTTCAACTTCAGGGTTCTTATTTCCCATGCTACTGGCATTTATACACACTGCTTTACTTATGTTATTCCTATTACCCATTTCCATAAAGGTATTTAATGTATCACCTACTTGGGTTAGATCTCCTTCTAAACATCGAGATGCTTCCAAATCACTAACGGGGCTCCAGGATGTTCTCGAGGCTTCAACCTCGGTAGAACTACTGGTGCCATGCTCTGGGGTTCCTGCCGCTTTAACCGGCACCGATATCCCAGCATCTGCAGCATTGATAGACCAAAGATTCTTGGCTAGAAAAGCGGGATATAAATACAGCTAAAATAAATACAAATAAAATAAAACTATTGAACGCAGTCTGGCGGCTCTTCTCACAGCCTCGATACCCCTGAAACCACTTCAGACAATTCAACCGGTTCCGGCACCGACTGCATAGACATCAGCAAATATTCTACCGGGACCGAGTCATGCGTCTCTATCTGGCATCAACAAGTCGATACCGGACCACTCCGATGTTGACTTCAATCGGTACCGGTACCGTGCCTTGCACGATCACCCGGATCGGAGATGCTTCGAATCCTCGGATGAGTCTGAAGACTCCGAAGGCTCTGCCGATACCAGAGTACTAATTCCTCTTCAGCGTAGGATGTCTCCACCAGAAGATATGTCCTTTCAGGATTTTATCTGAGATGTGGCCCGAGGTCTTAACATCATAGTGGCTTCTGAAAAAGAGCCCAGGGCAAAGGAATTAGAAATCCTACAATACCCTAAAGCTCCCAAAGAGGCAGCTACCTTACCTATTCATGAGATCTTACATGATCTTATGCTAAGGATGTGGGAAACACCTCTAACCACATCTCCTCATTCTTGAAGACTTGACACCATGTATCGAGTTCCTCCTTGTCCTGGGTTTCAGAAGACTCAATTACCACACCATTTCATGGTGGTGGAATCAGCCATGAGACTGATGAAGAGTGCAAAAGGGCATGCATCTAATCCTTCAGGACTCTTGACGCCTTTGGACGTCGATCCTTCCAGGCTTCCATGCTTTCTGCTAGGATCCGTTCCTATATCTTGTATATGGGAATGTTCCTTAAGGAAGTCACAGAAGACTTAGATCTTATGAGCCCCCTCCTTCCTGATGATAAAAGGCAAGATTATCTTACTCTTGTTATACATGCTCAGGATGTTTCCAAGTTTGTTAATCGTGCAGCCTTTGACTGCTTTGACTGCATAAGCAGTACCTCTGCTATTGCCATTGGTGCACGTAGAATTGACTGGCTCCAGGCATCTGACTTAGAAATCTGGGTACAGGACAATCTGGGGAATATACCTTGCACAGGAGAGAATCTTTGGCAAGAATTGGCAGGAAAAAGCTAATGAGAGAGATTCTGACAATATCACTTTGGATAGATTGTCCAAATCTACAGCTGATCCTGTGAGGAAAAGATCCTCTAAGAAACTATTCTGCAGTAAGAAGAAGTAGTTTTATCCCTCCTATACCCAGCAGGGACATCGTTCAGGTCAGTCTGCCCAAAAGGGACAGCAGCAACAACTTAGGGAACAAAGGAAGCCAAAAGCAGCTATGCCTCAACCGGCTCAGCAGACTCAGCCTCCACAGGGAATCTGACTCCTATCTAGAGAACTTTGCCATCCTGGCCCTGAATGGCCCAGAACCCTCCACCATCCCAGGAAGGTTATGTCATTTTGCCCCCAGATGGTGTCAGATAACAGCAGAAAATTGGACTCTGTGTATTGTACGAGAGGGGTACAAGCTTAATTTCCTCAGCATGTCCCCTCCTACAATAGTAAGACAGTTCAGTTCTCAGACCTCTCCCAATGACCGGTTAGGTCAAGAAGTCACAATGCTCCTTGCTCAAGGAGCAATAGAAGAGGTGCTCATTCCCCAACGGGGTACAGGGTTTTACTCCCCCTATTTCCTTATTCCAAAGAAAACAGGAGGACACAGACCCATTCTAGACATCAGAGAATTGAACAAATTCCTGTTCAGAGAGAAGTTCAAAATGATTTCTCTAGGAACTCTGCTGCCATACCTTCGGAGTCAGGATTGGCTTTGTTCTCTAGATCTCAAGGATGCGTACACTCATGATCTCATCCATCCAACCCACCGAAAGTTCCTTTGATTCCTGTTTCAAAGGAAGCTCTACCAATACAGGGTTCTTCCTTTTGGCCTGGCTTCTGCACAAGGGTGTTCACAAAATGCATGGCTGTGGTAGCAGCATTTCTCCGCACCCTGGGAATATTTGTCTTCCCTTACTTAGACGACTGGCTTATTCGAGCCCCTTCAGAGCCAGAGGCCAGGGTTGCTCTGTCTTGCACAATGCATATCCTTCAGTATTTGGGACTTGTCATAAACTTCCTAAAGTCCAACCTTGCTCCCACTCAATCCCTAAAGTTTATAGGAGCTCTTCTGGATACCAGACAGGCAAGGGCCTTCCTTCCACAGCCCCACTGCCTTCGTATTGTGCAGTTAGCTTCCCAAGCAGTGCTAAAACCTCACCTCACTCCTCGGGAAATGTTACAGTTGCTAGGCCACATGGCATCCACCGTGCATGTGGTTCCTTATGCTTGCCCAGTGGACCTTATCCACTCAGTGGACTCAGGCGTCAGGTTGCCTGTCAGACAAAATAGCAAACTCAGATCGTCTTATTTTGTCCCTCCAATGGTGGCAGTCACCCAAAAACATTTTGGTGGGGTCTCCTTTTCAGCAACCCCCACCCCAAGCCACTCTAACAACAGATGCTTCACAGGTGGGTTGGGGAGCCCACCTGCAAGTCCAGGGTATCTGGACTCCTCAGGAGGCCGATCTCTATATCAACCTCCTGGAGCTCAGAGCAATATTCCTTGCTCTTCGAGTATTTCACACCCAGCTCAGCCACAAGACAGTCCTAGTTCAAACGGACAATCAGGTAGCCATGTTCTATGTGAACAAGCAGGGCGGAACAGGCTCTCTGTCGCTGTGCATCGAAGCTCTGCGACTATGGGCCCTCGCCAGAGTGCATCAGATTCATCTCCTTGCGGTGTATGCTCTAGGCATTCAAATCTCTTGGGCAGACAGACTCAGTCGAGTTCTGCTTCCACACGAATGGGGTCTCCATGCAGACCAGGTGGCCCAAATTTTTCAAATTTGTGGAACCCTGGACATACACCTCTTTGCAAGTCCGCTGAATGCCAGACTTCCCCGGTTCTGTTCCAGAATCCGGCTCGAGGTTGTCAGGCCAGGGATGCTTTCCTCCTTCATTGGGGTCAGGACTTCCTGTATGCCTTTCCATCCATTCCCCTAATTCCCAAAACCCTGTTCAAGCTTCAGAGAGACAGAGGTCATATGATCTTCATAGCTCCACGTTGGCCATGGCAAATGTGGTACCCTCTGCTCCTACATCTCTCTCAAGCTCCCCCTCTAGAGTTATGATCTGCTCCAGATCTGCTTTCTCAAGAGGACGGGATGCTGTGGCATCCCAATCCCCAGTCTCTGCATCTCAGGTCCTGGTTGCTGAAAGCCTAGAACTTCACAGTCTTAACCTTTCCCATCAGGTAAAGGATATCCTTCATGCTTCCAGGAAACCTTCCACGAGACGCTCTTATGCATTTAAGTGGAAAAGGTTTACCATATGGTGCTCGCAGAAGGGTCTTAACCCTCTTGCGATACTTCTGGAATCATTACTGGATTACCTCCTTCATTTATCAAATGCAGGGCTTAAGACCAATTCAGTGAGAGTCCATTTGAGTGCTATTGCAGCTTCTTTCAAGCCTCTAAATGGACAACCTATTTCCTCTCATCCTCTCATAGCGAGATTTATGAGAGGCCTTCTTTTAACGAAGCCTCCCATTCAGCCAACACCGGTGGCATGGCACTTAAATCTGGTACTTGGTCTGCTCATGAAACCGCCCTTTGAACCATTAGCCACTACCTCTTTGAAATTCCTTTCCTGGAATGTTATCTTTCTCATTGCAATCACATCAGCATGTCGCATCAGTGAATTGCAAGTGTTGGTGGCTGATCCTCCTTATACAAGGTTCCATCATGATAAGGTAGTCCTTAGGACTCATCCACACTTTATGCCAAAGGTGCTTTCGCCTTTTCATTTAAACCAATCAATTTATCTTCCTGTATTTTTTCCGAGGCCTCATGCCTCAAATGCAGAAAGGAACCTTCACACTTTGGACTGTAAAAGAGCTTTGGCCTTTTACTTGCAAAGGACACAGCAACATAGAAAATCCTCTCAACTCTTTGTTGCTTTTGATCCTAGTCATTTGGTACTTCCAGTCTCCAAAAGGACACTGTCCAGCTGGATTGCACAGTGTATATCTTTTGTCTATGAGAGTAAGAACCTTCCTCTTGAAGGCCATGTCACTGTTTACAATGTGAGAGCCATGGCAGCCTCAATGGCTCATCTTCACTCTGTGTCTATCGATGACATCTGTCGAGCAGCTACTTGGGCTTGGGTACATACCTTCACAGCCCATTACTGCTTAGACAAGGACTCCCGCTGGGATGCCTTGTTTGGTCAGGCTGTTCTTCAACACCTATTCCATACTTAATCAACTCCTACCCTCCATCCCTGGTAGGATGCCAGAGATCCATGGAGGGAAGGGAGCCCTTTCACATGGACACACAACTCTGGGGCCATCTCCCTGGCATCTGCAGCTAGGAAGTCCCCATATGTGAAGACTACATTCCTGCTTGTTCCTGGAGATAGCATAGTTACTCACCTGTAACAGGTGATCTCCGGGAACAGCAGGAATTTAGTCTTCACAACCCACCCACCTCCCCTAGGAGTTGTATCTTTCTATCTCTCTCTCTCTCTTTTTCTCTTTCCCTTTCTCTTTTGTCTCAGCTTTAAACTCAACTGGAGAGGGACTGTTGGGAAAGGCAGGAAGGCAGCACGCAGGCACTGTGGGATGCTCCCAAAAGCTTTCCTATTGGACGCTGGGGAGCGTTCCCACGCAGGCTCCGTCTGTACCGACAATACCCATATGTGAAGACTAAATTCCTGCTGTTCCCGGAGATCACCTGTTACAGGTGAGTAACTATGCTATCCCTCCGCTGTATCAGTCCTTAAAGTGCCTGCACTCATGTGCTTACACCTGCTGCTGCTGCCTGCAACTTCCTGTTGGAGGGGCAGGAATGGTAGGCTATGAGTGCACCAGCGCAGGCACTTTTAAAGCCCGATAAAGCAGAGGGATCACTGTGCTGCTCCCTCTCCCCAGGTGAGAAAATGTATGCCGGGGGGAGGGCGGCATGATTGGCCGGGTGGTGCTAAACTGCCACTTCACTGGGGGGGGGGGGGGGGATGCAGCCCACTGGGGCCTGCTAGTCTAGGCATCCTGGTTTTATGTTTTCATTTTTTTCTTTTTGGTATCACACTACCCTATTGGGGGAAAAAAGAGCATTGCAGGGCAATTTATCATACTGTGTGGCAGCAGCTGGAATGGCACTAGCAAAAATAATGTATCAGGACAATGGTAGTGAAGCAAGCGAGCAGGTTGGCAGGGAATGAGACAGTTTGCAGCAACACTAAAAGCAGAGACGTGCAGGTAAGGAGGGGGGTATTTTTCTCTTTTCTTTTACCAAGTGATCCTAACAAGGAACTAAGAGATTGGTAAGCAGCGAATGGCATGACAACTGCTAAAACCACAGCAAGATGCTTATGGCAGTGAGTGTGAGCATTTACTGATTTCATGGAGCTGTGTAATCAATCCTCCAAATTCTATAGAAATTCAGGAAAACCAAGCAGGGGGAAACTTGTCTTTAGGGAATCCAGCTTTTCAATCAGATCTTTGTGTTAGCTGTGAATGATGGAGATTTAGGATATCCTCGTCCATAGAGGGTACATTGGACATGCTTATTGCTGGGCAGGAACAACAATGTTGGGCAACCATTGCCAAGTCTGTCCAGACTATTGACTTGTGTGCCCACTGTGCCAGTGAGTCTGGTCATAGACTACATGGGCTGTGCAAGGTTACCATGTCACAGAAGTTTGTTCAGGGGTCCAACTCTGATGCTGGTTTCTGCTGCTTATTGCTTTAGCAAAGGTCTGTTTGAACAAAGGCGATTCGGTGCTGCCCACAGGAGGCAGCAGACAAAGGCAGGGGAGGCATTAGTAAGGCATTGGTAATTGACAGGTTTCTGTTCTGCTACCAATACTGCCTGCCAGTGTGCCTGCTTTCTTCTGCTGCATCCCTTCTGTACCCCTGCTCCTTTCTTCTACCTGAATCACCAGCTTATCTCTTTAGGATATTTGTACATTTAACTGGAAAATAATAGTCCCTTTCAGCAATGGGTCACACAGGGTGGCTAACATAGCCTTTTTGTGAGTGGTTTCAGCCTATTTTGCATTTCCTCATGCATGAAGTCCACCAGCATGAGCAGCTTTGACAGGAAATCCCTAAGGCATGGGGAGAAAGGCAGCGCAGTACCAATGCTGGTAGGTAGAGACCCTGAGGCGGGGAGGGGGGAGGGGGAGGAGGAGGAGCAGAGCAGCACAGGCATTGGAAGAAAGACTCCAAACCCAAAGAAACATGAATAAGGTTAGGTTAGGGTTGGAGAATCCTGTAGCTATGCCTGTGGGATATTCATTGTTGATGCCAAAGAACCAGGGCCTTTCTTGAGCTCATTTCCTCCATGGTATCTTGAAGGACCTCAGGACTTCTATGACATGAATCATATTTATCTAATACTTATGTTTCAAGGAGCTTCGGTACCAATCTGTCTTCAGTGATATCTGATGGAAGGCTGGCTGTTGCTCCACTAACCTCTCTGGCTTGTTTGTTTATGTTTAATTTATTTAATTAGCCACCCTTAATAAATACATCAGTGTGTTGTACAATAAAAGGATTGAGAAAATAAAAAGGAACACCATAATTTTGACAGGAAAGAAAGGCCATTCATTCAGGAAAGGAACAGAGGTAATAAGGGGAGGGGTGATCAAGATGGTCAAGGAGGTAAGAGGTCAGAGGGTATGAGATCAAATGCTTTCTGGAAAAGGAGCGTCTTGAATCTGCAGTGTGATGGTTTGAGGCAAAGATTAGGAGGAAGGGCATTCCAAAAGGAGGGGCTGAGGAAAAGGAATGTGGCGTGGCATGTCCTCTCCAGTCTTGCACGGGAGGCAGGATGTAGATGAAGACAGTTTGCGTGGATGGAATGTAGTATTTGGTGGGCAGAGTGTAGGTGAATGAGGTTGTAGAGGTAAAGAGGGATGCTGGCATGAACCATAGTGAGGAGTTCGAACTGAACACAATAGTGGATCAGGAGCCAGTGGTATTGGATGAGAAGGGAGTGATGTGATCAAAACCTGAGGCATGGGCAAGGATCTTAACTTCGGTGTTCTGTATGAGTCATAGACATTGTAATTGGTATGAGGGAAGGCTGGCGAGAACAACATTACAATAATCTAAGCAGGATAGTACAAGGGTAAAAGCAAGGTAGTTATGGAGGGTAGAAAGAAACGGTTGGACGGTTCAAATTTGACAAAGGGAATTCAAGGAGCGACAAATGATAAGTGTTCACGAAAGGACAGGGAGGAGTTAAGGATAACACTCAGTAAGTGGAGTGAGGGGACAAGAAGAATTGGGGTATCCTGGAGCAGAGGGGAGAAAGGGACAGGATGCTTCACTACACCAGTAAATCTGATGGCAGAGTTTTTTTTCAGGATTTAAGTGAAGATAGCAGCCATCCAACTGGAGATCTTGGCAAGACAGGCGTTAAAGAGAGAGAGGTCATGAGAGAGTGGATTGGTGTGGAGGAGAAGATTATTATCTGCGTAATAGTATGCTGATATTCCTGACTGTTGCACCAGAAGGTTGAGAGGGAACAGGTAGATATTGCAGGGGGCGAGAACCAAACCCAGGGGACACCACAGTGGAGCAAAGTAAAGTGATATGATGAGAAGCCTGACGTGACAGAGGAAGATTGGTGGGAAAGAAAAGAGTGGAACCAGAGTAAGACAGTGCCATGGGTGAGAAGGGTGGCGTGATCAATAAGGTCAAAGGCCAGAAGAAAGATGAAGAGAGACAGCAAGGGATATATTACGATTATCCCGGGATTCGTGGACTTCGCTAAGAAGGAATAGAAGGATCGTGTCTGTACTGTGACTTGGATGGAACTAGCAAGTGAGTGGAGTCCAGATGTGCAGAGAATTGGGCAAAAAAAGCTTTCTTGAAGATTTTGGATAAAAAGAGGAGATTAGAAACAGGATGAAAGTGAGCAGGGGAGGAGAGGTCTTCAGGATGGGGCGGACCAGAGCATTCTTCCAGATGGATAGAAAAATGACAGATGTGAGGCTGTTATTTAGGATAGAAAGGATAGGTGGCAGAAGGGCGAGTGAGGGCTCTGTTAAACAGGTTGAGGGGATTTGTTCAGAGGGACAGGTGGTCTTATGGGAAGCAGCCAAGAGTTTAAGGAGTTCTGTAGATGAGTGTATGGAAGGGAGGACCAGACATGAACTAAAGAGAGAGAGGGAGATAGGGCCAAGCTAAAAGAACTTAGAGGCAGGGGAGGAGGACAGTCGGGAAATGTAGCACGGAATAATGTAATTTTGTCAAGAAACAATTGAGTCAAGATCAGGAGAAAAGGTGTTCATAGCAGACAAGATGGGGAAATTGGTTTTGGAAAGTTCGGCAAGGACAGAGTGAAGTCACCGGGAGTGACTGGAGGAGGGAGAGATAAGGTTTGAGTAATGAGTTTTTTTGGTGGAGTTGATCAGAGAGCAGTAGTGATGATGAGTTTGCCTGAAGCACAAGTGGGAAGATGAAGTATGGTGCCTTCTCCAGGGTCTTTCTGCCCAACGAACATAATGATGGAGATGGAAGCCAGGGTGATACCAAGAGTGATGCTTGGATGACGAAGGGGACCTAGATTGGAGGGGAGCAACCTGATCCAGGGTGGCTGAGAGAGGAGTGCCAGGTTTGGACTTGGTCTTCTGTGCGAAGGGAGTGCAGTGGAAGAGGGCAAATGCTCTAAGGACTGATGAGAGATGGGAGAGGGTAGGTAGAAGACGGTATCAGGGACAGCAAAGGAAGAGACAACCTGTAATGGAAAAAAGATAGAGCTGTGATCAGATCAAGAGAGATCCAGAGTTGATATGAAGGAGGGAGGAGGAGCAGAACCGAGGGAGCCGAGAATTAGGTCGAGGGTATGGCCGGCTGCATGAGTGGGAAGGTAAACATTCTGATTGAGAAAGAGATCATGGAGGAGAGCAACAAAGGATTTGTCATGGGCCTTTAGTGGGAGATTAATATGCAGGTTGAAGTCACCAAGAATGATAAGATTAGGGAATAAGAGTCACCTCAGACAATGTAAGAATTAATGAATCCCACAGATGAAGGCAAAGGGCAGGCGGAGCATAGATGAGAAGGAAGTAGAGGGGTGGAGAGGATGACAGGCAAAAGAGGATGTTCTCAGAGTAGTGAAGGACAGAGAAGACGACTTCGGTGAGGATTGGAAAAGCGCCACTACCCAACCTCCACTGCATCCCGAATGGAGTAGCTCACGGGAAGGCAGAGGTTAAGAAATGGGTTGTCTGCATCCTTGAGTCAGGTTTCAGTGTGAAAGAAAACCTCTAATTGGTGAGCGGTGATGAGATCGTGGATCAGAGGAGTTTTAGATCTAAGGGATCTACAGTTGAGTGGAGCAAGAGGCAAGAGAGGACAGCTGGGTCTTGAGCTGTTTCTATAAAGGGACTATTGTAGTTGATATGGAAGGGCAAACCTCACTTGGTTTGCAGCTTGTCGTGCTGTGAGGGATTGTGTGCATCAGTGATGCTGAGAGCTAAACTATTGGTAGTTTAACTACTGGCAGGGTCTCCCAAGATGGACAGGTCTCAGCTGAGGTGCCCAGACCAAGACAAACCACCCATCTGGGCATCAGCAGAATGGGATAGTGTTGACGGCGGAGGATCACATTTCTGTGACAACGGCAACAACACCAAACTTAAACTGCGCGGAAGAAAGGCCTGGCAATCTACTTCTGTATCTTGCGATGATAACCCAATGGATAGTTACAACAAAACAAATTGTGCTATAGTGCTGGAAGATGAGACCCCCAGGTCGGAAGGCACTCAACTAGCTACTGGGGAAGAGCTGAAGACTTTTCAGAGTAAAGCCAGCATTTATGATGTGGTTGGATCAAAGCCCTCGGGACGTCTGACTGCTGATGTAGCTGCGCATGAAATGAGAGTCAGAAGCTGTAAAGATGTCTTACACATTGGAACATGGAACGTACGAAGCATGAACTAAGGGAAGTTGGAGGTGGTCAAGAATGAAATGGAACGTGTACAACTTGATCTGTTGGGTGTCAGCGAACTGAAATGGACTGGCATCGAGCACTTGGCATCAGATGATCACATGGTCTACTACGCTGGAAATGAAAGACAAAGAAGAAATGGTGTTGCATTTATAATAAAGAAGAAACTTGCAAGAACTGTAATGAAATACAATGCAGTCAGCGAACGCTTAATCTCTATTCGTCTGCGAGGAATGCCTATCAACACAACTTTAATTCAAGTATATGCCCCAACAACAACGATGGTATTTAGGAGTGAACTGCAAATTGACATCAAGCGTATTAAGCCAAGACAAAAACTGTTGCAAAAAAATCTCTGAACCACTCCATATAAAAAAGATATTGTCCAAAAATCTTTTCCACAGTACAACATGATGGAACCCCTCCGAGCCATACACAAACCGTTCTTCAAAATTGGTTCAGAGATTTTTCTGCAACAATTTTTGTCTTGGCTTAATACGCTTGATGTTAATTTGCAGTTCACTCCTAAATACCATCGTCAACATATTGAGTTCCTGGATCTTCTGGCTGTACATTCAGGGTACCACATTGCAAAGTACTCTTTATAGGAAACCGATACAAAAGAACGTGTTGCTCCATTACTCTAGTTTTCATCCATCATCTTTGAAGAAAAGTCTGCCCTTTGGACAGTTTCTTCGGATGAGGAGATTGTGTTCTTCAACTGACCAATATCGTCGTCATGTGCGAGCTTTGTGTGGGCGTTTACAAGCTCGAGGCTATCCTGATTCTCTTATATGAACTGCCTATAAACGAACATTGTATAATCATCCGAATTGGTGGGATGATACTTCAACTCCACCCCCCACTGATGATGTGGATAAGGATAAGAAGAAGAATGTGGTCATTGGGGTGGTCCCCTTTGTGCCGAATGCCCCTGGGATAATCCATATTTTGAAGAAACATTGGTCCATGTTATCATTACATCCCTGTTTTCGAAGACCTTTGTTGGTGGCATATCGGCGGTCCCGTACGATAGGGAATTGGATTGTGCAGACCTGCCCAGGATGATCATGAGGATGGGGGTTTAAGTCGCAGCCACTATGCTTGTGGGCATTGTGATTTCTGCCCCACCACTTTGCAGGGTTTAGATTGGGTGGACCCACTTACGGGCTTGCAGTATAGTTCCAAAAGTTTCTCTGATTGTTATACTGCGTTTGTAATATATATCTTGGTGTGCCCATGTGATCTCATATATGTTGGCAGTACTATACGATCTATACGGAAACGGTTATTGGAGCACCGTTCTCGAATTAACAGGCGGCAGGAGGGCGCCCCTGGAGTAGCTCATTGCCAGCAGAAAGGGCATCACTTTGAGGATTTGCGATGGAGGGTTTTGGAAGTGGTTTTTCAACCACTCAGGGGAGGAGATCGTCAGGCCCGTTTGCACTTGAGGGAACAATATTGGATTTTTTGTCTGGGTTCTGTAGCTCCGCGAGGCATGAATGTGGAGATAGATTGGTGGGGTTTGCAGTTGTAATTTTCAATAAAGTTGTTAGGATGGTTTGCGGTGTAGGTTTCCCCTGACGTCACTCTGGAATTGGTGATTTAACCGGAACTATTTGGGGAGGGGTTCACTAGCCTGAGGAAGAGCTGACGAGTGGCGCGGCTTGAAACACTACTAGTGTCGCGTGAACCCTACATTTTTCAGCATTTTGGGGGGGTGCTGTTTTCGGCGGTAAAGTTTGTAACACAAACACTCCATGGACAGAAGCTGCGAGGTTGATGTGTTCCAGCCGAACTGATTCCTCCTTCTACACTACATCAGAGGAGCTAAGTACTTTAATCTCTCTGCTGTTCTAATCATTATGGAGAGCTGGACTGAGTATTCTTAATATTATTTCAGTGCCTATGAGTCCTCGTTTCATCTATGAGACCTCTGATTTATTGGGACTGACAGTAACAAGTGTTGCTTTGTCAGGTTTTACAAGCCAATGAATGGCTGTTATTAATTGATTAAAATGGAGGGCTCACTTCGAGAAAAGGAAAGTTCCTTTTCACGGTGAGTGATCCGACAAAAAATTGGGGTTTATAATCTGGGGGCAGGTGGATGGTTTTAGGAGCACTGTTTTACAATTGGTTTTTTGATGTGTTTGGGTTTAGTTCCGGTGATAGAGTGAAATCAAGATCTATTTTTGTGCCTTAGGGGTTGATTTCAGTGGGTGTATAGTATTGGATTGAAAATTTATATTTGACATATTTACATGTAGTGTACTAAAATACATAACAATTAAGTATTAGAAGCAAATGCTTCTATGAGTGGCCTCTCAAAGGTTAATGTAAAGAAGACAAAGATCATGACAACTGGCATAATCAACAGGTTCATCACTGAAGGAGAAGAGATTGAAATCGTGAACAACTTTAACCTACTTGGATCAACTATCAGTAAAGAAGCAATAAGCAGTGAAGAAATCAGATGACACATTGCTCTTGGCAGAATGGCTATGAAAGACCTAGATAAGATTCTCAAAAGCAGAGATGTCTCTCTCCATACAAAGATTTGACTTGTTCAAGCCATGGTATTTTCAATAACATCATATGGATGTGAAAGCTGGACATTGAAAAACATAGACAGGAAGAAAATTGATGTCTTTGAATTATGGTGCTGGCGGCGAATACTGTGTATACCATGGACTGCCCGAAGAACAAACCAGTTGGTACTAGAGGAGATCAAACCTAAGCTTTCTTTAGAAGCTCAGATGACAAGACTTCGACTTTCATACTTTGGACACATCATGTGAAGCGAGAGATCATTAGAGAAAGACATCATGCTTGGCAAGATAGAAGGTCAACGCAAAAGAGGAAGGCCAGCAATGAGATGGATTGATGCAATAACAGCAGCTATGGGTACCAGTCTGTCAATAATGAGCCACCTGACTGAAGACCGAACACAATTTAGGATAGCTATCCAGAGGGTCGCCATGAGTCGACTCCGACTCGACGGCACTTAACAATAACAACATGGAAGGGCAGACTAGATGGGCCATGTGGTCTTTTTCTGCTGTCATGTTTCTATGAGTGCTTCTCTTGCTTCCTATTTCTTTTTCAGCTCATGCCTACCCTTCACATTCTGGAGGAAATATCCTGCTATGTATTTTTTAGCATTTTTCAATTAGCTTTATCACGTGGCTATTGCTTCCCTTGCCCCTCAGGCTTAGGGGACCCCTTACCAAGTTCTACAAGTATGCAAAGTATCAGATACCTTAAAAGCCCCTCTTTTTCACTGCCTTAACAATGTTCTCATCATATGTTACAAAATATTCAAGATGCAAAGTGTTCTCTCTTTTTGGCCTAACTGCCACCCACTCCATTTTTGTCATCGTATCTGCTAAGGTATGGGCTGAGGCATAGCTATCATTCATCAACTGGGAATGCAGCACATCCCACCTGTATCCTCTTGGTGTGCCTTCACTTATGCCTGCAGTCTGCACCTGCCTTGTCCAGGGAAAGGTAGAGTTCTGACTACTCCATATGTTGCTCGTGAAATGCAGAATACTACCTTCTGCTTTGTCCAGCTGTCCCTGAACCGGGCACACATCTCTATTGTTCCATGTGCTACAGCATCTTGAATATGTATTTTTTAAATTTGAATTTCTGAAAATTTAGAAAACAATGCAATTTTTTTTACAGCAGTCATAGGCAATATTGGGAATAACATTAAAAAGCAATTATTCAAGTTTAGCCCACATTATGGGAGAGTTGCTATGCTGAAATTGCAAATAAAAAATCAGGTTACATCTTCAAAGAAGAAATAAACTCAAAAACGGAAAACACTTAAAACAAAAAAAGTGCAGCCAAAAGAGGAGAGTAGCTAGGTAGGCCCAGTTGATTCTTTTCTTATAGCTTGAAGATTTTCTTAAAGACAATTTAAAAAAGTATTGTTTACTCTGGAAGAAAACCAGGCACGTGCAAGGGAAACAGGAAAAAAAGTAGCACCAGTAGCTAACACTCTAGACTTTTTATTTCTTTAACAGTTTTTTTTAAAATACTGCTTTATCATTTTAGTCAACGCCGCTTTACTGATGAGGAGGTCATTCTGGCGCCACAAACGCCTTCCTCCATGCATCAGGAGCGTCCTTGCATCTGCCTTGCTCACTCCTGGCCCCTCTCAGCATAACCAGTTGGAAAAGAACTCTCTAATCTATCACAGCACGCTACAACATTTTAAAGGGGCCAGGAGGTGCTAATGATGACAGCAATAGGTGGCTAATGTACTGCTGGCACTACAAACATCTTCCTCCAGTCACTGGGAGCCTCCTTGCAACTGCCTCCTTCACTCCTGGCCCCTCTCAGCACAACCAGATGGAAAATAATTCTCCACTCATTTTGAAAATTGTGTGCTGTTCTGGTCGGCATATCTTAAATAGGATATAGCAGAATTAGAAAAGGTGCAGAGAAGAGCCACCAAAATGGTAAAGGGGATGGAAGTGATATCCCTATGAGGAAAGGCTTAAAGGGTTGGGGCTTTTTAACCCTTTCAAGGCCTACTTTAAATTTTTAATCCACATTCTGCAGCCGGGTTAATTTTTGCATATTTCAGAAAAATTATACCCGTCTTATTCAATATGTTCTAATAGTGATTTTCCTTCTGCTATGGTCATGTATTATATACCATTTGATAGGAATATTTAGTCAGAATTTTGGATCCCGAGAGTTTTGGGCTCGGTCTGGAAAGGGTTAACTTGGAAAAAAGATGGCTGAGGAGAGGTAAGATAGAGATCTATAAAATAATGAATGGAGTAGAACGGGTAAACAAAGATCAGGTGTTTACTCCTTCAAAAAGTAGAAAGACTAGGGGACATGCCATGAAGCTACAATTTAGCCCATTCCTGGAGGAAACGTCCATAAAGCATTATTAAAGAGGACCGGGGAAATCCACTGCTTACCCCCGGCGTAAACTTAGTCAAATCTGTGTACCTTTTTGGAAACCGGACAGGTACTTGTGACCTGGATTGACCACTATTGGAAACAGGATACTGGGCTTGATGGACCTCGGTGTATCCTAGTATGGCATATCTTATGTTCTTATGATATGAACTTAAGGATTGTCTGTCTAATAAAAGTTGTCCTGGAAGGTGCTTGGTAATTGGGAGCAAAGACATGCTATAGCCTTTTTAACTCAACATCCTCAATCAGTGTCTCACTACTTTTGATGCTACTTGCTGTTTGCCCAAGGTAGTGATGCTAAGTACTACAACATCATCTCTATGATGATCTGCTGAAACAGGCTTCTGGGGCTTCTTGTCTGCTTCCTCACTTTGGGGAAAAAGCTGGGGACTCATCTCAGGAACTATATCTCTTCTTTTCTGTACCTTTACTGCAACTGCTGCCTGCAGTGCTGGTTGACGTCCCAAGCCTATTATAAGCACCATCTCTTAAAAGGTGTTTTTGCAAATGATGTAGCATAGCACTACTCAAAAGATCAACTCATCCAGCACAATTACCTTAAGCTTGTACAATTTTATATTAATTTCTGATATATCTTTTATCGGATTATCATATACCATAGGAGATTCACAGAATACATTTTACTCAAATTTCACTATCTCACATAGTTTTAATCATCTGTCTGAATGTTTTCTTTATTTTTTTATAGACGTCGTCTTTGTATTTAAAAATTAATTTATAGTCCAACTTTTTACCAATTGTCCTGATTTGTATTAATGTTTAAAAATTCAAATGTGCCTCTATTGATCAATTTATAAATCAATTCACTTACGTTATGCAGAAATTTATTTCTCTACAATCAAGTTCATCTTGTGCAACTGGTTTCAACATTCTGTAATGCTAATGCATTAGGTTGTTCCTACTGTAACACAAGTTCACATTTCAGCCACCTGCATCACTCCCTTCAGCTAATCCTCCCTCTCATCCACCTCCTCTCTAGCCAAACCCCTATCTTAGCTGTCCCCTTATGTTGATCTTCTGCCTTAGCCTCCCCCCTTCAACCATTCTTCTTACATTTTGTTTGCCATCACCCCAAGTCAACGTCTCTCATTTCCCCAAGCTCATCTTCCACCATCTCCAGTTATGCCCTCTGTCACCCCCCCCCCCCCCCAGTCATCCCCACTGTCATCCTCCCATCTTATTCATACTCCACCAGCCTTTTTCTTATGTCTCTCAATTTTTCCCTCACATCCTCTTTTACCTATAGATTCCTCTTTCTCAACTCCTGTTCCCAGGACTATACCCTTCTCCCTCTCCTCTCCCTGGCTGGCTCATTCCCTCTTTCTCAACCCCCATCTACACTACCTTATCCTAGCTTTTGCCCCTCTCTTTCCCTCAGACTCATCTCATTCTCACTATGAGTCCCAAGTTCAACTCACACTCTTCTGACTTGGCTCATCCCCTCATCTACTCTGACTACTGCTTGCTACTTTGTATTGCACTACAAGGCATATGCAGCACTGTATATATAGATGTAGGAGGCAATCCCTGCTCATTAGAGTTTACAATCTAATCAAGATGAACATCACAAACTGAGGACTAGAGTATGGTAAGATACAAATAGGTGGTGAACAAGAGAGTGAGAAGCATGAGATTCAAAAGCAGCTTTGAAAAGATCGGTTTTTAGCCTGGATATGAATAGGGCTGGAGAAAGGAGCCTGATGTACTGACTCAGGTAGTTTGTTCCAGGCAGATGGAGCAGTAAGATGGAAGGCGAAGATAAAAGGAATCTGCTAGAGGAGCGGAGAATCTGTGGAGGCATATAGGATGAGATGAGACTCTCCTCAGTCGCTCTCAGTCTCTAGAGTTCAGCCCCTCTCTGTCATCATCTCCTCCCAGAGCCTTATCTAATTTCTCTCATCCTCTTTTCACCTCCACTCAGTCGTCCATCCTCCCCCCCTCTTTATTGCCAGACCCTCTCCCTCTTTAAACTGACTCACTCTAGTGGCAGTTGGGTATTTGTTGTCAAAGGATAGGGAGCAGGTTTGTAACCAAACTATATTTCTGACTGGAATGGTAGTGGCTATGATTACAGCTTTAGGCGAGGGAGCAAGCCAACAATAAAATCACATTTCTGACTTGGTGTTGGTGATCATGACTGCAGGGGCAAAAGCAGACCTATATTTCTAACCTGGCACCCTACAGCAGTAGCAATGGTTGTAGTGTACACTGCTTAGCCAGTGCGTACGCATGACTATTCAGAAAAGCATGGGTTTGCTTTTTCATATCAGCTGATCACATAATGCCAATAAAACACCCCTGATACAAAAACAATAAAGTAGATATTTATATTGAATTAACACCAGAAAAAACACCACTTCCCCCTATTATTCTCTTGCACCTTCCTTGGCTTTTCATATTCTCCACTCAGTTTTTCTACCTTTTCTGTGTCGATGAGTCCCAAGTGACCCAAACTTACATATTTTATTTCACCAGGAAGGATATCAAGTAATAGTACCTGTGGTGCTAAAACATTGATGAACATTATTTTTGTACTCTCAAAGAACCTCTAATTAGCTTGAAAATAAAATCTAAATTTACAATTTATAAACACCCAAGAATAGGTAGCCTAACTATAAGGCAGGGAGAATTACAGTCTAGTAAGTGTGAAAAAGCAACTTGCTACAGATGTTATTGAAGGGATTTCAATTTAGTTTCAGGAGTATCCCAGGTCTTGCTCTAAAATACGAGGTACCCTGTTGCTTCACCAGCACACTATGATTTAAAAAACACCACCATTTAAGGTGAAATGTGTGTAAAGTAACAATACCCTGTGGCTTGGCAGTCTAGTCAGAAGGATGAGGCCATGCTGACTCTATAACTAAATCTTTGAATAATATTCTCAGGGGTGTTTGATGTAAAACAAAGTAATATCAACTTGCACTTAATTCTGTAAGCTCCCTGCAGACTGTGCTATGTGATGAAATGGAACGCTTCCTGACAGGAAGTTAGTCTAAGAGTGTGAAGACCTTTGAAAATGGAGCATGATTTAATTTGGCACTCAGCTGTTTTACAAAGAAGCTATTTTACTTGAGACTATGGATAGTGAGATCTTTGGGAGAGAAGTCCAAGGACATTTAAGAAATTGAGCATTTAGTAATGTCTGGCTATGGTGGTTATTCACAAAAGCAGGCAAAGACCATGGTGCAAACATAAAAAACAAAAACAAACAATTTTCTCTTCCCTTTGCTTGTAATCTATAAATGCAGTAAGGAAATTCCACGTATTTTTATTACAATTTCTAATGATACGCATTTTCATGTCGGTCAGTTCCATTTTAGTGTACAGTTTTTTGTAATCCATACTAAATAGCATGATCTGTGTCATGTTAGGTGCATGCTAAAACAGAATGGAACTGAAAAAAACAACAAAACTGAGAATGCTCTTCTTGTACACCTCTAAAGGGCTGTAGAGATATCATGAGCATTTGTATGCATATACTTATTTAAAATGTTTGCATATATAGAAAAAAATATGTTCGCATACCGTGGATCTATTACATGTTCACTTATTATCATTTGACAAAGGAAATAGATAAAGCCCTTACAAAAATGTAATTAAAGAAAGAGGCAAACATTATTCTTTCTGTAAAAACAATTTTAAAATTTCTGTTTCCCTTCAGCCTCTCATATGCAAGGTAAATCAGGGTTCCCATTTTTCAGTAAGCTGGCAATGACCCTCTATCCTCCCTTGGTGTTTCTCTCTCCAGCGGTTACGGTCCAAGTGTGGGCTTCAAGGATGCATATATGAATATTGGCCTTCCTTTCAAGAGCTGAAAATGAAATAGTGCACCACTGGCTGAAAATCATAAGATTCAGTCTTTTAAAGAGTTTAATGAATGTATATAGTGCCCTTCCTCTCCCATATGCTCACTATGGAGAGAAGTGCATGGTGGACATTGCTATGGTCTTGGACTAAGACAACTTGATATAACTCGTGCTTGGGTTAATTCTGAATAGGAAGGAAGCAACAGGTTCAGGACTTTTAAGGAATAGAATTGCAGGTATTCAAAACGCCACTCGACTTATAACTGATCATCTAACAAGATATGTTTACTGAAGTAAATCTGACTCAATGATAATTTTATATAACACACCTTTTTTATGTAAGGAATCCATGAATCTCCAGTAACAAGCAGGAATGTAGTCTTCACATATGGGTATTGTCGATACCGATGGAGCCTGCGCGGGAATGCTCCCCAGCGTCCAATAGGAAAGCTTTTGGGAGCATCCCACAGCGCCTGCATGCTGCCTTCCCGCCTTTCCAACTGTCCCTCTCCAGTAATCCGTTTTCCACGGAGCCGACAGGTCACATACCCTGTCACCGCAGAGAATTTTCATCTTTAATCTTTGTTTTGTGGTCGCGTCTGCCTGCTTTCCTTCGACGCCATACTGGTACCGCCGGTTCTTTCTTTTAAAAAAAAAATATATATAGTTTCTGAGGTTTTTTACTTTAGAAACTTTTTTTTCCTTGGTGATAGGCACCATTTTGGGCACTAGGCCCAATTTTTTCCTTAAAAATGGAAAAACCTACTTCAGGTTTTAAGAAATGTTCTAAATGTGGCAGTACCATTTCTGTCACCAACACCCATGATTGGTATCTCAAATGTTTAGGTTCTGACCACTCTATTTCAGAGTGCCTCTCCTGTGGAATGATGTCAAAAAGGGGCCGGCAGAACCGAGCTGCTAAACTTAGCACCCTTTTTCCCTCAGATGCGGCGTCTGTTGCATCAACGTCCTCCAGGGCCTCATCTTCCTCCCATGGATCTCAGGTAACTAAACATAAGTCTAGCCGGTTCTCAAAGGATAGGTCTCCTAAGTATTGAGATGCCCCTGGCATTGCCCTTGAGGAATTTTCACTGGCCAAACTGCCCCGGCAGGAGGCTTCAGCTTCCAAAGCACTAATGGGGCTCCAGGATGTTCTCGAGGCCTCAACCTCGGCAGAACTACTGGTGCCATGCTCTGGGGTTCCGGCCACTTCTACCGGTACCGACACCCAAGCATCGGCAGCGTCGATAGACCAGAGATTCCTTGCTATCGAACACAGTCTAGTGGCTCTTCTCACGGCTTCGGTACCATTGAAACCGCTTCAGACACCAACCGGTACCAGAACCGGTACCGACTGTATTAACATCGGCGGGTATTGTGATAAGGAAGCTTATCATAGCTCAGGAAGGAGCTATAGAAAAGATGATGTGACTCTGAACAAGCAACCTGTCAGTTCTGGTAGAAATAAGAAAACAGAATTTTCTCACAAAAGACTACCAGTCCCAGAATGCACCAGGTTTCCAGCAGCCATTAGAGGAGCTGAAGTGGGGAAACGTGTGTTCAATCAGGAGGGCTATGAGGTAATCCCTAAGCACTCATCTCAAAGGGCAGGGCCTGATTCAGCACAGCTGCGCTGTATTAGGGAGGAGCACTCATCAAGGCAGAATAAGAATAGAGTTTGTTCTACAGATGACAAGCATCAGCTCCATGATCATGATCTTCATGATCACCTTGGATATGCAGAAAAGGATCATCAGTTTCATCTGAAGGATCAGCAGAAGCAGAAGCCAAACCGGACGGATAGAGAAGGAAAGAAACCCTCTGGAAGGAAGAGGAGAAAAGCCTTTGAGAGGTCTAGAAGAGTCCAAGGCAGTACGTATACTGGGAGGTATTTCAAGGGCCAGCATATACCATTGGACTGGGGAAAGCCAGAGGAATGGTGCTGCAGAACAAGGAATCACCAGAGGCTACCTGTGAGGGAGATGGCTGCACGTGAAAGGGACTCTAAGACCTATGCCAGAAGGTATGTGAAGAGAGATCCAGTGTCCAGGGATCAGGACTGGAAGGCTGGACATAAGAACTGGACTACATACTGGCCAGGCTATATAGAGAGGAACTATAGCAACAATGGAAGCTCAGGTATGAACACTGATCTATGCCCTAGCTATAACCTTGAAAGACAGCAGGGAAATAAGTATTCTCCTGAAAGGGCTCCATTGAAAGATTTGTCTGTGCCAATTCATGATAGTGACCTTATGCTTGTTGATGAAGAGGGAATAACAGCAGATGAAGATATTGTTTATATGGACTGCTCTCTATCCAAACTCTGTTGGTAGCTTTCTGTGATAAAGCACAGCAGCCATCACAAAGAAATATAAATTTGTTCTTTATTCCACTAAGAAAAGCTCCTGAAGCAGGATTTGACTCACACAGTAGAAAGCCAGCCAGCTAAAGGGTTTCAGCTGGATAACTGATAGCAATTGAGCTGCATCTAATTGCTTGTGAGCTTGGAGAGAATCACTTCTGGTTCTGTGTGGAAAGTAATCAGAAGTTAACCTAACAAGAACAGTTTATTTCTTTCTTTGTGGCTTTTCATTTGTTAGATATATGCTAAGAAAACATTAGCTCATTGCCTGACAAGTTTGAAGGTTGTTTTCCTGATTTTGATTTTTGACTTTGTTTTACCAAGTTAAACACTGCAAGCAAGTAACCTAATTTATGTGCTACCAAGCATATCTGTGCTGGGAGAAATAGCCCCATAAATAAAGAAGTATCTTATTGGCTTTAACACTTGTGCACCTTATACTAGGTTTCATCATGATAAGGTGGTCCTCAGGACGAATCCCCACTTTATGCCCAAAGTGGTCTCGCCTTTTCATCTTAATCAAGAGGTATATCTACCTGTCTTTTTTCCGGCTCCTCATGCATCCAGTGCAGAGAGGAACCTTCATACTCTAGATTGTAAAAGAGCTCTCGCCTTTTACCTCAACAGGACTCAGCCACATCAAAAGTCTTCCCAACTTTTTGTGGCTTTTGATCCTTCTCATTTGGGACTTCCAGTCTCCAAACGTACACTTTCCAATTGGATTGCTCAGTGTATTTCCTTTGCTTACCAGAGTAAAAACATTTCTCTGGAAGGCCATGTCACAGCTCACAATGTGAGAGCCATGGCCACTTCTATGGCTCATCTTCACTCTGTATCCATAGATCAGATCTGTCGAGCCGCCACCTGGGCCTCGGTTCATACCTTCACAGCCCATTACTGTTTGGACAAGGACTCCCGCCGGGATGCCTTGTTTGGTCAGGCTGTCCTCAAACACCTGTTCCATACTTGAACAACTCCTGCCCACCTTCCCAGGATGGATGCCTGAGATCCATACGAAGATGGCGAACCCTTGGAAGGGGATCTCCCAGGCATCTTAGCTAGGGAGTCCCCATATGTGAGGACTTATTCCTGCTTGTTCCTGGAGATAGCACAGTTACTTACCTGTAACAGGTGATCTCTGGGAACAGCAGGAATTAGTCCTCACAACCCACCCACCTCCTCTAGGAGTTGTATCTTCTATCTATCTTCCTTTCCTCTCTCTATTGTCTCAGCTATAAACTCGAACTGAGGAGAGCTGGTCAGGAAGGCGGGAAGGCAGCGCGCATGTGCAATGGGAGGCCCCAAAAGCTTCCTTTCTGGGAAGCTGGGGAGCTTTCCCGCGCAGGCTCCGTCGGTTCCGACGTACCCATATGTGAGGACTAATTCCTGCTGTTCCCAGAGATCACCTTTTACAGGTAAGTAACTGTGCTTTCCTTCCGCAGCCCCGCTGTCTTCGCATAGTACAACTAACTTCCCAAGCAGTGCTCAAACCTTGTCTCACTGCTCGGGAAATGCTACATTTGCTAGGCCACATGGCATCCACCGTGCATGTGGTTCCTTATGCTCGCCTCCATATGCTAGCAGCCCAGTGGACTTTATCCACTCAGTGGACACAGGCCTCAGGCTGCCTGTCGGACAAAATAACAAACTCAAACCCTCCAATGGTGGCAATCACTCCACCAATGGTGGCAATCACTCAGAAACCTTCTGGTGGGGTCTCCTTTCCAGCAACCCATATCCCAAGCCACCCTAACAGATGCATCTCAGGTGGGATGGAGAGCCCACCTGCACGATCTCTCTACCCAGGGTACCTGGACGCCACAGGAGTCCTGTCTTCACATCAACCTCCTGGAGCTCAGAGCAATCTTTGTGCTTCGAGTATTTCACGCCCAGCTCAGCTACAAGACAGTTCTAGTTCAAACGGACAGTCCTCATTCATACGGACAATCAAGTAGCCATGTTCTACGTGAACAAGCAGGGCGAAACAGGCTCTCTGTCGCTATGCAACGAAGCTTTGAGACTATGGGCCCTCGCCAGAGAGCATCAGATTCATCTCCTTGCGGTGTATTTTCCAGGCATTCAAAACTCTTGGGCAGACAAACTCAGTCGAGTTCGGCTTCCACGTGAATGGTCTCTCCATGCAGACCAGGTTGCCCAAATATTTCAGATTTCAGGGCCTGGTTGCTGAAAGCCTAGAACTTCAGGATCTTAACCTTTCCCAACAGGTAAAGGATATCCTTCATGCTTCTAGGAAAACCTCCACAAGATGCTCGGATGCCTTTAAGTGGACAAGGTTTACCATATGGTGCTCTCAGAAGGGTTTTAACCCTCTTGCGATACCTCTGGAATCGATACTGGAGTATCTCCTTCATTTGTCAAATGCGGGTCTCAAGACAAATTCAGTAAGAGTCTATCTTAGTGCTATTGCCGCTTCTTACAAGCCTCTAAGAGGACAACCTATTTCCTCTCATCCTCTCATAGTGAGATTTATGAGAGGCCTTCTTTTAACAAAGCCTCCCATTAAACCACCACCGGTGGCATGGGACTTAAATCTGGTACTTGGGCTCTTTGAACCATTAGCCACTACATCTTTGAAATTCCTTTCCTGGAAAGTCATCTTCCTCATTTCAATCACATCACGTTGCATCAGTGAATTGCAAGCGTTAGTGGCTGATCCTCCTTATACAAGATTCCACCATGATAAGGTAGTTCTTAGGATTTATCCACACTTTGTGCCAAAGGTGGTTTCGCATTTCCATTTAAACCAAGCGGTTTACCTTCCTGTATTCTTTCCAAGGCCTCATGGCTCCAGTGCAGAAAGGAATCTTCATACCTTGGAGTGTAAAAGAGCTTTGGTCTTTTACTTGCAAAGGACATTGCAACATAGAAAATCTTCTCAGCTTTTTGTTGTTTTTGATCGTAGTCATTTGGGACTTCCAGTTTCCAAAAGAACTCTAACTGGATTGCTCAGTGCATATCCTTTGCCTATGAGAGTAAGAACCTTCCTCTTGAAGGCCATGTCACAGCTCACAATGTGAGAGCCATGGCAGCCTGAATGGCTCATCTTCACTCTGTGTCTATTGACGACATCTGTCGAGCAGCTACTTGGGCTTCGGTACATACCTTCACAGCCCACTACTGCTTAGACAAGGACTCCTGCCGGGATGCATTGTTTGGCCAGGCTGTTCTTCAACACCTTTTTCAGACTTAATCAACTCTTACCCACCGTCCCTGGTAGGATGTCAGAGTTAATTGGGGGGAAGTATGGCTCTTTCACAAGGGCTAACAACTTCCTGGGGCCATCTCACTGGCATCTGCAGCTAGGGAGTCCCCATATGTGAAGACTACATTCCTGCTTGTTCCTGGAAATAGCGTAGTTACTCACCTGTTACAGGTGATCTCCAGGAACAGCAGGAATTTAGTCGTCACAACCCGCCCACCTCCCCTAGGAATTTTATCTCTCTCTCCCTCTCTCTCTCCCTCTCTCTTTTGTCTCAGCTATAAACTCAAGTGGAGAGGGACAGTTGGGAAAGGTGGGAAGGCAGCACGCAGGCGCTGTGGTGTGGGATGCTTCAAAAAGCTTTCCTATTGGACGCTGGGGAGCGTTCCCACGCAGGCTCCGTCGGTACCGATGATACCCATATCTGAAGACTAAATTTCTGCTGTTCCCGGAGATCACCTGTTATAGATGAGTAACTACGCTTTCCATACAATTACAAATAACGAATTCAGACTTTGAAGATTATTTTTTCTTGTTGATAGGAAATTCTTTGGGGTTGGTTTCTAGGCATTCCTTTCTCTGTTGCATGCCTCTTTATCCAATATTCCAGATGACAAACATGCTTGAATCTCCTTTAATCATCATTCCATATTGTCCTGCTAGAGCAGTCCAGACAAGTGGGTTGTGTTCCCTTATGAGCAGATTGGTGGAGACATAAGCCAATGAAATGCCCAGTTTCATTGACATCACTCCCATGCTTCTGTCAGCCTGAATCACTAAAGGGCACCTCAGTATTTTTCTGTCTCCAGCAGATGGTGGGTGGACCTCAGTGCCCCCTCCCTCCTCCGCTGTCCCTCCTTGCTCCCTCCTTCCTCCACTGTCCCTCCTTGCTCTTCTCGAAGACTGAAGACACCTCAGAAGTATGTGGCTGTTAGCCTGTTATGCAAGCATGTGAAAGAAAGAGACAGTGGCTGGGGAGTAGCGCTGAGCCTGGCATCCATTGCCCTGACTGAGATTCCTAGAGGGTGAAGTAACAAGGCTTGACTTCGTCATTTTCCTTGAGGGCTCCCGCTCTCATCCATTGGGGCAACAGTCATGGCGGACCACTTCCTTTAATTCTGCGTCTGCGCTTCCTGCCATTTTCCAGCACGCACCATTAACATTTTCTAGTAATGTTTTTTGTGTTTGTGTGACTTGTGCACAAGTGGTCCCAGCATGTGTTCTGCCTGAGCGGTTACAACGTGCATTTTCCTGCCCTTGGCCAAGGGCAGGATGGTGCGAATGTTCAAGGGCAATGCCATGGCATCTCTTAATTGCTATGTTGACACAAGCTGTACTGGAGTAGCCCAGGGAATGGCTCTGTGGTTTGCCTGGGCAGAGATGAACCTCCTAGCTGTGTTAGCTCAGCACATTGCCAGGGTAGTCATTGTGGAAGGTGGGCATGTTTCATCATCTCTCTCTCGATCCCAGGGAGTGGGCATTGATTCAGAAGGTTTTTCAGATGCTTCTCTGCCATTGGAGTTGCCCTCAGATGGAATTGAAGACGTCACACTCCAATCTCAAGTGTTCTGTTCCTTCACTCGCCACATGAAAACTGGGTCCAAGGTCTTGTTGCCCTGTTTCAGTCCTGGCCACAGCAATGTCTGCTGTATGTGCTTCCTCTATGGCTGCTATTGGGGCATGTGTTTTGGCACATGAAGCGGCTTCTGGGCTGGATTTTATGGAGGTGCTGGATTGGACGAGGAGAGTATGGTTTAAAGACCTTGCACATTTCAGGGCTGGTTGCATCAGAGGCAGTTTGTCCTGGATGATCTGGCTCCCTTCTCACGGCTTGGCTGTTGAAGGGAGTTGGCTGTTGCATAAGCGCTATCCTCCTGCAGTAGTTTCTGCTCTGCTCAGAGTGTAGAGGGGTCCTACCTGCCTAACATGTATGTGGGCCTGGTATCTTTTAGTCACCCTTGGAATGAGGATGCAGCACACGACAGCTTGTTCCTGTCTCTGCCAAGGTACAGAGACTGTTGATCTTATGCAGGATGGTCTAGAAAAAGAGGGTTTTCCCTTACTTCCCTGAAAGTATGGGTGGCAGCCTTCTCCTTTTTCAGTGGTCCGGCGGCTGGAAAGTCTTTAGCCTTGCCACACAGATGTTTCACGTTTTCTTCAAGAGGTTCAGTGTTTGCATCCTCCCCTCTTGCCCTTGGTCCCTTTCTGGGATTTCTGTCTGGTGCTCAGTATCCTGATGTCAGAACCCTTTGAGCCTCTGAAGCATGCTACTCTGAAGGGCATGACTCTCAAGACTAGTTTCTTGGTCGCAAACGTTTTTGGCAATGCACATTTCTGAATGGCAGGCACTGACTTGCCAGAATCCATATTTGTTCCTTTCAGAGAAGGTCGTTTCCATTTGGCTTGTGGCTTCCTTTTTCCCAATGTGATATCTCCCTTTCTTGTGAACCAAGTGGTTTGCTTGCCCCCCTCCTCTGAGGAGCAGTGTTGCAGGAAAGATAAGGATCTTTGCTTTGTGGATGTCCAGAGGGTGCTTCCCTTGGACTTGGAGGTTATGGCTTCCTTTCGTAAGTCCAGTCATTTTTTTCTGTTACTTGATGGTCGCAACAGCCAAGCTTACCTTGGTATGCTGGATCAAGGAGGTATTTGCCTCAGTGTATCTATTAAGGAGCAAACTGGTTCCAGAAGGTTTGTGCACCCATTCTTCTCGGGCACCAATATCCTCAAGGACGGAGCATAACTCTGTAGCCCCTTCAGACATTGTCAGGTGGCACTATGGGCATCACTTTTCACTTTTTGTCAAGCGTTACAGCTTAGATGGCTGCGCTCGGGTGAACATAGCTTTTGGCTCCAAGGTTTTGCGAGCTGCTGTGTTGTCGTCCCACCCAGTGGAGGCATAGATTTGGTATATCCCGCTTGTCTGGACTGATCTAGCATAATATGGAAGACAACATTTTGTTCACCAGATAATCTTCTTTCCTTTAGTCCTTCTATGCCATTACAGGACCTACTCCTGGAACAGTGTTTGATCTGTTATTCTGTGGCGGTACCTTTTCTCCAGGACCAAGCAGGAAGTCAGTCCTCACATATGGGTGTCATTGGTGCCGATGAAGCCCCAGCGGAGCATTTCCCCAGTTTTCTATGAAAGCCTTTGGGAATGCAGGCACGCATGCGCGGTTCCCTTCCCGCCTAAAGGTGCCATCTTACCTCAGTCTCTTTTTTTCCGTGAAACCCACCGGACGTGTGTCCTGTTTTCCCGGTTAAAATTAGATTTTTTTCAGCGATTTCGCTATTTTTTCTCCCGGTTCGCTGCCGGTTCCCCTCCCGCCGGGTTCGGTACACCGGTATCGAGCCCGATTCTTCTTTTTCGTTTTTTGCCCTTCGTGGCTGGCGTTCGCGCCCTTTTTTCTTTTTTTCCCTGGAAGGCCGGTCCTTTGACCTCGCAGGGGCTCTTTTTTCCCCGATGGCTTCCAGCGGTTTTAAGAAGTGTGATCAGTGTAAGAAACTAATGTCTCTCACCGAGACACACGACTGCTGCCTTCGGTGCCTCGTCCCCGACCACGATCCTAAGTCGTGCGGGGCATGTGGGAAGATGTCTTCCAAGGCACTCCGAAGTCGACAGCAGCAAAAGGAAAGGCTTTTCTCGGACTCAGCCTCCGGCCGGGCCCGGACCTCGTCTGAGGCCTTGACATCTTGGGATTCCGATCCCGAGTGCCGTCAAAGCTCCTCGGACAGGGGGTCCCCCGACCGGGAACGCAAGAGGAAGAAGCGGCTCGTGAGGCCGTCGGAGGAGGAGGTCCCTGGCTCCTCGAGGGCCAGGTCTAAGACCCCCGACTGTCGCCCCAGGCCCGTTGAACAAGAGAAGCCTGCCAAAGTTCCTCGCGTGGAGCTGGAGTCTGCTGGACACGTAAGCCCCGTAGTCCTCGAGGACTCTCTTCCCAGGGAGCCTACGTTGGGCCCGGCGCTGCCGGGGCCCAAGTCAGTGGCTGCTGCGTCTCCCAAGCTGAGTCTCAGGATGACAGCCTTGGAGAGCAGATTTTCTGCCTTCATGGAGCAGCAGCGGGCACTGATGGCCAGCCTGTCTGGCGCATCTGCCCCGACTACCGGGACATCGACGTCATAGTCGACCCCGGAGGCCGAACCGATACTCGAGTCCATCGTGGCTCGGAGTCGTCCTCGGTTACGGTCTCCCTCAACCTCCCGTTTGGGACTGAGGGCGTCGACGCCGGTGCTTCCGGCATCGGGGCGGGTGCTCCAGGGCCCCGCGGGGTTGGACCCTGACTCTTCCTCGGACGAGTCAGCTTGGGAGATGGAGGACGAGGAGTCTCCTGATACCTTCAAGACTCGGTGTGTCCCTTCGGACTCACCGCAGTCTGAGCCCCGGAGTAGGTCCCCCCGGAGGACACTCGGTTCTCGGAGTTCATCCGGGATATGGCCACTGCCTTGGCTATTCCAGCGGACCCCGAGGAAGAGCCTCGAGCTGAAGAGCTGGAGGCGCTGCAGTATGACTCTCCTCCGAAGGAGGCCTTTACTGTCCCAGTTCCTCCGATGCTGGAACGGCTCCTCTTCCGTATGTGGGAGGCACCGGCCTCAGCGCCGGTTCTCAGCAAGCGAGTCGATTCGATCTATCGACTCCGGAAGAGCCCTGGTTTTCAGAAGGCACAGCTACCACACCATTCTATGGTTGTGGAATCGGCCATGCATCATCTGAAGAGCCAGAAGATGCACTCCGCGGTGCCTCCTGGCAGGGAGGCCCGAAACCTCGATGGCGTTGGTAGAAAGTGCTTTCAGGGCTCAATGCTTGCTTGCCGTGTCCAGTCCTACCAGCTGTACATGGGCCTGTACTTGTGGGATCTGACCAAGTAATTGGCCGGGTTCTCTGCTGGTCTCTCCAGGGAACCCTTGCAGAGATTTAAGTCCTTGTCCTCAGGGATTCAGGACTGCTCGAAGTTCATGTCCCGCGCCGCCTACGATGGCTTCGAGGCTTCGGCCCGAGTTGCAGCAGCCGGCATCGCGGCTCGACGCCAGGCATGGCTGCAGTCATCGGACCTCGAGCCATGGGTTCAGGACAAGTTGGTCGATGTCCCTTGCCGAGGTGAAAACCTTTTTGGCAAGCCCATGACCGAGAAGGCCGCTCAGCTCGAAACTGAGCACCTCACACGGACAAGGCTGTCGAGGAAAACCTCTGCCCCTTCTCATAAAAAGAAGGGCTCGAGTAAAAAGCCCTTTTACCCGAGGAAGGGCACTGCCTACAAACAGTACCCGCAATATCAGTCTGCCCAAGCTGCCCCCCAGGGTCAGCAAGCCAAGGGCCAGGGTAATGGGCCCCGTAGGCAGAGGAGCCCCAAGCCTCCGGCCCCTGCTACCACTCAGCAGGGTGGGGGTTTTTGACTCCTTGAGCGTAGCCTCTCCTCCACTGCTCTCCCAACCCTGCACAGGAGGTCGCCTCGCCCTCTTTGCCCACCAGTGGCCCATTGTCTTTGGGGACAGTTGGGTGCTGGAGATAGTCCACAAGGGCTATGCCCTCCATTTTCACCAACTGCCTCCACCATATTTTCCAGGGGAGCCTCCAAGGCTTCCCCTGCACACAGACCTTCTGCAAGAGCTACATGGTCTGTTGGTGGACAGGGCGGTGCAGCCTGTTCCTCCCCATTTCCATGGTCACGGTTTCTACTCCAGGTATTTCCTGGTGCCCAAAAGAACCGGTGGCCTTCAGCCCATTCTGGACCTCAGGAACCTCAACAAGTTCCTAGTGAAGGAGAAGTTCAAGATGCTTACTCCTGGGACTCTTCTGCCCTACCTCCAGCAGGGAGATTGGCTATGCTCCTTAGATCTAAAGGATACGTACACTCACATCCTCATTCATCCAGACCACAGAAAGTACCTCAGGTTCATTGTGGGAGGAAACCATTATCAGTACAGAGTGCTGCCTTTCGGCCTCACCTCCGCCCCCAGAGTCTTTACAAAGTGCTTAGCAGTGGTGGCGGCCTACCTGAGAAATCAGGGAATCTTTGTCTTCCTCTATCTAGATGACTGGCTCATCAGGGGTCAGACGTGTCTGGAGGCCAATCAGGCCACCCTCAGGACTATTGCTCTTCTACAAAGCCTGGGGTTTGTCATATATGTTACCTGTAAAATAGTTATCTCCAAGTTATAATGCCCTGTTCAATGTAATTTCAGTTTGTTCAATGTAAACCGCACTGATGCAGAATAGCGCGGTATATAAGAGAATGTAAATAAATAAATAAATAAAATACTTCGCAAAGTCCACTTTGCTCCCTTCCCAGAACTTGGAGTTCATAGGGGCAGGGTTGGACTCTCTCCTGGCAAAGGCATTCTTGCCAGAAGACAGAGCCCAAATGTTGATGGCCTTGGCAAATCAGTTTCTCAGCAGGTCCCTGGTCTCCGCCAGACTCTGCCTGAGGCTTCTAGGCCACATGGCTTCGACAGTGCATGTGACCCCCAATGCCAGGCTCCATATGAGGCCTGCACAGTGGTGTCTTCGGGCTCAATGGTCACAGGCCACAGGCAGCGTCAGAGACAGGATAAAGGTGTCCAGACCATTTCTGCACTCCCTCAACTGGTGACTACACCCACCCAATCTGCTGAAAAGGGTGCCTTTTCAGATTCCAGGGTACACAGTAGTGCTGACAACAGATGCCTCCCTGCAAGGCTGGGGAGCTCATTGTCTTGGCAAGTGCACCCAGGGCCTCTGGTCTCCCTGGGAAGCTGCACAGCAGATCAAGCTCCTCGAACTCAGAGCTATTCGATTAGCACTCAAAGCTTTCACTCCTACCCTGACTCACCAGTCTGTCCTGATCCAGACATATAACCAAGTTGCCATGTTTTATGTGAACAAACAGGGCGGAACTGGGTCCAGGATCCTTTGTCGGGAGGCCTAGGACCTTTGTTCTTTTGCCTTCAAGCACAACATGCTCCTCAAGGCTGTGTACCTTCCAGGCCAGGACAACTACCTGGCAGACAGATTAAGCAGAATATTGCAGCCCCACGAATGGCAGCTCCATCCTTTGGTAGTTCAAAAGATTTTCCTAAAATGGGGACTTCCATCCATAGACCTGTTTGCCAGTCCTCTGAACAAACAGCTGCCAAACTTCTGTTCCAGGCAACCGCATCCTCTGCGGATAGCAGCGGATGCTTTTCTGATGTCCTGGTCTCAGGGCCTCCTGTATGCGTTTCCTCCCACGCCCTTGGTGGCCCGAACTCTCTTCAAGATTCTTCAGGACAAGGCCTCAGTCCTGCTGGTGGCTCCCCGGTGGCCGAGACAGCCTTGGTTTCCTCCTCTGCTTCAACTGGCGGTGGAACCTCCACTACCTCTGGGGTTGCAACCCGACCTTCTCTCACAGGAACAGGGTTCCCTTCTGCACCCCAATCTCAAAGCTCTCAATTTGATGGCCTGGAGGCTGCAAGGGGTAGTCTTGGCTCCCTGGGGCTTGCCTCAGGATGTTGAGGAGGTTGTCCTAGCCTCTAGGAAACAGTCCACTAGGAAAACCTATGCTCTCAAATGGAAAAGGTTTTCTGTGTGGTGTCAGCTCCGTACAGTTGATCCTTTCTCCTGTACTGTGCCAGTAGTTCTTCAGTACTTACTGCACTTGTCAAATCAAGGCCTTAAATCCAATTCTGTTCGGGTCCACCTCTCAGCTCTAGCAGCTCACCACTCTTTGGTGGAGGGACATTCTCTATCTGGTCACCCCTTGGTGTCCCGCTTTCTTAGGGGCTTGCTTTTGCTCAAGCCTCCCATCCGTCGTCCTGCCCCTGAGTGGGAGCTGAATGTGGTCTTGCAGCAACTGACTCGCCCACCTTTTGAGCCCATGGCTACTTGCCCACTACGCTTCCTCTCCTGGAAGACACTCTTTGTGATAGCCCTTACCTCGGCTAGGTGAGTGAGTGAGCTTCAGGTCTGTGATAGACCTTACACCAGGATTTACAGGAACAGGGTAGTCCTTAGGACTCATCTCAAGTTCCTCCCTAAGGTTGTCTCCTCTTTCCACCTCAACCAGGAGGTGGTTCTTCCAACATTCTTCCATAGGCCTCATGCGAGCCAGGCTGAAGCAGTTCTGCATACCCTGGACTGTAGGAGAGCCTTATCCTTCTACCTTGACCGTACGCAGGGGCATAGAAGGGCTACTCAGCTCTTCGTATCCTTTGATCCCAATAAGTTGGGGTTGGCTGTGTCCAAGCGTATCTTGTCCATCTGGGTAGCTGACTGTATCACCTGGGCTTATAAGGTGGCTGACCTTCCTTTGCAGGGTAGGGTCACGGCCCATCGTGTCAGGGCAATGGCTGCCTCAGTGGCTCATCTCTGCTCTGTGCCCTTGGTAGACATCTGCAGGGCTGCAACTTGGTCTTCAAGCCATACTTTTGCGGCCCATTACTGCCTGGAGAGGGAGTCCCGTAGGGACAGTGCTTTTGGCCAAGCATTACTCCGGATTCTCTTTGAGGTTTAGGCAACTCCTTCCCTCCTGCCCTCTGTTCGGCTACCTGTGGAGGTTGTGTCCTTGAAAAGCCTTTCTTTGCTGCTGAGACTAGAGGGAGTTCTCTTGTTCAGCCTGGGTTCCTCGGTAGTCCAGAGCTGGGGAGTCACCCATATGTGAGGACTGACTTCCTGCTTGGTCCTGGAGAAAGAGTAGTTACTCACCTGTAACAGGTGTTCTCCAGGAGCAGCAGGAATCAGTCCTCACAACCCTCCCTCCTCCCCTTGGAGTTGCAGTTGTACATAGTTTATTTTTCATTTTTGTGTGCTGTTCTTAGCTATGTCATTTGACTGAGCTAAGATGGCACCTTTAGGCGGGAAGGGAACCGCACATGCGTGCCTGCATTCCCAAAGGCTTTCATAGAAAGCTGGGGAAATGCTCCGCTGGGGCTTCATCGGCGCTGATGGCACCCATATGTGAGGACTGATTCCTGCTGCTCCTGGAGAACACCTGTTACAGGTGAGTAACTACTCTTACTCTGCAAGTTCATTTCCTACTGTCAGTCTTCTGGTCAATTTCTCATATACATAGTTTTCTACATGGTTTCTCGACTGTTTGATTCATCATTGGTGCCCATGTTGAGGTTGTATTAGGTTTGCCATGCTTTCCCATGTGCTTTGTGATGAATACTGAGGTGCCCTCTAGTGGCCCAGGCTGATAGTGGCATGGGAGTGATGTCATTGAAACCTGGGCATTTCATTGGCTTTTGTCTCCACCAATCTGCTGGTAGGGGAATGCAACCTGCTTGTCTGGACTGGTCTAGCAGGACTCAAGGAAATTACATTATCTGGTAAGTAAAATGTCACCTTTCATCAGCTCTTTCTCCTGTTGTGGAACAAAACAGATACACAGCTTATTCCTCTTTGATATTTAATGCCTGGTGAATATCTGTGTAACAAGTCTAACAGTTGATGCCAAACTCCTTCACAAATTGGGAGCGAAAACCCTGTGACCTTTGAAGCAAAGCTAAGGAGGGGTGAAGTATCTTCCCTTGGAAAGTGGAGGTCTACCGCCCTACCACACACACACAAAATAGAGGGGATAGAAACCTACAGTATCCTTTCCCTTAAGACAAGAATTGCCTTTCCATGGCATGGCTGTGTAATACTGCGGGAGAGGAAGTGGCCTATTGGTTAGTGCTGAGAAACAGGGAAACCAAGGTTTGATTTTCCCCTTCTGCCACCTACACACTGGTTTTGGGTAAGTCACTTTATCTCCTGTTGGCTCAGGTACCATCTTAGATTGCAAGTACTTTGGAAAGGAACATATTGTACCTGTATATTTATCACCTCTGTACAGCTCTGCTTATATCCACTAGTGCTATAAAAGTAGTATTAGTGCAGCATTATTGTAGAAGGAGAAATGAGAACGTTCCCCCTTTCCAAACTC
Organism: Ichthyophis bannanicus; assembly: GCA_033557465.1. Classification (NCBI taxonomy): domain Eukaryota; kingdom Metazoa; phylum Chordata; class Amphibia; order Gymnophiona; family Ichthyophiidae; genus Ichthyophis; species Ichthyophis bannanicus. The sequence continues at coordinate 1,734,857,106 of CM066032.1, forward strand.
CTCTACCTCACCACTGATTTACTGTTTCTTGCGCTCTTTAGGGGTCACTATATTGAACCTTGGGTATTACCTACTGCAGCACATCCCATGAAAGTATGCTTAGCAAATGGTTCAGTCCGTCCTTCCTTCCTACCTACCTACTTTGTCCAACCACAGCATGTTTTCTCTGAGAGATGCATACTCTTGGTAGGGATGCAGTAGGCCATTTTACTAACAAATGTAAAGTCAGTTTACAGTACTCCCTTAAAATAAGTTTACAAGTTACTTTTGTGGGTAATGTGAGGAAGAAATATTTTAAAGCAATTGTTTGACTTTATGAAATCATTAATAAACAAATGTTGGCTGCTTTATTTAAGTAGAATAGAGTAGCCTAGTGGTTAGGGCACTGGCTTGGTAAGCAAGAGACCAGGGTTCAATTAGCACTAGCACCTCTTGTGGCCTTGGGCAAGTCACTTAACCCTCCATTGCTTCAGACTAGTAATCTACTTCTGGTCACACTGCCAGGTCTCCCGGAGTCAGCACTGACTTGCATTGTTGCAGACTAGACAGTGTCCACATACGCTTAAACATTTTTCACGTTTTGCTATATTGAACATTTATTTATTTATTTATTTTATTTACATTTCTTATATACCGCACTATTTGCGATCAGCGCGGTTTACATAAAACAAAAGGTATCTGACAATGAACAAAAGTCAGGTCATTACATAGATTTAAAGAGAGAATTTAAAAAGAAGCTTGCCATGGAAGCAAATGCACTTATAGTGGTGTGCAAAAGTCTGGAATCACTTGTGAGTTTTGCGTTTTTCGTACTTTCTAACTTTTTTTTTTTTTTTAATTTTGTGTTAGCCCAGAATATTCATCTTTCTACCACGTTAAAAGGGATACATTTGACTATTAGAGTTTACTTTTTTGCATTCCTTGCTTCCAATTTAAATAATTTACAGACACTGGGAGATAGCTACTGCAATTTTTGTGGATCCTGCATCAAAACTGGATCGAGATTATCCAATATGCACACATTATTTCTGACCAATCAGGAGGCTGGTTTCACTAACCAATCACAATGCAGATATCTAGCCAACAGTGCAGCTATAAAAACCTGTGGAATTTTTGAATTTCATACGCTTTCTGGATCAACCATGAAGATGACTCGGACCCTGACGTTGGAGGAGTGTGTTCGTGTGTCCTTTATGAGCGAGGAAGGATTTTCAAGCCGTCAGATAGCCAGGAAAGTTGGCTGCAGTCAGAGCGCTGTTAAGATTGTACAGAAGAAGAAAGAAACGGGTTCAGTGGTGGACAAGCCTCGTTCAGGTCGTCCGCATGCATCAACATCACGCCAGGACCACGCACTACGATGCATTTCACTGACTAATCGCAAGTTGACCTCTCCTCAGCTACTTTGAGAGTGGTCAGACAAGAGTGAGGTCAGTGTCAGCTCATCAACAGTTCATCGCTGGTGCCTGCAGTTTGGTCTCCGGGGCTGCAAAGCACAGAATAAGCCACTGATGACTGATATACAAAGGCGCAACCGGATCATGTGGGCGAGAAAGCACTCAACCTGGTCGACTGAAATGTGGTAAAAGGTGCTATTCAGCGATGAAAGCACCTTCTGCCTGTTTGGTAACCAGGCCCACACCTATGTGAGGAGATTTCCTGGAGACGAATTCAAGCCTGAGTGTCTCAACCTCACTGTGAAGAATCCTTTGAAGTTCATAGTCTGTGGCTGCATTGCTGCCAGTGGCGTTGAACATCTTCACATCGTCGATGGAATGGTCAATGGGGCCAAGTTCATCACCATACTTCAAAAGTGCATGGTGCCATAGGCACACCAGCTGTTTTCTGGCCAGTTCCTGTTCCAAGATGACAATGCACCCTGCCATTGCTCCAGACAGGTGATCAGCTGGAAGCAGCGGAACAACATCAGGTCAATGGACTGGCCTGCCCAGTCTCCAGATCTGAATCCAATCGAGAACCTGTGGCACAAGATGGCCTTGGAAATATCCAAGAGGCATCCGACATCAAAGCATGAGCTGATTGAGTCACTCATTGCGGCTTGGAACCGCGTTGTCACCAACGATCACCTTGTAAGTCTGGTTCATTCAATGTCGACAAGGAGCAGTCAGGTGATCAAGAACAAAGGGTGGCCCATCAAATACTGAGCCATCACTGACACATAAAAATGGACTTTTTCAAGGCCATACACATTAATTTGAAGGAAACCTGGTGTGCGTCCATAATATTTTAAAGCATACTTACAATAATATATCGTTGGCCAACAGTATACATTGCACGATTTTCACAGAAAATCTATCAACAGGACAACTATGGGGAACAAACTCAGAAAATAAGGGCCAAACCAATGCTAAAAGTTGGCCCTAATAGCCAAATCTATCACTTATCATGAGATACACATAAAAAGCCACTGGGAGGAAAAAGAAATTAAGATATAAGGTCACAAAGTTGAAGAAACGTCAAATTTACAAGTGATTCCAGACTTTTGCACACCACTGTAATAACATTTTTCTCAAGTACATTCATAGCAAAACACCTGTGAGAGTGAATTAGACCATTAGATGATAGAGGGGTAAAATGGGCACTAAAAGAGAACTAGGACATAGCGGAGAGATTGAATGAATTCTTTGCTTCAGTCTTTGCTAAAGATGATATAGGAAACTTACTCATGTCAGAAATTATATTTAAAGGTGATGTATCAGAGGAACTGAAACAAATCTCCATAAATCGGGAAGATGTAATCCAGTTCTTTGATAAACTAAAGAGTAGCAAATCACCTGGAACAGACGGCATACATCCTAGGTTGCTGAAAGAACTGAAATATGAGATTGCAGACCTACTATTAGTAATCTGTGAACTACCATTAAAATCATCTGTAGTACCTGAGGGTTAGAGAGTGGCCAATGTAATGCCAGTTTTTAAAAGAGAGTCCATGGGTGATCTGGGAAACTACAGACTGGTGAGTTTGATGTCTGTACCGGGCAAAATGGCACAAATGATTATAAAGAATACAATTACTGAACAAGTAGATGATAATGGTTTAATGGCAGAAAACCAACATGGATTTAGCTAAGGAAAATTTTGTCTCGCTAATCTCTCACATTTCTTTGAAGGTGTGAATAAACAGGGAGATAAAGGTGATTCAGTTGATATAGGGTATCTGGATTTTCAGAAAGCCTTTGCAAGGTCCCTCATGAGAGACAATTGGGGAAAAAGCCATGGGATAGGATGCAGTGTACTATTGTGGATTAGAAACTGGTTAAAAGAAAACAGAGTAGGGCTAAATGGCCAGTTTTCTCAATGGAGAAAGGTAAATAGTGGAGTACCCCAGGGTTATGTTATGAGTCTGCTGCTTTTTAACATATTTATAAATAACCTGGAAATTGGAATGACGAGTGTGCTGATCAAATTTGCAGATGACACACAATTATTCAAAGTTATTAAAACACAAGAGGCTTGTGAAAAATTGCAAGAGGACCCTCAAAAATTGGGAGACTGGGTGTCCAAATGGCAGATGAAATTTAATGTGGACGTGCAAAGTTATGCACCTAGGAAAGGGCAACCCAAACTATGGTTATATGATGCAAGGTTTCATATTGGGAACCACTTCCCAGGAAAAAGATTTAGGCGTCATCGTCGATAATATGTTGAAACCCTCCGCCCAGTGTGCAGCGGTGGCCAAGAAAACAAATAAAATGCTATGAATCATATGGAAAGGAATGATGAATAAAATCAAGGATGATTAAATGACTCTGTCATTCCATGGTGTGACCGCACCTTGAATATTGTGTGCAATTGTGGTCGCCACATCTTAAAAAATATATAGCAGAATTAGAAAGCCATGGTATTTTCAATAACGTCATATGGATGCGAAAGTTGGACAGTGGAAAAGAGAGACAGGAAGAAAATTGATGCTTTTGAATTATGGTATTGGCGACGAATACTGTATATACCATGGACTGCCCAAAGAATAAACCAGTCAGTACTAGAGGAAATTAAATCTAAGCTTTCCTTAGAAGCTCAGATGACAAGACTTCAACTTTCATACTTTGGACACATCCATGCTAAGATAGAGATCGTTAGAGAAAGAAGACATGCTTGGCAAGATAGAAGGTCAACACAAAAGAAGAAGGCGAGCAATGAGATGGATCAGTACAATAACAGCAGCTATGGGTGCCATTCTGTCAACAGTGAGCTGCCTGACTGAAGTCCGTATTTTTTCCTGCCAGTTCCCACCTCATACTGGTGCTGCATGGGCATGTTACTGGCGTTTGGCTGTGCTCTAACCCACGTTCCTCTTTGTACATGTTAGTATGCGTGATATCTCTGCACGTCATGTGCCATGAATGTATGCATTCATCATGCACTGCCAATGTGTATTCCTTCATCACACACCTTGGGCACACACTTTGGAGCACTGTCTCCACAAGGCACAGTAGCTCTATGCTTCTGTCATGCAGACCTTAAGCGCAGCTTATCTCAGTACGCCTTGTTTGGATGGATGGACTTACTTCAGGAAGCCATTCTGCTTGACATAGGCGCTTGACTTCTGGGAGGAGACAGTGTCTTTCTGCAACTTGGCACGGAGCCTTCTGCTCGCCTCTTGGAGGTCTCATGTTTATAGTTGATGGACATGGAGTTTTCTTTTTCCTCTTCAGCTCTGCAGGTGGCAATGGGTTCGACTGGAGAGAGAGAGTGCACCTCTGTCCAGGATTCCTCTGGAGCTTGTGATAAGGAAGCTTATCATAGCTCAGGTAGGAGCTATAAAAAAGATGATGTGACTCTGAACAAGCAACCTGTCAGTTCTGGTAGAAGTAAGAAAACAGAGTTTTCACATAAAAGACTACCAGTCCCAGAATGCACCAGGTTTCCAGCAGCCATGAGAGGGGCTGAAGTGAGGAAATGTGTGTGCAATCAAGAGAGCTATGAGGTAATCCCTAAGCACTCATCTCAAAGGGCAGGGCCTGATTCAAGACAGCTGCGCTGTGTTAGGGAGCAGCACACATTAGGAAAGAATAAGAATAGAGATTATTCTTCAGGAAATAGTTTCAGCAACAGTTTCAAGAACAGCTTCAGGAAGAGATACAGAGGGGAGAGCTTCAGCAACGGCTACAAGCACCAGTATCACCTGGAGAAACAGAAGCCAAGCCAAGCAGATAGAGAGAGAAGGAAACTCTCTGGAAGGAAGAGAAGAAAGGCCATTGGAAGGTCTGGGAGATTCCAAGGCAGTACTCATACTGGGAGGTATTCCAAAGGCCAGCAGAGTCCATTGGACTGGATTCAGCCAGAGGAATGGAGTGGCAGAGATAGGAATCACCAGTGGCTACCTGGAAGAGAGAAGACTGCATGTGGAAGGGACTTTCAGACCAAGGCCAGAAGGTATGTGAGAGGAGATCCAGTGTCCAGGGATCAAGATTGGAAGGCTGGACATCAGAATTGGATTACATATTGGCCAGGCTTTACAGAGAGGAATTATGATGGCAGGAGAGGCTCAGGTATGAACACTGATCCAGACCCTATCTATAATAGAGAATGGCAGCAAGGGAATAAGCATTCTCATGATAGTGCCTTAATGAAAGACTCATCTGTGCCAATGTATGATATTGACCCTATGATTGTTGATGCAGGGGGAAATACAGCAGATGAAACTATTTACATGGACTGTTCTTTATCTAAATGCTATTGCTAGTTTTCTATGAGCAAACACATCAGCCATCACAAAGAAACCTAACTTTGTTCTTTATTTCCACTGCAAACAGCTCTTAAAGCAGGATTTGGGCTCACACAGTAGCAGCCAGCCAGCTAAAGGCTTTCAGCTGGTCCATGGATAGTAATTAGGGCTGCACCTGATTGTGTGTGTGTGAGCAAGGGAGAATCACTGCTGAGATCAGCGTGGAAAATAAGCAGAAGTTAACCTAACCAGCAAAGTTTATTCTTTTCGTTGTGCCTTTGTATTTGGTAATTATTTGCTAAGAAAACATTAGCTAATTGCCTGACAAGCTGAAGGTTGTTTTCTGGTTTACTTTGTGACTTTTTGTTATCCATTTAAACACTGCAAGCAAGTAACCTCATTTATAGTGCTATCAAGCATACATGTGCTGGGTGAATTAAACCCCATCAATAAAAGAAGTATTTTATTGATCTTACCACTTGGTTTCACAACTCAAATTATTGTCATCAGCTGTGTTTGGGAGTGAATGAACTACAATACCCACAATACCTTGCAAGAATCATATGAATATATGCATCGTCAAGATTGTGTAAGTTCTCACCCTAGGCAGCCGTCTGACAAGCTCAGCCCACCAGAACCTTCCCAGTAGATTCTCCAATGCTGGCTTGCCTGCCTCCCCCTATGGGGATGACGAAGACAGCCAGATTGTGGCCAGCCTCTAGACTATTTTCTCCAGAATTCCTCTGCTTGTTTCTGCAGGCATGGTTCTTCTGGAGTGGTAATTCAGACTTATCGGCCTAAGGGACCCTCTTGTTCCATCTCCTCTTGTTTAGAGGGAAGTCTCTTGTTATGGGGTGGGTGGAACCCTGCAGGGCCCTCACCACAGCAGCACCACTGGAAGAGAATGTATTTGGGGTGATGCACTTATCTTTCCTAAGCCAAGGATCTGCCTTACATTCTGAGGGATCAGCTGGTGACTTAATGAGTGAAGAAGATGAACTGCTGGCACTGGATGACCAGGACGATTCTCTTATTGTTCATCTGTTTCAGAAAGAGGAATGGTCAATGCTGATTTATCAAGTTTCCTCTGCACTGTGGCTGTTGGTTGCTGCATCGGTGGAGCAGGAGCCGCAAGTGTACACCCTTTGGCAGAGGGATCAGAAAACCCTTCAGGGCATTTCTTTTCCCTAAGGTCCTGAAGAGCATAATACACGGAATGGGACTTGCCTGCCACCCTTAGTTCAACCTTGGCCATGGCACATTCTGCTTTACGTGTCTTCTCCATAGCCTCTTATGGGCAAATACTTTGTCGTGTGCAGCGCCATCTGGGTCCAGTGATGCTGGCGGCACCAATCTAGTTGAGGGAGGCCATGCTATGTGGATCTGCTGTGCCTCTGGTCGGTGCAGGGGCTGTTGAGGTACAGCTCTCCCCTCACTTCTGGCTTAGCTCTTGAGAAGCAGCGCTTAGCGTGTAAGGGCTTTTCAGATGCTGTGGTTTCCATGCTTCTGAATGTGAGGAGGGGCTCTCTTGTCTTACCTATGTTCATGTCTATCGTCTTTTTGAATGTGGGTGTCATGAGTGCCGCATCAGCCCTAACATGGCAGATTGGATTTGACAAGGGCTTTTCCCTCAGTTTGCTGAGGTTTCAAGAGGTGGCCTTAGCTTTTTCTAGAGGGCCTGTGACAGGATGCTCCCTGGCATCGCAACCAGACATGGCCCATTTCCTGTAGGAAGTTCAGCACTTGCGCCCTCCCCTGTATTTGGTGATTCCTTTGTGTGTTCTTAATTTGGTTATTTGGGCTTTGGTGACTGAGTCATTTCGGCCCTTGGGGAGAGCTGCACTCAAGGATTTGTCCCTTAAGGCTGCCTTTTTGGTCACAATCTGCTCAGCAATGTCTGAGTTGCAGACCTGGTCATGCTGGACTTCCCTATCTGTCCTTTTTGGAAGAGGCCATGTTTTTTTGGCATATTCCTTCCTTTTTGCCTAAAGTGGTATAGATATTCTATGTCAACCAGGTGGACTGCTAGTCTTAGTTCCCAAGGGAACAATGCCAGGGGAAGTATAAAGGCCTTCTCCTCGTGGATGTTAGATGGGTTTCTTAGACACCTGAAGGCCATTAAATCCTTCCGAAAGTTGGACAGACTTTTGTTCCTTTTGAAGGCCCAAGTAAGGGATGAATCAGCTGCAGTGTTTTTCTTGGGCTGCTGGATAAAGGAGTAGATAGCCTCAGACTATCTGTTGCAGGACCAGTAAGTCCCGTAGGGTTTGCATGCACATTCAACATAGGCTCAGATTTCCTCCTGGGTTGTGTGCAGCTCAGTCCCTCTTTTAGATATTTGTTGGGCGGCAGCATGTTCCTCACTTTCCACATTTATCAGGCATTATTGCTTGGATTTCCATGCTCAGATAGACACAACCTTCAGTGTTGAAGTTTTGAAGGCTGTTTTCCCATCCAGTGAAGGCATAGCTTTGGTAAATCCCACTTGTCTGGACTGGCCTAGCAGTATGATATGGAAGGTGACATTTTACTTACTGGATAATGTCCTTTCTTTGTGTCCTGCTAGGCCAGTCCCGAACTCACCCCTGGGATCTGCTATGATCTGATCTTGTAGTTTAAATTTAATAGTCACTCAGGGCCTAGCGTCAGCAAAGTACTTTTAGTTTAAATTTAAAACACAGAAGAGAGCTTTCTGGTTAAATTTAGAACCCAGCAGAGAGCTTGTAGTTTAAATTTCATAATAAGTTAGAGCCTAGCAGCAGTAAAGAGCCATTATTTAAATCAAATCAGAATATAGCTTACCTCAGCAGCACAGGACAGGGTACTGTGTAGCAGTCCTCTTTTAATAAGTGTTATTTCCCTCCCTCCCTCCCCAACAGCCACCCACCCCTGGGATAATCGTAGCTTTATAGGTACTTATACATCTTAAAAGACAGGAGGTGCTCTCAGGTGAAGCTCGTTACCCAAATCAGTCATACACTAAGGACCTGAGATTAATTAAGCTTCAGGTGAACAAGGTATATTAAACGTATTAGGTACAGTTTTATTAGTATAAATATCCATAGCAACCCTTAGTAAGTAAAGAACTTAAAGATCTAAACACAAGCTTAAAACTAAGATGCAGACAGCAGTCCAGCAGCGAGATGGGGGCTTTCCAGTCTTTTGCATTGAGTGCCACATGTATGATTTTCTCCCAGTTGGTGAGAGGTCTTACGTGTGCACTAGGTACAAGGAGCTCTTTGCTCTCAGGGCACGAGTCCGTTCTCTAGAAGCTAAAGTAGCAGACTTGGAAAACATAAGAAAGACAGAGAGGTACATAGACGAGACCTACAGGGATATAGTCCTCAAGTCCCACCTCCAGTCTGGCAGCATCCCTGTTGCCATGGAGGAGAGAGGTCACGTGACAGGAGAGCATCACCCTGGTGTGGCAGGAAGTGATCCTGTAACTAGGACCTGTCCTCCAGGTGATGTAAAACCCTCTCACACCGAGGATGTTTCTCCAGGGCCATGTGCCCATGAGGGAAGGGTTAGGACAGCCATCATAGTTGGTGATTCAATTATTAGGCATGTAGATAGCTGGGTGGCTGGTGGACATGAGGATCGCCTGGTAACATGCCTGCCTGGTGTGAAGGTAGCGGACCTCATTCGCCACCTAGATAAGGTCTTAGATAGTGATGGGGAGGAGTCTGCTGTCTTGGTACATGTCGGTACCAATGACATAGGAATATGTGGTAAAGAGGTTCTGGAGGCTAAATTTAGGTTTTTAGGTAGGAAGTTGATATCCAGAACTTCCAGGGTAGCGTTCTCCGAAATGCTTCCCGTTGCACGCGCAGGACCCAAAAGGCAGGCAGAGCTCTGGAGTCTCAATGTGTGGATGAGACAGTGGTGCAGAGATGAGGGTTTTGAATTTGTTTGGAACTGGGGAACATTCTGGGGAAAGGAGGGGCTCTTCCGAAGGGATGGGCTTCACCTTAACCAGGATGGAACCAGGCTGCTGGCATTAACCTTTAAAAAGGAGATAGAGAAGCTTTTAAACTAGATAATAGGGGAAAGCCGACAGTCGCACAAGAGCGCATGGTTCAGAAGAATGTATCCTTGAAGGATACTACCAAAAGGAGAGAGGTTCCAAAAAAGAGTAAAGTTTCCCAAATGCCCTTGAGTATGGAGCAGACAGAGCTTAAAGATCTCATATTACCCATGTCTACCAATAGCCAAATTAATATGAATAAAATACAGTCTCTAAAATGCTTGTATGCAAATGCTAGAAGTCTAGAAAATAAGATGGGAGAGTTAGAATATATAGCACTAAATGAGAGGTTAGATATGTTTGGAATATCAGAGACATGGTGGAAGGAGGACAACCAGTGGGACACTGTGATACCTGGGTACAAACTATATCGTAATGATAGAGCTGATCAAATTAGTGGAGGGTTTGCGCTCTGTTAGAGACGGCATTGAGTCAGAAAGGATTAAAGTTTTGCAGGAAACAAAATTTGCTGTAGAATCTCTATGGATTGAAATCCCATGTAAAAAGGGGAAGGCGATGGCAGTGGGGTGTACTATCGACCGCCTGGCCAGAATGAACAAATGGATGATGAAATGCTCAAAGAAATCAAGGAAGCTAAGAAAAGTTACAGCGCAGTAATAATAATGGGTGATTTCAATTACTCCAGTATCGACTGGGTCAGTGTCATGGCAGGCCATGTTAGGGAGATAAAGTTCCTAGATGAAATAAATGACTGCTTCTTGGAGCAGCTGGTTCATGAACCGACCAGAGGGGAAGCCATATTAGACCTAGTCCTTAGTGGAACACCAGATCTACTGCAAGAGAATAAGGGTTTTGAGGCCACTTGGCAATAGTGATCATAGCATGATTGCATTTGATTTAATTAGTGGAGGAGGGGATGGTAAGGAAATCCACAGTACTACCTTTTATCTTTAGAAAGGGAGACTATGATAAAATGAGGAAAATAGTTAAGAAAAAAATAAAAGGAGCAGTTGCAAAGGTTAAAGACTTACATCAAGCTTGGGTGTTGTTGAAAACTACTATCTTGGAAGCCCAGACCAGGTGTATTCCACGCTTTAAGAAAAGTGGAAGAAAGTCCAAAAAATTGCCAGCATGGTTTAAAGGTGAGGTCAGAGAGGCGGCTGTTGCCAAAAAAGCATCTTTCAGGAAATGGAAAAAAAGCTAAATGACGAAACCTGGAAACAGCACAAGCACTGGCAAGTCAAATGCAAGGCATTGATAAGGCAGGGAAAGGGAGAATTTGAGAAGAAGCTTGCTGCCGAAGCAAAAACACAAAATAAAGACTTTTTCAAGTACATTCGTAGCAAAAAACCTATGAGAGAATCAGTTGGTCCATTAGATGATAGAGGGATTAAAGGGGCACTAAGAGGCGACAAGGCGATAGCGGAGAGACTGAATGAATTCTTTGCTTCGGTCTTTACTGAGGAAGATGTAGGGATGTTAACCATGACTGAAGTGGTATTTAAAGGTGCGGAAGAATTGAAGGAAATATCGATACATCGGGAAGATGTATTAGAACTCTTAGATAAACTGAAGAGTAGCAAATCACCTGGGCCGGATGGTATACATCCAAGGATGTTTAAAGAACTGAAATATGAGATTGCAGACCTGCTATTAGTAATCTGTGAACTATCATTAAAATCATCTCAAATACCAGAAGATTGGAGGATCGCCAATGTAACACCAATTTTTAAAAAGGGTTCCAGGGGTGATCCGGGAAAGTACAGACCAGTGAGCCTGATGTCAGTACCGAGAAAAATGGTAGAAACCATCATAAAGAATAAAATTACTCAGCATGTAGTCATGGCCTAATGGGAGACAAGGAAGATCTTGTCTTACTAATCTGTTATGTTTTTTTGAAGGTGTGAATAAACAGGTGGACAAAGGTGAGTCGGTTGATATAGTGTATCTGGACTTTCAGAAAGCCTTTGACAAGGTCCCTCATCAGAGACTTTTGGCAATACTAAAAAGTCATGGGATAGGAGGCATTGTACTATTGTGGATTAGGAACTGGTTAAAAGATAGAAAGCAGAGGGTAGGGCTAAATGGCCAATTTTCCCAATGGAGAAAGGTGAATAGTGGTGTACCCCAGGGATCTGTGCTGGGTCTGCTGCTTTTTGAAATATTCATAAATGTCCTGGAAAGTGGAATAACGAGTGAGGTTATCAAATTTGCAGATGACACAAAACTATTTAAAGTTGTTAAAACCCAAGAGGATTGTAATAAATTGAAAGAGGATCTTGATAAATTGGAAGACTGGGCATCAAAATGGCAGATGAAATTTAATGTTGACAAGTGCAAAGTTATGCACCTAGGGAAGAACAACCCAAACTATGGTTACACGATGCAAGGTTCCGCATTAGGAACCACCACCCAGGAAAAAGATTTAGGCATCATTGTGGATAACATGTTAAAACCCTCGGCCCAGTGTGCAGCGGCGGCCAAGAGAGCAAATAGAATGCTAGGTATCATAAGGAAAGGAATGGAAAATGAAACAAAAGATATTATAATGCCTCCATATCATTCCATGGTGAGACCGCACCTTGAATATTGTGTGCAGTTCTGGTCACCGTATCTTAAAAAGGATATAGCATTATTAGAAAGGTTCAGAGAGGAGCCACCAAAATGGTAAAGGGGATGGAAGGATACTCCTATGAAGAAAGGCTAAAAAGGTTAGGGCTCTTTAACCTGGAAAAGAGACAGCTGAGGGGAGATATGATAGAAGTCTTTAAATTAATGAATGGAGTGGAACGGGTAAACGTATATCGATTGTTTACGTTATCAGAATATAGAAAGACTAGGGGACATGCAATGAAGCTACAGGGACTAATAAAATTTAAGACTAATAAAAGAAAATATTTTTTCACTCAACGTGTAATCAAACTCTGGAATTTGTTACCGGAGGATGTAGTAAAGGCTGTTAGTGTAGCTGGGTTTAAAAAAGGTTTGGACAAATTCCTGGAGGAAAGGTCCATAAACCATTATTAAGAAGGGACCAAGGATATCAATGCTTGACCTAGTACAAGCATTGCAGAACCTGTGTCTTTTGGGGAAACTGCTAGGTACATATGACCTAGATTGGCCACTGTTGGAAATAGAATACTGGACTTGATGGACCTTGGTCTGACCCAGTATGGCATATCTTATGTTCTTATCTCCAGGATCTTCATCTTTCTCAGCAAGTAAAAGATGTTCTTTATGCTTCCAGAAAACCTTCCACTAGACGTTCTTACGCTTTCACCAAAATGGTAAAGGGGATGGAAGGATACCCCTATGAGGAGAGGCTAAAAAGGTTAGGGCTCTTCAACTTGGAAAAGAGATGGCTGAGGGGGAGATACTGTATGATAGAGGTCTATAAATTGATGAATGGCGTGCAACAGGGAAATGTAGATCAATTGTTTACACCATCAAAATATAGAAAGACTAGGGGACATGCAATGAAGCTAAAATATAACCTATTTAAGACTAATAAGAGAAAATATTTTTTCACAACGCATGATCAAACTCTGGAATTAGTTACTGGAGGATGTAGTAAAAGCTGTTATTGTAGCCGAGTTTAAAAAAGGTTTGGACAAGTTCCTGGAGGAAAGGTCCATAAATCATTATTAAAGAGGACCCGAGTAATCCACTGCTTGCCACAATGCAAGTATTTTGGAACCTGTGTGTCTTGGGAAAATTGCTAGGTACTAACATAGTATATGACGGCAGATAAAGACCAGTATGGTCCATCTAGTCTGCCCAAGATGGTGGCAAGAGTAGGTGCACCTGCCGCTACATGCAGGTCACCCCTCCCCATGCCTTTGTTTAGGGGTATACCCACCACTCTGTGTAGTTAACCCCTATTTACTGAGATATAAGAGATAGTTATGTTTGTTTTGATTTTATCTTGTTGCTATAGAGGGATCCACTGTATCTGTCCCATGCCATTTTGAATTCTGCCACTGTATTTGCCCCCATCACTTTCATCAGGAGGGCATTCCAAGCATCCACCACCCTTTCAGTGAAGAAGTATTTCCTGACATTGCTTTCAGTTTACCCCCTTGCAGCTTCATGTCATGCCCTTTAGTTTTACAGCTTCCCCGTCTTTGGAAGAGGTTTGTTTATTTATTTATTTGAGTGTTTTATATACCACTATATCAGGTAATTTATAGCGGTCTACAGTTAAAACAACAGGTACATTAAACATTTTAACAATATAACTGGTGATGAAAAAGGCAGTCAAAAATTTACATAATGCTAGAAATATAGCGTATTTACAATTCTGATGACTGGAAGTGTCAGTCATACTTTTCAAAAGGTGCATGAAGGGGGGCATATCTATGTTAAGAGATTGGTTAGTTTAGGTATAGGAGGTATTTGTAGGGTCTGTATAAGTTGTATTTTCATTCTGCCCCAAACGTTCGATGAAGATGTGAGTTTTGAGGTGTGAACGGAACGAGGAGGGTAGCTGGTAATGAGTTCCAGAGCACTGGGGATAAATATTCAAATGCTGTGTTGCTAATGCATTACTTAGTTTTTCAGAAATCTGAAGAGGTAGTGAGAGTGTAGTTCATTTGCCCTCTTCTTTGCCGATCATTGGGTACAACTGTGACTAATTGTGAGAGGGTTGGGCAAACAATCTTTCTAATGATTTTAAAGGTGGTCATCAATAACTTGTATTTTATATGGCTTTGAATGGGTAACCAATGTAAGTCATGTAAGATTGGTTTTATATGGTTGATCCGGCGTGAGCTGTATAGGATTTGTGTGGCTGTTTGTTGTGCCATTATAAGTGGGTGTGAGATATTTTAGGTAGCCCATGAAGTAGACTATTACAATAGTCTATATGTGGTATTATCATTGCTTGCATGAAAGTGCTAAAGTCAGAGAGCAGTAGTAGAGGTTTTAGGTGTTGCAGTAGTCTGATCTTGTTGAATATTGTTTTTGCTATATTTTTGATGTAGATCTGGAAAGAGAGGTGTTTGTCTAGTGTTACACCTAAGTATTTTACCTCATCCTTAACTTCGAGTTCAACGTCATCAATTAATATGCTATGTGGTAGGTTGTAGGCTTGGTTCCTGGTGATTATTGAAACCTCAGTTTTTTTGTAGTTGATGTTTAAACCAAAATTCTTAAGCCAGGTTGCAATTTCCTTGAAGCAGGATGTTATGGAGTCGAAATAGAGTGTGGTTATGTTGAAGGGCATGAACAGCATTATGTCATCTGCATAGATGGCATAATCAATCTTGAATTTTTTTATGGTTTGACAAACTGGTTGTATATATATAACCATTTAAGTGTTGTGTTGCTTAGACCTATTTGTCTTAATCTTTGTATTAGGAGTGAATGGATGACAGTCAAATGCAGCAGCTCTGTCAGGGAAAATTAGTACGTAGGCTTGGATATTATCTGTTCCCTTAATGATTTTACTGTATAGGACTAGCATCAGTGTCTGAACACTGTGGTATGGTCATAGAGGTTAATGTTGTCTTGTAGATGTTTTTTTCAATTATTTTGGCAAGGAAGGGAAGACTAGGGATGGGTCTGTAGGAAAATGGACAGGTTTTGTCAAGGGCTTTGTTTTTTAGGATTGGACATATGATAGTTCTTTTAAGTTCAAGAGGCACATAACCTTGAGAAAGTGACTTGTTGACAATTGCTAATATGACAAGGGCTGTTTTGGTAATTGTATCCTTGACCCATTTAATTGGGTATGGATCTGCTTTAGATGTTGTGGTGGTCATATTTGTAATTCTCCTTTTAAGGGATTGAAGATATTGTCGCAACCCCAGCCCCCGAGCCACGGGCTTAAAGGGTCAGGGTGGACATCATTGTTTTCATCCAAGGGTGAAACTTTCCTTAGCCCAGATGCATGCTGGTACTAGTAGTCCCTTTCTTGAAATAATTAGTTGTGAAAGCCGTGTGTAAGGTAAAGGGTAAGGTTTATTCCCATAATGCACAAACAAAGGTTCAACGAAGGAAAACAGGATTCTCACCTCATTCAGGATTTTCCAAAAAGGTATTTACAGAATTCAAAAGTTAGACGTGCTTCACAGTCTTATTAGCTATGCAGGTGTTACAACAAACCAGTTCATGCAAACAAAAGCAAGCTGCTTCTTTTAGCTTATCAAAACTGTATTTTAACGTATACCCTGCGAGCTATACTCCTGCCAAGGATTCCAATCTCCCGGCTAGACAAAGTGTACAATCCATGAGACAGTCAGGTAGCAATGAATCGGGTTCAGCAGGGTCTATTTGCATCTCCTCCTGTTCTGACGATATATATCTGCTGGCCCTGAACTTTCCTCATGTAATTCTGGCTTCACTTCAGAGTTTCTCTCTAAACCTCTCCAGCCTTGCTCTACCTGGTCTGGAAAACAGGTAACAGGAGTTTTAGTTAGCACCTTTTTGTACAGGTTCCCAAACCTCTCTCCAGCTGTGTTTACTGCCCCTACAGCTCTCTGGCTTCCATGCCTTTCTAGGGCTTGGCCACAGTTCCTCAGACTCCTGGGCTGAGTCTTGTGCACCCACCTCTGAACTCCTTGTAGCTCACGGTCAGGAAAGGAAGTATGCAGGTACCTCTGCTCTCTGAGCTGTGCTTCTCTGGTACTTCCTTTACCAGGCACTTTCCAGGTCCCTCTCCTTTCTCTGTCTTCCTTGAAGACTTCTCCCTGGAGCTTTCCACCATGGAACTGTTTCTCTTGGAACTTGTTCCTTCTCTGTAAGGACCACAAATCCAACTGCCTCTCCTTCTCTCCTCGGAGCCGTCTCCTTCCTCTCTCTTCTGCATCTGCTGCTGCTGCTCTGTCTAAGCCATGCTTATAAAGCTGCTTCTCAGTTAGGGTTCTCTCACCCTGACCAGGTGTGTCTGATTATCCCTTGAGTTAGTTATTGCATCATCCAAGCTTTGGTGTGTCAGCCTACCCTCTGATTCTTCATGCTTGCTCCCTCTGGCTGCGCTTTGCAGTAACTGCACTTTAGGTCTGTCACTTTCTTTAAAGGGATCAGTGATTTTTCCTATCTCCATAGGTTCACTGGCCTCTGCTTCATCACAATATATTGGATGGAAACTTCCCCAGGGTTCAGAAGGTGGTAATGTACTATTGGTCCATTGACTGATGGGGTATGCTGGAGAGTTTATTTTGGACATATAAAAGTCTGCATCTCCAGACATCTCTGCGGTGAGATGTCTGGAGATGCAGAGGAGGAGTTTGGCTGAGTTGTGAGGGATTTTACTATAGGAAACGGGTCTTTTGGCTTGTTAATTGATCTCATTAGAAGCTTAGTGTGATAGTCACTTTTAGCTAGGTTAATATGATGACGGTATCTGGTGAGCATGAGTATGTATTTATCTCTGTTATCTGTAGTTTTCATGGCTCGCCAGGAATGTTCCAGCTTCCTCAGCTCTCTTTTCATTAGTCTCAACTCTTGAGAGAACCATTGTTTGGAGGGTTTTTTTGACGTGTTTTGGGAATTCTGTGGTTTGGTAGATATATCATTGATGGAGGTATTCCAATTATTTACGAGTGCATACAAGTCATTTGTACTTAAGTCAATAGACTTTAGGAGCTCTTCAATGAAGGTATCCTTATCGAAAAGTTTATATTTGGAGAATATTTTAGGGTGATTTTGTTCTGTATTGGTTTGCAATTGCTTGATTTCAAGCATGAATTCAATGAGGTGGTGATCTGACCACGAAACTGGAGTTATCAAAGGTGGGGAATTATGTGGCAGTTGGAACTCATGGGGTATAAATATGAGGTCAAGGAGGTTTCCCCAGCTTGTGTGTAGGATTAGTAATAATTTGTTTATAGTTGAATTCTTCCATTGCATTAGTGAAGGAAGTGGCTCAAAAGTTTTTTAATCATGGAAGATTGAAGTCTCCAAGAAGCACTGTGTTTTTTCTTTGGAGTTACGTTAACTATTTTGTCAGTGATGTTAGTAAAGCCATCAGGGTCAGAAGTTGGTGGTCTGTAAATAAGGCAGAATGCTAAGTTTCCACTGTTGATTACACAGGTACACTAAAAAAATTTTTTTTTAAACTGCCTCTAAGGTTTTGATTGATTTTTACGTTTTTTGGTGCGCTGAATCCAAATCTGGTAACCAATTTGCTCCATCACGTACAGATTTTTTGCTACATTGGGTTAGCAGTTTGAGGTGAACGTTTCAGATTGAGTGCGATCGAGATAAAAGTTTCTTGGATGAATTCTTTATACTAATTGTTTAGTAGTTATTCAAATAAGAATAAAGAAAATTGTAACAAGGCAGCACATAAGAATAGAGTAATGTCAACAAAACACACTGTGATGGTAGCAAAATTGTCTGCACTTAAAACAGCCACATACATGTGCAGAAACATTGCGCATATAAGAGCGAGGTTAGACACAAAGCAAAGCAAAGAAATGTGCAAAAAATGTTGTACAGGTATGTATGTAAGAATAGAAAACGCAAACCGCACCATTGCAATACATGAAGACAAACACCCGATGGTGTGAAAATAAAATTCTAATAAATGAGATCCGACACTGTGGTAATAACTAGCAAATTTTTATTTCAAAGTTTAGTAAAAACACGATATGTGTCAACACAGTTTAGATTTTAAAGTCATTCTTGGGTCAATCAATCTCCTGGTGGGCCCGTTTCTTCTTCCCCCGAATGCTTCTCTTGGTGCGCTGCTTAGCGTATTTTTCATCTGGGGTTTCCCGCAGCAGCAACCAGCAGAAATCAGCCATCATAGTGGTGTTCCATCTTCCTTGGTACCTTCTCTCTGCGTCCTTGATGTCCTGGTGAAACCTTTCACCTTGTTCTTCACTGTACGCCCCCAAGTTTTCGGGAAAGTAGTTCACATGGGAGTGCAAGAAATGGACTTTCAGGCTCATGTTACAGCCTTGTTCTTTGAAGGCATTGAGCATCCTGGCAACAATATCCTTATAGTTCTCATCCCGCCTGTTCCCCAAGAATTTGAGAACAACATCCTTGAAGGAATCCCAGGCTTCTTTTTCCTTCTCAGACATCGTTTCAGCGAATGCTCCATCTGAAATGAGTTTCCTTATATCAGGGCCAACAAACACTCCTTCCTTTAGCTTTGCTTCAGAAAGTCGGGGGAACTTTGAGCAAAGGTACCGAAAGCACTCACCATCTTTTGGAAGGGACTTGATGAATTGCTTAATGAGACCCAACTTAATGTGGAGAGGTGGTAATAGAATTTTATCACGAGGTACCAAGCTCTCATGAAGAACATTTTTCTCACCGGGTCTCAAATACTCCCGAATTGGCCAGTCTTTTTTCCCACAGTGTAGGTCGCGGGCCCGGCTATCCCACAAGCAAAGGAAGCAGGGATATTTGGTGAAACCGGATTGCTGCCCTAATAGCATGGATAGAATTTTAAAGTCTCCACAAATCATCCACTTATGCTCATCATAACGAATCTTCTGAAGAATCAGGGCCAAATTCTCGTATTTTTCTTGGAGAATAACAGAGTGAGCAATAGGAACTGAAGCGAATGTGTTGCCATTATGAAGAAGAACACCTTTTATGCTGTCTTTTGATGAATCAATGAACAGCCGCCATTCAGCAGGATCATACTTGAGTTTAAACTTTTCCATCACTCCGTATATATCGTTGCAAAATACCAAATCTTCCTCTTTGCTGAAATACTTCAAAAATTGTGTCTCGCGGTTGCGGTACCAATAAAAAGTTGTTCCTGGTGACAATAGATTTTTCTGTTTAAGCCGAGAACCTAGCAGTTGGGCAGCATCTTTTGTGAGTCCTAAATCCCGGACTAAATCATTCAATTCAGCTTGAGAGAAAAGTTCAGGTTTCGGATCTGGTTCAGTTTTAAACTCGGAAGTACTGGACTCATCGGGAAAAGCCATCTGATGAGTCTCATCATGATCAGAACCGTCCACACAAATATGATCCAAAGATTTTGGTGGTTCAGGCACAGGTACTTCGTTGCTATGAGGCATAGGCCTAATTGCTGAGGGAAGGTTGGGGTAACTTATTACGTTCTTATTTTTAAGTTGTATCCCTTCACAATGCAAGAGCAAAAATAGCAGTCACTGCTGTGGTCTCTTTGTTCACGCCACATCATAGGTATTCCGAAACGAAATGCTTGTTTTTTACCTTTCATCCATAAGCGTAGATCTTCCTCACATGTCTTGCACACTTTGTGAGGAGCCCACGGTTTGTCTTGATCGCCTAACTTCAAACCGAAATAGGCGAAATATACTTTTTTAATAAATGCAGAAATGTTCCTCTGCCGCTTTTTCACGGTATATTCCCCACAAATAAAACAAAAACTGTCCGGAGAGTTGACGCAACCTCTGGCTCTGTGAGCCATCACAAATACACAGCACTGCAAACTACAACTGTAGTGAACCACTTCGGAATAAAGCTGGATTACGACTGAGCAAACAAAAGGTAATAATGAACTTGCAAGAAACTGAAATTTGACAGGAACGTTCATGTCGCAACCACCGTGTTTGAGCGAGACGAGGCGAGGCGAAAAGGAAAGAACATGCGCCAGCGCGAGTACTGGATTTAGCCCCCCGCCTCCCAATTGTCCTGTTAATGTATAAAATGAATACAAAACACTCTAAAATATCATGAGGGAGTGTTTCTAGTTGGTTAACCATTACAACCTCTATTTTGGGCCAAGAAAATAAACTGCAGTCGGCTAAAAAGAAATTATGTGAACATTCCTTATATGGGTAAGAAATCTAATTTTGCAAGAAAACGTGACGTGATGGAACATTTTGGCTATTTTTCCTGGATTCAGCACCCCAAAATCTATAGGAATCAGTTGCAAAACTGGAGGCAGTTTTTTGGTAGTGTACCTGTGTTATTAGCAAGTCAATATCCGATGTAGTGTTAGTTATGGAGTTGTGGCCCTAATGAGTCCTTTATTATAATTAGAATGCCTCCACCATGTTTACTTGTTCTAGGGATATGAAATATTTTGTACTTGGGGGGGCATAGTTGATTTAATAATATGTTGTCTAGTTCACTGAGCCAGGTTTCAGTTATAAATATTATAAGAAATATTATAAGGAGTGGAGGAGTGGCCTAGTAGTTGGGGCAAGGTACTTCAGGCCGGAAGGTCGGGGGTTCAAATCCCACTAGAGAACAGCAACCTTGGGCCGGAAGGACTGGGGTTTCTAGTCCCACAGGTGCTCCTTGTGGTCTTGGGCAAGCCACCTAACCCTCCATAGCCCATGTTCCCTGTAAAATAGTTATCTCCAAGTTATAATGCCCTGTTCAATGTAATTTCCGTTTGTTCAATGTAAACCGCACTGATGCAGAATAGCGCGGTATATAAGAGAATGTAAATAAATAAATAAATGTAGCAGTGCAGAACAGTTGGAGAGATTCAATGCAGCAGTGCAGAACAGTTGGTAAGATACAATGTAGCAGTACAATGTATCAAGTAAATGTGATTAGGTAGTGTTAAGAATAGCATATGTCATTGCAGCAGAGACAAATCATAAAAAAGGGGTCAGTTACTTCAGCTTGGATTGAGTGGCTTGTAAGGACCTTAAGCTGTGCTATAACAGCTGAAATATGACTGTATCTCTCTAAGAAATTTATTTACCAAGAGAGGGGTAATCGCAGCAGCTCCTGCTTTCTCCCCCGATGGCAGTCGGCTGCCTGGTGTTCCTTGCTGAGCAGCTTCTGATGTTGGCTGAAATGTCTTCGGCATTCAGATATGCTGGTGGCTTTTTCTGTTTCCTTCACGGTCTCATGCCTAAGGACCACGCCAAAGGGCCCTCCGGCGAGGCCCTCGGGTGCGGACACACCTGTGGCGTGCTTCTTTTTAAAGCCAAGCAATGCGCCAATTGGGCCTTAGAGGGAGAAGCAGGAGGGGCAAGCAGCTCCCACTTCTCTACCGATGCCGTATCAGTGGTCAGTGAAGGAGACCGGTGCTGAAGAGGCAGCTTTTGGCCGGTGTGCTTCTTTTTAAAGCTGAGTAGTGCCCCGACTGGGTCTTGGAAGGAGCAGCAGGAGGAGCAAGCAGCTCCCACTTCTCTCCTGATGCTGGATCGGTGGTCAGTGGAGGAGTTCGGTGCTGAAGAGGCTGCTTTTGGCTGGCATGCTTCTTTTTAAAGCCGAGCAGTGCCCGATTGGAGGGAGCAGTGGGAGGGGCAAGCAGCTCCCGCTTTTCTCCCAATGCCGGATTGGTGGTCAGAGGAGGAGTCCAGTGTTGAAGTAAGTTTGTTCATTAATACTCTTTAAGTATTTAAAGGTCTGAATCATATCTCCCCCCTCCCTCCTCTCTCCAGAATGTACATGTTTAGGTCTTCAAGTCTCTTCTCATAAGTCTTCTGATGCAGGCTTCGAATCATTTTGTTTGCCTTCCAAAACTGAACACAATATTCTAATTGAGGCCTCCCCAGCGACTTGTACAGTGGCATTAGTACCTCTTCCTTTCTGCTGGTAATTCCTCTCTGTATGTAACCTAGGATCCTTCTGGCTTTTGCCACTGCCTTGTCGGACTCTTTCGCCACCTTGAGATCCTCAGAAACAATCACTCCAAAGTCGTCGTCCTGGTTCGTGCACACCAACCTCTCGCCCCTATCTCATACAATTTCTTTGGATTTCTGCTTATGACCTAGATTGGCCATTGTTGGAAACAGGATACTGGGCTTGATGGACCTTCGTCTGACCCAGTATGCCATATCTTATTTTCTTATGTAATCTCCCAACGAAGACTCGCAAGATCAAGCAATCCACATAGCTAAAGGCATTCACTCTCTACACCTACACCCTCTGGAATTCACTACCCCCCTGCAATATGAAGCATCAGATCAACCATAGACTTTCACACAAAACTCAAGACCCATCTCTTCCTGGAACACTTTGGCAATGTATAGCTACCAATTATAGGACAAAATGGTCATTCACAAACAAACACAAGATCCCCATCCCCGCCCCCATAAAACCTCCCACAACCCTACTCCCCTCATGCACCCCACCCCTTACTCCATTCTGTATATAATTTTTGCTAATGTATAAGCTCTAACTGAGCGTTCTAAAAGTTGTTCCCTGTTTTTTGTTCTATTCAAAATGTTCATTGCAAAATAGTCTTAATGTTCTATATAATATTTTCATTGTATTCATTCAGTTCCATATAAACCGTTTTGACTTGTAGAAAAACGATATATCAAAATTTGTTAAATAAATAAGACAGTTTGAACGCCACTGGAGAAAGACTAGAAACCCAACACACCAAAAAGAATACATCACAAAGTAGGAGGAATACAACAACCTAATACACAAACATAAGAGCATATCACTCTAACCTATCCTCATATCATTAAAGAAACCCAAAGAGTTCTTCAAAATAGTAAAATCATTCACACATGCATCACCATTGCAACGACACACTGAGTTGCATCCAGAAGACTTCACTACAAATCTCCAAGACAAGCTTACATCCAAGAGTGATGTGGTGACATCTATCCACTCCCCTTAGAACACACCAAGGAACTCGCAGCTCTGGACCACATTCACACCAGTCTTGGAAGAACTACTCAATCAAATACTTACGATGCTCAATACCACAACCTCACCACTTGATTCATGTCCCATCTCATGGATAAAGGTGACCAGAAATTAATTAGCACATTCCCTTCTCAGAATACTAAACCTCGCACTTTCCCAGGAATTCATGTCTATTGACCTAAAGACTGCCTCCATCAGACCTATTCTAAAAAACTCCTCTTCTAACATCAACTTACCACCTCCTACAGACCAATTTCCAGCATTCCCATCCTAGCAAAAATAATTGAAAAACAGTCCAATTACAGTTTACAGGACTTCATAGATTCCTCCGCCCCTTTAAACATGCAACATCATGGCTTTAAATCTGACTACGGTTTGGAAACCTTGCTCACATCACTAATCAACACCTGCTTCATGGACTTGAACAGGTCAAATGAGGATTCATTCTTATATTTTTGGACATAGCGTCCGCCTTTGACTCAATAAACCACTCCAAATTATTAGACAGACTGGAGTCTGCAGGTATAAACGGCAACCCCCCCCCCCCGCCCCCTCCCCCCCAGCCTGGTTCCGGTTCTACCTTACTGAATGCTAACAGCAAATAAAAACAGGGAACAAGACCTCCAAAGGTTTAAACAGCTTCAAGGCATACCTAAAGGATCTGCCTTCTCAGCCTTATTCTTTAATCTATACATCCAACCAATCTGACAAATCATACAGAAACATAAAATAAACAATCACATATATACTGATGACCCGATGCTATATGCCCCTTTCAACACCAACAACCTGAACACACCACTATAAAAATCATGCTTCAGAGTAGAGCAGAATGGCTGGATAACTACAACCTGTTAATCAGCTATAACAAGTCAGAAGTACTCATATCCAGAGACATATCCTATGCCCCTCCAGAACGAATAAAGGTCAACAAAGTATTACCCCCCTCCCCCCCCGTAAGGCCAGAGGTTAAATACCTAGGGATCACTCTAGTTCACAGACCGACTTTTCAAGCACACATCAAAAGAACTCTGAACTCTGCATACCATAAGATGAGGATCTTGCACATCCTTTGCCCTCTACTAGATCCTAATCACTTCTATACAGTAGGCCAGGCCTTAATGACTCCATACCTGGATTATTGTATCTCAGTCCTCCAGGGCTTCTCAAATCTAGCCCTTGGGCCTCTACAAACTGCACAGAATACGGTAGCCCGGCTCATTACCAAAACTTCACGATATGATCACATTACACCAGTCCTCAAAGGCCTACGCTGGCGCCCAGTATAAGCAAGAATAAAATAAAAGCAATCATGATTTATTTATTTATTTATTACAATTTCTTATATACCGCGCTATTTAGCATCAGTGCGGTTTACATTATAACTTAACGACCATAACAACAAGCTGTCAGGTTTACATCGAACAGGAGTATAAACTTGGAAAACAGGGTTAACTATATACATAATCTATTTACATTGGAAGGATAGATAACCTTCAAAATGATGATCACCTTCAAAATGATACACAACCTTAACTGCCTGCAACCACTCCTTCAGAAGAACTCGGACACAAGACTATTACAACGACAACATCTAAATCTTCTCACTATCTCAGCCCAGAAAACAAAAAGTTCCCAAATTGTGTGCCATAGAGCATTCTCATTCTATGGCCTTACATTAGGGAACTCACTGCTGACTACTTTGTGGACCTCCCAGGACCTAACTGGCTTCCGAAACAATTAAAAATGCACCTCTTTGAAGAATCCTTCGGATCTGTCACATAGGCCCTCCATCTCAACTCTGCTACCATACATTGCGTATCATTCTATCTCTGCATTTAAATAGGTTATGCCCTTCTACCCATTACCGTGATCTAACTTGAACACTTCCCCTGTTTAAACGTATAACCCAATGTAAATGTTTCATATTACCACATACATTCAATGTATAGTTGAGTTTGATGTAAACTGCTTTGATACCACAAAAAGCAGTATAGAACAAATGTTAAATAAGTATTTTTAAAAAAGTTCTAAAGGTTTCTTTGACATGCTTATGAAGGAAATGACACCTCGCAGAAACAGAAAGCTGTTTCTTCACTATGTAATAAATTCAAAATAAAATACAGTGTATTTGGGGGAGTTTCCTGAAAACATATGATAGTGCGTTTTACGATAGCTGGGCTGTTGAATGTTTCTTTTGCTCTAGACCCCTGGAATAAACTAATGTATCTACAGTTGTGTGCAAATGTTTTTAGGCATCAATGGAAAGTTGTTGATTTTTTTGAATCCTTAGGTGAACAGAAGATTACACAAACTCAACATGGTATAAACACATCTTTCTGCAAATTTTAATGCATAGTTATTGATATTTACAAATTTAAAATAAGCAGTAAATATGGCAGGTGCGTATCCTTTCAGCCAGTACTTCTGTAACTCCTCTGGTAAAAATACACGCAATCCTCAGTATTCATGCGTTCCGTATTCGTGGATTCATGTTTCTTTTAAAGTTTAAATATGTTTATTATCATCAACAAGAACACCATAACACGTTACAATCTGGCAGAAACATTAGAGAACAGATAATCTTAAAATCAAATAAATGTTTGACAGCAAGTTTAGCCATAACAGACTTACATATGGCTCTTCTGAGAAGCCATAAGAATGACGCTGGAGCCCACTGCAAAATACTGCCTCCCATGGTGGGGACAAGGGACAATTATGCAAACAGACAAAAATGCCAGAAATCATGTTTAACCAGGTTTATCAAATTTTCTTTTTATATATCCCCCATCCCCTCATCCCGTTTTGCCCCCTGCAATAGTCAAACCTCACCCTTCGACATAAACATCCACAATCTCATCAGCAAACACCCAGACGGATGGTTCTTTCTGCCCAGGAATTATCACATTCCACCCCCCCCCCCCCGGGACCACCAAGGCAGCACAAGACCATTGGAGAGAACAGCCTAGCTTTATATAGCTATTCACAAAGTAAGTACATCATTATGTGCTCTCCGAGTCAAGCAAGCCAGGTAGGGTCCCCCACATGGTGAGAAATATTTCACTTCAGCGACCACCACTCTTGGACACCATCTCCTTTCCATACTACCAATTGATGTAGGCCATTGCGCCATTCCCATATGCCCTATGGGTCACGCCAATGCCGGAGGGATACATTGCTTAGCGAGAAGGCACCTCTTTCGCACTATGAGCCAGGTGCCTGCCTCTCTTAGGCTGAGAGGCTCTCAGGCATCCAGTATCACCAGACTCTGAGAAAGTACTAAGGTAAGTCCCAGGAGATACCCCCCCCCCTAGATAACACTGAACCTGACCCCAAAATACCTTCACCCTCATATGACACCAAATTGCCTTCACCCTTGTACAACCCCAAAACAGATGTCCCAAATCTGCTGGTTCCACAGCATACCAAGGACATCTCCCCGATATGGCTAATCCTGCCCTCCAGGCCTGATATGGGGAGAAGTATGTCCTCTCCAGAATCTTAAATTGCATTCCTCTAAGCCTGACAACTTGAACAACCTTTGGTATGCGAGCCACTGCTGATTCCCAGGCAAGCCCTGCAAGAGAAACCCCCATTCCTCTTCCCAGGACCGGGCCAAATGTGCATAGGGAGATCCCCAAGGATCGTCAATATTGGACTACCGAGACCACCTCCCTCACTTTGAATTCAAACCATGATTCCAATTTTTCCAAGACCATTTTTTGCAAGTCCTGTCTTCTCAGTGAGGCTACATAATGTTGCAATTGTAAGTATGGAAATTGGTGCCCCCCCGGGAAGCTCAAATTTATCTCGAAGCTCTCGGTACGGCAGGAGCCATCTTTCTTCATTCACCACCTGAGAAAGCTGAGTTAGGCCGAGAGAAGCCCAAAGGTAGAATGGCCTAGAGTCCAGGCTTGGAGCAAAGCTTATATTGCATTGCAGCAGTAAATATCCCATTCTCTCCAGAGAAGGTCCTAGAAGCCCACACAGTGCCCTCACCCAGCATGCACGACTTTGACTAGAAGACTGTCATGAATCCAGGTGGGCAACAAGACCCAATCAGCATGCAAAACCAAGAGGAGGGAGTAGGGAGCAACCATAGCCAATTCGAAATCCCATAGCGTGAAGACTGATCTTCCCCCAACCAATCCCTCGCGTGGCACAATGCACAAGCTCGATTATAGTGGGCTAGATAGGGGAGGCCTACCCTCTCCTATTCTAGGGACCCTGTAGCCGACCTATTGCCAGACGGAGCTTCATCCCCTGCCAGAAGAGCTTCTGCAGCAACCGCTCCACTATATGAATGTCCAACTGTAGCAGTCTTAGGGGCAGCAACTGCAGAACATACAGGATCCTGGGGAACACCATCTTGTAGGCCGCAACATTGCCCAAAAGTGAAAATGGGAGCGAAGTCCAATCTCGTAGCTTATCCTGAACCCATTGGAGAAGGGAGGGGGGGTATGTTTAACCGATTTAAGTGCTTTGTCTCTGCAGGTAACCAAATCCCCAAGTATTTAAAACTTATCAGCCCAGCAGAGGGGAAAAGCTCCTGGCCACCGAATATGCATATAGCCAAGAACATCTAGGGCCTCAGACTTGGACATATTTAGACATAATCCTGCCAGGTCTCCAAAGGCCCCAATCTCAGCTAAAAAGGTGGGCAGAGAGTTCAATGGGTCTGTCAACAAAGCTGATAAGTCATCGGCAAAGGCAGACAGCTTGAAGGTGCATGTGTCAACATCCACCCCTTTTACGTCCACTCTGGAATGGACAGCACGTAGTAGGAGATCTAGTGATAATGCAAACAATAAGAGAGATGAGGGGTACCCCTGGCATGTCCACGTTCCTAAACCAAAGCGAGGAGTCAGGCACCTGTTGACGCCCAATGTTGCCATCGGGTTTTGATAAAGAGCCAGCACTCCTCGGGAGAAAGCCTGAGCCGAAGCTGTATGCCTTCATCGCAGCAAACAAATAGGCCTAGCCCACCCTATCAAACGCTTTCTCCGCACCAGAACTAATGAGTAAAGAGGGGGAAGCTGTTTGCAATGAACCCATTCTAAAGAAGCTATGATCTGTCTATTATTACTGGTATGATATCAGCCCTGCATAAAACCCGCCTTACTGGGGTGGATCAAATCTGTAAGGCACATGGCCAGGCGGTCCGCAAGTATCTTGGCAAACACTTTTAGTTCAAAATTAATGAATGAAATGGGGCGATAAGATTCCTCTAAAGTTGGGTCTTTGCCTGGTTTGGAAGGACTATTAGCTGTGCCGTATTGACGACATAGATGAGCTTACCACTGGTCAGCCAGACATTGAACACTTCAACCATCAGGGGAATAAGCTGCATTGGCATTATTTTATATTATTCGGCTCTGTAACCATCAGGCCCCAGTGCCCTACCAGAGCACAACTCCTTTTATAATCCACTGCACTTCTTCTTTGGTAACCAGGGCCCCCAAGCGTTCCTGCTGCGCAAAAGTGAGCTCTGGCACCTGTACCCTGTCTAAACTCAGGCCATGGAAACATCTTCCTCTGTATACAGAGAATGGTAATAGTCTACGAAGATGTCCCCAATGTCCGTTGTTTGCCATCTCAGAGTGCCTCTACCATCCCGAAGAGCTGCCACATAGCGCGAGTCTTGGCTTTTCCATAAACATCAAGTTAGCCACTTCCCAGATTTATCCCTGTATTGATAAAGATGATATCAATAGTAAACTAGGGATTTCTTCGCCCGCTGATGAAGTGGCGTGCTTTAGAAACTCTCCCGCCTCCAGGTCCTCCCGAAGTATCCAAGTTAGAGTCCAGGATAGTATTCTCAACCTGGATCAAACAAAAGGTTGAATTCTACGAATTGCCCCAGCTTTTCTTGTTTTGCGAGAGGGCCTCCCCCCCCCCGGCCTTTTCACTGACCAGCCAGTCTCACTGGAGCTCTTGCTCCTCTCTCCCCTACCCTTGTAGTCCCTTAGCCGCCGCCTTCTCCCTCTCCCTCTCCCTCTCCCCAAGCCCGCCCTACCTCTTCCTCCCTCCTCCTTACCTCCCCATCCCAAGTCTCCTCCCACCACATGATGGGGTCACACTGAAATGCTTGGGTACTCCCCCCCCCCACCAAAGCAATCCCCATGGTAGTTCTCGTATCTGCTCTCTCAGCCCACACACAAATTGTCCCCTTTCTTTGCTTATACTTCTTATCTCCCCAAGCCATTCATGTCCCCCATTCACATATACAGGCATACAGACTGCCACCCTCTAGCAACCTCAGCCGTACATCAGTTATATCCCAGTCCTTCAACCTCATATTCGTTTCTTCCACACTCTCAGGGCTGTGGGACCAGATCCCGCGAACTGAAGACCCGGCGATAGTGACGTTACCCCACCTGCCTGCCAAACACCATGCATACTTCCTAGTCCCCCAATCCTTTCTACTATCCATTCACTTGTTACACTGTAAATTCTTGCTAATGCTATTATGTTCATTGTAAACCATTTTGATTATGTGAAAGGCGGTATAGACAATGTTTAAATAAATAAAATAAATGTTAAGTGCCGTCGAGTCAGTGTTTACTCATGGTGACCCTCTGGATAGTTGTCCTAAACTGTGTTCGCTTTTCGGTCAGGCAGCTCATTGTTGACAGAGTGACACCCATACATAAATAAGTCACGTGACCTTGTGGATTCATGTTTAAGAAATAGTGAGCAGACCGTGAATACTGAAAAGTGTGTCAATCTTGTTCCTCCCAGCCAAAAAAGCTTTAAGATCATGCTTGCTAAAGGTAGCGCACCAAGAGGGAAGAGCCTGTGAATACCAAAAAGTGGGTCACTAAACACAGTCCTCAGTATTTGTGACATTTTCGGGGAACCTATCCCCCATGAATGCTAAAGATTGAATGTATAGCTTCCATGTATTTCCTGTAGCCTGCAAAAAGTCTTTATTCTTGCTTTTGCTTTCTCCCCCCTTCAATCTTCCTTGCAGAGCCCTTCTAGTTGAGAAATATTCTTATATCTGCTTGCATGCACTGCATTTTTGAGATCTCCCCATACATTTTCAATAATAATTTGGTTTGGAACCAGTAAATGCCATTTTAAAACCTTCATATTTCTTTCCTTTAGTTACTTCGTGGTTGATTTTGAGAGAGATTTTGGATCTCTTTTCAGTGTCAGTGTCTTCACTGACTGTAAGACAGCCTCTAGAATGTTATTTAGTTGAATCCATTCTTCTTTCCAACCACATAATATTTCCTGTGTCACTGATTGCCACACAAACATAATAGGCTCGATATTCAGTGGCTGCGCTAGCGTTTCTAAAGCACATAGCCGTCGCTGCTGAACTTTAACTCCAGATATTCAATGCTGGGACCATATCCTGCCACCAATATTGAATATCCAGATCTGCCACATGGTGCAGAAACTAACTGGGCAGCGGCGATATTGAGCCGCTGCCTGGTTAGCTCCTACAGGTAAAGATCTGCCATCTTTCCCTGCACCTATCTTTATCCACCGGTCGCTAACCGGGCAGCAGTTCATTATCGTTGCTGCCTGGTTAGCCACGGCTGCTGTCCCTGCTCCGCCTCTGGAGCATCGGGGTGTGTAGCAGTGGAACCCATGGATATTCAGTGGCACTGACCATGTTACTGCAGCTGAATATCCCTCTAAGTGCAGTTTACATGTCTGTAAATCATGTAAATGCTTTTGAGTACTGGGCCCAATGTTTTTTTTCTTCAAATTCTTCACACTTTTTTCTCCAAATGTATATTGTGGAATTGTGGTTAAGCAGTGCACTTTTTCAAAGTACTTTATTCCAAAAAATTTCAGGCTTATTAAAGTTATGTTTTGCTTAGATTAGGCAGTGATTTTTATGAGGAGGACATAGAAAAGGTTTCCTTTTGACAAATCTCCCTGTGCAGATTATCACAGCAGCTCTGTACTATGAACCTGTTGACAGTACTCCAATGTCAGCTAAACCTTTTTGAAGGTTATTTGTAATGATCCATGGATTCTTTTTGTAGATGGGACCAGTTTTTGGGCTGTTCATCACATTTTTCTTGGCTTTCCAGGTCTTGCTTTGATTTAAATAGTTTTATGTAACTTGTACTTTTAATGTTGTTTCTGACATTAGAATTATTAGCTGGAAGCATTTGGAGATTTTGTTTTGTAGCATTTCCCTACTATATATTCATTTGTAAATGCTCAGACAGCTTCTTAAAGAAGCCCATGGTGGTTGAAAGCAGACAAAACAAAAATCCCGGCTGAGAAGTTAGAAGAATCAAATAAATTTTTAACCATGGAATTGTCATCTGTTGACTAATTGAAAGTCTAATGAGTTACATAAGTTTTGTTGGTCTTGCTCACTTGATAAAAACATAGTAGTAATGAAGCAACTTGAAGGATGTCCAAATTTTTGCCCCTGACTTATTCAGCTTTTTGTTATTTTCGCTCTGCTAAAATGAGCAAACAAATAGTACTTACGAAGAAAGATGTTTCGTTTAACTTTGTATTATGTAGAAATTGTGTCAGCTTATGTTTGATTTGGGATTCATTAAAACCAGTGGCGTGGCAAGGGCGATGGATGTGGCCCGTCCTGAATGCTGGCTAGGCAGAGGGTGCCAAATCCTGGGCCCACATGGTAGAAACAGTGTGGGAAAACCTTCCTTAATGTGGTAGGTGGCTTGCCGCACTGCCTTCACTCCAGGCTCGGCGACTGTTTCCTCCCAGGCTGAAGTCTCGTGTGCAAGACCTTGTAGGCATGGGAGGTAGGGCGCCCAGTCTGGGTGCAGACCGCCCTTGAAACACCACAGATTGAAATATAGAACTTGACAAGGGCTGCCTTCACTAGCATACAACTGTAGCTAGAATACTTGTCCAATATTTTAAGAGATTAAAATTGTATTTTTTGTTTGTATTCTTTTGTTTACATTTGATAATTTATAACCCACTTAATTGAATAAACACTTGTGTTTTATCTTAAAGAATGTTGGTAAACACTGTGTGGAAAAAAATGGAGCAAAGTAGATTCCTGAAAGAGGCTCTTCAGTATAGACCAGCAGGAAAAGGAAATAGAGGCAAGCTTAAGAAAAGATGGACTGACAGTGATCTATAATGAAGACAGAACAGCCATTATTGTCTAATCTGTGATGGATGATGGTGCATTGTTACATATCTGTAGTAGTAAGATTAGAGATGAGAAGACTATGGCCCACAGACCATATCTTACCATCTAGGTCAGTGATGGCTAACCTTTTTGAGCCCGAGTGCCCAAACTGCCGCACAAAACCAAAGAATTTCCTCAAAGTGCCAGCACGTCATTTGCATAAGTGGTCTTATTTGCATAAATATTTGCATAATGTTACCATACACTAACTTTTAGTAAACATGTCTCTTAATGAGTGTATGGATAAAGAAAGACTAAAAGATTTCTACATTACTATAATCCAGTGCCAACCGCCAGGCACATTAGGAACTACTACAAACGCTGCCCATTTAGAACCCATAGCAAACCCGCCGTATCCTGACAGCATTACCAGGACTCACAAAGCACCATACCCTACCTATCAAAAGGCAACACTGCAAATATTAAACCAATACATTTCAGAGAATACTGGGGAAAGAGAACAAGTGGCAACGTCAAATAGGAATTTCCTCTTGTACCAAACAAAGCGCAGATGTTAATGATGCACATTTCCCAGAGCTGACATATTCCAGTTAATAAATTCAAAATAAAGAGATATCTTTCTACCTTTTGTGCATTTTTTTTCAGTTGCAATTGGTCCAGCCATTTTCTTCTGGTTTCTTCATGTTTTCTGCTAACTCTCCATCGTCTGCTGTCCATTTGTCCTTTCTTCTCTCTTCTAGTTTTTTTTCCATTCTCTCTCTCTCTACATCTGCTTTAACATACTAATCTTTCTCCTTTTGCTCTTTCCTCATTCCTATTTCATCCACACAAATTTTACCCCTCCATCCTCAATCCCCAATTACTCTCCCAATACCTGGCCAATTGTAGATTTTTCATCCCTCCTACACAAAATATTTTTCCCCTCTCCATTTTACTCTCCCAGCCCCATCCCATTCTAATCCTCCCCCAACATCAGCTCCCTTCTAGTTCCAGTCTCACCCAGCATCCATTCCCTTCTTCAAGCCCCCCACTTCCCCTCAGCCCATTTCCATTCCAAGCCCCGTCCCCATCAGCTATTTGCAGTTCAAGCCCCCCACTTCCCCTCAGCCCATTTCCATTCCAAGCCCCATCCCCAACAGCTATTTGCAGTTCAAGCCCCCTTCCACTCAGCCCATTTCCAGTCCTAGCAACCCCCCAACCCATTACCAGTCCTAGCCCCCCATAGCCCACTCCCAGTCCTAATCCCACCAGCCCATTTCCAGTCCTAACCTCCCCATCAGCCCACTCCCAGTCCTAATCCCCCATCACTCAATTTTTAGTTTAAGCCCCCCCAGCGCCTATCACCACTCCTAACCCCCCCCAGCGCCCATCACCACTCCTAACCCCCCCAGCCCAGCGCCCATCACCACTCCTAACCCCCCCAGCCAGCCCAGTGCCCATCACCACTCCTAACCCCCCCCAGCCAGCCCAGTGTCCATCACCACTCCTAACCCCCCCAGCCCAGTGCCCATCACCACTCCTAACCCCCCCCCCACCCAGCCCATCACTACTCCTAACACCCCCCCAGCCAAGCCCAGCCCAGCCCATCACTACTCCTAACCCCCCCCAGCCCAGCCCAGCCCATCACCACTCCTAACCCCCCCAGCCCAGCCCAGCACATCACCACTACTAACCCCCCCAGCCCAGCCCAGCCCAGCACCACTCCTAACCCCCACCCCCCCCAGCCCAGCCCATCACCACTCCTCACCCCCCCAGCCCAGGCCCCCCCGGGGAAAATTAAAAAAAAAAAGAAAACCTGTCTGCTGCCGTTGTCGGGGCCGCCGCGGCAGAATCGAGCGTGCCGCGGGGCCCCCCTGTACCCACCCGGCAGAGCCTGCCCTCCCCGTAGCAGCTCTCTCTTTGGAGCTACAGTCAGACGCGCCGGCTTGCAGAGCGCGAAGGGAAGAGTTTCCCTTTCGCGACTCTGTTAAGCCCGCGGGGGCTGATGGGAACTTCCCATCAGCCCCCGCGGGCTTAACAGAGCAGCGAGGGAACTCTTCCCTTCGCGCTCTGCAAGCCGGCGCGTCTGACTGTAGCTCCAAAGAGAGAGCTGCTACGGGGAGGGCAGGCTCTGCCGGGTGGGTACAGGGGGGCCCCGCGGCACGCTCGATTCTGCCGCGGCGGCCCCGACAACGGCAGCAGACAGGTTTTCTTTTTTTTTTTTCAATTGCGGACCTTCCCGCGTGCCAGCTGCAAGGCCTTCGCGTGCCACAGCTGGCACGCGTGCCATAGGTTCACCATCGCTGATCTAGGTGTTTCACTCTGGCACTCTGTTAAGTCTAGTCTGGGCCCACAGTGGCAAGAATGGCACTTTGAGCTGACATTGATAAAATCATTGGATGTGGGGGGATATTCAAAGGCATTTACATGGTTTGCAGGTCTGCAAACTGTGTAAATGCTGCTGAGCTGGAGATTCCACAGCTTCATGCTCCGATTGTAAGCGGTTAGCATCGGGGCGTTCCAGAGCGGAGGTGGTACCTGTCACTAACCAGGCAGCGGTGATAGTGAGATGCTGTCTGGTTAGTGACACACAGGTAAAATAAGATGTAGCAAATGCTGACCTTACTCTATCCGCGGAAGCTAACTGAGCTGCGGCTCAATATTGCTACTGCCCGGTTAGTTTATAGATTCTGCAGCGACCCGGATATTCAATGCTGGTGGCCGGATAAAATAAATAAATATCCGGGGCTAGACTCTAGCGGTGACAGCTAGCTGCTTTAAAAGTGCTAGCCGCTGCCACTGAATATCCCCCCATCATTTTTTTGGACCTTCAAAGGGGAATTCCCTTCTCCTCAGACCTTTAGGGGGGCCCCCTTCTCCCTTTCATTTCTTGTATACTTTTGCACACTTTAACCATTAGTAAAAGATCCTTATGGTACATTTTTGGTAAATCACTACAGTAGAAATTGGCCTAATTCAGTATCTGTATCAGAGTTTTGCTAGTGGTTAGGGCAACAGCTTACTACCCAAAAGATCAGGGTTCGATTCCCACTGGCACTCCTTGTGACCTTGGGCAAGTTACTTTACCATCCATTGCCTTGGAAGAAAAGGCCTGGCAATCTACTTCCCATCATACCTTGCAGAGAAAGCCCAGGGACTGCTGTGTCGCCAAGAGTCAGCATTGACTTGACGGCACTTACACAACTCAAAGCTTTTTTTTTTTTTTAATCTCAATTGGATTGTTTACATATTGAAGGGAAACATTAGAAGACAATTATGGGTGCTTATCCAGTAACATTATTAGGGCTTTTGATTTTAGGTTTTAACCAATAAATGCTGATAAAATATCCCCAATGCATAAAAAGAAATAAAATAGATGTGTTTTGGTTAAACAACAGAAAACATCATTTCCCCACTACTTTTTTTTATCTCCAGGAACAAGCAGGAATGTAGGCTTCACATATGGTTATCGTTGGCACCGACGGAACCACGCAGGAACGCTCCCCAACGTCCTATAGGAAAGCTTTTGGGAGCATCCCACTGCGCCTGCACTGTTGCCTTCCCGCCTTTCCAACTTTCCCTCTTCAGTTTTTCGTTTTCCGCGGAGCCAACAGGCAGCAACTCCTGTCACCGCAGAAAATTTTCTTTTTTGTGGTCGTGTCTGCCTTCCAGTTGACGCCCATACCGGTTCCACCGGTGTCTTCTTTATTTTCTTCTTCTTTTTAAAAAACAAAACAAAAACTTTTTCTTGAGGGTCTATCCTCTCTTGGTGCTTCGGCGCCATTTTGGGCATTAGACCCTGTTTTTTTCTCAAAATGGAGAAACCATTTATTGATTTCAAAAAATGTTCAAAATGTGGCGGTACCATTTCCACTACAGACACCCATCACTGGTGTCTTAAATGTTTGGGCCCAGACCATTCTCCATCGGAGTGTCTCCTCTGCAGAAAGATGACTAAGAGGGGCCTGCAAAATAGAGCTGCCAAACTCTTCATCCTTTTTGTCTCTGATGCAATGTCCGTTGCATCAAGGTCGTCCAGGGCTTCATCTTCCTCCCATGGATCTCAGGTAACCAAACCCAGGTCTTCTTCGAAGACCAATTGGTCCTCAAAGGGTAGATCTCCTTCTAAGCATCAAGATGCTTCCAGCATTGCCCTTGAAGAGAATACACCGGCCAAACAACCCTGGCGGGAGGTCCTTGCCTCCAAAGCATTATCGGGGTCCCAAGATGTTCCCGAGGCATCCACCTCCGGAGAGCTCTTGGTGCCATGTTCTGGGGTCGTGGCCCACTCCACCGGTACCAACACCCAGACATCGGCAGTCTGTATGGATCAACACATCCTAGCCATTGAGCGCAGCCTAGTGGCCTTGTTAGCATCCTCCATACCGCTAAAGCCGCTACAGTTTGTTCCGCAGCTATTGGTAGTGATACCGGTACCGGAGGTATCTGCAGCTACGGTTCTGCCACTCTCTATGCTACCGCCCATGCCAGCCTTAGAATCGGTGCCTGGCATAGAAGGTCCGATATCGAGGCATTCTGATGCCGACTTCGATTGGTACCGACGACAGGCAGTCAATACTTTGAGTCTTCCAAATCCGATGATTCTGATGCATCCATCGATAACGGAGCGATTCTTCCGGAGGATCCCTCTCCTTCGCTGCAACGGCGGATGTCTCCTCCAGAGGAAATGTCTTTTCAATACTTTAACCGGGATGTGTGGCTCGGGGCCTCTCGATCACCGTGACCCCCAAAAAGGAACCGAGAGCTGAAGAACTTGAAATTCTTCAGTATCCAACAGCCCCCAAGGAGGCTGCAACCCTTCCCATACACAGGATCCTGCATGAGCTCATGCTTCGAATGTGGGAAACATCCTTAACGGTGTCTCCATATTCCCAAAGACTCGATACAATGTACCGGGTACCGCAGTGTCCCGGGTTCCAAAAGACGCAGTTACCACACCATTCTATGGTCATGGAATCAGCGATGCACCGGATCAAAAGTGCTAAGACACATTTCTTTAATCCTCCGGGCCATGAGGTGAGGACTCTCACCTTTGGTCGTCAA
This sequence comes from Ichthyophis bannanicus, assembly GCA_033557465.1. Taxonomy (NCBI): domain Eukaryota; kingdom Metazoa; phylum Chordata; class Amphibia; order Gymnophiona; family Ichthyophiidae; genus Ichthyophis; species Ichthyophis bannanicus. Next base: position 1,734,894,453 of record CM066032.1, read on the forward strand.
TGTTTTCAGGCCTCGATGCTGTCGACCAGAATAGGTTACTAAGGATTTGGAATTCATGGCCCCTCTTCTCCCCAATGACAAAAGGGCTAATTTTCTTACTCTTGTTAAGCATGCCCAAAATGTCTCTTAAGTTCATAAACAGGGCAACCTTTGATTGTTTTGAATACATTAGCAGAACCTCTGCTATTTCTATCGGTGCACGTCGGATTGCTTGGCTACAAGCATTTGATTTAGAGCAGTGGGTGCAAGATAAGCTTGGAAATATTCCTTGCACAGGAGAAAACCTTTTTGGCAAGGACTGGCAGGATAAAGCTTCTCAGCTTGAGTCCGAGAACACTAAATAGATTATCCAGGACCACTGCCAACTCAGCTAAGAAAAAGACAGTTAAGAAACCCTTTTTCAACAAGAAAAAAAAATTCTATCCATCTTACACCCAAGCTGGCCACTGTCCAGTCCATGCTCCCCAGAAGGGACAGCAGCAGCTGAAACAACAAAGGAAGGCTCAGGTCCCAAGAGCTCAACCAGCCCAGCAGTCACAGCCTCCACAAGGTCTTTGACTCCTTCCTAGAGAACCTAGTCATCCTTCCTCTAGAAATACCAGAGACTCTCAACATCCGGGCAGACTGTGTTACTTTGCCAAGAGGTGGCAACAGATAACATCAGAACATTGGACTCTCTCCATAGTGACAGAGGGGTACAAATCCACTTCCACAGTATGCCCCCTCTCTCTACTCCAAGAGAGTTCAGTTCTCGGCCCCCCCTCACCACTCTCTTGTATCAAGAGGTCACCTCACTCCTTGCTCAGGGAGCAATAGAGGAGGTACCTCTTTCTCAACAAGGCCTGAGCTTCTACTCCCCCTACTTCCTTATTCCAAAGAAAACAGGAGGGTACAGGCCCATACTAGATCTCAGGGAGTTAAACAAGTACCTCTTCCAAGAAAAATTCAAGATGATCTCTCTCGGAACACTCCTCCCTTACATTCAGAGTCAGGATTGGCTATGTTCTCTAGACCTAAAAGACACCTATACACATATCCTTATTCATGCAGAGCACAGGAGGTTTCTTTTATTCTTTTCTTCAGGGAAGACATTATCAGTACAGAGTCCTACCCTTTGGCCTGGCTTCAGCCCCAAGAGTCTTCGCAAAATGCATGGCAGTGGTAGCAGCATATTTAAGGACTCTAGGGATATTCGTCTTCCCCTACTTAGACGACAGGCTAATCCGAGCACCAACAGCTCTAGAAGCCAGCTCAGCCTTTTCCTGCACAATGCAAATCCTGCAATATCTGGGATTGGTCATAAATCTCCCAAAATCCCATCTCACCCCTTCTCAGTCTCTAGAGTTCATAGGGGCTCTTCTAGACACAAGGCAGGCAAAAGCTTTCCTGCCACAACCCTGCTGCGCTCGAATAGTTCAACGGGCGTCTCAAGCAGCTATGAAAGTTTTCCTGACTGCTTGAGAAATGCTTCAGTTGCTAGGGCATATGGTGTCCACTATACATGTGGTCCCCTATGCTCGTCTACACATGCGAGCAGCTCAGTGGACCCTATCCTCTCAGTGATCACAGGCGTCAGGTTGTCTGAGGGACAAAATCAGAAACTCTGCACGCCTAATCTCAGCCCTTCATTGGTAGCAAACACTGGAAAACCTTCTCTTAGGATCACCTTTTCAGCGGCCACTGCACCAAGCTACCTTGATGACGGATGCATCCAAGACAGGTTGTGGGGCTCATATGGACGACAGTCTCTCCACTCAAGGTCTCTGGACCAAACAGGAGACTTGTCTTCACTTATATCTACTGGAACTCAGAGCCACCTTTTACGCTCTGAGTTTTTCAGGACCATCTGCGCTACAAGACAGTCCTTGTCCAGATGGACAATCAGGTAGCCATGTTCTACATAAACAAACAGGGTGGAACAGACTCTCAGGCATTGTGCAACGAGGATCTACACCTCTGGTCCTTCGCAAGAGGCCTTCAGATTCACCTACTGGTGGTGTATCTCCCATGCACACAGAATCTCCTGGCAGACAAACTCAGTCGAGTGCTGCTACCACACGAGTGGTCTCTTCATTCAGAACAGATTGCTCTAATCTTTCGAATCTGGTTCACCCCAGATAGAGATCTGTTTGCAAGTCCTCAGAATGCCAAACTTCCCCGATTCTGTTCTAGAATTCCGGCTCGGAACAGTCAGACAAGGGATTCTTTCCACCTCCACTGGGGTCAGAACTTCTGTATGCCTACCCACCCAGTCCCCTCATTTCCAAGACTCTGTTCAAACTCCAGAGAGACGGGCCATATGATCCTCATAGCTCCACGCTGGCCACAACAGACGTGGTATCCACTGCTTCTACGTCTTTCTCAAGCCATACCTCTGGACTTGGGATGTGCTCCAGATCTTCTATCCCAGGAGGATGGGACGCTTTTGCACCCAAATCCTCAGTCTTTACACGTGATGGCATGGTTTTTGAGAGCTTAGAATTCCAGGATGTAAACCCCTCTCAACAGGTTAAGGATATCCTTTTACCCTCAAGGAAACCACCTACAAGGTGGGCTTATGCCTTTAGGTGGAAAAGGTTCTCTATCTGGTTTTCAAAGAAGGAACTTAATCCTTTTTCAATTCCCATAGAGGCTTTACTGGAGTATCTCCTCCATCTTTCATCCTCAAGACCAATTCAGTAAGAGTCCACCTTAGTGCCATTGTGGCTTTCCACAAGCTCTTTGATGGACAACCTTTCTCCTCTCAACTGCTTGTAGTGCAGTTTATGAGAGGTTGTGATAAGGAAGCTTATCAGAGCCCAGAGAATAGTGACAAAGGAAAGGAATTTACCCTAATCAAGGGACTTGTTTTGTCAGGTCAGAGGAATAAAACTGCATGTTTTCCTAAAAGACAGGTTATTCCAGGCTGCAATGGCCTGCAGAAAGCCCCTAGTGGAGATGAGGAGAAGGAGTATAAGCCCAGATTGAGAAACCCTTACTTCACTCCTAATTACTCAGCTGCCAGGAGGGAGTTTGACCACCAACACCTGAGGAGTGAAAGGGAGGGGTTGGAAACTGGGAACTTTAAAACTAGAACAGAATATTCAGAAAGAGAGGAGAAGAGGAAGAAGGAGAGAGGAGCTTAAAGAGATTCGTGTTCTTGAAGAGATTCCTGGGAGAAGCCAGCTTCAAGGGATTGGAGAAATCCAGGGGTTTGGAGAACTTCAGCTAGGAACCCTAAAGCAGCCGGTAAGAGGACAGAAGCAGCTGAAGGGAGAAGGAACACAAATACCTTTTGGAAGAGGTATGGAGCAGATGCCCTGAGGTCCAGAAATACAGACTGGAGGACAGGTCATAAAAGCTCAAATGCATACTGGCCAGAGTATCTAAGAGGACAGCCTAATGCCAGCTTTAACTCAGGTATGAACTTTGGACGTTTGTCTAACCTAGAGCAATGCAAAGTGCTTAGAAACAGTTCCTGTCCTAATGGAGGTCAGTCAGTGAAACCTTTTGAGCCAGACCCTGATATAGAACCCATGCAGATAGAAGAACAAGATATAATTCCAGAGGAAGACGATTCTTTCATGGACTGTCCTTTATGCAAAGTTGCTAGCACAAAGAAATCCTGAAAGTGGATCAAACATAAAAGGAAATGTTCTAGTAACTGGCACACCAGAAAGTTTGTGTGGAAAGAGAGAAGGTTTTGGGAGAAGTGAAATACTTGTGCAGAGAAGGTGAAAAGCTGTTGATTGAAGCTTGTTACCCAGCTGATATAAAAGCAGAGCACAGCTTAGGCTGTGCACACGTTGGATATAAAAAGTTCTTTGAATGTGGAAAAGAAAAGCTGTTTTGTGAAGAAGCTTTTACTTTTGATTTGCTATACATCAGCACTGCTGAGCAGGTTTGTCAGCAGTAGCTGAGAGAAAGACTTTCCGTTGTTTAATGGACTCTACAAGTTTCTTGCATAAGCTTTCAGTTGTATTGTTATTTTGAATATAAATCCTGGAGAAGACATCCTAAGGTGTTACCAAGTGAATCTGTGTGCATTTTGATTTACCTCATAAATAAATTCTGTCATTGCCTTAACATTCGAGCCAACTACCATAGTCTTCATTTACCTCAAAGGCAAGCACCGCATGACTGGACTACCATTACCATAATCCTTTGCAAGATAGTCAGTCTGGAACATTGCCAAAGTGTTGAATCCTATATAACAAGCACGCCCCTCCATACATATGTAAGGGGCTATGGGCGTGACAAGGTCTACTCTTAACTAAGCCTAACATTAAGCCACCACCCATGGCATGGGACTTAAATCTCGTCCTCGGACAGCTCATGAAGCCGCCATTCAAGCCCTTAGCCACTACATCCCTAAAGCTTCTTTCCTGGAATATAATCTTCCTTATTGCCCTCACTTCTGCAAGACACATCAGTGAGCTACAAGCTTTAGTGGCTGATCCTCCTTACATAAGGTTCCACCATGAAAAAGTAGTCCTTAGGACTCATCCTCCAAAGGTGGCTTTGCCTTTTCATTTAAACCAGCTGGTTTATCTTCCTGTCTTCTTCCCTAGGCCTCATGCCTCGAATGCAGAAAGGAATCTTCACACTCTGGATTGTAAAAGAGCTTTGGCCTTTTACCTTCAGAGAACTAAGCTGCATAGAAAGGCTTCTCAGCTTTTAGTTGCTTTCGATTCCAGCCACCTGGGGTTACCAGTCTCCAAGAGAACACTCTCCAGGTGGATTGCAGACTGCATATCCTTTACCTATGAGAGTAAGGGACTTTCTCTCAAAGGTCATGTCGCAGCTCACAATGTTAGAGCAATGGCTGCCTCTATGGCCAACCTTCGCTCGGTGTCCATCGATGACATTTGCAAAGCAGCCACTTGGTCCTCTTTTCACACTTTTGTGGCCCATTACTGCTTAGACGAGGACTCCCACCGGGATGCCTTTTTGACCAGGCTCTTCTCCAGCATCTCTTTCAGACTTAGAACAACTCCTACCCCCCGTCCTGGGTTTCGATACCAGAGATCCTTGGGAGGAATACCCTAAAGCTCCCAAGGAGGCAGCTACCTTACCTATTCATGAGATCTTGCATGATCTTATGTTAAGGATGTGGGAAACACCTCTAACCACATCTCCTCACTTTCGAAGACTCAACACCATATATCGAGTTCCTCCTTGTCCTGGGTTTCAGAAGACTCAATTACCACGGTGGTGGAATCAGCCATGAGACGGATAAAGAGTGAAAAAAGGCATGCATCTAATCCTCCAGGACTTGAGTGAGGACTCTTGACGCCTTTGGACGTCGATCCTTCCAGGCTTCCATGCATTCTGCTAGGATCAGTTCCTATATCTTGTATATGGGAATGTTCCTTAAAGAGGTCACAGGAGATTTAGAGCTTATGAGCCCTCTCCTTCCTGATGATAAAAGGCAAGATTATCTCTCTCTTGTTAAACATGCTCAGGATGTTTCGAAGTTTGTGAATCGTGCAGCCTTTGACTGCTTTGAATGCATAAGCAGAACCTCTGCCATTTTCATAGGTGCACGTAGGATTGCCTGGCTCCAGGTATCTGACTTGGAAATTTGGGTACAGGACAAACTAGGGAATATACCTTGCACAGGAGAGAATCTCTTTGGCAAGAATTGGCAGGAAAAAGCTAATGAGATAGATGCTGACAATATCACTTTGGATAGATTGTCTAAATCTACAGCTGATCCTGCGAGGAAAAGATCCTCTAAGAAACCATTCTTCAGCAAGAAGAAAAAGGTTTATCCCTCCTATACCCAGCAGGGACATTGTTTAGGTCAGTCTGCTCAAAAGGGACAGCAGCAACAACCTAAGCAAAGGGAGACAAAAGCAGCTAAGCCTCAACCGGCTCAGCAGACTCAGCCTCCACAGGGGCTTTGACTCCTGTCTAGAGAACTTTGCCTTCCTGGCCCTGAACAGCCCAGAACCCTCCACCATCCCAGGAAGGTTATGCCATTTTGCCCCCAGATGGGGTCAGATAACAGCAGAAAATTGGACTCTGTCTATTGTAAGAGAGGGAGTACAAGCTTCATTTCCTCAGCATGCCCCCTCCTACAATGGTAAGACAGTTCAATTCTCAGACCTCTCAATGACCGGTTAGGTCAAGAGGTCACTGTACTCCTTGCTCAAGGGGCAATAGAAGATGTACCCATTCCCCAACGGGGTACAGGGTTTTACTCCCCCTATTTCCTTATTACAAAGAAAACAGGAGGACACAGACCCATTTTAGACCTCAGAGAATTGAACAAATTCCTGTTCAAAGAGAAGTTCAAAATGATTTCTCTAGGAACTCTGCTGCCATACCTTCAGAGTCAGGATTGGCTTTATTCTCTAGATCTCAAGGATGCATACACTCATGTTCTCATCCATCCAACTCACCAAAGGTTCCTTCACTTTCTTTTTCAACTGAAGCACTACCAATATAGGGTTCTTCCTTTTGGCCTGGCCTCTGTACCAAGGGTATTCACAAAATGCATGGCTGTGGTGGCAGCATTTCTCCGCACCCTGGGAATATTCGTCTTCCCTTACTTAGACGACTGGCTCATTCGAGCCTCTTCAGAGCCAGAGGCCAGGGTTGCTCTCTCTCGCAAAATGCGCATCCTTCAGTATTTGGTACTTGTCATAAACGTCCCAAAATTCAACCTTGCTCCCACTCAATCCCTAGAGTTTATAGGATCTCTGCTGGATACCAGACAAGGGCTTTCCTTCCACTGCCCTGCTACCTTTGCATTGTGCAGTTAGCTTCCCAAGCAGTGCTAAAACCTCACCTCACTGCTCGGGAAATGTTACAGTTGCTAGGCCACATGGCATCCACCGTGCATGTGGTTCCTCATGCTTTCCTCCATTTGAGGGCAGCCCAATGGACTTTATCCACTCAGTGGTCTCAGGCGTCATGTTGCCTGTCAGACAAAATAGCAAACTCAGATCACCTTATTTTGTCCCTCCAATGGTGGCAGTCACCCCAAAACCTTTTGGTGGGGTCTCCTTTTCAGCAACCCCCACCCCAAGCCACTCTAACAACAGATGGGTTGGGGAGCCCACCTGCAAGGCCTCTCTACCCAGGGTAACTGGACTCCACAGGAGACCTATCTCCATATCAATCTCCTGGAACTCAGAGCAATCTTCCTTGCTCTTCGAGTATTCGAAACCCAGCTCAGCTACAAGACAGTCCTAGTTCAAACGGACAATCAGGTAGCCATGTTCTATGTGAACAAGCAGGGCGGAACAGGTTCTCTGTCGCTGTGCAACGAAGCTCTGCAACTATGGGCCCTCGCCAGAGAGCATCAGATTCATCTCCTTGTGGTGTATCTTCCAGGCATTCAAAACTCTTGGGCAGACAGACTCAGTCGAGTTCTGCTTCCACACGAATGGTCTCTCCATGCAGACCAAGTGGCCAAAATTTTTCAAATTTGGGGAACCCCGGATATAGACCTCTTGACATGTCCGCTGAATGCCAAACTTCCCCGGTTCTGTTCCAGAATTCCAGCTCAGGGTTGTCAGGCCAGGAATGCTTTCCTCCTCCATTGGGGTCAGGGCTTCCTGTATGCCTTTCCACCCATTCCCCTAATTCCCAAAACCCTGTTTCAAGCTTCAGAGAGACAGAGGTCATATGATTCTCATAGCTCCACGTTGGCCATGGCAAATGTGGTACCCTCTGCTCCTATATCTCTCTCAAGCTTCGCCTCTGGAGTTAGGTTCTGCTCCAGATCTCCTTTCTCAAGAGGACGGGATGCTGTGGCATCCCAATCCCCAGTCTGTGCATCTCAGGGCCTGGTTGCTGAAAGCCTAGAACTTCACGGTCTTAACCTTTTCCAGCAGGTAAAGGATATCCTTTATGCTTCCAGGAAGCCTTCCACAAGACGCTCTTATGCATTTATGGTGCTCGCAGAAGGGTCTTATCCCTCTTGGAATACCTCTGGAATCATTACTGGAGTATCTCCTTCATTTATCAAATGCAGGGCTTAAGACCAGTTCAGTGAGAGTTCATTTGAGTGCTATTGCAGCTTCTTTCAAGCCTCTAAATGGACAACTATTTCCTCTCATCCTCATACCGAGATTTATGAGAGGCCTTCTTTTAACTAAGCCTCCCATTAAGCCACCACCGGTGGCATGGGACTTAAATCTGGTTCTTGGGCAGCTCATGAAACCGCCCTTTGAACCATTAGCCACTACCTCTTTGAAATTCCTTTCTTGGAAGGTCATCTTTCTCATTGCAATCACATCAGCACGTCGCATCAGTGAATTGCAAGCGTTGGTGGCTGATCCTCCTTATACAACGTTCCATCATGATAAGGTAGTCCTTTGGACTCATCCACACTTTATGCCAGAGTTGGTGTCACCTTTTCATTTAAACCAAGTGGTTTACCTTCATGTATTCTTTCCAAGGCCTCACGCCTCAAATGCAGAAAAGAATCTTCATACTTTGCACTGTAAAGGAGTTTTGGCCTTTTACTTGCAAAGGACACAGCAACAAAGAAAGTCCTCTCAACTCTTTGTTGCTTTTGATCCTAGTCATTTGGGACTTCCAGTCTCCAAAAGAACACTGTCCAGCTGGATTAAACAGTGTATATCTTTTGCTTATTAGAGTAAAGACCTTCCTCTTGAAGGCCAATTTACAGCTCACAGTGTTAGAGCCATGGCAGCCTCAATGGCTCATCTTCACTCTGTGTCTACCGACGACATCTGTCGAGCAGCTACTTGGGCTTCAGTTCATACCTTCACAGCCCATTACTGCTTAGACAAGGACTCCCGCCGGGATGCCTTGTTTGGTCAGGCTGTTCTTCAACACCTGTTCCATACTTAATCAACTACTAACCACCTTCCCTGGTAGGATGCCAGAGATCCATGGGGTAAGTGAAGCCCTTTCACAAGGGCACACAACTTCTGTGGCCTTCTCCCTGGCATCTGCAGCTAGGGAGTCCCCATATGTGAAGACTACATTCCTACTTGTTCCTGGAGATAGCATAGATCTCCAGGAACAAGCAGGAATGAGTCTTCACATATGGGTAGGTCGGTACCGACGTAGCCTGCGCGGGAACGCTCCCCAGCTTCCCAAAAAGGAAAGCTTTTGGGAGCATCCCACAGCGCCTGCGCGCTGCCTTCCCGCCTTTCCTAACCAACTCTCCTCAGTTCTTCTTTTCCGCGGAGCCAGCAGGTCGAGCCCTGTCACTGCTGAAGAAGTTCTTTATTTTATTTTATTTCTTTGGTCGCGTGTCTGCCTTCCCCGACTCCGGACCGGTACCGCCGGTCTTTTCTTTCTTTCTTTAAAAAAAAAAAAAAATATATCGATATTTTTTCCTCACTTTTTGTATTTTTCTTCTTAAGGCCTCAGGGCCCACAAGAAAATTTCCCTCATGGAAAAACCAACCTCCGGGTTCAAAAAATGCACTAAGTGTAGCGGTACTATTTCTGTTACAGATACCCATGAATGGTGTCTTAAATGTTTGAGTCCTGAACACTCCGTTCCGGATTGTCCGTCCTGCTCCCTAATGTCTAAAAGGGGGTTACAGAACCGAGCAGCTAAGCTCCATGTGCTGTTTCCCGCTGAGGCACCGGCAGTAGCATCGACATCTTCCAGGTCTTCTTCTCCTGAAGGATCTCAGGTAACCAAACATAAACCTAGCAGGTCCTCGAAGGGTAGATCTCCCTCTAAGCATCGAGATGCCTCCGGGCTTGCCCTCGAGGATCCTGCATCAGCCAAACAACCCCGGCGGGAAGCTCCGGCTTACAAAGCTCCTCCTATGGGGTTACAGGTTGACAAAGATGGCACGGCCTCGACCGATCACCTGTTAGAATGCTCTGGGGTACCGGCACAATCTACCGGTACCGACCTCCAGCATTCATGGCGTCGATGGATCAGAATGTTCTGTCCATGCAGCAGGCTATTTCAGCCTTCATTCAGGCTGCGACGCCAGCGGTACCGCAACAATCTCCGTTGTCGGTATCGGCTCTGGCTCCGGTACCGGCACCAGCGCCGATGCCGGTACCGAGGTCATCGACATCGACCAGGATACCGACTGCTGCGGTTCCTTGTCCAGGGCTACTTCTCGGTACCGATCCGGTACCGGAGATGCCCGATGTCAATACCGCTCGATACGCGTATCGAGCGTTAGAAGAGCACCCTGACAGGCGATACTTCGATTCCTCTGATGACTCTGATACATCAGATGAGTCTCCTGAAGTATCCATAGCCCTTCCTGAGGAGACTTCTTCTCCAAAAAGAAGAATGTCTCCTCCAGAGGACTTGTCCTTTCAAGACTTCATAAGAGAAGTAGCTAAAGGACTCTCTATTTCAGTAACCTCTGAATCAGAGCCTAGAGCAAAAAAATTAGATATTTTAGGATACTCTAGAGCTCCTAAAGAGGCAGTCACCTTACCAATTCATGAGATTCTTCATGAACACATGATTGATTTATGGGAGACTCCTCTCACTCTCTCTCCTCATTCTCGCAGGTTGGACACTATGTATCGTGTCCCTCCTTGTCCTGGGTTCCAGAAAACTCAGCTTCCTCACCATTCCATTGTGGTGCAGTCAGCTATGAAGAGGATAAAGAGTACAAAGAGAAGAGAATGCAAGACCTTGGATGCTTTTGGTAGGAAACTCTTCCAGGCCAGTATGCTTATTGCCAGAATCAACTCATATAGCCTTCATATGGGTATGTTTCTGAAAGAAGTGGCAGAAAAGCTGCACACTTACCTCCCTTTTATTCCAGAAGATAAAAGGGAAGAATTCCGCATGTGGCTTAAGCATACTCAGGACATCTCCAAGTTTTCAAATAGGGCAGCCTTTGACTCCTTTGAAGGTGCCAGTAGAGCCTCAGGCATTGCCATAGCTGCTCGCAGAATTGCTTGGCTCCAGGCTTCTGATCTAGAACCCTGGGCTCAAGATGTCTTAGGAAATCTGCCCTATACAGGTGAAAATCTGTTTGGCAAAGAGTGGCAGATTAAAGCCACTCAAATGGATGCAGAGAATTCTGCTCTGGATAGACTTTCAAGGTCTACCTCCATTCCTGCCAAGAAAAAGACTTTCAAAAAGTCTTTTTTCAAAAAGGGCAGGTTTCCTTCCACTTCTGGCCAACAATCTTCTACAGGTCGCTTTACCGCTAAGCGTCAGCAACCTAAGCAGGCCAGGCCTAAGTCTACAGGGGCTGCTGTAACTCAGCAATCCCAACCCCCTCAGGGTTTTTGGCTTGATGCTAGAGAACTTAGCCTTTCTGGCTTTAACACAGCCAGAACCTCTCACCATTCCAGGAAGGTTAGCTGATTTTGCTCCCAGATGGGAGCTAATCACATCAGAGCAGTGGACCCTCTCCATCATAAGAGAGGGCTACAAACTTCATTTCTCAGACCTTTCTCCCCACACCATGGTGAGGCACTTCAATTCTCCCACATCTCTTCTCGACCTTTTAGGTCAGGAGATATCTACCCTTCTTGCCCAAGGGGCAATAGAAGAAGTTCCTCTTCTTCAACAATGGTCAGGGTTCTACTCCCCCTATTTTCTCATTCCAAAGAAGACAGGGGGATACAGACCCATTCTAGATCTCAGAGAATTGAACAAATTTCTATGCAAGGAGAAGTTCAAGATGCTTTCTCTGGGCACTCTCCTTCCATACCTTCAAAGTCAGGATTGGCTTTGTTCTCTAGATCTCAGGGATGCGTACACACATGTACTCATCCATCCAACTCACAGAAAATTCCTACGTTTTCTTTTCCAGGGAAAACATTACCAATACAATCCTTCCTTTTGGTCTGGCCTCTGCTCCGAGAGTGTTCACCAAATGCATGGCAATAGTTGCTGCATTTCTACGCACTCTGGGAATATTTGTCTTCCCATATCTGGACGACTGGCTCATCCGAGCTCCATCCCAATCAGAGGCCCAGATTTCCCTGGACCGCACAAGGCGCATTCTGCAGTATCTGGGACTGGTAGTAAACCTCCCAAAGTCCCAGCTCATCCCTACTCAATCCCTGGAATTCATAAGGGCCTGGTTGGATACCACCACTGCAAGGGCCTACCTTCCTCAGGCCTGTTGCCAACGTCTAGTGCAGCTAGCCTCCCAGATTCAGTCAAAGAGCCACTTAACTGCCAGGGAGATGCTACAACCTCTAGGCCACATGGCTTCCACAGTACATGTGGTACCCTATGCTCGCCTACACATGAGAGCAGCTCAATGGACTTTGTCCACCCAGTGGACTCAAGCCTCAGGAGCTCTCTCAGACCAAATAGCAACCTCCAAACGTCTCTTTTGGTCTCTCCAATGGTGGATGTCCACTCAAAATCTGTTGCTGGGGTCCCCCTTCCAAGAGTTGTTACCCCAAGCAACCCTCACAACAGATGCCTCCCAAACAGGTTGGGGAGCTCATCTACAAGACCTCTCCACCCAAGGCACTTGGTCCCCTCAGGAGACCTCTCTTCATATCAACCACTTGGAGCTTCGAGCAGTGTTTCTAGCTCTCAAGGTCTTTCATACCCTCCTCAGCTACAAGACAGTCCTTATTCATACGGACAATCAGGTAGCCATGTTTTACATAAACAAGCAAGGAGGAACTGGCTCTCTGTCGCTTTGCAACGAAGCTCTAAGATTATGGGCCTTCGCCAGAGAGCATCAAATCCATCTCCTGGCAGTATATCTCCCAGGAATCCAAAACTCTTGGGCAGACAGACTCAGTCGAGTTCTGCTTCCACACGAATGGTCCCTGCACATGGATCAGGTACTCAGAATCTTTCAAGAATGGGGAACCCCGGACATAGACCTCTTTGCAAGTCCGTGGAATGCCAAACTTCCCTGGTTCTGTTCCAGAATTCCGTGTCAGGGGGTTCAGGCCAAGGATGCCTTCCTCCTTCATTGGGGTCAGGGCTTCCTGTATGCCTTTCCCACCCATTCCCTTGATTCCCAAGACTCTGTTCAAACTCCAGAGGGATCAAGGATCTATGAGCCTCATAGCTCCACGCTGGCCACGCCAAGTATGGTACCCTCTACTTCTGCATCTCTCCCAAGCCCCCTCCCTGAACTTGGAAGCTGCTCCAGACCTTCTGTCTCAAGAGGAAGGGACTTTGTGGCACCCAAACCCCAAGTCCCTTCACCTCAGAGCTTGGTTACTGAAGGCCTAGACCTTCAAAACTGGAATCTTTCGCAGCAGGTGAAAGATATCCTCCATGCCTCCAGGAAACCTTCCACCAGGCGTTCCTATGCTTTTAAGTGGAAAAGATTTTCCATTTGGTGTGCTGAGAAGGGTCTTGACCCTCTAGCACTACCTTTAACTTCTTTGTTAGACTATCTCCTGCATCTCTCCAATGCAGGACTTAAAAAACAAATTCAGTAAGAGTCCATTTGAGTGCTATTGCGGCATCCATTAAGCCCATCAATGGACTACCTATCTCCTTTCATCCTCTTATTTCAAGATTCATGAGAGGCCTAACTTTAACCAAACCTCCCATTAGGCCTCCTCCGGTGGCATGGGACTTAAATTTGGTTCTTGGTCAGCTCATGAAGCCACCTTTTGAACCCTTAGCCACTACCTCCTTGAAATTTCTTTCCTGGAAGGTTATTTTCCTCATTGCAGTCACTTCTGCTCGCCGCATCAGTGAACTACAGGCCTTAGTGGCTAATCCACCTTATACAAGGTTCCATCATGACAAGGTAGTCCTTAGGACAAATCCACACTTTATGCCTAAAGTGGTCTCACCTTTTCATCTTAATCAAGAGGTATATTTTACCTGTCTTTTTTCCAGCTCCTCATGCATCCAGTGCAGAGAGGAATCTTCATACTCTGGATTGTAAAAGAGCTCTTGCTTTTTACTTACATAGGACACAGCAACATAGAAAGTCTTCCCAGCTTTTTGTTGCTTTTGATCCCTCTCACTTGGGACTTCCAGTCTCTAAGAGAACACTGTCCAATTGGATTGCTCAGTGTATTTCTTTCGCCTACCAGAGTAAGAACCTTTCTCTGGAGAGCCATGTCACAGCTCATAATGTGAGGGCCATGGCCACCTCTATGGCTCATCTAAATTCTGTGTCCATCGACCAGATCTGTCGAGCAGCCACCTGGGCCTCTGTTCATACCTTCACAGCCCATTACTGCTTGGACAAGGATTCCCGCCGGGATGCCTTGTTTAGTCAGGCTATCCTCAGACACCTGTTCCATTCTTAAACAACTCCTGCCCTCCTTCCCTGGATGGATGCCTGAGATCCATAGGAGGACGCAAACCCCCTTCAGGGTCTCATATCCTTGGGGATCTCCCAGGCATCTCAGCTAGGGAGTCCCCATATGTGAAGACTCATTCCTGCTTGTTCCTGGAGATAGCACAGTTACTTACCTGTAACAGGTGATCTCTGGGAATAGCAGGAATAAGTCTTCACAACCCACCCACCTCCCCTAGGAGCTGTATCTCTTTTTTCTATCTTTCCTTTCCTCTCTCTCTCTATTGTCTCAGCTTTAAACTCGAACTGAGGAGAGTTGGTTAGGAATGGCAGGAAGGCAGCGCACAGGCGCTGTGGGATGCTCCCAAAAGCTTTCCTTTTTGGGAAGCTGGGGAGCGTTCCCGCGCAGGCTCCGTTGGTACCGACGTACCCATATGTGAAGACTTATTCCTGCTCTTCCCAGAGATCACCTGTTACAGGTAAGTAACTGTGCTTTATTCACCTGTGACAGGTGATCTCCAGGAACAGCAGGAATTTATTCTTCACAACCCACCCACCTCCCCTAGGAGTTGTATCTCTCTCTCTTTCCCTCTCTCTTTTGCCTCAGCTTTAAACTCAACTGGAGAGAGACAGTTGGGAAAGGCGGGAAGGCAGCACGCAGGTGCTGTGGGATGCTTCCAAAAGCTTTCCTATTGGATGCTGGGGAGCGTTCCCGCGCAGGCTCCGTCGATACCAACGATACCCATATGTGATGACTAAATTGGAGTGGAGGAGTGGCCTAGTGGTTGGGGCAAGGTACTTCAGGCCGGAAGGTCAGGGGTTCAAATTTCACTAGAGGACAGCAACCTTGGGCCGGAAGGACTGGGGTTTCTAGTCCCACAGGTGCTCCTTGTGGTCTTGGGCAAGCCACTTAACCCTCCATAGCCCATGTTCCCTGTAAAATAGTTATCTCCAAGTTATAATGCCCTGTTCAATGTAATTTCAGTTTGTTCAATGTAAACTGCACTGATGCAGAATAGCGCGGTATATAAGAGAATGTAAATAAATAAATAAATAAATTCCTGCTGTTCCCAGAGATCACCTGTTACAGGTGAGTAACTATGCTGTACCAAATGCTCAGGTATTATCTCAGTCACCGATAAACATGACTGGTGTTTAAAATGTTTGTGCCCAGACCATCTAGCAAAAGAATGTCTTTTGTGTCAACAAATGACAAAACGAGGCCTAACGAACAGAGCCAATAAGTATGATTCTCTGTTTGCCCCGGACTCTGTTTCTATTGCTTCTGCATCATCAATGAAGTCTGCCGCCTCTCTTAGTTGTCAAGTGTCTTCAGAATCCAAACATAAGTCTAAAACTAAAGCATCGGCAGCAGAGTCCAATACTGATCATCAAAGTAAGTCTATACATTGTCATTGGGATTCACCAAAAGGTGTGCAATCTGCCTCCAGGCAAAAAGATGCTCTCGATACCTTTGAGCGTTGATGTTTTCAGGCATGCATGCTCATGTCCAGGATCACTTCATACATGCTTTACGCGGGCATCTATTTCAAGGATATCTCCAGAGATTTGGAGAATCTTGCTTCTCTCCTTCCTGATGACAAACGAGATGTATTCCTGGCCTTAGTCAAGCAAAATCAGAATACGTCCAAGTTCCTTACAAGGGCATCTTTCGTTGCTTTTGAATCTTCCAGCAGAGCCTCAGCAATCTGTTTTGGTGCTTGTAGGATGGCCTGGCTCCAGGCATCGGACATCGAGCAACGGGTTCAGGATAAATTAACCAATACTCCCTGCTCTGGGGAAATCCTCTTTGGAAAGGTTTGGAGATAGAAGGCTGCAGAGGTTGAGGCAGATGATCTCACCCTCAAAAGGCTCTCCCAAAAGACTTCTGACCCCTCCAGAAAGAAGGCCAATTCCAAGAAGTCTTTCTTTTCTAAAAATAAGAATTATTACCCTTCTTTTCTACCTCAGACTGCTTTCCAAACGCAGCAGCAACAACAGAGGCAACAGGGCCCTCGTCAGTCCAAGAAGTCTTGGGCACCTAAGCCATAAGCAGCTGCTCCACCCCAGTCAGCATCTGTTTTTTTACTCCTTTCTATAGAGCATAGCCACTCTGCCTCTGCCTTCACATAGCAGGCAGACTTCGTTCTTACGCTGATGGGTAGCATCTCATCACATCAAAACAATGGACTCTCAAAATCATCCAAAGGGGTTATCTGCTGCATTTCCAAAGATTTCCCCCTCCCTCCGCCACCTTCATGAAGGATTATCTGGCCAACCCCTTACAGGTCAACCTCCTTTCAATGGAAGTGGCTGCCCTGTTAACTCAGAATGCTGTCAAAATAGTTCCTCTTGCCCAAGAGGGCAATGGCTTCTACTCTCCTTACTTCCTCATTTCCAAGAAGACAGAAGGGTTCAGGCCCATTCTAGATCTTCGAGATCTCAACAGGTTCCTTGTTAAAGAAAAATTCAAGGGTAGGGAGGAGTGGCCTAGTGGTTAGGACATGGTACCTCAGGCCGGAGGGCCCGGGGGTTCAAGTCCCACCTGGGGACAGTAATCTCAGGCTGGAGGGACTGAGGTTTCTAGTCCTATAGACACTCCTTGTGGCCTTGGGCAAGCCACTTAACCCTCCGTTGCCTCTGGTACATATAGATTGTGAGCTTTTTGGGGAATGACTTGCTTTGTTCTCTATACCTCAAGAAGGCATATCCTCATTTGCTGATCCACCCTTTACACAAACAACATCTACGGTTCTGGGTTCAGCAAACCCACTACCAGTATCGAGTGCTTTCCTTTGGGCTAGCATCCACACACTGAGTATTCACAAAGTGCATTGCGGTGGTCGCAGACGATTGGTTAATAAGGGCAGAATCCCCAGAAGAGGTAAAATTAGCTCTTCATCACACCATCAGGTGCTCCAAAGTATGGGATTTGTTCCCCAAATCCCACCTGCTGCCATCCCAGCAGCTTGACTTCATTAGAGCACTTCTAGATACTTGTCAGGCACAAGTGTTTCTCCCACAGTATCGCTCTGTCCATCTCATCGAGCTGGCCCATGCTATAAGAAGTTGCACAGTGTTCCCCACTCAGATGCTGTGCTTTCTGGGTCACATGGCCTCCATGGTCCATGTCATCCTATATGTCTGGCTACACATGCAACAGGATCAATGGATGCTATTGTCTCAATGGACCTACGCATTCGGGCATCTCTAAGACAAGATTTGTATCACATTTCCTCTGGTCAAGTCCCTTCAGTGGTGGTGCATCCCTTAAAACCTACTCGGAGAGTCACCTTTTTGGATGCCTCCTCCTCAATGCATCCTAATGACGGATGCTTCCAAACTCAGACAGAGTGTATATTTGAGCAGTCTCACTATACAGGGGCAGTGGAAACAACAGGAATCTCAGATGCAGATCAATCTCCTCGAGCTTCATGCTCTCACGAATGCCCTTTGTATTTTTCAACCCCAACTTTCGGAAAACAGATTTTAGTCCAGATGGACAACCAGGTGGCTATGCTCTATGTGAACAAGCATGGGGGGAATGGGCTGTAATCCCCTTTGCCAAGAAGCCATTCATCTCTGGTTTTTCTCCATTGCACACCACATAGCAGGCAGACTTTGGGCGGTGTATGTCCCCAGTTAACTCAACCTCCTGGTGGACAGGCTCAGCCGCATCCTTCATCCACACCCATGGACTCTGAATCAGGAGATGGCCTCCTGGATCTTGTACCTATGGGGGGCTTCCAAAATAGATCTGTTTTCCACACAGGAGAACACACAACTGCCATCTGTTATGCTCAAGGCTTCCCTCCCCTTTCAGTCAGGCAATGGATGCCTTCCTTCTCCACTGGGGCAGGGATCTGCTTTATGCATTTCCACCCAACCCCCTAATCCCCAAGACCCTGTTCAAGCTGCAGGTCAACATGGGCTCTATAATTCTTATAGCCCCTGTGGTGGCGCAGAGGAGAGAGAGCCTGAGAAAGAAGGGAGAAATCAGGTATTTTTCTCAGAAAAGAGAAACAAACCCAGAAGTTCAGGGGTTAAAACTCCTGGTTTAGAAAAAAACTCCTCACAGAATACTTGTTGTCAAGGGACACGCCCTAGCTCCCTAGTTACCAGCCCTGCTCACGAGGGACAGCTAGGGGAGGAGCTAGCAAGTAGGAAGGGGAAATACAGATATAAATGCCAGGAATCTGGAGAGAGAGGCAGGAGAGAGAGAGGGAACGGACAAAGAGCAGCAGAGAACTCGAGGAGTCCGGGAAGTGCAGGATGTGCTCAGAGTGCAGGTGTGAGGTACACTGCAAGAGAAAGCAGCCTTAGAGGAAGTTGCTTTGGGAGCCAGACTTCCAGTGAAGGAGAATCTTCTTCTGAGAGAGAGAGAAGAAGGAGGAGTTCCAGTTCTGAGTCCAATGCTGAGGTGAATGGGTCTGAGAGTCCTAGAAGGGAATGAGGCTCTAGGAGCTCAGCAGAATTACCCAAGAGAGGCTTGCAGAGAGTGAAGGAAGCTTCACCCAAAGCTCCGTGGAGAAAGACAAAACCAGCCAGAGGTTTTAAAGCTTATCCAGGGGAATTTCCAAGTCATGTGAGTAACCTGAAACATGCTTCAAAAGTTTATATGGAACCAGAGCAGTTAGCTGTAGAGCCGGCTAAATCCTTATTTCCTCAGACTAAAGTGAGCAGTGTTAAACCCTCTAACAAACTTGTGAAAGTTAAAGAATTACCTAAGAGTAAAGACATCTCTCAGAGGAGAGGAGAATCTGCTTTAAATAAGGTTTTACAAATCTTAAAAGGTTTAAAGCAAGACAATACTGAATTCATGAATAATGCTTCTCTAGCAAACCCAGATGTTGAGAGCATGGAATTTGAATCTTCTATGACACAGGAACCTGACCCTGTTGAAGAAATGGAATGTTCTTTAGTTTTTAGAAAGTAGCTAAAAACTAGAGTGTGTCACGAAGCCAAAGCTAGCAGCCGTTTCAAAGACGCAGAGCTGAGAAGAATATGCTAATTAGGAGAGCTGTGATTCTCTAAGCTTAACCCCTTCTTTGAAAGACTGCTTGTACAAAGTATAGAACCTGGCAGATAGCAGGTGAAGAAACCATTGTATGTGAGAAGAGAGAAAACAGTGTGCAGTGAAGTTTTACTTTGTGGGATTACTTGAAGCTGTACATGTTTTAAAAGTCACATTCTGGAGAAGAAGGTTTTTGCACCAAAGTTCTTTTGCTGTGATTTTGGTATGAAGAAATACTTTAAGTTTGCTGATAAGCTGAATACAAAGCCTCTTACCTTGTTGTTTTTCTCTGGAAGTTTCCATACCTTATGTTGATATTTGGAACTGTTTAAGAAGTTCCTCTGGCCTAAAGGAATAATAAAAATCCTGCGTGCCTATTTTCCCTCTTGGCTTAAGTTATTTCAACTACACAACTACAACTATAGGCATGTGTTAAAATAAATAAAGACTATCATCACTCCCAGCACCTAGGCAACCACCTAGGGTAAAGGGTGTGGTGACACCCCTTACTGGCCCCGCCAGCTATGGTTTCCTCTGCTGCTTTGTCTAGCACAGACTCCACCCCTCAGCTTGGGGCACACACCCAACCTCCTTTCTCGGGATTGTGAGACGCTCCTTCATCCCAATCCACAGGCCTTCCCTTTCATGGCATGGCTGCTAAGAACATAGTGTTTGACAACCTCGACCTTCCTCAACAGGTCTAGGACATTTTACTTGCATCACGCAAGCTGTCTACCAGACATTCTTTTGCCTTCAAATTTTATTTATTTATTTATTACAGGCTCTTATATACCGCTCTATTCAGAATCAGCGCGGTTCACAATATAACAACATACCATAACAACAAACTGTTAGGTTTTACAGAGAACAAGGTCAGAGAACTTGGATAAAACATGGGACGTCATTACTGCAACTATTTACAAGAGTATTTACAAGTATACATAACAGGATTTGTTCTTAGTTTGGGTAGTGATTAAGATTGGTTAGTTGGTCAAGTAATATTGGGGGAAGAGGTGGGATTTGAGTGCCTTTCTGAAAAGGGATAGATCAGTGATAGCACAGTGACAGTTCACCATTTGGCGCACCCCGAAACACATTGACCCTCCTGCCTGCCCAGTGGAATTTCTTTTACAGTATCTCCTCTATTTATTGCAGGGCTTAAGACTAACTTAGTCCGAGTGCATCTTAGTACCATTACAACCTTCCATAGGCCGGTGGACAGGCAGCCCATTTCCTCGCATTTCTTGGTGCAACTCTTCATGAGGGGTCTTCTGCTGTACAATCCACCTATCAGACCTCCGCCAGTAGTGTATGTCCTTAATGTAGACCTAGTGCAGCTTCTAAAGTCGCCTTTGAGCCTTTAGCTACCACTTCTTTGAAATTCCTTTCCTGGAAGGTCATCTTCCTTATTGCCCTCACCTCTGCTCGCCATATAAGTGAGTTGCAGAGTCGCTTCCACCATGACAGTGCTTTTCCGAACCCATCCACACTTCCTCCTGAAGGTGGCTTCAGTTTTTCATATTAATCAGTCTGTGATGCTCCCGGTCTTTCCCAGACCTCATGCCTCCAGAGCGGAAGCAGCGGTACACAAGCTAGCTTGCAAACGCGCTCTGGCTTTCTATTTGGACAGAACCAAGAATTTTAGGAAATCCTCTCAATTATTTGTCTCCTTTGATCGAAGTCACCTTGGACGTCCAGTGTCAAAACACACCCTATCCAAATGGATTGTGGACTGCATTTATTTTGCCTATACTCAGGCAGGCCTCTTCCTTGATGGTCACGTCACTGCACACAGTGTGCAGGCCATGGCAACCTCTTTTGCCAACCTTCGGCCTGTCTCCATCAACGAGATCTGTCCAGCAGCTATCTGGTCCTCCATTCACACCTTTGCTGCCCATTACTGCCTAGAGAGGAACTCCCTTCGGGACACTGTCTTTGGCCAGGCTGTCCTTCAGCATATTTTGGGACTTTATTACAGCTTGCGAGAGCAGGTCTAGAGAGATTGAGTCCGATGGGGCCACTCTGTATCTGTACCCTCTGGCTCCATTCTCTAGCTTCATCGTTGTCTGTTTTAGTCTTGTGTCTGGGAGCTAGTGAGTCACATATGTGAAGACTACGTTCCTGCTTTTTCCTGGAGATAGCATTATTACTCACTTGTAACAGGTGATCTCTGGGAACAGCAGGAATCAGTCTTCACAACCCATCCTCCTCCCCTAGGAGTTGTGGGTATTTTTTTTTATTTTTCCTTTATCACTCAACTGCAAACTCAACTGAGGAGAGGAGTTGGAAAGGTGGGAAGACAGATGCACAGGCACTGTGGAGTGCTTACAAAGGCTTTCCAATTGGACTCTGGGGAGTGTTCCCACATGGGCTCCGTCAGTACCAACGTCACCCATATGTGAAGATTGATTCCTGTTGTTCGCAGAGATCACCTGTTAAGGGTGAGTAACAATACTCTGTGAACCATGTTTCAGTAACTGCCACTAAATCCAAGTCAGCCTCTCCCATTAAACGCTTCAACATCTCTGATCTTATTTCCCATGTTACGAGCATTTATACACACCGCTTTCCATATGTTGCCCCTTTAACCCGTTTCCGTAAAGGTATTTAATGTTTCACTTACCTGGGGGCTTTCTTCACCCATCTCCAATGAATCTAGTTTAAAGCCCTCTTCAGTAGATTAGCCAGTCTGCTACTGAAAGCATGTCGACCTTTCTTAGACAGATGGTCGCCATCTCTGCTCTGCAACCCTTGGAACATCATCCCATGGTCCAGGAAACCAAAATGCTCTCAATGACACCATACACACAGCCATGCATACATCTCCAGGATGCGAGCTTCTCTGTCTTGGCCTTTACCCTCAACAGGGAGGAATGAAGAAAATACCACCTTCACCCATGTCTGCCTCACCCTCTGTCCCAGAGCCATGAAGTCACTTTTGATACGCTCAGAGGGATACCTGGCAGTATCATTTGTGCCGACATGGATTTAGCAACATTGGGTAACAGTCAGTGGGCTTGATGAGTCTTGGCATACTCTCCGTAACATCTTGGAATTTTGCACCTGGCAGACAGCATACTCTCTGGACATCGCCTGGTCGGCAGTTGGACGCCTCAGTACCCCTCAGAAGAGAGTCACCAACCGTCACTACCCTTCACTTCCTTGTGGTCACTAATTCTGCAACTTTGGGGTACTTGATCTCTGGTTCTTTCCTTTCCAGGGATGCTTTCACCTCCTCCACTTCCAGAGCTGCATAATGGTTCTTCAATTCAAGAGCTGGAGAAGTTGTATTGGTGATTCTGCAGGCCCTGGTGACTTGTGTCCAACCTTCTCCTCTGCTGGGGAGCTTGGATTTTGCAAGAAGCATCTCATTAATGTACTTCTCACTATCTTGAGTGCTCCTCAGCCTCGCCACCTTCTCTCTGAGTTCCTCCACTTGTTTCCTGAGAGCTTCAGCATGCAGGCATCCTGCATATGGAACTGGTCCTTCAACTGGCATTGGGACTTCTGTCTGGACAGAGGCAGAAGCTGTAACGGGGTGCAACAGCTTTAGCAATATGATTTTTCCCAGCCATTGTTCAGTTGGTGGAGCTTAGGTATCTGTTAAAGCAAAAGAGAAAGACCTACCAAATTACCAGCCAGTTTCCCAGCTGGTCTTTCAGAAAAAAAGCAGTTAGCTCTCTTTAAGTGTGTTCAAAACATGCTGTTCCAACAACCTGTGTGTAGCTAATTGGGGAGGTGCATTATAAAGCAAGACTACTCAATAGGGGTGGGTGGGAGTTGGGGGGGGGGTAGGGAGTAAACTAACACCTGATGAGGTGTCAGCTTCGAAGAGCTGAGAAAGATACTAAAGCAGAGTTTTAAACCTACCCCATTAAATAAAATTTTTCCCCTTTTAAACTAAAGCACCCAAAAGAATGTAACTTTGCTTTAAAAATGTACCAAAACCCTTTTAAGAGCTCCCAGGCAGAGAGCTAGTAATTTAAAAAAGCCACAAACGCTTACCTTTGCCTGAAATATATAGCCTCTGTTAGGAACTCTTAAGGAACAGAGTTGCAATTGTGTGTTTGTAAAATTTGGCTATTGGGAAATGTGCTTGTTAATTCAAGAATGATAAAAACAAAGAAATTAATTTTTAATGCACTTTTCAGGTATGCTGTTGGTGTCTGAAGTAGCATTTCATTTTGTTTCAGAATTTAGTAAACATAAAACTGTCAGAGTAAATATCTAGCAAAATCATATTAAAATTATTCTTTCTATGACACAAGATAAGCAGCATAGCTGCCCATCTTTTCTATTAATTTTTATTGAGAAAACATTACATGGGGATAAAAGTTATTTTTTTTCATGGCTGCTTTTTTCTTTTCAAAACTTCTAACAGCCCTACTTCTTCCTTCCTATCTCTCCCATCTGTGTAACCACACTTCATCTCCAGGTTTTCCATTAGATTACTGCAGTAATTAACAGTGCATTGTGCTATATTTGTTGTAATCTCAAGACTCTTAGGGGCATGTTTACTAAGGTACTGGTAATAGTTGTTGCACCTACCATCTGGCATATGTAAAAATACCATGCAGTAGGTGCATAACCTGTGTGGTATCTGAGGGGTAGTGATGAGCATCAGCCCTGCAGATACAGTGCAGAGCTACCTCACTGACTTGCATTGCCTGCATTAGTAGGTAGCATGAAAACTCCTGTGCTGCCTCCTAATGCAGGTAACACGGGCTAAAGGACAGGAGCAAGGGGAGGCGAGAACAAGTAGTTGCTCTGTCCTCTGTGGACTGTAATGACACCATCCCGATACCTCCACCGGGACCCTCCCTTGGGCCCCCTCCCTGTTCCCCGTGTGCTGGTGCCTCTGATCTGCCTATCTGGGCCACCAGCACCAGGGAAGGCCACCCTCCTAACCCCACTTCAACACCATCTCTCCCTTCCTGACAGCACCCAACCTATATTTGATGCTGCCGGGGAGGTTCTTCGGGGCATCCCCTTCCCCCCCCAAAAAAACCCCACACATCCCAGCTAGCCAGTCAGGCTCCCTTTTCCAACCTTCCCCCCCCCCCCCCCCCAAAAAAAAAAAAAATCCCGGCTAGTCTCTTGGACCCCCAACTGCCCTGAACCCTCCGCTTACTTCAGCTTTCCATGGTGGTCCGACAGACTAGCCAATATTTCTATTTTCTTTTGAGCGGAGAGATGGCCATAATCGTGGCGATATGAGCAGCCAATGTGCAAAACTTGTTAGAATGCTGGTTGCCTCTTACCACCATGCCTTTTTCCAGCACCAATCCTGCCTCTACTGCGTGAAATGCCCATTATTGCGGAAAATTGCTTGCGATAGCTGCATTTTGACTGCATTAGCTGTCATTGCTGCTCGGTCTTTCCCACGTTAGTGCGATGATGATAGTTAACACCCTTTAGCAAACATCCCCTTTACTGTCCATACTGATGATAGCATTTTTCAGAAAACTCATCAAAAGACATGTCAAACATATTTGTAATATATTGACTTCTATGCTAAGGCATTTGTGTGGAAAGTATTGCATGCTAGACAAGTGTTCTGACATTAGCAAACAGCCGTCCAGCCTGCAGCTCAGCCACCAGTGATCTTGCTCCCCTGATTGGGGTAGAGCCGGCGAGCATGCGGCCAGACTCCTCCTGCTGACCTGCCTAGCCATCCAGAGACGCCAGGGGACATTTAAAAGTGAGCACCATCCGACGCGCCTGAGGGCCTCACTAGAGGGCCCTTTGGCTTGGCCCTTAGACGGGGTCCTCATCCTCTACCATCTTCAGCCACCTCCAGCAAGCAACAAAACGATCAACACCGCTAGGAACTCCAACACAGCACGCCGGAACCTCAGAGTTGACTAACACCACCGACACCAAACGTATGTATAACTGGAAACTTTACCACCAGAATATCCTCATATAGAATATCCTCATACAGAACTCTAGATCTTCTTCAGACTCAAGCTTCAGACTCCTTCAGCCATTCAGAATTAAGAGGTCAGCAGAGATACTCTGCACAAGGTACTTGCTTCCAATAGAGTGACCCCTGCATATCCAACTCATACAAAATTGCAACTGAGACATAAAACATGAAGTCGATACACACCACCCTCGTCCTTTCCTTCATCTCAACTCTCCTCTTAAAACCAAACAGAGCAACATACAGTTGGAACAATTTGATACCAATTCTCCACAGACCTAGACATCTTCTAGTTAATCAACCCTTCTTCTCCAACCCTCACAAAAGGCCATCCCATCTCATCACCATACTGTAATAGCGAAGGGCCCGCAACCCCAATAATACCCGGAGTCAATGGACGAGGATTCAACTCCCTTTTATTGTATATACAGTCTCAGCACTGGCATACAAAATGTCTGAGCCCAGAGCTCAGAAAAATGACAGTTTATATACCTTTCTTCTCCAGTCTAATACAGGCAAAACTTCTCATTGGTCCTGGTCTGGGTAGACATAACACTAAACATAATTCTTCTGCTAAAGTATACAGTATATTTCGCTACTCTTGCAAGGTCAGTTAGCTTGCCAAAGATAGTGGCAGGCATATCAGAAGCATTCTCATCAAAAGCACATCAAAAGCAAAACAAAGCAAGGCTAAGACGTATCTCTAGCCCTGGCTCAAAACACTAAACAATCTTCATAATGCTAGACAAAATATTCTTACACTGTTCAGCTTCTCTGCTATATTTTCATCCTAATTACAAGGTCAGTGTACATCTAGCAAAGGTACAGTGGAGGACATTCCTACTAAAGCAGACATCTGGCTTACCCAAACAATAAACAAGAAAGTTTTAATTCTCTTATCTCCAGGAGAGCAGAACATGTTATCAAACCAGAATAGAACAGTATTTCTTTCTAACAGCTAACAGCATTCTGTAAGCTTCCAAAATCAGCAATAACATTTTAAAGCAGGAGAAAAAGGGCTTCAGACCTAGCTCTGCTACATGCTAGGCCATCGCCTATCACATTACACACTAATGAAGCCTCTCTACCAAGCCCGACAACCAAACAGTCGCAAACAATTAAATGCTCTCTAATAAACGCACGCTCTGTTCGTAACAAAATTCGCACCATTTCTGATTACATTCAAGACCAACAAGTAGAGATCATGTGCATAACAGAATCATGGCTCACTGATGCAGATACCATCCTCTTAAACCAGCTCACCCCGACTAACATGGAAGCTTACCAGTCTACTAGATCAGGACACAGAGGAGGGGGGCACTCTCATCCTGGCAGAAAAACAATTAAACCTCAAGCCTACCAGCAGCTTCTCCACCTCCACCCTAAACTCCATAACCCTAGAAAACAAAGAACTCATAATTTGTCTAATATACAGAGCTCCCTCACCCAACACTGATGACCTCTCGAGCATAATAGAGTTGGTCTCCAGACACGCAAACAGAGGCAAGCTTCCAATAATTCTAGGCAACTTCAACCTGAACTCTCTAAGCACAACTCAAGCCTCAGCATTCCTTGAAGCCTTAACTTCACTGGAGCTCTCCCAGATCATCTCAACACAAACCCACACCAGAGGGAACACCCTAGACCTGGTATTTGTACCCACTACCCTCCACCCCATTGACTCTCATATACCATACCAAGCAATTCCCGTACCATGGTCAGATCACTACTTGATTCAATTCAATCTTCCTCTGGACCCCCCACCACACAGACAGTGTCACTCAAATTCTCTCAGATGCTTCAAGGAATTTAACAAGGACACTCTACTCAATCAAACAATCCCCAACCTTGAATCTACTTCCGAAGACCCACCTCTACTAATAGATAACATAACATAAGAACATAAGATATGCCATATTGAGTCAGACCAAGGTCCATCAAGCCCAGTATCCTGTTTCCAACAGTGGCCAATCTAGGTGGTACGTACCTAGCAGTTTCCACAAAAGACACAGGTTCCACAATGCTTGTACTGGGTCAAGCCTTTGGAGCAGAGCGGAAGCTAAAGGCCACGGCCAACACAAAGGAGTGGTGTAAAATAATATATTATTTATCTATTATACTGTTGAGTTGTATTACCTCCTTTCCCCCCTATTTTTTCTTTGAGTTTTGCCTAATGTCTAGTACATAATACATATATTTTTTTCAATCCTGCATTTGTTCATCTCTTACATTGGCTTTTATACTAATGAATTGTTCTGATGTAATGCCTTGTTATGTATTGTAATTTGTTTTCTTTGTCTATTTTTGTACCAATCAATGATAATTGCATATTTGACTTATCCCCTTATAGATTGGGAAGAGTGGTGTAGTCCACCTTGTTCTGGTTGTTTGTTTGCTCTTTTATGGTAATGTATTCCAACTTTTATTACACAAGATGAGGATGTTTTGTTCCTTATATATCTTTTATTTATATTCATTTTTATTTTTACTTTTAATATTAATGTTTGTTTGTCTGTTTTTAGACCCCTGAAGAAGGCCTTTGGCCGAAACCGTTTGAGTTGGGTCTGTTAATAAAGGTTATTTTACACCACTTCTTTGTGTTGGCCGTGGCCTTTAGCTTCCGCTCTGCTCCATTGGTACTCCTGCGGAAGATCCTCTTCTCTTCCTTTACCCTCTGGGTCAAGCCTTGACATCCTGGGTCCCTTCTTAATAATGGTTTATGGACCTTTCCTCCAGGAACTTATACAAACCTTTTTTAAACCCAGCTACACTAACAGCCTTTACTACATCCTCCGGTAACAAATTCCAGAGTTTGATTACACGTTGATTGAAAAAATATTTTATTTTATTAGTCTTAAATAGTTTACCCTGTATCTTCATTGCATATCCCCCTAGTCTTTCTATATTCTGATAACGTAAACAATTGATCTATGTATCTCCAGGAACAAGCAGGAATGTAGTCATTACATATGGGTACCGACGGAGCCTGCGTGGGAACGCTCCCCAGCGTCCAATTAGAAAGCTTTTGGGAGCATCCCACAGCGCCTGCATGCTGCCTTCCCGCCTTTCCCAACTGCCTCTCTCCAGTTCTTCATTTTCCGCGGAGCCAGCAAATCGTGTTCCTGTCACCGCAGAAAATTTTCCTTCTTTTTTGTGGTCGCGTCTGCCTTCCTTGATGCTTTACCGCTGCATGCGCCATTTTGGGCCTTAGGCCCAAGATTTTTTCCACGATTGGAAAAACCCTCTTCGGGTTTTATAAAGTGCATCAAGTGTGGCTGTACCATCTCCATCACCGACACCCATGAGTGGTGTCTGAAATGTTTAGGTCCTGACTATTCCATCTCGGAATTTATGGCCTGTGCCATGATGTCCAAGAGAGGTCGACAGAACCGAGCTGCCAAGCTCAGTACCCTGTTTCCCTCTGATGCAGCTTCGGTGGCATCGATGTCTTCTAGGGGTTCGTCTTCCTCCCGTGGATCTCAGGTAACTAAACACAAGTCTAGCCGGTCCTCAAAGGGGTAGATCTCCTTCTAAGCATCGAGATGCCTCTGGCGTTGCCCTTGAGGATTCTGCACTGGCAAAATTGCCCCGGCGGGAGGCTTCAGCTTCCAAAGCATTATCGGGGCTCCAGGATGTTCTCGAGGCCTTGACCTCGGCAGAACTACTGGTGCCATGCTCTGGGGTACCGGCGATCCTCTCTGGTACCGACATCCAGGCATCGGCAGCATCGATAGGCCAGAGAGTCCTGGCTATTGAGCGCAGTCTGGCGGCTCTCCTTGCGGTATCGACGCCCTCGTAACCGCGGCAGACATTTCAACCAGTACCGGCACCGACTCTGGCACCGGTATCGGTACTGGTACCGATGACATCGACATCGGTGTCCACATTGCCGGCACCCAGTCATCTGATGCCTTCCGGTACCGATTACTCCCGGTACCGACTTTGGTCGGTATGGGTATCGGGCTCTTCAAGAGCATCCGGACAGGCGGTACTTCGAGTCCTCAGAAGAATCTGAGGATTCTGATAATTCTGTCGATGCAGGAATGCTTCTCCCAGAGGAGCCCTCCTCCCCTAAGCGCAGGATGTCTCCTCCAGAGGATATTTCCTTTCAGGATTTTATCAGGGAGGTGGCTCGGGGTCTATCCATTACTGTGGCTCCTGAAACCGAGCCTAGGGCAAAGAAGTTGGAAATTTTACAATATCCCAAAGCTCCTAAGGAGGCAGCTACCCTGCCCATCCATGAGATCTTGCATGATCTCATGTTAAGAATGTGGGAGACACCTCTTACCACCTTGCCTCATTCTCGTAGACTGGATACTCTGTATCGAGTCCCTCTTTGTCCTGGTTTCCAAAAAACTCAGCTTTCTCACCACTCTATGGTAGTGGAATCAGCTATGAGAAGGATCAAGCTTGCTAATCCTCCAGGACGTGAGTGCAGAACTTTGGATGCTTTTGGACGTCGTGTCTTCCAAGCTTCCATGCTTTCTGCAGGATCAGTTCCTATAGTCTATACATGGGAATGTTCCTAAAGGAAGTCACAGGTGATTTAGAGGCTTTGAGTCCTCTTCTTCCTGAGGATAGAAGGCAGGATTTTCTCACATTGGTCAAACATGCCCAAGATGTTTCTAAATTTGTCAACCGTGCAGCTTTTGACTGTTTTGCGTGCATAAGCAGAACCTCTGCCATTGCCATAGGTGCACGTAAAATTGCTTGGCTCCAGGCATCTGATCGAGAGCTCTGGGTACAAGACAAACTGGGAAATATCCCTTGTACTGGTGAGAACCTGTTTGGTAAAGAGTGGCAGGAAAAGGCCAATGAGTTGGATGCTGACAACTCCACCTTGGATAGATTATCCAAGTCCACAGCTCATCCTGCTAGAAAGAAATCTTTCAAAAAACCATTCTTTTCTAAAAAGAAAAGATATTATCCTGCTTATTCTCAGCAGGGACGTTCTGCAGGTCAGCTTGTCAGGAAAGGTCAGCAACCACCCAAACAAAGAAAAGCAAACACGGCTAAGCCTCAGCCGTCCCAGCAGTCTCAGCCTCCACAAGGCCTTTGACTTTCAGCTAGAGAACTTAGCCTTCCTGGCTCTCGTTGGACCAGAGCCTTCCACCATTCCAGGAAGGTTGTGTCACTTTGCCCCAGATGGGGGCAGATAGCAGCAGAGCATTGGACACTCTCCATCATAAAAGAGGGGTACAAGCTTCATTTTTCAAGCATGCCCCCTCCCACAATGATAAGACAGTTCAATTCTCCAACCTCTCTCATCAACCTGTTAGGTCAGGAGGTCACTATGCTTCTTGCCCAAAGGGCAATAGAAGATGTACCCATCCATCAGCAGGGTACAGGGTTTTACTCCCCCTATTTCCTTATCCCAAAGAAAACAGGGGGATACAAATCTATTCTGGACCTCAGAGAATTGAACAAATTCCTTGTCAAAGAGAAATTCAGGATGATTTCACTTGGAACTCTGTTGCCATACTTTCAGAGTCAGGATTGGCTTTGTTCTCTAGATCTCAAAGATGCGTACACACATGTTCTCATCCATCCAACTCACAGAAAGTTCCTTCGGTTCCTTTTTCAAGAAAAGTACTACCAATACAGCGTGCTTCCATTTGGCCTGGCCTCAGCACCAAGGGTGTTCACGAAATGCATGGCTGTGGTAGCAGTATTTCTCCGCACTCTAGGGATATTCGTCTTCCCCTACTTAGACGACTGGCTCATTCGAGCCCCAACAGAGTCGGAGGCCAGGACTTCTCTTTCCTGCACAATGCGTATCCTTCAGTATTTGGATCTGGTAATAAACATCCCAAAATCCAGTCTAACTCCCCACTCGGTCTTTAGAGTTCATAGGAGTGTTGCTGGATACCAGAAAGGCAAGGACCTATCTCCCCCAGGCCTGTTGCCTTCGCATGGTGCAGTTAGCTTCTCAAGCAGTGCTAAAACCTCATCTCAGTGCCCGAGAAATGCTACAACTACTAGGCCACATGGCATCTATTGTGCATGTGGTTCCCTATGCTCGCCTCCATATGAGGGCAGCCCAGTGGACTTTATCCACTCAATGGACCCAGGCATCAGGATGCCTGTCAGACAAAATAGCAAACACAAGTCGCCTTATTTTGTCCCTCCAGTGGTGGAAGTCCACTCAAAACCTGTTACTGGGGTCCCCTTTTCAGCAACCCTTACCGCAGGCAACTCTCACAACAGATGCTTCTCCGATGGGTTGGGGAGCTGATCTGCAAGAGCTCTCCACCCAAGGCACCTGGTCTCCACAGGAGACAAATCTACATATCAATCTCTTGGAGCTCAGAGCAATCTTCCTTGCTCTTCGAGTGTTCCACACCCTGCTCAGCTACAAAGACAGTCCTCATTCATACGGACAATCAAGTAGCCATGTTCTACGTGAACAAGCAGGGCGGAACAGGCTCTCTGTCGCTTTGCAACGAAGCTTTCCGACTATGGGCCCTCGCCAGAGAGCATCAGATTCATCTCCTGGTGGTGTATCTTCCAGGCACACAAAACTCTTGGGCAGACAGACTCAGTTGAGTTCTGCTTCCACAAGAGTGGTCTCTACATGGAGACCAGGTAGCCAAGATATTTCAAATTTGGGGAACCCTGGACATAGACCTCTTTGCAAGTCCATGGAATGCCAAACTTCCCCGGTTCTGTTCCAGAACCCCGGCTCAGGCCAGGGATGCTTTCCTCCTTTACTGGGGTCGAGGCGTCCTGTATGCCTTTTCACCCATTCCCCTAATTCCCCAAACCCTGTTCAAGCTTCAGAGAGACAGAGGCCGTATGATTCTCATAGCTCCACATTGGCCACGGCAAGTGTGGTTCTCTTTGCGTCTACATCTCTCTCAAGCTCCCTCCCTGGAGTTAGGGTCTGCTCCAGATCTCCTGTCTCAGGAGGACGGAATGTTATGGCATCCCAGTCCCCAGTCTCTGCATCTCAGGGCTTGGTTGCTGAAGGCCTAGATCTTCATGATCTTAACCTTCCTCAGCAAGTAAAGGATATCCTTTATGCTTCCAGGAAGCCTTCCACAAGACGCTCTTATGCTTTCAGGTGGAAAAGGTTTACCATATGGTGTTCACAGAAGGATCTTAACCCCCTTGCGATACCTCTGGAATCATTACTGGAGTATCTCCTTCATTTATCCAATGTAGGACTTAAAACTAATTCAGTAAGAGTCCATTTGAGTGCTATTGCAGCTTCTTTCAAGCCTCTAAATGGACATCCTATTTCCTCCCATCCTCTTATAGCAAGATTTATGAGAGGCCTTCTTCTAACTAAGCCTCCCATTAGGCCACCACCGGTGGCATGGGACTTAAATCTGGTTCTTGGTCAGCTCATGAAGCCACCTTTCAAACCCTTAGCTACTACCTCATTGAAATTCCTCTCTTGGAAGGTTATCTTTCTCATTGCAATCACATTAGCATGTCGCATCAGTGAGTTGCAGGCATTAGTAGCTGATCCACCATATAAAAGGTTCCATCATGACAAGGTAGTCCTTAGGACTCATCCACACTTTATGCCAAAGGTGGTCTCGCCTTTTCATCTAAACCAAGCAGTCTACCTACCTGTGTTCTTTCCAAGGCCTCATGCATCAAATGCAGAAAGGACCCTTCATACTTTGGACTGTAAAAGAGCTTTAGCTTTTTACTTACAAAGAACACAGCAACATAGAAAGTCCTCTCAATTCTTTGTTGCTTTTGATCCTTCTCATTTGGGACTTCCAGTCTCTTCATGAGAACACTATCTAACTGGATAGCTCAGTGTATATCCTTTGCCTATCTCAGAGTAAGAATCTTCCTCTGGAGGGCCATGTCACAGCTCACAATGTGAGAGCAATGGCAGCTTCAATGGCTCATCTGCACTCTGTCTCTATCGACGACATCTGTCGAGCAGCCACCTGGGCCTCAGTTCATACCTTCACAGCTCATTACTGCTTGGACAAGGACTCCCACTGGGATGCCTTGTTTGGTCAGGCTGTTCTCCAACACCTGTTCCATACCTAATCAACCTCTACCCACCATCCCTGGTAGGATGCCAGAGATCCATGGGAGGGAAGTGGAGCTCTTCTCAGGGATGCACAACTTCTGGGGTCTCTCCCTGGCATCTAAAGCTAGAGAGTCCCCATGTGTGATGACTACATTCCTGCCTGTTCCTGGAGATAGTATAGTTACTCACCTGTAACAGGTGATCTCCTGGAACAGCAGGAATTTAGTCCTCACAACCCACCCACCTCCCCTAGGAGTTGTATCTTTCTATCTATCTCTTTCCCTTTCCCTCTCTCTCTCTTTGTCTCAGCTTTAAAACTCAACTGGGGAGAGGCAGTTGGGAAAGGCGGGAAGGCAGCACGCAGGCGCTGTGGGATGCTCCCAAAAGCTTTCTAATTGGATGCTGGGGAGCGTTCCCGCGCAGGCTCCATTGGTACCGACGATTCCCATATGTGAGGACTAAATTCCTGCTGTTCCCGGAGATCACCTGTTACAGGTGAGTAACTATGCTTTACCCGTTCCTCTCTGTTCATTAATTTATAGACTTCTATCATATCTCCCCTCAGCCGTCTCTTTTCCAGGTTAAAGAGCCCTAACCTTTTTAGCCTTTCTTCATAGGAGTATCCTTCCATCCCCCTTTACCATTTTGGTGGCTCTTCTCTGAACCTTTTCTAATAACGCTATATCCTTTTTAAGATATGGAGACCAGAATTGCACACAGTATTCAAGGTGCGGTCTCACCATGGAACGATAGAGGCATTATAATATCTTTTGTTTTATTTTCCATTCCTTTCCTTATGATGCCTAGTATTCTATTTGCTCTCTTGGTCGCTGTTGCACACTGGGCCGATGGTTCTAACATGTTATCCACAATGATGCCTAAATCTTTATCTCCATGAACAAGCAGGAATGAGTCTTCACATATGGGTACGTCGGTACTGACGGAGCCTGCGCGGCAACGCTCCCCAGCATCCTAAAAGAAAGCCTTTGGGAGCATCCCACACGCATGCACGCTGCCTTCCCGCCCATTCACTTCCCTGTCATCAGTTTTCCGTTTTCCGCGGAGCCGGCAGGATGTCTTCCTGTCACCGCAGAAAATTCTTCTTTTTTTTTTTTTTTTTTTTTTGTGGTCGCGTCTGCCTTCCCTCGACGCCACCGGTACCGCCGGTGCTTTTCTTTCTTTTTACTAAAAATTTCTTCTTTTTTCTAAGGAATTTTTTCCTGTTTAGTGCCTGACGGTTCTAGGCCACTAGGCCTCTACCCTTTCCATTATGGAAAAGCCAGCCACTATCCTTAAGAAATGCCCAAAGTGTAGCGGTACAAATAGATCTTTAGACACTCATTCTTGGTGTCTAAAATGTTTAGGTCCTGACCATTGCCCACTGGAGTGTCTTTCCTGCTGGAGCTCAAACAGAAGAAGTCTTCAGGATCGAGCACAACTCGATACCCGTTTCACATCGGACTCGATGTCACCAGCCAGAATATCTTCTTTTTCACAGGATCAGGTAACCAAACAAAAGTCTGTAAAGACTAGCCAGTCCTCGAGTGGTAGATCTCCTTCTAAGCATCGAGATGCCTCTGGCGTTGCCCTCGAGGACATTTTGGCAATAAAGCCCCGGCGGGAGTCTTCGGGCTCCAAAGCATTAACGGGGCTTCAGGTTGTTCCCGGGGTTTTTACCTCGATGAACATACCTGGGCCATGCTTGGTGGTTGTGTCTGTTTCGAGCAGTACTGACACCCCGGCATCGGCTATGGTGATGGATGAAACACTCCTCACCGATGAACATAGTCTAGCGCTCTCAGCTACTTCGGTACCGCTAGAGTTGCTGCAGACTATTCCTCGAGTATCGGTATCGGCTTCGGTACCGGTATCGACATTGGCACCGATATCGGTACTGTCCATGCTTGCTTCGACAGACTCGCTTCCTTCGATGCCGAGCCTGGAATCGCTCTCTAGCATGGAGGATTCGGTACCGACTCGTCTTGGTACCGACCTCGGCCGGTACCGAAGACATCGCTTTAAAGAAAATCCGATGCTTCATCCTTTCAAGTCTTCTGATCTCGATGCCTCAGATGAATCCATCAGTACCAAGGCTGAATTCTCAACAATTCTAGCCTTTACCCCTCATTTTAGGGGGTCCTCCTCAGGGGAGATTTCTTTTCAAGCTTTTTTGCTTGATATGGGAAAGTTACTTGCCATTTCTATACCTGGTGAAGAATCCATACCAGGAGATTTAGACACTCTGCAATCACCCTGGATTCCAAAGAAGAGAATCATGCTTCCTTTGCATCAGATCTTACAGGATCTGCTATTAAGAATGTGGGAAACTCCTTTAACGGTATCCCCACATTTGACACTATGTACAAGGTGCCACCTTCTCCAGGTTTTCAAAAGACTCAACTTCCTCATCATTCTATTGTTGTAGAATCAGCAGTGAGGCGTATTAAGAGTGCAAAGAAGCACTCCTCTTATCCGCAAGGACTTTATCCGCTTATCCGCTAGGACTTTAGATGCCTTTGGACGTCGATGCTTCCAGGCATCCATGCTTTCAGCAAGAATTATCTCATATATTTTCTATATGGGATTATCTCTTGAAGAGGTCACAAAGAACTTAAAGCTTTGAACCCTTTTCTTCAAGAACATAAAAGAGCAGACTATTTTTTATTAGTCAGTCATGCTCAAAATGTTTCTAACTTCCTTAATCGTGCTTCCCTGGACTGTTTTGAATCTATTAGCAGAACCTCTGCTATAGCCATAGGGGCACGAAGCATGGCCTGGCTCCAAGCTTCAGACTTGGAGAAATGGGTACAAGAAAGGCTGGGAAATACTCCTTGTACTGGTGAAAATCTCTTTAACAAGGATGCTTTATTCCAAGCTAATCAGTTAAACACTGATATTGTTGCTTTCAGAGGATTGTCAAAACTTTCCTCTATCCCAGCTACTAAAAAATCTCCTAACAAACTTTATCCCCCTAAGGGGAAAAAGCTTTATCCATCTTCTACCCATCATGCAGATGTTTCCAAAGAAGGGCAACATCAAACCAGGCTAAGAAAATCAAAACCTCAACAGGCTCAGCAAACCCAGCAGTCACAGGGTTTCTGATATTTTATTCATTTAGTCTCTAAGAGTGATACTATTCAACTGGAGGTCTTACTTTTTGAGCCCATAGGTTTTCTTCAATACCTACTCCAGTAACTGGTTTCCATACAGAGTTTTCTTCCCCTTTACAATCTTCTCAAATATTTCTTTTCAGACAGCTTATCAGACAGTAATTGAGTATTACCACTCCTAATTATGTCTGTCGGTCCTTTTCCAATCTATAGGACCTAACTTTTTCTGCTGCCTTAATAACAGATAATTCCAAGAGAGGTTCCACAACCCACTTGGACAATTTATCATTGCAGGCAGCCGGCCTGTCTACTATTCTTAGCCATCTTCAATTCTTTTTGGCTCCAACAGAATAGATTAGGTTGCACACTGGCAATTAAACAGCCAGATCTCACCTAAGCAACCTACAACATGCTCTCTGCAATTATACAAAAAAGCTCTGCAACTATGGGCCTTTGCTAGAGAGCGTCAGACCCATTCCTAAAAGGTAGCTTCTAGATAGTTAAAAAGGCTTTGCCCAGTCATGCTCCTACATAACTGTTTTTTTCCTACTCTTACTGCCCTCATCTTACTTAAAATTTCCTTTTAAGGGAAAGGGAACCAGGGCTTAGACCACATGAAAACATAAAGAATTGCTCAATTCCCTGGGTTGTTCCACATCTCCAGTGGAGCTCTTACAACAGGGATGCATTCTTTTTCACTGCAGTCGGTCCTTGTCTACTGTTTTCCTTCTAATTCCCAAAACTTCATTGAAGCTTATGCTGAACAAAGAACGCATGATACTCATATTGCCCTCATAGAGGGGCAAACATGGTATCCCCTTATATTGCGGCTTCTTCTCCAGCTACTACACTGAAGTTATAGAAGGATCCAGACTTGCTGTCTTAAGACTAAGGATCTCCTCTGCACCCCTTCACGTAGTTCTCCATTCCTGGTTTTTCTAAGGCTAGAATTTAAAAAAAAAAATCTAGACCTTTCCTTATAAGTAAGAGCATTCCACTGGTTTCCATGAAACCTTTCTCCATGGCTCTCCACTTATAACCAGAAAGAGATTCTCTATCCATATTCTCAAGCAGGTCTTGCCCCTTCTTGTTATTAAGTGAATCTATCTCTCTCTCAATCTCTCTCTCTCTCTCTCTATACATATATATATATATATATATATATATATATATATATATATATAATATATGACTTTGAAAGATTTGTGACTATCCATTTTGATGCTGTTCCAGCATACCATACGAGTTCAAATGGATAACCAATTTCTATAGTAATTAGAAAATACCTTCTTTTACCGTAATCTTTCCGGTTACGTTACTTCTGAAGCTCTCCATGTAAAGTCATTATCCTAAGTGACATCACTTAGGGAAGACATTACTGATCTTCAAGAAATTGGAGGCTACACTGCCTACTACAAATGTTTTTTTTCTTTCGTTTGGATAAAGGGGTCTTAAAGACCCATCCTTTTTCTGCAAGGGGTATTTCTACTTTTTCGTCCAAACCAGTCAGATTTATCTCCTCTTTCCTGGAGCCTTATTCTGCTCCAAGGACAAAGAGCTTTAAACTTTGGCCTGCAGAAGCTTCAGCTTTTCCTCCAAAGTCCACTCTCTTTAAACTCCCCCTGTTTTTTCTTTTGGCATTAGTTCTAGCCATTAAGGCTTCTGACCTCTACCTATATTGCAAAATTTATTTTCCTCTACTTCACAGTGAGGTAATTTCTTTGAGGATAATCTACTGGCTCTTAGCAGCAGACCCATATTAGCCTCAATAAACATTTTCGCAATACTTTTGAGTAAGGTCCACATTAGAAAATTGGAATTCAATATTTGGTAACAATTATGGTCTACACAAGGACTCCCCTCTAGATGCCTTGTTTAGTCAAGCTGTTCCACAGCACACCCTTTTTTATTCAACTCCTACCCTCCATCCCTTGGATTCCTGAGGTTCTGGGAAATAGCATGGCCCATCCATTAGATTTGCAACATGCTGGGACCTCCTCTAGGCATCTCTAGCTTGGGAGTCCCCATATGTGAAAACTCATTCCTGCTTGTTCCTGGAGATAGCACAGTTACTTACCTGTAACAGGTGATCTCTGGGAACTGCAGGAATAAGTCTTCACAACCCACCCACCTCCCCTAGGAGGAGTTTTCTCTCTCTCTCTCTCTCTAATTTGTCTACTTCCCTCCTTCGGACTCAGCTACAAACCCAACTGATGAGAGGGAAGTGAATGGGCAGGAAGGCAGCACGCATGCATGTGGGATGCTCCCAAAGGCTTTCTTTTTGGACGCTGGGGAGCGTTCCCGCGCAGGCTCCGTCGGTACCGACGTACCCATATGTGAAGACTTATTCATGCTGTTCCCAGAGATCACCTGTTACAGGTAAGTAACTGTGTTTTCCTGGGTGGTGGTTGCTAATGTGGAACCTTGCATTGTGTAACCATAGTTTGGGTTGTTCTTCCTTAGGTGCATAACTTTGCACTTATCCACATTAAATTTCATCTGCCATTTTGATGCCCAGTCTTCCAATTTATCAAGGTAACTGGAATAACAACTTTTTGCTATCTGCCACTGCACCTCCAAACCCAAAAGCATCCAAGCGACAAAACAAACCCATTGTACGTCCCAGAAATAAAGGAAGCAAAAACCATCTTAAGAAGACTCAAAAGACGCTGGAGGAGAACCAAAGCACAACAAGATCAAGAAAACAGTGAACATACAACAAATCAATTCTCAACCGGAAAAAGCAACACCACAAAAACATAATCATGTGTTCTCTAAACCGTCCCAGAGAG
Source organism: Ichthyophis bannanicus (assembly GCA_033557465.1). NCBI lineage: Eukaryota > Metazoa > Chordata > Amphibia > Gymnophiona > Ichthyophiidae > Ichthyophis > Ichthyophis bannanicus. The sequence goes on from CM066032.1 coordinate 1,734,933,443, forward strand.
CTATTCGTCATAGTCAGAAACTTCTCAAGAGCCCCTCAAAGCCAAGAAATAGATGCCCTAATCCCAGAAACCTATGCAACCTATCTCCAAAGCAAACTATCCAGCCCACAGTCCCCCCTGAACCATCCTATCACCTTCACGGCAGAAATAAATCGACCAAACACCTGGACATCTTTCTATTCAATCTCAGAAGACCACTGCATCAACCTCCTAAAAACCTTGAACACTTCCACGTCCATCCTCGACCCATGTCCAACCATATGGAAAAGAACATTGGCACAAGAAGTTGTCCCATCTCTCTACAAAATAATAAACTTATCCCTTACACAAGGGTTCATGCCACCACAGCTGAAAATCTCTTCAATAAGTCCACTACTGAAGCACAGCACCTCTGACCCAGCTTCTCGTGCCTCATATCGCCCCATATCTAGCCTCTCACTTTTATACATATTAATTGAGAAGGTGGTCCAATTCCAACTACAAGACCATATAGATGCGTCCTCCCCACTTGATAGTCAACACGGTTTCTGAGAGCACCATGGGGTAGAAACTTTATTAACATCCCTTCTGAACACTGTACTCAAAGGAATCGAAGACACCAAAAATGGATTCATTCTTATTTTTATTGATATAACTGCTGAATTTGATTCCATAATCCACACCATACTTCTTGACCAGCTAAGCGAAATAGGATTAAGTAGCACACCACTGTCCTGGTTCCGCTCCTACCTAACAGACAGAAGATCACAAGTCAAAATAAAATCTGATACTTCAAAACCTTTTCCGCTAACCCAAGGTCTCCCTCAAGGCTCTGCACTCTCTGCCCTCCTCTTTAACTTGTACATGCAGCCAGTATGCAAAAACCTACAGGAGCACAAAATTCATTACCATCTATACGCAGATGATTTAATGATATATTCCATCCTAGACACCAAGAAACCCGACTACTCCCCCATATCAGCCTGTATGTTAGCAATCACGAAATGGTTACTACAATGCAACCTGGAAATTAATTACAAGAAATGAGAAGCTCTCATAATCACAAGAGACAATACATTCAACCCTCCTGATAACCTACTAATAGGAAGTAGATCAATTCCCATCAAGAAAGAAGTTAAATACTTTGGAATTTACATTGACCAGAGGCTTAATTTTCAGTCCCACATCAGTAAAACCACCACAAGGATATACTACAAAATGAAGTTCCTACAGAATCTGACCACTTCTAGAGCAGAACCACTTCTGCACAGTATGTCAGGTGCTAATCACACTGCACCTTGACTATTGTAACCTAATTCTTTATGGCTTACCTAAATGTTCAACACAAGCCTTACAGTTGGCCCAAAATGCAGCAGCCCGTCTAATCACCAAAGCTAATAAACAAGCTCACATAACCCCGATACTGGAATCTCTCCATTTGCTCCCCATCAGCTCAAGACTAAAATACAAGGTACTAATGGTAGCATTCAAAATACTCCATGTTCAATGTTCCAACTGCCTAAAAACCCTAATTTAAAAGACTCCCCGACAATAGATTAAGAAGGACACTGCACCAAAACTCCCTGGCAACCCTCAAGGCACCCACGGGTACCCAAACGCTGTACTCAAGAGTTTTGAATTCTACATCCCAACATTATGGAACGCCCTCTCTCATTACCTGAGAGCCACCAAGGACATTACTGACTTCAGAAAATCCTTGACGACCCACCTTTTCACTGAACATTTCAAGACTCTACATATTAACTAATTGCTAGACTTACAACGAATTTCAAGAAACTACCAGTTCCTCATGAACATGTATGAGTCCATTCACTTATGTAAATATTTATGTGAATATAAACACTGTTAATTGTTGTTGTAAATAGTTCCAAAAGTTCTGTGTATAACAAGTTATGTATGTTCCCTGTAAACCGCTTTGAGAATTTGAAAGGCGGTATATAAAAAAATGTTAAATAAATTAGAATTCTTTTAAGAATTAACAGTACAATTCTGGTGCCGTTTCTTATAAGATTTTGCTCCCAAACTTTGTTTATGTTGTAGTAATATAAACTAGTAGTGAGAAATTATGTGAAATTTAATTCAAATTTATTTTAAATCTTTGGAATACATTTTTCTGTAAAACTAACAATTGTACATTGCTCAATTATCAAAATTTACTATATTTTATTTACAGGCATTCATATATATTTGAAAATGAACTTTACCCTCCGTTTTATTGCTGTGTCCATAACATTGTTTAATATTGCATCATTTGGATAGCCATGATGCTCTAATTGCTTTTTCAACAAAAAAACAATTCTTTTTCAGTTGAAGCCAAAGAAGTAACATTTTTGTTGTGCTTGAGAATTTCTAGCATCAACTACAAATAATTAAGTCTTTTATGTAGTGCTAATGGCAGCCTTGCATTTTTCCCCTGGAGCAGTCTCTAATGAACTAGCCCTGTTGAGCTTCGAGATTCCCTAAAGACTTGACTTCAGACCTCAGAGGGCACCAGCTGCCATTTGTCTGGAGTACTGGAGTTATCAAACAGACTGACCATGTTCTAATAGAACACATTTATATAGCCCGTATTCGTAGAATCTTGCTGGGCCTTAATTATGCTCATCTGTTGAGAGCCTGTAACTGTGAGTTACCGTTAGAGCAACTTTTATAATCCTTATTGGAACCAAAGCTGTCTATTAAATGAGTGAAAGAACGTGACTTGTCTAGGCTGGCATGGAATAATATTTTTTTCAGAGAGCTATTGTCTCCCTTGTAGAGAAATATTTAATCAATTCAAAACTGGGAAGTGTGTGTTTTATAGTTATATCTCAACTTTCCTTAGGTTCGATTCACTCTTTCTTTTTGCATCTAGAATCTAATATTTGAAAAATCCTGAGCTACTATAAAAGCCATATATTTGGAAGATGCTCCTCAAAGACTGGTTTTTATAATTGAAAAATGATTTTTTTTTACATTGAGTGGCATATGTAGTTTAAAAAAACAAAACAAAAGAGGGAATGGAAAATATTTTTACATTGGTGTGATATATAAACCTTCCTCGCAGGTCAAAGAAATAGAGATTTAACTGAAAATATTCACAATATTGTTATGAAAGAGGAAGTACCGTTGGCAGGAGATTTCAATTTGCCAGCTGTTAATTGGGATATCCCTGCTGTGAGCTGGGTAAGCATGGCAGGGGGACACCCTTATTCAAGGAATCCAAAATCATGGCCAACAGCAATGTTGTGGGCCTGTTGAAGCAGCCTGTCCTGCAGACCCAAGGGATCACAGCAGCAGTTCTGTTTTTTTGCCCCTTAAGAGAGGTTGCTCCTGCAGTCTTAAAAAGCAAAGAAGGCCACAATCATGGCCAGTAGTTTGCTTTGTGCCTGCAGGAAAGGGACAGAAGCTGCGAATGAAACAGTCGGTGAGGCAGTAGGAGAGGGTCTGCAGGGAAGGTGGTGTAAAAGTGTAAGGGGTTGGAGGCTGAAGAGAGGGAAGAAAAGAGCACAAAGCACATATGCTAAAAGATGCAAGCCCCACCCCATCCCTACCAGAAGAGCCCAAAGGCATCCCCACCCCTGCACGCGCACACACAGAGGCACTTGAGCCGTGCAGTATGCACGAGCACACAGACAGAGGCACCTGAGCTGTGCCTGTGTGCACAATATGCACACACATACATGCACCAGAGTTGTGCAGTATGTGCGTGCATACACACAGGCACCGGAGTCATGCAGTATGCATGCGCACGCATACAGACACCTGAGCCTGCAGTATGCATGCGCGCACACACACACAGGCACCTGAGCCTGCAGTGTGTATGTGCGCACACACACAGGCACCTGAGTGTGCAGTATGCATGTGCGCACACACACAGGCACCTGAGTGTGCAGTATGCATGCGCGCGCACACCAGACAGCTGAGATGCACAGCTTGCACGTGTGAACATACCAGGCAGCTGAACCACCAGCATGCACGTGCACATGGCAGCTGAGATGCACAGCATGTGCAGATGCACACACAAGGCAGCTAAGATGCACAACATACATGCACGTGTGCATACAGCAGCTGAGCCTCCAATATGCACATGCACATTGCAACTGAGATGCACAACATGCGCGCAGGTGACAGGCAAGGCAGCTGAGATGCACAGCATGCGCAGATACACACACAGGGCAGCTGAGCCGCCAGCATGCATGTGCACACGGCAGCTGAGCCATATGGCATATACACACACATGGCAGCTGAAATGCACAGCATGTGCAGGTGCACACACATGAGGCAGCTGCATTGTACAGCATGTGCACATGCACACACAGGCAACTGAGCCGCACAGCATGTGCATAGGCACACACAGGCAACTGAGCTGCACAGCATGTGCACATACACACAGGCAACTGAGCTGCACAGCATGCACGCGCGCACACAGGCAACTGAGCCGCACAGCATGCACGCGTACACACAGGCAGCTGAGCCACACAGCATGCACGCGCACACACAGGCAGCTGAGCCGCACAGCATGCACGCGCACACACAGGCAACTGAGCCGCACAGCATGCACACGCACACACAGGCAACTGAGCTGCACAGCATGCACGTGCACGCGCGCACACAGGCAAATGAGCCGCACAGCATGCACGTGCACACATGTATGCATGCAAACACATAATAACATAGTACATGGCAGCAGATAAAGACCAGTATGGCCCATTCTTTTTATTCTTTTTTTAAAATTTTTATTCAACATGTTTTTAATACCTCTTTATGATTTTTTTAATCAAAGCAGTTTAATTTGTAACTTAAACTTGGTAATTTGCATTAAACGGGGACATTGATGACTTGGATTCTCTGGGAACAAGCAGGAAGTCAGTCTTCATATATGGGCAATGTCGGTGCCGATGGAGCCCACGTGGTAATCTCTCCCCAACTTTCAAAGAAAGCCTTTGAGAGATACATCACACTTGCATGGCCCCCTTCCCACCTAAGGGTCCCATCTTGCCCCAGTCTCCTTTTTTCTGTGGAGCCCATCAGACATGTCTGTTCCCCTCAGAAAAAGTTGATAGGTTTTGTCTTAAAATTTGCTTTTCTCCGGTTGTGTACCGGTCCCTTCTTGCCCCTGAGTCTGCTTGCCTCTGCATTACTTTTTCTCGGGTTCTTTCTTTTCTTTTTTCTAATTTTCAGTTCACGCCTTTTTCCTGGCTGGGCCAAATGTGTTTGACATCAAGGGGGGGCAGTCTTCCCTGCCATTGCCTCAGTCAGTGGCTTTAAGCCGTGCCACTATTGCGCACACAACATGTTGCTCATGGACCATCATGACTGCTGCCTTCGATGTCGTGGTTGGATCATGATCCCTTGGTCTGTGGTTTCTGTACATAGATGACTCCCATGGCCCTTAAGAGCCGTCAGCAGCAGCGCGAGTCCATCTTCCATAAAGTTGACTCAGCCCCAGAGTCATCTGTGAGACCTCACTCCAAGTCCTCCTCCTGGACCTCAGATCCTTGCAGCGACCAAGCAACCTTGGAGCCCTGAGGCCACGGAGCCTCCGGCCAAAGCTCCACTGATGAGAGCTGGCAGAAACCCTCAAATACCACATCAGGAGATAAGTCAGGGGCAGTGGGGAAATCTCTTGGGCCCAGGACCCATAGGCCTCGACGTGAGGAGCCTTCTAAGCTGCCCCAATGGGAGCTGTTGGCATCGCGGGATCAAACTTGGACCCCCAAGCCATCCTGATTGAGGACTCGATGGAGCTGGCGCCAGGCCCAAAGTCCTTTGGAGCCATCTGGTCTCGAGGCCAGGATAGGAGCCATGGATCACGGTTCCTCCGGATCATCACTCCCAACCATGGAGCCCTCCATGTTGAGGACTCCTTTGAGGATGAGCCAATCCTTTAGCACCACCAGCCTCAAGAGATCCCTCGTGTTGGTCACAATCCCAGTCCTTTTCCTCTGGGTTACAGTTTACCCTGCTCAGTGCCCTCGGTCTGAGCGGCAGGTGGCTGGGGCACCAGAGCCATCAGGTCCAAGACATGACCCCAATACCTGGGGAACCCTCGACTCTTCCACCGCCTCGGAATCAGATTGAGAGACTGAGGACAATGAGTCCCAAGACACCTGCTGCCACCGGGATGTATCCTTGGACCCGTCTCCCCCAGGATACCTGGTGCTGGTCCCCCTCCTGAGGGCATGGCTTTCCTTGACTTTGTGAGGAATATGGTGAAGGCCCTCGCCTTCACCACAGAATCTGAGGAGGGACCTTCATTTGAGATCCTCCAGTATGAGGCTCCGCCAAAGGAGGCACTCACGGTGCCTGTTTCCCCCCCCCCCCCCCCCATCCTGGAACAGTTGCTGCTTTCCATCCTCAGTACCCATCGTAAGCAGACTACTGGACTCAATGTACCGAGTCTGCTGGAGCCCTGGCTTCCAAAAAGCCCAACTGCCTCATAACTCCATGGTTATAGAGTCAGCCATGTATAGGCTTAAGAGTCTGACGATGCACTCCTTGGTGCCCCTGGTTAGGGAGGCCCGTGCCATGGATGACATAGGCAGGAATACTTCCAGTGCTCGATGCTTGTCAGCCAGATCCAGGCTTACCAGCTGTACATGGGCATGTACCTGTGGGACCTGGTAAAGGAGCTTGCAGGTTTCCCGACTGGGTTCTCTGAGGAACCCCTCCAGTGGTTCTGGACCCTGTCCTCTGCAGTCAGTGTGCACTCCGTTATTATTTGGGCAACCTATGTCGGCTTCGAGTTGGCGTCTAGAGTGGCTGTGGTGGGCATTAATGCCCGACGTTAGGCCTGGCTACAATTGTCTGACCTGGAGTAATGGGTACAGGACATGCAGGTCGATGTCCCCTGCCAGGGAGAGAACCTCTTTGACAAATTTATGATGGACAAGGCTGCCGAGTTAGAGTGTGAGTACCTGATAAGGACCAGACTCTCTAAGAAGATCGCTGACCCTTCCTGAAAGAAGACTTTGAGCAGAAAGTGCTAATGCCCAAAGAAGAGGAAGGCTTACTGAAACTACTCTCAGTACCTAGCTCCCCAACAGGGCCAAGATACAGGGGCATGGCCAGCATAAGCCTAAGGCTTCCAAGCCCCAGACTGCACCACCGGCGCAACCTGGAGGGTGTTTTTGACTCCTTTGGCATAACAGCTCTTTCTACAGGTGGTCGGCCATCACCACCAACACATGGACCCTCCAGGTATTCAGAGAGGGTTACCTCCTTCACCTCCTATGGAAGCCACCCATCATTTTTCCCAGGAGAGCCCCCCAGGACTTCCCTTCACTGGGTCCTGCTCCAGCAGGAACTCACAGGCCTTGTTTGTAACAAGCAAGGCAGTGGAACCCGTCCCCTTCCACCTCAGGGGCAGGGGGTTCTATTCCTGCTATTTCCTAGTCCCCAAAAGGACTGGAGATTTTCATCCCATTCTAGAGCTGCGGGACCTCAAGAGGTTCCTTGCTGCTTGACTAATCTTCTGCCAGCCTCGCCATGCCCACATTACTCCTCTTCTCAAGTCACTTCACTGGCTCCCCGTCCAATTCCTCATCCAATTCAAGCTTCTCCTACTGACCTATAAATGCATTCACTTTATGGCCCCTCAATACCTCTTATCTCTCCCTATGTCCCCTCTCGAAATTTGCATTCCGCTAACAAATTACTTCTATCAATGCCTTTTACCCGCACCGCAAACTCCCGACTGCGCTCCTTTCACCTTGCTGCACCATGCGCCTGGAACAGCCTACCTGCGTCTGTGTGCCAGGCATCCTCCCTGGCCCTCTTCAAATCCAGGCTGAAGATCCACCTTTTCGCCATTACATTCAGATCCAGACTCCATTCTCATCTTACCCTAACCCCCGTCAATATTTATGACCAACTTTAGATCAAACTATACCACACCGTACCTTGCGCAGAACTGACTAATGCTCTGTACTGTTCTAACGATTGTAAGCTCCAATGAGCATGACTCTGATGGGCAGGGACTGTCTCTTGTATGTTGGCCACCTTTTGTAGGTTGGCTGTGCAGCGCTCCGTGCGTGGCACTTTATAAGTGCTGAATAGTAGTAATAGTAACATTGCTGCCATACCTCCAGCAGGGAGACTGGTTATGCTCCTTGGACTTAAAGGATGCGTACCACACCTCCTTATCCACTCACTTCACATGCAGCACCTTCGCTTCATGGTGGGTAGAGGTCAAGAGTGCTCCCCTTTGGGCTGGCCGCTGTCCAATGGGTATTCATCAAGTGCCTGGTAGTCGTCACAGCCCACCTCAGGTTCCAAGGAGTCTTCATCTTCCTCTATCTGGATGACTGGTTGGTAAAGGGCAGCACCACCGCTGTAGTACATCAGGCGACGAGCTGCATGATCCTTGTCCTACAGCACTTGGGGTTCGTAGTCAAGTACCCAAAGTCTCTTCTCCAGCCAACTCAAAACCTGGAGTTCATAGGAGCACAGCTGGGCATGATCCAGGCCAGGGCTTTTTTTCCCAAGGGATAGGGCCCTGCGCCTCGAGGCACTCGCAGAGGGTACCCAACGCTGCCGCTTGGTGTTTGCCTGACACATAGTGTCCACAGTGCACATCACCCTGGACACCTGCTTGTGGATGTGGACGGCCCAGTGGGCACTCTGCTCTTAGTGGTCGCAGGCCATGGAACGCCTGTGGGACACGGTGACCATCACCAGTCCCCTGGCCAGCTCCATCGGCTGGTAGCAACACCTCCCGTACCTGCTGGCAGGGATGCCTTTCCAGACCCCCACACCTCAGATGATCCTATTACGGATGCCTCAAAATTGGGGTGGGAAGCCCACTGCAGTAACCTCTGCACTCAGGGCTTTTGGTCACCAGTGGAGAGCCTCCAGTAAATCAACCTCCTGGAGCTCCGGGCTGTTGCCTTAGCACTCCTGGCTTTTCGCCACCACCTGCGAGACCAACCGGTACTGGTTGAGGCTGACAATCGTGGTGATGTTCTGCATAAACAAGCAGTGGGGTTACGGGGTCGTCCCTTCTTTGCCAGGAAGCAGTGGGCATCTGCACTTATGCCATCATTAACGGTATGCTCTTGTGGGCAGCATTCCTCCCGGTCCAGGACAATATCCTGGCAGACAGGCTCAGCCGGATCCTCCAGCTGCACGAGTGAAGGCAGGACCCCAGAGTTGCCAACCGGTTATTCTAGTGCTGAGGGCTCCCACAAATGGATCTCTTTGCCAGCCAAGCCAATGCCCAGTTGCCCCATTTCTGTTCACAGCAGCCGCACCCTGCCAGGGTGGCGGCTAATGTCTTCCTTATCTCATGGGCGGAGGGTCTCCTTTATGCCTTCTTGCCCATGCCTCTGATCACCAAGACCCTCTTCAAGGTCCAATGCAAAATGGCCACGGTGATTCTGATAGCTCCACGGTGGGTCAGGCAACCATGGTTTCCCCTGCTGCTCCGCCGGACCACGGCACACCTGGTTCCCCTGGGGTGACATGGACCCAGGCCTTCTGATGCAGGAAGAGGGATCTCTCCTGCACCCCAATCTAGGGTCCTTGAAGCTCACGGCCTGGCTGCTGAGCGGGTAACCCTGGCTCCTTTCAGACTCTCTACAAAGGTGGAGGAAGTGCTTTTGGCCTCCCGTAAGACATCCACCCACCGGGTGTGTATGCCTTCAAATGGTGGAGGTTATCCTTCTGGTTCATAGAGAGGCAGATCAACCCCTTCTCCTGCTCCATCAAACTGGTGCTGCAATATCTGCTTCACCTATCTCAGACAGGCTTGAAGACTAACTCCATAGGGTATACCTCAGTGCGCTAGCGGCACACCACCATCTAATCGAGGGTAAATCCTTCTTCACTCAGCTGTTAATGGCTCACGTCCCGAGAGGTATTATTCTCCTCTCAAAGCCTCCCATGCGTCCCCTGGCATATGGGACTTGAACGTGGTACTCTCAAAGCCTACTGTGCCACCATTTAAGCCTCTCTGCTCCTACCACCTTAAGTATCTCACTTGGACGGTGGTGTTCCTCATGGCACTCGCGTCTGTTCACCGAGTCAGTGAGCTCCAAGCATTGATGGCGGACACACCGTACACTAAGTTCTATAGGAACATAGTCCTACTCTGCACACACCCCAAGTTTCTGCCCAAGGTAGTGTCCCCGTTCCACCTTCATCTGCAGATGGTGCTACCCACTTTCTTTCCGTGGCCCTCACCAGTAGGGTGGAGGTCGCCATTCATACACTGGGCTATAGCAGGCACTTTCTTTCTATTTGCAGTGCACCCAGGGCCACTGCCAAGCTTCTCAGCTCTTTGTCTCCTTTCACCCGAGACATTTGGGGACTGCAGTCTCTAAATGCACCCTGTCCAACCTGGGTAGTAGACTGCATCGCCTTTGTGTACGAGTAGGCTGGTCTCTCGCTGGCGTGCCATGTCACAGCGCACAGCATTCAAGCCTTATTGGCTAATCTGCATTCCATTCTCTTGGCTGAAATCTACCGGGCCACCACCTGGTCCTCAGTCCATGCCTTCGCAGCTCATTACTGCCTGGAAAGGGAGTCCTGTTGGGACAATGCCTTCGACCAGGCAGTACTCTGTCGTTTGTTTGGGGTGTAGGCATCTCCTGCCCTTCAGCCCTTGCTGAGTTCATGCTACTGGTTAACTAGTCCCTCACTGGACACTTGGGTCGCTTGTGGTTTGTTGTCTTCTGACTTAGGGTGAGCCATGAGCAGTAGCAACTTTCTGGTCACTCATGGCTTTTTACAGGTTTTTCAATAGCCTGTAGCTGGAAAGTCCGATATGTGAGGACTGACTTCCTGCTTGTTCCCGGATAATGCATAGTTACTCAACTGTAACAGGTGTTCTCTGGGTGCAGCAGGAATTGGTCCTCAGAAACCTCCCTCCTCTCCATGGAGTTGCTTCTTACTGTTTATTGCCATCTTGTGCTATATCATACTGAGGCAAGATGTCACTCATAGGCAGGAAGAGAACTACACATTCATGGTGGATCTCCCAAAGGCTTTTTGAAAGCTGGGGAGAGATTATCGTGCGAGCTCTGTTGGCACTGATGTCACCCATATTTGACACTGATTCCTGCTGTCCCCAGAAAACGCCTGTTATAGGTGAGTAACTACGCTTTCTTCTGAGGCAAAGGAGGGTTAAGTGACATTGAGATGCTCAGTAAGGTGGCTTGAGTAGGTGTCCTCACTATTCCATGCAGATCACCCCCCTCTGTGCCTTTGTTTCGGATTGTACCTGCCGCTCCATACAGGTCACCCTTCTCTAGTTGTCGAAGTATAAGAAATACTTAAGTTTATTTTGATTTTATCCTTTTGCTGTCCCATGCCAGTTTGAATTCAGTCACTGTATTTGCTGCCATCTCCATAGGGAGGGCATTCCATCCTTTCAATGAAAAAGTATTTACTGATGTTGCTTTTAAGCTTATCTCATTGCAGCTTCATTTTATGCCCTCTAGTTTTACATCTTTCCCTTCTTTGGAAAAGGTTTGTTCAGTAATACTCTTTAAGTATTTAAAGATCTGTATCATATCTCCTCCATCTCTCCTCTTCTCTAGGGTATACATATTTAGGTCTTCAAGTTTCTTCTCATGCGTCTAATGGCTCAGGCTCTAAATCATTTTTGTCGCTTTCCTCTGAACCATTTCAAGTCCTTTTATATTCTTTGTGAGATATGATCTGCAAAACTGAACATAGTACTACAAGTGAGACCTCACCAATGACTTATACAGAGGCATTAGTACCTCCTCCTTTCTGCTTGTCATTCCTTTCTGTATACAATCCAGCATCCCTCTGGCTTTGGCCACTGCATTGTTGCATTGTTTGGCTACCTTGAGATCCTCAGAAACAGTCACTCCAAGGTCATTCTACTGGTCCCTGCACACTAACCCCTCACCCTCTATCGCATACAATTCCCTTGGATTTCTGCATCCCAAGTGCATGACTCCTCCCTTCTTCACATTAAATCCTAACTGCCAAGCATTAGACCATTCTTCCAGCTTTTCTAGATCTTAACTCATGTTGTCCATTCCCTCAGAGGAGTCCACTCTGTTGCAAATTTTCATGTTCTCTGCAAAAAGGCAGACTTCTTCCTTCAACAATATCACTCACAAATATATTGAACAGTACCGGTCCCAGGACACACCTGGGGCACACCTTCCTTTCTTCCAAGTGTGTTCCATTTACCACCACCTTCTGTTTGTCAGTCAACCAATTTTTGATCCTGTTCTCACCGCCTTTGGACCCATCCCCAGGCTGGTCAGTTTATTGATAAGCCTCCTATGAGGAACAGCATCAAAGGCTTTGCTGAAATCTAGGTAGATCACTTCCATGGCATGCCCTTGATCTAGTTCTCTGGTCACTCAAAGACCTCAATCAAATTTGTTTGGCATAATCGTCCTTTTGTAAAACCATATTGCCTTGGATCATGCAACCTATTAGTTTCTCGAAAGTCCACTATTCTCTTTTTCAGGAGTGCTTCCATAATGTTTCCTGCCATTGAGGTAAGGCTTACCGGCCTATAGTTTGTATCCTCTTCCCTATTGCCACTTTTGTGAAGAGGTACATCATCAGCCCTTCTCCAGTTCTGTGGAACTTTTCCCACTTCCAAGGACCCATTAGACGCATCCTTTAAAGGCCCTGCCAGAGCCTCTCTTAGCTCTTTTTGTATCCTGGAATGTGTTCATCTGGTCCCAAGGCCTTTATTTTTATTTATTTATTTATCAGGTTTTATATACCACTCTATCCTTCAAGCAGAGTGGTTTACAAAATAAAATAAGTAGTCTTATATCTACACAACAGTATAACACTTAATTTCAGTGAACATTGGATTGTAGGGAGGTATGAAGGTGTACTAGGAGGGAGGAAAGAGGGGTCACTGGAGAGGGACGCATCAAGGGAGGGGGTAAGGGAGCTATTTACAGTGGGGGGGATTGTAGGGGGGAGAAGGGGTTCAAGGGAGCATATTTACAAATGGGAGAGTTATATACAGCAATGGGAGAAAGCTGTAAGGGCTTTACTGAAGGAAGAGTGGACTATGTGATGCTCCCATAGTAATCAGCAAATAGGAAGGTCTTCAAGTTTTGTCTTGAAGTCCTTCACATCTGTAGTAGTCCTGATATCCTGGGGTAGTGAGTTCCAAAGAGAGGGTGCTGCAAGAGACAGTGCCCTCCTGGATGTCGAGTTTGATGATTTGCAGTATGAGGCCGGTGTCTGGATGATGTCCATCATTGGTCTACGTCTGGGCCTTGTGTCAGCTTTGATCTTGATCAAGTCCTTGAGGGTGTTCGGTGCCAGATTGCGCTGGATTTTGAAAAGGATGAGGGCTGTTTTGAATTTGATTCTGAGCATGATAGGTAGACAGGGGTGATGTGTAGGTGTCTTGCAGATCCTGTGAGGATACGTGCAGCCGTATTTTGTACCATCTGTAGGGGGCAAATGGTTGACACAGGTAATCCAAGGAAAATGGAGTTTCAGTAATCCAGTATGGGGGGTGTTATTGCTTGACAAACTGTCCTGAAATGGTCTTGGCTTAGTATGGGCTTTAGCCATCGAATGATTGCCAGTTTGTGGTATGCATTCTTTGTAGTTTTGGCGATGTGGGAGTGGAAGTTCAGGTTCTTGTCTAGGATTATACTCAGATACCTTATCTCCTCTTTGACAGGAATGGATTCGTTGATAAGGCCAATGTGCTGAGGAGGAGAGACGTTGTTGTTGCGTGTGACGAACAGAGCTTCTGTTTTCTTGTAGTTGATCTTGAGGTTGTTGTTGGATAGCCATCGGGATAAATCATGGAGGCAGTTGGTTATAGGTGCATAGTCAGGTTTGTCTAAGTCAATTTTGGTGTAGATCATGATGTCATCGGCATATAGTGTGCATTGGATGCTGTGTTGCGCTATGACTTCGTAGATGGGTTGGATGTAGAGGTTAAAGAGTAGGGCGGATAAGGAGGATCCTTGAGATACTCCTTGTTTTAATGGAAATGGATGTGAAGAGGTAGCTCTGATCTTGATTTGTTGCTGTCTTCCGTTGAGGTATGAGTCAAACCATTTGAACATGGTGTTACGAAGTCCGATGGCCTCTAGTCTTTTGAGGAAGACGGGGTGGGATACGGTGTCGAAAGCAGCAGTTATATCGACAAAGATGAGGAGGAAGCCCATCTTGATGTTGTTTAGTCCTTTGATGAGATTGTCTAGGAGCAGTGTAAGTAGGTATTCAACATTGTGATGAGGTCGGAAGCCGTATTGGTGGGAGTCATGGGTGTCTATGTGGTCTTGAATTTGTCGGTATACCATCTTCTCCTGGATCTTGGCAAGGAAGGAGAGGCTGGAAATTAGACGATAGGTTGATGGGTCAGTAGGAGAGGGAGTGGTGAGTTTGGAGACGGCGTATGGTGGCAAGCTTGAGAGGTGGGGGCATGTAGCCCTGGGTTAGTGAAGCGTGGGTTATTTTCTGGATGTGGGTTGCCAGATCTTCATTTGCTGTCTTAACCCATGTGACCGGGCATGGATCCGTAAGTGCTGTGCTGATGTTGAGACTAGATATGGTATAGGTGATTTCTTTCTTTGTGGGTATGTCTAATTCGTTCCATATAGTATTGGGGATTGTAGCTGCAAGTATGTGGTTTACATCTTGTGCTTCATCAGTACAAGGGGGGGGGGGTGTTTGGTAGCCAGGTATTGTGCGAAGGCTTCTGGGAAGATTTTAATCACTCCAGTGCTGCTTGGATCCTTTGTGAGCGTGCGGACTATACTGAAGAGCTCACGGGGCTTGTTTTTTGCTTTAAGGACAAGATTGGTATGGTGCGCTTGTTTATGTTTGGTTGATTAGCTTGTTGTATTGTTCCTGTTTTTCTTGGTAGAGTGACCAGGTAGTCTGCATCTTGTTTTTTCTCCATGCTCGCTCAAGTTTTCAGAGGGCTCGTTTGGTCTCTCGTATTGATCCGGAATACCAGGGTGCAGAGTGTCTTCTGGGTTTGATACTCTGTCTACGGCCTTGTCCACTTTCAGTTTTTCAAGCTGTTCCAACGCATCTTCTGTGAATGGTGAGAAACCTACTCCATTACCATTTGTATATTTATCAATCATATATGATCCTCTAAGATTTTCTTTAATGAATACAGAACAGAAATATTTGTTTAGCATTTTCTCTTAATGTCACTGCGAAAATGCTATATAAATACTTCTGTATTCACTAAAAAGAATCCTGGAGATTGATGTATGCATGTATGCACACACCCACAGGCACCTTAGCCAATGTAGCATGCGCCCAGACATACCCACACACATGGACACCTGAGCCACGCAGAATGAGTATGTGTACATGGGCACCTGAGCTACGCTGCGTGTGCGCACACACGTGCCCTCGAGCCACGCTGCGTGTGTGCACACACGGGCACCTGAGCCACGCAGCATGTGTGGGCACCTGAGCCACGCAGCATGTGTGGGCACCTGAGCCACGCAGCATGTGTGGGCACCTGAGCCACGCAGCATGTGTGGGCACCTGAGCCACGCAGCATGTGTGGGCACCTGAGCCACGCAGCATGTGTGGGCACCTGAGCCACGCAGCATGTGTGGGCACCTGAGCCACGCAGCATGTGTGTGCAGCCACAGAGCATGCGTACAAATATATGGGCACCTGAACCACGCAGCATGCATGCACACATGAGCACTTGAGCCATGCAACATGTGTGTGCAGCCCCAGAGCATATGTGCATCCACACGGGCACCTGAGCCCCACAACATGCGTGCGCACATGAGCACCTGAGCCATGCAGCATGTGTGTGCACATGGGCACCTGAACCATGCAGCATACACAGGCACTGCACATACATATAGATAGCACCATTTATAGAGATTCCTCATTCAGCTCCTACAATCATCATGCGACACACTTTATCATTTCTCGTGCACTGTTTTAACAAGCGCACACAGTCCCTGACAGATATTAACATTTACCGCCCCATACACACACATGCATTCAATTCTGGACACTTCTCATAGGGCACATACATGCAGCTCCTGACACTCTCCATGACACAGGCATAGAACAAGCAGGATAAGAGACCAACCATGGAAAGAGATCTTTATTCAATGAGGTCAACCCATCACGTGTTTCGGCCGGGAGGCCTTCTTCAGTGGTTTTGACCTCTACAATAAATAAAAGAATAAAATAATTAAAAACACCAACATACATATTAAAATCAATGATAAACCATAAAACCCAATAGGAAAAAAATTGAAAAATAATAAGTAGCTAATGAATAACACAGGTACACTACCAAAAAACTGCCTCCAGTTTTGCAACTGATTCCTATAGATTTTGGGGTGCTGAATCCAGGAAAAATAGCCAAAATGTTCCATCACGTCACGTTTTCTTGCAAAATTAGATTTCTTACCCATATAAGGAATGTTCACATAATTTCTTTTTAGCCGACTGCAGTTTATTTTCTTGGCCCAAAATAGAGGTTGTAATGGTTAACTAACTAGAAACACTCCCTCATGATATTTTAGAGTGTTTTGTATTCATTTTATACATTAACAGGACAATTGGGAGGCGGGGGGCTAAATCCAGTACTCGCGCTGGCGCATGTTCTTTCCTGTTCGCCTCGCCTCGTTCGCTCGCTCAAACACGGTGGTTGCGACATGAACGTTCCTGTCAAATTTCAGTTTCTTGCAAGTTCATTATTACCTTTTGTTTGCTCAGTCGTAATCCAGCTTTATTCCGAAGTGGTTCACTACAGTTGTAGTTTGCAGTGCTGTGTATTTGTGATGGCTCACAGAGCCAGAGGTTGCGTCAACTCTCCGGACAGTTTTTGTTTTATTTGTGGGGAATATACCGTGAAAAAGCGGCAGAGGAACATTTCTGCATTTATTAAAAAAGTATATTTCGCCTATTTAGGTTTGAAGTTAGGCGATCAAGACACCGTGGGCTCCTCACAAAGTGTGCAAGACATGTGAGGAAGATCTACGCTTATGGATGAAAGGTAAAAAACAAGCATTTCGTTTCGGAATACCTATGATGTGGCGTGAACAAAGAGACCACAGCAGTGACTGCTATTTTTGCTCTTGCATTGTGAAGGGATACAACTTAAAAAATAAGAACGTAATAAGTTACCCCAACCTTCCCTCAGCAATTAGGCCTATGCCTCATAGCAACGAAGTACCTGTGCCTGAACCACCAAAATCTTTGGATCATATTTGTGTGGACGGTTCTGATCATGATGAGACTCATCGGATAGCTTTTCTCGATGAGTCCAGTACTTCCGAGTTTGACTCTGAACCAGATCCGAAACCTGAACTTTTCTCTCAAGCTGAATTGAATGATTTAGTCCGGGATTTAGGACTCCCAAAAGATGCTGCCCAACTGCTAGGTTCTCGGCTTAAAAAGAAAAATCTATTGTCACCAGGAACAACTTTTTATTGGTACCGCAACCGCGAGACACAATTTTTGAAGTATTTCAGCAAAGAGGAAGATTTGGTATTTTGCAACGATATATACGGAGTGATGGAAAAGTTTAAACTCAAGTATGATCCTGCAGAATGGCGGCTGTTCATTGATTCGTCAAAAGACAGCATAAAAGGTGTTCTTCTTCAGTTCCTATTGCTCACTCTGTTATTCTCCAAGAAAAATACAAGACTTTGGCCCTGATTCTTCAGAAGATTCGTTATGATGAGCATAATTGGATGATTTGTGGAGACTTTAAAATTCTATCCATGCTATTAGGGCAGCAATCCGGTTTCACCAACTATCCCTGCTTCCTTTGCTTGTGGGATAGCCGGGCCCGCGACCTACACTGGGGGAAAAAAGACTGGCCAATTCGGGAGTATTTGAGACCCGGTGAGAAAAATGTTCTTCATGAGAGCTTGGTACCTCGTGATAAAATTCTATTACCACCTCTCCACATTAAGTTGGGTCTCATTAAGCAATTCATCAAGTCCCTTCCAAAAGATGGTGAGTGCTTTCGGTACCTTTGCTCAAAGTTCCCCCGACTTTCTGAAGCAAAGCTAAAGGAAGGAGTGTTTGTTGGCCCTGATATAAAGAAACTCATTTCAGATGGAGCATTCGCTGAAACGATGTCTGAGAAGGAAAAAGAAGCCTGGGATTCCTTCAAGGATGTTGTTCTCAAATTCTTGGGGAACAGGCGGGATGAAAACTATAAGGATATTGTTGCCAGGATGCTCAATGCCTTCAAAGAACAAGGCTGTAACATGAGCCTGAAAGTCCATTTCTTGCACTCCCATGTGAACTACTTTCCCGAAAACATGGGGGCGTACAGTGAAGAACAAGGTGAAAGGTTTCACCAGGACATCAAGGACGCAGAGAGAAGGTACCAAGGAAGATGGAACACCACTATGATGGCTGATTTCTGCTGGTTGCTGCTGCGGGAAACCCCAGATGAAAAATACGCCAAGCAGCGCACCAAGAGAAGCATTCGGGGGAAGAAGAAACGGGCCCACCAGGAGATTGATTGACCCAAGAATGACTTTAAAATCTAAACTGTGTTGACAAATATCGTGTTTTTACTAAACTTTGAAATAAAAATTTGCTAGTTATTACCACAGTGTCGGATCTCATTTATTAGAATTTTATTTTCACACCATCGGGTGTTTGTCTTCATGTATTGCAATGGTGCGGTTTGCGTTTTCTATTCTTACATACATACCTCTCAAGAGCAGAGATGTCTCTCTCCATACAAAGATTCGACTTGTTCAAGCCATGGTATTTTCAATAACATCATATGGATGTGAAAGCTGGACAGTGAAGAAGACAGACAGGAAGCAAATTGCAACAACATTGCAATGGTGTGGTTTGCGTTTTCTATTCTTACATACATACCTGTACAACATTTTTTGCACATTTCTTTGCTTTGCTTTGTGTCTAACCTCGCTCTTATATGCTCAATGTTTGTGCACATGTATGTGGCTGTTTTAAGTGCAGACAATTTTGCTACCATCACAGTGTGTTTTGTTGACATTATTCTATTCTTATGTGCTGCCTTGTTACAATTTTCTTTATTCTTATTTGAATAACTACTAAACAATTAGTATAAAGAATTCATCCAAGAAACTTTTATCTCGATCGCACTCAATCTGAAACGTTCACCTCAAACTGCTAACCCAATGTAGCAAAAAATCTGTACGTGATGGAGCAAATTGGTTACCAGATTTGGATTCAGCGCACCAAAAAACGTAAAAATCAATCGAAACATTAGAGGCAGTTTAAAAAAACTTTTTTTAGTGTACCTGTGTAATTCATAATGTATAATGATAAAACAACAAGGAAAAACTTGACACGTAATAACTACTAGTGTAGTGTTGAACAAATGCATTTAAAAGGACAATAAACAATGGGTCATACAGAAATGTTAAAAATTTGGAATGTGATAGTTTTTTTAATGTTAATATGACACATGATACATATATCTTGAAATAACACCGCTCATGTTTGTAGAACCATCAATGAATGCAAATTCAAAGGCAGACTGTGTTATTAAAACAACCAAAAGATGCTACTCAACAAATTGTGTTAAAGTAAGCAATAGTAACACCTAAAGGTACAGAATACAGTTGTTACAGCATAAGAACAAGCATAAGCAAAACCAAAGAGTTCCATACTGACAGCAAAAGGAGGTACAGCCCATAAAGGATTAGCATTGTAAGCTTGTACAAATTGAGACCTGATCCTGTGTGTGCAGCGGGGAAGGGGAACGTGAAATCTTGAGAATTTCTATAATACATAGTGTTTATTTATTTATTACAATCTTTTATATACCGCGCTATTTGCTATCAGCGCGGTTCACATACAACATCAACAGAATAACAGGCTATTCCGTGTTTACAGCAAACAGGTATATAAACTTGGGTAACATAAAGTTAACTTATTACAAACATGATTATATAAAAGGTATCATGACAACACATGTTGCATAAGCTATCCCTAGTTGATGGATTAAATCCATTGGAGACCTTCCCCATTGACCAATGTTAAGAACAATTGTGGGCCAGGCTGGGATAACGATACTCTAGATTGTGGTTGCATCATCATTGGCAATTATTCACTCAACCAATATATATATGAATAAATAGGAAGAAGCACATAGTCGCATTTAAATATATCATGTGGGTTGGAATAGCAAATGTCTGATCCTGTGAGTAAGGAAAACGCGCCATTGTGTCACACTGTAACGTGCGCACTTTTCAAATAGTTTTGGCTTCGCTGGAGGGCACTAAACATGCCAGACCTTCCTCCTTCCCTCTCATGGCACACTATTAGTGTGATATTTACCTTTGTCCCAGGCAGGTAGCCAGCCATAGAGAATAGAGGTAGGGGAAGCTTCTGGTGTAATGAGTTGGTTCATCGGGGTCAGCCACGTGTGCCACAGCACAGGACTTGAAGCTTGTGATTATCATCACTACCTGAGTCCAACAATGACAAAGCACAACTCCATGTGCAGCTTAACAGAACCAGTCCAATAATGTGGATAGGGAGGAAAGGATATCTTTCATCTTTTACTGAAAAAGCTTAAGCCACTGGCCCGACACAGGCCGTGTTTCGTTCCGCCTTCATCAGGGACTAAAGATGGCTTAACTACAGACATATAAAACTGAATATAAAAATGATAATAAATACATCATTATAAAACTGAAACAATCAGAAATTAATTAAAATCATCTTTAAAAATTAAGAAACCATAAGATGAACTGTGACCATAAAAACGTATCAAAATATAAGATTAAAAACATAAATATGTAAACATAATCGCAGTAATTTATAAACGATAAATACTAAAACAGCACAAAACTGCATTGTAATCGGTAAACATAAATAAGGATAATATAAAACTTATTGCATATCGCTTAACTTGTCATATAACAGAAATAACCGTGGTAGATCGGATCCGGTGCCCTAACCCCCATCCCCTCCAAAAAACCACTGCCCCCCCCCCCCCTTTACAAACTCACACACAACACTTTTCTTATTGGAAGAACCAACCGGTCACAGCTTTATTATATTTGTAGACAATTGAAACATTACAAACCAGAACAATCCTTTTAACAATCTCCCCACAGCGGAGCTATGTCACCAGCCATACAATTAGCAAATTGGGCTCGCATCCGCTTCGGCCGTGTCCGGCCACCGGCCAATTTGCTACCGCCCTTTCCCCGACCTCGCCATGTGACTAGCAAAGGCCAGCAGGGCTTATCCGGGTCAGGGGCACCCCGCCCCCGCCCAAGTATGTCCTAAAGGCTCCGGACCCCGGAGACCTCCGGGATCCCGCCACCGGCACAGGCGACATTAATGTCCTTGTAATTATCAAAAATATGATGTTCAGTAAATTAGCATAAAAAAACCTACCTGTATATTCACTTGCACACTCAATATATTCTACGCATGGGAAGAGAGAAAGACATAAATATGTACAATAAATATGTAATCCATTTGGATGGACACTACATAAATAATAAAATTGAAAGGATTCTTGAACTATAAAACACCAAGGTAAAAGAAATTTCTTATTACCAAGGCAAAAAAGGAAGGAGTCAGTGGAATCAAGAACAACAGTAATACAAATACCTCATATCATTGTCAACTTCACTAGTCCAGAAATTTTTTTTTATTATTCAATGTAATACTGGAAGTTTGAATATTACATTGAATAATAATTTAAAAATTCTGGACTAGTGAAATGTGCAAATTAATTACTTGTTTTTTGTTTTATTATGACTGTATTAGTAATTATACAGAGTTCCACAATGCAAAATGTAGCTTATTTAAAGTTGACAATGATATGAGGTATTTGTATTACCGTTGTTCTTGATTCCACTGATTCCTTCCTTTCAATTTTATTTGATTTAAAGGAGAAATGCTAGCATCATGTGAATAGAGTTCACAAAGGAGTTTTGAGAAGGAGGGATATAGCCTATCAGTAATAGTAATGGGGGAGGGGTGCCAATGTATATGTTGCAGGAGGGTGCCAGAGACTCTAGCACTGTCCCTGAGAAGTAGGGAGATCCTAAATTATCTTCAGGGAGAACTGTTCAGCAACTGGTAACAGAATCCACATGGGAAGGGGGCAATGCTGGTCTTGGTGCTTATAAATAGGGAGAGTTTTTCTGATGTTTTAGTGGATGATCATCAGCGCTGTGTATCTCTTGTAGCACTATACAAATGCTCAGTAGTAGTAGTAGTAGTAATGATCATCTGGCATGCAGTTATCAGCGGATGTTGACTTTCAGTATTAGGACAGAGGTAGAGATGGTTCATTCAAAGGTGAGAGGCCTAGAGTTCAGAAAAACTAACCTTTTCAAAAATGGAGGACTACCTCAAGGAGTTGTTAGCTGGGTTAAAATATATGGGGGAAGAACAGCAACAGTAAGAAAAAACAAAAGGAGGTTTTTTTAAGGGCAACAAACCTTTTTGTTAGGAAAATTATCAAGAGTAAAAGGTAACACCAAAACTCTGCAACATCTATGCCCTCTCCTCGAACCACCAGATTTCCACGCCGCTCTTCAGGCCCTAATCCTCCCACACTTAGACTATTGTAATTCCATCTACCATGGTCTACCACAATCCAAATTACTTCCTCTACACATAGCCTTTCACATCACCACTCAGATCATAAAAGGAGCAGCAAGGTACGATCACATCACACCCATTCTCAAGCACCTACATTGGCTACCCCTCGACAGCCGAATCAAGTACAAGACTCTCCTCTTGACACACAAAGCTATCCACTGCCGCTGTACGTCATACCTGCATACCCTACTCCAGACCTTGCAGCCCAACTGACCAAGAAGACGATCCTCAAAGACAAGTCTCATCTCTCTCACAAGAGCAAATTCCAACCAACAAGCATGTTCACAGTCCTTCAAACTCTATGCATCATCTATCTTGAACACACTCCTGGCCTCAATCAGAAACATATCAGACCTACATACCTTCCGCAAACACCTAAAAACCCACCTCTTCACTGAAGATTTTGGCCCCTCTCCTAATCCCACCCAACGCTAACATTCGTAAGAGCATATCATCAAATCTCATTCTACACCCACTTTTTATATAGCTCAACAATGCATATAGCTATTAACACATGCATGTATCTCATACTCTTGTACATAAGTTACTTGTTCCATACATATAAGTTCATCTTACCATGTGTATAAGTTAATTGTTCCATGTAACTTTTCAAGCAATTGTTCTATGTAAACGACTTTGACCTGGTGAAAAGTGGTACGTACATAAATAAATAAAAATAAAGGAGTCTATGGTGGCTTTCAAAGAAGTAGCTGAAAGGTAAGGAAAAATAAGTTAGCCTTCATAAACCATAAGAGAATGCAGAAAGAAGAAGACAAACAGTATCCTGAGAAGCTAAAAGAAGCTGGTGGTCAAAAAAGCGAAGATGCAAATGGAGGATAAAATAGCCAATATAGTAAACCACTAGGACAAGGGTTTTTTTTAAGATATATTAGTGGCAAGAAGATGTTAAGGGGCTTTATGAGATCCAGGGGTAAAGAGAAGGAATATGTAGAGTCTAATGAATCTCACCTGGTTTGCAGCATCTTATGCTGTGAGGGCTTGTGTGCATCAGTGATGCTGAGAGCTAAGCTATCAGTAGCTTAACTACTGGCAGGGGTCTCCCAAGATGGACAGGTCTCAGCTGAAATGTCAGACTAAGACAAACTACCCATCTGGGCAGTAGCAGAATGGGACAGTGTTGGCAATGGAGGATCACATTTCTGTGACAGTAGTAACAACACTAGCATTACCTGTGTGGAAGAAAGGCCTGGCAAACTACTTCCATATCTTGCCATGAAAACCCAATGGATAGTCACAACAAAACAAATTGCATTATAGTGCTGGAAGATAAGACCCCCAGGCCAGAAGGCACTCAACTTGTTACTGTGGATGTGCTGAAGACTTCTCAGAGTAAAGCCAGCATTTATGATGTGGTTGGATGAAAGCCCTTAGGATGTTTGACTGCTGATGTAGCTGCACATGAAATGAGAGCCAGAAGTTGCAAAGATGTCTTACATATTGGAAGATGGAATTTACGAAGCATAAACCAAGGGAAGTTGGAGGTGGTCAAGAATTAAATGTAACGTGTACAACTCGATCTGTTGAGTATCAGTGAACTGAAATGGACTAGCATCGGGCACTTTGCATCTGATGATCACATGGCCTACTATGCTGGAAATGAAAGACAAAGAAGACATGGTGTTGCATTTACAACTAAGAAGAAACTTACAAGAACTATAATGAAATACAATGCGATCAGTGAATGCTTCATTTCTGTTCGTCTATGAGGAATGCCCATCAGCACAATATTCTTCAGGTATATGCCACAACAAAAGGCTGCAGGAGAGGAAGACAATGAGTTCTATGAATAAGTACAAGCTGAA
This sequence comes from Ichthyophis bannanicus, assembly GCA_033557465.1. Taxonomy (NCBI): domain Eukaryota; kingdom Metazoa; phylum Chordata; class Amphibia; order Gymnophiona; family Ichthyophiidae; genus Ichthyophis; species Ichthyophis bannanicus. Next base: position 1,734,957,808 of record CM066032.1, read on the forward strand.
ATTGACAGAAATGCAAACAGGATATCTTGATAGTCATGGGTGACTGGAACACAAATTTGGCAACAAAGAAGGCAGAGTGGTTGGAAAATATGGACATGGCAACAGAAATGAAGCTGGAGAAAAACAGATAGAATTTGCAATACCAGCTTTCTAGTCCTCTCAAACACTTTCTTTCAGCAACACAAGCGGTAGCTGTACACATGGACTTCACCCAATGAATTGTACATAATTGAAATTTACTACATCTGTCGAAGTCAACATTGGAGAAGCTCAATAACATCAACAAGAACAAAACCTGGAGCCGACTGGTTCAGACCACCAACTAGTAGTATGCAAACTCAAGCTAAAACTGAAAAAGAGCAAACCACTCATGAATGTAGCAAAATATGACCTTAAGAATATACCACTGGAATTTAAAGATTGCCTGCAAAATAGATTTGCTGCTTTGGATACAAAGCACCAGAAGAGTTATGGGATGACATCAAGAAAGTTCCGCTTGAAGAAACTGAGATGCCTCTGCAAAAGGTAAAAAAGCCAAAACAGCCAAAATGGATGATTGAAGAAACTCTGAAATTGCCCAGAAACGAGAGAAGCTAAAGCCAAAGAAGAAATAGGGGCAATCACCAAACTCAAGAGAGATTTCCAGCATGCATATATTCTCTTTAATATTTATATTCAACCCATATGTCAAACTATTAATCTTCATGAAATTAATTATCATTTATACGCTGATGACATTATGGTTTATACTATAATTGACCAAAATACCTTTGATACAACAAAAATTAATAACTGTTTGGCTGATATGAATGATTGGCTTAATAACAACTTAAAAATAAATTCTGACAAAACAGAAGCAATGTTCATATCTAAATGCCAGTCCTTAAAACTACCAATTGAAATTAATTTATTAAATAGAGAAATAAAAATTAAAGATGAAGTAAGATATTTAGGTGTAACATTAGATAAATATTTAAATTTAAAATCTCATATAAACAAAATTGCGTCAAAAGCGTATATACCATCGTTTAAAGATTATAAGAAGACTAAAACCAATACTAAATACAAATCACTTTTGTATGGTATGTCAGGCAGTCATAACACCTCTACTTGATTTTGGAAACATCTTGTATCAAGGTCTTCCTAAACACTCTATCCATCCTCTCCAATTGTTCAGAACACCACTGCGAGTATTATAACTGGCTCTACAAAATTTGAACACATAACTCCTGTCCTCAAACAGTTACATTTCCTTCCGGTTATTGCAAGGGCAAAATATAAAAACCTAATGACTATTTTCAAAATTTTTCACCAATCCTCAGCGGATATTCTACAATCTATTATTTCAAAAGACAAGAGCATAAGACCAAGACGATCTTAAAATATCAATAAACTTAATACTCCTTTGAACTTCAACAAATTAAAACAAATGACTTCTAAAAGAGCGTTTTCCTTTATGGCACCAGAGTTATGGAATTCTATTCCTGAAGACTTAAGAACTCAGGAAGACCTTAAGGACTTTTGCAAATCTTTAAAGACGTACTTATTTATAGAATCATTTGGTGAAATAACTTAAATTAACCATTATGTATATTTAATTTCACTATGATATAGTATTATAACATACTGTTTTGTTTTGTATTTATATTTTTATATTGTAATGTATCGTTTTTGTTTTCCCATACCCTCAATATGTAAGCCTTTGTTGTCTTGTCAACCACTTTGATTGAAGGATAAGGTGGTATACAAAACTGGTTGAATAAATAAATAAATGCAGAAACATGAGACAAGGAGAAGTACTACAACTTTATTTAATTATTTAGTTTGGGTTTTTTTTTATACCATCTTATCTGGGTATCAAATCGGTTTACATAGAACTTTTAAAACTTTAACAACATTGAACGGCATAATTACAATTAATAGCTATAGTCTATGGTTTGTAACATATTGACACATGCAAGGAAAAAGAATCAGAAACTATTAGAGGAAGTACAGGCTTGGCTTTCCTAAAGCTAAGAGAGCTAAAGAGAAAATTCCAGCTTTGAATTAGAATGCTACAAAATGTTCAAGGATCCATGTTGAATGATGCTGAGAAGATCAAGAAAAAGTAGAAAGAATATACAGAGTTCATTATGCCATAAAAATCAAGTGGACTAACAGCTGTTTGAACCTGCACCTTATGATCAGGAACCATTGGTGATGAAAAAAAGCAGCATTGAAAGCATTATCAAAGAACAAAGCACTGGGCATTGATGGCATTTCCACTGAAGTATTACAGCAATTGGATCTGGCTGTTATCATACTTAAAAGGCTTTGCCAGGAAATTTGGAAGACATCATCATGGCCAACTGCCTGAAAAAGATCTGTGCCAATATTGAAGAAAGGTGATCCGACTGACTGTTGAAATTATTACACAATCGCTCTGATTCCACATGCAAGCAAGATTCTACTCAAGATCATTCATCAGACTACAACCATATCTGGAACGAGAACCGCCTGAAGTGTAAGCAGGGTTCAGGAAAGGGCAAGGAACAAAAAACTTCATCGTGAATGTGAGATGAATCCTTGAAAGGACAAAAGAATACAAAAGGACATCTGTGTTTTCTCCGGGAACAAGCAGGAAGTCAGTCCCCACATATGGGGTGCTGGCAGGCCCGAGTTCCTCGGTGCCCGTGCTGAAGGCTGTGGAACCTTCTGGCCTGGAGTCCAGAATGCTAAAATGTAATACCTAAAACCCAGTCACATCAAAATCTACAAAAACAGACCCGGATTATGAAAACACCAGTGCGAAAGCAGAAAACTCTTTTTGTTGGAATAGCCAGCTCAGTAGAGAGGAACAGTCCTCACACTGCCGTGGCAAATTCCCTTTTATTGGTTAATTTAATAAAATTCAGCTTTTTACTTAACTGAAGTGTGTAGGCATGTCAGTCCAATCAGCAATGTAGAAGCACGACGTGGCACCCTCCAGACCCTTCAAAGGGCTGCCCCTTCCATCCCCCTCCGGTGCAGCAAGTTCTAACTACTAACGTTTCTTCATGGGGTTGGGGAACTCATCTCGATTCTCTCTGTATCCAGGGTTATTGGTCCTCAACAGCGCATCACTTACGCATCAACCAGCTGGAGTTATGATCAGTTCTTTACAGTCTCAAGACATTTGCAAGCTGGTTAAGAATGTGGTTCTTCAAATTCAAATAGATAATCAGTTCACTACATTTTATATAAATGAACAGGACAGGTCAGGCTTTCTGCATCTCTGCAAGGAAGCTCTTCAGATATTGACCTTTGAGAGAACGCTCAACTGCACAATTCACGTGACTTATCTCCCAGAGTATGGCAGACAACTAGCCGACTCCTTAAGCAGGCAATTACAATGTCACAAATGGTCTCTCAACTTCCAGGTAGTACAGCACATTTTTAGCAAATGGGGAATTCCAACAGTAGGCCTGTTTTGTCACTGCAGACAATGCCAAATAGTCTGGTTCTGTTCTCTTAGAACAGCATTACTCGCTTTCATCACAGTGCCTTTGCAGTTTCCTGATGGCAAGGGATTGATGCATGTTTTTTCTCCATTCTCACGTACCCAGAGGCCTTCAGAAGATTTTCTGCGATACTCGTTGCTCCCAGATGGCCCAGACAAGTCTGGTTCCCACTGCTTTTATCTTTACGACTCAATACTCCATTACCGCTGGTCTCTCATCTTTCTCTTCTGATGCAGTAGTACAGCTGCTTACTGCACCCACATCTTCACAATCTTTCCTTAACAGCATGGAAGTTGAAAGCCAACTAGCTTTTCACCTTCCAGGTTCTGACGGCTTTTGCCAAGTGATTATAGCCTCCAAGAAAGATTCCACCAAAAAGTCCTATCCTTTCAAATGGTCTTGCTTTTCTCAGTGGTGCTTGGATCATGACCTTCATTCCTTCTCCTGCTGTCTTCCTGAAGTCCTCACCTACCTGATTTCACACTCAGATAGCGGACTAAAAACTTCCTTGGTACACATGCACCTCATGGCAAATTCATCTTACCATGACATGATTGAAGGTAAACCTCTGTAATATTGTCACTGAGTAACAAAATTTATACATGGTCTAGCGAATCTCAGACCACCACTAAGACAACCATTGTCTGCCTGGGACATAAATGTTGTCCTTTTGACACTAGTCAAACCACCATTTGAATACATAGCCCAAAATATCTTTCATGGAAAACTATTTTTCTTTTTGCTATAATATCAGTATGATGCATCGGTATGATGCATCCAACTACTAGTGCACTATGCACCCGTATACCCAGTTTCTAACCACCAAAGTTCTTCTCCATATGCATCCAAAGCTTTCTCTGCTTTCCACTTGAACCAATCAATAGTTCCTGCCTGTTCTCTGGGAACAAGCAGGACGTCAGTCCTCACATATGGGTGACATCGGCACTGATGGAGCCCTCATGGAAGCATCCCCTCAGCTTTCAAAGAAAGTCTTTGGAGATGCCACCACACATGCGTGACCCCCTTCCAGCTCAAGGTTACCATCTTGCTCAGTCTCCTTTTTTCCACGGAGCACTTCAGCCGTTTGTCTGGCTTGTCCCTGGAAGAAGTTGATTTTTCTCTCCGAGTTTCATACTGTCCTCCGGTATTGCATGGGTACTCTTCCCGCTACCGACCTCGTTGCCTTGGCGTCGAGTTCGATCTATTTTTTTGTAGATTTTGTTCTTTTTGTTTCCTGACGTCTTCACACCTTTTTTTTTTCCACTGGCAGCCCGGAGAGTCTTCGACCTCACAGGGGTACTTTTTTCCCCCATGGCTACAAATGGCTTTAAGAAGTGTGATCGGTGCTTCAAAATTATGTCTTTGACTGACACACACGGCTGCTGTCTCCGCTGCCTCGGTCCAGACCACGACCCGGTAGCCTGCAGTCTCTGCAAGTGGATGACCAGTAAGGCTCTCAAAAGCCACCACCAGCAGCACGATAAGTTTTTCCCCAAGCCACGGTGTCTTCGAAGGCCAGGGCCTCAACATCTAGGGCGGAGCCTTCCTAACCTGAGCCTCGTTGTGGGTCCTCAGAAAAGGGGTCTCCCTTGAGGGAACCCAGGAAGAAGAAGAAACCCTCGAAGGTGGCGTCCTTGGATGGTTCCGACCGGCCGGGTGTTCCCTGGGCCCGGTCCCACAGTCCGAGACGTTCGTCCGAGGCGTCGGAGAAGGAGCGGCCTGCAAAGGTCCCCCGGAAGGATCCAACCACAGATCAGCCTTGGTCCCAAGACACTATCCTTGTCGAGGATTCCCCTTCTGGGGAGACGGCATCAGGCCTGAGTCCCTCAGTGCCCGCGCCAAAGGCTGCGGAGCCTTTTGGTCTGGAGTCCAGAATGGTGGCCCTGGAGCGCAGTTTGTCTGTCTTCATGGACCAGCAGCGGGTGCTGTTGTCCGGCACCAGTACATCTGCCCTGACCACTGGGCCCTCGACGTCCAAAATGTCCCCGGAGGCTGAACCGATTCTCGAGGTCCTCAGGCCTCGAGTCAATCCTCGGCCAAGTTAACAATCCGAGTCTCGCTCGATGGGACCGCGGCTATCCCCGGCAAGTTTACCGGATACTGGCCGCAGGCCATTGGGAGCTCCGAGGAGCATCCCTCCTGCGAGTCTCCGATGGACTACTCTGAGTGGGAGACGGAGGACAAGGAGTCCCCCGATACCTGTTGCTACTGCGACATCCGATCTGACTCTCCAGTCTTGGATCCTTGACAGCGGTCCCCACTCGAGGATATGGGTTTCCTTGACTTTGTCTAGGACATATCTAAGGATCCTGGCATTCACGACTGAGTCAGAAGAGGACCCTTGGGCACATGAGTTGGAAATCCTCCAATATGAAGCCCATTCGTGAGAATCGCTCACGGTGCCGATTCTTCCCATCCTGGAATGGCTGATGCTCCGAATGTGGGAGACACCGGCCTCAGTGCTGGTGGTGAGCAAGAGACTCAACTCGATGCCACACCCTGGACCCCTCGACAGAAAGTGCTACCAAGACTCAATGCTCATCGGCCACATCCATGGGCATGTACCCGAGAGTCCTGGCGAAGGAACTCGCCGGGTTCTCGGCTGGTCTTTCTGAGGAACCTTTGCAGCAGTTCAAGAACCTGGCCAAAGCAGTCTGTGAATGCTCCAAGCTCATGTTTCGGGCGGCCTATGACAGGTTTGAGTTGGCAGCTTGAGTAGCGGCGGCTGGCATTGGTGCATGCCACCAAGCTTGGCTACAGTCATCCAACCTCGAGCAGTGGGTTCAGGACAAATTGGTCGATGTCCCAGGCCAAGGAGAGAACCTCTTTGGCAAACCCATAACCCTTAAGGCTGCCGAGATGGAGACTGAGTTCATGACGAGGACCAGGCTCTCTAAAAAGACCGCTGCCCCTCTCCGACAGAAGGGCTCGGGTAAAAATCCCTTCTACCCAAGTAAGGGAGCTGCTTACAGAAACTGCCCACCTTATCAGACCTCCCCCAACAGGGTCAGCAGGCCAAAGGACCTGGGCATGGCCCGCATTATCAGAAGGCTCCAAAACCTCAGACACCAGCTCCGGCTCAGCCAGGGGGGAGTTTTTGACTCCTTGAGCATAGCCTCTTCCAAGGAGATCAGCAGCCCACAGGGTGACATCTGGCCCTCAATGCCCAGAGGTGGGTTACAATCACCACTGATTCCTGGGCACTAAGGGTAGTCAAGGAGTTGTTACCTCCTCTACCTGACTCAGACACCTCCCTCTTATTTCCCAGGATAGTCGCTCAGGTCTCCCCTCTACTGGGACCTCCTTCTTCTGAAGGAGTTGGCAAGTCTTCTTGAGGACAAAGCGGTGGAACCGGTGCCACAACACCTCAAGGGCAAGGGGTTCTACTCCAGATACTTCCTCATGCCAAAGAGGACAGGGGGCCTAAGGCCCATCCTCGACCTGTGCAACCTCAACAAATTCCTGGTGAGGGAGAAGTTCAAGATGTTCTCCCTTGGAATATTGCTGCCCTACCTCCAGCAGGGAGATTGGCTATGCTCCTTAGACCTCAAGGATGCTTATACCCACATCCTCATCCTCCCCAACCATAGGCAGTGCTTGCAGTTCATAGTGGGGGGCAGGCACTTTCAATACAGGGTGCTCTCCTTCGGCCTAGCCTCTGCCCAAGAGTCTTCATAAAATGCCTCGCAGTTGTGGCCACCTTCCTCCGGCTTCAGGGGTTTTTCGTCTTTCCCTACCTGGACGACTGGCTCATAAGGGGAGGCACAGCCTTAGAGGTGCAGTAGGCCACCGCACGCACCATCCAGGTTCTGCAACACTTGGGCTTTGTCATAAACTACCCCAAGTCTCATCTCCTCCTGACACAGTGCCTGGAGTTCAATGGGGCAAAGAGCAACACTCTCCAGTCGAAGGCTTTCTGCCCAGAGACTGAGCTGATTTCTCAGGTCTCTACCTCGGGACATACAGTACCTTCCTCAGTGCCCGCCCGGTGGCTTCTGCGCCTCCTCAGGCACATGGTCTCCACTGTCCACGTCACCCCAGATGCTTGCCTCCACATGATGGTGGCGCAGTGGTGTCTCTGGGACCAGTGATCTCAGACCACAGGCTGTCTCTGAGACAGAGTTTCAGTGACCCGCCAATTGGCGGACTCCCTGTTCTGATGGCAGTCACCCCGGCACCTCTTGGCGGGCATGCCTTTTCAGGCCCCAAGCCACTCGAGGGTCCTAACCAGGGACGCCTCCCTGCTCGGCTAGGGAGCCCATTGTGGAGATCTGCTCACTCAGGGCAACTGGTCACCAGACGAGAGCACCCAGCAGATAAACCTCCTTGAGCTCCGAGCCATATACCTGGCCCTGATGGTCTTCTGTCGCCACCTGCGTCACCAGCCGGTGCTAGTCCAGATGGACAACCAGGTGGCAATGTTGTACATGAACAAACAGGGGGGCACAGGGTCTTGTACCATTTCTCAGGAGGCACTGGTCCTCTGCTCTTATGCAATCCAACATGGTATCCTCCTGCAGGCAATGTACCTGCCAGGCCAAGACAACCTGCTGGCCGACAGACTCAGCAGAGTTCTCCAGCTGTACGAGTGGCAGCTGGATCCCCAGTGTAGCCAATTGGCTTTTCTGGCTCTGAGGGGGAGCCCGTGATAGACCTTTTCGCCTGTCTGGACAACTTTGTTTCCCCTCTTTTTCTCCCGGCAGGCCCACCCCTGCAGGGTGGCAGCAGACGCATTCCTAGTCTCATGGTCGGAAGGCCTCATGTACACCTTCCCTCTGACACTGCTGATCACCAAGGCCTTGTTCAGGACCCTCAGTGACAGGGCCTCGCTTGTCCTGAGAGCTCCTTGATGGCCCAGGCAGCCATGGTTTTCACTGCTTCTACAGTTGATGGTGGAGGCCCCCATACCCTTGGGTACCGCCCCGGGGCTCCTATCTCAGGAGGGGGGTGCTGTCCTGCACTCCAATCTGGGGTCCCTGTCGCTGACAGCATGGCTGCTGAGAGGGTGACTGGCTCCTCTCAACCTTCTGGTTGAGGTGGAGGACATTCTGCTAGCCTCTCACAAGGCCTCTACTAGTAAGGTTTATGCCTTCAAATGGCGCAGGTTCTCCATTTGGTACGCTGAATACAGGGCTGATTCTTTCTCCTGCCTGGTGGCTTTGGTGTTACAGTACCTTCTCCACCTCTTGTCAGTCAGGGCTCAAGTCTACCGCCATCTGAGTGCCCTGGCAGCGCATCACCATCCGGTGGATGGTAAGCCCCTCTTGATCCAGCCGTTAGTGACCATTTCCTTCAGGGCCTGCTCTTATCGAAGCCCCCGGTTCGCCTGCCAGCAATCAAATGGAACCTCAATGTTGTGTTGAGGCAGCTCACTCGCCCACCCTTTGAGCTTCTGGCTACATGACATCTTCGCTACCTCTCTTGGAAGGTGGCTTTCCTGGTTGTGTTCACTTCCACTCGCAGCATTAGTGAGCTCCAGGCCTTAGTGGCAGAAGTGCCTTATACCAGGTTCTACAAGAAAAGTGTGGTGCTTTGCATGCACCCCAAATTCCTGCCGAAGGTAGTGTCGCCCTTCCATCTCAACCAGGAAGTGGTGCTTCCTACCGTCTTTCCAAGACCTCACTCCAGTCAAGCAGAGACGGACCTTCACACCTTGGACTATAAGAGGGCTTTGTCCTTCTGTATCCAACGCACTCAGGGCCACCGCAAAACTTCTCAGCTTTTCATCTTCTACGATCCCAGTACACTAGGGGGAGGCAGTGACCAAGCGTACGCTGTCCACTTGGGTGGCACACTGTATCGCCCTTGCTTATGAGCAGGTGAGGCTCCTGCTGGAAGGCCGCATCACGGCACTCCGTTTCATGGCCACGGCAGCATCAGTGGCTAACTTGTGCTCTGTCCCAATGGTGGACATCTGCCGGGCTGCCACCTGTTCTTCAGTCCATACCTTCATAGCTCATTACTGCCTGGAAAGAAAGTCCTGACGGGACAGTGCCTTCGGCCAGGCTGTGCTCTGTAACCTTTTCGGGGTTTAGGCAACTCCTACCCTCTGACCCTTCTGTGTTCAGGCTACCAGAGTGCTGGTTTCATCGGACACAGAGCTTCTACTGTGGTCTGTGTACATGGACTAAGTTGCTGCTGCTTGCGGCTCTCCGTGACGGAGCCCCTATATTTGCTTTGGGCTTTCGGTAGCCTGTAGCTGGGGAGTCCCATATGTGAGGACTGACTTCCTGCTTGTTCCCGGAGAAAGCGTAGTTACTCACCTGTAACAGGTGTTCTCCGGAGACAGCAGCAATCAGTCCTCATAACTCTCCCTCCTCCCCTTGGAGTTGCTCCTTTACCATCTTTTATTTTTGCTGCCTTTTAGCTGTGTCATCTGACTGAGCAAGATGGCACTGTTGGGTGGGAAGGGGATCATGCATGCTTTGTGGCATCTCCCAAAGGCTTTCTTTGAAAGCTGGGGGGATGCTTCCACTAGGGCTCCATCTGTGCCAATGTCACATATATGTGAGAACTGATTTCTGCTGTCCCCAGAAAACATCTGTTACAGGTGAGTAACTATGCTTTTTTCCCCCCAAACCTCATGTCTTGTTCTGTTATCTTAATGCTACATGGGACTGTCGTAAAACCTCCTTGCCTTTTGTCACATTTATTCCAAATAGCCTACATTTTCCGGCTTCTAAAAGAACTCTGTCCACCTGGATCTCTGGTTGGATTACTTTCACATATCAGACAGAGGGTTTCATTCCATCTCTGAAAGATTCTACAATAGCTAACCTCCGCTAAGTCTGTACGCAGTACATATGTAATTCTTTCACCAGACATTACTGTCTTAATTATTCATCTTCTGCTGATGCTGCCTTCGGATAGTCTGTTCCTTGCAACCTCCTATGCATGCAGACAGACAACTTTTCAAACCTGTCTTGAGAACACTCAGCAATAGTTATCACTGTAATGAAACATGCCTAAAATTGGCCAAATTGAACTAGTGGTTCCACAGAAACTAGTGGTTCCACAGAAACAAAGTCCCACCAAAAATGGCCCCAGTACCTTTCTATGAGAGGTGGTTTCAGCAGCTGCAGCATAAAAGTATTGATACATTGAAACACAGAGGTTAGGGAATTATTATTTTAAACTGCTACCCCCTTCTCGTCGTCTTTCTTCTCCTAGTCAGATACACATGCAGGTTAAAAGTAAGGCATGCTTCACATGGTTTTCCCATCACACACCCCCTGCTGCCACACCCTAATGGGCTTGCTCTTAGTGATTTGGGTGTGTGTTATTTTCTTTGCAGTGAATTCTGCTGTGAAATCTAATGAATAAAATATATACCGGTAGTTTTCCTTCTAGTAGCCTTGTATAGTGATAACTAATGATTAGACTGTTTTTTTTCCTGTTGGTTGCTATGCTGCTTCCCAGTTGTGGAGAAGCATTGCAATACCTGTTGCTTTGGTATGATGGTATCCTCTTGTTAAACTTTTAAATCTATCCTTTGAAATCTTTTGACAGTGGCATCAGATTGTATCAACAGAATGACTGGGAAATGTTCCATTCTGTTGTCCCTTCTCTCTCCCCCCTAGGTCAGAGAGACACGCACGCAGACACACACACACAGACGCGCAGACACACACATGGAAAGAATTACATGAGCCATGTTTCCACACATATCACTTTGGGCAGAGAGCGCTCAAAAATATTATATTCATCCCAGCACAGCATCTATCCCTTGGCTTTTTTGTGCTCATTGTGAAAGGTTTGTCAAACATGATGACAATAGATATTGGATAGTGATGAGATCTATTTGGTCATCTAATCACAGACACAGTTATTCTTCATGTAATGACATTTCTGAGAAGCAACGACTAGTGCAATATACTGTGTACAGTTAAGACTTATGGGGCCATGTTTACTAAACATTAGCATGTGCTGTCCATGTTATTCTTATGGACATGATAGCAAATATTGTGCTCTAACGTTTAGTAAATATAGCCCATGGTGAGAATGATGTATCCATATTTACTTTTGCATTGTTTGCTTATTTTACAGCCTTTTATCCCATTTGCTTGGCTGAAATTGGTATAGATTTTCTAATTTCTTGCCCAGTGGTTTTTGTTGCATTGGTACAACCTGCACTATCTATGAAAATGCAAACTAATTTTGTTCCAACCTCTGCACCATAAAGGCAGTATAAAATGAGAAATGTGGAGCTTGATTCCTGGCATACTTGATTTCAGTCCTTTGCTGTATGGATAATTCCGATCCATGTGAAAATGAGCTCTGCTTTTTGCCTATTTGAATTTCAAAATGAAGCCCATAGAGGTTTTAACAGTCACAAAGTCTAGATCATACACAGTGATACCTGAGTCTTAATGTTTCAGATCCTAGGTCCAAATAAATATTTTAGTCAATAAAGATTAAACAATCATTTGTATGTCAATAAACTGAGAATAGTTATGCACATTTTAAAATTATACACAATTATAGGCAAGTTTAATTTAATTGATATAAGTAGTTGACATCATTTGAACTTGAAAAAAGAAGTTCTATCAGCAGTCTAGTCACGAGCTTTTCTGTTGAGTGACATGACCCAATATACAGAGCTTGTTTTACTCTGTGTTCTCTACAAACTGGCAAATGTGAACAGTAGTCCACGAGAAATAAAAAACGTGAAAGTATCCATCTGTTTTTTTCAGGGAAATTCTGCCTTTCACCTTGCATAGCACTCACTACAGTGCTTTAAAATATAATTGGTGAAGACGGATATTGTCAAATGTAAAATGTAAATACATTTATTATTGTATTCTTAACATTTTTTTCTACTTTAGACAATTCTCAAAGAAGGCTTAGTCTAAACAATCTCGTAAACCACAGCTGAATACAGCTTGAAGTGAGTTTTAATACTTGTGAAAGAAAAAGCTTAAATGGTCACTGTCTTTCATGATCAATTCAACATTTCATCACACTGTACATAGCCTCTGCAATAATAGTATAGCAGTGTGAGATATAGAGTGTATAAAGGTCTTGGTTATCTTTCTCCCAAAGGGACTGATGAAAAACACATTAAAAGCCTCAGATCCTATCACTAATGCAACTAAATAACTGCAAAACGTATTTCAGCACTTTTTAAAGGAAGCACTCTTTAAAAAAAAAATAGCCACATCAATAATTTCTTACCTTTTCTAAGTTGTATTTAATTGACTATCATTTTCTATGACAATAAATGTTGACTGTCTAGAAAACAACATAATTCTTCAATGTAATGCTCTTGGTTGTCTTGCCATGGGTGAAATTTCATAGGGTGACAAATTAATGCATTATGTTGCACAGATACTTGGTTGAGAAACTAGACTCTGAAAGATGATGATCTGGGTATATGAATGCTATATTTAGCATGGTATCAGTGCACCCAGCCCAATTCCGCACCTTTTTCCTTCCTTGGATGGATGCAGAGTGCATGAGGGTTAGGATTAGGGACATGCTACGGCATTCCGATTTCAGTTCTTCCAGCAGGCTGCTCATGTCAGGTGGACCAGGCCTCTGTTGATTGGCTGCGAGCAGGCTTGGTTAGGAAGTTATCAGAAGGAATGCTGGATGATGCTTCTGGTCATGTACAAGTTCTTCCCTAATTCCTTTGTCACACTATACCCTTTCTATTGCTAACTGCAAGTTAGCCTGTTCCTCTTCTTTCAGCTATACACCATCTCACTGTTCGCCTAGGAGGTATGCAGTTGTGTGTATAGAGGGGGTGGCTTGGTCCCAGCAGTAAGTGGAGAGCTAGCATGGAAGCATACTGACTCTGTGGTCTGCTTGCATGTGAGTATGGAAGGCATTGAAGAGGGAGTTTGAACCTCTGCAAAGTAGGCAGGTTTTGGTTGTAGCCTCTAGAGCACCAGTAGCCAGGGCAGATGATGGCCTGAGAAAAGACATTTGTGGGTAGGCATCTCCTGTCCTAAGTGGGAAAGGGGGAGTGATTGGGTGAAGAATGGCCAAGTAGGATCAGGAGGGTTACTGAGGGAGAAATTCCTGGAGGTGGGAAAGGGGACTCTGCAGAATGGTGGCAGCACTCTTGGTGGCTCCTGAGTTTGGTGAATGCTTGCATCCCAGCCCCCTCCCCCCTTGCAAAGCATGGCATGTAAAACTCCGACAGTGGGCACTGGAGGAATTGGGGGATACAGTATGAGGTAACACCACAGGTGGTTGTGGGAGAATTGATGGTATAGGATGAGGTCTTTTGCTTGCTCAAGCTATTGGATAGCAAGTCATAAACATTGATGCCTTGGCATAATCTCCTGGGCAATAACAGCAACATTAGGTCATGTGGTTGCATCAGATTTTGGTCTTCCTATAATTGGTCCTAGTGGTGGTGTGAGGAGAACAAGGTGGTCCAAACTGGGGGGATAGCAAGCTTGGCCCTGTGGGACTTATATGTGCAAGGCAGCTGAAGTCAGATGTCTTTGAGTTCAGAGGGGGGTCAGGGGTCACAGTATGGACCATGGTGTAAGCAGAGGAGGAATGAGCACTCTTTGCTTGCAGAGTCGCTCATGTGAATTGTAGAACACTTTCCTGGGTGATCTGGAGCAACAATATATCTTTTGTTTTTATGCCCATTCGCCTCAGTGGAACTGCACAACAAGAAAACTGTATATATTGGTTTTAGCCCATGCCTTTCTCAGAAGTTCAGGGTGAGTTACATTCAGGTACAATAGTATTTTCTTTTCCTGAGAGGGTTTAGAATCTAAGTTTGTACCTGAGAGAGTGACCTGCTCAAGAAGAAAAGGAACAGTAGTGTGAGATTTGAACCTGGCTTCCCCAATTCTCAGCCTACTGCTCTAACCATTAGGTTGCTACTCTACTAGGCGCCAAGATTAGCCAATTCAGTGGAATGCTTGGAACAGCTTGAATTTGGCTGGTAACACAATTTCTGGTGCAGTCAACAGTGTGCATGAGTACAGACCAGTGCATGTATATGAGGTGAGCTTCAATCTAGAACTACAGTTGTTGTCAACATAATTGGCACCCTTGCAATTCAACCCCTTAATGTCCAATATCTCAAAAAAAAAAAAAAAAAAAGTGGCCGGTGAAATGGCTTTGGACTATATATGCACACATATTTAACATATGAAAGAATCAAATAAAACAAGAACAATTAAAAAAGGAAATAGTATAAAAACTGGGACATTGCCAGGACATGACATTGCTTGAGAAAGAGTTACGAAGTGACAAGGCTTGAAACACAGCGCAGTGTTGCAGTACCCGATTGAGGATTTGGGATCCGGACTTGGCAGTATGACTCGGCCGCACTTAACATGACCCTCAGCTAAGTACATATACAATTATGGGAGGAGATGAAGTTTGAGTACAAGTCTATGATTTTTGGATGCCAGTTGCTGATATTTTCATCTCGTCGTTTAAACTGCCGCTGACACAGAACAAGAGGAAAGATAAAGTGTTTGCGGGACATTGATCTCATTTGATATACAACTGTTTCTCAATCTTAGAGGAGTGGAGAGAGATTGAGGAAGTATTTCTGTGGGAACATTCTGGTGAGTGTTAACCTGTGTTGAAAAGCTGGATTCCATTTTTTTTTAAATTCTGATTAAAAAGGAGGACCCACTGCAGGAGGGTGTGAACTCTCATGGTGGGTGATCCGACAAAAAAAAGTTGGTATAATTTTTTTAAGATAGGCGCCAGAGTTAGGATTTTATTGGCTTTCACCTTAATTTGGGGATAATTTAGTGGTGAATTATTGAGGTATTATTTTCTTGTAGTTAGGACATGATTATTGGCATCCTTATAAACAATTCAAATCAGTTTGAACAGAAGAACCGCATTCCCATTGCAGTAAAGTTAGACGCACTTGTGATCAATTGTCAGTACTCACATGACTTGAATCAACCAATAAATGGTGACTCTAATGTTTAATATCGCCACATTCACTCCCTGTTCCATTTTCATAATGGTGAAGACAAGTGAGCTACCTGAGACCATCAGAAAAGCCATTATCACCAAATCAAACATTCATGAGCTGGAACAAATCGCAGTTGAAGAGTGGGAGTAACTACTAGCAGATAAATGGCTACAAGAAATGTTTGGAGGCTTTCATCACTGCCAAGGATTATGCGACCAAATATTAGTGAAGGGTGCCATTATTCCTGTCCAGGTCATATTTGTTTTTTTCTTAGAAATTACTACATCTAAGCTACACAGACATCTCTCTCTTTTGTTACATATCTTTGAACATACTATTAAAAAATTATGATGACATACAGTACAGTTGGAATATTTCAAATTATTTCTCAAGATATTGCATGCAACATACCTAAAATGCAAGAGTGTCAATAATGTTAACCACTGTATATACTTCTTTCCTCAAAATCAAATGGTGACAATAGTCAAATACATACTAATACAGTATATTAATAAAATATAATAAAATGCCCTTGCAAAAATCTTCATATCCTTGTACATTTTTACACTTTATCTAAAAAATATAATTCAGAATACATTAAGGTAGGAGTTTCACTGATCTATGCAATGTATTCTACACATTCAACATGAAAGAACAATTATAGAAATATAAAAAATATATAATTTAGAGTAAGAAACCAAATAGTTTTGACTGCTTACGGCAAGGTTGTTTTAGCAAATCCAAATTAGCTCAATTTCCAAAAATTGTCTTAAGGTCCACAGTAAGTGAAACTGAACCCACAGTTGATTTGAATACTTCTAAATGAAGTCTCAAACTGTTTTATGGAATGAATATCTGTACAACTTGAGCTTTATTCAGTTTTGTTGGAGACTGATGAATTTGGTACTCATATTCTTTCTGCATACAAAGTTTTTGACACCGCCTCACAAATTTCTGCCTCTGCTGTTGATGCCAGGAGACACGTGTGTTTAAGTGCCTCTAGACTTACAGAGGGTGCCCATGCTATGATGAATAATTCCCCTTTTCAATTGATAACCTGTTTAAGGAGAATGTCAAAGAAACAGTTGACTCCAATTATACTACTCTTTAGGGTCTCTGCACTAGTCTTAAAGCACACATCCCCTAGATTGATGAATGCAGCTCAATACAGATTTGAAACCAGACTTCCTTACCCTTTGCAAGGCAGGTGCAGGAGGCCCAGTTGCAAACAAGGTAGGCCACATTAAAGAATGATGTCATGATACTGCCCTGAGTCCATTACACTTACCCTCTCTCAGGAATACTTATTCAGTGACATGCTTTGCTGAGGTTATTTATAACCAATTGGCTAAAGAGCTCAAGTTTAAATGTATTTTAGGACCAACCTTTCTTTTCTAGGCCGTTCCCTCAGCTGATTCGGTCTCCTCTAGCTATAGTGCCTAAGAAAAAGCTGGGCATGTTAACATAAAATTGTGATTCTGTTTTTCAGATTCATATTCCATTCTTGAGAGAGGCAGGCTGATTTTTTAAGGCTTTCATCCTACTTTGTGTTGTGGGATAAGGCTTTGATGAATGAGCCCCATTGTGCTAACATCTTTGAAAACTCCTTCTACTTACCCAGTTTCAGTATCGTAGGTAAAAGTAAATTTTCATTTTAACTGCTGCACTTATCCTTAATTTAGCTTCATGCAGGCCTCATGCAGAGGCAGCTTCTAAGTCCTAAGACTAGTTTTCTCTGAACATGGCCTTGTATTCAACCAGGTTCTTTTCCTAAACTTGAAACAAAGCTCCCAGAGCCTCTTACTTGACCTGTTTGTGTGTTTGATTTGTGATATCTATAAGCAAGGGTTTTTTCTTATGTCTGTCTGATTTTAACGAAGCTCAGAATGATGCACAATTTATGCAACTGGAGTGCTCCCGTGCAACATACTTTATTGAACAGTAAAGAGGGCATGCTCATAAAATGCAGAAGGGGCACTCTAATTGTGACAAGGTGAGGGGATTGAGTCTTGATTCTGTTGCTTTCTGTGCTCTATGATAGTTTTCCCTACCTTTGTTGAAGTTATTAATGAGTGGTCCCCCAGGAACTAATACCACCCCTGATTAAAGCTTATCTACTATCAGGTGAAAAAGAGTTGACTAGTCCAGTAATGGACTCTAATATTGAGGTTCTGAATTCATTCAAATAATTGGATGCATTTGTCCTCGATATATATCAGCCAGCTGCTGTACTTGTTTCAGTGCTCTGGTTGCGAATAGAGACTGGATCCTTAAAATGTACTTTAAGAAGAGGTCTGCAACTTTCTGTTGCTTTTCAGTTTCTGTATTTCCAGATATTGCGAGGGAGACACAAAAGCGTCGTTAACAGTTTTTGTTACTTAAAGCTGGGGTGTCACAACTGGGGTACTAGTTTTCACGCAAGATTTACTTATAAATGTTTGATATTGTTTAAATCAGTGAGAGATGTATTTTTTCAGTCGAGTGATTGTTACTTAATGCCAAGTTACCTGTGTCATCAAATACCATTGGTTTAACTGAGGTCACATAACCGTGTTGGTAATGTAATATGCCTTGGGCCGCTTAACAACCATCTTTTCATTCATTTTTTCCTTGATGCATTTAGGATTTTTTACCTCCTTCCTGATTTTTTTTTCTTTACAGACTCCCCTTCGTATTGTGGACTACAAGAGAACTCTAGGAATATTCTTTTTAGTAATTTTTTCCTTTACTGGCATATTTATCCGTTTCAGAGTTTCTCTTTTTCTGCAATAGACTTTGTTTTGATTGTAATATGAAAGTCAGTAAAGATAAACAAAAAAAAAGGAATCGTCCGACCAGGATATATTTCGTTATTAGGGAAGCATCAATAGCGCATCCATCTTTGGATTGGTTATGCAAAAAAAATCCCAATATCTAAACTATGCCCTTTGCATATGCATAGGCTTCTTAATTAGCTGCATAAAAGCATGAGCATTGATTCTGGTAAAAACTCCCAAATTTTATATTTTCAAATATATTAGATCTTCTTACACTAGGGCAGAGGTGCACAAGTTCAGTTTTTGAGGGGCTGCAAAGAGACCAGGTTTTCAGGATATCCCTAATTGAGTACAAGATTAGTTATGTGTGGGGTTTCTTAGGACGTTTACATTTTTTAATGTATTTCTAGCCCCCTTTTTGATATTAATACAAGGTTTAGGGATCACTATCCTTGCCTATGCTGATGACATTTGGCTATTTTTCAGCTGTGACCCAAACATCCTGACAACACAGTTGAATCTTTGCTTGGAAATGTCTTCAAACTTGTTAGAAGCTAACAAACTCTGTTGAACAGGGACAAAACAAAAGCCATCTGGTTTTCAAATTGTGAGAGACTGCCAGCAGTCATCCCCATGATTTGCAATTTGCCTCTAGATTTACAGGAAGATGTGAAAGTGTTAGATATTATGCTTGACCTCACCTTACATTATTAAGTATGTTTCTTCCTTAGTATGAATTTCTTTTATTTCACTGCACCAAATTAGGTCAGTTAGATCTCTCATTGGGAAAAAGGTCAACAATGTTTAATTCATGCTCTCATTTTTAATTGAATTGATTATTGTAATTTCCTGTTGGAAGGCACGGGGGAGGGGTACACTGTTGAAAAGAATGAAACTATTCAAAATGCCTCAGGTTGCTTTATGGCATTAGTCAGTACACCTATGTTTTTCATACCTTTTACTGTGCGAACAGAACTAGCTCTCGGCATTTTATACCGATTATCCTTGTTATCTAGCATCACTCTTGATACCTCTTTTGTTTTCTCACCCAACCAAAAACCCCTAGCATTGTACCTTTAGCAATTAGAAGTCACACTGTTGACAGCTTATCCATAGGGTGAAGCTATGGCCTTTCGAGGGACTAAGGGACCTATTCCAGTTAGATAATCAAGATCGTTATAGCTACGTGCAACTTCATCATTTCCTGTCTCAGAATGAAGTGCAATGGGACCTAAAGAAGGATAGGACTTGGTTTGAGGCGGCGTGCACTGGGATGGTGGGCAAGAAGGGAATAATCTTGCAGTTCTACCGGAGAATAGGCCTAGATGGGGCCCATAAATCGGCTTATAGGGGGAAATGGGAGAGGGATTTGGAAGTAGAATGGGAGGAGGACGAATGGGACTGAATCTCCTTGGGTATTGCCAAGATGTCGGTGGCAGCTAACCTGGTGGAAAATGGTTATAAGCTGCTATTGAGGTGTTCTCTTATCCCTGATCGACTATACAGGACAGGTGTCCAACAGATCACTGAATGTTGGCGTAGCTGGGGGGGGAATGCAGGATGTTGTATCATATGTGGTGGGAATATAAGGAAGTACAATACTATTGGGGCCTGGTGGGGGTGCAGCTGAACAGGCATCTGGCGACTATCTTATTATTTCATGACATGGGGACGGTACCCAGGCAGTTGCGGGGGGTAATTCAGCACTGTATTGTGGCTGCATGCTGTGAGATAGTGGCATATTGGGCCCATCCAGCCATGCCGGGGATAGAGGGATTCCTCAGAAGGTTATGCTGTCTCTATGCGATGCATTCCATGACAGCTCTCAAGTGAGGGTGAGAAGAACAGGTAAAGAGTCAATGGGCAGGTGGTTGGAGAAGTGGAGGAAGGACACCTGAGGGAGGGACTTGAGCTCCAGATGGGAGGGGAGCTTTAGCAAGCTCACTTGTGTGCAGACTCTCTATGTATGGCCTCATTAGCAGGAGGGGAGTTGGGGGGGGGGGTGAGGATACATATATATATGAAAACTTATGGTGGTGGTGTTGGCCCCTATTGGGCATTGTATTGTAGAATTGGAATTTGTTCAATAAAAATGGTAAATAAAAAAGTAGTCACGACGTTTGTATGACATCCATTTTGTATTTGTTCCCTCTACTATGGAATAGACCCCCCCCCCCTGATTTTGGATTGGAAAGTAATCATAGCAGATTTAAAAGAACCTTAAAGACTTGTCTGTTTGCACAAGCATTAGTAACTTGTGTTGAATATTTGATTTGTAACTTAGAGACCTGTTTACTAAAGGATTTTCCCATTTGTGTCTGTGGAGAAAATACTTAGTATTTTATGTTCCCTGTAAAAAAAACATTATATGTTCCCTGTAAAAAAAAAAAAATAGTTATCTCCAAGTTATAATGCCCTGTTCAATGTAATTTCAGTTTGTTCAATGTAAACCGCACTGATGCAGAATAGCGCGGTATATAAGAGAATGTAAATAAATAAAAATAAATAAACAGGGCCCTTTGTCTGTATTCCTGGCATAGCCAGTTCTGTATGGTCTATGTTGTCGTTCATCTACCTTTTGTTGCAGGTTGGGGGGAGGTTTGGGGTATTTAAGTGATATATTGTACATAGAAACATGATGGCAGAAAAAGACCACATGGCCTATCTAGTCTGCCCTTCTATATCAACCACTACAACAGTCCCCTTTTTTCCTTTAGAGATTCTCTGTGTTTGTCCCATGCTTTTTTGAATTCAGATACTGTCCTCATTTCTACCACCTCCACTGGGAGACTATTCCACACATCTACCACTCTTTCTGTAAAGAATTATTTCCGCATATTACTCCTGAGTCTATCCCCTTTCACTCTCATCCTATGTCCCCTCGTAACAGAGCTTGCTTTCAATCAAAAGAGGTTCTCCTCCTGTGCATTTGTGCCACAAAGGTATTTAAATGTCTCAATCATATTACCTTTATCCCATCTTTCCTCTAAAGTATACATATACATGGAGTGGAGGCCTGGTGGGGGTAAAGTATACATACATGGAGTGGAGGAGTGGCCTAGTGGTTGGGGCAAGGTACCTCGGGCCGGAAGGTCGGGGGTTCAAATCCCTAGAGGATAGCAAAAGGACTGGGGTTTCTAGTCCCACAGGTGCTCCTTGTGGTCTTGGGCAAACCACTTAACCCTCCATGCCCATGTACCCTGTAAAATAGTTATCTCCAAGTTATAATGCCCTGTTCAATGTAATTTCAGTTTATTCAATGTAAACTGCCTTGATATCATGAAAGGCGGTATATAAGAAATGTTAAATAAATAAATAAATAAAATTAAGATCCTTAAGTCTGTCCTCATATGCTTTATTACGAAGACCACTAACCATTTTAGTAGCCACCCTCTGCACAGATTCCAATCTGTTAATATCCTTTTGAAGGTGTGGTCTCCAGAATTGCACACAATACTCCAAATGAGGTTGCAGCAACGATTTATACAGAGGCACTATCACCTCCGTTTTTCTGATGGCCATTCCTCTCCCTATGCATGTAAGCGTCGTTCTAGTTTTCACCGTCGCCTTTTCTACCTGTTTAGCTACTTTGAGATCATTAGACACAATCACACCTAGGTCCCGCTCTTCTTTTGTAGACAGAATTACTTCACCCCCTATACCAGTACTGGAGTTGGCCACCCCCTGCCCCATACTATATCGCTCCCTTGGATTGCTGCAACCCAAATGCATGACCTTGCATTTTTTAGCATCAGTGTGTTAGTATTGTCCTGAACTCTGATTTTTGTCTGTCCCATTTGTATTTTGACATTCTTTGTATCATTTTTATTATGAACACTTTGATGTCTCATTTAGCTAAGAGGAGGTATATCAGATTTATTAAAAATTGAATATGCATGAGATAAATATGCATACATTGGAGGCAGTAAACATGCAGCTCTGTCTTGTACATATTCATTAGAGATATGCTGAAACTTGGTCTGTTTGTTGCTCTTGAGGACTGAACTTATGCACCTCTATACTAGGAGATATGGTCTCTCCAGCAGTACATAAAATATATGCTGTATCATATACACCATCTTTTGTTTAATTACCCTAAGGACATGATAAAACAAAAAAACGTGTTCAAATTATTTATTTATTTAACACATTTTTCTATACCGCCTTTGTCCAAAGCGGTTCACAATGAACAACATAACAATTACATAAGAATCATTTTTACATTAAACAAGGGAGGTCAACTTGAGATAAATATGGGGTTAACTGAGGAAAGATATAAATTAAGACCTTAGAGAGGCAGATATTGCACACGGGGAGGGTGAGGTGCAAGAGAGATCTGAGCGGTCAGGGGGGTAGGTTTTGCTAATTGAGATTAAGTAATGTCATTGAGTCCATAGTATTCAATGAAGAGATGTGTTTTGAGTGATTTTTTTAGTTCTCTAATGGATTTTGCTGCTCTTATGTTTTCTTTTAGTGAATTTCATAATGATGGAGCGTAAAGGGAGAATGCTCTGTTACTGGTTTGTTGTGTTTTGGTCTTGAGTGAATGAATCTTCAGTAGGTTCTGATTGTTAGATCTTCTTGGTCTTGTGTGTGTTGAGGTGATTAGCTCTGTGAGGCAGGGCGCAGAGAAATTGTGCAGGATTTTGAACGTGATGGTGATGGATTTGTAATTAATTTGTAAATTAATCCTGTTGCCTCCTTCAGTTGTTAGGATTCAGTATCTATCAGCTGAATATTAGGAATACTTTTTTGTCAAGAAGATTGAATGAACAGTTATTAAGATCCAGTTGCAATCCTCATCAAAATCATGAGGTAACCTACACAGAACTCCACATACCCTGGCTCTTAAGTGAGTTTCATGGACTGTCATGGTATGTGCAAAACTAAATCAAAACAAAGAAAACCCTTAGATAAGCCCCAAAATATTCATACATTTCACTCTAAAGCTGAAATCAATAAGGCACTCCTGCACTTAACAAACAAGGCTACTGCCAATTACACAAATGTCTTATCTGAAGGGAGAAAAAGACCTCAGGACGGCTATTCCTCCCTCTGTGTGGCAAACTTAATTTGCATAGGGGAATTCAGAACTCTCACATCACTGGTCTTAAAAACAACTCCCTTTGAAATCAAGGCCCAAACTTAGCTTAATCGGCTTTATTTTTTTATCTTAAAAAAAGTACTTTTTTAAACAATTTACAGTTTTCTTTATAGTATTTCTTAGAAACATTTATAATAGTAATAAAGAGGTCATTGTGTATCCAACTATGAAATACTATTCTCCTTCTGTACACTGACCAACTTTCATTTGGGTCAACTGACTTAAAAAAAACCAGACCCTGTAACAAAACAAATGCACAAGTGACTATATATAGTTTACAGTACAAAATATTAAGCAAAAAGCTCACTTATCTTGTCTAAGTTCACCAAACTCCCATTTCTCATAAGCCATCGTCGCCCAACAAAGATCTTCGTTTCTCCTGTATCAGGCTTCTTCAGGGACGATGTACTTTACTGCAGACGATAAATAAAGGAAGCGGCTTCAGCGTCTGATGCAACAAGATTTTGAATACCCAACTATCAATCAGGGAGCTGTACTTGTGAACACATCACTTTGAAGGAGGTGTCGCTTATTAAATTGACCAACTTGCCTTAGCTAAATTACTACTATCCAATAAGCACTAATATTGAAACTACTGAAAAAACAAAGTATTTAGATACCTAGGCATCCAAAAAGAAGTAGGAATGTGAGGTTGCACCCTATAGCCTGTCCTGTCAAAATATGCCGCTGCTATCTCTTTAATATGTGATACACCTAAAAAAAGATGCTCCATTAAGTTTTATCATTCAAACTCATAGGTTCAAGGGTGTCCAATCTCACGTTGCAATAGCAATTTAACATGGTCACCTCTCCGTACATTTTGTGGAACATGTTCCAAAACCATGCAAATCAGATCTTCAAAGGCGTGATTCCATTGACTGCAATGTTTCACAAGGGATGTCTCTCTTCTCATTTTTCATAAACTATACTTATGTTCTGCTAAACGTGTCCGTAGAGGCCTAGTAGTTTTCCCAATGCATAGCTTCAAACAAGGGCATTTCAGGACATACACAACATAGTCAGTCATATATGTTGACATGTTCTTAAAAAATAAGTTTTATGGTTAAAGAAAAAAGAATTATCATCCATAACGCTACAAAAAGAGTGTTTTCCTCATTTAACATGACCTAATATTTCAGCTGAGTCAGTCATTTTAGGGACAGCTGAACAAAGTTGATCTCTCAAACTACTTCTTCTATTATAAACTATGCGAGGTTGAAGACTAGTTAATCTGGGATGAGCTAAAAGAATCTTCCATCGTCGTCTAATAGACTTGGCCAGACGTTGAGACAGACCAGAATATTGGATCACACATGTTACCAATGATGTTGAAGCACTAGCTAATTCAGACTGTGCACTATGAATTGGTAACAGCAACCATTCTCTGTGGTTAAATCGAGTTCACTTATAAACTTTCCTTAAAACGAAATCAGGATAACCATGATCACGGAAGTTATCTAACATCTTCTCATTTTGTATTTTAAACTCAGCCTCAGATGAACAAATACGTTGACGTCGTAATAATTGTGCATAGGGAAGACTTTTCTTCAAATGATCTGGATTGTAACTTGAATAATGCAACAGAGTATTTTTGTCTGTTGGTCTAGAAAAAACTGTAGTAGAAAACCCAGTATCTATCTTTTGCACGCTTACATCCAAAAAATAGATCGAAGATTCATGGCTGGACATCTCAAATTTATTATTAGAGTTACACTGATTCAGATATTCAAAAAAGGCTGAGCTGAGTGTAAGAACCCTCCAACATCAAAAAAAGTCTTTTTCTCCCTTCAGATAAGACATTTGAGTAATTGGCTGTAGCCTTGTTTATTAAGTGCAAGAGTGTGTTATTGATTTCAGATTTAGAGTGAAATATATGAATATTTTAGGGTTTATCTAAGGGTTTTCTTTGTTTTGATTTAGTATTCCTTAGTGTGGTGTTTTTTGATTGATCAATGTGCAAAGCTAACCCATTTGGAGAAACTGCCCCAAAAAGTAGCAGTTAAAACCCTAATCACCTTATGGGACAGACTAGATAGGCCAAATTTTGAGACATGGAGTATATCCAAATTTGAATCCCTTTTTTAAAAAATGATATATTGTATTATTTTTTGAACTTTTTGTATTAGTAAACAAAAAGTTGAAGCTACATTAGTTGAACACTGTACTCAATTTCGTCACACTTTATAGAATCTTCACTGTATGGTGATTGAAAGTATTCAGGAGGACATCCAAGGGGGTGACCAGGGGAATTAGTGCAGTGGGAACAACGGTAGATTTATACACTGAATACTCTGGAGCCTAATGACCGTAAACATTTGATAGAATGGGGAGTGTTTTTGTAGTGGTTTTTTGAAATGAGCCTTTTGGATTTTCTTACTTGTTGAGGAAATCCCTCCTCCTGCAAGCCTATTGGCTTTCTTTTGGTGTGCTAGAGTTTAAACGTGAGTGTGAAGTCAGACATCGGTGATAGGAGTTGGAAATGGAGAAGCCCCTGATGCATCTATATAGGATAACAAAGCTCTCTCCGAGGACAAGAGAATTTCAACTTTCCTACAGATAAGTGATACTAATGCTTTTTATATAGCAAGGTTCTGCATAATGTGGGATTCTGTTTTGCTTTTGTAGTTTTGATGTTTAAAAATTAAAATACCCAAAAAAGATTTGTTAAGAAATACAGAGTGAAACAAGATATATAAAAATCAATAGTCGTCTTTATCTATTATTGTGGATGCCTTTTTATGAGGCGTTTTTTTTTTCTGACCAATGATGTAGGTGTCAATACGCTGTCCCCTCTGGTAAAGGATTTCCTCTGGTGCTGTATTGAGGGACTAGATACAAAGTAACACTGAGATTTTTTTTCTCCTCCTAATAGTGATTGTTTCGTTGTAAGTGCACTCAGGAGAATTTTTCTAGGGGGTAAGGCTACGCTATTATATGATATCAGACTTGCACAAATTTAGTCCAGATGCAGGAGCCACCTCCGATCTTGAGGTATCAGGGAAGAGATGGAAAGGTTGGCTTGTAAAGGAGGGTAGGCAGTAAAAAGACACGAATGCAGCAACATGAGGCGGGGCTAAATTAGATAAAAAATTTATTTTTTATTTAGGTACAAATGAATTACTGCACTCCAGGATATTTTAATGCAGGATGTTTTTGTTTGTTACCAGCAAGCAGGAATGAATCGGGCACGCAGCTGTGTGATGATATCTGACAAGGCTGGGATAGAACTGCTCGCTCACAGCTGAGAACTTAGTATTCTCCAGGACCAAGCAGGAAGTGAATCCTCACATATGGGTGACGTCATGTGTGTCGGTGAGAGAACTTAATTTCTTGCACCGATCACACTTTTTGAACCCACTGGCAGCCATCGGGGGAAAAAGGGCCCCTGCAAGGTCAAAAGACCGGGCTGCCAGTGAAAACACAAAAAGAGCGCGAACACTAGTCACTAAGGACAAAAAACGAAAATCAAAACTCCAGACTCGATATCGAGGCACTGAGCCCAGATGGGAAGGGGAACTGGCGTCGAACCGGATAAGACAATGCGAAAATCGCAGAAAAAAAATCAACTTTTCCTGGGTGACACGAACTCACGTCCGTCGGGATCCGCGGAAAAAGAAAGACTGAGCAAGATGGCACCCTTGGGTGGGAAGGGGACTGCGCATGCACACTGCATTCCTAAAGGCTTTCCTTGAAAGCTGGGGAAATGCTCCGCACCGTGCGGAGCATTTCCCCAGCTTTCAAGGAAAGCCTTTAGGAATGCAGTGTGCATGCGCAGTCCCCTTCCCACCCAAGGGTGCCATCTTGCTCAGTCTTTCTTTTTCCGCGGATCCCGACGGACGTGAGTTCGTGTCACCCAGGAAAAGTTGATTTTTTTTCTGCGATTTTCGCATTGTCTTATCCGGTTCGACGCCAGTTCCCCTTCCCATCTGGGCTCAGTGCCTCGATATCGAGTCTGGAGTTTTGATTTTCGTTTTTTGTCCTTAGTGACTAGTGTTCGCGCTCTTTTTGTGTTTTCACTGGCAGCCCGGTCTTTTGACCTTGCAGGGGCCCTTTTTCCCCCGATGGCTGCCAGTGGGTTCAAAAAGTGTGATCGGTGCAAGAAATTAAGGTCTCTCACCGACACACATGACTGCTGCCTCCGATGCCTTGGGCCCGACCATCACCCGCTGGCCTGTGGCCCGTGCGGCAAAATGTCGTCGAAGGCGCTTCGGAGCCGTCAGCAACAACGTGAGAGAACTTTCTCAGACTCCGCGTCCGGCCGGGCCCGGACTTCGTCAGAGGCCTCGACATCTTGGGAGTCCGACCACAAGCGCCGTCGGGGTTCCTCTGAAAGGGAGTCTCCCACCCGGGAGCACAGAAGGAAGAAAAAGCTTGCGAGGGTGGCGTCGGTGGAGGCTCCTGGTTCCTCGCCACCCCATGCTCTCGGAGTTGGAGAGGCCTTCCAAGCTACCTCGTGTGGAGCCGGAGTCCCCGAGTCACATAAGTGCAGTTGTCCTCGTGGACTCTCCTCCGGGGGAGCCGACTTCGGGCCCGACAACGTCGGGGCCCGAGTCGGGGGCTGCTGAGTCTCCTGAGCTTGGACTCAGGTTGACGGCCTTGGAGAGCAGCTAGGCTGCCTTCATGGAACAGCACCGGGTGCTGATTGGCGGTCTGACCAGTGCATCTGCCCCGACCACCGGGACCTCGACGTCTAAGTCGACCCCGGAGACTGAGTCGATCCTCAGTCAAGGTCCCCCTCGACCTCCCGTGTGGGGCCGAGGTCATCGACGCCGATACTCTCGGCATCGGGGTGGGTGGTACCGAGGCCTACATGGCCGGAGCCGCTCTATTCCTCCTCAGAGGAGTTGGAGTGGGAGACGGAGGACAAGGAGTCCCCGGACACCTTCCAGACCCGGTGCATCCCCTTGGACTAACCGGAGTCCGAGCCTCGGAGACGGTCCCCCCCCCCCCCCCCCGGAGGATACCCGATTCTTGGACTTCGTGAGGGACATGGCCAAAGCTTTGGCCTGCCCTGCGGACGCCGAGAAGGAGCCTCGAGCCGAGGAGATCGATGCCCTCCAGTATGATTTTCCTCCGAAGGAAGCCTTTAGTGTACCGGTTCCTCCGATGCTGGAATGGCTGCTCTTCCGTATATGGGAGGCACCAGCCTCGACGCCGGTTCTTAGCAAATGGGTCGATTCCATTTATTGAGTCCGTAAGAGCCCTGAGTTCCAAAAGGCACAGCTACCGCACCACTCCATGGTTGTGGAATTGGCCATGCACCATCTGAAGAGTCAGAAGATGCACTCCTTGGTGCCCCCCGGCCGGGAAGCCAGAACCTGAATGCCCATGGTAGAAAATGCTTCCAGGGCTCTATGCTATCTTGCCATGTCCAGACCTACCAGCTGTACATGAGAATGTACCTACGAGACCTGGCAAAGGAGATTGCCAGGTTCTCAGCTGGCCTCTCCGAGGAACCTTTGCAGAGGTTCAAGGCTTTGTCAACAGGGATTCAAGAGTGCTTGAAGTTTATCTTTCGAGCAGCCTATAATGGCTTCGAGGCTTCGGGCCCGGGTAGCCACGGCCGGCATCAGTGCACGCCGTCAGGCCTGGCTACAGTCATCAGACCTGGAGCCATGGGTGCAGGACAAGATGGTCGATGTCCCTTGCCGAGGTGAAAACCTTTTCGGTAACTCCATGACTGAAAAGGCTGCAGAAATCGAGACTGAGACTCTCACCAGGACAAGGCTGTCCAGGAAGACTTCTGCCCCTGCTCGGGAAAGAAGCCCTTTTTCCCGAGGAAGGGTGCTGCCTACAAATTCTACCCTCAATACAAGGCCTCTCCAGCTGCCCAACAGCTCCGGCTCCTGCACTGCAGGGAGCGGGGTTTTGACTCCACAGCATAGCCTCTTCTCTACAGCTGGCTCCACTCAGCACAGGAGGTTGGCTGACCCTGTACTCCTACAGGTGGCCAGCCATCACAGGGGATACCTGGGTACTGAGCATTGTCCAGAAGGGCTACTTGCTCCAATTCCACCAGGTACCACCCTCCTACCGTCCAGGGGAGCCTCCAAGACTCCCTCTGCACAGAAACCTCCTCCTTGAGGAGTTGACAAGTCTTCTAAAGGAACAGGCGGTGGAACCGGTGCTTCACCACCTGAAAGGGCAAGGCTTCTACTCAAGGTACTTCCTGGTACCAAAAAGGACAGGAGGCCTCCGGCCTATCCTAGACTTGCAAAACTTAAACAAGTTTCTGGAGAGGGAAAAGTTCAAGATGCTTACCCTCGGGATACTGCTGCCCTACCTCCAGCAGGGAGATGCTCCTTAGACCTAAAGGATGTTTATACTCACATCCTCATCCTTCCAGACCACAGACAATATCTCAGATTTGTGGTGGGAGGAAACCATTTCCAGTACAGAGTACTTCCCTTTGGCCTAACATCCGCCCCAGGGTCTTCACCAAATGCCTGGCGGTGCTGGCGGCCTATCTCAGGAATCAGGGAATTTTTGTCTTCCCATACCTGGACAACTGGCTCATCAGGGACCAGTCTCTCCAGGAGGCCAGACAAGCCACTCTTCGCACTGTCTCTCTTCTTCAACATCTGGGCTTTGCCATAAACTACACAAAGTCCACTTTGCTCCCCTCACAGAACCTAGAGTTTACAGGGGCAAGATTAGACACCCTGCAGGCAAGAGCTTACTTGCCAAAGGACAGGGCCCACAGACTGATGGACTTGGCCAACCAATTCTAAAGCAATTCTCAGGTCTCCGCCAGGCACTTCCTGCGGCTCCTGGGCCATATGACATCCACGGTACATGTGACTCCGAATGCCCATCTGCATATGCGGGCTGCTCAGTGGTGCCTCAGAGCTCAGTGGGCACAGGCCACAGGCGACCTCCGAGACAGAGTAAAGGGGTCCAAACCACTTTTGGACTCCTTGCAGTGGTGGCTACATCTCCCGAACTTTCTGAGGGGGTACCTTTTCAGGCCCCAGCACACACAAGGGTGCTGACGACCGATGCTTCCTTAAAGGGCTGGGGGGCACATTGCCAGGGCACGTGCACTCAAGGCCTCTGGTCTCCTCGGGAGGCCACACAGCAGATCAGTCTTTTGGAGCTGCGAGCAATCCGCTTGGCTCTACAGACTTTTTCTCATGCCCTCTCTCACCAGTCTGTCTTAGTTCAGACAGACAATCAGGTAGCAATGTTCTATGTCAACAAGCAAGGGGACACAGGGTCCAGACTCCTATATCAGGAGCAGGGCCGGCCCGTCCATTGAGCAAGAATGTTTTTTACACAGGACCCCGCGTTTCAGGGAGCCCCGCACAGAAAACATCTTGCATCAGCGATTAGCCCAGCTAGATTTAAAAAAAAACACAAACCGGCTGCTGCTGCAGCTGCCACCGTGGCAGCGGCAGAATTGAGCACCCCGCAGGGCCCCTCCCTGCCCTACAGAATCCTCCTTTCAGCATCAACTCCCTCAGCGTCGGCTGCCAGAGCCGCGAAGGGAGACCTTCTCCTTTCGCGGCTCTGTTAATCCCGCCGCGGGGCTGATGGGAAACCGCCGCGGGGCTGATGGGATTTCCCATCAGCCCCGCGGCGGAATTAACAGAGCCGTGAGAGGAGAAGCTCTCCCTTCGCGGCTCTGAAAAGCCCGCGCTTTGGGAGCTGATACTGAAAGGAGGACTGTCTAGGGCAGGGGGGGCCCCACGGGGTGCTTGATTCTGCCGCTGCCACGGCAGCAGCGGCAGCAACAGCCGGTTTGTGTTTTTTTATTATCTAGCTGGGCTGATGGGGGGGAGGGGGTTAGGACTGGTAATGGGCTATGGGGTGGGGATAAGACTGTAGGGGGGCTGATGGGGGGGTTAGGATTGGTAATAGGCTATGGGGGGTTAGGAAAGGTAATGGACTATGGGGTTGCTAGGACTGGAAATGGGGTTATGGGGGGGTTAGGACTGGTAATGGGCTATGGGGGTGGGGGGCTAAGACTGGAAATGGGCTTATGGGGGGGTAGGACTGGAAGTGGGCTGATGGGGGGTTAGGATTGGTAATGGGCTATTGGAGGCTAAGACTAAAAATGGGGGTTAGGACTGGAAGTGGGCTGATGGGGGGGTTAGGACTGGTAATGGGCTATGGGGGGTCTAGGACTGGAAATGGGCTGATGGGGGTTTAGGACTGGTAATGGGCTAGGACTGGAAATGGGCTGATGGGGGGGTTAGGACTGGTAATGGGCTATGTGTGGCTAAGATTGAAAATGGGGTGATGGGGGGTTAGGACTGGAAGTGGGCTGGTGGGGGGGGGGCTTAGGACTGGTAATGGGTTGTGGGGGGGCTTAGTAATGGACTATGGAGGGGCTAGGACTGGTAATGTGCTGGGGGGTTTGCTAGGACTGGAAATGGGCTGAGTGGAAGTGGGGCTTAAACTGCAAATAGCTGATGGGGAGGGGGCTTGGAATGGAAATGGGCTGTGAGGGGAGGGAGCTAGGACTGGAAATGGGCTGAGTGGGGGGGGGGCTAGGACAGGAAATGGGCTGATGGAGGGGCTAGGACAGGTTTGGAAATGGGCTTTTGGGGGTGCTAAGATTGGAAATGGGCTGTAATGGGGGCTTGAATTGAAATTTTATTTTTATTTATTTTATTTAGACAGTTTTTGTATACTGCCTTATCCTTCAATCAAAGCGGTCACAGCACAATTGGGGGAAACATTTAGCACGCAGGGATATGAGACACATACACTAATACTTACAGGGAGCATGGGCAATGGAGGGTTAAGTGGCTTGCCCAAGAACACAAGGAGCATCTGTGGGACTAGAAACCCCAGTCCTTCCGGCCCAAGGTTGCTGTCCTCTAGTGGGATTTGAACCCCGACCTTCCGGCCTGAAGTACCTTGCCCCAACCACTAGGCTACTCCTCCCATGGAAATGGACTCATGGAGGGGCTAGAACTGGAAGTAGACTTATGGAGGGCTTGGATTGGAAATGGGCTGAGTGGAGGGGAGCTAGGATTTGACATGAGCTGATGGTGGGGCTAGGAAAAGACTAGAAATGGGCTGATGGGGGCTGGGATTGGAAATGAGCTGATGGAGGGACTCGGATAGGACTGGAAATGGATGGGGGAGCTAGGACTGGAAATGGGCTGATAGTGGGGCTAGGATAGGATTGGAAATGGGCTGATGGGAGCTAGGACTGGAAATGGGCTGATGCAGGGACTAGAAGGGAGCGGATGCTGGATGGGGCTGGAACTAGAAGGGAGCTGATGTTGGGGGAGGATTAGAATGGGATTGATCTGGGAGAGTGAAATGGAGGGAAGACAAATCTACATTTGGCCGGATATTGGGAGAGTAAGTGGGATTGAGGATGGAGGGGTAAAATTTGAGTGGATGAAATAGGAATGAGGAAAGAGCAAAAGGAGAAAGATTAGTATGTTAAAGCAGATGTAGAGAGAGGATGGAAAAAAACTAGAAGAGAGAAGAAAGGACAAATGGACAGCAGACGATGGAGAGTTAGCAGAAGACACGAAGAAACCAGAAGAAAGTAGCTGGAGCAATTGCAACTGAAAAAAATGCACAAAAGGTAGAAAAATATCTCTTTATTTTGAATTTATTAACTGGAATATGTCAGCTCTAGGAAATGTGCATCATTAACGTCTGCGCTTTGTTTAGTGCAAGAGGAAATTAATATATAGTTTTATTTCTACAGTGTTGTACATTCCAAGTTTGGCTTTTGGGGTTCCCAGTTTAATTGTCTTCCTGTTTCTAAATTGTGATTCCTTGTTTGGTGATGGTCTGTGTTCTGCATGTGTAACTGAGCTGAGGTATTCTGTTTATGTAATTCCTATTTGACATTGCCACTTGTTCTCTTTCCGCAGTAGTTCATGTATTGTTATTCTCTGAAATGTATTGGTTTAATATTTGCAGTGTTGCCTTTTGATAGGTAGGGTCTGGTGCTTTGTGAGTCCTGGTAGTGCTGTTAGGATATGGCGGGTTTGCTATGGGTTCTAAATGTATAGAATTATAAACCTCACTCTGTGAACTAAATATAACACCCAATGTCAGAGTTCACTACAAAGTACCCCCTATCAAAAGACTATTTTTTTTGTCGAAGCCAGCTGTAGGAGAGTTGGTATTGGCCCACTGTTTAACCTTTCAACATTCTTTTGAAGATCTCCGATGGACGGTCATCGATCATGTACCTTTAAACCCTCGTGGAGGAGATCGGGAAAAACATCTGCAATGGCTTGAACAAAAATGGATATTTTCTTTGAATACAATGGAGCCTACTGGCCTGAATCGTGAAATCGATTGCCTTAGTGTTTTTTGACGTATCTGACGTATTTGACGTTGTCAAAACTTGATGCACCAATTAGATTTGGGATTCCCTAATTTGTGGGTGTTACCTTCTCTATTGGTGGGTTCTCACATTTAAACGCTTCCATTCAGCCTATGAAAGGATTCTTTACCCTAGCCGCAGAAGACGGCATTTTTCTACATTGTTGCCAGACTCTAAATACCGGGGAGCACTTGATACAGGGTTTGATACCCGAAACGTGCACGTCGTGAAAATTGGATATTTTGAGAGCAACATATGTTTCTTTGGTAGAGATTCAACAACGAAAGTTAATGAAACAGATAAGTGCAAATAATTTAATCATTTAATAAGGTGGTGAACCTCTTTTCAATAAAATGTAGCTAGCTGTCTGGTGTGGGTTGTGTGCCAATACCAACTCTCCTACAGCTGGCTTCGACAAAAAAAAAATAGTCTTTTGATAGGGGGTACTTTGTAGTGAACTCTGAGATTGGATGGGTTCTAAAATATAATTAATTATATAAAATTATAAATTATATATATATATATTTTTAAACATATATTTTAAACATATAATATGTTTCATTTGAACATTAATTGTTTGTTTATCTCGATACTACTCTTGCAGGAAACACAGGAAGGTAACAAAGGGCAAGAGTCGTAGGTGGGTGAAAACGAAATTTATTATCCCCTACGCGTTTCGGCCGTAGCCTTCCTCAGGGGGCACACAGCTAAATGACATACAACATAGAAAACATATAAATATATTTAAAATCATGTTTGCCTTATGATAATGGACCAATGTAATAAGTATATACATAAAAAACATTTCGTGTACATGTGCTCAATAAATTAATATAACTCACAAGTCTAAAGATATAAAAACACATACATTGTAATTGACAAAGAAAAGCAGGGTGGAATATCGAGATAAACAAACAATGTTCAAATGAAACATATTATATGTTTAAAATATATGTTTAAAAAAATATATATATATAATTTATAATTTTATATAATTAATAAAATATAATTAATTATATAAAATTATAAATTATATATATATATATTTTTAAACATATATTTTAAACATATAATATGTTTCATTTGAACATTAATTGTTTGTTTATCTCGATATTCCACCCTGCTTTTCTTTGTCAATTACAATGTATGTGTTTTTATATCTTTAGACTTGTGAGTTATATTAATTTATTGAGCACATGTACACGAAATGTTTTTTATATATATACTTATTACATTGGTCCATTATCATAAGGCAAACATGATTTTAAATATAATTATTTGTTTTCTATGTTGTATGTCATTTAGCTGTGTGCCCCCAGAGGAAGGCTACGGCCGAAACGCGTAGGGGATAATAAATTTCGTTTTCACCCACCTACGACTCTTGCCATTTGTTACCTTCCAAGTGTACATTGTCCACTTGGGTATCAGATTGTATCGCCTGGGCGTATAAGACAGCCGACCTCCCCTTGCAGGATCGAGTCACGGCCCACCGTGTCAGGGCGAAAGCCACGTCAGTAGCTTATCTCTGCTCTGTTCCGTTGGCAGGCATCTGCCGGGCCGCAACTTGGTTTTCAAGCCAGACTTTTGTAGCCCACTACTGCCTCAAGAAAGAGTCCCGAAGGGACAGTGCTTTCGGACAGGCGGTACTCCGTAATCTCTTTGAGGTTTAGGCAACTCCTGCCCTCTAGCCCTTGTGTTGGGCTACCGTACGGGGGCGTTCTCAGAGGATATTCTTATCACGGATGCTGAGGCTGTTCAGATAGAGCCATTTTTTCAGCTTTGGGTTCCCGGTAGCTTAGAGCTGGAACGTCCCATATGTGAGGACTGACTTCCTGCTTGGTCCTGGAGAAAGAGTAGTTACTCACCTCTAACAGATGTTCTCCAGGAGCAGCAGGAATCAGTCCTCACGACCCTCCCTCCCCCTGGAGTTGCAGTCATATTCTTCATTTTGTTTTTTGCTGTCTTTTAGCTATGTCATCAGACTGAGCAAGATGGCACCCTTGGGCGGGAAGGGGACCGCACATGCGCGCTGCATTCCCAAAGGCTTTCCTTGAAAGCTGAGGAAATGCTCCGCACGGGGGCTCCGTCGGCGCCAACATCACCCATTTCTGAGGACTGATTCCTGCTGCTCCTGGAGTACATCTGTTACAGGTGAGTAACTACTCTAAACGGTCTACATATGTGGCCCTTCCCACACGCAATGGTCGCTCAGCTTCTCAGTTTTCTTTCTTACACATAGCTTAATGGCTCTGTAACAAAACTCTCTCTAATTAACAGTGTTTCTTTAGTTTCTGACAAAGATTTTTGTCATTCACAAAATTTTTGTTTATCTTGTTTTGCAGTTCTTTCTCCGTCAGAAATCTTAATTTATCTGCAGAATGTCTGATATTTGACCATATGCCCAATATTTTCAAAGCTTGCATAGAAATCATCATCCAGTATGCCACACTTGTCTGGATCCTGAACATGACTCTGGTTTTCTGCATAATCAGATGCATTGTTTCCTGCTGTGAAAAAGTGGCAAAACTCTGTTGCCAGTGAGCTATGATGAGAAAATGTTTAGATAGAAACACAGAAAAATGATGACAGATAAAGACCATATGGCCTATCCAAGACTCTTTTTGAGTGTGTCCTTGGTGGTACTGAGTACCCACACCTTTTTCATTGCTGACTATAAGTGACCTATGATCCTCGTTTATTAAAGAAAAAGTACTGCATATGAGTACCGGCACCTTTTTTGCTAGAAAAAATGCACTGGGTCTATCCATTTTGCCCATCCATACCAACTATTAAGCTCTAAAATCCCTTCCTTTTCCTCAGAGATCCCCCATGCTTTCTTTAATTCAGATACAGTCCTCATCTTTACCTCTGCTGGCAGGCTATTCCATGCATCCACCACTATTTGCATAAAGACATATTTCCTCAGATTGCACTTAAGTCCGTCTTCTTTTACTTTCATTCTATGCCCCCTCATTCCTGAACTTTTTCAGTTGAAAGAAGCTCTCTTGTGTCTTTATGCCACAGAGGTATTTAAATATCTTTATTATATCTCCCTTCTCACACACTTCTCCCAAAGTATATATATTATGATCCTGTCCCCCCATATGTTTTATGACTAAAACCACTGACCATTTTAGTAGCTGCTCTCTAGACTTACTCCATCCTGTTTATATCCTTTTCAGGGTACAGTCTCCACAATAGCATACATTACATCAAATGAGTTCTCACCAGAGACTTATACAGAGGCACTATCACCACCTCCTTCCTGCTGGTCATTCTTCTCCCTATGCATTTAAGCATTCATGTAACTCAGTAGGTGCTGAGACCCTTACAGAGCTGTATGCCATTTCTACATAATATGGCACCAATATCTCCCATACAGTATGTGCAGGGGCTTGAGAGGTCCCAACATTAAAGAGCCATGACATTGTCTCAGTTTCTGTGTCCTCATGCTTTTCGGAGGTATCCGTGTGGCGCATGCTCACCTCGAATTGGCTGCACAGCAATCTGTGAGTCAGTTTTTCTGCTGACCTATCATCAGAGCAATTAACATATTTTTCAGAGGACTTCTCAACTTGTTCATTGAGCACCTCGTTATTTTTTTAAATTTGATTTTGCAAGAATGTATACGCTTGCAATATGGAAAGTGCCAATAAGAAACATAACCATAATTGTCAAAATACAAAGGAAAAACAAATGGTGCAAAGCAAAACAATATAGCAGACCTAGAGGGGCAAGTTCCAACACTAGGAGAAGTGTACACAGAAGTAAACAGTAAGGAAAAAGGGAGGGAACTAGGTCTAAATAACATAGTTAAGGTCTATCCACTGGAGTAGAAGTTTGAGCAAGGATACACCTAGAGTCCAGAAAGAATGAGTTGAGAGGGCTCAAAAAACAAGTACCTATTATTTTCAAAACGCAAAACACATTTATAGGGAAAGCGGAGACTGAAAGAAACACCTAAATGTAGTATTGCTTGTCGCATACCTATAAATTTTTTCCATCGCTCCTGAGTAGCCCTAGCAGTCAGGAAAAACCCATACTTTTGCTCCCATGAACACCTCAGATCTATGATTTAAAAAAAAAAAGATGTTGAACATGATCTCTGTCCTGTGTAAAAACAGAAGAAACTAACATAGTATCATGCTGTGTAGCCTCAGATTTAGAGCTCTCTCCAGGCCCAAGCAGGAAGTCAGTCCTCACATATGGGTGACATCGGCGCCGATGGAGAAAGCCTTTGGGAATGCAGCGCGCAGGCGCGGTCCCCTTCCCGCCCAAGGGTGCCATCTTGCTCAGTCGTCTTTTTTCCGCGGAGCCCGACGGATGTATTTTCGTTTCACCTGAGGAAAAAGTTGATTTTTTTCTGTGTGAACCTGTTTTTCTTCGGTTAGATGCCGGTTTCCCTATCTCCAGGAACAAGCAGGAATGAGTCTTCACATATGGGTATTGTCGGTACCGACGGAGCCTGCGCGGGAACGCTCCCCAGCGTCCAATAAGAAAGCTTTTGGGAGCATCCCACAGCGCCTGCGCGCTGCCTTCCCGCCTTTCCCAACCGCCTCTCTCCAGTTCTTCTTTTCCGCGGAGCCAGCAGGTCGTGTTCCTGTCACCGCAGAAGAAGTTCTTTATTTTTTTCTTTATTTTTCTGTGTCGCGTCTGCTGCCATCGACGTCAGACCGGTACCGCCGGTCTTTTCTTTTTTTTCTTCAAAAAAAACAAAAAAACAAAAAACTTTTCTTTCTTCAATTGTGCATTTTCAGTTTGGGCCTTAGACCTGAATATTTTTCTCCTCATGGAGAAGCCCGCTTCCGGGTTCAAAAAGTGCACAAAATGTGGCGGTACTATTTCTCCAGGACCAAGCAGGAAGTCAGTCCTCACATATGGGTGACGTCGGCGCCGACGGAGCCCTCGCGGAGCAATTTCCCCAGCTTTCAAAGAAAGCCTTTGGGAATTGCAGCGCGCATGCGCGGTCCCCTTCCCGTCCAAGGGTGCCATCTTGCTCAGTCTTCTTTTTTCCGCGGAGCCCTACAGACGTTGTTTGTGATCGCCGCTGAAAGAGTTGGTTTTATTTAATATTCTTTTCTCGGTTTGACGCCGGATCCTTTTCCCGTCCAGGCCCGATACGCCGGTATCGAGTCCGTTCTTTATTTTTTCGGTTTTTGTCCTTCGTGACTAGCGTTCGCGCCATTTTTCTTTTTTCACTGGCAGCCCTGTCTTTTGACCTCACAGGGGCCATTTTTCCCCCGATGGCTGCCCGTGGGTTTAAAAAGTGTGATCGCTGTAAGAAACTTATGTCTCTTACCGACACACACGACTGCTGCCTCCGCTGCCTCGGACCCGATCATGACCCGATGATCTGTGGTCCGTGTGGCAAAATGTCCTCCAAAGCGTTGAGGAGTCGGCAGCATCAAAAAGAACGAATCTTCTCTGACTCCGCATCCGGCCGGGCCTGGACCTCGTCAGAGGCTTCAATGTCCCGGGACTCTGGTCCTGAGCATCGTCGGAGTTCCTCTGAGCGGGGGTCTTATGCCCGGGAACATCATAGGAAGAAAAAACCCGCGAGGGCGGCGTCGGTGGACGCTCCTGGTTCCTCGAGTGCCAGGTCGCATAGCCCCGATAGCCGTCCCGGGTCCTCGGAGTAGGAGAGGCCTTCAAAACATCCTCGTCTCAAGATGGAGTCTCCTGGACACGTGAGTACTGTAGTCCTCATGGACTCGCCTCCGAAGGAGCCGACGTCGGGCCCGACGCCGTCGGGGCCCGTCAGGGGCTGCTGGGTCTCCTGAGCTCGGACTCAGGTTGACGGCCTTGGAGAGCAGTTTCGCTGCCTTCATGGACCAGCAGCGAGCATTGATCGCTGGCCTTGCCGGTGCATCTTCCCCGACCACCGGGACGTCGACGTCCAAGTCGACCCCGGAGACCGAGCCAATCCTCGAGTCCATGCGAGCTCGAGTCGATCCTCGGTCACGGTCTCCCTCGGCCTCCCGTTCGGGACCGAGGTCGTCGACACCGGCCTCGGTGTCTGGGCGGAGGGCATCGGTGCCCGCCCGACCGGAGCCGCTCGATTCCTCCTCCGAGGAGTCAGGCTGGGAGACGGAGGACGAAGAGTCACCAGGTACTTTTCGGACTCGGTGCGTCCCATCTGACTCGCCCGAGTCCGAACCTCGGAGACTGTCCCCCCCGGAGGACACCCGGTTCTCGGACTTTGTGCGGGATTTTGCCAAGGCCTTGGCATTTCCCACGGATCCCGAGGAGGAGCCTCGAGCCGAAGAGCTCGATGCC
This sequence comes from Ichthyophis bannanicus, assembly GCA_033557465.1. Taxonomy (NCBI): domain Eukaryota; kingdom Metazoa; phylum Chordata; class Amphibia; order Gymnophiona; family Ichthyophiidae; genus Ichthyophis; species Ichthyophis bannanicus. The sequence continues at coordinate 1,734,997,637 of CM066032.1, forward strand.
CTCCAGTATGACTCTCCCCCGAAGGAGGCCTTTACTGTACCGGTTCCTCCGATGCTGGAGCGACTTCTCCTCCGCATGTGGGAGAGCCCGGCGCCGGTGTTAAGCAAGCGGGTCGATTTCATTTATCGAGTCCGCAAGAGCCCTGGGTTCCAAAGGCACAACTACCGCACCATTCCATGGTGGTGGAATCGGCCATGCATCGACTCAAGAGTCAGAAGATGCACTCCTTGGTGCCTCCCGGCAGGGAGGCCCGGAACCTGGATGCCCTCGGTAGGAAGTGCTTCCAGGGCTCTATGCTTGCTTGTCGAGTCCAGACCTACCAGCTCTACATGGGCATGTATCTCCGGGACCTGGCAAAGGAGATTGCCGGGTTCTCTGCTGGTCTCTCCGATGAACCTTTGCAGAGGTTCCAGGCCTTGTCCACTGGTATTCGAGAGTGCTCGAAGTTTATTTCTCGAGCAGCCTACGATGGCTTCGAAGCATCGGCTCGGGTAGCCAGAGCCGGCATCGGTGCCCGCCGACAGGCTTGGCTTCAGTCATCCGACCTCGAGCCATGGGTACAGGACAAGTTGGTCGATGTCCCCTGCAGAGGTGAAAACCTCTTTGGCAAGCCCATGGCTGAAAAGGCTGCAGAGACCGAGACTCCGACCAGGACTCGGCTGTCCAAAAAAATCTCTGCCCCTTCTCAGAAGAAGAAGGGCTCGGGGAAAAAGCCCTTTTACCCGAGGAAGGCGGCTGCCTATAAACACTACCCTCATTATCAGGCCTCAGCAGCTCCCCAACAGGGTCAGCAGGCCAAGGGACGGGGTAATGGGTCCCATAGGCAGCAGGCCCCCAAGCCCACAACACCGGCCCCTGCTCAGCAGGGTGGGGTTTTTTGACTCCGTCAGCATAGCCTCTTCCCCTCCGCTGGTTTCTCTCAGCACAGGAGGCCGGCTGGTCCACTTTGCTCACAGGTGGTCGGCCATCACATCAGATACCTGGGTGCTTCATATAGTTCAAAAAGGCTATCTTCTACACTTTCACCAGGTACCTCCCTTCTACTTTCCAGGGGAGCCTCCCAGACTCCCTCTGCACAGGGACTTACTCCATCAGGAGTTAGCAAGTCTTCTTCAGGAGCAGGCTGTGGAACCGGTGCCCTACCACCTGAAGGGTCACGGCTTTTATTCCAGGTACTTTCTGATACCAAAAAGAACAGAAGGCCTCAGACCCATCCTGGACTTGCGAAACCTCAACAAGTTCCTGGCAAGGGAAAAGTTCAAGATGCTTACCCTTGGAATCCTGCTGCCCTACCTCCAGCAGGGAGACTGGCTATGCTCCTTAGATCTCAAGGATGCATATACTCACATCCTTATTCATCCAGACCACCGACAATATCTCAGATTTGTTGTGGGAGGAAATCATTACCAGTACAGAGTACTACCCTTTGGCCTATCCTCCACCCCCAGGGTGTTCACCAAATGCCTGGCCGTGGTGGCGGCCTATCTGAGACTTCAAGGCCTTTTTGTGTTTCCATACCTTGATGACTGGCTCATCAGAGCACAGTCTTCCTAGGAAGCCACTCAGGCCACTCATCGCACTGTGACTCTACTCCAGCACTTGGGATTTGTCATAAACTTTGCAAAGTCCACTTTGCTCCCCTCTCAAAATCTCGAATTCATAGGCGCAAGGTTGGACACTCTTCAGGCGCGGGCCTTCCTGCCTCAGGACAGGGCCCACAGGCTCATGGATCTAGCCAGCAACTTTCACAGCAACTCCCTGGTCTCTGCCAGGCAATTTCTGAGACTGCTTGGCCATATGGCTTCCACGGTCCATGTAACCCCCAATGCACGCCTGAACATGCGACCTGCTCAGTGGTGCCTTCGCACTCAATGGCATCAGGCCACAGGAAGCCTGACTGACTCAGTACAGATATCCGACCTGCTGGTCTCTTCTCTGCGGTGGTGGCTTCATCTGCCAAACCTAGTGCTGGGAGTGGATTTTCAATCTCCTCCGCCTTCTCGGGTACTGACATCCGATGCATCTCTCCTGGGTTGGGGAGCACATTGCGAAGGGACATGTACTTAAGGCCTCTGGACTCCTTGGGAATCTGCTCAGCAGATAAACTTCCTGGAGCTCATAGCCATCCGCCTAGCTCTGAGAGCCTTCTCCCACCTCACTTCTCACCAGTCTGTGCTGGTCCAGACGGACAATCAAGTTGCCATGTTCTACGTGAACAAACAAGGAGGCACAGGCTCCTTCCTTCTCTGTCAGGAGGCACAAAAGCTGTGCTCTTGGGCCGTCGGCCATGGCATCCTCCTCAAGGCTGTCTATCTCCCAGGTCAGGAAAATTACCTAGCAGACAAGCTGAGCAGGATCCTCCAACCACACGAGTGGAGATTGGATCCGTTGGTGGTTCAACGGATCTTTCTCAAGTGGGGCCTCCCCACCATGGATCTTTTTGCCAGTCCTCTGAACCGGCAACTTCCCAGGTTCTGCTCTCGACAGCCACATCCTTTCCGGGTAGCGGCAGATGCCTTTCTGATTCCGTGGTCCACGGGCCTGTTGTATGCCTTTCCTCCCATGCCACTAGTGTCTCGGACACTTTTCAAGGTTCTCAGGGACAGAGCCTCGATGATCCTGGTAGCTCCCAGGTGGCCGAGACAGCCCTGGTTCCCGCTTCTGCTACAGCTGGCGGTGGACACTCCTCTTCCTCTGGGGTTTCAACCCGATCTCCTCTCACAGGATCAGGGGACTCTCCTACACCCCAACCTCCGGTGGCCTGGCTACTGAAAGGGTAGTCCTTGCTCCCCTCCTGCTGCCTTGGGAGGTGGAAGAGGTCGTCTTGGCCTCCAGACGGCCATCCACCCGGAAGTCCTACGCTCTTAAGTGGCGTCGGTTCTCCGTGTGGTGTGCTCAGCAGTCTGAGAATCCCTTCTCCTTCTTGGTGGCAGTGGTCTTGCAATATTTGCTTTACCTCTCCAATCTTGGCCTTAAGTACAACTCTGTCAGGGTCCACCTCAGTGCTCTCTCTGCGCATCACGCACCGGTGGACGGCAGGCCTCTTTCCAACCACCCTTTGGTGGCTCGTTTTCTCAGAGGCGGCCTCCTCCTTAAGCCTCCTTTGCGCCCACCAGCCCCAGAATGGGATCTGAATGTGGTCTTACAGCGGATTACCTGTCCGCCCTTTGAACCTATGGCTACCTGCCCTCTTCGTTTTCTCTCCTGGAAAACCTTGTTTTTGGTAGCCCTTACCTCTGCTAGGCGTGTTAGTGAACTGCAGGCCCTAGTGTCTGATCCTCCTTACACTAGGTTCTACAGAAATCGGGTAGTCTTACGGACTCACCCTAAGTTTCTTCCAAAAGTGGTTTCTCCTTTTCATCTCAACCAGGAGGTGGTTCTTCCGACCTTCTTTCCCAGGCCGCACACCAGCCGGGCTGAGATGGTCCTGCATACCCTGGACTGTAGGAGGGCCTTGTCCTTCTACCTTGACCGTACGCGAGAGCATCGGAGGGATGTTCAGCTCTTCGTTTCTTTTGACTCCAATAAGTTGGGGCTCCCTGTCTCCAAGCGTACTTTGTCCATATGGGTTGCTGACTGTATTGCTTGGGCTTATGGGGCGGCCGGCCTCTCGTTGGAGGGTCGAGTCACGGCTCATCATGTTAGGGCAAAGGCTGCGTCAGTGGCTCATCTCTGCTCTGTTCCGTTGGCAGACATCTGCCGGGCCGCTACTTGGTCTTCAAGCCAGACTTTTGCGGCCCATTACTGCCTGTAGAGGGAGTCCCGCAGGGACAGTGCTTTCGGACAGGCAGTCCTCCATAATCTCTTTGAGGTTTAGGCAACTTCTACCCTCCGGCCCTGGTGTTGGGCTACCGGTCGGAGGCGTTTTCAGAGAATATTCCTTCCTTCTGTGCTACTGAGCTAGAGGGAGCTCATTTTTCCACTTGAGGTCTCGGTAGCCTTAAGCTAGGGAGTCCCATATGTGAGGACTGACTTCCTGCTTGGTCCTGGAGAAAGAGTAGTTACTCACCTGTAACAGGTGTTCTCCAGGAGCAGCAGGAATCAGTCCTCACAACCCTCCCTCCTCCCCTTGGAGTTGCAGTCCTATCATTTCTTTTTTGCTAATTTTTCGCTGTCTTTTAGCTATGTCATCAGACTGAGCAAAATGGCACCCTTGGGCGGGAAGGGGACCGTGCATGCGCGCTGCAATTCCCAAAGGCTTTCTTTGAAAGCTGGGGAAATTGCTCCGCGAGGGCTCCGTCGGCGCCGACGTCACCCATATGTGAGGACTGATTCCTGCTGCTCCTGGAGAACACCTGTTACAGGTGAGTAACTACTCTTTCTGTCACCGACACCCATGATTGGTGTCTAAAATGTTTGGGTCCTGACCATTCCATCACGGATTGTGTGTCCTGTACCATGATGTCTAAAAGAGGTCGGCATAACCGAGCAGCCAAGCTCAGTACCCTGTTTCCCTCTGATGCAGCCTCGGTGGCATCGACGTCTTCCAGGGCTGCTTCTTCCTCCCATGGATCTCAGGTAACCAAACATAAATCTAGCCGGTCCTCGAAGGGCAAATCTCCCTCTAAGCATCGAGATGCCTCCGGGCTTGTCCTCGAGTATTCCTCACCGGCAAAATTACCCCGGCTTGAAGTTCCAGCTTCCAAAGCATTGTCTATGGGGTCACAGGTTGACATCAATGGCTCGGCCTCGACCGATCACCTGTTGCCGTGTTCTGGGGTACCGGTGGCCTCCACTGGTACCGACATCCAGACTCTGGTGGCGTCGATGGATCAGAACGGCGTTTATGCAGGCTTCGATGCCTCCGGTACCGCAACAATCTCCGTTGCCGGTACCAACTCCGGCACCGGCATCGTTCCCGGTGCCGGTACCGATTGCATCGACATCGGCTCCGGTGTCGACTGCAACGGTGCCCTCTCCTATGATGCCTATCGGTACCGAACCGGTACCGCTTACTCCCGATGTCGATTCCACTCGGTACGCATATCGGGCTTTACAGAAGCATCCAGACAGGCGATACTTCGATTCCTCCGAAGACTCTGATGAGTCGGAGGCTTCTGTCGAGGCACCGGTGCTTCTTCCTCAGGAGTCTGCTTCTCCAAAACGAAGAATGTCTCCTCCAGAAGACTTGTCTTTTCAAGACTTCATTAGGGAAGTGGCTAGGGGCCTCTCCATTACAGTGGCCCCTGAGTCAGAGCCTAGAGCCAAGCAATTAGATATTTTGCAATATCCTAAGGCTCCTAAAGAAGCAGCTACCTTACCTATTCATGAGATACTCTATGATCTCATGTTGGGCATGTGGGAGACTCCTCTCACCACCTCTCCTCATTCTCGTAGGTTAGACACCATGTACCATGTCCCTCCTTGTCCTGGCTTTCATAAGACTCAGCTTCCTCACCACTCCATTGTGGTAGAGTCTGCCATGAGGAAAATAAAGAGTGCAAAGAGACACTCATCTAATCCTCCAGGACGTGAATGTGTAGGACCCTAGATGCTTTTGGCCGAAGGGTTTACCAAGCTAATATGCTTGCTGCCAGAATCAACTCCTGTAAGTCTCTATATGGGGATGTTTCTAAAAGAAGTCACAGATCATCTGCAGACTTTAGCTCCTTTTATTACAGAAGATAAAAGGCAGGAATTTCTCACTTGGCTCAAACATGCCCAAGTTGTTTCCAAATTTTCCAACCGTGCAGCCTTTGACTCTTTTGAGTGTGTAAGCAGAGCACGCAGAATTGCTTGGTTACAAGCCTCTGATTTGGAACTCTGGGTCCAAGATTAATTGGGAAATCGTCTTTGTACAGGTGAAAACCTTTTTGGAAAGGATTGGCAAGCAAAGGCCACTCAGATGGATGCTGAGAACTCTGCTTTGGATAGACTTTCAAAGTCTACCTCTGTTCCTGTTAAGAAAAGATTGTTCAAAAAGACATCTTTTTCTAAAAAGGGAAGATATTATCCTGCTTATGGTCAGCAGGCATCTTCTGCAGGTCATTTTGCTGCAAAGCGTCAGCAACCACCTAAACAGGCCAAGTCAAAGGCTGCCAGGCCTCCCACAACCCAGCAGCCTCAGCCTTCTCAGGGCCTTTGACTTGCAACTAGAGAACGTAGCCTTTCTAGCTCTGGAAGAACCAGAGCCCCACACCATTCCAGGAAGGTTGGCTTACTTTGCTCCCAGATGGGAGCAAATCACAGTAGAGCAATGGACCCTCTCCATCATAAGGGAAGGGTACAAGCTTTATTTCTCAAGCCTTCCTCCTCACACCATGGTGAAACAGTTCAATTCTCCAACATCTCTCCTCTACCTTCTGGGTCAGGAGATTGCTACCCTTCTTGCCCAAGGGGCAATAGAAGAAGTACCTCTTCTTCAACAGGGCTCAGGGTTCTACTCCCCTTATTTTCTTATTCCAAAGAAAACAGGGGGCTACAGACCCATATTAGATCTCAGAGAATTGAACAAGTTTCTATTCAAGGAGAAATTCAAGATGATTTCTCTAGGTGCTCTGCTTCCATACCTTCAGAGTCAGGATTGGCTTTGTTCTCTAGATCTCAAGGATGCGTACACCCATGTCCTCATCCATCCAACACACAGAAGGTTCCTTCGGTTCCTTTTTCAAGGAAAGCACTACCAATACAGGGTGCTTCCTTTCGGTCTGGCCTCTGCACCAAAGGTGTTCACGAAATGCATGGCAGTGGTAGCTGCATTTCTGCGTACTCTAGGAATATTCGTATTCCCAAATCTGGACGACTGGCTCATTCGAGCTCCATCCCAGTCAGAGGCCCAGATTTGTCTAACCTGCACAATGCGTGTCCTTCAGTATTTGGGACTGGTAATAAACATCCCAAAATCCAATTTCACCCCTACTCAGTCTCTGGAGTTTATAGGGGCCTTGCTGGATACCACAACTGCAAGGGCCTATCTTCCTCAGGCCCGTTGCCTACGCTTGGTGCAGTTAGCCTCACAGATACAGTTAAAGTCCCATTTAACTGCTCGAGAGATGTTACAACTATTAGGCCACATGGCATCCACCGTGCATGTGGTTCCATATGCTCGCCTTCACATGAGGGCAGCTCAATGGACTTTGTCCACCCAATGGACTCAGGTATCAGGTTGCCTGTCAGACAAAATAGAAAACTCCAGTCGCCTTTTTTGGTCTCTCCAGTGGTGGAAGTCCTCTCCAAATCTGTTCCTGGGGTCCCCTTTTCAGCAGTTGCTACCCCAAGCAACTCTTACAACAGATGCTTCTCCAAGGGGTTGGGGAGCTCATCTTCAGGATATCTCCACCCAGGGCATCTGGTCTCCACAGGAGACTTCTCTGCATATCAATCTATTGGAACTCAGAGCAATATTCTTAGCTCTGAGTGTTCCATACCCTGCTCAGCTACAGGACACTGGGGTCAAGACATCTTGTATGCCTTTCCACCAATTCCCCTAATTCCCAAAACACTATTCAAGCTTCAGAGAGATCGAGGGACCATGATCCTCATAGCACCACATTGGCCACGCCAAGTGTGGTACCCTCTACTTCTGCATCTCTCTCAAGCTCCTTCCCTGGACTTGGGCTCTGCACCAGACCTTCTATCCCAGGAAGAAGGAACGTTGTGGCACCCAAACCCCCAGTCTCTCCATCTCAGGGCTTGGTTGATGAGGGCCTAGACCTTCAAGATTTTCATCTCAGCAAGTCAGAGATGTTATTCATGCCTCTAGAAAGCCTTCTACTAGACGTTCCTATGCTTTCAAATGGAAAAGATTTACCGTTTGGTGTTCAGGGAATGGTCTAAACCCTCTTGTAATACCTCTGAATTCTTTACTAGAGTATCTCCTGCATCTATCCCATGCAGGTCTGAAAACGGATTCAGTAAGAGTCCATTTGAGTGCTATTGCAGCGTCCCTCAAGCCTCTCAATGGACAACCTATTTCCTCTCATCCTCTTATAGCAAGATTCATGAGAGGCCTTCTTTTAACTAAACCTCCCATTAGACCACCTCCAGTGGCATGGGACTTAAACCTGGTTCTTGGCCACCTTATGAAGCCACCCTTTGAACCTTTAGCCACCACCTCCTTGAAATTTCTTTCTTGGAAGGTTATTTTTCTCATTGCAGTCACCTCAGCACGCCGCATCAGTGAGTTGCAAGCTTTGGTGGCTAATCCACCTTATACAAGGTTCCATCATGGTAAGGTAGTCCTCAGGACCAATCCACACTTTATGCCTAAAGTGGTCTCGCCTTTTCATCTGAACCAAGAGGTATATTTACCTGTCTTTTTTCCAGGACCTCATGCATCAAGTGCAGAGAGGAATCTTCATACCTTGGATTGTAAGAGAGCTCTCGCTTTTTACTTACAAAGAACACAGCAACATAGAAAGTCTTCTCAACTCTTTGTTGCTTTTGATCCTTCTCATTTAGGACTTCCAGTCTCTCAGAGAACACTGTCCAACTGGATTGCTCAGTGTATTTCTTTCGCCTACCAGAGTAGGAACATTTCTCTGGAGAGCCATGTCACAGCTCACAATGTGAGAGCCATGGCAGCCTCAATGGCTCATCTAAACTCTGTGTCCATCGACCAAATCTGTCGAGCGGCCACCTGGGCCTCGGTTCATACCTTCACAGCCCATTACTGTTTGGACAAGGACTCCCGCCGGGATGCCTCGTTTGGTCAGGCTGTTCTCAAACACCTGTTCCATTCCTAATCAACTCCTACCCACCTACCCTGGTTGGATGCCAGACATCCCTGGGGGGAGATAGAGTCCTATTCAAGGACACCCAACCTGCCGTCTTCCCCTGGCATCTGCAGCTAGGGAGTCCCCATATGTGAAGACTCATTCCTGCTTGTTCCTGGAGATAGCACAGTTACTTACCTGTAACAGGTGATCTCTGGGAACAGCAGGAATAAGTCTTCACAACCCACCCACCTCCCCTAGGAGTTGTATCTATCTATCTATCTTCCTTTCCTCTCTCTCTCTCTTTGTCTCAGCTTTAAAACTCGAACTGGAGAGAGGCGGTTGGGAAAGGCGGGAAGGCAGCGCGCAGGCAATGTGGGATGCACCCAAAAGCTTTCTTATTGGACGCTGGGGAGCGTTCCCGCGCAGGCTCCGTCGGTACCGACGATACCCATATGTGAAGACTTATTCCTGCTGTTCCCAGAGATCACCTGTTACAGATAAGTAACTGTGCTTTCCCGCCTGGGCCTGATACACCGGTATAGAGCCCGGATCTCTTTTTTAGGTTTTTGTCCTTAGTGACTAGCGTATGCGCCATATTTTCTGTTTTCATTGGCAGCCCTGTCTTTTGACCTCGCAGGGGCCCTTTTTCCCTCCGATGGCTACCAGCGGGTTTAAAAAGTGTGATCGGTGTAAGAAACTTATGTCTCTCACCAACACACATGACTGCTGCCTCCGGTGCCTCAGACCCGATCATGACCTGATGATCTGTGGTCCGTGTGGGAAAATGTTCTCTAAGGTGTTGAGAAGTTGGCAGCACCAAAAGGAAAGAATCTTCTCTGACTCCGCGTCCGGTCGGGCCCGGACCTCGTCAGAGGCCTCGACATCTCGGGACTCCGGCCCCGAGCAGCGTCGAGGCTCCTCTGAAAGGGGGTCTCCCTCGCGGGAGCATCGCAAGAAGAAAAAACCCACGAGGGTGGCGTCAGTGGACGCAAGTCGTGTGGTGATGGAGTCCCCGGGTCACGTGAGTATTGTAGTCCTCGTGGACTCTCCTCCAGGGGAGCCGATGTCGGGCCCGGCGCCACCGGTTCTCGAGTCGGGGGCAGCTGAATCTCCTGAGCTCGGACTCAGGTTGACGTCCTTGGAGAGCAGCTTGGCTGCCTTCATGGAACAGCAGCAGGCACTGATCGCCGGTCTCACCGGTGCATCTCCCCCGACCACCGGGACATCGACGTCCAAGTCGACCCCGGAGGCCGAGCCGATCCTCGAGTCCATGCGCGCTCGAGTCGATCCTCGGCCCAGGTCTCCCTTGGCCTCCCGTTCCGGACCAAGGTCGTCTACGCGGGTACCCTCGGTGTCGTGGCGGATGGCATTGATGCTTGCCCGACCGGAGCCGCTTGATTCCTCCTCCGAGGAGTCCGGCTGGGAGACGGAGGATGAGGAGTCCCCCAACACTTTTCGGACTTGGTGCGTCCCTTCGGACTCACCCGAGCCTTGGAGAAGGTCCCCACTGGAGGATACCCAGTTCTCTGACTTCGTGTGGGATATGGCCAAGGCTTTGGCATTCCCCGCGGATCCCGAGGAGGAGCCTCGAGCCGAGGAACTCGAGGCCCTACAGTATGACTCTCCTCCGAATGAGGCCTTTACTGTTCTGGTTCCTCCGATGCTGGAACGGTTGCTCTTCCGCATGTGGGAGGCGCCGGTGTTGACGCCGGTTTTAAGCAAGCGGGTCGATTTATTTATTTATTTATTTATTTAGCTGTATTTATATCCTGCTTTTCACCTGGTCAAAGCAGTGGAACATTAAAGAGGGTGGGGGGGGGGTACAATAATCAATTACACGGGAATGGGGCCGTCACCAGGTGGCCAACAATAATGATTTTAGCAAGTAATTGGGACACAGGCATAGACATTGTGCTATAGTTACACAAGACATATCTTCGGGTGGATGAAATAGGGTGGTTGGGAGGGAGTCAGTGGATGGTGCTTGTTTCTGGTCCAAGGAATTCCTGGAATAGTGTAGTTTTTAGTTGTTTTCTGAAAGATAAGGGGTCTTTGTTGCTTCTGATGTGATTTGGTAGAGAGCTCCAGAGGGATGCTGCATAGAGTTCGAAGGCTCTGTTGCAGGTCCGTTGATTGTATTTTGTTCTTTTATGTGGGATGGTGAGGGGGTTGTTGGTGGTTTGTCTGGTTGTTCTGTTGTGGGCTGGTTGAGGCAGTAGTGTGCGGAGTTGGGAAGTTTGAGTTTGGTAGAGAGCTTTGTGGGTGAGTAGGGCGGATTTGTATTTAATCCTTGCTTCTAGAGGGAGTATGTGTAGCTCCCTCAGGACTGGGGTGATGTCCTGTTTTTTTGCGTTCTTGATAATTCTTGCTGTGGTGTTTAAGGCAGTTTGAAGTGGGTTGGTTTGAGTGGCTGGAAGTCCATGGTATATTATATTGCAGTAGTCCAGGTGGGGGAGTGTCAAGGCTTGCATCACTGTTCTGAAGTCCTGTGGTTCAAGGAGAGGTCTGAGGCGTTGTACTGTTTTAGCCTTGTGGAAGATTGTTGTGGTGGTTTTTTTTGATCTGTTGATTGAGTGTGAGTGCTTGGTCTATGATGATTCCTAGGTATCTTATTTGAGGTTGTATTTGTATTTTTGTGGTCCCAATGACGAGGTGTGAAGGTGTGTGAAGTCTGGGTCTTTTGTTACTATGAGGGCTTCAGTTTTGTTTATGTTGATGGATAGGTTGTTCTTTTGTAGCCAGCTGGATACTTCGGCGAAGCATTCTGATAAGTGTTTATTGGTTGGGTTGGATGTTGTGATTGGAGCATAGAGCATTATGTCGTCTGCATAGATATGGTAGTTAATGTTGTGTGTGCATATGATTGAGCAGAGTGGTTGCAGGTAGATGTTGAAGAGCATGGCAGATAATGTGGATCCTTGGGGTACTCCTTGGTGTTGCTGGAGGGGGGGGGAGGTTGCTATGTTTGTGCGGATCAATTGTTGTCTATTGGTCAGGTAGGAACGGAACCATTGTAGTACGTTATCTTTGATGCCGATTGCTTGTAGTCTGTGTATGAGGATGTTGTGGGAGATGGTGTCGAAGGCTGCTGATATGTCTAGGAAGATCATGGCATATCCAGAGTGTTTTGCTTGAGTTCCCATGACAAGGGTATTCATTAGTGACATCATGAGGGTCTCGAGTCCGTGGAGTGGACAAAAGCCATGTTGTTGTGGGTCCAGTATGTTGTTGGCATCTAAATGTTCTTGGAGCTGTCTCTGCACTACCTTCTCAATGAGTTTGAAGGTAAATGGGAGGCTTGCTATAGGTCTGTAGGAGGTGGGTTCAAGGGGATCCAGGTTGTATTTTTTTAGGGTTGGTCGGATGATTGAGGTTTTAAGGAGATCAGGCATGCGTCCTTGGCTGAGGGATTCATTAACAATGTGGGTTAATGGTGTGCTCAGGTCATCTTTGGTTTTCTTTATCCATTCTGTAGGACAGGGGTCTAGCGGAGAGGTGGTGGTGTTTAGTCGAGAGATGGTGGATGATACTTCCTCTTTTGTGACTGTTTCGAATGTGTTCCAGTCTCTGTCTGTGGTGATGGGGTGGTTTGCTGTTGTTGTCTCTGCGTTCATTTGTGGATTTTGTGGTTGTTAAGGCTGAAGCTGCTTGTATTGTCGTGCTAGTAGTTCAGGTGGGATGTTTGGTAATTGGTCAGAGTGGTTGGGCACTTTTGTCAGTTTTTTTACTATATTGAAGAGTTCTCGTGGTTTGTTTAGTGACGTGGTTATGATCTTTGTATGGAAGGCCTTTTTTGCTTTGTCTGTTTCTGTGTGGTATGCGTCCAGTTCGTACATGTAGTTCGTTTTGTCGTCCTGTTTTTTGGTTTTTCTCCATTTTCTTTCTGCTCTTCTGAGTTTGGTCTTTAGCTTCCGGAGGTTGGGGGTGAACCATCGGGCTTTTGCGGAGGTGTGTCTGGTTTTAGTCTTGTTTATTGTTGTGCTGGACGCAGAGGAGATTGTGGTGTTCCAGTTGCGGACCAGGTCGTCGATATCATTGGAGCTTGTTTGGAGTTCAGGTAGGGTTTGAGCCAGGAAATCTTCTTTGATGATCGTTTTAAATCTTCATGTGTGTTTGTTGTCCTTGCTGTTCGTGTGGTGGTAGGTGAGGGATATGCTGATGAGGTGGTGGTCAGACCATGGTGCATGTGTGATTTCTGGGTTCTTGTATGAGATGGCGGTTTGGGAATTTATGAATTTGAGGTCCAATGTATATCCTTTTTCGTGCTTTGGTTCATGTATGATCTGTGATAGGTTCATTGCTTCCATAGCATTGATGAAGGTTTCTGCTTGCTTGTCTTGGAGAGATGGGAGATTCCATCTATCAAGTCCGCAAGAGCCCCGGGTTCCAAAAGGCACAATTACCGCACCACTCCATGGTTGTGGAATTGGCCATGCATCGTCTGAAGAGTCAGAAGATGCACTCCTCGGTGCCTCCCAGCCGGGAGGCCCGGAACCTGGATGCCCTCGGTAAAGAAGTGCTTCCAGGGCTCTATGCTTGCTTGCCATGTCCAGACCAACCAGCTGTACATGGGCATGTACCTTCGGGACCTGGCAAAGGAGATTGCCGGGTTCTCTGCTGGTCTCTCCGAGGAACCTTTGCAGAGGTTTAATGCCCTGTCCTCGGGTATTCGTGAGTGCTCGAAGTTTATCTCTCGAGCAGCCTATGATGGCTTCAAGGCTTCGGCCCTAGTAGCCGCGGCCGGCATCAGTGCACGCCATCAGGCCTGGCTATAGTCATCGGACCTCGAGCCATGGGTGGAGGACAAGTTGGTCGATGTCCCCTGAAGAGGTGAAAACCTCTTTGGCAAGCCCATGGCTGAAAAGGCTGCAGAACTCGAGACCGAGACTCTTACCCGGACTAGGCTCTCCAGAAAAACCTCTGCCCCTTCGCAGAAGAAGAAGGGCTCGGGGAAAAAGACCTTTTACCCGAGGAAGTCATCTTCCTATAAACCATACCCTCATCATCAGGCCTCTGTAGCTCCCCAACAGGGTCAGCAGGCCAAGGGGCAGGGACATGGGCCCTGTAGGCAGAAAGCCCCCAAGCCACCAGCACCAGCTCCTGCACAGCAGGGAGCGGGGTTTTGACTCCAGTGGCATAGCCTCTCCTCCTCAGTTGGCTCACATCAGCACAGGAGGCCGGCTGGCCCTGTTTGCCCACAGGTGGTCAGCCGTCACAAGGGATACCTGGGTGCTCAGTATAGTCCAAAGAGGCTGTCTTCTCCACTTTTACCAGTTCCCCCCCCCTCCTATTTTCCAGGGGAGCCTCCACGACTCCCTCTGCACAGGGACTTACTCCTGCAGGAGTTGGCAAGTCTTGTAAAGGAACAGGCAGTGGAACCGGTGCCCCACCACCTGAGAGGTCAAGGCTTCTATTCCATGTACTTTCTGGTACCAAAAAGAACAGGAGGCCTCAGGCCCATCCTAGACTTGCGAAATCTCAACAAGTTCCTGGAGAGGGAAAAGTTCAAGATGCTCACCCTTGGAATCCTGCTGCCCTACCTCCAGCAGGGAGATTGACTATGCTCCTTAGACCTAAAGGATGCGTATACTCACATCCTCATTCATCCAGACCACAGACAATATCTCAGGTTTGTCGTGGGAGGAAACCACTATCAGTACAGAGTACTGCCTTTTGGCCTAACCTCCACCCCCAGGGTATTCACCAACTGCCTGGCAGTGGTGGCGGCCTACCTAAGGCTTCAAGGCCTCTTTGTTTTTCATATCTGGATGACTGGCTTATCAGGGGCCAGTCTCCACAGGAGGCAAATCAAGCCACCCTTCGCACTGTTGCTCTCCTTCAGCACTTGGGGTTTGTTATAAACTTCGCAAAGTCCACTTTGCACCTTTCACAGAATATGGAGTTCATAGGAGCAAGGCTGGACACCCTTCAGGCAAAGGATTTTTACCCATGAACAGAGCCCACAGGTTGATGGATCTAGCCAGGCAATTCCACAGCAGTTCTCTGGTCTCCGCCAGGCAATTCCTGAGGCTTTTAGGCCACATGGCTTCCACGGTCCATGTAACCCCAAATGCCCATCTACACATGAGGCCAGCTCAATGGGGCCTCAGAACTCAGTGGCGCCAAGCCACAGGAAGGCTTACGGACAAAATGAGGGTGTCCATGCTACTAGCCTCTTCTCTGCAGTGGTGGCTTCATCTTCCGAATCTAGTGCAAGGGGTGTTTTTTCAGACACCTCCACACTCTCAAGTGCTGACAACCGATGCTTCTCTTCAGGGTTGGGGTGCACATTGCCAAGGGGCATGTACTCAAGGCCTGTGTACCCCTTTGGAGACCGCCCAACAGATCAATCTCTTAGAACTGCGAGCTATCCGCTTAGCCCTGAGAACCTTCTCCCATCTCATCTCTCACCAGTCTGTCTTGGTCCAGACGGACATTCAAGTTGCTATGTTCTACGTGAACAAACAAGGGGGCACAGGGTCCCTCCTTCTATGTCAGGAGGTGCAGAGACTGTGCTCCTGGGCAGTCGATCACGGCATCCTTCTGAAAGCAGTCTATCTCCCAGGTCAAGAGAATTACCTGGCGGACAGACTGAGCAGGATCTTGCAGCCGCACGAATGGCGTTTGAATCCCTTAGTGGTTCAGCAAATCTTCCTGAGTTGGGGCCTTCCAACCATAGATCTCTTTGCCAGTCCTCTGAACCATCAACTTCCAAGGTTCTGTTCCAGACAACCGCATCCTCTCAGAGTGGCAGCGGATGCGTTTCTCATTCCATCGTCCACGGGCCTCCTATATGCATTTTCTCCCATGCCTCTAGTGCCCAAGACACTGTTCAAAGTGCTCAGGGATGGGGCCTTGATGATTCTGGTGGCCCCCAGATGGCCGAGGCAACCATGGTTCCCACTTCTGTTGCAACGTGCGGTGGACACTCCTCTTCCTCTGGGGATGCAACCCGATCTCCTGTCTCAGGAGCAGGGATCTCTCTTACACCCCAATCTCCAGTCCCTCAATTTGATGGCCTGGCTGCTGAAAGGGTAATTCTAGCGCCCTTACTGCTGCCTAGGGAAGTGGAGGACGTGGTCCTGGCCTCTAGGAGGCAGTCCACCAGAAAGTCTTATGCCTTTAAGTGGTGTAGGTTCTCTACCTGGTGTGCTCAACACAACGAGAATCCTTTCTCATGCCTGTTACCAGTAGTGCTGCAATATTTGCTTCACCTGTCCAACCTAGGCCTTAAGTCCAATTCTGTGAGAGTTCATCTTAGTGCTCTTTCAGCACACCACTCCCCAGTGGAGGGTCAGTCTCTCTCAGGCCATCCTTTGGTGGCTTGTTTCCTCAGAGGCCTGCTTTTGCTTAAGCCTCCAGTGCGTCCACCTGCCCCTGAGTGGGATTTAAATGTGGTCTTGCAACGGCTTACTTGTCCACCATTTGAACCTATGGCTACCTGCCGTCTACGTTTTCTCTCCTGGAAAGCGTTGTTCATGGTAACCCTTACCTCAGCGAGATGAGTGAGTGAGCTTCAGGCCCTAGTATCAGATGCTCCTTATACTAGGTTCTATAGGAACAGAGTAGTCTTGCGGACTCACCCTAAGTTCCTTCCTGATTGTCTCCTCTTTCCACCGCAATCAGGAGGTGGTTCTTCTGACTTTTTTTCCCAGGCCGCATGCCAGCCAGGCTGAGATGGTCTTGCATACCCTGGACTGTAGGAGGGTGTTATCCTTCTATCTTGACCGTACGCGGGAGCACCGGAGGGCTCTTCAGCTCTTCGTCTCTTTTGACCCCAATAAGTTTGGGTTGGCTGTCTCCAAGCGTACTTTGTCCATATGGGTAGTTGACTGTATCGCCTGGGCTTACAGGGCAGCCGGCCTCTCATTGCAGGGTCGAGTTACGGCTCATCGTGTCAGGGCGAAGGCTGCGTCAGTGGTCCATCTCCTCTCTGTTCCGTTGGCAGACATCTGCCGGGCCGCTACTTGGTCTTCAAGCCAGACTTTTGCGGCCCACTACTGCCTTGAGAGGGAGTCCCGCAGGGACAGTGCTTTCGGGCAGGCGGTACTCCATAATCTCTTTGGGGTTTAGGCAACTCCTACCCTCCGGCCCTGGTGTTGGGCTACCGTTCGGGGGCGTTATCAGAGAAGATTCTGTTCTTGCATTCTGAGTCTCTAGAGGGAGCTCATTGTTCAGCTGGGGTCTCTGGTAGCCCTAAGCTGGGGAGTCCCATATGTGAGGACTGACTTCCTGCTTGGTCCTGGAGAAAGAGTAGTTACTCACTTGTAACAGGTGTTCTCCAGGAGCAGCAGGAATCAGTCCTCACAACCCTCCCTCCTCCCCTTGGAGTTGCAGTGATATGCTTTATTTTTTTGCTATTTTTGCTGTCTTTTAGCTATGTCATATGACTGAGCAAGATGGCACCCTTGGGCGGGAAGGGGACCGCGCATGCGCGCTGCATTCCCAAAGGCTTTCTTTGAAAGCTGGGGAAATGCTCCGCACGGGGGCTCCGTCGGCGCCGACGTCACCCATATGTGGGGACTGATTCCTGCTGCTCCTGGAGAACACCTGTTACAGGTGAATAACTACTCTTTCCAGCAGTCCCGTTAGCTCCATAGAGTCTGATACCTGAGACGCTCCCATACCTAAGGACTCCGCTCTAGGACCTACATCAGTCTTGAGTGAAAGGTAGAAAATCTTAGCCGTAGGGGGAGGGGACATTTTCAGGTATTTTGAGGACCCCTGAGAATTACTTATCTAAAATAGCTTGGGGTGAAGAAAGTAAAGAGGTCTTATGAAAATTGACGAAACAGAGGTTAAGGGTCTGAACAGTTTTGTCCAGAGTTTCCAGTTTATGAGCATTCAGTAACTTGTCTTGTTTAAAGTGGATTGAACCTCACCAAGCCAAGTCACAGAATCTTCTATTTTTTTTCACTCGGGTGTCGAAGTCTGAAAGTTTGGCGTCCTTGGTCTGCAAGCGAACATGCATATCCAGGGTGAGAGTAGCCATCGCCGAAGTCATCTGATCTATAGATACAACTGCCTGCCAAAGACTCTCCAGAGAAACTTTTAACTGTCTCACCAACAGGGCCTTATGCTGGATACTGGCAACTGCAGACTGCAGGTCTACGCCCTGGACAGACCCCGAAGGGAGATGTGGGGACTCCACCGCACCAGCCTTGCTGATCGCCACTGCCAGAATCACATCAGACGTCGCCTGTGGAGAGCTGCTGATGACCTCCCGTATAGCCAGACCAGGCTCCACACCACTTTGGTCAGCCTCCCAGCTGAGGTTGTCAAAGCCACCAGATCCCCACTACAGCGATGAAAATGGCCTTTTCTTGGGGCTGAGAGAGATGTCAAGGATAAGGAAGAAACCCTCTCCTGAAGGCCCTGACACAATAGTCATAGTCCCCGGTTGAGCAGACACTTGAGGAGCAAGCATCTCTGTGATCATCACTTGGCGAGCGGTAGATTGAAAGGCAAAGAAGGGGCCTTGGCCACAATTTTTGCCTTATGCTAGCCCATTTACAAGAAAAAAAAGGAAGAGCTAAAAAAAGCTGCTCACTCATTGTCCCTCTCAGATGCCATCTGGCCTTTGAGCACCTCTTCTTGAAAGCTTAAAATAGCTCATATTTTAGTATATATTTTGTTTGTTCTAGAAAAGATATTGCTACCTGTAGGGTAGACATAGAACTGATATACTCGTATTTTGTCCTTATTTTGCTATTTTTTTTTGCTAGCAGGAATTATTTTATAGGACAGTACATATGCAGTAATGCCACTTCCAGTGATCACCTGTATTGGCTTTTTTCTTTCCTTTTCTGCCTTGCAGGGTATTTTTTTGTCCTGAAAATTTTTCTCTCTTTGGTCATACCCTTCTTATATGCATCTTCATTTCTGTGCTTGCACTTAGATTTAGTGTGATGGATTACACTTAAATAACATTTCCATCACTTAGGGCAATTTTTACTAAAGCTTTGCACATGTTAAAGGACAATAATGTGTGCTGAAAAAAGAACCTTATGTCTTTATTTACAATTTGATCAACTTGTGAAAAAAAACAAAAACAAATTGGCAAATCTGGTACCCTGCTTTAATGATGTAAAATGTATGATGAGTGTATACCATATAAGGTTGTGAAATGAGTAGTTAATGATTCATGGCAACTGAAATGTGCCAAACTGTACATAAGGAATGCAGACATAGGCTAATGGTTAGAGCACTGGCTTGGTGACCAAGAGACCAGGGTTCAATTCCCACTAGCACTCCTTGTGGCCTTGCACAAGTCACCTAATCCTCTATTGCTTTGAAAGAAAGGTCTAACTAACCACTAAGAGTGAATATATAGTGACTAAATATTTTTGTTGGAAGTTTTTGCCTTGAGAGAATTCTCCATCCTGAAGCGTAACTTCCCTTTTAATCAAAACTGCGGTACAAAAACCGCTAATAAAATATCGTGAAATAATTGCACTCCCTTTCCAGTGCTATATCACAATAGAATTATTTTCAACGAGCCAAACCAAGATCCCGATTACTTCAAAGAGATCTATTTGAACGCTATACCCACATTTTGCAGTCATTTTCGAACACAGCACTGCGTTTAGGGCCAAGTCATCACCATCTGGCCCTGTCTCAACGCTTAATATTACTGCAAATAAACTGGATATGATGTACTTATCCAGTGAGGCATCTAGCAGACTTTTTCTCCCATGAAGACGCTTTTGAAAATAGTTTTATTGTGAAAGGGAGTGCAATTATTTCACGATATTTTATTAGCGTTTTTTGTACCGCAGTTTTGATTAAAAGGGAAGTTACGCTTCAGGAGGGAGAATTCTCTCAAAGCAGAAACTTCCGACAAAAATATTTAGTCACTATATATTCACTCTTAGTGGTTAGTTAGGTAGTATAGTAGAGTGTTGGGTTAGTAGAGTTACTTTAGAAATTCTTGAAAGAAAGGCCTGGCAACAGGGCTGGCCCTAGAGTTGGTTCAGAGTGTTGTAGCCCTAGGTGAACTTCAAGCTTTACACCACCTCTGTATGTCAAAATATGTTGTTTAGCTTTGAATGGCCTGCTTTTGCTGCTCTCCAGAGGTTGCTACCCTAGGTGAATGCCTAGTTTGCCTAGTGGTTGGGCCAGCTCTGCCTGGCAATCTACTTCCGGTCACACTGCCAAGAAAAGCCAGGAGCTCCTGGGTCGCCAGGAGTCAGCATTGGCTCGAAGGCACACATTGCAGTTTTGTGCATAAGGAAGGAGGAAATCAGGAATGGAAGTTCATAGACTAAAATGGCCCAATGTTCAGTCCTATGGACACCTCAATCTATATTAAGTCATTATGCTGAATATAGCTTGTTTTAAGAAATTATTTTTTTGATTTAGTAGCCTTGTTTTTGATTACAATCATAAAAAATGTTAGCAGTCAATATAGTCTAGTTTATGTATGCCATATTTTCAACATGTCTTTATTATCATTTTCTAGGAATGGCAGAACTCCATTCAGAAGAATGCAGGCCTTGCTTTCATTGAACTTGTCAACGAAGGAAGGTAAAATTATTCTGGTGCATAGTGGCTTAGATTGCCTCCTGCTTACAGCTTTCATGGTGTAGTTATGAAATATGAGTGTTTTTATCATCCATGCTGATTTTGTATAATCTTTGTATACTTTGGTTTTGTATGCTAATGACATCTTCCATATTGTCCTGCTAGACCATTCCAGACAAGTGGGTTGTGTCCCTCTACCAGAACAGATGGAGATGGAGAAAATCTCCCAGAGTTTTCTTATGACCTCATCCTGCCATAAGCACAGATGCAGCTGGAGGCGCATTTCAATATTTTTCTGTTTCCAGTAGAGGGTGAATGGAAGTTTTTGCATCTCTGGAATCTGAAAAAAGATCCGAGAAGCAGTTGAGAAAAGATTGATTTGCTCGTGAGTAGCCACCTCTTGGGTGTCTTCCTCACCCAAGCACAATGCTGGCGACTCCATTAGAGTCACCCTTAAAACCAGTTTTCTTTTGGGTATTGCCATACAGTGGAGGGAAATTTGTTCAGCCTTCTGTTGGTAAGGGCTAGTTGAGCAGCCAGAAATTTGGAAAAGGAGTTTTGAAAGGATACTTTGGTGCTGGTGGTGGGGTGGTCTCTAGCGTCGCACCTGGATGTGGCTCATTTCCTTCAGGGGCTTTAATGCTTGCATCCTCCCCTGCATTCAGTTGTTCTTTCCTGGGATCTTTGCTTAGTCTCCAGGCCTTCTGATATTAGAGCTCTTTGAAACTCTGATGCGTTCCGCCATTAAAGATCTGTCCCTTAAGATCTGTCATCTTGGCCGCATTCAGCTCGGCGATATGTATCTTAGAGTCGCAGGCATGTTTCTTTCAGGAGAGGCAATGTGCATTTGACTGTCCCCTCATTCTTGCCATCCTCTTCTAAAGAACAATGCCAAGGAAAGTATATGGACCTTTGAATGGTGGAGATCAGGAGAGAACTTCTCCGGTATCTCAAGGTCATTGACTCCTTTCACAGGTCAGACTTTTTGTGTGTGCTGTTTGCAGGTGAGCATATGGGTGATGCAGCCTCTAAGTTTACCTTGGGGCACTTTCCTCAGCGTCTGTTGTAGAACTGTCCAGTTCTGGATGGTTTGTGTATGCACACTTTTCATCTGCAAGCATCGTTTGGGGAAGAGTGTACCACAGTCACCCTTTCAGACATTTGTCAGATGGCAATGTGGACAACACCTTCCGCTTTTGTTGAGCACTGCCGCTTGGATGTCCATGCTTGGGCAGACACAGCCTTTGTCTCAGAGGTCTTGATAGCTGCCGTGTCATCTTCTGGCCCACTGGAGTCATAGCTTTGGTAAGTCCCACTTGTCTGGATTGGTCTAGCAGAACGATATAGAACAGGACATTTTGCTTATCAGATAATATCCATCCCTTGAGTCCTGCTAGACCAGTCCAGGACCTGCCCCTGTGGCTTGGTATGATCTACAGTGTTGTGCATACTTATCGTTCCTTGTGCGGTGGATCTTGGTGCCCTCACAGAGTTTGTGTGTGGTCTGTAATTCTCGACCACCTGCTTGGGTACAAATACTGACGTGCTCCCCTAGCTGCATCTGTGGTTATGGCAGGATGAGATCATAAGAAACCTCTGGAAGATTTTCTCTGTCTCCATCTCTGCTGGTTGGGGGATCCAACCCACTGGTTTAGCAGGACTTGAGGAAAGGACATTACCTGATAAGTAAAATGTCACCTTTTGCTGTTTTTCATTTGTGCAGTTCTCTTTTTTTGACGCACATTTGTTATTGGTACATTAATTTATTTTAGCTTATATTATCACAGATGGATGTTTGTGTGTGTGTATCTAGATCAGTGGTTCTCAACCTTTTTTGTACCGCGAACCCTTTTACCATTGGTCAACTTGTGACGACCCCCAATGATAAAATCAAATGCGTCTCTCTTCCTTTACCGTTAACGCATTGTCGCTGTAATCATTTGTTGAATTATTAATATATTATAGGCCTTTGCAATATATTTTTATTTATAAAATTTACTTATTTAAACCACAATAATTAATCACAATAACAAGTAACAATATTTGATTTCAAAATTATTATGATTTTGTAGTCGACGGTTTTAGTATGCTTTATTCAAAAAGACTGACGAAGGGCAATGGTGTGAGCTTTCTTGGCTTTGGCGATTCTGAGAGCCACCATATATGAAGCTTCAACAGTGGCTGTTTTGCTGGTGGAACTTTCCGCCAATATCAAGTCTGCTTTTCTTGATTCCATCAGCTTTGTTCTTAAAATACCAAATATCCTTGCCTACAAAGGTGGGATGCTTACTGTCAAAATGCCGTTTCAGTTTGTTTGACTTCATGGATTCCACTGATAGAACTTTGTTACAAATAACGCATTGTGGTTTCTCAATCACTGCTGAAAATATGGAGGTGAAACCATACCTTAAAAAGTCATCGCAATATTTTTTTTCTTGGTATTCTTCTCTCTGTCATTCATTTTCAATGGAGTCGCTGGTGTTATATAATATTGCATAGAAAATGTAATTTTAGTAGGACCAATGTCTGCCTAACAAAACCGGAAGTGATCTAAATAACGTCTCGAGATGCCTCTTTTCTGGCGAACAGGTAAAAGTAAGTAAGGATAGCCTAAGTAATATATAAAATGATTAAATTCAAAGTATTTGTCATTTTAGGCTTTGTGATAAAATTAGAAAAGAAATTAGAAAAGAGATAATAATTCCTGGGATTTGTCAGGCGACCCCTGTGGGGGTCCCGACCCACAGGTTGAGAACCGCTGATCTAGATGTATGTGCTTATATAAACTATGGGTTGGTATCTTAATATATGGTCTCATATTTTCAGTTTCTCTGAACAAAACACACAATATATATTGATCTTTAAATCAATTATATGTTTTGGAAAATTGCATATTCCATAGGGTCAGATATATTAAGCATTTTTCTCATAGACTCAAAATGGGAAAGCCCTCATGTCCAACCCATAATCACCTTAATTTTGCCATGATTCATATATTAATGCATGGACCTTTTGTTTTAAATAGCGGTTTTATTATGGGTATCTTCTCAGCAGTTAGTGACAAGTGTGCAGGTTAAAGGTCATTAGATAAAACTTAAGATGCTGTTTTTTTCCAAAGTCATTAGATAGCCTATGCAGAGAGATTAAGGTCATCATGGTTACTGTAAATTAAATGGAAACTTTTTAAACTGTTTTCTTGCATATTGGTGAATTAAAACATTTAAGAATGTTGAATGCAGACCCACGATTTGTGTTGCTAACCACTTGAAGGATAAAGTGGTATACAAAATGGTTTAAATAAATAAATGTATGTTCTAGCAGGTATATGGAACATTAGTAGTAGCATTTTTCACATGTACATATTTTTTATGTACTAGCATGAATCTAAAGAAGGAATGTGTAAATTCTTGAAAACTCATGTATACATCTTTTTTTTGGGGGGGGGCAGGTGTTTTTAAAAGTTATCACAATGTGTAAAAACTCTAGTAAGATCTAGCAGTCATGTTTCTACTTATTTTTTTGCTTCTACTTTGACAAGAAAATTCTCACATATTTACAAGTTTCACTTTTGCATAATGAAGTATATCAATATAAAACATATGAATTTGTTAAAGATTGTAAACTTCATTCCTTGATCTTTGCCTGCACTCCTTTTAGATAGGTTGGTTAATTAATCTCTTAATAGTTATCCAAGAAGAGAAAAGGTAATTTTGTGTACATTTATTTAAACCAATTTAATAAGATAATATCATCCTGTTAGACCAATCCAGCCCAAGTGAGTTATGTATCAACATTCACAGACATATCATAAAATGTTACAAACTGAAACAGAACATTCTCCAGGACCAAGCAGGAAGTCAGTCCTCACATATGGGTGACGTCGGAGCAGACGGAGCCCTCGTGCGGAGCATTTCCCAGCTTTCAAAGAAAGCCTTTGGGAATTGCAGCACGCATGCGCGGTCCTCTTCCCGCCCAAGGGTGCCATCTTGCTCAGTCTTCTTTTTTCCACGGAGCCCGACGGACGTAGTTCGTTTTTCCCCGAGGAAAAAGTTGATTTTCTCTATTTTTCTCTTTTTTTCTCTGGTTCGACGCCGGATCCTTTTCCCGCTCGGACCGATACGCCGGTATCGAGTCCTTTTCTCTCTTTTTCGGTTTTTGTCCTTTGTGACTGGCGTTCGCGCCTTTTTTCTTTTTTCCCTGGCAGACCGGTCTTTTGACCTAGCAGGGGCCCTTTTTCCCCCGATGGCTGCCAGCGGGTTTAAGAAATGTGATCGGTGTAAGAAACTTATGTCTCTTACCGACACACATGACTGCTGCCTCCATTGCCTCGGACCCGATCATGACCCAATGATCTGTGGTCCGTGTGGCAAAATGTCCTCGAAGGCGTTGAGGAGTCGGCAGCACCAGAGGGATAGAAATTTTTCTGACTCCGCGTCCGGCCGGGCCCGGACCTCGTCAGAGGCCTCGACGTCTCGGGACTCCGGCCCCGAGCAGCATCGGGGTTCCTCTGAGCGGGGGTCTCCGCGGGAACATCGCAGAAAGAAGAAACCGGCGAGGGCGGCGTCGGTGGACGCTCCTGGTTCCTCGAGGGCCAGGTCGCATAGCCCCGATAGCCGTCCCGGGTCTTCGGAGTTGGAGAGGCTTGCAAAGCATCCTCGTTTCGAGATGGAGTCTCCTGGACACGTAAGTGCTGTTGTCCTCGTTGACTCTCCGAGGGAGCAGACGTTGGGCCCGACGCCGTCAGGGCCCGAGTCGGGGGCTGCTGGGTCTCCTGAGCTCGGACTCAGGTTGACGGCCTTGGAGAGCAGCTTCACTGCCTTAATGAAACAGCAGCGGGCATTGATCGCCGGTCTCACCGGTGCATCTGCGTCGACCCCGGAGGCCGAGCCGATCCTCGAGTCCATGCGGGCTCGAGTCGATCCTCGGCCACGGTCTCCCTCGACCTCCCGTTCGGGGCCGAGGTCGTCGACGCCGATACCCTCGGCGTCGGGGCGGAGGGCATCGGTGCCCGCCCGACCGGAGCCGCTCGATTCCTCCTCCGAGGAGTCGGGCTGGGAGACGGAGGACGAAGATTCACCCGACACCCATCGGACTCGGTGTGTCCCATCGGACTCGCCCGAGTCCGAACCTCGGAGACGGTCCCCACCGGAGGATACCCGGTTCTCGGACTTCGTGCGGGATATGGCCAAGGCCTTGGCCTTCCCCGCGGATCCCGAGGAGGAGCCTCGAGCCGAGGAGCTCGAGGCCCTCCAGTATGACTCTCCCCCGAAGGAGGCCTTTACTGTTCCGGTTCCTCCGATGCTGGAGCGGCTGCTCTTCCGCACGTGGGAAACCCTGGCCTCGACGCTGGTGTTAAGCAAGTGGGTCGATTCCATTTATCGAGTCCGCAAGAGCCCCTGGTTCCAAAAGGCACAATTACCGCACCACTCCATGGTTGTGGAATTGGCCATGCATCGACTGAAAAGTCAGAAGATGCACTCCTCGGTGCCTCCCGGCCGGGAGGCCCGGAACCTGGATGACCTCGGTAAGAAGTGCTTCCAGGGCTCTATGCTTGCTTGCCGTGTCCAGACATACCAGCTCTACATGGGCATGTACCTCCGAGACCTGGCAAAGGAGATTGCCGGGTTCTCTGCTGGTCTCTCCGAGGAACCTTTGCAGAGGTTCCAGGCCTTGTCCACCGGTATTCGAGAGTGCTAGAAGTTTATCTCTCGAGCAGCCTACGATGGCTTCGAGTCTTCGGCCCGAGTAGCCTGGGCCGGCATCGGTGCCCGCCGACAGGCTTGGCTACAGTCATCCGACCTCGAGCCATGGGTCCAGGACATGTTGGTCGATGTCCCCTGCCGAGGTGAAAACCTCTTTGGCAAGCCCATGGCTGAAAAGGCTGCAGAACTCGAGACCGAGACTCTGACCAGGACTAGACTTTCCAGGAAAACCTCTGCCCCTTCTCAGAAAAAGAAGGGCTCGGGAAAAAATACCTTTTACCCGAGGAAGTCATCTGCCTACAAACAATACTCTCATTATCAGGCTTCTGCAGCTCCCCATCAGGATCAGCAGGCCAAGGGGCAGGGTCAAAGGCCCCGTAGGCAGAAGGCCCCCAAGCCACCAACACTGGCCCCTGCTCAGCAGGGTGGGGGTTTTTGACTCAAACAGCATAGCCTCTTCTCCTCAGCTGGCTTCTCTCAGCACGGGAGGCCGGCTGGCCCACTTTGCCCACAGGTGGTCAGCCGTCACATCAGATACCTAGGTTCTTCATATAGTCCAAAAGGGCTATCTTCTCCATTTTCACCAGGTACCTCCCTCCTATTTTCCAGGGGATCCTCCAAGACCTCCTCTGCACAGGGACCTACTCCTTCAGGAGTTGACAGGTCTGCTAAAGGATCAGGCTGTGGAACCGGTGCCCCACCACCTGAGAGGTCAGGGCTTTTATTCCAGGTACTTTCTGGTACCAAAAAGAACAGGAGGCCTCAGACCCATCCTAGACTTGCGAAACCTCAACAAGTTCCTGCAGAGGGAAAAGTTCAAGATGCTTACCCTTGGAATCCTGCTGACCTACCTCCAGCAGGGAGACTGGCTATGCTCCTTAGATCTAAAGGATGCGTATACTCACATTCTTATTCATCCCGACCACAGACAATATCTCAGGTTTGTTGTGGGAGGAAACCACTATCAGTGCAGAGTACTACCCCTTGGCCTGTCATCCGCTCCCGGGGTGTTCACCAAGTGCCTGGCAGTGGTGGCGGCCTACCTGAGGCTTCAGGGTCTTTTTGTGTTTCCGTACCTGGACGACTGGCTCATAAGGGGCCAATCTTCCCAGGAGGCCAACCAGGCCACCCTTCGCACTGTGGCTCTGCTTCAGCACTTGGGGTTTGTCATAAACTTCGCAAAGTCCACTTTGCTCCCGTCCCAGAACTTGGAGTTCATAGGGGCCAGGCTCGACACTCTTCAAGCAAAAGCTTTTCTGCCTCTGGACAGGGCCCACAGGCTAATGGATCTGGCCAGCCAGTTTCGAAGCAATTCCCTGGTCTCTGCCAGGCAATTCCTGAGGCTACTCGGCCATATGGCTTCCATGGTTCATGTCACCCCCAATGCCCGCCTGCACATGCGGCCTGCTCAGTGGTGCCTTCGCAATCAATGGCTTCAGGCCACAGGGAGCCTGGCGGACTCAATTACGATATCCGACCTACTGGTCTCCTCTCTGCATTGATGGCTTCATCTTCCGAATCTGGTGCTAGGAGTGGATTTTCAATCCCCTCCACCTTCTCAGGTGCTCACAACAGATGCTTCTCTTCTCGGTTGGGGAGCACATTGCCAAGGGACATGTACTCAGGGTCTCTGGACCCCTTGGGAGTCTTCTCAACAGATAAACTTCCTGGAGCTACGGGTGATATGCCTAGCTCTGAGAGCCTTCTCCCACCTCGCCTCTCACCAGTCTGTACTGGTTCAGACGGACAATCAAGTTGCCATGTTCTGTGTGAACAAACAAGGAGGCACAGGCTCCTTCCTTCTTTGTCAGGAAGCTCAACGGCTGTGCTCTTGGGCTGTCAATCACGGGATCCTTCTCAAGGCTGTCTACCTCCCAGGTCAGGAGAATTGCCTGGCAGACAAACTGAGCAGGATCCTGCAACCACACGAATGGAGATTGAACCCATTGGTGGTTCAGCAGATCTTTCTCAGGTGGGGACTCCCCACCTTGGATCTTTTCGCCAGTCCTCTGAACCGGCAACTCCCGAGATTTTGCTCCAGACAACCGCATCCCCTCAGAGTAGCAGCGGATGCGTTTCTGATCTCGTGGTCCACAGGCCTACTGTATGCGTTTCCTCCCACACCTCTAGTGTCCAGAACGCTGTTCAAAGTCCTCAAGGACGGGGCTTCATTGATTCTCATTGCCCCCAAATGGCCGAGGCAACCGTGGTTCCCGCTTCTGCTACAGCTAGCGGTGGACACCCCTCTGCCTCTGGGGTTTCAACATGATCTCCTGTCTCAAGATCAGGGGACTCTCTTGCACCCCAACCTCCAGTCCCTTCATCTGATGGCCTGGCTGCTGAAAGGGTAGTCCTGGCTCCCCTGCTGCTGCCTAGAGAGGTGGAAGATGTTGTCTTAGCTTCTAGACAGCAATCCACCCGAAAATCCTACGCTCTTAAGTGGCGTAGATTCTCCACATGGTGTGCTCAGCACGACGAGAATCCTTTCTCGTGCTTGGTAGCAGTGGTATTGCAATATTTGCTTTACCTCTCCAATCTCGGCCTTAAGTCTAACTCTGTCAGAGTTCACCTGAGTGCTCTCTCAGCTCACCACTCGCCGGTGGACGGCAGGCCTCTTTCCAGCCACCCTTTGGTGGCTCGTTTCCTCAGAGGCCTCCTTCTGCTTAAGCCCCCTTTGCTTCCACCGGCCCCTGAGTGGGATCTGAATGTGGTATTGCAGCGGCTTACTTGTCCGCCTTTTGAACCTATGGCTACCTGCCCTCTCAGTTTTCTCTCCTGGAAAACTTTATTTCTGGTAGCTCTCACCTCTGCTAGGCGGGTGAGTGAACTGCAGGCTTTAGTGTCTGATCCTCCTTACACTAGGTTCTATAGGAATAGGGTAGTCTTACGGACTCACCCTAAGTTTCTTCCTAAGGTTGTCTCACCTTTTCACCTCAATCAGGAAGTGGTTCTTCCGACCACCTTTCCCAGGCCGCATGCCAGCCGGGCTGAGATGGTCTTGCATACCCTGGACTGTAGGAGGGCATTATCCTTCTACCTTGACCGTACGTGGGAGCATCGGAAGGCTGTTCAGCTTTTCGTTTCTTTTGACCCCAATAAGTTGGGGCTCCCTGTCTCCAAGCATACGCTGTCCATATGGGTCGCTGACTGTATTGCCTGGGCTTATGGGGCAGTCGGCCTCTCGTTGGAGGGTCGAGTCACGGCTCATCGTGTCAGGGCGAAGGCTGCGTCAGTGGCTCATCTCCGCTCTGTTCCGTTGGCAGACATCTGCCGGGCCACTACTTGGTCTTCAAGCCAGACTTTTTCAGCCCATTACTGCCTTGAGAGGGAGCCCCGCAGGGACGGTGCTTTCGGACAGGCAGTACTCCATAATCTCTTTGGGGTTTAGGCAACTCCTACCCTCCGGCCCTGGTGTTGGGCTACCAGTCGGGGGCGTTCTCAGAGAAGATTCCTTCCTTCTGTGCTGACGAGCTAGAGGGAGCTCATTTTTCCGCTTGAGGTCTCCGGTAGCCTTAAGCTAGGGAGTCCCATATGTGAGGACTGACTTCCTGCTTGGTCCTGGAGAAAGAGTAGTTACTCACCTGTAACAGGTGTTCTCCAGGAGCAGCAGGAATCAGTCCTCACAACCCTCCCTCCTCCCCTTGGAGTTGCAGTCATATGATTTATTTTTGCTAATTTTTTGCTGTCTTTTAGCTATGTCATCAGACTGAGCAAGATGGCAACCCTTGGGCGGAAAGAGGACCGCGCATGCGCGCTGCAATTCCCAAAGGCTTTCTTTGAAAGCTGGGGAAATGCTCCGCACGAGGGCTCCGTCGTCACCCATATGTGAGGACTGATTCCTGCTGCTCCTGGAGAACACCTGTTACAGGTGAGTAACTACTCTTTAGCCCAGTAAGACAGCATGTCTCAAAGGAAATCCATTCCCTTAACAACCTCAGAATCAAAGTTCTGAAAGGAAACTTCAAGAAGGTACATGAAAGAAAAACATTTGAAATTAAAATGATCAAATAGTTCAACACTGACAAAAAGGGATTGAATTAGAAACATTGGTTTCCTTACCCATTACCAGACATAAAACATTGAAACGCAAAGGATTGCGCGCTCAGGGTTGGGTGCTAGGGTTTTTGGCACCCCCTGCACCCTATAGATTAGTGTCCCCTCCCTCACTATTATTAATTCTCCTTAGAATGTGGCATTAGTTGCACCTGTGGCCATTTTGCGACACTGAAGAGTGGTAACTGGAGGGGGATGTACCTGCTTTCCTGTACTTAACCAACAGCACCGTGCTGGTACTGCATCCCACATGTATTATGAGCACGGAGCTTAGGAAACATGCCACTAAATGTACCAAACAATAAGAAGGGTTCAACATCATCAACTCTTCACCTTCCACTTTTTTAAAAACAAGAACAACTTAGCAGCCCCAACACAGCATTTTCTACCATCATAAAAACAAGAGGGGATTTGTGATCCCAACACAACACCTCCCACTCCAACATAAGCACCAAGAGGGGCTTGGCAACCCCAATGTAACTTCTGAAACTGCACATTGGGTCAGCATGGTGTAATGTAAAGATATATATTCTGCAAAAAAACAAAGGGAATGCAAGATGTTTGCATACCAAGGAACTAAAAGAAAAAGCGAGAACCTCACAGTTCATAGCAGCAAATTGTAAAGTTATAACTCATTTTATTTTGCTATAATCTCTGTTATGGTTCTTGCTTTTTCTTTTTGAACATATATTCTGCATTCACAGAAATCCCTCCTCAACAATGGGTGCAGAGCAGAACTGAGATATTCATCCATAGAACTCAATATATTTAAAAAACAAAAAATAAACCGATTCTGATCATCTCAGTGACAACAACATAAACATTCTTTAGTACCGGGCATATTGTGAACTAATTCAAAACCGTACAAGAGTCACTGAGGATCTAAAGAACAAATCTACAACACCAAACCAGCATCCACTTCCAAAACTCATATAATAAGGAGTCTACCCAGAAAAAAGCAGCAAATATTTCAGCGGGCCCTAGAACATCCATACCACGGTTGAAAAACTGAACAAGTCAGATTATTACAGTACAGATCCATATATAGAAACTCTATGTAAATTGAGCACCTGGCCTCAGCCACACACTCAGAACACAGACCCTCACTGAGTACAGAATAAGTGGCCACAACCTAAACTAAAAGTTTAAATAAAAATATCTAGACAGAATTAAACTGAAAACCCAAGAAGCCAGACTTGCCAGAGAAACAGAAAGTGATGCATTTCCCCTTAACTGTGCAAAATATAAAGATAGCACAACATCCAGTCACTAAATTGAAAAGAAAATCATTTTTTCTAGCTCTGTCTATTTTATTCTTTGATCATGCTAGTCCCAATCTGAAGTTCCTGTTTTCCTTTGTCTTTTCTTAACTCCCTTACCCAGACACCTGTGGGGCAAAGGCTTCTACTCCAGATACTTCCTTGTCCCAAAGAGGACTGGGGGCCTCAGGCTCATCCTAGTCCTGCAAAACCTAAACAGATTTCTATTGAGGTAGAAGTTCAAGATGTTCCCCCTTGGAGCACTGCTGCCTTACCTCCACCAGGGAGACTGGCTTTGCTCCTTGGACCTAAAGGATGCTTACACAAACATCCTGATCCAACCCCCCAAGCAGTACCTAAGGTTTATGGTAGGGGGAGGGCACTACCAATACAGGGTGCTACCCTTCGGCCTGGCTGCCTCACCAAGGGTCTTCACAAAGTGCCTAGCAGTGGTCGCTGCCCACCTCCATGTGCAAGGGGCCTTTGGCTTCCCATACCCAGACAACTGGCTCATCAGGGACGGCATGGCCACAGAGGCCCATCAGGACACAGGGCACGCAACCCTCCTGCTGCAGCACCTGAGATTTATCATCAACTATCCAAAATCTCATCTCACTCCATCCCAGAGCCTGGAATTCATAGGTACCCAGTTAGGCACCCTGCAGGCCAAGGCCTTTCTTCCCAGGGAAAGGGCAGACTGCCTCAGGGAGCTAGTGGCGAAGGTGCAACATCATTGCTCGGTGCCAGCCCATCTCTTCCTCCACCTTCTGGGACACATGGCCTCCACGGTCCACATGACCCCACTAGCCCACCTACACATGTGGGCAGCTCAGTGGTGCTTCCACTCTCATTGGATGCAAGCCACAGACAGACTGTGAGACAGGATCAAGTTAACCTGTCAGCTGATGGAGTCCCTCGACTGGTGGCAATGTCTCTGCCACCTCCGGGCTGGAATGCCTTTCCAGGCACCCACACCCCAGAGGGTTCTGACCACGGACACCTCCCTCCTCGGTTGGGGGGCACATTGCGAGGACCGTTGCACACAAGGCAGCTGGTCCCAGGCAGAATTCATGCTGCAGATCAATCTTCTGGAACTTAAGGCGATCTTCCTGGCCCTACAGGAATTCCACCACTACCTATGTCACCAGCCGGTGCTGATACAGATGGACAACCAAGTCGCCATATTCTACAACAACAAGCAGGGGAGCACAGGGTTGTATCCCCTCTGCCAGGAGGCGGTGGCACTCCTTTCCTTTGCAGCTCGCAACATCATGCCCCTGCAGGCGGTCTACCTCCTGGCTGACAAACTGAGCAGGGTGCTCCAACCACAAGAGTGGCGCCTGAACCCTAGAGTAGCCTAACAGCTCTTCCGCCTCTGGGGAATGCCTGTGATGGATCCCTTTACCACCCTGGACAGTGCACAGCTGCCCCGCTTTTGTTCATGGCAGCAACACCCAGCAAGGGTGGCGGCAGATGCCTTCCTGATCCTGTGTATGAAAGGCCTTATCTATGCCTTTCCGCTGACCCCACTGGTCGCCAAGACCCTCTTCAAGGTCCAGCGTGAGGGGGCAGCACTGATACTAATTACCCCCAGGTGGCCCAGATAGCCTTGGTTCCCACTGCTGCTCTCCCTTTTGGCAATGCTCCCAGTCCCACTGGGCTGTGCCCCGGACCTCCTGTCTCATGGCTACTGAATGGGTAACCTTGGCCCCTTTCAACCCCTCAATAGAAGTCAAGGAGGTCCTCTTGGCCTCCCACAAGCCCTTCACAAGGCGAGCTTACGCCTTTTAAGTGGCGAAGATTCTTGGCATGGTGTGTGGAGAGGCGGGAGAACCCATTCTCCTGCCTGGTGCAGCTAGTACTCCAGTACTACCTACTGCATCTGTCACACTCTGGACTGACGTCAAACTCAGTGAGGGTGCACCTGAGTGCGATTGAAGCACACCACCACCCTATCAAGGGGAAGCCCCTCTCTGGTTAGCCCTGCTCTCTCGTCAGCCCTGCTCTCTCGGTTCCTCTAGGGCCTCATGTTGTCTAAGCCCCCTGTCCGCCCCCCAGCGGCGGAATGGGACCTCAATGTGGTGGTCCCATAGCTTAGACTGCCATTCAATCCTCTAGCTACTTGCCATCTGCGGTATCTTTCATGGAAGGGTGCCCTCCTTGTAGCTCACACATCCGCTCGCAGAGTGAGCAGTCTTCAAGCCTTTGTGGCAGAGCCACCATATACAAGACTCATCCAAATGCCTCCCAAAGGTGGTATCTCTTTCCACCTCAACTAGGAGGTGGTCCTTCCTACCTTTTTCTCGCGGCCTCATGCCGGTTGGGAGGAAACTATTCTCCATACACTGGACTATAAACAGGCCCTGTCCTTCTACCTATAGCAGACCCAGGGCCATCGCAGAGCTCCTCAGCTTTTTGTTTCATACGACTCCAGCAGATAGGGGCTTCCTGTGACTAAGCAAACTCTGTTCACTTGGGTGGCAGACCTTGCCTATGAGCGAGCTGGGCTCTCCCTGGACCACCGGTTCACAGCACATCATGTGGGAGTGATGGCCATATCGGTGACAAAACTGCGCTCGGTGACTGAGATCTGCAATGCTGCCACATGGTATTCAATTCATACTTTCACGGCTCACTACTCCCTGGAGAGCGAGTCTCCATCGGGACAGTGCCTTCGGCCACGCGTTACTCTGTAATCTGTTCGGGGTGTAGGCAACTCCCACCTCCAACCCTTCTGTTTTCAGGCTGCCGGAGTGATGGTGCCGCTGGACGCTAGGGTCTTGCAGAGTCTCTCGGTCTCCCTTCTGCAACAGCTACCTAGCTTGGTTGCCGTTGGTGCTGTTGTGGTTCAGTCCTTAGCAGCCTGAAGCTAGGGTGTCCCTTAATGGAGGACTGACTTCCTGCTTGTTCCTGGAGAAAGTGTAGTTACTCTCCTGTAACAGGTGTTCTCCCGGAACAGCAGAAATCAGTCCTCACAACCCTCCCTCCTCCTCTGGGAGTTGCCTCCCTCCCTTGTTTTATGCTTAATATCGTCCTAGCTATGTCATCTGACTGAGCAAGATGGCACCCTTGTGCGGGAAAGGGACCACGCATGCGTGGTGGCATCTTCCAAAGGCTTTCTTTGAAAGCTGGGGAGATACTTCCGTGTGTTTTTTGTCAGTGCCAGTGTCACCCATATGTGAGGACTGATTCCTACTGTCCCTGGAAAACACCTGTTACAGGTGAGTAACTACACTTTCTTGTCTTCCTTTTTGTTTTCTTCACTTCCTTCCATCTTGGATATTGATCGTTTCCTTTCAGCTTTCTTCCATTTATTTCTCTCTCTCCCTCTGTCCACTCAGAATTCCTTTTTTACTCCATCTACCTAGTACTTTTCTACCTTCGCTCCAGTCCTCCCATTCCCCATCTCTCCTTCCCTGTCCATTATTCCCCAGTCTCTTGCTCACTTTCTCTCCCCTCCATCCCTCCCCACAACCAGTATCTCTCTCTCTCCCTCCCTCTTTCCCTCCATCCAATATCTCTGCACTCTCTGTCTGTTTTTCCATGTCCCTCTTTTCCCTTTCCTATCACTCCGTGTCCAGCATCTCTCCATCTACATTCCTATCCTCCTGTGTCCAGCATCTCTATACCATCCCCTCCCTGTTACTTTCATGTCCAGCACTTCTCCCTCTTTCTTGACCTATTTACCCTGTATTCATCTTCCCTCTCTCTCTCCCTCTGATCTTTGTATCCTTCATTTCTCCCTCTCCCTATAACACCATGTCCTATATCATAATTCTATCTTAAAAATCTCCCCACCTTGCTTCTCCCTGTGCCCCCTTCCCAAGTCCAGTATCTCCCTATCCCACAGCATCTAGGATGTTCCCTCTGCCTCCATATTTTTCAGTACCAAACAAAATATAATAAAACCCCTATCATAAACACACACTTAATGTTTTGCAGAATGTAGTAGCCAATAAACAACTTTAAGTTAACATCAATGAACATTTATAAATAATCTTCATTGTAAATTTTAATAAAGAAACATTTTCAAACATTACACATATACAGATTCACGATATGCCCTTATTTGAGATCATTCATCTGCCTTTGTTTTCAGATGCAAGTCAATGTGCACTCCCAGTTGTGAACTTGTATATGTGTAATGTTTCTATATTAATGTTTATAATGAAGATAGATTATTTATAAATGAATTTCATTGATGATAATTTGAAGTTGTTTATTGGCTACTACATTCTGCAAAAATGTTCCATATTTATCAGTCCAGCAGCAGGAGCAGCGCGCAGAGCCAAAACATCAGCGGCCTCATTCTGGCAAGAGCCCCAGGCCCCGGGAGAACAGCAGTTCCTAGTAGGGAAAGTGCTAACACCTCGGTCCCCAACCCCTGCTGCCGCCGTTTGCTGCCAGGTCCCAAAGCGCGACCTGCAGTATAATCTTTTGATGGTCAGTCACACTTTTTCCGCTCTGAACGGCTGCAATGTCCTGGGTGGCTTCCATTCCTTGGCCGTGGCTGCTCATGCTCCAGGGCTTCTTGGCTGGAGTCCCTCAGGCCCAATGGCACTCCCTTCCCAGGGCTCAGTCTCTTCCACTGCAACTCAGCCACGTCATCCAGCTATGGAACAGAAGCCGGAAGTGCCTATTTGCCTCAGCTAGAACAGGCCTGAAGTGCCAAGGTAGGGAGTTGCTCTACCTTCTGCCTGCGGGAGCAACATATCCCATGTGCAGGATCTGCATATGTGAGACACAATCACACCTTTATTTATTTATTTATTTATTTAACATCTCTTCTATACCGCACTGTTGTCATCAGCGCGGTTTACATGAAACTAAACATATACATACAGAGTAACTGTAGTGCATTTTACAAGTAACAGGGATGTAGAAACTTGGGAGTACAGGTAAACTATATCAACTATATAACTACAATAAACTATACACAATATTCACAGTTAAAATTGTCTTGCTTTGCCTTTGTTCTGCCCATGGGACATGCTGCTCCCACAGGCAGAATCTGCATCTCGCTCAGCTGCACTTGTCATCCTGCAGGAGAGGAGGTGGCTAGTGATGGCACCCCTCTGACAATGGCACCCCCCTGCCATGCTTATCACATAGCACTGTCCCTGTGCTATCTCCTCACCTTTGCCATTCATTGTAATTTAATGACAGATGCAGACTATGTAAGATCAGATAGGACCCATGTGATGTAAATTGTTACTGTATCCCACACTTTGCTTTGATATGTAATGACATATGCAGACAACCCAGAGCCAAGATTAGCATGTACTACTTAGACCCAGTGTAACTGAATTATCCCTTCATAGACCTGATTAAAAACATAGCTCTCGAAAGCTTGTCAAAAAGAAATTGTAAGTCTGATAAAAAATTATCACCTACAGCTTGTTTGTTTAACCTTTATTTGCACGTATTTGATAGCAGAAATGTGTCTGAGATGTGTGTGCATTCAAATACTATATACTACTAATCTGTTTCAGAGAACAAGCACCTGTTTTTTCTTAAATTACAGTGAATTTGCAGTAACTAAACTGATGACGCATATCAGTGTTTCAGTCATTTAGAAATACATTCTTCGTCTCAGCTGTATGGATTTTGTAAAGCTTAATGCGGTATTGCTTTCATGTCAAACACCATCAGTACCTAGTCCTGTTGTTGGCATTTATCTGTCGAGACAGAGACAGGGCCATGATATTTGGCATGCTGTTACACTCGTAAGAATTATCAATAGGTTTTGTTTTTTTTCATTAGAAATGGATGAGTATAGGCAGAGAGCCAGTTGTATCTTCCTGACTGTTTATTTTCAAATGCATAAAAAGAGTAATGTAAACTTGGCTATACTGTGTTCCATTTTTCATGAAAACCAAATATTGAATTATTTATTTATTTTATTTATTTATTTGGAAACTTTTTTATACTGCCCCTTTCAGAGATCGGGGCGGTTTACAGAGAACAGAAGAACAATGACATTGAACATTTTGTAACATAACTAAGGAATAAGGAATTCCTTATCATTCCTCCAGTTCAGTCCTCTACTCCTGGGTTGTCAACCTCCTCCTGCAGCCTGGAGACTGGTATGTCAGAATGATGACATCACTGTATATAGCCTGCTGCTCTCCACCTTCCCTTCCAGTGTTACCAGTCTCCATGCAGCAGGAGGACTTTGTGAGCCCGGGAGAGGGCTCACTGGAGTAACGGATAAGGAGAGATTAGGTTTAGTCTAGTGTAGTTGGCCAGACGTCGAGGATTCTGACTGTGAAAATGAGGTGGAGCTGCAGGATCTCGAGGAAGGGGAGATTCTGGAGCCTGAGGAGCAGTCTAAGATCATCAGGGTCTTCCGTAGAGAGGAGCTTCCGGCATTGATTACGGAGTCAATGCAAATGTTGAAGCTGGCAGCTCAGCCATCCCAGGAAGATGACGTTGAAGATCCCGTCATTCAGGCGGTCCGGCAGACCCAGGTGGTGTTTCCAGTCCATAAGGTGGTGGATAAGATGATTCAGGAAGAATGGGACCAGCTGGAGACGGGGCTCCGAGGCGTCCGCACATTGAATAGGTTGTACCCGCTGGCCGATAAGGACAAGGAGCAGTTTTGGACGCCCCGGGTGGACGCGGTGGTGTCGGCAGTAACCAAGAAGACGACCATTCCAGTAGAGGGCAGCGCAGCGCTGAAAGATGCCCAGGACCGTAGGGTTGATGGTCTCCTCAGGCAGACCTTTGAGGCTGACTCTCTTTCGTTGCAGATAGCTATTTGTGGTGCCTGGGTGGCTCGGGCGTGTTTGCGCTGGGTGCAACGGTTACGCCTTTCCCCTCATTTGGATTTAGAGGAGCTCAAGGAGTTGGGACGTCTCGAGTCCGGAGCGGCTTATTTGGCGGATGTGCACTATGATTTGATCAGGGCGCTCGCGAATAGCACGGCGTCCATAGTTGCCGCCCGCAGATCAGTGTGGTTATGTAATTGGGCGGCGGACGGTTCTTCTAAGTCCAGGCTTAGTAAACTTCCATTCAAAGGTAGGCTGCTGTTTGGAGAAGATCTGGAGAAGTTGGTAAAAGACCTCGGGGAGACAAAGGTGGGGAGACTCCCAGAGGACAAACCAAAGCAGGGGAAGTCCGGTCAAGGTTTTCGAAGCCAGTTTCGGGACTTTCGCAGGTTTCGCTCACCGCGCTATGGGTCCTTTCAGAGGGGTAGATTTGCTTCCCGAGCGCAGGGTTTTCGGGGGTTTCGAGGAGCTAGTAGAGGTTTCTCCTCCAGCTCCGCCACAGCAGCTCGCAAGCCGCAATGAGATGAGGCTGGTCCCGGCAGAGGAAGCTTCCATAGGTGGGAGGCTCCGGGAGTTTCTGCCTGCCTGGACCCTTATCACGTCCGATCAGTGGGTTCTCGAGGTGATTCGTCGGGGCTATGCGCTGGAGTTCGCGCGGCCAGTACGGGATTCTTTCATCATGTCTCCTTGCCGGGGTCGAAGGAAGTCCGTGGCGGTCCGCGGCACTTTGCAACTACTGCTGCACTTAGGGGCAGTCGTGGAAGTTCCGAAGGCGGAATATGGTTTGGGTCGGTATTCCATTTATTTCGTGGTGCCAAAGAAAGGTGGAGCGCTGCGGCCTATCTTAGATCTCAAGAATGTGAATCGCTGTCTCCGGGTGCCTCACTTCCGTATGGAAACGTTACAGTCGGTGATCGTGGCTGTGCGTCAAGGGGAGTACTTGACGTCGTTGGACCTGATGGAGGCTTACTTGCACATTCCCATCCGAGAGGCACCTCAGCAGTGGTTAAGGTTCACGTTGCCCTGGGGTCATTATCAGTTCCAAGCGTTACCCTTCGGTCTCGCGACGGCTCCGCGCGCATTTACCAAGATCATGGTAGTAGTGGCGGCGGCATTGTGCAAAGAAGGTATCTTGGTGCACCCTTAACTGGACGATTGGTTGATTCGGGCGAAGTCCGAGGCGGAGAGTCGCCAGGTAACCGGCAGGGTAGTAGAGTTTTTGCAGAGTCTCGGTTGGGTAGTCAATCCGACCAAAAGCCATCTCCAGCCTTCCCAGGTGCTAGAGAATCTAGGCGTGCAGTTCGACACCCTCAAAGGGCAGGTGTTTTTGCCGGTCAGGAGGGCTCAGGCTCTCCGCAGTCTGGTGCACAGCTTCAGAGCGACTCCTGCCCCAACGGCGTGGATGTACCTTCACGTCCTCGGGACGATGGCGGCGACACTGGAGGCGGTGCTGTGGGCCAAGGTGCATATGTGTCCCTTACAGAGGGCCTTACTCCGCCGCTGGTCGCATCAGTGGGACCCCTTGAGCAAGCGACTTCCGTGCCCGTTCAAAGTGCGGCAGTCGCTCAGGTGGTGGCTGCTTCCGGCCTCGTTAGCGGCCAGGATGCCACTGGAACAGCTGGAGTGTATCCCTTTGATGACGGATGCCAGTCTGGCGGGATGGGGGGCTCACTGCGAGGGCCGCTTCTCGCAGGGGCGTTGGTCCCCTCTGGAAAAGGCGTGGTCGATAAATCGTCTGGAATTGCGGGCGGTAGTCAGAGCCCTGCAGGCCTTCGAGGACTTGGTGTTCGGGCGTCCAGTTCGAGTGCTA
This sequence comes from Ichthyophis bannanicus, assembly GCA_033557465.1. NCBI lineage: Eukaryota > Metazoa > Chordata > Amphibia > Gymnophiona > Ichthyophiidae > Ichthyophis > Ichthyophis bannanicus. The sequence goes on from CM066032.1 coordinate 1,735,037,411, forward strand.
TCCGACAATTCCGCCACGGTCGCCTACATAAATCGTCAAGGCGGCACAGGGAGCGCAGCAATGGAGGAGGAGTCGGATGTGCTGTTCGCCTGGGTGGAGAGTCGGTTAACGGCGATTTCAGCAGCACACATTGCAGGGAAGGACAGTGTGATGGCGGACTTTCTCAGCAGAGTTGAAGTGGATGCCGGGGAGTGGGAGTTGCACCCTGAGGTGTTTGCACAGTTGCTGCTCCGCTGGGAACTGCCCGTCATGGACTTGATGGCGTCTCTTCGGTCAGCAAAGGTCACGCGGTTCTTCAGCAGGAGGCGAGAAAGAATGTCAGAGGGCATCGACGCACTCTTACAGTGGTGGCCCACCGGAGGTCTCCTGTACGTTTTCCCGCCGTGGGCGTTGATCGGTCGGGTCATCCAACGGATAGAGAAGCACCAGGGCAGAGTGCTTCTGATTGCGCCCGACTGGCCCAGACGGCCGTGGTACGCGGATCTGGTGCACCTTCTCGATGGACGGCCTTGGAGGCTTCCAGTTCGACCAGACTTGTTGCAGCAGGGTCCACTCTTCATGCCCCAAGTGGATCGGTTCTCGCTTACGGCATGGCCATTGAAAGGGCTTGGTTGACGAAGAAGGGCTATTCGGCGTCGGTTATTTCTACGCTCCTGAGAGCGTGCAAGCGTTCCACGTCGTTAGCTTACGTGCGCATCTGGCATTGATAAGAATGCTTCTGATATGCCTTCCACTATCTTTGCAAGCTAACTGACCTTGCAGAAGTAGCGAAATATACTGTAGTAGAAGTATTATGTTTAGTGTTATGTCTAGTTGCTGACCCGTGGCTAGTAAGACCCAAGCAGGGGGAGCGAGTCCTGGGCCCAGTCAGAGATGTCTATTGGATGAGAGTAAGTGGGCCACTGTGGCCAATGTGGAGTTTTGCCTGTATTAGACTGGAAAAGAAAGGTATAAAAGCTGTTGTTTTACTAGGAGCCATTGCTCAGACCTTTTTTGAATGCTACTGCAATCTGAGCCTGTGCACAAATAAATTGGCTTGAATCTCTGCCTGACTCCGGGTATTATTTATTGCATTCTTATCAGCTACTACATATTCCTGGTGTGTTGGCCGGGAATGTGCGAGTGGGGGATGGTATGCAAGTGAATATGCCCCGACATCTCGCCTCACAGGTTTGGTCCGGCTAGAGCCGAGCCTGACTGATCGCAGGAGGGTCTCTGGCGCCCCTGGTCCTTTTGTATCGGAGGAGACTCCTCCTTGCCTCCGCAGCTTGCTGTTTCTGGCCGGCCAACACCTCAAACCCGAGGGGGGTCCAGGATTCAACCCAAGGAGGGATTGGTTGCGCAGCGCATTAGCTACCGGATCCGGTGAGTATTGATTTTTCTGGTTCTTAGTCAGATAGCTTTGGGAAAGTCTCGAGACACTTCTGGTACAGTAACAGGTAAAGGAAGTCTGATCAACTTCCACGGGCGATCCTAGTACCCCTGCAAGTAGTGCGCGGGGCGAACCCATCAGCCCTTTCGGTTTTGGTAATTCTGGTTTGTCAGTCAGCCCGGGAATTCAGAATTGGAAAATGCTAGCATGTTTGTCTGTGTGAAGAGTGCTTGTGAAAAGGAGGAAGCGTTGGGTGTGTGTCTTTGATTTGTTATCTGTTGAAACCACGAGTTTCCCTTTTAGTATAAGGGTAGGATTATATTCCGTTGGGTAATTTGTGACACTTTACCGCATATGAAATAGTAAAAGTATAGTTAAGAAGATGCCAAATCCCTAGAGTCACTGTAAAATCAAGAAGCTGTCTCTCTCATTCAGCTGTCTTGCAGCGCAGTGTGAAACTGACAAGAGGCATGTTTGTGCAGAGGAATGTTTTAACCCTATGAAGGCATGTTTTCAACGTTCTGCTGCTGGGCTAATGGGTGCTTATTTTAGGGAATTATACCTGTTTTTATTCAATATTTTGTAATAGTGATGTGCCTTCTGCTATGGTCATGTATTATATATCATTTAATAAGAATGTTTAGTCAGGGTTGTGGATCTCGATAGTATTGGGCTTAGCCTAGAAAGGGTTACGTTCCTACTCGAATTCCTGTGCAGATCAAGTGAGCAGAAATCCAGTAGGGCTCAGGTTTCAATAGGAAAGGATGCTTTTATTTTCCCTTTGCCCTACGAAGCCGTGGTTACGAACACTGACAGCCATGGTTCATTCTATTGGATTTGTTATTATAACATGTTGCAAAAGTGTAGTTTTCTATTGTAAGGACTCTATCTAGATTGTTCCTCTGTCTGTTGACAAGCACATGTGGGGGCTACACTTTTGCAACATGTTATAATAACAAATCCAATAGAATGAACCATGGCTATCTGTTACATATGACTGGAATAAAATTACTTGGCATGAAAACTAACTGCCAGCCGTAATCAGCTTGGCTTTGCAAAATAAATTCTTTAAATCTTACAGTTTTTAGGAAGCAGATATTAAAAAAGACATTCATTCTGGATACATTTTCCATAAAGCGGGTGGACATCTAGAATACACATACACATTTTCCTTCCTAGTTTATTTTATTAACAATAAGCATGTCTTCTATGAGGCGCTAGAATTCATACACGATTAACCCCTCATTCACTCAGGATTCAAAACACTTTCAAGTTGCGATCTGGTACCGCTGGCTCGAATGCTGCAGAGTCCTGTCAGTGTTCCTAACCACGGCTTCGTAGGGCAAAGGGAAAATAAAAGCATCCTTTCCTATTGAAACCTGAGCCCTACTGGATTTCTGCTCACTTGATCTGCACAGAAATTCGAGTAGGAACGTAACCCTTTCCAGGCTAAGCCCAATACTATCGAGATCCACAACCCTGACTAAACATTCTTATTAAATGATATATAATACATGACCATAGCAGAAGGCACATCACTATTACAAAATATTGAATAAAAACAGGTATAATTCCCTAAAATAAGCACCCATTAGCCCAGCAGCAGAACGTTGAAAACATGCCTTCATAGGGTTAAAACATTCCTCTGCACAAACACGCCTCTTGTCAGTTTCACGCTGCGCTGCAAGACAGCTGAATGAGAGAGACAGCTTCTTGATTTTACAGTGACTCTAGGGGTTTGGCGTCTTCTTAACTATACTTTTACTATTTCATATGCGGTAAAGTGTCACAAATTACCCAACGGAATATAATCCTACCCTTATACTAAAAGGGAAACTCGTGGTTTCAACAGATAACAAATCAAAGACACACACACAACGCTTCCTCCTTTTCACAAGCACTCTTCACACAGACAAACATGCTAGCATTTTCCAATTCCGAATTCCCGGGCTGACTGACAAACCAGAATTACCAAAACCGAAAGGGCTGATGGGTTCGCCCCACGCACTACTTGCAGGGGTACTAGGATCACCCGTGGAAGTTGATCAGACTTCCTTTACCTGTTACTGTACCAGAAGTGTCTCGAGACTTTCCCAAAGCTATCTGACTAAGAACCAGAAAAATCAATACTCACCGGATCCGGTAGCTAATGCGCTGCGCAACCAATCCCTCCTTGGGTTGAATCCTGGACCCCCCTTGGGTTCGAGGTGTTGGCCGGCCAGAAACAGCAACCTGCGGAGGCAAGGAGGAGTCTCCTCCGATACAAAAGGACCAGGGGTGCCAGAGACCCTCCTGCGATCAGTCAGGCTCGGCTCTAGCCGGACCAAACCTGTGAGGCGAGATGTCGGGGCATATTCACTTGCATACCATCCCCCACTCGCACATTCCCGGCCACAGCACCAGGAATATGTAGTAGCTGATAAGAATGCAATAAATAATACCCGGAGTCAGGCAGAGATTCAAGCCAATTTATTTGTGCACAGGCTCAGATTGCAGTAGCATTCAAAAAAGGTCTGAGCAATGGCTCCTAGTAAAACAACAGCTTTTATACCTTTCTTTTCCAGTCTAATACAGGCAAAACTCCTCATTGGCCACAGTGGCCCACTTACTCTCATCCAATAGACATCTCTGACCGGGCCCAGGACTCGCTCCCCCTGCTTGTGTCTTACTAGCCACGGGTCAGCAACTAGACATAACACTAAACATAATACTTCTACTACAGTATATTTCGCTACTTCTGCAAGGTCAGTTAGCTTGCAAAGATAGTGGAAGGCATATCAGAAGCATTCTTATCAAAAGCAAAACAAAGCAAGGCTAAACAAAGCAAGGCTAAGAAGTGTTTCTAATAGCTACCGGTGATTTCTGTAATATTCCAGGCACATTTCTCTAGCCCTGGCTCAAAATACTAAACAATCAAAACGCTAGACAAAATATTCTTACACTGTTCAGCTTCTCTACTATATTTTCATCCTAATTACAAGGTCAGTGCACATCTAGCAAAAATACAGTGGCGCGACATTCTACTGAAACAGACATCTGGCTTACCTAAACAATAAACAGTAAGAAAGTTTTAATTCTCTTATCTCCAGGAGAGCAGAACATGTTATCAAACCAGAATAGAACGGTATTTCTTTCTAACAGCTAACAGCATTCTGTAATATTCCAAAATCAGCAATAACATTTTAAAGCAGGAGAAAAGGGCTTCAGACCTAGCTCTGCTACATGCTAGGCCATCGCCTATCACAGCGTATTTTTGAAGATCGTTGCCGCCCGAATCTGCTTTCGTGAGCACCAGTCTCCGTGCCTTCGGTCCTCAACTTCCTGCAAGAGGGGTTTGAAAAGGGCTTGGCGGCTAGCTCTTTCCGAGTGCAGTTAGCGGCACTGTCATGTTATCGCGGCAAAGTTAAGGGCATTGCGCTGGGGGCTCATACGGATGTGGTGCATTTTCTGAGAGCGGTGGCTAAGATGCGCCCCTCGCGCAGAGTTACGGTTCCGTCTTGGGATCTTAATCTGGTTTTGTCAGCTTTGGTCGAGCCTCCCTTTGAGCCCTTACATCGTTTGTCATTGAAGGATTTAACTTTGAAAATGGTGTTTCTGGTGGCGATTTGCTCAGCGCGGCGTATTTCAGAGTTGCAAGCTTTGCTAGGGAACCGTTTTTGGTTTTTTCAAAAGAAAAGGTGGTTCTACGGCCAGTTCCGTCGTTTTTGCCCAAGGTGGTTTCTCCCTTTCACTTGCAGCAGTCAGTGTGCCTGCCGGTTCTGGGGTCCTCAGAGGGCCCTGTGGGGGACCGCAGCCTGCGGCGGCTAGATGTCAAGAGAACGCTCCGTCAGTATTTGAAAGCTACAGAACCTTTTCGCAAGTCGGATCGGCTGTTTCTGTTGTTTGGTGGTCAGCGCAAGGGGGAGGCAGCGTCTAAGGCGTCCATTGCGAGGTGGATTCGGGAAGCGATCTCGTGCGCCTATTTGCTTCGAGGTCGTGCAGCGCCGGTGGGTTTGCGGGCTCATTCCACCAGAGCGCAAGCAGCTTCGTGGGCAGAGCATGGCTTGGTGCCCCCAAGCGAGATATGTCGGGCGGCCACTTGGTCGTCTCTACATATGTTCAGTAGACATTACCGTCTCGATGTTGCAGCGACTCAGGATGCTTGTTTCGGAGCGGCGGTGTTGCGTACTGGCTGGAAAGGTCCCTCCCAATGATTACTGCTCTGGTACATCCCAGGAGTAGAGGACTGAACTGGAGGAACGATAAGGAAATGATAATTACACTTACCTGGTAATTGTAGTTCCTTGAGTGATGACAGTTCAGTCCTCCATCCCGCCCAGATGTTTTTTCAGTGAAGGGGCAGCCGGACAACACGGGGTCTGTTGGTACAGGTAAGTCAGTATCCCTTGATTGTGCTGCACGTAGGCATCCGCCTAGTGGGTTTGGTGTCGGTGCAGGGTGTAAGAAAGCTTGGTTTGCAAACTGTTTTAATACCATAGGTATCTTGAGTTTATTGGTTACATGAGTTAAAACTACTTATTTGTTGCTCCTTTGAGTCTGCTTTGTTAATAGTTTACACTGGAAGGGAAGGTGGAGAGCAGCAGGCTATATACAGTGGTGTCGTCATTCTGACATACCAGTCTCCAGGCTGCAGGAGGAGGTTGACAACCCAGGAGTAGAGGACTGAACTGTCGTCACTCAAGGAACTACAATTACCAGGTAAGTGTAATTATCATTTAGTGGTTGATAATATGTTGTTGGAATGCAAAATCTATTCTGTATCATTACTGAAAGGTACAGTTGTGCTCAACATTAGAACATAAGATATGCCATACTGGGTCAGACCAAGGTCCATCAAGCCCAGTATTCTGTTTCCAACAGTGGCCAATCTAGGTCATACGTACTGTGGTAAGGAGAGTGCAGCTCAGCATGGAAATAAAAGGGAAAGAAGAATTTTTTCTTCTTTTCGGGGGATGGGTGCACTAGAACACATACACCACAGCAAAATCCCTGAGAGAAACCAAGAGGGTAGAGCTAGGTTTAAGCCACTCCCAGACTCCATGACAACCCCAGGTAAGAGTAGGAGGTACAAGTGGGTGGAGTCAGGAAGGGAGGTGCCCTGCTCAACGTTTAAGTTTGGGAAAACAAACAAAGTTGAGAGAAGCAGCCAAGAGAGAAGCAGCCACAAAGAGAGCAGCAGCAGAGACAAGAGCAGCCAGCACTGCAGCCAAGGAAGCTACAGAGAAGGTTCAAGGCAGAGGACCAAACAGACTGGCAAGAGGGAGAGAGAGAAAAGGTTGGCTTTGAGAAGGCTAAGGCAAGAATGCTTAGACTCCTCTGATGAAGGGTCTGTCTGCAGGCAGCAGAAGCCCCAGGAAGGGAACTGGAGATCTTACCCTGATTCCCTGTCTAGCTCAGAGGCAGAGAGAGTCACAAGCCACAGAAGCCTCAGCCAGGAAGGTGCTGCAACAAGACTCCAAGGTAGGAGAAAGAAAGCAGTAAAGTCAAAACCCTGTGTTTCTTGCTCTGACTCTGAAGAGAGGTTTAGGCCTGAGAAAACCCGGTTTAGGAAGAAGGGGTTTTCAGGAGAAACTGAACAGGAGAAGCCCGTTGAAGTCCTACCTAGAGGAGAAGGGGCCATTCAGTGGAATAGGCTGTTTAACCTGTTAAAGGACATTAAGCATAAAGTGCCCGAGCATTTTCAAACTTTGCCAAGATACAGCTCAGCAGAAAGCATGGAGGTAGAAAGTAAAGAAAGTGACCTGACTTCAGCTTGTTCTGAGATGGACTGTGATATGTGCATTGTGGCTAAGTAATGAAAGCCTGAGAGCAGTGAGAAGTTAGGAATTGTAAATACATGTGCTTTATGATTACGGAATTGAGAAGCATCATAAAGGGAAAAGAAAAGAAAGCGTGAAACTGACAAGAGGCGTGTTTGTGCAGAGGAATGTTTTAACCCTATGAAGGCATGTTTTCAACGTTCTGCTGCTGGGCTAATGGGTGCTTATTTTAGGGAATTATACCTGTTTTTATTCAATATTTTGTAATAGTGATGTGCCTTCTGCTATGGTCATGTATTATATATCATTTAATAAGAATGTTTAGTCAGGGTTGTGGATCTCGATAGTATTGGGCTTAGCCTAGAAAGGGTTACGTTCCTACTCGAATTCCTGTGCAGATCAAGTGAGCAGAAATCCAGTAGGGCTCAGGTTTCAATAGGAAAGGATGCTTTTATTTTCCCTTTGCCCTACGAAGCCGTGGTTACGAACACTGACAGCCATGGTTCATTCTATTGGATTTGTTATTATAACATGTTGCAAAAGTGTAGTTTTCTATTGTAAGGACTCTATCTAGATTGTTCCTCTGTCTGTTGACAAGCACATGTGGGGGCTACACTTTTGCAACATGTTATAATAACAAATCCAATAGAATGAACCATGGCTATCTGTTACATATGACTGGAATAAAATTACTTGGCATGAAAACTAACTGCCAGCCGTAATCAGCTTGGCTTTGCAAAATAAATTCTTTAAATCTTACAGTTTTTAGGAAGCAGATATTAAAAAAGACATTCATTCTGGATACATTTTCCATAAAGCGGGTGGACATCTAGAATACACATACACATTTTCCTTCCTAGTTTATTTTATTAACAATAAGCATGTCTTCTATGAGGCGCTAGAATTCATACACGATTAACCCCTCATTCACTCAGGATTCAAAACACTTTCAAGTTGCGATCTGGTACCGCTGGCTCGAATGCTGCAGAGTCCTGTCAGTGTTCCTAACCACGGCTTCGTAGGGCAAAGGGAAAATAAAAGCATCCTTTCCTATTGAAACCTGAGCCCTACTGGATTTCTGCTCACTTGATCTGCACAGAAATTCGAGTAGGAACGTAACCCTTTCCAGGCTAAGCCCAATACTATCGAGATCCACAACCCTGACTAAACATTCTTATTAAATGATATATAATACATGACCATAGCAGAAGGCACATCACTATTACAAAATATTGAATAAAAACAGGTATAATTCCCTAAAATAAGCACCCATTAGCCCAGCAGCAGAACGTTGAAAACATGCCTTCATAGGGTTAAAACATTCCTCTGCACAAACACGCCTCTTGTCAGTTTCACGCTGCGCTGCAAGACAGCTGAATGAGAGAGACAGCTTCTTGATTTTACAGTGACTCTAGGGGTTTGGCGTCTTCTTAACTATACTTTTACTATTTCATATGCGGTAAAGTGTCACAAATTACCCAACGGAATATAATCCTACCCTTATACTAAAAGGGAAACTCGTGGTTTCAACAGATAACAAATCAAAGACACACACACAACGCTTCCTCCTTTTCACAAGCACTCTTCACACAGACAAACATGCTAGCATTTTCCAATTCCGAATTCCCGGGCTGACTGACAAACCAGAATTACCAAAACCGAAAGGGCTGATGGGTTCGCCCCACGCACTACTTGCAGGGGTACTAGGATCACCCGTGGAAGTTGATCAGACTTCCTTTACCTGTTACTGTACCAGAAGTGTCTCGAGACTTTCCCAAAGCTATCTGACTAAGAACCAGAAAAATCAATACTCACCGGATCCGGTAGCTAATGCGCTGCGCAACCAATCCCTCCTTGGGTTGAATCCTGGACCCCCCTTGGGTTCGAGGTGTTGGCCGGCCAGAAACAGCAACCTGCGGAGGCAAGGAGGAGTCTCCTCCGATACAAAAGGACCAGGGGTGCCAGAGACCCTCCTGCGATCAGTCAGGCTCGGCTCTAGCCGGACCAAACCTGTGAGGCGAGATGTCGGGGCATATTCACTTGCATACCATCCCCCACTCGCACATTCCCGGCCACAGCACCAGGAATATGTAGTAGCTGATAAGAATGCAATAAATAATACCCGGAGTCAGGCAGAGATTCAAGCCAATTTATTTGTGCACAGGCTCAGATTGCAGTAGCATTCAAAAAAGGTCTGAGCAATGGCTCCTAGTAAAACAACAGCTTTTATACCTTTCTTTTCCAGTCTAATACAGGCAAAACTCCTCATTGGCCACAGTGGCCCACTTACTCTCATCCAATAGACATCTCTGACCGGGCCCAGGACTCGCTCCCCCTGCTTGTGTCTTACTAGCCACGGGTCAGCAACTAGACATAACACTAAACATAATACTTCTACTACAGTATATTTCGCTACTTCTGCAAGGTCAGTTAGCTTGCAAAGATAGTGGAAGGCATATCAGAAGCATTCTTATCAAAAGCAAAACAAAGCAAGGCTAAACAAAGCAAGGCTAAGAAGTGTTTCTAATAGCTACCGGTGATTTCTGTAATATTCCAGGCACATTTCTCTAGCCCTGGCTCAAAATACTAAACAATCAAAACGCTAGACAAAATATTCTTACACTGTTCAGCTTCTCTACTATATTTTCATCCTAATTACAAGGTCAGTGCACATCTAGCAAAAATACAGTGGCGCGACATTCTACTGAAACAGACATCTGGCTTACCTAAACAATAAACAGTAAGAAAGTTTTAATTCTCTTATCTCCAGGAGAGCAGAACATGTTATCAAACCAGAATAGAACGGTATTTCTTTCTAACAGCTAACAGCATTCTGTAATATTCCAAAATCAGCAATAACATTTTAAAGCAGGAGAAAAGGGCTTCAGACCTAGCTCTGCTACATGCTAGGCCATCGCCTATCACAGCGTATTTTTGAAGATCGTTGCCGCCCGAATCTGCTTTCGTGAGCACCAGTCTCCGTGCCTTCGGTCCTCAACTTCCTGCAAGAGGGGTTTGAAAAGGGCTTGGCGGCTAGCTCTTTCCGAGTGCAGTTAGCGGCACTGTCATGTTATCGCGGCAAAGTTAAGGGCATTGCGCTGGGGGCTCATACGGATGTGGTGCATTTTCTGAGAGCGGTGGCTAAGATGCGCCCCTCGCGCAGAGTTACGGTTCCGTCTTGGGATCTTAATCTGGTTTTGTCAGCTTTGGTCGAGCCTCCCTTTGAGCCCTTACATCGTTTGTCATTGAAGGATTTAACTTTGAAAATGGTGTTTCTGGTGGCGATTTGCTCAGCGCGGCGTATTTCAGAGTTGCAAGCTTTGCTAGGGAACCGTTTTTGGTTTTTTCAAAAGAAAAGGTGGTTCTACGGCCAGTTCCGTCGTTTTTGCCCAAGGTGGTTTCTCCCTTTCACTTGCAGCAGTCAGTGTGCCTGCCGGTTCTGGGGTCCTCAGAGGGCCCTGTGGGGGACCGCAGCCTGCGGCGGCTAGATGTCAAGAGAACGCTCCGTCAGTATTTGAAAGCTACAGAACCTTTTCGCAAGTCGGATCAGCTGTTTCTGTTGTTTGGTGGTCAGCGCAAGGGGGAGGCAGCGTCTAAGGCGTCCATTGCGAGGTGGATTCGGGAAGCGATCTCGTGCGCCTATTTGCTTCGAGGTCGTGCAGCGCCGGTGGGTTTGCGGGCTCATTCCACCAGAGCGCAAGCAGCTTCGTGGGCAGAGCATGGCTTGGTGCCCCCAAGCGAGATATGTCGGGCGGCCACTTGGTCGTCTCTACATATGTTCAGTAGACATTACCGTCTCGATGTTGCAGCGACTCAGGATGCTTGTTTCGGAGCGGCGGTGTTGCGTACTGGCTGGAAAGGTCCCTCCCAATGATTACTGCTCTGGTACATCCCAGGAGTAGAGGACTGAACTGGAGGAACGATAAGGAAATGATAATTACACTTACCTGGTAATTGTAGTTCCTTGAGTGATGACAGTTCAGTCCTCCATCCCGCCCAGATGTTTTTTTCAGTGAAGGGGCAGCCGGACAACACGGGGTCTGTTGGTACAGGTAAGTCAGTATCCCTTGATTGTGCTGCACGTAGGCATCCGCCTAGTGGGTTTGGTGTCGGTGCAGGGTGTAAGAAAGCTTGGTTTGCAAACTGTTTTAATACCATAGGTATCTTGAGTTCATTGGTTACATGAGTTAAAACTACTTATATGTTGCTCCTTTGAGTCTGCTTTGTTAATAGTTTACACTGGAAGGGAAGGTGGAGAGCAGCAGGCTATATACAGTGGTGTCGTCATTCTGACATACCAGTCTCCAGGCTGCAGGAGGAGGTTGACAACCCAGGAGTAGAGGACTGAACTGTCGTCACTCAAGGAACTACAATTACCAGGTAAGTGTAATTATCATTTAGTGGTTGATAATATGTTGTTGGAATGCAAAATCTATTCTGTATCATTACTGAAAGGTACAGTTGTGCTCAACATTAGAACATAAGATATGCCATACTGGGTCAGACCAAGGTCCATCAAGCCCAGTATTCTGTTTCCAACAGTGGCCAATCTAGGTCATACGTACTGTGGTAAGGAGAGTGCAGCTCAGCATGGAAATAAAAGGGAAAGAAGAATTTTTTCTTCTTTTCGGGGGATGGGTGCACTAGAACACATACACCACAGCAAAATCCCTGAGAGAAACCAAGAGGGTAGAGCTAGGTTTAAGCCACTCCCAGACTCCATGACAACCCAGGTAAGAGTAGGAGGTACAAGTGGGTGGAGTCAGGAAGGGAGGTGCCCTGCTCAACGTTTAAGTTTGGGAAAACAAACAAAGTTGAGAGAAGCAGCCAAGAGAGAAGCAGCCACAAAGAGAGCAGCAGCAGAGACAAGAGCAGCCAGCACTGCAGCCAAGGAAGCTACAGAGAAGGTTCAAGGCAGAGGACCAAACAGACTGGCAAGAGGGAGAGAGAGAAAAGGTTGGCTTTGAGAAGGCTAAGGCAAGAATGCTTAGACTCCTCTGATGAAGGGTCTGTCTGCAGGCAGCAGAAGCCCCAGGAAGGGAACTGGAGATCTTACCCTGATTCCCTGTCTAGCTCAGAGGCAGAGAGAGTCACAAGCCACAGAAGCCTCAGCCAGGAAGGTGCTGCAACAAGACTCCAAGGTAGGAGAAAGAAAGCAGTAAAGTCAAAACCCTGTGTTTCTTGCTCTGACTCTGAAGAGAGGTTTAGGCCTGAGAAAACCCGGTTTAGGAAGAAGGGGTTTTCAGGAGAAACTGAACAGGAGAAGCCCGTTGAAGTCCTACCTAGAGGAGAAGGGGCCATTCAGTGGAATAGGCTGTTTAACCTGTTAAAGGACATTAAGCATAAAGTGCCCGAGCATTTTCAAACTTTGCCAAGATACAGCTCAGCAGAAAGCATGGAGGTAGAAAGTAAAGAAAGTGACCTGACTTCAGCTTGTTCTGAGATGGACTGTGATATGTGCATTGTGGCTAAGTAATGAAAGCCTGAGAGCAGTGAGAAGTTAGGAATTGTAAATACATGTGCTTTATGATTACGGAATTGAGAAGCATCATAAAGGGAAAAGAAAAGAAAGCCTGTGTAAATAATTCTACAACACTGGTTGTAAGCTTTGCTTTAATGGGAGAAGATTATCCTTTATTTTCTTTGACTTGAGTGTAAAACTGCTTTAAAGATTTGTTATCCGCTTGCCACGGAAGCTAATAAAATTCCTGTGTGCTTTGAAACAACCACTTGGTTCATTTATCTCTATACACAACTACAATCCTTGGTAAAGAGGAATTCAAGGTGGCTTCCCGTCCCTACTAGGCGACCGCCTGGTAGGGGCGCGACCGCCACAGTACCTAGCAGTTTCCCCAAGGGACACAGGTTCCACAATGCTTGTATTGGTTCAAGCATTGATATCCTGGGTCCCTTCTTAATAATGGTTTATGGACCTTTCCTCCAGGAACTTGTCCAAACATTTTTTAAACCCAGCTACACTAACAGCCATTACTACATCCTCCGGTAACAAATTCCAGAGTTTGATTACACGTTGAGTGAAAAAATATTTTCTTTTATTAGTCTTAAATAGTTTACCCTGTAGCTTCATTGCATGTCCCCTAGTCTTTCTATATTCTGATAAGGTAAACAATCGATCTACGTTTACCCGTTCCACTCCGTTCATTAATTTATAGACTTCTATCATATCTCCCCTCAGCCGTCTCTTTTCCAGGTTAAAGAGCCCTAACCTTTTTAGCCTTTCTTCATAGGAGTATCCTTCCATCCCTTTTAGCATTTTGGTGGCTCTTCTCTGAACCTTTTCTAAAATCGCTATATCCTTTTTAAGATACAGCGACCAGAATTGCACACAATATTCAAGGTGCGGTCTCACCATGGAACGATATAGAGGCATTATAATATCTTTTGTTTTATTTTCCATTCCTTTCCTTATCATACCTAGCATTCTATTTGCTCTCTTGGCCGCCGCTGCACACTGGGCCGAGGGTTTTAACATGGTATCCACAATGACGCCTAAATCTTTTTCCTGGGTGGTGGTTCCTAATGTGGAACCTTGCATCGTGTAACCATAGTTTGGGTTGTTCTTCCCTAGGTGCATAACCTTGCACTTGTCCACATTAAATTTCATCTGCCATTTTGATGCCCAGTCTTCCAATTTATCAAGATCCTCTTGCAATTTTCCACAATCCTCTTGGGTTTTAACAACTTTAAATAGTTTTGTGTCATCTGCAAATTTGATAACCTCACTCATTATTCCACTTTCCAGATCATTTATGAATATGTCAAAAAGCAGCGGACCCAGCACAGATCCCTGGGGTACACCACTATTCACCTTTCTCCATTGGGAAAATTGGCCATTTAGCCCTACCCTCTGCTTTCTATCTTTTAACCAGTTCCTGATCCACAATAGTACACTGCCTCCTATCCCATGACTCTTTAGTTTTGCCAAAAGTCTCTCATGAGGGACTTTGTCAAAGGCTTTCTGAAAGTCCAGATACACTATATCAACCGACTCACCTTTGTCCACCTGTTTATTCACACCTTCAAAAAAACATAACAGATTAGTAAGACAAGATCTTCCTTGTCTAAAGCCATGTTGGCTGTCTCCCATTAGGTTATGACTATCTACATGCTGAGTAATTTTATTCTTTATGATGGTTTCTACCATTTTTCCCGGTACTGATGTCAGGCTCACCGGTCTGTAGTTTCCCGGATCACCCCTGGAACCCTTTTTAAAAATTGGTGTTACATTGGCGATCCTCCAATCTTCAGGTATTAGAGATGATTTTAATGATAGTTCACAGATTACTAATAGCAGGTCTGCTATCTCATATTTCAGTTCTTTCAACACCCTTGGATGTATACCATCCGGCCCATGTGATTTGCTACTCTTCAGTTTATCTAATAGTTGTAATACATCTTCCCGATGTATCGATATTTCCTTCAATTCTTCCGCACCTTTAACATTATTGGCACTATTGCATGTTAGGTATGTTGTATACCATATCTTGAGAAATAATTGGAAATATTCCAACTGTACATCATTATAATATTATAATAGTATGTTCAAAGGTGTGCAACTTAGACATAGTAATTTCTGAGAAAAAAATAAAATGTGACCTGGACAGGATTAATGGCACCCTTTACTAATATTTGGTTGTACAACCCTTTGCAGTGACAGCCTCCAAACATTTCTTTTAGCCATCTATAGGTTTTGTACATCTGTCTGCTTTTAGTTTCTCCCACTCTTCAACGGTGGAGGAGTGGCCTAGTGGTTGGGGCAAGGTACTTCGGGCCGGAAGGTCGGGGGTTCAAATCCCACTAGAGGACAGCAACCTTGGGCCGGAAGGACTGGGGTTTCTAGTCCCACAGGTGCTCCTTGTGGTCTTGGGCAAGCCACTTAACCCTCCATAGCCCATGTTCCCTGTAAAATAGTTCTCTGTGTGCTGTGCTTTCCTGTCTAATCAATGTGTTTATACCTCAAAAATTTCCTGTCATGATTTGACAATTTCCAATCTGTAATCAAACCGCTGCTGATCGCTGGAAGTAGAGGTATACAAATGTATACTAAATAAATAAATAAATAAAATAAATGGTCATTTGTTCCAGCTCATGAATGTTTCCAGGATTCCTTTTATCAATGGCAGATTTCAGCTCTTTCCAAAGGTTCCCGATTGGATGGAGATCAGGACTCAATGCTGGCCAATTGAAACAGTCCAGTTTTTCCTTTTTAACTATTGTTTTGTACTTTTAGATGTATGTTTTGGGTTATGGTCCTTTTTGACGACCCATAACCTTTGGCCCAGACCTAGATTTCTGACACTAGTTATGATTTATGGTTTATTAAAATAGAGGGAGGAGTGGCCTAGTGGTTGGGGCCAGTTACCTTGGGCCGGAGGGCCAGGGATTCAAATCCTGCTAGAGGACAGCAACCTTGGGCCAGAAGGACTGGGGATTTTAGTCCCACAGGCGCTCCTTGTGACCTTGGGCAAGCAACTTAACCCTCTGTTGCCTCAAGTACAAAAACATAGATTGTGAGCCCTTCGGAGACAAGGGAATATATACGAGGGGGGTACCCCAAAAAAACCAGGAATTATTTTTTAAAAGCTATTTATTTGAAATTCTTTACAAAACAACCTTATCCCCTTCAAAATACTCTCCATTACAACTGATACATTTGTCCCACTGGTGCTTCCACTGTTCGAAACATTTTTTGTAGTCATCTTTAGAAACGGCTGAGAGCTCCTCCCTCGTTTTTTTCTTGACTTCTTCAATGTTGTCAAATCGGTGTCCTTTCATGCCCCTTTTCATGCGTGGAAATAAGAAAAAGTCGCACGGAGCCAGGTCAGGCGAGTAAGGTGCGTGGGGCAGCGGAACCCTGCCATTTTTAGCCAAAAACTGTCTAACAGAGATGGCTGTGTGTGCAGGTGCGTTGTCGTGGTGGAAGAACCAGTCTCCTGTCTGCCACAAATCGGGTCTTTTTTTGACGAACACTGTTGCGCAATCTTCTTAAAACTTCCAAATAAAAGGTTTGATTGACGGTCTGACCTGGGGGAACAAACTCTGAATGAACTACCCCCTTGGCATCAAAAAAGCAAATCAGCATTGTTTTGATGTTTGATTTGACTTGACGACGTTTTTTTGGACGGGGTGATGATGACGTCTTCCATTGGCTTGACTGTTGCTTTGTTTCTGGGTCGTAACCATAGCGCCATGACTCATCACCTGTAATGACCTTTGACAGAAAATCTGGATCAGTTTCAAGCTGTTGTTTCAAAACACGACATGTTTCAACTCGATGTTCCTTTTGATTGTCAGTCAGAACCCGAGGAACAAACTTGGCAGCAACCCTTTTCATTCCCAAATCTTCCGTTAAAATTTGCTGAACCGAGCTCCAAGATAACCCACTAATCTCTGACAGTTGATCAATTGTCTGTCGACGGACTGTGAGCACAAGCTCTCTAATTTTTTCAATATTTTCGTTGATTCGGGCAGTTGATGGACGCCCAGAACGAGGTTTGTCATCAATCGACATGTCGCCATTTTTAAACAGAGCAAACCACTGGTACACTTGACTTTTTCCCATAGCGTCATCTTGATAAGCTGTTTTCAACATTAAAACAGTTTCAGCAGCATTTTTTTTTTAAATTTTTTATTTATAAAATTATACATACATAAAAGGAAAAAGAAAAAAATACATCAATACAACCATCTGTTGAAAAAACAACCAGGAAAACAAAGTGTTCAACCACATCAAGGAGGTGCAATACATTTAACTCCTAAATACCTTACTTGATTCCCAGAGTAAAAATTCATCTATACTCCCTTACTTTTAAGAAACTCTAATAACTGAACAGATTCAGCAGCATTTTTATCGAGTAGAAAACAAAATTTCACAGCTGCACGTTGTTCACTTAAACTTGTCATCACAAAAAATAAGAAACAAGAACAAAACATCGCTAGCAAAAACACACTGCAGATGAACAGAACAAGCCAGGTCGACAACACAGGCGGCACTGAACTGACAATGAGTTTCACTATACACGCCTAGCGGCAGAAGTGCGTACTGCACAAGCTCCGCCCACAGCAATGTTATTCCTGGTTTTTTTGGGTACCCCCCTCGTGTATGTGTATGTATATATATATATATATACAGTACCTGAATGTACACTACTTTGACTGGTAGAAAGCAGTATATAAGGCTAGTTCAGGCCAGCAGAATAATAAAATATAGGAGGATAGACTCCAGAAATTAAAATCAAATAAAAGAAGAAAAGAATGCCAATGAAAGACAGATAATGTCACAAGTTTGTACACATTGTAACAAAAGATAAGCAAGGTAAAGGAGAAATGGTTATCACACAAGAGGAGACAGAGTGCAGGAACCTGAATTACTTTGGACCGAGGTCAAAGGCAAGACTGAATAGATTTGTTTTGAGAAAGGATTTGAATTTGGTATAGGATAGTTCAAAATGGAGATCAGGCGGGAGAGTGTTCCATGGACTGTGAGCAAGGAAATAGAAAGCGGAGTGTCTAGTGAACTCATAACGTGCACGTGAAGCAGGGGGAAGATATAGATGATTGGCATGAATAAAGCAGAGAAGACGTGGTGGTGCATGAAGGATGATAGAAGAGGAAAGGTAAGGAGTACCAGAATGGAATATTTTTTTGACCAGAATAAGAATCTTTAACTGAATATGGTATTTTACAGGTAACCAGTGAGAGTGGAGAAACAACGGAGTAAGGTGATCAAATTTAGAGGCATGTGCTAGTAAACGAAGGGCAGTATTCTGAACAGTTTGAATGCAACAAATCTGAGAATGGGGGAGATTGGCATATACAACATTGCAACAGTCTAGACGTGATAGAACCAAGGAAATAAGAAGTGTGGTAAAAGAAGAAACAGAAAGAAACGGACAAACAGACTGGAGTTGACGAAGCATGAAGAAGGATCATTTTACCACCGAGCTAATGTAATCGTGGAATGTGAGGCCGGTATCTAAAGAGATCCCCAGGTACTTAAAAGAAGACCGCAGAGAGAGAGAGGGGTGTTGACAAGAAAAGGAGTGGCAGGAGGAGCAGAGGGGGATCCAATGAACCAAGTGGCTGAAGTTTTAGCAGTATTAAGTTTAAGATGATTGAGGTAGCAGTGAGCAACATGGGGCAGACAAGTGTTAAAGAGCAGAGGGATGTGTATGAAAGAGTAAAAGAATGTCATCTGCATAATAGTAAGCAGAGACGCTGGTTTGTTGAATTAGAAGAGTCAGTGGGGCAAGAAAAATGTTGAGGAGAAGAGGGGCAAGGACTGAACTCTGAGGTACACCACAGGAAAGGGAAAAGAGTGGAGGGATACAGAGGATGCAAAGCTGACAGATTAAGTGCAGTCAGACAGAAAGGCAGCACATTTCACTCCACAATACCTTGGTAGTCCTCTGACTTAGAATCCTTTAATATGTTCCAGGCCTCCAAGTCCTGAGGCAGCAAAACAGTCCCACAACATTATGGAACCTCCACTATATTCTAACTGTAGGAAGGGTGATTTTTTTTCCTTAAAAATTTCATTTCTCCAGGAACAAGCAGGAAGTCAGTCCTCACATATGGGTAACGTCGGCGCCGACAGAGCCCTCATGCAGAGCAATTCCCCAGCTTTCAAAGAAAGCCTTTGGGATTGCATCACACATGCGCACTCCCCTTCCCGCCCAAGGGTGCCATCTTGCTCAGTCTCCTTTTTTCCGCGGAGCCCAACGGACATAGGCCAAGTTCCCTCGCGGAAAAAGGGCATCAAAACTACTGAAGATTCTTTTTTTCTTTTTCACTGGCAGCCCGGTCGTTTGACCTCGCAGGGGCCCTTTTTCCCCCGATGGCTGCCAGCAGGTTTAAGAAGTGTGATCGGTGTAAGAAGTTGATGTCACTCACCGACACACACGACTGCTGTCTCCGCTGCCTCGGGCCCGACCATGACCCGAAGGTCTGTGGCCCGTGTGGGAAGATGTCCTCCAAGGCACTCAGAAGTC
Source organism: Ichthyophis bannanicus (assembly GCA_033557465.1). NCBI lineage: Eukaryota > Metazoa > Chordata > Amphibia > Gymnophiona > Ichthyophiidae > Ichthyophis > Ichthyophis bannanicus. Next base: position 1,735,056,553 of record CM066032.1, read on the forward strand.
AGCAGCAGCAGCGTGAAAGGATTTTCTCCGAGTCTGCATTCACCCTGGTCCGTACCTCTTCAGAAGCCTCAACGTCTCGGGAGCTGTCTGACTCCGAGCATCATCAGGGGTCTTCTGAGCGGGGGTTTCCCTCGCGGGAACACCGGAGGAAGAAGAAACCTCTGAGGGCTGCGTCGGATGCCTCTGATCGACTTGGGCCCTTGCGGACCGGGTCGTGGAGTCCTGACCGCTGCCCCGGGAACTCAGAGTCTGAGCGGCCTTCAAAAGTGCCTCGCATAGAGTCGGAGATGCCAAGGAAGGTAACTGCTGTTATCCTCGTAGACTCTCCTCCGGGAGAAACGGTGTCAGGACCCGACCCGGAGGCTGCAGAGCCTTCTGAGCTCAGTCTCAGTATGGCGGCCCTGGAGCGCAGCATGTCTGCCTTCATGGAGCAGCAGCGGGCGCTGATGGACCGGTCCATCCGCCCCGACCACCGGGACATCGACGTCCAAGTCGATCCCGGAGGCCGAGCGAATCCTCGAGACTCTTCGGACTCGAGATGATCCTCGGCCAAGGTCTCCCTCGACCTCCCATTCGGGACCGAGGTCCTCGACGCCGGTGTCCTTGGCTTGGGGCAGTTGAGACCGAAGCCCTCACGACCAGAGCCGCTCGATTCCTCCTGAGAGGGATCGGCATGGGAGACGGAAGATGAGTCCCCGGACACCCACCGGACCCGGTATGTCCCATCGGACTGGCCGGGTTCCGAGCCTCAGAGAAGGTCCCCCCCAGAGGATACCCAGTTCTCGGACTTCGTCAGGGACATGGCCAAGGCTTTGGCATTCCTGGCAGACACTGAGGAGGAGCCCTCCAGTATGACTTCCCCCTCAGGAAGCCCTTATGGTACCGGTTCCTCCAATGTTGGAACGGCTGATACTCTGCATGTGGGAGTCGCCGGCCTCAATGCCGGTTCTCAGCAAGCGGGTCGATTCCATCTATCGAGTCCGCAAGAGCCCTGGGTTCCAAAAGGCACAGCTGCTGCACAACTCCATGGTTGTGGAATCGGCCATGCACAGGCTCAAGAGCCAAAAAACGCACTCCTCGGTGCCTCCTGGCCGGGAGGCCCGGAACCTGGACGCCCTCGGCAGGAAGTGCTACCAGGGCTCTATGCTGTCATGCTGGAACCAGACTTACCAGCTGTACATGGGCATGTACTTGCGGGATCTAGCAAAGGAAATTGCTGAGTTCTCAGCTGGCCTCTCCGAGGCACCTTTGCAGCACTTCAAGACCTTGTCCACCGGGATTCGGGAGTGCTCAAAGTTTGTCTCGAGCAGCCTATGCCGGCTTCAAGGCTTCGGCCCGGGTAGCCGCAGCCAGCATCGGTGTCTTCCGCCAGGCGTGGCTAATGTCATCAGACCTGGAGCCATGGGTTCAGGACAAGTTGGTCAATGTCCCTTGCCGAGGTGACAACCTCTTTGGCAAACCCATGACTGAGAAGGCTGCTGAGCTCGAGTCCAAGTACTTGACCTGGACAAGACTCTCCAAAAGACTTCTGCCCCTTCTAAACAGAAGGGCTTGGGTAAAAAGTCCTTTTTCCCGAGGAAGGGTGCTGCTTACCGCAACTACCCCACTTACCAGGCGTCCCCAGCTCCCCCAAAACAGGGGCAGCAGGCCAAGGGACAGGGGCATGGTCCACGTAAGCAGAAGACCCCCAGGCCCCAGCTCCGGCCCAGCCTGGAGGGGGTTTTTGACTACCAAAGCATAGTCTCTCTTCAACCAGTGGTGAGGCCTTGCACAGGAGGAAGGCTGGCCCTGTAAGCGCACAGGTGGCCAGCTATCACCACAGATACGTGGGTCCTTCAAATAGTCCAAAGGGGCTATTTGCTCTCCTTCAGCCAGGTACCGCCCTCCTACTTTCCAGGAGAGCCTCTCAGACCCCCTCTGCACAGGGACCTCCTCTTGCAGGAGTTGGCCGGTCTTCTAGAGGATCAGGCAGTGGAACCAGTGCCCCACAGCCTGCAGGGACAGGGCTTCTACGCCAGGTATTTTCTGATACCAAAGAGAGCAGGGGGCCTCAGACCCCCATCCTCGACCTGCGAAACTTAAACAAGTTCCTGGTGAGGGAAAAGTTCAAGATGCTTTCCTTTGGAATATTTCTGCCTTACCTCCACCAGGGAGATTGGCTGTGCTCCTTAGATCTGAAGGATGCTTCCACGCACATCCTCATACATCCAGACCACAGACAATATCTCAGATTTGTAGTGGGAGGAAACCATTTTCAGTACAGAATACTTCCATTTGGCCTAGCCTCTGCTCCCAGAGTGTTCACCAAATGCCTGGCAGTAGTGGCAACCTTCCTCAGGAACCAAGGGATTTTTGTCTTCCTTTTACCTGGACGACTGGCTCATCAGGGCCCAGTCGCCTCAGGAGGCCCAACAGGCCACAACTCACACTATCAGCATGCTGCAGCATCTAGGCTTTGTCATAAATCAAGCAAAGTCCACTTTGCTCCCCACTCAGGAGCAAGGCTAGACACCCTTCGGGCGAAGGCTTACCTGCCAGAGGACAGAGCACAGAGGCTTCGGGTGCTGGTGCACCAAGTCAGCCACAAGTCTCAGATCTCAGCGAGACATATTCTACGCCTCCTGGGCCACATGGCCTCCACGGTACATGTGACCCCAAACGCTCATCTCCACATGAGGACAGCTCAATGGTGCCTCAGAGATCAGTGGACACAAGCCACAGGATGACTCTGAGACAGGATCAGTGTCCAAACGACTGGTGAAGTTGTTGGTGTGGTGGCTTCAGCCATCCAACCTGCTCGAGGGAGTACCTTTTCAACCTCCCTCGCACACAAGAGTGCTGACGACAGATGCCTCCTTGCTGGGCTGGGGATCCCATTGCCAGGGATCATGTACTCAGGGGTTGTGGTCTCCTCAGGAGAGTACACACCAAATCTCAACCTCTTAGAGCTTTGGGCGATTCACCTAGCTCTGCAAACCTTCTGTCATGTTCTCTCACATCAGTCTGTCTTGGTGCAGACAGACAATCAGGTAGCAATGTTCTACGTGAACAAGCAGGGAGGTACAGGGTCCCGTCTCCTATGTCAGGAGACACTGGACCTCTACTCCTTTGCAATCAAGACAAGGTATGTCTCTCAAAGCAGTTTACCTGCCAGGTCAGGAGAACTTCCTAGCAGACAAGCTAAGCAGGATTCTCCAACCTCACTAATGGCAACTGGATCCGGAAGTGGCCCAGCAGATCTTCCACTGCTGGGGACATCCATCCATAGATCTCTTTGCCAGTCCGCAGAATCACCAGTTGCTCAGCTTTTGCTCCAGACAACCACATCCTCAGATGGTAGCTGCGGATGCGTTTCTGATCTCCTGGTCTGTGGGCCTCCCGTATGCATTTCCTCCCACGCCTCTGGTGGCCCGGACTCTATTCAGAATCCTTCCTGACAAGGCCTCTGTCATTTTGGTAGCCCCCAGATGGCCGAGGCAGCCTTGGTTTCCGCTTCTCCTCCAGCTGGCAGTGGAAGCCCCACTCCCTCTAGGGATGCAGCCCGACCTCCTGTCCCAGGAGCAGGGCTGTCTCTTACATCCCAACCTCAGGTTCCCCAACCTGATGGCATGGCTGCTGAAAGGAAAGTGCTGGCTCCTCTTCTCCTACCTAAGAATGTAGAAGAAGTGTTACTGTCCTCAAGGAGGCAGTCCGCTAGGAAAACCTGTGCCTTCAAGTGGCGTAGGTTTGAGGCCTGGTGTACCCAACACAATGAGAACCCTTTTTCTTGCCTTGTACCAGTTGTGCTGCAGTACTTGCTTCACCTCTCATACTTAGTTCTCAAGTCTAACTCTGTCAGGGTCCACTGAGTGCTTTGTCAGCACACCACTCTCCAGTGGAAGGACAACCTCTTTCAGCTTACCCCTTGGTGTCCAGATTCCTCAGAGGTTTGCTTCTACTAAACCCCCTGGTTCATCCCCCGGCGACCGAGTGGGATTTGAATGTGGTCTTGGAGCAGCTTACTCACCCACCTTTTGAGCCAATGTCCTCTTGCCATCTGTGTTTCCTCTCCTGGAAGGTGCTCTTCCTGGTGGCACTCACATCGGCCAGACGAGTGAGTGAACTGCAAGCTCTTGTTTCCGATAGATCGTACACATGGTTTTATAGGAACGGAGTGGTCCTTCGTACCCACCCCAAGTTCCTTCCGAAAGTGGTCTTTTCGGTCCACCTCAACCAAGAGGTGGTTCTTCCAACCTTCTTTTCCAGACCATATGCCAGCCGGGCAGAGTCAGTCCTGCATACCCTGGATTGTAAGAGGGCGTTGGCCTTCTACCTGGAGTGTACGCAGGGACATCGAAGGGCTACTCAGCTCTTCGTCTCTTGTGACCCCAGTAAGCTGGGGCTACCTGTCTCCAAGAGCACGTTGTCCACCTGGGTGGCAGACTGCATTGCCTGGGCATACAGGGTGGCCGACCTCCCGTTGCAGGGTTGAGTCACGGCCCACCGTGTCAGGGCTAAGGCCACATCAGTGGCTCACTTCCGCTCTGTTCCGCTGGCAGACATCTGCAGGGCCGCAACCTGGTCTTCAAGCCAGACTTTTGCAGCCCATTACTGCTTGGATAGGGAGTCCCGATGGGACAGTGCTTTTGGCCAGGTGGTACTCCGTAACCTATTTGAGGTTTAGGCAACTCCTACCCTCCGGCCCTTTGGTGTCAGGCTACCGGGGATGTTGCGTTCTCCACTGAATTCCTATCACAGCTGCTGTGGCTCTTCTAGAGGGAGCCATTTTCAGCTATGGGTTCTCGGTAGCCTATAGCTAGGGAGTCCCATATGTGAGGACTGACTTCCTGCTTGTTCCTGGAGAAAGCGTAGTTACTCATCTGTAACAGGTGTTCTCCAGGGACAGCAGGAATCAGTCCTCCCGACCCTCCCTCCTCCCCTGGAGTTGCAGTCTTATTATTATTATATTTTGTTCATTTTGCTGTCATTTTAGCTATGTCATTTGACTGAGCAAGATGGCACCCTTGGGGGGGAAGGGGACTGCGCATGCGTGATGCAATCCCAAAGGCTTTCTTTGAAAGCTGGGGAATTGCTCTGCATGAAGGCTCCGTCGGCACCAACGTCACCCATATGTGAGGACTGATTCCTGCTGTCCCTGGAGAACACCTGTTACAGGTGAGTAACTACGCTTTCTTTGCCTGTAAATATATTGCTGGTCTGCATTGCCAAAGAGCTCAAGTTTGGTTTCATCTGTCCACAGAACATTTTCCCAGAAGGATTGTGGTTTCTCAAGGTGGGTTTGGGCAAAGATCAGGCATGCCTTTTTATGTCTGTCTTTGAGCAGTGGGGTCCTCCTTGGTCTTTGCCCATGAAGTCCTCCTTTGTTTAGTGGGCAGCATAAAGTGAGGGCTGAAATCACCACTCCAGATTGCTCCAGGTCAGCCTTAAGCTCTTTGGATGCTGTACGAGGTGTTTTTCCAATGGTTTGCACTAACCTTGGAAGATGATTTGGATTAATTTTCCTCTTTCCATTACTTTCTGGGATGTTCTTGACCGTTCCATGAACAGAAAACTTCTTAATGTCATTATGATCTATAGACACAGAAATCCCAAGGTCTTTGGAGATGGTCTTGTATCCCTTTGAAGTTTGATGTTTAGTGATAATTGCTTTTCTTATGGTCTCATGCGTAGTTTCTTGCAAGTGCAGTACCTGTCCCAAGATTGCGATAATATTTTTTGTATTTTGCCCAGAAGCATTCTCCTACTTCTTTTGGGCTTCTGGATCATTGAGAACTACCTTCAAGGTTTTTTTTCTAGTGCCTTTGAGTCAATATTGAGTCCTGGCGACCCAGACGTTCCTGGGGTTTCTTAGCAGTGTGACTGGAAGTAAATGATTTTTTTCTGAGGCAGTGGAGGGTTAAGTGACTTGCCCAAGGCTACAAGAAGTGCCAGTGGGAATTCAGTCCTGGCCTCTTGGTTTCCAAGCCAGTGCTCTAATCTCTAGGCTGCTACTCCTCCACTGCCATAGCATTTTTATTATTTTGCCCATAAGCTTTCTCCTCCTTTTGGGCTTTTAGATCATTGAGAACCACCTTCAGTTAAAGATACAAAACCACGGACCTTCATTCAGATTTACTTGTGGGTTTTTTCCTATTTTTATTTCTTCATCTCTGTTTATAACTCAGCTATAGCTACAAGTTTATTAATTGGTGCAAAGTATTAACACCATATTTACTACTACTGCTAATCATTTGAATAGTGCTTCAAGGCATACGCAGCGCTGTACACATAGATGTAAGAGACACTCCCTGCTCGTCAGAGCTTACAAGCTAATCAAGACAATACACATACAGTAGCTAAACTGGGGACTAGAGTATGGTAAGAAACACATAAGTAGTGGAGAAGACAGTGAGGAGCATAGGATCCAAAAGCAGCTCCAGAGAAGTGGGTTTTTTAGCCAGGATTTGAGTATGGCTAGAGAAGGAGCCCGGCACACTCCTATATTATTTTTAACCTTCATTGGCTTCCATAGAAACCTGATCCAGATTAAAAGTTTCCTTATGGTCTTTTTAAAGTCCTCTTTGGAAATGAGCCACAGTATTTGGCCTGTCATTTACCAATTATGTCCCTACTTTATGACAACTGTCTTCCTAGCAAGGCTTGCTACCATTGCCTTCTTTAAACAAGATTCACTTAACCTCTACACCAGTGATTCTTAACCGAGGGTGTCTATACTTCTTGGTGGTATGTGAACCAAACAATGGGGTATTGGAATGGATCTCTGAACAATTAAAAAAGGTGTTAGATTAAAATTTAGATGATTAATTTTCAGAGTTATCAACACGGAATGAGATGGTAAAAAAAAAATTGCCCATGGAAATAGTTCAAGAATTCAAGAATCATTTGGAAGTCCTAAATACAAATTTTGAAGGTTAGTTCTCAGATATTAATGATTTTAGCATGGAATCTGTTTGGATCCTGAACCCATTCTCGTTTGATATATCTACGATGAGTGGCAACAATTTAGCATGATTTAATTGAATTCCAAGAAGACCCAAGAAAGAAAGTTGATTTGGAAAAAGCTGAGCTGGATATCAGGCAGTTTTGGTGTGAGCAAATCGCAGCTTACCCTAGCTTGGTGATGATGGCAATGAATTTTTCGGTTCCCTTCAAAACTACTTATCTCTGTGAAACAGGATTATCTACATTTTTAAACCTAAAAACAAAGTGGAGAAATCAACTTGATGTGTCAGATGACATGCGAGTAACATTGTCAGTAACTGTACCTCAATTCCCTGTTCTGATTGCGCAAAAACAGCAAAAATCTCACTAGTTGTAGCTAGCTTGTGTATTTGTGATTTGAATAAATATTATAAAATCCTTAAGAGTTTCTTTAAATTGTTCTTTTGTAGCTATATACATTTATACTGTATGATTTCAGCAGTCTTGTGAAGGGGGTATAGGGACATCCTCTGCGATCCATTGGTGGTCTGTAGTTGTAAAGAAGTTAAGAACCCCCCTGCTCCACACACTCTAGTACGTTCTCTTGGTTTGATCCCGCTTTATGGAATCCATTCTCCCCAAGAGTTGAGAGAAATGACCAATTACTGCTCTTTAGAAAGCACTTCAGTACATGGTTGTTCAAGCTGCGTTTGAAGGATTGCTTGTAATATTTTTCAGGTTTCTAATCACATTACAGTGCTAATGCTCATTTTACCTGGCTTTAAGCTATGGAAAAATATTGCTTTTTACTGCAACTTAATTTGCTGCAAATCATTTATCCATAAATATCAACTCCAACCCTACCCCCCAAAATAATCCCTCACATAACCTACCCGATGCCATCAATTTACCCCTCATTTCCCCTCTCTCATGTCCCTCTTCAAGAGCACACTCACCCAGACACACACACCCAAACCGTGCTCCCTCTAAATCTTGGCATTACCCTAGAAATAGACCCCCATGCTACTCTGATAAGAAATCTACACGTAACTTATCCAACTTTATCCATATCCCTCCCCCCCCCCTCCGCTCTCCCATTTTCATGTGCCTTATGGAACGCATGCTCAGTCATCAAAAAAATCCCCTTTTATTCATGACCTTTTCATCTCCAATGCCCTATACCTTCTTGCCTTGACTGAGACCTGGCTCCCCCCAGACGACACCGCATCCATTGCCTCTCTCTGCTATGGGGGCTACCAGTTCTCCCATACACCTCGATCTACTGGTCACGGTGGTGGTGTTGGCCTCCTATTCTCTCCCTCCTTGCCAATTCCAACCCCTTCTGCCACCCCAATCACACTCCCCCTTCTCCCACCCCAATCACACTCCCCCTTCTCCCACCCCAATCACACTCCCCCTTCTCCCACCCCAATCACACTCCATTTGCCTCCTCTCACCACTTCCCCTCCGAATAGCTGTTATCTATTGCCCACCAGACAAATCCAAATCAACCTTCCTCACCGACTTCGACTCCTGGCTTTCTGCCTTTATGATCCCTCCTCCCTCACTCTTATTCTTGGTGATTTCAACATTCACATCGACAACCCCGCCGACCCCCATGCCTCAAAGTTCCTCGCTCTTACCTCCTCGTTCGACCTCCAACTTTGCTCCACTGCCCCCACACATCTATACGGCCACTGCCTTGACCTAATACTATTCTCCAACTCCTCTCCTTCAGACCTCCGCATATCAATCCTTCCCTCATCTGACCATCACCTCTTAACATTTACTCTTCAACTTCCGCCGTCCCAACCTTGTCCTGTCTCCTCCGACCTGTTTAGAAACCTTCATAATATTGATCCCCTGACTCTCTCCTCCACCATCTCTCCATCTCTTTCTGCCATTTTATCCTCCAAGTCCGTCAACGAGGCATTATCTTCATACAATGCTACATTATCCTCAGCCCTTGACACTCTTGCCCCTCCCACCCCACATCCTGTCAAACGATCTACTCCCCAACCCTGGCTTTCACCACAATCCGTTACCTACGCATCTGCGCCCGTTCTGCCAAACGAGCTTGGTCCAAATCCCGCTCCCCGGAAGACCACCTACACTTAAAAATCATGTTTGGCTCCTTCCAGTCAGCCTTAGCACTTGCCAAACAAGATTACTACATCCATCTGACCAACTCCCTTGCCTCTGATCCTCGCTGTCTCTTTAATACCCTCAATTCTCTCCTCAAGGTCCCCCTGATCCCGCCCTCCCTTTCTGCCCAAACCCTAGCCGACTACTTCCATGACAAAATCCACAAGATTATCCTCCAATTCCCTACCCCCCCATCTACCTCCCCTCCTCCCCAATTCTTCTCTCCCATCCATACTCCCTCTGCCACCCTCTCCTCCTTCCCTCCGATCTCTGAGGAAGAAACTGCACTCCTTCTGTCCTCCTCCAAACCCACCACCTGTTCATCAGACCCTATCCCCACCCATCTCCTACATTCCATCCCCCTCACCATTGCCCCATCTATCACTCATATCCTCAACCTCTCACTCGCCACTGCAACTGTCCCAGTTGACTTTAAACATGCTGTTGTCACACCCCTCCTCAAGAAACCCTCACTTGATCCCACATGCCCTTCTATCGACCCATCTCCCTCCTTCCTTTCATATCCAAACTACTAGAACGAGCAGTCCACCGTCGCTGCCTCGACTTCCTCACCTCCCAGGCCCTCCTCGACCCACTTCAATCCGGCTTCCGTCCCCTACCCTTCACTGAAACAGCACTCACAAAAGTCACAAATGACCTGTTTCTGGCTAAATCCAAGGGCCTCTATTCTATCCTCATCCTTCTTGACCTTTCTGCTGCCTTTGACACCGTTGACCACGACCTTCTCCTCATCACCTTCTCCTCACTTGGCTTCAGGGACTCCGTACTATCCTGGTTCTCCTCATACCTTTCCCATCGCTCATTCAGCGTATGCTCTGGTGGCTCCTCCTCCTCCCCTACCCCACTGCATGTGGATGTACCCCAGGGATCTGTCTTGGGCCCCCTCCTCTTCTCTCTCTATACCCAAGGCCTTGGTGTGCTTATCTCCTCCTATGGCTTTCAGTACCATCTCTATGCCGATGACTCACAAATCTACCACTCTACATCTAATATTTCTCCGGCAACCCAGTCCAAGATCTCTGCCTGTCTTTCAGACATCGCTGCTTGGATGTCTCATCGACGATTGAAATTGAACATGGCCAAGACTGAACTCCTTGTCTTTCCACCTAACTCCTCCCCCCCTTCCCCCTCTCTCAATCCATGTGGATGGGTCTACTATCCTTCCTGTTTCCTCGGCCCGCTATCTAGGTGTTTTCTTTGACACTTCTCTCTCCTTCTCCGCTCATATCCAGCTTGTAGCTAAGACCTGCCACTTCTTTCTCTACAACATCAGCAAAATCCGCCCCTTCCTCTCTGAACACACTACCAAAACGCTTATCCACTCCTTAATCTCCTCTCGCCTCGATTACTGCAACCTATTCCTCGCTGGTCTTCCCATGAGCCACCTCCTTCCCCTTCAATCTATACAAAATCACGCTGCTCGATTAATCTTCTGCCAGCCTCACCATGCCCATATTACTCCTCTTCTCAAGTCGCTTCACTGGCTCTCTGTCCAGTTCTGCATCCAATTCAAGCTTCTCCTGCTGACCTATAAATGCATTCAATGGCACCTCAATACCTCTTATCTCTCCCTACGTCCCCTCTTGAAATTTGCGCTCCGCTAACAAATTACTTCTATCAATGCCTTTCACCCGCACCACAAACTCCCGACTGCGCTCCTTTCACCTTGCTGCACCTTACGCCTAGAACAGCCTACCTGCGTCTGTGCGCCAGGCATCCTCCCTGGCCCTCTTCAAATCCAGGTTGAAGACCCACCTCTTCACCATTGCATTCAGATCCTGACTTCTTCCTCATCTCACCCTAACCCCCGTCAATGTTTATGACCAAACTACAGACCAAACTGTACCACACCATACCTTGCGTAGAACTGACTAATGCTCTGTATTGTTTTAACTAATGTGTACTGTTTTTAACTAATGTACTGTTCTAACTAGATTGTAAGCCCCGATGAGCATGACTGATGGGCAGGGACTGTCTCTTGTATGTTGGCTACCTCTTGTAGGTTAGCTGTGCAGCGCTGCGTGTGTGGCGCTTTAGAAGTGCTGAATAGTAGTAGTAGTAGTAGTAGATGATAACTCAGTACCACAGGGTAGTAACTCCCACTGTAAATGAATAGTGCAGCTGGTGATCAACCTTAGGATCTGCATTATTCTGCTCCCCTGGAGCAGTGGTCTGCTAACGTTTTGCCCAGTGTTCCTGGGGAGCCTTCCTTAAAGGGGCTGGCAAGTGATTTATGAGTGTAGTCTCTTGAGAGCTCTTTATCTCCAGGAACAAGCAGGAATAAGTCTTCACATATGGGTATCGTCGGTACCGACGGAGCCTGCGCAGGAACGCTCCCCAGCGTCCAAAAGGAAAGCTTTTGAGAGCATCCCACAGCACCTGCGCGCTGCCTTCCCGCCTTTCCCAACCGCCTCTCTCCAGTTCTTCTTTTCTGCGGAGCCAGCAGGTCGTGTTCCTCTCACCGCTGAAGAATTTCTTTATTTTATTTTATTTCTTTGGTCGCGCGTCTGCCTTCTCGACGCTGGACCGGTACCGCCGGTCTTTTCTTTCTTTATTCTAAAAAAAAAACAAACAAAAAAAACCTACTGTTTTCTCACTTCAGTGCATTTTCTTCTTTGGCCTTAGGCCTAGGAAAATTTTTCCTCATGGAAAAGCCCGCCTCTGTCACCAACACCCATGAATGGTGTCTAAAATGTTTAGGTCCTGACCACTCCATTATGGATTGTGAGTCCTGTTCCATGATGTCTAAAAGAGGTCTACAGAATCGAGCAGCCAAGCTCAGTACCCTGTTTCCCTCTGATGCAGCTTCGGTGGCATCGACGTCTTCCAGGGCTGCTTCTTCCTCACATGGATCTCAGGTAGCCAAACTTAAGTCCAGCCGGTCCTCGAAGGGTAAATCTCCCTCTAAGTATCGAGATGCCTCCGGGCTTGCTCTCGAGGAATCCACCCCGGCGGGAGGCTCCGGCTTCCAAAGCTTTATCTATGGGGTCACAGGTTCACATCGATGGCTCGGCCTTGACCGATCACCTGTTGCCATGTTCTGGGGTACCGGTGGTTCCCACTGGTAGTGACATCCAGACATTGGTTGCGTCGATGGATCAGAATATCCTGACCATGCAGTGTGCCATCACGGCATTCATACAAGCTGCGACGCCTTCGGTACCGCAACAAACTCCGTTGCCGGTACCGACACCGGTACCGATATCGGTTCCGGTGCCAGTACCGATTGCATCGACATCGGCTTTGGTGTCGACTGCAGCGGTACACTGTTCTGTGATGCCCATCGGTACCGAATCGGTACCGATCACTCCCGATGTCGATACCACCCGGTACGCATATCGGGCTCTGCAGGAGCATCCAGACAGACGATACTTCGATTCCTCTGAAGACTCTGATGAATCAGAGGTCTCTGTCGAAGCATCGGTGATCCATCCTCAGGAGCCCTCTTCTCCAAAAAGGAGAATGTCTCCTCCAGAAGACTTGTCTTTTCAAGACTTCATTAGGGAAGTGGCCAGGGGCCTTTCCATCTCAGTGGCCCCTGAGACAGAGCCTAGAGCCAAAAAATTAGATATTTTACAATATCCTAAGGCTCCTAAAGAGGCAGCCACTTTACCAATACATGAGATTCTTTATGATCACATGTTGGGCATATGGGAGACTCCTCTCACCACTTCCCCTCATTCTCGCAGGTTGGACACCATGTATCGTGTTCCTCCTTGTCCTGGCTTCCATAAGACTCAGCTTCCTCACCACTCCATTGTGGTGGAGTCTGCTATGAAGAAGATAAAGAGTACAAAAAGGCACTCTTCTGCTCCTCCAGGAAGAGAATGCAGAACCTTAGATGCCTTTGGCAGGAGAATTTTCCAGGCCAGTATGCTTGTTGCCAGAATCATCTCCTATAGTCTCTATATGGGGATGTTTCTAAAAGAAGTTACAGATCACCTGCAAACTTTATCTCCTTTTATTTCAGAAGATAAAAGGGATGAGTTCCTCACCTGGATCAAACATGCCCAGGATGTTTCCAAGTTTTCCAACCGTGCAGCCTTTGACTCTTTTGAAGGTGCCAGCAGAGCCTCGGCTATTGCCATAGGTGCACGCAGAGTTGCTTGGTTACAAGCTTCTGATTTGGAACCCTGGGTTCAAGATGAATTAGGAAACCTTCCTTGTACAGGTGAAAACCTTTTTGGCAAAGATTGGCAAGCAAAGGCCACCCAGATGGATGCTGAAAATTCTGCTTTAGATAGACTTTCAAAGTCTACTTCTGCTCCTTTTAAGAAAAGGTTGTTCAAAAAGGGTTTTTTTTTTCCCAAAAAAGGGAAATATTATTCTGCTTATGGTCAGCAGTCATCCTCTGCAGGTCGTTTTGCTACAAATAGACAGCAACAACCGAAACAGGCCAAGCCTAAGGCTGCTAGGACTGCTACAGCCCGACAGCCTCAGCCTCCTCAGGGCCTTTGACCTACAACTAGAGAGCTTAGCCTTTCTGGCTCTAGAACATCCAGAGCCTCTCACCATTCCAGGAAGGTTGGCTTACTTTGCTCCCAGGTGGGAACAAATCACAGCAGAGCAATGGACCCTCTCCATCATAAGGGAGGGGTACAAGCTTCATTTCTTAAACCTTCCTCCTCACACCATGGTGAGACAGTTCAATTCTCAGACATCTCTCCTCGACCTTCTGGGTCAGGAGATTGCTACCCTTCTTGCCCAAAGGGCAATAGAAGAAGTACCCCTTCTTCAACAGGGCTCAGGGTTCTACTCCCCCTACTTTCTTATCTCAAAGAAAACAGGGGGCTACAGACCCATATCAGATCTCAGAGAATTGAACAAGTTTCTATGCAAGGAGAAATTCAAGATGAGTTCTCTCGGTACTCTCCTTCCATACTTTCAGAGTCAGGATTGGCTTTGCTCTCTAGACCTCAAGGATGCGTACACCCATATCCAGCCAACACACAGAAGGTTCCTTCGGTTCCTTTATCAAGGGAAGCACTACCAATACAGAGTGCTTCCTTTCGGTCTGGCCTCTGCACCAAGGGTGTTCACAAAATGCATGGCAGTAGTAGCTGCATTTCTGTGCACTCTAGGGATATTCGTATTCCCATATCTGGACGACTGGCTCATCCGAGCTCCATCCCAGTCAGAGGCCCAGACTTCTCTAACCTGCACAAGGCGTATTCTTCAGTATCTGGGACTTGTAATAAAAATCCCAAAATCCCATCTCACCCCTACTCAGTCATTAGAGTTCATAGGGGCTTTGCTGGATACCACAACTGCAAGGGCCTATCTTCCCCAGGCACGTTGTCTACGCTTGGTGCAGTTAGCCTCACAAATTCAGTTAAAGTCCCATTTAACTGCTCGAGAGATGTTACAACTGTTAGGCCACATGGCATCCACTGTGCATGTGGTTCCTTATGCTCGCCTTCACATGAGGGCAGCTCAATGGACTCTGTCCACCCAATAGACCCAGGCATCAGGGTGCCTGTCAGACAAAATAGCAACCTCCAGTCGCCTCTTTTGCTCTCTCCAGTGGTGGAAGTCCACTCAAAATCTGTTGCTGGGGTCCCCCTTTCAACAGGTGTTACCCCAAGCAACCCTTACAACAGATGCCTCTCCAAGAGGTTGGGGAGCTCATCTTCAAGATCTCTCCACTCAAGGCATCTGGTCTTCACAGGAGATATCTCTACATATCAACCTCTTAGAGCTCAGAGCAATTTTTCTAGCTCTGAGTCTTCCACACCCTGCTCAGCTACAAGACAGTCCTCATCCACACAGACAACCAAGTAGCCATGTTCTACGTGAACAAGCAGGGCGGGACTGGCTCTCTGTCGCTTTGCAACGAAGCTCTGAGATTGTGGGCCTTCGCCAGAGAGCATCAAATTCATCTCATGGCAGTGTATCTTCCAGGAGTTCAAAACTCTTGGGCAGACAGACTCAGTCGAGTTTTGCTTCCACACGAATGGTCCCTCCATGGGGACCAGATATCCAGGATCTTCCGAATATGGGGAACCCCGGACATAGACTTCTTTGCAAGTCTGTGGAATGCCAAACTTCCCCGGTTCTGTTCCAGGATTCCGTGTCAGGGAGTTCAGGCCAGGGATGCCTTCCTCCTTCATTGGGGGCAAGACTTCCTCTATGTCTTTCCACCCATTCCCCTAATTCCCAAAACACTCTTCAAACTTCAGAGAGACAAAGGGTCTATGATCCTCATAGCACCACATTGGCCACGCCAAGTGTGGTACCCTCTACTTCTGCATCTCTCGCAAGCTCCCTCGCTGGACTTGGGATCTGCTCCAGACCTCCTGTCCCAGGAGGAGGGAACGTTGTGGCACCCAAATCCCCAGTCTCTTCACCTCAGAGCCTGGTTGATGAAGGCCTAGACCTTCAAGATTTGCATCTTTCTCAGCAAGTGAAGGATATCCTTCATGCTTCCAGAAAGCCTTCCACTAGACGTTCCTATGCTTTTAAATGGAAAAGATTTACCATTTGGTGTGCAGAGAAGGGTCTTAACCCTCTTGCAATACCTCTGAATTCTTTACTAGAGTATTTGCTGCATTTATCCCATGCAGACCTTAAAACGAATTCAGTAACAGTCCATTTGAGTGCTATTGCAGCATCCCTTAAGCCTCTCAATGGACAGCCTATTTCCTCTCATCCTCTTATTGCAAGATTCATGAGAGGCCTTTTTTTAACTAAACCTCCCATTAGACCACCTCCATTGGCATGGGATTTGAATTTGGTTCTTGGCCAGCTTATAAAGCCACCCTTTGAACCCTTAGCCACCACCTCCTTGAAATTCCTTTCCTGGAAGGTTATTTTTCTCATTGCAGTCACCTCAGCTCGCCATATTAGTGAGCTGCAAGCCTTGGTGGCTAATCCTCCTTATACAAGGTTCCATCATGACAAGGTAGTCCTCAAGACTAATCCACACTTTATGCCTAAAGTGGTCTCACCTTTTCATCTGAAACAGGAGGTGTATTTACCTGTCTTTTTTCCAGGACCTCATGCATCAACTGCAGAGAGGAATCTTCATACCCTGGATTGTAAGAGAGCACTTGCTTTTTACTTACAAAGGACACAGCAACATAGAAAGTCCTCTCAACTATTTGTTGCTTTTGATCCCTCTCATTTAGGATTTCCAGTCTCTAAGAGAACTCTGTCCAATTGGATTTCTCAGTGTATTTCCTTCGCCTACCAGAGTAAGAACCTTTCTCTGGAAGGCCATGTCACAGCTCACAATGTGAGGGCCATGGCAGCCTCTATGGCTCATCTAAACTCTGTGTCCATCGACCAAATCTGTCGAGCGGCCACCTGGGCCTCGGTTCATACCTTTACAGCCCATTACTGCTTGGACAAGGACTCCCGCCGGGATGCCTTGTTTGGTCAGGCTGTTCTCAAACACCTGTTCCATACCTAATCAACTCCTACCCCCCATCCCTGGTTGGATGCCCAAGATACATGGGGGTGAGGTGGAGCCCTTATCAGGGACTCACAACCTTGGGGATCTCCCTGGCATCTCTAGCTAGGGAGTCCCCATATGTGAAGACTCATTCCTGCTTGTTCCTGGAGATAGCACAGTTACTTACCTGTAACAGGTGATCTCTGGGAACAGCAGGAATAAGTCTTCACAACCCACCCACCTCCCCTAGGAGTTGTATCTCTCTATCTATCTTTCCTTTCCTTTCTCTCTCTCTCTCTTTGTCTCAGCTTAAAACTCGAACTGGAGAGAGGCGGTTGGGAAAGGCGGGAAGGCAGCGCGCAGGCGCTGTGGGATGCTCCCAAAAGCTTTCCTTTTGGACGCTGGGGAGCGTTCCCGCGCAGGCTCCGTCGGTACCGACGATACCCATATGTGAAGACTTATTCCTGCTGTTCCCAGAGATCACCTGTTACAGGTAAGTAACTGTGCTTTCTCTTCCCAGCAAAGATTCTGTTCTCACTCTGACGATACCCCTACATCTCCTAAAGATTTCCCCCACCCCCAGGCCTCCCTGATTATTTTCCTGGTGGTTTAGGGCATAGCATGAAGGAACAATCCCCAGTTGCTCCTGCCAGTGCCAGTTTAATAATGATAAACCTCACAGAAAAAAACAATTCAACGCGTGTTGTCACAAGCCCAGAACTACAAACCAAAGCAAAAAACACACTGAGCTAAGGAAAATATTAGTAAAAAAACAATTTTATTATTTACGTTATTCTATTAAAACAACAATCATATACAAAATACAAAAAAAAAATTTCAAAGCAATTTACACTGTAATATTTAATGTTACCATAAGTTAGTCTATAACAAAAATTGATGATTCCATAAATATATATATGGCCCGATTCCATCCCTAACGTACAAGCCTTCTGTGCGCCCAGCTGGATCCTGACGCACAGAGGGAGTCGTGATTCTGATTCCACAGGGCATGTCTATGACTAATTCAGTCTGGGCTTTACAATTGCGTCATGGCGTCTAGTTGCCATGGCACCGCAGCTCAAATTGTAAAGCTGTGATCCCCGGCCGCTGGCTCCTGCAATGCTTTCCCCACATCCCGACCCCCGATCTGGCCTCCTAAGGCCAGGTCAGGCTGCAGGGAATGTCCTTGGGCCCCCCTGCTCCTTCTGCGCCCCGGGCCCACCATCCCCCAGTGACTAGAGAATTTACGATGACCGCCCACTGCCTGCCCTAACGCTGTCTCTGATCCACCCCTTTCCTGCCCCTGTCGACTTAACCCGTACAATGCACGGGGAAGGAAGATGGGGCCAGCAAAGGGCACTTTGCTCAGAATGACCCCATATTGTTTGTTTATTCTAAACATGTATCATAAAAAATATCCAAACTAAGTTTCATGAAACAACTAAGACTTTCATAACATTTCACAATCTACTTATTTACAAAAATTGGTAATTCCTTAAACAGACACACACCACATATTATATATATATATTTTTTTTCTGTTTGCTTATTCTAAACATGTATCAAAAGAAATATACATCATGTATCCAAACACATACAAGTTTCATAAAACAGACAAAACTTTCATAACAGTCCACAATCTGCTTGTTATTCACTTACCACAAGAGGAGAATATTACTCCTAAACCACACACACTTGTCCAGATACCATTTTATAAATGCAGCTAATCTTCTGAATATACTGTCCAGATACCGGCTTATAAATGCAGCTGATCTGAGTTTAATAATGGTGCCATAAGTCCTAACATAGTTTATGACGGCAGATAAAGACCAGTATGGTCCATGTAGTCTGCCCGGTAAGGTGGCTAAAGTAGTTGTACCCACTGCTCTGGGGAGGTCACCCCCTTTATGCCCTTCTTTAGAGTTGTACCTGCTGCTCAGTACAGGTCACCACCCTCTGTGCCTTTGTTTAGGGTTGTACCCACCACTCCATGCAGGTTACCCCCTCTATTTGTTGAAGTATAAAAGATATTTACCTTTATTTTTATCATATCCTCTTGCTATAAAGGGATCCACTGTGTCTGTCCCATGCATGTTGAATTCCATCACTGTATTTGCCCTACCATCTCCAGAGGGAAGCCATTTCAAACATCCACCACCCTTTAAGTGAAAAGTAATTTCCTCACATTGTTTTTACAATTACCTCCTCGCAATTTCAATTTATGCCCTCTAGTTTTACAGCTTCCTCTTATTTGAAAAAGATCTGTTTGTTCACTAATATCCTTTAAGTATTTAAAGATCTGTATCTCATCTCCCCTGTCCCTCCTCTCCTCTAGGGTATACATATTTAGGTCTTCAAGTCTCTTCCCATATGTCATCTTTTTATATTCTTTGTGAGATATGGTCTCCAAAACTGAATACAGTAATCTCCAGGAACAAGCAGGAATGAGTCTTCACATATGGGTACGTCGGTACCGACGGAGCCTGCACGGGAATGCTGCCCAGCTTCCAATCAGAAAGCTTTTGGCAGCATCCCTCGCGCCTGCGCGCTGACTTCCCGCCTTCTCCAGGGCCTCTCTTCAGTTTTCGTTTTTCCGCGGAGCCGGCAGGATGTCCTTCCTGTCACCGCAGAAACTTTTCTTTTTACTTACTTAATTTCTTTAGTTTTTTGTTTTCTTGTGGTCGCGGCTGTATTTCCCGCCGCCACCGGTGCCGCCGGTGGATTTTTGCCTAAATTCTGAGAAACTTTTTCTTCAGTTTTTTTTTTCTGCCTTAACTTGTTAGGCCTACCAGGCCTCATGGAGCCTTCTTTCCCTAAGAAGTGCATTCGATGTGGAAACACTTGTTTCCTTTTAGACTCCAATAACTGGTGTCTCAACTGTGTGGGTCCTGACCCTTTTTCCCCTGACATGTCAGGAGATATTTTTGTGAGGAAACCTTCAGTTTTTAAAGTTTCCCTCGATGCCGTTTTTTTCCTCGGCAGTGAGGGTACCCGGTTTCTCCATTTCACAGGATCAGGTAACCCACAAACAGTCTGTTAAGACTAGTCAATGCTTGAGTGGTATGTCCCATGCCCAGCATGGTGACGGCTCTGGCCTTACCCTCAAGAATCCATTGGCATTACCCCTGCGGGAGTCTATGGGCTCCAAAGCGTTAAAGGGGTTTCAGGTTGTTCCTGGGGCTCACCCCTCACAGAACATACCTGAGCCATGCTCGGGGGTGGTATCCGCTTCGAGCGGTACCGATCCCCCGGCATCTGCACCGGTGTCGAGTGTTCCACTCTTCACCAGGGATCGTCATCTGGCGTCCTCGATACCTTCGGGGCTGATCGATACGCTTCAGATTGACTTCCCTCGATCCCCACCGTGTCCGGTGGTGGTATCCGCTTCGAGCGGTACCGATACCCCGGCATCGGCACCGGTGTCGAGTGTTCCACTCGCCACCAGGGATCGTCCTCAAGCGTCCTCGGTACCTTCGGGGCTGATGGATACGCTACGCATGGACATTTCTATATCCCAGCCATGCTCGGAGACGGTACCGCCGTCGAGCGGTTCCGATGCCCTGGCTACGACATCGGGATGCAGTAACCTGTTTCTCGCAGGTGGGTATCATCGGGTATCCTCGGTACCTTCGGGACCGATCAATGTAACCCAGACTGCTTTATCGGTATCGGCATCGCCGATACTGCCACTGACGTTGGTACCCTCGAGGCATGCATCGATAGACTCGCTTCCATCGATGCCGAGTCTTGAATCGATTTCTAGTCTCGAGGACTGGGTACCGACGCGTCCTGGAACCGACTCCGCTCGCTTCCAGATAAGCAGTTCCGCAGATCCTAGCTATAACTCTAAACTCATGATCTCGGTACCACTGCAGCAGTCCCCGATGACATCTTTGACCGCTGGTCCTGTATCACAATGGATGTCGATGCCTCCGTTGGAACCGATACCTGGCATTGCTGATGCAGTACCTACTGCCTCTGAGTTAACACGCCAGTATCCCGGTCCATCTACTACGTCTCTTGCTTCACACCATGGTACGTCCTCTGGTGCTCAGCCTCTTTCTTTGGCCTTACCAGGGATGGTTCCCATAGGGGATCAGTCTTTTCAGACTTTTCTCCGAGACATGGCAACCTTTCTTAATATCTCTATCCCTGGTTGTGCTGATACTCATAGCCCACCGGCACAAATGGAAAATATCATGCTTCCTTTACATCCTGCTCTGCAGGATCTCCTTCTGAGGGTTTGGAAATCACTCTTACCGCTTCCTCTAGCTTCCACAGCTACTGAGGTTCGGTACCGAGTGCCTCCCTCTCCAGGATTTTAGAAGCCGCAACTTCCTCATCGTTCCCTGGTAGTAGAATCAGCACTGAGGAAGGCTAAGAGCAAGAAGATGCATTCTTCTTATTCGCCAGGTCGTTCTTCATGAACACTCGATGCTTTTGGTCGTCAAGCCTTCCAAACATCTATGCTGGCCTCCAGAATTCTTTCATATATTTTCCACATGAGTCTAACACTCCAGGAGGTCACAGAGAAATTGTCTCTCTTGACCCCTTTTTTGCCAGAGCTGAAGGCTACTGATTATTCCTTGCTCATCAATCATAGCCGGAATATATCCTGGTTTCTGTCTCGTGCTTCTATAGACTCTTTTGAGTCTGTTAGCAGATCCTCTGCTATTGCCATTGCAGCATGTCGCAGAGCCTGGCTCGAAGCTTCAGACTTTAATAGACGGGCACAAACTATACTGGCTCATTCTCCTTGTACAGGAGACGGTCTTTTTGGTAAGGAGGCTTTACGTCAGGTTGCTCAATGCTCCAGTGACTCTCCTTCCACTACAGACCATTCTAAGCCATACCATTCTTCGAGGGGTAGGAAATGTCCTACCAAACCTTCTTTCCCTAAGAAAATAAAGTTTCATTCCTCTCCTGCCCATCATTCAGAGGTACCTAAGCAAGGGACACCTCAGCCTAGTCTGAAGTCCTCCAGCTCTGGCCACTCTCAGCATTCCCAACAACCATAGGGGCTGAGAATTATAGTCTGCAGTTCACTTCTACCTATTAGAAGTTGCTTCACTGTACTTTTCTTTCTCAGTGTACTAAGATGTCTGAACATTCTTGTTTAGGGACTACGCACTTCTCCTCCTTTACTCTCTAGAGGAGCAGTTACTACTATCCCCTGATAGTTCTGTCCCACTTTGAACATTTTTTTCCTTCAAGTTGCACTTACCCTGAAGGTACGTCACCCTCCACTTACTTGCCTACCCTCTCTACAGGACTTCTTCCTGGTTGAGGGGTACCATACTGAGAAGCTTCTTAGCACGCTTATTCCTCAGAAAGAGACAGGAGATGCCTCCTCTCCTTCCTTGTCTCTTATTCTTAAATGGGAACAGTACAATCTCTCTGCTGGTTTCTATCACCAGCTGTGCCTGCAGGAGTTACAATGATTGTGTTACTGGTACTTTCTAGTTCCAGTCCCTTGTTCCAAGGTTTATCTAGCCTCAGTAGTGATTCCAGGCTGCTCCTCAGCTATCTTGGATCCTCCTACTTTTTGGCTTTTTCACAATCTTCCTCCATCTCCTCTCTTAGGATATGGCAATACCACTGACTTCAGTCAGTTTATCTCCTCTTTCTCCTGCACAATGCTCTCTGCACTCTCAGAGAAGCTTTCTACTATGAGGGCCTTATTTTAGAGCATTGACCTTATCTCTGAAGCTAACAGTAGGGAAAAGCTTAATTCCTTCCCATGCTTATGAGGGTTCTCCAAACCCTCTGGTCTGGGCTGTTGGTATGATATATAAGTTCTTCTGCGTGAAGATCCAAGGCTGATGTTTACGCATGCTCCCTCTGGGTCCCTCCAGCAGGTCCCTCTGGTATCTTCCTGCGTTGCTGAACATCTGCCATGTCAGTGTTCTTTGCAACTCCCGCCTTGTTCTTTACAGACTGATATCATCATCTGTTCTCACGCAAACATCAAATTATCTTACTGGATTCCCTCAATCCACGGAAATAGATTCTTTACACATATCCCAAGTGGGTCCACCCTCTTGTGGAGCAGAGAATCTTTTTTTTTATATTCCCCATATACAACTATGGGGCTGGGTGGTAGATATGTATCTTCAATCTCTATCTTGTATGTAGCATCTCCATATATGTCTACATACCTATCTCATTACCCTGGTGGTGCAATTCCATGCCCCACCAATGTATATATATTTCCGTATATCATATATATATATATATATATATTTTTTTTTTTTGATACATTTCTCCACCCATATCCTATGTATATATCTATACATATATATATATATATATTCCATCCACATATATATATATATATATATATATATATATATATATCTGTATATATATGTGTCTGTTGGAGAGCTTCTCAAGGGTTGATATGTCTTACACACTATAACCCTTACTGTCTATACTAAATGTTTTACCTTCTAGAGGGTTTAGACAGTCTATCGCCCTACTTGCATACCATATTATGATGCAGGAACTGTTAGGCACCAATAACTACTGTGGTGCTAACATCTTCCATTTTTTCTTTAAGTCCTTGAAGCATCAAGCTTCAATATTTTTTCCTATCTCTCGCCAGCTAGGAAAAATAGTGTACATCTTTATCTTGAGTAGACAACTGTTCTCCTTGGGAATAGGGGTTTTTTCCACTCCCCTTCTTCCCGCCAGGACTGGGCTAGTTCTCTACTTCCATCAGTCTTCTTCCTTTAGCCTTCATTGTTAATGACTTTATGCCTAAAGGAGTTTTCAGCTTTTTCCCATAAAGCTTTCCATTGAAGACCTGACGTCTAATCCTACCCAGTTGACACCTGGATCGTCTGCTACCTCCAGGTCTGGACCTTCATCCTCACTGCTGTGAGGTCACTTTGAAGATTCCGCCACTGCTTATCCAGTAGACTCCATCATGCTCTCGACTTCCTACGATTCAGTAGGTACGCTGCATATTTTAAGTGTACATTAAATGTGTTAATGTTACTTATCATATATACCAAGGACTTCTCTCCTATAGTCCTTGGCTATGCTGTTTCTTTCCTCACAGCTCCTTTATTGTCAACTCCTGCCCTCCATCCCACGAAGGATGCCGGGAATTCCTGGAGACAAAATGCATCCCTGGCCGAGGCCTCTGCATTTTTATGGGATCTCTCCCTGGCATCCCTAGCTAGGGAGTCCCCATATGTGAAGACTCATTCCTGCTTGTTCCTGGAGATAGCACAGTTACTTACCTGTAACAGGTGATCTCTGGGAACAGCAGGAATTAGTCTTCACAACCCTCCCACCTCCCCTGGGAGTTGCATCTCTTATCTTCTTCCTTTCTCTCCTCGCCTTTGTCTCAGCTTTGAAACTCAACTGAAGAGAGGCTCTGGAGAAGGCGGGAAGTCAGCGCGCAGGCGCGAGGGATGCTGCCAAAAGCTTTCTGATTGGAAGCTGGGCAGCATTCCCGTGCAGGCTCCGTCGGTACCGACGTACCCATATGTGAAGACTAATTCCTGCTGTTCCCAGAGATCACCTGTTACAGGTAAGTAACTGTGCTTTCCAAGCGAGGCCTCACCAATGACTTGAACAGGAGCATTAATACCACCTTCTTTCTGCTGTTTATTCCTCTCTGTATGCAACCCAGCATCCCTTCTGGCTTTAGATACCATCTTGTCACATTGTTTTTCCACCTTGAGATTCTCAGACATTGTCACTCTGAGGTCCTTCTCCTGGTCCGTACATGCCAACTTCTCACTCCCTGTCTCATATAGTTCCTTTGGATTTCTGCTCTCAGATACATGACTCTGCACTTCTTTGCATTACATTTTAACTGCCAAGCATGCTTACAGTTTTTATAGATCTTTTCTCATGTTTTCCACTCCCTCAGAAGAGTCCATTCTGTTGCAAATTTTCATGTAATCTGCAAAAAGGCATATTTTTTCCTTCAGTCCTTCAACAATATCACTCATAAATACATTGAACAGTACTGGTCCCAGGACCAAGCCCTGGGGCACGCCACTACTCACCTTCCTTTCTTCAGAGTGTTTTGTGATTACCATGAGCTTCTGTCATCTATCAGTCAACCAATTTATGATCCAGTTCAACAACCTTGGTACCCATCCTCAGGCTTCTCAGTTTAATGATAAGCCTCCTGTGAGACTTTGCTGAAATCTAAGTAGATCTCATCCCTTGCATACTACTAATATTATTGAACATGTTTATAGCGATACAAGACATACGCAGCGCTGCACAGACACATGTAAAAGACGGTCGCTGCTCATCAGAGCTTACAATCTAGTCAAGACAGACAACACAGTAGCTGTAGACGTTGGATACATCTAGGGGGAATGGTAAGGAAACACAAAGGAGATCAGGTGAGTCAAGATCCGAAAGCAGTACCGAAGAGTTGAGTTTTCAGCTTGGATTTGAAAAGGGTTAGAAAAGTCGCATGACATACAGACTCAGGTAGTTTGCTCTGGGCTTAAGAAGCAGCAAGGTGAAAGAAGAAAGGTCTGGAGTTAGCAATAGAAGAGAAGGGCACAGATAGAAGTGATTTGCCAGAAGAGTGGAGTTCCTGAGGAGGGGTGTAGGGAGAGATAAGAGAGGAAAGGTAGTGCAGAGCTGCAGAGTGAATGCACGTATAGGTCAGCAGGAGAAGTTTGAACTGAAGTGACCTGAGAAGAGGGGTAATATGAGCATGATGAGGCTGAAGATTAGCCAAACAGCAGAGTATTGAACAGATTGAAGGAGAGAGAGGTGATTCAGAGGGAGACCAGTAAGGAATAGGTTACAGTAGACAGGAGATGACTAAGGAGTGGATAAGTGTCTTAGTAGTATGTTCAGAAAGGAATGGGTGAATTGTGTTGATATTATAGAGAAAAAAAAGTGCAGGTTTTAGCCATCAGTTGAATGTTTGTGGAGAAGAAAGATAGGAGTCAAAGACGACCCCAAGGTTGCGAGCTGAGGAGACGGGAGGAATAGAGTTATCCACAGAGACTGAGAAAGTAGGAAGGGAAGAGGATGGTTTAGGGGGAAAAATAAGAAGCTCGGTTTTGGCCATGTTCAATTTCAAGCGGCGGTGAAACATGCCATTAATCTAGTTCTCTGGTCACTCAATCAAAGAACTGAATCAAATTTGTTTGATATGATCGTCCTTTGGTAAAAACATGCTGCCTTGGATCATGCAAATCATTGGTTTCCAGATAGTCCACTATTCTTTTTTTCAGGAGCACTTCAATACTTTTCCCGCCACCGAGGTAAGGCTTACTGGCCTGTAGTTGGTCACCTCTTCCCTATTGCCACTTTTTTGAAGAGGGAACCACACCATCCCTTCTCCAGTCCGACGGAATCTTTCCCATCTCCCAGGATCCATTGAAAACATCCTTTAAAGGCCCTGCCAGAACCTCTCTGAACTCTTTTCAGTATCTTGGGATGAATTCCATCTGGTCCGATGGCCTGTCTACGTTGTTTTTCAAGCTTTTCAAAAACATCATCTTCTGTGAATGGTGTGGTATCAACTTCATTCCCATATGTATATTTGTCTATCATACATGGTCCTTCTCCAGGATTTTCTTCATTGAATACAGAAGTATTAGTTTAGCATATTTGCTTTTTCGATGTCACTTTTGAGTCTTGTAGATCCACCTCTGATCTTCTTCCTCTCCCGAAGATACCCGAGAAAAGTTTTATCTCCTTGCTTCACATCTTTAGTTATCTTTCTTCTGCCTTTGCTTTTGCTATCCTTATTTCTCTCTTTGTCTAATTTAGCTTTATCCTGTATTCTTTTCTCTGTTCCTCTGTTTGTGATCATCTGAATTTTGTGAAAGCTGTGTTTCTTGCCTTTATTTTGTGAAGCTACTTCTTTGGAGAACCATATAGGTTTCCTTTTCCTCTTGTTTTTATTTCTACGACCCAATATTGTATATAAGTTACCCCGATCAATATTGTATTTGTTAAGTTACCCCGATCAATATTATATTTGTTATACCTTTATGTTAATCACCTGTTATCTAATGATATCACCTACCATTCTATTGTTAAATTTGTTTCAACGTAGTTGTAAAATAGTTATGTTTAACCTATAAGTTATCCGCTTCTGATCGCTGGAAGTAGCGGTATACAAATGATTGATAAATAAATTTACTTTCCTTACATATATATCCATTGCCCCTTTTATTGCCTCTATTAGTTTAGCCCACTGCAATTCCACTTCCCTTACCACCTCCCGCCCTGCCTCCTCCTCCTTCAGGTATTTTCCCATTTTACGGAAGTCAGCATTTTTTTAGGTCTAGGACTTTGAGTTAGCTGTGATTGGACTCTGCCTTGGTTTTTACCTCAGATCACACCGTGTGATGATCACTGCTGCTCACATGGGTACCTACCCGGACATTCGACGCGCTATCTCCATTGGTGGGTGCTAGATCCAACGTTGAACTTTTTCTGGTTGGTTCCATCACCATTTGTCTGAGCAATACTTCTTGGAAGGCATCCACAATCTTTTTACTTCTTTCCAGATTTTCAGAAGGAATACTCCTATCCACATCCACTCAATATGATTTTCAGAAGGAATACTCACATCCACCCACTATGATTACTTCTCCTTTCATTGCTACCTTTGTAATATCAATGATCAAGTCTGTATCCATTTCTTCCATTTGAGTTGGAGGCCTGTAGACTACACCAGTATGGATTTGTTTTATTTATTTATTTAACTATTTTTTATACAACTTTATCATTTCAGTCAAAACGGTTTACATTCTAACTTAAACTTGGTAATGTATGAATGAT
This sequence comes from Ichthyophis bannanicus, assembly GCA_033557465.1. NCBI lineage: Eukaryota > Metazoa > Chordata > Amphibia > Gymnophiona > Ichthyophiidae > Ichthyophis > Ichthyophis bannanicus. The sequence goes on from CM066032.1 coordinate 1,735,083,818, forward strand.
TGTGCTATTTCCTCTTTCCAACGCAATTCACGATGCTGCTTCTTTTCCCCATATTCCTTGCATTTCAGAGGCTTTAATATTGCTTTTGACATATAGAGCTGCTCCTTCTCCTTTTTTGCCTTCTCTATCTCTTCTAAATAAATTATAGCCAGCTAGGACTGTATTCCATTCATGTGACTTGTCAAACCATGTTTCTGTAATTTCATTATTAAGCAGCACACATTGGGGTAAAATAATATGTTACATGGATAAAGGCGGTATAGAAAAACTGTTAAATAAATAAATATGCATTAAGGTAAAATAATTTGTTTGCCTTTTAACTCTCATTAAGGTGCAAAAATTGTGTATTATTTCCCTAACACACATTAGTAATTATTCCCCTAAATCCAGTTCCCCTTTATGCTTAACCTGTATATTAAGTGAATAAATAAAGTGGAGGTGTAGCCTAGAGGTCAGAGCAACAGCCTAATATCCAAAAGATCAGGGTTTGATTCCCACTGACACTCCTTGTGACCTTGGGCAAATCACTTTACCCTCCATTGCCTCGGAAGAAAAGACCTGGCAATCTACTTCTGGTCATACCTTGCCAAGAAAACCCAGGGGCTGCTGGGTCATGAGGAGTCAGCATTGACTTGATGGCACTTTAAAAAAAAAAAAAACAACTAATAAAATAAAATGCAGAAATGTGCTTTGGCAGGGATCATGGATTGTAATTGCTTTTGGTGCATGTGCATCCAGAATCCCTCCTACTGCTGTTGCTATTTTGCAGTGACTGAGATGATCGTGTTTCATCGCATTTCCTCTTCACCCTCTTAGCTATGATCACTGCCTCTGCAGTGCCACCAGCCTCTGCTGATCCAGTAAACATAGATCCAGTTTAGAATTCAAATCCCACTAGAGGACAGCAACCTTGGTCCGGAAGGACTGGGGTTTCTAGTTCCACAGGTGCTCCTTGTGGCCTTGGGCAAGCCACTTAACCCTCCATAGCCCATGTTCCCTGTAAAATAGTTATCTCCAAGTTATAATGCCCTGTTCAATGTAATTTCAGTTTGTTCAATGTAAACTGCACTGATGCAGAATAGCGCGGTATATAAGAGAATGTAAATAAATAAATAAACTTACATCGTACACATAACAGTTCATAGCACTGGTCCTGGTGTAGCCTATTTAAATGAGCTTTGATGGGTAGAGAGTTTTGCTGATGTAGCTAGAGTACTTCCAGCCTTGATTACAAGCATCAGAGAAAGGTGACATGGTATATTCCATTACAGTGCAGTGACCTGATATGGTTTTTCTTATTTGTGCCAGAACTCCCTTAATCTCAGCAATAGACTGTTTTAGATTACATCCTTGATTAATGTTTAGTAGTTTAGATAAAATGAAAAGTTCCTAACATATAAGCTATAGTGTAAAGTTCATCTAATCAGAATGGGTATCCTTATACAAAACAGTGAGTCTGAGCTGCTAGTAATTGGTGTTCAATATCAATTCTTTGTATACAATATTTAAAAGATTGTTTTGTACATAGATATATGTATATCATTAATCTGGCATTTTTATAACATTGTGTTTACAAATAAACAAGAGAACTTCTCAATTGCCCAAAAGCTACAATGTTGTGCTTGAGCTTTGATTTGGAAAAGTTGAATAATTAGATCTAAAATCCAAATCCAGTTCTACATGCCTATATTATTAAGAGTGAAATAGTTTAGTCTGTTTTTTTAGAAATGTATTTACTCTTGATATATAATCCATTTTGAAAATAAGGCCCAAGATGACTTATTTCACCAAGGGTTAGAGTGGGAGATGTGCTGAAAGCAGTACTAGTAAATTGGATTTTAGTTAATGTAGATGCCAGTCAACAAAAGCATAATAGAATGCTTTTGGTTTTGTTTTGGGTTTTTTTTGCAATTTCACCACTGTCAAACTAAAGAAACTGGGATAATACTTTGCTTATCTTTCTCAGAATACTATACCTACTGTATCTGAATGTAACTTAACTTGAACTTCTGAGAAATGGCATCAGCTAAATCCAATTCCCCCTTCTATGCTGGTGCTCTATTGCATGTTTAACAGATAATGAAATATGAATGAGAATAGCCAGAAGGAAATGGCAGGTGTCATAAAGAGGAGTCTTAGCAGCTTGCTTAGTGCCCCTGCCTTTCAAGGAGGACTGCAGCCCGTCAGTGCTGTTGAGACTCTTCTGTTGCTGTTCTGACTCTGTCCCCTGCGGATGTTAGAAACTTAGAAAATGGCGGCAGATAAAGACCATATGGCCTATCCTGTCCGCCCATCCATGAGAACTATTAAGTTCTACAATCCCTTCCTCTCCCTCACAGATCCTTTGTATTCGTTCCATGCTTTTCTGAATTCGGATAAGTTTCTCACCTCCAGCACCTCCACTGGGGAACTGTTCCAGATTTCCGCCATCCTTTCCTTAAAGAAATATTTACTTAGATTACTTCTGAGTCTATCCCCTTTCATCTTAACCCTATGAGCCTTCGTTCCAGAGCTTCCTTTCAGCTGGAAGAGTTCCACCGCCTGTGTATTTATATCATGCAAAAATGCAATGTGGTGGTCAAGTCAGTGCTGATTGCTGGCGAACCAGCAACTCCTGGGTTTTTTTGACAGTGTGGCTGGCAGTAGATTGTCAGGCCTTTCTTCCGAGGCAATGGAGGGTTAAGTGACTTGCCCAAGGCCACAAAGAGTGCTAGTGGGAATCAAAACCTGGTCTCTTTGTTACCAAGCCAGTACTAGGCTGCTACTTCACTCCAGATCTCAGCTAAGCCTTTAAAAATGTCCTCCATGGTGTAGTACCTTTAATGTATTTAAATGTCACTATCATTAGAGAAAAACATCATGCTTGGCAAGGTAGAAGGTCAACACAAAACAATACAATACAATACAATACAATAACAACAGCTATGGGTGCCACTCTATCAACAATGAGCCACCTGACTGAAGACCGAACAGTTTAGGACACCTATCCAGAGAGTTGCCAAGAGTCTTTATGGACCATTTTTCTAATTAATTAAATTATTTTCCCCTTATATAGTATTATACTTATGTATTAACTCATTTTCTTTTTGTTCTATGTAAAGCCTACTTGGCATGTTTGTTTGTTGTAAACCGCCTAGACTCTTAGATGGGCAGTATATAAGACTAGTTAAATAAATAAATGAGTCGACACAGACTCAGCACTTAACAGCAGCATTGTCATATCGCCCTTCTCCTGCATTTACTCCAAAGATCTCTAAGTCTATCACCATATGCCTTATGATGAAGATCACTGACCATTTTAGTAGCCACTCTCTGGACTGACTCCCTGTTATTGTTATCCTTTGAAGGGGCAGTGTCCATAATTTTACTCGGCACTTTAAATGAGATCTCACCACAGACTTAAACCGAGGAAATTATCTCCTCCTTTTTCCTGTTGGCCATTCCTTTCCCTATACACCCAAGCATCGTGCTGGCTTTTGTTACCTGTTTTGCCACTTTAAGATCATCCCCAGGTCCTGTTCTTCTTTCATGCATTGAAGTACGTCACTTCTCTACTGCATTGCACCCTTGTGGTTTTGCAGCCCAAATGCATGTTCTTGCATTTTTAGCATTAAATATGGAATGGAGGAGTAGCCTAGTGGTTAGAACAACTGCCTCGTACCCAGAAGATCAAGGGTTCGATTCCCACTGGTACTTCTTGTGACCTTGGGCAAGTCACTTTACCCTCCATTGCCTCAGAAGAAAAGGTCTGGCAATCTACTTCCTGTGATACATTGCTAAGAAAACCCAGAGGCAGCTGGGTCACTAGGAGTCAGCACTGACTTGATGGCACAAAAAAAAAATAGTTGCTAAATTCTTCACCATTCTTCAAGCTCTTCTCTTTATGTTATCCACACCTTCCATTGTGTCTCCCTTTTTGTACGTTTTGGTATCATCTGCATAGAGGCATACCTTTTCTGCCAGACCACCTACACCATCGCTTACAAAAATGTTAAAAAGAACTGGACCAAGGACTGATCCCTGCAACACACCACTGATAACAACCCTATTTTCAGAGTGAACTCCATTTATTACCACCCTATGGTTCCTCCCACTTAATCAGTTTTTTACCCAGTCAATCATTTTAGGATCCATCCCAAGGGCACTCAGTTTATTTATAAGTTTCTGATGCAAATATTGTCAAGGCCTTGCCGAAATCTTAAGTATACTACATCTAGTGCTCTCCCCGATCCAATTCTCTGGTCTCCCAGTCAAAGAAATCAATTGGATTTGTCCGAGAACACCTACCTCTAGTAAAGGTCTTGGATCCTATAATCCTTTAGATTCCAGATCCCTCATCATTGTGTGCTTCAGCAGCGTTTCTATTAATTTACTTACCACAGAGGTCAAACTAACTCGTCTGTAGTTAACAACCTCTTTCTTACTTCCCTTTTTGTGGATAGGAACAACCTTTGCCCATTTCCAATCCTCTGGGATCACTCCTGACTCTTAAAAAAAAAACCAAAAACCCCCCCAACAAAACAAAAAAAACAAAAACAACCTATTGAAAATGGCAACATCCATGCCCTTCTCTTCTACTGCCAACTGCAGAATCTGTCCGTGCTAGCTTGCTGCGCTGACTACCTGGCATAGACTACCGGAGTTGATAATCCAGGCTCTATCTCTGGTCCAATTGAAATCCAGCTAAAAACTCATCTTTTTGAGGCTTCTTTTGGATCCTGCCTTATTCTTCTGTTTACATCCATAGGTGTTTTAATCATTTCCCTTAAGGATTACCCTGTTTGTTCCCCTGTTTGTTCTTTTTGTCTGTCTTGAACAGATTGTAAGCTCTGTGGGGAAGCACTGTCTTTTATTTGTATGCCTAATAATGCTATATAAATAAATAGTAGCAGTAGTAGAGGTCAGCCAGGGGAGCCACCAGTACTTCCCTAAATTTTTTCAATACCCTTCGATGAATCCTGTTTGGCCCCATCTCTTTGTCCACTTTTAATTTAGCTAGCGCCTCATAAACATGGTCTCATAAAAATAATTTGTTCTACCTCACTTCCAATTCCTATTTGTGTTTGTTTTCTGAGGTCCCATTCCTGGCTTTTCATCTGTGAACACAGGAAAAAAATATTTATTAAGCATTTCAGTTTTATCTTCATAAGCCTCTCTTTTTATTGTAACTTGCCTTGCATACTAAGAGAAGGTGTATATATCAGGTTTGTGATGATAAAGAAACATATTTCTCTCCTTAAGTCTCACAGTGCTACCTTTGCATATCATCCTGTCACTAATATACATAAAAATAAAAAGTCTTGTCCCTATGTTTACTGCATTGGCTATTTTTTTCTTCCATTTGCATTTTGCTTTCCTGACTACTTTGCCAGCTTCTTTCAGCTTCTCCTAATATTGTTTGTCTCCTTTCTTCTGTAATCTCTTATAAACTACCCTCTCTTTGCTTATCTTTTCAATTACTTATTTTGAAAACCATAGCCTCTTGCTTTTCCTCTTATTTTTATTACTTGGCTGACAAAAGAAGTGTTGCCCTTGAAATCTCTCCTTTCAGTTTTGCCCACATCCATTCCCCAGCTGTTTCCATTCAACTAATGACTTCTTGAGGTATTCCTTCATCTTTGTAAAATTAGTAACCGTGGCAGGCCGCATCCGGTGCCCTAAGCCCATCCTTTTCAAATCACCCCCCCCCCTTCTCACTCCACCCCTTGCCCCAACCATACAAATTTCACAGACAACAATTTTCTTATTGGAAGTACCAACCGGTCGCAGCTTTATTATATTTTAAACAATTAACTTTACATATCTAAAACAGTTCTGTTAACAATCTCCCACCAGCGGAGCGATGTCCCACCAGCCATAATTAGCAAAGTGGGGTCGCATCCGCTCCGGCCGTGTCCGACCACCGGCCAATTTCCTACCGCCCTTTCCCCGACCTCGCCATGTGACTAGCAAAGGCCAGCAGGGCTTATCCGGGTCAGGGGTACCCCGCCCCCGCCCAAGTATGTGCTAAAGGCTCCGGACCCCGGAAACCTCTGGGATCCCGCCTTGCACCCCCCCCCCCAACTGCGACACCCCGAAAAAACTACCCCGAACTCCATATCATATTGAGGGGAGGGAGGGAGGGAAGCCTTCACACCAAAACCGCCGCCGAAAAAAGGGGGGTGGAAATCGCGAGCCCTCCTTTTGTAGCGGCTCCAACGCCGGCAGCTCTAATTGGCTCCGCTCCCCGCACACTGCAGAGCCAATCAATTTAAATGACGCTGCCAGCGTTATCCAACCCCGCTCGCTTGCTTACCCTCCCTTCCATTTCCCGGAAGCACGGGCCGGGACCGGGGCGACCGCCCGGTTACCGGCGTCCTTCTCGACTCCGCGATCGTCCTTTTATTTTTCCTGAAATTTAGGACCCTCGCTTTTGAATCAAGCATCTTCACCCTTGTCCTTATATTTAAGTGCACCATCTACTGATCACCCACTACAACATCAGAAAAACTCTCCCCATTGTAAACATCAAATCTATTATCGCCCTCTCCAGCATGGTTCCATTACCAGTTGCTGGAGCATTTCTTTCTGTAGAGAATTCAGGATCTCCCTACTTCTTGCTGACATCACAGCAGGGATATCCCAGATAACAAAATGTCTTCAATCAAATATCTTTTTTTTCTCTGTTAGGAGAGGTCTGTATATCAAGTCAATATAAATAGATTTTTCATTCCTTCTTCCCAGACTAAAACATAGTGTTGTCTTCTTCCCTCATAAGCTCTGCAGTTCTGTGGATTTTATCTTAATTTTTGCATACTATATAGCACCGCCACTCCTCCCTTTCTTTCAATCCTTTTCTGAAGAGATAATAGCCTGGTATAGCTACGTCCCAGTCATTGTTTTCTGTGTACCATGTCTCTGTTACTGCCCCCATAGTCAAGACAACACAACAAAAGCAGATATCACGTCAAATGTAGAAACCAGTCCGAAACATGATAAAATGTGGAAAGACAGAGCCTTTATTAATCAATTGACAACCCGACACAGAACGTGTTTCACTATCCTTCGTCAGGGGTATATCAAACAAATGCTAAAAACATAAATACATAAATATTTAAAACATAAAAACAGAGCACTTAGCAACATATTAAATATAGAATCAAATATGAGGTAAATGAATTATAAAAATGAATAAAAATGATGAACTAAAACGTGAAACACAATATTGAAAACTTCATCTGGGTAAAGGCAATGTGCTAATAAATATATAAAAGATTACAAAACCACAGAAATAAGGATGCGACACACAAAATATAAATACCTCTGCTACAGAACAGAAGACCAAAGGTCTTGTGTCTTGTTGTGATCTATTAAGAATCTGTACACTATAAAAAATATGAATATAAATGACTTGAATAAAATCTGTACAATAAATATACATAAATACATAAAATATGTACAACGAGAATACATGAAAGCATAAATATCAAGCATCATTACACACACATGCACAAAATAAGAAAGTGGAAAGAGCCAATAGCGTAATTCTTTTTATCGTGTAGCTAGAGAAAACATAGGAGGTAGGAGTGAGTCAGAAGGAGAAAACCCAATAATATCTAAACAATGGCAAGAAATGTGCCATAAATACTAGCCTTAAAAAGTCATATAAACCCCAAAACCCATTAGGGGATAACTGAATTGAAAACATTGTATCAAAAAATAAGCAAGATCATTGTTCAATAACACCGTGGAACCTCTACGGCTCATAAATTGATTGTAGATACTAAGAAACAATGTAACTATACAATCAGTGTCCAAGAGACATGTAGAGGCGGAGGAGTTATGAAAAAACCTTTTAACAAATAAATATGGAATATCTAAAAAAAAAAAAAAAAAAAAAGCCATCAACTGTGCAAACCCTACAAGAAATTTGGTAAAAACCGTTGACAAGGGAATGGGGGGAAAGGAGGGAAAGGGGGAGGGGGGAAGAGTGGGGGAAAACAAGGGAAAGGGGGAAAAGAGGGAAAGGGGCCCATGTGATACAGATATTATCCACGTTTGACCAATATGAATCAGACATTCTGTTGGTGACCCTTGATGTGGAGTCACTGTATACCAATGTACCCCAATTAGAAGCACTTACTATAGTAGAACAATGTCTTCTCAAAAGAACTGTACACTGACGCATTCCCACGGCTTTTTTGATGACCCTAGCAAAGATAGCTCTTTGCGAGAAGTTTTTTTGTTTTAGAGAATTGTTCTACAAGCAAATTAAGGGAGTTGCTATGGGGTCCTCTATGGCCCCTGACATAGCTAATCTGTACATGTTGCATTTTGAGGAAAGCTTTTTAAAGGTACATCCTTTCAAGCACAACATTTCTCTTTGGATACGCTATATCGATGACATTTTAATTCTTTGGAAGGGTAATATGGTTGAACTTGCTCATTTTAATGAATAGATTAATCAATTGGACGCCAATTTACATTTTCAGATTACCTATGATCCAAAACAAATTTCCTATTTAGATTTATTAATAAAGAAATAAGTAAATGGGTTTTCTACTACATTATTTAGAAAACCCACAGATAGGAATCATTTGTTGCATTATAGGAGCTTTCATAACCCATCGCTTAAACGTAATCTCCCAGTGAGTCAATTTCTTAGAGTCAAAAGGATTTGTACTAAGCCACAAGATTTTGAGACACAGGCAAATGAGATGAAGAGATTTTTAGCCAGACACTATCCAGTTAGGTATCTTGATCAAGCATATAGAAGAGCATTAGAATCCCCTCGGGATACACTACTCACAACTAAAATTAGGCATAATGATATAGGGATGGTATGCCCTTTGTTATATTCTTCATCATCACATCATATAATCAAGATTCTGAAAAAGGAGTGGCATTTGATACAAACTATTCCTGGTTTCCAGGATTTACAATTAACGATAGCCCATAAAGGTAACATAAATTTGCAGAATCTTTTGGTCTCTTCTGCTTTCACTGAAAGAAAATTTTTATCAAGACATAAAGGACAATTCCAATGTGGAAGATGTTCCGTATGTTTGAACTCTTTACCCGTAAGAGATACATTTATTCACCCTTTCACAAGTCAGAAATTCCATATTGATGATTTTTCTAATTGCGAAACTAGTAATGTTTACGTTATCCAATGTCCCTGCAAGAAATTATATGTGGGCAAGACGTTGCGTAGTATTCGGACAAGAATTGTCGAACACAAGAGTTTATTAAAAGAGGTTTGACTGACAAGCCCCTCGTTTCTCATTGGCAGGAGTATAATCACAAGATTATGGATCTTAGATTTTTTGTTATCAAGAAAGGGAAAATGAATTGGAGGGGAGGAGATATGAATAAAACGATCATGAGGCTCGAGAAGAGATACATATTTTCATTAGATTCATTAGTACCTAATGGACTTAATGTTGATAATGACCTGTCCATTGGTTTTTATCCCCCTTTTTATCTCTTTCAAGTTTCAATTTTTACCTGTTAATATATATTTTTTATTGTTTCCCCTCCCCCCTTCCCCTTTTGTCCTTCCCCTCCTCCTCTTTTTCTTTCCCTTCCTCCCCCCTTCCCCCCTTTCTTCACCTTCTTCCCCCCCCCCCTTTTCCCTTCCTTCCTCCCCCCTTTCCCCTTCCCCCCTCTCCCTTTCCCCTTCCCCTCTTTTCCCCCTTTCCCATTTTCCCCCCCTTCCCCCTCCCCCCTCCCCCTGCTGTCCCTTGTTTTTAAGTATTGCAGTACCATTAGTATTTTTTTCACAGGATGTTTTCTTGTCATTTGTTTCTTATATTATGTCCCTTTGGCTTATTCCATGTATTTTTACTCTTGTTATTATGTTCCTCCATTTTTTTTTCTTATGGATTTTTATTATTTTACTATTTAAATATTTAGTGTTATTTTCTACTTATTTTTTACTTATTTTTGCTTGCGAGTGGTTTTGCAAATTATCCTTTGCAAATGTTGTTTCATTTTGCATTCGCTTTCTGTGATCTAATAGTTTCCCGTGGTTTTTATTCTGCCCCCCTCTTTCTCTTAAATACGCATGTGTGGGCGTGCTGCCCGCAGTATTTTCTTTACATTTGACAGTTGGGCCAGCAGTGTCGCCGCCGGATAAGGTATTTGCTTTTTCAGTAACCGGGTAGCCGGACCGGCTCACCCTCACTCGGGTGCAAGCCGCTCTCCTATCCAATCCCCCACTTCATCTTAACGGACCTCCTTTACCACCTTCCACCCCCGCCCCCCATCTCCCCCAAACAATAGGACCCCACAAATTCACAAGACACACTGTTATGGGAAGCAACTGGTCGCAGCTTTATTACTAATAATCAAATGCTTAACATCCAGAACAATATTCCAACACAACCGTAACACAACGGAGGGATCCGTCACCAGCCATACTATTAGCAAGGTAACCTCTCGTCCGCCCATGTTGTGGCCAAGCCCCCGCCCAAGTCCTATCACCCTTCCGCCGACTTTGCCATATCAGTAGCAAAAGTCTGCACGGGTTTCACCAGGTCGTGGGCACCCCGCCCACGCCCCAAAGGCCTAATATTCCGGACCCTGGAAACCTCCTGGAACCCGCGCCCCCCCAAGCTGCAACAACCCTAAGTCCCCCTTGCAAACTCTCCACCTAGCCTCATAAAGGGAGGGTGGGCGGGAGCGAGCTTCACAGCCTTTCTTCTGCATGTTCTCAGGACTGCAACCGCACTGAGCACATGCACCCGTACACGCCGCCGCCACCGCGCATGCTCCCACCCACCAGCCAATCACTTCAAAAGACGCCACACTGTCCCGACCAAAACTTTACATCAAGCCCCCCCCAAGCAGGGGCCCGATGCCGTCCGAGCACCCAGTTATTCTCAGGCGCCCGGACCCTGCCCGCGCCCTTTCTATTTTGGATGCATTTCCTTAGAGTAGTGTTTAATTATTTTCAGTGTTTTTTTATGCACAGTTCACAGCGGCGCCTGCTTCGTTGATTCCTTTGTTGATTAATTATACTTACATCACTAGCCGAACGAAGAGGTTTCTTTTTACCTCCCCTTTTTTTTAATAACTGGGCTAGCGGTGTTGCCGTTTGATATAGGACTTTGCTTCTAAAGCCTTAGGACATTTTTAAATTCTCTCATTTACCTCGTTTTTCCAGTACAATGTCTAAGTAGGTCAGCGGTTTTTGCCAAATTTCTTGTAGGGTTTGCACAGTTGATGGCTTTTTTTAGATATTCTGTATTTATTTGTTAAAAGGTTTTTTCATAACTCCTCTGCCTCTACATGTCTCTTGGACACTGATTGTATAGTTACATTGTTTCTTAGTATCTACGATCAATTTATGTGCCGTAGAGGTTCCACGGTGTTGTTGAACAATGATCTTGCTTATTTTTAGATGCAATTTATTTATTTATTTATTTATTTAACAGTTCTTCTATACCGCTCTATTTTAGATCAGAGCGGTTTACATTTAACATCAACTATACAACACAGGGAACTTTGAGTTGTATTTACAATAAACAGGGAGATCAACTTGGAAGTAACTGGGGGAAACTATGTACATTCTATAACTCTATACATTGTATTACACTGGTACCTGATTTCAGGCAGAACATATCTACATCTTATTTACACTGGGCTCTTAATTCTATTAATTCTATTTCAAACATGCCCTGCAAACATTACAATAAAGATACAATAAAGTAGCATGTAGATCAGGGGTCTCAAACTCAAATTGCTTTGAGGGCCAAATGAGGACTTGTAAAGTAACCCGGGGGCCGCATAAGACGTGGGGCCTCATTTGCATAAGGGGCCTCATTTGCATAAATATTTGCATAATGTTACCATACACTAACTTTTAGTAAACATGCCTCTTAATGAGTATGGATAAAGAAAGACTAAAAGATTCAGAAATAGGAAGACAATAATTAAACTGGGAACCCCAAAAGCCAAACTTGGAATGTACAACAACACTGTAGAAATAAAACTATAAATTAATTTCCTCTTGTACTAAACAAAGCGCAAACATTAATGATGCACATTTCCCAGAGCTGACATATTCCAGTTAATAAATTCAAAATAAAGAGATATTTTTCTACCTTTTGTGCATTTTTTTTCGGTTGCAATTGCTCCAGCCACTTCTGGTTTCTTCGTGTCTTCTGCTATCTCCATCGTCTGCTGTCCATTTGTCCTTTCTTCTCTCTTCTAGTTTTTTTCCATTCTCTCTCCCTACATCTGCTTTAACATACTAATCTTTCTCCTTTTGCTCTTTCCTCATTCCTATTTCATCCACTCAAATTTTACCCCTCCATCCTCAATCCCCACTTACTCTCCCAATACCTGGCCAATTGTAGATTTGTCTTCTCTTCCAGACAAAATATTTTTCCCCTCTCCATTTCACTTTCCCAGCTCCATCCCATTCTAATCCTCCCCAACATCAGCTCCCTTCTAGTTCCAGCCCCACCCAGCATCTGCTCCTTTCTAGTCCCTGCATCAGTCCATTTCCAGTCCTATCCTAGCCTCACCATCAGCCCATTTCCAATCCTAGCCCCCCATCAGCCCATTTCCAATCCTAGCTCCCTCCCCTCACAGCCCATTTCCATTCCAAGCCCCCCTCCCCATCAGCCATTTGCAGTTCAAGCCCCCCTTCCACTCAGCCCATTTCCAGTCCTAGCAACCCCCCCAGCCCATTACCAGTCCTAGACCCCCCATAGCCCATTACCAGTCCTAACCTCCCCATAGCGCACTTCCAGTCTTACCCCCCCATCACCCCATTTTCAGTCTTACCCCCCCCCATAGCCCATTACCAGTCCTAGTCCCCCCCATAGCCCACTTGCAGTCGTATCCCCCATCACCCCATTTTCAGTCTTACCTCCCCTCATAGGCCATTACCAGTCCTAACCCCCCAATCAGCCCACCTCCAGTCCTAACCCCCATCACCCCATTTTCAGTCCTAGCCCCCACCATAGCCCATTACCAGTCATAACCCCCCCCCTGCCAATAGCCCACTTCCAGTCCTAACCCCCATCTGCCCATTTCCAGTCCTAGCCCCCACCATAGCCCATTACCAGTCATAACCCCCCCCTGCCAATAGCCCACTTCCAGTCCTAACCCCCATCTGCCCATTTCCAATCATACCCCCCCCACCCCCCGACAGAGGAAAACAAAAAAACCCCAAAACCCTGACTTCTGCTGTTGCCGCCGTGGCAGCGGCAGAATCAATTGTCAAATTTAAAAAAAAAAGACTTCTGCTGCTCAAGCAGCAATATCACCTGTCCTGCGGCCTTTTCCCCTGTGCCCGGAGATCCGAATCTGCTCATCAGCGGCGTGCTTTTCAAGCCGCGAAGAGTATTCCCCTCTCGCGCGGTTTCAAGCCGCGCGAGAGGGGAATACTCTTCGCGGCTTGAAAAGCACGCCGCTGATGAGCAGATTCGGATCTCCGGGCACAGGGGAAGGGGCCGCAGGACAGGTGATATTGCTGCTTGAGCAGCAGAAGTCTTTTTTTTTTTAATTTGACAATTGATTCTGCCGCTGCCACGGCGGCAACGGCAGAAGTCAGGGTTTTGGGGTTTTTTTGTTTTTCTCTTTCGCGGGCCGCACAAAGTTGTCTCGCGGGCCGCATGCGGCCCGCGGGCCGCGTGTTTGAGACCCCTGATGTAGATAAAACACTTTATTGTATCTTTCTGTATAGAAACTTTCTGCCATCAGAACTTTGCAGCAAGCTATGAGGTGAGTCACTATTTCCTGCTGTTTGTTACAGAATGTACTTATGTCAGTCTTACCGTTTTTTTCCTGTGCTTGCTGTAAAGCATCTCGTCTGCAATCTGTCCTGGGTTGCAACTATCAATATCTAATCCTTCAGTTTGTTTGCCTTTTCTTAACCAGTCATGAATCTTTTTTGATTAACAAAGGGCTCCTGGAGTAACATGTTGTTGTATTGCCCACTGTATTTATGTGTTTGCCACTTGTTTTTCCTTGTTTGCTGATCTAGTTCTTTAACAAGTTTTTTCTCATTTCACAAATTCTGTTCCTTTCCTCTGTGGATTCTCACTCGTTTCTTTTTTTTTTCCATTATGGTTTTTATTGGAAAGATATAAATATGACAGCAGATAAAGACCATATGGCATATCTAGATGGCTCTTCCATACCAACTACTAAGCTGTACAGTCCCTTTTTTTCTCCCTTTAGAGATCTTCTGTGTTTGTTTTCTTGATTTCAGGTACAGTCTTTGTCTCTACTACCTCCACTGGGAGACTATTTCATGCCTGTACCACCCTTTCCATAAATAAATATTTTTGTAAATTATTCCTGAGACTATATCCTTTCACCTTCATATTATGCCCCTTCATTGCAGAGCTTTCTTTCAATTGAAAGAGGCGTTCTGTGCATTTACTGTATGCTATGGAGGTATTTAAATGTCTCTATCATAATCTCTCCTCTCCCTTCTTTCTTCCAAAGTATACACACTGTATTAAGATCTTTAAGTCTGTCGCAATATACCTTATGACGATGCCCACAGACTATTTTGGTACCATCCTCTTCACCATCTCCATCCTGTTTATACCCTTTTGAAGATGTAGTCTCCAGAATTGCACACAGTACTCTAAATTAGGTCTCACCAAAGACTTATATCTAGGCACTATTACTTTCCTTCCTACTGGCCATTCCTCTCCCTGTACACCCAAGCAACCTTCTGATTTTCGCTGTCATCTTATCTGCCTGTTTAGCCACCTTATGATCATTAGTAACAATAACCCCTAGGTCCTGTTCTTCTTTTCATGGACACAGAAGTACTTCACTCCCTATATTGTACCTCTACCTTGGATTTTTACAGCCCAAATGCTTGGCCCTGCATTTTTTACTGTTAAATCTCAGCTGCCAAATTCTCGACCATGCTTCAAACTTTGCTAGATCCTTCCTCATGTTATCTACACCTTTCCAGCTGTCTACTCTATTGTAGATTTTGGTATCATCTGCAAAGAGGTAAACCTTACCTGGTAGCCCTTCTGCAATAAAATTTCCCTGGACTTACAGCCCTGCTAGGGCAAGCCAGCCAAAACACTTTCCCCGGCTTGAACGCTAACTAAACGCTCAATTCCTCTTCTTCTCCCAGGGAGCTTGTCAGCCACGTCCTATTCAGCTGCTGAGGACTGAAAGACTGAGTCTCTGACACCAGGGGGAGCTTGATAGGCTGCCAGCAAGACTTTGAAAATTCAGTCCTCAGCTGCTGGAGGAGGTTAACTACCCTATGGTTCCTGGACTGGCCTGGCGAGACAAAGAGGAAACCATTTTTCAAATATGTTAGAAGAGAATGTGCAAAAGTGATATTGTCAAACTGAAGGGGGAAGAGGAAAATATGTAGAAGCTGATGAAGATAAAGAGGAATTTCTTAATAAATGTTTCTGTTCTGTTTCACAGTTGAAAGGCCAGGGCCAGAGCAAGACCTCAGAAAGCATCAACAAATAGAACAGAAGAGAGGCGGATCTTGAACAACTTTCAGAAGACTGAGTTTACGAGAGATTAGCTAAACTAAAGGTAGACAAGGAAATGGGGCCATATGGGATATATCCAGGAGTATTAAAGGAATATAAGGACGTTCTGGGGGCTCCACTATCTGACCTTATCAATGCTTTTTTAGATCCAGGAGTGATACCAGAGTACTGGAGGACAGCGCATGTGGTCCCTTTACACAAAAGCGAAAGTAAGGATGAGGTTGGGAACCACGGGCAGGTTAATCTGAACTCTGTGGTGTCTAAACTAATGGAAATGCTGCTAAAACATAGTGAGGTTTCTGGAATACAATGGATTGTATGATCTGACGTTGTGTGGTTTTACTAGAAGCAGATCTTGTCATACAAATCTGATTTCTTTCTTTGAATAGGTAACCAAAGAGTTGGACTGAGGGAGAGCTCTAGATGTGGTGTAATTATATTTCAGTATAGACTGCACAGGCAACTTATAAATAAGTTGAGTGTCCTAGGGATGGTCCCTAAAGTGACTGACTGGGTTAGAAATTGGTTGAGTGGGAAGTGACAAAGAGTACAGGTAAATGGAGCTCACTCTAAGGAGAAGGATGTTACCAGTTGGTGTGCTGCAGGGATCTTTCCTTAGTCTGATTATTTTTAACATTTTTGTAAGTGATATTATTTTCACTTTAAAAAAAAAAAAAAAAAAAAGACGGACTTCAGCTGCCAGTAATTGTAGTGAGCCGGCACTAGAGGCAGAGCCTGCCTCGTGGAAGTGTATCCGTCACCCCGGGGTTGGAGGGAGGATCTGGGAGCCCCAGAGTCCAGCCCTCTGTCTTCAGTGCCCAATCACCTTCACCCGCTAGCAGCGGAAGAAAGGGGGATTCGGTGGGTCGCTACGCTACGCACAGGTAGGAGGTTATTTTTAGTGCTCCTTGCAGCGAAGGGTGGAGCATCGCTCAACGCTGTGGTTTTTAGACCGTCGGAGAGTCTTGGGGGAGTTGTTACTTCAGGCGCATGCTGCCAGGTGCAGCAGCGTGCGCACAGTGTGAGAGTCGTCGCGGTTTGTTGGGGCCGGGACTCTGCTGCATTTGTTTTAGGACAGGTAGCTGTTTAGAAAGGCTCTTCTGGGGCAGAATGGAAGGGAATTTGGTGCCGGACGTAGCAGGCAGGCCTCAGGGCAGGGCGGAGAAGGTGGGAACGGCGGCCATTTTTTCTGAGGCAGCTGTTTCTCCCACGCGACAAAACAAAGCTGTGAAGAAAAAAGCAAAGGCAAAAAGGCCTTCTCCGAGTAAAATTCAGGCCCGGCGCAGTTGCCTGATGTGCAGGATGGGTTACAATCCTTGTTTTTGGCAGATTTTATCCTTTCTTTGCATAAGGCGTATTGTTTAAAATTAGAGCAGACTCTAAGCAAGCCTTCTTCACCCAGCTTGTTAAGTTCGCCCAAGGGGGGGAAGTTACTGTGGCAGATCCTGGAGAGGGTTCCTCTCAGAAGGGTATGGGTCCAGGGGTGGGCTTCGATAGCTTCGGGCCGCAGCTCTCAACGCCTCA
Organism: Ichthyophis bannanicus; assembly: GCA_033557465.1. Classification (NCBI taxonomy): domain Eukaryota; kingdom Metazoa; phylum Chordata; class Amphibia; order Gymnophiona; family Ichthyophiidae; genus Ichthyophis; species Ichthyophis bannanicus. The sequence continues at coordinate 1,735,100,821 of CM066032.1, forward strand.
GGTAGCAGAAGAGGGAGAAATCCTCTTGGAGACGGGTTTGGAACCCTGGGCAGAAGAGTTAGAGGAAGGTGAGATTGTGCCAGGTGAAGACCCCAATGTGTTAAGGGTGTTTTGCAAGGAAGAGCTAGGGGCTCTTATTGCCCAGTCCCTAGTGGCTCTAAATATTGTCCTTCCGGTGGTTCAGGAGGAGATGCTAGAAGATCCCTTGCTCCAGGGGTTTAAGGCGGAGCAGTGGTATTTCCCGTTTCATAGAGTTATTAAACAGATGATAGAATCAGAATGGGAGTGTCCGGAAGCTACTCTAAGGGGTAGCTGTGCCATTGGTTGCCTTTACCCAGTTCCGCAAGAGGAAAAAGAGTTGCTGCGGATGCCTAAGGTAGATGCGTTGGTTGCAGCGGTGACAAGACAACGATTCCGGTGGAAGGAGGTACAGCCCTGAAAGATCTTCAGGATCGCAAACTAGAGGCTCTTCTCAAGCAGGCATTTGACTCGCGTGCTCTGTCCTTCCAAGCCTCCATTTGTGGGGCATATGTGTCAAGGACCCTCTGTTCGCTGACTTCAAGGAGAGTCGGTCTCAGACAGAGAGGAGAAGGGCCTTTCTTGGAAGGGGCGAAACTGGAGTCGGCAGCGGCGTATTTGGCGGACGCCTTCTATGATTTAGTAAGGATATCTGCGAAGTCTATGGTGTCAGTTATTGCCGCTAGGAGGTTTCTCTGGCTGAGGAATTGGGCGGCGGATGCGTCATCTAAGGCTCGCCTCAGTAAGCTCACCTATAAGGGCAAGCTGCTCTTTGGGGAGGCCCTGTATAAGATTGTGAAGGATTTGGGAGATTCCAAAGGAGGCCGGCTTCCGGAAGACAGCCCTAGGGGTTTGAGACCCACAGCTCTGACGAGAGGACAAGGTAGACACTTTCACAGGTTTCGTGGGCCCCGGTTTGCCCCTTATCAGAGAGGCCGCTTTGTAGCCAGGGGACAGTCCTTTTGGGGAGCTAGGAGGTTCAGCAGGGGATATTTCAGCTCCCAGTAGAACGCCTCAAAGAAGCCACAATGAAGGGCGGCTGGTTCAGACGGAGATTCCGGTAGGAGGACGTTTTCAGGGGGTTTTGCTCCGTCTGGACCAACATAATTACAGACCAGTGGGTGCTGGAGAGCATCCACGAAGGTTATGCACTGGAGTTCGCTCAACCACTGGTGGATGCGTTTCTAATGTCCTCGTGTGGGGCTCAAGCGAAAAGGAGAGCGATAAACGACACGCTCCAATGCTTGCTCCAGCTTCAAGTGGTGGTACCGGTTCCCAAGGCCAGTACGGATTAGGTCGATACTCGATTTGTTTCGTGGTCCCCAAGAAGGACGGATCTTTTTGTCCCATTCTAGATCTAAACCCTGAGATCCGTGATTCAGGCAGTAAAGCTGGGAGAGGTGCTTTCATCCATAGATTTAATGGAGGCATATCTGCACATTCCAATCAGGCCGGATCATCAAAGGTTCTTACGTTTTGCCGTTCCTATGGGTCATTTTCAGTTCCAGGCGTTGCCGTTTGGTCTGGCTACGGCTCCGCACACATTCACAAAGAAGGAAAGGAAGGAATTCAGGTGCATCCGTACCTGGACGATTGGTTGATTCAGGCAGGATCTCTGGTGGAGTCGGTTGCAATGATCGAACGTGTAATTCAGTTCCTGGAAGAGCTCGGTTGAGTGATAAACTGGGCCAAGAGTCAGTTGCAACCGGTGAGGCGTTTGACATATCTCAGGGCCTTGTTCAATACAGAGATAGGGTCGGTATTCCTACCCGAGGACAGAGTACAAAAGATTTGGGCGCAGGCGCCAACGGCATGGAGATACTTACAACTGCTTGGATCTATGGCAGCAGCCTTGGACCTCGTTCTGTGGGCCAGAGATCATATGTGTCCACTTAAACGGGCGTTACTGTCCAGATGGTCTCCACAGCATCATCCTCTGTCTCAGAGGCTGGTGTGCCCGGAGGTCGTGAGCAACAGTCTGCAGTGGTGGTTGGATCCCATGCATCTTTAAGCTGGGGTGCCTCTGGAGCAGCCACAGTGGGTGTTGGTCACCATGGACGCCAGCCTTTCGGGCTGGGGGCTCATTGTATGTCTCACGTGATGCAGGGCTCCTGGTCCACGGAGGAGAGCAGTTGGTCAATCAATTGCTTGGAGATGAGAGCAGTGAATTTGGCGCTTCAGGATTTCATCAGTCTGGTAGAAGGAAAAGCGATGCATGTTTTCTCCGACAACGTGGTAACGGTCTCCTATATCAACAGGCAGGGGGGCACGGGCAGTGCGGCCTTGTTGGAGGAGGGTCAGCAGTTGATGCAGTGGGCGGAGAGCCATCTGCTGGCCCTATCGGCGGCGCATGTAGCAGGAAAAGACAACGTGCAGGCCGACTATCTCAGTCGGAATGTCCTGGATCCAGGAAAGTGAGAACTAAACGCGGCGGTATTTCACGACATAGCAGTTCGGTGGGGTCAGCCTGTCATGGATCTGATGGCCACTCTTAGCAATACCTAAGCATCGCAGTTCTACAGCAGGTACAGGGAACACATATCGGAAGGGCTCGACAGGCTAGTCCAGCCCTGGCTGTTGGGCAAGCTGCTGTATGTGTTTCCTCCATGGCCATAGATCGGTCTGCTCATTCGGAGGATTACGGAGCACAACGGGAAGGTGATTCTCATTGCTCCAGATTGGCCCAGGCGGCCTTGGTATGCGGATTTAGTGTGTCTGCTTGTGTATTGTCTTGGGAGGCTTCCCAGTCAAATCAATCTGAGTCAAGGACCGGTTATAATGCCGCAGGTGGATCGGTTCTTGCTTACGGCTTGGCTCTTGAAAGGGAGCGGCTGCGACGTCGAGGATTCTCAGCGTCGGTGGTAGCCACCATGTTGAAGTCCAAGAGGAGGTCGACTTCCCTAGCTTATGTCTGAGTTTGGCACATTTTTGAAGGCTGGTGTAAGGAGCGTAGCGTTAAGCCGTTTTCCGCATCTTTACCAGACATCTTGTCCTTCCTACGGGGGGGGGGGGCTATAGAAAGGTCTAGCTCTCAGCACTCTCAAGGTTCACCTGGCAGCTCTAGCTTGCTATAGAGGCAGAGTGCTGGGAGGCGTTTTGTCAGCGCATCCGGATGTTCAACGCTTCCTTAGGGCAGCTAGGAATATCAGGCTGCCAGTGAGACCAGTAGTTCCGGCTTGGGATTTGAATTTGGTTTTGGATGCCTCAACGCAGCCTCCTTTTGAGCCGGTGGCAACAGTGGGTCTCAGAGAACTGTCTTGGAAGACCGCCTTCTTGGTGGCCTTGTGTTCGGCAAGGAGGGTCTCGGATCTTCAGGAGCTCTCGAGTAGGGCGCTCTACATGCAATTTTCGGAAGAGAAGGTAGTGTTGCGGCCAGTGCTGTCTTTTCTGCCGAAGGTGGTGTCCAGTTTTCATTTGAATCAAACAGTTTTGCTTCTGACCTTTCGGGGTATGGAAGGGGATAAAGTAGATCGTTCACTTTGGAAGTTGGATCTGGGCAGAGTGCTACGTAGATACCTCAGGAAAACGGAACCTTTTCGGAGGTAGGACAGGTTGTTCGTGATTTTTGGAGGCCCGCGTAAGGGGGAGGCAGCTTCTAAGGCTTCAGTTGTCCAATGGGTGAAGCGAGCTGTCAGTGCAGCGTATGAGGCAAAGGGGAAATCGCTCCCGAAGGTCTCAGGGCTTATTCTACTCGAGGTCAGGCGGCTTCTTGGGCTGAGTTTGCGTTGGTTCTTCCGGTGGATATCTGTCCAGCAGCAACTTGGTCGTCTCGTCACACCTTTGCAAGACACTATCGCTTAGATGTTCAGGCGAGGGGCGACGCGAATGTCGGGGCCTCGGCCTTCGTGGCGGGACTCGCAGGGCCCTCCCGTGTTTAGGAACTGCTTTGGTACTTCCCTACGATTCCTGGACTGGCCTGGAGAGATGACGAGGAAGGAGAAATTAGACCTTAACTGCTAATTGTCTTTCTTTGAGTTTTCGCCGGGGCAGTCCAGGGCCCACCCAGTTAGTCTTCAAGTTTGGTCGGCAAGGGCTAGCGGTTCAACTGTTAATTAGGAAATAAGTTGTGCTTCGGTCTCCATTGGCTGGAGGTAGCAAAGTGAGTGCTGGCCGTGGTTCAGTCTGCCGTTGGATAGGTTTCAGAGCAGCTGGAAATGGGACTCCCTCTCGGGGTCGGAGAGGGAGGAATAGAGGCCGTTCTGAGACATGAAAGGGAAATATGGTAAAAAGAGATAAAGAAAAGAAGGAGAGAGCCAGGAAATGGTACGAAGTTTGTTGTTTTTAAAAAGAAAAATTAGTTTATGTTTGATAGTACATAGTTAAGTATAGGCTGCTTTGACAATAGAAGACTGAGTCTCTGACACCAGGGGGGAGCTGGATAGGCTGTCTGCAAGACTTTGAAAATTCAGTCCTCAGCTGCTGGAGGAAGTTGACTACCCTACAGTTCCTGGACTGGCCCGGAGAGAACTCAAGGAAAGACAATTACCAGGTAAGGTCTAATTTCTCCTTGTCCCTCCATTTTACTGCATTGGCTGTTTTTTTCTTCAATTTGTATCCTTTCTTTTCAGATTACTTTCCTAGTTTCTCTTACCTTTTCCGAATATTGATGCTTGTCTTCCTCTTTCTGTGATCTCTTGTATTTTATGAAGACTGCTCTCTTTTTCTTCAGCTTTTCAGTTACTTTCAAGAACCAAAACAGCCTCCTCTTCTTTTTACATTTACTTACTTAACTAATAAAAAGGTTTGTTGCCTTTTTTTTCTACTTCCCCCATCTATTCCCATCCTGTAACGACTCCTTGAAGTATTGTCCCATCTTGGAAAAGTTAACTTACCTAAAGTCCTAAGACCCTCACTTTTGAATGGACTATATCAGCCCTTATCCTAAAATTGAGCCACACCATCTGATGATCACTGGGTGCAAGATGATCACCCACTATAATATGAGAAACGCTCTCCCCATTCATAAGCTCAAGATCCAAATACGATGTGTCGGTTGTAGGCATTTTTTTAGATGATTGTAACACAGATGATTCAGACCAAAAAAAAATAATTAAAAGGTCCTGAATGGATGCAATTCTAAACTAGATGATGTTACTGGTTTGGATATTGCAGTCCGACAAAAAATTTATTTTTTTCATGAATGGATGTTGGGTGTAGATTGACAACATAGATGTTAGTGGTTTCCCGACACTAGGTCCTGGTTTAGATAGGATAAAAACAATTGAGACTGGCCTACATATGTTGCATAGATATTCACAAGGGGTATCTACTTGGCCTGCCATCTCTATTTTCAGAGGTATAACTCCCCTGCCCATCTCTGTATACATGAATTAGTTGATGCGGAACCTCTATGAAAATTAGTATTCCAATCCCTCCCTTCTTTTTTACTTTATTTGAAGAAAAATCTTGATAAGGAAACTTAGGGGTATGTCTACTAAATGTTGGTAGTGGACTCCATGCGATATCGGAGCCGCAGCCCCATTGAAATCAATGGACCGCGGCTCCGATATTGCACGGAGTCCGCTACCGCCATTTAGTAAACATACCCCTTAGGGGCTCCAATTCTAAACTCATCTTTGGCTAGCAGATGTGTTTTATTTAAGTCTTAATTTTAAATATTTCAACTCTTTAAGCATGAGTCAGCTTTTACAGTAGGATTTTAAGCCCCATGCATTATATGTAATGGAGGAGTGGCCTAGTGGTTGGAACGAGTTATTCCGGTCTGGAGGACTGGGGGTTCAAGTCCTGCTGGAGGACAGCAACCTCAGGCCAGAATATCTGGGGTTTCTGTTCCCACAGGTGCTCTTTGTGGTCTTCGGCAAGCCACTTATCCCTCCATTGCCTCAGGTACAAATATGTAGATTGTGAGCCCTTTGGGGATGAGGAAAAATATGTACCTGATTGTATAGTATTGTTAACCGCTTAAACGTAGTACATAATAGACGGTATATCAAATAAAAGTAATTATAACTATTGTCACCAGTAACCTCCCCAGAGCCAGGGGCATGTAGGGTAGGTCAGCCTGGGAAATCCTAACTTAGGAAGTAGGGTAGTGCACTTGGTCATGCACTGCCTTCTGGGAGCTGTAGTTCCTCTTACTTTCTAAGCCAGGAATAATTGTAGTCGAGTGGTTTCAGGCAAAATGACAAGGTTTTTATTTCCCCTTTCGGGCGGATTAATTGCAAGTGAAACTTAGGACAAAATAGCCATACTTCTGGCATAAAGAAAACATTTCAGGAACTTATAACACAAAAACAGCTTCTTTGGCTTTCAGCTTCAAATATGCAGTGCTCAATACAAACTCAAAAGTAACAGTCCCTTTTTCATACAAAGGAAACACTTTGCTTCTTTACTGCTGTTCAAACAGCCTTGTTAACAGCCAGGTCAGCAAAGTGATACGATATGATCAGCTAGTGATAGCGTGCAGTCCATTTGCTCATCTGTTATATCTTCACTAACAGACTCTGTCTGCATTTCCTCCAAATCACTCTCAGCTGGGTAAGTTTGTGTACAGTTATACGGCGTTTCAACATTCACTCCCTCTCTATTTCCCCGAGGCCTCTCTTCACAGCACTCTAATGAGCAGGGTTGAGAATTACCGTATATACGGGAGTTAGCATAGGGAGAGTCCAGCAGATCTTGGCAATTACAAGGAAAACTTTCACACCTAGTTTTCTCTCTATACAATTGGTGCAGCCTACCTTTTGGCTTTTGCAAGGAAGACCTTCTCAGCACTGCTGGGTCTGCAAGGGTTCCAAACACTGGATGTGTTTTCCTGCCTTTTAGCTTCTCCTTTTCCTCAGACATACAAATGTCCTCTGGCCAGCACCTCTCTCTCTCAGGAGTTTCTGAGTGCTCCCAAACTAGCCTCTCAGGCAGTCTCTCCCTCTGGCTGCCTTCACGATAGGACCCCAGTCTAGGGTTGCTCCCACCTGGCTTTTGGGCATGGGCTCTTTGAGTCTTTGTTGCTCTGGCTTCCTGTGCTGTGTCTCCTGTTTCTCTCTCTGCTACTGCTCCCTTCTCTGCCATTCTCCTCCTCGTCTCTCCCTTCCTCGTCTCCTCTTCTCCATGGCTCAATTCTAGTGAGTACTTTTTATATCCCTGCTTCTTAGGGCTTAGCTGCGCCCCTCCCCCAACCAGGTGTTTTCCCTTAACTCCTAAGCACGGGGATACGTTGCAGCTTGGGCGTGTTTGCTCCTCTCGTGACTCACTTTGTTTATGTTTCCCTCGGCAACCCTGGGCCATGTGCTCTGCCTGCCTGTCAGTTTCTGAAGCAAACTCTTCTGCTTCACTCAGCTCCATAGCCTCGGAAGGGTCTTCTACATGACACTATGTAACCAACTTCATTTTGATCCTACCATAACACTATCCCTCTCATCACTGTTGAAAGACTGTTTATGGAGGAGCTGCTACTGCTGGGAAGGAATATGCACGTGTAAGTATTTACCTACTGGGAAATTCTCAAAATCTTGGGGAAAATGGAATTTTTTGAGTTTAGCTGATAAAATCTATCAATTTAAAATTCTGTGTTAAGTCCAAGTCTAGTTTAACAGGCAAACTTGCGGTTACTGTTTATTTCCCACCCCAGCTCCTACCTACCCCAGGCATAACCTTTGACTTCATCAAGTTATTAGGCCTTTGAAATAGATTGAATGTAGGTCCTTGCTATTTATCTTTAGGTGAACATTAAACAAGGTCCCTTAAACTTATTAGGTATATTTGTATTGGTTTCCCTAGCAGCTTTCAATAACTGAACAACTTTAAATAGCTAAATGAATCATTAAAACTAAGATTCAGGCAGCAGTAAGATAGGGGCTATCCTTCCTTTTGCACTGAGTGTCACATGTATGATTATCTCCCAGTTAGTGAGGTCCTTTGTGTGCACTAGATGCAAAGAGCTCCTTGCTCTTAGGGAACAACATGTTTGACTAAGTTTACCCCGCCCCCCCCTCCCCCCAGTTTAAGTCCAAGTTGTTCATTCCTGTAAACTTTATGTAACTCTATCCTATTTTAACTTATTTATTTTATATTGGTTTCAAAAGCAGTACATAAAACCTGTTAAATAAATAAACAAGCCCAGTCTCTGGAGGCTAGAGTAGTAGTTTGGGAGGAGCCAAGGCAGACAGAGATGTATATAGAGATCATCTTCAGAGACATAATAGAGACATCCCATCTCCAGTTTGGCAGCCTTTCTGCTTCAATGGAGGGGAGCGGTCACTTGACAAGACACCATCACCTTAGTGTGGCAAGAAGTGATCCTGTAGCTAGGACCTGTCTTCCAGGTGATGTAATATCTTCTTGCACAGAGGGTGTTTCCCAGATGCATGTGCCTATGAAGAAAAGGTTAGGATGGCCATTATAGCTGGTTTTTAGTCCTTAGGCATGCACATAGCTGGGTGGCTGGTGAATGTGAGGATCGTCTGGTAACTTGCCTGCCCGGTGCAAAGGTGGCAGAACCCACACATCATCTAGATAAGATTTTAGACAATGCTGGGAAGGAGCCAGCTGTCATGCTACATGTGGGTACCAGTAACAGAAAAGTGTGCGATGGAGTTTCCAGAAACCAAATTTAGGCTTTTAGGTAGAAAGTTGAAATCCAGAATGTCCAGGGTAGTATTCTCAGAAATGTTTTCTGTTCCACAAACAGGACCCAAGCGTTAGTCAGAACTCCAGAGTCTTAGTGCGTGGATGAGATGATGGTGCATGGAAGAGGGTTTTAGATTGGTTAGGAACTGAGCAACATTCTGGGGAAGTGTGTGTGTGTGGGGGTGCTTTTCCAAAAGGATAAGCTCTACCTTAACTAGGGTGGAATCAGGCTACGGGCATTAACCTATAAAAAGGAAATCAAAGGACAATTGAGAGGTTGTGTGTAGGCTATGCTGCATTGCAAGCCGTAGACTCAAGAAGGGAAGGTACCATGTGTCTTCGGACTGTGGCAGGCACTAGCATTGAAGCAGCGAAGTGCAAACAATGAATAAATCCAGGAGTCAATTGCAGGGTCCAAGCCAATTTATTGTGCACAAGGCCCAGACAGTCAAGCTTCAAAAAGGACTGAGCAAAGTTCTTACAGAAACATATTCATTTTATACATTTCTTTTCAGTTTGATACATGCAGCTTTTCTATTGGTCCCAACGCCCCCTGCATTTATCCAATCAGAGACCCTTTCTGGGCCTAGCACCCTGCTCCCTCCTCTAGGTTTGTTCTAACAATGGCACAGTTTCTAGGTGTTGATACAATTCTACTGCGAGGTCGTTTCCAGCTCTAGGAATGCAAGTATTGAAACATTTCTATCCTCAGAACACAAGAGAATAATGAGAGTTTTATGAATTCATAAAAAACTTCTTATTAAGCAGTTTAAAGCAGTTTTCTCAGACTTTCACAGATTTTTGGTTCTTTACTAAGATGGGGATTGGAATCAGGGCCTAACTTACAGGCCTTTCATATTTGCAGGCTATCATAGGCCATAGCCTACCACATTCCCCCCTTTGATTATTCCCACCCGCAAGTTAGAAAGGGTGGGAATTAAATCACATATTATACTCGTGTAACAGCATCATCTTGGGGTATAGGGTAATATTGCCACATAGCTAAAACCTTTGTAGCTGCCTTCCGTTCTACAGTGTTATCAATAGCGGAGGTTATCATATGTAAGCAAAGGGGTAATAGGCATGGGAGCAACAAGCATACAGTTAATATGAATAATACAATAAATGCAAGGGTCTTTAGACCACCTAACCATGAAAACGCTGAACCAAACCACCCATCAAGCTTCAGAGCATGCCAAGTCTGAACAGGCACATATGTTTGTTTTCGCATTTGAGTAGCTATATCTTCAACAACTTGTCCATTATTATCAATCTGCAAACAACAGTTGGTTGAATTCAATTTTCCACATACTCCACCTTCAGCTGCTAACACATAATCTAGAGCTAAACGATTCTGATAAATAGCTGTGCGCATTTGTGTACTCTGCTTAGCTAAAAGAGTTAGTGCTTTACTAGTTTCATTAGTTATTATTTCAACAACAGCTTGTAAACGTATAATACGAATTATCATATATACAGGGGTGCGATATCCCCATGTCCCATCTTGTGTCAAAGTAGCGGGTCCGTAGTATTGAAATGATTCTCTCAGGTGGCCACTCCTCCTCATTCCATTTGTCCCATTGGCCTATTTTCAAGACCTCTCGTTTCTGTCGACTCCTGTACACAGGGAAACCCAGTTGTTCTCCATGGGAAATAGGCAGAAGAAAGAAGGAAGATCGTATAGTTCCCAATGCACATGCTCCTCCCCAATGGTGAGGAAGCCTAGCATATGCTCGGGTTCCACAAATCCAATATAGTCCAGGTGGAGCTTGCCAGGTACTATGAAACGCTAAATTAGTCCAGATGCTGGCAAGATTAGGAAAGAGGACTAAAGGGTTGGAGGGCTCTGGAGTGTTGATTCCCGACCACCAGGACGTCTTCTTAGTGGTACTGTTGTAGAACGTCTGAGACAGACCAGCTGTCCGACCATCATAGTTAATTGTGGTCCTGTACGAGCAAAACACAAGTTACCAACAATAGGGTGAGCCAGTACCCACTCACTAGTAGTATTATGTAAAGCAGTCTGGTTATAAGGAATGGAATAGTTCACTTCTTGCGCCTCCCAGGGCCATTGGTCTCCCATCTTAGTTCCGCCACAGAAGAAACAATCCGAGATGTGGAGACTAGATGCTACTGCCAGCGAGTTCAATAAACAAGTTTTGGGAGGTATGAGGGATTTCAAATTCCGCCTTCATGGCCTCATAAAAGGAGTGATGTTTTCGATAAGGTGCAGATACATGAGTCTTAGTATTTAGCTGTATATGTATAAAAGTTCCAGGATCTATGCCGCCTCCTGCTATATGCAATCCAAATCTGAACCCCTGCTTCCACTGGCTAGGGTTAAGTATGAGGAGCTGTAGAGGATTACAGGAACCTTTCTTGCACTTCTGAGGCTCCGGTAATGATAATCTTTCCAGGCTGGCTATGCATTTATCTCCATCTCGTCCAGTAGGCCCACCAGACCAAGTGGCATAGTACACGCATTCCCACTTTGGACAAAAGTAGGCATCTTTAGATGATATGCTGTAGACGGTTGGGAAACTCTTTCCAGTACACTATCCCCATCCGTATGCTCCTTCAGGACACATATATTTATCATCATAGTAGTAGGCTTGTTCCCACGACCCACACTTATAGTAAACATTTCTGGTTATCACATCACAGGCATCAAAATTCAGGATAGCGGGTCTCGTAGGATCAGGGAGTTGATGTGAGGCATTGATGAGGGCTCCCTCCTCATCATTCCATCGTATCTCCAGTACATAATAAGAGGGGTTCTGCTGGGAATTGAAGCAAGTCTTACTTTTCCCTTTTGTACAGATATTCAATTCTGTACCGTTATACACACACCGGCTAACTATACCAGTGCAAGTATAGTAGGAATGATAAAGCAAAGTCTGAGTGACCTTTATTCCAGTTCGGGTGGTAGTTATACAAGCTGCACAAGGGGGTAAGGCAAAAGTCTTTTCGAGGAATCCCAGGGCTACCGCCCCCATAAAACAGTAGTAGAGAAACATCATGACTACAGTCTTTGGAGATGAACTGAAATATTGGGTACGATGAACTTGTAGAGTCTTTTCTTCTTCTTTTCTGCTTCCGCTGTATGTAGACCTATCGACTGCCACCTTTGTGTGGCAGGGGTAGGATTGTAGATTCTGAAGACTCTTACAACGCCGGTTGTCTCCGCAATGTAAGCCGCAATGGAGTTTCAGGGTCATTTACTGAAGTCCATTGACCAAGTTCAGGAGCGGCTGCCATCTTCACTCGACTGTGATGGATCCAGGGTTCAAGTTCTGCAGCTTTCATTGCAGTTGGGGTTGATAGGATGACAACATAAGGTCCCTTCCAATGCGGTGCCAGCGGGGTCTTTCTCCACTCTTTGATCCACACTGACACTCCAGGCTTGAAGGGATGTAGAGATTCTGTCAGATTGATGAGCAATCGATCTTGTACCCAGGTGTGGAGACTCTGCAAAACAGAACCTAAAGCCAATAGTTCTTGTCTAGTTATTTCAGATCCAATTTGTTTCATATCTCCTTTTATTCCCTGCACAATGGGTGGGGGTCGCCCATACAAAATCTCAAAAGGGGAAACTCTTAAAGACTTGGTTGGAGCAGAACGTATCCTAAGAAGGGCTATAGGGAGAACCTGGAGCCACTTCAGGTGAGCTTCTTGACACAGTTTGGACAACTGAGATTTCAGGGTCCTATTCATACGTTCTACCTTCCCTGAACTCTGAGGTCTATAGGCAGTGTGCAACTTCCATTGTATCTGTAGAGCTCGGGCTAACTGTTGAGTCACTTGGGACACAAATGAGGGTCCATTATTTGATCCTATAGTCAATGGTATTCCAAATCGAGGAATAATCTCATGGAGCAGTATTCTAATGACTTCTCGAGCTTTCTCAGTTCGGGTGGGAAAAGTTTCCACCCACCCGGAAAATGTGCAAACTAGAACCAAGAGGTAATGATATCCATTTGCTCGTGGCATTTCAGTAAAATCCCACCTGAATATCACTCCTACTGACTGAACCCTTGGGGGTGGAGTGGGACCCTGCTTAGCATTATTCTTAGCACATGTCAAACATTGATGAGCTACTGAGGCGGACAAGGGTCCTAATAGTGAGATACAGAAATGGGGTCTTAGGGCTCTTTCCATAGCAGTTTTCCCATAATGTGTGGCCTGATGAAAAGCATGAACAAAGGCTGGTCCTAATGCTTCAGGAATTACTGTGGGACCTGGAGGTGAGCTATCCTCTGGAGGTGGCAGCACTATCCAACCTTTTTCTGTTAAGACACCTCCCTCCTTCTCACAGAAGTAATCTAACTCTCTTGTAGTGTATCGGGGGGCCCATAAGCTAAGGGGCACAGGGAATAAGGCTGCCTGCACCGAAGTATCTTGGGTCACAACTCGTCCAGTCATGGCTGCTTTTCGGGCAGTGGCATCAGCAAACCTGTTCCCTCGGGCAACTTCTCCTACTCCTGCCTGATGTCCTCGACACTGCATGACTGCAACTTGCTTAGGGGCCCACCCAGCGTCTAATAATATCAATATCTCGGGCCCATACCTTATGGACTTGCCTCCTGAGGTGATCAACCCTCGTTCTTTATACAGGGCTCCGTGTGCATGCAAAGTTGTGAAGGCATACTAGGAATCTGTGTACACATTTAAACGGAGTCCTCCTCCTAATGTCAGTGCTCTAGTGAGAGCTATCAGTTCAGCCTTCTGTGCTGAAGTTCCTGAGGCCAGAGCTGAGGACTCAACTACCAGATCAAGGGTCACCACTGCATAACCGGCACAATGATGTCCATTGATGACGAGACTGCTTCCATCCACAAAGAAAGTTTGTTCAGGGTCCTCCAAAGGGACATCAATCAAATCCGGGCGACTTGAGAATACAGTGTCCATAATTTCTAAACAGTCATGATCAGGGGGGCCAGGACCAATTGGGAACAACGTAGCAGGATTCAGAGCTTGACTGACCTTCAATTGTATCTGGGGGTTTTCACACAGCATACTCTGATACTTCAACATTCGTGAATTCGTGAGCCAGAAACTCCCTTTGTGTTCCATGAGGGTCAGAATAGATTGTGGCACAGTAACTTGAAGTTTCTGTCCCAGGGTGAGCTTGTCTGCTTCGCTCACTATAAGGGCTGTAGCTGCAACAGCTCTCAAACAAAGGGGGCCAACCTCTTGCCACCACATCCAACTGTTTTGACAAATAGGCCACTGGCCGTTGCCAAGATCCAAGAGATTGAGTCAGTACCCCTAGAGCATTTCCTTGTGACTCATGGACATAGAGACGGAAAGGTTTCTGGACATCTGGTAGACCTAGAACTGGTGATGACATCAGAGTGGTTTTTAGAGATCGAAAGGCTGCATCCTGTTCAGGTCCCCACTCCAATGGAGACTTTTCCATCCCTTTGGTAGCTTGATATAATGGTTTTGTTAGCAGAGCGAAATTGGGGATCCATATGCGACAGTACCCTGTTGCCCCCAGGAAGGCTCTTACTTGCCTCCTGGTGGTTGGAGTGGGAATACTGCATACAGCTTCTTTGCGTTCCGGCCCCAGGCGTCAAATTCCGCTAGACAACTGGAATCCTAGATATTTAACTTCAGTTTGACATAATTGCGCCTTGGCTCTTGAGACTTTGTATCCAGCCTCATTTAGAAGGTGCAAGAGTTCACTGGTGGCTTGTAGACATTCACTTTCTGAATTTGTGGCTATGAGCAGGTCATCCACATACTGAAGAAGAACCCTTTGTCCTGGGTTCACTGAGTAACTTGAGAGATCTTGATTCAAAGCAGCACTGAAGAGAGTGGGTGAATTCTTAAATCCTTGAGGTAATCGAGTCCAGGTAAGTTGGCCCCGCCTTCCTGTTGTGGGGTCTTGCCATTCAAAAGCGAACAAAAGTTGACTGGTGGGGGCTAGGCGTATGCAGAAAAAGGCATCTTTCAGGTCCAGGACGGTGAAATGAGTAGCCTCAGCGGGGGATCAGTCCCAAGAGAGTATACGGATTTGGTACCACTGGGTGTATAGTTTCAACTGCATCATTTACGCGCCTCAAATCCTGTACTGGGCGGTAATCCCCTGTCCCAGGTTTCTTGACTGGGAGAAGGGGGGTATTCCAAGGTGATTGGCACTCCTTGAGAAGTCCATACTTTAATAGTTTCATCAGATGGCAATGGATATCTTCAATAGCTGGTCGAGGAAGAGGATACTGCTTCACATGCACTGGTTCCGCTCCTGGCTTGAGGGCCACAATGTCAGGGGCTATGTTCTTTGCTAGGCCAGGTGGATTATCTTCTGCCCATACTTCAGTCGGGGCTAAAAGGTTAGGAGGTATACAGGAACTGGCTGGCTTAGTCGGAGACACACTGTAGAACCGCCACTCTTCTTCTCGGGGAACAGTCAGCACCATCAATCCAGCAGGCTTTGGGTTCACAGTCATTTGCATTTCTCCCCCTTCAGCAAAGCATATTTGCGCCTGAAGCTTAGCAAGCATATCTCGGCCCAAGAGTGGAATAGGGCACTCAGGCATATACAGGAACTGGTGCATTATTTTCTGTCCCCCTAGTTCACACATGCGGTTCTGCAGGAAAGGCTTGGTGGCCCTAGCCCCAGTGGCCCCAATAATGGTGACAGATCGAGAGGAAAGAGGAGCCACTGGCTTTGCCACCACTGAATGTTCAGCTCCTGTATCCACCATAAAGTCCATATATTGGTCCCCTACTTTCAAACTGACCATAGGCTCCTGGGGACCCAGGGTGAACTTGGAGCCCAGTCTGGCCTAGTCTTCATCCATTTCATCCATGTCATAGCCCGTTGCAACTGCCACTCCCTCAATAGCTTCTTCCCTCTCTCGCTGGAACTGTGCTCGAGTCATTCCTCCACGACTCTGAAATCGGCCTCCTGTTCTCCAGGGACTCCCTCCTCCCCTCCTGGAGGTGAAGTCAAGATGTGGGCATTCACTTCTCCAATGTCCTCCTTCTCTGCAATGAGCACACTGATTCGCACCCAGTGGGTTCCAATTATTTTCACGGCCCCTTCCACGTCCTCTGCTCCTTCAATTAGGAAAACCTCCTTCACGTTGTTCAACTAAAGCGGCAACAAGAAGATCTGCTTTATTTATTTATTTATGCTTTCTTTATTTATGCTTTCTTCTTCATCTTACGTTCACTTTCTCTGTTACGTTCATTTTCACAATTCACACACACTTTCTGAGCGACTTCCATTAACTGTGCTGTATTCATGCCCGCAAATCCATCCAGTTTCTGTAACTTTCGTTTTATGTCTCTCTGGGACTGACTAACAAAGGCTGCGTTTACCATACGCTAATTTTCTTGAGCGGCTGGATCGTATGGGGTATATAATCTATAGGCTTCAGACAACCGCTCATAAAAGGCTGCTGGGCTCTCATCTGGACTCTGGATAATTTCTGATACCTTCCCGATATTCATGGCCCTCTGGCCTCCCTTCCTTAGGCCCTGTAGCAAGGCCTGGCGAAATCGAATTAGGGCCGCCGCCCCCCTTTCATCATTTGGATCCCATCTAGGATCTTCATTTGGGAAAGCTGTGGCGGCTGCTTGTGGGAGATTCATTTTCCCCACCCCTATGGGATTCTCTTCTAACCAGCGGATGGCTGCTTGCACAATTTGCGCTCGCTCCTCAGTAGTAAAGAGAGTGGACAGGAGCTGGCGACAATCAGTCCAGGTAGGCTGATGAGTTTGCATTATACTAGACATTAACTCTGTCATTTCTTGGGGTTTTTCAGTATAGGATGCATAATGTGTTTTCCAGTTTAATAAATCAGTAGTGGAGAAAGGTACGTAGATTAGACTGGTTGGTCCTGGCGCCATCTGGCCCTGTTCATTTAGGATAGGTAAACCAGGCACTTGACGCAATGGCATTAGGCGCCCTGCTTTCTCCTTCTTCTTTGGGGTTACACTTCTTAAATCATACGGTTCCCGGGTATAGGCTTCCTTGGTAGGTGACCCTGAACTGGCAGGAGAGCCTCCGCTCCCAGTATCGTCAGAGGACCCTGGTCCCCCTGATGTACTTGGGTCCAGCTCGGGGCTATCACTCGGGGAAGTGGGCTTCTTTTGCTGCTGCAGCGGTAATTGCTGAGGTAACTCATCAGGTTCAGCTTCAGGTGGTGGAGCTGGTGGAACTAACTTATATGGGTACTGGGGTAAATGGGCCAGGATTTCTGGGGACTCTGAGGCGGAATACACAGGTGGCTTCCCCCCCCCCCCTCAAACTTCCGGGTCCCCCTGGTGGTTGCTACTAATATTCTACACTGTTCCTCATAGCAGCGCTTCATCCAAAAGGGCTGCCTTTCGCAAACTCCTAGCCAGGAATCTATGTAGGGGAACTGATCAGGGTGCGCTTTTTGTACAAGCTGATGAACACGGGAGACTATTTCCACATCAAAGGTGCCCCCACGGGGCCATGAAGTAGCTAGCACAGGCCACTCTCTATCACATAGCATTCTTAATCGAGACGGAGACATTCTTATTCCGTAGTCTCCTGAGAATCCCTTACGGAAATTCTTGATCATACATTCCAACGGAGTTGGCATGGACTTCGCCCCTCCCATAATCGTGATGACATACACGACAACAGACAGTAAGGGTAGGTAGTATGGCTGTAGGTAAGGGGTCCGTACAGCCCACAGAACAATGGGGGGGACAAACACCACACGCTTCCTCCTTTTCGCGACCTGGGCGCGGTCGCCCGGCCAGGAACTGTGCTACTCAAGAGTTCACTCTCGCTTAGACTATATTTCAAGACCTCTCAATCGCACAGACAATCATGCCAGCAACAAGAAATTATTTCTCAAATGCCCAAGGTTTTACTGACTAACTCATCCCGAAGGGTCGGTGGCTTCGGCTTCCGCTAACCCTTATGCGGAGCGTACTAGGACCGCCCTTATGAGAGGTGATCAAGCTCTCTCGTCTTTGCGCACTTATGCAAGACGTTCCCAGTTAGTCTATACCAAATTTGTCTTACATACTCATGCAAGACTTTTCCCCAGGCTTCACTGACTATCAAACAAGAAAATGTCTACTCACCGGATCCGGTTTCCGATACCAAACCAGTTCATGGGTTGGGTCCTGGACTCCCCTCGGGTTCGGAGGTGTTGGCCAGCTGGACCCAGTGGTCCGCCGAGGCAAGGCGGAACCCTCCCCGATACAAGAGGATCGGTGGCGCCTGAGGTTTCCCCTGCGGTCGGACAGACACGGTTCCAACCGGGCCAAACCTGGAGGCGAATTACGTGGAATATTCGCTTGAATACCATTCACTATCCTCACATTCCCGGCCAATGCACCAAGAATATGAAGCAGCGAAGTGCAAACAATGAATAAATCCAGGAGTCAATTGCAGGGTCCAAACCAATTTATTGTGCACAAGGCCCAGACAGTCAAGCTTCAAAAAGGACTGAGCAAGGTTCTTACAGAAACATATTCATTTTATACATTTCTTTTCAGTTTGATACATGCAGATTTTCTATTGGTCCCAACGCCCCCTGCATTTATCCAATCAGAGACCCTTTCTGGGCCTAGCACCCTGCTCCCTCTTCTAGGATTGTTCTAACAATGGCACAGTTTCTAGGTGTTGATACAATTCTACTGCGAGGTCGTTTCTAGCTCTAGGAATGCAAGTATTGAAACATTATCCTCAGAACACAAGAGAATAATGAGTTTTATGAATTCATAAAAAACTTATTAAGCAGTTTAAAGCAGTTTTCTCAGACTTTCACTGATTTTTGGTTCTTTACTAAGATGGGGGTTGGAATCAGGGCCTAACTTACAGGCCTTTCATATTTGCAGGCTATCATAGGCCATAGCCTACCACAGCATGGTCACACTCCTCTGACATCATCAAGGCACCAGGCCCCGATGATGCATAAAAGCCAGCTGGGACCTCCTTTGCTGGAAGATCAAGAGGTTTTATTTGTGGGCTGTGCTGCATTGCAAGCCGCAGGCTTGGGAAGGAAGTACAGTGTGGCATGGGGCTGTGGCAGGCAGTAGCATGGACACACTCCCCTGATGTCATCAAGGCCCCAAGGATGCATATAAACTGATGGGGGCTTCCCTTGTTGGAAGATCAAGAGGTTTTATATGTGGGCTGTGCTGCATTGCAAGCCATAGGCTCAGGAAGGGAAGTACCGTGTGTCATTGGGCTGTGGCAGGCACTAACATGGACATGCTCCCCTGACGTCATCAATGCACCAAGGATCCGAGGATACATATAAGCGGGCTGGGACACCTGCGGGCTTGGCTCGAAGAGGCATGCCCAAAGGGACAGGACACACTTCTTTGGAGCCCCTTCAGAGTACTGACAAAGGATCACTGGATGCTAGCTGGCATGTCTCTAACAAGATCACACTGCAGGTACTTTGTTTTATGTTTGTTCTATTTTGGGCCTGAAGGAGTATCTGGACATGGGGAAGAGGAAAGCTGAGAATCAGTCTAAGACTCTACCTGCTGTTCAGCAATTGGGCAAAGTGGTTGGCCCGATTGATAAACATCTTGTGACTGGTGTCTGCCCACAGCTTTCTCTGGATGAAGCATCTATTAGCTCCACAGAGAGGACTCCTCCCCCTTCCCCAAACCCTTTGCTTTTTTTTCTGAGATTTCTGCATTAGAGCAGATGCCCCCCTCCCCCAACCAGTACCCGGTCTCCTGCCGAAGCCAGTATTTCTGTTACAAGAAGGATCACAGGCTGCTTCGTTACAAACACAGACTTACTATGAAAGACTTATGGTTTGCTATTTCAAATATTGACTCAAAATTGTCTAATGCTGTTTCTTCGCTTTGTTCTCACAGGAGACAGTTCAGAAATTGCAGAGAGTAGATAATAAGCTTTTGGATAAGGGTAGGTCTTTTTCCAAACTGGATGGCCAGATGCAAATTTTGCAGCAGGCCAATGTTTCCTCAATTAAGGATTCCCTCCCTATTCATTATAAATTGGAAGCTCTTGAGAATTCCTCAAGAGCCAAAAAACTTTAGATAGGTTATAGCAAAATTAATAAACCACTTTCTGCTGAAATTCTGTTAAAAAATATTTCAGAGGTTTTACTAATGACGGAAATTATCAGAATTGCTGTTTGCCTATTTAGTTTTGTAAGGAGGTTGCTGGGGAGGTGGGGTATAGATGTGTTATTACCTAATGAGAGTCTGGATTTGACAAAATTCCTTGAGGATTCCTTAGATATGATATCTAAAAGAGCCACTATTTCTGTAGTTTTATTTTCTGAAGTTGATAAAGTTAAGGTCTTGATAATTTTCTTTAAAAACAAGGATGCTTTATTTTGTGGCCGGAAGCTGAATGTTCCCAGATATGTCGAG
Organism: Ichthyophis bannanicus; assembly: GCA_033557465.1. NCBI lineage: Eukaryota > Metazoa > Chordata > Amphibia > Gymnophiona > Ichthyophiidae > Ichthyophis > Ichthyophis bannanicus. The sequence continues at coordinate 1,735,120,780 of CM066032.1, forward strand.
GAATACGCAACTTCATAGGAAGCAGTTTCTAGCCCTGGAGCCTAAGGTTTTGGGAATTTATTTATTTTATTTATTGTTTTTCTATACCGCGCTATTTATCATCAGCGCGGTTCACAGGCAACAAAAATTGTGCAATGCACAACAGTCTAACATTGGACTTACATTAAACAGGGAGTTTAAAACACGGTGAACAGGTGAACTATATACAAATTAGTATCAAGGTTTTACATGTGATTTGGCATTATTTACAAATTAAACAGTATGACTATATACGCATACATAATTGTATGTCACAGAGTTATGGACAGCTCATCTGTGGTTACCGGGGGGGGGGGGGGGATGAGCACAACTTTCTTTTTGTGTTTTCCCTGCAAGTGTAAGTGTATTGTGCCCTTGCTTGGAAATGCCTATTTCTTCTATGACCCATCTCATTTGAAAAAAATTTTTGATTGATAAGCAAATTGTGGGTCAGTATGATGTCAAGAGTTAATGCCCATGCGGTCTATATGTAGGAAGACTTTTTTCTTTCCTTTTACCTTCCTATGTTTTTCTATATGTGTTTTGTTTTGTTTTGTGTTTTTCCTTTATACCTCTATTTTCCCTTGATGTGGACGGCTGCTCAATTGCCTGATTGGCGTAAAGAAAAAATATTGCTGTTTGTTAATTGCCTATTTTGAGCATTGCTTGTACACTTTATTTGATTTGAATTGTGGCAAAAGCTTAATAAAAAAAGGAAATTGAGCAGTTTTTAAACTAGATTTTGGGGGAATGCGACAGTTGCCCAAGAGTGCATGGTAGGAATTATGTATCATTGAAGGATACTAGCAAAACAGGGAAGTCAAGACATCCCGATAGAGAGGTTCCAATCAAGGTAAAAGTAACCCAGGTGCTTTAAGTAAAAAACAGACAAAGATACCAAATTACCCCATTAGCTTAGAACCAGATTGTTAATTAGAACAGAAAAACAATTTTTGAAATGCCCATACACAATTGCTAGAAGTAAACAACAACAACAACAAAAAGATGGAAGACTTAGAATATATAGCATTGAATGAAAGGTTAGATATAATTGGCACCTCAGAGACCCGGTGATGGAGGATAACCAATGAAATACTGTGATACCTGCGTACAAATTATCTTTTATTTATTTATTTAATTTATTTCTTTAACATTTCTTATATACCGCCTTTCATGATATCAAGGCAGTTTACATTGAACAAACTGAAATTACATTGAACAGGGCATTATAACACCATAATAATAGGATAGATCGAATTGGTGGGATATGGTGCTATATGTTAACTAGAGCCTTGAGTCAAACAGAATAAAAGTTTTGCAGGAAACAAAATTTAATTTAATCTTTTATATCCCGCCCTTCCAGCAGCTCAGAGTGGCTTACAATAAGCAGATTCAATCACAATAATAAAAACAATCAAGTAAAATTAGTCATCAATTCCAAAATAATTTTTTATATCTCCAGGAACAAGCAGGAATGTAGTCTTCACATATGGGTATCGTCGGTACCGACGGAGCCTGCACGGGAACGCTCCCCAGCGTCCAATAGGAACGCTTTTGGGAGCATCCCTCAGCACATGCACGCTGCCTTCCCGCCTTTCCAACTGTCCTCCTTCAGTTCTTTGTTTTCCACGGAGCCGACAGGACCCATACCCTGTCACCGCAGAAAATTCCGTCTTTAAAATTGTTTTCTTGTGGTCGCGTTTGCCTCCACACGACGCCTACCGGTACCGCCGGTTCTTTTCTTTTCTCAAAAAATTTATACTTTGAACTGTTCCTCTTCAGAAACTTTTCTTTTTCGGTGCTAGGCGCCATTTTGGGCATTAGGCCTCATATTCCTGTAACATGAAAAACCAACTAGTAGTTTTAAAAAATGTACTAAGTGTGGCGGTACTATTTCCGTCACTGACACCCATGATTGGTGTCTTAAATGTTTAGGGCCTGAACATTCTTCATCTGAAGTCTCGTATGGGGATGACTAAGAGAGGAAGACAGAACCGGGCTGCAAAGCTCAGTACTCTCTTTTCTTCGGATGCCAGATCCATTCCATCGACATCTTCAAGAGCCTCCTCTTCCTCCCATGGATCTCAGGTAACTAAACAAAAAAGCCGGTCCTCAAAGGGTAGCTCTCCTGCTAAGCATCGAGAGGCCATTGGCACTGCCATTGAGGGAACCACACCGGCAAAACAGCCCCGGTGGGAGGCTTCGGCTTCCAAAGCATCAATGGGGCTCCAGGATGTTCTCGAGGCCTCGACCTCACAAGAACTACTGCTGCCATGCTCAGGGGTCACGGCCGTTTCACCGGTACCAACACCCAGGCATTGGCAGCGTTGATAGACCAGAGGTTCCTCGCTATCGAACGCAGCATTGCAGCTCTTCTCATAGCTGCGGTAGCGTTGACACCTATGGTTCAACGGGCGCCGGTACCGACATTGATACCGATGCCGGTACCTACACCAGTACCGGTACCGACAATAGCGGTACCAATGGTACCGGCCCCGGTGGGAGTTCTTCCCATGCCATCTTTGGCTGGAATTGACAGATTGGTACCGGATCAACTCGGTACTGACTTCGATCAATACCGGACCGTGTTTGCATAAGCATTGTGGTCAGGAATACTTTGAATCCTCCGATTCCGAAGACTCTGACAATTCTGCTGGTACCAGAGGGTTTCTCCCAGAAGTTCCCTCTTCTCCCCAACGCAGAATGTCACCTCCAGAGGACATGTCTTTTCAGGATTTTATTTGTGATGTGGCTGAAGGCCTTTCAATCACGGTAGCTCCTGAACAGGAACCCAGAGCAAAGGAATTGGAAATTCTCCAATATCCTTAAGCTCCAAAGGAGGCAGCCACTCTGCCCATCCATGAAATTCTGCATAACTTGATGCTCAGAATGTGGGAGACACCTCTGACTACATCTCCTCATTCTAGGAGGCTTGATGCTATGTATCGAGTTCCGCCATGTCCCGGATTTCAAAAGACTCAGCTGCCACACCATTCGATGGTGGTGGAGTCAGCCATACATAGGATGAAAAGTGCAAAGACGCATGCATCCAATCCCCCAGGTTGTGAATGCAGGACTCTGGACGTTTTTGGGCACCAAACGTTTCAGGCTTCCATGCTTTCAGCTAGGATCAGTTCATATATACTATATATGGGCATGTTCCTCAAAGACGTTACAGGAGACTTAGAGCTTATGAGCCCACTTCTCCCAGATGAAAAGAGACAAGACTTTCTTGCTCTAGTTAAGCATGCTCAAGATGTCTCCAAGTTTGTGAATTGTGCAGCCTTTGACTGCTTTGAATGCATCAGCAGAACCTCTGCTATTGCCATTGACTTGGAGACTTGGGTACAGAAGAAGTTAGGCAACATTCCTTGCACGGGAGAGAATCTCTTTGACAAGAACTGGCAGGAAAAGGCTAACGAGTTAGATGCTGACAATACCACTCTAGATAGATTGTCAAAATCTACAGCCACTCCAGCCAAAAAAGAAGCCTTATAAAAAAAAACCCTCTTTCAGCAAAAAGAGGAAATTTTATCCTTCCTATACCCAGCAGAGTCAAACTCGGGGTCAAGTTGCCAAAAAGGGACAAACTAGACAGCAAAAGAAGCCAAAAGGCCCGAGAGCCCAACCAGCTCTGCAGATTCAGCCCCCTCAAGGGCTTTGACTCCTTCCTAGAGAGCTGAGCCTTCCTGCCTCTGAGGGGTCCCCAAACCGCCAATATCCCAGGCAGGTTATGCTACTTTGCCAACAGATGGCATCAGATAACAGCAGAAGATTGGACTCTGTCCCTTGTAGGAGAGGGGTACAAACTCCATTTTCACAGCATGCCCCCTCCTACAATTCTAAGGCAATTCAATTCTCTCAACTCCGCAGACAATCTGCTAGATCACGAGGTCTCAACACTTCTTGTCCAAAGGGCAGTAGAAGAGGTACCCATTCTTCAATGGGGGTGCAGGGTTCTACTCCCTCTATTTTCTTATTCCAAAGAAAACAGGAGGACACAGATCCATTCTAGACCTCAGAGAATTGAACAAATACCTGTTCCGAGAGAAGTTCAAAATGATTTCTCTTGGAACTCTTATGCTATACCTTCAAAGCCAGGATTGGCTTTGCTCTCTAGACTTAAAGGATGCATACACTCACATTCTGATCCATCCAGATCACAGGAAATTCTTACGATTCCTTTTCAAGGGAAAACATTTCCAGTACAGGGTTCTTTCCTTTGGTCTGGCTTCAGCACCAAGAGTATTCACGAAATGCATGGCAGTAGTAGCTGAATTTCTGCGAACCCTGGGGATATTCGTCTTCCCTTACTTAGACGACTGGCTCATTCAAGCCCCTACAGTTGCAGAGGCCAGCACTGCACTGTCTCGCACAATGCGAATCCTCCAATACCTGGGGTTGGTAATAAACTTCCCAAAATCCCAACTTGTTCCTTCCCAATGCCTGGAATTCATAGGGGCCTGTCTAGATACCAGATAGACAAAGGCTTTCCTTCCACAGGCCCGGTGTCTTCACATAATGCAACTAGCTTCTCAAGCAACAGGGAAATCCTCCCTAACTGCTCGAGAGCTACTAGAGTTGCTGGGACATATGGCATCCACAGTTCATGTAGTCCCATATGCTCGCCTCCACATGCAAGCAGCTCAGTGGACCCTATTTACACAGTGGACACAGGCCACAGGGCATTTATCAGACAAAATAGTAAACTCTCAATGACTAATTTTGTCCCTCCAATGGTGGCAATCACTAGAAAATCTGACAGTGGGGTCTCCTTTCCATCAACCCCTTTTTCAAGCCACCCTAACAGATGCATCACAGGTGGGTTGGGGAGCACACCTGAATTATCTCTCTACCCAGGGCACCTAGACTCCACAGGAGGCTGGTCTATACATAAACCACCTGGAATTAAGAGCAATCTATTTAGCCCTTTGAGAATTCCACGCCCAGCTTAGCTACAAGACAGTCCTAGTTCAGACGGACAATCAAGTAGCCATGTTCTATGTGAACAAGCAGGGCGGGACAGGCTCTCTGTCGTTATGCAACGGAGCTTTACAACTGTGGGCCCTCACCAGAGAGTATCAAATTCACCATCTAGTGGCATATCTGCCATGCATTCAAAACCTTTGGGCAGACAAACTGAGTCGAGTACTGCTGCCTTACAAGTGGTCTCTCCACCTAGACCAGGTGGCAAAGATTTTTCATCTCTGGGGCACTCCAGACATAGACCTCTTTGCAAGTCCACTGAATGCCAAAGTTCCCCGGTTCTGTTCCAGGATTCCGGCTCACAATTGTCAGGCAAGGGATGCCTTCCTCCTTCACTGGGGTCAAGACTTCCTTTATGCCTCCCACCCATTCCCCTCATTCCCAAAACACGCTTCAAGCTTCAGAGAGACAGGGGTCGCATGATTCTCATAACGCCACGATGGCCACGCCAAGCGTGGTATCCCCTGCTTCTACATCTCTCTCAAGCTGCACCTCTGGAGTTAGGGCATGCTCCAGATGTATTTTCCCAAGAGGATGGGATGCTATGGCACCCGAGTCCCCAGTCCCTGCATCTCACGGCCTGGTTGCTGAAGGCTTAGACCTCCAGGATTTCAACCTGTCCCAACAGGTAAAGGATATCCTTCAGGCTTCTAGAAAACTTTCCACAAGAAGATCTTAAGCCTTTAAGTGGAAACGTTTCACTATATGGTGCTCCAAGAAGGGATTAAATCCCCTTGTCATACCTTTAGAATCGATAATATAGTATCTCCTTCACTTATCGAATTCTGGTCTAAAGACCAATTCGGTAAGAGTCCATTTTAGTGTAATTGCAGCTTCTTATAAGCCTCTGAATGGACAACCAATTTCCTCTCATCCAGTCATATCTAGATTTATGAGAGGTCTTTTCATGGGATGGGATCTAAATCTATTTCTCGGGCAGCTCATGAAGCCGCCTTTTGAGCCTTTAGCCACTACAACCCTTACGTTTTTGACCTGGAAGGTCATCTTCCTAATTGCAATCACCTCTGCACGTCGCATTAGTGAACTGCAAGCTTTAGTGGCTGATCCTTCTTATACTAGGTTTCATCATAAGGTTGTTCTTAGAACTCATCCACACTTTATGCCAAAGGTGGTTTCGCCTTTTCATTTGAATCAATCAATTTATCTTCCTGTATTTTTCTGAGGCCTCACACCTCTAATGCAGAAAGAAACCTTCATACTTTGGATTGTAAAAGAGCCTTAGCCTTTTACCTACAGAGAACACAGCAACATAGAAAGTCCTCGCAACTTTTTATAGCTTTTGACTCTAGTCATTTGGGACTTCCAGTCTCCAAAAGAACTTTATCTAAATGGATTGCCCAATGCATATCCTTTGCTTATGAGAGTAAGGGTCTTTCTCTTCAAGGCCATGTCACAGCTTGTAACATGAGAGCCATGGCAGCTTCCATGGCTAATCTCCACTCCGTGTCTATCGATGACATTTGTCGAGAAGCCACCTGGGCTTCGGTACAGACCTTCACAGCCAACTACTGCCTGGATAAAGCCTCCTGTCAGGATGCCTTCTTTGGCCAAGCTGTTCTTCAAAATCTTTTTCAGACCTAATTCAACTCCTACCCACCAACCCTGGTGGAATGCCAGAGATCCATGGGAGGAAGGATGCCTACCTTTCTAGGGTAAACCCAAAACCTATTTGTTTCTCCCATACAGTATTACTTTCAAAAAGGAAAGAGAAACCAGTTAATCTACAAATTTTTATTGGTTGAGGGTTATGGTCCCTCGATCCTTTATTAGGGGTAAATCCCTAATTCTTAACAAAAGATAAAAACGGAACAACATGCTACGAGAAGGGGAGGTTTTCTTCCTTCCTTCAAGGCATGCGTTCCAATAAAAATTTGTAGATTAACTGGTTTCTCTTTCCTTTTTGAAAGTACCTTTCTAGGGTGGCACCTTCCTGGGGCCCTCTCCCTGGCATTTTCAGCTAGGAAGTCCCCATATGTGAAGACTACATTCCTGCTTGTTCCTGGAGATAGCGTAGTTACTCACTTGTAACAGGTGATCTCCGGGAACAGCAGGAATTTAGTCTTCACAAACCACCCACCTCCCCTAGGAGTTGTCTCTCTATCTCTTTGTCTCTTTCCTCTCTCCCTCTATCCTTTCACTCAGCTGCAAACTTAACTGAAGAGGGACAGTTGGAAAGGCGGGAAGGCAGCGCGCATGTGCTGAGGGATGCTCCCAAAAGCGTTCCTATTGGACGCTGGGGAGCGTTCCCGCGCAGGCTCCGTCGGTACCGACGATACCCATATGTGAAGACTAAATTCCTGCTGTTCTCGGAGATCACCTGTTACAGGTGAGTAACTACGCTTTATTGACAGCCTATGATATACCGCCAAGAGCCAGAGTTTTGAAACAGCTATGTTTTCAAAGATATATGAAAATTGGGGATAGGTGCAGCATGCCACCTTAGTGGGGGGGGGGGGGGGGGCAAAACGGCAGCGGAAAGGATCAGCAGTGAAGCAGTTCCATAGCCGTTCTCTTCTCTGAAGCTCTCTTTTCCGACTACCCTGCAACGGGGCGGAAGAAAAGGAAACAAGCCAGCCTACCCTTGGGCTCAGCATCTACCACCATGTTTGCTCAGCAAAAACTGGACTCATGTGGCTTTCTTCTTGCTGGGGAGTCTTTGACAGGGCTGGTTAATGGGCATTAATTGGCCCTGAGCGCATCATGCATTTGGCTAGCCAAAATCAGTGTCGTCTCTCCCCCCCCCCCCCCCCCAATGTTGTGACCAGGAAGTATAGCACACGATGGTGAAGTGCTCCCTGATGGAGTACACCAATATAGGGGAGTGAAGAGGGCACTCCGGTGGTGTTGGCAACTTTTCAAGATCCAGAGCATAGTTCTGCTGGCGATGTGGGATGATCTTCTCCTTTGTTGGAGTCAACGTCTGGGATACCTGAAGGGCTGCAGCTTCATGGAGGTATGGGTTTGGTAAAGCCTGCACATATTACACTTGAAACGCTGTGGGCCTTAATGGCTACTCTACACTCTTCCCTTAGTACTATTGCTGGAACTTTAACTAAGGATTCATCGCAAGTCAAAGAAGATTTTCATGTTGTATCTAGGATTCAAGCGAACCATGCGGAGAGGCTTTCTCAATTGGAAAAAGAACTTTGGCACCTCCGGGAGCTGCAGATGGTCCAGGTTGACAAGTGGTTGTGTTTCCCTAAAGTAGACATCCTGGTCTCTGCAATCACTAAACGCACAAACAATCCTGTGGAGGGAGGCTTTGCCCTCCGTAATCAGATGGATTGCAAACTTGTGGAACTCTTAAAACCCACTTTCTCATCTTCAACCTTGGCATTACATACATCTGTCTGTGGAGGTCTCGCTGCATGCACCCTGCTTCGGATGATCCGGTTTGTCTCGTTTAGAGTCGGTCACTGCTTTTCTTGTTGATGCCTTTTATGATCTGCCCTTATCTTCTTGGCCTGTGGCTGCTGCTCAGTGGCTCAGCGTTGGCTGTGGCTCCATTATTGGAATGCAGATGTTGCTTCTAAGTCCTGTCACGCCAAGCTTCCTATCAAGGGCTGCCTTTTTTGGGGGAGGATTTGGAAAAACTTGTGAAGGATTTGGGGGAAGTCAAGCCTCAATGTTTGCCGGAGGATAAGCCCAAATTCAATTTTCGTCATTCTGCCACATCGTTGTCCGTGTCCTCATCTTATAGAGTCCGCTCCAGAGATGTGCAGTGCTACTGGCCTGGCAAATCTGGTGGTTCTTCAAATAGGGCTGTTTCTAAACCTCAGTCCTTTCGGGTTATCTGTCGCAACTAGGCCAATTTCCCCTCGTCCAACAAATTTTCCGGTTCTGTCAAATCTTCCAGTGGACGGTTTCCGGGTTCATTCTGGGGTGCCTCCTGTGGGTGGAAACCTACAGTATTTTTCTTGTGAATGGACGCAGATAACATCAGACCAGTGGGTACTCGAGATAGTAACACAGTTATGTTCTTAACTTCACTAAGCCCGTGCTGGACATCTTCCTCATATCTCCATGTGGTTCCGTTGCCAAGGCAACGACTGTATGCCTTACTTTTTACCACCTTTTTCAGCTCTATGCGGTATGCCCAGCTCCACCCTGGACGTCAAGGGAGTCAATTGCTGTCTTCAGGTGCCAGTTCTGGATGGAAACCCTCAAGACAGTCATTCAAGCTGTTCAGCCAGGCAAATTTCTCACATCCCTGGACCTGGCAGAAGCATATTTTCACATTCTAATCCACCAAGATCATCATTGGTGTTTATTTTGTGGTCCTTGATCAACATTATCAGTTTTGTGCCCTGTCCTTTTGTCTTGCCACAACTCCTCGCGCTTTCTCCAAGGTGATGGTAGTAGTGGCAGCTTCCCTGTGGTGCCAAGGTATTCAGGTTCATCCTTATCTAGACGATTGGCAGATCAGATCAACGAGTTTCGAGGAGGCTTCTTCTGCAGTCTCTCAGGTCCTCTCCTTTCTGGACCGTCTCAGCTGGGTGGTCAATTATGGTAAAAGCAATCTGTGCCCACTTCAATCTCTGGAATTCCTTGGATCCCGCTTTGACATGAGAGTTGGTCTCATATTCCTCTCTTATAACAGATGCAAAAAGCTCTGTGTTCAGGTCCATGCCTTCTGGCGCCTGGCAGCTCCCACTACCTGGGATTACCTACAACTCCTCAGCACCATGGCTTCTGCTCTCAACTTAGTCTCCTGGGCCATTGCTCACATGCTTCCACTTCAGTACTCTCTCCTGTCGCACTGGTCCCCATCCACCAAGGATTATCAGATTCATCTAACCCTTTCTTCAGTGGTTCGTCTTTGCTGGTGGCTTTGTCCTCCTCACTTGTTGAAGGGTGTTCCCTTGGAAATTCCGTGTTGGGTGGTGGTCACCACAGTCACCAGCCTTGCAGGTTAGGGAGCGCACTGCCAGGGACAGGCAGCACAGGGATCTTGGTCCATTCAAGAGGACCATCAATCACTGTGAAGCCTGGGCTGTTCATCTGGCTCTACTCTTCTTTCAATCCCACCTCCAGGGTCGAGCAGTCTGAGTACTTTCCAATAATTCCACCACTGTGACTTATCTCAACAGACAGGGTGGGACAAATGTTCCAGAGTGGTCCTGGAAATGAGTCTTCTATTTCCCTGGGCAGAATCCAACCACCTGGCTTTTTCTGTGCAGCATATTGTGGGAATGGAGAACATTCAAGTGGATTTCCTGAGTAGTCATCTTCTGGACCCCGGCGAGTGGGAGCTAGCTCCGTGGGTGTTTGTGAACATTGTGCATCAGTGGGGTCATTCGACTCTAGATCTAATGGCCACCACTTCCAATGCCAAGACATAAATCTTTTTCAGTCATTGAAAGGAACTGAACTTTCAGGGCCTAGATGCTCTGGTTCAGACTTGGCTCTCAAACCATCTTCTTTACATCTTTCCTCCTAGGCCGCTAATCGGTTGTATACTACATCAGATAGAGTCACACTCCAGATGGGTAGTACTGGTGGCCCCAGATTGGCCTCGGTGTCCATAGTATGCTGATCTCCTCCACCTCCTGCAGGAGGAACCCTTGCCCCTCGGTATCCGTAGAGGTCTCCTGCTTCAGGTGCCGGTTCTCATGGATGACCCCGCTCCTTACTCACGGCTTGGCTATTGAGCGACATCGCAAAGGTTCCTTGCCTCAAGTAGTGGCCACTCTACTATGGGCTCAACGGTCTTCTACCTCACTTGCCTATGCTCTAATCTGGCATCTTTTTTTCTTCTAGTTGTTCTAAGACATGCCTTTCCCCTTGGTGAGTTGATATTCCAGACATTTTTTCCTTCCTTCAGGATGGATTTGATAAGGGTTTCACTCTTAATTCTTTAAAGGTTCATATTGGGGGCCTCTCCATGGGCAGTCTCATGCTCCTCATGTAGACGTTTCCTATTTTCTGCCAGGTGTTCGCTCTCTGAGACCCTCCATTCGTCCAGTCATTCCTTCTTGGGATCTGTCCTTGGTGCTTTGCGCGCTCACCCATGCCCCATTTCAGCCTCTCCATAGGGTGCATCTCAAAGATTTGACTCTCCAAACTGTTTTTCTTATAGAAAGCACTTTGGCACGATGCCTTTTGGAGCTCCAGGCACTTTCTTGCTGGGATCCTTTTCTGTCTTTTCCCCCAGAATGGGTTATCATTTGAACAGTGCCCTCTTTTCTGCCTAAGGTCCTTTAGGATTTTCATGTCAACCAATCGGTTGTGCTTCCTTCCTTTTTTAAGGAGAAGTCTTCGGGTGATAAGAGTCTTTCACCTGTTTGATGTTGATAGGGTATTATGCTGTTACCTGAAACTCACTAACACGTTTCGTCTCTCCGATCGTCTTTTTGTCCTGGCTTCTGGTCCACGAAAAGGAGCAACCGATTCCAAAGCGACCATTGCACGCTGGGTCAAGCAGACCATTGAGTCAGCTTATATTTTACTGAACAAACCTTTGTCCATAGGTCTTTGGGCACATTCTACGCAAACCCAGGCTACCTCCTGGGCAGAATTCTCATAGGTAGCTCCGCTAGATATTTGCAGGGTGGCCACCTGGTCCTCCCTCTCTACTTTTGCATGTCACTATCACTTGGATGTCCAAGCACGAGAAGCAGCTTGCTTTTGAGCCTCTGTCTTGGCTGCAGCTGTTTCTTCTCACCCTGGAGTGGTTTAGCTATGGTATTCCCCACTAGTCTGGACTGGTCTAGCAGGATGTATTTGGAAGGAGAAATTTTACTTACTGATAATTTCCTTTCCTGGAATCCTGCTAGACCAGTCCAGGGCCCACCCCTCTAAACTGTTTAGTCTGTCCCCTAGCTAAGACTCTTTTTCTGTATCAGTGACGTTGCTGTACCTCCCCATGTACATGCTTCCTTGGCCTGCAGGTCCTGTTTTGCATTGTTCAATTTAGCTTGTTATGAGTTATTTGTGAACTTATTTTTGGTCTGGTTTTGTGCTTCCTTGGCTATTTGAATTTCTGCTGCTTGTTATAGTTATACTGAAGCTCCCCTTGGAGGATGGGTTTTTATTCCCAGGGTGATGTCACAAAGCTTCGGGAATTGTTCTCTGTCTCACCATCTGCTGGCAGGGGGACTCATCCCACTAGTCTGGACTGGTCTAGTAGGATTCCTGGAAAGGAAATTATCAGTAAGTAAAATTTCTCCCTCCTTGCTGCCTCTTTTGGATCTTGATTTGCCTAATCTCTTTTGTGTTTCCTTACCATTCTCCCTAAATGTATTCCATGTCTAAAGTTACTGTGTTGACTAGATTGTAAGCTCTGATGAGCAGGGACTGTCTTTTACATGTCTGTGCAGCGCTGCGTACATCTTGTAGTGCTATACAAATGTACAGTTGTAGTAGTAGTACAAATTAAGCCCTACACACATATACACTTCACTTAAACCATTAATCCTTATCCCCACCCCTACTCATTATCCCCATTCACCTACATCTCATATAACTAGTCACCTATTCCCTGCTACTCACATGCAGTGATGTCTGAGACTACAAATGGAGTAAAAGGGACGTGCTCTTTTGGTGCGTATTTGTCCTCCTTTAGAGAACTCCCTGAAAATTGATTGATTTTAGTTGGAGACACTGCTGAGTTTGGGATCTGACTAAGAAACACCATGATTTTGACTTTTTTTTCCTTACTTAAGACAGTGGTGACATTGTTAGCTAAATGCAAGCAGATAGATAGTATCAACCTACTTTTCCTCTCTCTCTACTCAGTCCTAAATTTGTGCTCCTGTTGAGAATGATGGGGAGATGTGGCTGGTAAAACGGAAAATGTTTTTTCTTAATTATAAGATATTGAGATGTACATATTTTCAGCTAATCCTGTAAGATATCCTTTACTTGTTAGTAAATTTGCAGATGCACTTCTAATTTCAATGTCAGTAAGTAGTAGGCTACACACTGTATGCAAAAAGGTATTTCACATTCAGAAGTAAGAATACTGTCTGAATGCAAAAGACTATGTAATTTTTACAAGGTCATATACTGAAATATGTATTTTGTTAAAACATCTTGTAAATTCTTAATTGAAGCTGCACTGCAGCACACACATGCTTCAATGGTTTGGGACTGATTTTCAAGAAGCCTAATATTAAATGGACTATCTGGCCACCATGGCTTTGCCTGCAGTATCTGGATATTTAGTGGCAGTATTCAGATAGTGGCTGCTCAGTCCAGATATTCAGTAGCTGTCACTATCTAGATATGTCAGTCTTATCCAGATAGGGGCAATTTTCATCTCATAGTTATCTGGATAGCTATTTAGGCCTGCTTTTCATGTGGCCTAAGGTATTCAGATAAGTGCTGGCTGAAAATTGCTGCTATCTGGATAAGGTCAGCACTTATCCAAACAGCAGCCATACCACACTCATTATACCCACCGATAGTGCCAGAGCGGTCTGATGTATGAATGTCTGATTTTGTTGTATAGTTCCTGGTTTTGTTTTTTTTTTGGAGACAACTCAGAAAGAGAGAATGTCTAGTTATCTTTTCATTCTGCAGCTGATAGGGCTTGAATACTGAGAAACTTCTTCCTTAAGAGATTTTCATTTACAGACTTGCGGATTTGTGTACAGTGATTAGAAGAAGCGTGAAGCCTTTCTGGTTTTTAGTGGTAGGTAGTGCCTCTCAGAGCAGAACTTAAAAAAAACCTTTTGAATTATATTATTAAATATCAGGAGATGATATTTTTATTTGTTCTTGGGGGGGGGGGTTGTTTTTGTTTTTTAACTTTTTCCCAGTTGGAATTTTGTTTGAAGGATCAGCAGTTGAACCCTTCAGAGTAAGTCTAAGTTTATCCTCCTTGTTTCTAATTACTATAACCTGGTTTCCCATAGCCAATTTTAATATTATTCAGCGAGACCTAGCAAATACTGTAGTTATTCTGCGGAAAATTTGTATAAATTTGAATCATTTTGCATATTAAATAATGCAAATTAATATTAGCATCATAAAAATAAAGTAATGCTATAAAGTTGATTTAAGTCTACATAACTTTTTCTTTTGAGTGTGTTGTGGAGGCAGGATCTCATGGATGTAGGGGAGAAATCAAGAGAATTAGGGATGGTGCGAAGGGGGAAGGATTGAGGAAGAAGAAGGGGAAGAATAGACTAGGGAAGAGAAGGAGGGAATATTGAGATTAGGGAATGGAGAGGAACAGAAGGACAGAACTAGGGAGAGGAGAGGAAGGTGGTTTGGGGATCTTGGAGGTGGGAGGGCCCAGAAGGGAGAGATTCAGGTACTGGGATCTGGAGAGGTGTTCCTTTTAATTTGCATCCCCTACTCTGGTCCTCTTTATTTCCCTTTCTGTCTTCACCCTTAGGCCTCTCCATCCCAGGTGCTCCCTTTCATCTCTCAATAGTACAGATGTTCACACATATATGTATACATTTGCTCCCAGGTCCTCTTTCATACACCTCTAATTCTCTCAGCCCATTGCATGCAATACCTAGTCTATGCTTTTATTTAATCCCTCTCCCATTCTCTCACCTGTCTTAAATAAAACCCCATTACCTGTCCTAAGCTGCTCTTTCAAAACCTCCAATTCCTAACCCCAGTTCCTCTTTTGTAGCCCTATAACTCATCTTTAATACCCCTTCCAAAATAAACTTTCATCTCCATCACCTCTTTCTTCCTGCATCCCACCGCCCATTCCTTGCCTGCCCCCTCTTGCACTTTTCAAGCAGCAGGAGGAGAAGAAAAGCATCAGCAATGCCTCAAGCCGCTTCCTCCCTTTCTGCTATCTGGGCCCAGCTGAACTTTTTGAACCACACAGCAGTGCAATTCAAACAATTCTTTCAAATTTGATTTAATAAGTGAAAGGAGGACTCTAAGGAAATCTACTGTGACAACATTTAGCTTTCAGAATGGAGACTGATTAAATAAGGAAAATGGTTAGAAAAAACAAAAAGATGCAACTGCAAAGGTTAAGAATTTACATTAGGCTTTGGCATTAATTAAAAATACTATCTTGGAAGCTCAGACTACATATTTCTTTGGGAACAAGCAGGAAGTCAGCCCTCACTTATGGGTGACGTTGGTGCTGATGGAGCCCTTGCAGAAGCATCTCCCCAGCTTTCAAAGAAAGTCTTTTCGAGATGCCATCAGGTATGCGTGTTGGTGTCCTTCCTGCCCAAGGGTGCCATCTTGCTAGGTCTCCTTCTTTTCCACCGGAGGCCTTCAGATGTCTATCTGCTTTCGCCTGGAAAAAGTTGATGTCTTTGTGCTTGAGTTTCGTACTCTTCCTGCCACTCGAGCCCACTGCCCAGGCATCGAGTCTTGGGTCCATAGATATATTTTTCCTCTTGGTGTCTTCGTGCCTTTTTTCCATCTGGGAGCACAGCAGGTCTTCAACCTTGCTGGGGTACTTTTTTCCCCCATGGCTACCAATGGCTTTAAGAAGTATGATATACTGCCTAGGGCCGGACCACGACCCCACGGCCTGTGATCTTTGTAAGAAAATGTCTACCAAGGCCCTCAAGAGCTGCCTGCAGCAGCATGATAAGTAATTCCCGGAATCCCTAGTGCCTCTGAAAGCCAAGGCCTCTTCTGAAGCCACGGACTCCCATAGCGCCCTTGTGGACCCTGGTCGACACTGCAGATCTTCAGAAAGGGGTCTCCCTTGAGGGAACACAAGAAGAAGAAACAACCCTTGAAGGCAGCATCCCTGGATGGTTACAGCAGGCCAGGAAAACCCTGAGCCAGGTCCTGCAGTCCACGATGTTTGTCCGAGTGCTTGGAGTGGGAGCGGCCCACCAAAGTTGTCTGGGAGGAATCGCCCAAAGATCAGCCTCGGACCCCTGAGGCCATCCTCGTTGAGAACGCCCCTTCGGGGAAACCAGCATTGGGCCAGAGTTTCTCGGTTCCTGCGCCAATAGCTGCAGAGCCTTCTGGACTGGAAACCAAAATGGCGGCCCTGGAGCAAAGCCTGTCTGGCTTCATGGACCAGCAGCAGATGTTGATGACTGGCACAGCCAGTTCTTCCGCCCAAACCACTGGGCTGTTGACATCGAGGACATCCCTGGAGGTTGAGCCGATCCTCGAGACCATGGAGCCTCGAGTCAATCCTCAGTCGAGGTCTAGATCCGAGTCCCATTTGATGGGACTGAGGTCTTCCCCGGCTAGCGCACATGGCACCAGCCATGGGACCAACGAGTGATGTGGGCGAGGCTCAGGACTGACTCTGGAAATTATCGCACAATTGCTCTGTTCTCATATGCCAGCAAGATTCTACTCAAGATCATTCAGCAGAGACTACAACCATACCTGTAACAAGAACTGCCTGAAGTGCAAGCAGGATTCAGGAAAGGGCAGGGAATGAGAGACATCAATGCGGGACAAAAGAATACCAAAAGGATATCCATATGTGTTTTATTGACTACAGCAAGGTTTTGACTATGTAAACCATAAGAAACTCTGTGCCACATTAAGAAGCATGGGTATACCAGAATACCTGATAGTTCTCTGGCACAACCTTTACATTGATCAAGAAACAACAATTTGAACGTAACTAGGAGAAACAGAATGCTTTAAAATCAACAAAAGTGTATGGCAAGGCTACATACTTTCCCCCTACCTCTTTAATTTATATGCAGAACAAATCACCAGAGAAGCAGGACGGTATGAAGACAACCAAGGTCTGAAGATTGGTGGAAGACTCATCAACAGCCTTCCCTGGGCTGTTGATACCACATTACTGGCTGAAAGTGAAGACGATCTGAAACATTTGCTTCTCAAAATCAGGGTCTGCACCTTAACGTTAAGAAAACAAAGATCCTGACAACTGGCAAAATCAATAAGTTTATTGTTGATGGAGAAGAAATTGAAATAGTTGACAATTTTAACTTATTTGGATCAATAAAGAAAGGACTAGCCATCCAGAAATCTGATGTATTAATCTTGGTAGAATTGCTATGAAGGACATGGACAAGATTCTCAAGAGCAGAGATGTCTCTCTCCATACAAACATTTGACTTGTCCAGGCCATGGGCATTTTCAGTAACGTTGTATGGATGCGAAAGTTGGACAGTGAAAAAGATAGGAAGAAAATTGATGCCTTTGAATTATGGTGCTGGAGAAGAATACTGTGTATATCATGGACTGCCCAAAGAATAAACCAGTTTGTACTAGAGGAGATCAAACCTAAGCTTTCCTTAGAAGCTGAAATAACAAGACTTCAACATTCATACTTTGGACACCTCATACGAAGAGAGAGATCATTGGAGAAAGACATAATGCTTGGCAAGGTAGAAGGTCACCGTAAAAGAGGAAGGCCGTCATTGAGATGGATCAATACAATAACAGCAGCAATGGATGACACACTATCAACAGTGAGCTGCTTGGCTGAAGATCGAACAAAGTTTAGGTCAACTATCCAGAGGGTTGCTAGGAGTTGACACCGACTCGACGGCACATAACAACCATAACAAACAAATAAAGGAATGAATAGTGAATATGAAAAGAGAGAGAGACTAAAGTTATTAGTTAACAGCATCATTATAGCAAACTTGTCCATCATAGTTCATAAAAATCTCTTTTGTTTAGCATTCTTTTGTTGAAATATCTTTAAAAAAAACCCTTTGTGTGTTAATATATAATAATCATGTGAATTATTATACAGTATTTTAAGCTTAATAATGCCCAAAAGTTTGCTTATCTTAATATCTAACTTCAAACATATGAGGAACACCAAAACAAAGATGATGGTGTTTTGCTGTTACCTGCTACAGCGATTCTTAAACATGTTGGCTGAGCCATCACTAGAAAATTATAAAAATTCATCAATATTAATGCAATTAATCAACTTTAAGTCCCCTTTGAAATGTTCCTAAATAACTTCTGTTGCAGTATTAGCTTAATCTCCCTAATATGCTGATTGAGCTGTTAGCTTCTACTTCATCAGATCAGCCATATAGCACAACAGGTTCCTTTACCGTTTACTTAGTCCCCCTCCCTCCATTTGATTCAACAGAATGTAATCTGAAAATCCTTTCTTCAACTCTTACCCTTTCAATTTTTGATTACCTCTTTGCAGGCTCTCACTTTTCCCTTTTCACTGAAAGGGTGGTAGATGCTTGGAATGCCCTCATGATGGAGGTTGTGGGGAAAAATACAGTAGCAGAATTCAAAATGGTATGGGATGCAAATAGTGGGTCCCTTCATAGCAAGAGGATAAAATCAAAGCAAATTTAAATATCTTTTAGACTTCAATAAATAGAGGTATGTCCCTAAACACAGTCATAGATGGGGTGGAGGATGACCTGTACAGAGCGGCAGTTACAACTTCGCTAGATACATTATTGGGCAAACTAAATGGATCATACTGTTCTTTATCTGTCATCATATGCTATGTTACTATGTAGAAAAATGTCTTGGGGAATCAAATCCATGTCCTCAAGTATAGTGCAAAAATACAGGGACATCCAGATTCCTTAATTTTCAAACTTTCGTTTGTTTGGCCATCTGAATGTGAAATCTGAATGTCTTCCTACATAAAGATTTTGGCATGAACAAACAATAATACATATGACAAGCCAAGAATTACAGTTGGTGAAACTTGTCAAAAGATTTCTGTTGCTCATAAGGATTAATAAATTCCTTAAGCTGTAATGTTATCCAGAAAGTATCACACTTACCGCACTTGAAATGGCTAACAATTTTGTCTGTTCAAAGTACTTTATGCATTAGTTGTTTGCAATGAAAATACTGGACACAATTTCTTGTTTAGATTCTGACACCTTGATATAAGCAAATCTTAATATAATAATTTTATAGGAGGAAAAAAGATTTAACACATCAAAATGTGATCTAATCTTGTTAATCTTCATCAAAAGCAGGGCATAATGGGTAGCACAAGGAATAAAATTCTCATCTGCTTAAGATCTATTACCATCTCTTAAAAATAGCTTTCTGTTATTGTATATAATTCTCTTAAATGTTTTTTTGAGAAGTTCTCTCAGATGCATAGAAACAGAAAAAAATGGAGGAAGATCCATATGGCCTATCCCACATGCCTTTTCATACCAATTACTCAGCTCTACTGTAGCAGCAAAGCGCAGACAAACCAATGATACCAGGAGTCTGTTCAGAAGGTCCAAATCATTTATTTGTGCACAAGTCTCAAGCAAGGCAATTTCAAAATGGCTGAGCAAAGTTTTCAAGCATTACAACTTTTATAGACTTCTGTTCCATTCTAGGTATAGAAAAACATTTCATTGGTCCCGGTACGCTCCCGTACCTCCCGTAGCCCTTCTATTGGTCCCGGTACTGATACGTTTCTCCAATTATGTTCCTTCTGTGGGCTTCTGTGGGCATGACACCTGCCTGCCCCCCTTCTAGTCCCAATTACAATGGTCAGTTCATCAACTTGTTACTTTCACACTTTCAAGGCTATGGGACCATTTGTGCGTGCAGAAGAGCAAGGTTCTGTAACTCATCTGTCAGCACTCCTCAATATTTCTCTGCAAATGTACTCTTTCTTATCAGTAACTTTAAAACACATCTTTTCTGTATTTTTCCATTTCTTAATTCTGCAATTCTGCTTATCTAAGCTAATTCAATATTTCTACTGAGTTCTTTCTTACAATAGCAGCATATTGGGGGATGTGCAATCCTATATGCCTCTCCACAGGCCTCATTTACAGGTCAAGCTAGCCATGCTGGCCTGCCTATGTCAGACACCGTGGGTCACAGGCCTGCACCTACCACATTCCCCCCTTTGATTAATCTCACCCTATTACTTAATAAGGTGTGAGAATTAAATCACTTTCCAGAAAATTCACATCCTGATTAAAGGATTCTTACTAGTTCCACTAGGGCTAGCTTTGTATAAAGCCATTATTCTAGTTGCGGTCTTCCGCTCTACTGTACTATCAATAGCACTATGAAGGGAACGCATACAACATGGGATTAAACATGGTAAGCAGAGGACAACAGCAACAAGGATTAGTACTAAGATAACGAAAGTCTTAAATCCTCCCAGCCAAGAGAAAAGGTTAGCAAACCAATTAGGAAATTTCAAGGCGTGCCAAGTCTGTACTGGCACATAAGCATGTCTTTGCATATCTTTAGCAATTTCTTCAACTACTTGACCTTTATCATCTATTTTCAAACAGCAATTAGTTAAATTCAGTTTACCACATACTCCTCCTTCAGCTGCTAGCAAATAATCAAGGGCTAAGCGATTCTGGTATATGGCAGTGCGCATCTGAGTACTTTGTCTAGCTAAGAGCGTGAGAGCATGACTAGTTTCATTGGTTATTATTTCAACTACTGCTTGTAAGCGAATAATACGATTGATCATATAAATTGGGGTACGATAACCATACATACCATCATCATTCCAAGTGGCAGGTCCATAATATTCAATAATTCTTTCTGGTGGCCAATCATCACCTCGCCACTTCTCCCATTTGCCTATCTGTAAGGCCTCTCTTCTTTGTCTGGATGCTCCTTTGTGTTTGTGGGTAGTATATACAGGGTATCCTAATTGTTCTCCATGTTCAGTGTTTAACAGGAAGAAAGAAGGTCTGATGGTTCCTAAGACACATGCTCCTCCCCATTGTGGTGGGAGTTGCGCATATGCTCGGTTTCCACAGATCCAATATAGGCCAGGTGGGGCTTGCCAGGCTTGGACTTTGGCAAGGTTAGTCCATAGACCTGCAAGTTCAGGGAATCTGGCTAATGGGTTAGGAGGTTCAGGATGTCTGATTCCTGACCACCATGCTGTCTTTTTGGTTGTGGCATTGTAGTATTTCTGGCTAAGACAGACCAGCTGTCCTACCTTTTGAGTGAACTGGGGTCCAGTTCTGGCAAAGCAAAGACGTCCAACGATTGAGTGCGCTAACACCCATTCACTGGTTGTCTTGTGTAATTCAGTCTGATTGTAAATCATGGAATAATTCAATTCTTGGGCTTCCCAGGGCCATTGGTCTCCCATTTGGGTTCCGCCACAGAAATAACAATCTGTGATCTTAAGACTAGATACTACTGCTCCGGCTAATTCTAGAAACAAATTCTGTGAAGGGTGAGGGATCTCAAACTTATTTACATGCATAGCTTCATAAAAGGTATTATGAATATGATATTTAGATGACTTATGGGCTTGAGTATTCAATCTAATATATACAATGGTCCCTGGATCTGTTCCTCCTCCAGCAATACGTAAACCAAACTTATATCCTTGTTTCCATGCATGGGGGTTATGTACACGCAAATGTAAAGGGTTGCAAGCATCTTTCTGACATTTATCATTTGTGGTTGGCTTGGTTAGAGTAGCCATCCGTTTATCTATTTTCTCATCAGTTATACCAGTGTTCCAGGTAGCATAGAAAACACATTCCCAATACGGGCAATAGTAGTCTGCCGCTGTAGCAGTACTATACCCTGGTTCCTTTTTACCTGTACACTTCCTCCATCCCGTGGCACCTTCTGGACACATATACTTATGGTCATTCCGATACGCTTTCTCCCATGTACCACAGGTGGACTGACTATCTCTATTAATAGCATTACATGCATCAAAATTCAAAACAGCAGGTTTAGTAATGTCCTTAAGTGGTGGTGTAGCAGCTAATATAGGTCCATCTGCATCCTTCCATCTTATTTCCAACGTGTAATAGGATGGATTCTGATGCGGATTATAGCATGCTTTGATTTTGCCATGAGTGCAAACATTTAGTTCAGTGGTGTTATAGATACACCGAGTTATTGTTCCCTTGCAGGTATAGTAAGAATGGTAAAGCAAAGTCTGAGTTACTTTCAGTCCAGTTCTAGTAGAAGTAATGCAAGCAGTGCATGGAGGTAGAGCATAAGTCTGTTCAAAACCTCCGAAGAAGGCAACCAAGGCAAAGCAGAAGCAAAGATACATGTTGATGTTGATTGGAGTTCTTCTGAATCCTCAGCTTGCTGATCTTGATCACGACGGTCTATTATTCTTCGTCCCGTCTGCTAATGAAGCAATTTAACGGGTGCTGAGTGTTGATTGAAGATCCTCAGGTTGGCCAGTACACATTAACCAACTTAGCAATTCAGTTGGCTTGTGAAGTCTGGCTTAGTCAATGTAGTCTCAAAGTAG
Source organism: Ichthyophis bannanicus (assembly GCA_033557465.1). NCBI lineage: Eukaryota > Metazoa > Chordata > Amphibia > Gymnophiona > Ichthyophiidae > Ichthyophis > Ichthyophis bannanicus. Next base: position 1,735,142,900 of record CM066032.1, read on the forward strand.
TGTGTCAAATCACACACGCAAATTGGGTTCGTTGAAACAAAACTGTTGCTGCATGGAAAACAGCAATCCTCTTCGAAAGACTTGGCTACTGCAAAGCACTTGTGATGAAGTGTCTATGCTGCTGGTTGCCGTCTCAAAGTAACTCGCAAGGGTACATCAGGGTGCTGCTCTGCTGTCCACCGCTCTGGTTCAGGATCGGCGGCGGGCTTGACTCTGCTGTGGTGGATCCAGGCGTCGATCTCGGCTACCTTTACTGCAGTTGGGGTAGACAGGATGACGGTGTACGGTCCCTTCCAATGGGGTTCCAACGGTATTTTCTTCCAATCTTTGATCCACACCGAAGTTCCAGGCTGGTAGGGATGCAAGGGTTCCGTCAAGTTGATAGGCAACTGGTCTTGGATCCACGTATGGAGAGTCTGCAGAACAAAACTAAGAGCTAGGAGTTCTTGTCTGGTTACTTCAGAACCAATCTGGGCTAAACTTCCTTTGATTCCCTGCACTATTGGTGGGGGTTTACCATACAAAACTTCAAAAGGGGAAAATCCTGTTGACTTTACAGGGGCTGAGCGTATTCTGAGTAAAGCTATGGGGAGCACTTGGGGCCATTTCAAGTGTGTCTCCTGACAAAGCTTAGACATTTGGGCTTTCAATGTACTATTCATTCGCTCAACTTTCCCTGAACTCTGGGGTCTGTATGCAGTGTGGAGCTTCCACTGTATCTGCAAAGCTTTTGCTAACTGCTGAGTAACTTGAGAGACAAATGAGGGTCCATTGTCTGACCCTATTACTGCTGGGATTCCAAATCTGGGGACAATCTCTCTCATTAAGGCTTTGGTAACTTCTCGGGCTTTCTCAGTTCTGGTTGGGAATGCTTCTACCCACCCAGAGAAAGTACAAACTAATACTAGTAGGTAATGGTATCCATTAGCTTTTGGCATTTCGGTGAAATCAACTTGGAGGTTGTGCATGGGGGTCACACCTCTTGACTGAACTCGGGGTGCTGTAATAAGGCCTTGCTTGGCATTATTCTTGGCACAGATTTGACATTGTCGTGCGACTGAGGCTGATATGGTTGTCATCAGAGGAATGTAGAAATGTGGTCTGAGTGCTTTCTCCATAGCACTCTTTCCATAGTGGGTGGCTTCATGAAAAGCTTTGACAAAGGATGGTCCTAACAGTTCAGGAATTACTATTCTTCCCGGAGGTTGACTGCCTTCTTCTGGCGGCAGCTCAATCCATCCGTCTTTCAATACTCCATTTTCTTTGTCACAATAGTATTCTAATTCTTTGGTGGTATATCGTGGGGTCCATAGATTCAAAGGTACTGGAAACAATGCTGCTTGCATTGGTATAGCTTGTGGGGCAATCTGTCCTGTCATAGCTGCTTGTCGTGCTGAGGCATCTGCAAATCTATTTCCTCGAGCAACTTCTCCTTTTCCTGCTTGATGTCCTCTACAATGCATGACAGCTACACGTGTTGGGGCCCAGACTGCATCAAGTAACATCAATATCTCGGGACCATATTTGACTGATTTTCCTCCGGATGTGATGAGTCCTCTTTCTTTGTAGAGAGCTCCATGGGCATGCAAGGTAGTGAAAGCATATTTGGAATCTGTATATACATTTAGCACAAGTTTTTCTCCTAATAACAAAGCTCTGGTGAGTGCTATCAATTCGGCTTTCTGGGCTGATGTGCCTGAGGCTAGGGCTGATGATTCAACTACTTCGTGTTGAGTGACGACTGCATATCCGGCACAGCGTCGTCCGTCAAGGATGAGACTGCTCCCATCAACATAATAGATCTGGTCGGGATTGTCTATGGGCACATCTGTTAAGTCAGGTCGACTGGAGAACACAGTTTCCATGACTTCGATACAGTCATGTTCTGGGAGTTCTTCACTGATGGGTATCAAGGTAGCTGGATTCAAGGCATGACTCACTTCAAGTTGTATCTGTGGGTTTTCACATAACATGCTCTGGTACTTCAACATTCGGGAATTGGTGAGCCAATAATTTGCTTTCTGTTCCATAAGGGCAAGGACTGCATGTGGCACGGTGACTCGTATGTTCTGTCCTAGTGTGAGTTTGTCTGCTTCACTCACCAGTAGCGCTGTAGCTGCAACTGCTCTCAAGCAGGGTGGCCATCCTTTGGCCACAGGGTCCAATTGTTTCGATAGATAGGCTACAGGTCGTTCCCAATTTCCTAATTTCTGAGTCAACATGCCTAGGGCATTTCCCTGTGCTTCATGTACAAACAAGTGGAAGGGTTTGTGGACATCTGGTAGTCCAAGTGCTGGTGACGACATCAATTCTTCTTTTAACTTCTGGAAGGCTGTATCCTGCTCAAGTCCCCACTCCAGTGGTGACTTCTCTTCTCCTTTTGTGGCTTCATACAGTGGTTTGGCAATTTGGGCAAAGTTGGGTATCCAGATTCGGCAATATCCTGCTGCTCCCAGAAAGGCTCTGACTTGCTTTCTGGTTGTTGGAGTTGGAATTCTGCATACGGCTTCTTTTCTTTCTCTGCCTAATCTTCTACTTCCTTGGGTAATACGAAAACCCAAGTATTTCACTTCTGTTTGGCATAGTTGTGCTTTGGCTCTGGAAACTTTATATCCAGCTTCATTTAGTAACTGCAAGAGATCTTGGGTGGCTAATATACATTCTTTTTCTGATACGGCAGCTATCAACAGATCATCCACGTACTGGAGAAGTACTCTCTTCCCCGGGGCTACTGGATAGCTTGAAAGATCTTGATTTAGTGCAGCACTAAAGATGGTAGGTGAATTCTTGAATCCTTGGGGTAATCTTGTCCAGGTGAGTTGGCCCCCTCTTCCAGAGATGGGGTCCTGCCATTCAAATGCAAACAATATTTGGCTTACAGGGGCTAATCTTATGCAAAAGAATGCATCTTTTAAATCCAGTACAGTGAAATGGGTAGCTTCAGCAGGTATCAGTCCTAGAAGAGTGTAAGGATTGGGCACAACTGGATGTATAGTTTCAACTGCATCATTTACTCTTCTCAAATCTTGCACTGGGCGATAATCATCTGTCTCAGGTTTCTTCACTGGCAAAAGTGGGGTGTTCCATGGGGATTGACATACTTTCAGTAGGCCATACTCAAGCAATCTCTGTAGGTGGCGATGAATGCCTTCAATTGCGGCTCTTGGGAGAGGGTACTGTTTGACGTGCACTGGCGTAGCACTAGGCTTAAGGGTTACAATCACTGGTGCTATATGTTTGGCTAGGCCTGGGGGACTGCCTTCTGCCCATACTTCAAGTGGTGCATGAATGTTCTTTAAAGTTTGTTCAAAATAGGTATCTTGAATCGAATCATCAATGTAGTATCTCCACTCTTCTTCTCGGGGTACTGTCAGCAGCATTACTCCTGGTGGTTTGGGTTGAGAATTCACTGTCATTTGCATTTCTCCTTGTTCGGAGAAAGATATCTGTGCTTGAAGCTTGGCTAGCATATCTCGTCCCAGTAGGGGTACTGGACATTCGGGCATGTAAAGGAATTGATGAGTTACTTGCTGTCCTCCTAGACTGCATATTCGGTTTTGTAGAAAAGACTTTGTGGCTTTGGCACCAGTTGCTCCTATAATGGTGACTGCTTTCTTGGTGAATGGGGCTATCTTTTTGTCTATTACTGAATGTTCTGCTCCAGTATCAACCATAAAGTTCATAAATTGGTCTCCTATTTGTATTTCGACCATAGGCTCCTGGAGACCTAAAGCAAACTTGGAGCCCGGTCTGTCCTAATCCACGTCATCCTCATCATGGGCCTGTGTGGCCAATGCTTGGATGGCTCCTCCTCCCCTCTCTCGCTGGAATTGTTCTCGATTGGCTCCTCCTCGGCCTCGGGGACGGCCTCGTCTTTCTTCTCGCCACTGATGATCGTATTCGTCATCTTGCTGGGCGTCTTCGAGTTGCGGGCATGTATCTCTCCAATGTCCTTCCTCTTTGCAATAGGCGCATTGGTTCACGCCTAGTCTCTGGGTCCGGCCTCCGCCTTGACCCCGCCCTCTTCCTCTGCTCCTTCGATTAGGGACACCTCCCCTTTTCTTTTCAACTATGGCCGCAGCCAAAAAATCAGCTTTCTTCTTCATCTTTCTATCACATTCTCTCTGTCTTTCAGTATCACGATTCACATACACTTTATGAGCGACTTCCAATAACTGTGTTGCATTCATGCCCGCAAACCCTTCTAATTTCTGTAATTTACGTCTTATGTCTGGTTGAGACTGGTTTACAAAAGCAGAATTCACCATGCATAAACTTCCTGGTGCCTCGGGATCATAGGGAGTATACATTCTGTAAGCTTCAGTTAATCTTTCATAATAATCTGCTGGGCTCTCATCTATTCCTTGGATAACTCCTGCTACTTTGGAAAGGTTCATAGCTTTTTGGCCTCCTCTTCTCAGGCCTTGTAAAAAGCCTTGGCGAAAACGGGCTAGGGCGGTGGATCCTTCATCTGTATTTGGATCCCATTGGGGGTCTTCATTCGGGAATTCTCTCTGAGCTGCTTCTCTACGATCTATTATATTCTGCCCCTGCGCTGGAGCTGCAGGGTTTTCTGCCATCCATTCGATAGCTGCTTTTCTAATTCTCGCTCGTTCCTCTGTGGTAAATAGGGTGGTCAGGAGCTGACGGCAATCTGGCCAAGTGGGTTGGTGAGTTTCCATAATACTAGTTACTAATTCTGTCAGCTCCTGGGGCTTGCTAGTATAGGAGGCATAATGCGACCTCCAATTTAATAAATCAGTTGTAGAGAAGGGAATATACACATAAGTTAGGGGTCCCGCTACCACTTCATCATTATCATTCTTTACGGGCACCCCCGGGACTTGCCTTAAGGGAAACAGTTTGGCTGTCGTCCCAGGCGTCATTTGGGTCTGGGATCTAAGGGCTATTGTCGTTGTCTTTGCAGGAGTCGCTTTCTTTTTCTCAACTGGTTTTGCTTTGGGTTTCTCTTTCACTGGCTTGCTAGTGCTAGCGCTGGCTTTCTCAATTATTTGTACACTGTCCTCTTCTTCTTCTTCTGGGGAATTCCCCCCTTCTTCTTCTAGCTCCGCTTCTGGCTCACTTTTTACATCCTCCTCTTCTCTTCCCGCTAATTCTTTCTCTTCCTCTCCTCCAGGAGGAGGGGGGTCAGGGGTTGGGTCTCACCTCGGCTCTGGCAGTCTCTGGGGTTCTGGGGCAGGACGCCGCCGAGCTATTCTTACTGGACCTGGGGTTCGGGGCTGCCTGAGGACTACTTCTGGGGAATCGGGATCTGCCAAGATGGGTTTCTTCTTGGCTTTCTTATCCTGCTCTTTCATTCTAGGCTGTTCCTTTTTCTGTCTAGAATCTGTTTTAGCTAACATTATTCTGCACTGTTCCTCATAACAGCGCTGCGCCCAGGAGGGCGGATCTTCACAAATACTTAACCAGGAATCTATATAGGGGTACTGATCGGGGTGCGCTACCCGCACTCTACGATGTATTGACTGGATAATCTCTACGGTGAACGTTCCCTCTCGGGGCCAGATGGGGTCTAGATCGGGCCACTCCCTAGTACACAAAATCTGCAAACGGGCTGCTGTCATTTTAATACCATAATCTCCTGAATATCCCTCTTTAAAATGTGCGATCATACATTCTAATGGAGTGTTCCTAGTAGACTCTGCCCCTCCCATTTCGATGTGTGCGCGCAACAACAGACAGAAGGGAAAAGGTGGGCGGACCGTGGGTAAGGGGTCCTCACGGCCCTGGAAACGTATAGGGAATACAGATAACAAGACAAGACGACAATCGCTTCCCCCTTTTCGCGACCTGAACGCGGTCGCCCGGTCAGGAAATGCGCTAATCAGGGGTCCGCCTTCACTTGGTCCGTGCTGCCAGACCTCTCATTCACACTTCGTTCACACAATCATGCTAGCAACGTATTCCCAGAATGCATTCGTTTCTATCTGTTCTGACTAGTCTTTTTCCCAAATTACAAAAAGGATGAGGGTTTCACCTAGCGAATTCCCATGCCAGGCTACTCGGCTCTTCCTTGAGAGGTGATCAAGCTCTCTTACCAATTCCCAATATCTCGAGATTACAAATTCCAAGTTCCAATGGCAGTACTGCTCTTTCTATTTCTGTCTAGACCCAAAATCAAAACTATACTCACCGGATCCGGTCCTCAAACTTCCCAAGCAGGCGCATGAGTTGGACCTCGGACTCCCCTCACTCGGGTTCGAGGCGTTGACTCCAGCCGGGCTCGTCACCCGCCGAGGTCCGACCAGCTCCCTCCGATACAAGGGACCGGTGGCGCCAGGGAGCGGCCCTCGTCGGAAGGGCGCGATCCCGGCAGGACCAAGCCTATAGAGGCGGAAAGTCGTGGTATATTGCCCTATATACACTTTGATTCCACAACTTCCCGGCCAACGCACCAAGGAATATGTAGCAGCAAAGCGCAGACAAACCAATGATACCAGGAGTCTGTTCAGAAGGTCCAAATCATTTATTTGTGCACAAGTCTCAAGCAAGGCAATTTCAAAATGGCTGAGCAAAGTTTTCAAGCATTACAACAACTTTTATAGACTTCTGTTCCATTCTAGGTATAGAAAAACATTTCATTGGTCCCGGTACGCTCCCGTACCTCCCGTAGCCCTTCTATTGGTCCCGGTACTGATAAGTTTCTCCAATTATGTTCCTTCTGTGGGCTTCTGTGGGCATGACACCTGCCTGCCCCCCTTCTAGTCCCAATTACAATGGTCAGTTCATCAACTTGTTACTTTCACACTTTCAAGGCTATGGGACCATTTGTGCGTGCAGAAGAGCAAGGTTCTGTAACTCATCTGTCAGCACTCCTCAATATTTCTCTGCAAATGTACTCTTTCTTATCAGTAACTTTAAAACACATCTTTTCTGTATTTTTCCATTTCTTAATTCTGCAATTCTGCTTATCTAAGCTAATTCAATATTTCTACTGAGTTCTTTCTTACAATAGCAGCATATTGGGGGATGTGCAATCCTATATGCCTCTCCACAGGCCTCATTTACAGGTCAAGCTAGCCATGCTGGCCTGCCTATGTCAGACACCGTGGGTCACAGGCCTGCACCTACCACACTACAATCCCTTCCCTCAGCCTTAGAATTCCTCTATGCTTGTCCCATAATTTCTTGACTTCTGATACATTCCTCATCTTCAACACCTCTGCTGGGATATTCACCTCTCACATGAATTAAAAAATAAAGATTTTGCATGTAGTTCAGACCCATGTATCTGGACATATTCCTCTCATTCTCAAAAACTGGAAGAAAGGTAAACTATTTTTCAAAGGCTCTAGGTGAAAACTTGTATAGTATAAAAACAAATTATTTTCTATGTTTAACCCCCCCTCAAAAAATAGTAATATAGTGATGGCAGATTAAGACCATCATGATCCGTCTAATCTGCCCAGTAAGGTGCCAGAATTGTAGAATTGCATATGCCACTCCAGGCAGATTACCCTTCTCCATTTAGAAGTTATTTACGTTTGTTTTGATTTCATCCTCTTGCTATGTAGTGATCCTCTGTGTCTGTCCCATGCCTTTTTGAATTCTGTCACTGTTTTTGTTCCCACCACCTCTTTGGGGAGGGCATTCCAAGCATGCACCACCCTTTCTGTGAAAAAGTATTTCCAGATGTTGCCTTTAAGTTTACTGCCTTGCAGCTTTCATCATATGCTCTCTAGTTTTACAGCTTTCCCTTCTTTGAAAAATGTTTGTTCATTAATACCATTTAAGTATTTAAATGTCTATATTATATCCCTCCTGTCCCTCCTCACCTCTATGTGGTATACATATTTAGGTCTTCGTTTTTTCCTTCTGGCGCAGGCCCCAAATCATCTTGGTAGCCTTCCTCTGAATCATTTCAAGTCTTTTTATATCCTTTATAAGGTATAGTCTGCAAAACTGAACACAATACTTTGAGGCCTCACCAACGACTTGTACAGGGATACTAATACCTCCCCTTTCCTGCTGATTATTCCTCTCTGTATGCAGCCTAACTTCCTTCTGGCTTTGGCCACCGCCTTGTCACACTGTTTTGCTACCTTGAGATCCTCAGATACTATAACTTCACTAGTAAGACTGGAGGCCTCTTTATTAACCAGCAGATCCATAAAAGATATTTCATTTCTCTCTAAATGTAAAACAAATGTCTTCACTACATAAAATGATCCACTTGTGACAATCAAACAAAATGTTTTCTTCACTCAGCCAAAACATGAATATATCATCAATATAATCAGGTTTTAATATGTGTCAAAAAAGGAGAATATTGTATCCATTTGTGTACAGATTCCACTAAGAAAAGATTAGCTAGAGGAGGAGCCATACTGACTCCTATGGCAGCAGTACAAAGTTCAGGTACTGATGTGGAAGCCAGTAGCTAATCTTTTTATGGTGGGATTTGTTCAAGATCATCAAGTATAGGATGGGACATACTTTTCCTATTTTCTTTGGAATCAAGAAATAATTTGTGTAAAAACATCGTCTTCGGGAAAAAGCAGGAAATCAGCCCTCACATATGGTTGACGTCAGTAACAGAGTCCACGTGGTAGCTTCTCCCCAGCTTTCACAGAAAGCTTTAGGAGATGCACCACACATGTCTGGTCCCCTTCCTGCCCAAGGGTTGCATCTTTCCTCAGACTCCTTTTTTTCTGCAGTGCCAACTGGACATGTGTCTATTTTCCCCAGAAAGTGTTAGATTTTTTCTTGACTTTTTCTTTCTCCAGTTCTGTTTCCCGCCCCCGAGCTTGCTTGGCTCGGCATTGTGTCTCGGGTCTGTTCTTTTTTCTTTTTTTTTTTGAGAGTTTCTTCACTGGCTTTGCTCCCTTTTTCCCTGGCTGGGCCTGAGGCTTTCGACCTTGTGGAGGCCTCTTCCCCACCATGGCCTCTGCCATTGACTTTAAGCACTGTAACCAATGCAACCACACCATGCTGCGTGCTGACCCATGTGATTGCTGCCTCCGATACCTCGGGCCGGACTATGACTCCTTGGACTGTGGTCTCTGCAAGAAGGAGCGGGAGCAGCTGACCAAAATACCCCGATGGGAATCGTCGGCATCCGGCGACTGGCCTTGCACCCCTGAGATCATCCTGGTCGAGGATTCCCCCTCGACAGCACTGGTGTCTGTGCCCATGCCGAAAGCTGCAGAGCCATCTGACCTCGAGAACAGGATGGCGGTCTTGGAGCACAGTTTGTCTGCCTTCATGGCCCAGCAGCAGGCTCTGATGCCTGGCTCTACTGGGTCATCACTCCCAACTACTGGGCCCTCGACCTTGAGGAAGTCTCCAGACGTTGAGACAATCCTTGAGCACCACCAGCCTCGAGAGGTTCCACGACACTGATCCCTATCCTTGTCCTCGGGACCGAGGTCAAACCCGATGAGTGCCCGTGACTTCAGCCGCAGGGCCTCCGGGGGACAGGAGCTATCGGGCTTGGTGCCTGACTCCGGAGTCCAAACCTCCCTTGACACGTCCACCGACTACGAGTCAGACTGTAAGACAGAGGATGACAAATTCCCGGATATCCATCGTCACAGGGATGTGCCTTCCGACCTGTCTCTCACGAGATCCGGCGTTGGTCTCCGCCCAAGGAGACAGCTTTCCTCGACTTCGTGAGGGACATGGCTAAGGCACTGACTTTCGAGACAATCAGAGGACCACCCTCGGACCGAGGAACTCGAGATACTTCAGTATGAGGCCCCTCCGAAGGAGGCACTCACAGTGCCTGTTCCCCCGATCCTGGAATGGCTGCTCCTCCACATGTGGGAGACCCCCGCGTTGGTGCCCATAGTGAGAAAATGGCTGGATTCGATGAATCCTGGCTCCCAAAAAACATAGCTGCCACACAACTTATTGGTGGTGGTGCTGGCAATGCATCACCTTAAGAGCCAGAAAGCACAAGCTTCAGTGCCCCCCGGTAGAGAGGCCCATGCCTTGGATGCCCTGGGCAGGAAGTGCTTCCGAGGCTCAATGCTCATCGGCCGATTCTAGGCATACCATCTGTACAAGGGCATGCACTTGAGGGGCCTGGTGAAGGAACTCACTGGGTTCTCAGCTGGCCTCTCTGAGGAACCCCTCCAGCTTTTCTGGACCCTGGCCTCGGGGCTCCAGGGTGTATGTCTTGGGCAGCCTATGATGGCTTCAAGTTGGCAGCTAGAGTAGCTGCGGCGGGCATTGGTGCCCGATGCAAGGCTTGGCTATAGTCCTCTGACTTGGAGCAATGGGTTCAAAACAAGCTGCCCAACATCCCTTGCTGGAGAGAGAATCTCTTTGGCAAACCAATAACTGATAAGGCTGCAGAGTTGGAATCTAAATTCGTGACGAAGGCCAGGCTCTCCAAGAAGACTGCTGACCCTTCTCGACGGAAAACTTTGGGTAAAAAGTCCTTCTACCCGAAGAAGAGGAAGGCTTATGGAAACTACCCTCAGTACCAGGCCTTCCCAGCTCCCCAAAAAGGGGCAACAGGCCAAGGGACAAGGCCATGGCCCCCAAAAGCCTAAGACTCCCAAACCTCAGGTACTGGATCTGGCCCAGCCTGGCAGGGGTTTTTGACTCCTTGGGCATAGACTTTGTTCCCCCAGGAGGCCCAGCACAGCAGCCCACAGAGGGATGTCTGGTTCTCTATGCCCACCAGTGGCCATCCATCATCAGACTCCTGGTTATTTCAGGTGGTGAAGGAGGTTACCTCCTCCACCTGACATGGTGCCCTCTTCATTCTTTCTGGGAGAGTCCCCCAGGACTCCACTCCACCAGACCTTACTACTGCACAAGCTCGCAGGCCTTCTCGAGGATAGGGCAGTAGAACCAGTTCCCGAATACCTCAGGGGCAAGGGGTTCTACTCCCTGTAATTCCTCGTACCCAAGGCGACCGGAGGCTTCCGGCCCATTCTGGAACTAAGGCATCTAAACAGGTTCATTGTGCGGGAGAAGTTCAAACTTCTCTCCCTTAGAACACTGCTGCCATACCTGCAGCCAAAAGACTGGCTCTGCTTCTTGTACACTCATATCCTCATCCTTCCCAACCTCAGAAAATGCCTCAGGTTCATGGTAGGGAGGTGGCTACTACCAATACAGGGTGCTACCCTTTGGTCTGGCCTCCACGCTGAGGGTATTCACCAAGTGCCTGATGGTAGTCGTGGCCTACCTTCGTCTCCAGACGGCCTTTGTTTTCCCTTACCTGGATGATTGGCTGATAAGAGACCGCACAGCTGCAGAGCTGCAACACATAACGGTGTGTACCATTTTTGTCCTGCAGCACTTGGGATTCATGATTTTTTTTTTTTTAGTGCCATCAAGTCAGTATTGACTCATAGCAACCCAGCTACCTCTGGGTTTTCTTGGCAATGTATCACCGGAAGTAGATTGCCAGCCTTTTCTTCCGAGGCAATGGAGGGTAAACTGACTTGCCCAAAGTCACAAGGAGTGCCAGTGGGAATCAAACCCTTGATCTTCTGGGTACTAGACAGTTCCTCTAACCACTAGGCTACTCCTCCACACTGGGATTCATGATAAACCACCCAAAGTCCCATCTCCTCCCAAGACAGAATTTGTAGTTCATAGAGGCAAGGCTGGGCACCGTTCAGGCAAAAGCCTTTCTCCCTCGGGACAGGGCTGATCGCCTCAGGGCGTTGGCCATTTCCATGCAGCGCCGACACTCTGTGTCCACCAGCCTTCTGCTCCATCTGCTGGGTTACATAGCGTCCACAGTTCATGTCACTCTGGACACCCATCTTAAGGGCATAAGCTATGCCATACTAGGTCAGACCAAGGTCCATCAAGTCTAGTATCCCGTTTCCAACAGTGGCCAATCTAGATCACAAGTACCTAGCAGTGTCCCCAAAAGATACTGGTTTTACAATGCTTGTATTGGGGCAAGCAGTGGATATTCTGGGTCCACTTTAGTTTATGGACCTTTCCTCCAGGTACTTGTCCAAACCTTTTTTAAACCCGGTTACACTAACAGCTTTTACTACAACCTCCAGTAGCAAATTCCAGAGTTTGATTACGTTGAGTGAAAAAATATTTTCTCTTATCACTCTTAAATAGGTCACCCTGAAGCTTCTTTGCGTGCCCCTGTAATCTTCTGATCTTGTAATCTTCTAGTCTAGTCTCCTCTTGGTCCTGGGTTCATTTCACAGAGACAGTAAAGTAAGCATCACAAATAAGATAACCAAACAGGTGTGGCTTGGGTACAGGTCTTTATGTAGAAATGGGCTTATTACATAGGTACAGAACAAAGGTAGGAGATTGTTAGAAAGCTGCTTCAGTTTACTTCAATGAATCTGTGTGTGAGAGAGAGAGAGGCAAGCACATGTGGGTCAGAGCCTCATAGTAAGAAGAATAGGGAGAGAGAGAGAGAGAAGTGGGGGAGGGGTGAAGAGAAGTGATGGTCAGAGCCTCATGGCAAGGTGTGTCCGATGAATAGAGGAAGAGAGAGCCCAGAGAGAGAGAGAGGGGGGAGGGGTGAAGAGAATCGATTATCAGAGCCTCCTGTCCTTCATGTCCGATGAATAGAGGAAGAGAGAGAGCAAGAGGAAGTGTTTCTGTCCTTTATAGTGAATTTTCTCTAGCAACTCCCTTTGAGGTCTGCTATTGTTTCTAGCAACTCCCTTTCAGGTCTGCCATTCTTGATTTAGCAGGGAGGGGCTGCAGACCATTCTCAACAGGCTTGGAGACTTACATCAACAGGGGGTCAGAGTTAATCTCATTTTGTAAACTGCCCTATTACCTTTGGAGACTGAAATCACCAGAGTAACAAAGCTGCTTGAAATCCAAGGTCTGGGGAGCAGCCATGACATCTGAGTCATGCTGATGTATGCTGACATCTCCCACAACTTTTTTATTTTTATTTATTATTTCTGCCTGGAAATGGTGGAAGCAAACCTGTGGTACCTGTCCCAGCTGCCATTACATGATAGTAAAAACTATCAATATATAACCCCAAACTGGGCAGAAAAAATGATAAACAAAAAACAAACAATAAAACAAAGAGCAAAAAAACAACAAAACAACAAAAATTGGGCATAAAATACAGACCACAGCTCAACACCAGCCATAGAGAAGCTTGCCCGAACTGGAGGAAAAAGACCTCAGCAACCCCACTTTAAGGCTCAGGGGCTCACATCAACAATGCATATTAATACAATTGAGAAGACTCATAGTACATCAACGGTCAAAAAACCTCCAACCAGCCAGGGCAAAAGCAAACTTCAGCTGCACCAGCCTGTTTTGTTGTTTTTTGTTGTTTTTGCTCTTTGTTTTGTTTGTTTGTTTTTTGTTTATCATTTTTTCTGCCCAGTTTGGGGTTATATATTGATAGTTTTTGGTTTTCTGGCTCCTTGAGGGGATTTTTGTGAGAATTACATGATAGTAGGCAGCATGTCTAATACCTCCTGTATTAAATACCTTGCTATGTCTAGCAGGTCCCCTGTCCTGCACAGTACTGTCTCTAGTGTTCTAGAGATAAACAAGTCCCCTTATGAGTCCAAACCTCGTGTCTTAGGTAGGGCAGCCACTACTGGGGGGGGGGGGGGGGGACCCAATATGCTACCTCCGTGCCCGTCTTAGAGAGAGTGAACAGTGCATAAGGGCTGCAGGAATTTTTGAGGAGGTTAAATCCAAAAGGTACCCGGATGCTGTGAGTGAGGATAGGAAGCAATACTAGACTGCAGCTGACTCTGGTATTCAGTGTAATAGGAAAGGTCAAATTAGCCAAATTAGCAGGCCAAATTAGCCTGGATGTAGGGGTGGATGCTGGAGAAGTTCAGTGTAACTACCTTAAAATGTTGTTGTTGTTCTATAGAACATGCGCTGCAAGGAAATGTACATTTGTTTCATCTTACAGCACAGGAAAATTACGATAATGCATAGCAATATTTGTACAGCAGTTAAAATAATAATAGGGTGAATAAAAACATTAAAGACGTGATCAGCAGTAGGTGAGTAACCAAATAACAATTCCCACACAGACACATGAGCATCTTGTAGCAAGTGTCCAACAATTTGTTGAATGTGTCCATTCTCATAAGCGATGGTGTGATTCACTTCAGTGGATGTTGTTTTAAGGTGATCAGTATAGGCATGGAGTTCTGTAAAGTTGAGCAGTTTATGTAGTGTCTCTTCTCCCATGCCAAGTGGTAAGGGATGCACAGCATATGAGATAAAGTCTGGAATGTCCATAGAGTCATTGGTAACCAGCGGTGTGGAATAAGTTGTCCCATTAATGGTGAGGGAGACCAGTGGTGTATGACTGCACCAGGTATTGTTTGGTAAATAGTTTGAACTGTACAACAAAGTGTTCTTGGGAAGGCGAATGTCATGCATTCTGGGAGCAATCGAAAAAGAAACATTCTGGGGAAAGAACAGATGAAAACAAAAGTGTCCAGCTCCAAGGTAATACAAACTGTGTGAGGTAGTCAGGGAATATGAGAGCTTAACAGTCAGGGAGCAAGAGGAGGAATTGTTCCAGCAGGAGTTGTCAGCCTCTTTAAACTGGTGAGGTTGACACTTGAACTGAAATGTAGTCTGCTCACACAAACTGGGGTCCATCGGCTTGAATGAAGTCCAGGTGTCGTCCAGTGGCTGCACCCATGTGAGATGGTCCACAGGATACATAAGCATATTATCAAACTGCACCCCAATATTAACAATAGGATAAAGGTATCTACAACTACATTGGACAGTTTAGAGGAAGCTTCATTAATAATATGTTGTGAGGTAAAACCATCAGCAGCATGCTGAGCAGTGGATCCCATTTTATTACAGAGCACCTCTATATCAATTATATTAAGGGCACCCAGTGCAATCCCTGTGCCACCTAAAATTGTATCAATTAATTCACGCTTGTGTCGAAATTGCTTGGCTCGGGGTGTTACTGACTGCATATCAAACCAAGTATTGAGCATTTGTATGTGGTTGGCAACAAACTGAGAGCAATTTGGATATTTGTGATTAACTAGAAACAATTTGGGAAATAGATGCCAAGTAAGAAAATGGTATTCTACATCATATAAAACATCGTGCGGTGCATCATATTTAATCTGAAAGGGATGTCCTTCCTGAAATGGGTGGATATCAGACAGGTAGAGTACAGGAGGAGCAGAAGTGGTGGGAGGGGTGGGATGAGGAGTGGTAGGTAAACAAGATACATCCAAAAGGAATGAAGTCTCAGTGATGTGCTGTTGATCACTCACAACCCATGTATAAGTTATTTTCCAGGTACCTCTGTCCTGACAGGAAATATTGTACAAAATCAAAGCAGGAGGACCTAGAAAGTAACGTTCTGGGTGTGCCCTCAATTCTTGTGTCCTTTCTAGAGAAGTGGAAACTGGCGGCTCCCACTGTACTTGAGTGATGTTTAATGAATAGAACACTGGCTTGTCTTGTACCGAACAGAAACTCAGGATGACCAGATCCTTTCCTTCCGGGAAAGGTGGGGGTATTTCTTGGTAGCGATACACTCCACCTGTGGAGTTAGCCCAGCCAATTGTGCATATTCGGTTGATAGTTCCTGTAATGAGACTTGAGTAGAAGAGAGCAGATACAAGAACAACAGGAAACCGAGACATAATAAAAGCAAACTTGTTTCCACTCTACTAGGGAGTAAACTAATGGTCCCCACTTATACTATGTAACAACAAAACAAAAAAAAATTAATAATAATTTCTACTACTTATTTACATAACTATTCAACACATGTACAGCAGGAGTAATTAGTTACCGTCCTCAAGCGACTTTTGTTCAGAAAGCAGCTGTCCGTGCTATCTTCAGAAAGCAGCTGTCCGTGCTGTCTTCAGGTGGTATCTGAAAACAAAGACTGATAAAACACGTATTACCCATATGGTTTTAACTGGGTGATGTGTTTCCAGTACTGCTGGTTGTCAGGCATTAGGATCTGGTATAGGCTTGGGCCTAAGGTATCAGTAACTAAGTACGGTCCCTCCCACTGTGCAGTTCCAAAGGGGAGGTTTGGTCTAGGTCTCATCTCTGCAAGACACTAGTGACAGGGCTTCCTTCATGTATTCATGAAATATTGATGGTGAATCCTTATATCCCTGTGGAAGCACAGTCCATGCATATTGTTTAAGCACAGTCCATGCACATTTGGGGTTCAGTTTAGAGATCATTTCAGGGTATGAGGCTACCACGGGCACTACAGATTTTGAAACTTGATTCAGGGCACGGACGTCCATAGTGAGCCTGAAGAAACCCCCCGGTTTAACTATCGGCCAGGCTGGTTTATTACATGTGGAAGAAATAGGTCTAATCAGACCCCTCTCCTCCAGTATCTTCACAATTTTAGTCACTGGTTCTATAGCCTGATGAGGTACTGGGTATTGTTTCTGTGGTGGAGGGTCCTCGCCTTCCAACAGTATTTCTGTGTGCATTTTCCCACCATCTAACTTGTCTTGAGCCCAGACTGGAATATCAGCCACCTCTGAAGGAATTACACACAGATCATACTGCTGAGCTGCCTTGGTGCACTGAGTTGCTAACTGCATGGGAATGACTACATGCACTAAAGTTTTAGAAGCACTTGAAGTTCCTGAATACTGCCACAATTTAAGATTAGCCATATCCACCACCAAATTTAACTGGTTGAGAACATCATTTCCAATTATTTCTTTTGGTGTGTTCACTATAGTGGAGGCAGTGGTTTCTAACATTTCCTTGTTTTGTTCATTGTGCACAGGGATACCCCATTTAACTCGGATAGCCACACATTTGGAAGCTGTGTCATTAATTCCTTGAATTTCATAAATTTCCATATTATTCTGATCTGCAGTGGCAGAAGCTCTGTTAGTAAAACTAATTCCAGCCCCTGTGTCAATCAAAGCTAGTTTATCCTGACCCCCTATTGTACTGATAACATTGGGGCGTGTACAAGAGTCCAGTATCAAGGGTGTTACAAGCCTTAAATTGTGTCCTGGGCCTTTATCCATTTCATCATACAGAGGCTCTGGAATTGAGTCCTCTGCTGAGATAAAGGAGGCAGGCTGGTCTATGAAGGCTTGAGACATTTTGATAACTGAACCCAGAAGGTCAGGACACCCTTATGCACTAGCCTTGTGTTTGTCCTGAGCTGCTTGTAAATCCTGTTTTAATTTATCTATTTCTATCTGCAGTATATGTTTGTCTTGTTCCCATTTAGTTTTCTCCTTTTCTAGCCCATCTCTCTGTGCTTTGAGCTCCTGAAAAGGAATGTAACCTGAGGAGTTTCTAAAAGTACCTCTGCCATGTGCTCTCCAAGGTGTGTGTCCTCTGTCTGTGTTTCTTGTGTACTGAGAGGATCCCTCGGCTTGCCACTTAGGTGTGTGTCCTCTGTCTGTGTTTCTTATGTACTGAGAGGATTCCTTGGCTTGCCACTTCCGTGCTTCTGATACTGTTATTACCTGCGAGGGCTGGGTCTTCCAAACAGACCCAATTCTGAGCATTAAAGTATCAAAAGGGGTTGCTTCAGGGTCTTCAGAAAATAACAGAAGGTGTTTTGTAATCTCAGGGGATAGCAATTCTAATAAAAATTCCTTATGCATGCTCTACCCATAATCTTCTGCCTTGGGCCAGGACTCCTGCTCATTAAGAACTGCTTTTAAAAAGCAGGCTCTATATGCAAACTGTTCCAGTGTATCATTTGGTAAAGGTGAAATAATTTTAAATACTTGCATTGGGGAACAGTGAAATAGTTTCTCAGTACCCCTTTTAACCAACTGGTATGGGTGAGTGAGAGAGCCAACTCTATAATAGTGTTACCCCAGAGCCAGATGCATAAGTCTATCAAAGTCTGATTGTTTTCTTCTGTATTTCCCTAGACCCCAGTGAATCAGAATATCAGTCGCCCATTTACACCACTGATTTACATTAAGAGGCATAGGACCAATTTTCTCAATTATTCTTTCTATATCTCTATCTTTTAAATTGTCCTGCAGCATTACTTTAACTGGTGCTCTGAGTTCAGTACTGGGTGCCATGTCTAAGTCATCTGAATTATCCTCCTGACACAGATCCTGATTATTGCTCTGTTCTGACTGAGATAAACTGTCAGTCCTAAGTCCAGCTATGCATACTTTAGTATTCTTTTGTCAGTAGCTTGTATGCATTGCTCATAAGGTTTGTCATAGGCATAAGGGGCTGAGGGAGGAGTGGCTGTTGGCTTTTGTCTTACAGAGGCCAATTGATCCTTAACGTGACTCAATTCAAGTTTAAGTGCTTCTAATTGCTCACTAACAGTTATAAAAGAATTTGTGGCTTGTATCACTTGAGTTCTTTGTATAGAGATGCAAATTTGTGCCTCCTCAAGGTCTTTGGTCAATTGGGTACACTGAGAAGTCAGTTCAGAGTTGTCCTTTTTCATGCTAATGAGTCCCCTGCACATGCCTTGGATAAAAAGGCATTTTCTTTTATTTGTTTTCTTTTTGAATTCTTGATCATGGTTTAACATTTGTCTTTGAATATTATACCATGATGACTCAGGGAATTCACCTTCAAAGGGACCCCCTTTCCTCTTACAGTATGAAATTACAATTTCTTTAAGTTCTTTAAAATCAAAGGCTTCCATATTTGATACTGCAGAAAGGCTGTAGTTGGACTATCTCAAATGTGTAACCTTAGAAGGAGGAATGCTCACTTTTCTGAAGAAGTGAGACTTAGAATTATAGTTGGAATGGTATAAATTTTATGGGTGTTCAGTAAAGAGTACTGGCATACGGACCACGCCTTAAAATTATACCTGAATAAAAAGTGCTTATCCCCTTTTTAACAGGGTGGAAGTTTAGGGTGAAGTTATATTAAGAAGGGTGTTAGGAGATTAACAGAATTGTATCAATTGCAGCCAGCTTTAAGCCTGCTCTCACTAAGATAGTTACTGACAGGAGACAGAGAAATAAAAGTTAAAAGGGACAGGAGGTAATAGCTTTATCAGGAAAGATGTATATTGTATTCATTGAGGGACTGTTTACCTGTGTACCACTTCCAAACTAAATCTGAACTATCTCTCTGTCTTTTCTTAGCAGCTCAAATAATATAGCAAGCCTATACATCATAATAAGACAATTGCAAGCCACTCTGTGTGATGTCTTTAAAATTCTAAATGCTTACAGAGCCTTTTTGACAATAAAAATCTCACCTTGTCTAACCCACAAAACACATTTATCACTGGAAGTGTTCACTAAATAGTGTCTAAGTGTCATCCTGTCTGTCAATTGTAAATGGTCACAAGGACTTTTGATTCTGTCTGAAATCTACTTAATGTATTATACAAAATTATTACTTACCCAACTGGAGGTCTGCTGTGAAATCCGAGAGACGAGCCCCCATAAAGTGTAAGATGTAGTCAAGTTACTCTCCTGTAGGTCCTAGGTTCATTTCACTTCACAGAGGCAGTAGGGTTTGTAATAAAACAACCAAACAGGTGTGGCTTGGGGAAAGGTTTTTATGTAGAAATAGGCTTATTACATAGGTATTGAACAGAGGTATATAGTGATTGTTACAGAGCTGTTTGTGTGCATCAATGAATCTGTGTGTGCATGTGCATGTGTGAAGTGTGAGAGAGAGAGAGGCCAGAACATGTGGGTCAGAGCCTCATGGCGAGAGAGAGAGCGGGGGAGGGGTAAAGGGAATTGATTATCAGAGCCTCCTGTCCTTCATGTCCGATGAATGGTGGAAGAGAGAGAGAGAGAGGAAGTGTTTCTGTCCTTTATAGTGAATTGAATCCTCTCCAGCACTTCCCCTTGAGGTCTGCTATTGTTTCTAGCCACTCCCTTTGAGGTCTGCCATTCTTGATTTAGCAAGGAGGGGCTTCAGACAGGCCTTGGAGACTGAAATCACCAGGGGGTCAGAGTTAATCTCATCTTGTAAACTGTCCTATTACCTTTGGAGACTGAAATCACCAGAGTCCACAGCTGCATGGAATCCAGGGTCTGGGGAAAAAGCCATGACTCCTATGTCATGTATGCTGACAGTGGTCTGAATTTCTTTTAGATGTTCTTGCAGGGATTTCATCCACTCATTGGTGAGAATTACGGTCTGGTCCTCTGGAAGAAAAGGACTCAGCATATTTTCCCACCGTTGCATTGGCCTTCCCATTAAGGCTTCATAGGGTGCAAAACCTGTGGATTTACAGACATTAGCTCTGATACACATAAGGACTAAAGGGAGCACCAGATCCCAATTTTTCCCGGTCAGATTAAGCATAGGGCTGAGGTGGGCCTTAATTGTTTGATTCATTCTTTCTACCTGCCCTGCTGCCTGTGGATGGTACGGAATGTGGAGTTGTTCTATGCCTAGAAAATCAAACAATTCCTTGATGAGCTGAGAAACAAATGCAGGACCATTATCGGAATCAATAGTCTTGGGAATGTCCCAGCGTGTAAAAAATTGCATAGTTAGGATTTCTGCAGTGGTTCAAGCAGTTTGATCTGGGACAGGGAATGCTTCTACCCAATGAGAAAAGGAATCAACAGTGAGTAAAAATCTATTTTTCCTAGCAGTCAATGGGAGAGGGCCCACATGATCTATTTGCAATCTCTCAAATGGGCCACGAGCTGGTGCTCTCATTAACTGTCCCCTTCTCTTTTTAGGTTGCCTCCCAAATGAAGCACAGATTACACCGGAGGAAACATGATCCTGTATATCATGTTTCATTTCTGGCCACCATAACAACCTATTGAGGATAGTCTGCATTTCTTCTGCTTTAGGGTGTCCCATAGGACCTGCACCATGAGCCCAATGCATCCATTCTTTACCTCGAGCTCTAGGGATAGCTATAACCAAGCCTTCCTCTCTTTTTGCAAATAGAATGTCTTTCTCTATAGCGAGTGTGAGAAAGGATGTGTGCTGATATAGGTTATCTGGGGCGTCCTGCACAAGCTTCCTCAAATTGGAAAGCTCAGGGTCCTTTGTCTGCAGTGCTACGAAGTAATCTGGTGGTATTATCTGATCATAATCTGTGGCACGTGTAGCAATAGCAACCATGCGTGTCTGCTCATACCAGGGCCATATAAGGCCTACATGGCATGCTTCCTTGGCTAGTGAGTCTGCTAATGTGTTTCCTTTCACTAAAGGGCCTTTCTTCCTATGTGCCTTTACTTTAACTAAATGTACTCTCTGAAACCTCTCACTCAATTCTTGTGCCATAGTCCACAGTGATGAATTTTTCACTGTGGACCCATCTGTAGATTTAAATTTATTTGCCAGCCACCAAGGTAACAGGGCAATGGCACTTTTAAAGACATAATCAGAATCTAAAATGATTTGTATTTCTGGGTGTGAATCCTGATATTGTTGCATACAAGCTACAAAAGCAGCCAGCTCACAGTACTGTGCTGACGCTGACCCACAGGAATACTGTCTCTGCAGTGCCACTTGGTTATTTGGGTCCAATTGTACAATTGCAAAACCTGCTAGTCGCCTGCCTCCTTCACATTGGCTACTACAATTGCAAAACCTGCTAGTCGCCTGCCTCCTTCACATTGGCTACTACCATCAATATATACTGTAGGAAGAAAAGGTGAAATTTTGTCTAGTCCTAGTTCCCTAAAGATCATGTGATTAGGGGCACTGGGTGAGGACTGACAGTCATGAGGTTGCCTCTCCAGCAAGATTCCAGCCACTTGCACGTTAGGTTCTTTCAACAATTCAAACTTTACATTCTGTGCTTGCAACATGAGAGTCCACTGGACTATTCTCTCAGTCCTAATCTTGCTACATGCTAACTTTCCCTCTGCAATGAATTTGAGGGGGGTGTGATGGCTGCATATGTATGTGGTTTGAGCACCAATGATGTATGTAAATTTCTGCATAGCAGCATAGGAAGCCAGTACATGTTTTTCACAGTTTCCATTTTGAGTTCAGGAGAAGTGAGAACTCTGGAGCAGAAGGCAATAGGGCGATCTACTCCTCCTAGGCGTTGTGTTAAAGCTGCACCTATACTGTTCTCTTCAACTACAGGGTACAGGAAAAAATGTTGTGTGTGATCTGGGTGTGCCAGAACAGGAGCAGAAGTCAGAATGTGCTTTAATTTAGTTACAGCCTCTGTATGTTCTTCCTCCCAAACATAACCTTTACTTTTTAGCAGGGAGTAAAGTGGAGCTGCCACTTCAGCATAATTGTGCATGAAGTCACGACAGAAACCAGTGAGCCCTAGAAATGACTGGAGTGATTTCTGATCTGTAGGAAGTGGAAGTTTCTGTATCAGCTCTATCCTCTGAGAATCTACAGATCTACCATCCTGGCCAATAGTAACCCCTAAAAAGGAAACCTGTGATTTGCACAGTTGAGCCTTGGCAGGATTAACTTTAAGACCAGCTTGTAAGAGGGCTTTTAAAACTTCTCTTACATGATTCCAGTGTACAGCTTCATTCTCAGACTGAATCAGAATGACATCTACATACTGAATTATATTATCTCTGCAAGACAATAGTGATAGGGCTTCCTGCATGTATTTATGAAATATTGAGGGGGAATCCTTATATCCCTGTGGAAGCACAGTCCATGCATATTGTTTATTCAGCCACTGAAAGGCTGTTTTGTACTGGCATTCAAGGGCCAGGGGCAGACTCCAAAACCCATTGGATATGTCTAAAACAGAGAATAATTTACATTTGGGATTCAGTTTAGAGATCATTTCAGGGTATGAGGCTACTACGGGCACTACAGATTTTGAAACTTGATTCAGGGCACGGAAGTCCATAGTGAGCCTGAAGGAACCCCCCGGTTTAACTATCGACCAGGCTGGTGAATTGCATGTGGAAGAAATAGGTCTAATCAGACCCCTCTCCTCCAGTATCTTCACAATTTTAGTCACTGGTTCTATAGCCTGATGAGGTACTGGGTATTGTTTCTGTGGTGGAGGATCCTCGCCTTCCAACAGTATTTCTGTGTGCATTTTCCCACAATCTAACTTGTCTTGAGCCCAGACTGGAATATCAGCCACCTATGAGGGAATTACACACAGATCATACTGCTGAGCTGCCTTGGTGCACTGAGTTGCTAACTGCATGGGAATGACTTCATGCACTAAAGTTTTAGAAGCACTTGAAGTTCCTGAATACTGCCACAATTTAAGATTAGCCATATCCACCACCAAATTTAACTGGTTGAGAACATCAATTCCAATTATTTCTTTTGGTGTGTTCACTATAGTGGAGGCAGTGGTTTCCAGCATTTCCTTATTTTGTTCACTGTGCACAGGGATACCCCTTTTAACTGGGATAGCCACACATTTGGAAGCTGTGTCATTAATTCCTTGAATTTCCATATTTTTCTGATCTGCAGTGGGAGAAGTTCTGTTAGTAAAACTAATTCCAGCCCCTGTGTCAATCAAAGCTAGTTTATCCAGACCCCCTACTCTACTGATAACATTGGGGCGTCCACAAGAGTCCAGTATCAAGGATGTTACAAGCCTTAAACTGTATTCTGGGCCTGTGTCTGTTTCATCATCCAGAGGCTCTGGAATTGAGTCCTCTGCTGAGAGAACGGAGGCAGGCTGGGCTATGAAGGCTTGAGACATTTTGACATCTGAACTCAAGAGGTCAGGACATCCCCCTATGCACTAGCCTTGTGTTTGTCCTGAGCTGCTTGTAAATTCTGTTTTAATTTATCTATTTCTATCTGCAGTATGTGTTTGTCTTGTTCCCATTTAGTTTTCTCCTTTTCTAATCCATCTCTCTTGGCTTTGAGCTCTTGAAAGGGGATGTAACCTGAGGAGTTTCTAAAAGTATCTCTGCTTTGTTCTCTCCAAGGTGTCTGTCCCCTGTATCCTTTGTCTGTGTTTTTTGTGTGTTGGGAGGATCCCTCAGCTTGCCACTTCCGTGCTTCTGATACTGTAATGACCTGCGAGGGCTGGGTCTTCCAAACAGACTCAATTCTGAGCATTAAAGTATCAAAAGGGGTTGCTTTAGGGTCTTCAGAAAATAACAGAAGGTGTTTTGTAATCTCAGGGGATAGCAATTCTAATAAAAATGCCTTATGCATGCTCTCCCCATAATCTTCTGCATTGGGCCAGGACTCCTGCTCATTAAGAACTGCTTTTAAAATCCAGGCTCTATATGCAAACTCTTCCAGTGTATCATTTGGTAGAGGTGAAATAATTTTAAATACTTGCATTGGGGAACAGTGAAATACGTAGTTTCTCAATGCCCCTTTTAACCAACTGGTATGGGTGAGTGAGAGAGCCAACTTTATAATAGTGTGGCCCCAGAGCCAGATGCATAAGTCTATCAAAGTCTGATTGTTTTCTTCTGTATTTCCCTAGACCCCAGTGAATCAGAATATCAGTCGCCCATTTACACCAGTCATTAACATTAAAAGGCATAGGGCCAATTTTCTCAACTATTTTTTCTATGTCTCTGTCTTTTAAATTGTCCTGCAGCATCACTTTAACTGGTGCTCTGAGTTCAGTACTGGGTGCCATGTCTAAGTCATCTGAATTCTCCTCCTGACACAAATCCTGATTATTGCTCTGTTCGGGCTGAGATAAACTATCAGGGTTTTCTTCCTGTGATTCATCTTTATTTTTCCCATTCCTAAGTCCAGCTATGCATACTTTAGTATTCTTTTGTTTGTCAATAGCTTGTATGCATGGCTGATAGGGTGTGTCATAGGCATAAGGGGCTGAGGGAGAAGTGGGCGTATATTTATTCTTTTGTTTTTCAGAGGCCAATTGATCCTTAACGTGCCTCAATTCAAGTTTAAGTGCTTCTAATTGCTCACTAACAGTTATAAAAGAATTTGTGGCTTGGATCACTTGAGTCCTTTGCATAGAGATGCAAATTTGTGCCTCCTCAAGGTCTTTGGTCAGTTGGGTACAATGAGAAGTCAGTTCAGTATTGTCCTGTTTCATGCTAATGAGCCCCCTGCACATGCCTTGGATAAAAAGGCATTTTCTTTTATTTGTTTTCTTTTTGAATTCTTGATCATGGTTTAACATTTGTCTTTGAATATTATACCATGATGACTCAGGGAATTCACCTTCAAAGGAACAGTATGAAACTTACAGTATGAAACTACAATTTCTTTAAGTTCTTTAAAATCAAAGGCTTCCATATTTGATACTGCAGAAAAGAGTTGGTACAGGGGCCTATGCTTATGTTTTTATTTGTTTTATGAGACTATAATTATGTGCAACCTTGGAAGGAGGAATGCTCACTTTTATGAAGAAGTGAGACTTAGAATTATAGTTGGAATGGTATAAATTTTATGGGTGTTCAGTAAAGAGTACTGGCATAAAGACCACGCCTTAAAATTATACCTGAATAAAAAGTGCTTATCACCTTTTTAACAGGGTGGAAGTTTAGGGTGAAGTTACAGTAAGAAAGTTTGTTAGGAGATAACAGAATTGTCAGATATTCCTGCTCTCACCAAGATATATACTGACAGGAAAGTGAGAAATACAAAGCCAAACAGACAGGAGGTAAATAAGTGTTACCAGGAAATATGTATATTGTATTGTGTGAGGGAATATTTAACTGTGTAACTCTGTCTTTTCTTAGCAGCTCAAATACTATAGAAAAATCTGTAGCAAGCCTATACATAAAAATAAGACAATTGCAAGCCACTCTGTGTAATGTCCTTAAAATTCTAGATTATTACAGAGCCTTTTGACAATAAAAATCTCACCTTGTCTAACCCACAAAACAAATTTATCACTGGAACCTTTCACTAAATAGTGTCTAAGTGTCATCCAGCCTGTCAATTGTAAATGGTCACAAGGACTTTTGATTTTGTCTCACCCTGTCTGAAATCTACTTAATGTATTATACAAAATTATTACTTACCCAACTGGAGATCTGCTGTGAAGTCTGAGACGAGGCCCCAAATGTAATCTTCTGATCTTGTAATCTTCTAGTCTAGTCTCCGCTTGGTCCTGGGTTCATTTCACAGAGACAGTAAAGTAAGCATCACAAATAAGATAACCAAACAGGTGTGGCTTGGATACAGGTCTTTATGTAGAAATAGGCTTATTACATAGGTACAGAACAAAGGTAGGAGATTGTTAGAAAGCTGCTTCAGTTTACTTTAGTGAATCTGTGTGTGTGTGTAAGAGGCAAGCACATGTGGGTCAGAGCCTCGTAAGAAGAATAGAGAGAGAGAGAAGTGGGGGAGGGGTGAAGAGAAGTGATGGTCAGAGCCTCATGGCAAGGTGTGTCCGATGAATAGAGGAAGAGAGAGCCCAGAGAGAGAGAGGGGGGAGGGGTGAAGCTAATCGATTATCAGAGCCTCCTGTCCTTCATGGCCAATGAATAGAGGAAGAGAGAGCCCAGAGAGAGAGAGGGGGGGGAGGGGTGAAGAGAATCGATTATCAGAGCCTCCTGTCCTTCATGTCCGATGAATAGAGGAAGAGAGAGAGCAAGAGGAAGTGTTTCTGTCCTTTATAGTGAATTTTCTCTAGCAACTCCCTTTGAGGTCTGCTATTGTTTCTAGCAACTCCCTTTGAGGTCTTCCATTCTTGATTTAGCAGGGAGGGGCTGCAGACCATTCTCAACAGGCTTGGAGACTTACATCAACAGGGGGTCAGAGTTAATCTCATCTTGTAAACTGCCCTATTACCTTTGGAGACTGAAATCACCAGAGTAACAAAGCTGCTTGAAATCCAAGGTCTGGGGAGCAGCCATGACACCTGAGTCATGCTGATGTATGCTGACAGCCCCCTAGTCTTTCTATATTTTGATGGCGTAAACAATCGATCTACGTTTATGTTTACCTGTTCCACTCCATTCATTAATTTATAGACCTCTATCATATCTCCAAACCAGTCGGTACTAGAGGAGATCAAACCTAAGCTTTCTTTAGAAGCTCAGATGACAAGACTTCGACTTTCATACGAAGAGAGAGATCATTAGAGAAAGACATTATGCTTGGCAAGATAGAAGGTCAACGCAAAAGAGGAAGGCCAGCAATGAGATGGATCGATACAATAACAGCAGCTACGGGTACCAGTCTGTCAACAATGAGCCACCTGACTGAAGACCGAACACAATTTAGGATAGCTATCCAGAGGGTCGCCATGAGTCGACTCCGACTCGACGGCACTTAACAACAACATCATATCTCTCCTCAGCCGTCTCTTTTCAAGGTTGAAGAGCCCTAACCTTTTTAGCCTTTCTTCATAGGGGTATCCTTCCATCCCTGTTACCATTTTGGTGGCTCTTCTCTGTACCTTTTCTAATAACGCTATATTCTTTTTAAGATACGGCGACCAGAATTGCACACAATATTCAAGGTGCAGTCACACCATGGAACGATACAGAGGCATTATAATATCCTTTGTTTTATTATCCATTCCTTTCCTTATGATACCTAGCATTCTATTTGCTCTATTGGCTGCTGCTGCTGCACACTAGGCAGAGGGTTTTAACATGTTATCCGCGATGATGCCTAAATATTTTTCTTGGGTGGTGATTCCTAATGTGGAACCATGCATCGTGTAACCATAGTTTGGGTTTTTCTTTCCTAGGTGCATAACTTTCCACTTGTCCACATTAAATTTCATCTGCTATTTGGATGTCCAGTTTTCCAATTTATCAAGATCCTCTTGCAATATTCCACAATTCTCATGGGTTTTAAAAACTTTGGATAGTTTTGTGTCATCTGCAAATTTGATAACCTCACTCGTTCCCATTTCCAGGTCATTTATGAATATGTTAAAAAGCAGAGGACCCAGCACAGATCCCTGGGGTACTCTACTATTCACCTTTCTCCATTGGGAAAATTGGCCATTTAGCCCTACTCTCTGCTCTCTGTCTTTTAACTAGTTCCTGATCCACAATAGTACAGTGCCTCCTATCCCATGACTTTTTAATTTTGCCAAAAGTCTCTCATGAGTGGACCTTGACAAAGGCTTTCTGAAAGTCCAGATACACTATATCAACCGACTCACCTTTGCCTACCTGTTTATTCACACCTTTAAAAAAAACATAACAGATTAGTAAGACAAGACCTTCCTTGGCTAAAGCCATGTTGGCTGTCTCCCATTAAGACATGACTATCTACATGTTAAGTAATTTTGTTCTTTATGATTATTTCCACCATTTTTCCTGCTACTGACGTCAGGCTCACCAGTCTGTAGTTTCCCGGATCACCCCTGGAACCCTTCATAAAAATTGGCATTACATTGGCCATCCTCCAGTCTTCCAAGTATTACAGATGATTTTAATGATAGCTCACAGATTACTAATAGCAGGTCTGCAAGCTCATATTTCAGTTCTTTCAACACCCTTGGATGTATACCATCCGGTCAAGGTGATATGCTACTCTTCAGTTTATTGATACATCTTCCCGGTGTATCAATATTTCTCTCCGTTTTTCCACAGCATCTCCTTTAAATACCATTTCAGTCATGGATAACATTCCTACATCTTCCTCAGTAAAGATCAAAGCAAAGAATTCATTCAGTCTCTCCGCTATGGCCTTGTCCCCTCTTAGTGCCCCTTTTACCCCTCTATCATTTAATGGTCCAACTGACTCTCACAGGTTTTTTGCTACAGATGTACTTGAAAATGTCTTTCTTATGCATTTTTGCATCCACAGCAAGCTTCTCAAATTCTCTCTTTGCCTGCCTTATCAATGCTTTGCATCTAACTCGCCAGTGCTTGTGTTGTTTCCAGTTTTTGTCATTTGGCTCTTTTTTCCATTTCCTGAAAGATGCTTTTTTGGCAACAGCCTCTCTGACCTCACCTTTATACCATGCTGGCAGTTTTTTGGATTTCCTTCCACTTTTATTAAAGCGTGGAATACAGATGGTCTGGGCTTCCAATATAGTATTTTTAAACAACACTCAAGCTTGATGTAAATCTTTAACCTTTGCAACTGCTCCTTTTAGTTTTTTCTTAACTATTTTCCTCATTTTATCATAGTCTCCCTTTTGAAAGTTAAAAGGTAGTACTGTGGATTTCCTTGCTGTCCTTCCTTCATTTATTAAATCATATGCGATCATGCTATGATCACTATTGCTTAGTGGTCCCAACACCTTTATATCTTGCACCAGATCTTGTATTTCACTAAGGACTAGATCCAAAATGACTTCCCCTCTGGTCGGTTCATGAACCAGCTGCTCCAAGAAGCAGTCATTTATTTCATCTAGAAACTTTATCTTCCTAGCATGTCCTGCCGTGACTCTGACCCAGTCAATATCGGGATAATTGAAATCATCCATTATTATTACTGTGTTCT
This sequence comes from Ichthyophis bannanicus, assembly GCA_033557465.1. Taxonomy (NCBI): domain Eukaryota; kingdom Metazoa; phylum Chordata; class Amphibia; order Gymnophiona; family Ichthyophiidae; genus Ichthyophis; species Ichthyophis bannanicus. The sequence continues at coordinate 1,735,172,084 of CM066032.1, forward strand.
AACTTTTGTCAGCTTCCTTGATTTCTTTGAGCATTTTATCATCCATTTGTTTATTCTGGCTAGGCGGTCAATAGTACTCCCCCCCCCCCCCTTGCCATCGCCTTCCCCGTCCCCTTTTTACATGAAATTTCAATCCATAGAGATTCTATAGTGAATTTTGTTTCCTGCAAAGCTTGAATCCTTTGTGACTCAATGCCCTCTCTAACATAGAGTGCAACCCCTCCACCAGTTTGATCTTCTCTATCATTACGATATAGTTTGTACCCAGGTATCACAGTGTCCCACTGGTTGTACTTCTTCCACCATGTCTTTGAGATACCAATCATATTGAACCTCTCATTTAGTGCTATATATTCTAACTCTCCCATCTTATTTTTTAGACTTCTAGCATTTGCATACAAGCATTTTAGAGGCTGTATTTTATTCACATTAATCTGGCTATTGATAGGTAGGGGTAATTTGGAATATTTAAACTCTGTCTGCTCTGTACTTATGGAGCTGGAGAGCCACGCCACTGGAGGCGACAGACTGGAGGTTGGACTTCAGTACTATATCCCTGTAGGTCTCATCTATTACCTCTCTGTCTTTCTTATGTCCTAGCCTCCAGAATTGGACTCGTTCCCTGAGAGCAAAGAGCTCCTTGCATCTAGTGCACACGTAAGACCTCACACCAACAGAGAAAATCAAACATGTGACACCCAACGTAAAAGACTGAAAAACCCTCATCTTGCTGCTGGACTGCTGTCTGCATCTTAATTTTAAGTTTGTGTTTAGGTATTTAAGTTCTTTACCTAATACTAATAAAACTATACCTAATATGTTCAATGTATTTTGTTCACCTGAAGCTTAATTAATCTCATGTCCTCAGTACAAGTATTAATTAATCTCAGTACAAGCATTGCAGAACCTGTGTCTTTTGGGGAAACTGCTAGGTACCTATGACCTAGATTGGCCACTGTTGGAAACAGGATACTGGGCTTGATGGACCTTGGTCTGATCCAGTATGGCATATCTTATGTTCTTATGCATGCCTGATGAGGATAAACAGCTGCTCCTGAGAGTGAATATGGCACCTCCTTTACTTTAAGAGATTTAAGCACCTATAAAGCTATGATTATCCCAGGGTTGGGTGAGTGTCGTGGAGAGAGGGATGGAAAGAAGACTTATTAAAAGCTGGCTGCTACACAGTACCCTGTCCTGTGCTTCTAAGGTAATCTGTGACCCATTTCCTGGGTGATTCACACAGCCCTTGCTTGGATTGAGGGGGTCTTGGTTTCTAAATTTAACCAGAAAGCGCTCTGCTGCTACTAGGCCCTGACTGAGTATTAAATTCACATGGGTGTGGCTCAATGGGGCCTCCCCTCCCAGTAAACCCAGGCCATAGGCCGACTTTGGGACAGGCTGGTGGTAACCTGCCAACTGTCCAACTCCCTCGCCTGATAGCAAGCTCCCCAGAACCTTCTGGATTGGATGCCCTTCCATGCCCCTGCCCCCCCCAGAGAGTCCTAACCATGGACACCTCCCTCTTAGACTGGGAACCCACTGTGTCGGCTTCTGCAGTCAGGGCGGTTGGTCGCAGACAGACAATCTGGAGCAGATTAACCTCTTGGACCTTCGAGCCATATCCCTGGTCCTCCAAGCCTTCTGTCACCACCTGCAACACCTTTCAGTGCTGGTCCAGATTGACAATCAAGTGACCATGTTCTATATCATCAAGCAGGAGGGCACAGGATTATACACCCTCTGTCAAGAGGCAGTAACTCTCTGCTTCTATGCAAACTGCCACAGTATGCTCCTGTGGGCGGTGTATCTGCTGGGCCAGGAAAATGCCCTGGCAGACAGGCTGAGCAGGGTCCTCCAGCTTCACGAGTGGTAGTTAGAACCAAGGGTGGCCTGTCAGCTCTTCTAACTCTGGGGGACTCCTTTTTTGGACCTTTATGCCAGCTTGGCCAACACCCAGCTACCCCGCTTCTACTCCAGGCAGCCACACCCATCCCAGGTAGTGGCATGTGCATTCCTCAACCCATGGACAGAGGGCCTCCTCTGCGCCTTCTTCCCCTCAGTGTTGATTGCCAAGACCTTGTTTAAGGTTCAACACGACAGGGCATCTCTGATTCTAATAGCCCCTCAGTGGCCCAGACAACTGTGGTTCCCACTGTTCCTTCACTTATCCATGGCACCCCCCGTCTCTCTGGGGAGTGCCCCAGGACTGTTGTCACAGTTGGATGGTTCCCTCTTACACCCCAACTTGGGATCCTTGATGCTAACTGCCTGGCTGCTGAAATGGTAACCTTTGCCCCTTTCAGGGAGGGTGGAGGAGGTCCTACTGGTCTGCCGTAAGAACTCCATATGACCGGCTTACACTTTCAAATGGTGCAGATTCTCAGTGTGGTGTGCAGAGTGATGGGTCAACCTGTTCTCGTGCTCTGTGCAGCTTGTGCTGCAGTATTTGCTTCACCTGTCTCAGGCAGGATTGAAGTCCATTTCTGTCAGGGTCCACCTGAGTGCACTCGCAGCACACCACCACCTTATTGAGGGCAAGTTCCTCTCCATCCATCCTCCCATGACCTGCTTCCTGCAGGGTCTCTTGCCGTCTAAGCCTCCTGCCTTCCTGCCAGCGGCAGAGTGGGACCTCAACGTGGTGCTGTCGCAGTTCACTAGCCCACCATTTGAGCCCTTGGCTACCTGCCACTGCTGTACCTTTCCTGGAAGTTCGTGTTCCTGGTGACACGTTGGCTCGCAGGGTCAGTGAGCTCCAGTTGGTGGCAGATCCACCTTACACAAGGTTCTATGAGAACATGGTTGTGCTCTGCACGCACCCTATGTTTCTTCCCAAAGTGGTGTTCCTTTTCCACCTCAATCAGGAGGTTGTGCTCCCCACTTTTTTTCCGCAGCCTCACGTCAGCAGGGTGGAAGTCATCCTTCATACTCTGGACTGTAAGAGGTCTCTGTCCTTCTATTTCCAACATACTCAGGGCCAATGCATCTTTTCGTATCCTATGACCCCAGTCGACTGGTGGTAATGGTGACCAAATGTACTCTGTCCACCTGAGTGGCAGACTCCATTGTCCTCACCTATGAGCAGGCTGGGCTCTCGATGGAGTGCTGGGTCATGGTGCACCGTGTCAGGGCCATGGCGGCATCCATAGCAAAACTGCGTTCCTTTCGTCTGTCGGAAATCTGCCGTTCCGCCATCTGGTCTTCAGTCCATACTTTCGCAGCTCATTACTGCCTGGAGAAGGAGTCCCATAGGGACAGTACCTTTGGCCAGGCAGTACTCCATCATCTATTTCAGGTGTAGGCAACTCCTGCCTCTGGCCCTTGTGTGTTCAGGCTGTCGCAGTGCTGATTTCTCACTGGACACTTGGGCTGCTCGGGTGTCTTTTCAGGACTCATTGCTGTTGCTCATGGCTTCCTTTTCTGGTCACTCATGGCTTTTTACAGGTTTTTCGGTAGCCTGTAGCTAGGGAGTCCCATATGTGAGGACTGTTTGTTCCCGGAGAAAACGTAGTTACTTGCCTGTTACAGGTGTTCTCCGGGGACAGCAGGAATCAGTCCTCATGACCATCCCTTCTTCCCATGGAGTTGCTTTTTGTGTCATTTTTGCCCTAAATCATTTTTGCCTTTGAGCTATGTCATCCTACTGAGGCAAGATGGCACCCTTGGGTGGGAAGGGGACCACACATGCATGGTGCATCTCCCAAATGCTTTCTTTGAAAGCTGGGGAGAAGCTACCTCATGGGCTCCGTCGGCGCAGACGTCACCCATATGTGAGAACTGATTCCTGCTGTCCCTGGAGAATACCTATTACAGGTACTATGCTTTCTTCCGGTGTCTTCCGGTGAAACAGATTGAACTGCACTGCTTGTCATATGGGAGAGCAGTTGTTTCTTAAGCATATCCTGATGCTGAGAGTTAGACCATAAAAGAGTTTGAGAAGAATCTGGCAAGGTTTTGAATAAATGTAATCTGTATTATTTCCAAAGTATTCTGAGAAAGCAGCTATATAAGTTATGCCTCCAGGTCTCGCCACTTTCTCTAGGATAGGCTCAATCCCTCCTATATTGGTATCAATTGGTGCCAGTGCAAGGTACCAAGATAGGAGTTAAAACATTTTCAGTGACCTCCACTACAGTTGCTCAAACTAGTTTTCCTGGTGAAAAATGGTATATAAGCGTTGCTAGATAGATGGATAAATAAATAATGCAAAGTAGTGTCAGGCTACAAGGGAGGTGAAGTCTTCCTGAGTCACTTAAAGCTGATTAGTTGCTAGACTCTGGACCCTCAGACTGCTGCATCCCCCTCACCCAATATTGAGAGTGAACATCCCTTGGTGGTAATGAATGATGCCCATTTCTCCCTGCTTCCAGTATCATGTCGATTAGGACTGCAGATGAGCCATTTTTTCAAATGTCATTGGGCATAAATATCCTTCAGTGCCCATTCTGAGTAACCAGAGTTCTCCGTGGACAAGCAGGACAGGAATGAAGTCCTCATATATGGGTGATGTCACTGATGGAGCCACATGCAGGAATGCTTCTTAACTTCTATTGAAAGCTTTTGAAAGGCTCCACTGTGCCTGCATGCCAGTCTTCCTGCCTGCCACGGCACCATCTTCTCCAATCTTTGTTTTCTGCGGAGCCCCAGTGATTTAAATTGGTTGTCTGCTGGTAAACATTGCATTTTTCCCCTTCAAGGTACCCTTTTTGTGTCTGATTCATTTTTTGCCTGCCATTGGTAGCGTCTGGTCTGTCTATCATGGTTTCACTTTCAGTTCCGATGCTTTTTCATTTACTTTTGTTTTTACGTTGCTTTCCTGCAGCCCAACTGGGCCTCTGGGAACCATTGAGACGTTTGATTTAGCCACGGCCATCTTCCCAGACATGTCCCAGAAGCCAACCTGTGGGTTCAAGAAATGCACCAAATGTGCCAGGACCATTTCTGTCACTGACAAGCACGATTGGTGCCTCTGGTGTCCTGATCACCAGCCCTCTTCTTGCAATTTGTGCTTGCAGATGACAAGGAGAGGTCTGAAGGATCAAAAAAAGCAGAAATAATCCCTCTTTGGCCAAAGGTCTGATTCAGCATATTGGCACCGGCATTGGTCTTGATGGCTCTACTAGGTCTCCTCTGGAGGACATGTCCTTCCAGGACTTCGTGACGGATATTGCCAAGACATCCCATTTTCACTGGAGATGGTGTATGAGCCCAGGGTGGAGGATTTGGAGATCCTCCAGTACTCCTCAACTCCTAAGGATGCAGTGCCGGTGCACTGAATCCTGCAAAGGCTGCTAATGAGAATGTAGGAGAATCCCCTGACTATGCCATTGGTCAGTTGACGTCTGGACTCGATGTGCCAGGTTCAAAAGGCCCCTGGATTTGAGACGCCTCAGCTTCCACATCACTTTTAAGTGATGGAGTCCTCCCTAGAAAGGATTAAGAGCACCAAGACTCATTCCTCGATGCCCCTGGGTAGGAAGGCTTGGACGTTGGACTCATTTGGAGGGAGGTGCTTCCAGTGCTTCCAGTGCTCCATGCTCATGGCTAGAGTACACCCTTACCAGTTCTACAGGAGCATGTTCCTAAAGAACATCATGCATGATCTCATCGGTTTGTGCCCATTCCTCCTTCCGGAGAAGCAGGTGCATTATCGTGCCCTGGTGGTCCATGGCAAGAACTGCTTGATGTTTCTGGTCATGGTGATATACGACACCTTTGAGACGGTCTCCAGAGTGGCGGCAGTTACTGTTTGAGCCCGCAGGTTCACCTGGCTTCAGTCTTCTGACCTGGAGCAGTTCGAGCAAAATAAGCTTGCAAATGTGTCCTGCTGGGGAGAGAACCTCTTCAGAGAGCAGGTGGAGGAGAAAGCTGTCGTCATAGGGAAGCAGCACATTACTCTCACCAGTCTTTCAAGATGCATATCCACTCCCGCTGCTTATTGTAGGAGGTTATCAAAGTATCGACAGAAGAAAGCCTAGTACCTGCATAAATGCAGGTACTTTCCTGGTCTTCAAACCTCACAGCAAAAGACACAGGCTCCTCACCCGCAGTGCCGGGAGAAGTTTCAAAAGGATCAACCTGCCACACAACCCAAGTGGAGGGTGGGGTTTTGACTGGTTCCTCTAGAACAGCGATGGCGAACCTATGGCACGCGTGCCAGCTGTGGCACGCGAAGGCCTTGCAGCTGGCACGCGGGAAGGTCGCAAATTAATATATGCCGGCTCATGGCAATTAAAAAAAAAAAAAAAGCTGGCCGCCGCGGCGGCATGGAGTGTCCCGCGGGGCTTCCTCTGCCTGGCGGGACTCTCCCGGCGCAGCTCAGCCCCTCTCTGCCGGCTTGCAGATACGCGAAGGGAAAGTCTTCCTCGCGTCTCTGTTAAGCCCGCAGGGGCTGATGGGAAATTTCCCATCAGCCCCTGCGGGCTTAACAGAGACGCGAGGGAGACTCTCTCTCCCTTCGCGTATCTGCAAGCCGGCAGAGAGGGGCTGAGCTGCGCCGGGAGAGTCCCGCCGGGCAGAGGAAGCCCCGCGGGACACTCCATGCCGCCGCGGCGGCCAGCTTTTTTTTTTTTTTTTAATTGCCATGAGCCGGGGGGGGGGGCGGGTGGGACGGGCCAGGGGCTGGGGGGGGGGTTAAGACTGGCAATGGGCGAGGGAGGGAGGGGGTTAAGACTGGCAATGGGCTAGGGAGGGAGGGAGGGAGGTTAAGACTGGCAATGGGCTAGGGAGGGAGGGTTAATACTGGCAGTGGGCTGGGGAGGGAGGGAGGGAGGGGGGTTGAGACTGGCAATGGGCTAGGGAGGGGGGTTGAGACTGGCATTGGGCTTGGGAGGGAGGGAGGGGGGTTGAGACTGGCAATGGGCTAGGGAGGGAGGTTGAGACTGGCAATGGGGGAGGGAGGGAGGTTGAGACTGGCAATGGGCTAGGGAGGGAGGGAGGTTGAGACTGGCAATGGGCTAGGGAGGGAGGGAGGGGGGTTGAGACTGGCAATGGGCTAGGGCGGGAGGGGGGTTCAGCCTGGCAATGGGCTAGGGAGGGAGGGAGGTTGAGACTGGCAATGGGCTAGGGAGGGGGGGAGGGGGGTTGAGACTGGCAATGGGCTAGGGAGGGAGGGGGGTTGAGACTGGCAATGGGCTAGGGAGGGAGGGAGGGGGGTTGAGACTGGCAATGGGCTAGGGAGGGAGGGAGGGGGGTTGAGACTGGCAATGGGCTAGGGAGGGAGGGAGAGGGGTTGAGACTGGCAATGGGCTAGGGAGGGAGGGAGAGGGGTTGAGACTGGCAATGGGCTAGGGAGGGGGGTTAAGACTGGCAGTGGGCTGGGGGGGTTAAGACTGGCAGTGGGCTATGGGGGGGGTTAAGACTAGCAATGGGCTGTGGGCTGATGAGGGCTGGCAATGGGCTATGGGGGGGGTTAAGACTGGCAATGGGCTATGGGGGGGGTTAAGACTGGCAATGGGCTGTGGGCTGATGAGGGCTGTCTGGAAATGGGGTGATGGGGGGATTAGGACTGGTAATGGGCTATGGGGGGGGTTAAGACTGGTAGTGGGCTGATGGGGGCGTAGGACTGATAATGGGTTATGGAGGGGCTAGGACAGGAAATGGGCTGATGGGGAGGGGTTAGGACTTGAGGTGGGCTGATGTGGTTAGGACTGGTAATGGGCTGTGGGCTGATGGGGGGGTTAGGACTGGTAATGGGTTATAGGGGGGGGGCTTAAACTGAAAATGGGGTGATGGGGGTTAGGACTGGAAGTTGATTGATGGGGGGCTAGGACTGGTAATGGGTTGGGGTGTTGCTAGGACTGGAAATGGGCTGAGTGGAAGGGGAGGCTTGAACTGCAAATAGCTGATGGGGAGGGGGCTTGGAATGGAAATGGGCTGTGAGGGAAGGGAGCTAGGACTGAAAATGGGCTGATGGAACAGCTAGGATAGGACTGGAAATGGGCTGTTGGGGGGAGCTAAGATTGGAAATGGGCTGTGGTGGGGGCTTGAATTGAAATGGACTAATGGAGGGGCTAGAACTGGAAGTAGGCTCATGGGGGGGCTTGGACTGGAATTGGGCTGAGTGGAGGGGAGCTATGATTTGACATGGGCTGATGGTGGGGCTAGGAAATGACTAGAAATGGGCTGATGGGGGGGCTAGGATTGAAAATGAGCTGATGAAGGGACTTGGACTGGAAATGGATGGGGGAGCTAGGACTGGAAATGGGCTGATGGGGGGCTAGGACTGGAAATGGGCTGATGCAGGGACTAGAAGGGAATGGATGCTGGGTGAGACTGGAACTAGAAGGGAGCTGATGTTGGGGGAGGATTAGAATGGGATGGGGCTGGGAGAGTAAAATGGAGAGGGGAAAAATATTTTGTGTAGGAGGGATGAAAAATCTACAATTGGCCAGGTATTGGGAGAGTAATTGGGGATTGAGGATGGAGGGGTAAAATTTGTGTGGATGAAATAGGAATGAGGAAAGAGCAAAAGGAGAAAGATTAGTATGTTAAAGCAGATGTAGAGAGAGAGAGAATGGAAAAAAAAAATAGAAGAGAGAAGAAAGGACAAATGGACAGCAGACGATGGAGAGTTAGCAGAAAACATGAAGAAACCAGAAGAAAGTGGCTGGACCAATTGCAACTGAAAAAGAAAATGCACAAAAGGTAGAAAGATATCTCTTTATTTTGAATTTATTAACTGGAATATGTCAGCTCTGGGAAATGTGCATCATTAACATCTGCGCTTTGTTTGGTACAAGAGGAAATTCCTATTTGACGTTGCCACTTGTTCTCTTTCCCCAGTATTCTCTGAAATGTATTGGTTTAATATTTGCAGTGTTGCCTTTTGATAGGTAGGGTATGGTGCTTTGTGAGTCCTGGTAATGCTGTCAGGATACGGCGGGTTTGCTATGGGTTCTAAATGGGCAGCGTTTGTAGTAGTTCCTAATGTGCCTGGCGGTTGGCACTGGATTATAGTAATGTAGAAATCTTTTAGTCTTTCTTTATCCATACACTCATTAAGAAACATGTTTACTAAAAGTTAGTGTATGGTAACATTATGCAAATATTTATGCAAATAAGACCACTTATGCAAATGACGTGCTGGCACTTTGAGGAAATTCTTTGGTTTTGTGCGGCAGTTTGGGCACTCGGGCTCAAAAAGGTTAGCCATCACTGCTCTAGAACATAGCAAATCTGCTGGTGACCACAGAGGGGGGAACCCTCAGGTGGCGGGTTTGCTCACTCTTTTTGACCACAGGTGGCTGTTTATAACCTCGGACTCGTGGGTGCTGCAGATAGTCCAAAATGGTTGCATGTTGCACCTTGCAAAGCTACTTGCCTCATTGCCCCACGAGGGCGTATCCTCTCAACCCTCTGCATTTGAACCTACTTCGGAAGGAAATCCTCTGCCCTTCTGGCCGATCTCACCATCAAGCTCATACCCCACGAGCAGATCGGGCGGGGCTTTTACTCCAGGTACTTTCTGGTCTCCAAAAAGACAAAGGAGGAGGGGGGATTTGACCTATCCTAGACCTCAGAAACCTCAATAACTTTCTGGTGCAGGAAAAGTTCAAGATAGTATCTCTAGGTACCCTACTTCCTTGTCTTCAGAAAGACGATTGGCTATGCTCCCTGGATCTAAAGTACATTTATACCCACATTCCGATCTGTCCCACCCACAGGAAATATCTCAGACTCATCCTGGGAGGACAACACTTTAAGTACAGAGGTACAAAGTGTTGCCCTTCAGGCTCACCTCGGCGTCCCGAGTTATCACGAAGGGCTTCACAATGGTAGTGGCCTATCTCAGGACACTAGGCTTTTTGTCTTTCCTTATCTTGATGACTGTCTCATCTAAAGTACCACTCCAGATGGAGTCCAGCAATCAACACAGTTGACAATCCAGGTGCTGCTACTGCTGCTACTACTACTGAACATTTGTATAGCACTACAAGACGTATGCAGTGCTGCACAAACACATGCTCATCACTGCTGCACAAACACATGCTCATCACTGCTGCACAAACATATGCTCATCACTGCTGCACAAACACATGCTCATCAGAACTTACAATCTAGTCATGATACAACACAGGGGCTGTAGACATGGGATTCATCTAGGGGGAATAGTAAGGAAACACAAATGAGATCAGGTGAGTCAAGTTCCGAAAGCGGCAGTGAAGAGGTGAGTTTTCAGCCTGCATTTGAAAAGGGTCCAAGAAGGCACCTGACATACAGACTCAGGTAGTTTGTTCCAGGCATACGGAGCAGCAAGGTGAAAGGAGTGACGTCTAAAATTAGTAATAGAAGATAAAGGGCACAGATAGAAGCAATTTGCTACAAAAGAAGTTCCCCAGGAGTGGGTATAGGAAGAGATAAGAGAGGAAAAGTAATAGGGAGCTGCAGAGTGAATGCACCTATAGGTCAGCAGGCGAAGTTTGAACTGGATGCAGAAACGGATAGGGAACCAATGAAGTGACCTGAGAAGAGGAGTAATATGAGCATGACGATTAGGCACTCAGCAGAGCGTTGAACAGATTGAAGGGGAGAGAGATGATTCAATGAATTCCATTGACCTTCCAAAACTCCTTCCGAAATGCTCTAAATCAACAGCCTCTAGAGCCTTCTCATTGTTTGCGCCCAGAGCCTGGAATGCCCTTCCACCCGAAATCAGAGCCATCACAAGCCTAATGACGTTCAGAAAGGCCTTAAAATATCATTTGTTCCTAATATACTACCCTGAAACTACTCCGAATGAACATAGCCTTCATGCTGGTCTTTCCCACTTTACCCCAGTAGAAAATGGTTAATCATGCCAGTTCATACCTGCACACTCTACCCATACCGTATTTATACTGTACTTGTGATTTATTTATTTTCCACTACCATGTAATTAATAATTACCATTTACTTGTGATCTATGTATTTACTATTACCATGTAATTAACCAAAAATATACCATGTATAATATAGTTAACCTTGCTTACCGCCACATTTTTGTATATAGTTAACCCTGTTTACTGCCAAGTTTTTGTACCCTGTTCATTGTAAAAAAACAATGCTGACCGTGTCATTGTGTTTTAAATTTGTTCATATGTAAACCGCACTGATTAAAAGAGTGCGGTATATAAGAAATAAAAATAAGTAAATAAATAAAGGGAGACCAGCAAGGAATAGGTTTGAATAGTCTAGATGAAAGGTGACTAAGGAGTGGATAAGTGTCTTACTAATGTGTTCAGAAATGAATGGGCACATTTTTGTTGATGTTATAGAGAAAGAAACTGCAGGGTTTAGCTATCAGTTGGATTCTTGTAGAGAAGGAGAAAGAGGCGTCAAAGATGACTCCAAGGTTGCAAGCTGAGAAGACAGGAAGGAGTAGAGAGTTATCCACAGAAACTGAGAAAGGAGGAAGAGGAGAGGAAGTTTTAGGGGGAAAAATAGGAAACTCAGTTTTGGCCATGTTCAATTTCAAGTGGCGGTGAGACATTCAAGCAGCAATGTCAGGAAGGCAGGCAGAGATCCTGGCCTGGATTGCCAGAGAGATTTCAGGTGTAGAGAGGTAGATCTGGGAGTCATCAGCGTAAAGATGGTACTGAAAGCCATGGGAAGAGATGAGTACACCAAGGGACTGGGTATATAGAGAGAAAAGGAGTGGACACAAGACAGATCCTTGGGGTACACCAACTGACAGCAGGATAGCAGTAGAGGAGGATCCATTAGAACAAACACTAAAAGAGCGATGGGAGAGATAAGAGGAGAACTAGGATAGCACAGAGCCTTTAAAACCAAGTGAGGACAAAGTACCAAGGACAAGGTTGTGGTCAACAGTGCCAAAAGCAGCAGAAAGGTCAAGAATGATGAGCACCAGGTAAAGGTCCTTGGCTTTAGCCAGGAACAGGGTCACTGGAGACTTTGGCAAGAGCCATTTCAGTAGACTATAAAGGACAAAAACTAGATTGCAAAGGATCAGGAGGGTATGAGAGGAGAGAAAGTCGAGGCAACGACTGTGAACCACACATTGAAGTAGTTCAGAAACGAAGGGGAGGAGGGAGATGGGTCGATAGGACAGGTAAGGTCTAGTGATAGGTGGGCTGGCCCAATGATTACAACACTGCCCTGAGTCCCAAGGGTACAGGGTTCAATTCCCACCAGCACTACATGTGGCCATGTCATTGCATGGAGCTCTTGGCCAGGTTAGGTGTGCGATGGGTTCATTTTCTTTTTACAGGGAACAGGAGTGGTTGGAACACTGGCTCAGAGTCCAAGGGACCAGTGTTTAATTCACACAACCAGTCCATGTGGCCATGGGTGGGTCGCTCAACTCCTCATTACCACAGTGCATATCCTGGCCATCACCTTCCCTTTTGCATGTCAGTCACAAAGTTTAGGTTTTTAGTGTAGCTGGGTTTAAAAAAGGTTTGGACAAATTCCTGGAGGAAAGGTCCATAAACCATTATTAAAGGGGACCCAGGAAATCCACTGATTGTCCCAATACAAGCATTGTGAAACCTGAGGCTTCTGGGTAATCTGCTAGGTACTTGTCATCTAGATTGGCTACTGTTGGAAACAGGATAATGGGCTTGATGGATCTTGGTCTGACCAGTATGGCATATCTTATGCTCTTATGTTCTAGTGAGGGTTTCTTGAGGAAAAGAGTCACCACAGCTTTAAGGCTGCAGTGACAGTTGTAGTAGGGAGTGATAGGTTGAGAATATGAGAGATGGGGGGGACAGCAATGGAGGAGATGGAGCTTCAGAGATATGTGGGAATAGGAGCAGAGGAGCAAGAAGGTGTGTGGTTTCCTCAGAGATCATAGAAAAGGAAGAGAGGGTAGCAGAGGTGGGGGGAGGGGGGAGGGGGTGTGGAAGTTGGAAGTGAAGAGGGGGAGGAGGGGAAGTAGCTGACCTCTTGGGGAATTGAAGTGTGAACTTGTGGATTTTGTCATGGAAATAGCCAGGGTTTGGGCAGAAAGGGAAGGAGGGGTCGGAGGCAGAGGCACCTGGAAGAGAGAGTTGAGCGTTGTAAAGAGACGTCGAGGGTCAGAGGCAAGAGAGTCAGATGGACATAATAGTCTTGTTTGACAACTGCTATGGCTGATGGGAAAGAGACAAGCATGAATTTGAAGTGTAGAAAGTCTGCAAGAATGCGGGATTTGAGCCAAGCGTGCTCGGCTGAACAGGCACAGGAACATAGATAGTGAGCAGTGGAAGACAGCCAGGGCTGGGATATAGTATGCCTCACAGGATGTGGCATGGGCGGAGCAAGAGCATCCAGAGCAGAGGAGAGTGCAGTGTTATAGAAAGCTACTGCCTCATCAACAGACTCAGATGAGACAGTGGAGGAGATGGCCAAAGGGTCAATAGCATGAAGATTTCTAAAGAGTTTGGAGGAGACAGGGTAAGGTTGAGGAGGTGAGTGATGAAGAGTGAAGCTTAGCAGGTGATGGTCCGATAAGGGAAGAACTGAGGTACAGAAGTTTCAGGTAAGCAATAAGAGAAGAATGCAAGATCGAGGCAGTGGCTCTGCCGGTGAGTGGGGGCAGTAGAGCAAAGCTGGGTGTCGAATGAAGAGGTAAAGGAAAGGAATTTTAAAGAATAAGGGGTATGTTTACTAAACTGGGCTAACGGTTAACCCGGGCTATCTGCAACTTGGTCCCATTGAATAATATGGGACCTAGTGGCAGATAGCCCGGGTTAACCGTTAGCCCGGTTTAGTAAACATACCCCTAAGAGTCACAGGAGTTGTCAACATGAATGTTAAAGTCCCTGAGAATAAGGGAAGGGGAGATGAATCCAGAAAGAAGGAAAGCCACAAGTCAATGAGAAAGGTAGAGATGGACTTGTCAGATGGTTGATAAATAACTAACCGGAGAGTTAGTGGAGTGAAAAGGCAGATGGAGTGGACTTCAAAGGAGGGAAAGAAGTGAGATTGAGGCAGCAGGAGTTGTAATTGGCAAGAAGGAGAGAGTAGAAGCCCAATACCACCACCATGGTCAGCGGGATGAGGCATGTGGGAGAACTGATATCTGCCATGATGGAGAGCAGCGATTGACGCTGAGTCTTCTAGAAGTAGCCAGGTCTCAGAGCAAGCAGATGGAGAACACTAGAGATAAAGTGATCATGAGTAAAGGCAAATTTATTTGAGTTGGAGTATGCATTCCACAAAGCACATGAAAAAGGGAGAGAGGATGGATAAAGGATAGGGATATGAATAAGATTTGAGGTGTTGTGTGAAGTTCTGTTCTAGGAGTGTGACAAAAGTCTAGGGTGGCAAGGGTTGAGATTAATATCACCGGAAAGGAGAAGGAGTAGAAGAGTGCATGGCAGAGAGTAGACAGCATGATGGTAACAAGGATGAGGTTCTTTTTGAGAGAAAGGATATGACTGAATGAGAGGGAGAAAGTGGTGAAGTTCAAGAGTTGATAATAGGGTAAAGGACAAGATGGTGGGGGAAGTGATGATGATAAAGGGGAGATGGGGTGAGTGCTTGAAGGTGTTGGTAGGAGGGGAGGCAATTAGGGAGTAGGAAGAGAAGGTGATGAGGAGCCATAAAAGAGAGAGATAAAGAGAACAGAAATCAGAAGAAATAAGGATAGATGAGAGAGAGACCCTGGTTACAGTGCCAATAGTGAGCAAGCGAATTGATTTCATATATCGGGTCCGCAAGAGCCCTAGCTACCACACAACTCCATGGTGGTGGAGTCGGCCATGCCGTCTGATCAAGAGCCAGAAGACGCACTCCTCGGTGTCCCCAAGCAGGGAGTCCCGCACCATGGATGACTATGGTAGGAAGTATTACCAGGGCTCGATGCTTGTGGCCCATATCCAGACCTACCAGCTATACATGGCCATGTACTTTTGAGAGACCTGGCAAAGGAGCTTGCTGGGTTCTAATCTGGCTTGTCTGATGAACCTCTCTAGTGGTTCCAGACCCTGGTATCGACGTGGAAGGAGTGCTCCAAATACATGACTCGGGCGGCCTATGATGGCTTCGGGTCCGTGGCTATAGTGGCTGCGGTGGACAAGTTGGTCGATGTCACATGCTGGGGAAAGAACTTCTTCAGCAAGCCCATGATGGCAGGGCCGTACCGAGCCATAATTGTGCCCTGTGTGACTTGCACATCTGACATGCCTGTCCCTTCCCAACCCCCCCCCCCCCCCCGGTCATCTCACCTCCTTCATGTCCAGCTGGCTTCCCATCCTTGCCCTGTTGACGCCACCTTTTGTTTTCTCGGAGGCGGCATCAGCGAAACAGATCTGACTTCCAGTTTAAAAAAAAAAATAACACGCGGGTCTTGTATGCGGTTCTGGTCCCTCCCTCCCTTCTCTGATGTAGGTCTCATCAGAGGAGGGAGGGACCAGGCCAGCCATTCAAACGTGGATCTTTGCAACTCTGCATTTGAATAGCTGGTCTGGTCCCTCCCTCCTTTGATGCGACCTACATCAGAGAAGGGAGGGAGGGACCAGAACTATTTGCAAGGGTGGAGATGAAGGACCCACATGGGGTTTTTTTGTTTTAAATTGGAAGTCAGGTTTATTTCGCTGCTGCTGGTGTTGCCGCCACTGAGAAAACAAAAAGTGGCGGCGGCAGGGCAGTAGCAGTCAGCAAGGGGAGGCGCCAAGGCCAGCAGCCCAAAATGCACCCCTAAACCTTTGCACCCTGTGTGGCTGCACTGCTCACACAGGGCTAGGTACGACGCTGTATGATGGGCAAGGCCACAGAGTTGAAGTCCGAGTTCATGACCAGACTCAGGCTCTCCAGGAAGATTTCAGACCCTTCCTGACGGAAGGCTTCTGGGAAAAAGGCCTTGTACCCGAAAAATAGGAAGGCTTATGGAGCATACCACCAATTTCCGGCCTCTCAAGCTCCCAAACAGGGACAGCAGGCCAAGGAATAAGGGCACGGCTCTTATAAGCCTAAAGCCCCCAAGCCCCATATAGTGCTTCTGCTGCAGAATGTGGGGAGCTTTTGACTCCTCGGGCATAGCCGCTGTTCCCCTATGAGGTCAGGAGCCGCAACATACAAGGGGACATCTGGTCCTTTTCGCTCAACGGTGGCCCAGCATCACCACCAACACTTGGGCTCTGCAGGTAGTGAGGGAGGGTTACCTCCTCCACTTCGAACAGATGCCACCTCTGTTATGCCCTGGAGAACTTCCTATGACTTCTCTTCACTGAGGGCTTCTACATCAGGAACTTGTGGGCCTGTAGGCAGACCAGACTGTGGAGCCTGTCCCCCCTGCTCAGCAGGGAACCGGGTTCTACTCCAAAAAGAACAGGAAGGTTTCGGCCCATCTCGGGTGTATGGGACCTTAATCAGTTCTTGGTGAACAAGAAGTTGAAAATGGTTTCCCTTGAAATGTTGCTGCTCTACCTCCAGCAGGGAGCTTGGCTATGCTCTTTGAATCTCAAAGATGCCTATTCCCGCATCCTGATCCATCCCTAGCACCGGCAATAGCTCTGCTTCGTCATCAGAGGATAGCATTACCAGTACTGTGTTCTGCCGTTCGTGCTGGTGTCTACTTCCTGAGTGTTCACAAAGTGCTTGGCTGTGGTCGCCACTCACCTATACCTCCAGGGGGTGTTCGTGTTCCTCTACCTAGGTGGCTGGCTCATAAGGGGTGGCTTTACTGACGAGGTCAGTCAGGCGAGGTGCTGCACCATCTTCATCCAGGAACACTTGGGGGTTTGTCATCAACTACACCAAATCACACATGCAGCCTGCTCAGCGTCTGGAGTTCATTGGAGCCCTCCTGGACACGATCCGGCCCAAGGCCTTTCTTATCGTAGATCAAACTCTGCACCTGGCATCCCTGGTGCAGGACCTGCAGGGTCACTCATTGGCCCCAGCCCTCCTGAAGCTATGCCTTCTGGGACACATGGCTTCAACCGTGCACGTCACGCCTGAGGCCGTGCTCCACACTCTGGATTGTAAGATGACATTAGCCTTCTCTCTTGAGCTGACGAAAGCCCATTGCCACTCCTTGCAGCTCGTCATCTCCTTTGACCCTAAAAGGCTTGGGGGTCACGGTCTCTAAGTGCACCCTGTGCACCTGGGTGGCAAACTGCATCTCCTTTGCCTATGCACAGGCTGGACTCACCTTGGAGTGGCACGTCACTGCTCACAACGTGCGAGCGATGGCCACCTCAGTTGCTAATTTGAGCTCCATCTCCTTGCCGAAGATCTGCTGGTCGTCCACCTGGTCCCTTGGTCCAAACCTTCACATCACATTACTGCCTGGAGGCAGACTCCCGGCATGACAGCACCTTTGGCCAGGCGGTACACTATCATATAGGGATTGATGCAACACCTTCCTCTGTCCCTTCTGTGAGTTTAGGCTACCGGAGAACTGCCTCCCTGTCAATGTTTGGATCATATCTGTGCTCTCTACTGGCATGCATGGTTTGATATTTTGGTCATCCGTGGCCTTTTTGCAGGTTTTTTCGGTACTGTAGCTTGGGAGTCCCATATGTTAGGGTTCACTTTCTGATTGTTCCCGGAGAAAGTGTAACTACTTACCTGTGGCAGGTGTTCTCCAGGAACAGCAGGAATCAATCCTCACAAACCTCCCTCCTCCCCGTGGAGTTTTTTTTTCTTTTTATGATTCTTTAAGCTATGTCTTCATACTAAGGTAAGATGGCACCTTTGGGCAGAAGTTGACCACACACGCGTGGTAGAACTTCCAAAGGCTTTCTATGACAGCTGGGGAGTGGATACCACGAGGGCTCTGTTGGTTACCCATATGTAAGGACTGATTCTTGCTGTTCCCGGAGAACACTTGCCACAGTTGAGTAACTATGCTGTTCTCTTATTAGTCTTAAATGGGTTACATTGCAGCTTCATTGCATGTCCCCTAATCTTTCTACTTTTTGATATAGTAAACAACCAATCTATGTTTCTTTTTTCACTCCATTAATTTATAGACCTCTTTCATATCTCCCCTCAGCTTTCTTTTTTTCCAGGTTGAAGAGCCCTAACCTTTTAAGCCTTTCCCCATAGAGGTATCCTTCGATCCCTTTTACCATTTTGGTGTACCCTTTCTAATTTTGCTATATCCTTTTTAAGATATGGTGAACAGAATTGTGCACGCTATTAAAGGTACAGTTTCACTATGGAGCAATACAGTGGCATTAAAATATTCTTGGTTTATTTCTCCATGCATTTCCTTATGATTCTTAGCAGTCTATTTGCTTTCTTGGCTGCAGCTGCACACTGGGCAGAAGGTTTCAACATATTGTCCACAATGATGCCTAGATCCCTTTCCTGGGTGGTGGTTCCTAATGTGGAACCTTTCATTGTGTAACGATAGTTTGGGCTGTTCTTCCCTAAATTCATAACTTTGCACTTGTTCATATTAAATTCCATCTGACATTTGGACATCCAGTCTCCCAGTTTATCAAAGTCCTCTTGCAATTTTTCACAATCCTCTTGTGTTTTAAAGCTTTGAATAATTATTTTGTCTCTTCTGCAGATTTGATCACCTCACTCATTATTCCTATTTCCAGGTCATTTATGAATATGTTAAAAAGTAGAAGGCCCAGGACAGATCCCTGGGGTACTCCACCTTTCTCCATTGAGAAAACTTGCCATTTAGTCGTACACTCTGTTTTCTATCTTTTAACTAGTTCTTGGTCCACAATAGTACACTGCCTCCTAATCCATGACTTTTTAATTTTGCCAAGAATCTCTCATAAGGGACACTGTCAAAGGCTTTCTGAAAATCCAGATACACACTGTCAACCAGCTCACCTTTATCTACCTCTTCATTCACATCTTCAAAAAAATTTAACAGATTTATTTCTTTATTTAGACAGATTTGTATGCCACCTTTTCCTTCAATCAAGGTGGTCACGTCACATCACAATTAAACATAGAAATATGACGACAGAAAAAGACCACATGGCCTATCTAGTCTGTCCTTCCATAACAACTACAACAGTCCCCTTTTTACCTTTAGAGATCCTCTGTGTTTGTCCCATGCTTTTTTGAATTCAGTTACTGTCCTTATCTCTACCACCTCCACTGGGAGACTATTCCACGGATCCACTACTCTTTCCGTAAAGAAATATTTCCGCTTATCATTCCTGAATCTATCTCCCTTCACCCTCATCCCATATCCCCTCGTAGCAGAACTTGTTTTCAATTGAAAGAGGCTCTCTCCCTGAACATTTATGCCACGGAAGTATTTAAACATCTCAATCATATCACCTCTATCCCGCCTTTCCTCTAAGGTGTACATATTAAGATCCTTCAGTCTGTCCTCATATGCTTTATAATGAAGACCACTAATCATTTTAGTAGCCACCCTCTGCACCGACTCCATCCTGTTCACATCCTTTTGAGGGTGCGGTCTCCAGAATTGCACACTATACTCAAAATGAGGTCGCACCAAAGACTTATACATTATCACCTCCTTTTTTCTGCTAGCCATTCCTCTCCGTATGCACCCAAGCATCCTTCTAGCCTTTGCTGTCGCCTTTTATACCTGTTTAGCTACTTTAAGATCATCAGACACAACCACGCCTAGGTCCCGCTCTTCTTTAGTGAACAAAAGTACTTTACCCCTATACTATATTTCTCCCTTGGATTGCTGCAGCCCAAATGCATGACCTTACATTTTTTAACATTAAATCCCAGCTGCCAAATTCTAGACCATTCTTTAAGCTTAGCTAGATCCCTCCTCATGTTATCTACCCCTTCCTGGGTGTCTACTCTATTGCAGATTTTGGTATCATCCGCAAAGAGGCAAAACTTACCTGAAAGCCCTTCCGCTATATCACTAACAAAGATGTTAAAAAGAATCGGACCAAGGACAGATCCCTGGGGCACACCACTGATAACATCCTTCTCCTCAGAGTGAGCTCCATTTACTTGTACTCTTTGTCGCCTCCCACCCAACCAATTTCTAACCCAAGCAGTAACTTTAGGGTCCATCCCTAGGGTGCTCAGTTTGTTTATAAGTCGCCTGTGAGGAACAGTGTCAAAGGCTTTACTGAAATCTAAATACACCACATCTAGAGCTCTCCCTCAGTCCAACTCCCTGGTCACCCAGTCAAAGAAATCGATCAGATTTGTCTGACAAGACCTGCCTCTGGTGAATCCATGCTGCCTCGGATCCTGTAATCCGCTGGACTCCAGAAACCTCACTATTTTCTCTTTCAGCAGCGTTTCCAATAATTTACTCACCACCGAAGTTAAACTAACCGGCCTGTAGTTTTCAACCACATCCTTACTTCCGCTTTTGTGTAAAGGCACCACATGAGCCTCTCTCCAGTCCTTTGGCACCACTCCCGACTCCAACGAGGCATTGAAAAGGTCAGTCAGTGGAGCTGCTAGAACGTCCCCAAGTTCCCTCAGTATTCTCGGGTGTATCCCATCCGGTCCCATCGCTTTGTCTACTTTAAGTTGAGATAGTTTCTCACAAACACAGTCTTTTGAAAATTGTTCAAGATGTCCTACCACTTTGATTGTTGGCGTTCTTTGGATATGTGTGATGCTGGTGTAGATATGGGTTGGGTGGTATATAGGTTTATCAATGGGATTTGTTCGTTGAGACTGATGCTGTGTGTGCAAAGTGCAAACATGTGTAGGAATGTGAGGTAGACCATGAAGTAGTGATTAGTGGAGTTCATTTTATAGCTTATATTTACTGACCTGGTATAGGGTTTGTAGTTTACTAATCAGGGCTCGACTTGATTTGTGTCCTATAGATGTAATTTTGCATTAGTAGTAGTGGAATCTTTACTCGTGTCTTGTGTTGCATATGGTTAGTTTGCAGATTAGTTATGAGGTGGTAGTTGAATTGATGTAGGGCTTGTGCAGTGTGAGTTGTTTTGCAAACTAAGCTATGCAGATATGGGTAGTATGTTCTATGCAATTAGTCCTACAAGCAATGGCTTGTCCAGGCAGTATTACAGCATTAACTTAAGCAAGCAATGGATTCTCCAGGCAAGATTACAGCATTAACATAGGCATGCAATGGATTGTCCAGGTAATGTAACAGTATAAGCAAGCAATGGATTGTCCAGGCAGAGTAAGGCAGTAGGCTTAACTTACAGTCAGTGGAATGTTCAGACAGGGCACAGCAACAGATTTAATTTCAATGAGGGCATGGAATGTAGCTCTTTGGCTGCTACTTGGGCCGCACCAAAGGGCCCTCTGGTGAGTCCTCAGGCGCAGGCCCTCCTGGCGGCGGCGTCCTCCTTTAATCTTCTGTGCTCCTCCCACAGCCCCGATTGGGCTGGAGTCCCTGAGCGGGAGTGCCTGCCGGCCCGCTCAGTGGCTTGACCCCGATCGGGGGAGTCTGGTGATGGCGGCGGGTTCCTGGGTTTTCCCGGCGGCAGCATCCTCCTTTAATCTTCTGTGCTCCTCCCACAGCCCCGATTGGGCTGGAGTCCCTGAGCAGGAGTGCCTGCCAGCCCGCTCAGTGGCTCAACAAGTAAGACAAGACCTTCCAAGACCAAATCCATGTTGTCTTTCTCCCAATAAACCATGACTATCTACATGTTTAGTAATTTTATTCTTTATAATGGTTTCTACAATTTTGCCCGGTACTGATGTCATGCTCACCGGTCTGTAGTTTTTCTGGATCACCCCTGAAGCCCTTTTTAAAAATTGCTGTTATATTGGTCATTCTCCAGTCTTGAGGTACTAAGTACAGATGATTTTAATGAGAGTTTACAGATTACTGATAGTAGGTCTGCAATCTCATATTTCAGTTCTTTCTGCACCTGCGATGTATACCATCCAGTCTAAGTGATTTGCTACTCTTTAGTTTATCAAATAATTGTAATACATCTTCCTGGTTTATAGAGATTTGTTTCAATTCTTCTGATATATCACCATTTCAGGCATGGATAACTTCCCTACATCATGTTCAGTAAAGACCAAAGCAAATTTTTCATTCATTCTCTCTTCTATGGCCTTGTCCTCCCTTAGCACTGCTTTTACCCCTCTATCATCTAATGGTGCAGCTGACACTCTCATGGTCTTTTTTTTTTTTATTACGGATGTACTTGACAAAGTCCTTTTATGTGTATTTTTGCTTCCACGGCAAGCTTTTTTTTTCAGGTTCTCTCTGTCTGCCTTATCAGTGCCTTGCATCTAACTTGCCAGTGCTTATGTTTGCTGTTTCGTCATTTGGCTCCTTTTTCCTTTTCCTGAAAGATGATTCTTTTGCTACAACAGCTTCTCTGACCTGACCTTTAAACTATTCTGGCAGTTTTTTGGCCTGCTTTTCACCTTTTTTAAGGTGTGAGATACATCTGCTCTGGGCTTTCATGCCTGATGTAAATCTTTAACCTACAAATGATTAGTAGTAGTAGTGGTGGTGAAGACCAGAATTGTATATGAATTCAAGAAAGCATGGGAGAACTACAGAGGAACTCTGAGGGAGAGAGGAAGAGATTGTAGAACTTAATATTTCTTATGCTTGGAGAGACTGGATAGGCCATTTGGTCTTTATCTGCTGTCATTTTCTCTGTTTCTTTCCTGCCCTCTGAGAAAAGCCCAAAGCACATTTGGTTAATAACGCAGAACCTTGAAACAAGTTGGTTGATGGGTTCCAGACAACATGCTTTGGCTTTACAAGGGGAGAAGAGCCTATCTGACAAATGTTGACTTCCTTAGTAAGGTAGGGATCAGGAAGATGCAGACACTTTTCTGCATAGAAGAATGGGATGAGTCTAGAGATAAGACAGCAGTCTGATAATCTTTGATGGCTTTGGCTACAAAACTTATATTGTAAGACTTTTAGGGCAGGTAAATCCCAACTGTATTATACCTATATGTATCTCACTGTGAAGTCATATTTGAAAGCTTAGTAAACAACTCTATTATAGTATAGGATCTAAAATTGTTTACTGTGTAAGGAACTCCTTAACCCACATAAATCAGAAAACAGAGCAGTGAAATACTAGGACCAGTCTATTAAACATTTTTATTAACCACAATGCAGAGGGACTGAGGGAAAAATATACTTGTTTGCCGGTGATATGAAAAGTGCAACAGGGTACCACAAGAAAATAAAATGTCAATCTTCAGTTAAACAGTATATGGCAAACACATCATGTGATGCATCTTTCATAAAAATGGAGAGGTGAGTATTCAAAATTCTAAGTATTGTGCATTCTCTGAGATCTGTTTACATAGCTGAGTTTTTGGTTGTCTGAAGTCTTGAAATCAGTGCTGCAGAGCAAAAAGACATAATTGCAGACACACTGTAGCTCACCCATCACTCAGTAACTTTAACATCCTAAATTCCAAAGCACAGTAGGATCAGTCCAGCAAAGCAAAACAAAACTGCACTTATTAAAACAACTGGATGGTGACCCTGTAGTATTGCCACAATGGTCCAAATAGCTCATTGGTATGTAACATTTAATGAGTGCTCTGATGGAGACAAGGGAATTTGGTAACAGGAGATGGCATTCAAAACACATCATGTCTGATTTCAATTAGGTGTTACTACCTAACTACATGAAAGCAAAGTATGTGGGGAATAAGCTTTTTCAATCCTCAAATCAGGAAACGGCATTTAGATAAGGGAAAGCTGCCATCTGGCAGGAGTTAATCTTGTAAATCTAAGTGAGTGTCAGCTTTATGAAGTGTACTATGTTGAGTCGAAATAGTTAACTTTGTTAGTCTCTGCAATTTACAAGGTCAGTAGGCTTTGTTAAAATCATCTTATGGGACAGTAACAGCAGGTTTGTAAAATGTTATTCAGTTAAACACAGTGAATGTACAGTACTAAGACCAAACACTTCAAGCTTATGTGTTCATCCACTTTCTGTATTGCCACAGCTCTATTTCACACTAACAGAAAATACCCCAAGTGATTTATTAATGTGTAAAGTTTGAAATACTGTGTAAAAATGAATCTCCAGGAACAAGCAGGAATGAGTCTTCACATATGGGTATCGTCGGTACCGATGGAGCCTGCGCGGGAACGCTCCCCAGCGTCCAGTAAGAAAGCTTTTGGGAGCATCCCACAGCGCCTGCGCGCTGCCTTCCCGCCTTTACCAACCGCCTTTCTCCAGTTCTTCTTTTCCGCGGAGCCAGCAGGTCGTGCTCCTCTCACCGCAGAAGAATCCTTTTTTTTTTTTTTTTTTTTTCTGTGTCGCGTCTGCCTTCTTCGACGTCAGACCAGTACCGCCGGTCTTTTCTTTTCTTTCTTAAAAAAAACAACAAAAAAACCTTTTCTTTCTTCAACTGTGCATTTTCGGTTTGGGCCTTAGGCCTGAACATATTTTCTCCTCATGGAGAAGCCCGCTTCCGGGTTCAAAAAGTGCACGAAGTGTGGCGGTACTATTTCTGTCACTGACACCCATGACTGGTGTCTAAAATGTTTGGGTCCTGACCATTCCATCACGGATTGTGTGTCCTGTACCATGATGTCTAAAAGAGGTCAGCAGAACCGAGCAGCTAAGCTCAGTACCCTGTTTCCTCTGATGCAGCCTCGGTGGCATCGACGTCTTCCAGGGCTGCTTCTTCCTCCCATGGATCTCAGGTAACCAAACATAAATCTAGCCGGTCCTCGAAGGGCAAATCTCCCTCTAAGCATCGAGATGCCTCCGGGCTTGTCCTCTCGGATTCCGCACCGGCAAAATTACCCCGGCGGGAAGTTCCGGCTTCCAAAGCATTGTCTATGGGGTCACAGGTTGACATCGATGGCTCGGCCTCGACCTCGACCGATCACCTGTTGCCGTGTTCTGGGGTACCGGTGGTCTCCACTGGTACCGACATCCAGACTCTGGTGGCGTCGATGGATCAGAAGATTCTGTCCATGCAGCGCACCCTAACGGCGTTCATGCAGGCTTCGACGCCTCCGGTACCGCAACAATCCCCGTTGCCGGTACCAGTTGCATCGACATCGGCCTCGGTGTCGACTGCAATGGTACCCTGTCCTATGATGCCTATCGGTACCGAATTGGTACCGCTTACTCCCGATGTCGATCCCACTCGGTACGTGTATCGGGCTTTACAGGAGCATCCAGACAGGCGATACTTCGATTCCTCCGAAGACTCTGATGAGTCGGAGGCTTCTGTCGAGGCACCGGTACTTCTTCCTCAGGTGTCTGATTCTCCAAAATGAAGAATGTCTCCTCCAGAAGACTTGTCTTTTCAGGACTTCATTAGGGAAGTGGCTAGGGGCCTCTCCATTACAGTGGCCCCTGAGTCAGAGCCTAGAGCCAAGCAACTGGATATTTTGCAATATCCTAAGGCTCCTAAAGAAGCAGCTACCTTACCTATTCATGAGATTCTTTATGATCTCATGTTGGGCATGTGGGAGACTCCTCTTACCACTTCTCCTCATTCTCGTAGGTTAGACACTATGTACCGTATCCCTCCTTGTCCTGGCTTTCATAAGTCTCAGCTCCCTCACCACTCTATTGTGGTAGAGTCTGCCATGAGGAAAATAAAGAGTGCAAAGAGACACTCATCTAATCCTCCAGGACGTGAATGCAGGACCCTTGATGCTTTTGGCCGAAGGGTTTTCCAAGCTAATATGCTTGCTGCCAGAATCAACTCCTATAGTCTCTATATGGGGATGTTTCTAAAAGAGGTCACAGATCATCTGCAGACTTTAGCCCCTTTTATTTCAGAAGATAAAAGGCAGGAATTTCTCACTTGGCTTAAACACTTAAACACTGATTACCCCTCCAGGCCAGAACCCTATATAAAACCCTTGTCTTGACTTTTAAAGCCGCAAAGACCCCATCTCTATCACCTATCAGCAACATGATACATGTCACCCCATCTAACAGATCCAGGAGATCGGTTGCATTGAATTCCATTGACCTCCCGAAACTCCTTACACAATGCTCAAAATCTACAGCTTCCAGAGCCTTCTCATTGTTTGCGCCCAGAGCCTGGAATGCCCTCCCACCTGAAATTAGAGCCATCACAAGTCTCATGGCATTCAGAAAGGCCTTAAAGTATCACTTGTACCTAATTTACTACCCGGAAGCCACTCCGATTGTACATAGCCCTCATATTGGTCTTTTCCACTTGACCCCGGCGGAGAATGGCTAATCATGATACTCATAACTGTCCACACTATTCCATACCTTAATTATACCTTATTTGTAGTTGTATTCTAATTACCACTTCCATGTTAATCAATCAAAATACCTTGTACATAGTTTAACCCTATTTACCGCCACTTGTCTGTATATAGTTTAACCCTGTTACCGCCAAGTTTCTGTTCCCTGTTCATTGTAAAAAACCAATGCTTAATGTGTCATTGTGTTTAAATTTTGTTCATTTGTAAACCGCACTGATTAAAAAAGCGCGGTCTATAAGAAATAAAAATAAATAAATAAATAAATAAACATGCCCAAGATGTTTCCAAATTTTCCAACCGTGCAGCCTTTGACTCTTTTGAGTCTGTAAGCAGAGCCTCGGCTATTGCCATAGGTGCACACAGAATTGCTTGGTTACAAGCCTCTGATTTGGAACTTTGGGTCCAAGATGAACTGGGAAATCTTCCTTGTACAGGTGAAAACCTTTTTGGCAGGGATTGGAAAGCAAAGGCCACTCAGATGGATGCTGAGAACTCTGCTTTGGATCGACTGTCAAAGTCTACCTCTGTTCCTGCTAAGAAAAGATTGTTCAAAAAGACAACTTTTTCTAAAAAGGGAAGATACTATCCTGCTTATGGTCAGCAGGCATCTTCTGCAGGTCGTTTTGCTGCAAAGCGTCAGCAACCACCTAAACAGGCCAAGTCAAAGGCTGCCAGGCCTCCCACGACTCAGCAGCCTCAGCCTCCTCAGGGCCTTTGACTTGCAACTAGAGAATGTAGCCTTTCTAGCTCTGGAAGAACTAGAGCCCCTCACCATTCCAGGAAGGTTGGCTTACTTTGCTCCCAGATGGGAGCAAATCACAGCAGAGCAATGGACCCCTCTCCATTATAAGGGAAGGGTACAAGCTTCATTTCTTAAACCTTCCTCCTCACACCATGGTGAAACAGTTCAATTCTCCAACATCTCTCCTCAACCTTCTGGGTCAGGAGATTGCTACCTTTCTTGCCCAAGGGGCAATAGAAGAAGTACCCCTTCTTCAACAGGGCTCAGGGTTCTACTCCCCTTATTTTCTTATTCCAAAGAAAACAGGGGGCTACAGACCCATATTAGATCTCAGAGAATTGAACACGTTTCTATTCAAGGAGAAATTCAAGATGATTTCTCTCGGTACTCTGCTGCCATACCTTCAGAGTCAGGACTGGCTTTGTTCTCTAGATCTCAAGGATGCGTACACCCATGTCCTCATCCATCCAACACACAGAAGGTTCCTTCGGTTCCTTTTTCAAGGAAAGCACTACCAATACAGGGTGCTTCCTTTCGGTCTGGCCTCTGCACCAAGGGTGTTCACAAAATGCATGGCAGTAGTAGCTGCATTTCTACGCACTCTAGGAATATTCATTTTCCCACATCTGGATGACTGGCTCATTTGAGCTCCATCCCAGTCAGAGGCCCAGATTTCTCTAACCTGCACAATGCATGTCCTTCAGTATTTGGGACTGGTAATAAAAATCCCATCTCACCCCTACTCAGTCTCTGGAGTTTATAGGGGCCTTGCTGGATACCACAACTGCAAGAGCCTATCTTCCTCAAGCCCGTTGCCTACGCTTGGTGCAGTTAGCCTCCCAGATACAGTTAAAGTCCTATTTAACTGCTCGAGAGATATTACAACTACTAGGCCACATATTTATTTATTTATTTTATTTACATTCTCTTATATACCGCGCTATTCTGCATCAGTGCGGTTTACATTAAACAAACTGAAATTACATTGAACAGGATATTATAACTTGGAGATAACTATTTTACAGGGAACATGGGCTATGGAGGGTTAAGTGGATTGCCCAAGACCACAAGGAGCACCTGTGGGACTAGAAACCCCAGTCCTTCCGGCCCAAGGCTGCTGTCCTCTAGTGGGATTTGAACCCCCGACCTTCCGGCCTGAAGTATCTTGCCCCAACCACTAGGCTACTCCTCCACTCCATGGCATCCACCGTGCATGTGGTTCCATATGCTCGCCTTCACATGAGGGCAGCTCAATGGACTTTGTCTACCCAATGGACTCAGGCATCAAGTTGCCTGTCAGACAAAATAGCAAACTCCAGTCGCCTATTTTGGTCTCTCCAGTGGTGGAAGTCCCTTCCAAATCTGTTGCTGGGGTCCCCTTTTCAGCAGTCGCTACCGCAGGCAACTCTGACAACAGATGCTTCTCCAATGGGTTGGGGAGCTAATCTGCAGGATCTCTCCACCCAGGGCATCTGTTCTCCACAGGAGTCTTCTCTGCATATCAATCTCTTGGAACTCAGAGCAATATTCTTAGCTCTCAGAGTGTTCCATTCCCTGCTCAGCTACAGGACAGTCCTCATCCATACGGATAATCAAGTAGCCATGTTCTATGTAAACCAGCAGGGAGGGACTGGCTCTCTGTCGCTTTGCAACGAAGCTTTGCGACTGTGGGCCTTCGCCAGAGAGCATCACATCCATCTTCTGGCAGTATATCTTCCAGGCGTTCAAAACTCTTGGGCGGACAGACTCAGTCGAGTTCTGCTTCCACACGAGTGGTCCCTCCACATGGACCAGGTAGCCAGGATTTTTTGAATTTGGGGAACCCCGGACATAGACCTTTTTGCAAGTCCGTGGAATGCCAAACTTCCCCAGTTCTGTTCCAGAATTCCGTGTCAGGGAGTTCAGGCCAAGGATGCCTTCCTCCTTCACTGGGGTCAAGCTTCCTTTATGCCTTTCCACCAATTCCCCTAATTACCAAGACACTATTCAAGCTTCAGAGAGATCAAGGGACCATGATCCTCATAGCACCACATTGGCCACGCCAAGTGTGGTACCCTCTACTTCTGCATCTCTCTCAAGCTCCTTCCCTGGACTTGGGCTCTGCACCAGACCTTCTGTCCCAGGAAGAGGGAACTTTGTGGCACCCAAATCCCCAGTCGCTCCATCTCAGGGCTTGGTTGCTGAGGGCCTAGACCTTCAAGATTTTCATCTCTCTCAGCAAGTCAGAGATGTTATTCATGCCTCTAGAAAGCCTTCTACTAGACGTTCCTATGCTTTCAAATGGAATAGATTTACCATTTGGTGTTCAGGGAAAGGTCTAAACCCTCTTGCAATACCTCTGAATTCTCTACTAGAGTATCTCTTGCATCTATCCCATGCAGGTCTGAAAACGAATTCAGTAAGAGTCCATTTGAGTGCTATTGCAGCGTCCCTCAAGCCTCTCAATGGACAACCTATTTCCTCTCATCCTCTTAAAGCAAGATTCATGAGAGGCCTTCTTTTAACTAAACCTCCCATTAGACCACCTCCAGTGGCATGGGACTTAAACCTGGTTCTTGGCCAGCTTATGAAGCCACCCTTTGAACCTTTAGCCACCACCTCCTTGAAATTCCTTTCTTGGAAAGTTATTTTTCTCATTTCAGTCACCTCAGCATGCCGCATCAGTGAGTTGCAAGCTTTGGTGGCTAATCCTCCTTATACAAGGTTCCATCATGATAAGGTAGTCCTCAGGACCAATCCACACTTTATGCCTAAAGTGGTCTCACCTTTTCATCTGAACCAAGAGGTATATTTACCTGTCTTTTTTCCAGGACCTCATGCATCAAATGCAGAGAGGAATCTTCATACCTTGGATTGTAAGAGAGCTCTTGCTTTTTACTTACAAAGAACACAGCAACATAGAAAGTCTTCTCAACTCTTTGTTGCTTTTGATCCTTCTCATTTAGGACTTCCAGTCTCTAAGAGAACACTGTCCAACTGGATTGCTCAGTGTATTTCTTTCGCCTACCAGAGTAGAAACCTTTCTCTGGAGGGCCATGTCACAGCTCACAATGTGAGAGCCATGGCAGCCTCAATGGCTCATCTAAACTCTGTGTCCATCGACCAAATCTGTCGAGCGGCCACCTGGGCCTCGGTTCATACCTTCACAGCCCATTACTTCTTGGACAAGGACTCCCGCCGGGATGCCTTGTTTGGTCAGGCTGTTCTCAAACACCTGTTCCATTCCTAATCAACTCCTACCCACCTACCCTGGTTGGATGCCAGAGATCCATGGGGGGAGTTAGAGTCCTTTTCAAGGACACACAACCTGGGGTCTTCCCCTGGCATCTGCAGCTAGGGAGTCCCCATATGTGAAGACTCATTCCTGCTTGTTCCTGGAGATAGCACAGTTACTTACCTGTAACAGGTGATCTCTGGGAACAGCAGGAATAAGTCTTCACAACCCACTCACCTCCCCTGGGAGTTGTATCTCTCTATCTTTCCTTTCCTCTCTCTCTCTTTGTCTCAGCTTTAAAACTTGAACTGGAGAGAGGCGGTTGGGAAAGGCGGTAAGGCAGCGCGCAGGCGCTGTGGGATGCTCCCAAAAGCTTTCTTATTGGACGCTGGGGAGCGTTCCCGCGCAGGCTCCGTCGGTACCGACGATACCCATATGTGAAGACTTATTCCTGCTGTTCCCAGAGATCACCTGTTACAGGTAAGTAACTGTGCTATCTCCAGGAACAAGCAGGAATGTAGTCTTCACATATGGGTATCGTCGGTACCGACGGAGCCTGCGCGGGAACGCTCCCCAGCATCCAAAAGGCAAACTTTTGCGAGCATCCCACAGCGCATGTGTGCTGCCTTCCCGCCTCACTGCCTCTCTCACTTCAGTTCTTCGTTTTCCGCAGAGCCGACAGGACGTCTCTCCTGTCACCGCAGAAAACTTTATCTTCTTATTTTTTGTGGTCGCGTTTGCCTTCATTCGACACCTACTGGTACCGCCTGTTTTCTTTTCTTATTTTCTTAAAAAAAAAAAAAAAAGACTCTCCTTCTTTTCTTCGGTGCCTCACCCCTCCTGGGTTTAGGCGCCATTTTGGGCACTAGGCCCAAAAATCTCCAGACATGGAGAAGCCAACTAGGGTTTTTAAAAAATGTTCAAACTGTGGCGGTACTATTTCCGTCACCGACACCTATGAATGTTGTCTCAAATGTTTACGTCTTGAACCCTGTCCAGCGGAGTGTCTCTCCTGTAGAAAGATGACCAAGAAGGGCCTGCAGAACAGCTGCAAAGGCCGGTTCCCTTTTCACTGTTGATACGATGTCGGTTGCAACGACGTCCTCCCGGGCTTCATCTTCCTCTCATGGATCTCAGGTAACTAAACAAAAGTCTGTAAAGACTAGCCGGTCCTTGAAGGGTAAATCTCCTGCAAAGCATCGAGATGCCACGGGCACTACCCTCGAGGAAAGTACACCGGTAAAATTGCCCTGGCGGGAGTTTTCGGTCTCCAAAGCACAAACGGGGTCTCAGAATGTTCCAGAGGCCTCCACCTCTGCAGAACTTCTGTTGCCATGTTCTGGGGTCGTAGCCGCTTCCACCGGTACCGACCAGACATCGGCATTAGGTTGGATCCGAAACGCCATGGTACCGATATTCATCAATACCAGCATTGATCGATGCAAAGCTCTGAGGAGTCTTCCAATTCCGATGACTATACTGATACAAGAGCAGTACTGTTGAAGGATCCATCTCCTTCTCCTGAGTGCAGAATGTCTCCTCCAGAGGACATGTCTTTTCAGGATTTTATACGTGATGTAGCTAAAGGGCTTTCAATCATGGTTACTCCTGAGAAGGAACCTAGGGCAGAAGAACTAAGAATTCTGCAATATCCTATGGCACCCAAGGAGGCAGCGATGCTGCCCATTCACCAGATCCTTCAAGATCTTATGTTCAGAATGTGGGAAACTCCTTTAACGGTGTCACCGCATTCTCGACGCCTCGATTCCATGTACCGAGTCCCACCTTCTCCAGGGTTTCAGAAGACTCAGTTACCACACCATTCTGTGGTAGTGGAATCAGCCATGCCGAGAATAAAGAGTGCTAAAACGCATTCTTCCAACCCACCAGGCCGTGAATCGAGGACACTGTATTCCTTTGGGCATTGATGCTTTCAGTCCTCCATGCTAGCAGCTAGGACTAGCTCATATTCCCTTTATATGGGAATGTTTCTAGAGGAGGTTACAGAGGATCTGGAATGCATGAGCCCTCTTCTTCCTGAAGATAAACGGGTTCAGTACCTCACTCTGCTCAAGCACACTCAAAATGTCTCCAAATTTGTGAACCGTGCATCTTTTGACTGCTTTGAAGCTATTAGCAGAACTTCTGCTATTGCTATTGGAGCACGGCGCATTGCCTGGCTCCAAGCATCAGATTTAGAGGAGTGGGTGCAAGGGAAGTTAGGAAACATTCCTTGCACAGGTGAAAACTTATTTGGGAAGGATTGGCAGACCAAGGCTAATCAGATTGAATCTGACAATACCACCTTGAATAGACCATCAAAGTCTACTGCCAACCCATCAAAGAAAAAAACAGGCAAGAAGTTTTTCTTTAACAAAAAGAAAATTCTTACCATTCTTTTTCCCATCCAATTCATTGTCCAGTTCATGCTCCCCAGAAAGGGCAGCAATCTAGACGGCCAAGAAAGCCGTAAGCTCAAAGAGCTCAACTGGCTCAGCAAGTACAGCCTCCGCAGGGGCTTTGACTTCTACCTAGAGAACTTAACCGTTTTGCCTCTGAAGGGTCCAGAGCCCTTGACCATTCCGGGCAGATTATGCCATTTTGCCAAAAGATGGCAGCAAATAACATCAGAAAACTGGACTCTGTCCATTGTAGGGCAGGGGTACAAACTTCACTTTCTCAGCATGCCCCCGCCTACAGTCATAAAACAATTCAATTCTCAAGGCCCTGTCACTGACATTCTGTGTCAGGTGGTCTCCTCACTTCTTGCTCAAGGAGCAATAGAACAGGTACCCATATCCCAATGGGGGAGGGGGTTCTACTCCCCCTATTTTCTTATCCCAAAGAAGACAGGGGGATACAGACCTATCCTGGACCTCTGAGAATTGAACT
The DNA here is from genome assembly GCA_033557465.1 of Ichthyophis bannanicus. NCBI lineage: Eukaryota > Metazoa > Chordata > Amphibia > Gymnophiona > Ichthyophiidae > Ichthyophis > Ichthyophis bannanicus. The sequence goes on from CM066032.1 coordinate 1,735,204,979, forward strand.
AATATCTGTTCCAAGAAAAGTTCAAGATGATCTCCCTCGGAACACTTTTACCATACCTTCAGAATCAGGATTGGTTATCTTCTCTAGATCTAAGAGATGCGTACATGCATATCCTCATCCACGTAAATCACAGGAAGTACCTTTGATTTCTCTTTCAAGGAAACCACTTCCAATACAGAGTCCTTCCATTCGGGCTGGCCTCTGCCTAGTAGCAGCATTCCTGAGAACTCTGGGGATATTCGTCTTCCCCTACTTAGACGACTGGCTCATCAGAGCACCAACAGCTCCAGAAACAGAACAAGCTGTTTCTCGTGCCATGAGAATTCTCCAATATTTGGGTCTGGTAATCAACCACCCAAAGTCTACCTCATCCCTTCTCAATCCCTAGAGTTCATAGGGGCTCGCTTAGACATGCAGCAATCAAGGGCATTCCTGCCACAGCCGCGTTGTCTACGAATAATAGAATTGGCTTCCCAAGCAGTAAAGAAAACCCTCCTGATGGCTCGGGAAATGCTTCAACTGCTGGGTCATATGGCATCCACTGTACAGGTGGTCCCTTATGCCCGCCTACACATGCGAGCGGCTCAGTGGACCCTCTCTTCGCAGTGGACACAAGCCATGGGTTGCTTAACGGACAAAATCAAGAATTTGACACTTCTCATTTTGTCCCTACAGTGGTGGCAGTCCTTCGAAAACCTCCTGGTAGGTTCCCCCTTCCAGCAACCACTGCCCCAAATCACCCTGACGACAGATGCGTCCAAGCTGAGTTGGGGAGCCCACTTGCACGATCTTTCCACTCAGGGTCTCTGGACCTCACAAGAGGCCTCTCTTCAAATAAACCTCTTAGAGCTAAGAGCCATTTGCAATGTTATAATAGCTTTTCAGGCCCAGCTCAGTCAAAAGACAGTTCTGGTCCAAACCGACAATCAGGTTGCCATGTTTTACATAAACAAACAAGGCGGAACGGGCTCTCTGTCGCTATGCAACAAAGCTTTGCAATTATGGGCCCTCGCCAGAGAGCTCCAAATTCACCTTCTAGCGGTATATCTTCCAAGCATTCAAAACTTGTGGGCAGACAAGCTCAGTCAAATACTGCTGCCACATGAGTGGTCTCTCCAGTCAGACCAACTGGGTCGAGTGTTCCAAACCTGGGGAACTCCCGATATAGACATCTTTGCAAGTCCACAGAATGCCAAACTTCCCCGGTTCTGTTCCAGAATTCCGGCTCAATACTTTCTAGCAAACGATGCTTTCCAGCTCCATTGGAGTCAGGACTTCCTCTATGCCTTCCCACCCTTTCCCCTAATTCCCAAAACTCTTTTCAAGCTTCAGAGAGACAGGGGTTATATGATTCTCATAGCTCCACGTTGGCCAAGGCAATCATGGTACTCTCTGCTTCTGCGTCTCTCTCAAACAACTCCTCTAGAGTTGGGATATGCTCCAGATCTCCTTTCTCAGGAGAACGGGAAGCTTCTGCATCCCAATCCTCAGTCCCTGCACCTCTGGGCCTGGCTGCTGAAGGCATAGAACTTTTAGATATCCACCTCTCTCAGCAAGTGAAGGATATCCTTCAGGCTTCGAGAAAACCTTCCACAAGGCGTTCCTACGCTTTCAAATGGAAAAGGTTTTCTATATGATGTTCAAAAAGGGGGCTTAACCCCCGTTCCGTGCCCATGGAGTCGCTTCTGGAGTATCTCCTCCATCTTTCAAATTCTGGTCTTAAGACAAATTCAGTGAGAGTCCATCTCAGTGCTATTGTGGCTTTTCACAAGTCCCAAGATGGACAACCAATCTCTTCTCATTCACTTGTGTCAAGATTCATGAGAGGTCTACTTTTGACAAAGTCCCCCATAAAGCCGCCACCGGTGGCATGGGACCTGAATCTTGTTCTTGGGTAGCTTATGAAGCCTCCTTTTGAACCTTTTAGCCACTACAGCTTTAAAATTCCTTTCCTGGAAGGTCATTTTCCTAATTGCAATAACTTCTGCTAGGTGCATTAGTGAACTGCAAGCTTTAGTGGCTGACCCTCCTTATACAAGGTTCTACCATGATAAAGTAGTCCTCAGAACTCATCCACACTTTATGCCAAAGGTGGTTTCATCTTTTCATTTAAACCAGTCGGTTTACCTTCCTGTATTCTTCCCTAGGCCTTGCGCCTCCAGTACAGAAAGGAACCTTCATACCTTAGATTGTAAAAGAGCTTTAACCTTTTACCTTCAAAGAACTGAACAACATAGGAAGTCTTCTCAGCTCTTTGTTGCTTTTGATTCTAGTCATTTGCAACTTCCAGTTTCCAAACGAACTCTATGTGGATTGCAAATTGCATATCCTTCACATATGATAGTAAAGGTCTTTCCCTCGAGGGCCATAATGTCAGAGCAATGTCAGCCTCGGTGGCTAATCTCCGCTCTGTGTCTATAGATGATATCTGTAGAGCAGTTACTTGGGCTTCGGTGCATACCTTCACAGCCCACAACTGTCTGGACAAGGATTCCCGTCGGGATGCCTCATTTGGCCAGATTGTCCTACAGCATCTCTTTCAGGCTTAATGCAACTCCTACCCTCCATCCCAGTAGGATGACAGGGAACCATGGAAGGAAGTATGACCCTGTTTACACGGGTTCACAGCTCGCTAGGGCCATTCCTCTGGCATCTTTCAGCTGGGGAGTCCCCATATGTGAAGACTACATTCCTGCTTGTTCCTGGAGATAGCGTAGTTACTCACCTGTAACAGGTGATCTCAGGGAACAGCAGAAATTGTCTTCACAACCCACCTACCTCCTCTAGGAGTTGTCTATCTCTCTCTCTTCTCGGCTCAGCTTTAAACTCAACTGAAGTGAGAGAGGCAGTGAAGCATGAAGGTAGCATGCATGCACTGTGGGATGCTCCCAAAAGCTTTCCTTTTGGACGCTGGGGAGCATTCCCGCGCAGGCTGCTTCGGTACCGACGATACCCATATATGAAGACTTAATTCCTACTGTTCCCGGAGATCACCTGTTACAGGTGAGTAACTACGCCTTCCAGCATATTAACATTTTCTTCAAAGGTAAAGAAGGCTTAAGAGGACTTATATATATATATATATATATATATATATATATATATATATATATATATCAAGATTCTCAATAATCTGCACTGAGTTCTCCACCGGTGGGGAGAGGTGCAAAGGGATTGCGCTTAGGATCACACAGCATCGGAAGGCCCTCGGGACCTGCCTATGCCACGCAATCCCAAGCATGATCGCTTTGAACCTCCCCCCACCTGCAGGAATGCTGGTGGAGGATTCAACACAGCTTAGCAGGAACATTGGTCACCACCCAATAACATTTTGCTTGGTGGCCTATCGAAGCCGAATTGTTGGGTTAACAGAGAGAGGGTCACAGGATTTTGACGGGTGGGGGGGGGGGGAGAGTTTCACATCCATACATATGAATGGGCCAGAAAGTATAATTTATTTAACAGTATTTCTAAACCGCCTTATCTTAATAATCAAGGTGGTATCACAGCAAGCAATCAGGTAAAGTGGGTGTGTTATACATGCAGTGAGGGTGAAACTTAGTTGTGTGAGGGCTGTGTTGGGTGCTTGATTTGCTTGAGCTATGTACAAGGTGGGCTATTTACAGTGGTGCTAAAAACACATTTTATATACATACAGTGTTAGGAGGTTTGGTGTGCTGTTATACATTCTCTTAGGTTATGTGATGTGTCCATAGTGCTCTATGAACAGCATGGTTTTCAGCTGTTTTCTGAAGTCTTTGAGGTCTGGAGTTGCCCTTAGATCGTCCGGTAGATTGTTCCATATTGTTGGAGCAGCCATGGAGAGAGCTCTGTCTGTTGTGTCCTTGCGTGTGTGCTTGTATTCATTTGGGGTACTGACTCGGTTGCGTGTTTGACTTCTTCTAGGACGTGCGCTGGTTTCTGGTTGTATGAGCGTGTGGAGGCTGTTGGCTGATGTGTGCTGTTTTATCTTAAATAGGTTTATGATAGTCTTGTATCTGATGCGAGCACTGATTGGGAGCCAGTGTAAGTCCTTTAATGTAGGTGTGATGTGCTCCTGCCTTGCGGCTCCGGATATGATTCGAGCTGCAGTGTTTTGTGCCAGTTGGAGTGGTTTGAGGGCTTGTTTCGGTAGTCCAAGGTATGTTGGATTAGTTTTGAAACTTCTTGTTTTTAGCCTCCTTTTTGAAGGAAAATAAGACTTATGAGATGGCCGTGTGTGTTCTAATCCGGTAGCTTTTCTAGATAACTTGGGTAATGTAGGGCTTCTGATGTGGCAACTAATTCCCAATTCTACACATTTCCCAGAAAGTAGGTTGTAATAATTTGAGTGAAGTTTCTTGTTAAAGTCAATGTTTCCTCCAAGCTGCTTGGGAGTCCACCATTCATGTTCTTACTATTGAGGTGCAGTAATCTCAGTCTCAATCTCATGGAGCAAGCAGATTCTGCAGGATTCTTAAAGACTGAAACAATGAGATTGCTGCATCACATTTGACATTAAGCATGCAAGTGATAAACAAATCTGAGACACAGTTTATGGCTCTATGTAAGTGTGAATTTATCTTAGATCTAGGGAACATTAGTCTTTTTTTGGAGAAAAGTGGTTAAGGTGACCAGGGAAATCATCTTGAACGTTCTTTAATGAGAAACTTGTTCAAGGTGCTCAGGTATAAGGTGGGGCATAGTCCTCCATTCTTTGGAATTAGGAAAAACTGAGTAAGAGCCAATCTTCTTTCCCCTATTGGAATTGTTTGAGCCACATTGCTCTGCAAATGCAAGGACAGTTCCTTTATAAGTACATAGTGAGAGTTTGACATGATACTCTTGGAGGCCAATTTGGTAGTGTTTTGAATAGGTGTTATCTATATCCATTCAAAATTTTGCCAAGAACCCAAGAGCCAGAAGTTACACGGGGACAACAATTTGTGGAAAAAAATCAGCCTTAGCTTAACAAAGAAATTACATTTGTGATTTCAAACATATATCGGAAATGTGTAATATAAATCAAGCTAATATTTCCAAAATCTCAAGTACAAAATAGACTTGGTGCATGTTTGCGCTGTGCTGCCTGACTGCTGGTGGCAGTGGAGTTTCTTAGCCACCTAGTATATAAAAACGTTTTCAAATATATAAATATTTTAAGAAGTGCTGCCTGGTCTGTGGAAAGCGGAGAGTATTGTCGATGGATTCTGGTACCTGCTCGGCTTTCATGGAGGCTTTGAATGCACCTTTAGAAGGCCCATCTCTCCACAACATGGAGATACAAGAGCTCTGACCTTATCTTCTTTGCCGCCTTTGGCAGCAGACATGCTCTGAAGAAGGATGATCATCAGGCCTACCATCTCGGTGCTTTCTCCTCTGGATGCGCCCTTTTGCTGAAGGAATCATCATCTGCTGCTGCCTCTGGTGAAGGGGTCCATCTGGTCAGTGGGAAGGTCCCGGGTTGTCCCCCCTCTCCCCTCCCCCCCCCCCGAGTTCTCCTTTCTGCTGCAAGCTCGGTCCTTCTGGTATGGCAATGTGGATCCTGGATCCTCTGGGTCTTCTCGATTTTGTTTCTGCCCTCTTGGAGGAGGGACAGCTAATGAATCTGAGCTTGGCTTGGTCTCTACCTTCTAAGCGCTTTTGGCAAAGGTTGGAGTCTAGAACAAAGGATCGACTGTCCTTTGGCTGAGACCAGACGCTCAGTCCCGATGCGTCGGGTGCTGGTTCTGACCTAGATAACAAATTGTCCTCCCACTCTGAAGGTCCAATAAGTCCAGTATTATTCACCTGTTCAGGATGGACACATTTTTCGGCCCTGATTGCTCAGGTGTTATCTGTCCTAAATTTGGCTGACCCTCCAGCAGCTGAACAAGGGCCACAGATTCATCCTCTCTTGCAAGGGGTTCAGAAGTCTAAGACTGTCTTTTCTTTTCCAGAGGTTGTCAAGAGCATGGTACACTTGGAGTGGGACTTGCCAAGCTCCTCAATGAAGTGGCTGAACATTTTCAGGAGGCTTTATGCCCTGCTGCAGGACAATCGTATTGTATGGGTTAACATGCCGAGAGTGGATGCGCAAGTTACAGTGGTTACGAAGTAAACCACCATTTTGGTGGAGGGCGGAATGGCCCTGAAGGCCCCCCCTGGATTATAAAGTGGACGCTATCTTGGAGAATCAGTTTGCAGCCTCCACTGTTACCTTTCATTTGGTGGTATGCGCAGGTCTGATGACTCGAGCTCTGCTCCAGTGAATTCAGTCTCTTGCACCAGAGGATTTTATGCCCCTTTTGGAGTCAGCTGCAGCCTTTTTATCAGATGCAATGTATGATCTCGTCTGCTTGGTGGCTAAAGACATTGCTCTGTCGACTGTGGCACAGCGTTGGATATGGCTGCACCACTAGGTGGTAAATTTGTCCTCCAAATCACAGTTGACTCGGCTCACCTTCAAAGGGAGGGTCTTGTTTGGGGTGGACTTGGAGAAGCTGTTTAAGGACTTGGGCGAGCCCAAACCTCTTTGCTTCCTGGTGTAGCCCAAAAGGATCTGGGAGGCATATGGGTATGGCTTCCTCATCAGGGTACACCTGTGTTCCTCACACCTGCTATTTGGACTCCTATGACTTCCGGGACTTCTGCAGATACTGCCCTGGAAAGCCCTCCTTTTACTCCTCTTCTGAGTTTTAGTCTCAGACTCTTTTGTGGACCATGAGCATCCCGGGACTCCAACACCTCCAGAGGTTCCACCTCCTGTCAAGTACAATGACAGCATGGGGGCCCATTCAGGATGCCCCCAATGGGCAGCAGGCTCCATCGTTTCTTCCAGGAGTGGGCCTGGATCACTGAGGATCACTGGGTGCTATACATGATTAAGCATGACTGTGTTCTGGAATGCATTGAGCCTATCTCGGACATCTTCATCATCTCTCATTGCGACTCCATGTCCAAGAGAGCCACAGTTCAGTGTACCCTTGACAGACTTCATCTATGGGCGGTGGTCCCAGTTCCCCTGGCGGACTAGATTCAGGTCCAATAATCCTTCTACTTTGTAGTGCCAAGGAAAGACTGTTTCTTTTGACCAATCCTCGTCCTCAAGGGAGTCCCCTGCATACCCTTCACTTTCATATGGAACCCTGTGGTCAGAGTTTTTCCCATCTCTTGACTTAGCGAGGATTAGTGTGCTCTGGTTTGAAATGTTCTGGTGTTTTGAAATGTTTGGGTCCAGACCATCTACCAAATGATTGTCCTTTGTGCCAACAAGTGATAAAGCGAGGCCTAAAGAACAGGGCCAGAGAGTATGGATCCCTGTTTGCCCCAGACTGAATTTCAGTGGCTTCGGCTCCTCTCTTGGTTCCCAGGTCTCCTTAAAGTCCAAGTATAAATCTAAGTCTAAGTCATTGGCATCAAAGCCTGATACCAATCCTCGAGGTAAGTTCCTTCATTGTTGTTGTAACTCATGGAAGGGTGCGTCCAATGCGGATTGGTCTGCCAAACAGCCCTAGAGGGGAGGACCAGTCCTCCAAAGCACTACAAGGGGCTTCAGGATGCTCCCGAGGCAATATCCGGAGATCTGCTGGTTCCATGCTCAGGGACTGTGGCTCGAAGCCCTGTATGTGATTCCATCCAGGCATCGGCTGCCTCCCTTGACCAGCACATCCTGGCTATCGAGAAGAGCTTGGTAGCACTCCTTGCCTCGGTATCGACAGCCTCAGCAGTGCAGGCATCGACCTCAGAATCAATACCGATACCATTAGGGTTGATGCCTGCCCTCGAGCTTGTTTTGACAGCTCCTCTCCCCCGACGCCTGCTTTGGAATCAGTAGGTATCGTCGATACCCAAACGCTGCACACATCCAGTACCTCACTGGCTCACCATCGGTATCATCACGAGACAGTTGATACTTTGATTTTTTTGTCTGAATCGGACTCTTCCTCTTCTGATTCTGAAGATACCTCTAAGGAGTCTAGGACTACCTCAGACATTCCTTCAGGACCCTCTCCAACTCATGAACGGCGTTGATCCCCACCAGAGGACATGTCCTTTCAAGACTTCATTCGGGACATGGCAATGGGCCTCCAGATTACTATCACATCTGAAATAGAACTGAGGGCAGAGGGATTGGAGATCCTCTAATACCCGTTGGCACCCAAGGAGGTGGCCACATTACCGGTGCATCGAATCCTGCAGGATTTAATGCTATATATGTGGGAGGCCCTGCTAATGGTTTCAGTTATCAGCAAACAGCTCGATATCATATACGAGTTTCCACCAAGCACTGGTTTTCTTTTTTATTTTTATTTGGTACAGCACAAAGTAACACATCATTTTACTTCTCCTTTACAGAACAATGGCATAACATACATCCAGCTGTATCCATCAATCCACCATTTACCTAATTACCATTCTATCCTTACTGTGCATTTCATACTTCTCTCCATTTACCTTTTTATTTCAATATTCCCTTCTTCACCCCTCCTCCCCACTCCCCCCTGGATCCTGTGATGCACCCGTCCTCTTTCTACTATTCCCTTCTGTAAGCTTGGTTAGTTTCAACCCACTAATTCATTATCCACCCTTTGTAACCACTCAGTGTACTTTTCCCATCTCCTTTGAAAGATCTCAATCCTGTGCGTTTTATATGCAGTGATCTCACTCATCCTATAAATCTATGCTAATCTGCTTAATATCCTCTCAGGTGCTGGTGCTCTCTCAGACCTCCATCCCTTCACTATTTCCATTCGCACTCCAATTGCAAGCATCTTTAACATATACACCAGATCACTTTTTGGATTCCCCCCCCCACACACACACTCATTCATTAACACTCCAGCTGGTGTGATATCCCCCACTCAGCCCACCATCTCCCGTGTAAGATCCGTCATCCACTGCCACGTTTGCTGTTAGCACAAGGCAGCTCCACCATATGTGCATATATTCCCCCCCTCTCTCCACACCCCGTCCAACACAGCGAGTCAGTATATCTCCCCATCTTACACAACTGGACTGGGATTAAATATGTTCGGAACAGCATCTTATAACAATGCTCTTGGATTGCTGCCAAGACCACAGGTATTTTTACCTCTTCATATATTTTTTTCCCATCTCTGAGAGTCCCATTGACCCCCAAGTCCACTTCCCAGGCCCGCATGTGCGTTCCTTGGTCCATAGGTCTACTTAGTGCTTTGTAAAGCCTAGAAATCACACCTCTTGATAAGTCTCCTATCCTAAACATCTTCTCAAATAGTGTCTCTTTGCTACTCAGGCATTCTTTTATTTGTTTTCCCCCCAAATAGTGTGCCAGTTGGAAATAACCATACCAATCACTATTTTCTATTTGGAACTCTCGCTGAAGCTCCTCAAATGGCCTTAGATGGCCCTCCTCAGACACTACCTGTCCCATACACTGTAATCCTTTCTCATGCAATTTTTGAAATATCCCAGAACTTTCTCCCACCAAAAACCCCTCACATTGTGTGATCCCCTGTGCCCTAATATTCCCTCCCACATGTGTTAGCACTTTGTTTCCTGTCCCAGGCACGAAATGTACTTGTCATGTATGGGTTCTTAACTAAGCCTTTTTCTCTCTCCTCCTCCCTTCTCTTCCACATCAAATCTGTAATGTGGTTAGGTCTTACCATCTCCTGTTCTATTCTACTCCATGAGGCCCATCCTTCTCCAACCTCCACCCCATTATCGCTCGCAGCTGTGCCGCCTCATAATACCTTGCAATCTCAGGGACCGCCGACCTGCTTCCTTTTTCTCTATATACATTATTTTCCTTTGCACCCTAGAGGGCCTGCGTCTCCAAATAAAGGAGAAGATTCTTCTCTGCACCAAATTTAACATTACAGTAGGGGCTTCTATAGGCAAGGTCATAAACAGAAAAAGTAGTCTGGGTAATATATTCATCTTGACTATGGCTATCCTTCCCATCCAAGAGAAAATGGGTTTGTCCCATCTTACTAAATCCGTTAACACTTTCTTTACAATTAGCTCACAATTAAACTTGTATAGCTCAGACCCCTCTGCAGTGATTTGGATCCCCAGGTATCTCACACTATTATTAGCCCATTTAAACGGAAATGTTTTTCAAACCCTACCTCCCTCCTGTGGTCCAAGCTTAATTTTAGGACTTCTGTTTTCCCCATATTCATTTTGTACCCTCATACTGCACTATATATCACAATCTCCTGTTCTAGCGCTGGTATAGATTTCTCTGGTTGTCCTAATGTATACATCACATCATCCGCAAATAATGAAATTTTATACTCCTCCTCGCCCACCTTTATTCCATGTATTTCCTTATTCTGTCTGACACTTTCGGCCAGTGGTTCTATCACCACTGCAAACAGAAAAGGAGAAATCGGGCATCCCTGCCTTGTACCTCTGCCTAGCTTAAATTGCTCTGAATATGCCCCATTTATCCTTAGGCTCTTTATAGAGCACCTCTATCCATTTCTGGAAATTCTCTTCCAGTCTTATCTTCTTCATTACTGCAAACATGAAAGCCCATTCTACTCTATCGAAGGATTTCTCAGCATCCACTGCCATCATTATAGATGCTGTCTGCTCCCTACATACTTGCCATATGAAATTCAACAGTTTATGTACATTATCACTCGCTTGCCTACCGAGAATAAACCCTGCTTGATCTTCCTCTATCTACCTTGGGACATATTTCTGCAATCTAACTGCCAATATTTTAACTAATATCTTAGCATCCAAATTTATAAGTGAAATGGGTCTATATGACTCACACTTCCCATGGTCCTTCCTGGGTTTGGGTATTACTACTACACCCGCTACTTCCATAGAACTTGGTAGCTTTTCCCCTTTTAGTATTTCATTAAAGACATCATGCAGTATCGGACTAACATCCTCACAGAATTTTTTATAAAACCTGGCTATAAATCCATCCAATCCTGGTGCCCTTACCCTCCTTTAAACTCTTTATAGCCTCTATTACTTCTCTAGCAATCTCTCTATTCATCCACTTCTGTTGCTCTAAGTCCAATTGCTTCAATGTGATCTCTGCCAGGTACTGTTCTATATCCGCTCCCTCTCCTTGTTGCTCCGATTCATAAAGCTTACCATAGTATTCCTGAAATACTTTTTGTATTTGGTCCATACCTCTAACCCACTTTCCCTGTTCATCTTTTATTTTCAGGATCTGCTGTTGCACCCTTTTTTCCCTAAGTTTTCGTGCAAGATATCTGCCTGGTCAGGGGTGGCTCTATAATGAGGCCAAGTGAGGCGGTGGCAACTTTATGGGGCGGCAAAAATTGCCCCCAAAAAGACCGCCTCACTCGGCCTTAAACCCCCCCCCCAAAAAAAAAAAAAACCCGATCAGACGAGCCGCTGCCGCTGCCGCTGTGGCAGCAGCAGAATGAAGTGTCCCGCAGCCACGCCCCTCCCTGGCAGAGCCCTTGTATTATTTCCCTCAGCACCGGCTTTTCAGAGCCGCGAAGGGAGAGTTTCCTTTTCTTGCGGCTCTGTTAATAATAGCTGCATATAATTGGTCTGTTGTAATGCTGAATGGATGTTACAGGGTATGTCTGTCCATGGTGTGTTAATGTCAGTATTATCATTTGGATAGTGAATATGTGTAGGAATTTAATGTTCTCCATGATTAGTAAGAAGCTGGAGCTGAGTGGTAGGGTGGGAGGCTACTGGGGTCTTAGTTTAATAATGCTAAGATATTATGTTGATAAAGCTATATCAGTGTTGGTTGTTTGTATCTGCAGAGGTATAGTGGTATGTATGTAGGGGTTGGAGTGAGCGTTTAGATGCTCAAGAATGTTAATAAAAGGCTTCTGCTATTTTAATTGAGGACAGGTTATTAACATAGTGTAGAAGGATGTGTATGGGTCATTTAAGATGATAGTTTGTATATAAGGAGTTGTATAGGTTGCATATAGTTTTGAGAGTTATTGAAGATGTGGAAATTGCTGTGTATGTTTAAATCAATCAGTAACAGGATGAAATAATATTCTAGTCAGGCTATATACGTATTATCATCAGTAGTAATTGTGGTGCAGTTAAGCCCTGGTGCAGTAATTGTGGTGCAGTTAAGATAACACATTTATATAAAGGTATCAGACCTACTGGAGTTGTTTGCTTGTACAGTATTATTACAAGAATATACACTCTATAACCTATTTGTGGCAGTGTGGATGGAATAATTTCAGTTATCCAAATGCGGAAAATATTAACAGTATTTGTGTGCTGCATACTCTAACAACTGGGTTAGCCAGAGCAATGATGTGAATGCATGCAATAATACAGCAGAGCCCAATTCAAGCTGAGTCACTAAGCGAGAACTCTTACCCTTGGTTGCATGGTCTGTCATAAGCAATGTTCCCTCTAATTTTCTGTAGGCTGTGTGCGCATAAAATATCAGCTGTGCAGCTTTTGAAAGGAGGTTAAATTTTTGTGCGGCACATAACGACACTCGGAGTTCTATACTTTAAAATGTGACTACACGTCAGAATACAGTATGTACACCACATTGATTGCACTAGATAATATTGTAGAACTTGTGAAAACCGTAAATACACAACAACTTTTAAATTTTAAGATGTCTGTGTTGTTTTCTATCAGAATCAGAACCGTAATTTTTGTGCGCTCTGTTATAAAGTATGTGCGTTCGCTCGGCGAGGTGTGTGCGCACGCACACGCGCACAGCTTAGAGGGAACAGTGGTCATAAGGAGCTTAAACATATAAGGCAGCTACAATTTCCAAGAGCTTAGAAATTGGGTCGTGTAGCCGGTTGTGGCAGATTCTCTTGATGATAGCTTACATAGCTCATCAAGTAGAGAAGAAGGCTAATTTTCCCTTCTAGTGGATGAGGATGATTCTTTAGATGTCCGTTTGTTCCACAGGGAAGGAACTCCCTGCCTTAGTTTCTCAGATCACCACCTCTCCATATAGACGACCTTCTGGAGGAGGAGAAAGAGAAGTCCCTTTTACACTGGAATTGTAGATGATGATTCAGGGAGAGGGGGGCTTTCCAGACATCTCTCAGAGGACTGGGAAGCAGTTGGTGACGATGTATGCCTGGTCTCCAGATGTTCTGGACAAATGGCTTTGTTTTGGTTGCCCATGCCCTTTTACGCTGGATTTCGCTCTTGCCAGAAGATTCTTCAGTTGCCTATCTGGAATTGATTGCAGCCTTTCTGGCTTATGCCATGTAGGACCTCTTGCATCTGGCTACTCGGGTGGCTGCAGCTGTTACAGTGTCAGGAAGGTGGCTTTAATGTGTCAGTATGGCTGTTTTTGAATGAGTATACGTATGATGTTTGTGTATTCAAATCACAGTGGGGTTAGTGTATTTTTGTTGAGAAGCTTCAGTATGCTATGTCTATAACTAGACAATTTGGAAGCAGTCTTTTTGGAAGATGATAGTGATAGGTTGTGCCTCTTCTAGGTTTCAGCTGTTGATGGTCCTTTGTGGGTTTGGTCATTTTGGATTGGCTCGCATTTGCTTGTTTTTGATTTGCTCACATTCGGTTTAAATTTTTGAGTTATGGTGGTGCCATATTGTATCCGGCTGGTAAGATGGAAAAGTAGCCTATATCCAGGCGTTCTCAGCTGTTTAGTTCCGAAGTAGAGGAATTGTCTTTTCGTCCAGGAGCGTGGGCAACACACATTTTTTGAATGTTATCATTGTTGTAAGATAACTTTTCTCCTTTTTCAAACAAAACGAGGCTTATCAGCTAATATCATCATGTGTCCCAGATGTCAACCGTGAACCCCTGATGAAACATTTATGTGAAACGTGAGAGTAAAGCTTCATGACGGCGTTGGGCTCCTTTCAAGATTAAAGAAGTGTTTTTGCCAGAAAGCGTATCACACTGATGAGTTACAGATAAGCAGCTCTCTTTTGTTTTATTGAGTAGATGCCTAAATAACCCCTCATTTGGTGATTACAAGAAGGTCATTGATGCTACTATAACGCTTGAGCCTATTCATTAAGCTCAGTGTTGTTAAGTCTGAGACCTTCGGGGGACGATAATAGGCATTTTTAAGTTATCTATAGTTCCGCATAAACATGTGATATGAGCGGTTTATTAAGATAACTGCCTTTGGTTAGTTGGTGGAGTGTACTTTATAGTATTAGTATATCCAGAAACAAGCAGGAATGTAGTTCTCACGTATGGGTGACATTGGGTACTGACGGAGCCCGCACGGAAGCTCCTTGTTTACCAATAAGGAAAGCTTTTGGGAGCAGTCCACTGTGCTTGCGCTGCTGCCTTCCCACTCTTCCGACTCTCCTCAATTCTCTTTTTTCCATGGAGCCGACAGGATCGCTTCTGTACCCGCTGAAGAACTGCTGCTTTTACCCGTATCATCAATACTTCCTTTTCATCTCTAGGCTTTGTATTTCTAATTCTATTACTTCTATCTTGGGGAAAAAAAGCTTTCCCTCAGACCCTTCTATCATCTAATGGTCCAATTGAATCTCTCACAGGCCTTTTGCTACGAATGTACTTAAAAAAGTCTTTATTTTATGTTTTTGCTTCCGTAGCAAGTTCCTTCTCAAATTCTCACTTTGTCTGCCTTATCAATGCTTTGCATTTAACTTGCCAGTGCTTGTGCTGTTTCCAGTTTTCGTCGTTTGGCTCTTTTTTCCATTTCCTGAAAGATGCTTTTTTTTGGCAGCAACAGCCTCTCTGACCTCACCTTTAAACCATGCTGGCAGTTTTTTGGACTTTCTTCCACTTTTCTTAATGCGTGCAATACAGCTGGTCCGGGCTTCCAGGATAGTATTTTTAAACAATACCCAAGTTTGATGTAAGTCCTTTAACCTTTGCAACCGCTCCTTTTAGTGTTTTCTTAACTATATTCCTCATTTTATTATAGTCTCCCTTTCGAAAGTTAAAAGGTAGTACTGTGGATTTCTTTACTATCCCTCCTCCACTAATTAAATCAAACACGATCATGCTATTTTCACTATAGCCAAGTGGTCCCAACACCCTTATTTCTTGCACCAGATCTGGTGTTCCACTAAGGACTAGGTCGAGTATGGCTTCCCCTGTGGTCGGTTCATGAACCAGCTGCTCCAAGAAGCAGTCATTTATGTCATCTAGAAACTTTATCTCCCTAGCATGTCCTGCCGTGACACTGACCCAGTCGATACCGGGGTAATTGAAATCACCCATTATTACTACTCTGCTGTGACTTTTGTTAGCTTCCTTGATTTCTTTGAGCATTTCATCATCCATTTGTTCATTCTGGCCAGGCGGTCGATAGTACGCCCCCACTGCCATCACTTTCCCCTTCATACATGGAATTTCAATCCATAGAGATTCTACAGCAAATTCTACAGATCCTCAGCAACACGACTTTAGAAAAGAACACGGAGTAGAGACTCTCCTTCTTACCTTAACTGATAGGCTCCTAAAAGGTCTTGAAACACCTAATTCAGGTTACATCTTAATATTCTTGGATATTACAGCAGCTTACGATTCCATAATACATGATTACCTTTTAATCAGACTACAGGAAATAAGTCTAAAAGGCAAAGTATTACAATGGTTTAAGTCTTACCTGTCAATCAGAAGCATCCAAGTTAAAATTGCTAACAACATATCTAACCCATCCTTCCAAAAGATCGACATACCCCAAGGATCAGCACTTTCAGCTCGTCTCTTTAATCTATATATACAGCCTATCTGCAGCATAATTAAAGATCACGGCATATTTTTCCATTTGTATGCCGATGATGATATGATTTATTCACAAATTAACCCCATTCAACTTTCACTGGAAAAAATAGAAGAGTGCTTCATCAACATCAGATCCTGGATGGGGGAACACAACCTTCATATAAATCACTCAAAAACAGAAATATTATTCATAACAAAAGACAACTCCGATCTGCTTTGATGCATTCTAGTGAACAGAAGCAAGATGGCTGACACGCGCTAGACGACGTTAGCTGGGTCGGTGCTTTATTACCCTTTTTTCTTACAATGCCGCGTAAAAGGAAAGCCAAAAGCTGGACAATACCTGCGACAACGCTGGCGGTTTCTAGGGGTCCTCTAGATGCTTTTGTGAGGCCCGCTGGTGCAATTCATACTCCAGAGTTATCAGGCTCGTTGGGGGCTTCGGGAGCGGAAGGAGGCTGAGCTGCAGGTTTCTCTTAGCCCGGAGGTGAGGACCCTGCCGGTTCAGCCTGCATTACTCGCTGCGGGAGCAGCGGAAATGGAGCTCCGAGATCTCGGGGAAGCCGCGGTCGCTGAGTCATCACTTCCTGCGATGTCGAGTAGCTCCGTGGTTGCTGTGCTTGGTGCTGTGGAGCCTGCAGCTGTTTTGGGCAGCCCTGCTGGGAGTGGAGGAAGTGTGTACGTTGAAGCTGAAGCGGGCTCTGGTGTTTCTTCTCCCATACCCTCTGGGACTACAGCTCTGATATCGGCACAGTCTGTTCTTCAACGTCCGGCGGCAGTTACCTTGGAGTCCCTCTGGGAAGGTCTGCAGGCTTTGGAACGTTCTTTTCTATCCCAGTTTGGAGTTCTCCAGAGTGCTTTAACTCTTGTGCTTCAGTCCGTTGATCAACAGAAGAAGGAAGTAGCCACTATTTCCACCAAGGCGGCCCAGCTGGAGGAAAAAGTGGAGGTTGTATCCACCATGTCAGGTACTGTTTCTAATGATTTATTAGCTGTCCATGGGAAGATTGAGATGTTGGAGAACTCTGTTCGTAGAAGAAATTTGCGTTTGTTGAACTTTCCGCGCGTGCCCACTGTGTCACCAAAGGAGTTGTTTATTTCATATGCAACATCTATATTGAAGATTCCTGCTGAATCTATCCCCCCTTTGGATAGAATTTATTATCTGCCTACTGCCAAACGCAAGACCCATGGTGCTTCTTCACCTGCTCATTCACTGCCGATGGATTCTTTGGACCTAACTGGGTTCTTGGAAGCTACAGATCCTGAGTTTATTCCTCAGGCTACTCTCCTCCTTACTGTGGCCCTGGAACCAGACTGGGATTTGCTGTTGAGACTTTACTTTAAGGCGAGGAACAAGACCTTCATGGGGGAGGGGGGGGGCAATAAGGATATTTCCGGATGTCTCTAAGCTTACCCAGAAGCGTAGACAGCAATTTCTTTTGTTGAGACCATGGGTTTTGCAGCTCCGGTGGCTTGTTCTTCGCTATCCATGTAGATGTCTAATTAAATATCAGGGAGTTAGTTACACCTTTTTTGAGCCAGCGCATTTGACCCAATTTGTTCTTAATAAGAATATCCCTCTACCCAGCAGTTGAACTGTTTTTTTTGCCCTCCCCTTGGGTTAGGTGGGGAGCGGGTGTAGGTCTGTGCATTAGTTTATTTCACACCAGAGTTGTGTCTATTTCCTTAGATTTTTTTTTCTTATTGAATTGTGTCTTGCTTTCTCACAAATTGTGGGCTAGTGAATCTATACTTAAAATCTTTATGTAGTGTAAAGATGTTGTTCTACCTTTCTTTGCTTATTATTGTTCTTGTATTTGTATTCTTTACTGTAACAAGATTTTTCTTGTGTAAAACTTCAAAATTGCATAAATAATTAAAAAAAAAGACAATGCCTTCACTCCCCCTGATTCAGTTAAACTAAATGAAGAAAGGATCCAAGTTAAAAAAAGAGGTTAAATATTTAGGAGTCACTCTAGACCCCCAGCTCAAATTCACCAAGCATGTAAGCAACATAATCAAGTCCATCTATTCGAAGTTAAAAATGCTACATTTAAGACCTCTTCTCTCCTCAAGGGACTTCAGATCAACTGTCCAAGCAATGATTTTTCCACACTTGGATTTCTGCAATGCTTTACTCACTGGGGTCCCAAAACAAATTATCCACCGACTTCAATTATCACAAAATACAACAGCCAGAATAATTGCACAAGCTCCAATCAAAAATCATATCACCCCAATTCTAAAACATTTACATTGGCTTCCAATAGAGAGCAGATTAAAATTTAAGGCTATTCATACTATCTTCAAAACCTTCAGTCAGAATCACCAAACCAGCTAAAGACGCTTATTCTAACCTCTCCAGAAAATAGAACTTGGAGAAGCGGAAATAAAAATTTACTCGTGGTACCTAACAAATACAGAATTTGTAAAGCCTCCACTACAAGAGAGCTTTCTCTCTCTACGCACCAATCCTATGAAATTCTCTGCCTCAAGTCTTAAAGGACGCTAAGGACTGCATTTCAAGATTCCATATGTCTGTTACAATAGCTAGACCTCCTGGTTAGTGAGGACCTTTCATCAAAGTTTCTGTATCCTTTTACTAAGTAGTGTGGTATTTTTGAGGCTAGTTTTCACTAAGTTTATAAAACTTTCTGTATTATAATTGTCATAGTATTTTCTTAACCCTTATTAGTATTGAGATGTGTGTGTGTGTATATATATTATTTTTAATATTACAATACAACTTAAAAAATGAGAAATGTTTATATATAAATGTAGTGGATTAAAGGTTTTAGTTTATCTTCTAATTTTATGAAATAAAGTATACTTCACACTGGTGGAACACATACAGAGATGAAAATCAGAGCATCCTATGCAGCCATCTCAATTTGTGTGTCTGTTGGGGGTTTCTTTTGTTTTTTTGGAGAGCAAGAAGAGTCTCTATTTTTTTTACTGCTTTAGAGGGACTTTTATGAGCAGTGTACAGAATTATGAGACAACTTTTATGTAATGAGTGACTAAAATAATAAGATCTGCAATCCAAATGTTTGTTTAAAACAGGTAGAATCTACGAATAGACATGAAAGCAAACTGGTTTGAGACATTCTCAAAAAGTGACTTTGTCTTGCTAAATATCATATTTAATTGTGCTTCTCCAGGAACAAGAAAGAAATCAGTCCTCACATATGGGGTGACGTCGGCGCTGACGGAGCCTGGGCAGAGCATTTCCTCAGCTTTCAAAGTAAGCTTTTGGAACATGCTACCATGCATGCATGGTCCCCTTCCCGCCCAAGGGTGCCGTCTCGCTCAGTCTCCTTTTTTTTCCGTGGGGCCCATCGGATGCCTGTCCTGTTTCCCCAGAAATAATCCTTGCTAAATATAATTGTTAGCTTTTCCCGGTTTGCGTTCCTGGTCTCCCTTTGAATCATCTCTCTCCCCTTCAGTCTGTTCAACACTCTGCTGCACGGCTAATCTTCTGCCAGCCTCGTCATGCCCATATTACTCCTCTTCTCAAGTCACTTCATTGGCTCCCTATCCGTTTCCGCATCCAGTTCAAACTTCTCCTGCTGACCTATAAATGCATTCACTCTGCGGCTCCTCACTACCTTTCTTCTCTTATCTCTCCTTACAGCCCCCCTCGGGAACTCCGCTCTTCTAGCAAACTGCTTCTATCTGTGCCCTTCTCTTCTACTGCTAATTCCAGACTTCGCTCCTTTCACCTTGCTGCACCTTACGCCTGGAACAAACTACCTGTGTCTGTACGCCAGGCACCTTCTCTAACCCTCTTCAAATCCAGGCTGAAAACTCACCTCTTCGCTGCTGCTTTTGGATCTTGACTCACCTGATCTCCTTTTTATTTCCCCTTGCTTTATCCCTGCCTACACCTTCTGTGTTTGTCTTGACTAGATTGTAAGCTCTGATGAGCAGGGACTGTCTCTTACATGTCTGTGCAGCTCTGCGTACGACTTGTAGCACTATATAACTGCTCAGTAGTAGTAGTAGTAGGTTCCTCTTCCTGCCTTGAGCCGGCACTTTTCTTGGCCATTTTTTTCTTTTTTGATTTAGGCTTGCCTCGACCAGAGTTCACGCCTCTTTTAGCCTGGGGGTCGTCGACCCCGCCCGGGTGCTCCCCACCATGTCACCCGGTGGGTTAAAAAAATGTGACTGCTGCAGTCAAACTATGTCAGTGATCGACACCCATGACTGCTGCCCATGCTGCCTGGGACCAGACCATGAGCAGTCCATGAGCACAGGCTGCGACCTGTGCCAGGCCATGACACCTAAGACCAACAGAAATAGGTTGGAGTTGCAGGAAAAACTGTTCACCAGGTCTGACTCGGCCACGGCCTCCCCGACGTGAGCTCCAAGCCCAGCACTTCCCATGAGGTCCGAGTGTCCTCGGAATCCTACGGCGGTGGCTCCTCTGAGAAAACCTTGGACCCCAAGAAAAAAAAGAAAAATTCTTCGAAGTCCACTGAGGTTGCACTGGAGAAACCCAGTAAAACCACTTGGAGGGACTCGAACAGCTCCGAGAAGCGCCCTTCCAAGGTCCTCCAAAAGGCTTCCTTAGCCAGCGAAGACCGTTTAAAGGTTCCTTGAGGCCGTAATTCTTGTTGAGGACGCACTCGCAAGAGATCCTCTGTGCCCACACCGAAAGCTGTGGAGCCTTCTGACTTGGAAACCAGAATGGCGGCCCTGGAGCAGAACATCACTGCTTTCCTGGCCCTGCAGCAGGCAGTGATGGCTGGTTCATCTCTATCATCTGCCCCGATGACTGGGTCCTCGACTGCAGGGGAGCCCTTGGTCATCGAGCTGAGCTCTGAGTGCCACCGGCCTCGGGTAAGCCCTCAGCGCCGGTCGAGGTGCCGGTCCTCGGGCATCCAGTCCTCCCCGGCTAGTTTCCACGACTCAGACCCCAGTCCTCCGGAAGCTGCCGACCCCTCAGCACTAGCCTCGAGAAAATGAGTCGCAGGGCCCAGATTCGTCATCACCACTCGACTCCAATGAGGCATCCCCAGAGACGAAATGGCACCAAAATATCCCCTCGAACCCGTCTTCCCCACTGCTACTCCCGTCCGGAGGACATAGCTTTCCATGACTTTGTCAAGGACATTTATTTAATTTATGTATTTGGTTTTATACCGCACTATTCATAATCAGCAAGGTTTGCAATAGAACAACTTATTACATGGAACAGTTTACATTGAACATGTGAACAAGAGATAATACAATTTAAGTTACGTGGTTGAAAGCAAAATTGAAAGGTGTGTTTTGATTGCTTTGTGAAAGGTGGCCAAATCTGAAATGAGATGAATAGGAGCAGAGCCCTCTCGGTGCAGACTGAGGCAGAGGAGGACCTGCGCACCGAAAAGTTGGAGATCTTCCAATACAAGTCTCCACCCAAGGAAACCTTCACGGTGTCCATGTGGCCGATCCTTGATGCTCAGAGTTTTGGAGACACCAGTGTCAGTAGCGGTACTGCCGGCGCCTCGACGCCATGTGCTGCTTTCGGAAGGGCTTGGAGTTCCATAAACCCCAGCTCCCACATAACTCCATGGTTGTCAAGTCAACCATGTAGAAACTTAAGAGCCAGAAGACCCACTCCTCTGTTTCCCCTCCCCCCCCCCCCCCCGAAAGGGAAGCCAGAGCCCTCAACACCTTCGGATGCAAGTGTTGCCAGGGCTCGGTGCTGGGGTGCTGGATCGAAGCCTATGAATTATATATAGGTACATACCTGAAGGCTCTAACCCAGGAGCTGTCAGGGTTTTGGCTGGTTTTGTCAGAGAAACCCTCCAATGGTTCCAGTCCCTGACCTCCAGGATCAAGGACTGCACCAAGTTCCTATCATGAGCAGCCTACGACGGCTTCAAGTCAGTGGCTCGAATCCCAGCAGCCAGCATTGGTGCCCGACGCCAAGCCTGGCTACAGTCCTCCGACCTCGAGCAATAGGTCCAAGACAAGTTGCTTGCCGTCCCCTGCACCGTGGAGAACCTCTTAGGCAAACCCATGGCCAACAAGGCAGCCAAATTTGAGGCCAACTTGGTGATCTTCCAGAGGTTCTCTAAAAAGACCTCATTCCTTCCCCGTAGGAAACCAGCAGGGAAAAGGCCCCTGTTTATGAAGAAAAAGGGTCCTTTCCCATAGAGTCACCACTACCAGCCCTTCTCAGGCCAACAACAAGATTCTCACCTTAAGAGGTAAGGCCAAGGGGCTCAGAAGGCAAAAGCACTGAAACCTCAGGCCCCAGCTCCTGCCCAACCCGGAGAGAACGTTTGACTCCCAGGGCATGGCCTCCCCTCCCCTAGAAGACCTTTACCAGCCCACAGGGGGGCGCTTAGTGCTCTTTGCCCACAGATAGGCCGACATCACTTCGGACAGTGGGTACTGCAAGTGGTAAGGAAAGGATACCTCCTCCACCTACAGAATCCAGGTTCTTCCCAGGAGAGCCGGTGTGACCCCTCCTTCACCAGACTTTTCTGCTCACAGAACTCACAGATCTGATCAGGGACAATACAGTAGAGCCTGTACCCAAACATCTATTGGGAAAGGGCTTCTACTCCAGATACTTCCTTGTTCCAAAGAGAACTGGGGGCCTCAGGCTCATACTAGACCTGCAAAACTTAAACAAGCTTCTGGTGAGGGCGAAGTTCAAGATGTTCTCCCTTGGAACACTGCTGCCTTACCTCCACCAGGGAGATTGGCTGTGCTCCTTGGATCTAAAGGATGCTTGTACACACATCCTAATCCTATTCCTCCCACAGGCAGTACCTAAGGTTCGTGGTAGGAGGAGGGCACTACCAGTAACACCAAATGCCTGGCTGTGGTGGCTGTATACCTGTGTCTGCAAGTGGCCTTCATCTTCCCCTACTTAGACGACTGGCTAATCAGGGGCAGCACAGCCTCAGAGGCCAGTCAGGCGGCAGAGCGTGTGTCCCTCCTTCTGCAGCACCTGCGGTTCATCATCAACTACCCCAAATCCCACCTCTCTCCAGCCTAAAATCTGGAGTTCATCGGTGCTCAGCTCGTCACACTGCAAGTCAGGGTGCTCCTCCACAGAGAAAGGGCAGAACGCCTCCGACAACTGGCAAGAGAGGTACAATGTCGCCGGTCAGTTGCAGCTCATCTCCTCCTTTGCCTACTGGTCAATATGTCTTCTACAGTCCACGTGACACCCTCAGTCCACTTGCACATGCGGACAGCCCAGTGGTGCCTCTGCTCACAGTGTACACAAGCCACAGGCAGGCTATGGGACACCAGTTGGCTAAATCCGTCAACTGGTGGCAAAGCTTCTGCCACCTCGGGCCGGAAATACCCTTTCAAGCACCCGCACCTCAGAGAACCCTGACCACGGACGCCTTCCTCCTAGGTTGGTGGATGCATTGTGGGGACCACCACACACAGGGCAACTGGTCCCAGGAGGAGTCTCTCCTACAAATCAATCTCCTGGAGCTCAGGGCAGTCTTTCCATCCCTAGGAGCGTTCTACCACCGCCTGTGACAATGGTCCATACTAATCCAGATGACAATCAAATCACAATGTTCTATATCAACAAGTAGGTGGGAATGGGCTCATACTCCATCTGCCAGGAGACGGTGGCCCTCCTCTCCTTTGCAGCTCGCAATAACATATCCCTGCGAGCAGTTTAACTCCCGGGCCAGAACAACTGCCTAGCAGACATGCTAAGAAGAGTCCTTTGGCTGCATGAGCGGCACTTGAACCCCAGGGTGGCCAAGAGGCTCCTCCACCTCTGGGGCAGGCCCATGATGGATCTATTTGCCTCTCCAGACAAGATGCAGCTGCCTTGCTTCTGCTCGAGCCAACTGCACCCGGAGAGAGTGGCGGCAGATGCCTTCCTGATCTCGTGGTCCAAGGGTCTACTCTATGCATTCTCACCGACTCCCTTGGTCATCAGGACCCTCTTCAAGGTCCAGAACAAGAGGGCATCAGTCATACTAATTGCCCCCAGGTGGTTCGAGGCAGTCCTGGTTTCCACTGCTGCTCTCCCTGTCAGTAGCACTCCCAGTTCCGCTGGGCCAAGCCCCGGACCACCTGTCTCAGGAGGAGGGCTCACTCCTGCACCTCAACCTGGGGTCCCTAACGCTAACAATGTGGCTTCTGAAAGGGTAACATTAGCCCCTTTCAATCTTCCGAGAGAAGTTGAAGAGATCCTGCTGGCCTCCCAAAAACCCTCCACCTGACAGGCTTATGCCTTTAAGTGGAGAAAGTTCTCCACCTGGTATGTGGAAAGAAGGGAGAACCCCTTCTCCTGCTATGTGCAATTAGTACTCCAGTACCTACTGCACCTATCATTGTGCATTGTGGAACTTGTGTCTCTTGGGGAAACTGCTAGGTACATATGACCTAGATTGGCCACTGTTGGAAACAGAATACTGGGCTTGATTTAATTTAATTTAATTAACAAGTTTTTATATACCGCACCTTCCAATGTTCAGTTGCGGTTTACATTGAACAACAGTAAACAAGGCAATGCTGTTTTTACATATAACAATGTGAGGTCTGACCCAGTATGGCATATCTTATGTTCTTATGTTTGATCACACACTGCACTGAAGTCTAACTCATTGAGGGTGCATCTGAGCGTGATAACCACTCACCACCATCCTGTCGCGGGAACACCCCTCTCGGGCCAGCCTCTGGTCTCCAGGATCCTCCGGGGCCTCCTATTATCCAAGCCCCCTCTCTGTCCTCTGGCAGCAGGGTGGGACCTCAATGTAGTACTCTCACACTCACTAGACCGCCATTCGAGCCCCTAGCCACCTGTGGTACCTCTCTTGGAAAGTGGTCTTTCTGGTGGCCCTCACGTCCGCTTGAAGAGTGAGCGAATTCCAAGCCCTGGTGGCAGATCCATCATATAGAAGGTTCTACAAGAACAGAGTAGTGTTCCACATGCACCCCAAATTCTTCCACCTCAACCAAGAGGTGGTCCTCCCCACCTTCTTCCCGCAGCCTCACGCCGGCAGGGAGCAACTCGTACTTCATACACTAGATTGGAAACGGACCATGTCCTTCTACTTACAGAGGACCCAGGTCCATCGCAAAGGTCCTTAACTTTTCGTGTCTTATGACCCCAGCAGACTGTGGCTCTCTGTGATTGCGAACTCTGTCCACTTGGGTGGCAGACTGCATTGCCCTTGCTTATGAGCGAGCTGGCCTCTCCCTTGAGCACCGGATCACAGCACATCGTGCAAGGGCGATGGCCATGTCCATGGCCAACCTGCACTCAATGCTGGTGACGGAGATATGCAAGGCCACCACATGGTCTTTGATTCACATGTTCATAGCTCACTACTGCCTGGAGAGTGAGTCCCGCAGGAACAGTGAGTTTGGCCAGGCAGTGCTCCGTAATATTCTCGGGGTGTAGGCAACTCCTGCCCTTCGACCCTTTTGTGTTCAGGCTACCGGAGTGATAGTGTCGCTGGATGCTAGGGTCTTGCAGAATCTTTCAGTAGGGACTCACCTCCTGCAACTCATGGCAACCTGGTGCTGTCGTGGTTTGGTCCTCGGCAGCCTGGAGCTAGGGAGTCCCATATGTGAGGACTGACTTCCTGCTTGTTCCTGGAGAAAGCATAGTTAATCACCTGCAACAGGTATTCTCCAGGGACAGCAGGAATCGGTCCTCACAACCCTCCCTCCTTCTCCTCCCCCTCCCCCACGGCAGTTGGTTTCGCTTTTTACTGCTGTCCTAGCTATGTGATCTGACTGAGCAAGATGGCACCCTTGGGCGGGAAGGGGACTACGCATGTGTGGTAGCATGTCCTAGAGGCTTTCTTTGAAAGCTGGGAAAATGCTCTGCGTGAGCTCTGTCGGCATTGATGTCACCCCATATGTGAGGACTGATTCCTGCTGTCCCTGGAGAACATCTGTTACTGGTGAGTAACTATGCTTATTCAGCATTAGAGGGGGTTTTCTGCATATTGTACTGTATATAAACATTGATGCATCTTGTGTGTTTAATATTTTCTGCCCTAGATTGCTGAGCCAAACCATGAAAGACCACCTAGTGAGAGTTGCCAATGAAGCAGAATTTATCCTTAGCAGACAGAGAGCAGAGGACATTCACAGACATGCTGAGTTTGAGGTGAGTTTTATGATCATCCTTGGTTAATTGTAGTTGGCAGATGATAATGCAGGGTTTGTTCTCAGGTGTACAAAGTACAATTTTATTTTGTTTTGCAACACCTTTTTGTTATTATTTATGGATTTTATAAGAATACTTACAAAAACAAATGCAAAGAAAAAGTAAAAATAAAACATCAAGGGCATATAAATCAAAAATAAGAAATCCTAAATCAAATTTAGCCCACATCACGGTGAGAATAAATAAACATAGAAACTGGGGAACACCCCCGCAAAAAGGAAATAAGGAAAACAATTTCCAAACTTACTGCTGTATTACATTAATCCCACTATCCATATACTAATCCCCTGAACCAATCCTACTCTCGTAACTCAGTAGAAAAGTCTCCAACTATCCAGAATCCAGAAAAACATATCGAGTACCCTGAAACATAATTAAACATTTACAGGGATAACACAGAAGAAAGAAAGTTCTCCAGGAACAAGCAGGAAGTCACTCCTCACATATGGATGATGTCAGTGCCGATGGAGCCCTCGTGCGGAGCAATTCCCCAGTTTTCAAAAAAAGCCTTTAGGATTGCATCGCGCATGCGCGGTCCCCTTCTCACCCAAGGGTGCCATCTTGCTCAGTCTTCTTTTTTCCGCGGAGCCCAATGGACGTGGTCCTGTTTTCACCGTGGAAAAAGAAAAGTTGATTTGATTTATTTTTTTCAGCTTCCAGGTTTGTCACCGGTTCCCCTTCCCGCCTTCGGCTGGTATCGAGTCCGGTCATATTTTTCGTTTTTGTCCTTCGTGACTAGCGTTCACTCTCTCTTTATTTTTCACTGGCAGCCCGATCATTTGACCTCGCAGGGGCCCTTTTTCCCCTCATGGCTGCCAGCAGGTTTAAAAAGTGTGATCGCTGTAAGACGTTGATGTCTCTCACCGACACACACAACTGCTGCCTCCGATGCCTCAACCCTGACCATGACCCGGTGGTCTGTGGGCCATTTGGTAAGATGTCATAGAAATCTTTGAAGAGCAGGCAGCATCAGAGTGACAGGATTTTTCCTGAGTCCGCATCCGCCCGGACCTCGTCAGAAACCTCGACATCTCAGGAATCGGAGCCCGAGCACCATCATGGGTCTTCTGAGCGGGGGTCTCCCTCCAGGGAACACCGGAGGAAGAAGTGAGGGCGGCGGCACTGGATGCCTCTGATCGGCTTGGGCTCTCGGATTCCAGGCCACGGAGCCTGGACCGCCGCCACGGTTCCTTGGAGTCGGAGCGGCCGGCTAAACAACCTCGCAAGGAGCCGGAGACGTCAGACAAGGTAACTTCTGTTGTCCTCGTGGACTCTCTTCCGGGAGAGTCGGCATCAGGACCCGAGCCGGGAGCAGCGGAGCCTTCTGTGATCGGTCTCAGGTTGGCGGCCCTGGAGAGCAGCCTTGCTTCCTTCTTGGAGCAGCAGCGGGCGCTGATGGCCAGTCTCGCCGGTCCATCCGCCCCGACCACCGGGACGTCGAAGTCGACATCAGAGGCCGAGCTGATCCTCGAGTCGATCAGGTTTCGATTCGATCCTCGGCCAAGGTCCCCCTCGACCTCCCTTCGGGACTGAGGTCATCGACGCCAGTGCCCTCTGTGTCAGGGCGTTTGGGCTCAAAGCCCTCGAGGCCGGAGGACTCAGCATGGGAGATGGAGGAGGAAGACTCCCCAGACACCTACCGAACCCAATGTATCCCATCGGACTCTCTGGGTTCGGAGCCTCGGAATAGGTCCCCTCCAGAGGACACTTGGTTCTCGGACTTCGTCAGGGACATGGCCAAGGCTTTGGCATTCCCTGTGTACGCCGAGGAGGAGCCTCGAGCCAAGGAGCTTGATGCCCTCCAGTATGACTCTCCCCCAAAGGAGGCTCTTACTGTACCGGTACCTCCGATGTTGGAATGGCTGATGCTCCGCATGTGGGAGTCCCCGGCCTTGATGCCGGTGCTCAGCAAGCGGGTCGATTCCATCTATCGAGTCCGCAAGAGTCCTGGGTTCCAGAAAACGCAGCTGCTGCACAACTCCATGGTTGTGGAATCGGCCATGCAATGGCTGAAAAGCCAAAAGAGACACTCCTTGGTGCCTCCCGGCCAGGAGGCCCGGAAACTGGACGCCCTCGGCAGAAAGTGCTACCAGGGCTCAATGCTGTCATGCCGTATCCAAACTTACCAGCTGTACATGGGCATGTACTTGCGGGACCTGGCAAAGGAGATTGCCGGGTTCTCGGCGGGCCTATCCGAGGAACCCTTGCAGCACTTCAAAGCCTTGTCCACGGGGATCCGAGAGTGCTCGAAGTTCATCTCTCGAGCAGCTTACGACGGCTTCGAGGCTTCAGCCCGAGTAGCTGTGGCCGGCATCTATTCATGCCGTCAGGCCTCGCTCATGGCGTCGGACCTGGAGCCATGGGTCATGGGTTCAGGACAAGTTGGTCGATGTCCTGTGCCGATGAGACAACCTCTTTGGCAAGCCCATGGCTGAAAAAGCTGCAGAAATCGAGTCCAAGTACTTGACCCGGACAAGGTTGTCGAAGAAGACATCTGCACCTTCTCACAAGAAGAAGGCCTCGGGGAAAAAGCCCTTTTTCCCGAGGAATGTGACGTCTTACAGAAGCTACCCCACTTACCAGGCCACCCCAGCTCCCCAACAGGTGCAGCAGGCCAGGGGACAGGGGCATGGCCCACGTAAGCAGAAGACCCCCAAGCCTCCAGCACCTGCTCCTACCCAGCCAGGAGGGGGTTTTTGACTCCAGTGCATAGCTCCTCTCCCACCAGTGGTTTGGCCCTGCACAGGAGGAAGGCTGGCCCTGTACACTCACAGGTGGCCAGCCATCACTTACCGACGCCTGGGTTTTGAAAGTAGTCCAGCAGGGCTATTTACTTCATTTCAATCAGGTGCCCCCTCCTTTTTCCCAGGAGAGCCTCTCAGGCCCCCTCTTCACAGGAACCTCCTCCTGCAGGAGTTGACAGGTCTGCTAAAGGATCAGGCGGAGGAACCGGTGCCCCACCACCTGCAAGGACAAGGCTTCTACTTCAGGTATTTCCTTATACCAAAAAGAAAAGGAGGCCTACTCCCCATCCTGGACTTGCAGAATCTGAACAAGTTTCTGGTGAGGGAAAAGTTCAAGATGCTTTCCCTTGGGATCCTACTGCCTTACCTCCACCAGGGAGACTGGCTATGCTCCTTAGATTTAAAGGATGCTTATACTCACATCCTCATACACCCAGACCACAGACAATACCTCAGGTTTGTGGTCGGAAGAAACCACTTCCAATACATGGTGCTTCCCTTTGTCCTAGCTTCTGCTCCCAGAGTATTTACCAAATGCCTAGCAGTGGTGGCGGCCTTCCTCAGAAGCCAGGGAGTCTTCGTCTTTCCATACCTGGACGACTGGCTCATCAGGGGCCAATCGGCACAGGAGGCACAGCAGGCCACTGCTCGCACAGTCACCCTGCTCCAGCACCTAGGGTTTGTGATAAATCACGAAAAGTCCACTTTACTCCCCACTCAGAACTTGGCGTTCATAGGGGCAAGACTGGACACACTCCAGGCAAGGGCGTACCTACCGCTGGACAGGGTGAGGCGGTTGCTGGACTTGGTACAGCAGGTCCAGCGCAAACCTCAAGTCTCTGCAAGTGTCTTCCTAAGCCTCCTGGGCCACATGGCCTCCACGGTGCATGTGACTCCATATGCTCGATTCCACATGCACACAGCTCAATGGAGCCTCAGAGACAGTGGACGCAAGCCACTGGCCACCTCAGAGACAGAGTAGCGATGTCCAAGCTACTGGTAACAGCCTTGCAATGGTGGCTTCACACCCCCCCCCCCACTTGCTTCTGGGAGTACCATTCCAACCTCCCTCTCACACCAGAGTGCTGACGACAGATGCCTCCTTGCTGGGCTGGGGTGCCCATTGCCAGGGTTTATGCACTCAGGGTCTGTGGTCCTCGCGAGAGGCCATACTTCAGATCAATTTTCTAGAGCTTCGAGCCATCCGCCTAGCTCTTCAAGCCTTCCGTCATCTTCTTGCACATCAGTCGGTGCTGATACAGACAGACAATCAGGTAGCAATGTTCTACATCAACAAACAGGGGGGCACAGGATCTCGCATCCTATGCCAGGAAACTCTGGACCTCTGCTCTTTTGCAGTGGCACATCACATGTCCCTAAGGGCAGTTTATCTGCCCGGTCAGGAGAACCTCCTGGCTGACAAGTTGAGCAGTTTTCTTCAGCCTCACGAATGGCAACTGAACCGGGATGTAGCCCAGCGGATCTTCAACCGTTGGGGTCTCCCATCTATGGATCTCTTTGCCAGTCCGCAAAACCATCAGTTGCCCCGGTTCTGCTCGAGGCAGCTGCATCCGCTGAGCGTGTTGGCGGATGCTTTCCTGATCTCGTGGGCGCAGGGCCTTCTCTATGCGTTCCCACCCACGCCCCTGGTGGCACGCACTCTGTTCAAGATTCTTCGGGACAAGGCCTTGGTCATCCTGGTAGCCCCCAGATGGCCCAGACAGCCTTGGTTCCCTCTTCTCCTTCAACTGGCGGTCGAAACTCCACTCCCACTGGGGGTGCAGCCTGACCTCTTGACCCAGGAACAGGGTTCCTTGCTACACCCCAATCTCAGATCCCTCAACTTAATGACCTGGCTGCTGAGAGGGTAGTACTTGCTCCTCTACTCCTTCCTAAGGAGATTGGGGAGGTGTTGCTGGCCTCTAGGAGGCAATCCACTATAAAATCCTATGCGTTCAAGTGGCGTAGATTTGAAGGGTGGTGTGCTCAGAATGAGGAGAACCCGTTCACTTGTAAAGTACCTCAGGTATTGCAGAACTTGCTTCAACTCTCAGAGTTAGGCCTCAAGTCTAACTCTGTCAGGGTCCACCTGAGTGCGCCATCAGCTCACCATTCTCCAGTGGACAGGCAACCTCTTTCAGCTCACCCTTTGGTATCCCGATTCCTCAGAGGCCACATCCTCTTGAAGCCTCCAATTCACCCACCGGCTACAGTGTGGGACTTAAATGTGGTCTTGCAGCGGCTTACTTGCCCACCTTTTGAACCAATGTCCACCTGTTCTCTCCGCTTCCTTTCCTGGAAAGCATTCTTTCTGGTGGCGCTCACGTCTGCTAGACGTGTGAGAGAGCTGCAAGCTTTAGTATCGGATAGACCGTATACACGGTTTTACAAAAACAGAGTGGTCCTACGTACTCACCCCAAGTTCCTCCCAAAAGTGGTTTCCTCGTTTCACCTTAACCAAGAGGTGGTTCTTCCAACCTTCTTCCCCAGGCCACATACCAGCAGGGAAGAAGTGGTTCTGCATACCCTGGACTGTAAGAGGGCACTCGCCTTTTACCTGGAGCGTACGTTGGGACATCGGAGAGCTTCCCAGCTCTTCGTCTCTTATGACCCTAGTAAACTGGGTCTACTTGTCTCCAAGCGCATGTTATCCACCTGGGTGGCAGACTGCATAGCCTGGGCATTTAGGGCAGCTTACCTCCAGCTGCAGGGCCGAATCACGGCCCTCTCTGTCAGGGCTAAGGCCGCATCAGTGACTAACCACCATTCTGTTCTGTTGGCAGACATCTGCCAGGCTGCAACTTGGTCTTCAAGCCAGACTTTTGCAGCCCACTACTGCCTGGAGAGAGAGTCCCGGCGGGACAGTGTTTTCAGTCAGGTGGTACTCCGTAACCTATTCGAGGTTTAGGCAACTCCTACCCTCCGACCCTTTGGTGTCAGGCTACCGTGGGGGTTGTGTTCTCAGAGAAAAATCCTATCACTGCTGCTGTGGCTCTTCTAGAGGGAGCCATTTTCAGCTATGGGTTCTCGGTAGCCTATAGCTAGGGAGTCCCATATGTGAGGACTGACCTCCTGCTTGTTCCTGGAGAAAGCGTAGTTACTCACCTGTAACAGGTGTTCTCCAGGGACAGCAGGAATCAGTCCTCATGACCCTCCCTCCTCCCCTGGAGTTGCAGTCCTTTGATAAATTTTTTCTCATTTTTGCTGTCTTTTTAGCTATGTCATCTGACTGAGCAAGATGGCACCCTTGGGCGGGAAGGGGACCGTGCATGCGCAATGCAATCCCAAAAGCTTTCTTTGAAAGCTGGGGAATTGCTCCGCATGAGGGCTCCGTCGGCGTCAATGTCACCCATATGTGAGGACTGATTTCTGCTGTCCCTGGAGAACACCTGTTACAGGTGAGTAACTACGCTTTCCCAGAGCCACAATCCTGGGTTTCAGAGCTAGAAAGACCCTTCTTTTGAGCTGTGTTGCTCTGGATACATCAGGAAAAAGTTGATCTTTAGCACCACAAAACATTTTGTCTTTATTTTTAGAAATAATTTTTAAATATTAATGTTGTATCCTGATCACTAACTAGAGTGATCAGTAAAGTAGCCCTGGTGGAGATACTGTCCTGTGTGTCCTCAAGAAACTTAGTTAAGTCAAAATCAGGCTGCAATTGTAACACATCATAATCATCTGAGGACCCAACTGACAGACTCCTTCTAGTAAGGTAGTAAGATTTAGCAACCACTATTGAATCACTGTTTGACAAAAGCAGAATTTCCTTAAAGTATTTACGTAATAACACATCTGCTGAAAGCAACCTGTAACAGGGAAAATTTAACAAGTGAACATTTTTTGCCCTCATCATATTCTCAAAGGATTCTAACTTGTGATGTATCATAATACTGTCTTTATCAGTGGAGGTATTTAAAGCCTGTAAGGGAGAGTATTGGGTCTCATACCTAAGAACTGAACTAACTAAAGAGTTCATCTTTTCCTCCGCGACCCCCAGCCTACCCACAGTCACATGTGAGAATTGGCAAAGCTGTGAGACTTCTCTATCTGCATTACTACTCTCCAAACATCAGCCAAAGAAACCTGAGACACTCCCCCTTTTCCCCTTCTTCAAGAACAGGAGGAGACCAAGTAACTGGCCTATAGATGGACCGTACCAACTGTGGAGTGCTCTGCTGTAATGGTGCCTCACTATAGGTGGACATGGGTGGAGTCACTATAATCAGGGGAAGAGGTGAGGTACGGTCCAGGGAGCTTAAAGAAGCTTCCGTAAGAGATGGAGCCTGTGCAACAGTACCAGGTATAGACGCGGTTCCCTTTTTAGGTTGAAGATGTTTATCCATTGGGCCTTGCACTATTCCATCAACTGGAAACTCCTTACGTTTCGCTTCAGCGTTTAAAAACCATTGGCTTAAGAGGTACACTTAAATGATTCAAGTCCTACTTCTCCATTATGCAACTACAAGTAAAAGTAGGTGAAGAATAATCAATTCTTTTTTCCCATCTTCAAGGTGTTCCGCAAGGATCAGCATCATCCTCTCTCCTCTTTAATATTTTTCTACAACCTCTTTGTACAGTCTTAAGGATCTTCAGCATACAATACCACATCTACGCTGATGACATTATGCTTTACACTCCTATTGAAATAACCAATCCTTCACTCACAAAAATGGAAAACTGCTTCTTAGCCATTACCAGTTGGTTATCTGCTCATAACCTTACAATCAATCATAGCAAGACAGATGCACGCTGCATTACCAGGAACCCTAACTTTACCAGAATTTATCACCATCGGCGGATTTGAGCTTCAGGTCAGGAACCAGGTTCAATACCTAGGAGTTGTAATAGATCAACACCTATCTCTTACTGCGCATGTAAGCAATGTTGCAAAAAGTGTGTACTACAAACTCCAAATGGTTTCTTACCTTAAAGCTGTCCTGGATCACAATGACTTTCGCAATGTCTTTACAGGCCATCAGCCTTCCATATATTGATTATTGCAATATCATTCTCCAGGGTCTCCCAAAATCTACAACCTACCCACTGCAGCAAGCTTTAAATACAGCTGCTCATATTATCACCAATAAATTAAAGAGTGATCATATAGCCCCCGTTCTGCAGCAATTACACTGGCTTGCAGTCACTGAGAGAGTTAAATTTAAATCCCTTCTAACAATCTTTAAAGTACTACACAAACTCTCTACTGCACACCTTGAAACTCTAATAAAAAAGCACCTTGTAACAGAAGCAGAAGATTTAGCACCGCGAACCTGTTGCACATACTAGCCTTAACCATCAAGACCACCTATTCCACCTCTAAAAGGGCATTCTCACTTTTCACCCCAACTTTATAAAATTCAGTTCCTCCCATGCTTCGTGGCATTGATGACATTCAGGAATTTCGGAAGAAGTTAAAAACTTTCCTCTTCTTCAACCATTTTTTGGTTAATGAAACTATGCAATCACATTCAACCTAATTAATGCTTGCTTAATCTTGTTTACTTTTGTGCCATCTGCCCTCACTCATGTTTTATCTCATCTTGTTTTAACTTCTTGTTTTATGTAAAGCCATGTTGGCTCACTTGTTCTTTGTAAACTGCTTTGACTATTAGATTAAACGGTATATAAGCATAGATAGATAAATAAATAAATGGGGCTGTGTATAACAAAACACTTGCACCTAAGCCCCCAACAAGCTCCAAAAGGGCATTACATGCCCCTTGTGGCCATGCCTAAGGCCATGCACCTTACCAGGGACCTAGATTTAAATGATCTGCAGCTGATGTTCACAGATGTCCCTTGCTGTATATGTTCCTCTCCTCCACCTCTCAATGTGCGGGCAGGTAGGGAAAGCTCTCACACCAGCCCTCTGTAACAGACCTGGTTTTAAATGATCTGCAGCTGATGTTCACAGACGTCCCTTGCTGTATGTGTTCCTCTGCTCCACCTCTCAACGTGCAAGCAGGTAGGGAAAGCTCTCACTGGGGTGCAACACATTAAAAAAAAAACGGTGCTTCACAACAATTTGTGATTCTAGTAACTTCTGCTTGATTGTCACATGACAAGAGGCACTTTATCTATTTTTTTTGTTGTTAAGTGCTGTTGAGTCTGTTGACCTATAGCTACCCTGTGGGTAGTTGTTCTAAACTGTGTTCAGTCTTCAGTCAGGTGGCAAATTGTTTAGAGAGTGGCATCCATAGCTGCTGTTATGGTATCGATCTATCTCATTGTTGACCTTCCTGTTTTTGTTGACCTTAAACCTTGGCAAGCATGATGTCTTTCTCTAATGATCCTTAGATGGACCATGCTGGTCTTTATCTGTCATCACTTACTATGTTATGTATGTTAAGGACATAAGAAATGCCATACTGGATCAGACCAAAGTCCATCAAGCCCAGTATCCTGTTTCAAACAGTTGCCAGTCCAGGTCACAAGTACCTAGCAGTTTCCCAAAAAGACACACAGGTTCTATAATACTTGTATTGGAGCAAACAGTAGATTATCTGGGTCCTCTTTAATAATGGTTTATGGATCTTTCCTCCAGGAACTTGTCCAAACCTTTTTTGAAACCCAGCTACACTAACGGCTTTTACTACATCCTCCAGTAACGAATTGCAGAGTTTAATTATGCATTGAGTGAAAAAATATTTTTCTTATTAGTCTTAAATAGGTTACATGGTATCTTCAGTGCATGTCCCCTAGTCTTTCTATGTTTTGATGCCATGAAGAATCGATTTACGTTTACCCATTCCTCTCCATTCATAAATTTATAGACCTCTATCATATCTCCCCTCAGCCATCTCTTTTCCAGGTTGAAAAGCCCTAAATTTTTAAGCCTCTCCTCATAGAGGTATCCTTCCATCCCCTTTACCATTTTGGTTGCTCTTCTGTGTACCCTTTTCTAATTCAGTTATATCCTTTTTAAGATACGACAACCAGAACTGCACACAGTATTTGAGGTGTGGTCACACCATGGAATGATACAGAGGCACTATAATATCCTTGGTTTTATCCTCCATTTCTTTCCTTATGATTCCTAGCATTTTATTTGCCTTCTTGGTCACCACTGCACACTGGGTGGAGGGTTTCAACATGTTATCCACGATGACGCCTAAAACCTTTTCCTAGATAGTGGTTCCTAATGTGGAACCTTGTTATATTCTCTGCGTATGATATGTCCAAAGTATGAAAGTCGAAGTCTTGTCGTTTGAGCTTCTGAAGACAGCTTAGGTTTGATCTCCTCTAATACCGTCTGATTTTTTATTCAGGCAGTCCATGGTATTCACTATATTCTTAAGGGCATCAATTTGCTTCCTGTCTATCTTCTTCACAGTCCAACTTTCTCATCCATATGACATTATTGAAAATACTATCGTTTGGAGAAACTGAATCTTTGAGAATCTTGTCTAGGTCCTTCATAGTATACTGCCAAGAGCAA
Source organism: Ichthyophis bannanicus (assembly GCA_033557465.1). NCBI lineage: Eukaryota > Metazoa > Chordata > Amphibia > Gymnophiona > Ichthyophiidae > Ichthyophis > Ichthyophis bannanicus. The sequence goes on from CM066032.1 coordinate 1,735,240,971, forward strand.
TTTGTCATTGGATTTCTTGACTGCTTGTCTCTTTTGTATTGATTATTGATCCAAGCAGATTAATGTTTATTATTTCTGTTTCTTCTCCATCAAGGCTGCAATGATTGATTTTTTTCCAGGTGACAGAAACAGGCCATATGGCCTATCCAGTTTGCTCTTCCATACCAATTGCTATAATCCCTTTTTTTCCTTTTTAGATCTGTGTTGGTCCTAAGCTTTCTTGAATTCAGATACTGTCCTTGTCTCTACTACTTCCACTGGAGGACTTCCACACATCTACCACGCTTTCTGTAAAAAAATATTTATGCATATTACTCCTGAGTCTGTCCTCTTTCATCTTCATCCTATGTCCTCTCGTTGCAGAGCTTTCTTTCAATTGAAAGAGGCTCTCTTGTGCATTTATGCCATGAAGATATTTAAATGTGTCTCATATATCTTCTCTCCCTTCCTTCCTTCTTTAAATTTGTCCCCATATGCCTTATGAAGTCCACTGACCATTTTGGTAGCCATCTTCTGCACAGACTCCATTCTGTTTATATCCTTTTGAAGGTGTGGTCTCCAGATTTGTTCCCAGCACCCCAAATGAGATCTCACCAAAGCCTTATACTGAGGCACTATCACCACCTCCTCCTTCCTGCTGGCCATTCCTCTTCCTATGCACTCAAGAAACCTTTTGGTTTTTGCTGTCACCTTTTCTATCTGTTTAGCTACCTTAGGATCATCAGCAACAATCACACCCAGGTCCTGCTCTTCTTTTGTGGACAGAAGTACTTCATCCCCTATATTATACTGGTCCTTTGGAGTTTTGCAGGCCAAATGCATGACACTGCAATTTTTAGTGTTAAATCTCAGCTTCCAAATTCTCGACCATTCTTCAAGCTTTGCTAGATTCCTCCTCATGTTATCTACTCCTTCCTGGGTGTCCACTCTATTGCAGATTTTTATATCATCCGCAAAGAGGCAAACCTTACCCGACAGCCTTTCTGCAACATCACTTATAACAATGTTAAAAAGAATCTGACCGAGGAAAGATCCTTGTGGCACACTACTGGTTACATCCTTTTCATAAGAGTGGTGCTGTTTCTGGAGAATCTGGGCTGGGTAGCCAACCGCGGCAAGAGCCATATGGGGCCTACAGAGTCTCTAAAGTACCTTGGGGTGTGGTTCAACACCAGCACCAGCAGGATCTTCCTATTCCTTAAACGTGAACTAGCTGCTGTCCCTGTTGACAGCCTTTCGGAAACAGTGGGCTCCTAAGGTTTGAGAATACCTTTAGCTTCTTGGCTTTCTGGCAGCAACAATTGAGATGGTCCGGTGGGTTAGGGCTCACATGAAGCCGCTGCAGTAGTCCTTATTGTCTTGATGGTCTTCATGCTCTCAGGACTTCAAGATGAGGCTTCTCCTCCCCTTGACTGTGGCGGCCAGCCTGCATTAGTGGGGACAGCCCATCATATGCTGAAGTGCATGCCCCTGGATGAACCTCCATGGCCTCTCCTGTTGACAAACACCAGCCTATTTGTCTAGGGTGTCTCTTGCGAGAGGCAGATGGCTCTGGACCACTGGAACATTTGAGAAGCAGTATGGCCCATCAACCGGCTTGAGGTAAAGACTATTCACTTGGCCCTCTTCCATGTTTTGGTCTGGGGCAGAACAGTCCAGATATTCTCAGACATGGTGGCTTATGTCAACAGACAAATAGGTACAAAGAGTTCAGGGATGGCCATGAAAATAGTCCTCTTGTTTTCCTGGGTAGAGAGGAATCTTCTAGCCATCTTGGCACAGCATATGGCGAGTGTGGACAAAGTGGACGTGGACTATCTCAGTTGTCACTCTCTTGATCCTGGAAAGTGAGAATTAAGCCAGATGGCTTTCTAAAGTATTCTAGACAGATGGAGTAACCTTGAGATGGATATGATAGCAACCCTAATCAGTGCCAAGGTGTGAAGATTCTTCATTTGCCACAGAGAGGCAGGCTCTTAGCGTGTAGTTGCCCATCCTTTGGCAAGGTAACAAATGCTGTATGTGTTTCCTCTATGGGCTCTTAAAAGGTGAGTGCATCACTGCATAGAGAGCCATCCAGGCCTGGTGATTCTGGTAGCACCAGACTGGCCATGAAGGCCATGGTATGTGGATCTGTTATTTATTTACATTCTCTTATATACCGCGCTATTCTGCATCAGTGTGGTTTACATTGAACAAACTGAAATTACATTGAACAGGGCATTATAACTTGGAGATGGGAACATGGGCTATGGAGGGTTAAGTGGCTTGCCCAAGACCACAAGGAGCACCTGTGGGACTAGAAACCCCAGTCCTTCCGGCCCAAGGTTGCTGTCCTCTAGTGGGATTTCTGCAAGAACCTCCCATGCACCTTTCATCAGCTTTTGAGGCAGGGGCCGGTTCTGCTAGATGACCTGGCTCCCTTCTTGCTAACTGCCTGGCTCTTGAAAGGCAATGTTTAGCATGTACAGGTGGTTCTCCTAAAAATCGGAAACACAAGGAGGAGCAGGCCTCCTGCAGGCAACACCAAAAGACACAAGAAGCAGGAGACGTCGGATGAACTAATGAGTCTTTTATTGATAAGGACCCCAACGCGTTTCGGCAACGCCTTCCTCAGGGGAATAATCACTTAAACAAACAATAAAAACAAAATCAAAATCACAATAATATATAACAACAATTAAAACCAATTGGCATGATGTCAAATGTATAACGGCAATAATCATATATGAATCACATATATATATTGTATATAAAATATAAAATCACAAAATGGACTGTTTTATTTTAATTAAGTCTATTTACTTCCTCATCCCTTTATGTATTAAGATTATGTCATATATATTGTTTTTTAATTATATCAAATATATAGGTAGTATTTGTTTTTTCCTCATTAATGTTTCAGGTATAATTTTTAATTATGTTCACAATTTATGTATACATTAGTTGTCTGTGTTCTACTTTCAGCCCTACGTTTTTGTTCGTGTTGTACAGTCCATTTTGTGATTTTATATTTTATATACAATATATATATGTGATTCATATATGATTATTGCCGTTATACATTTGACATCATGCCAATTGGTTTTAATTGTTGTTATATATTATTGTGATTTTGATTTTGTTTTTATTGTTTGTTTAAGTGATTATTCCCCTGAGGAAGGCGTTGCCGAAACGCGTTGGGGTCCTTATCAATAAAAGACTCATTAGTTCATCCGACGTCTCCTGCTTCTTGTGTCTTCAGGTGGTTCTCCTGCCATAGTTTCTGCAATTCTGAAAGCAAGGAAGGGCTCTACCTGCCTCACTCATTTGTGCATTCGGCATCTGTTTAAACATTGGTGTAATGATCGTCGAGTCAGCCCTAGCACAGTGGACTTATCATCCTTGCTTGCTTTCTCTCAGGACAGATTTGAGAAAGGCTTTCCCTTGAGGATTCCTTGAGAGTTGTCATCAACCCCCCTGGTGGCCAGTGGCTGCAAGGGCCGGTTGAGCATATTTATTATTTGTGGGGGTAAGAGACTTTTGGAGGCCAGGTGCACCCTGGTCTTTGTAGTCCTCCTCCTTATAGGAATAAGTTGTGTAGACGAGAATGGAGGGTAAATAAGGCTTTTATTTCCCCTTTCAAGCACTGAGGTTCGCTGGGTAACAGAAAATAAAGGGTTCTCCTTCTGTCAGGGTTTTTACCAAAGCATAGTTAAACAAGTGAACTGTTACATACTTCACAGCTTCTTGCAAAAACAACACAGGGTTTTCCAAACTTCGGAGCAAAGTAAAATTAGTGAGCTTTTTCTCTTTCGCTCAACATGAACAAAAACAATATCAGAGTTTGTCTAAATAAGTTACAGCTCGGGTAGTGACTCAAAACTCCCTACTACACAAACCGAGCAGTCCATTACTACTTCCTGGGACAATGTAACTGAGTCCACAGGCTCCACCTGCATGGGCTCTGGTTCATTTGTGCCTCCCTGTGTACTTGATCTTTCCCTGGCTGCTGTGATTTGAAAGTCAGTACTACTTCTCCCTAGCTTCCAGCTAGGCTGTTCTAGGGCTTTCAGGTAAATAGCAGGTTTTGTCCCTATGCCCCTACGTGATGGCTTAAAGGACTCCTGCCCGCTTCCTTTTCTCTTAGACTGATTATCTGGTTTTAAAGACGTTCTAGGAGCTGGGCCTTTCTTTGGGAAAAAATAGTCACCGTACCTTGGCCTTGTAAAGTCAGGGCGTCTGTTACTTGCCCACTCAGGCACCTCTCTCTGGCCACGGTCTCCTTTGCAGACTCCCTCTGGAAGCCTCCTGGGTACTGTCTGTCCTCTCTGTAGCTTGGGAAGACCCTGTAAAGATTCCAGGCTTCCTGGCTTCTTAGTATAAGTAAATCTCCTGTCGGGACTTTTTCTTCCAGTACCTTTTAATCCTGTTTCAGACCCTCCTGGTGAGCAGAGGCCTCTCTCCCGGCTGGGCTCTCTGCCTTTGGGATTTCTTCCAAGCAGATCTCTTTCCAGTCTGTCTCTCCCAGGTCTCTCTCTCACTCCGGCTCTTTTGGGTCTGCTCCTTCCTCTCTCTCTCTTTCTGAGCTCTCCTCTGAGCTCCCTTCCGAGGTTCCTTCCTCTCTCCTTCCTTCTGAGCTGGCTCTCTGCTTATGAAGGCCTTTTACTTTTGAGTTTCCCGGGCTACCCCTCAGGTGCAGCTGATTAGCTCCTGCACAATCAGTACCCGGGTGTGTTAGCTCAGCCTCTGTAGGTTCATACCTGCTCCCTCTAGCTGCTCTGCAAGGGAACTGCATCTTCTGCACGTTAGCTGCTTTGTAAGGAACAGCGTTTTTTTCTAAGTTTCTGCTTTCAGTGGCTTCAGCCCCATCACAGAGTTCAGGTGGTGGCCTTGTCCTGCTTTATGGGGGCCGGTGATGGGATGCTCTGTGTTCCCACATCCTGATGTGTCCTGTTTCCTTTGGGGTGTGTGGCATTTGCATCCTCCCCTGTGGTCAACTGTTTCATCATGGGATCTTAGCTTAGTTCTTTGAGTATTAATGTCTTAGTTCTTTGAGCCTTTGTGGCGAGCTACTCTCAAAGATTTGTCCCTCAAGATCATCTTCTTGTTGCAGTCTGCTTGACAGGCCTTGTCAGATCCCTATCTGGCATTCTTGGAGAAGGCTGTTTGCATTCGTCCTGTCCCCTCCTTTCTTGCCCAAAGTGGTGTCATCTTTTCTTGTCAATTAGATGGTCTGTCTACCTTCCTTTCCTAAGGAACAGTCCTAGGGGCAGGATAAGGATCTTCACCTGGTGGATGTGAAGAAGGTGCTTCTTTGGAACCTTAAGATCACCAATTCCTTTCGAAAGTTGGACCGGCTTTTCATTCTCTTTGCTTGTCCTTGCAAGGGTGACATGGCCCCAAAGTCTATCTTGGGCTGATGGATAACGGAGACAATAGTCTTGGCCTATCTGTTACAGAACTGGCCGTCCCAGAGGGTTTGTGTATACATTCCTTGGGCCGGAAGGACTGGGGTTTCTAGTCCCACAGGTGCTCCTTGTGGTCTTGGGCAAGCCACTTAACCCTCCATAGCCCATGTTCCCTGTAAAATAGTTATCTCCAAGTTATAATGCCCTGTTCAATGTAATTTCAGTTCAATGTAAACCGCACTGATGCAGAATAGCGCGGTATATAAGATAATTAAATAAATAAATAAATTCCATCTGGGCGCAAGCTTTCTCCTTGGTGGAATGTGGCTTGGTCGCTCCCTTAGACATTTGTTGGGTGGTGACATGGTCATCAATTTCTACTTCTGTCAAGCATTACTGCATAGATGCCCACTCTTGAGCAGACATGACCTTTTGGTGCAGAGATCTTAAAGGCTGCTGTGTCTTTTTCTTGCCCAATGGCATTGTAGCTTAGGTGTGTCCCATTTGTCTGGGCTGGTCTAGCAGGATGCTATGGAAGGTGACATTTTACTTACCAGATAATGTCCTTTCCTGGAGTCCTACTAGAACAATCCAGGAACTGTCCCTATTATCTCCAGGAACAAGCAGGAATGTAGTCTTCACATATGGGTATCGTTGGCATCGATGGAGCCCGCACGGGAACGCTCCAAAGCGTCCTATAGGAAAGCCTTTGGGAGCATCCCACTGCGCCTGCACTGCTGCCTTCCTGCCTTTCCAACTCTCCCTCTTCAGTTTTTCATTTTCCGCGGAACAGTCAGGCAGCAAACCCTGTCACCGCAGAAAATGTTCTTTTTGTGGTCGCGTCTGTCTTCCCATCAACGCTTACACTGGTACCACCGGTGTCGTCTTTATTTAATTTCTCTCTTCTAAAATGGAGAAACCAACTAGTGGTTTCAAAAAATGTTCAAAATGTAGCAGTACCATTTCTGCTACAGACACCCATGATTGGTGTCTTAAATGTTTGGGTCCTCGCCATTCGCCATCGGAGTGTCTCCATTGCAGAAAGATGACTAAGAGGGGCCTGCAGAATAGAGCTGCGAAACTCGGCACCCTCTTTACCTCGGATGCAATGTCCTTTGCATCAACATCATCCAGGGCTTCATCTTCCTCCCATGGATCTCAGGTAACCCCAAACCAAGGTCTTCTTCCAAGACTAGCCAGTCCTCAAAGGGTAGATCTCCTTCTAAGCATCGCAATGCTGTTAGCGTTGCCCTCGATGAGAACACACCGGCCAAACATCCCCGGCAGAAGGTCCTTGCCTCCAAAGCATTAACAGGGTCCCCGGATGTTCCCGAGGCTTTTACCTCTAGAGAACTCGTGGTGCTATGTTCTGGGGTCGTGGCTTGCTCTGCCAGTACCGACACTCAGACATCGGCGGGCTGTATGGATCAACGTATCCTAGCCATTGAGCGCAATCTTGCGGCTTTGTTAGCAACCTCGGTAACGCTAAAGCCGCTGCAATCGGTTCCACAGCCTTCCGTACCGATAACAGTACGGGATGCAGCTGCATCCACCGGTGCGCCACTCTCCATGCATCCACGCATGCCGGCCCTTGAATCGATGTCTGGTATCGAGGCATTCCGATGCTGACTTCAGTCGGTACCGGCGACAGACAGTATGAGAGCACCAGGCCCGTAGATACTTTGAGTCCTCCGATTCAGATGATTCCTATGACTCTATTGGTACCGGAGTGGTTCTTTCGGAGGATCCCTCTCCTTCGCCACAACATCGGATGTCTCCCCCAGAAGATATGTCTTTTCAAGACTTTATACGAGATATAGCTCGGGGACTCTCGATCACCGTGACCCCTGAAAAGGAACGGAGAGCTGAAGAACTAGAAATTCTTCAGTATCCGGCAGCCCCCAAAGAGGCTGCAACCCTTTCCATACACCGGATTTTGTATGACCTCATGCTTTTGATGTGGAAAACACCTTTAACGGTGTCTCCACATTCTCGGAGACTCGATACAATGTACCGGGTACTGCAGTGTCCCAGGTTCCAAAAAACGCAATTACCACACCATTCTATGGTGGTGGAATCGGCAATGCGCCGAATCAAAAGTGCTAAGATGCATTCTTCTAATCCTCTGGGCCGTGAGGCGAGGACTCTCGATGCCTTTGGTCGTCGATGTTTTCAGGCCTCTTTGTTATCAGCCAGAATAAGTTCTTACATACTTTATATTGGTATGTTGCTTTGAGAGGTTGCAAAAGATTTGGAACTCATGGCTCCTCTTCTTCCCGATGACAAGAGGGCCGATTTCCTCATTCTTATTAAGCATGCCCAAAATGTTTCAAAGTTTATGATTACTTCAAATGCATTAGCAGAACCTCTGCTATTTCTATCGGTGCACGTCAAATTGCTTGGTTGCAAGCATCTGATTTGGAACAGTGGGTGCAAGACAAGCTGGGAAATATTCCTTGCATGGGAGCTAACCTCTTTGGCAAGGATTGGCAGGATAAAGCTTCTCAGCTTGAGTCCGAGAACACTACCTTGAATAGACTATCCAGGGCTGCTGCCAACCCAGCTAAGAAAAAGGCAGTTAAGAAACCCTTTTTCAACAAGAAGAAGAAATTCTATCCGTCTTACACCCAAACTGTCCACTGCCCAGTCCATTCCCCCCAAAAGGGGCAGCAGCAGCCCAAGCAACAAAGAAAGGCTCAAGTCCCCAGAGCTCAACCAGCTCAGCAGGCACAGCCTCCACAAGGCCTTTGACTCCTTCCTAGGGAACCTAGTCATCCTACCTCTAAAAGGTCCAGAGGCTCTCAACATTCCAGTCAGACTCTGTCATTAGACCAGCCCTGACTCTGAATGTAAGGGAGAAGTGTTCCAAGAGAGATCATTTTGAATTTTTCTTGGAACAGATACTTGTTTAACTCCCTGAGTTCCAAAGTGGGCCTATTGCCTCCTGTCTTCTTTGGTATGAGAAAGTAGGGGAAGTAAAAGCCCAGGCCCTGTTGAGAAACAGGTACCTCCTCTATTGCACCCTGAGCAAGGAGAGAGGTGACCTCTTGACAGAAGAGAGTGGTGAGGGGGGGGGGGGGCGAGAACTGAACTCTCTTGGAGTAGAGGGAGGGGGCATACTGTGGAAGTGGAGTTTGTACCCCTCTGTCACTATGGAGAGAGTCCACTGCTCTGATGTTATCTGCTGCTGTGTCTTTTTCTTGCCCAGTGGCATTGTAGCTTAGGTATGTCCCATTTGTCTGGGCTGGTCTATCAAGATGCTATGGAAGGTGACATTTTACTTACCAGATAATGTCCTTTTCTGGAGTCCTACTAGAACAATCCAGGAACTGTCCCTATTATCTCCAGGAACAAGCAGGAATGTAGTCTTCACATATGGGTATCGTTGGCACCAATGGAGCCCACATGGGAACACTCCAAAGCGTCCAGACTCTGTCAGTAGACCAGCACAGAGAAATGGGACACACCTAGACTTAAAGAACACATATACACATATTCTCATTCATGCAGAACACAGAAGGTTTCTTTGATTCCTCTTTCAGGGAAGACATTACCAGTACAGAGTTCTACCCTTTGGCCTGGCTTCCACCCCAAGAGCCTTCACAAAATGCATGGCGGTAGTAGCAGCATTTCTAAGGACTCTAGGGATATTTGTCTTCCCCTACTTAGAAGACAAGCTAATCTGAGCATCAACAGCTCCAGAAGCCAGCTCTGCTCTGTCCTGCACAATGCAAATCCTGCAATACTTGGGACTTGTACTAACCCTCCCAAAATCCCATCTCACCCCTTTTCAATCACTAGAGTTCATATGGGCTCTGCTAGACATACAACAGTCAAGGGCTTTCTTGCCACAACTCTGTTGTGCTCGGATACTCCAACTGGCCTCTCAAGCAGCTATGAAAACTTTCCTGACTGCTCGAGAAATGCTTCAGTTGCTTGGGCATATGGCATCCACTGTTCATGTGGTCCCCTATGCTCGCCTACACATGTGAGCAGCCCAGTGGACCCTAGCTTCTCAGTGGACACAGGCGTTGGGTTGCCTGGGGGACAAAATCAGAAACTCTGCACGTCTCATTTCATCCCTACAGTGCTGGCAATCACTAGAAAACCACCTCGTAGGGTCACCTTTTTAGTAGCCACTACACCAAGCTACCTTGACGACGAATGCGTCCAAGTCGGGTTGGGGGGCTCATATGGACAGTCTCTCCACCCAAGGTCTCTGGACTGAATAGGAGGCTTGTCTTCACATAAATCTACTGGAACTCAGAGCCATTTTCTATGCTATCCGAGTATTTCAGGACCACCTGAGCTACAAAACAGTTCTTGTCCAGTTGGACAATCAGGTAGCCATGTTCTATATGAACAAACAGGGTGGAACAGGCTCTCAGGCATTGTGCAATGAAGCTCTAAGCCTCTGGTCCTCCGCAAGAGGCCTTCATATTCATCTACTAGCGGTTTATCTTCCAGGCACACAAAATCTTCTGGCAGACAAGCTCAGTCGAGTACTGCTGCCACACCAGTGGTCTCTTCATCTGGAGCAAATTGCTCGAATCTTTCGGATCTGGGAACTCCAGATATAGACCTGTTTGCAAGTCCTCAGAATGCCAAACTTCCCCGATTCTGTTCCAGAATTCTGGCTCAGAACAGTCAGGCAATGGATGCTTTCCATCTCCTCTGGGGCCAGGACTTCCTATATGCCTACCTGCCCATTCCCCTCATCCCCAAGACTCTTTCAAGCTTCAGAGAGACAGGGGCCATATGATCCTCATAGCACCACGTTGGCCATGACAGATGTGGTATCCACTGCTTCTATGTCTCTCTCAAGCCAGGCCTCTGGACGGGATGTGCTCCAGATCTTCTATCCCAGGAGGATGGGATGCTTTTGCACCCGAATCTTCAGTCCTTTCACCTGATGGTGTGGCTGCTGAGAGCTTAGAGTTCCAGGATATCAACCTCTCTCAACAGGTTAAGTATATCCTTTTAGCCTCTAGGAAACCTTCCACAAGGCGTGCCTATGCCTTTAAGTGGAGAAGGTTCTCTATCTGGTGTTCAAAAAAGGAACTTAATCCTTTTTCAGTTTCAGTGGAGACATTACTTGAGTATCTCCTCCACCTATCATCCTCTGGTCTTAAGACTAATTTATTTATTTATTTAGCTGTATTTATATCCCGCTTTTCACTGGGTCAAAGCGGTCAATTGGGAGATACATTTAACATGAGGGGATATGACACACATACGCTAATACTTACAGGGAACAGGGTCCACCTTAGTGCCATTGCAGCTTTCCACAAGTCCTTTGATGGACAACCTATCTCCTGTCAACTGCTTGTAGCATGGTTTATGAGAGGCCTACTCTTGACTAGACCTCCCATTAAGCCACCACCATTAGCATGGGATTTAAATCTTGTCCTTGGGCAGCTTGTGGAGCCGCCCTTCGAACCCTTAGCCACTACATCTCTTAAGTTTCTTTCTTGTAAGGTAATCTTCCTAATTGCCCTCACTTCTGCCAGACGCATTAGTGAGCTACAAGCTTTAGTGGCTGATCCTCCTTACACAAGGTTCCACCATGATAAAGTAGTCCTTAGGACTCATCCTCACTTTATGCCAAAGGTGGTTTCGCCTTTTCATTTGAACCAGTCGATTTACCTTCCTGTCTTCTTCCTTAGACCTCACGCCTCTAGTGCAGAAAGGAATCTTCACCCTCTGGATTGTAAAAGAGCTTTAGCTTTTTACCTTCAAGGTCTAAGCAACATAGAAAGGCTTCACTGCATTTTGTTGCCTTTGATTCCAGTCATCTGGGCTTACCAGTTTCCAAGAGAACTTGCTCTAAGTGGATTGCAGACTGCATATCCTTTACCTTTGAGAGTAAGGGACTTTCTCTCGAAGGTCATGTCACAGCTCACAATGTGAGAGCAATGGCTGCCTCTATGGCCAACCTTTGCTCGGTGTCGATTGACGACATTTGCAAAGCAGCCACTTAGTCTTCGGTCCACACCTTTGCAGCCCATTACTGCTTGGACAAGGACTCCCGTCGGGATGCCACGTTTGACCAGGCTGTTCTCCAGCATCTCTTTCAGACTTAGAACAACTCCTGCCTGCTGTCTCGGGTTTCGATGCCAGAGATCCTTGGGAGGATCCTGGGTTTCGCAGCTTCTGGGGTCATCTTCCTGGCATCTCTAAGCTTGGGAGTCCCCTTAAGTGAAGACTACATTCCTGCTTCTTCCTGGAGATAGCATAGTTACTCACCTGTAATCTGTGATCTCCGGGAACAGCAGGAATTGAGTCTTCACAACCCACCCACCTCCCCTAGGAGTTGTATCTCTCTCTCTCTCTGTCTCTCTTTCCTTTAGTCCTTTGTCTCAGCTACAAACCCAACTGAAGAGGGAGAGTTGGGAAGGCAGCAGCGCAGGTGCAGTGGGATGCTTCCAAAGGCTTTCCTATAGGACGCTGGGAAGCATTCCCGCGCGGGCTCCGTCGGTGCCGACAGTACCCATATGTGAAGACTCAATCCTGCTGTTCCCGGAGATCACCTGTTACAGGTGAGTAACTACGCTATCTACTATGATCCGCTATATTTGCTGCATTTTGACTCTGAGGGCCCTTGACAGATCTTCTTTTCGAAGTCTATTTTGTTCATAGTTATAGTTACTTGTTCTCGTTCCTTGTTACCCTCATTGAGGTTATGTGCAGTCAGGGGTTTTTGAACATAGCTTGGATTTGAATAGAAGAGTATGCCCCTAGCTGCATCAGCTATAATTGCAGGTTGAGGTCATAAAAAAAATCTGTATTTTTCTTCTCCACCTCTGCTGGAAGAGGGTGCACAATCCATTTATCTGGACTGATCTAGGAGAACTCCGGGAAAGGACATTATCTAGCAAGTAAAATGTCACCTTCAGTGCTCCCTGATGAACATGACAAAGCTTAAATCCAGTTGTGCAAAGTTGGTGGAGACCTTTACCAGCAGTGCTGCCAAAGGAGTTCCACCAAGTGGTATTGACTCAGAGGAGTAGAGACTTATGCAGTTGCATTTCAGTTTTGTTTTTTATATATGTTTGCTTCCCAATCAAATATTTTCCCCTGAAAGGTGCAGAGTATGGTGTGTGAAGTCCAATGCAGTGGAACAACAAACTATGGAAAACATTCAAGGAGATATAGACTTTCTTACGCCTAGGGGAGTTCTGAGCAAAAGCATTTAAAATTCTGGAAAAATCTGCATGTTTGTTAGTAAATATTTTCTCAGAATTTCTCCATCATAAAATCTAACTCCTCCTCTAGACCTGAAATCCCCCCGTCTTTTCCCTCCTTAGCTCTCTCACTCCAATCACAGTTCTCCCCCCAACCCTCAAGCCTTCTCTGCCTCCCCTTTGTTCTCTGTCCTTCTGGTTCCCAAACTATGGGTTGCGACCCAAAATGGGGGTTGCAGCCTTTGTTATCTATCTGCCGCTGCTGCTCCTAGTCCCTCCTTTCAGTGCCATGAGCCACAGCCGATCAAAACACAGCACAAGGTATTGCTCCCAGCCCTGTAACAGCAGAAAATATCTACAGTAGTAGTATAAATAGGAAGTGCAGGGACCTTGAGCATGCAGCTGTGCAGAAACTCTGCCTCAATCATGTCCCAACCCTTTGTAGACTTTCTGTTTCTGTGGTGAGTAGGACATGGTTGCGGCTGAGTTTTCTGCACAGCTGCACACTCAAAGTTCCTGCACTACCATTTGTACTACTACTACAGATACAGGCTGCTGCTATAGGGCTGGCAGCAATACCTTGAGCTGTGCGGTGACTGGCTAAGGGGGGGGAGTTGAGAGTACTGGACTGATGCAGGTCCAGGAGGGGAGAAGGGAGAGAAAAAAATGCAATCAGAGGTGTTGAAGGTTGGATGCTGAACTACTGGGGACGGGAATACAGGAAGATAGGGGAGACGATGAACATGATTGTGGAGGGAGTAGGTCAGATGACAGAGGAGACATGGGAGATGGTACAGAGGATAGGGAAGACTGGAGAGACAGAGAAAATGCTGGATTTGGGGGCGAGTACTAGAGGAATGGAGATACTGGATATGTAAGCAAGTTTGACAAAAGAGAAGCTGGACATAGGGGGTGGAACCTGGAACTCAGAGGAGATGCTGAATATGGCGAGAACTAGAGAGATAGAGAGGAGATACTGGGCATGGAAGAGACAGAAGAGATACTAGACATGGAGTAGGGGGAACTAGCGAGACAGGAGATAGACACTGCACGGGGAGAGGAAGAGAAAGGAGATGCTGGACATGGGCAGAGGATGGAGCTAGTGGAAGACTGGGTAATAAGATGCTTTGGAAGGAGAGAAAGATGGGGAATGGGAGGTTTGAGTGTTGGAAAGAGATGGAACACTAGATAAATGCAATAAAAAGCAGGAGGCTGAGGATTACAGAATAAAAACGGAGTAATGGAATCTGAATAGAGAAGCAGAAAAATACATGGAAGGAAAATGATAGAAAGAGATAAATGGAGACTGATGTAGAGGAGGAAATGAAGACAGAAGGGGGGAGAAGAAATGGCAGATGGACAAGAGACCCTGGAAAAAGAGTCAAGAAAAGACAGTGGAAAGCAGAAATCAGAGCCTGGGACCTATAGATAAAAAAAATAAAATGGACAGACAGCAAAGGTACAAAAATAGAATTTTATTTTCTACTTAGTATTTGGAATATGTAAGCTTTTGGAGTGTACATCTGCCTGGACCCAGCCCAGGGCACAACTTTGGGAGGGAGAGTCGCGAGCAGGTTGTCTCTTCTTCAGCATCACACACTGCTCCCAGTCATTCAGCCCCAGTTGCACACACTGCCACTAGCCATTCAATCCCAATATCTAAATGCATATGCACACATGCAGCTCCCTGCCACTCAGACCCTGCACCCATACACTGCAAAGTTCAAGACGCTGTGTTGTAACTTCTAAGCCTGTATGTGCTAGGCGTGGTGAGAACATCAGATAACTATTTTAAAAAGCGTAGGTTTGCATATTTATTTTGTTTGAGTGATAATTTTATTTGGCTACCATCTGGAGGTCACTTGAATTTTCAGCTGTTCAAATGGGGTCACGTCGGGAAAAAAAAGTTAAGGAAGCACTGCTCTAACATCTAGCAAGATCCCTACTTCTTCCTTCTGTCCCCAACATTTACCTTCATGCACATACCCCCACCTCGCCGCCTTTTTCCACTCCCCATGCACCAAACTGTATCTTTCCCTCACCTCTTCTTTCTTCCCAGACACATACTGTAACTCCGCCTTTTTCTCTCTACTCCCCAGGCATACACCCATCTCCAGCTCCCAGCCACTCTCTCCTAACTCGCCAGCAACTCTTCTCTAGCCCCCCGCCATCTGCCCCGACTAACCAGCAGCTCATCTCTAGCCTCCAGCACCCCCCCCCCCCGCAACTCACCATCAGCCTTTCTCTTTTGTCCACCGCAGCGTCTTTTTAACACAGCCCTGGGAGCATTTCCTTTTGCTCCTGTGGCTGTGCTAGATTCCAACGCCAGCACTGCATGCTTTCAAAATGTTGCATGCTAGTATTGGTATCTAGCACAGCCACAGGAGCAAACAGAAATGCTTCCCCCGTGACAGTGAAAAAGCTAACAGTGGGGCAGGCTCAGGTGCCCTTAAAGCTTGTGCACCGGAGCCTGCCTCACTGGAAACACCCCTCAGAGTTCTACCTGATTTCTTCAAGCGGCCTATATCCTCAAAATTATCTCCTAGAAAATTGCATCTTCATTCCAACACTCAGAGAGTTTAGTGCTATAGAAAGGAAAACCAGAGAAGAATGCATCTCTTGTAACAGGTACGAGAGACTAATGTAGAACAGCATAAAACCTCACTAGTATTGGAGGATGAACCACTGAAATAAATATCCCTTGTTCTTCAAAGTTCTACTTTTCCAGCAATCACTTAATCTGAAGCAAAAATTAATAAGCAGTAATAAATTTAGAAAAAGAAAATGGTAGAAAATTTAGCAAGAAACCATGTGTAAACTATGAAAGCACATATCATACAGTTAACCAATTTCATGCTGCTGACATCAGTTAAACCTCAACCCAAATATTCAATGTAGGGGTCATATCTGGACACCGGCATTGATCTGAGCTGGCTGGATAGCAAAGAACAAACTGGGCATCAGTGATATGCAGCCACTGCCCGGTTAGCTTCGGCAACGGAAGTTAGGTCACCCTTTTAACTGCTTTATGATAACCGGGCAGCAGTTCAATATCATTGCTGCCAGGTTATTGCTGGGTGCTGTCTCTAAAATGCCCCCATGCTAGTTGGCTAGCATTGGGACATGCAGCGGTGCCACCCGTAGATATTCAGCGGCATTAACCATGTCAATGCCTCCAAATATCCTGGTCAGCAGATCTACTAATGATGATGATCACTTTGAATATTCCTCCAATAATATATAGTATACAAAGTCAAAAGTTTGTAGAGGTTTGTTACTACCAGTGGAATAGGTTAAAGGTTCAGGATATAATCACAGCATAGAGATAAGATCACAAGAAAAATGTGACTATTGGAGAAAGGGTGACAATGTGTCCCAACTGAATTATAAGGAACAATTTTGGATTTTACCATTTGAACACCATGCATCCACATGGTCTTAATATGGAGGTTGAGTGGTACTGTTTGATTTGATTTTTTCTGCAACAATATATCTTTAGCACCTTTAAGATGAATTATATGTCAGTTGAGCCTTTTTGAAGGTGCCATGAGAAAGTTTTGGAGACACTGTGTACAGACCCGGAGAACACTGCTGCATGAAAAATGAGTATTTAAAAGTTTATTCTAGGAGCATGAATTTTAAATAGGTGTTTTCACTGAAGCAGAACTGAGAAGTTGATAATTCAGTTAGAAACCAACATTGTGTCGGTTGACAGTTTATAAAATTGAGCCTTTGGATGAACTCTTATTAATTTGTGCTCTTTTATTCTTATTTGGAATTGCAGTATGATACTTACAAAGAATTTTTGAAATCAGTACTGGAATGATGAAAATAAAGATTGGAATGCATCATGTTATTGTTGTATAAAGTAAAATGCACCTTTGCTGAACTAGCTTTAGCTGGGCTACTTTTCTACTTGAATGGTCCAACAAAATAATTTTTTCTCTCTCAGGGATTAATGGTTTGACACTGTGGTGATCTGTTACCTGACTGAAGTGCTCAGAGTGTGCTTATGAAATATTAAAAGAGCCAGACTACTGTATTTCTCATTTGTGTTCCACACATCTGCTAGTCACAGCTGATTGCAAGTACAACATATAAAACAGTAACATATTTATTTATTTTTAATTATTTACATTCTCTTATATACCGCGCTATTCTGCATCAGTGCGGTTTACATTGAACAAACTGAAATTACATTGAACAAGGCAATAACTTGGAGATAACTATTTTACAGGGAACATGGGCTATGGAGGGTTACGTGGCTTGCCCAAGACCACAAGGAGCACCTGTGGGACTAGAAACCCCAGTCCTTCCGGCCCAAGGTTGCTGTCCTCTAGTGGAATTTGAACCCCCGACCTTTCTGGCCTGAAGTACCTTGCCCCAGCCACTAGGCCACTCCTCCATAAAAGCAAAGATAATGCATAACCCCCACAAATACAATTTTAATCAGTATGATACCCAAAGAGAACTTCAAAACCATCTAGTAACATCAGACAGCTGAAATTAAGATAATCAAACACACTGCAAAATGTATGACAACTACCAAAAGAATTCCCGGGAGAATGCTTTGCAACTGCAGAATTTGTGCAAAATTCCTTTTATTTGTAGGAATGAACATAAATAGTGGTACTGGGCAGCTTAACATAAGAACATAAGATATGCCATACTGGGTAACACCAAGGTCCATCAAGCCCAGTATCCTGTTTCCAACAGTTGCCAATCTAGGTCATACGTACCTAGCAGTTTCCCCAAAAGACACAGGTTCCACAATGCTTGTATTTTGTCAAGCATTGATTTCCTGGGTCCCTTCTTAATAAAGATGTATGGACCTTTCCTCCAGGAACTTGTCCAAACCTTTTTTAAACCCAGCAACACTAACAGCCTTTACTACATCCTCCGGTAACAAATTCCAGAGTTTGATTACACGTTGAGTGAAAAAATATTTTCTTTTATTAGTCTTAAATAGTTTACCCTGTAGCTTCATTGCATGTCCCTTAGTCTTTCTATATTCTGATAACGTAAAAATTGATCTACGTTTACCCGTTCCACTCCGTTCATTAATTTTTAGATTTCTATCATATCTCCCCTCAGCCATCTCTTTTCCAGGTTAAAGAGCCCTAACCTTTTAGCCTTTCTTCATAGGGGTATCCTTCCATCCCCCTTACCATTTTGGTGGCTCTTCTCTGAACCTTTTCTAATAACGCTATATCCTTTTTAAGATACGGCGACCAGAATTGCACACAATATTCAAGGTGCGGTCTCACCATGGAACGATATAGAGGCATTATAATATCCTTTGTTTTATTTTCCATTGCTTTCCTTATTTATTTATTTAACTGCATTTATATACCGCTTTTCACCGGTATATAAATACCTAGCATTCTATTTGCTCTCTTGGCCATCACTGCACACTGGGCTAAGGGTTTTAACATGTTATCCACAATGACACCTAAATCTTTTTCTTGAGTGGTGGTTCCTAATGTGGAACCTTGCATCGTGTAACCATAGTTTGGGTTGTTCTTCCCTAGGTGCATAACTTTGCACTTGTCCACATTAAATTTCATCTGCCATTTTGATGCCCAGTCTTCCAATTTATCAAGATCCTCTTGCAATTTTCCACAATCCTCTTGGGTTTTAACAACTTTAAATAGTTTTGTGTCATCTGCAAATTTGATAACCTCACTCGTTATTCCCTTTTCCAGGTCATTTATGAATATGTCAAAAAGCAGCGGACCCAGCACAGATCCCTGGGGTACATCACTATTCACCTTTCTCTATTGGGAAAATTGGCCATTTAGTCCTACCCTCTGCTTTCTATCTTTTAACCAGTTCCTGATCCACAATGGTACACTGCCTCCTATCCCATGACTCTTTAGTTTTTCCAAATGTCTCTGATGAGGGACCTTGTCAAAGGCTTTCTGAAAGTCCAAATACACTAAATCAACCGACTCACCTTTGTCTACCTGTTTATTCACACCTTCAAAAAAACATAACAGATTAGTAAGACAAGATCTTCCTTGTCTAAAGCCATGTTGGCTGTCTCCCATTAAGCCATGACTATCTACATGTTCAGCAATTTTGTTCTTTATGATGGTTTCTACCATTTTTCCTGGTACTGACGTCAGGCTCACTGGTCTGTAGTTTCCTGGGTCACCCCTGGAACCCTTTTTAAAAATAGGTGTTAATGTTGGCCATCCTCCAATGTTCAGGTATTACAGATGCTTTTAATGATAGTTGACAGATTGCTAATAGCAGGTCTGCAATCTCATATTTCAGTTCTTTCAACACCCTTGGATGTATATCATCCGGCCCAGGTGATTTGCTACTCTTCAGTTTATCTTATAGTTGTAATACATCTTCCTGATATATCGATATTTCCTTCAATTCTTCCACACCTTTAAATACCACTTCAGTCATGGGTAACATCCCTACATCTTCCTCAGTAAAGATCTAAACAAAGAATTCATTCAGTCTCTCCGCTATCGCTTGTCGCCTCTTAGTGCCCCTTTAACCCCTCTATCATCTAATGGACCAACTGACACTCTCAAAGGTTTTTTGCTACAAATGTACTTGAAAATGTCTTTATTATGCGTTTTGGCTTAGAAGTGTTTACCTTAATTTTATAGGCGAAATAAGAAAATAGAGTTTGAAGTTATGTTTATCTGTTAGTTTTCTATGTACACGTATTTGTAACTGTAAATTATTGATTGAGACTCTAGTAAATATATGATTAACTTTTTTTTTCTGTGGAATAGTCTAATTGGAATCTGATGGAAAGATGAAATATATTGAAGGTTATAAAATTGTTTGAGGTTCCCCTCTCCCCAGTCATAAAAATATCATCATGGTGATGGTAAAATTTAAAAGATTTGGTTGGCGTGTTAGGAGAAGCAAGATGACTAACGCATGAGAGTTGTGATTGGAGGTTCTTCCTAGCTTCCCTTGTTGCTTTCGCTTTTGGTTTCCTAAACGGGCAAGCACCCTCAGAAGTGAAAGGGGGCCATCCAAAACCCTCCTACTGCTCAGGGGTATGCTCCTATTTAGGGCCCTATGGATGGTTTCCTCCAATGCCAAGCTGCCGGGTAAAATTTGTTGCAGTCCTCTCCAAGAGCAGGTGAGTCGGAGAAACCCACTGGAGAGCGACATTTTGCTTTGCCCGGACGGCGCTAACTCCATGCAGATCCAGAATTTGAAGCTGCGTTTAATACAGAGCAGTGAGCTTGTTGCTGTATCTGGCCTCCAAGCAGTGGCAGCCACTGTGTTTTCCACCTTAGCACCTCAAGCTTTGCTGATAGTATCTACATAGGGAGGCAAGGAGGAAGTTGGATTGCTGCCTGGTTCTGGATTTGGGCAGCCAGTGGTGAGTGCTCGATCACACAACCCTTCTTTAATAACTATAGAAACTTTATGGGAAGTGATCTCCAAGCTGGAACAGTCACTTATTACAGTGGCTGGAGTTTCGGCTCAGCTTCTTCCTTTAGCTTCTAGGCTGCAAGAAGTGGATAAAGATATGAGAGTTTTAAAGAAGAAAGTGGAAGCTCTGCAAGTAAAGTAGAAGACATTTTTGGTTTGCAAGTTTCCTACTTGAAAGACAGTTTGTTTTCATAGAAATATTGAAAATTTGGATAATGTTACTTATCGTAGGACTATACATTTTATAAACTTTCCAAAGCTTCCCTCGGTGTTGCTATCGGATACTTTTAAAAGGTACTTGTTGGAAATATTAACGGTACCAGATTCTTCATGTCCACCATTTATTTACCTCCCTATACTAAAAGTTCTGGAGATCAACCTCTTGACTCTGCAAAAGAAGTTACTTTTAATTCATTTAATCTCACACAAGTACTTGAAAAGGAGGATTCTTAAACTGCAAAACCAGCCACTCTGATTCTTAACTTTGTTCTTGAGTCTGATCGAGATTGGGTTTTGAAACGTTACTTTAGTCATCATGAAGAGAGATTTCTAGGCTACAAGGTCAGGGCTTTCTTGATGTGCTACGCATAGACTAAGAAACAAGTTTCTCCTCCTTTGTCCTCGAGTGCTTCAACTTGGGGCCCTTTTCTGGCTCAATTTTCAGTTTGTTCATTATGGGGGTCATTCCCTGTCACTTTTAGTGGGGATATACATCTGGGTTGGATGTATATCCCCTACAAATCACCTGGTACCGATCCTGCCTCATGAGCTCCCTGCACATACTGAGGAGATGTGCAGGGAGGGAGGGGGAGGGTCAGATGTGGGACCCTGACCCTGGACGTACAGGGCAGATTCTGGCGACAGCCTGTATGTGCGGGCTTGGTGATTTAGATGGAGGACTTAATCCACCTCAGAGGTGGAATAAGTCCCCCCGACGTTGGCAGACATCCAGCCCGGGCCTCCACACAGAGGTGCGCAGGAGAGGGCGTTCCCTGCAGCCCGATCTTGGCCTCGGAAGGTCCAGTCGGGTGGCGAGGAAGAAGACCTTTAAAATGTTGTGGCCTATCGGGGCTCCTTCATGGCATCCTGGTTCCACAGCGACAGGACACCACTGCACCACAGCTCCATGTGGGAGCCTAGAGTGGGCTAGCCGGGGAGGATTGTGGATGCCTAGCGGGTCTGAATTGGGGCATGTCCGGACGTCCAGGCCCTGTGCCCCGATTCTGTTCCTACGGGCAGATGGCTTGGACATGCCCTGCGCGGAATTGGCCTCCACATATTTTGCAAACCATCTTACTTCATGGCTCTCCTGAGTTCCAGGTCTGGTGCATCCATATCTGTCCCCTTGAAGGAGATGCCATCTATATTAATGAAAAAAAGTTGGATATTTAGACTGAATACAGTGACTCCTCAGGGTCTTAATATGGAAATTGATTGGACCAGTCTCTTCTGATGTCATCTATGATGTGGTGGGGTTTCCCGTGATGTAATGGGGTTTCCCACCGTTTCATTGGTTTTCTACTTTGAATGAAGGCTTGCAATAGCCAATGATAAGTAGTGTGCCCTTTAAAAAAACAGCTGAGTATATTACCTTAGCGTTCTATGGTAGTTAAACAATACTTGATGGAAGAAGGACTTGATACAGGGAGAGAATCCCGAAATGTGCACATTGTGCTTGAGTTTGGATGCCGTACTGAGGGATGTTGAAATAAGTCCTTCTCTTTTGAAAGTTTTTACGATATGGTTAAAATGGATGGTGCCATCTGGTTTGGATATACAGTGGTTCTTACCTCACTTGGCAATATCCGACAAAAATAATTTTCACTAAAACGTTTTTTAGGGGGTGTGTTTGGTGATTTTGCTTGTTTTGATATTTATTTATTGCTAAACCAAGGGTGACTGAGGTGTTTTACATTAATGGGCATTTAATATGACAAGCAGCTTAAGGCTCTCTGTCTGTCTTTCCTCTTTTTATATGTTTCAAATACTTGCCTGAATTTGTGAGCTTGCTCCTCCAAATAGTGGATGGTATACAGGGGACAATTGGATTGTTTCTTTTTATATTAGTTTTCCTTTTTCTTTGGGAGGGCTTACCTGGGTTCTCTCTTGAATTTTTTCTCTCACTTCTTGTGTATGTAATAAGAGTATTTCTTGGATTTCAAATAGAAATCTCAATAAATATAGATTTTAAAACAAATAAAAGAATTTGGTTTAATCTACAGCTTATTGTTGACCTTTATTTCTACTTGTTCTGGTTATAAAAGTCCTAGGCAATCCCATTGCTTTTTGTACTGAAAATATGCATCTTTGCGCTTTATAATAGTGCATCAAGAAAAATACATGAAGGTCAGTTTGCTAATGCATTTCTGAATCATGAAGATTTTATATTTTAATTTAGACCAAAAGTGTGCTTTTATCTTTTAAATATTTTAAGTGACTCTGTTAAAGTGTTATGTCTCCAAATGGGTTAGTTTTGCATGCACATAATATGAATCTCTCTCCTAAGCCCCAGGGTGGTATACTGGTGGTGATCTGTGTGTCTCCGATTTACTGCTAATGCCCATCTCAACAGTTGCATTGTGCAAAACATCAAGTTGCCTCCTGGAGTTCTTAAGGTGTAATATATACACATGGCATATCAAGGTGAATGCGGTATGTTGGCCTTGGGGGGGATTCATACTTTACATTGTTGAATAACACATTTTGCTTCATCTTGAACTAGTTATATCACCTCTTGTAAAACAGAGATGTTTTCAGATATCCACAGATCCATTTTGTTAACTGTGAAAATAGGCTTTTTTCATTTACTACATCAAAGCTTTTGATGGCACGGTCCTGTGGAGTTGAAGTGCACATCTTTTTAGTTAATTGCATGATGATCGCTGGAGTGGGACACGCCTGACATTTCATGCTCACGATTTATGCAGACCCTCCATGCATGGCATGGCACCGTTGATTAGAAGGAACAGCTTGGTTGCCCCCCCCCCCCATCTGCAAACTGTAATACAGCACATTTGTCTCACACTAAGCACTGGTCCTTGTCATTTGAATGTAAAATTTGGATGAAAATACAATTCCAATGGTAACTTTAACATTAAAATAATTGATATGACAATTTTTCCTTTTTTAACTAGTAACACAATATGTCTAGTTGAATAATCTGACTCTAATGTGACATGATTTGGTGTGCTAATGAACTCTTTAAGAGAACGGACTAATAATATGTGCCTTTAACTAGGAAACTTAAACTCAAAACGTCAATTCAAAACAAACCTCAAGATCCCTATTACTTTAGCGATGTTCTCCATTTAGATGTAAGGTTGAATTATTTTTGTGTTAACAGAACATATATCTACCTGACAGTCCATGGGAAATTCTCTTAAATGTGTTAAAGGATTAGAAATTGCATTCCCCTTTTCTGAATTTCTTTTTTTAAAGACTTTATTAAGTTTCACAAAACATACAAAAAAAGTACCTTTCTCAGTTTTTGAAACTCCTGAGCTAGCGGTTTGTCCTGTTCCTGAATTCATATTCAATGAAAGAACTACGCAAAAAGCTCTTCAGATTAGTCTGGGAGGATGCAGTTTATGATGTGTGCAAACAAAATCTGAGTTATGGAGAACTGATCGCTGAAAGCTGTTCTCGTTTTCCTATCTTATTTGCCCCAGAATGTGCCCCCTTAAATTTCAGAGATTTGGTGTTTTCTGATCTGGAAAAAAATTATGAATCTTAATTTCGCTTTGAAAATTAAGTAACCTGAGAGGACAAGCAGCATAGGAAGTCCTCACAACTCCAATTCCCCACAAGGTCAGCTACTCCTCCCCCCCCACCTCTGCTACCCTTTCTTCCTTTTCTATGATCTCTGAGGAGGAAACCGCTCATCTTCTTTCCTCTTCCAAACTCTTTACCTGCTCCTCTGATCCTATTCCCACCCATCTCCTTAGTTCCATCTCCTCCACTGTAGCCCCTTCCAACTCTCATATTCTCAACTTATCGCTCTCCACTGCAGCCTTCCCTGCAGCCTTCAAGCATGCCTTGGTCACTCCTCTCCTCAAGAAACCCTCACTAAACCGTACCTGTCCTTCTCACTATTGACACATCTCCCTCCTCCCCTTCATTTCTAAATATCTTGAATGTGCGGTTCACCACCGTTGCCTTGACTTTCTCTCCTCTCAAGCCCTTCTGGATCCTCTACAATCTGACTTTCGTCCTTTATATTTTATCGAAACGGCTCTTACCAAACTCAACAGTGACCTGTTCCTGGCAAAATCCAAGGGCCTTTACTCAATCCTCACCCTCCTTGACCTTTCTGCTGCTTTTGACACTGTTGACCACAGCTTTCTCCTTGATACTTTGTTCTCGGTTGGTTTTAAGGACTCTGCTATCCTGGTTCACTTCTTATCTCTCCCATCGCTCTTTCAGTATTTGTTCTGGTGGATCCTCCTCTGCTGCTATCCTGCACTCAGTTGGTGTGCCCCCAAGGATCTGTCTTAGGTCCACTCCTTTGCTCTCTATATACCCAGTCCTTTGTTGCGCTCATCTCTTCCCATGGTTTTCAGTACCATCTTTATGCTGATGACTCCCAGATCTACCTCGCTACACCTGAAATCTCTCCAGCAATCCAGGCCCGGATCTCTGCCTGCCTTTCTGACATTACTGCTTGGATGTCATACTGCTGCTTGAAATTGAACATGGCCAAAATTAAGCTTCTTATTTTTCCGCCTAAACCATCCTCTTCCTCCTTTCTCAGTCTCTGTGGATAACTCTCTACTCCTCCCTGTCTCCTCAGCTCACAACCTTGGAGTCGTCATTGACTCCTCTCTCTCCTTCTCCACACACATCTTTCTCTACAACATCAACAAAATTCACTCATTCTTTTCTGAACACACTACTAAGACACGTACCTACTTCTTAGTCACCTCCTGTCTAGGCTATTGTAACCTATTCCTTTCTGGTCTCCCTCTGAATCATCTCTCTCCCCGTCAATCTGTTCAACACTCTGCTTTTGCCACCCTTGTCATGCTCATATTACCCGTCTTCTCAAGTCAAAATAGTTCCCAATTATGTCTTAAATTGTAAATAGTTACCCTGTTATCCAAGTTGCATTACCTGTTCAACTGTAAACACAAAGTACCATCGGAAATGTGTATTTTATTGTTCATTGTAAACCGCACTGATGCTGAATAGCGCGGTATAAAAGAGACTCTAATAAATAAATAAATAAAATAAATAAGTCACTTCATTGGCTCCCTATCCGTTTCCACATCCAGTTCAAACTTCTCCTGCTGACCTATAAGTGCATTCACTCTGTAACTCCTCACTACCTTTCATCTCTTATCTCTCCCACCCCTCCTCGGGAACTCCACTCTTCTGGCAAATTGCTTCTATCTGTGCCCTTCTCTTCTATCACTAACTCCAGACTTTGCTTTTTTCACCTTGCTTCTCCCTTTACCTAGAACAAACTACCTGAGTCTGTACATCAGGCGCCTTCTCTGACCCTTTTCAAATCCAGGCTAAAAACTCACCTCTTTCCTGCTGCTTTTGGATCTTAAGTCACCTGATCTCTTTTATGTTTCCTTACCATTCCCCCCTAGCGGTATCCCATGTTTATAGCTACTGTATTGTCTGTCTTGACTAGATTATAAGCTCTGATGAGCAGGGGCCATCTTTATACATGTGTCTGTGCAGCGCTGTGGACGTCTCGTAGCGCTATACAAATGTTCAGTAGTAGTAGTAGGTGATGACATCCAATAGAATCTATGTAAATAAGTCTCTTCAGCATAGAAACATTTTCTGGAAGCTTTTAAGAAGCACTTTCTTACATATGTGTCATGTCTAGGGCTGTTGCTAAGATTAGTTCTCAGGTTCCTTCACTTGTTGCTGCTCATACAGCCAGGGTTAAGGATTCTTTGGTATTATTCTCCCGAGTGGAGGCCCTTGAGAATTTTTCTCGCTCCTGTAATCTTAGATTTTTGAATTTCCCGCATACTTCCTTATTAGCACCTAGAATATTATTGGAGAAATATTTTAAGGAAGTATTAGAGATACAGGAGCCTGTTGTAATTTTGCAAACTTATTACCTCCTTTCTAGTACTAAAAAGGTTAATCCCACTGAGGGTGCCCTTGACGAAATTGTCCCTACCATTTCAAATTTAACTGCTTTTCTGGAAGGCTGTACGGATATTTCTTCTCGTTCTACTCTACTGGTTACATTTGCCTCTGTCGAAGTTAAGCTGCGTATTTTGCGTGCCTTTTTTAAAGTAAAGTCTGCTATATTTTGTGGTCAGGCTATAAACATATTTCCTGATGTTTCCTGCGAGACTCAGCTCCAGCGGAGGCAATTCTTAGCACTAAAACCTAAGGTTTTAGCAATTGGAGCTACGTTTTTTTACATTTTCCATGTAAGTGTGTTGTTAATTTTGAGGATGCTACATATATTTTCATGGATGTAACCCAGTTAGAGAAATTTGTTTCTGATCACTCAGGTACAGCTGTTGGAGATAATGCTGGTTGATAGATAGATATTCTCCGATATTGTAGGCTTTTGGCCTTGTTTTCTGATTTATCTTTTTGTTTTCCTGTTAATTTTTGACCGTATCCCGTGATGTGGACTTTATCATTGATATTTTGTTCCTCTGTTCTTATTGCTACTTTGTACATTGTTCTGTGATTTACTTTTGTTAATTTGGTGTAATTTTCATCAAAATCATAAAAAAAAAAAGAAAAAAACCCATATGTGTCATGTCCTTGTGCTGAATCATCTTGAGTCTGTGTTTTCTGCTGACCCTGTAAAATGTGCCAGCTGTTCGTTCTTCTGGTAAAGATTTTTTTCCCTTCAGAACGGTTTTGTCATGCATAGGTCTTTCCCTTCTTCCCTGTAGTGGTTGTTATTAAGTTTTCTTTATTATTGCACATTCAGCTCCTAATAACCTCTGTTTGTATGCTTGGCAACCTGGATGGGTATGATTTTTTTTTAATCAAGTCATCTGATTTTGCAGCAGCCTTCTTCTTTAGTGATAAATTCCATCAAAAGACACTCAGTGGCTTTTTAAAAAATGCAGACAGTGCTTCAAGACCATAACCAGTTAGGCTGTCCACTGCCATTTTCTTTCACAGATAACTAAGAGCGGTATTCAGAACCATGAAGAGCAGCATAAAAAGATTTTCAGCACTTGTAAGTCTGGTCCATCGATGTCTGCATTGAAAGCTTCTGTCTTGAGGGGTCAATGAGTTGCACCAGATGCTGTGGATATTATCAACACCATGCAACTCAGTCTCCCTTGATATACAGCATTGATAAAATCTACCAGGATTAGGCATTCACCTTTTCATCCACAGAGAAGGCAGTTATTGTCAAGTGGAGACCCAGAAGAATTGGCATCAAGCCCTTTTGAATCATGGTGTCAAGAGCACCAAAGTACTGTTGGCTCCTGTTCTTTAAAACACCCCAAATGGAGGTCTGCTCAGCCTCTTCAACTCACAGGACTCATGCCAGCCTTCAGTGAACCAAAGATAAGGCCACTGATGATATGCAGGTGACTTAAGAACATGTTGTTGCCAAATGCCCTCTAGTTGGTGTCGATGCAATGGCGATTCTCTGGATAGCTATCCTAAACTGTATTCGGTCTTCAGTCAGGCATCTCTAGTTGCTGTTAATGTATCAATCCATCTCATTGCTGGCCTTCCTTTTTTGCATTGACCTTCAACCTTGCCAAGCATAATGTTTTTCTGTAGTGATACCTCTCTTCGCATGATGTGTCAAGTATGAAAGTCGAAGTCTTGTCATCTGAGTTTCTAAAGATCTAATACATCCTCTTTGATGTTAGTATTGGCAGCCTCGAGGAGGCACTCAATGGAGACATGCTTAAATCCTTCCTTAACATGATGCCATGGCATTGTTGTTGATACACAAGATCCTGCATCCAATCCTCAAATCCCATGCTTTTCCTGGAAGTACTTCATCTTGAATGGCCTGACATTGATATCAGCTGCATTGGTGTCCATCACCAATGCTTTGGGGAGGAAACCTCCCTGAATTACTGGAGTGCACTTTATTCTAGATGGCTTCATTCCAGAGCTGCTTTGATTTAAAAGATTAACATGTAATCAGGCAGAGATCCACACTCCCTATTAGAATTCTTTTCAGAGGCTAAGTATGAGCCTTCAGACTTCTTTGGCTTACCCTCAGATCACTTCCTTATATACAAAAGGAGAAAGTCTCCCCAAGAGCATCTCTTCTTCACTGATTTTATCAGGGGAATGATTGATGCCATTCCATTTTAGTTAGAGATAGAATCTATGGCAGAAATATATAAGTGATTATTTATTTAAAATATTTGCATACTCTTCTAAGCAGTTTGCAAAGAACATAAGAAATGATAGAAATAAACACTTACAAATTAGCAATCACACACTTAAAGAACCCATCTTTAAAAAGCTTGAGTAAAATAAGACACACATGCCATCTTTATTCATTTATTTATCAATTGGTTGATATTTATATCCTGCTGACCCACAGTCCTCTGTGAGTTACAAATGACACACAAAATAAAATATCAAACCTAATAAACAACAACGGTTTATAATTAAATAGCAACCATTTTTCAGGAAACACATCCTAGAAAAGGTATGCCTTTAGGTGTCTTCTAATCCTTCAATTCCTCAATACTCCTCCCTCCCTCCAAGGAAGGTATGACACTGCTTGTGCAGATGAGAATATGGAAGATGACCTCTGTGCATCCAGTCAAATAAAAATATGAACTCCATGTATAAAGTTCAGAAGGCTCGCAGATTCAAGAAACAGCTTCCACACTACTAAATGGTAATTAAAGCCAGCCCGGACTAAGGGTTTCAGAAGTCCTAGGCAAGCCTTCAACCATGCTCCCCCTCCATAATCTAGCATTTCCCCTTCCCTTCCCTTCTCTCCTTTCTCCCCTCCATGCTCAGAAGATCCCCTCTTTCCCCCACCCCCAATGTCCAGCATCACCCGCAGAATTGTGGATGCAATAGCAAACCCTGACAGTAGTACATGTTTGCAATATTACATAGTAACATAGTAAATGACGGCAGATAAAGACCAGATTACCCCCTTCTTCCCTCTGTTGCCACTGCACATTTCCTGCCAGCTTTCTACTCGGCACAGGTTTCAGAAAAAGTGTGGCAGCAACTTTGCAGCATCCACGTGCACTCTAGACTGGCTGACTGCATCCCACCACCTTTGACAGGGCATACTGTACATATGCTGCAAGGTCCACCACTGTTATGTTTTTTTAAAGCCTTGCTTTTCCAGGTGGCAGGATAAGAGGTAAGGAGAAGACAGTGGTGGGTGATACTGTACACTTGTGCTGCTATCAGGCTTCACTCCCCCCCCAATTATGTGGCTTTAGGCAGATGCTTATTGGTCAAAACCACTCTTAAGAGAGCCAAGATTCCAAATTACATACGTAACCGCAAAGAGAGATGCTTGGACTTTGGGTTCCTTTAGGAGAAAGATTTTTCAGAATGCTTTGCTCTCTTCTCTCATACTTCCTTATAGACCATCTCCCTTAAGACAAGTTGATATTTCTCCACTCACTAGTTGTTAGGGGGAAGGAGTGTGGAAAACGCATGTTCAAATTGACCTTTGATCTACAATGGGATCCAAGATGGCTGCTTAGGCAGTTGTATCTCCAGACGCCGGTTCCGCGATGCCTAAAAGAAAGGGGAAGTCTTGCAAGTAGCCTCCTCAACCTACTAAGACTTTCCCCTTGTTGGTTACCTCTACTCCAGGACCGATGGGATGCCTTTTTGCAGTGCTTAGAGGGTTCACTTGAGCAAGCCGGTGGTGTCTTGGGCTTGGAGGCGTCGGGGCTGGAGAACTTGGCATATTCGTCCAGTTGTGATCTCATGCCGGAGCTGTGTTTGCCTCCTGCACCATCTGGTGGTGAACTCCACTCAGCTATCACTGCTTGTCAGGTCTCTGTTTTGGGGAATGACTGGCATGTGGAAGGGAGCAGATCAGCTGAGTCGGCAGTGGCAGCAGAGTTGGGGGCTGCTTCAACTCCTCTGACTTTGGGAGGCAGTATTCTTCGCAAGGAGGTTGAAGAGGTGTCATGGCACAGTTCCCCGAGTCAGAATGCTGGAGGTCCCTCTGTTTCCATGGAGCCTGTGGCTGGGTTCAGTATAGCAGCACCGTTGATGTTTTCCTTGGAGCGACCGGCCATGTTCACTTTGCAGTCAATCTGGATGGCAATTTCTTCTCTTGGCACAGTACTGGTTCAGCAGATTAATGGTTGGGTACTCAAGTTCTTTCCAACTTTCAGACATCTTTGACTAATACTAAGGAGATCAGTGTTAAAGATTTGATGGGGAATTTGCAACTTGAAACTCAGAAACACGAGACTTATTCATCAATAATGAAGGATGTTTCTGATTTGAGGTTCAAAAATGAACTTCTAGAGAATCAAGTGCGCTCTACAAATTTTCATTTAGTTAATTTCCCTCGTTCTCCTTTAGTTTCTGCCAGAGATATGTTAAAAATATATATGCAAGATGTTTTGGGGATTCCACCTGAGTCTCATCCTCCACTTGCAAAAGTGTATTATATTCCATCTCAAAAGAAGGTGGTGGTGGGAACTCAGCTGGCCTCGCTCTCTAATTTACAACACACTGATATTCTTGATATATTTAATATTTTGGAGTCCTCTGATGCTGAATCTGTGATGCCTTCAACTTTATTAATTTCCTTAGCATTATCATCTGATAGGGATTGGCTGTTTAAATTATAAAGAAGTGTTCTATTTCCTTTAAGGGTCTGTTGATTGCTATGTACCCGGTTCTGGCCCGTGAGACTCAGCGGTGCCGGAGAGAGTTTTTAGTGCTTAAGCCCGGGGTTTCCCAGCTGGAGGGTCATTTTTTCTTAAAATTTTCATGTAAATGTCTTGTACGTTTGCAGTTTGAATTATGTTTTTTTATGACCCTACAGTTGGCAGCTTTTCTTAGCGCACGCCTCTCTCCTCCATTTACGGGGGGAACCAGTTAGGTTTCGTATATGATTTTATTTATTTATTTATTTAACACACATTTATATACCGCATCTTCCAGAGTTCAGTTGCGGTTTACAATAAACAACAATCAACAAATCAGGTTTGTTTTACATGGAACGTCATATTATAAAAACAATGAGTAACAAAGCAACATATGTGTTATAGAACAAAGTAATTAACTAAACAGAATGTATTATCTAAACAGTGTAAGACAATACAGAATAGAGTAAACTATATACATGTAGAAGTATTAGGTCATAAGGGATTGGGATATGATGCAGCGGTAATATTGGAAGTGGATTAAACTGCCTGTTTATGCTTGCTTCTGATGTTTGCAATATTTTGGTTTCCTATTGTCTTGGACCCCCTGATTGTTGGGCTACTGGGCTTTTGGGGGTATTATGTTTTCCTTGTAATTTTTCTTTAATTTTTATAACTTTGAAGCCTTTTTCCTATCAAGTTTTGTGCTTGAATTTTTGTAAAATGCATAAAGATAAAATTTAAAAAAAAAAGACAAATTCACCTTTGATGCTTTTGAGATGGCATTGAGAGTTTTTGCCAAGGGGAATGGAGCACACAGACTCTCGTGGCTGCAGGCCTCAGACTTCCATAGTGATGTGCAGGAAAGGTTCACTTAGATGCTCTGCTGTGCTGAGAATTTCTTTATCGAAGACCTACAACTTTTAAAGGCATAAGTATCATCCTCGTCCTTGTCCTAGACAGATATAACAGGGATCTCACATTCATCACAGACAGCAAAAAGCCCAAAAATGCAACTTATTCCTTAGACAAAGTCCAAGATAGGATTTTAAGTGCCTCCAAGAGAACAGGGTTCTAAAATTGATGCCAGAAAAACGTCTAGTAGGAGGGGGAGGCTAAGGTTTTACGTAAACTGTTGGCCTCATAAACTCTGACTATTGAGTTCTAAAGATTGCTTCACATTGATACAGACTCCGTTTATCTGATGATCACCAAACTGCCCACCAAGAGTATCTTGGTCAAACTCTGAGTACTGGCAGATACTTATCAAGGAGCTCTCATTGCTCTTAGGATACAAAGGCAGTCAAAACCTTTTCCAGCAGGGATTTTGCTCTTGTATTTCCTGGTCATAAAGATAACAGGAGGATTCTGTCCCTTCTTAGACCTAAGGACCTTGAACAAATTTCTGGTTCAGGAAAAGTTCAAGATGGTTTTCTTGGAAGCATAAGAACATAAGATATGCCATTCTGGGACAGACCAAGGGCTTATCAAGCCCAATGTCCTATTTCCAACAGTGGCAAATCCAGGCTACAAGAACCCAGGTTCCCAAAAAGGTACAGAGATTCCATGCTGCTTATCCCAGGTGAAAGCAATGGATTTTCCTTCGTCCTCTTTAATAATGGTTTATGGACCATTTCTCCAGGAACTTGCCCAAATCTCTCTTAAACCCAGCTACACTAACAGCTTTTACTACATGATCCAGCAATGAATTCCAGAGTTTGATTAGTCTTAAATATGCTACATTGTAGCTTCAGTGTCTGTCCCCTGGTCTTCCTACTTTTTGAAGGACTAAACAACCGATCTGCGTTTGCCTGTTCCATGTTTACCGATTCCACCCCAGTCATTATTTTAAAGATCTCCTCTCGGTTATCTCTTTTTCAACTTGAAGAGCCCTAATCTTTTAAGCCTTTCTTCATAGGGGCATCCTTCCATCCCCTTTATCATTTTGGTGGCTCTTCTCTGTACCTTTTCTAATTCTTCTATATCCTTTTAAAGATATGGCGACCAGAATTGCACACAGTATTCAAAGTGCATTCGCGATACAGAAACTTTATAATACCCTTGACTTTATTGTCCATTCCTTTCCTTTTATTTCCTAGAATTCTATTTGCTTTCTGGCCTCAGCTGCACACCTAGATCCTTTTCCTTGGTGGCGGTTCTTAATGTGGAACATTGCATGGTGTAACCGTAATTTGAACATAATATAAGAACCTAAGAAATGGCATACTGTGTCGGACTAAGGTCCATCAAGCCCAGTATCCTGTTTCCAACAATTGCCAGTCCAGGTCACAAGTACCTGTCAGGTTCCCAAAAAGGTACGCCGATTCCACAATGCTTATCCTGGAGTAAGCAGTGGATGTCCCTGGCCCTCTTAAATAATAGTTTATGGACTTTTCCTTCAGGAACTTGTCCAAACCTTTTTTAAACCCAGCTATAATAACAGCTTTTACTACATCCTCCAGTAACAGATTCCAGAATTTGATTACTTAAATGAAAAAGTGGTTTTTTTTATTAGTTCTAAATTGGCTATTTTGTAGCTTTATGGGATGTCCCCTAGTCTGTCTTCTTTTTGAAGGAGCAAACCACTGATCTATGTTTACCCATTCTACTCCATTCATTAATTTATAGACCTCTATCATATCTCCCTTCAGCCGTCTATTTTCCAAGTCGTAGAACCGTAACTTTTTAAGCCTCTCCTCTTAGACGTATTCTTCCATCTCCTTTACCATTTTGGTGACTCTTCTCTGTACCTTTTCTAATTCTGCTATATCCTTTTTATGATATGGCGACCGGAATTACACACAGTATTCAAGGTGAGGTCACACCATGGAATGATACAGAGGCATTATAATATCCTTTATTTTGTTATCTATTCCTTTCCTTATGATTCCTAGCATTCTGTTTGTTGTCTTGGCCATAGCTACACACTGGGCACAGGGTTCAATGTATTATCCACGATGATGCCTAACTCCTTTTCCTGGGTGGTGGTTCCAAATGTGGAATCTTGCATCGTGTATCCATAAGTTTGGGTGGTGGTTCTCAAAGTGCATAACTTTGCACTTATCCACAATAGATTCCATCTGCTATATGGATGTCCAGTCTTCCAATTTATCAAGGTCTTCTTGCAATTTTTTACATTCCTCTTGTGTTTTAATAATTTTGTGCCATCTGCAAATTTGATCGCCTCACTTGTTATTCCCATTTCCAGGTAATTTATGAAGATGTTAAAAAGCAGTGGGCCCAGCACAGATATCTATAGTACACCACTCTTCATAGATAAAATTGTCCATATAACCCTACTCTCTGCTTTCTATCTTTTAACCATTTCCTGATGATAATAGTACACTGCTTCATATCCCATGACTTTTTTTTTCTTTCCAAATTCTGTTTATTAAGTATTGCAAAGTACAAACAACAAACGTCATGCCAACTTTTACAATTTTTGTTTTTTTGTGATTTGAAGAAAAAAAAACCCAAACAGGTCCCGGGCGGGGCTGTGTCTTGTCCACCTCCCTAGGAATACGGCAATAACCATCACCAGAGACATTCCTGACATCCAGTATAACCTAAGAACCCCCCCCCAACCCATCCCCCCCACCCCTCCCCCCCTCCCCCCCTTCCCCCCACCCCCCCCTCCCCAACGCAGGAAGCACAGCAGTACAAAGGATATCCCAAGTACAGCCTGCATCCCAGGCCACCATTATCCAATTTTTAGCACTTCACTACGGGCCTTAGGTCCCAATCTCTGGATATAGGGCATCCAAATCAACAAAAAGGTAGCCCATGTCCGTGGATGTCTCAGCGCAGTTCTCCTTTCCATGAGCATAAGTTGATGTAGGCTATTGTGCCACTCGCAAAAAGTGGGGGCCACAGGCTTCCTCCAACGACTAAGAATAGGGCCCTTACCCACCAGACAGGCCTTGTGCACCAACACCCTCTCCCATCTCCCCTTCGGGTGGAGTGGTCCCAACTGATCTAACACTACCAAGGTCCCCGACCAGCAAATCCGTTGGCCCAGTAGGCCACTAAGATATGTCTCGATGTGCCGCCAATACCTGTGAATATAAGGGCAACCCCACCACATATGACCCAAATCTGCCAATGTACACGAACATTTAGGGCACCCTCCATGTAGAGCAAGATGGCTTCGAAAGGCCCGCCTCAGGGAGAAATGGGCACGAAGGACACATTTGAACTGCATCTCTCGCCAGCGGGCCCCACCCACGAGTTGCGCAATCCGGCCCAAAGCAGCCTGAACGGAACCTGGAGCAATGTCTCGACCCAACTCACGCGCCCAAAGGCTTTCCAGCGCCGAATAATCCGGGGGTGCATCCAAGCGATCCAGACGTTTCTTCAAATCATCTATCGTCGGTGGGGACTCCTCCCCCAAAGCAAAGAACTCAATAATGCGCTCCGAGCGTTCCGCAGTAAGCTCACGCTGCGGCAAGGAGCCGACATGAGAGAGCTGAGCATACGCGAAGGCAGATGTTCCAACGGGCAACCCATACTCCCTACAAAACACCCCCAGAGCCTTACAGCGACCGTCAAGATCCACCACATGCCCCAAACGCCGTAGTCCTACTCGCCACCACTGCCGAAAAGAAGCCGAGTCAGAGCCAGGCAAAAAACAGGCATTGCCTTGTATGGGCAACCAGCAGGACACGGCAGCATCATTACCCCAGCACTTGTTTAACTGTTACCGTGTACGCCGCGTTGCCTGTAACAAAACACTGCTCGTCAAACAAGGCAGCAAGGCGGTCCGCTGTAGATGCAAAACCGCTTCCAAAGATGCAAAACCGCGGTCCGCTGTAGATGCAAAACCGTTTCCACAAAGGCTGCTTCAAGCGCACGCGGGGTATAGATCTCAGTATCCCCCAGCCAATCACTCAAAGGAAGGGGGGCCCACGCCCGCAGCTGCGCTCGAACCTTAGAAAAAATACGCTCAAAATTAGCTTTATATAGCAGCGCCGGCTTCCTAGTTAACAGAATACCCAAGTAAACAAAAGATTCATCAGCCCAGCGGAGTGGGAAATTCCCAAGCCAATTCCCCCGTAGTGTGCCCCCCACATCTAAGGCTTCCGATTTATCCATATTGATACGCAGCCCCGCAAACTGGCCATATAGCGAGAGCTCCTCAAGTAAATGCGGAAGGGATTGTTGGGGAGAAGAAAGGTGGACAAGTATATCATCTGCAAATGCAGCCACCTTAAATCCATGGGAACCAATACGCACGCCCACCTATACCAGGGGACCCCTCAATCCTCCGTATCAATGGATCCAGAGACAACACAAAGAGTAAGGGGGAGAGCGGGCAGCCCTGACGCGTACCTCGTTCCAATCGAAACATATCCGAAAGCACCCCATTACATAAGACCCCCGCCGTGGGGTCTGAATAAAGCAGCTCCACCATCTGACAAAAGGGGGCCCCCCAGCCCATAGCATGGCAAAAGAAACTTCAAATACTCCCACTGGACCTGGTCGAACGCCTTTTCAGCGTCAAAGCTAATTACCAGGGACTGGAGGTCCCGGTCCCGGACCCACTCTAAAGATGCCAAAAGTCGTTGTAAATTACGCACAGCATAGCACCTCTTAACAAACCCTACCTGCGATTCATGGACCAAATCCCCCAACACCAAAGCCAGTCTGTCGGCCAACACCTTCGCCAGTAATTTCAAATCAAAATTCAATAAAGAGATTGGCCGATACGAAGCGGCCTGAGTGGGGTCCTTTCCGGGTTTAGGAATTAAGGTAATATGCGCATGGTTGGCGCCCCAGCTAAACTTCCCCTGAGCCACCCGCCTATGATACATAGCCACTAAGGTTGGAGGCGCTAAATCACCCAACAGTTTATAAAACTCGGCCACAAACCCATCCGGGCCAGGTGCCTTACAACAGCTAGCTTTCTGAATAACTCTGTGGACTTCGTCCACCGTCACCGGAGCATCAAGGCAAGCCCTCTGTTCCGCCGACACCTTCGGCAGTAATATTTCCTGCAAATACTTCCGCATTTCAACCGGCGCTCCCTCCCTCCGGGCGTATAATTTCTGGAAGAAAGAACGAGACACTCGAACTATAGCTACATTGTCCTTGTGTAAGTCACCCTGATCGTCTCGTAACGCTGCCACCAACCGATGGCCCCGGTGGCCTTGCAGGCAACGCGCCAAAGGTTTCCCGGGTTTATCACCAAAGCGAAAGAGTTGGTATCTATAATACATGTACGTTTTCTTCGCCCTCTGATGAAGTAGTTCATTAAGAGACGTTTGCAACTCCAAAAGCCGTCGCTTATTGTTCACACTCGGATCCCCTGCACACCGCCGCCGAGCTCGCACCACCTGCTTTTCCAATTGAACAATTTGCCCAGCCAATAGCTTCCGCTTCCGTGCCACTTAAGCAATAATATCTCCCCTCAACACGACTTTGGCCATCTCCCAAAGCAGCTCCGGATCATCCTGATGTCGCTCATGATGAACCATAAACTCCTGCCAATATTTTGCAAGACACGTGCGAAACTCCGCATCATGGTACAATCCCAAGGGAAACCGCCAGGGCCTCATCAACACGGCCAATCCCCCCCAGCCAAATTCAACCCAAACTGGGGCGTGGTCAGACACCGCAGAAGGGCCAATCTGTGCGTCGCCTACCTGCGCAAACAACCTTTCCGAGACTAAAACATAATCTAGCCTAGCACTGGTACCATGAGATCCCATGACTTTTTAATTTCGTCAAGAGTCTCTCATGAAAGACCTTGTCAGAGGCGTTCTGAAAATCCAGATAAACTATATCAACCGGCTCACCTTTGTCCACCTGTTTATTCACACTTTCAAAAAATATATAACAGATTAGTAAGACGAGACTTCCCATGGCTAAATCCATGTTGGTTTTCTCACATTAAACTTTATTCTTTATAGTGCTTTCTACCAGTTTGCTCGGTACTGACGTCAGACTCACCGGTTTGTAGTTTCTCGGATCACCCCTGGAGCCCCTTTTAAATATTGGCGTTACATTGGCCATCCTCCAATCTTTAGGTACTACAGATGATTTTAATGATAGTTCACAGGTTACTAATAGCAGGTCTGCAATCTCATATTTCAGTTCTTTCAACACCCTTGAATGTATACCATCCAGTCCAGGTGATTTGCTCCCCTTCAGTTTTTCAGATAGTTGTAATACATCTTCCCGGTTTATCAATATTTCTTTCAGTTCTTCCAATATATCACCTTTAAATACCATTTCAGGCATGGGTAACTTACCTATTTCTTCTTCAGTAATGACCAAAGCAAAGAATGTATTCCGTCTCTCCGCTATGGCTTTGTCCTCCCTTAGCTCCCCTTTTACCCCTCTATTACTACTGATTATATATCATCTAATGGTCCAACTGATTCACAGGTTATTTGCTATGAATGTGCTTGAGAAAGTTTGTATTATCTGTTTTTGCTTCCATATAAAGTGGTTTTTTTCAAAATCTTTCTTTGCCTGCCTTCTCAATGTCTTGCCAGTGCTTATGTTTTCCATTTTTGTCATTTGGCTATTTTTTCCATTTTCTGAAAGGTACTTTTTTTTTTTGCTACAACAGTCTCTCTGATCTCACCTTTAAACCATGTTGGTAGTTTTATGGCTTTCTTTCCACTTTTGTTAAAGCTTGGAATACATTTGGTTTGGTCTTCCAAGATGGTATTTTTTAAAAATGCTCATGCTTGATGTAAATCTTTAACCTTTGCAGCTGCTTCATTTAGTTTTTGTCTTAAATATTTTCCTCAATTTATTATAGTCTCCCTTTCAAAAGTTAAAAAGTAGTACTGTGGATTTCCGTGCCATCCTCCCTCTGTTTTTTAAATCAAATGTGATTATGTTATCATCACTATTGCCAACACTCTTATCTCTTGAAACAGATCCTGTGTTGTATTAAGGACAGTCCAAAATAGCTTCCTCTTTTGTTGGTTCATGAATCTGCTGCTCCAAGGAGCAGACATTTATTTCATCTAGAAACTTTATCTCCCTAGCATGTCCTGCTATGATTTTGACCCAGTCAATACTGGGGTAATTGAAATCAACTATTATTCTTTCCTAACTTTGCACTTCTCCACATTAAATTTCATCTGCCATTTTGATGCCCAGTCTCCCAATTTATCATGGTCCTCTTATATTTTTTTCACAATACTTATCTCCAGGAACAAGCAGGAATAAGTCCTCACATATGGGTACGTCGGTACCGACGGAGCCTGAGCGGGAAAGCTCCCCAGCTTCCCAGAAGGAAGCTTTTGGGGCCTCCCACTGCACATGCGCGCTGCCTTCCCGCCTTCCTGACCAGCTCTCCTCAGTTTCTCTTTTTCCGCGGAGCCAGCAGGTCGTGTTCCTGTCACCGCTGAAGAAATTCTTATTTTAGTTTGTTTCTTTAGACCGCGTACCTGCCTTCCCCATACCGAAACCGGTACCGCCGGTCTCTCTTTTCTTTTCTTTACAAAAAAACCCCCCAAAACTTTTATTTAGCAACTTGGTGACTTCGGTTAGGCCTCAGGCCTTCACAAATTCTCCTCATGGAGAAACCAGCCCCTGGTTTCAAGAAGTGTACCAAGTGTAGTGCTGTTATTTCTGTCACAGACACCCATGACTGGTGTCTTAAATGTTTGGGACCTGACCACTCCATTCCGGACTGCCCATCCTGCTCCCAGATGTCTAAACGTGGTTTGCAGAACCGGGCCAACAAATTCCATGTGCTGTTTGCTTCAGATAATCCAGCATCACAGTCATCCAGGTCTTCCTCTCCGGATGGATCTCAGGTAACCAAACCTTCTTCGGGCAGGTCCTCAAAGAGCAAATCTCCTTCAAAGTATCGAGAGGCTCTCACTTTTGAATCTGAGGATCCTGTCCAGCCAAACAACCCCGGCGGGAAGCTCTGGCTTCCAAAGCACCATCTATGGGGTTACAGGTTGACATCGATGGCACGGCCTCGACTGATCACCTGTTAGACTGCTCTGGGGTACCGGCCCATGCCGGTACCGACATCCAGGCAGCAGTGGCGTCTATGGGCAATACTGTCCAGACCATGCAGCAGGCCGTTCTGGCTTTCATTAAAGCTGCGACGCCCTCGGTACCGCATCTAGCGGTTCCGGGTCCGGTTCCGATACTGTCTTCCATACCGGAACCGAGACCATCATCTTCCAAACGCAGATCGGTTCCGCATGCCGGATCCGGGTTTTCACCCGATACCGATCCCATACCCGGTACGCCCGATGTCGATACCGATCGGTATGCGTATCGTGCGTTGGAAGCAAATAGAGGATTCTCTGATTCTTCTGAGGATTTTGACTCCTCTGATGACTCTGATGAGCTGTCTCTGGTTCTTCCTGAAGAGCCTTCTTCCCCAAAGAGGAGAATGTCTCCACCAGAGGATTTGTCCTTTCAAGACTTCATTATAGAAATAGCTAAAGGACTTTCTATTACTACATCCTCTGAAAAAGAACCTAGATCAAAGAAATTGGATATTTTAGGATACCCTAAGGTTCCTAAAGAGGCAGTCACCCTGCCTATCCATGAAATCCTTCAAGAACACTTGATGGACTTATGGGAGGCTCCTCTAACGTTGTCTCCTCATTCTCGTAGGTTGGACACCATGTACCGGGTCCCTCCTTCTCCTGGTTTTCAAAAAACTCAGCTGCCTCACTATTCCATTGTGGTGAAGTCTGCGCTGAAAAAGATTAAGAGTACCAAAAGGTACTCTTCTACCCCTCCAGGGCGAGAATGTAAGACCCTAGACTCTTTTGGTAGGAAAATCTTCCAGGCTAGTATGCTTATAGCCAGGATTAATTCATACAGTCTGTATATGGGCATGTTTCTAAGGGAACTTGCCCTAAAGGTACGGCATTTTACCTCATTTATCCCTGAGGATAGAAAGGAGGAGTTCATTTCTCTGGTGAAACAGCTTCTAGATGTTTCTAAGTTCTCCAACAGAGCAGCCTTTGATTCCTTTGAAGGTGCTGGTAGAGCTTCGGGCATTGCCATTGCAGCCCGACGACTTGCTTGGCTCCAGGCCTCTGACCTAGAACCCTGGGTCCTGGATGGCTTACGGAATCTGCCCTGTACAGGTGAGAACTTATTTGGTAAAGACTGGCAAATTAAAGCCACTCAAATGGATGCAGAAAATGCTACATTAGATAGACTTTCTAAGTCTACCTCTACTCCTGCCAAGAAAAAGTCTTTTAAGAGGCCTTACTACAAGAAGGCCAGATTTTCCACAAATACTGGCCAACAATCTTCTCAGCCTCGCTTTGCTGCTAAACGTCAGCAGCCTAAACAGGCAAGGTCAAAGCCTGCAGTGTCTGCCACTCCTCAGCAGGCTCAACCCCCTCAGGGGTTTTGACTTGCCCCTAGAGAACTTAACCTTTCTGGCTCTAGAACAACCAGAGCCCCTCACCATTCCCGGAAGGTTAGCTCACTTTGCTCCCAGATGGGGGCAAATTACATCAGAGCAATGGACCCTCTCTATCATCTGAGAGGGCTACAAACTTCATTTTTCCAACCTTCCTCCATATACCATGGTGAGGCAGTTCAATTCTCCCCCATCTCTCCTGGCCCTGTTGGGTCAGGAAATCTCTTCTCTCCTTGCCCAAGGGGCAATAGAAGAGGTTCCTCTTCTTCAACAAGGGACAGGATTCTACTCCCCTTATTTTCTCATACCAAAGAAGACAGGGGGATTCAGATCTATCCTAGATCTGAGAGAATTGAACAAATTTCTGTACAAGGAGAAATTCAAAATGCTTTCTCTAGGCATTCTCCTTCCATACCTTCAGAGTCAGGATTGGCTTTGTTCTCTAGATCTCAAGGATGCGTACACACATATACTCATCCACCCATCCCACAGAAAATATCTAAGATTTCTGTTTCAGGGAAAACATTTCCAGTACAGAGTACTTCCCTTCGGTCTAGCCTCTGCTCCAAGAGTGTTCACCAAATGCATGGCAGTTGTTGCCGCATTTCTAAGAGGTCTGGGAATTTTTGTATTCCCATATCTGGACGACTGGCTCATCCGAGCTCTATCTCAGTCAGAGGCCCAGATTTCCCTGGACCGCACAAGGCACATTCTGCAGTATCTGGGACTGGTGATAAACCTTCCCAAGTCTCAACTTATCCCTACTCAGTCTCTGGAATTCATAGGGGCCCAGTTGGACACCACCACTGCAAGGGCCTACCTACCTCAAGTCCGGGGCCAACGTCTGGTGTGCTTGGCCTCCCAAGCTCAGTCCAGCAGTCACTTGACAGCCAGAGAAATGCTGCGACTTCTGGGCCACATGGCCTCCACGGTACACATGGTGCCCTACGCTCGTCTTCATATGAGAGCAGCTCAATGGACCTTGGCCACCCAGTGGACTCAGGCATCAGGAGCGCTCTCCGACCAAATACCTCAAAGCGTCGGTTTTGGTCCCTCCAATGGTGGATGTCCACCAAGAATCTGTTGTTGGGGGCCCCCTTCCAACCTTTGTTACCCCAAGCAACCCTCACAACAGATGCCTCCCAAACAGGGTGGGGAGCCTATCTACAACACCTCTCCACTCAGGGTACTTGGTCTCCACAGGAGACCACCCTTCACATCAACCTCCTGGAACTGCGAGCAATCTTCTTTGCCCTCAAAATCTTCCATACCCTCCTTGTCAACCTGACCGTCCTAGTTCAAACGGACAATCAGGTGGCCATGTTCTACGTTAACAAACAAGGAGGGACAGGCTCTCTGTCGCTTTGCAACGAAGCTCTCAGATTATGGGCCTTCGCTAGAGAGCATCAAATTCATAAGAACATAAGATATGCCATACTGGGTCAGACCAAGGTCCATCAAGCCCAGTATTCTGTTTCCAACAGTGGCCAATCTAGGTCATACGTACCTAGCAGTTTCCCCAAGGGACACAGGTTCCACAATGCTTGTATTGGTTCAAGCATTGATATCCTGGGTCCCTTCTTAATAATGGTTTATGGACCTTTCCTCCAGGAACTGGCAGTGTATCTTCCAGGGGTTCAAAACTCTTGGGCAGACAGACTCAGTCGAGTTCTGCTTCCACACGAATGGTCCTTGCATATGGACCAGATACGCAGAATCTTTCAGGAATGGGGAATCCCGGACATAGACCTCTTTGCAAGTCCGTGCAATGCCAAACTTCCCCGGTTCTGTTCCAGGACTCCGTGTCAGAGAGCTCAGGCCAACGACGCCTTTCTCCTACATTGGGGTCAGGACTTCCTATATGCCTTTCCACCCATTCCTTTGATTCCCAAGACTCTGTTCAAACTCCAGAGGGATCACGGATCGATGATCCTCATAGCTCCACGCTGGCCACGCCAAGTGTGGTTCCCTCTACTTCTGCATCTTTCCCAGGGACCCTCCCTGGACCTGGGAGCTGCGCCAGACCTTCTGTCTCAAGAGGAGGGGACTTTGTGGCACCCAAACCCCAAGTCCCTACACCTCAGAGCTTGGTTACTGAAGGCCTAAGCCTTCATGACTTCAATCTTTCTCAACCAGTGCAAGATATCCTTCATGCCTCTAGGAAACCCTCCACGAGGCGTTCCTATGCTTTCAAATGGAAACGCTTTTCCATTTGGTGTGCTCAACAGGGTCTTGACCCTCTGGCACTTCCCTTGAATTCTCTACTAGACTATCTCCTGCATCTTTCTAATGCAGGCCTTAAGACAAATTCAGTCAGAGTCCATTTAAGTGCTATTGCAGCATCCTTAAAACCTATAAATGGACAACCTGTCTCCTCTCATCCTCTTATTGCAAGGTTCATGAGAGGCCTGACTCTAACTAAGCCTCCCATCCGACCTCCTCCGGTAGCATGGGATTTGAACCTAGTTCTAGGTCAGCTTATGAAGCCACCTTTTGAACCGTTGGTTTCTACCTCCTTGAAATTTCTTTCCTGGAAGGTCCTTTTCCTTATTGCAGTCACTTCGGCTCGCCACATCAGTGAACTACAGGCCTTAGTGGCTCATCCACCTTATACTAGGTTTCATCATGATAAGGTGGTCCTCAGGACGAATCCCCACTTTATGCCCAAAGTGGTCTCCCCTTTTCATCTTAATCAAGAGGTA
Source organism: Ichthyophis bannanicus (assembly GCA_033557465.1). NCBI lineage: Eukaryota > Metazoa > Chordata > Amphibia > Gymnophiona > Ichthyophiidae > Ichthyophis > Ichthyophis bannanicus. The sequence continues at coordinate 1,735,284,813 of CM066032.1, forward strand.
TATCTACCTGTCTTTTTCCGGCTCCTCATGCATCCAGTGCAGAGAGGAACCTTCATACTCTAGATTGTAAAAGAGCTCTCGCCTTTTACCTCAACAGGACTCAGCCACATCGAAAGTCTTCCCAACTTTTTGTGGCTTTTGATCCTTCTCATTTGGGACTTCGTCTCCAAACGTACACTTTCCAATTGGATTGCTAAGTGTATTTCCTTTGCTTACCAGAGTAAAAACATTTCTCTGGAAGGCCATGTCACAGCTCACAATGTGAGAGCCATGGCCACTTCTATGGCTCATCTTCACTCTGTATCCATAGATCAGATCTGTCGAGCCGCCACCTGGGCCTCGGTTCATACCTTCACAGCCCATTACTGTTTGGACAAGGACTCCCGCCGGGATGCCTTGTTTGGTCAGGCTGTCCTCAAACACCTGTTCCATACTTGAACAACTCCTGCCCACCTTCCCAGGATGGATGCCTGAGATCCATACAAAGATGGCGAACCCTTGGAAGGGGATCTCCCAGGCATCTTAGCTAGGGAGTCCCCATATGTGAGGACTTATTCCTGCTTGTTCCTGGAGATAGCACAGTTACTTACCTGTAACAGGTGATCTCTGGGAACAGCAGGAATTAGTCCTCACAACCCACCCACCTCCCCTAGGAGTTGTATCTTCTATCTTTCTTCCTTTCCTCTCTCTATCGTCTCAGCTATAAACTCGAACTGAGGAGAGCTGGTCAGGAAGGCGGGAAGGCAGCGCGCATGTGCAGTGGGAGGCCCCAAAAGCTTCCTTCTGGGAAGCTGGGGAGCTTTCCCGCTCAGGCTCCGTCGGTACCGACGTACCCATATGTGAGGACTAATTCCTGCTGTTCCCAGAGATCACCTGTTACAGGTAAGTAACTGTGCTTTGTGTTTTAACAACTTTGAATAATTTTGTGTCATCTGCAAATTTGATCACCTCACTTATTCCCAATTCCTGGTCATTTATGAATGTGTTAGAAAGCAGCGGGCCCAGCACAGATCCCTGAAGTCCTCACAATTAACATTTCTGCTTGATATCTTTCTTCAAAAATGGGACTCAATGTGTTCTCTGGACCTAAAGGAAGCCTGTATCCACAAAGATACTTCCATTTTTTACATGTAGTTGTTTATCTATAGAAATTCTAAAGTATATTTTGTTTCCTGTAAAACATTTATCCTGTTTGACCCACTAACCACTGTAACATATCACAACCACTTCACCAATTTGATATGCCCTGTAATTGCGAAATAATGTGTATCCATGTATCACAGTGCACCACTGGTTGTCCCCTTTTTATCTGGTCTCTGAGATGCCAATTATATCTAAACTTGTCTTGTGTTACTAATCTGTTATGTTTTTTTGAAGGTGTGAATAAATAGGTAGGCAAAGGTGAGTCAGTTGATATAGTGTATCTGGATTTTCTGAAAGCCTTTGACAAAGTCCCTCATGAGAGACTCTTGGAGAAATTAAAGTCTCATGGGATAGGTGACAGTGTACTATTGTGGATCAGGGACTGGTTAAAAGATAGGAAGCAGAGGGTAGGGCTAAATGGCCAATTCTCCCAGTAGAGAAAGGTGAATAGTGGAGTACACCAAGGATCTATGGTGTGTCTGCTGCTTTTTAACATATTCGTAAATGACCTGGAAATGTGAATAACGAGTGAGGTAATCAGATTTGCAGATGAGACAAAATTATTCAAAGTTGCTAAAACCCATGAGGATTGTGAAAATTTGCAAGAGGACCTTGATAAATTTGAAGACTGGGCATCCAAATGGCAGATGAAATTTAATATGAACAAGTGCAAAGTTATGCGCCTAGGAAAGAACAACCCAAACTATGGTTACACGATGCAAGGTTCCAAATTAGGAACCATCACCCAGGGAAAAGATTTAGGCGTCGTCATGAATAACATGTTGAAACACTCTGCCCAGTGCACAGTGGCAGCCAAGAAAGCAAATAAAATGCTAGGAATCATAAGGAAAGGAATGGAAAATAAAACAAAGGATATTATAATACCTCTGTATCATTCCATGGTGCGACCGCACCTCAAATATTTTGTGCAACTCTGGTCACCGTATCTTAAAAAGGATATAGCGTTATTAGAAAAGGTACAGAAAAGAGCCACCAAAATGGTAAAGGGGATGGAAGGATACTACTATCAAGAGCGGCTAAAAAGGTTAGAGCTCTTCAACCTGGAAAAGAGACGGTTGTGGGAGATATGATAGAGGTCTATAAAATTAATGAATGGAGTTGAACAGGTAAACATAGATCGATTGCTTAAGCCATCAAAATATAGAAAGACTAGGGGATATGCAATGAAGCTACAGTGTAACCTATTTAAGACTAAAGAAAATATTTTTTTCACTCAACATGTAATCAAACTCTGGAATTCGTTACCGGAGGATCTAGTAAAACCTGTTAGTGTATGCGGGTTTAAAAAAGGTTTGGAAAAGTTCCTGGAGGAAAGGTCCATAAACCATTATTAAAGGGGGCCTGTGATATCCACTGCTTGCCCCAGTGTAAGCATTGTGAAGCCTGTGTCTTTTGGGGAAACTGCTAGATATTTGTGACCTAGGTTGGCCACTGTTGGAGATAGGATACTGGGCTTGATGGATCTTGGTCTGACCCAGTATGGCATATCATATGTTCTTAACCTAAATATGTATTCCCTGGAGGAGAGGAGGGACAGGGGAGATATGATACAGACCTTTAAATACTTAGAGCATTAATGAACCAACAAACCTTTTTCAAAGAAGGAAACAGTAAAACTAGAAGGCATAAAATGAAGCTGCAAGGAGGTAAACTTAAAAACAACGTCATGAAACACTTTTCACTGAAAGGATGGTGGATACTTGGAATGGCCTCCTGATGTAGGTTGTGGGGGCAAATATTGTGACGGAATTCAAAATAGTATGGGACAGACACAGTGGATCCCTTGTTAGCAAGAGGATGAAATCAAAATAAAACTTAAATATCTTTTATATGTCAACATTTAAGGGCAATTACAACTACTCTATCCACCTTACTGGGCAGACTAGATGGACCATACTGGTCTTTATCTGCCACCATATACTATGTTACTATGATAACACTGGACAACAAAGATTTTGTTTCCTGAACACTTTTGGGTGTATCTTATGGATTTTGGGTTACTGATCATGAAAATCACCTTGTAAGTTTCCTACCTTGTACCATTTTTTGCAATGGCCTAGTTTTGTGATTTCCTCACATATTTTAAGTCTACTCATATGTTGTCTAGAATGTAAGCTGTTTTGTTTAGTCCAGGCATGCCTGGGCATGCACTCAATGCAGGCTCACAACATGAAATGGAAATGCTACTGCTCAGGAATTCGTGGGCATGTTTAGTCAGGATGGATGCTGGCAGTACAGGCTATAAAAGCAGCTTTCATGCACAGATGCTATGCATGACATTGATATCAGTTTGTGTACTTAACAATAGCATTTACATGTAAACCTCTTGTCTAAACAATGATTCGTTACAGTAGAAATATCTCGTCAATGTCACAGCAGCTACGATACATTGTGTTACATTTGTGGTGAGTATAGCTTAAGCCTCAAAGACGCAGCATGACTGCACTTATTAAGAAAGCGTATGGGCTCTACTTTGGTTGTGAAGTTGGTGATCAAGACAAATCCTGGGCTCCTCACATTTGCTGTGCAACATGTGTTCTTTATCTCAGAACTTGGCTCAGAGGTACTCGGAAGTCAATGCCGTTTGCAGTCCCGATGGTATGGCGAGAGCAGAAGGATCAAGTGACGGACTGTTTACTTCTGTCTGACCAATGTATCCAGCTTCTCTGCTAAAAATAAACACTCTTTTGAATACCCCAGTCTGCCGTAATCCATGAAACCAGTGCCACATGACAACAATATGCTAGTACCGAAGCCACCACAGATATGGATCCTAAATGAACCAGATGAATATGCTACAATACATGGGCCAGGCGTGGAAAATAACATGGATCCAGATTTTGAACCGTTTATGTCCAGTGTACCTCATCTCATCTGATAACACAATCAGAATTGAATGGCCTGGTGAGGGACTTAAGTTTGTCAAAAACAAAAGCTGAACTACTTGATTCAAGATTGAAAGGATGGGTTTTGCTGTTGCCAGGTATGAAAATTTCTATCTTTCCAACCCGCCAAGAAGATATGAAAAATGTTTTTGCGCTGGTTGACAACCTTTGTTTTTGCGGTAATATTGATGGGTTGTTCACAGCTTTGGGTTGTGAGCATGACCCAAAACAATGACGCCTTTTTTATCGATTTATCACTGTTAAACTGTCTTGTTACACAATGGCAATGTCCACCCTTCAGTACATATTGCCTATGTATTGCACATGAAAGCAACCTTCAAAAACATGGAACCTTTGGAAAACATGGAACCTTTGAAAACACATACAGTACAACAACTACAACTGGAACATCTGTGGTGATCTAAAAGTAGTTGCACAGCTACTAGGAATGCAGCTCGGGTTTACCAAGTACTATTGTTTCATTTGTGAATGGGACTCCTGTGCTAGAGAGTCTCATTGCATTGAAAAGAACTGGCCGCTCCGTAAGCGTTTGTTTCCAAGACAGAAAAATGTGGTACATGAACCACTTGTCGACACAAGTAAGATATTTTTGCCTCCTCTTCATATAAAACTCGGACTGATGAAAAACTTAGTGAAAGCCATGAACAAGGAAGGTGAAGGATTTCGATATTTGAGATAGATGTTTCCAAGATTAACTGATGCCAAGATTAAGGAACGCATTTTTGTGTGTCCACAAGTCAGAGACGTCATCATTGACAAGTGGTTCGAAGATCTGCTGTGGGGCCTGAGAAAATCACATGGAAGGCATTCAGGGATGTTGAGAATTTTCTTGGCAATTATAGGTCACCAAACTACATCCAGCTGGTTGACAACATGCTTCATGCATACAAAACCATGAAGTGCAATGTCACTGAAGTTTCATTTCCTACATTCACACTTTGACTTCTTCCCTGCTAATCTTGGTGCAGTCAGCGATGAACATGCTGAAAGGTTTCACCAGGACATTGCAATTATGGAAAAGCAGTATCAGGGCAACTGGAACCCACCAATGCTGGCTGACTATTATTGGATGCTGAGTACAAATGAAAATCCGGAGCAAAACATTTTTTACTGAGGTAAACTAGTGCAATATGCCAGCATTGCTGTGCAGTTAAACATGCTAAATTCAGTCAACATTTAATTTTATGTTTCTTCAAATTCCTATGTGATACAGTCAATATGAAATTATATTTGTGTTTAGCTTGAAGCTGTCTATCATAATCACCAAAAGATTTTCAGGAAGCCAAATTTTTGAACAAATTTGTTGTCCAGTGTAACTTGCAATATGTTTTATATTTGTGTCAGGGAACAACTACTTCCAGTATCCTATTATGTCATTTAGTCTGGCGTCAGCACCATGTGTGTTTTTCAAATATTTAGCGATGACAATTGAATATCTATGCATTTCCCTATCTTGTTGATTGGTTAGTCAAAACCTATCTCAGGTGGGAGCTAAAAGATCCATGCATATAGCCATCCAAATGATACAGTCATTAGAGTTAATCATAAACTTCCTAAAATCACATTTAAAGCCTGTTAGCCTCATTTAGAATTCATAGGAGTTCAGCTAGATGTGACTCAGGCAAAAGCCTTGCTTCTGCAAGAAAGGATCACCACCTTGGTGTTCCTAGTTTAGGGGACTGTATTGAGTCAATAGACATCTGCATGGAGCATATTGAGCCAACAGACATCTGCATGGAACATATTGAGGTTGTTGTGCCTCATGATCTTGACATGTCTCAGCATGAGGCTCAATTGCATTTAAGATCTCAGCGGGCTCAAGTCATTCAAAGAGAGAGAGAGACACACACACACAGTCTGGGTCATCAGACCTCTCAGGGACTTTGTGCTGGTTAATGGATCAATCCAATCTCGGGGAGTGTATCTCTTTTTAAATTTGTCATATTCAAATTGTCAGCACCACAGATGTATCCATACTGGGCTAGGAAGCTCATGTAGATGGGTATGACCTTCAGGATCTTTGGTCCACCCGAGAGAAACTGATTTAGATAAAGTCCTTAACTCCAGGAAATTCATGGAACATTCTAAAAGTTGTCAAAGATCAGTTGGCTAACAATCTAGATCGAGACATGCAACCAAATAGCCCTTCCTGCATCAACATGAAGGGAGGAACAGGATCTTACATCCTATGTTGGGGCCTTGTCGTGATGGGCACATGGACCATTTCACAATGATTGTCTATCAGAAAAACTTATCTGGCAGAGGAAGACTGTTAAGAACTGCCATACTAGGTCCATCATGCCCAGTGTCCTGTTTCCAATGGTGACAAATTGAAGTCACAAGTCCATGACATATCCCAAAAGTATCAAACTAATCACACACTGGACACCTCAATCAGGAACAAAAATTACCTCAAAGAAATTTAAAGTCCATTGGCCCCTGAGAGAAAAGAATTTTTTTTGTTGGACAATATAACATAGAATCTAGCCCAGATACAGCCTGTTCAACTAAGGCCCATTTTACTCAGAACAAACAACTTTTGAAAAAAAAGTTCACATTTTAATCTCAAACAATTAATTGTGTCCCAAAAGAGTGCAGGAATCAAAACCAACAGTGTCAACCGACACGACGTTGTGTTTTGAACCAAGTCATGAAATATCACAGTTCTGTATCAGCGAAAACATCATTCAGGAAGAGTAATAAACTTTCAAATACTCATCTGTCGAGCTGCAGTTTCTTCAGCAACAGGTTTTCAACAATCCATCCGTTCTATATCACACAGGCTTACTCAAAAATGGCCATGGCTTCTGTTTCACTCCACCGAAGATTAAGGATTTGATTAAAGAAGGCAGTACATGGGGGGTTTTGACAAAGAAGAAACAGCAGTTCCTTGTACGAATGAACCTGTAGTGCCTATTTTATATTTCCAAAGGTGCATAAATCTTTAAACAATCCACCAAGTAGGCTGATTGTGTCTGTTCGATCTTCACTGCTGGAACCTTTATCTTTATGGATCATATTCTTAATCCATTGGCAACAAACGTTCCTTCATATCTTAGAGATATGACACGCTTTTTGAATATCCTGGCAGATATTGGTGAAATCCATTTACATTTGATGTAACCTCTATATACCAACATAGATCAAGAAGAGGCATTGCATGTTGTTGAGAGTTGGGACTGGGGTGATAATTCCTAAATGGTATGGTATGGCCATGTTTAGGGTGGTGCTTTGTAATAATTATTTCTGCTACAATTATGAGTATTTTCATCACGTTCACGGTGTAGCCTGTCAGACGGGTGCCTGGGTGAGAATGTTCACAGTCTTGGCAAAGGCATATATCAATATGATTTGCAAGGGATTGTGGGAAATGCAGTCCATTCACACCAGACACAGCCGCTCACAATAATTAGTTGTGCTTGAGTGTAAAGCCAATAAGATATTTATTTATTTCTCCCAACACAGATATGCTTGGTAGCACATAAAACAGGATACTTGCTTTCAGTGTTAAACTTAGAAAAACAAAATCAGGAAAACAACAGCTGAACTTGTCAGGCAATCAAATCAAAAGAATAAAGACCAGGATGGTAACAGAATGGTCTTTTCTGTAGACTTTAGCTATTATTTCCTTAGCAATGATTCAAACAGCAAGCCAAACCCCAAAAAGTAGGGAAAAACTGTTCTTTTCAGGTTAACTTCTTATATCTTCACACATAGACTCAGAAGTGATTCCCTCAGAGCTCACAAGCAATTAGGTAAGGCTCAATTGCTAGCAGTTACCCAGCTGAAACCCCTCAGCTGGCTTAATTTCTACTGCGTGGCTCAAATCCTACTCAGGAGCTTTTCTGAGTAGATTAAAGAACAAGTTTGTATTTCTTTGTGATGGTTGTTGTACTTTGTAACAGTAAATTACCAAAGGAGTTTAGACAGAGAGCAATCCATGTATTCACAGCCTGTATCTACCACCTCTCCCCCTTCTTCAACAATCATGGGTTCAAAATCATGGATTGGCACAGAGGAATTTCTCAATGGAGCACTTTCAGGAGAATACTTGTTTCCCTGCTGTCTTTCAAGGGTATAGCTAGGGCATAGATCAGTGTTCATACCTGAGCTTCCATTGCTGTTAGAGTTCCTCTCTAAATAGCCTGGCCAGTATGTAGTCCAGTTCTTATGTCCAGCCTTCCAATCCAGATCCCTGGACACTGGATCTCTCTTCACATACCTTCTGGCACGGGTCTTAGGGTCCCTTCCACGTGCAGCCGTCTCCCTCACAGGTACTGTCTGGAGATTCCTAGCTCTGCAGCACCATTCCTCTGGCTTTCCCCAGTCCAATGGTGTAAGCTTGCCTTTGGAATGCCTTCCAGTATACGTACAGCTCTGGACTCCTTTAGACCTCCCAAAAGCTTTTCTCTTCTTTCTTCCAAAAGGTTTCTTTCCCTCTCTGTCCGTCCGCTCTGGCTTCTGCTTCTGATGATCCTCCAGATGATGAAGCTGTCCAAGCTGAGGATATCCAAGCTGAATCTGAGGATGTCCAAGATGAGAATCTCCAAGAAACTGAGGATGTCCAAGATGAGAATATCCAAGAAACTGAGGATGTCCAAGATGAGAATCTCCAAGAAACTGAGGATAATTCTCTGTAGAATAAACTCTACGTTTATTCTGCTTAGATGAGTGCTCCACCTTAGCACAGCGCAGCTGTGCTGAATCAGGCCCTGCCCTTTGAGATGAGTGCTTGGGGATTACCTCATAGCCCTCCTGATTGAACACACGTTTCCCCACTTCAGCTCCTCTAATGGCTGTTGGAAACCTGGTGCATTCTGGGACTGGTAGTCTTTTATGGAAAAATTCTGTTTTCTTATTTCTACCAGAACTGACAGGTTGCTTGTTCAGAGTCACTTCACCTTTACTATAGCTCCTTCCTGAGCTATGATAAGCTTCCTTATCACAAGCCATAGGGGCGATGCTAGCTCCATCTGTTGCTACCCTGTATATGGCAATGCTTTTTGGATGATATTTTTTGTTTATAGCTTGATTTTACTACACAGTGGGAGGAATCTGAAGTTTGAATTTAATTCCAGTGAAAATAAGATTTAATTTTTTGATGTGGAATTTATTAAAGAAGGTTTAATGTTGAAAACCTCTGTATATTAGAAACCAGTGGAGAAAAAAAAATTATTGAGATTTTCAAGCCATCCATATCATTTAAGACAGCATGGATGTGGAGGATTTTAAGATAAATGCATGTAAATTAAGCCTCAGATATTTGTGAAGAGGATATCTGAAACGTGTCATTAAGAAACGCATACTTCTGTGCTTTATAGAAACAACAGGATCTGTTATATCAAGCACCCCAGGAGAATGATCAGATTTTTGTGTGTTACCATTTTCTACAAAAGCCCCTCTGATTGCTAGGGTTTTACATCGGTATTGGAACATTTTGAGATTGCATGCTTGTTTAAAGAGAAACTGATTTATAGCCTATAAGACTGGCAGAAATACTAGGGAGATGATCTCTTCCTTGGTAACATGGATAATGTTCCATTTCAAACAGGGAAAGATTGGTCATTATGGATGCAGTCAATATGAGTTTTGTTTATAGACTATAGAAGGCGAGAACTGGAAATGTCCCTCTACTGATAGATTAGCCGAGGTGTTTCATCATGTCAAATGGCTAATGTGATCTATACCTTCATTTATTTATTTAGCAGGGTTTATATATCGTTCTTCACTTGGTCATAGAACATTTAACTATGTACAGTAGCATAGCACAGTTAACTGTATACAATGAGTAATATAAAACAGTTACGTATATTCAATTTGTTGAGCTTACTATTATATGGCCCCTGATGAAGGCGAGTTAGCTGAAACTTGACCAGTTCGGGCCCCTTTAATAAAGTCATTTTCCACATTGCTGCCTTCCGCCTTTTCTTTTTTCTTTTGATATTTTTGCAGAAGTATTCTTCTTTCCTACATTTGAAGAGAAAGAAACGACAGGATTTAGCAATTTGTTGAATATGTGAGGAGAATGAAAGAGAGGAGTCAAAAATGACCACAAGGTTATGAGCAGAGGAAACTGGAAGAAGAGTATTATCAACAGTGATGGAGGAAGGATGGAAGATGGTTTAGAAGAAAAAACAAGAAGCTCATTTTTAGCCATGTTAAACTTCAGATGGCACCAAGACATCCATGCAGCAATGTCTGACAAACAAGCAGAGATATGTGCCTGAAGTACAGGAGAAATATCAAGCGAATATATATATTATATATATATACTTGAAAATCATCTGCATAAAAGTGATACTGAAAACCATGGGAAGAGATGAGGGTACCAAGGGACTAGGTATATAGAGAGAAAAGGAGTAGACCAAGAACAGACCTTTTGGGGTACACCAACTGAGAGAGGGATGACAGAGGAGGAGGTACCATGTGAACAAACACTAAAGGAGTGATTAGAGAGATAGGAAGCAAACCAGGACAGGAAAGAGTCTCTAAAGCTAAGAGAGGATAATGTGATGAGGAGGAGAGAGTGGTCAGCAGTATCAAAGACAGCAGAAAGGTCAAGAAGGATAAGAATTGAGTAAAGACCTTCAGACTTGGCTAGGAACAAGTCACTGGAGACCTTGGCAAGAGCTGTTTCAGTGGAATGAAGAGGACGAAAGCCAGACTGAAGTGGATCAATGAGGTAATGTGAGGAGAGAAAATCGAAGTAGCGACGAAGAACGGCACATTCAATGAGTTAGGAGATAAAGGGGAGAAGGGATATGGGATGATATTTGAAGGGAGCAGTAGGGTCAAGAGAGAGTTTTTTGAGAAAAGGAGAGATCAAAACATGCTTATTGGCAGTAAGGAAATTGGCAGTGGAGAGAGAAAGGTTGATAATATGAGAAATGGCAGGGATAATGGAGGAAGAGATGGAGTTCAGGAGGTTAGTGGGGATGGGATCAGAGGAGCAAGTAGTTGGTTTAGCTGATGAAAGAAGAATGGAGGTTTCCTCCTCAGAGATACTAGAGAAGGAAGAGAGGGTTGGGGTATCTATGGGAAGGAGATGAAATTGAAGAGAGGGGTAAAGAAGAGTTGAAGAAGAATTAGAAGGGAATTGAAGAATAATGCTTAACTTTATCATGGAAATAGTCGGTGAGGGGTTGGGCTGAAAGAGAAGGAGGACTTGGAGGAGGAGAGCATAACAATATAAGATATGCCATACTGGGTCAGACCAAGGTCCATCAAGCCCAGTATCCTGTTTTCAACAGTGGATAATCTAGGTCATATGTACCTAGCAGTATCCCCAAAAGACACAGCTTCCACAATGCTTGTATTGGATCAAGCATTGATATCCTGGGTCCCTTTTTAAGGAGGAGCCTTAAGAAGAGGATTGAGAGTAGAGAAGAGATGACAGGGGTTAGAGGCCAGATAGGTGAATAAAATAGGTTTTGCTTAGCAAGTAAGATTGCAGGCTTGAAAGAAGTAAGCATGAAATTAAAGTGAAGGAAATCAGAAGGGGAGTGGGATTTAAGCCAAGTGCATTCAGCAGATCGGGCACTGGAGTGTAAGTAGCGGGTAGTAGAAGAAAGCCAGGGCTAAGGTGACATACGCCTCACAGGGTATGTGAATGGCGGAGCAAGGGTGTAGAGAGGGGTATTATAGGAGATTATAGCCTCATCGATGGATGTACAAGACAACGTGGAAGAAAAAAAAGAAGAAACAGTAGTTGATAGAGACTGTGGATCAATAGCATGAAGATTCTGAAAAAGATAAAAGGAGATAGTGTGAGAAAGTGATGGGGAGTGATGAAGAGAGAAGTTTAAGAGGCGGTGATCAGATAGTGGAAGAATTGAGGCGCAGAAATTAGTGGGTAAGCAATTAGATTAAAAGACTAGGTTGAGGCAGTGACCCAGCCAATGAGTGTTCCATATGGTTTTGGGTGGTATTCAAGGTTAGGGAGGTAGGGGAGGTTTATAAAGAGTCTTTTGTAATAAACAGAGCTTCGGTCTTCTTGTAATTGATTGCTAGATTGTTTACTAGCCATTGGGAAACATCAACAAAGCATTCTTGGAGATCCATGTATTAGGGTTGTTTCATGTTAACTGGTCCATAGAGCATGATGATATCGGCATATATGTGGAAGTTTATTATGGGATTTGTTGATCGAGCAGAGAGGTTGTGGGTAGATGTTAGAGTAGTGCCGACAAAGTGGATCCTTGGGGTATGCCTTGTGTTTGGCAGTAAGGAGTGGATATATTTGTTCCCATCTTTATCTGTTGGTTAGATAGGAAAGGAACCATTGGTGAACTATTTTGAATTCCAGTGGTCTGAAGGTGTTGAAGCAGGATGCTGTGACTGAGTATCAAATGTGACTGAGATATCAAGGAAAATTAGGAGAAAATCTTGGGTGGAGTCTTGATTGCCCTTTATTGGGCTATTCATGTGGGAGACCATCAGTGTTTCTATTCTGTGTAGGGGCAGAAACCGTGTTGCTGGGTGTCGAGGAGGGTGTTTCTGTTAATATGGTCTTGAAGTTGTTGCTGGGTGGCTTTCTCAATTAGTTTTGCTATGAAGGGGAGGCTTTTGTTCAGAACAGAATTACGACAGACAGCGTTCATGGCCGGTGATAAATTATGAAAACCGGGGCGCTATTAAAGATAAAATTAAAAGGACATTGAAGAAAACGAAAATTGAAATAGTCCCGAAGAGAAGCAATGTATGTATCCCCTTGATAAACCCAACAGGAGAAACGCTAGGGTGCCTAGATCATTGTGGCGTTGGGGTTCTTTTCCATCGATTTGAAGGAGCGTTTTTTGCACCACTCTACATAAGATAAGTAGAGTGGTGACCATTGTTTAAAGTTTTTAAAGAAAAGTTATAGAAAAAGAAATAATAGGGGGTTCTTTTCCATCGATTTGAAGGGGCGTTTTTTGCACCATTCTACATAAGATAAGTAGAGGGGTGACCATTGTTTAAAGTTTTTAAAGAAAAGTTATAGAAAAAGAAATAATAGCAATACAACGTTAGAGAAAATAATTGCCTATGGTCATTGATGTGAATGGACACTACATTGGGAGAGTTAAATTACCCATAAAAAAGTGTATAAATATCGTTTATCTGAGACCGATGGCAAGTAAGATAATGAGTTGAAATTGGAAAATAGACTAGAGTGAATTTATGAGTTTTCTATTATGAAGGGGAGGCTGGCAATTGGTCAGTAGGATGCTGGGTCTGTTGAGTCAAGGTCTGGCTTCCTTAGGGTGGGGCATATTGAGGAGAGTTTAAAGCATTCTGGCATTTGTCCTTGCTGGAGCACAAATTGTGTGATTTTTGTGAGCATGGGGCTGAATTCATTTTGCTGCTTTGATCCTGCTGACTGTGGATTGGATCAAGAGGAGAGACTGAATGAATTCTTTGCTTCAGTCTTTACTGAGAAAGATCTGAGGATGTTACCCATGACTGAAATGATATCACAGGTACACTACCAAAAAACTGCCTCCAGTTTTGCAACTGATTCCTATAGATTTTGGGGTGCTGAATCCAGGAAAAATAGCCAAAATGTTCCATCACGTCACGTTTTCTTGCAAAATTAGATTTCTTACCCATATAAGGAATGTTCACATAATTTCTTTTTAGCCGACTGCAGTTTATTTTCTTGGCCCAAAATAGAGGTTGTAATGGTTAACTAACTAGAAACACTCCCTCATGATATTTTAGAGTGTTTTGTATTCATTTTATACATTAACAGGACAATTGGGAGGCGGGGGGCTAAATCCAGTACTCGCGCTGGCGCATGTTCTTTCCTGTTCGCCTCGCCTCGTTCGTTCGCTCGCTCGCTCAAACACGGTGGTTGCGACATGAACGTTCCTGTCAAATTTCAGTTTCTTGCAAGTTCATTATTACCTTTTGTTTGCTCAGTCGTAATCCAGCTTTATTCCGAAGTGGTTCACTACAGTTGTAGTTTGCAGTGCTGTGTATTTGTGATGGCTCACAGAGCCAGAGGTTGCGTCAACTCTCCGGACAGTTTTTGTTTTATTTATGGGGAATATACCGTGAAAAAGCGGCAGAGGAACATTTCTGCATTTATTAAAAAAGTATATTTCGCCTATTTCGGTTTGAAGTTAGGCGATCAAGACAAACCGTGGGCTCCTCACAAAGTGTGCAAGACATGTGAGGAAGATCTACGCTTATGGATGAAAGGTAAAAAACAAGCATTTCGTTTCGGAATACCTATGATGTGGCGTGAACAAAGAGACCACAGCAGTGACTGCTATTTTTGCTCTTGCATTGTGAAGGGATACAACTTAAAAAATAAGAACGTAATAAGTTACCCCAACCTTCCCTCAGCAATTAGGCCTATGCCTCATAGCAACGAAGTACCTGTGCCTGAACCACCAAAATCTTTGGATCATATTTGTGTGGACGGTTCTGATCATGATGAGACTCATCAGATGGCTTTTCCCGATGAGTCCAGTACTTCCGAGTTTGAAACTGAACCAGATCCGAAACCTGAACTTTTCTCTCAAGCTGAATTGAATGATTTAGTCCGGGATTTAGGACTCCCAAAAGATGCTGCCCAACTGCTAGGTTCTCGGCTTAAACAGAAAAATCTATTGTCACCAGGAACAACTTTTTATTGGTACCGCAACCGCGAGACACAATTTTTGAAGTATTTCAGCAAAGAGGAAGATTTGGTATTTTGCAACGATATATACGGAGTGATGGAAAAGTTTAGACTCAAGTATGATTCTGCTGAATGGCGGCTGTTCATTGATTCGTCAAAAGACAGCATAAAAGGTGTTCTTCTTCATAATGGCAACACATTCGCTTCAGTTCCTATTGCTCACTCTGTTATTCTCCAAGAAAAATACGAGAATTTGGCCCTGATTCTTCAGAAGATTCGTTATGATGAGCATAAGTGGATGATTTGTGGAGACTTTAAAATTCTATCCATGCTATTAGGGCAGCAATCCGGTTTCACCAAATATCCCTGCTTCCTTTGCTTGTGGGATAGCCGGGCCCGCGACCTACACTGGGGGAAAAAAAAGACTGGCCAATTCGGGAGTATTTGAGACCCGGTGAGAAAAATGTTCTTCATGAGAGCTTGGTACCTCGTGATAAAATTCTATTACCACCTCTCCACATTAAGTTGGGTCTCATTAAGCAATTCATCAAGTCCCTTCCAAAAGATGGTGAGTGCTTTCGGTACCTTTGCTCAAAGTTCCCCCGACTTTCTGAAGCAAAGCTAAAGGAAGGAGTGTTTGTTGGCCCTGATATAAGGAAACTCATTTCAGATGGAGCATTCGTTGAAACGATGTCTGAGAAGGAAAAAGAAGCCTGGGATTCCTTCAAGGATGTTGTTCTCAAATTCTTGGGGAACAGGCGGGATGAGAACTATAAGGATATTGTTGCCAGGATGCTCAATGCCTTCAAAGAACAAGGCTGTAACATGAGCCTGAAAGTCCATTTCTTGCACTCCCATGTGAACTACTTTCCCGAAAACTTGGGGGCGTACAGTGAAGAACAAGGTGAAAGGTTTCACCAGGACATCAAGGACGCAGATAGAAGGTACCAAGGAAGATGGAACACCACTATGATGGCTGATTTCTGCTGGTTGCTGCTGCGGGAAACCCCAGATGAAAAATACGCCAAGCAGCGCACCAAGAGAAGCATTCGGGGGAAGAAGAAACGGGCCCACCAGGAGATTGATTGACCCAAGAATGACTTTAAAATCTAAACTGTGTTGACAAATATCGTGTTTTTACTAAACTTTGAAATAAAAATTTGCTAGTTATTACCACAGTGTCGGATCTCATTTATTAGAATTTTATTTTCACACCATCGGGTGTTTGTCTTCATGTATTGCAATGGTGCGGTTTGCGTTTTCTATTCTTACATACATACCTGTACAACATTTTTTGCACATTTCTTTGCTTTGCTTTGTGTCTAACCTCGCTCTTATATGCTCAATGTTTGTGCACATGTATGTGGCTGTTTTAAGTGCAGACAATTTTGCTACCATCACAGTGTGTTTTGTTGACATTACTCTATTCTTATGTGCTGCCTTGTTACAATTTTCTTTATTCTTATTTGAATAACTACTAAACAATTAGTATAAAGAATTCATCCAAGAAACTTTTATCTCGATCGCACTCAATCTGAAACGTTCACCTCAAACTGCTAACCCAATGTAGCAAAAAATCTGTACGTGATGGAGCAAATTGGTTACCAGATTTGGATTCAGCGCACCAAAAAACGTAAAAATCAATCGAAACATTAGAGGCAGTTTAAAAAAAAATTTTTTTAGTGTACCTGTGTAATTGTGATGCCGCAGAAGAATTGAATGAAATATCGATACACCAGGAAGATGTATTACAACTATTTGATAAACCGAAGAGTAGCAAATCACCTGGACTGGGTGGTATACATCCAAGCGTGTTGAAAGAACTGAAATATGAGATTGCAGACATGCTATTAGTAATCTGTCAACTATCATTAAAATCATCTGTAATACCTGAGGACTGGAGGATGGCCAATGTAACACCGATTTTTAAAAAGGGTTCCAAGGGTGATCCCGGAAACTACAGACCAGTGAGCCTGATGTCTATACCGGGAAAAATGGTAGAAACCATTATAAAGAACAAAATCACTGAGCATGTAGATAGCCATGGCTTAATGAGAGACAGCCAACATGGCTTTATCCAAGGAAGGCCTTGTCTTACTAATCTATTATCTTTTTTTGAAGGTGTGAATAAACAGGTAGACAAAGATGAGTCGGTTGATATAGTGTATCTGGATTTTCAGAAAGCCTTTGACAAGGTCCCTCATGAGAGACTCTTGGTGAAATTAAAAAGTCATGGTTATAGGAGGCAGTGTACTATTGTGGGTCAGGAACTGGTTAAAAGATAGAAAGCAGAGGGTAGGGCTAAATGGCCAGTTTTCCCAATGGAGAAAAGTGAATAGTGGAGTACCCCAGGGCTCTGTGCTGGGTCTGATGCTTTTTAACATATTCGTAAATGACTGGAAATGGGAATAACGAGTGAGGCAATCAGATCTGCAGATGACACAAAATTATTCAAAGTTGTTAAAACCCATGAGGATTGTGAAAAATTGCAAGACCTTGATGAAGACTGGGCATCGAAATGGCAGAAGAAATTTAAGGTGGACAAGTGTAAAGTTATGCACGTAGGAAAGAACAACCCAAACTATGGTTACACGATGCAAGTTTCCACATTAGGAGCCACCACCCATAAAAAAGATTTAGGTGTCATCGTGGAAACATGTTGAAACCCTCTGCCCAGTGTGCAGCGGTGGCCAAGAGGGCAAATAGAATGCTAGGTTTCATAAGGAAAGGAATGGAGAATAAAACAAAGGATATTATAATGCCTCTATATCATTCCATGATGCGACCGCACCTTGAATATTGTGTGCAATTCTGGTTGCCATATCTTAAAAAGAATATAGCATTATTAGAAAATGTACAGAGACGAGCCACCAAAATGGTAAAGGGGATGAAAGGATACCCCTATGAAGAGATGCTAAACAGGTTAGGGCTTTTCAACCTGGAAAAGAGACGGCTGAGGGGAGATATGATAGAGGTCTATAAAATTAATGAATGGAGTGGAACGGGTAAACATAGATCAATTGTTTATGCCATAGAAAGACAGAAAGACTAGGGGACACGCAATAAAGCTACAATGTAGCCCATTGAAGACTAATAAAAGAAAAAAAAATTTCACTCAACACCTAATCAAACTCTGGAATTTGTTACTGGAGGTTGAAGGAAAAGCTGTTAGTGTAGCTGGATTTAAAACAGGTTTGGACAAGTTCTTGGAGGAAATGTCCATAAACCATTATTAATGAGGACCTGGGAAATCCATTGCTTACCCCGGTTCAAGCATTATGGAACCTCTGTACCTTTGTGGAAACCTGCCAGGTACTTGTGACCTGGATTTGGCACTGTTGGATACAGGATACTGGGTTTGATAGACCTTGGTCGGACACAATATGGCATTTCTTATGTTCACCTAATTTCCTTCTTTTATGTTGAAGGCAGCATGTATCTACAGAGTCCCAGTTGTGAGGACTTACTATTCTGCTTGCTTTCAGAGAAAACAAGTTATATAGCTGTAGCAGTTCACATACCTGCCCAACTTCCTAAGAAATTGTTAAACTAAGCTGTTTCATTGATAGAGGTGGTCATGTGGTCACACAGGATGGGAAACCATAGGCATTTAAGATAGGGCCTCTTAAAACCTTCCAGAAAATCTTTCTGAGTTGAAGAGGCTTATCCACACGGGCTCCTTTCGATGACGACATCCAGTTATGAGCACTTGTATCCTGCTGTCCACAGAGAACACCTACTTGCAGGTAAGCAGTATGCTTTTCTTTGCCTGTTTGTTGCTGAATAAAACGTATTTTCAGATTTCATTTTTTCATTTTATTTATTAAAGTCTTCCCCACTTTTCTATTGATAATAGGCAGGTTAGAATCTTACATTCATAATTTAATATAAAATATTCAACATAAAACATACATCGTTCTTAAAAGTGAAGCATAAGATGACAGATATATATTCTGAATGCAAAAAATGCAATGTGTGCTTTCAAGTCAGTGCTAACTCCTGCAGCTCCTGGGTTTTCTTGACTGTGTGATGGGAAGTTGATTGCCAGGCCTTTCTTTGGAGGCAGTAGAGAGTTAAGTGAGTTTTAGTGGGAATTGAACCCTGGTCTCTTGGTTACCAAGTCAGTGGTCTAACCATTAGACTACTCTTCCACTCCATATTCTGCATAGTTGAGTGAAATATTGTAATTAAATATGAAAAATAGGACAGGGGAATGTTTCTTTAAGTGGCTTCCACATTAAATTTCATTTTGCAACTCAGTTTTAGTCTCTCGCCTCCCGCCTTCCCCCTCCCCCTCCCCTTCCTCCCATTGTTATCCCTTCCTTCTTCCTGTTTCCCATCCTCCTCCCCTTCTTCCCTTCCCCCCCCCCACTTTTTTTGTTTGTTTTATCCTCTTTGACTTTCTTATATGTCATTGCCCTTCTTCCTTTCCCCCTTTTAACCTTTTCCCTCTCTTTCACAGTTTCCCAATAGCCTTTTGTTCACCTTGTAAAAAACACTACGTTGATGTTTATCTTTTTTAATATGGTGCATGCTGTGCATAAGGCTTAATCAACCAATAATGTTTCCTATTGAATTACCTGTTCCACCTTAAAATATTAAAACTAGGGGAGGAGCTAAACGCTAATGCCAAACTATTTAAAGTATTTACATGCATGTTCTCCATTTTGGGAGTGGAGGAGTAGCCTAGTGGTTAGACCACTGGCTTGGTAACCAAGCAACAAGGGTTCAATTCCCTCTAGCACTCCTTGTGGCCTTGGGCAAGTCACTTAACCCTCCACTGCCTCGGAAGAAAGGCCTGGCAGTCTACTTCCGGTGACACTGCCAAGAAAACCCAGGAGCTTCTGGGTCGCCAGGAAGTCAGGACTGACTCGAAGGCACACATTGCATTTTTTTTCTCCATTTTGACCCAAGCTTTGCTAAAGCCTCCAGTATGTACTGCCGACAATAAGCGATGACGTTCTGCTCTGCAAACTTTTTATATATATATATTTCTGTTTAGCACCCCTTCTGCATGCATTGTTGTGTTTATCCATCCTAATCCGATTGCATAGTTTGCTTATTTCTTTGACCTGAGCACTGTAGCCAGTTACAACCCAGTTACATTGTTTCCTAACTTTGAAGCTTCCACAATGCCGCCCTGTCTTTATGCTCCCTGCGGCACTCAGAACGATCAGACACTAGTGACCGAAGGAACAAAGAGCCTTATAACTTTTATTTTTGAATTATGTGGATATTTGCATGTAAACTGCTGTCTAGTGCCCTATTTATAATGGCATGTTTAATCAGAATCCATCGATTTATTTATTTATTTTTTGTAAACCTTTGGCCCATCCTTTAAGAAGAGCTTTTTGCTTATCAAACTTTAACAGCACTCTATAGGTCAGTTTGCCGCTTTTTTAATTTTTTTATTGCTATAAATGTAATCAACTCCTCCAATGTGTTCTAGGCTATTTAGTTAATTAGTTATAGATTTTTTAAATTTTGACATTTTCTCCGTAGCGTGTATACAAGTAATTGTTAGTACTTTCTATTGTTTTCGGTGCTTAGTTACCCCACCATCCCAACATGATAGCAATAAACTGCGATTGCATTATTAAGATTCCAAGCCAGTTCCTTAGTCACTGGGGCTTTTTTAAAAGTGTAGATTGAAAATTTTTGAAGTGTAAATTCAAGCTTCTCATTGCTATTGTTAAATTGTAGTCATCTCTTTTCCCAGGGTGTTGCACACACTGTTGTGCCTTTTCAATAGACCTCACACACGCTACATATACTTTCTTTTTCTCCCCCTCCCCCAAACACCCCTTCCCCAGGCATCTTTGCTTGCTATCAGTTCTGCTCAGCTCCATGACTCTGTTTTTATAATTTTTATTCACTTTTATCACTTTTTTACATATTTATTGCTTTTTGTACATTTGATCTGATAGTTCTCAGATTTTTGTAGATTTGCCATCATTTTTTTTATTTGAGGTCATCTCTTTTTATGTTCTGTTTATAGTGTGCTCATATTTTCTTGTTATGCTTTTATAACTCCATTTTTTTTAGGTACTTGGATGTCCTTTTTAAATATTTTATTCACTTATTTTGTATGGTATCTATATGTTTGGGGTTTTTTTGTTCTCTCAATGGATACATATACTTTCATGTCTTTTTGTGTACCCAGTTCATTTATTCATGTATTGAGCCAATGTGTTTTATATCCCATTGTAGTCATTATTGTTCTGTGACCAGTCTTTGTTCTGGTAGGGCATCTGCCTTATTTGTTTTTTATGTTTGTTTCTCCATTATCTGTGATCATGCTCCTTTATTATGTTTTGGATCATTTTCCACTGTATACTATGACTATATTTATGGCTCTGGATATGCCCGCAGTGCTACTATTCACTTTTGATTGTTTCTTAATTGGCTTTTATCATGATTTATATTCTTTTAGCACAGCTTTATTTATTAATTTATTTGTGTATTGATTAATATGGTTGTCTTTTAGTTGTGTGTATGTTTTATCAATTGTGTATGTGTATTGAGTTGGAATTGACTACTAATTTTACTGGTAACTCTTTTTTATGATAATAAATGTTTTCTAATACTGTTGATTGGGCTGTATGTTTTGGTATTTTTACTGTTTCTGTGGTGTTCAGTTTTAATATTTATAATGTTCCTGATTTATATTTTTTGGGATGTTTTTAATGTTTCTTATTTTGATGTATTTATATGTTCTTATACTTAAACCCCTGAGGCAGGCTTTCATGCCGAAACTTGGCCAAATCGGGTCCCTTTAATATAATTGATTTTACAAAGACTTTACTGGTGTAGCTGTGGTTATTTTCCGCTCCTCTACTGAACTGCTGCTGCTTGTTGCAGAGAATTTTCTCTTTTCTGTATTCTTAAGAATGAGTTGCCATGTGATAGCAGATGTATCCTGTGTTCAGCTATAATGATAGCAACAAGAATGTAATGCTAGTGAGTGCCTTTAACTACTGTTGACAGAAACATGGTAAAATTCCATTGAATTCCTGTTTCTTTTAATGATTGCCTTGGCCAGGAATCTCACTAATCTTTGCTTTTCCTTTTGTTGTGTTCCTCCCACCACTCCCCTTCTCCCCCCCCCCCTTTCCCCCAAACATGGGAAATTGGTGATGTGGTATCTGGAATCTAAATTGTTGTGCGACAGTGATGTAAGCTGTAGGCCTAAATAATGACCTTTTTGAGTGTGTCTGCTTCATTTTATTCAGAACCAACCTTGCAATAGTTTCAACCTTCACAATTTAATCTTGGATAAATTTCATGGAAATCTTTAAGATCCATGCGGTTTTACTACTTTAGAAATTTAGGGTCCTACTTGCTTCCTATTTTGGTTGATTAAAAGACAATGTTACTTACACTGCTTTTTCATTTGTGATAAATCATGTTCTGCTGCAAACATCTCTGCATGATTTCATTTCAATAATTAAATATAGCATTTCCAGCAGCTGTGAAATTTGCTGCCCTCTTTTTCTTCTGTTATTGTTTCTTCATGCGTAAAACTAAGGCTTTCTTGCCATTTTATTTGCCATAGCAAATAGTAGTCGATTTACTTTATAGCCCAGACGGAAATATGAATGTTAATACAACACATACTGAGGCAGAGTGAGCGTTATAACACATACTGAGGCAGAGTGAGCGTTATAACACATGGCTCTTCTAATGTTTTTCCTCTGAATTAAAACAGCATTTCACTATAGCAGACCTGTTCTTTGTATATACTGTATATTCTTTAGTTGATAATGTGGTACTAATTTATAGTGGACCCAATTTAAAATGTTGCTTTTAAGCTGCTCAGAAGATGCACAGATGCATTCATTATGGTCACTCCCCCTACTTCTTTATTTATTTAACTAGGCTTTTATACCGCTTTTCTACTACCGGTAGTCAAAGCGGTGTACATTCAGGTACTATATATATTTTTCCCTTGTCCCCGAAGGGCTCACAGTCTAATTTGTACCTGAGGCAATGGAGAGTGACTTCCTCTGGAATTTGCTTGTTTTGTAATTTTTTATTTTTAGTTTAATTGATAGATCCATGGAGATACTACTGCTTTATAGTTATGTATCACGAGGTTTAACAGACAGCAGTGTTAAACTTAGATTTTATAGCATGATGAAAGCGCTGCTGTAATGAGGTCAAAACTGAGTGGTGATCTGCAGATGGTTTGAAAGATGATTACTTACATGTTTGTAATATATCACTGTAAAGTATGTTGGGAACCTTTTTTTTTTTTAGATAAAAGGAGAACAATATATATTACTGTAATTAGAAGTAAGGCTTCCAGTGCTCACTCATGAGGTGAAGGTTTTCTCAATCTCATCTGTGTCTCTTCCATCTTATCTATCTGATAGATAACTTTGCATGCAGTGGATGAATACTGCTACATGATTGAATAATTTCTATTGCTTAGGCTTGTCAGGTATTGTATGTGGAAGCTATGAAGCTCTAAGAGCAGGGACTGTCTTCTATATGTGTTTGTATATCATTGCATACGCCTTGTAATGCTATATAAATGACTAATAGTAGTAGTAGTAGATAATCTGACTGCCTCAGTATGATACAATGTGTTACATTTTTTTTCCGTTAGAAATTTTTATTGAAATGCTCTAGGTTCCATGCATTTTGTAAGTTTCCTCATTGCAATGATTTATCATGTGAAATCAACTAACTAGTTAATTTCAACCTCTTAAGGTGATAAATCATGTCTTTTGTTCCCTTGGTTCTCTTTCCCTCCCCTTCTCAAACAAGAACAAAAGAAAAAAAAAGATTGACATACTTTCATACTTCTCTTTGTTTACATTTTGCCTTGTCTCTTGGACCAATTTATAGACAAAAGAAACATTCCACTCATATTCTCAGAATTACCACTTTGATAGATGGGGTTTCTCTATGCCTCCATGCAGTAGTAGCTAACTCCACTCAAGCCACAGTTATATAATAAATAACCAATTTTCCTTTTTGTGGCTGCAGCCTCGGATATCTTGTGTTCCAGCAATTTCACTTCCACTTTTTGTTCCAATAAATTCGTAGGTTCCAATCTACAATGTTATCTTGTAGAAAAATAATTCAAATGTTTCTTTTGTTGAAGCTTCATTCAAGAGAGGGGCTAAGAAAACCATTCACCTCACATTGCAGAGGCTCCCTTTTAATTTTAATTGTTTTAAATTCAGATGAAATACTTATTGACTTATCTTTTCTCATGCAAGATGCCAAAATTCATTGTCCTGTTAGCCACCAGCAAAAACAACATGTCATGTTTCGGACCAGTCATCTGTTTTGATCCTGCTTCAGGTTTGCCTTGGTCAGACAGGTATTGTCTCAATCTTGAAAAAGAAACCAATCTACCCGCAAGACATTTTAACGAGATGGCATCTGATGTCACACTGATGTAATGAGTGCCAATGTAGCCAATAGCCTGCAAGGAAAAAATCCATCAATAGGAGTGACCTTGTTAGTTACATAGCTCATGTCTTAAAGAACAAAAAAATGGCATAGAATGTGTAATTCATTGTATCAAAAGCCCGTATAAAAAAAACACTTTACGTTTTCGGAGTTGTCATCCTGTCTCTCTGAAACATGGACTTCCGTAGGGTCAATTTTTACGCTTATGGTTCAGTTGTTCAATGATAGCAGAGTATTATAAACATGCCATGGAGCTTAGATCACATCTAATTGCCAGAGGGTATCCGACAAAAATTGTTAGCAGAGCATTTAAACGGGCAAGATATACACACAGAGAGCGGCTATTGGAGATTCAGGCCACCATTAATACATCCACAGCTCCTGAAGATAAAGTAGTGGGCGTACTTCCGTACATGACAAGAATTCATAAGGTAACTGCATTATTGCACAAGTATTGGCCGATTTTAGGGCTGTATTCATGTTTTAACAAAAGGCTTATGTTAGCCTATTCACGGGGCAGAAATTGATATGACAGGTTAGTGAGTTCTGCTATCCCTAAGGATAGACCTATAAGGTTTAGTGAGATCCTGGCCATTTTGCCTGTGGAAAAGGCCAGTTTTTTTTAGTTTGACAATTCAAGGCCCAACTTGGTATGACACAAAAAGGGAACGAAAACTAACATGCCAGTGGCATACCACATGCCAGTCATCATATGTGGTCTACCTTTTAATAGGCCCTTGTCAACTTTACTATGTGGGTCACACAACAAGACAGATAGAGACACGATTGTGCGAGCATGCTTTGCAACTTCATATACACTTTTGAACAGTTACGATGGCGAGTGCTAGATTATGCACCTTTGGACCTTCGAGATGGTGATTGCATACACAAGTTACAGATGAAGGAGCGATGTTGGAAATTTTGTCTGTGTACTGTGGCCCCCTCTAGTTTGAATGCTGACGTCGAATGGTCCAATTTGTTATAAAAAAAAATCATGAATTACACATTTTATGCTATTTTTTGTTCTTTAAGACATGAGCTATATAACTAACAAGGTCACTCCTATTGGCAGATTGTTTCCTTGTGGGTTATTGGCTACATTGGCACTTACTACATCAGTGTGATGTCATGCGCCATCATGTTAAAATGTCTTGCAGGTAGATTGGTTTCTTTTTCAAGATTGAGACAATACCTGTCTGATCAAGGCAAACCTGAAGCAGGATCAGAACAGATGACTGGTCCGAAACTTGACACGTCATATTTGCTGGTAACTAACAGGACAATGAATTTTGGCATCTTGCATGAGAAAAGATAAGTCAATAAGTATTTTGTTTGAATTTAAATAAATTAAAATTAAAAGGGAGCCTCTACAGCATGAGAGCTTCTAGTTTAAATTTCATACTCAGTCAGGGCCTAGTAGCAAAGAGCTTTAATTTAAACCAAATCAGAATATAGCTTAGCATAAAAAGCAAAACAGGGTCAGTATTCTTTGTAAAGGTCTCTAGAAATAATTTATTGCTCAAAGAGGCTTTCTACATAGGGGGCAAGAGACCTGTGAAATTTTTAAATAGGTGTTAAAGCTAGGTGGCAGATCAAAGGGCTATTTTGAAAGGCTCCCCTATCCAAGCAAGGACTGTGTTAATCACCCAGGAAATTGGTCACAGCTTACCTCAGAAGCACAGGCATAAATAGTTCAACCAGAGTAATGTGATTCTCAGTCTTGAAGGACTAAAAAAGGGGACTGCTACTTCTGGAGAGAGATCTGCAATTGTAAGTATTTACTTCTGGGAATTTTTCTAAATCTTTGGGATAAAGGCATTCTTTAGACTAAAGCTTATTAATCTGTGAACCCAGTGTATTTGTTAAATCAGTCAGGGCCTAGTAGCAGCAAAGAGCTTTCAGTTTAAATGTAAAATACAGCAGAGAGCTTTCTGGTTAAATTTAGAACCCAAGACTCCCTCTATCCAAGCAAGGGCTATGGGACTCCCCCTGGAAATTGGTCACAGATTACCTTAGAAGCACAGGACAGGGTACTGTGTAGCAGCCAGCTTTTAATAAGTCATTTTTCCTCCTTCCCTCCCCAACACCCTCCCATCCCTGGGATAATTGTAGCTTTATAGGTGCATAAACATCTCAAAGGAAAGGAGATGCCATATTCACTCTCAGGTGCAGCTGTTTGTCCTCATCGGGCATATATTAAGAACCTGAGATTAATTAATCTTCAGGTGAACAAAGTACATTAAACATATTAGGTGTAGTTTTATTAGTATAAGTATCCCTACCAACCCTTGGTAAAGAAATTAAATACCTAAACACAACCTTAAAACTAAGATGCAGATAGCAGTCCAGGAGCAAGATAGGGGTTTTCCAGTCTTTTACATTGAGTGTCACGTGTATGATTTTCTCCCAGTTGGTGAGGGGTCTTTTGTGTGCACTAGGTGCAAGGAGCTCTTTGCTCTCAGGGAACGAGTCCGATCTCTGGAGGCTAGAATATTAGACTTGGAGGACATAAGGAAGACAGAGAGGTACATAGACAAGACCTACAGGGGTATAGGACTGAAGTCCCACCTCCAGCCTGGCAGCATACCTGTTGCCATGGAGGAGAGAGGTCACGTGACAGGAGAGCATCACCCTGGTGTGGCAGGAAGTGATCCTGTAGCTAGGACCTGTCCTCCAGGTGATGTAAACCCCTCCCGCACCAAGGAAGGTTCTCCAGGGCCATGTGCCCATGAGGGAAGGGTTAGGACAGGCGTTATAGTTGGTGATTCGATCATTAGGCATGGCTGGCTGACTGGTGGACATGAGGATCACCTGGTAACAAGCCTGCCTGGTGCGAAGGTAGCGGACCTCACGCGCCACCTAGACAAGGTCTTAGATAGTGCTGGGGAGGAAAAGTCTGCTGTCTTGGTCCATGTCGGTACTAGTGACATAGGAAAATGTGGTAGGGAGGTTCTGAAGGCTAAATTTAAGCTTTTAGGTAGGAAGTTGAAATCCAGAACTTCCAGGGTAGCATTCTCCGAAATGCTTCCCGTTCCACGCGCAGGCCCCAAAAGGCAGGCAGAGCTCCAGAGTCTCATTGCGTGGATGAGACGGTGCACGGATGAGAGTTTTGGATTTGTTAAGAACTGGGGAACGCTCTGTGTAAAGGAGGGGCTCTTCCAAAGGGATGTGCTTCACCTTAACCGGGATAGAACCAGGCTGTTTGCATTAACCTTTAAAAAGGAGATAGAGCAGTTTTTAAACTAGATAATAAGGGAGAGCCGACAGTTGCCCAACAGCACATGGTTCAGAACAATGTATCTTTGAAGGATAGTACCAAAAAATGAAGTTAGGGTATATTAGCATAGAGGTTCCAATAAAGACAAAAGTAGCACAAATGCCCTTGAGTATAGAGCAGACAGAGCTTAAAGATTCCAAATTACTCCTGCCTGCTGATAGCCAGATTACTATGAATAAAATACAGTCTCTAAAATGCTTGTATGCAAATGCTAGAATAAGATGGGAGAGTTAGAATATATAGCACTAAATGAGAGGTTAGTTATGACTGGTATCTCAGAGATATGGTGGAAGGAGGACAACCAGTGGAATGCTGTGATACCTGCATACCAACTATATCCTAATTATAGAGCTGATCTTATTGGTGGAGGGGTTGCGTTCTATGTTAGAGAGGGCATTGAGTCATAAAGGATTAAAGTTTTTCAGGAAACAAAATTTGCTGTAGAATTGAAATTCCATTAAAAAGGGGAAGGCGATGGCAGTGGGAGTGTACTATCAATCGCCTGGCTAAAATTAACAAATGGATGATGAAATGCTCAAAGAAATCAGGGAAGCTAACAAAGGTTACAGCACAGTAATAGTCATGAGTAATTTCAAATCTCTAGGAACAAGCAGGAATGTAGTCTTCACATATGGGTACCGTCGGCACCGACGGAGCTTGCGCGGGAACGCTCCCCAACGTCCCAAAAGGAAAGCTTTTGGGAGCATCCCACCATGCATGCATGCTGCCTTCCCACCCAGCTACCTCTCTCACTTTAGTTCTTCGTTTTCCGCGGAGCCGATAGGACGTGTCCCCTGTCACCGCAGAAAATCTTCTCTTATTTTTATATTTTTTGTGGTTGCGTCTGCCTTACGTCGATGCCTACCGGTACCACTGGTGCTTTTCTTTCTTTTCTTCTAAAAATATTTCATTTTTAGTGCTTTTCTCAGGGATTTTTTCCCTGCTCTGGTGCTTGGTGCCATATTGGGCATTAGGCCCTCTTTTCCCTTACCATGGAAAAACCAGCCACTGGTTTTAAAAAATGTTCAAAATGTGGCGGTACAATTTCTATTACCGACACCCATGACTGGTGTCTTAAATGTTTAGGTCCTGACCATTGCCCTGCGGAGTGTCTCTCCTGTAGGAAGTTGACTAAAAGAAGTCTTCAGAATCAAATGAATCAACTCTGTGCCCTTTTTGCTTCAGACACGATGTCTGTAGCATCGATGTCTTCCAGGGCTTCTACTTCTTCCCAGGGATCTCAGGTAACTAAACACAAGTCTTCTAAGACTAGCCGGTCCTCGAAGGGTAGAGCTCCCTCTAAACATCGAGATGCCATTGGTGTTGCCCTCGAGGATACTTCACCGTTCTTGATAGACCAACCAGTGCTCTCCCCAATCATTAATTGCTTCGAAGCAGTAGCCGATTGGCTATTATCACAAAACTTACGGATCAATCACAGTAAAACAGATGTCCTATTTGTCACAAAGAACCTCAAATTCATATCTCCTTCATCACTACGTGTCAACAATGTAGAGTTGAAGTCCAAATCCACAATCCGTTACCTCGGCATCACCCTGGACCAGCACCTGAACATGACAACGCATATCAAAAACATCACAAAGGCCATATACCATAAAATCAGAACTCTACGCCATCTCCGACACCTACTGGACTTCACAGACTATCGGACAACCTTCCAGGCCCTAGTCCTTCCACATGTCGATTTCGCAAACATCATCCTGCATGGCCTCCCACAATCAACTTTAAACCCCCTCCGCTTAGCCTTGAATGCAGCCGCAAGAGTCCTCTCCGGATCGTCAAGATCCGACCACATAACACCCATCATGAAGGAATTGCATTGGCTACTTCTACATGCCAGGCTCCAATACAAATCATTGGTCCTCACTTTCAAAGCCCTAAATAACTACCCCCCTACACCAATCAGCAAGCTAATTCATGGCACCCCAGAAAACAGAAACAGAAGATCTACTGCACTGAACACATTAGCAGTCCCCAAGTTAATGACTAAGTGCACAAAAGCTACCTCCAACAGAGCCTTCTCATTATTTGCCCCCTCAAACTGGAATGCACTCCCCCACGAAATCCGTGGAATAAAAAGCCTCATCCTATTTAGAAAAGCCATAAAGCTCCACCTGTTCACAAAATGCTACTCAGAAACCTCCAGCGATAGAAGCACAACCAACAACCTGCAAACTTCCCCCACACACCAGTCGCCCCCACACGTCAACACCACAGATAATAGGTAGTCCCCCCTCAAACCCTACCAACCTTCACAAAACTAATGCAACACCCAGTTACATTAGAGCATTGTACATAGTTCGAGTTAATATGTATTTAGTTTCCCCGTTTTCTCCCCCATGTTCAATTCCCTGTTATTTGTAAACTCAATGTTATTTGTATACATTGCAATATTCTTGTTCGATGTACACCGCGCTGATTTTAATAGCGCGTTATAGAAGAAAATGTTAAATAAATAAATAAAACAGCCCCGGCGGGAGTCTTCAGGCTCCAAAGTTTTATTGGGGCCCCGGGATGTTCCCGAGGCCTCGGCCTCGAAGGAACTACTGGTACCATGCTCGGGGGTTGTGGCCACTACCACCAGTACTGACATCCCGGCATCGGCAATGGACAAAGGACTCCTCACTATCGAATGCAGTCTAGCGACTCTTTTGGCTACTTAGATACCGCTAAGGTCGCTGCAGACGGTTCGCAGGCACCGGTACCAGTGCCCTCGGTACCTGATTCAACAGGCATGCTTCCTCCGATGCCGAGTTTGGAATCTCTCTCCAGCATGGGGGATCAGGTACCGACTCGTTACGGTATCGACATCAAGCGGTACCGACGCCATCTGCTTCGGGAGAACCCGGTGCCTCCTCCTTTTGAGTCTTCCGATTCCGATGACTCGGATGATTCCACCGGTATCAGAGCTGAACTTTTACAAGATTCAACTCCTTCTCCTCAATGCAGAATGTCCCCTCCTGAGGATATGTCTTTTCATGATTTTGTACATGATATGGCAAAGGGTCTTGCCATTACAGTAGTACCAGAAAAGGAGCCTAGGGCAGAAGAATTACGAATTCTTCAATATCCTTTGGCTCCAAAGGAGGCAGCTATGCTTCCTATACACCAGATCTTACATGATCTAATGTTAAGAATGTGGGAAGCTCCTTTAACAGTATCTCCACATTCTAGACGTCTTGACACTATGTATCGAGTACCACCTTGCCCAGGGTTTCAGAAGACTCAATTACCACATCATTCTATGGTGGTAGAGTCCGCCATGAGGCGGATTAAGAGTGCTAAACGACACTCTTCCAATCCACCAGGTCGTGGAAGCAACACTGGATGCCTTTGGTCGTCGATGTTTTCAGTCCTTCATGCTATCAGCAAGAATCAATTCCTATATATTATACATGGGAATGTTTCTTGAGCAGGTTACAAAAGACTTGGAGCATTTGAACCCTTTTCTTCAAGAGGATGAACGGACAGATTACACAGGTACACTACCAAAAAACTGCCTCCAGTTTTGCAACTGATTCCTATAGATTTTGGGGTGCTGAATCCAGGAAAAATAGCCAAAATGTTCCATCACGTCACGTTTTCTTGCAAAATTAGATTTCTTACCCATATAAGGAATGTTCACATAATTTCTTTTTAGCCGACTGCAGTTTATTTTCTTGGCCCAAAATAGAGGTTGTAATGGTTAACTAACTAGAAACACTCCCTCATGATATTTTAGAGTGTTTTGTATTCATTTTATACATTAACAGGACAATTGGGAGGCGGGGGGCTAAATCCAGTACTCGCGCTGGCGCATGTTCTTTCCTGTTCGCCTCGCCTCGTTCGCTCGCTCAAACACGGTGGTTGCGACATGAACGTTCCTGTCAAATTTCAGTTTCTTGCAAGTTCATTATTACCTTTTGTTTGCTCAGTCGTAATCCAGCTTTATTCCGAAGTGGTTCACTACAGTTGTAGTTTGCAGTGCTGTGTATTTGTGATGGCTCACAGAACCAGAGGTTGCGTCAACTCTCCGGACAGTTTTTGTTTTATTTGTGGGGAATATACCGTGAAAAAGCGGCAGAGGAACATTTCTGCATTTATTAAAAAAGTATATTTCGCCTATTTCGGTTTGAAGTTAGGCGATCAAGACAAACCGTGGGCTCCTCACAAAGTGTGCAAGACATGTGAGGAAGATCTACGCTTATGGATGAAAGGTAAAAAACAAGCATTTCGTTTCGGAATACCTATGATGTGGCATGAACAAAGAGACCACAGCAGTGACTGCTATTTTTGCTCTTGCATTGTGAAGGGATACAACTTAAAAAATAAGAACGTAATAAGTTACCCCAACCTTCCCTCAGCAATTAGGCCTATGCCTCATAGCAACGAAGTACCTGTGCCTGAACCACCAAAATCTTTGGATCATATTTGTGTGGACGGTTCTGATCATGATGAGACTCATCAGATGGCTTTTCCCGATGAGTCCAGTACTTCCGAGTTTGAAACTGAACCAGATCCGAAACCTGAACTTTTCTCTCAAGCTGAATTGAATGATTTAGTCCGGGATTTAGGACTCCCAAAAGATGCTGCCCAACTGCTAGGTTCTCGGCTTAAACAGAAAAATCTATTGTCACCAGGAACAACTTTTTATTGGTACCGCAACCGTGAGACACAATTTTTGAAGTATTTCAGCAAAGAGGAAGATTTGGTATTTTGCAACGATATATACGGAGTGATGGAAAAGTTTAAACTCAAGTATGATCCTGCTGAATGGCAGCTGTTCATTGATTCGTCAAAAGACAGCATAAAAGGTGTTCTTCTTCATAATGGCAACACATTCGCTTCAGTTCCTATTGCTCACTCTGTTATTCTCCAAGAAAAATACGAGAATTTGGCCCTGATTCTTCAGAAGATTCGTTATGATGAGCATAAGTGGATGATTTGTGGAGACTTTAAAATTCTATCCATGCTATTAGGGCAGCAATCCGGTTTCACCAAATATCCCTGCTTCCTTTGCTTGTGGGATAGCCGGGCCCGTGACCTACACTGGGGGAAAAAAGACTGGCCAGTTCGGGAGTTTTTGAGACCCGGTGAGAAAAATGTTCTTCATGAGAGCTTGGTACCTCGTGATAAAATTCTATTACCACCTCTCCACATTAAGTTGGGTCTCATTAAGCAATTCATCAAGTCCCTTCCAAAAGATGGTGAGTGCTTTCGGTACCTTTGCTCAAAGTTCCCCCGACTTTCTGAAACAAAGCTAAAGGAAGGAGTGTTTGTTGGCCCTGATATAAGGAAACTCATTTCAGATGGAGCATTCGCTGAAACGATGTCTGAGAAGGAAAAAGAAGCCTGGGATTCCTTCAAGGATGTTGTTCTCAAAGTCTTGGGGAACAGGCGGGATGAGAACTATAAGGATATTGTTGCCAGGATGCTCAATGCCTTCAAAGAACAAGGCTGTAACATGAGCCTGAAAGTCCATTTCTTGCACTCCCATGTGAACTACTTTCCCGAAAACTTGGGGGCGTACAGTGAAGAACAAGGTGAAAGGTTTCACCAGGACATCAAGGATGCAGAGAGAAAGTACCAAGGAAGATGGAACACCACTATGATGGCTGATTTCTGCTGGTTGCTGCTGCGGGAAACCCCAGATGAAAAATACGCCAAGCAGCGCACCAAGAGAAGCATTCGGGGGAAGAAGAAACGGGCCCACCAGGAGATTGATTGACCCAAGAATGACTTTAAAATCTAAACTGTGTTGACAAATATCGTGTTTTTACTAAACTTTGAAATAAAAATTTGCTAGTTATTACCACAGTGTCGGATCTCATTTATTAGAATTTTATTTTCACACCATCGGGTGTTTGTCTTCATGTATTGCAATGGTGCGGTTTGCGTTTTCTATTCTTACATACATACCTGTACAACATTTTTTGCACATTTCTTTGCTTTGCTTTGTGTCTAACCTCGCTCTTATATGCTCAATGTTTGTGCACATGTATGTGGCTGTTTTAAGTGCAGACAATTTTGCTACCATCACAGTGTGTTTTGTTGACATTACTCTATTCTTATGTGCTGCCTTGTTACAGTTTTCTTTATTCTTATTTGAATAACTACTAAACAATTAGTATAAAGAATTCATCCAAGAAATTTTATCTCGATCGCACTCAATCTGAAACGTTCACCTCAAACTGCTAACCCAATGTAGCAAAAAATCTGTACGTGATGGAGCAAATTGGTTACCAGATTTGGATTCAGCGCACCAAAAAACGTAAAAATCAATCGAAACATTAGAGGCAGTTTAAAAAAAAATTTTTTTAGTGTACCTGTGTTATTTGACTCTGGTCAAACATGCTCAAAATGTCTCTAAGTTTATGAATCGTGCTGCCTTCGACTGTTTTGAATGTATTAGCAGAACCTCTGCTATATCCATAGGAGCACGTCGTATTGCCTGGCTCCAAGCTTCAGACTTGGAGGAATGGGTGCAAGATAAGCTGGGTAACATTCCTTGCACAGGAGAAAATCTTTTTGGCAAGGATTGGCAGCTTAAAGCTAATGAAATAGACACTGATAATACAACTTTAAATAGGTTGTCAAAATCTACAGCTAACCCAGCCAAGAAAAAGTTTTTCAAAAAACCTTTTTTCTCTAAGAAGAAGCAATTCTATCCATCTTCCACCCAGCAAGCACATGTTCCCAAGAAGGGGCAACAACAAACTAGACAATGAAAGACACAAGCTCAGAAGGCTCAGCAGACCCAGCCTCCTCAGGGTCTTTGACTGTTGTCTAGAGAACATAGCCATTCTTCCTGTTCTAAGCCCAGAACCTTTAAATATTCCAGGCCTTATTTGCCATTTTGCCAAAAGATTACCAAGATATGTTATCCGCTCAAATATTCACCATAGAAACTAATAGGACATGTGTGCAGTGGTGTACTAGGGTCTCAGTCCAAACATACGCAGCTTTTCAAGAAAGGGGCTTCATCAAGATTATCTCCCTTATCTAATGCTGCTGTTTACATCAATGACCCTTTATTTTTATTTTTGTACACTTATTACAGCGTAAGATTTTGTCTTCTATTGTTGGCCTTGAATAAATTGTGTAGAAAGGTGAATGGAGTGGCAATTTTGCTAGCTAAACATTTGTAATGCCAGATTACCTAACTAAAAAGGATCAGAAGGGGCAGGGCCGGATTTACCTATATGCCAACTACGCCGTGGCATAGGGCCCACAGCTGACAAGGGCCCACAAAAATTGAAGAAATTGTTAGCTTTCTTAAAATTAAATAAAAAAAAAAAATGCTGGCTGCTGCCGTGGCAGCATGGACTGTCCCGCGGGGCCCCCTCTGCCCGGCTGAATCTGTCCCTCCGTGCCGGCTTTGAGAGGCGCAAAGGGAGAGTATCTCCCTCGCGTCTCTGTTAAGCCCGCGAGGGAGACACTCTCCCTTCGCGCCTCTCAAAGCCGGCACGGAGGGACGGATTCAGCCGGGCAGAGGGGGCCCCGCGGGACAGTCCATGCTGCCACGGCAGCAGCCAGCGTTTTTTTTTTTAAAATTTAATTTTACTTGAGTGATGCCTGAGAAGCTCATAAGGGGACCCCTTTAGAGAAGTAAGGCAGGTATTCTTTGGTAAAGGGCGCGCCCCTCCAAGCACTCAAAGAGTATTTGGCGGTTTCCACCAGAAAAGAAAAAAAAGGAGGTCTCACGCCTAACACAAAATGAAAAGCATAACACGAATGGGGAAAGGGCATGTGTGTGAAAGTCTGGTCATTACAATGAATGCCGATCAGAACAGAGTCTCTAGATATCCGTGAAACATAAGCCAAAGGAGTAAAACTGTATTGTTTAAAACTAGAGAGAGGGATCAGAACCTGCCTACATCTTTCAAGTAATGAAGCCTTTCAAATACCAGTGATTTGTCCGTCTCCTTATCCAAGAATTGTTTGGATCTCAAATGCACACAGTCTGTAACCGTCAGCCGATGGGGGGGGCTGGGACTGGAAATGGGCTGGGGGGGTTAAGACTGGAGGTGGACTGACACGAAGAAACCAGAAGAAAGTGGCTGGAGCAATTGCAGCTGAAAAAAAAATGCACAAAAGGTAGAAAAATATCTCTTTATTTTGAATTTATTAATTGGAATATGTCAGCTCTGGTAAATGTGCATCATTAACGTCTGCGCTTTGTTTAGTACAAGAGCAAATTATTGTATAGTTTTATTTCTACAGTGTTGTACATTCCAAGTTTGGCTTTTGGGATTCCCAGTTTAATTATGACGTCAGGGCCAACAGCGCGCAGCTGATCCGGCGTGCTCGTTTTTATCTTTTCTGGGGGCCCACAATTTTTGTTGGCGTAGGGCCTCACTCATGGTAAATCCGGTCCTGAGAAGGGGAGATATAGTTTTCTGGCAGTGACTATTAATGGAGAAGTATTTACATTCGCAAATATTTATGCCCCCAACGAGCATCAGAGTGAGTTTTATGATACGATTCTTCAGAAATTGTTAGAATTTAAGGAAAATAAATTACTTTTTTGGAGGGGAGGAGGTGACTTCAGTATGATTCTTAACTCTCTAAAGATTATACGGTAGGGGCAGTGAGGGATCAGGGTACAGTTTGGACCTAGTTAAAAGTTCTTATCTATGTTTAAGTTGATAGATACCTGACAGAAACAGTATCATCAGGATAGAGATTTATACATTTTCTCTAAAGCTCACAACACATATGTTTGGTGGAGGGGTTGGTTCAATGTGCTGTGAGAAGTAAGGTAGAATCGATCATATTGTCTGATCATGCTCCCTTTTTATGTGATATGGGGAAGAGTGAGTCTGAGAGGGAAGGTTGGATACTGGAAGAACTTAATAAAAAATAAGTAAATCAAAATATCAAGCCCAGGTATTATTTAGTCTAATTACACCACCACTACTACATACTCTAATAAAAATTTTGTTGGACTGATCTTTGCTCAAAAGATCCATAACCAAACACCTCAGTATTCGTGTGGTCCATTTTACTGAAATTTAAAAATTATTGTGCGTAGCATAGTTTTTCACTTATCTGAATCATTCAGATGTTGCCCATGTCTCGTTCAGAACATCAGCTGATTTGCCTTATTCTGCTGCAGAGGATTATGATGTTTATTTTATTTATTTATTTGAAAGGCTTATATGCCATGTTTCCGACGATCAATGCTGTTTACATACAACTCAACATTACAGAGAACAGGTTGATATTGGCCTTTGCCAACAAAACATTGTAACACAGCATTATAACATTATGACCTTATAACAAAACATTTTAACTTTATAACAAGTATAATTAGAGAGGATAGGGTGATGGGGGAGGCAAGGTGCTGTACATTGAAGAAGGACAGGGGGTGGGAGGAAGCAAAATGCCAACAAAATAACTAGGTCATGATTTGCAATGGTGTATGGATCAGCACTCATTGTTTTTGATGGGTGTGTAGATGCTTAGGTGACTTCTTTGAAGTGCTCTCTAAACAGGAGTGTATTTTATTTATTATTTATTTAACAGGTCCTATATACCGCCTTATCATATACATTCAAAGCGGTTTACAATGAACAGTTATAGCAGCAAGCTTTACATTGAACAGGGTTATTCAACTTGGAGGTTACATGGGGTAAAACAAGCAATTGTCAGTTGCTAACTATATATACAAAAACTCTAGCTGTGTTTCATGGTCCAGTTGCTGTTACTGTTAATCATCATTTTCTGGGGTCGTTCCAAAGTATTCCAGGAACAAATGGGTTTTTATCGCCTTTCTAAAGTCTGTTAGGTCTTTGATCTCATGTGTTGATGCAGGGAGATCATTCCACAGCTTGGGTGCAAATAGGGAGAAGGCTCTGTTGCAGGTGGATTGGTTTGTTTTCCTGAAGTTTAGTGGGGTCTCTAGGATGTTATCTGTTCCTCTCATTTTTCTGGTATGCGGTGTTTTCTTGATCAGTGGTTGCAGTGTTGTAGGTGCGATGTTTAGTGTTTTAAAGATTATTATTATGTTTTTGTATTTGATGCGTACAGTCACAGGGAGCCAGTGCAGCTGATGGCGCGTGGGTGTTATGTGTTTGTATTTTGCTGTTCCGGTGATGATTCTGGCCGCAGTGTTTTGTACCAGTTGCAAGGGGAGGATCGTTTTCTTCGGGAGTCCATTGTAAATTGCATTGCAGAAGTCTAATATAGGCATTATGATGGCTTGGCAGACATTTCGGAAGTCATTGTCGGAGAGCAGTGGTTTGAGGTTGTGTAGCATTCTGAGTTTGTGGCATGCTGATCTGGTTGTCTTCTTGATGTGTGGCTGGAAGCCGAGTTGTTGGTCAAAGGTGATCCCGAGGTACCTGACTTCTCTTTTATTTCTTATAGTCGTTTTCTGAAGTCCATGAGGTCTCTAGTAATTCTAATATTTACAGGTAGGTTGTTCCATAGTCCAGGAGCGTATAAGGACAGTACGTGCCCCGATGCTGAGTGGCCAAATTTTGTGAGTTCCGGTGGGAGGGCGAGTAGGTTCTCAGCAGTGCTGCTTCTTTGCTGAATATCAGGGGGTTTCCGTAAGATGGATTGGAGGTAGTGAGAGGATAATCCATGGTATATTTTAAATGTTGTCATGAGAGTTTTATATTTTATCCTGCTTAGTAATGGTAACCAATAGAACTCCTTCAGGATGGGGGTGATGTAGTAAATCCTTCTGCATATACTGAGTTGTAATGTCATATCGTTCTCTGTAAAAACTGAGTTGTAATGTAAACTGCCTTGATTCAAGGATGAAATGGTCTATAAATTATGTTAAATAAATATTTTGTTGCTGAACTTCCTTGCTATAAGGTATCCGAAGGCTCCACACCATTTAAACATCATCAGACTATGGTCATAGTTTAAGGAACAACCAACCTTAGTTCAAGGTTAACCATTCAATTTGTATTAATATAGATGAGCTGTGTTGTATTTAATGAAAAAATCCAATATTTATAACATCTGTTCAGTGCTGCATCACGATCCCCTCCTCTCCAAAATAGGAATACATAGTCAATAATTCATCAAACCAATTGATCAGAGATATGGCCCCTATCTAAACAATGTTGCACCATAAACACTGATTCAATCTTAGTTTTTAATTTTGAATAGTACTCCATCAATCGCATCTTAAATGATTACCTGGTCCACCCAATATGCAATTGGCATGGGCATTTAATCAAATAGATTATATATGTAGAAGTGCATTCCTTTTATTGTCTACCTGTATTAGTATATATGTGTTTTGTCTTGATTAGATTGTAACCTCTGATGAGCAGGGACTGTGTCTTAAATCTATATGTACAGCGCTGTGTACACCTTGTAGCCCTTTACAAATGATTAATAGTATTAGTGTCTATTTGGGCATAAAATCTACAGTGTGTGCAAGGAAAATACTTAGGGTCCAGAATCCTCAGATATTCAGGAGCCCAGTACTGAATCGACCACAAGATCTTTGATGTTCTTACCCCAAATGTTGGAAAATAGTAGCTCTACCTAGAAACATTCAGGGACCTGAAAAACATGCCAAGATTGCTGTATAATTTGTGACACCAATTATACTCTTGTAGAATAAAAGAGGACACACACAGTAATTCCTGTGTTTCTTTGACTGAAGGTTGCAACAGCCATTCCCTGCATGCATCTAAAACACACGTATGCACATGATGAAAAATATCCAGAGGATGTCCCATCTGTTGAAAGCTGTATCTAAGGTCTTGAGCAGCACGGTGCAAGATGGCATCAGAGGAAGGCCATGCCATGCAGTGCTGAGCTCTTGACTGTGGGTGTTTTTTCCTGCTTGAAACAATTGTTTTGTGTTCTGTTAGAACTGAAGCTGTAATTTTGTAGTCCTCTATGGTTTTACAAATTGTTCTCGGTTAGAGAAACTGACTACAGTGAAGCCCCATCTTTAAACTATCTGATGACAACTATGAAAACAGTAAAAATTATTCCTCTCCACTGGTTTCCTATAAACAGTAGTAACGAGAGTACTCTGATGCTTGGTTACCAAAACATGCAAAAGATTTGCCATGCAAATATGTGATGTCATTTGAAACTGTGTATTAGATTTACTTTGATTGAGCCAGTGAAAAAGTTGTTGTAACTGATCATGTGTCCCCAGCCAAACCAAAATATCATCCAAAAATATTTTGCAAATTAAAATGGTTTCGAGAAGTGCTCTTAGACCACGTCCATAATGGACACGCCTCAGTGGTGCTTAAAATGTCTGGGGCTCCACCACAATACCTCTGTAAACTCTGTTTGCAGATGACAAAGATGAGTCTTAGGGGTCACGAAGAGGTCTGCACACAGATTCTTGGTGCTCAGAAGACTGGTGTATCTGCATCAGTCACCATAAACCTAAGATCTGCATCAGATACTGGCCGTGTATTGGCATTGGGGAGTGTTGAACTCACTCAGACCTAAGCATCAGCATGGTGACCAGGGATCCAATCATCTAATGATTCTACTCTGAATAGGAGGAAGGATTTGTCCTTGATTTTGCTGGCATAGAGGATTACTGATGTCATACATCGGACAGAGGTTTTGACACATCACTATTGGAGTTCATTGGGACATGATACCAAGAGAATGGGGGAATTGAACGATATCTAACTCCCCTAAAGCAGTCTCAACATGGGGACAGCTCATCTTCCATGGTATCAGAGGGGCCACACCAGACTCCAAGGATCCATGACCAGCTGGTCAATTCACCCTCATGTTCCAGGGCAATTGACAGATGCTGATGAACTCCCCATGGTTTTGCTAGTGGCAGCCCTCAAGGGCATGGCCTGGAGAATGGAAGTTAAGCTTATGCAGACACACTCTGTATGCGGGAGTTCTTCATTCCAACACCTCCCTCGCAGGAGCATCGGACTATCAAGCCAATTCTGGAAACTACAACTGCCAGTTTGAGATGGGTTGACATCTAGACCCAGAAAGGCTTCGACACCAACCAATACCTGGTCGATATTGATATTGAGCACATTAGAGGAAGGTCTATCTGTGAAGCATTGGAACCGATTAGTGCACCATGACTTCTGGAGGATATCCAGTTCCTCTGGGGATCGTAGACAGGTCCAAGGAAAGACTCTGACGTCCATGGAGTTCCTCTCTGAGCCTGAGCATTCCTAGGTAACTGACTATGACTCTGAATATGTCTCAGAGGAGAAGTCCCCAGAACTATCATTGGACCCTTCTCCTCATAAGCGTCAAATATCACCTCGGGAGGACATGTTTTTCCATGGTTTTGTGTGAGATATGGCCCAAACCATACAATTTGAGTTAGAGATGGAGGAGAAACCCAGGTAAGAAGAATTGGAAATCCTCAAGTATCCGGATCCCTCATATTTGTAAATGACCTGGAAATGGGAATAACAAGTGAGATAATCAAACTTGCAGATGACACAAAATTATTCAAAGTTGTTAAAACCCAAGAGGATTGTGAAAAATTGAAAGACTGGACATTCAAATGGCAGATGGAATTTAATGTGGACAAGTGAAACGTTATGCACCTAGGAAAGAACAACCCAAAATATGGTTACATGATGCAAGATTCCACATTGGGAACCACCACCCAGGAAGAAGATTTAGGCGTCATCATGGATAACATGTTGAAACCCTACGTCCAATGTGCAGTAGCGCCAAGAAACCAAATAGAATGCTAGGAATCATAAGGAAAGGAATAGAGAATAAAACAGAGTATATTATAATGTGTTTGTATCATTCCATGATGTGACCGCACCTCAAATGTTGTGTGCAATTCTGGTCTCCATATCTTAAAAAAGATGTAACAGAATTTAAAAAAGGTACAGAGAAGAGCCACCAAAATGTTAAAGGGGATGGAAGAATGCTCTTGAGAGGCTAAAAAGGTTAGGTCTCTTCAACCTGGAAAAGAGACGGCTGAGGGGAGAAATGATAGAGGTCTATAAATTAATGAATGGAATGGAACGGGTAAGCATAGATCGATTGTTTAAGCCATCAAAATATAGGTGACATGCAATGAAGCTACTGCAAAACCCATATAAGACTAATAAGATAATTTTTGTTTCACTCAGCAATTGATCAAACTCTGGAATTCGTTGCCCAAGGATATGGTGAAAGCTGTTATTGTAGTTGGGTTTAAAAAAGGTTTGGACAAGTTCTTGGAGGAAAGGTCCATAAACCATTATTAAAGTGGACCTGGGAAATCCACTACTTGTCCCAATACAAGCATTGTGGAATCTGTCTCTTCTGGGAAAGCTGCTAAGTACTTGTGACCTAGATTGACCACTGTTGGAAACAGGATACTGGGCTTGATGGGCCTTGGTCTGATCCAGTATGGCATATCTTATGTTCTTATGTTCTCTATGGAAATGGTGACAGTACTCACTCTCTGCATCCTTCAGAGGCTGCCGAAGAGAATGTGGTTGACCCCTCAACCTCTCTGTGCCTCATGCAAGAAGGTCCACTCTGTGTATAGAGTCCAGAAGGCTCCCAGATTAGAGAAGCTTCGGCAACCACACCATTCCATGGTGGTCAAATCCGCCCTCAATATAGCTAGAAATTCCAAGTCGAACTCTTTGGAACCCTCGGGAAGATTCTGTTTGGAGGGCAGTTTATTAGAGTGCCATGGTCATGTCCCACATGGCTTCCTACCAACTGTGCATGGGCATGCACTTGAAGAATGCCATGCGCAACTTAGTGGAGTTTTCAGATCATCTCCCTCATGAGAACATTGTAAAATTCTGTTCCCTACTGGGACAAGGGATAAAATCAAAGTAAACTTAACTATCTAATTTCTCAACAAACAGGGGTGTCCTACATGGAGCAGCGAGTTCACCTCTAAACCAAGACATGGGGAGGGGGTGACCTGCATGGAGCGGCAGGTGCACTTACTTTTGCCATCTTATTGGGCAGACTAGAATGGCCATACTGGTCTTTATCTGCCGTCATTTACTATGTTACTAGTACAGAAAATACATAGTCCACGCAACCTATATTTTCAGAATGGCATTGAGAGCTTCTGCTAGGAGTATTGGTTCTCAGAGATTCTTATAACTTCAGGCTTCAGAGTAGCAAGCCAGTATGCAGGAACAGCTTGCAGACATGCTATGGGGAGAATCTCTTCAGAGACAAGGTTCAAAAGACTGCTACCATGATCAAATGAGCATAGTGACACCTTTCAACTCTACAGGCCCACTGCTGACTCAGCTTCCTTTAGGAGTGGAGTCCAGCAAAGGCATTGGTACTCTTCTTCACCATACTCTTCCTAAGCTAAGCAGACCTCTCACTCCTGTCCCAGGCAGCAGGGGGGGTTTTGACTGGCTCCTCGAACATATGTGATCTACATGTACCCCAAGCGGACACCCTCCCAGTAGGTGGGACACTCAATGCCTTTACAGGCAGATAGCTTTTAATCACCTCCGATGGTTGGATGCTGAAGATAATCAGTCAGGGGTACTGATTACACCTATTGGAATCTTATCCAAATTCCACACTGAGACCACATTTTCTAGTCTCTCATCAGCAGGAGCTGTTTTTAAAAGAAATTTCTGCTCTTTGCATGGCAAATGTCATCGAGCCCATGCCACTCGGAGAGGAAGGACAGGGATTTTATTCAAGGTACTTCCTGATGCCAAACAAGAGGTTTTGATTCCATCTTCTCCTAGACCCGAGAGACCTGAACACTTTTTTCCTAAGAGAAAAGTTCAGGATGTTTTCTCTTGGCTGCCTCCTCCCTTTTCACCAAAAAGGAAATTGGCTATGTTACCTGGATTTGCAGAATGCCTGTACCCACATTCAGATACATCCCAGCCACAGAGAGTATCTCAGATTTGTTGTAGGGAAATACCACTTCCAGTATTGCATTCTTTTCTTTGGCCTCCACTCCTCAGGTATTCATCCAGTACCTAACTGTTGACGTAGCATATCTACGTAGACTGGAGGGGGAACGTGTTTCCCTATTTGGATGAATGGCTGCTTGAGCACCACTCAAGAATGAGTTCAAGAATCCATACTCATGACCATCCAGGTGCTGGAACTACTAGGATTTGTCATGAATTACCCAAAATTCTAGTTGAATCCTTTTCATCGATTGAAATTCATTGGAGCCTTGCTAGACATGACTCTGGCAAAAGCCTTTCTACCTCCAGGCTGGCTCATCTGCTTGGTGCAGCAAGAGTCAGCAGGTCTCAGCAAGAATCATGTTGAGAATATTGGGCCATTTGGCCTCCACAGTCCATATCACTCCCATGGCTTAGTGCAAGAAACACTTCTAAACATGCCTAGGGCTATCCCTGCAAGGTGAACATGTGATATGGAGCCTTCCAACACTACTTGCAGAACTATGCTGCCCACTGAGTGCTGAGGAAGCTGCTGATAACCTGGATGGAGACAAGGCTAGATGCCTGGGGAGATGGTAATGCTAGGATGGGATAAGAATGGAATATCTAGCTGAGGAGTAAGGTAATGCCAAGGCTGGGCAACCTAGTCAGGGTGGTAATGCTAGGAAGGGCAAGAATGGGGTTGCTTATCGGGGTAAAGCATAATGCTAAGATGTGCTAGCCTGGAAGGAGGGATAGAAATGCAACGGGTGGGAGCAGCCTTGGGGAAGTGTGTTTGTCTGCAGGCATGTTTTGGCTTGGTACCTACTGCATGAATCTGGCCTACATTTGGGTATTGAAAGTACAAATAATTGGGGAACTGATTTTCATTCAAATTAATGTAAGATAAGTATCCTGACAACTTTTATTGTAGATTCACAATGTCAATTTTCACTTGCTGTGAAGAATGAAAAAATGTATCCATGTTGTTCTTCTCTCATGCACTTTTCAACTTGTTTCTGCTTCTCAGTCTGTTAACCATCTTAAAGATCTTTTTGCCATCTACAAACAGGCACATTTTTCCTTCTAATTCCTTTGTAATATCATTAATAAAGATATTGAAAATATCACTTCTAACACAGAGTTTTGAGATTATCCCACTGATAAGCTGCTTATTAGTTTGAGCTCTATTGACTGCCATGCATTGGTTTACACATTCTTCAATAAGTTCACTTTTTCTCCTGTGCTTGTTACTCACTAATCTATTTATCAGGGGTTTTTTTTGTCAGAAACCTTCCTGAACTTCAGCTAGGCCACATACATTGGTCTTTTTAGATCTGTGCTCTTGTAGTCTGTAACTTATAAATAAGTGCAAGATTGTTAAGTGATTTATTCAAGGTGATAAAATAGTTCTAGTTGAGATGAGACTGAAAATCAAGTCTCCCAGCATTCTTCTTTGCCTGCGTTATCATATGGAATGCAAAAATCTGTTGCTAGGGCGATAATGGCTGGAAACGTTGCATCCCGAATACTCATATCAGTGTGTTTCCAGAGCAGAAGTATACCATTGGTTCAGTTTGAACACTTAGGGGAACTAAATGTCTTTGACTCTAATGAAGATCCTCTTCGTTAAACATTGAGGGACTGCCTCTGCAGGAATTATTTTATGGACAAACAGAGTTCAGTTTTAAATATTTTTAAGTTTGGCACCTTTTTAAG
Source organism: Ichthyophis bannanicus (assembly GCA_033557465.1). Taxonomy (NCBI): domain Eukaryota; kingdom Metazoa; phylum Chordata; class Amphibia; order Gymnophiona; family Ichthyophiidae; genus Ichthyophis; species Ichthyophis bannanicus. Next base: position 1,735,329,735 of record CM066032.1, read on the forward strand.
TCCTAAAAATATAAAATAACTTTTTGGGGGGAAATAATAAAATTGTGGTAGCACTAAAATCTTAGCTCTTTTTTTTCCTCAAACTGCTTTCTCCTTTTAGTCATTAGTTCTAGTTTCTTGAATATCTATGAAGACAGGGAAGGAAGGCCCATGCTGTGATGCTCAGAGTCTCCTTGCTACAGAAAACAGATTGTTCAAAAAAACAGGAGTGGACTAGTGTTGAACTTTTTGTCATTTTTAATAGTTGACAGCCTTGGATTTCTGAATGCTCAGGGCCTCAGCATGCCACATGAAGCAGCATGGTTCCATAGCACATACTTCCTCCAGCTGAAGTTGCCCTTCTATAAAGAAAACTAATAGTACTGAGTTCTGTATATAATTTTCAGCTACTTTTATCTTCTAGACTAAAAAGACATGTTTCTAAGAATCTGCATTCTTTAGTGAAAGCTGTGAATTCAGATGTCAGACTTCATAGAATTGTGTTTGAGGGCCTTGCATCCCCATGGGGCTCAGAAGGCAAAGTAGTAGTGTGTTTCATCTTCCATGCAAATGGAAGGTATTGCTTAAATATTTTGAAACTGTGTGTTCAGAAAGCAATGGATTCATGTGATCTGATTTCCTTGTGTCATAAATGAGTTTGACTGTAGTTTTTTGATTGTAGAGTTTAGTAGTCCATATGAATGGTCAGACTGGATAGGCTGTATGGTCCTGATCTGTTGTCGTCTTCTGTGTTTCTATTTCAAAAATTGTATGGCTGTTGTATATAAAACTACACTGTAAATTATGAATATAATTAAAGTAGTTTAATGTTCATACAGCAAAATCTGGCAGAGGAAAGTTGGCTGGTGTAGTGATGAGCCGAAGGTAAAGCAGAAAAGCCAAAAATCATTAAATCAGTGGTTCTCAACCCAGTCCTCTGGGACCCCCAGGCCAGTCAGGTTTCCAGGATATCCACAATGAATATGCATGAGATAGATCTGCATGCACTGCTTCCATTGTGGGAAGCAGTGCATTCTGGGACCCCCGGGCCAGTCGACTGGGTTGAGAACCACTGCATTAAATGAACCAACTTTTAAAAGTAAAATGAGGCTTCTTTTCTTTTTATCCTTATAGATTCTTTACTACTTCCATCCAATTTTTATTAGCAAGCCATCATGTATTTTATGGGGGTTTCCCCCCCCCCCTATTTTTCTACCACTGCTCTTATCATACAGAAGGTAGACTAAGGAGTATGTTTATTAATCGGCGGTAGGGGCTTCCGTGCGATATTAGAGCCGCGGCCCCATTGACTTCATATAACCCTAGCGGTTGCATTGACTTGCTATCATTGATTGCAGTTCTCATCATTAGATGTTTGGCTATGTAATTCTTGTCACTATAGATGCAGGTCTAGGTTCAAATGTCCCCTTGCTTATTCAGAGTCAGGTCTGTGTCTAGAGTTGAGAGTGTTAATAAAATGTCTTATGTGGCAAGTATTTAATTTTGATGGTTGATATTTGATATAATCCAAATATTTATTGCTGTCCACATTGCTTAATAAAAGAAAAAATTATATTTGATAAATATTTGGTTTTATTTGTGTTTTATTGTACACTACTCTGGACTGTTTTCTGGAAATGTGGCGTATAATATAAGTAAATAAATTCACATCTGACTTTTCTTTTTTTTGTGCAGTAAAACAAAACTATTTCCACAGCTGTGGAAGACCAGAGTAAATTCAGATGTTATAAGTGAACCAATTCTAAATTCAATGACAGTCTTCTTCTTTTCTTCCACCCAGTGATGATGACAGCAATAGACTGCTAGTTGCTGTATAAGTCATGCACAACCATCATTACCTCTTCATATTTGCTGATCACATGAACACTCTCTTAGATTGGCACAAGCCTTGCCTTTTAGTTAAATTCCTATAGCTGGATTGCCCTAGAGGGAACAGTGAGCTTTGTACCCTCATCACCCAGCGATGTCATCAGTAGTAGACTTCTAGTTGCTTTAGAAGCCATGCTTACTGCGACATTACCACCAAGTATGCACCAAAAGGCTATCCCTTTTGTGCACTCCTTCAAGTGATGAGAATGCACATTGTTGGAATTGTTTTATAATGATCTTTTGGTGGTTTTGTAATAGGAAGTAGATTTGGATGTTTGGATGTAATACATTAGTAATTGTGTTGCATCGGGTAATTTTATTCCTATCCATTTTGAACAAGGATTCTATGGCCCAAACTCTCTACAGGGAGGGTTATTAGTTTGGTGCATAGCCAACACAAGCATCATAAGTGGTTAAAATAGAGAACCTTGGAAAACATTTCCCATCTTGGTAGATTTTTCACATTCTCCAGGACCAAGCAGGAAGTCAATCCTCACATATGCGTGACGTCAGTGCCGACGAAGCCCTCGTGTGGAGCATTTCACCAGCTTTCAAAGAAAGCCTTTGGGAATGCAGCGCACATGCGCGGTCCCCTTCCTGCCCAAGGGTGCCATCTTGCTCAGTCTTTCTTTTTCCGCGGACCCAACGGACGTAGTTCGTGTCACCCGGGAAAAGTTGATTATTTTTTCTGCAATTTTTTGCATCTCTTTATCTGGTTCAACGCCGGTTCCACTTCCCACCTGGACTCGGTACACCGGTATCGAGTCCGGAACTTCTTTTTCGTTTTTTGTCCTTTATGACTAGCGTTCGCGCTTTTTTCTGTTATTTTCACTGGCAGTCCGGTCTTTTTACCTTGCAGGGGCCCTTTTTCTCCCGATGGCTGCCAGCGGGTTCAAAAATGTGATCGGTGTAAGAAACTTATGTCTCTCACTGACACTCACGACTGCTGCCTCCGATGCCTCAGGCCCAACCATGACCCACTGGTCTGTGGCCCGTGCGGCAAGATGTCGTCGAAGGCGCTTCGGAGCCGTCAGCATCAACGTGTGAGAATTTTTTCAGAATCGCGTCCGGCCAGGCCCAGACTTCATCAGAGGCCTTGACATCTCGGGAGTCTGACCCCGAGCGCCATCGTGGGTCCTCTGAAAGGGGGTCTCCCACCCGGGAGCACAAAAGGAAGAAGCAGCTCGTGAGGGCAGCATCAGTGGAAGACCTGGATCCTCGAGGGTCAGGTCACGCAGCCCTGACCACCGTCCCGGGCTCTCAGAGTCAGAGAGGCCGACCAAACTACCTCGATTGTAGCCGGAGTCCCCGGGTCAGGTAACCACTGTTGTCCTCGTGGACTCTCCTCCGGGAGAACCAATATCGGGCCCGAGTCGGGGGCTGCTGAGTCTCCTGAGCTCGGTCTCAGGTTGACGGCCCTGGAGAGCAGCCTGGCTGCCTTCATGGAGCAGCAGCGGGTACTGATCACCGTTCTGACAGGTGCATCTGCCCCGACCACCGGGTCCTCGACGTCTAAGTCGACCCCAGAGGCCGAGCCAATCCTCGAGTCCATTAAGTCTCGAGTTGATCCTCGGCCAAGGTCTCCCTCGACCTCCTGTGCGGGGCCGAGGTCGTCGGCATCGGGGCGGGTGGCATCGAGGCCCACACGGCCGGAGCCACTCGACTCCTCGGAGGAGGAGTCGGCGTGGGAGACGGAGGATGAGGAGTCTCCTGACACCTTCCGGACCCAGTGTGTCCCATCAGACTCCCCGGAGTCTGAGCCTCAGAGAAGGTCCCCCCCCCCCCCAGAGGTTACCTGGTTCTTGGATTTTGTCAGGGACATCGCCGAGGCTTTGGCATTCCCGGCGGACGCCGAGGAGGAGCCTCGAGCCGAAGAGCTTGATGCCCTACAGTATGATTTTCCTCCGAAGGAAGCCTTTACTGTTCCGGTTCGTCCGATGCTGGAACGGCTGCTCTTCCATATGTGGAAAGCACCGGCCTCAGTGCCGGTTCTGAGCAAGTGAGTCAATTCCATTTATAGAGTCCATAAGAGCCCTGGGTTCCAAAAGGCGCAGCTACTGCACAACTCCTTGGTTGTGGAATCGGCCGTGCACAGGCTGAAAAGTCAAAAGATGCACTCCTCGGTGCCTCCCGACCGGGAGGCCCGGAACCTGGATACCCTCAGTAGAAAGTGTGTCCAGGGCTCTATGCTGTCTTGCCGTGTCCAGACTTACCAGCTGTACATGGGTATGTACTTAAGAGACCTGGCAAAGGAGATTGCTGGATTCTCGGCTGGCCTCTCCGAGGAACCCTTGCAGAGATTCAAAGCCTTGTCTTCAGGGATCCGAGAGTGCTCGAAGTTTATATCTCGAGCAGCCTATGACGGCTTTGAGGCTTCAGCCCAGGTATCCATGGCCAGCATCGGTGCACACCGTACAGGACAAGTTGGTTGATGTCCCGTGCCGAGGTGACAACCTGTTCGGCAAGCCCATGACTGAAAAGGCTGCAGAAATCGAGACCGAGATTCTCACCAGGACAAGACTGTCCAGAAAGACTTCTGCCCCTTCTCACAAAAAGAAGGGCTCGGGGAAGAAGCCCTTTTTCCCGAGGAAGGGTGCTGCCTACAAAACCTACCCTCAGTATCAGGCCTCTCCAGCTCCCCAACAGGGCCAGCAGGCCAAGGGGCAGGGGCATGGGCATGGGCCCTGTTGGCAGAAGACCCCCAAGCCGCCAACTCCGGCTCCTGCACAGCAGGGAGCAGGGTTTTGACTCCCACAGCATAGCCTCTCCTCCGCCGGTGGCTCCACTCAGCACTGAGGGTCGGCTGACCCTGTACGCCTACAGGTGGCCAGCCATCACAGGGGATACCTGGGTACTGAGCATAGTCCAGAAGGGCTATATGCTCCATTTTCACCAGCTACTCCCCTCCTACTATCCAGGGGATCCTCCAAGACTCCCTCTACACAGGAACCTCCTCCTTCAGGAGTTGGCAAGTCTTTTAAGGGAGCAGGCGGTGGAACTGGTGCCACACCACCTGGAAGGAAAAGGCTTCTACTCCAGGTACTTCCTAGTACCAAAGAGAACAGGAGGCCTCAGGCCTATCCTAAACTTGCAAAATCTGAACAGGTTTCTGGAGAGGGAAAAGTTCAAGATACTTACTCTTGGGATACTGCTGCCCTACCTCCAGCAGGGAGACTGGCTATGCTCCTTAGACCTAAAGGATGCTTATACTCACATCCTCATCCATCCAGACCACAGACAATATCTCAGATTTGTGGTGGGAGGAAAACATTTTCAGTACAGGGTACTTCCCTTTGGCCTAACCTCTGCCCCCAGGATTTTCACCAAATGCCTGGTGGTGGTGGCAGCTTTTCTCAGAAACCAGGGGATTTTTGTCTTCCCGTACCTGGACGACTGGCTCATCAGGGGCCAATCATTCCAGGAGGCCCGACAGGCCACCCTTCGCACTGTCTCTCTTCTTCAGCAGCTGGGCTTTGTCATAAACTACGCGAAGTCCACTTTGCTCCTTTCTCAGAACCTAGAGTTTATAGGGGCGAGGTTAGACACCCTTCAGGCAAGAGCTTACAAGGACAGGGCCCACAGACTGATGGAGTTGGCCAACCAGTTCCAAAGCAGTTTCTCATGTTTCCGCCAGGCACTCCCTGCGGCTCCTGGGCCACATGGCATCCACGGTACATGTGACCCCGAATGCCCGTCTGCACATGTGGGCTGCTCAATGGTGCCTCAGAGATCAGTGGACACAAGCCACTGGCAACCTCCGAGACAGAGTAAAGGTGTTCAGACAACTTCTGAACTCCTTACAGTGGTGGCTACATCTGCCAAACCTGCTCAAGGGTGTACCTTTTCAGGCCCCAGCACACACCAGGGTGCTGACGACAGATGCATCCTTAAAGGGCTGGGGAGCACACAGCAGATCAACCTTTTAGAGCTGCGAGCACTCAGCTTAGCTCTGCAAACTTTCTGCCATGCTCTTTCTCAACAGTCTGTCCTAGTTCAGATGGACAATCAGGTAGCAATGTTCTATGTGAACAAACAAGGAGGCACAGGGTCAAGGCTCCTATGTCAGGAGGCAGTGGACCTTTGCTCTTTTGCGGTTAGACAAGGCATGTTTCTCAAAGCCGTTTAACTGGTCAGGAGAACTTCCTAGCAGACAAGCTAAGCAGGATTCTCCAGCCCCACGAATGGCAGTTGAATCCATTGGTGGTCCAGCAGATCTTCCTCAGATGGGGACTTCATCCATTGATCTTTTTGCACGTCCACTGAACCGTCAGCTGCCCAGGTTTTGTTCCAGACAGCCGCATCCCCTGAGGATGGTAGCAGATGCTTTTCTAATCTCTTGATCTACGGGCCTCCTGTATGCATTTCCTCCCACGCCCCTGGTGGCCCAAACTCTGTTCAAGAACCTTCGGGACAAGTCCTCGGTGATTCTGGTAGCACCCAGATGGCTGAGGCAGCCATGGTTTCAACTTCTTCTGCAGTTGGTGGTGGAAGCTCCGTTCCCTCTGGGGCTGCAACACGATCTCCTGTCTCAAGAACAGGGTTCCCTTCTGCACCTCAGTCTCAGGTCCCTCAATCTGATGGCCTGGCTGCTGAAAGGATAGTGCTAGCTCCCTTGCTTCTACCTAAAGAGGTTGAGGAGGTGATCTTGGCCTCTAGGAGGCAGTTCACCAGAAAGTCCTATGCCCTCAAGTGGCGTAGGTTTATGGTATGGTGTGCTCAGCGCAATGAAGATCCTTTCTCTTGCCTTGTGCCAGTAGTAGTGCAGTATCTACTTCACCTTTCAGACCTAGGCCTTAAGTCTAACTCTGTTTGGGTCCACCTCAGTGCTTTGTCAGTGCACCACTCACCGGTGGACGGACAGTCTCTGTCGGTTCACCCCTTGGTGTCCAGATTTCTCAGAGGTCTGCTTCTACTCAAGCCTCCAGTTCGTTCAGCGGTGACTGAGTGGGATTTGAACGTGGTCTTGCAGCAACTTACTCGCCCACTGTTTGAGCCGATGGCTACTTGCGCTTCCTCTCTTGGAAAGCGCTCTTCCTGGTGGCTCTTACCTCGGCCAGACGTGTGAGTGAACTACAAGCTCTGGTTTCTGATATATTGTACATGCGGTTCTATAGGAACAGGGTGGTCCTACGGACCCATCCCAAGTTCCTCCCAAAAGTGGTCTCCTCTTTTCACTTCAATCAGGAGGTGGTTCTTCCGACCTGTTTTCCCAGGCCGCATGCCAGCCGGGCTGAAACAGTCTTGCATACCCTGGACTGTAAGAGAGCGTTGTCCTTTTACATAGAATGTACGCGGGAACATCGAAGGGCTACTCAGCTCTTCATCTCATTTGACCCTAATAGGAAGAGGTTACCTGTCTCCAAGCGTACGTTGTCTACTTGGGTAGCAGATTGCATCGCCTGGGTATACAGGGCAGCCGACCTCTCCTTGCAGGGTCGGGTCACGGCCCACCGTGTCACGGCGAAAGCCACATCAGTAGCTCATCTCCGCTCTGTTCCGTTGGCAGACATCTGCCGGGCTGCAACTTGTTCTTCAAGTCAGACTTTTGCAGCCCATTACTGCCTGGAGAGTCCCGGCGGGACAGTGTTTTCGGCCAGGCAGTACTCCGTAATCTCTCTGAGGTTTAGGCAACTCCTACCCTCCGGCCCTTGTGTTGGGCTACCGTACGGAGTGCGTTCTCAGAGGAAATTCTTATCTCGGATGCTGAGGTTCTTGAGAGGGAGCCATTTTTTCAGGTCTGGGTTCCCAGTAGCCTAGAGCTGGGAAGTCCCAATGCGAGGACTGACTTCCTGCTTGGTCCTGGAGAAAGCATAGTTACTCAACTGTAACAGGTGTTCTCCAGGAGAAGCAGGAATCAGTCCTCATGACCCTCCCTCCTCCCCTGGAGTTGCAGTCCTATCCTTCATTTTGATTTTTACTGTCTTTTAGCTATGTCATCAGACTGCAAGATGGCACCCTTGGGCGGGAAGGGGACCGCACATGCGTGCTGCATTCCCAAAGGCTTTCTTTGAAAGCTGGGGAAATGCTCCGCACGAGGGCTCCATCGGCGCCGCCGCTTCTGAGGTGCATATTAGATCGGGTTGAGCAGCGGATGTCATCGGAGGGAGTGAGCGGTAGCTCCTCCTCACCTCCAATGCCTGCCAATCAGCAGCCCTTTCCACCAGCTCAAAAAACACCGCTTCTGAGGTGCATATTAGATCGGGGTGAACAGCGGATGTCATCGGAGGGAGTGAGCGGGAGCTCCTCCTCACCTCCAATGCCTGCCAATCAGCAGCCCTTTCCAACGGCTCAAAAACCGCCATTTCTGAGGCGCGCCTGTGCCTTGCGGGCCTGCGCCAGAGGGCCCTTTGGTGTGGCTTTTAGGCGTGGGTCCGTGGCGTGTGAGTAAAACTTACATTATAACTTTGGGCTTAACTGTCATGCTGCTATATCATGGTTGTAACCTGCTGTTTTCCTTCCTTCTTGTCTCTTCTATTCTTTTAACTATCACTGTATCTTTTACTCTGTCCTCTTACTCTGTCCTATCTCATAAATGGCGTTCTTTTCGTATTTTCTGTAATATTTATATTGTATTGTAAACCGCTCTGATGCTTTGGCCTGAGCGGTATATCAAATGTAATTAAACATTAAACATATATGTGAGGACTGATTCCTGCTGCTCCTGGAGAACACCTGTTACAGGTAAGTAATTATGCTTTCTGCCATATAAAAAATTCAGAATATATTAAAGTAGACGTTTGTTTCACTGATCTATGCAACAGACTCTATCTGAAAGAACAACAATAGAAATATTAAAAATGTAGAAATAAGAATCAAAAAGTATTGATTTCATAACTCTGTACACCCCTTTATTCTATTCTTTCTGGAAGCTCCTTTTTGTAGGAATTACAGCAAGCTCTGCTACGAGGGGACATAGGATGAGGGTGAAAGGGGATAGACTCCGGAGTAATATGCAGACATATTTTTTTATGGAAACGGTGGTAGATCCGTGGAATAGTCTCCCAGTGGAGGTGGTAGAGAGGAGGACAGTGTCTGAATTCAAAAAGGCATGGGGCAAACACAGAGGATCTCTATAGGAAAAAGGGGACAGTTGTAGTGGTGGATATGGAAGGGCAGACTAGATAGGACATGTGGTCTTTTTCTGCCATCATGTTTCTATGTTTCTAGTCATTTAGGATAAGTGTTTACCATCTTTGTAAAGTGAGATGGTGCCATTTTTACCTATTTTTCATGGCACAATAGTTCAAGCCCTTTTAGTTTGGTTGTACTATTAGCCAAAACCACTCATTCGTGTTGGCAAATGATACTGTTATCTTCATTAACATTCTTGATACCCTGCAGTTCAGACAATCATGTACTATCATTGTGGTTTATAAAGTTGGGAGGGATATGTTTGTTTGTTAGCATTTATTTTTCACCTTTCTATATATAGGCAAAGCAGTTTACATCAATTAAAATCAAAAATCTGTAAAGGAACTCCATATAAAATAGGTAAGTCCAATGCTGATGCCATACAGTTCCGCTCAGACCCCAAAGATCTGTTGAAATAGGAGGGTTTTGAGTTGAGATTTGAAAGAAACGAAAGATGATTCTAAATGGGCGAATGGATAATACATACTGTTTCTAATCATGCTACCAGATCACCTACTCCCACTTGCGCAGTCACAGATCTGACAAGCGTATTTCGTTCATAAGGATGTACCAGACTCTCTTTTTGGCGTTGAAGGCAATAGAGGCAATCCCTCTCTCAGAAGTAAGCAAGGGGTTTTATTCTTGATACCTACCCGATACCAAATAAATTGGGTGGCCTGTGTCCAATCCTTGAACTTACAAACCTAATCAGACGGCCCCCTTTTTTGGAAAGTTTATGCCCACAGAGTATTTAGGTTTCAGATTTACAGTAGTATAGAGAGCATCCACATCAGGATTGGAATCTTTGGGACATTCATCCAATAAGCAAGAGACTGGAATTGTGGCTTTATACCATGTTGATTTATTTTGTGAATTTCCCAATGCCATTTGTTTTTTCATATTTTTTGTGTGTTGGGGAATCTTAACTTACATTTTGATGATACTCAGAATCTGAGGGTAATTTCATTTCAGAAGTTTACTTCTTTGATGGGATCATACCTAATAAATAATGACCCTATGCATGATGCCAGGCATTTATTAGATGTTATTTTCCTCTGTTATAGAAAGATATAGTTTGATTGTAGCTGGAATGTTTAACCCATTCTTTGGCCAGATCTCTTTTTTAAGTGAATTTACAGTATAAATTAAGGGCTGTACCAGCAAGATTCTACTCAAGATTATTCAGCAGAGACTATAACCTACCTGGAACAAGAACTTCCTGAAGTGCAAGCACGGTTCAGGAAAGGGCGAGGAACGAGTGCCATCATTGCGGATGTGAGATGGATTCTTGAAAAGACAAAAGAGCAGCAAAAGGATATCTATATGTGTTTTATTGACCTACAGCAAGGCCTTTAACTGTGTAAACCATGAGAAACCGTGGGGCACATTAAGAAGCATGGGTATACCAGAACACCTGATAGATCTCTTGCACAACCTTTACATTGATTAAGAAGCAACAGTTTGAACAGAACAAGGCGAAACAGAATGGTTTAAAATCAGCAAAGGTATATGACAAGGCTGCATACTTTCCCCTTACCTGTATACTTTATATGCAGAACAGATATCAGAGAAACAGGATGGTATGACGATAACTGAGGTGTGAAGATTGGTGAAAGATTCATCAACAACCTTCGTTATACTGATGATACCACATTACTGGCTGAAAGTGAAGATGATCTTGAAACATTTGCTTCTCAAGATCAAGGAACATAGTCTTAAAATGGTCCTGCACCTTACTGTAAATAAGACAAAGATCCTGACAACTAGCAAAATCAATGAGTTCATTATTGATGGAGAAGAAATTGAAATAGTTGACAACTTTAACCTAGTTGGATCAACTTATCAATAAAGAAACAACAAGCAGTCAAGAAATCAAATGTTGCATTGCTCTTGGCAGAAGGCTATGAAGGACCTTAGACAAGATTCTCAAGAGCAGAGATTCATTCAGAGATTTGACTTGTTCAAATCATTGTATTTTCAATAATGTCATATGGATGCGAAGGTTTGACAGTGAAAAAGATATACAGGAAGAAAATTGATGCCTTTGAATTATGGTGCCGGTGGTGAAAACATAGAAACATGACAACAGAAAAAGACCACATGGCCTATGTAGTCTGTCCTTCCATATTAACCACTACGGCAGTCCCCTTTTTTTCCTTTAGTGATCCTCTGTGTTTGTGCAATGCTTCTTTGAATTCAAATACTATCCTCATCTCTACCACCTCCACTGGGAGACTATTCCACTGATCCACCACTCTTTCCGTAAAGAAATATTTCCGCATATCACTCCTGAATCTATCCCCTTTCACTCTCATCCCATGTCCCCTTGTAGCAGAACTTGCTTTCAATCGAAAGAGGCTCTCCTCCTGTGCATTTATGCCATGGAGGTATTTAAATGTCTCAGTCATATCAACTCTTTACCGCCTTTCCAGTCTAAGGTGTATATATTAAGATCCTTAAGTCTGTCCTCATATGCTTTATAAAGAAGACCACTAACTGTTTTAGTAGCCACCTTCTGTACTGGCTCCAGCCTGTTTATATCCTTTTGAAGGTGTGGTCTCCAGAATTGCACACAATACTCCAAATGAGGTCGCACCAGCGACTTTTACATAGGCATTATCACCTCCTTTCTTCTGCTGGCCATTCTTCTCCCTATGCACCCAAGCATCCTTCTAGCTTTTGCTGTCACATTTTCTACCTGTTTAGCTACTTTAAGATCATCAGACACAATCATGCCTAGGTACATCTCTTCTATAGTAGACAAAAGTACTTCGCCCCCTATACTATATCGCTCCCTTGGATTGCTGCAGCCCAAATGCATGACTTTGCATTTTTTAACATTAAATCTCAGCTGCCAAATTCTAGACCATTTCAAGCTTAGATAGATTCCTCCTCATGTTATCTACACCTTCCTGGGTATCTATTGCAGATTTTGGTATCATCCCCAAAGAGGCAAACCTTACCCGATAGCCCTTTCGCTATATCACTAACAAATACTGTGTATATCATGGACTGCCCGAAGAACAAACCAGTCAGTACTAGAGGATATCAAACCTAAGCTTTCTTTAGAAGCTCAGATGACAAGACTTTGACTTTCATACTTTTATACTTTGGACACATCATGCGAAGAGAGAGATCATTAGAAAAAAGACATCATGCTTGGCAAGGTGGAAGGCCAGCAATGAGATGGATCAATACAATAATAGCAGCTATGAGTGCTACTCTATCAACAATGAGCCGCCTGACTGAAGAGCGAACACAGTTTAGAACAACTATCCAGAGGGTCGGCCTGAGTTGACACTGACTCAACAGCACTTAACAACACAACAACAACCAAGAATAAAATGAGTGGTAGTAGTAAATGGACTCTGAAAATTCCAGATAAAAGGCTGTTCATAGAAGTGTAGGAAAACAAATGGAGGATTCAAGTTCATTGCCTATAGACCAAATGTTTTTTGGATTGGAATAACTGGAATCTAGTGGATGAATTGTCTCCATTGAAATAATTGAAAGATGAGGATTTTTCTGAAGAACTTAGGAAACTGAAAAGGGAAAATAATAAATTGGAAAGAAAATGGATCTTTGCTAACAAAGTTTGAAAGAGGTTGATTTGGAAGAAACAGATACATGTTTATGAAGGTAAACGTTTGGAGGCAAAGAGAGCTTCTTATGTGCAAGAGATTTTCAAGAGTTGTAAGAAAACCTGAGCATTATTTATAATTGTAAACAATTTATGCAAAGAAAGAGGTTCACGGTTTGAGGATAGCCAGTAGACTCCACTGACCTTTTGTTTGGCAGATTTTTTTGCTACAAAAATATTTAAACTTTTAGCAGAGTTAATTATTCTGGAGGAGGACTTAGTTTTCTACCTGATTTACTTGTCTAAATGATCTATCAAGAGATACCAGCGGATGTGGATTATTATGTTTACACAGATGATATTCAGATTTTGATCCCATTTAATGAGATCTTAGATGATACGCTTCCATAAAGTAAAAGTATGGATGTGTGCATACCAATTGAAATGAAATAACTAGTAAAACTCAGATTTTATGGATCATGGCTAAAGATAGTGTGTCTGATTTAAAGGGATTGAACAATTATCCCCTTATCCGGGATATTCAGCGGCACTAATAGATAGTGCTGTTGAATATCCCTGGATGCAACCACTATATGCCTGATGCTAAATGGTTAACATCGTGGCAATCTAGAGTCGGCACCAGGTCTAACCAGGCAGTAGTAATACTGAGCTGCTGTCCGATTATGGCAAAGTGACAAAAGTAAGGTGCAGCAAAGATTGGCCTACCTTTCACCATGAAAACAAAATGAGCAGTGACTGAATATCGCCGCTGCCCGATTAACTTCCTGGCAATCCAGGCAACCCAGGTATTCAATGCTGGGGGCCCGGATATGACCCTGGCATAGAATATCCAGTTTTAGTTTAAGTGGTGACGGCTAGCCGCTGAAACCGTGTTAGCTGCTGTTGCTAAATGCCCTCCTCCCCCCCCCCCCTCCCCCAGTTATTCCAGATCAGGGATCTTTTGTGGATGGGTCAGTTCTTCCTCCTCATTCCTCAATTTGGAGCCTTGGGTTACTTTTAGATGCTCTTTTATCAGTAAAGTTGTTCAGACTACATTTGTTCTGTTATGATGTGTGTGACAATTACAAGACCTGCTTTCATTGGATCATCTCTATCAAGTGATTCAAAAAGTAATTTTTGCACTTTTGGATTTTAGCAATTTGGTGTACTTGGGATTCACTAAACCATATCCCGGTAACATATTCTTCAAAACACTGTGACTAAAATAATTTTTCATGGAAAGGCCACAGAGAGAACCCATCCCATTTTTGTTTAAATCCAGTGATTACCTGTTAGAACGGAAGTGGAATTTAAATGACTATGTATTACCTTTATTTCTCAGATTGATTAACTTATTTAATTGATCCTTATATGGCACTGACTTTGCGATGTTAGCTCTTCCATCAGCTTTGAGTTCTAGATTGCTTAACGTTTGAGACTGAACAATTTGAGACAGTGTCCTGATCCTGGAATGTCCTTCCTATTTGTCTTTGAACAGAAGGGTTTTTTCTGTGAATTCAAAAACAATTGAAGACCTGGTTATTCTCTAAAGATTTCAGTTGTTAGGCAGATCAGGGATTTTATGTTCGACCAGCACTAATACCATCACGGGAATTTGGGGTTGATACGATATTTGCTTAGGTAGTACAGTATTTTTATTAATGTATTTGTTTATTTAACTGGATTTCTATACCACTTTATTCTAAAACCAAAGTGGTTTACAGCATAACTTGTGGGTTTACATAGAACAATGGGTGAGGGGGCATGCAGGGGATTATTTCAGGCTAACTTATATAGAAATGGAACTATGTACAAAAAGTGTGTAATGGGAGTTTGGGGTATAAGGCGTGTAGCAGGGATGACAGTATGCAGTTGTACATTAGGTAATGTCCCCAAAGTGTTCGATATAGAGTGTTGTTTTCAGCATTTTCCTGAAGTCTTTGGAGTCTGAAATGGCTCTGAGGTGGTCAGGGAGTGCTTTCAAAAGGGCAGGTGCAGCCAACGAGATAGCTCTTCCATATGTGACTTGCTTGGATTTTATGTAGGCATTGGAGGTGGTGATGGTGTGATTGGTGATACGTCGTCTGGGTCTGTTGCTTGTATCTGTGGTGATAAGGGTTTTCAGTATGTCAGCAGAAATATTTTTTATTTTGAAGATGTTCAACACAGTTTTTTGCTTGATGCAGGAGCTGATGGGGAGCCAGTGAAGCTGATTCAAGAAGGGGGTGATGTGGTCATGTTCTGATGAGCCAGTTATAATGCAAGTTGCAGTATTCTGTTTCATCTGTAGAGGACAGAGTACTAGTTTAGGTAAACTGAGGTAAATGGGGTTGCAGTAGTCCAAGATGGGAATGATAATCGTCTGGAAGATAGTGCTGAAGTATTCGTGGTTGAGTAGAGGTTTGAGCCATCTGAGAACATGCATTTTGTGATAGGCATTCTTGGCTGTTTTGTTGATGTGGGATTGAAGGTTCAAATTGCTGTCCAGGGTGACTCCAAGGTATTTTACCTCGGGTTTAATGAGTTTGGTGATATTGTTTAACTTGATTGCGTTGGGGGGGGGGAGGAATCCTGAGTTACGCGTGACAAGGGGGGCTTCAGTCTTGTTGTAATTAATATTTAGGTTGTTTTGAGTTAACCAGACTGTCATTTCTTCGAGGCATACTGTTAAATTTGAGTAATCTGCATTGTCAAGGTTGAACGGAGAGTAAATCATAATGTCATCTGTGTATAGAGTGTAGTGAATCTTGTGTCTTTTGATGGTGCAGATGGGCTGTATGTATATATTGAATAGAAGTGCAGACAGGGATGAACCTTGCGGGATGCCCTGTTTTGCTGGGAAGAGGGTGGAGGTGTTATTGCTGCATTTCACAAGAAGTTGTCTATTACTGAGGTAGGAGTGAAACCATTGGAAGCTGGTTCCATGTAGACCAATGTCTTTTAGCCTGTTCAGTAGGATGTTGTGTGGCACCGTGTCAAAAGCTGAGGTGATATCAATAAATATTATGAGAAATCCAGTTTTGCGTTGTCCATTCCTCTGATCATGTTGTCAGGCAGGTATAGAAGAAGTGTTTCAGTGCTATGGTTAGGATGAAAGCCATGCTGGTGAGGGTCCGCTGGAGCATGTGAGTCAAGGTGGTCATGGAGTTGAAGCTGAACAGTTTTTTCAATGACCTTAGTGAGGAAGGGTAGGCTGGAAATTTATTTATTTATTTATTTGCAATACTTTTATATACCGCCAATTCCTAAGATCATTGGCGGTTTACATCAAACAATATCAAAATCAAAATACAGAGAACAATGTGTAACTATAAACCAATACATGTAACATTAAGCAACCTTATACAAGTAGTATATTAGGAATATAACTATTTACATAATTTACATATATGCAAAATTTTAGGCAGCTTGGTTACAAGTATGGGTAATAGAAATTGTATGGGAAAACAGATTCAGGTTGTGTTATGGAGGATGGGAGGCCATATCCCGGTCACAATCCATATTGAAGTAGTGTTGTGTGAAAAGATGTGTTTTTAGTTCTCTTCGGAACTTTTGTAAGTCTTTTATCTCTCTAAGCTTGTCAGGGAGATTATTCCACAAGGTTGGTGCAATATATGAGAAGGCGCTATTGCTTGTTGTTTATTTAGTCTTTCTTATTAAGTCAGATACTAGGATGGTGTTAAGATTCCTTCTTCTTCTTCTTCTGTTTTCAGGTGGGTTGTGAATCAGTGCGGATAGGTATGATGGGGCAATCTTATTGATTAATTTGACTGTGGTCAATATGATTTTATTTTGAATCCTGCTCAAAATAGGCAGCCAATGTAGTGAGTATAGGATTGGAGTAATGTGGTCAGTAAGTTTGGCTTTGAATATTATTCGTGCAGTAACGTTTTGAGCCATTTGAAGGATTTTTAAATTTTTCTTTGTCACGCCTTGTAGTATACCATTACAGTAGTCTATTAAGGCTTGCGTAATAGTTCTGAAATCATCGTTTTCTAATAGTGCCCTCAGTTGTTGAATAGATCTAAGCTTGTAATAGATTGTTTTGGTTATTTTCTTAATGTGAGAGGTGAAGCTAAGGGTCCTGTCAAGGGTGACTCCTAGATATTTAATTTCTTCTTTAACTGGAAGGGTAAAATTCAGGAGTTTGATGTCTGAAGGTGGTGTAAAATTCGTGTTTCTTGATGTAAATAATACTTCAGTTTTTTTAAAATTTATGTTCATATTGTTTGATCGAAGCCAAAGTTCAGCTTCAGTGAGGCAGGATGCTAGATTATCATAGTTGGGATCGAGTATGTTAATTGAGGAGAACAACATAATGTCGTCCGCATATATGTGGTAATTTACCTTATATTTTTGGAAAATGGTGCATATTGGTTGCAGGTATAGATTAAATAGGAGGGCAGATAGCGCAGAGCCTTGAGGTATTCCTTGTTCTTGAGGAAATGAAGGTGATGACATTTGGTCAACTTGTACATATTGTGAACGGTCAGAAATATATGATTTAAACCATTCAAGAGTTATTTTCTGTAGACCTAGGTGGCTGAGCCTTGAAATGAGTATATTATGGTTTACACTGTCAAAGGCAGCGGATATATCAAGGAATACTAGGATGAATGCCTGTTTAGTGTTGTCTAAGCCCTTAATGAGAGTGTCTAGAAGAGCAAGTAGTAGGGTTTCCACACCATGGAAGGGGTGAAACCCATATTGATGATCATCGAGGGGGGCGGATGTATCTATATAATCTTGAAGTTGTAGTTGGACAACTTTTTCAATAATTTTAGTAAGAAAGGGGATACTGGCAATCGGTCGATATGATGATGGGTCATTGTTATTTAGTGTTTTGTTTTTCAAAATCGGGCAGATTGCAGATATTTTAAGTTTCCTAGGTAATACACCTTGCTGAAGGGATTTGTTTACTATATCTAAGATAAAGGGGGCAAGTACTAGTTTAGATGTCTTGATCCAGGATACAGGGCAAGGATCTAGGATGGATGTGGTTGTGTTAATTTTAGTAATTATATTAAGCAATTGCTTTTCATCGATAAGATGGAAAGATTTCCAAACATTACTATTGTTGGTTGTATTTGGGAGGGGGTTAGGTATCGGTATTAGGGACAGTTTTAGTTTACTAGGAAAATAGTTTGCTAATTCTTGTGGGTTGATAGGCATAATGTGTGATTTAGCAGTGGGGGCTTTAGATAATGATTTTATAATTTCAAATAATTCCCTTGGGCGATTAATAGCTTTGGATAGGATTGTTGTGTGCTATTGTTTTTTGGCATTGTTTGTGGCTGACCTGTAAGTATTAAGAGTTGAAAAGTATAGTTCGCGGAGTTCTGGTGTTTTTTTTTGTTCTCCATTTGGTTTCTAATTTTCTGAGTTTTTTTTTTAATTAGAGCTAGTTCATGCATGTACCATTTTTCTGATGCTCTTTTATATTGTCTGTTAGTTTTGATAGGTAGTGGTTTGGATGCTGTTTTTATTACAGTGTTCCAATTAAAAATAGCTTTGACTAGGTTGTTAGGGTCTGCTTCTAGCTGGGGTACAATTGTTCCAAGGAACTCTTCTGATACAAATGGACGAAATCGTGGCCCTTGATGGGATTTAGATTGATGAGGAATGGAGGTGTAAGGCATGTTAATAGAAAATTGGATCATAAAGTGATCAGTCCATGGAATCTGTGTTATGATAGGAGTAGTATATTGAGGTAATTCAAATGTGTGTTCAGGAATGAATACTAGATCAAGGGTGTTACCTTTGATGTGTGTGGGGTATATAATTGTTTGCTTAAAGCCCATGTTCGCCATCGATTCTAAAAAAGCTGAGGTTTGATTGTTGTTGAGGGTTGCTAAATTAAAATCACCCAGGATTATGTGAGGTTTGTTTATTGAGGCTTTACAAGCTGCTTCTAGGATGGTTGTTAAATTTTGGTCATCTGGTGTAGGAGGTCTGTAAAAGAGTCAGATGGCTATGTTTCTATTCTCTATCTTTAGGATATCTATTGTTTCTTTAGTATCACAGTTCAGGTTTGTTTTTGCTAATATGAGTACACCACCTCCTTTTTTTTATTCTGGTTACAATTAAATACGGAGTATCCTTTTATTTTTATTTGGTTCAATAGGACTGTGTCTGAATTGGTTAGCCAGGTTTCAGTTAGGCAAAGATAATCTGGCTTCTCATCAGTGATGATGTCTGTTATAAGTGGGATTTTGTTTCTAATAGATCTTACATTGATAAGGATGACTTTTAGGGTTTGAGTGATTGGAGTTATTTCTTTGGTTTTGCTTTCTGGTTTTAATCTTATGTGGATTAACCTATTTGTCTGTGTTACTGAGTATCGAGGGGGGGTTCCTTTATTTTATTTATTTATTTAACATTTCTTTTATACCGCGCTCTTTATCATCAGTGCGGTTTACAGTTAACAGAACGACTCGAGGACCGCAGGGCACTCCCGAGTTTACATCGAACAGGGAAAACAACTTGGAGAAAAACAGGGAAAACTATGTACAATTTACATACTGCTGTGTCAATAATGTTACAAGGGTAGAACAGGGGATAATGTTGCAAGGGTGGGGCCGGGAGTGAGAACCCGTGTGGACCGTGTTCCATTTACGGGCCACTTCCTCTTATCAAACTTGTGTATGCTGTTAAGCTATCAGATTGAGGGATGGTATGTGTGAGGGTGTGAGGCGTGAGGGGGATTGCTGTGTTGTGAAAAGTACGTAATGAACAAATGGTGCTTGAGGGCCTTTCTGAATTGAGTGATGTCCTTGATTGCTGTGATGTCATGTGGGAGGGTGTTCCATAATCTGGGTGCGTAGGACACAAATGCCCGATTGTTGGTTGATTGTGCCCACTTTGTGGATACTTTTGGCGTAATAAGTGTATTGGAGGAGTGCAACCTTTTGGATCTGTTGTTGGGAGGTTGGGAAATGAGCATGGAGATTGAGGGGGGCGCAATGTTGTTTATGGCCTTAAAAGTGATGAGCAGGGCCTTGAAGAAGATCCTACAGCTTATCGGGAGCCAGTGTAGATCTCTTAGGACGGGAGATATGTGCTCTCATCTTGAGGTCCCACACAATACACGGGCAGCAGCATTCATCGCTAATTGCAGAGGGTTAAGTGTGTTTTTGGTGAGGCCTTGCAGTATAACGTTTGCGTAGTCAAAATGAGGTATGACAAGAGCCTGGAATATTGTGCGGAAGCTGTCAGGATCTTCCTATATGTAGAAGAGTATGAGTTGTAGTGATTGAGATATTTCTGTCTATGGTGGTGGGGAATAATATGTATGTGAGCCATTCCAATATGGTTGAGAGAAGGATATGGTGTTCATAGGCATATGCTGGATGTGAGTAGTAGGCACATAAAGATACATAGGACATATAGAAAATGCATAATAATGTTCACTAGCTTCATTTTTGATTTAGGATAGGACTCAGTTGTAGTATTGATATTAGTATTGTACAATAGGTCAGTAGTGTATGGGAAATATATGTAACAACGTTGAGAACAGTAGAGGAAATTAGAAAACCATTGTTGCAACCTGCAGCGATTTGGGGGTTAAGTTTGGAGTCAGTGAAAATTGTTGAAGCACAGCGATAGTGGGATGCAAGATACAATTGTTACGAGATAAACTTGTTGCAAGATACAATTGTTACAATGTTGAAATCTAAGGCAGAATTAAATGAGACAGTTTTATAGCTAGTAGGTTACACTTGTAATAAGAGAGATACAATTATGTTATGACGACAGTAACATATTAGGTCATATAATATGGCGACATGATATTAGAGTTAGGCAGTGTTGTTTAAGCTATTGAGTGCACTTAGAAGATATGCATAACAGTAGATCATATCTTATTGTCCCAATACTGGTATTCAGCCACTCCTAAGGGCCACGCCAAAGGGCCCTCTGGCAAGGCCCTCAGGCGCGGGCCCACCAGGCGCGGTCACGCCTGTAGCGTGCTCCTTTTAAGTTGCTCGGAGTAAAGCCCAATTGGCTGCTTTCGGCTCAGGCGGGTGTCCCAGAAGGCGATCGGAGGTCCGAAGCAGAGGCGATGTGGGGCAGAAAGGACTGCTTGCCTGTAGCGTGCTCCTTTTAAGTTGCACAAAGTAAAGCCCGATTGGCTGCTTTCGGCTCAGGCGGGTGTCCCAGAAGGCGATTGGGGGTCCGAAGCAGAGGCGATGTGGGGCAGAAAGGGGCAATAAAGTTGTCGTCTTGGGTATTGGATGGATGGTAGCGAGCTTGAGGACACTTGGCATTTAACCTTGGGATAGGGATAAGCGTACAATGTTCTGGATGAATGGGCTGAATGGGGTTCTTCTTTTGTTGATTTTATCCATGCTACTGGACATGGATCTGATGGAGCAGTGCTTGCGTTCAGTGCTGAGATAGTTTGAGATATCTGGTTAATAGATGGGATGCTGAATTCAGGTTTGATTGATTTGTGTGGGCTTGGAGTTGTTGATAAGGGTGTATTGTTGAGAAGAATTGTTTTTGGTCTGGAGGAAGTCAGCGAATGTTTGCAAATGTAACATTTCCTCCTCTTTGAGGTCAGGTTCTTTGGTGAGAGTCCGGACTATTTCGAATAGTTCTTTGGGTTTGTTGAGAGATTTGAGTATAAGGTTGGTGTAGTATTCTTGTTTGAGTAGGTGGATGAGGTTGTTGTACTCTTGTTGCTTAATTTGGTAGAGTTGTAGGCTGATTTGGGTCTTGGTCTGCCTCCAGCATCTTTATTTATTTAATTTACATTCTCTTATATACCGCGCTATTCTGCATCAGTGCGGTTTACATTGAACAAACTGAAATTACATTGAACAGGGCATTATAACTTGGAGATAACTATTTTACAGGGAACATGGGCTATGGAGGGTTAAGTGGCTTGTCCAAGACCACAAGGAGCACCTGTGGGACTAGAAACCCCAGTCCTTCCGGCCCAAGGTTGCTGTCCTCTAGTGGGATTTGAACCCCCGACCTTCTGGCCTGAAGTACCTTGCCCCAACCACTAGGCCACTCCTCCACTCCTTTCCATTCACTCTTTCCATTCTTTGTAACAATTTCTTTGTTTTTCTTATATCTTCTGTATACCAGGGTGCTGAACTGGTATTTCTGCGATGAGTGTTCCTGCTGTATGGTGATCTTGCTGCTACAATCTCATACTTCAGTTCTCTCAATATCCTTGGAGTATCCCATCCGGTCCAGGTGATTTGCTACTCTTCAGTTTATTAAATAGTTGTAACACATCTTCTTGGTTTATCTATATTTCTTTCAATTTTTCTGCTGTATCAGCTGTAAATAGCATTTCAGGCATGGATAACTTCCCTCCATCTTCATCAGTAAAGACGGGAGAAAATAATTAATTCAGTCTCCGCTATGGTCTTGTCCCCATTTAGTGCCCCTTTTACCCCTCTATCATCCAGTGGTCCAACTGACACTCTCACAGGTTTTTTGCTACAAATGTATTTGAAAAGTTTTATTACGTGTTTTTACCTCCACAGCAAGATTTTTTTTCAATTTCTTTCTTTGCCTGCCTTATCAAGCCTTGCATCTAACTTGCCAGTGCTTACGTTGTTTCCAATTTTCGTCATTTGGCTCCTATTTCCATTTCCTAAAAGATGCTTTTTTGGCTACAACAGCCTTTCTGACCTCACCTTCAAACCATGCTGGCAGTTTTTTGGACTTCCTTCCACATTTCTTAAAGCGTGGAATACAAGTGGTCTGGGCTTCCAAGATAGAATTTTTAAAAACACTCATGCTTGATGTAAATCTTTAACATTTGCAGCTGCTCCTTTTAGTTTTTTCTTAATTGTTTTCCTCATTTTATCAGTCTCTTTTTTGAAAGTTAAAGGGTAGTACTGTGGATTTCCTTGCCGCCCTTCCTTCATTTATTAAATCAAATGCTATCAAGCTATGATCACTATTGCCAAGTGGCCCCAACACCCTTATCTCTATCACCAGATCTTGTGTTCCACTAAGGACTAGGTCCAAGATGGCTTCCTCTCTTGTCGGTATATGAACCAGCTGCTCAAAGAAGCAGTCATTTATTTCATCTAGAAACTATCTCCCTAGCATGTCCTGCCACGACACTGACCCAGTCAATACCGGAGAAATTGAAATCGCACATTATTTATTACTGTGCTGTAAATATTGTTAGCTTTCCTGATTTCTTTGAGCATTTTATCATCCATCTGTTCATTCTGGACAGATGGTTGGTAGTACACTCCCACTGCCATCGCCTTCCCCTTTTTAAATGGAATTTCTATCCATAGAGGTTCTACAGTGTATTTTGTTTCCTGCAAAACTTTAATCCTGTGTGACTCAATGCACTCTCTAACATAGAGCACAACCCCTCCATCAATTTGATCTACTCTTATCATTGTGATATAATTTGTACCTAGGTATCCAGGTGTCCTTATGATTGTTCTTCTTCCATCATGTCTCTAAGATACCAATCATATCTAACTTCTCATTTAGTGCTATATATTTTAACTCCCCCATCTTATTTTTTAGACTTCTAGCATTTGCTACAAATATTTTAGAGGCTGTATTTTATTCATATTAATCTGGTTACCGGTAGGCGTGAATAATTTGAAATCTATGTTCTGTCTGCTCTGTACTCAAGGGCATTTGGGTCACTTTTGTCTTTACTGGAACCTTTCTGCCTATATGCCCTAACTTCAATATTTTGCTAGTATCCTTCAAGGATACATCCTTCCGAACCATGCACTTTTGGGCAACTGTCAGCTTTCCCCTATTATCTAGTTTAAAAGCTGCTCTATCTCCTTTTCAAAGGTTAATGCCAGCAGCCTGGTTCCATCCCTTTGGAAAAGGGTTTAAAAGTGTACCAGGAACTCTAGGACCATGTATATTACTTAAACCCACAAATGGCATCTTTAGTGCTTGAGATCTATCCATAAACCCTCTTTTTGTAATTTGTGTTTACAGTTGACAACATGGGGACTTAAGAGCTGATAAAAACAGCATTAAAACTATTGTTGGCACTTCCAAGTTTGATCCATCAACATCAGTGGCATCGGTCTTGATGGATTTGAAGGTTGTATTGGCATCAAGTAGTTGATGAACCCACTCGGGGTCGAGCACCTATAGACCTCCTGAGCATCGGTCATCCATCAATGTTCCCTTGAGAATGAGGAAGGATTTGACCACATGGAGAGGAGAAGTACCTTAATGGGTAGAGCACTGACTTGAGAACCAAGAGACCAGGGTTTGATTCCACTAGTACTCCTTGTGCCCTTGGGCAGGTAACTTAACCCTCCATTGCCTTAGAAAAATCCAAGTTATCAATGTCCCTGTTTAATGTACATTACCAAGTTTAAGTTATAATGTAAACCGCTTTGACTGAAATGATAAAGCGGTATAAAAACCAGTTAAATAAATAAATCTTTATCAGCATCAAAAAGCAAGGCCATCAGGAGATGCTGTTACCCATGCAGAAGCTCAAAGCCTCAATGACTCCTAGCATGGGTCAGTGAAGCATTTAATATGTCCTTGACACAATCTGCCTGTGGTAGAGAAATCAATATTGAGGCATCAAAGAGCTTCAACACCAATACCTGACTGGCCGATATTGTTCTCTAGGGCAGGGGTAGGCAATTCCGGTCCTGGAGGGCCGCAGACCAGTCAGGTTTTCATGATGTCCCTAATGAATATTCATGAGATCTATTTGCAGCCACTGCCTTCCATTGTATGGAAATAGGTCCATGAATATTCATTACGGACATCATGAAAACCTGACTGGTCTGTGACCCTCCAGGACCGGAATTTCCCAACCCTGCTCTAGGGCATAGAGGATCAATGCATCCTCTACGTCTAGAAAGTCATCGGTACATCAGCACTCCTGAAGGTGCTTCAGATCCCAAAAGGGAAGGAGAGTCATCCAGGCAGAGGCTCAGAGGTTTCTTGATTACTTCTCTGACTCTGAAGGCTGTGTCACTGATGAGGAGCCTGACTTCCTATCAGAGAATGGTTCTCCAGAGACCCTTTAGACGCTTCTCTGCCTCATGAGAGACTAGTCTCCTCCTGAGTTAATCTGTGATTTTGTGCAAGATATGGCTAAGGCAATACCACTTTCTTTTGAGATGGAGGGGGGAACTCAGAGAAAAAGAATTGGAAATCCTCCAATATTCTGCAGCCTCCAAGGTGATAGTGACCATGCTCTGCATCGTTCAGAGGTTACAGATAAGGATGTGGGAGACTCTCTCCTGTCCTTCCAGTCAGTAGAAAGGTTGACTCTATGTGCAGAGTTTAAAAAGCCTCCCTGATTTGAAAAACTCTTGCTTCCGCACCACTCCATGGCCATTGAATCTGTTCTCAAACATTTGTATAGTGCTACAAAACGTATGCAGTGCTGCATAGACACATGTAAAAGTCCATCCTTGCTCATCAGAACTTACAATCTAGTCAAGACAGACAACACAGTAGCCGTAGACATGGGATACATCTAGGAGGAATGGTAAGGAAACACAAAGGAGATAGGTGAGTCAAGATCCAAAAGCAGCAGCGAAGAGATGAGTTTTCAGCCTGTATTTGAAATGGGTCAGAGAATGCTCCTGACATACAGACTCAGGCAATTTATTCCAGGCATAAGGAGCAGCAAGGTGAAAGGAATGAAGTCTGGAGTTAGCAATAGAAGAGAAGGGCACAGATAGAAGCGATTTGCCAGAAGAGCAGAGTTCCCGAGGAAGGGTATAGGGAGAGATAAGAAAGGAAAGGTAGTGAGGAGCTGCAGAATGAATGCACTTATAGATCTGCAAGAGAACTGAATGTGGAAACGGATAGGGAGCCAATGAAGTGACTTGAGAAAAGGGATAATATGAGCATGATGAGGCTGGTGGAAGATTAGCCGTGCAGCAGAGTGTTGAACAAATTGAAGATGAGAGAGATGATTCGGAGGGAGACCAGCAAGGCATAGGTTACAATAGTCTAAACAAAGAGGTAATTAAGGTATGGATAAGTGACTTATTAGTGTGTTCAGAAAGGAATGTGCAAATTTTGTTGATGTTATAAAGAAAGAAACAACAGGTTTTAGCTATCTCTGTGGGTATGGCAGAGAGGCACTACCCGTGCAGACGGTCGTGGGCATTGCTCTGCATGGGTAGCGCCATTGTGGCCGTGACCATCTGCACAGGTATGGAGAAGGAGAGAGAGGAGTCAAAGATGACCCCCAAGGTTGCGAGAAGAGGAGACAGGGAGGAGTAGAGTTATTCACAGAGACTGAGAAAGGAGGAAAGGGTGAGGAGGGCTTAGAGGGAAAAATAAGAAGCTCAGTTGTGACCATATTCAATTTCAAGCTGTGGTGAGATATCCAAGCAGCAATGTCAGAAGGGCAGACAGAGATCCTAGCCTGGATTGCTGGAGAGATTTCAGGTGTAGAGAGGTAGAGTACCAAGTCCCATTACTTGGTGTCCCGAGGAGAGAGGCTCAAACCTTACTCTTTTTTGGGAGAGAACCTTTTCAGGTGGCATACTGCCTTCTCATGTGGCTACTTACTGGCTCTACATGTCTTTGTTCTTGTGGGATATCATGAACAGCCTTTCTTGTGCACTTTGCCGCTGTCAGTGCCTTGTCATCCAATGTGTAGCCACGTGCTAAGGTGGTGTTCAACTACGTGCGTAGGTCCTCTTATGCTTAAGCGGTTAGAATGCGCAGTGGTGCCACACCCTGTCCAAAGGCATATCTGGTACCTGCGCAGGCCCCTTTGGGCTGACATTTTGAAAATCTACGTGACAGCTCACCACAGTCAGACACCATAGCCGCACAGCATGGAGCAATGGCAACATAGGTGTGCAGGGCCACCCAGACTGTGATACCCGGGTAGGACGCATAACGCAGTAAGCAGGCATGGCAGCCGCAGCATGCTCTGCTCCGATGGTGTGCCTTCGCAGAGCAGGGGGTGCCCTGCATTGCAGGGCCGCTGGGCTTCACCCATGCTGCTGCAGCCTATTCTGCATGGATATGACAGAAGGATGCTACCTGTGCAGATGGTCACGGGCACAGAGGTGCTACCTGTGCAGAGCAGTGCCTACGATCGTCTGCATGGGTAGTGCCTCTCTGTCATACCTGCGCAGTATGGGCTGAAGCCATAGAGGCACTACTCGTGCTGGGCTGTACCCATGACCGTCTGCACGGGTAGTACTCCTCTGCCATACCCACGTAGAACGAGTGTGCCCACACCCCATGCCCATAGACCCTCGGACCCCTTCTCCTGGTCCCCTGCACCACCCTTGCAGACTCAGTGCCCTCCCCCACAAAATGGATGGCAGAGTATGTTTGCAAAATGGAACCATTTTATTGTCAAACATGTTCTGCAATATACAGCTTTACATACTGCAGACCGCCCCATCGCAGGGCATACCCTGTCAGGGGAACTGCCTATGGTGCAGGGGGGCCCTGCATGTGCCCTTTAATGGCACTGGCAAGGGCATCTATGTGCTCTGCAATGGATCTTGCTGCAGTTTGCACCTCCTTCCTCAGGAGCCATACTTCTGCCAGCAGGGCAGTGAGAGCCCAGTCACTGGAGGGTCGTTGGGGTGGTGGCACAGAGGGGCCTAGTGTGGCACAGACATGGCATGCCCATCGGTGCTGGGGTGGCTCTGGGGGCTTGCAGCTCTACAGGGTGGACCATGGCTCTGATTGCCGTTGTGCCTGGCCCATGCTGAGCCATGTGGCAGGCACATGGCCCATTGGTTGGGTTGTGGGTGGGCATGGCTATGGGCTGGGGGCACAGCTGGAAGGTGCATCTCCACCTCTGGGCCCCCCACCAGGTCCTGCTAATGGTATCCTGTGCCACACCGCTGTACCTGGGGCACTTGGTGAGTGGTTCCGGCATCCCCCCTGCTACCCCTTCCGATCCCTCCACCTCTGACTCCTCTGTCTCCCCGCCCCACCTCTGGTCCTCCTTCCCCGACTCCTCTTACTGCCTACCCTGCCCTTTGTCCTCTGATCTCTGCTATAACTTCCCTGCCCCTCCACCCTACTCTTGGCCCTCCGATCCTTCCTCCTCTGACTCCCCTGCCCCCCATCCTGCCCCTGGCCCTTTGATCCCGCCTCCTCTGACTTTCCATCTGACCGCTGTGCCATGGCCCCCTCGCTGCCCTCCTCCTCTGCTGTGGTGTCCTCTGACACACTGTTGCTGGACTCCTCCTCCTCGTCCCCATCATTGCTGGTGGTACTGATGCTGTCAGCCCCCCTGGACTGCTCTTGTGGCACTGCACTGCACCACTGTTCCTGGATGATGGGCATGGTAGGCCAGTGGTGTCCTGGGCCCTCCTGGAGCCGATTGTGGGGAAAAAGGAGAGGGGCTTAATGGTCTGCACAGGCATGGCCCTGGGGTGGGGCTATCACACCCCTGAGAGAGGGGCCACACAGGCATTGCTCAATCTCCTTCAGTCCACAGGGTTATGCCTCCCCTACAGTGCACACCCTCCCCTTTGTCCACCTCCAGCTAGTTCTATTCTCTTCCTCACATGCCGAGCTGTGGCCTGTCGACACCCCCCGGGCGATGGGCACGCACAGGGGGCAGCATGGGCAGGTACATAATGTGCACCTGGGGCCGCCACTGGGGTGTGTGCTCCTATACTGCCCTTCTGTGCCATTCCCCAGCCATGTGTGTGCACACCTGCATGTATTGGGTGCTGGCTTGTGCACACACGGGATGGTGGCATCGAGGGATTGCGCAGTTGTCCATAGCACATTCCCATCATTGCGTACAGAGAGAGTCCACCATCAGGTGGTCTGCCTGCCACTAGTCCAGTAGCCATGGCTGCTGCCCCCTGCATCTGCTGGGCTCCACTGCGTGTCCCACTGACCTTCCTCAGCTGCCAGCCGCTCCCTGATTTGCTGCAGCTGGTTCAGTCTCCTCCGGTGCAGTGTGCAGAAGTGGCACTTGATGGCCTTGAGGTTGCATCACATGCCATATTCACTGTGCGAGAGAGGGAGGGGACACACATGGGCTCAGTTGGGTAGTACCATATTGCCTGTTGTACATACCCGTATCCTGCCATTATCTGGTGACCTGCCCATCCTAAGGGCAGGGGCATGCCCATGGGTGGCAGGTGTGGGGTGCATGTGATGGTACACCTCTGGTGTCTGCCACTGTATTCCTGCCCATCACTCCTCTGGCCCTTTGACATGTGTCATGTGCCACCAGCAA
Organism: Ichthyophis bannanicus; assembly: GCA_033557465.1. Classification (NCBI taxonomy): domain Eukaryota; kingdom Metazoa; phylum Chordata; class Amphibia; order Gymnophiona; family Ichthyophiidae; genus Ichthyophis; species Ichthyophis bannanicus. The sequence continues at coordinate 1,735,358,489 of CM066032.1, forward strand.
CAATGCCATTTGGGCCACTGCTTCACCTGTGTCACCTCTCTGGGCCCTTCAGACAGTCCTCCCCTCTTCCCTTGCTCCTATCTGTTGCATACAGGCATCCCTTGGCACCATGGTATTTGGTTGTGGGCTGTGTGTGGCCTCAGCTCTGGATACGTGCCATGACAGGGAGCATATTACTGCATGGTTTGTTGTGCACCTTGCAAGGACAGGGTGTCGCGATTTGTGCATGCTCGCCATTGCAGATCTATCATGTTTTGTGGCATCACATCATCGACATGCTGCCACAGCCAGACATGGGGTGGCAGACAGTGGTGGCTCATCCGCTTGCAAGGACAGATGGACAACACGTGTGGTTTTCCCACTGGTTCCCTTGGACCCCCGCACGGGGGCTGGGGCAGGTGTCTGGGGTGTCCACACTGGCTGGTGTGGGTCCCCTGTGGTGCCCAGCCCGACCACAGCTCCCCCTGTACCGGGCACTACCATTGCTGTGCATACCCTGTGGCATTGCTACCAACCACCAACAGGGGGGTGCAGTGGCCTCACCACCTGCTGTGTGTGGGTATGCCCCCTACTGCGGGCAATCAGGGCTGACACCTGTGCCAATGCATGGCCCATTCCCCCACCAATGCCTGATTGGCAAACATTGGGGCAGCCACCGGCATGTGGCTTTGTATCATAGCCCTGTCTCCCTGGGCAGACACACAGCTGTGTGCCAGAGTTGGATGACCCTCCATATGGCTGTTGAGAGCCACAGATTTGGCTGATGGCTCCCCCTGGGGTAGAGAACCCCCTCGTGCTGCAGCACGGATCAGACAAGGCTCTCACTCTTGTCTGGGCTGAAGTTAATGCTTCTCCTTGCCTCCATGCCACTGGTGTCTATCTGCTCAGCCACAGGGGGCTTTTGCACAGGCAGCCTGCGTGACGGTGCCATCTATGCATGGGTACGCTGGACAGGCAATACACGGGTTCATGCATACATGCCATCCTGCTTCTCTGGCTGCTGTTGTAGTCACATATATGGGTATTGCTAGTCAACCTTGGGTGCAGAGTCCAGGTTACGTGCCCTGCTTTTACCCATATATGCTGTGGTGGGCACCTGCTGCTGTGCTTGGTTTGTGCTTCATTTTCATTGCTTGTCCATTTTGGCGGTGCATGACTCACGATTCAAGCACTTTTCCTGAATAGGTAACTTTCTGCGTATATGGCAGACCTCAGCGCCTTGTTGAAAATCCAACCCAAGATGTTTAAGACAATACTTAAGTAATGAATGAGTATGCTTACTGTGCAAGTAACCAGGGATAAGAGATCAAACACCACAAGCCAATTAAGCACATCTAAATTCTACAAACTTTGTTGGTGTGACTTCATCAGAAGGTGGCGCCTACAGCAGGAGTCTCCTCTAGTTTAGCTGCAGACCACAATGATGATATAGGGCTCAATCAGCAATAGTCCAGGACAGACCTCATCACAGATGGTGCAAGAGAGACTGCAGGCAAAATCCACTGATGGAGAAGGCATGAGAGTCAGGAAGGGCAGAGTTTTACCTCAGTTACTCAGAACTGGGTAAATGTATTACACCCCAACCTCCAGTAACCCTGATAGCCTGTTGAGTACTAACTGGTATCTTCACTCGACCTTCCAGTTTAAATACAGCAATTATTTATCACAGCTGGAAAGCATTCCATAAGTAAGGCCCATGGCTTCAAATGGAAGATTTTCTATATAGGGTGCAGAAAAGGAACAGGATTTTTTCAGTTCTTCTCCTACTGTACAAAATCCTTTTTCAGCTTTCCCAAAAAAGAACTCAATACAATTTTTAGTTAGGGTACATCACTGCAATAAGAGCATACCATGATAATGATTAATAATTCCTTTATCTCCTTGTATTCGGTAGTCTCAAAGTTTATGAAAGGACTTTTTTATACAAAACCACCTATTCCATATCGTCCTGCTAGGTCAGTCCAGACAAGTGGGTTGTGTTCACCTACCAGAAGATTGGCGGAGACAAAGAACCAATGAAAAGCCCACGTTTCAATGACATCACTCCCATGCTTCCATCCACCTTAGTCACCAGAGGTTCTTCGGTATTTCTTTGTCTCCAGCAGATGGTGGATGGATTTTCTCTGCTCTGAAGAAAATCCGATTGATTTAAACAACTCATGACTGACCACCTTGATGGTGATGCAATCAGTTCAGTGTGATATGGGAGTCTCCACTAGACTGCGTTTTTTTGGGTAGCCATAGGAGTAAGGAAAATTGATTGAGTGAGCTCTGTGCTCTTATCACAATAAGTGCCTGTTCCTGATCGTCCCTCCAGTCTAGTCCCGGAATCTCTGGGGTTGTCAACCTCATCCAGCAGCTTTGGAGACTGAGAAACTTCAGCGCTGTGATGTCACTGGTATATAAGGGCTGGCACCACCTCCTCACACCAGTTTATCAGTCTCCAAAGCAGCTAGAGAGGTGGTGAGACCAGGGATTTCAGGGCTCACTAGAGGAACGATTAAGTAGGGGTAAAAGAAAAAAAAAAACATAAATAAGGAAGAGAACCGCATCGGAAAGCTTGTGTATTTCTCTCCCTATAGTTTGGAGGATAAGCTGCTTTCCTTTTGCCCTGAGGTCCTCTGCTCCCTTCCCCACCCTTTATTTAAGCCAGGGGACAGTCAGGAGCCAGAGTGTGAGTTCCTTTGACTTCGGGGAGAGGATCGTCAGCTGGTTACCGTCCCGGTTTTGAAGGGACAGGAGCCGGCTTGCTTCTGGGTGCAGTGAGTGCAGATGTAGTTGCCTGCTGGCGCTGACAGCCCTTGGATACAATCACAGCTGATTTCTCGCTGTGCAAGGCACCGACAGGTAAAAGATTGTTGAAATCTGCTGTGTAGGTGAACGGAGAGTGAAAGGGGAAATTGTAGGCAATCCATCAGCACATCTGCAGGGCTGGAGTCCTTTTCGGCGGGAAGATTGGCGGAGACAAAGAACCAATGAAAAGCCCACTCCTCCCATCACCTTGTGCATCTTTAAGTGCCACTGCACCTTCCACCGGGAATCTTCCTGATTCTCACATTCAAGGCCACAAAGGGCCTATCTTCCAACTCACTTTCTGAGCTCATACAAACTGTACCACCAAACAGAAGCAGAAGACAGGCAGCATTAAACTCCTTATCGATACCAAAGGCCATAACAACGTACAATCTATCAACAGCGAACAGAGCTTTCCTGTGTTGCGCACCAAAATGCTGGAACTTGCTCCCTTCCGACATCCGTACCATAACCGACTTAACCCAATTCAGAAAGGCCCTCAAATTCAACCTATTCACCAGATACTACCCCATATGAAGATAACATTTAGTCCCACTACATATCCAATTACAGTTTTTCCCTTGCTCCCAACACTCGTGTCAATTCATGTACATAGTTCGAGCATGTGATCTAGTTAACAGATTGCATATTCCATGTAAATAGTTCTCCCTTGTTATCCAAGTTCATAATCCTGTTATATGTAACTCCGAACAGCCTGTTCTGGTTTTGTTGTGTTCTCTGTAAACCGCGCTGATGTCAAAGAGTGCGGTATATAAGAAATTAAAATAAATAAATAAATAAACGACTAATTGACAAAAGCAGGCCAAACCGCGTGGGCTGAGGGTGGGAAGATCACCGGTTTCAAGTGTGGGGCTTTGGCGCTTCCTATCTCAGCCTAGGAACTTCGTTTTTCATTGGTTTCTTCAGGGCTTAGGTGGGAGAGCATCTCTGAAGAAACTGGAGTTAAAAAAATAAATAAATAAATAAAAAAATAAAAAAAATTGGGGGGGTTCTTGGCTGCCTGCGTGTGCCAGGGCAGCATGCCTTCCAAACAGCTCTGCCTTTTGTGTGGGGCTAAGAGGAGTTCAGTTTCGCAGGATGGTGTATGTAGGGGCTGCGCTCCGGAGTTGGAGGCCAGGGAGGTAGTTCCCGATTCAGAGTCTCGGGGACATGAGGTTGTGGAGGAACTGATTGACCCAAGTCTCCCATCCCTACCAGCTCCAGACCTTGGATTCAGTGCACCTTCTTCACCAGCGCCTCCCCTCACACAGCAGTCTATAGTGGTCAATCTAGGGGTGATTTTCTCGTCAGATTTCATGGCACTGCTCCAAAAGACTTTGACGAGCTCTCAGGGGGCGCCCACAGCGAGTGCCTCAGGGGCTGAGCTGGGGCTGAAAAGGCCGAATTCGCCGTTGTCAGCAGCAGCGTCTGGCATCAGTGCCAAGAAGGCTAGGCCAAGTAAAGATCACCTAGCGCACTCCGTCGTGTCAGAAGACATACGATCAGAGGACGCGCATATGGGCAGGGACCCGGAGGATCTAGAGGAAGGTGAGATTAGGGAACAAGAAGATCAGGCGCGAGTAGTTAGGGTGTTTCGTAGAGAAGAGCTACCGGCGCTTATTGCAGAGTCTCTCAAAACTCTCAATATGCCGGACGCAGGACCGGTAGAAGACTCTACCCTGGAGGATTCGCTGCTTCAGGCATTTCGGAGGACTCAGAGGGCTTTCCTGGTGCATAGGGTGTTTAAGGAGATGATTCAGGAGGAATGGGATATGCCGGAGGCCTCTCTTAAGGGAGCTAGATTTATGGCACGGCTCTATCCTCTGTTGGATCAGGACAGGGAGTTGTTTAAGGCTCCCAGGGTGGATGTGGCCGTTTCATCGGTGACCAAGAAAACTACCATCCCGGTGGAAGGTGCAGTGGCACTTAAAGATGCACAAGGTGATGGGAGGAGTGGCCTAGTGGTTAGGACAAGGTACTTCAGGCCGGAGGGCCAGGGGTTCAAGTCCCACCTGGGGACAGCAATCTCAGGCCGGAGGGACTGGGATTTCTAGTCCTATAGGCACTCCTTGTGGTCTTGGGCAAGCCACTTAACCCTCCATTGCCCATGTTCCCTGTAAGTATTAGCGTATGTGTGTCATATCCCCTCGTGTTAAATGTATCTCCCAATTGACCGCTTTGACCCGGTGAAAAGCGGGATATAAATACAGCTAAATAAATAAATAAATAAGACCGCAAGTTGGAAATGTTGTTAAAGCAGATTTTTGAGGCTAATGCAATGTCCTTGCAGGCGTCTATTTGTGGGGCCTGGGTAGCAAGGCCCTGCTTGCGGTGGGCACAGCGGGTGCAGGGTGACCACTCGGGGGAAGTGTCCGAAGAAGCGTCAAGGTTGGAATCTGGGGCGGCGTATCTCGCCGACATTCACTATGACCTGATCCGGGGTTTAGTGAAGAGTATGGCTTCTGTGGTCGCAGGGAGGAGGTGTCTTTGGCTGCGAAATTGGGCAGCAGATGATTCTTCCAAGGCGAGGTTGAGTAAACTTCCCTTCTGGCGGAAGCTGCTCTTTGGAGAAGATTTGGAAAAGTTGGTTAAAGATTTAGGGGAGTCGAAAGGCGTTAGGTTGCCAGAGGACAAACAAAAACAAGGCCGCTCTGTTCCCGGGCCTCGGGGGCAGCAGCGGGACTTTCGCCACTTCAATCCCCCGAGAGGGGGCCAATCCCAGCGAGGTCGCCTCCCTAGTAGGTCCCAGGGGTTTCGGGGGTTTCGAGGAGCAAACAGGGGTTTTGCGGCTGTGTCCTCGTCCTCCACCTTCAAAAAGTCACAATGAAGTCAGGGGGGTCCAGGGGGAGTTAGTTCCCATAGGGGGTCGGCTGCGGGATTTTTACCCTGCCTGGGCCCAAGTCACGTCCGATCAGTGGGTGTTGGAGGTGGTTCGAGACGGTTATACGCTGGAGCTGCAGCAGCCAGTGTCCGATTCTTTCGTTCGGTCATCGTGCAACGCTTGAGCAAAGCGCAAGGCAGTGCAGGATATGGTGCAAAGGCTTCTACGGCTCAAAGCAATTGTCCCAGTTCCTGCCAACCAATTAGATTGCGGTCAGTACTCCATTTATTTCATGGTACCAAAGAAAGAAGGAACTTGGCATCCCATTCTAGATTTAAAGAGGGTGAATCGCTGTCTGCGCGTATCTCATTTTCGGATGGAGACTCTCAGGTCGGTCATTGTAGCAGTGCGACGGGGAGAGTTTCTGACGTCCCTGGACCTATCGGAGGCGTATCTACACATTCCGATACGCCGGGAGCATCAGAAGTTCCTCAGGTTTGCGGTGCCGATGGGACATTTTCAGTTTCAAGCGCTTCCATTTGGCCTGGCAACGGTGCCGCGAACGTTCACCAAGGTCATGGTGGTAGTGGCGGCGGCCATGCGGAAGGAAGGAATTTTGGTGCACCCATATCTAGACGATTGGTTGATCAGAGCAAAGTCCCAGGGAGGAAAGTGTTTCGGCTACGGCCAGGGTGATAGCTCTCTTGCAAAGTCTCGGTTGGGTGGTCAACGCAGCAAAGAGCAAGTTGAATCCGTCTCAAAACCTGGAGTATCTCGGAGCACGTTTCGATAGGAGCGTGGGTCGAGTGTTTCTGCCTCAGCAGCGGGTGCTAGGTCTCAGGCGCTTGGTGAGTCATTTTCTCAGCCAAAGCTGTCCCACAGCCTGGGAGTATCTGCAGGTGTTAGGGACTATGGCAGCGACACTAGAGCTGGTGCCGTGGGCGCGGGCCCACATGAGAACGTTACAGCGGTTGGCTTGTCCTCCACAGACTCGTCTTTCTCTACGTTGGTGGTTGCGGCCAGGACGTCTAGAGAAGGGGATGTCGTTGGAAGCTCCAGCTTGGGTGTCTCTGACGACGGATGCCAGTCTGTACGGCTGGGGAGCTCATTGTCAAGGGCACCTGGTGCAAGGCCAGTGGTCCGACATGGAAAAGTCATGGTCGATTAACAGACTGGAATTGAGGGCGGTGACGCTGGCTCTCCAGGAGTTGTGCCCCTTCCTGCAGGACAAGGCCATTTGGGTGTTCTCAGACAACGCGACGGCGGTGGCGTACATAAATCGACAAGGGGGCACCAGCAGCGTGGTGCTGGAGGCCGAAGCGGACACTTTGTTCGAATGGGCCGAGAGGAACCTGGTGGCCTTGTCGGCGGTGCATGTCATGGGAGTGGACAATGTGGAGGCCGACTTTCTCAGTCGAGTAAGGGTGGATCCGGGGGAGTGGGTTCTGCACCCAGAAGTGTTTGCGAGGTTAGTACGGCGCTGGGGGGAGCCTGTGATGGATCTCATGGCAACTTTTCAGTCCACAAAGGTCGATCGGTTCTTCAGCAGAAGGAAAGAGAGGATGGCGGAAGGCCTAGACACACTCATTAAGAAGTGGCCAGAAGAGCAGCTGCTGTATGTTTTTCCGCTGTGGGTGTTGATCGGGCGCGTTATACAGCACATAGAGCAACACAAGGGGCGAGTGGTGCTAATTGCTCTGGATTGGCCCAGGAGGCCTTGGTTACGTGGACCTAGTCAGACTCTTGGTGGAGCAGCCCTGGAAACTTCCCTTGCGCAAGGATCTTCTCATCCAGGGGCCTCTCTGCATGCCCCAGGTGGATCGATTCTCGCTTACAGCTTGGCTATTGAGCGGGCAAGGTTGAAAGCGAGAGGTTATTTGGCGGCAGTGATAGCTACCTTGCTGAAGGCGAGACGGAAGTCTACATCCTTGGCCTACGTCAGAGTGTGGCGCGTCTTTGAGGCTTGGTGTGCGGAGAGGGCCTGTGTTCCTTTGAAGGTGTCGATTCCGCAGATACTGTCTTTTTTGCAGGATGGTTTTCAGAAGGGCCTAGGGGCAGCTTCGCTCAAGGTGCAATTGGCGGCTTTATCCTGCTATAGGGGGAAGGTGCAAGGCAGCTCACTGGGGAGTCATGCGGATATTAAGCATTTTTTGAAGGCAGTAACTCTTCTCCGGCGGCCGCGTAAGCTATAGTTCCGGCGTGGGATCTTCCATTGGTCTTGGAGGCTTTAGGGAAAGCGCCCTTTGAGCCCTTAGTGGAGGCTTCGCTGAAAGACCTTACGCTGAAGGTGGTGTTTTTAGTGGCCATTGCCTCGGCTAGACGAGTTTCGGAGTTACTAGCGTTGTCGTGTAGGAAGCCCTTTTTGTCTTTTTCCGATTCTAAGGTGGTATTGAGGCCAGTTCTGTCATTCTTGCCTAAGGTGGTCTCGGTATTTCATTTGAACCAGGTGGTGTCATTGCCTGTTTTTCGCGTCAAAGGTAAGAGTCCGGTGGCGGAGCGACTTCATAATTTGGATATTCGCCGGGCGTTGAAGAAGTATGTTGCTAGAACAGCGTCTTTCCGTAAGTCGGACAGGCTTTTCGTGCTGTTTGCGGGGCCCCGGAAAGGGGAGGCAGCCTCGAAAGGTTCAATTGCTCGTTGGATAAAGGAGGCTATCGCATCGGCTTACATTTTGCGTGGTCGCATGGTCCCGGAAAGGCTACGGGCTCATTCCACTAGAGCGCAAGCGGCGTCTTGGGCGGAGTGTGGCTTGGTGCTGGCGGTGGACATCTGTAAAGCGGCTACTTGGTCAAAGCTGCATACCTTTGTGAAGCATTACTGTCTGGATGTGCAGGCGGACAAAGACTCCTGTTTTGGATCGGCTGTGCTTCAGGCCGGTCTAGCAGGACCCTCCCGTTAATGGTAATTACTGCTCTGGTACATCCCCAGAGATTCCGGGACTAGACTGGAGGAACGATCAGGAAGATTAAATTAGACTTACCTGCTAATTGTAGTTCCTGGAGGAACTCCAGTCTAGTCCCGTGTCCCGCCCTATCTCGTTGGTGCACTGTGGTCTGAAGCAGGAGCTGTATTACTGGTAAGCAACACTTTAGTTCTCTTGGGGGTCAGAGTGCATGATTAAGCTGGTTCTCACATGGCAGGGCATGGGAGTCAGTGTTCCATGTTGTAGGGTGCTGGACAGGGGATCTCAAGGCATACAGTGCGCTCAGATCTTGTAAATAGTTGGGTTGGCAGGCCTTTACAGTTACGTTAGGCAGTTATTTTGATTCTGCCATTCATTCATTACTTGTTGCTCCGGTGAGTCTGCTTTGTCAATAGGTAAACTGGTGTGAGGAGGTGGTGCCAGCCCTTATATACCGGTGACATCACAGCGCTGAAGTTTCTCAGTCTCCAAAGCTGCTGGATGAGGTTGACAACCCCAGAGATTCCGAGACTAGACTGGAGTCCCTCCAGGAACTACAATTAGCAGGTAAGTCTAATTTAATCTTAAGCAGCCAGAAAAATGGAAAGATTGGAAGGATTTGGAAGATTTCAGCAGCCTCATACAGCCTCAATGCCCCCTTTCTCCTCTGTCCACCCTGTTCTTACCTGAAGATTGCAGAAGGCTCTCAAAGGAATCTGCCTCCCAGCCACCTTAAACACAGTGCCTGCAAAGCAAAAGAAAAGGTTTTAGGGCAGTAGAGCCCAGCCTGGCATACATTTCTGCCTTGGGCTCTCAGGAGGTGAGTACCAAGGCTCGACCTTGTCCTTTTCCTTGTTTGTCAACTCCCGATTCCATCCATCCATCTGGGGCACAATTCAGGGTGCATAATTGGTGACTGTTGGCATGGTGTGGGGGTTTCCACAGTTTTCTGCATGTGTTACTAGTTTCTTTTTATTATTGTGTGCCTGGCAATAGCACGGTCCTAGCGCACATTCTGCCCAAGCAGCTCCAATGTGCATTTCTACCCAAGCGCCCATTTTGTGCATTGCTGTACAAGCGCGGTTAGCGTGTGCCTTATGACTGCCATAGCCTTAGCACACGCTGCTATTGCACTTGCCTTAACTCTGTCTTTTTCCAGGAAACATGGTTTGATAGCAGAGCTCGCTCAACTCTTTTAGTGGTTTTTGTCCTGGAATATGATGGGAGTTGGGTTTTAAAACTTTTTTTTCATTACAGGAATGTTTGTTATCTGGGGAATAGAATATAGGTACTGTATTTCATTGTTATAAGAAAACTCAGAAGCTTGATAACGTTTTTCCTTCACTGAAGTAGAGGGTTGCTCTCTTGGTGCCTCTTATCTGTTAATGTTGTTTCCCTTCCATCTGTGTTGTGAAATTTCATAGTAACTATGAACTGGAGCAATTTCAGGTGAAGTAATGGTTGATTTGTACTATATACTTGTTTCTTTCTACCCCTTACATTCAGTTTTTCCCAATTTTTCTTGAAATAAGTACTTTTTTGAAATGCATAAATGAATAAAAAATAGTATCAGTGCTTCACATCAACCAGTCAATAATTTACTAGTTTTCTGCCCTAGACTGTGTGCATACCAAGGAGAATCAACCCTTCATACCTTGTGTTTCTAAAGAGAACAAAAACATTGTAACTCAGCCCTACCTGCCTAAAGGAGGAGTTGACAGGGTGGGAGGAGATAAGGGAAGAGGGCTAAACTAAAGGAGACAATAAAAGGGGCAACAGATACATATGTAAGGAAAGTAAATAAAACAAGAGGAAAAGGAAACATCTGATTCTCCAAAGAAGTGGCTGCACAAATAAAGGAAAAAACACAGCTCTCATACAATTCAAAAGCTCGCAAACAGAGGAACACAGAAAAGAATACAGGATAAAGCTAAAAGAGACAAAAAGAGAAAAAAGGATAGCAAAATCAAAGGCAGAAGAAAAGATGGCTAAAAATCTAAAGTGCGATGACAAAACATTTTTCAGGTATATTTGGGAGAAGAGGAAGATCAGAAGTGGAATTGCAAGACTCAAAAGTGCTGGGAATGGATTCGTGGAAAGTGACATTGAAAAAGCGAAAATGCTAAACAAATACTTCTGCTCTGTCTTCACTAGAGAAAATCCTGGAGAAGGACCACCTATGAATGACAAATATACAAATGGGAATGGAGTAGATGCCACACCATTCTCAGAAGATGATGTGTTAGAACAGCTTGAAAAACTGAAAGTGAACAAGGCCATGGGACCAGATGAGATACAACCCAGGATACTGAAAGAGCTCAAAGAGATTCTGGTAGGGCCTTTAAAGGATGTTTTTAATAGATCATTGGAAACAGTAGAAGTTCCACAGGACTAGAAAAGGGTGGATGTGATACCTTTTCACAAAAGTAGTAATAGGGAAGAAGTGGCAAACTACAGGCCAGTAAGCCTTACCTTGATGGTGGGAAAAGTAATGGAGGCGCTCTTGAAAGAGAGAATAGTGGACTTTCTCGAAACCAATAGGTTGCAAGATCTGAGGCAACATGGTTTTACCAAAGGACGATCATGCCAAACAAATCTGATTTAGTTCTTTGACTGGGTGACCAGAGAACTAGATCAAGAGCATGCAATGGATGTCATCTACCTAGATTTCAACAAAGCCTTTGATACCGTTCCTCATAGGAAGCTTATCAATAAACTTAACAGTCTGGGGATGAGTCCCAAGGTGGTGAACTGGATCAGAAATTGGTTAACTGACAGTCGACAGAAGGTGATGGTAAACAGAACTCACTTGGATGAAGGGAAGGTGATTAGTGGCTTGCTCCAGGGATCGGTCTTGGGACTGGTACTGTTCAATGTATTTGTGAGTGATATTGCTGAAGGACCGAATGGAAAAGTCTGTCTTTTTGCAGATAACATGAAAATTTGCAACAGAGTGGACTCCCCTGGGGGAGTGGATAACATGTGGAAAGATCTACAAAAGCTGGAAGAATGGTCTAATGTTTGGCAGTTAAGATTTAATGTGAAGAAGTGCAGTGTTATGCACTTGGGATGCAGAAATCCAAGGACATTGTATGCAATAGGGGACGAGAGGTTGGTGTGCACGGACCAGGAGAAAGACCTCTGATTGATTGTTTCTAAAGATCTCAAGGTGGCGAAACAATGTAACAAGGCGGTGGCAAAAGCCAGAAGGATTCATTTTATTTATTTATCATATTTCTATACCGCGCTCTTTAAAATCAGCGTGGTTTACATTTAACAACCAATTGCACAAAGCAGTGGAGCATGCGGTGTACATTACATATAACAGGTTTTACAACTTGGGTTAAACAGGGGTAACTATATACACTATGTACAACTAATCTGTTCTACTTTTACGGAGCACATGAGCGCTCACTGAAACTATTCACATATTTATATACAGGTTTTTGGCAGTCGCGTTCAGAGTGTGAGTATGTTGTCATGCCCTGGGTGTATCGGTGTTGTCCTTGGTGTTGGTGGGGAGTATTCTTGGTTGTGGTGTTCGATTGGCCAGGGGAACAAATGATGCTTCAGCGCCTTCCAAAATTGGGTGAGGTCGGGTATGCTGGGTTGCATAGAGAGGAATTACCAACAAAGGAGGAAGTACTAATGCCACTGGTGAAGCCTCATTTGGAATATTGTGTTCAGTTTTGGAGACAATATCTCGCAAAGGATATAAAGAGACTGGAAACGGTTCAGAGGAAGGCAACCAAAATGATTTGGTGCCTGCACCAGAAGACATATGAAAAGAGACTTGAAGACCTAAGCATGTATACTCTAGAGGAGAGGAGGGACAGGGGAGCTATGATACAGACCTTTAAATACTTGCAGAGTATTAATGAACAAACAAACCTTTTTCAAAGATGGGGAACCTGTAAAATTAGAGGACATAGCATGAAGCTGCAAGGGGGTAAACTGAAAGGCAACATCAGGAAATATTTTTTCACTGAAAGGGTGGTGGATGCTTGGAATGCCCTCCCGATGGAAGTGGTGGGTCAAATACAGTGATAGAATTCAAAATGGCATGGGACAGACACAGTGGATCCCTTTATAGCAATAGGATAAAATCAAAATAACCTTAATTGTCTATGCTATCGCCACAAATAGGGGTGACCTGCATGGAGCGGTGGGTACACTCTTAAACAAAGGCATGGGGAGGGGTGACCTGCACTGAGTGACAGGTGCTCCTACTCTTGCCACCTTGCTGGGTAGACTAGCTGGACCATGATTTTCTTCATCTGATGTCATATACTATGTTACTATTTATTTCCTGCGATATGAACCACCTGACTATCACCTTTTCTAAAAGAACAATATCTAACTGGTTAGTAGAATGCATTTCGTATTTTCAACTGTGAAAGCAAGCCTTTCAGTCTGTGATGAAGTAAAGGCACATGAAATCAGAGCCACAGCAGCTTCAGTAAGCTATTTGGTATCAACCTCTATTGAGGAAATCTGTAAAGCAGCAACTTAGCCTATTCTGTATACCATTGTCTACTGCCTGGATCGTTCAGGCAGAAGCAACAGTGCTTTTGGTCAAGCAGTGTTGAGAAATGTATTTGGATAAGTATTTCAAATCTTGTTTAAAAAAAAAAGGCTGATTGCTTACAGGTGCCTTTGACAGAAGATAATATATTCACATTAACTTCCTGCAATGCCGGTTGTTCCTTCCAGAAATTTGTGAAGTGATCATGAAGTGACCCTCAGCTAGGAAGGAGAGTGTGTCTGATTCATCCTGCTTGTTTTGGGGAAAAACAAAATTTCTTACCTGTGATGGGGATTCTGCATAGATACCAGATAAATCAGATAGATATAAAATTCTGCCCACCTCCCCGAGAGTTGACTGTGTGTGACTTGAGGAACCTATGCAGGAGCAGCTATATGCACAGGAGGTGGCACATACTCAAACACTTTTTCTAGTTTTGTTCTGATCTCAGAGAGCTCTTCTGTCTTGGTGCTGTTGGATGGTGTCACTCACTTGTGTGTCTGATTTATCCTGCTGTCTATGGAAAACCCCCATTATAGGTAAGCAACTTTACTGTTTTAAAAGCTGGCATTTTACAAGATTTTCTATAATAGAGATATTTATTCTTGTAACCTTTGATTCTGCATGGTATTTGTCATTTTTGCTATTACCATGCTACAGGTAATTGCAATTTTGGCTTTTGTTTTTATATTTCTCATTAGGCAAGTTATATATGTTTTGTTAGATAAACACAGATTAATATAAGAGGAAAAACATCTTGGGCCTTTATACAGAATATTTTCACCATGAAATACAGTTTTATGTTGCCTAGATGCTTATTTGAAATGTCTGCTGCTGCATATAACCAATAAGATATCAGTTTTTCTTTCAAGTGTGAATTTTCATGTACAAGATGTAATATAAGAATAAAGAGAATAGGCAAAATTACAATTTTATGGAATATTGACGCACTGCAATTTATATTAAGTTGGATAAATAATATTTTCATTAATTTTGATGGAGAATACACAAAGAAAATCCAGTCAGTCTGAACTAGTTTAGATCACCAAGGAAGGAAGCATGGTTAACACTTTATGAAAATTCATAGCAGCCTTCCACACGTTTTGGTCCTTTGCAGTAAATAAGGAACACTCTGTACATTAGTTTACTTAAAGAGAAAGCTGATTAAGTGCGCTTTCACATATTCAGTCTAAATGGAGTGTGAGTACTTTGAAATATCAGAATTACTAAGGATGGCCTTATGTTCTTTCGTCAAAATGAGAAGAAGTGAATTATTAAAAAGATAAAAATAAATTTATGTTTGCTCTCTGTCAGAGTTCATATTCACAGCCAACCTTGATAGAAGACTAGAATGATTTAGACAAGTTTGCTTTGGAGATTCATAACATATGCTTGCTGGACAGAATTGAGTTATCTTTGCTCTGGAGAGTAAGTTATTGTAGCAGGAGCTGACAGAGATGAAGATAACTGAGGGAAATTCAATTACCTTTTAGTGTTTTCTTTCTAATAGGATTCTTAATGTGAAAAAGATCTCTAGATGATGCGCCTCTGTTGCTTTGTGAGATCTACTCTGATACCTGCTTGTAGAATAAAGTGAATTCTGTTTTTCAGGCCTTCATTAGCAATGAAATATGCTGGATTCTGTTCAGTGTAATGTTGGATTGTAAGATCTTGATCTTCTTACACAATGTTGTGACCAATCCATATGTGGCAGCCAGCAGGTGTTTTTTTATGATATACTCCTTGCAAAATTATGTTAAATGCTCAGGCTTATTATTGTTAGCTCCTGAAGTTTTTAAAAAACTATAGTTCCACAAGGATTTTTTTTCACAATACTAAATACAACCTTCTGTTTCTATTTGCCACCTTATCCTCTCTACGACAGTTGTTTTTTTTTCAAAATGTATTTAAAGTTTTTCATTTTACAGAGTCTTTAACACTAAAAAGTACAAACTATATCCTCCCCCCCCCCCAAAAAAAAAAATACCCAGTGGTTGCACAATACTAATCACAGCAATCATATTCAAATATTGACAGATACTCATCAAGTGATCTCCAGATCCACGCAACTTTCCCTATACAATTTAGTGAGATTGAAGCAGCACCTTCTAATTTACGAATCTGACAGAGTGCCACCAAAAGATGACATTAAGGTCAGATGTATCTTTCTAGCAACGCAAAATATGCTGAACAGCAATAGAGACCAAAATGTCTAGCAATGATCCATCATAATTTGAGAGTGTTCCTCTCAAACATAGGGATTGGTAGAGGGTTATCAATTTGAAGTATAACTTGTATATATTCCCAAACACCTGCATGTCTTATAGATGGGCATTCATAAAGCATATGATTTAGCATCCTTATGCTTGCAGAATATCACCAACAAATATTGGACTGCGAAAGTCCTGCTCTGCGCATGCTTAGTGGTGTCCATACTGCACGATGTGCCAAGAATAATAAACCTTTAGCGAGACTACTAGAAATTGTTGGTCTTAATTGTCCAATCCCAAAAGGAATTCTAATTAATCAAATCTGCAGCTAACTCTAGATCAGTCTTCCAAATCCGATAAAGCCCCAACAGAGATGGACCTCCACTATCCTTGTTTGTATAGGAACAAGGTTCAGTTACTAACTAATGTTTTACAACAAATGCCTCCTAAATCAGATGTTGGGAGGTTAATAACTGACCAAATATTTGATGATGCTAACCCATTTAATAGATGTGTAAGCTTATGGACCTTGGAAGATGAAAGATTATAAACTTCCATCAACCTTTGTATTGTTATCCACCTATCACCCTCTACAAGCTGACTGATATTAAACAACCCCTTAGTAATCCAGCCTTTCCAGTAAATAGTCTTCCCTTTGACAAGTATTTTAGGATTGAACCAAAGAGAAGCATCAATAGAACTGGAGTACGAAATAGTGCAGCAACTATCCAGCTTTCCCAATGCTATAATGGTGCTATTAATAAGAGGGAATTCTAGTATCTTCCATGGCAATTTCATGGATGGTAATTCCTGTAGCCTAAAAGATTTAACACAAGCTCTCTCCATCTCCAACCATGGAGAAAAACAATCTGTTTGAATCCAGTATGTCCCATAACGAAGAAGAGTGGCTTCATGATATGATAGTAAATCCAGAAAATTCACCCCTCCCTTTCTTCGAGGGAGCTTTAATTTAGCAAGAGCAATGCACAACCTTCTACCCTTCCATAAGGAAGATGTCAGGGTTTTTTTCCAATTTGACATGAAACGGCTTATTACAAAAACCTGAGAGCATACCCAATTTATAGATAATGCTAGGCAAAAACATCATCTTTATGGTATCCTCTGCCTCTGACCATCTCCAGCAGCAGCGGGAAGCAGAAAGTGAGCTCCTACTGCTCCCCCCACAATCCACCAATCGCTGACTGCTGAGCCAGCTTGAAAAGAAAGAACATGCTGCCAAGCTTCCTCTGTGCTTCTGACCATCTCCAGCAGCAGTGGGAAGCAGAAGGTGAGCTTCTCCTGCTCCCTCCCTCGATACACCAATCGCTGACTGCTAAGCTGGCTTGAAAAACAAGAGAACTCTCCAGCGTACCCGCGACGGGCGGACCTGCGCCTAAGGGCCTTTTGGCGGGGCACGTGGAGCGGCACATCACATCAACCTGCTACATCTGTACGGACGCTGAGCATGTGAGTTTACCTTAAGTTTGTTCTACTGCCGTTTCTCTAGTGAACACTCATTGAATCTACCAAAACAAAACGCTCAACACTTGTAACTACTGTACTAGCAATTAAGCAAGCTTCCTGCACCAAAACCATTAACCTCATTATACACACTGTTGTAAAACCGCACACAATCTGACAGATTAACTGCAATGAAAATCCTGTAAAGTATAATATAGATAATATATCTTTGACAGATTGCTGTACTTATTCTTTAACAGCTACTATGGCTTTTTTCTAAATGAGCAATGTCGCTATCAAGTCTTTTAATATCTTCAGCATTTTTCTTATGAAGCCAAGCAGAAAAAAGTATTATTTCTCCCTGTAAGGTGGCCTTAAAAGCCACCCGTATAATGCAAAATTATAGCTCATCAGATTTGTTTCTTTGAAAGAATTCTTCAATAAAAGACTTCATTTTAATACTGAAGGAAGCTTCCAGTAAAAAGACTATTTTAAATCTCCAAGATCTGGTCCTAATAGGCTGCTTTTGGAGAAGAATAATCAAAACTATCGCAACATGATCTGAAATAATGATGGGTTTAATTACACAATCATCAACCTCCTGAAGGAGTGTAGATGATGATAAAAAAAAATAAAAATAAAATAAAAAACCAACAACAATGTGTGAATAAGAATGATGGGGAAATGAAAAAAAGGTATACTCTCTAGAAATGCGTTATCTAAGACTGAATTAAAATTCCCTCCAACAATTAAGTCCCCTGTTCCAAACGCCAATAGCAATTCATTTACACCTTCCAAAAAAACCTAAGGAATTAGTGGATGGAGCATACAGATTCAATAGAGTATATCTATGCTTTGCAATAATAATATTAGCACACACCAATCTCCCTTCATTATCAGACTTTTGCCCGTAAATTTGGACATCCAAATTTTTACAAAAGAAAATGGATACAACATTTCTCTTGTTGAACATAGAGGAGAAAATATGGTGTTCAATCCAACCACAGCGAAACGTGTGATAAGGAAGCTTATCATAGCTCAGGAAGGGGCTATAGAAAAGGTGAAGTGTCTCTGAACAAGCAACCTGTCAGTGCTGGTAGAAATGAGAAAACAGAATTTTGCCATAAAAGACTACCAGTCCCAGAATGCACCAGGTTTCCAACAGCCATTAGAGGAGCTGAAGTGAAGAAACGTGTGTTCAATCAGGAGGGCTATGAGGTAATCCCTAAGCACTCATCTCAAAGGGCAGGGCCTGATTCAGCACAGCTGCGCTGTGTTAGGGAGGAGCACTCATCTAAGCAGAATAAGAGTAGAGTTTATTCTACAGATGAGCAGCTTCATGATCACCTTGGATATTCAGAGAATTGTCCTCAGTATCCTGAGAATCAGCTTGAGTTTGATCATCAGTTTCATCTGAAGGATCAGCAGAAACAGAAGCCAAACCGGACGGATAGAGAAGGAAAGAAACCCTCTGGAAGGAAGAGGAGAAAAGCCTTTGAGAGGTCTAGAAGAGTCCAAGGCAGTACGTATACTGGGAGGTATTCCAAGGGCCAGCATAGACCATTGGACTGGGGAAAGCCAGAAGAATGGTGCTGCAGAACAAGGAATCACCAGAGGCTACCTGTGAGGGAGACGGCTGCACGTGGAAGGGACTCTAAGACCTATGCCAGAAGGTATGTGAAGAGAGATCCACTGTCCAGGGATCAGGACTGGAAGGTTGGACATAAGAACTGGACTACATACTGGCCAGGCTATATAGAGAGGAACTATAGCAACGGTGGAAGCTCAGGTATGAACATTGATCTATGCCCTAGCTATAACCTTGGAAGACAGCAGGGAAATAAGTGTTCTCCTGAAAGTGCTCCATTGAAAGATTCATCTGTGCCAATTCATGATAGTGACCCTATGCTTGTTGATGAAGGGGAAATAATAGCAGATCAAGATATTGTTTATATGGACTGCTCTCTATCCAAACTCCGTTGGTAACTTTCTGTGATAAAGCACAGCAGCCATCACAAAGAAATATAAATTTGTTCTTTATTCCACTAAGAAAAGCTCCTGAAGCAGGATTTGACTCACACAGTAGAAAACCAGCCAGCTAAAGGGTTTCAGCTGGATAACTGATAGCAATTGAGCTGCACCTAATTGCTTGTGAGCTAGGAGAGAATTACTTCTGGATCTGTGTGGAAAGTAATCAGAAGTTAACCTTACAAGAACAGTTTATTTCTTTCTTTATGGCTTTTCGTTTGTTAAAGATATGCTAAGAAAACATTAGCTAATTGCCTGACAAGTTTGAAGGTTGTTTTCCTGATTTTGATTTTTGACTTTGTTTTACCAAGTTAAACACTACAAGCAAGTAACCTAATTTATGTGCTACCAAGCATATCTGTGCTGGGAGAAATAACCCCATAAATAAAGAAGTATCTTATTGGCTTTAACACTTGTGCACAACTAAATTATTGTCAGCAGCTGTGTCTGGTGTGAATGAACTACATTACCCACAATACCTTGCAAAAATCATATAAATATATGCATTGTCAAGACTGTGAAGATTCTCACCCAGGCAGCCGTCTGACAAACGTCATACAGGACTCTTAATCTAAATGTGACTCCTGCAAAAATATATCATCTGCCTTAAGGGTCTTAATGTAATGAAGAATCATTTTACATTTTACTGATGATTGTCCATTAACATTTAGAGAAATAACTTTAAGACTCATTTTAGGATTGATAACATTTGGATCACATTGATAGCGGTACATAATTTACTTTTAAAACTGCTATTTAGGAGACCACCTTGTTTAAAATCATCCGAATATGGCAACCTCTGTAAACAAATGCATACTTGAAAGTTACTGCAAAAATACACATATAAGAAAGACCCCAAAACCCTTCCCCCCAAAAAAACCCTTCCACACCCCTTCCCCACCCCTAAAACCTGCACCTCTGGCCAAAACCTCAACACAAAACAAAAACAACTACCTGACCAAGTCCCCATGGGTTATTAGAATTCATCTGAGCAACTAAAACAACCCCTAAGTTTTTCATACAAAATACCTCTCACAGCATAGAGAAAATAATAAAAAAACTAGTACTAGCAACCATTGCTTGGTTTAATATCCCAATTACCTGTGTAGTGATATGATACCCAATCCCACAAACCCAACAAAATAACAACCTGCTATTAAAAGTTAAAACAAAACATGTTAATTTGTTATACTGCAGATGTCTGAACCGGAACTGAACCAGACAAAAAAGAAAAAAAACATAGAAACATGACGACAGAAAAAGACCACATGGCCTATAGTCTGTCCTTCCATATCAACAACTACAACAGTCTCCTTTTTTACCTTTAGAAATCCTCTGTGTTTGTCCCATGCTTTTTTGAATTCAGTTACTGTCCTCATCTCTACCACCGCCACTGGGAGACTATTCCACGGATCCACCACTCTTTCCGTAAAAAAATATTTCCGCTTATCACTCCTGAATCTATCCCCCTTCACCCTCATCCCATGTCCCCTCGTAGCAGAACTTGCTTTCAATTGAAAGAGACTCTCTCCCTGAACATTTATGCCACGGAGGTATTTAAACATCTCAATCATATCACCTCTGCATGCACAGTATGAAACTTCCTATAGCCCAAGTTACCAAAAAGGCAAAGGCAACACAATAATCTAAATTAAGCCAACAAAATGTCATTTTAGCAGAGTCTATAAAGCTCATCCAGATCCTGATAAACTTGCCTGCGACCATTGAAAGTACTAGATATTTTAGCAGGGTAGAATGATCCATATTGTGCTCCTATTTCTTTCAACAGCTGTCAGAGTTGCAGGAATTCTTTCCTTCAGGAGACTGTTTCCCTTGCCAAATCCGGAACAAGAATTAGTCTCTTCCCGTTTACTTTTAATTGTTCAGAGTTCTTTTTGGCAAGGGAGAGCAGTTGAAGAACCTGTTTATTAAGTTGGAGGATTATTGGGCGAGGGGATCGTTGTGGAACTAATGACTTGTTCTGAGGAGAACGGTGAACTGATTCAAATTATAACAGCAGTTTAAAGTACTGATCAAACACCTTGAATAGTTTTCCGATGTAATATATAAGGTTTTCACCTTCTGTTCCCTCCGACAATCCAAGCAGACGAATATTAAGGAGTATGTTTACAGTAAAGGAGCAAGTGTTCCATTAGGGGGAAGTGGCACCAGCCTTCAGCAGACAGAAGCCTTGTCCTGGTCGTGTGCACCATGTGCATTACAACATCTACCAAAGGTCAGCTGAAGAGAAGCATGTCAGCAACAGGAGCTGCTAGCCCCATAAGGCAGCACTGTGTTGCAACACACTCCGTTGGTGTGGGTGTGTGCGCGCGCAGGGTCACAGGTTCAGGTCCCCACTGGGGTTTCTGTATTGCATATTCCTGTCGACAAAGTTTAGCTGATAATGTAAGTACAGCTCCAGCATCTGCAACCCTCAAGGAAATGGCCGGTAAGGGTGGAAACACCCACCAACAGCACTGACAGGCTCCACTATCCACAGCTGGTTGGAGGCTAATAGCACACAGTAATAAACTTTTCACTGGTTTAAATCCTACATATCAAACCGTTTCCAATATGTTCAGGTAGATCATTCCCAATCTCTTCCATTCCCACAAGAGCGAGGTATCCCTCAAGGATCTTCTCTCTCTGCCTTACTTTTCAATCTCTATCTTCAACCGATTTGCAAAATCTTTAAATACCACAATCTAAACTATTTCATCTACACAGACGACATCATGTTGTTCGCCCCCTGTGACATAGATTACACTAATTATGACAAAATCGCTACTTGTCTATCTGAAGCAGCACAGTGGCTCCACTCAATTCATATGGATTTAAACTTCAAAAAGACTGAAGCTCTTTTTGTATGCCGAAACTCTAACTTCACCCCCCCCCCCCATCTGTCATCAGCCTGATGGACATCACCCTTCCAGTCAAATCGGAAGTAAAATATCTAGGAGTTACTCTAGACAAAACACTAAGCATGTCACATCACATAAAGCAGACCGCTAAAACTATTTATTTTATTTATTTATTTATTTAACAAGTTTTCTATACCGCCTTCTCCTTCAATCAAAACTATATTCTTTAAACTCAGAACCATCCAGCAACTTAGACCCCTCATTGATATTAATGATTTCAGAACAGTTGTCCAGGCTCTTATAATGCCACATTTAGATTTCTGTAACTGATTACTCCAAGGTACATCTAAGAAGAACCTACACATCCTACAAAGAGCCCAGAACGTCACAGCTCGGATCATTTTTAGAGCCAAACTTTCCGACCACATCTCCCCAATTTTATACGCTCTCCACTGGCTACCTATAGCCAGTGGGATTCAATATAAAACCCTACTCACCGTTTTTAAACTCATTAACGACCTAGCCCCCTCGCATCTTTCAACATTAAATTTATACCCCCTTAGAAAACAGAATAAGAAGAAGAGCAAACCTCAACATGCTTCTAATTCCTAACTCTGTGAGAAGCCTGAAGCAAATAACAACCAATACTGCCTTCTCTTATTATGCACCCAGGCAATGGAACAAGCTACCACTCAACCTAAGAGAGATTAAAGACCTTTTTGCTTTCAGGAAGGAGCTTAAAACATATCTCTTCGCCCAACACTACTACAGCTTACAGCCCACACTTGATCACATAACACAAGAATACACGACCCAACTGACACAAGTTTATCCTACCTAATTCAAAGTATCATTCTCCATTCCATGTCTTCATCGATAACACTGTACATTGTTCTATTATATGATAATCAATTCATCAATGCTGCTTTTAAATAGCTCTCTGTAAATAGTAAACGGCTGTTGTAAATAGTTCTCTGTAAATAGTTAAATTGTTAAATAGTTAAACATGTTCCATGTATCATAGTTATTTTTTTGTGCCAAAATGTTCTATGTAATTCAATGTTCAATGGTTTTAACTTGTTCTCTGTAAACCGCCCCTGATCTCTGGAAGGGGCAGTATAGAAAAGCACACAAATACATAAATAAATAAATATATCACGTGCAAACAGTGCACATGTTATCAAACTGTGGTGAGGGCAAGGAACGGTAATATAGCACATGCAAACAGAGCACACATTATCAATCCTTGAGCTGACATTGAGACATGAGTGTCAAGCAGGAATGCCAACCATCTCCACTTTTGCTCAGTACACCAATGAGAGTGTATGTGTGACTCCTCTTTGTCCTTGGCTTTTTGCACTGCATTTTGGCTCACATTGTCTGAGTTTCTTCCAGCCTGTTTGGAAAATGTGAATAAGGCGAAGCAGAGGATTGTGGGTATCACCTGAAACATCGCAGATTGGCCTGGATGTGTCTGCCATAATGGTAGGGTCACTGGCTGAGATGCCATTGTGCCTGTCTGCCACATGCATTGCCTGGGTGGTCACTGTATGTTATGCTGAGATGGCACTCTTAGTATGACCAAAAAGTGACCATGGCACAGCTATGTACTCATATCCACATAGCTCTATTATAATGTTTGGCTCCAGTGATGTGGATGCATTCTCTGTCTGGGGATGCTAATCACTCAGTAAATAGCTGGCTGTAAATGCTGAGAATCTCAAGGTGGAGTGCTCTGGTCACACTATGCACATGCCATGTATGCTGACCAGCAGACCTACTGTAGTTGGTTTGTGCTTGGCTGACACAGCCAAGTGAAGGGCAGTGGGGCAGTCTTTCTCCAGGACCAAGCAGGAAGTCAGTCCTCACATATGGGTGATATCGACGTTGATGGAGCCCCCATGCGGAGCATTTCCCCAGCTTTCTAAGAAAGCCTTTGAGAATACACCCACGCATGCGCAGTCCCCTTCCCGCCCAAAGGTGCCATCTTGCTCAGTCTTTCTTTTTCCATGGAGCCCAGAGGACGTCTGTCCTTGTCACCCGAAAAAATTTGGATTTTTTCTGCGATTCTCGTGCCTCTTTTTGTCCGGTTTGACGCCGGTTCCCCTTCCCGCCTGGGTTCGTTACGCCGATATCGACCCGCTCTCTGTTTTTCGGTTTTTTGCCCTTCGTGGCACGCGTTCGCACTCTTTTTTTCTTTTACCTGGAGGGCCGGTCCTTTGATCTCGTGGGGGCCCTTTTTTCCCCGATGGCCGCCAGTGGTTTTAAAAAGTGTGATCGTTGTAAGAAACTCATGTCTCTTACTGACACACACGACTGCTGCCTGCACTGCCTCGGGCCTGACCATGATCCCAAGGTCTGTGTCCCATGTGGCAAAATGTCCACCAAGGCACTCAGGAGCTGGCAGCATCAGAAGGAGAGGATTTTCTTGGACTCGGCTTCCGGGCGGGCCCAGACCTCGTCAGAGGCCTCAACGTCTCGGGAGTCGGACCCCGAGCTTCGTCGGGGTTCCTCTGAAAGGGTGGTCCCCCAGTCGGGAGCATAAGAGGAAGAGAAAGCTTGTGAGGGCGGCGTCTGAGGAAGCTTC
The DNA here is from genome assembly GCA_033557465.1 of Ichthyophis bannanicus. Taxonomy (NCBI): domain Eukaryota; kingdom Metazoa; phylum Chordata; class Amphibia; order Gymnophiona; family Ichthyophiidae; genus Ichthyophis; species Ichthyophis bannanicus. Next base: position 1,735,382,677 of record CM066032.1, read on the forward strand.
TGGTTCCTCGAAGGCCAGATCTCGGAACCCTGACCGCCACCCCGGGCCCTTGGAGCTGGAGAAGCCCACTAAGGTATTGTCCCACAGGTGAGGCAAGAAATCACGTTAGTATCGAAGACACAGTCCAAAAACGTGATAGTGGTGGAAAAACAAAATTTATTGAATTAAGACCTATAGCCAACCCGACACAGGCCGTGTTTCGCAAACCTTCGTCAGGGGTTGTTCAGGCAGGTGCTAAAACGTAAAAAACATAAAAACTACTTAAAATACATAATTAAAATAAAGTAGCGTGAAAGACCAGATCGCTATACTGATAATATAGAGAACATGCATATATATAATAATTAGTTAAAAATAAATATACAATATGCAACAGATAAGAAGGATGAAAATGTAAATGGCACACACATAAATAATTAAAATCAAACCATAATTTGTGAATCATATGTTGTAAATAAATAAAAATAGAAAACTATAAAAAGCAATTAAAACAGGGATGTGACAGCCAAATACAATGTGTAATGATAATAAATACCTCTGTACTGGACAGTGAAGACCCAGCAACTTATGGCCTTCACAGGAGATTATACTTGTATGACTAAAATAAAAAAACCAACACACAAACAACACGACATATCGAGTCTGCCTATAAAAGGGCTAGAGAGTCTTCACGTGAATCACTTTTGAAACCTAAGACGAAAAAAGAAGATATAGGGATAGTTTGTCCTCTTTTATACTCCCAATATTCAGCAAAAATAACTAAGATATTAAAGAAAGAATGGCATCTTCTACAAACCTTGCCGGCATTCCAAAACAAGAGTCTTACGATAGCACATAAGCGCAATGTAAACCTGCGCAATTTACTCGTGCCCTCAGCCCTCACTGAAAGAAAATATCTTTCTCAATACAAAGGACAATTCCAGTGCGGGAGGCGTTCCGTTTGTCTTAATGTATTATCTATTAGAGACACATTTATTCACCCTATCACACATAAGAAGTTTTACATCAACGACTTTTCCATCTGCGATACATCTAACGTTATTTATGTAATACAATGTCCATGTCATTTATTGTGTGTGGTTTTTTTTATTTTAGTCATACAAGTATAATTTCCTGTGAAGGCCATAAGTTGCTGGGTCTTCACTGTCCAGTACAGAGGTATTTATTATCATTACACATTGTATTTGGCTGTCACATCCCTGTTTTAATTGCTTTTTATAGTTTTCTATTTTTATTTATTTACAACATATGATTCACGAATTATGGTTTGATTTTAATTATTTATGTGTGTGTCATTTACATTTTCATTCTTCTTATCTGTTGCATATTGTATATATATTTTTAACTATTTATTATATTTATGTTTTTGGACTGTGAAGCCCACTAAGGTATCCCGTCTGTCGAGCACGTAAGTCCTGTTGTCCTCGAGGACTCTCCTCCTAGGGAGCCGACGTCGGGCCCGGCGCCGCCGCCGCCGCCGCCGCCGGGGCCCGAGTCGGTGGCTGCTGAGTCTCCTGAGCTTAGACTCAGGCTGACAGCCTTGGAGTGCAGATTGTCTGCCTTCATGGATCAGCAGCGGGTGCTGATGGCCAGCCTGACTGGTGCATCTGCCCTGACCACTGGGACGTCTAAGTCGACCCCGGAGACAGAGCCGGTTCTCGAAGCCATGAAGGCCCGAGTCCGGTCTCGGTCACGGTCTCCCTCGACCTCCCGTTTGGGACCGAGGGCCCCGGCGTCGGGGCGGGTGTTGCCTGAACCCGCGCGGTCGGAGCCCCTCGACTCTTCTTCGGATGAGTCTGCATGGGAGACGGAGGACGAGGAGTCCCCCGATACTTTTCGGAGTCGGTGTGTCCCTTCGGACACGCCGTAGTCCGAACCCCGGAGTAGGTCCCCTCTGGAGGATACCCGGTTCTCGGAGTTCGTTAAGGATATGGCCAAGGCCTTGAATGTTCCTGCCGACCCTGAGGAGGAGCCTCGAGCCGAAGAGCTCAATGCCCTCCAGTATGACTCTCCCCCGAGGGAGGCCTTTACTGTGCCGGTTCCTCCGATTCTGGAACGGCTCCTCTTCCGAATGTGGGAGGCACTGGCCTTGGCGCCGGTTTTGAGCAAGCGGATCGATTCCATGTATCGAGTCCGGAAGAGCCCTGGGTTTCAGAAGGCGCAGCTGCCGCACCATTCTATGGATGTGGAATTGGCCATGCATCGTCTGAAGAGCCAAAAAATGCACTCTGCGGTACCCCCTGGCAGGGAGGCCCGAAGCCTGGATGCCATCGGCAGAAAGTGCTTCCAGGGCTCGATGCTTGCTTGCCGTGTCCAAGCCTACCAGCTGTACATGGTCATGTACTTACGGGACCTGGCTAAAGAGGTAGCCGGGTTCTCGGCTGGTCTCTCCGGGGTACCTTTGCAGAGGTTCCAATCCTTGTCCTCGGGGGTCCAGGAATGTTCCAATTTCATCTCCCAGACGGCCTATGATGGCTTCGAGGCTTCGGCCCGGGTTGCGGCAGCCGGCATCGCTGCTCGACGCCAGGCATGGCTACAGTCATCGGACCTCAAGCCATGGGTGCAAGACAAGTTGGTCGATGTTCCATGCCGGTGTGAAAACCTCTTCGGCAAACCCATGGCTGAAAAGGCCGCTGAGCTCGAGACTGAGACTCTAACGAGGACAAGATTGTCTAGGAAAACTTCTGCCCCTTCTCATAAGAAGAAGGGCTCGGGGAAAAAGACCTTTTACCCGAGGAAGGCGCCTGCCTATAAACCTTTCCCTCGTTATCAGGCCTCCCCAGCAGGGTCAGCAGGCCAAGGGGTAGGGACATGGGCCCCGTAGGCAGAAAGCCCCCAAGCCTCCAGCTCCTGCTCCTACTCAGCAGGGAGGGGTTTTTTGACTCCCTCTGCATAGCCTCTCCACCCCTGCTGCCCCACCTCAGCACGGGGTGGGTCGCTTGGTCCTGTTTACCCACCAGTGGCCACCCATCACAAGGGATACTTGGGAACTGAGCATAGTCCAACAGGGCTATCTGCTCCATTTCCATCAGGTACCCCCTACCTACTTCCCACGGCCTCCTCTGCATCAGGAACTCCTTCTCCAGGAACTGCTAGGTCTGCTTCAAGACAAGGCAGTAGAGCCTGTACTTCCAAATCTGTGGGGACAGGGCTTCTACTCTTGGTACTTTCTTGTGCTAAAGCGGACTGGAGGTCTCCGGCCCATTCTGGACCTGAGAAATCTCAACAAGTTCTTGGAAAAAGAGAAGTTCAAGATGCTCACTCTTGGAACACTACTGCCCTACCTCCAGCAGGGAGATTGGCTATGCTCCTTAGATCTAAAGGATGCGTACACTCACATCCTCATTCATCCAGACCACAGAAAGTACCTCAGGTTCGTGGTGGCAGGAAGACATTTTTAGTACAGGGTACTGCCCTTTGGCCTAACCTCTGCCCCACGAGTTTTCACAAAGTGCCTAGCCGTAGTAGCGGCCTACTTGAGAAACCAGGGTATATTTGTCTTCCCCTACCTGGACAACTGGCTCATCAGGGGTCAGACTCTCCAGGAGGCCAGGCAAGTCACCCTCCGTACTGTCTCTCTCCTTCAGCAACTAGGTTTTGTCATAAACTTCGCAAAGTCCACTTTGCTCCTCTCCCAGAACCTAGAGTTCATAGGGACAAGGTTGAACTCCCTGCAAGCGAAGGCTTACTTGCCAGAGGACAGGGCGGAAAGGCTGGTAAGCTTGGCCAACCGGTTCATAACCAACACATTGGTTTCCACCAGGCTTTGCCTATGACTCCTAGGTCATATGGCATCGACAGTGCATGTGACCCCCAATGCTCGCCTGCACATGCTGCCTGCACAGTGGTGTCTCAGAGCTCAGTGGAGGCAGGCCACAGGAAACCTCAGAGACAAAGTACGGGTGTCCATACCCTTCCTGAACTCCCTGCAGTGGTGGCTGCACTCCTCCAATGTGCTACAGAGGATTCCCTTTCAGGTACCTGTTCCCACAGTGGTACTCACAACCGATGCCTCCTTGTAGGGCTGGGGTGCACATTGCCTGGACAAAGTGCACACAGGGCCTGTGGTCCCCCTGGGAGGCCACTCAGCAGATCAACCTGCTAGAACTCAGGGCGATACGTTTAGCCCTCAAGGTCTTCACCCATACCCTGGCCCACCAGGCTGTCTTGGTGCAGACCGACAACCAAGTGGCAATGTTTTATGTCAACAAGCGGGGGGGGGGGGGGCACAGGGTCAAGGCTCCTGTGTCGGGAGACTCAGGCCCTCTGCTCCTTTGCCCTTCAACACCACATGCTGCTGAGGGCTGTCTATCTTCCTGGCCAGGAAACTTTCTGGCAGACAGATTGAGCCTCACGAGTGGCAACTGCACCCCTTAGTGGTCCAGACCATTTTTCTGAGGTGGGGACTTCCGTCTATCGACCTCTTTGCCAGTCCCCTGAACAGGCAGCTGCCCCAGTTCTGCTCCAGGCAGCCGCATCCCAAAAGATTGGTGGCGGATGCCTTCCTGATCTCATGGTCCCAAGGCCTACTGTATGCGTTCCCTCCCACGCCCCTGGTGGTTCGGGCCTTGTTCAAGATTCTCAAGGACAGGGCCTCGGTCATCCTGGTGGCCCCCAGGTGGCCAAGGCAACCCTGGTTTCCCCTCTTGTTACAACTGGCGGTGGACACCCCTCTTCCTCTGGGGTTTCAACCTGATCTTCTTTCTCAGGATCAGGGATCCCTTCTGCACCCCAATCTCAAAGCTCTCAATTTGATGGCCTGGAAGTTGCAAAGGTAGTACTGGCTCCCTGGGGCTTGCCTCAGGAAGTGGAAGAGGTTGTCTTAGCTTCAAGGAAGCAATCCACCCGAAAGACCTATGCCCTGAAATGGAGGCGGTTCTCCCTGTGAGGTGATCAGCGCCAGGAAAACCCCTTCTCCTGTCCTGTGCCAGTAGTGCTTCAGTACCTGCTGCACTTGTCTAATCAGGGTCTTAAGTCCAATTTGGTTAGGGTACACCTCTCTGCTCTGGCAGCCCACCACTCAATGGTAGAGGGGCACTCTTTGTCGGTTCACCCCCTGGTGGCCAGGTTCCTCAGGGGCTTGCTCCTGCTAAAGCCCCCTTTCCATCCACCTGCCCCTGAGTGGGAGTTGAATGTGGTTTTGCAACAGCTTCTTCGCCCACCCTTTGTGCCTATGGCTACGTGTTCTTTTCACTTCCTTTCTTGGAAGACTCTCTTCCTAGTGGCACTGACTTCGGCCAGGCGAGTGAGTGAACTTCAGGCCCTGGTCTGTGACAGGCCATACACTCGTTTCTATAAAAACAGGGTGGTCCTTAGGACTCATCCTAAGTTCCTACCGAAGGTGGTCTCCTCCTTCCACCTCAACCAGGAGGTGGTTCTTCCCACGTTCTTCCCTAGGCCACATGCAAGCAGGGCTGAAGAAGTCCTCCACACCCTGGACTGTAGAAGGTGTGAGTCTTCTACAGTCTTTCTACCTGGAGCGTACTAAGGGTCATAGAAGGGCTACTCAGCTCTTGTCTCCTTTGACCCGAACAACTTGGGGGTTCCTGTCTCCAAGCGTACCTTGTCCATATGGGTGGCAGACTGTATCACCTGGACTTACAGGGCAACATACCTTCCCTTGCGGGGTCGAGTTACAGCCCACCGTGTCTGGGCCATGGCTGCATCAGTAGCTCATCTCCGCTCTGTACCGTTGGCAGACATCTGTAGGGCTGCAACTGGTCCTCAAGCCAGACTTTTGCAGCCCATTACTGCCTGGAGAGGGAGTCCCGTAGGGAGAGTGCTTTTGGTCAGGCAGTACTCCGGAATCTCTTTGAGGTTTAGGCAACTCCTACCCTCCTGCCCTCTTGTTGGGCTACCGAGGGGTTCTGGTCTCTGTGAAATTCTTTCCTTCATGCTACGGCTCCACAGAGGGAGTTTCTTTTTAAGCCTGGGTTCCTGGTAGCCAAGAGCTAGGGAGTCACCCATATGTGAGGACTGACTTCCTGCTTGGTCCTGGAGAAAGAGTAGTTACTCACCTGTAACAGGTGTTCTCCAGGAGCAGCAGTAATCAGTCCTCACAACCCTCCCTCCTCCCCTGGGAGTTGCAGTTGTACATAGTTCATTATTGTTTTTTGTGCTGTCTTTTAGCTATGTCATCTGACTGAGCAAGATGGCACCTTTGGGCGGGAAGGGGACTGCGCATGTGTGGGTGTATTCCCAAAGGCTTTCTTAGAAAGCTGGGGAAATGCTCCGCATGGGGGCTCCATCGATGTTGATATCACCCATATATGAGGACTGATTCCTGCTGCTCCTGGAGAACACCTGTTACAGGTGAGTAACTACTCTTTCTGCCTGTGCTGTAGTTAATTGTTAGTCCTCAATGGTTGGAACAGCAGTGGTTGGGACAGCAGTGGTTCATGGCCTACTCACTGGGGTCCTGGCAGGACAGTAGCCATAGCCCCACCCCAGCCTATCCACCCCCACTGCAGTGGCTATCCATAGCAGCAGTATATTAACACTATCCACTAGCCTACATTGTTAACAGAGGGTAATGTCCAACATGGGCAGAATATAGGGCCAAGCTGCTGCTGTCACCATCGCCTTCAGCATGCAGGACACCAAGGAGAAAAAGCATAACACACTGCAAACACTATCTGCCACACACTAGCAGTGATGTGGACTGGCAACAGAGACTGTCTTTAACAGTGCAGGTTCAGTGGACCAGGTGATGGGCACCCCTCCTCACCTTCAGGGTGACAGCTGAAACCACTCTGCAGCATGGCTTGCTGTTATGTGCGTGTAGCACACACAGCCAGTGCATCTTAGTGAGCTGATATGCTGGATCAGTGCCTTCTCCGTTAATTTTTCAGCAGCAGACCGCTGTTTTCCATGTGCAGTGCCTCATGCATAGTAAAGGGCCTAACCTATACCTGCATAGACAGCAAACAGTTTGATCAGAGATCTGCAGGCTGTGTAGAGCTGTGTGGAGGTGAAGCCTACTGGTTGATGCAATGTCTCCATGGTCAAAGGTCCAGGGTTTGATTCCCACTCGTTCATTTTGTGCCTGGGTGCGCTTGCCCACCTAGCAATAGTCTTGGCTCTGCTGTGACCTGCAGACATTCATCATCTACATTTCTATGCATTATGGCGACATATTGGGTGGCCCAACATAGCATTCTCTGTCATGGACATCTGTGAACATGGCTTTAGTGGCTCTGCCATGGCGCATTGCAGTGGGTCAGTGATGTATACGCAGCAGATGTCTGGGTCAACTGGTATAGATGTGTTTGTTTTGCCATCATTGTGACCTCCCAGCTTTACGTAAAGAGGATATATCTTGTACATTCAGGCACCTAACACTCATTGCATAGCCATCCCCTGCACTGTTCTGCCATCATTACTTGCCCCACATGGGGAAAATGGGTTCAACTTGTCTCTTTCCATCATACCACTCTGTTGGGTGTATTGTCTTGCAGCTGCACAGGCTGAGGCACCAGTCCCACCCACACAAATGGTGTTTCATGTACCCCATGGCACTGCTACATTTGGTTCTCACACCAAATGCTTTTGGCCTGTATGATCTCATACATCCACTCACCACACTAATTGCAAACTCTCTGCTTGGAATATCCATGGCACAGCCCTGCACCTACCATCTGACCATCAGGGAGATTCATGGTAGGGCAGCTTACTGGCAGTAAGCTGCCCCACCATGGCCATCAGTGGTCATTTGCAGTAGTTAGGCATATCATGCACACCTCTCCTGTGACTGCTCCACATGCTGCCCACATCAGGAACATGCTGCCTTCACTCAGACACTGTTCTGGCCTATGACATGCCACTCACTGACAGTACATCTGGATACATGTCCGCACTTCACAGACGCTATAATATAACTTACGGCATGGTGTATGCTTTCAGGAGCATCTAGGATTGCATACCTGTCACAGTGCCCCTCGCTGCTGCATCTCCTCTGCTGACTCTGCTGCCACAACCACCCACCCATGACACTGCCAACACCCACACTGACCAGCATCACTAGGCAGCCACCTATCACGCCTAGTCAACAGCACAGGCCTGCTGTATGGTCAAACACTTTATCACGCATACTTCCACATAGCCAGGCATCTGGTGAATCAACTCCATCAGCCACCAATTGTGCTTGCATCCATACCTTCTCCAGTGGCTTCCCTGCCCCCTTGCAACATTTTATAGGCTTTCCTGCATTAGGGTGCATGCAAGACACCTTAACACAGCATGTCCTGTTACCGCCCGCTAAGTGTCCCCTACCACCCCTTAATGTCCTGTTACCGCCCGCTAAGTGTCCCCTACCACCCCTTAATGTCCTGTTACCACCCACTAAGTGTCAACTAGCACCCTTTAACGCCAAAACGCTTCTGACACGCTGAGCACGCTTAGCACACGGTAACCCTTTATCACTGCTGTTACCGCATGGAAAAGACTGCTCCTTTACCGCCATTTAGTAAACATACCCCTAAGTCTCTTATTGAAGTTAATAGTGTCCTCTAATTCTTGCTTCAGTTTCTTAATAGAGCTAGCATTTACAGCTATTTTGATAGACTCTCCCTGAACCCGATCTTCCAGGTCATTAAGGCGTATCTGTGAGGCTTTCATTTGCTCTTTAAGTTTCTCCATATTCCTCCTGATGCTGGCAGAGACCTCCATATGTTGTTCAACCATAACTTTGAGAGCATGAACCTCCAGTAAAACCAAATCTTCAGAGGCTTCATTTTTATATGGTTTTGTTGATCCTTTTTTCAGCTGCTTTGATCCAACTGGAGGAACAGGAATATCTAATAACTTATCAGCCATGAATTTGAAGCAAGTAGAGAAATCAACAGTCATGAAAAGCTATAGGGTATTTTGCTGTATAGCCCACCGAGCAGCCATCTTGCACAGTTCCGGAACCAGAACTTGACAGTTATTATTTTATTACAAACTAATTCTAGATTTGCACAAAAGAATTCTGATCACTCTCTCAGCAAAGAACTTTTAGTTTAAATTTTAGAACTCAGCAGAGAGCGTCTGCTTTAAGTTTAAAACTCCATGAGGGTCTAGCATTAGCAGAGAGCTTTAATTTAAATCAAACCAGAGTATAGCTTAGCATAAAAGGAAAAATAGGGCAAGTATTCTTTGAGCAGAAAGGAATACATTTTTTTAGAGACCTTTGCAAAGAGGCCTTCTAGATAAGGAGCAAGAGACCTGTGGAATTGTTTTAAATAGGTGTTAAAGCCAAGTGACAGATCAAAGGGGCAATTTGAAAGGTTCTCTTGTAGCAGCAGAGCGCAGACAAACCAATGATACCAGGAGTCTGTTCAGAAGGTCCAAATCATTTATTTGTGCACAAGTCTCAAGCAAAGTCAATTTCAAAATGGCTGAGTAATGTTCTCTGGCAATACCACAACTTTTATAGACTTTTGCTCCATTCTAGGTATAGAAAAACATTTCATTGGTCCCGGTAACCTCCCGTACCTCCCGTACCCCTTCTATTGGTCCCGGTATTGATATGATTATCCAATTATGTTCTTTGAGTGGGCTCAGCACCTGCTTACCCCCCCTCTAGTCCCAATTACAATGGCCAGTTCACCAACTTGTTACTTTCCTTCTTTCAAGGCCATTGAGCCAGTTTGTACGTGTAGGGAAGCAGGGCTCTGTAATTTCTCTGTCAGCAGTTTTAAACATATTTCTCTGTATTTTTCCATCTATTCTGCTTGTCTAAGCTAAATCAATGCTTTTACTGAGTTCTAATTCTACAGCAGCATATTGGGGGATGTGCAATTCCTATGGGCCTCTCTACAGACTTCATTTACAGGTCAAGCTAGTTAGGCTTGCTTGCTTATGTCAGACACTGTGGATCACAGGCCTTCACCTGCCACATTCCCCCCTTTGATTAATCTCACCCTATTACTTAATAAGGTGTGAGAATTAAATCACTTCAAAATAGTTATACTATGGTCAGAGGATTCTGACTATATGCAGGAGGTTTAGGTTGATATAAGGCCATAATCTTAGTTGCGGTCTTCCGCTCTACTGTACTTTCAATAGCACTATGAATAGAGCGCATACAACATGGGATTATACATGGTAACAGTAAAATAACAGCAATAATTATTAGTACTAATATAAGGAAAGTTTTAAGTCCTCCCAACCATGACAAAAGGTTAGCAAACCAGTTAGGAAACTTTAGTGAGTGCCAAGTCTGTACTGGCACATAAGCATGTTTTCGCATATCTTCAGCAAGTTCTTCAACTACTTGACCCTTATCATCTATTTTTAAACAACAATTGGTTAAATTCAGCTTACCACATACTCCTCCTTCAGCTGCTAACAAATAATCAAGTGCTAAGCGATTCTGATATATAGCAGTGCGCATTTGAGTACTTTGTCTAGCTAAAAGCGTAAGAGCTTGGCTAGTTTCATTGGTTATTATTATTTCAACTACTGCTTGTAAGCGAATAATACGATTAATCATATAGACTGGGGTTCGATAGCCCCACATACCATCATCATTCCAGGTGGCAGGCCCATAATATTCAATGATTCTTTCTGGCGGCCAATCATCACCCTTCCACTTCTCCCACTTGCCTACTTGGAGGGGTGCTCTCTTCTGTCTCAGTGCTCTTTTGTGTCTGTGAGTAGAGTATACTGGGTATCCTAATTGTTCTCCATGTTCTGTGGGTAGGAGAAAGAAAGAAGGTCTGATAGTCCCTAAGACACATGCTCCTCCCCAATGTGGTGGGAGTTGGGCATACGCTCGGTTTCCACAGATCCAATACAGGCCAGGTGGGGCTTGCCAAGCATGGGATTTGGCGAGATTTGTCCATAAATGAGAAAGCTCAGGAAATCTAGCTAATGGGTTAGGTGGTTCAGGTTCTTTAATTCCTGACCACCAAGACGTCTTTTTGGTAGTGTCATTATAGAACTTCTGGCTAAGACAGACCAGCTGTCCTACCTGTTGGGTAAACTGAGGTCCAGTTCTGGCATAGCAAAGACGTCCAACAATTGAGTGCGCTAACACCCATTCGCTAGTAGTCTTGTGTAATTCAGTCTGATTGTAAGTCAGAGAATAATTTAATTCTCCAGGACCAAGCAGAAAGTCAGTCCTCACATATGGGTGACGTCGGCGCCGACGGAGCCCTCGCGGAGCAATTTTCCCCAGCTTTCAGAGAAAGCCTTTGGGAATTGCAGCGCGCATGCGCGGTCCTCTTCCCGCCCAAGGGTGCCATCTTGCTCAGTCTTCTTTTTTCCGCGGAGCCCTACAGACGTTGCCTGTGATTCCCCGCAGAAAAGTTGATTTTCTTCTATTTTTATCTATTTTTTCTCGGTTCGACGCCGGTTCTGTTCCCGCCCGGACTTGCGATGCCGGTTACGAGTCCGTCCTTTATTTTTCGGTTTTTTGTCCTTCGTGACAGTTTTCGCGCTTTTTTCCTTTTTTCCCTGGCTGCCCGGTCATTCGACCTCGCAGGGGCCCTTTTTACCCCGATGGCGGCCAGTGGTTTCAAAAAGTGTGACCTCTGTAAGAAACGTATGTCTCTTACAGACACTCACGACTTCTGCCTCCGCTGCCTCGGCCCAGATCATGACCCCATGATCTGCACGCCATGCGGCAAAATGTCCTCAAAAGCATTGAGGAGTCGGCAGCACCAGCGGGAGCGTATCTTCTCTGACTCCGGCCGGGCTCGGACCTCGTCAGAGGCTTCGACGTCTCGGGACTCTGGTCCTGAGCATCGTCGGAGTTCCTCTGAGAGGGGGTCTCCTACCCGGGAACATCATCGGAAGAAGAAACCCGCGAGGGCGGGATCGGTGGACGCTCCTGGTTCCTCGAGGGCCAGGTCGCATAGCCCCGATTCCCGTCCCGGGTCCTTGGAGTCGGAAAGGCCATCAAAACATCCTCGACTCGAGGTGGACTTGCCAGCTCACATAAGTACGGTTGTCCTCGTGGACTCGCCTCCGAAGGACCTGACGTCGGGCCCAACGCCGTCGGGGCCCGAGTCGGGGGCTGCTGGGTCTCCTGAGCTCGGACTCAGGTTGACGGCCTTGGAGTGCAGTTTGTCTGCCTTCTTGGACCAGCAGCGGGCATTGATCGCTGGCCTCGCTGGCGCTTCTGCCCTGACCGCCGGGACGTCGACCCCGGAGACCGAGCCGATCCTCGAGTCCATGAGGGCTCGAGTCGATCCTCGGTCGAGGTCTCCTTCGGCCTCCCGTTCGGGACCGAGGTCGTCGGGGCGGATGGCATCAGTGCCCGCCCGACCGGAGCCGGTCGACTCCTCCTCCGAGGAGTCGGCCTGGGAATCTGAGGACGAAGAGTCACCTGGTTCCTTTCGGACTTGGTGTGTCCCTTCGGACTCCCCCGAGTCCGAACCTCGGAGACGGTCCCCCCCGGAGGATACCCGGTTCTCGGACTTCGTGAGGGATATGGCCAAAGCCTTGGCCTTCCCTGCGGACCCCGAGGAGGAGCCTCGAGTCGAGGAACTCGATGCCCTCCAATATGACTCTCCCCCGAAGGAGGCCTTTATTGTACCGGTTCCTCCGATGCTGGAACGGCTTCTCTTCTGCATGTGGGAGAGCCCGTCGTCGTCGCCGGTGTTAAGCAAGCGGGTCGATTCCATTTATCGAGTCCGCAAGAGCCCCGGGTTCCAAAAGGCACAACTACCACACCATTCCATGGTGGTGGAATCGGCCATGCATAGACTGAAGAGTCAAAAAATGCACTCCTCGGTGCCCCCCGGTAGGGAGGCCCGAAGCCTGGATGCCCTCGGTAGGAAATGCTTCCAGGGCTCTATGCTTGCTTGTCGAGTCCAGACATACCAGCTCTACATGGGCATGTATCTCCGAGACCTGGCTAAAGAAATAGCTGGGTTCTCTGCTGGTCTCTCCGATGAACCTTTGCAGAGGTTCCAATCCTTGTCTACTGGCATTCAGGAGTGCTCCAAGTTTATCTCTCGGGCAGCCTATGATGGTTTTGAGGCTTCGGCTCGAGTAGCTGCGGCCAGCATCGGTGGACGCCACCAGGCTTGGCTTCAGACGTCCGACCTCGAGCCCTGGGTACAGGACAAGTTGGTCGATGTCCCTTGCCGAGGTGATAACCTCTTTGGCAAGCCCATGGATGAGAAGGCTGCACAAATCGAGACGGAGACTCTCACCAGGACTCGTCTCTCGAGGAAGACCTCTGCCCCTTCTCAAAAGAAGAAGGCCTCGGGGGAAAAGCCCTTTTACCTGAGGAAAGGTGCTGCCTATAAATACTACCCTCAGTATCAGGCCTCAGCAGCTCCCCCACACTGAAAGCAGGCCAAGGGACGGGGTAATGGGTCCCGTAGGCAGCAAGCCCCCAAGCCTGCACCACCGGCCCCTGCTCAGCAGGGTGGGGGTTTTTGACTTTCTCAGCATAGCCTCTCCCCCTCAGCTGGTTTCTCTCAGCACAGGAGGCCGGCTGGTCCACTTTGCCCACAGGTGGTCCAACATCACCACAGATACCTGGGTGCTTCAGATAGTTCAAAAGGGCTATCTTCTTCATTTTCACCAGGTACCTCCCTCCTACTTTCCAGGGGAGCCTTCCAGACTCCCTCTGCACAGGGACTTACTCCTTCAGGAGTTAGCAAGTCTTGTTCAGGAACAAGCCGTGGAACCGGTGCCCCACCACCTGAGGGGTCAAGGGTTTTACTCCAGGTACTTCCTGGTTCCAAAAAGAACAGGAGGCCTCAGACCCATCCTGGACTTGCGAAACCTCAACAAGTTCCTTGCAAAGGAAAAGTTCAAAATGCTTACCCTTGGAATCCTGCTGCCCTACCTCCAGCAGGGAGACTGGCTATGCTCCTTAGATCTAAAGGATGCGTATACTCATATCCTTATTCATCCAGACCACAGACAATACCTAAGGTTTGTGGTGGACGGACGCCATTACCAGTACAGAGTACTGCCTTTCGGCCTATCCTCCGCCCCCAGAGTGTTCACCAAATGCCTAGCAGTGGTGGCGGCCTATCTGAGGCTTCAGGGTCTCTTTGTGTTCCCATACCTGGACGACTGGCTCATCAGGGCCCAGTCTGCCCAAGAAGCCACTCAGGCTACTCATCGCACGGTAGCTCTGCTCCAGCACTTGGGATTTGTCATAAACTTCGCAAAGTCCACTTTGCTCCCCTCTCAAGATCTAGCATTCATCGGCGCCAGGTTGGACACCCTTCAAGCGCGGGCCTTCCTGCCCCTGGACAGGGCCCAAAGGCTCATGGATCTCGCCAGCCGCTTTCACAGCAATTCCCTGGTCTCGGCCAGGCAATTTCTGAGACTGCTCGGCCATATGGCTTCCACGGTCCATGTAACCCCCTATGCCCGCCTGAACATGCGTCCTGCTCAATGGTGCCTTCGCAAACAATGGCATCAGGCCACTGGGAGCCTAACGAACTCCGTACAGATCTCCGACCAGCTGGTCTCCTCTCTCCGATGGTGGCTTCACCTGCCAAACCTAGTGCTCGGGGTGACTTTTCAGCCCCCTACACATTCTCAGGTCCTGACGACCGATGCTTCTCTCCAGGGTTGGGGAGCACATTGCCAAGGGACTTGTACTCAGGGTCTCTGGACTCCTTGGGAGTCCGCTCAGCAGATCAACTTCCTGGAGCTCAGAGCCATCCGCCTAGCGCTCAAAGCCTTCTCTCACCTGATTTCTCACCAGTCAGTACTCGTCCAGACAGACAATCAGGTTGCCATGTTCTACGTGAACAAGCAAGGCGGATCCGGCTCCTTCCTTCTCTGTCAGGAAGCACAGAAGCTCTGCTCTTGGGCCGTCCATCGCAACATCGTCCTCAAAGCTGTCTATCTCCCAGGTCAAGAAAACTACCTGGCAGACAAACTGAGCAGGGTCCTCCAACCGCACGAGTGGAGGTTGGATCCGCTTGTGGTTCAGCGGATCTTTCTCCGGTGGGGCCTCCCCACCATGGATCTGTTCGCCAGTCCTCTGAACCGACAGCTTCCCAGATTCTGCTCTCGACAGCCGCATCCCCTCCGGGTGGCGGCGGATGCTTTTCTGATTCCATGGTCCACAGGCCTCTTGTATGCCTTTCCACCCGTGCCCCTGGTGTCTCGGACGCTCTTCAAGGTTCTCAGAGACAAGGCGTCGGTGATCCTAGTGGCTTCCCGGTTGCCGAGACAACCTTGGTTCCCGCTTCTGCTGCAGCTGGCGGTGGACACACCTCTTCCTCTGGGGTTTCAGCCCGACCTCCTCTCGCAGGATCAGGGGACGCTCCTGCACCCCAACCTTCGGTCCCTTCATCTGATGGCCTGGCTGCTGAAAGGGTAGTCCTTGCTCCTCTCCAGCTACCTCCAGATGTGGAAGAGGTCGTCTTGGCCTCCAGGAGGCCTTCCACCCGGAAGTCCTACGCTCTTAAGTGGCGTCGGTTCTCCGTCTGGTGTACTCAGCAGTCTCAAGACCCCTTCTCCTGTTCAGCATCAGTGGTATTGCAGTACTTGCTTTCCCTTTCCAATCTTGGACTTAAGTCCAACTCGGTCAAGGTCCACCTCAGTGCTATTTCTGCGCACCACCTACCGGTGGAGGGTAGGCCTCTTTCCAGCCACCCTCTGGTGGCTCGTTTTCTCCGGGGCCTCCTCCTCCTTAAACCACCTTTGCGCCCACCAGCTCCGAACTGGGATCTCAATGTGGTTTTACAGCGGCTTACCTGTCCGCCTTTTGAGCCTATGGCTACCTGTCCTCTTCGTTTTCTTTCCTGGAAAACCTTGTTCTTGGTGGCCCTCACTTCTGCTAGACGCGTTAGTGAGCTGCAAGCCCTGGTTTCTGATCCTCCTTACACTAGGTTCTACAAGAACCGGGTAGTCCTACGGACTCACCCTAAGTTTCTTCCTAAAGTGGTTTCCCCTTTTCACATCAACCAGGAGGTGGTACTTCCGACCTACTTTCCCAGGCCACACTCCAGCCGAGCTGAGATGGTCCTGCATACCCTGGACTGTAGAAGAGCGCTAAACTTCTACCTTGACCGTACGCGGGAGCACCGGAGGGCGGTTCAGCTCTTCGTGTCTTATGACCCCAACAAGTTGGGGCTCCCTGTCTCCAAGCGTACTCTGTCCATCTGGATTGCGGACTGCATCGCTTGGGCTTACGAGGCTGCGGGCCTCGTGCTGGAAGGTAGAGTCACCGCTCATCGTGTTCGGGCGAAGGCTACGTCAGTGGCTTACCTTCGCTCTGTTCCGTTGGCAGACATCTGCCGGGCCGCTACTTGGTCTTCAAGCCAGACTTTTGCAGTCCATTACTGCCTGGAGAGGGAGTCCCGCAGGGACAGTGCTTTTGGGCAGGCAGTTCTCCGTAACCTCTTCGAGATTTAGGCAACTCCTACCCTCCATCCCGGATGTTGGGCTACCAGTTGGAGACGTATTCAGAGAAGATTCCTTCCTTCTGTGCTGCTGAGCTAGAGGGAGCTCATTTTTGTGCTTAGGGTCTCCGGTAGCCTTAAGCTTGGGAGTCCCATATGTGAGGACTGACTTCCTGCTTGGTCCTGGAGAAAGCGTAGTTACTCACCTGTAACAGGTGTTCTCCAGGAGCAGCAGGAATCAGTCCTCACAACCCTCCCTCCTCCCCTTGGAGTTGCAGTTCTATGATTTCGTTTTTGCTAATTTTTGCTGTCTTTTTGCTATGTCATCTGACTGAGCAAGATGGCACCCTTGGGCGGGAAGAGGACCGCGCATGCGCGCTGCAATTCCCAAAGGCTTTCTCTGAAAGCTGGGGAAAATTGCTCCGCGAAGGCTCCGTCGGCGCCGACGTCACCCATATGTGAGGACTGATTCCTGCTGCTCCTGGAGAACACCTGTTACAGGTGAGTAACTACGCTTTTTTGGGCCTCCCATGGCCACTGGTCACCCATCTGGGTTCCGCCACAGAAATAACAATCTGAGATTTTAAGACTAGATACTACCGCTCCAGCTAATTCTAAGAATAAATTCTGAGAAGGATGAGGGATCTCAAACTTATTTACATGCATGGCCTCATAGAAAGTGTTATGAATGTGATATTTAGATGACCTGTGGGCTTGGGTATTCAATCTTATATACACAATGGTTCCTGGATCTGATCCGGAACCTGCGATACGTAAACCAAACTTGTATCCTTGTTTCCATACATTAGGATTACGTATCCATAATTGTAAAGGGTTACAGGCACTTTTCTTACATTTGTCATCTGATTTAGACTTAGTTAAAGTGGCCACTCGATTATCTATAGCTTCTTCTACTATACCAGCATTCCATGTAGCATAAAAGACGCATTCCCAATTTGGGCAATAGTAATCTGCTGCTGTTGCAGTACTATATGAACCCTTCTTACCTGTACACTTCCCCCATCCTGTGGCACCTTCTGGGCACATATACTTATGATCATTGCGGTATGCTTTTTCCCAGGTACCACATTTAGAGCGACTATCTCTGTTTATAACATCACATGCATCAAAATTCAAAACAACAGGTTTACTAGGATCTCTAAGTGGTTGTGTGGCATTGATTAAAGGTCTATCTGCATTATTCCATCGTATTTCCAACGTGTAATAGGATGGATTCTGATGCGGATTATAGCATACTCTAGATTTACCTTTAGTGCAAACATTTAGTTCAGTAGTGTTATAAATACACCGAGTCACTTTACCAGTGCAGGTATAATAAGAATGGTAAATCAAAGTCTGAGTTACTTTCAGTCCAGTTCGAGTAGAAGTAATGCAAGCAGTGCATGGAGGTAAGGCATGAGTCAGTTCAAAGCCTCCAAAACAGGCAACCAGGGCAAAGCAAAGGTAAAGATACATGTTGATTGGAGTTCTTCTGAATCCTCAGCTTGCAGATCTTGACCACGACGATCTTTTCTTCGTCCCGTTTGCTAATAAAGCAATTCAACGGGTGCTGAGTGTTGATTGAAGATCCTCAAGTTGTCCATCACACATTAACCAACTTAGCAATTTCAGTTGGCTTCTGAAGTATGGTCAATCAATGTAGCATCAAAGTAGTGTGTAAAATCACACACATGAGGTTCGTTGAAGCAAACTCTTGCTGTATGTAAAACAGCAATCCTCTTCGAAAGACTTGGCTACTGCAGGGCACTGTGACAAAGTGTCTAAGCTGCTGGTTGCCGTCTCAGAGTAACTCGCAAAGGTGCATCAGGATGCTGTTCTGCTGTCCACTGCTCAGGTTCGGGATCAGCTGCGGGCTTGACTCCGCTGTGGTGGATCCAGGAATCGATTTCTGCTACCTTTACTGCAGTTGGGGTAGACAGGATGACGGTGTATGGTCCCTTCCAATGGGGTTTCAACGGTGTCTTCTTCCAATCTTTGATCCACACCGAGGTACCAGGCTGGTAGGGATGCAAGGGTTCCGTCAAGTTGATAGGCAACTGGTCTTGGATCCACGCATGAAGGGTCTGCAGAACAAAACTAAGAGCTAGGAGTTCTTGCCTGGTTATTTCTGAACCAATTTGGGCTAGACTTCCTCTAATTCCCTGCACTATTGGTGGAGGTTTACCATACAGAACTTCAAAAGGGGAAAATCCTGTTGACTTCACAGGAGCTGAGCGTATTCTGAGTAAAGCTATTGGGAGCACTTGGGGCCACTTCAGGCGTGTCTCCTGACAAAGCTTAGACATTTGGGCTTTCAAAGTACGATTCATTCGCTCAACTTTCCCTGAACTCTGGGGTCTGTATGCAGTGTGAAGCTTCCATTGTATCTGCAAAGCTTTTGCTAACTGTTGAGTAATCTGAGAAACAAATGAGGGCCCATTGTCTGACCCTATTACTGCTGGAATTCCAAACCTAGGGACAATCTCTCTCAGTAAAACATTAGTGACTTCTCGAGCTTTTTCAGTTCTGGTTGGGAAGGCTTCTACCCACCCAGAGAATGTACAAACTAATACTAATAGGTAGTGATATCCATTGGCTTTTGGCATATCAGTAAAATCAATTTGCAGGTGGTGCATGGGGGTTACACCTCCTGACTGAACTCGGGGTGGTGGTGTGGGACCTTGCTTGGCATTATTTTTGGCACAAATTAAACACTGGCGTGCCACTGAAGCTGATAGGGCTGCTAACATGGTAATGCAGAAATGTGGTCTGAGTGCTCTTTCCATAGCACTTTTTCCATAGTGGGTGGCTTCGTGGAACGCTTTGACAAAGGCTGGACCTAATACTTAGGGAATTACTATTCGTCCTGGGGGTTGACTGCCCTCTGCTGGTGGCAGCTCAATCCACCCATCTTTCAGTACTCCATCTTCTTTGTTACAGTAGTAATCTAATTCTTTGGTGGTATATCGTGGTGTCCATAAGTTTAAGGGTACTGGAAACAATGCTGCCTGCATCGGCATAGCTTGTGGTGTAATTTGTCCTGTCATAGCTGCCTGTCGTGCTGAGGCGTCTGCAAACCTATTTCCTCGGGCAACTTCTCCTTTTCCTGCTTGATGTCCTCTGCAATGCATGACAGCTACACGAGTTGGGGCCCATACTGCATCAAGTAACATCAGTATCTCGGGGCCATACTTGACTGATTTTCCTCCGGACGTGATGAGTCCTCGTTCTTTATAGAGAGCTCCATGGGCATGTAGGGTAGTGAAGGCATATTTAGAGTCTGTATATACATTTAGCACCAGTTTGGCACCTAACAGTAGTGCTCGAGTAAGTGCTATCAATTCTGCTTTCTGGGCTGATGTACCTGAGGCTAGAGCTGATGACTCAACGACTTCATGTTGAGTGACTACTGCATATCCGGCGCAGCGTCGTCCATTGATGATGAGACTGCTTCCATCTACATAATAGACTTGGTCTGGATTGTCTATGGGCACATCTGTCAGGTCAGGTCGGCTGGAGAATACAGTGTCCATGACTTCTATACAATCATGTTCTGGGAGTTCTTCACTAACAGGTATCAATGTGGCTGGATTCAAGGCATGGCTCACTTCCAGTTGTATCTGTGGGTTTTCACATAACATGCTCTGATATTTCAACATTCGGGAATTGGTGAGCCAATGATTTGCTTTCTGTTCCATAAGGGCAAGGACTGCATGTGGCACAGTGACTCGTAGATTCTGTCCTAGTGTGAGCTTATCTGCTTCACTCACTAACAATGCTGTAGCTGCGACTGCTCTCAGGCAAGGTGGCCATCCTTTGGCCACAGTGTCCAATTGTTTCGATAGGTATGCTACAGGTCGCTCCCAATTTCCCAATTTCTGAGTCAACATGCCTAAGGCATTTCCTTGTGCTTCATGTACAAACAAGTGGAAAGGCTTGTGAACATCTGGTAGTCCAAGGGCTGGTGATGACATCAATTCTTCCTTTAACGTCTTGAAGGCTGTATCCTGCTCAGATCCCCACTCCAGTGGCGACTTTTCTTCTCCTTTTGTGGCTTCATACAGTGGCTTGGCAATTTGGGCAAAGTTGGGAATCCAGATTCTGCAATATCCTGCCGCTCCCAGAAAGACTCTGACTTGCTTTCTGTTAGTTGGGGTTGGAATTCTGCATACTGCTTCTTTTCTCTCTCTGCCTAATTTTCGGCTTCCTTGGGTTATACGAAAGCCCAAGTATTTCACTTCTTTTTGGCATAGTTGTGCTTTTGCTCTGGAAACTTTGTATCCAGCTTCATCTAGTAACTGTAAGAGGTCTTTGGTGGCTTGTATACATTCACTTTCTGATACAGCAGCTATCAGCAGATCGTCCACGTATTGGAGAAGCACTCTCTTCCCCGGGGCCACTGGATAGCTTGAAAGGTCTTGATTCAGTGCAGCACTAAAGATGATAGGCGAATTCTTGAATCCTTGGGGTAATCGTGTCCAAGTGAGTTGGCCCCCTCTTCCAGAGATAGGGTCCTGCCATTCAAATGCAAACAATATCTGACTTACGGGGGCTAATCTTATGCAAAAGAACGCATCTTTTAAATCTAGTACAGTAAAGTGAGTAGCTTCAGCAGGTATTAGTCCTAGAAGAGTGTAAGGATTGGGTACAATTGGATGTATGGTCTCAACTGCTTCATTCACTCTTCTTAGATCTTGCACTGGGCGGTAGTCATCTGTTCCAGGCTTTTTCACTGGCAGAAGTGGAGTGTTCCATGGGGATTGACATACTTTTAGTAGGCCATGTTCTAGTAGTCTTTGCAAGTGACGATGGATACCTTCAATTGCAGCTCTTGGGAGAGGGTACTGCTTGACATGTACTGGTGTAGCACTAGGCTTAAGGGTTACAATTACTGGAGCTATATGTTTGGCTAGGCCTGGAGGACTGCCTTCTCCCAATACTCCAGGTGGGGCATCAATACTTTTCAAAGTTTGTTCAAAATAGGTGTCTTGGACAGCATCATCACTGTAATATCTCCATTCTTCTTCTCGGGGAACTGTAAGCAGCATCATTCCTGCTGGTTTGGCTTGAGAATTTACTGTCATTTGCATTTCTCCTCTTTCAGTGAAGGATATTTGGGCTTGTAGTTTGGCTAACATATCTCGTCCCAGTAGTGGCACTGGACATTCAGGCATATAAAGGAATTGATGAGTTATTTGTTGTCCTCCTAGACTGCATATGCGATTCTGAAGAAAAGGTTTTGTAGCTTTGGCACCAGTTGCTCCTACAATGGTGACTGCTTTTGTAGAAAATGGGGCTATCTTCTTGTCTACTACTGAATGTTCTGCTCCAGTGTCAACCATAAAGTTCATAACTTGGTCTCCTATTTGTATTCCGACCATAGGCTCCTGGAGACCTAAAGCAAATTCGGAGCCCGGTCTGTCCTAATCCACGTCATCTTCATCATGGGCTGTCGTAGCCAATGCTTGTATGGCTTCTCCTCTTTCACGCTGGTATTGCTCTCGATTGGCTCCTCCGCGGTTCCGGGGACGGCCTCGTCTTTCTTCTCTCCATTGATGATTGGTTTTGTCATCTTGATGGGCGTCTTCGAGTTGTGGGCATGCATCTCTCCAATGTCCTTCCTCCCTACAGTAGGCGCATTGGTTTACGCCTAGCTGGGGCCGGCCTCCGCCTCGGCCCCGCCCCCTTCCTCTGCTCCGTCGACTAGGGATGCCTCCCCTTTTCTGTTCAACTATGGCCGCAGCCAAAAAATCAGCTTTCTTCTTCATCTTTCGATCACATTCTCTCTGCCTTTCATTATCACGATTCACATACACTTTATGAGCGACTTCCAATAACTGAGTTGCATTCATGCCCACAAACCCTTCTAATTTCTGTAATTTACGTCTAATGTCTGGTTGAGACTGATTTACAAAAGCAGAATTCACCATGCATAAACTTCCTGGTGCATCGGGATCATAGGGAGTATACATTCTATATGCTTCAGTTAATCTTTCATAAAACACTGCTGGACTCTCATCTATGCCTTGGGTAACTTCAGTGACTTTGGAAAGATTCATAGCTTTCTGGCCCCCCCTTTTCAGGCCTTGTATAAAGCCTTGTCGAAAACGGGCTAGGGCTCTGGATCCTCTTTCTGTATTTGGATCCCATCGGGGGTCTTCATTCGGGAATTCTCTTTGGGCCGCTTCCCGATTATCTATTCTTTCCTCCCCCCTTTCTCCTGGAGCTACCGGGTTATCTGCCAGCCAGTCTATAGCTGCTTTTCTAATTCGTGTCCGCTCCTCTGTAGTAAATAAGGTGGACAGGAGCTGGCGGCAATCTGCCCATGTTGGTTGGTGGGTTTCCATAATAATATTCACTAATTCTGTAAGCTCTTGGGGCTTATTGGTATAGGAGGCATAATGTGTCCTCCAGTTTAACAAATCAGTGGTAGAGAAGGGGACATACACATAATTTAGGGGTCCCGCCACCACCTCATTATCTTCATTTCTTATGGGTATTCCCGGGACTTGCCGTAAAGGCATCATCTTGGCAGTAGATGTCTTTTGGGATCTGAGAGATATTCTCGTAACTGTCCTGTCAGGGGTTATTTTCTTCTTTTCTACATGCTTTACTTTAGATTTACTTTTTACTGGCGAGTTAACACTGGCAGCCACTTTTACACTGTCAGTATCACTCGGGGAATTTTCAGCTTTTTCCTTCTCTGTTTCTGTATCTGATTCTCCTTTTTCTGTCTCGGTAGAATCATCTTCTTCAATTAAAGGGAGTTCATCTACCTGCTCTTTGGGTAATGACTCAGGGGTTGGGTCCCGTTCCTGCTGTCTCCGGGGCTCTGGGGCAGGACGTGGGGCTATTCTCATTGGGCGCTGAGTTTGGGGCTGTCGGGTAATCATTTCTGGGGAATCAGGATCTACCAGGATAGGTTTCTTCCTGGATTTCTCACCTTTCCCTTTCTTTCTAGGCTGTTCTATTTTCTGACTATAATCTGTCTTTGCTAACATTATTCTGCACTGTTCTTCGTAACAGCGCTTCGCCCAAGGGGGCGGATCTTCACAAATACTTAACCAGGAATCTATATAGGGATACTGATCGGGGTGCGCTATTCGCACTCTATGGTGCAGTAACTGAATAATTCCTACATTAAAGGTTCCCTCTCGGGGCCAGGTAGGGTCTAGATCGGGCCACTCCCTAGTACACAAAATCTGTAAACGGGCTGCAGTCATTTTAATACCATAATCTCCAGAATATCCTTCTTTAAAATGTGCGATCATACATTCTAATGGAGTGTTCCTAGTAGACCCCGCCCCTCCCATTTCGATGTGTGCGCGCAACAACAGACAAAAGGGAAAAGGAGGGCGGACCGTGGGTAAGGGGTCCTCACGGCCCTAGAAACATTTAAGGAGAACAAATAACAAAACAAGACGACAGTCGCTTCCCCCTTTTTGCGACCTGAACGCGGTCGCCCGGTCAGGAAATGCGCTACTCAGGGGTCCGCCTTCGCTTGGTCCGTGCTGCCAGACCTCTCATTCACACTTCATTCATACAATCATGCTAGCAACGTATCCCAGAATGCATTCATTTCTATCTATTCTGACTAGTCTTGTTTAATTTCCAAAATACAAGAAGATGGGGGTTTTGCCCTGCGAATACTCATGCGGGGTTACTCGGCCCGTCTTTGAGAGGTGATCAAGCTCTCTTACCAATTTCCAAGTTCCAAGTTCAAATGGCAGCACTGCTCTTTCTTATCTGTCTAGACATAACAAATCAAAACTTTACTCACCGGATCCGGTCCTCAAACTTCCCAAGCAGGCGCATGAGTTGGACCTCGGACTCCCCTCACTCGGGTTCGAGGTGTTGGCTCCAGCCGGGTCCGGCACCCGCCGAGGTCCGACCAGCTCCCTCCGATGCAAGGGACTGGTGGCGCCAGGGAGCAGCCCCCGTCGGAAGGGCGCGATCCCGGCAGGACCAAACCTGTAGAGGCGGAAAGTCGTGGTATATTGCCCTATATACACTCTGATTCCACAACTTCCCGGCCAACGCACCAAGAATATGTAGCAGCAGAGCGCAGACAAACCAATGATACCAGGAGTCTGTTCAGAAGGTCCAAATCATTTATTTGTGCACAAGTCTCAAGCAAAGTCAATTTCAAAATGGCTGAGCAATGTTCTCTGGCAATACAACAACTTTTATAGACTTTTGCTCCATTCTAGGTATAGAAAAACATTTCATTGGTCCCGGTAACCTCCCGTACCCCTTCTATTGGTCCCGGTATTGATATGATTATCCAATTATGTTCTTTGAGTGGGCTCAGCACCTGCTTACCCCCCTCTAGTCCCAATTACAATGGCCAGTTCACCAACTTGTTACTTTCCTTCTTTCAAGGCCATTGAGCTAGTTTGTACGTGTAGGGAAGCAGGGCTCTGTAATTTCTCTGTCAGCAGTTTTAAACATATTTCTCTGTATTTTTCCATCTATTCTGCTTGTCTAAGCTAAATCAATGCTTTTACTGAGTTCTAATTCTACAGCAGCATATTGGGGGATGTGCAATTCCTATGGGCCTCTCTACAGACTTCATTTACAGGTCAAGCTAGTTAGGCTTGCTTGCTTATGTCAGACACTGTGGATCACAGGCCTTCACCTGCCACACTCTATCAAAACACGGGCTGTGTGAATCACCCAGGAAATTGTTCTCCCAGGAATTGTTCACCTTAGAAGCACAAGTCTGGGACCTGTGTAGCAAGCCAGTCTTTACTAAGTTTTAATTCCCTCAAACCCGCCCTGATCCCACCCAACCTGAGAATATTCTTAGCTTTATAGGTTCTTAAACCTATTAAAGGGGGAAAGGTATTCAAATTCCCTTCAGGTTCAGCTGGTTATCCTCACCAAGAATAAATGAATTAAGGCCCTGAAGCTAATTAATATTGAGGTCAACAAAGTCCCTTAAACTTACTTGGTATAATTGTATTAGTACAAGTATACCTAGTAACTTCAAACAACTTAAATAGCTAAACAAAACTTTCAAACTAAGATGCAGACAGCAGTTCAGCAGTAAGAGGGGGGTTATCCAGTCTTTTGCATTGAGTGTCACACGTACGATTTTCTCACAGTTGGTGAGGGGTCTTACGTGTGCACTATGTGCAAGGAGCTCTTTGTCCTCGGGGTACGAGTGCAATCTCTGGAGGCTAGAGTAGCAGACTTGGAGGACGTAAGGAAATCAGAGAGGTACATAGACCTATAGGGATGTAGTATGCAAGCTCCACCTCCAGTCTGGCAGCCTCTCAGTTGCCACGGAGGAGAGAGGTCACATGAAAGGAGAACATTGCCTTGGTGAGGCAGGAAGTGATCCTGTAGCTACGACCTGTCTAAGAGTGGAGGAGTAGCCTAGTGGTTGGGGCAAGGTACTTCAGACCGGAAGGTCGGGGGTTCAAATCCCACTAGAGGACAGCAACCTTGGGCCGGAAGGACTGGGGTTTCTAGTCCCACAGGTGCTCCTTGTGGTCTTGGGCAAGCCACTTAACCCTTCATAGCCCATGTTCCCTGTAAAATAGTTATCTCCAAGTTATAATGCCCTGTTCAATGTAATTTCAGTTTGTTCAATGTAAACCGCACTGATGCAGAATAGCACGGTATATAAAAGAATGTAAATAAATAAATAAGGGAAGATGTAAAACTCTCTTGCACTGAGGAGGTTTCTCCAGGGCCATGTACCCACAAGGGAAGGGTTAGGACGGCTGTTATAGTGGGTGATTTGATTATTAGACATGTAGATAGCTGGGTGGCTGGTGTATGTGAGGGTCGGCTGATAACATGCCACCTAGACAAGGTTTTAGATAGTTCTGGGGACAAGTCTAATGTCTTGGTACATGTTGGTACCAATGACATAGGAAAATGTGGGAGGGATGTTCTGGAGGCAAAATTTAGGCTTTTAGGCAAGAAGTTGAAATTTAGAACTTCCAGGGTAGCATTCTCAGAAATGCGTCCCATTCCATGCGCAGGACCCAAAAGGCAGGCGAAGCTCCGGAGTCTCAATGCATTGATGAGACAATGGTGCAAAGAAGAGGGTTTGGGATTTGTTAGAAACTGGGCAACATTCTGGAGAAGGGAGAGGCTCTTCTGAAGGGATGGGCTCAATGTTAACCAGGATGGAGCCAGGCTGCTGGCATTAACATTTAAAAAGGAGAGAGTGCAGCTTTTAAACTAGATGATATGGAAAGTTAACAATGGCCTAAGAGTGCATCATTCGGAATGTATCCTTGAAGGATACTAGCAAAAGAGGGAAGTTGGTACATCCTAACAGAGGATCTAATAAAGATAAAAGTAACCCAGATGCTCTTCAGTACAGAGCTGAAAGATTCAAAATTACCTCCGTCGACTGATAACCAGATCAATATGAATGAAATACATCCTCTAAAATGCTTGTATACAAATGCTAGAAGTCTAAAAAATAAGATGGCAGAGTTAGAAAATATAGCTCTAAATGAGAGGTTAGATATGATGGTATCTCAGAAACCTGGTGGAAGGAGGACAACCGATGGGACACTATGATACCTGGGTACAAACTATATTGCAACCATAGAGTAGATCAAATTGGTGGATGGGTTGCACTCTGTGTTAGAGAGGGCATTGAGTCACACAGAGTTAAGGTTTTGCAGGAAACATAATATGCTATTTAATCTCTATGGATAGAAATTCCACGTAAAAAGAGGAAGCCCGTGGCAGTGTTGGTGTACTACTGACCACCTGGCCAAAATGAATAGATGGATGATGAAATGTGAAATCAGGGAAGCTATCAAAGGTTACAAGACAGTAATAATGGGTGTCTGGGTCAGTGTAATAGCAGGAGCAGCTGGTTCATGAACCAACAAGAGGGGAAGTGGTGGGGTAAAGTTTGGGTTCCTTGTCGTATAGGGGACTTCTGGTTTATTGAAGTTGATTCGGAGGTTCATTGTGCTTAGCCAGGCTTGTGCTTCTTTAATGCAGAAGGGGAGTGCATGTTGGATGGGTTTGTGGTGTCTATGGGGACGCAAAGCATGATGATATCGGCGTAAATGTGATATCCTAATTTGAATTTTCTGAATATGTTGCATACAGGTTGGAAGTACGAGACTGAGGACAGAGTGGATCCCTGGGGGATACCCTGCTCCTGTTTGAAGCTTGGTGAAGTTTCAGTGCTTATTTGTACTTGTTGAGTGTGGTTTTGTAGATATGACTTAAACCAGTGAAGTGGGGATCCTGCTTTGCTGATTTGTTCCAGTCTTTTGATTAGTATGTTATGACTGACACTATCAAACGTGGATGCAATGTCAAGGAATACTAGTATGAATACTTGTTTTGTGTTGTCCATTCCGTGTATGAGTTTGTCTATGAGGGTTAGTAGTAGCGTCTCCACTCCATGATGAGGGTGGAAACCATACTGATGTTCATCTAGGGGAGTGTTGAGGTCTGTGTGGTCCCCTAACTGTTTGTACAATCTTTTTGATTAGCTTGGAGACAAATGAAATACTCGCTATAGGCCTGTATGAACTGGGGTTCATCTTGTCTAGGGATTTGTTTTTTAGGAGGGCAGATCATGGACTGTTTAAGTTCGGGTGGCATGTATCCCTGTTCACGAGATTGGTTTATTATGGGTAGTAGATAGGGTGCTAATTCAGTTTTAGTTACATGCCCTCCTTGATCCACTCCAGTCTGTTTTTTGTATCTTTCATTCTACTGAAATGACTCTTGTCAAAGTCTCCAGTGACTTGTTCCTGGCTAAATCCAAAGGCCTTTACTCACATCTCATTCTTCTTGATCTTTCTTCTGCTTTTGATACTGTTGACCACTTCCTCCTCCTCCTCCTTGACACATTATCTTCTCTTGGTTTTAGGTGCTCTGTGCTATCGTGGTTCTCTTCTTATCTCTCCATTCGCTCTTTCAGTGTCTATTCTGGTTATTCCTCCTCTACTGCCATCCCTCTTTCAGTTGGTGTACCCCAAGTGTCTGTTCTAGACCCTCTCCTTTTCTCTCTCTACACCCAGTCCTTTGGTGTCCTCATCTCTTCCCATGGCTTTCAGTATCATTTTTATGCTGATGACTCTCAAATCTATCTATCTTCACCTGCCATTTCTCTTACACTCCAAGCTTGTATCTCTGCCTGCTTATCTGACATCACTGCCTGGATGTCACCGCCTTCTGAAATTGAGCATAGCTAAAACTGAACTTCTTATCTTTCCCCCCTAAGCCCTCCTCCCCCTTCCTCCTTTCTCTATCACTGTAGACAGTGCTCTTCTTCCTGTGTCCTCAACCCGCAACCTTGGGGTCATCTTTGACTCCTCCCTTTCCTTCTCCACACATATTCAACAGATTGCCAAAACCTGTTGTTTCTTTCTCTATAACATTAACAAAAATTGCCCCTTCCTCTCTGAACACACTACTAAAACTCTGTCCACTCTTTAGTTACCTCCCGTCTTGCAATGTTCTCTCTAATTTTCTGTGGGCTGTGTGCGCATCAAATATCAGCTGTGCAGCTTTTGAAGGAAGGTTAAATTTTTGTGCGCCACATAACGACACTCGGAGTTATATACTTCAAAAATTTGACTACACGTCAGAATACAGTATGTACACCACATTGATTTTAATCAAATTAAATGAAAATAGATGATTACTAAATGAAGAAGAAAATTTCTAGTAATTACAATCACAACTTTTAAATTTTAAGACGTCTGTGTTGTTTTCTATCAGAATCAGAACCGTAATTTTTGTGCGCTCTGTTGTAAAGTATGTGCGCTCACTCATCGAGGTGTGTGCACGCACACAGCTTAGAGGGAACAGTGCCATCTTGACTATTGCAACCTCCTCCTTGCTGGTCTCCCTCAAAGTCATCTTTCTCCTCTTCAGTCTATTCAGAACTCTGCTGCATGGCTAATCTTCTGCCAGCCCTGATACACTCATATAACCCCTCTTCTGAAATCACTTCACTGGCTCACCTTCCATTTCGGTATCTATTTCAAACTTCTCCTTCTAACTTATAAATGTATTCACTCTATTGCCCCTCATTACCTTTCCTCTCTCCTCTCTCCCTACATCACTTCCTTTGAACTCCTCTCCTCCTCTGTCTTTCTCCTCTCTATGTCCTTTTCTTCTACTGTCAACTCCAGGCTTCAATCTTTTCACCTTGCTGTTCAGTATGTCTGGAATAAACTTCATTTCTCCAGGACCAAGCAGGAAGTCAGTCCTCAAATATGGGTGTCATCGGCGCCGATGAAGCCCCAGCGGAGCATTTACCCAGCTTTCTATGAAAGCCTTTGGGAATGCAGGCATGCATGCACAGTTCCCTTCCCGCCTAAAGGTGCCATCTTACCTCAGTCTCTTTTTTTCCGTGAAGCCCGTCGGACGTATGTCCCGTTTTCCCGGTTAAAATCAGATTTTTAGCAATTTTTTGCTCCTTTTTCTACCGGTTCGACGCCGGTTCCTCTCCCGCCGGGTTCGGTACACCGGTATCGAGCCCGATTCTTCTTTTTCAGTTTTTGCCCTTCGTGGCTGGCGTTCGCGCCCTTTTTTCTCTTTTTCCCTGGAAGGCCGGTCCTTTGACCTCGCGGAGACTCTTTTTTTCCCCGATGGCTTCCAGTGGCTTTAAGAAGTGTGATCGGTGTAAGAAACTAATGTCTCTCACCAACACACACGACTGCTGCCTTCGGTGCCTCGGCCCCGACCACGATCCTAAGTTGTGCGGGGCCTGTGGAAAAATGTCTTCCAAGGCACTACGAAGTCGACAGCAGCAAAAGGAAAGGCTTTTCTCGGACAGCCTCCGGCTGGGCCAAGACCTCGTCTGAGGCCTCGACATCTCGGGATTCCGATCCCGAGCGCCGTCGAAGCTCCTCGGACAGGGGGTCCCCCGACTGGGAATGCAAGAGGAAGAAATGACTCGCGAGGGCGTCGTCGGAAGAGGTCCCTGGCTCCTCGAGGGCCAGGTCTACGACCCCCGACTGTCGCCCCGGGCCTGTGGAACCGGAGAAGCCTGCCAAAGTTCCTCGTGTGGAGCCGGAGTCTGCTGGACACGTAAGCCCCGTAGTCCTCGTGGACTCTCCTCCCAGGGAGCCGACGTCGGGCCCAGTGCCGCCGCCGGGGCCCGAGTCGGTAGCTGCTGTGTCTCCCGAGCTGAGTCTCAGGATGACAGCCTTCGAGAGCAGAATGTCTGCCTTCATGGAGCAGCAGCAGGCACTGATGGCCAGCCTGTCTGGCGCATCTGCCCCGACCACCGGGACATCGACGTCAAAGTCGACCCCGGAGGCTGAGCCGATACTCGAGTCCATCGTGGCTCGGAGTCGACCTCAGTCGCGGTCTCCCTCGACCTCCCGTTCAGGACCGAGGGCGTCGACGCCGGTGCTTCCAGCGTCGGGGCGGGTGCTCCAGGGCCCCGCGGGGTCGGACACTGACTCTTCCTCGGACGAGTCAGCTTGGGAGACGGAGGACGAAGAGTCTCCCGATACCTTTAAGACTCGGTGCGTCCCTTCGGACTCACCGCAATCTGAACCTCGGAGTAGGTCCCCTCCGGAGGACACCTGGTTCTCGGAGTTCATCCGGGATATGGCCACTGCCTTGGCTATTCCGGCGGATCCCGAGGAAGAGCCTCGAGCTGAAGAGCTCGAGGCCCTACAGTATGACTCTCCTCCGAAGGAGGCCTTTACTGTCCCGGTTCCTCCGATGCTGGAACGGCTCCTCTTCCGTATATGGGAGGCACCGGCCTCGGCGCCAGTTCTTAGCAAGCTGGTCGATTCCATCTATTGACTCCGGAAGAGCCCTGGGTTTCAAAAGGCACAGATACCACACCATTCCATGGTTGTGGAATCGGCCATGCATCGTCTGAAGAGTCAGAAGATGCACTCCGCGGTGCCTCCTGGCAGGGAGCCCCGAAACCTAGATGGCGTCGGTAGAAAGTGTTTTCAGGGCTCGATGCTTGCTTGCCGTGTCCAGTCTTACCAGCTGTACATGGGCATGTACTTGCGGGATCTGGCCAAGGAGTTAGTCGGATTCTCTGCTGGTCTCTCCGGGGAACCCTTGCAGAGATTTAAGTCCTTGTCCTCGGGAATTCGGGACTGCTCGAAGTTCATGTCCCGTGCCGCCTACGATGGCTTCGAGGCTTCGGCCCGAGTCGCGGCAGCCGGCATCGCGGCTCGACGCCAGGCATGGCTGCAGTCATCGGACCTCGAGCCATGGGTTCAGGACAAGTTGGTCGATGTCCCTTGCCGAGGTGAAAACCTTTTTGGCAAGCCCATGACCGAGAAGGCCGCTCAGCTCGAGACCGAGCACCTCACCCAGACAAGGCTGTCGAGGAAGACCTCTGCCCCGTCTCATAAAAAGAAGGGCTCGGGTAAAAAGCCCTTTTACCCGAGGAAGGGCACTGCCTACAAACACTACCCACACTATCAGGCTGCCCAAGCTGCCCCCCAAGGTCAGCAAGCCAAGGGCCAGGGTAATGGGCCCCGTAGGCAGAGGACTCCCAAGCCTCAGGCCCCTGCTACCACTCAGCAGGGTGGGGGTTTTTGACTCCTTGAGCATGGCTTCTCCTCCACTGCTCTCCCAACCCTGCACAGGAGGTCGTCTCGCCCTCTTTGCCCACCAGTGGCCCCTTATCACCGGGGACAGTTGGGTGCTGGAGGTCATCCACAACGGATATGCCCTCCATTTCCACCAACTGCCACCCCCATATTTTCCAGGGGAGCCTCCAAGGCCTCCTCTGCACACAGACTTTCTCCGTCAGGAGCTTCAGGGTCTGTTGGTGGACAGGGTGGTGGAGCCTGTGCCTCCCCACTTGCAAGGTCACGGATTCTACTCCAGGTATTTCCTAGTGCCCAAAAGGACCGGTGGCCTTCCTCCCATTCTGGACCTCAGGAACCTCAACAAGTTCCTAGTGAAAGAGAAGTTCAAGATGCTTACTCTTGGAACCCTTCTGCCCTACCTCCAGCAGGGAGATTGGCTATGCTCCTTAGATCTAAAGGATGCGTACACTCACATCCTCATTCATCCAGACCACAGAAAGTACCTAAGGTTCATCGTGGGAGGAAACCATTATTAGTACAGAGTGCTGCCTTTCGGCCTCACCTCCGCCCCCAGAGTCTTTACAAAGTGCTTAGCAGTGGTGGCGGCCTACCTGAGAAATCAGGGCATCTTTGTCTTCCCCTTTCTGGACAACTGCCTCATCAGGGGTCAAACAGGTCAGGAGGCCAATCAAGCCACTCTCAGGACCATTGCTCTTCTACAACGCCTGGGATTTGTCATAAACTTCGCAAAGTCCACTTTGCTCCCTTCTCAGAACTTGGAGTTCATAGGGGCAAGGTTGGACTCTCTCCTGGCAAAGGCATTCTTGCCAGAAAACAGAGCCCAAAGGTTAATGACCTTGGCAAGTCAGTTTCTCAGCAGGTCCCTGGTCTCCGCCAGACTCTGCCTGCGGCTTCTAGGCCACATAGCTTCGACAGTACATGTGACCCCCAATGCCAGGCTCCATATGAGGCCTGAACAATGGTGCCTTCGGTCTTAGTGGTCACAGGCCACAGGCAGCCTCAGAGACAGGATAAGGGTGTCCAGACAATTTCTGCTCTCCCTCAACTGGTGGCTGCACCCACCCAATCTGCTGAAAGGGGTGCCCTTTCAAATTCCAGATTACACAGTGATGCTAACAACAGATGCCTCCCTGCAAGGCTGGGGAGCACATTGTCTGGGCAAGTGCACCCAGGGCCTCTGGTCTCCCTGGGAAGCTGCACAGCAGATCAATCTCCTCAAACTCAGAGCTATTTGATTAGCACTCAAAGCTTTCAACAGTCTTTCCTGATTCAGACAGACAACCAAGTTGCCATGTTTTATGTGAACAAACAGGGCGGAACTGGGTCCAGGATCCTTTGTCGGGAAGCTCAGGACCTTTGTTCTTTTGCCCTCAAGCACAACATGCTCCTCAGGGCTGTGTACCTTCCAGGTCAGGACAACTACCTGGCAGACAGGTTAAGCAGGATACTGCAGCCCCACAAGTGGCAGCTGCATCCTTCAGTAGTTCAGAAGATCTTCCTGAGATGGGGTCTCCCTTTGATGGATCTCTTTGCCAGCCCCATCAACAAGCAACTGCCACAGTTCTGCTCCAGACAACCACATCCTCTGCGGACAGCAGCGGATGCTTTTCTGATATCTTGGTCTCAGGGCCTCCTCTATGCGTTTCCTCCCACACCCTTGGTGGCCCGAACCCTATTCAAGATTCTCCAGGACAAGGCCTCGGTCCTGCTGGTAGCTCCCAGGTCACCGAGACGGCCTTGGTTTCCTCTTCTGCTTCAACTGGCGGTGGATCTTCTACTGCCTCTGGGGTTGCAATCCGACCTTCTCACACAGGACCAGGGTTCCCTTCTGCACCCCAATCTCAAGTCTCTCAATTTGATGGCCTGGAGGCTGCAAGGATAGTTTTGGCTCCCTGGGGCCTACCTCAGGAAGTTGAAGAGGTTGTCCTAGCCTCCAGGAAACAATCCACTAGGAAAACCTATGCTCTCATGTGGAAAAGGTTTTCTGTGTGGTGTCACCTACGTACAGAGGATCCTTTCTCCTGTACTGTGCCAGTAGTTCTTCAGTACTTACTGCACTTATCCAATCAGGGACTTAAGTCCAATTCTGTTCGGGTCCACCTCTCAGCTCTAGCAGCTCACCACTCATTGGTAGAGGGGAAATCTCTATCTGGTCACCCCTTGGTGTCCCGCTTTCTCAGGGGCTTGCTTTTGCTCAAGCTTCCCATCCGTCGTCCTGCCCCTGAGTGGGAGCTGAATGTGGTCTTGCAGCAACTGACTCGCCCACCTTTTGAGCCCATGGCTATTTGTCCACTACGCTTCCTCTCCTGGAAGACACTCTTCCTGATAGCCCTTACCTCGGCTAGGCGTGTAAGTGAGCTTCAGGCCCTGGTCTGTGATAGGCCTTACACCAGGATTTATAGAAACAGGGTAGTCCTCAGGACTCATCCAAAGTTCCTCCCTAAGGTTGTCTCCTCTTTCCACCTCAACCAGGAGGTGGTTCTTCCAACATTCTTTCCTAGGCCTCATGCAAGCCAGGCTGAAGCTGTCCTGCATACCCTGGACTGTAGGAGGGCCTTATTCTTCTACCTTGACCGTACGCAGGGGCATAGAAGGGCTACTCAGCTCTTCGTCTCCTTTGACCCCAATAAGTTGGGGTTGCCTGTGTCCAAGCGTACCTTGTCCCTTTGGGTGGCTGACTGTATCACCTGGGCTTACAAGGCGGCTGACCTTCCTTTGTAGGGTAGGGTCATGGCCCATCATGTCAGGGCAATGGCTGCCTCAGTGGCTCATCTCCGCTTTGTGCCCTTGGTAGACATT
The DNA here is from genome assembly GCA_033557465.1 of Ichthyophis bannanicus. Taxonomy (NCBI): domain Eukaryota; kingdom Metazoa; phylum Chordata; class Amphibia; order Gymnophiona; family Ichthyophiidae; genus Ichthyophis; species Ichthyophis bannanicus. The sequence continues at coordinate 1,735,417,328 of CM066032.1, forward strand.
TGCAGGGCTGCAACTTGGTCTTCAAGCCAGACATTTGCAGCCCATTACTGCCTGGAGAGGGAGTCCCGTAGGGACAGTGCTTTTGGCCAGGCAGTACTCCGGAATCTCTTTGAGGTTTAGGCAACTCCTGCCCTCAGTTGGGCTACCGGTGGAGGTTGTGTCCTAGAAAAGCCTTTCTTTGCTGCTGAGACTAGAGGGAGTTCTCTTGTTCAGCCTGGGTTCTTCGGTAGCCCAGAGCTAGGGAGTCACCCATATGTGAGGACTGACTTCCTGCTTGGTCCTGGAGAAAACGTAGTTACTCACCTGTAACAGGTGTTCTCCAGGAGCAGCAGGAATCAGTCCTCACAACCCTCCCTCCTCCCCTTGGAGTTGCAGTTGTACATAGTTTATTTTTTCATTTTTGTGTGCTGTTCTTAGCTATGTCATTTGACTGAGGTAAGATAGCACCTTTAAGCGGGAAGGGAACCGCGCATGCGTGCCTGCATTCCCAAAGGCTTTCATAGAAAGCTGGAGAAATGCTCCGTTGGGGCTTCATAAGAACATAAGATATGCCATACTGGGTCAGACCAAGGTCCATCAAGCCCAGTATTCTGTTTCCAACAGTGGCCAATCTAGGTCATATGTATCTAGCAATCTCCAGGAACAAGCAGGAATGAGTCTTCACATATGGGCATCGTCGGCACCGACGGAGCCCGCGCGGGAACGCTCCCCAGCGTCCAGCAAGAAAGCCCCTGGGAGCATCCCACAGCGCCTGCGCGCTGCCTTCCCGCCCCTCCCAACCGCCTCTCTCCAGTTCTTCTTTTCCGCGGAGCCACTGGAGAGAGGCAGTTGGGCGGGGCGGGAAGGCAGCGCACAGGCGCTGTGGGATGCTCCCAGGGGCTTTCTTGCTGGATGCTGGGGAGCGTTCCTGCGCGGGCTCCGTCGGTTCCCTTCATCGGCGCCAATGACACCCATATGTGAGGACTGATTCCTGCTGCTCCTGGAGAACACCTGTTACAGGTGAGTAACTACTCTGTATCTCTTACGTCAAGTCTCATCTCTCTCCCTCTTCAAATCCATGCTAAAGGCTTTCCTCTTTGAGGCCATTTTTGGATCCTAATCTCTTGTTCCCCTTGTGTCTCCTCTCCCTATTGAACCCCTTATTTCTCTTGCATTGTGCTGTCTTAACTAGATTGTAAACTGTACGAGCAGGGATTGTCTTCTATATGTGTTTGTACAGCGCTACATACGACTTGTAGCACTATATAAATGATTAGTAGTAGTAGTAGTAAATAAAAAAGTCATAGGATAGGAGGCAGTACTATAGTGGATCAGGAACTGGTTAAAAGATAAAAAACAGAAAGTCAGGCTAAATGGCCAATTTTCACATAGAACTATGACAATAGATCAAGACCATATGGCCTATCCAGTTTACCCTTCCATATTAACCACTAAGTTTTGCAGTCCTTTTTCCTTTAGAGATCCTCTGTATTTCTCATGCTTTCTTGAATTTAGGTGCAGTTTTTGTCTCTACTACCTCCACTGTGAGACTATTCCACTCATCTACCACTCTTACCATAAAGAAAGATTTCTGCAAATTACTCCTTTCTCCTTTCACCTTCATCCTATGCCCCCTCGTTGCAGAGCTTTCTATCAGTTGAATGAGGCCCCCCTTCTGTGCATTTATGCCAAGGTGGTATTTACACATCTCTATCATATTTCTCCTCTGACATCTTTCATTCAAAATATACATATTTAGATCTTTAAGTCGTTCACCATATGCCTTATGACAAAGCCCACTGACCATTTGTGTAGCCACTCTCTGCTCTGACTCCATTCTGTTTATATCCTTTTGAAGATGTGGACTCCAGAATTGAACACAATATTCTAAATTAGGTCTCTCCAAAGACTTATGCAGAGGCTCTGTTACCACCTTCCTGCTAGCCATTCCTCTCCCTATGCACACAAGCATCCTTCTGGCTTTCTCCGTGAAAATTTTTACCTGTTTAGCCATCTTAAGATCTTCAGAAACAATCATGCCCAGGTCCGCTCTTCTTTCATGGATAGAAGTACTCCACCTCCTATACCAGGGGTCTCAAACACGCGGCCCGCGAGAGCATTTTGTGCGGCCCGCGACGCCATTGGTTTCACTTTTCACCTGATTGCCGGGGCGGCCACGTGGGGTTAAAAAATACTCTCTCAAGTCGTCTTCTCCCGAGTCACGAGCCTGCCCTCAACCAATGAGAGATAGGAAGGAGGGGGGGGGGGGCAGCCAGCCGAACGCCACGAGGCACCACGCGCCCTCGAGGATCCATTTTGTGCACAGCGCGGGCAGGTATGGAGGCAGCCCCCGGAATTCCCCGATGTTAGCCAGCCCTGCCTCCCTCAGTCCCTCTCCTCTTCGGCTTTCAGAGCCGCGAAGGGAGAGCTTCTCCCTCGCGACTCTGTTAAGCTCGCCGGGGCAGATGGGAAATTTCCCATAAGCTTCAGCGGGCTTAGCAGAGTCGCGAGGGAGGAACTCTCCCTTCGCGGTTCTAAGCCGAAGCAGAGAAGGACTGAGGGAGGGAAGCAAGCAGGGAGGGAGGGAGGGCTGGCTCTGCCGGGCAGGGGGGGGGGGTCCCGCGGGACATTTGATTTTGCCGTGACTGATGGGGGGGGGGGGTTAGGACTGGTAATGACACTGGGGGGGGTTAGGACTGGTAATGTGCTGTGGATTGATGGGGGGTGGGTTAGGACTGGTAATGCCACTGGGGGGGTTAGGACTGGTAATGTGCTGTGGGTTGATGGGGGGGGGTTAGGACTGGTAATGCCACTGGGGTGGGGTTTAGGACTGGTAATGTGCTGTGGGTTGATGGGGGGGTTAGGACTGGTAATGCCCCTGGGGGCGGTTAGGACTGGTAATGCCCCTGGGGGGGTTAGGACTGGTAATGTGCTGTGGGTTGATGGGGGGGGGGGTTAGGACTGGTAATGCCCCTGGAGGGGGTTAGGACTGGTAATGTGCTGTGGGTTGATGGGGGGGTTAGGACTGGTAATGCCACTGGGGGGGGGGGGTTAGGACTGGTAATGTGCTGTGGGTTGATGGGGGGGGGTTAGGACTGGTAATTTATTTATTTATTTATTTATTTATTTATATACCGCTCTTTCCCATGTTTCAAGTGCGGTTTACATGTAACAGTAGGTTAATTGGTATGAGATATACCAGGACATTTTACATAGAACAGATAATTATAAATTACAAGGAAAATTGTAACATTACAAGTATAACATATTAGAACATATATACATTGCTAGTTAAATTATTAATCATCATGTAAATGAGTGTGTAGTATGGTTAAATTAGTGTATTAGTGTCGTTTATTTTTGAAAATAGGGTATATAATATTAAAAATAAATGTTAGCCTGTATCCCTTTGAGAATTCTGTTTTGGGAGTGTATTATAGTGTAATGTAAATAAGTGAGTTTTTAATTTTTTTTTAAATTCTTTTATGTCAGACAGTAGGCGAATGTTGTCAGGTAAATTGTTCCAGAGTATTGGAGCAGAGTGTGAGAAAGCTCTCTTATTGGTTTGTCTTCTGGCCCTTGTAAAATCTTTTGGTATTGTTAAAGTATTTATGTTTCTGCACCTTTGAGATCGTTTATCAATGTCAATGTTAATCAGTGTATTTAGTGCAGATGGTGCAAGTTTATTTATAAGTTTAAATGTAGTGACAAGAATTTTATATTTGATTCGGGAGTAAATTGGTAGCCAATGAAGTTCAGCTAAAATTGGTGTAATATGTTCAAGTGGGCTTATATTCATAATCGTTCTAGCAGCTAAGTTCTGAGTTATTTGTATCTTTTTAATATTTTGTTTCGAAATACCATTAAGTATTGTATTTGCAAAATCGAAATGTGGGGTAATAATAGCATGAATTATGTTAATAAAATCTTGTAGAAGAATCAAAGGTCTTAGTTGTTTTAGTGTTTTGAGTTTGTAATGTATATTTTTAGTTAAATATCTTATATGTGAATCCATATTTAGATTATTGTCAAGTATCACACCTAAATATTTTACTTCTTTTTTTATATTAATTTCATGAGTATCTAGTGTAATCGTGTTTGGGGGTATATATGTTTGATTTTTAGTGATAAATAAAATATCTGTTTTAGTAAAGTTGATAAGTAGATTTTGTTCTTTGAGCCACTCAGTTAGTTCATTAAAACATTCTGTTATTTTTTGGAGAGGTGGGTGTGGGATTTCAAATGGGAGGTAGAACATTATATCATCGGCGTAAATATGATAAAAGACATTGTGGCGTTTAAAGATGTTACAAACTGGTTGTAAGTAAATGTTAAATAATAGTGCAGATAAAGCAGATCCCTGCGGAAGACCTTGAGTTTGTTTGAAGGTGTTAGATATTTGGGTGTGGATTCTTACATTTTGGGTTCTGTTTGATAGATAGGATTTGAACCAATTATAAACAGTAGATGTTATACCAATTTTTTGAAGTCTGTTTAACATTGTTAAGTGATCAACACTGTCAAAGGCAGCTGATATGTCAAGGAAAACAAGAATAAAGACTTGTTTAGTATTATCAATACCTCTTAATATTGTGTCATAAAGGATCGTTAGTAAGGTTTCTACTCCATGGAAGGGTCTAAAGCCATATTGATGTTCATCAAGAATGTTTAATGTGTCAATAAAATCTTGTAGTTGAATTTGTACAATTTTTTCAATAAGTTTAGCCATAAAAGGAATACTTGATATAGGTCTGTAAGATTTTGGGGATAGTTTATCTAATGTGTTATTTTTAAGTATAGGACGTATTTGAACATGTTTGAGGGATGGTGGTAAATAGCCTTTTTGCAAGGATAGATTCACTAAAGGTAGAATGAAAGAAGAGAGTATTGGGAAAGTCTTCTTTATCCAATCAACTGGGCATGGATCAAGGTATGAAGTTGTTGTATTAATGTTAGTTATTGTAGTTTTGAGAGTAGTTTTTGATATTAAGTTGAAGTTGGTCCAGTTATCAACTGTAGTTTGCTTTAATTGTGTTTTAATTTGTGGTTGAGTAATATTTGATGGTGTTATTTGTAGGTTTGTTTTGTTGCTATAGTATTGAGCTAATTCTTGTGGGGAGATATCTATTGATATTTCATCATTATTTAGAGTTTTGTTTGTTAATTTCTGTACTATACAGAATAGTTCTCTTGGTCGATTAGTGGCTCTTGATATTATATTAGAATAATAATTTTGCTTGGAGTTGTTTATTGTTTGTTTATAAATTTGTAGTGTTTTAGTGTAATTCTCATAATTTATTAATGATTTTGATTGTCTCCATTTCCTTTCCTCTTTTCTTAGTTGTCTTTTTAATGTTTTGATAGATGTATTAAACCATGGAGTATGTCTTTTTTCAATTTTATTGTTTATATTTTGGTTTGATTGATTTGGTTTATTTTCTGATGCTTTGGAGATTATATTGTTCCAGTTTTTGATAGATTCTTCGAGATTTGTGGGTGTTTGTGTAAGGTGTGGTATTATTTGATCTAAAAATTCCTCTTCATTGAATTTTCTGAATCTTTTAGTTTGAGGAGGTTGTGGTTTTTTAGTATGATTGTTGTATGTGAAGGTTATATTGAATTTTAAAAGATAGTGGTCAGACCAGGGGACTGGAATGTTTGAGAGGGATTCAGAGTTATATAGGTTGTATATAGAGTTTGGTAGGAAGACCATATCAAGTGTTTTTCCTTTATTGTGTGTTTGTTCAGTTATTATTTGGTGAAAATCCAAATTATTTATCATTTCTAAGAAGTGATTAGAATGATTATTGGGTGTTGATGGAAGGTTAAAGTCTCCCATAAGTATTACAGGATTTGTGTCTGTGGATGATGCTAGTAATTCAATTAAGTTGTAAATTTTATCTATGTAGTATTCTGGTGGTCGATATATTAGTGATATATTTATGTTTTTAATTTTTATGGTGAGTATGTCAACATTGTCTATATTATTAGATGATATTAATTTTGCATTGAGGTTTTTCTTTAATATTATAAGTACTCCTCCTCCTTTTTTTTTGTATTCTGTGAGTATGGAAGATCTCATATTCAGGTGTCTTTAGTTGGTTTAAGAATACTGAATCAGTATCTTTGAGCCAGGTCTCTGTTATACAAAGGATATCTGGTTTATCATCTTTGATAATGTCTATAAAAATTGGTAGTTTGTTTTTTTCATAGATCTTGCATTAATGAGTTGGCAGGTAAGATTTGTGTAGTTTTGTATATGAGGTGGGTGTGGTGTGTTGCATATTTTTGTTGTTGTTATATATAAGTCTAGATTGTCTGGATCTAAGGTTGGTTCCTATTTTGAATGGGTTTGTTAGATTATCAAGTTTTGATATGCTTTGTATTATGGGGATTGGTCTATTATTCTTATTATCTATGGATTTTATTAGATTTATCAGTGTCAGGATTGTGATACTAATAAGTATAGTTTTGATGGGAGAAAGGAATTGTTTATGCATTGTTTGTTTTGTATTTAGTTTTACTTTTTATGTTTTAATTAGTAGAGTTCCAATAAAACAGAATAGTGTTGTTAATTAATATTAAATGCCACTGGGGGGGGGTTAGGACTGGTAATGTGCTGTGGGCTGATGGGGGGGGTTAGGACTAGTAATGCCACTGGGGGGGGGTTAGGACTGGTAATGTGCTGTGGGCTGATGGGGGGGTTAGGACTAGTAATGGCACTGGGGGGGTTTAGGACTGGTAATGTGCTGTGGGCTGATGGGGGGGGGTTTAGGACTAGTAATGCCACTGGGGGGGGTTTAGGACTGGTAATGTGCTGTGGGCTGATGGGGGGGTTAGGACTAGTAATGCCACTGGGGGGGTTTAGGACTGGTAATGTGCTGTGGGCTGATTATGTTGACTTTTATTGAGGGGGGCTCAGGGATGCTTGATACTGCGGTGGCGGTGGCAGCAGCAGCAAGTTTGGATTTTTTAAAATGTACCTGGACTGATGGGGGGAAGGGGGGGTTAGGACTGGTAATGGGCTGGGGGGGTTGCTAGGACTGGAAATAGGCTGAGTGGAAGGGGGGCTTGAACTGCAAATGGCTGATGGGGAGGGGGGCTTGGAATGGAAATGGGCTGTGAGGGGAGGGAGCTAGCACTGGAAATGGGCTGAATGGGGGGGAGCTAGGGTTGGAAATGGGCTGATGCAGGGACTAGAAAGGAGCGGATGCTGGGTGGGGCTTGAACTAGAAGGGAGCTGATGTTGGGGGAGGATTAGAATGGGATGGAGCTGGGAAAGTGAAATGGAGAGGGAAAAAATATTTTGTGCGGGAGGGAAGACAAATGTACAATTGGCCAGGTTTTGGGAGAGTAAGTGGAGATTGAGGATGGAGGGGTAATATTTGAGTGGATAAAATAGGAATGAGGAAAGAGCAAAAGGAGAAAGATTAGTATGTTAAAGCAGATGTAGAGAGAGAATGAAAAAAAAAAACTAGAAGAGAGAAGAAAGGACATATGGACAGCAGACGATGGAGAGTTAGCAGAAGACACGAAGAAACCATAATAAAGTGGCTGGAACAATTGCAACTGAAAAAAAATGCACAAAAGGTAGGAAAATATCTCTTTATTTTGAATTTATTAACTGGAATATGTCAGCTCTGGGAAATGTGCATCATTAATGTCTGTGCTTTGTTTAGTACAAGAAATTAATTTATAGTTTTATTTCTACAGTGTTGTTGTACATTCCAAGTTTGGCTTTTGGGGTTCCCAATTTAATTATTGTCTTCCTGTTTCTAAATTGTGATTCCTTGTTTGGTGATGGTGTATGTTCTGCATGTGTAACTGAGCTGAGGTATTCTGTTTATGTAATTCCTATTTGACATTGCTACTTGTTCTCTTTTCCCAGTAGGTCATGTATTGTTGTTCTCTGAAATGTATTGATTTAATATTTGCAGTGTTGCCTTTTGATAGGTAGGGTCTGGTGCTTTGTGAGTCCTGGTAGTGCTGTTATGATACGGGGGGGTTTGCTATGGATTCTAAATGGGCAGTGTTTGTAGTAGTTCCTAATGTGCCTGGCGGTTGGCACTGGATTATAGTAATATAGAAATTGTTTAGTCTTTCTTTATCCATATACTCATTATGCAACATTATGCAAATATTTATGCAAATGAGTCCCTTATGCAAATGATGCCCCGTGTCTTATGCGGCCCCCGGGTTACTTTACAAGTCCTCATTTGGCCCTCAAAGCAATTTGAGTTTGAGACCCCTGTCCTATACTGTACTGCTGCCTTGGATTTTTGCAGCCCAAATGTATGGCCCTTCATTTTTTAGCATTAAATCTCAGCTGCCAGATTCTTGACCATTCTTCAAGCTTCTTTGAATCCCTCTTCATGTTATCTACACCTTCCTGTGTGTCTATTCTGTTGCACAGTTTAGTATTATCTGCAGAGAGACAAACCTTGTCTGATAGCCCTTCTGCAATTTCAGTTACAAAAATGTTGAGAATCGGACCACGGACAAATCCCTGTGGCACACCACTGGTAACATCCTTCTTCTCAGAGTAAGTGCCATTCATCTATACCTTTCGTTGCCTCCCACTCAACCAATATCCAACCAGTCAGTCACTTTAGGGTCCATCCCTAGGGCATGAAATTTATTTATAAGTCGCCTGTGCGGAACAGTGTCAAAGGCTTTACTGAAATCTAAGTACACCACATATAGAGCTCTCTCTCATTCCAGCTCTCTAGTCACATAGTCAAAAAATTAATGAGATTTGTCTGACAAGATCTGCCTCTCAATGAAGAAAGGTGAATAGTGGAGTACCCAGGGTTCTGTGCTGGGCCCCCTGCTTTTTAACATATTCATAAATGACCTGAAAATGGGAATAACAAGTGAAGTGATCAAATTTTCAGATGACACAAAATTATTCAAAGTTGTTAAAATACAAAACAATTATGAAAAATTGGAAAAGGACCTTGATAAATTGGAATATTGGGCATGCAAATGGCAGATGAAATTTAATGTGGACAAGTGCAAAGTTATGCACTTCAGTGAGAACAACCCAAACTACAGTTACACGATACAAGGTTCCACATTAGGAACCACCAGCTAGGGAAAGGATTTAGGCATCATCATGGATAATACATTGAAACCCTCTGCCCAATGTGCAGCGGTGGCCAAGAAATCAAATATGATTCTTAACTTTCTAAGGAAAGGAATGGAGAAGAAAACAGATGATATTATAATGCCTCTGAATTGTTCCATAGTGCAGCCGTACCATGAATATTTTATGAAGTTCTGGTCACCAGGGACGGCCCAAGGTAGGTGCAGGGCCTCATTTGCATAAGGTGCCTCATTTGCATGCATATTTGCATAATGCACTTTTAATAAACATGCCTCTTAATGAGGTTCTGGATAAAGAAAGACTACCCAATTTCTAAATTACTATATTCCAGTGCCAACCGTCAGGCTCAAAAATGCAAAGATGTTAGCAATACACATTTCCCAGACTTGACATATTGCAGTTAATAAATTCAAAAAATAAAAAATATTTTTCTAACGTACGTTTTGGCATTTTATTATCTCCAGGAACAAGCAGGAATGTAGTCTTCACATATGGGTATCGTCGGTACCGACGGAGCCTGCGTGGGAACGCTCCCCAGCATCCAATAGGAAAGCCTTTGGGAGCATCCCACTTCACTGTGTTGCTGCCTTCCCGCCTTTCCAACTCTCCGTCTTCAGTTTTTTGTTTTCCGTGGAGCCAATAGGCAGCAAAGCCTGTCACCGCAGAAAAATTTCTTTTTCTGGTCGCGTCTGCCTCCACCGTTGACGCCTATACCGATACCACCAGTCTTCTCTTCATTTTCTTCTTTTCTTAAAAAAAAAAAGATTTTTTTTTTTTGGAGGGTCTGTCCCCTCTAGGTGCCAGGCGTCATTTTGGGCACTAGGCCCTCTTTTCTACTAAAATGGAGAAACCATCTAGTGGTTTTAAAAAATGTTCAAAGTGTAGCGGTACCATTTCTGCTAATGACACCCATGACTGGTGTCTTAAATGTTTAGGTCTTGACCATTTACCATTGGAGTGTCTCCTCTGTAGAAAGATGACCAAGAGAGGCCTGCAGAACAGAGCTGCAAAACCCGGCACCCTCTTTGTCACAGATGTGATGTCCGTTGCATCAATGTCTTCCAGGGCTTCATCTTCCTCCCATGGATCTCAGGTAACTAAACCCAGGTCTTCCAAGACCGGCTGGTCCTCAAAGGGTAGATCTCCTTTGAAGCATCGAGATGCTACTAGCATTGCCCTCAAGGAAAATATACCGGTCCAAACAGCCCCAGCAGGAGGCTCTGGCCTCCAAAGCATTAATGGGGCTCCAGGACATTCCCGAAGCTGCCACCTTGGGGGAACTCCTGGTGCCATGTTCTGGTGTCATGGCCTGTTCCACCGGTAGTGACATCCATGTATCAGCAGGGCTATGGATCAGTGCATCCTAGCCCTCGAACGCAGTCTAGCAGCTCTCTTAGCAGCCTTGGTACCGCTAAGACAGCTTCAGACGGTTCCGCAGTCATCATTACCTGTACCAACCTCACCTGTTTTGACTGATGTGCTTCCCCCTATACCAGCTCTTGAATCAATTTCCGGTATCGAGGGCCTGGTATCAAGACAGTCCAATGTCGACTTCGATCAATACCGTCATCAAGCAATGCAAGAGCATCCAGCGCAGAGATATTTCGAGTCCTCCGATTCCGATGACTCCGAAGACTCCGCCGGTACCGGGGTGATTCTACCAGAGGATCCCTCACCTTCTCCTCAGCGTAGGATGTCTCCCCCAGAGGATATGTCTTTTCAGGATTTCATAGGTGATATAGCCCGAGGACTTTCAATCACGGTGACCCCTGAGAAGGAACCAAGAGCAGAAGAATTAGAAATTCTTCAGTACCCGGCAGCTCCTATAGAAGTGGCTACTCTTCCCATTCATCGAATCCTGCATGACCTGATGTTAAGGATGTGGGAAGCCCCTTTAACAGTGTCTCCACACTCTCATAGGCTTGATACCATGTACCGAGTTCCGCAGTGTCCTGGTTTTTAGAAGACACAATTACGACATCATTCAATGGTAGTGGAATCGGCAATGCGTAGGATCAAGAGTGCTAAAACGCAGTCTTCCAAGCCTCCAGGCCGTGAAGCAAGAACTCTTGATGCCTTTGGGCATCGATGCTTTCAATCCTCGATGCTATCAGCCAGGATCAGCTCTTACATTCTTTATATAGAATGTTCCTTAACGAGGTTACAAGGGATCTAGAGCTCATGGCTCCACTTCTCCCGGATAATAAAAGAACAGATTTTCTCACTCTGGTCAAACATGCCCAGAATGTGTCTAAATTCATGAATCGTGCAACCTTTGATTGCTTTGAGTGCATTAGCAGGACCTCTGCTATTTCCGTCGGTGCACGTCACATTGCCTGGCTTCAGGCATCAGATTTATAACAATGGGTGCAAGATAAGCTGGGGAACATTCCTTGTACAGGAGAAAATCTCTTTGGCAAGGATTGGCAAGACAAAACTAATCAACTTGAGTCTGAAAATACAACCTTGAACAGATTATCAAGGGTTACAGCCAACCCAGCAAAGAAAAAGGCAACTAAGAAACACTTTTTCAACAAGAAAAATAAATTTTACCCATCTTACACCCAGGCTGTCCACTGTCCAGTTTATGCTCCCCAGAAGGGACAACAACAGCCCAGACAGCAAAGGAAGGCACAAGTCCCCAGAGTTCAACAAGCTCAGCAGACTCAGCCTCCTCAGGGGCTTTGACTCTTTCCTAGAGAACTTGGTCACCCTGCCCCTGAAAGGTCCAGAACCTGACACCATCCCCGGCAGACTTTGTCAATTTGCCAGAAGATGGCAACAAATAACATCAGAAAACTGGATTCTTTCCATTGTACGAGAGGGGTACAAACTCCATTTTCACAGTATGCCACCTCCTACCATCACTTCAATTCTCAGGGCCCTTCCACCACTCTCTTGTGTCAGGAGGTCACCTCACTGCTTGCTCAAGGGGCAATAGAAGAGGTATCCATATCCCAACATGGCATGAGTTTCCACTCCCCCTACTTCCTTATTCCAAAGAAAACAGGGGGATACAGACCCATACTGGACCTCAGAGAGTTGAACAGGTATCTGTTCCGAGAAAAAATTCAAGATCTCCCTCTGAACACTTCTTCCTTACATTCAGAGTCAAGATTGGCTATGTTCTCTAGATCTAAAGGATGCATACACGCATATTCTCATCCATACAGATCACAGGAAGTTCCTTCGATTCCTTTTTCAAGGAAGACATTACCAGTACAGGGTTCTTCCCTTTGGACTGGCTTCTGCTCCAAGAGTCTTCACAAAATGCATGGCAGTGGTGGCAGCATTCCTGAGAACTCTGGGGATATTTGTCTTCCCCTACTTAGACGACTGGCTCATCCAAGCATCAACAGCTCCAGAAGCCAGCTTCACTCCCTCCCGCACAATGCAAATCTTGCAATACTTGGGACTTGTCATAAACCTCCCAAAATCTCATCTCACTCCTTCTCAGTCCCTAGAGTTCACAGGGGCTCGACTAGACACAAGGCAGTCAAAGGCTTTCCTGCCTCAGCCACGTTGTCTTCAAATACTCCAACTGGCATCTCAAGCAGCTATGAAAACTCTTAACTGCTCGAGAAATACTTCAACTGCCGGGGCATATGGCATCCACCGTCCATGTGGTTCCCTATGCTCGCCTTCACATGCGGGCAGCCTAGTGGACCCTATCATCTCAGTGGACACAGGCCTCGGGTCGCTTGACGGACAAAACCAGAAACTTGACATGTCTCATTTCGTCCCTACAGTGGTGGCAATCACTGGAAAACCTTCTCATAGGCTCTCCTTTCCAGCAGCCACTGCACCAAGCCACCTTGACGACAGATGTTGTAGACAAGGGCTAACTAGGCCAGGCCCCAAAAGTAAATTGGATATAATTAGTGAATTGGATGAAACAGCCTCTGACAAACAAATTTATACAACTATGATTCACCCAGGATATGGAGATTTGGAGTTATCAGATTCAGGGACAGACAGCGGATCAGGATCCATAATATCCATAGGGATAGGAAGCAGCCCATCTATACATGAAACCGGATTATAGAACCTAACTTAGCTATAGGCCACAGAAAGTACAGGTTTGAACTGAAGTAAAACTATCTCTTTAAATGCATTTATGCCTTTCCAGACGTCTGCCGTAAATGCTGGACCTTGATCAGAAGACAAAACCAGGGGCACACCCCACAAAGGAATAAACTGAGTAAGCAAGCATTTCAAAACTGTAACAGCAGACAATGAATTTGTTGGATAGGCCTCAGGCCATCCATAATATAAGCAAGTAAAAACCAAAAGATGTTTCCTTCCCCCCTTGGCACACAGAGAGTCTACAGATGTGTCCAAGTTAGGCTGGGGGGCTCACTTGGACAATCTCTCCACTCGGAGTCTGTGGACCCAGCAAGAGGCTTGTCTTCACATAAACCTCCTGGAACTCAGAGCCATCTTTTGCTTTACAAGTATTTCAGGCCCTCTTTAGCTATAAGACATTTTTGGTCCAGCTCCAGAGACACTCAGACTTCTCCAGGGCATGCTACAGCAGTGGTCCTCCTCCCTGGCCACTCTGGTCTTGGGGAAACCCTCTCAACCACAGCCCTCGGTGCCGCACACATGCGCAGTCAACAACCGGACCTTACGCAGCCCGGCACGCACCGCTTCTCCTCAGGAGCATGAGGCACCGGCTGAGCCATCTCTGCACGATTCAGCGCCTCAACTGGACTCTCTCTCCAACGCGGATGGCCAACCTGACCAGTCCAGATCGGGACCATGCCCGGTTTTAAAAAGTGCTCCGGCTGCTCGTGGAAAATGGCCCTCTCCGACTCTCATCAGCTGTGCATTCGCTGTCTCGGGCCCGAGCATGCCGTTGAGGACTGCCCCGCTTGCGGCCGCATGTCCCCCAGAGCCAAGAAGATCCGGCGAAACGCCCTGGCTGAGTTCCTCGCTGTCTATCTGGATGGATTTCAGCGTGTATCTCTCTGTGCTTTTCACTGGCTGGGGTGGATCCCCCTGCGGGCGTCAAAGCGCACCACCTGCAGGCGCTGGCAACTTCCATTGCCAACCTGCGCTCCACTCCCATCACGGACATTTGCAAGGCCGCCACTTGGTCCTCTATATAGGCTCAGGTAGTTTGTTCCAGGCATAAGGAGCAGCAAGGTGAAAGGATCGAAGTCTGGAGTTGACAGTAGAAGAGAAGGGCACAGATAGAAGCAATCTGCCAGAAGTGCGGAGTTCCCGAGGAGAGGTGTAGGGAGAGATAAGCGAGGAAATGTAGTGAGGAGCAGCAGAATGAGTGCACTTATAATAGGAGAAATTTGAACTGGATATGAAAATGGATAGGGAGCGATGAAGCCACTTTAAAAGAGGGCTTAAAAGAGCATATATGAAGGCTGGTGGAAGGTTATCCATGTAGCTGAGTTTTGAACAGATTGAAGGGAGGAGATGATTCAGAGGGAGACCAGCAAGGAGGAGGTGGCAATATTCTAGACAGGAGGTGACTAAAGAGTGGATGAGTGTCTTAGTAGTGTGTTCAGAAAGAAAGGGGCAAATTTTGCTGATGCTATAGAGAAAGAAATGACAGGTTTTAGCAATCAGTTGGATGTAAGTGGAGAAGGAGCGGGAGGCGTCCCCAAGGTTGCGAGCCGAGGAAACAAGGAGTAGTAGAGTGTTATTCACAGAGATTGAGAAAGGAGGAAGGGGGGAGGTGGGAAAAATAGGAGGAAAAATAAGAAGCTTGGTTTTGGCCAAGTTCAATTTCAGACGGCGGTGAGACATCCAGGCAGCAATGTCAGATAAGCAGGCTAGAGATACGAGCTTGGAGTGTAAGAGTGTCAGGTGAAGATAGATAGATTTGAGGGTCATCAGCATAAAAATGATATTGAAAGCCATGGGAAGAGATGAGGACACCAAGGAACTGGATGTAGAGAGAGAAAGGGAGAAGGTGGTGGTTTCTAAGACGTACCTTGCATTGTGTAACCAAAGTTTGGATTGTTCTTTCCTAGGTGAATAACTTTGCGCTTGTCCACATTAAATTTGATCTGTCATTTGGACGCCCAGTCTTCCAATTTATCAAAGTCCTCTTGCAATTTTTCACAATCCTCTTCGGTTTTAACAACTTTAAATAATTTTGTGTCATCTGCAAATTTGATCAGCTCACTCGTTATTCCCATTTCCAGGTCATTTGTGAATATGTTAAAAAGCAGTGGCCCCAGCACAGATCCCCTGAGGTACTCCACTATTTACTTTTCTCCATTGAGAAAATTGGCCATTTAGCCCTACTCTCTGCCTTCTATCTGTTAACCAGTTTCTGATCCATAATACTATACTGCCTCCAATCCCATGACTTTTTAATTTCGCCAAGAGTATCTCATGAGGGACTTTGTCAGTGGCTTTCTGAAAATGCAGATACACTATATCAACCGGCTCACCTTTGTCTACCTGTTTATTCACATCTTCAAAAAAATATAACAGATTAGTAAGACAAGACTATCTTTGGCTAAATCCATGTTGGCTTTCTCCCATTAAACCATGACTATAAATGATCAGTAATTTTATTCTTTATAATTTTCTACCATTTTGTCTGATACTCATGTCAGACTCACAGGTCTGTAGTTTCCCAGATCACCCCTGAAACCTTTTTAAATATTGGTTTTACATTGGTCATTCTGTATTCTTCAGGTACTACAGTTGACTTTAATGATGGTTCACAGATTACTAATAGCAGGTCTGCAATCTCATATTTCAGTTCTTTCAATACCCTTGGATGTATACCATCTGGTCTGGGTGATTTGGTGCGCTTCAGTTTATCAAATAGTTGTAATACATCTTTCCGGTTTATCAATATTTCTTTAAATTCTTAGGATACATTACCTTTATATACCATATCTCCAACTATATACATATGTCAATATGTATATAGTTACCCTGTATTTGCTCCAAGTTTTATTCCCTGTTACAATGTAAGCGCAAAACAGTTTCGACTGAATTGAGCAACCTTGTTGAATGTAAACTGCGCTGATAACAAATAGCGCGGTATATAAAAGATGTTAAATAAAAAAAATAAATAAATAAAAAAGAACAAGCAGGAATGTAGTCTTCACATATGGGTATCATCGGTACCGACGGAGCCTGCGCGGGAACGCTCCCCAGCATCCAATAAGAAAGCTTTTGGGAGCATCCCACAGCGCCTGCGTGCTGCTTTCCCGCCTTTCCAACTGTCCCTCTCCAGTTCTTAGTTTTCTGCAGAGCCGACAGGTCACATACCCTGTCACTGCAGAAAAATGTTGTCTTTAATCTTTGTTTTTGTGGTCGCGTCTGCCTTCCTTCGACGCCATACCGGTTCCGCCGGTTCTTTCTTCTTTCACTTAAAAAAATTATAGTTTCTGAGGTGTTTTACTTTGGAAACTTTTTTTCCCTTGGTGCTAGGTGCCATTTTGAGCACTAGGCCCAATGTTTTTCTTAAAAATGGAAAAACCTACTTCAGGTTTTAAGAAATGTTCTAAATGTGGCGGTACCATTTCCGTCACCGACACCCATGATTGGTGTCTCAAATGTTTAGGTCCTGACCCCACTCTATTTCAGAGTGCCTCTCCTGTGGAATGATGTCAAAAAGGGGCTGGCAGAACCGAGCTGCTAAAACTTAGCACCCTTTTTCCTTCAGACGCGGCATCTGTTGCATCGGCGTCCTCCAGGGCCTCATCTTTCTCCTGTGGATCTCAGGAAACTAAACATAAATCTAGCCAGTCTTCAAAGAGTAGATCTCCTTCTAAGTATCGAGATGCCCCTGGCGTTGCCCTTGAGGAATTTTCACCGGCAAAACTGCCCCAGCAGGAGGCTTTGGCTTCCAAAGCACTAACGGGGTTCCAGGATGTTCTCGAGGCCTCAACCCCGGCAGAACTACTTGCGCCATGCTCTGGGATTGTGACCGCTTCTACCGGTACTGACACCCAAGCATCGGCAGCGTCGATAGACCAGAGATTCCTTGCCATCGAACGCAGTCTAGCGGCTCTTCTCACGGCTTCGGTACCGTTGAAACCGCTTCAGACACCTCAACCGATACCGGTACCAGAACCGGTACCGACTGCATTAACATCGGTGGGTACGCCACCCATTCCGAGTCATGCGTCTGTCTCCGGCATCAATGGATCGGTACCGGAACAAACCGATGCCGACTTTGATCGATACCGGTACCGTGCTTTGCACGATCACCGGGATCGGAGGTATTTTGAATCCTCTGATGAGTCTGAAAACTCCGAAGACTCTGCCAATACAAGAGTACTTCTCCCCGAGGATTCCTCTTCTCCTCAGCACAGAATGTCTCCACCAGAGGATATGTCCTTTCAGGACTTTATCCGTGATGTGGCCTGAGGCCTTTCCATCACAGTAGCTCCTGAAAAAGAGCCTAGGGCAAAGGAGTTGGAAATTCTCCAATACCCTAAGGCTCCCAAAGAGGCAGCTACTCTGCCTATTCATGAGATCTTACATGATCTTATGCTAAGGATGTGGGAAACACCTTTTTCTCCAGGACCAAGCAGGAAGTCAGTCCTCACATATGGGTGACATCGGCGCCGACGGAGCCCCCGTGCAGAGCATTTCCCCAGCTTTCAAAGAAGGCATTTGGGAATTGCAGCGCGCATGCGCGGTCCCCTTCTCGCCCAAGGGTGCCATCTTGCTCAGTCTTCTTTTTTCCGCGGAGTCCGTTTTTTTGTTGTTCTTCTTCGGTTTGACGCCGGATCCTTTTCCCGCCTGAGCCCGATACGCCGGTATCGAGCCCACTCTCTATTTTTTGGTTTTTGTCCTTTGAGACTAGCGTTTGCGCCATTTTTCTCTTTTCACTGGCAGCCCTGTCTTTTGACCTGGCAGGGGCCCTTTTTCCCCAGATGGCTGCCAGCGGGTTTAAAAAGTGTGATCGATGTAAGAAACTTATGTCTCTTACCGACACACATGACTGCTGCCTCCGCTGCCTCGGACCCGATCATGACCCGATGATCTGTGGTCCGTGTGGCAAAATGTCCTCGAAGGCGTCGAGGAGTCGGCAACAACAAAAGGATAGAATCTTCTCTGACTCCGCATCCAAACGGGCCCGGACCTCGTCAGAGGCCTCGACGTCTCGGGACTCCGGCCCCGAGCAGCGTCGAGGTTCCTCTGAGCGGGGGTCTCCTTCGCGGGAGCAGCGCAGGAAGAAACCCGCGAGGGCGGCGTCGGTGGACGCTCCTGGTTCCTCGAGGGCCAGGTCGCATAGCCCCGATAGCCGTCCCGGGTCTTCGGAGTCGGAGAGGCCTGCCAAACAACCTCATCTCGAGATGGAGTCTCCTGGGCACGTGAGTACTGTAGTCCTCGTGGACTCTCCTCCAGGGGAGCCAACGTCGGGCCCGGGTCCGGGTCGGGGGCTGCTGGGTCTCCTGAGCTCAGACTCAGGTTGACGGCCTTGGAGAGCAGCGTCGCTGCCTTCATGGAACAGCAGCGGGCATTGATCGCCGGTCTTACCAGTGCATCTGCCCCGACCACCGGGACATCGACGTCCAAGTCGACCCCAAAGGCCGAGCCGATCCTCGAGTCCATGCGGGCTCGAGTCGATCCTCGGCCACGGTCTCCCTCGGCCTCCCGTTCGGGATCGAGGTCGTCAACGCCGGTATCCTCGGCGTTGGGGCGGAGGGCATCGGTGCCCGCCCGACCGGAGCTGCTTGATTCCTCCTCCGAGGAGTCGGGCTGGGAGTCTCAGAACTTGGAATTCATAGGAGCAAGACTGGACACTCTTCAGGCGAAGGCTTTTCTGCCCGTGGACAGAGCCCACAGATTGATGGATCTAGCCAGGCGGTTTCACAGCAATTCCCTGGTCTCCACCAGGCAATTCCTGAGGCTTCTCGGCCATATGGCTTCCACTGTTCATGTAACCCCCAATGCCCGCCTGCATATGCGGCCTGCTCAGTGGAGCCTTCGAACTCAGTGGCATCAGGCCACAGGGAGCCTTGCAGACTCAGTAAGGATATCCGCACTGCTTGTCTCCTCTCTACAATGGTGGCTTCATCTTCCGAATCTGGTGCTCGGAGTGGTTTTTCAATCCCCTCCACATTCTCAGGTGCTGACAACAGATGCTTCTCTTCAAGGTTGGGGAGCGCATTGCCAAGGGGCATGTACTCAGGTCTCTGGACCCCTTGGGAGGCTGCTCAGCAGATCAACTTCCTGGAGCTACGGGCGATATGCCTAGCTCTGAGGGCCTTCTCCCATCTCACATATCACCAGT
Organism: Ichthyophis bannanicus; assembly: GCA_033557465.1. Taxonomy (NCBI): domain Eukaryota; kingdom Metazoa; phylum Chordata; class Amphibia; order Gymnophiona; family Ichthyophiidae; genus Ichthyophis; species Ichthyophis bannanicus. The sequence continues at coordinate 1,735,436,647 of CM066032.1, forward strand.
CTGTACTGGTCCAGACGGACAATCAAGTTGCCATGTTTTACGTGAACAAGCAAGGAGGCACAGGCTCTTTCCTTCTCTGTCAGGAAGCACAGCGGCTGTGCTCCTGGGCCGTCAATCACGGAATCCTTCTCAAAGCCGTCTACCTCCCAGATCAAGAGAATTACCTGGCGGACAGACTGAGCAGAATCCTGCAACCGCAAGAATGGAGGTTGAATCCATTGGTGGTTCAGCAGATCTTTCTCAGGTGGGGCCTCCCCACCATGGATCGTTTCGCCAGTCCTCTGAACTGGCAAGTCTCGAGATTCTGTTCCAGACAACCGCATTCTCTCAGAGTAGCAGCGGATGCGTTTCTGATCCCGTGGTCCAAAGGCCTACTGTATGCGTTTCCTCCCACGCCACTAGTGTCCAGAACACTATTCAAAGTCCTCAAGGACGGGGCCTCCATGATTCTGATAGCCCCCAGGTGGCCGAGGCAACCGTGGTTCCCGCTTCTGCTGCAACTGGCGGTGGACACTCCTATTCCTCTGGGGATTCAACACGATCTCCTGTCTCAAGAACAGGGATCTCTCTTACACCCCAACCTCCAGTCCCTTCATCTGATGGCCTGGCTGCTGAAAGGGTAGTTCTGGCTCCCCTACTACTGCCTAGAGAGGTGGAGGACGTAGTCTTAGCCTCTAGAAGGCAATCCACCCGGAAATCCTACGCTCTTAAGTGGCGTAGATTCTCCACATGGTGTGCTCAGCGCAGCGAGAATCCATTCTCGTGCTTGGTATTTTATTTATTTATTTATTTTATTTAACGCTCTTATATACCGAACTTTTATCATCAGCGCGGTTTACAGTAAACATAAAGTACTCACAGAAAGCAACAGGCTGTCGTGAGTTTACATGTAACAGGAAGTCTAACAGGATACAACATAGGGGAAAACTTTGTACATAAAATTATTTAACTATAGCGGTAGCGGTGGTATTGCAATATTTGCTTCACCTCTCCAATCTAGGCCTTAAGTCCAATTCTGTCAGAGTTCACCTCAGTGCTCTCTCAGCGCACCACTCGCCGGTGGACCAGCAGTCTCTTTCCAACCACCCTTTAGTGGTTCGTTTCCTCAGAGGCCTCCTCCTGCTTAAGCCTCCCTTACGTCACCGGCCCTTGAGTGGGATTTAAATGTGGTCTTACAGCGGATTACTTGTCCGCCATTTGAACCTATGGCTACCTGTCCTCTCCGTTTTCTGTCCTGGAAAATTTTGTTTCTGGTAGCTCTTACCTCTGCTAGGCGAGTAAGTGAACTTCAGGCGCTGGTGTCTGATCCCCCTTACACTAGGTTCTACAGAAATAGGGTAGTCTTACGGACTCACCCCAAGTTTCTCCCTAAGGTTGTCTCCTCTTTCCAACTCAATCAGGAGGTGATTCTTCCGACCTTCTTTCCCAGGCCGCATGCCAACCGGGCTGAGATGGTTCTGCATACCCTGGACTGTAGGAGGGCGTTATCCTTCTACCTTGACCGTACGCGGGAGTATCGGAGGGCTGTTCTGCTCTTCGTTTCTTTTGACCCCAATAAGTTGGGGTTACCTGTCTCCAAGCGTACTTTGTCCATATGGGTCGCTGACTGTATCGCCTGGGCTTATGGGGCAGCCGGCCTCTCGTTGGAGGGTCAAGTCATGGCTCATCGTGTCAGGGTGAAGGCTGCGTCAGTGGCTCATCTCCGCTCTGTTCCGTTGGCAGACATCTGCCGGGCCGCTACTTGGTCTTCAAGCCAGACTTTTGCGGCCCATTACTGCCTTGAGAGGGAGTCCCGCAGGGACAGTGCTTTCGGACAGGCAGTACTCCATAATCTCTTTGGGGTCTAGGCAACTCCTTCCCTCCAGCCCTGATGTTGGGCTACCGGTCGGGGGCGTTCTCAGAGAAGATTTCTTCCTTACGTTCTGACGCACTAGAGGGAGCTCATTTTTTCGGCTTGGGGCCTCCGGTAGCCTTAAGCTGGGGAGTCCCATATGTGAGGACTGACTTCCTGCTTGGTCCTGGAGAAAGAGTAGTTACTCACCTGTAACAGGTGTTCTCCAGGAGCAGCAGGAATCAGTCCTCACAATCCTCCCTCCTCCCCTTGGAGTTGCAGTCATATGATTTATTTTTGCTATTTTTTTTGCTGTCTTTTAGCTATGTCATCAGACTGAGCAAGATGGCACCCTTGGGCGGGAAGGGGACCGCGCATGCGCGCTGCAATTCCCAAAGGCTTTCTTTGAAAGCTGGGGAAATGCTCTGCACGGGGGCTCCGTCGGCGCCGATGTCACCCATATGTGAGGACTGATTCCTGCTGCTCCTGGAGAACACCTGTTACTGGTGTGTAACTACTCTAACCACATCTCCTCATTCTCGAAGACTCAATATCATGTATCTAGTTCCACCTTGTCCTGGCTTTCAAAAAACTCAATTACCACACCATTCAATGGTGGTGGAATCAGCCATGAGAAGGATGAAAAGTGCAAAGAGACATGCATCCAATCCTCCAGGTCGTGAAAGTAGGACTCGATGCCTTTGGGCATCGATGCTTCCGAGCTTCCATGCTCTCAGCTAGGATCAGTTCCTATATCTTGTATATGGGAATGTTCCTTAAAGAGGTTACAGGAGACTTGGAGTTTTTGAGCCCCCTCCTTCCTGATGACAAAGGGCAAGACTATCTTACTCTAGTCAAACATGCTCAGGATGTTTCCAAGTTTGTAAATCGTGCAGCCTTTGATTGTTTTGAGTGCATAAGCAGAACCTCTGCTATTGCCATTGGTGCACATCGGATTGCCTGACTTCAGGCATCTGACTTGGAAATTTGGGTACAGGATAAATTAGGACACATTCCTTGCACAGGAGAAAATCTCTTTGGCAAGAATTGGCAGGAGAAGGCTAATGAGATAGATGCTGACAATATCACCTTGGATAGATTGTCCAAATCTACAGCCGATCCTGCAAGGAAAAAATCCTCTAAGAAACCATTTTTCAATAAGAAAAAGTTTTATCCTTCCTATACCCAACAGGGTCACCGTCCAGGTCAGACTGCCCAAAAGGGACAACAGCAACAACCTAGACAACAAAAGAAGCCAAAAGCTGCAAATCTCAGTCAGCTCAGCAGGCTCAGCCTCCTCAGGGGCTTTGACTCCTTCCTAGAGAACTTTGCCTTCCTTCCCCTGAACGGTCCAGTCAGGTTATGTCATTTTGCCCACAGATGGTACCAAATAACAGCAGAAAATTGGACTCTGTCCATTGTACGAGAGGGGTACAAGCTTCATTTTCACAGCATGCCCCCTCCTACAGTTCTAAAACAGTTCAATTCTCAGACCTCTCTCGACAGTCTCTTAGGTCAAGAAGTCACAATGCTCCTTGCTCAAGGAGCAATAGAGGAAGTACCCATTCCCCATCAGGGTACAGGTTTCTACTCCCCCTATTTCCTTATTCCAAAGAAAACAGGAGGACACAGACCCATTTTAGACCTCAGAGAATTGAACAAATATTTCTTCCGAGAGAAATTCAAAATGGTCTCTCTAGGAACTCTGCTGCCATACCTTCAAAGTCAGGATTGGCTTTGTTCTCTAGATCTCAAGAATGCATATACTCATGTTCTCATCCATCCAAATCACAGGAGATTCCTCCGATTCCTGTTTCAAGGAAAGCACTACCAATACAAGGTTCTTCCCTTTGGCCTGGCTTCTGCCCCAAGAGTGTTCACCAAATGCATGGCTGTGGTAGCAGCATTTCTCCACACTCTCGGTATATTTGTCTTCCCTTATTTAGACAATTGGCTCATTCGAGCCCCTACAGTGCCAGAAGCCAGCTCTGCTCTGTTTCGCACAATGCGAATCCTTCAGTATTTGGGACTGGTCATAAACTGCCCAAAATCCAATCTTGCTCCCTCTCAGTCCCTAGAGTTCATAGGAGCTCACCTGGATACCAGACAGGCAAGGGCTTTCCTTCCACAGCCCCGCTGTCTTCGCGTAGTACAACTACCTTCCCAAGCAGTGCTCAAACCTTGTCTCACTGCTCGGGAAATGCTACAATTGCTAGGCCACATGGCATCCACTGTGCATGTGGTTCCTTATGCTCACCACCATATGCGAGCAGCCCAGTGGACTTTATGCACTCAGTGGACACAGGCCTCAGGCTGCCTGTCGGACAAAATAACAAACTCAAACTGTCTTATTTCGTCCCTCCAATGGTGGCAATCACCCAGAAACCTTCTGGTGGGGTCTCCTTTCCAGCATACCCCTATCCCAAGCCACCCTAACAGATGCAACACAGGTGGGATGGGGAGCCCACCTGCACAATCTCTCTACCCAGGGTACGTGGACTCCACAGGAGGCCTGTCTTCACATCAACCTCCTGGAGCTCAGTGCAATCTTCTTTGCTCTTCGAGTATTTCACACCCAGCTCAGGTACAAGACAGTCCTAGTTCAAATGGACAATCAGGTAGCCATGTTATGTGTTAACAAGCAGGGCGGAACAGGCTCTCTGTCGCTATGCAACGAAGCTTTGCGACTATGGGCCCTCGCCAAAGAGCATCAGATTCATCTCCTTGCAGTGTATCTTCCAGCCATTCAAAACTCTTGGGCAGACAAACTCAGTCGAATTCTGCTTCCACACGAATGCTCTCTCCATGCAGACCAGGTTGCTCGAATATTTCAGATTTGGGGAACCACGGAGATAGACCTCTTTGCAAGTCCGCTGAATGCCAAACTTCCCCGGTTCTGTTCCAGAATTCCGGCTCGATGTTGTCAGGCAAGGGACGCCTTCCTCCTTCACTGGGGTCAGGATTTCCTATATGCCTTCCCACCCATTCCCTTCATACCCCTCTTCAATCTTCAGAGAAACAGAGGTCATATGATCCCCATAGCTCCACATTGGCCACGGCAAACGTGGTACCCTCTGCTCCTACATCTCTCTCAAGCTCCAACTCTGGAGTTGGGATCCGCTCCAGATCTTCTCTCCCAAGAGGACGGGATGCTCTGGCATCTGAATCCCCAGTCTCTGCGTCTCAGGGCCTGGTTGCTGAAAGCCTAGAACTTCAGGATCTTAATCTTTCCTAACAGGTAAAGGATATCCTTCATGCTTCTAAGAAACCCTCCACGACGCTCGTATGCCTTTAAGTGGAAAAGGTTTACCATATGGTGCTTGCAGAAGGGTCTTAACCCTCTTGCAATACCTCTGGAATCGATAATGGAGTATCTCCTTCAATTGTCAAATGCAGGTCTCAAGACAAATGACAAATTCAGTAAGAGTCCATTTTAGTGCTATTGCAGCTTCTTACAAGCCTCTAAGTGGACAACCTATTTCCTCTCATTCTCTCATAGCGAGATTTATGAGAGGCCTTCTTTTAACAAAGCCTCCCTTTAAGCCACCACCGGTGGCATGGGACTTAAATCTGGTGCTTGGGCAGCTCATGAAACTGCCCTTTGAACCATTAGCCACTACATCTTTGAAATTCCTTTCCTGGAAAGTCATCTTCCTCATTGCAATCACATCAGCACGTCGCATCAGTGAATTGCAAGCGTTAGTGGCTGATCCTCCTTATACAAGGTTCCACCATGATAAGGTAGGCCTTAGGACTCATCCACACTTTGTCAAAGGTGGTTTCCCCTTTCCATTTAAACCAAGCGGTTTACCTTCCTGTATTCTTTCCAAGGCCTCATGCCTCCAGTGCAGGAAGGAACCTTCATACCTTGGACTGTAAAAGAGCTTTGGCCTTTTACTTGCAAAGGACACAGCAACATAGAAATTCTTTTCAACTCTTTGTTGCTTTTGATCCTAGTCATTTGGTACTTCCAGTTTCCAAAAGAACTCTATCTAACTGGATTGCTCAGTGCATATCCTTTGCCTATGAGAGTAAGAACCTTCCTCTTGAAGGCCATGTCACAGCTCACAATTTGAGAGCCATGGCAGCCTCAATGGCTCATCTTCACTCTGTGTCTATTGATGACATCTGTCGAGCAGCTACTTGGGCTTCGGTACATACCTTCACAGCCCACTACTGCTTAGACAAGGACTCCTGCCGGGATGCCTTGTTTGGCCAACTGTTTTTCAACACCTTTTTCAGACTTAATCAACTCCTACCCACCGTCCCTGGTAGGATGCCAGAGATCCATGGGGGGAGATATGGCCCTTTCACAAGGGCTAACAACTTCCTGGGGTCATTTCCCTGGCATCTGCAGCTAGGGAGTCCCCATATGTGAAGACTACATTCCTGCTTGTTCCCGGAGATAGCGTAGTTACTCACTTGTAACAGTTGATCTCTGGGAACAGCAGGAATTTAGTCTTCACAACCCACCCACCTCCCCTAGGAGTTGTATCTCTCTCTCTCTCTCTTTTGTCTCAGCTATAAACTCAACTGGAGAGGGACAGTCGGGAAGGCAGCATGCAGGCACTGTGGGGTACTCCCAAAAGCTTTCCTATTGGACACTGGGGAGCGTTCCCGCGCAGGCTCTGTCGGTACCAATGATACCCATATGTTAAGACTAAATGCCTGCTGTTCCTGGAGATCACCTGTTACAGGTAACTACGCTTTCAGGGATGGGTAAATTCCTTACATCTTCTTAAGTAAAGACCGAAGCAAGGAATTCATTGTCTCTCCGCTATGGCCTTGTTTTCACTTAGCGCCCCTTTTACTCCTGTATCATCCAATTGTCCAACTGACTGTCTCACGGTTTTTTTGCTACAAATATACTCGAAAAAGCTTTTATTATGCATTTTTGCTTCCACTTTTTTTTCAAATTCTCTCTTTGCCTGCCTTATAAATGCCTTGCATCTAACTTGCCAGTGCTTATGTTGTTTCCCATTTTTGTCATTTGGTTCCTTTTTCCATTTCCTGAAAGATACTTTTTTGGCCATAACAGCCTCTCTGACCTCGCCTTTAAACCATACTGGCAGTTTTTGGCCTTCCTTCCACTTTTCTTAAAGCGAGGAAAACATCTGTTCTGGGCTTCCAGGATAGTATTTTTAAACAATGTTCACGCTTTATGCAAATCTTTAACCTTTGCTTCTGCTCCTTTTAGTCTTTTGTTAACTCTTTTCCTCATTTTATCATGGCCTCCCTTTTGAAAGTTAAATGGAAGTATTGTGGATTTCCTTGCCGTCCTTCTTTCATTTATTAAATCAAATGCGATCATGCTATGATCACAATTGCCAAGTGGCCCCAACACCCTTATCTGTTGCGCTAGATCCTGCATGCCACTAAGGACTAGGCCCAATATAGCTTCTCCTCTTGTCGGTTCATGAACCTGCTGCTCCAAAAAGCAGTCATTTATTTCATCTAGAAACTTTATCTCCCTAGCATGTCCTGCTGTGACACTGACCCAGTCAATACCCGGGTAATTGAAATCACCCATTATTACTGTGTTGTAACTTTTGTTAGCTTCCCTGATTTCTTTCAGCATTTCATTATCCATCTGTTCATTCTGGCCATCATTCATACTTCTCAGGAATAAGGGTGCAAAATCACAAGAAAATTACATCAAAAATACATTGAAGAAATAAACAGTGAACTACATCACTACTTTTCCACCTTCTACTGCATCGCACTGTAAGGGGGATAAAATCAAAAGAAATAATCCAGTACATGAAGGAATTAGGCAGATATATCAACCAGGCATAAGTTTCATACAGTGGGGGTTTCATCTACAGTGGCAGACCTACGGGCATTCAGAAAAGCCAGCAGTTGGAAAGAGAGAAAAAATGTATAGGAAATTGATTGAAGTTTAACCATGCATTTGCATGGAAATTTAAGAAAAAATTTAGCTCCCAACTGCTGGACACCGGGCCAGAGCAGGAGAAACTCCTTCCTTCCCCATTGTGTTTCCCGTGAAAGATCAGGAAAGATCCGTACAGCTAAACCCCTAAATAATATATATTGCTTACAGAAGAATACCCTTAGAAACCACTCTCTATCGGAAAATAGTGCAAAGGTAGCCTCAAGGGTAGAAGGAGCATATACTTCAGACACTGATGACTCTAAAATAACTGACACATCTAATGAGTCGGCTTCTGTACACTAGGTATTACTCCACTACCTGAAGATTTCCGACAGGTAGGCATATCATATATCTTAGACTTTGCGGGGCAGTATTCAACTGGGAACCCCAACAACTCAAGCAAATAAGATTTAAACATTTCCTTAGCATTGATAACGGAAGACTTAGGAAAGTTAGTAAACCTTAAATTTTGATATCGAGAGAAGTTCTCTAGAAATTCAATCTTTCAGTCATGGCGACAGTGTTCTTGCAAAAGGAATCAGCATAGTCTTCCACCCGAGAAACCTTTGACTGCAGCGCCAAAGTGAAATTCTGCAAAGATCCAAGTTCTTCCATATATTGTAATAATGCAGTATTAGCCTGAGATTGCACCACTAAAGCAAGTACCTGGGGCACTAAAGTTTCCTCAAGTTGTGCTATAGCAGTCCAAATGGTCTCTAGAGTAAAATCTTCTGGGCAGACCAAGGAGAAAGTCACTGGGGATCCCACTGCTCCAGCTCGTGTTTCTGATGCACACATCACCATTACTGGAACAACCAACACAGCCAAATCTTCAGCCAAGTTTCCAACAGAGCACCAAGGTAAATGGTTGCTGGAATGCTGACCTGGAAGGTCTTTGAATGCCTTTGACCTGGAGTCATCCCTCGCATGATTGCTGGTTCACCTCCTTTTGGGAAACAACCAGCTCCATCAAGAGGTTATGCTCCAGCAAGGCAGCCTTTGGTGGACACCACTGCTCTGGTGAGAAGGTATCCGGCTCTGAACTACTTGTTGAGTGTCCAGGCTCCACAGATTGCTAATGGGGCTCTGAGTCACTGGATTTCTTGGCTGTTTCTGTTTCTGCATCAGGAAAGGGTCTAACAGACCCAACAAAAGCAAAAGAAGCAAGTCGTGAAATTGGAGGGCCTTTTTGCCCATTTTGGCTTTCTTCTTCCCCATCTGGAGGAGCATTACAGCCGAGAATGCCTGCCTGTGGCCATCTTGGATCCTTCCCGATCTTTGCAGTTTTCCAGGTCATGCTGCATCTTGGTAGGTGGAACAGACATTTCAGCCATCATTCTGTGGCTGCTTTCAGGGTGAGGAAAGCCTTCACCCTGAAGAAAGCCACAGAATGATGGCTAAAATATCAGTTCCACCTACCAAGACTCAACATAACCTAGCAAACTGCAAAGATTATGATATTAGCCGCGGAATCCCAAGAGAACATGGCTTTAGTTAGCTTGAGATAGAACCCCTTTTGGTTTCTAAACCACCTTCTCTTCTCCTGCCATCTCCTTCTGGTGCCTTGGGACCCTTTTACTTTCTAGTAGTTATTTTATTCACAAGTGAAAAAAAGAAAAAAAGGTGTGAACTAAATCTAAATCCCATTTCCTTCTCTGGGGGAATTTTTTCCCTTTTTCTTTACCAAATGGAATATAAATTCCACCACATATCCCCCCATCCCTCCATTTTTCTCAGTTCTCTGACATGACATCAGCATTCCTCTTGTGGCTTCTTTGAATAAGTAATCTGCATTTTTGTTGGCCTTCCCAGCTCTCTGTATTACAGTATAATTGAAGCCTTTAAGGCCATGTACAAGCTAGTTAAATGAGCATTGCTGTTTTTCATAAGATTAAGCCACCACAAATGTGCATGTTCAGTAATTATGATAAAGTGCTGGCCTAAAAGGTAATAACTTTGAGTCTCAATGGCCCATTTCAACACTAAGCATTCCTCCTTTATGCTTGCATATTTTTTTCATAGTTAGTAACTTTCTGCTCAGATATAGTGGAGTATTTTTTCTCATTCTCCATTTCAAACAGTACTGCACCAAATCACACATTTGTGACATGTTTAGAGTATGAATGACTTGTTAAAAATATTGCTGTGTAATGATTTTGAAACAGTTTTTCTTTTATTTGTTTGAAGGCTTGATTACACTGTGAATTCCACCTCACTTGATTAGGTGATCTCTTCTTTAATAGTGCTGTTAGTGGAGTTGTGTTATCTGCAATATTTAGAAGATTATGTTGCAGAAGTCTAAATGTGGGAATATCAGGGTCTAAAAAATGTTATGGAATTCAATTAAGAGGAATAGTGGTCATAGGAGCTGTAGGGTTGAACCTCCCACTGGGCTAGAGAACACATTTTTGGATTGGTTGTTAACACTGCTTCCCTAACGGCTTTGTAGGTCAGCTTTTATACGTTGTATGTGTTTCCCCCCATGTTTTGGAAAATATCATTATATTGACCAAATATGCGACTGCATACTCTTGGTGAGTCTCAGCATGATATTAATGACCCTTTGAAATGTGGTGCCCTGTGCCGGCCAAATGGTGGTGCAGTAAACTGATACAGCCCACAAGGAATGGTGAAAGCCATCTTTTCACACAATTTTCTTTCCAAAGCTATCTTCCAGTACCCCATAGTTAAATCTAGGGTTAATAGATATTGTGCCCCCCAAACTGTTCTAAAATGTCGTCTATACAGGGCATAGGATATGCATCAAAATGGGAGAGGGCATTCACCTGTCTATATTTCTCAAGCCAGTCCTGGTGTACCACCTAGCCAGGGTGGTTTTCAGGATACCCACAATGAATATGCATGAGATAGATTTGCATGTATTGCCTACATTGCACACAAATCTGTTTCATGAATGTTCTTTGTGGGTATCTTAAAAACGACACTAGCTAGGGGGTACACCAGGAAGGGTAAATGTTTCTGAAGGCATTTAAAAATTAATACAAAATCTGGTAGAGCCGTTTGCTTTTGTCACTAAGGATGCGTATACACTGGGCGATCAGAACATTTAATGCAACCTGCAACAGAGCTCTAGCTAATTGGGACATAGAATGTGCATCGAGCATGTAGTCTCTGAAACAAGCCTCATGCGGTGTGTTCCACTTCATTCGCGAGCATGTATTAACTAGGGAAGTGCTCCAAACGGCACTACGCACCCCTTTGTGTTTGCTGCAAAACCGACAAAGTTTGGATCTGAACGAGCTCGAAGCAAATACACGTAGTGTGCAAACAAGATGCTCGTGAGCCATTTGCAAACAGGTACCAATTAGAGAAATATGTTGCAGACTAGGTTGCATTGCCTATTGCATTTCACCTAGTGTATATGCGGCTTAAAACTACTGGACTGGCCCATTCACACTGCGATTCTTCAGTAACTCCTAAGGAGAGTATCTCTTGTATGTTCATTTGCCCTTTCCTCTGTGATTTGGTCAATCTATAAGGTTTTTGTCTAACAACCTTCATGGAAGGGTGTTAATTCTGTTTCTCTAGGGTAAGCTTCCCTCACTCAGTGGAGAACACATCCCTGGCTTCTACAATTAATTTATCTTTCTTTTGCCATTCTTCTAGGGCCTCTCCAATTTTCACCAGTTCTCCGTCTGCTTTCCACCTATCTTTGGGCCTAGATCCTTCTCAGGGTTCCCTTCCTCTACAAACAGGGCATCTCTAGCTTTCCATTGTTTCAACAAGTTTGCATAGTATATATGGGTCTACTTATTTTTGCACACCACTTCATAATCAATCTTCCCTATTCTTGGTTTAATTAACAGAGTCCCTTCCATTTTGCTAACAGTTTATTTGGGGATGAAAGTACTAACATGAATACTTTGTCCCCTCGTTGGAATTCTCTTTTTGTTGCAAAGAACTTCTGTAACTGATATTTCCTTTTCTTCCTACTCCTTTTAAATGATATCCAATATGCTCTGAGCTGTGTCCTTTACAATAAGTCAAACAAAGAGAGCCCTATAGATGCCTGCGGCACCTTCCTTTACAGCAAATGGAACTAAGTGGACTAACTGATCCCAACCCTTCATTTCCTCATCAATGTATTTTCTTAACATGATTTCAGGGTCTTATTGAAGCTTTCAACTAGCCCATCCATCTGGGTGTGATATGCTGCTGTCTTAATGTGTTTGATCCTGAACAGGGTCTGTACTTGTCTCAACAATTTAGACATGAGGTTGACTCCCTATAAGTTAGAATCTCCCCGAGGAACCTTACTTGACAAAAGATTTCTATCACTTCCTCATTCTTCCTTTGTGCCAAGGTTGCTCAGAGAGGAATAACCTGCAAATATTGGGTGGTGTAGTCTTCCAGCAACAGTATGTACTCGACCTCTCACACTCTTCTCTATAGACCCATTGATATTGATGGTAACTTGGTCTAGAAGTTCTTTCATTATGGATAAGGGAATTGGAAACTCTGAGGTGGCATCTGGCTGGATGTTTTCTGTCAAGATGGACACGAGGTGCAAAAAGCTTTTACCATTTTGGACTAACCTGGGCTAGTAAAATCTTTGAGATACCCTAATTACAGTATTCTGCACCCCTAGATGCCCAGCTAAGGAATATGGATCAGCATTAATAGGTTAGGTGGAATGGACGTTACAGAAATGTGTGGGACAGAATCCTCAAAATTTGAGGGGTCATTGGTGTTTGTGATGGTTGTACTAGAGAATTGCCCACAGTCTATAGAGGAAGATATAATCCAATCAGGACCTTTTCCCAGTGATGCTGCATCACTCAATATAGCTGGAATTTGGAGCAATGAAGAGAGAACAGGACTAGGGAAGTCATCATCTAACACCCGTCCAGACTGTTCTTCTATAAGGCCAAGTATAGAGCACCCTGTCCCTTTATCTCCTTGGCTCCAGTGACCACAAAGGTATCCATTGGACCATAAGAGCCAAGTCCTTTTGAATCCACAGATGTCTTCACCTTCTTTCTACTCATCATATAGGGAAAGGAACCATTCACTACATTCACCAATCATATTCCATTTGGACTCTGCTTGGGTGCTAAGAAGTGATATTCTTTGGGCCTGCTCCTTTAGGTACATTGTCTGCTGTCCCCGTGACCCTGATGATGTTACTTTTGGGGCCACCACCATTCTACCTGCTGCTGGAGAACTGGCATCTGAACAAAGCTCCTCCCTCACACTCTCTCCTTAGCCGCCTTCTGACCATCTGGTCTGCTCCCTCCAAAGAACTGCAGCAAGACAAAGATTTTATGCTGTCCATGCGACCATAGTGATGTCACTTTCAGGGGTCATTGCCATTCCATCTGTCATTGGAGAATCTGCACTTGGGCATTGCTTCTCCATAGGCAGCACGGCCATCTGGTCTGCTCCCTCCTGGTGTGAAATGTTTTTATTCTATTGTTGTGATTTAGTGTACCTTGTTTTATTATTGTACTGTGCTTTAAACTTTTACTGGAAAGGCATTGCCTTTCACCTTTCCTCTTCACACTGGCGGCTGTGCAGAGGGAGCCGGGGCCTCGCGTGGGCTTCCCTGGCTCCCTTTGCGGCCGTCCATTCAGCAGGAATGGAGTTCGCACGGGGCCCCCTGAAGCGCGGGGTCCTGGGCGAACAACATTCTCGCTCAGTGGATGGGCCGGCCCTGTTGCTAGGTGCATAACTTTGCACTTGTCCACGTTAAATTTCATCTGCCATTTGAACATTGAGTCTTCCAATTTATCAAGGTCCTCTTGCAATTTTTCACAATCCTCTTGGGTTTTAACAACTTTGAATAATTTTGTGTCAACTGCAAATTTGTTTACCTCACTCATTCCCATTTCCATGTCATTTACGAATTTGCTAAAAAGCAGTGGACCCAGCACAGATCCCTAGGGTGCTCCACTATTCACCTTTCTCCATTGAGAAAATTGGCCATTTAGCCCTACCCTATGCTTTCTTCCTTTTAACCAGTTCCTGATCCACAGTAATACGCTGTCTCCTATCCCATGACTTTTTAATTGCGCCAAGTGTCTCTCAAAGGCTTTCTGAAAATCCAGATACACTTTATCAACCGACTCACCTTTGTCTACCTGTTTATTCACACCTTCAAAAAAATATAACAGATTAGTAAAACAAGACCTTTCTTGGCTAAATCCGTGTTGGCTGTCTCCCATTTAGCCATGAATTTACATGTTCAGTAATTTTGTTCTTTATAATGGTTTCTACCATTTTGCCCGGTACTGATATAAGGCTCACCAGTCTGTAGTTTCCCAGATCATCCCTGGAACCTTTTTTAAAAATTGGCATTACATTGGCCATCCTCCAATCTTCAAGTATTACAGATGATTTTAATGATAGTTTACAGATTACTAATAGTAGGTCTGCAATCTCATATTTCAGTTCTTCCAACACCCTCGGATGTATACCATCTGTTCCAGGTGGTTTGCTACTTTTCAGGTTATCAAATAGTTTTAATACATCTTCATGGTGTATCGATATTTCTTTCAGTTCTTCTGTGGCATCACCTTTAAATAACATTTCTGTCATTGGTAACATCCCTACATCTTTCTCATTAAAGATCAAAGCAAAGAATGCATTCAGTCTCTCTTCAATGGCCTTGTCCCCTCTTAGTGCCCCCTTTACTCGTCTATCATCTATTGGTCCTACTGACTGTCTCACAGGTTTTTTGCTACAAATTTACTTGAAAAAGTATTTATTTCGCGGTTTTGCTTTCACAGCAAGCTGCTTCTCAAATTCTCTCTTTACCTGCCCTATCATTGCCTTGCTTGTAACTTGCCAGTGCTTATGTTTCTAGTTTTCGTTATTTGGCTCCTTTTTCCATTTCCTGAAAGATGCTTTTGGCACCAACAGCCTCTCTGATCTGACCTTTAAACCATGCTGGCAGGTTTGGGGTTTTTTTTGTTTGTTTTTTTTGTAACTTCTTTCCACTTTTCTTAGTGTGGAGTACAGCTGTCTGAGCTTCCAAGATAGCATTTTTAAACAACACCCATGAACATAAGAACATAAGACATGCCATACTGGGTCAGACCGAGGTCCATCAAGCCCAGTATCCTGTTTCCAACAGTGGCCAATCTAGGTCATACATACCTAGCAATATCCCCAAAAGACACAGGTTCCTCAGTGCTTGTACTGGGTCAAGCATTGATATCCTGGGTCCCTTTTTAATAGTAGTTTATGGACCTTTCCTCCAGGAACTTGTCCAAACCTTTTTTAAATCCAGCTATACTAACAGCCCTTACTACATCCTCCGGTAACAGATTCCAGAGTTTGATTACACGTTGAGTGAAAAAATATTTTCTCTTATTTGTCTTAAATAGTTTACCCTGTAGCTTTATTACATGTCCCCTAGTCTTTCTATATTCTGATAGCGTAAAGAATTGATCCACGTTTATCCGTTCCACTCCATTCATTAATTTATAGACCTCTATCATATCTCCCCTCAGCCGTCTCTTTTCCAGGTTAAAGAGCCCTAACCTTTTTAGCCTCTCTTTATAGGAGTAGCCTTCCATCCCCTTCACCAATTTGGTGGCTCTTCTCTGTACTTTTTCTAATAACGCTATGTCCTTTTTAAGATACGGTGACCAGAATTGCACACAATATTCAAGGTGCGGTCGTACCATGGAGCTATACAGAGGCATTATAATATCCTTTGTTTTATTCTCCATCCCTTTCCTTATGATACCTAGCATTCTATTTGCTTTCTTGGCCGCCGCTGCACACTGGGCGGAGGGTTTTAACATGTTATCCACGATGACTCCTAAATCTTTTTCCTGGGTGGTGGTTTCTAATGTGGAGCCTTGCATCGTGTAACTATAGTGTGGGTTGTTCTTTCCTAGGTGCATAACTTTGCACTTGTCCACATTAAATTTCATCTGCCATTTGGATGCCCAGTCTTCCAATTTATCCAGATCCTCCTGCAGTTTTCCACAATCCTCTTGGGTTTTAACAACTTTAAAACAGTTTTGTGTCATCTGCAAATTTGATAACCTCACTAGTTATTCCCTTTTCCAGGTCATTTATGAATATGTCAAAAAGTAGCGGACCCAGTACAGATCCCTGGGGTACTCCACTATTCACCTTTTTCCATTGGGAATATTGGCCATTTAGCCCTACCCTCTGCTTTCTATCTTTTAACCAGTTCCCGATCCACAATAGTACACTGCCTCCTATCCCATGACTTTTTAGCTTCGCCAAAAGTCTCTGATGGGGGACCTTGTCAAAAGCTTTCTGAAAGTCCAGATACACTATATCAACCGACTCACCTTTGTCTACCTTTTTATGCACACCTTCAAAAAAACATATCAGATTAGTACGACAAGATCTTCCTTGTCTAAAGCCATGTTGGCTGTCTCCCATTAGGCCATGACTATCTACATGCTGTGTAATTTTGTTCTTTATGATGGTTTCTACCATTTTCCCTGGTACTGACGTCAGGCTCACCGGTCTGTAATTTCCCGGGTCACCCCTGGAACCCTTTTTAAAAATTGGTGTTACGTTGACGACCCTCCAATCTTCAGGTATTACAGATGATTTTAATGAAAGTTCACAGATTACCAATAGCAGGTCTGCAATCTCATATTTCAGTTCTTTCAACACTCTGGGATGTATACCATCTGGTCCAGGTGATTTGCTACTATTCAGTTTATCAAATAGTTGTAATATATCTTCCCGGTGTAGCAATATTTCTCTCAATTCCTCTGCAGTATCACCTTTAAATACCACTTCAGTCTTGGGTAACATCCCTACATCTTCCTCAGTAAAGACCGAAGCAAAGAATTCATTCAGTCTCTCTGCTATAGCCTTGTCTCCTCTTACTGCCCCTTTTACCCCTCTATCATCTAACGGTCCAATTGACTCTCTCACAGGCCTTTTGCTACGAATGTACTTGAAAAAGTCTTTATTTCGTGTTTTTGCTTCCGTAGCAAGTTTCTTCTCAAATTCCCGCTTTGCCTGCCTTATCAGTGCTTTGCATTTAACTTGCCAGTGCTTGTGCTGTTTCCAGTTTTCATCATTTGGCTCTTTTTTCCATTTCCTGAAGGTTGCTTTTTTGGCAGCAACAGCCTCTCTGACTTCACCTTTAAACCATGCTGGCAGTTTTTTGGACTTTCTTCCACTCTTCTTAATGCGTGGAATACAGCTGGTCTGGGCTTCGAGGATAGTAGTTTTAAATAACGCCCAAGCTTGCTGTAAGTCTTTAACCTTTGGAACCGCTCCTTTTAGTTTTTTCCTAACTATATTCCTCATTCTATCATAGTCTCCCTTTTGAAAGTTAAAAGGTAGTACTGTGGATTCCTTTACTATTTGTCCTCCAATAATTAAATCAAACATGATCATACTATGATCACTATTGCCAAGTGGTCCCAACACCCTTATTTCTTGCACCAGATCTGGCGTTCCACTAAGGACTAGGTCCAGTATGGCTTCCCCTCTGGTCGGTTCATGAACCAGCTGCTCCAAGAAGCAGTCATTTATTCCATCTAGAAACTTTATCTCTTTAGCTTGTCCTGCCGTGACACTGACCCAGTCGATACCGGGGTAATTGAAATCACCCATTATTACTACTCTGTTGTGACTTTTGTTAGCTTCCGTGATTTCTTTGAGCATTTCATCATCCATTTGTTCATTCTGGCCAGGCGGTCGATAGTATACTCCCACTGCCATCACCTTCCCCTTCATAAGTGGAATTTCAATCCATAGAGATTCTACAGCAAATTTTGTTCCCTGCAAAACTTTAATCCTTTCTGACTCAATGCCCTCTCTATCATATAGCGCAACCCCTCCACCAATTTGATCAGCTCTATCATTACGATATAGTTTGTATCCAGGTATCACAGTGTCCCACTGGTTATCCTCCTTCCACCATGTCTCTGAGAGTGCAGTCATATCTAACCTCTCATTTAGTGCTATATATTCTAACTCTCCCATCTTATTGTTTAGACTTCTAGCATTGGCATACAAGCATTTTAGAGACTGTATTTTATTCATATTAATCTGGCTATTGGTAAGCATGGGTAATTTGGAATCTTTATGCTCTGTCTGCTCCTTACTCAAGGGCATTTCGGCTACTATACTCCCTTTTGGAACCTCACTGCTTTTGGTAGTATCCTTCAAGGATACCTTCGTACGAACCATGCGCTCCTGGGTGACTGTCGGCTTTCCCCTATTTTCTAGTTTAAAAGCTTCTCTATCTCTTTTTTAAAGGTTAATGCCAGCAGTCTGGTCCCATCCTGATTAAGGTGAAGCCCATCCCTTCGGAAGAGCCCCCCCCTTTCCCCAGAATGTTCCCCAGTTCCTAACAAATCCAAAACCCTCATCCTTGCACCATTGTCTCATCCATGCATTGAGACTCCGGAGCTCTGCCTGTCTTTTGGGTCCTGCACGTGAAACAGGAAGCATTTCGGAGAATGCTATCCTGGAAGTTCTGGATTTCAACTTCCTACCTAAAAGCTTAAATTTAGCCTCCAGAACTTCCCTACCACATTTTCCTATGTCATTGGTACCAACATGTACCAAGACAGCAGACTCCTCCCCAGCACTATCTACGATCCTATCTAGGCGGTGCGTGAGGTCCGCTACCTTCGCACCAGGCAGGCATGTTACCAGGCGATCCTCACGTCCACCAGCCACCCAGCTATCTACATTCCTAATGATTGAATCACCAACTATAACAGCTGTCCTGACCCTCCCCTCATGGGCACGTGGCCCTGGAGAAACGTCCTCGGTGCGAGAGGGTTTTACATCACCTGGAGGACAGGTCCTAGTTACAGGATCACTTCCTGCCACACCAGGGTGATGCTCTCCTGTCACTTGACCTCTCTCCTCCATGGCAACAGGGATGCTGCCAGACTGGAGGTGGGACTTCAGGACTATATCCCTGTAGGTCACGTCCATGTACTTCTCTGTCTTTTTTATGTCTTCCAGGTCTGCTACCCTAGCCTCTAGAGAACGGACTCGTTCCCTGAGAGCAAAGAGTTCTTTGCACTTAGTGCATACGTAAGACCTCTCACCAACTGGGAGAAAATCATACATGTGACACTCAATGCAAAAGACCGGAGAACCCCCATCTCGTTGCTGGACTTCTGTCTGCATCTTAGTTTAAAGCTTGTGTTTAGGTCTTTTAAATTCTGTATATAATAAGGATTGGTGTAGATGCTTATACCAATAAAAGTGTATCTAATACCCCTAATACACCTTGTGTACCTGAAGCTTAATTAATTAATCTCAGGTCCTCCGTGTATGACTGATTTGGATAACGAGCTGCACCTGAGAGCAGCCCCTTTCCTCTAAGATGTGCAAGTATCTATAAAACTACAATTACCCCAGGGGTGGGTGGGTGCTGGGGAGGGAGGGAGGGAGATAAGTCCTATTAAAGAGGGCAGTTACAAGGTACCCTGTCCTGAACCCTCAGCAGGGGGGAGGGGGGTACCACATAAAGCCCAGTTAGTTGAGAGAGGCAAGGTAAGTTACAGCTGAGAAAGGGTAAGAGAAAGTTTAAAACTTAAACCTCTACAGCAATGGAGTGGGTAAGGGAACCCAATACTATGGACAGATAGAGAGCTATGTGGAGACAAACAGATTCACAGTTATTTGGAAACAAGACTCACAGTTATGCAGCAACTCAGTAAAAAATCACCTTTTGGGAGAGCTCTGGAAGCACCCCTCTTAGGGAACACAAAGGCAATCTGAGCTAAACCCACGTGTGCAGCACAGAAAATGGAAGACCACAACACTAACTCAGCAGGGGGGGGAGGGGAGGAGTCCTTCAGGGAAGGGTAAGAGAAAGTTTAAAACTTAAACCTCTACAGCAATGGAGTGGGTAAGGGAACCCAATACTATGGACAGATAGAGAGCTATGTGGAGACAAACAGATTCACAGTTATTTGGAAACATGCTTGATATAAATCTTTAACCTTTGCAAGTGCTCCTTTTAGTTTTTTCTTAACTATTTTCCTCATTTTATTATAGCCTCCCTTTTGAAAATTAAAAGGTAGTACTGTGGATTTCTTTGCTGTTTTCCCTCCATTTATTAAATCAAACGTGATCATGCTATGATCACTATTGCCAAATTACCCCAACACCCTTATCTCTTGCACCAGATCGTGTGTTCCACTAAGGACTAGGTCCAAAATGGCTTCCCGTCTTGTCAGTTCATGAACCAGCTGCTCCAAGAAACAGTCATTTATTTCATCTAGAAACTTTATCTCCCTAGCATGTCTGTCTGTGACACTGACTCAGCCGATACCGGGGTAATTTAAATCACCCATTATTATTACTGTACTTCTGTTATCTTCCCTGATTTCTTTGAGCATTTCATCATCTATTTGTTTATTATGTCGATAGTGCACCCCAACTTCCATCGCTTTCTCCTTCCTCTTTTTACATGGAATTTCAATCCATAGAGATTCTGCAGTGAATTTTGTTTCCTGCAAAACTTTAATCCTTTGTGACTCAATGCTCTCTCTAACATAGAGTGCAACCCCTCCACCAATGTGATCTGCTCTATCATTACAATATAGTTTGTACCTAGGTATCACAGTGTCCCACTGTTTTTTCTCCTTCCACCATGTCTCTGAGATACCAATCATATCTAACCTCTCATTTAGTGTTATATATTCTAACTCTCCATCTTATTTTTCAGAATTCTAGCATTTGCATAGAAACATTTTAGAGGCTATATTTTATTCATATTAATCTGATTATCTGTAGGCAGAGGTAATTTGGAATCTTTAAGCTCTGTCTGCTCTGTACTTAAGGACATTTGGGTTATTTTTGTTTTGACTGGAAGCTCTCTGTCGATATGCCTTAACTTCATTCTCTTGCTAGTCTCCTTCAAGGATACATTGTTCCGAACCATACACTCTTGGGCGACTGTCGGCTTTCCCCTATTATCTAGGGAGAGTTTTATTTCTGCTTTTAGGTGTCCAAAACAAAGTATTCTGTGAAGAGGTGTGTGTTAAGCTTTCGGCAGAATTCAATAATAGTATTTGATAGTCGTACATCCAGAGGTGGAGCGTTCCAGATAGAGGGTGCGAAAAGGGAAAATGGTCGTGAGGATGTTGAATGGTTGCTTTTGGTTATGAGGTTTGTAACAGTACGTTCTGCAATGCTTTCCTTCTTTCCCTGGTGTTGGGAGCTTTCTGAATTAGTGATCGAAGGCTGTGTGCTGATATGTTATGGAGTATCTTAAATATCCTCAATATTACTTTATATTTGATTCTCATTTGAATGAAGCTAATTATAATAAGCTAATATAGTCTCATTTTATCAAGTAATAAATAAAGTTAGATACGGATGTGTTATACCTTTTCAACCAGTTTAAATATTATTACAAAAATTAGATGATTTCACTTATGTTCATTGTGGCAAGTGGGCCTGCCAATTCCTAATATCCTTTCATTTTGAACAAGGCGAGTGCTGTCCACGTGTCATATTTGTTCTTTCACTTCCCCTTCTTTATTTGTCTTTTTATTTAGTTATTTTTTTGACTTGCTTTATCACTCTAAATCAGGAAAGCCTTCAAAGCTTGTTCATAGCACTCTCTCTCCCCTCTGCATTCCATTGCTGCTCAGCCCCCCTGCTCACTTGCACCCTTTCCCTAGCCCCTGCTACACTCGCATGTCCTCCTGATTGCTCACTGTCATTACTGGGTGTTATTTTTTTCTGATGCCTTAGGAGGTCAACAGGGGTTGTCAGACGGCTGCCTGGGTGAGAATGTTCAGTCTTGGCAAGTGCATATATCAATATGATTTGCAAGGGATTGTGGGCAATGCAGTCCATTCACACCAGACACAGCTGCTCACAATAATTTAGTTGTGCTCAAGTGTAAAGCCAATAAGATATTTATTTATGGGGTTATTTCTCCCAACACAGATATGCTTGGTAGCACATAAATCAGGTTACTTGCT
The DNA here is from genome assembly GCA_033557465.1 of Ichthyophis bannanicus. Taxonomy (NCBI): domain Eukaryota; kingdom Metazoa; phylum Chordata; class Amphibia; order Gymnophiona; family Ichthyophiidae; genus Ichthyophis; species Ichthyophis bannanicus. The sequence goes on from CM066032.1 coordinate 1,735,458,308, forward strand.
TTCAGTGTTAAACTTGGAAAAACAAAATCAGGAAAACAACAGCTGAACTTGTCAGGCAATCAAATCAAAAGAATAAAGACCAGGATGGTAACAGAATGGTCTTTTCTGTAGACTTTAGCTAATATTTCCTTAGCAATGATTCAAACAACAAGCCAAACCCCACAAAGTAGGGAAAACTGTTCTTTTCAAAGCAAAAGAAATAAGACCTGGTTGATAACAAACTGGTCTTTTCTGTAGGCTTAGCTAATATTTTCTTAGCATGTATCAAACAGCAAACAAAATCCACAAAGAAGAGAAAAACTGTTCTTTTCAGGTTAACTTCTTGTATCTTCCCACATAGATTCAGAAGTGATTCTCTCAGAGCTCACAAGCAATTAGGTAAGGCTCAATTGCTAGCAGTTACCCAGCTGAAACCCCTTAGCTGGCTTGCTTTCTACTGCGTGGCTGGAAATCCTACTCAGGAGCTTTTCTGAGTAGATTAAAGAACAAGTTTGTATTTCTTTGTGATGGTTGCTGTACTTTATAACAGAAAATCACCAAAGGAGTTTAGACAGAGAGCAGTCCATGTAAACACATTCTTCATCTGCTATCACTCCCCCTTCTTCAACAAGCATGGGTTCAATATCATGGATTGGCACAAATGAATCTCCCAATGGAGCACTTTCAGGAGAATACTTGTTTCCCTGCTGTCTTTCAAGGTTATAGCTAGGGCATAGATCAGTGTTCATACCTGAGCTTCCATTGCTGTTAGAGTTCCTCTCTATATAGCCTGGCCAGTATGTAGTCCAGTTCTTATGTCCAGCCTTCCAATTCAGATCCCTGGACACTGGATCTCTCTTCACATACCTTCTGACACGGGTCTTAGGGTCCCTTCCATGTGCAGCCGTCTCCCTCACAGGTGTACCGTCTGGAGATTCCTAGCTCTGCAGCACCATTCCTCTGGCTTTCCCCAGTCCAATGGTGTATGCTGGCCCTTGGAATGCCTCCCAGTATACGTACTGCTCCAGACTCTTCTAGACCTCTCTAAGGCTTTTCTCTTCTTTCTTCCAAAGGGTTTCTTGCCCTCTCTGTCCGTCCGGTTTGGCTTCTGCTTCTGATGATCCTCCAGATGAAACTGAGAATATCCAAGCTGATCATGAAGATGATGATGAGGATGATTCTGAGGATAGTTCTCTGTAGAATAAACTCTACCTTTATTCTGCTTAGATGAGTGCTCCTCCCTAACACAGCGCAGCTGTGCTGAATCAGGCCCTGCCCTTTGAGATGAGTGCTTAGGGATTACCTCAGAGCCCTCCTGATTGAACACACGTTTCCCCACTTCAGCTCCTCTAATGGCTGTTGGAAACCTGGTGCATTCTGGGACTGGTAGTCTTTTATGGGAAAATTCTGTTTTCTTATTTCTACCAGAACTGACAGGTTGCTTGTTCAGAGTCACTTCACTTTTTCTATAGCTCCTTCCTGAGCTATGATAAGCTTCCTTATCACAGGGTGAGCACTAGGCAGTCTGAATACTGATATAGCCTCCAGTTTTATTTATTTTATTTATTTAACAATTTTTGTATACCGCTTTATCATTTCAATCAAAGCAGTTTACATTATAACTTAAACTTGGTAATGTACATTAAACAGAACATTGATAACTTGGATTTTTCTGAGGCAATGGAGGGTTAAGTGACTTGCCCAAGGCCATAAGGCATGCTAGTGGGAAATGAACCCAGGTCTCTTGGTTCCCAAGCAAGTGCTCTGACCATTAGTCTACTCCTCCACTCCAATGAGTTTTTCTCTCATTGGCCTGTGCTGCTGCTTCCAACTGGATGGGTGTGACTCCAAAGTGGTTGGAGGGCACCACATCCCACCCAGCACATCTGTGGCTATTCCTCCTGAGACTCATATTGCTCATTGATGAACTTGTGCCCATTCTCACCATTAACCCCTCAACCTCTACTGCTCAGTCTTTTAGTAATGCTTTTACCCACTTATAGCTCTGTCATTTTGAGTACGAGAAACAGCACACCTTCCATTGCTTTAAGGGACCGTCAGAAGAGAACACATGCACATTCCAGTTTTGGCAATAAAAATTGCTGAAATATTCAGTTACTTTTCATGTGCATTTAAAGCATATTTAATAAACCGTTCCCATCAGTCACTGTGCTACAGCTCAAAATTGTATTAGAACCAACATGCACACTGCTGTCATACTTAACTAAATATCAAGAAGCGGACACCGGTTACAGTGCCAATGTTTTATCTGTACATGCTGCAGTACTTCCTGCCCTCTCAAAAATTAAAAAAAAAAGTTGGTGATCAAGAAAAATCTTAGGGTCCTTATTTAAATGTAGGCCGCAATGAATTATTTGTTTAATGTATTCTATCAGAAATGTACTATGTAAATTCAATTGAGTATGGGCCTTCTGTAGCTGAGCCTATTTGCTACACAAGTTATTTAAATCCAAATTATTGCTGCTTGTCTCATGTTTAGCGACTTTGAGTCATAAAATGCTTATACCCCCACTATTCTCGGCAATAATCATGAGGAACAGTGCAAGAGTTTGAATACTCAACAATTAGATCTTTCTAAGAGCCATCTGGCTGTGAACTGGCAGTAGAATTCTGATGCAAAGAACAGTGATTCCTCCCAGGTCCCCTTAAACAGCTGTGCATCTGGAATGGGACTGCACCTCAGTTATTAGCATCCCATAATCGTGATTTGAGAACTCAGTGATTTACAACCTCACGCAATAATTTTCTAGTTTTCTTTTTAATTGATAAAGATAATATCAAAAATAACCTACTATAATGCTTTTATTGCAATATCCATGTGTGCTTATCTAACTTCTGGTTATATATTTTAATAATTTTTATTTATTTTATTTATTTTTCTTATATACCACACTATTATAATCAGTGCGGTTTACATTTGAAACAGAACATACAAGAATGTAACAAGTTACATCGAGTTTTTTTATATTGAACAGGGAATGTAAACATGGAGAAAAAACGAGGAAAAAACTATGTACACATTATATACAAATTATAATACTCTTACAAATTATAATATTCTTACAGATAAATAAAGATAAGACATTTACCTAGAGGCTTGGCTGGAGGGTCAAGGAGTAATAAATTCATTGCTTCCCTATTAGGGGAAAATCCCTATATATTAAAATGTATGCTTTAATTCCAGTAACCTGTTAAAAGTATATTGTATTCCATTGGTAATCTCAGGATCTGTTTTTAAGGTGTATAAATCTGGTCTGGAAACCTCAGACTGCAAATGGGAGCATTCATACATTTTACCCAGTCCATTAAAACAAGAAGAAATAGAATAGATACTTTGATAAGCGTTCTGCCTGTGTTAACCTTGATGGTTATTATTGGGAGGATGATACTATATCTATTTCATTGGATTAGGCTTTTTCCTTGTGCAGAAAAATCAATACTTGGAGGCACTGGGTGACAAGAGACATCACTTCAGAATTGAAGGTGGCTGTCAGACATTGTCATTGGTTGACTTTTGTTCACTATTGTGGTTTTAAGCTTTCATTTTTCTAAGTCTTATTCAGGAGCTTTTGTAAGATTTCCCTGGGTAGCATTTTTTTTTAGAGTAGACTTTAAACCTGAGGTTATAGGTCAAGTACAAATATCTTGGCAAGGAGAAGATTGAACAGCTTCTTCATTTAGTGAAATATACTTATTTGTAAGGAGTTTGCATTAACAGTAGAATGCCGTTATGTCGTTGGTTGATTCCCCCCTCATCTCACCTCTTAAACAATGCCCTTTGGAACAAGTTATTTATTGCATTAAAGGTTTTAACTAGTTTGAGATCAGAAAATAATTCATGTAAACCGTGACAAGTTTGTTAATGTTATATGTAAACCGCCTTGATTATGATGAAAAAGCGGTATATAAAACTCACAAATAAATAAATTTCAGAATATTTATCATCAATGATGCTACGAACTGAAATAAAGGAGCGGGTTGTCTAGAAGTGCATGGCACATCCTGATGATGAAGCATCTATCCAAGGGGCATCCGAGTTTCTGAGCCACATGATCAGAATCCACATGTGTGTGACTGCACCAATTTTTTATTTATTTATTTTTATTTCTTTAACTAGGCTTATATACCACTTTTCTACCAGACAAAGCGGTGTACTTCAGCTACTGTATATATATTTTCCTTTGTCCCTGAAAGGCTCACAATCTTTGTTTTTATACCTGAAGCAATGGAGGGTTAAATGGCTTGCCCCCAAGGCCACAAGGAGCACCTATAGGACTAGAAACACCAGTCCTTCAGGCCCAAGGTTGCTGTCCTCTAGTGGGATTCGAACCCCTGCCCCTCTGGCGCGAGGTAACTTGCCCCAACCATACTGGGCCACATGATCAGAAATTCAACTGTGTGCAGGCTGCATTAATTATTTTAGGTGGTAATGCAGGATTTATACTACTAAAAATCTGTGAATCTCTTTTGAAATTGTGAATTCATATCCACCAAAAAGTTCTGTAGTTCTTTAAAATAATGAGTACAAGGAGTGGAGGAGTGGCCTAGTGGTTGGGGCAAGGTACTTCAGGCCAGAAGGTCGGGGGTTCAAATCCCACTAGAGGACAGCAACCTTGGGCTAGAAGGACTGGGGTTTCTAGTCCCGCAGGTGCTCCTTGTGGTCTTGGGCAAGCCACTTAACCCTCCATAGCCCATGTTCCCTGTAAAATAGTTATCTCCAAGTTATAATGCCCTGTTCAATGTAATTTCAGTTTGTTCAATGTAAACCGCACTGATGCAGAATAGCGCGGTATATAAGAGAATGTAAATAAATAATTGTTTTATTTTTAAATTGCCAAAAATCTTAGATGTCCGCATTTGGCTTGCAGGCCATGTGTTTGGATGCCCCTGATATATTGTTTCAAAGATAATATAATTCTTAAAATAAAAGTTGTAGGCATGCTAAATGTATACTTGCTGGGCTTTTTCTGCTAAGAAATGAAGCAGTAGTTTAGGTATTTCTCAGTTTGTTTGCTAAAGCATCTAAATTCAGATTTGGTAAAATGCATAAAGAATGCTACTTCTGTCACACAGTTGTTAGTCTACCCTGTTCATACATCTGTCTGCCTATACTGTGTAAAACGTCTGGCAAATGTGTTGTCAGAACTGTAACTTAATGAGACTGATATAGAAATCAACCCTCTTAAATATGAGCTGCAAATTTTGGGAGAGAAAAGTATATACACAATTCTTCTTGAAGCTTCTATTGAAACATAGACATCACATTCAGATTGTGATGTCCTAATTTTTTTAACAGTGTCGGAAGAAATCAAGTGACCTGTATATTCAACCAATTGCAAAGCATGCATAAAAATAAAATCTCTTCTATTAACAATAAAGAGAGATTAATATAGCCTTCATACATCATGCATGATAACTCATTTAGTGTGTTTCACATAAGGAAATGGAAGAATACTCCTACGAGGAAAGGTGGCTTAAAAGGGGGCAGAAATATGATAGAGGCCTATAAAATAGTGAGCAGATTGGAACATGTAAGCATAAAGCAGTTGTTTACTCCTTCAAAAAATAGAAAGACCAGGGGACATGCATTGAAGCTACGAGGGTTATTTTTAAAGTAAGGTCCAATTGGCTGTAGCTGTGTAAATTTTTTCCCCCTGTAGAAACAAGCATGCGTGCAGGCTCCTGGCATGCCTTGTGCAAAAGCAGATGCCATTTGCAGTCATAGCGTCACTTTGTACGGTTTATACTGAGATGTTGAAATGTTTGACAATTGAGCGACCCTCCGACTGTGAAATACGGTCTGTGATTTGGTTTTTGACAGCAAGGACCGTATCATCAGCGGACATTCATCACCAGATATGTGAGGTGTATGGCCCCAATGCGATGAGTGACAGCAAAGTGCGTAAATGGGTGAGATTGTTCAAGAATGGGCAGGACAAACTGTGCTCACAATGGGTTCCCAGGCTGCTTTCCGAGGAACACCAAAAAAGGAGAATGGCTAGTGCTTTGACATTTTTGATCCGATACAATGAGGAAGGAGATGAATTTTTGGACCACATTGTCACAGGGGACGAGACATGGGTTTCTCACATGAGTCCAGAATCAAAGCGACAGTCGATGGAATGGAGAGACATGTCATCTCCAGTCAAAGTGAAAGCCAAACAGACAATCTCAACATGCAAGATTATGGCAACTGTGTTCCTCAGAAAGCAGCCTGGGAACCCATCGCGAGCACAGTTTTCTGAATTGCAGTTTTTCAGAAACAATTTTGTATAGCACTGACCTTGAAACCTGGAAATTTCAGTGACAAAGTGGAAATCGTGAATCGCCGTTCTTCATGAATTTTTGCGTCAACTGTGCGCACCAAATCTTCTGTTATTACTGAAGGTCAACCGTATCGCGGTTCATCATTTACATTGTCCTGCCTGTCCTTGAACAATCTCACCCATTTACACACTTTCCTGTCACTCATCGCATTGGGGCCATACACCTCACATATCTGGCGATGAATGTCTGCTGATGACACGGTCCTTGCTTTCAAAAACCTAATCACAGACCGTATTTCACAGTCGGAGGGCCGCTCAGTTGTCTTAAACATTTTAACATCTCAGTATAAACCATACAAAGTGACACTACGACTGCAAATGGCATCTGCTTTTGCACAAGGCATGCCGGGAGCCGGCACGCATGCTTGTTTCTACAGGTGGAAAAAATTTTCAAAGCTACAGCCAATCGGACCTTACTTTAAAAATAACCCTCGTACAATATAGCACATTTAAGACTAAGTAAAGAAAATATTTTTTCACTCCACATTTAATCAAACTCTGGAATTTGTTGCTGAAGGATGTAGTAAAAGCTGTTAGTGTAGTTGGGTTTGTAAGAGGTTTGGACAAGCTCCTGGAGGAAAAGTCCATAAACTCATTATTAAAGTGGACTAGAGAAATTGGGATGGAATCTGTCTACTTTGGGAACTAGACAGGCACTTTCAACCTGGATTGGTCACTGTGGGAAGCAGGATCATGGGCTTGATGGACCTTTGATCTGACCCAGAATGGCATATCTTATATTCTTAAGCGATTATACCTATTGCGGAGAGTTCAGCGTTTTGTTTTGTTTTTTAAACTGATGAGTTCGTACACATCTGTTTAACCAACAGATGCCTCTCTTCCTTCCCCCTTTGCAAGAATACTGGTTTACAGCTGCTGCTTTTGAGCCATCACTAGTGAAGATGCCATCCTCTGCCTGTGGAAGAGGAGATGCAGGCTGCAATTGAGAGCTGCTGCCATCAGTGGAGACACCCATCCCCCACCGGCAGAAGAGCTGCTAAAAAAAATGTCACGGTTCACCCTTCCCACCACTGTGATTGACTTTCTGCGTGGTTGACCCCCCATGGTGGAGGAAGTTCAGGAGATCATGAGAAAGATTGGGTGAAAGCTGATGGGGGAGTATAATGAGAGAGAGAGAGACTAGGAAGCCTGGGAGGGGTTATGAGAAAGAGGGACTAGGGGAAGTCTGGGAAGAGGGTGTCATGAGAGAGATACTGGAGGAAGCATGGGAGGAGGAGTTCATAAGAGAGAGAGAGAAACAGGCATGTATGCTTAAGCAGCCCCTGACACTCCATATGAAACACAAACACATGCACACAAGTAGCCCCTGATACGCCACATGACACACACGCGCGCACACAAGCCGCCCTTGATACTCCACAAGCCGCCCTTGATATCAAGGGGGGGGGACTTTGATACTCCACAAGCCGCCCTTGATACTTCATAGACCCTGCTCCATTCACAACAATCCCCCTCCTTTCAAAGTTCCCCCCCTTTTTTTCTCCCCAATCCCCCTCCCCACAACTGTGTATAGTACATTGTAAATAGCACACGCTGTATATATTGCATGTATTGATTAAACTCTACAGGTCCTCCCCCTCACAAACACTTCTACTCAACCACTGCATGCCGACACCCCCACCCTACCACAAATCTAAATCATTTGATGTGAAAGCCTTCTTGATTTTAGGATAAGGCAGGATAGAAATCCATTTAAATAAATAAATAAAACATGACACAAACACACAAGCAATCCCTGAGATTTGCACTTGACACACACACAAGCAGCCCCTGACACTCCACATGATACACACATTCAAGCAGTTCCTAACACACCACATGACGCACACACACACAGCCCCAACACTCCACATGACGCATGCACACACACACACAGCCCCTGACACGCCACATGACACGCACACACATGCAAACAGCCCCTGACACGCCACATGACTCACACATGCAAGCATCCCGACACTCCACATTACACACACACGCATGCAAACAGCCCCTGACATGCCACATGACTCACACACGCAAGCATCCCGACACTCCACATGACACACACACAAAGCATTCCTGACACTCAACATGACACGACATGCACACGCAAACAGCCCCTGACACTCCACATGAGACAGACACACACACACACAAAAGCAGCCCATGACACACATGTACATGCACACATGCATGCAACCAGTCCATGATATGTATGCACATGCATGCAACCAACCCATGACATGTATGTACACACATGCATGCAACCAGCCCATGACATGTACGTACATGCATGCACACAACCAGCCCATGATATGTATACACACAAGCAGCCCATGACACTCCCCATGACATGCACACACACAAGCAGTCCCTGACACTCCCCGACACGTGTAAATACATACACGCACGCAGCCCCTAATACCCACCCCGTGGCATACAAACACCCAAGCTCTCGAGATAGACACAAATATATGGCTAGGATTTCTCATATAGGCCTAGATCCACTGCTGCCTTTGACATGTACCTTCACATTCAGCCCCCTCAACAGACATACACGAGTTTGCAGATGGAGAAAAGGGAAACGTGCCATTTTTTCACACTATAAGTGTGAATTTTCAACTCGTTTAGAATTAGTTTTAGCTTTGTTCTGTTTTGTCTACACATTTAGGCCCCTATTTACTAATGCTTAGTGTGCAATAATGGTGTTGATCAGTGTTATCCACTGCAGAGCTTGCTGGTCTTAATATAGAATCTCATAAATACAATTTTGTCTAACTGCAACCTTCAACCACTTTATCCCATTCCTTAGCCAGCTTTCCTATCACACCATCCCATCTTTACATTACTTTGAAGGTGGTGTCAGATATCATGCGTTAGGTCTGAATATGATTTTGTACAAATGAGAATTCAGTTTTGGCATTTATTTCTAAATGCCTTCAAAATATATCATAAAGGCAGTTTTTGAAAGGTATAAGTTCATTATATCTTTTACAAAAACATCCAAGTTTGATTTTCTTTGTATCATGTTTTAAGGTCAAATGTGACTTCAGTGTTCCTCAAAGAGACATAGATTGATAATCAGGAAAGAATAGCCTTCTAATGTGATTTATATCTATGGATTTTATGTCAGATATGAAAAGTTGCTCTTCAAATTGTAAAGGAGGATCCATTAAAGAGCACTTTAAAACATTTACTACTTAGATTTCCTTAGATACTTATTTTCACAATTGCGCCTTTATTGCAACTGAAAAAATAACTGCTGATTAAACATTTACAGAATGCTGGTGCAGAGAATTCAGAAATGTTATGGGTGAGGTGGCAGCGACTGAAGTGGCTGCAATCATGGAGAAGGAAGAAATAAATAAATAGTTGCACACTTTAGGAATAGGGGGGAACGGACTTTCTAACTGAACTTACATTTGTGGGAGGAGTAGCCTAGTGGTTGGGGCAAGGTACTTCAGGCCGGAAGGTCGGGGGTTCAAATCCCACTAGAGGACAGCAACCTTGGGCCGGAAGGACTGGGGTTTCTAGTTCCACAGATGCTCCTTGTGGTCTTGGGCAAGCCACTTAACCCTCCATTGCCCATGTTCCCTGTAAGTATTAGTGTATGTGTCTCATCCCCGTGTGTTAAATGTATCCCCCAATTGTGTTGTGACCGCTTTGATTGAAGGATAAGGCGGTATACAAAAACTGTCTAAATAAATAAATTTGTTCTTAATCAGTTTGGCACAGACAAAAAGTGAGTTGGTGATAGTGTTTTACTGCATTTTAAACACTTCTTATGGAGCTACATCATCTGCATAGTTCAGAGTAGTTCATCTGGTGTAGACATTGCATAGAGTTGGTGAATGGAATGCAGAATATTCATAATTGAGTTTTTCTTCCTAAATCATTCCTATTGAAATGTCATCTTAGTGTTGCTGATCTTGTAAGAAACCCTTGTGGATGGAAACATCAATACAGTATAAATTACTGAAGTCAACTTGATTTTTTTTTTAATTAGGATATATGGCCAAAACAAAAGGTACATTATCTTTTAATGCCCAAAATTATTTTAAAAAATGTATAATTTTATTTAAAGAAAAAGCCTTAGAGGGAAAAATGGAGAGTAGAGCCAGGGAACAAGAAATACGGTGTCTTTAACAGTTGAGCAAGAATGATTACTGTAAGGGACATGTTTACTAAAGTGAGGTAAGTTTTTGTACTGATTGCATGTTAGGAGTTAAAAAAAAAAAAAAAAAGACACAGTAAGTGCAAAGGCTGCATGCTGTTGGAAGTGTGGCAAGTATGTCCCCTACAGTTACTGCACTGGAAAAGGTTCCTTACCGCGTTTTCAGTTCATTCATAATTGGAGCAGGTGCACGCAACGCCTCCAGTTGAGGAGATTTTAAGTGAATCTGCATTAACTGCAAAGGTGGCTGTTACTACCTACTAAGTACTACACGGTAACTACAACTTGAAGTCCACATCCCCCTCCACCCATAACCCAGTTAACATGAGATTTTTAATGCCCTGGCTGTTTTAATGAACTGTGATTAGAAACACAGAACATGATGGCAGAAAAAGACCACATGGCCAGCTAGTCTGCCCTTCCATATCAACCACTACTACAGTTCCCTTTTTCCCTTTAGAGATCCTCTGTGTTTGTCCCATGCTTTTTTGAATTCAGATAATTGTTACCATTGCTTAGCACATTTTAATAAACATGCTCCTAAATTTCATTGTTCACAAAGATTTTGTAGTCTGTTTCAAAACGTATGAGGTCACTGTAAATAAAATAAAGGAAAGTACTATACAGTTATCTTCACGTTCACATCAGAACATGCTAGGGAGATAAAGTTCCTAGATGAAATAAATGACTGCTTCTTGGAGCAGCTGGTTCATGAACCGACCAGAGGGGAAGCCATATTAGACCTAGTCCTTACTGGAACACCAGATCTAGTGCAAGAGATAAGGTTGTTGGGGCCACTTGGCAATAGTGATCATAGCATGATCGCCTTTGATTTAATTAGTGGAGGAGGGATAGTAAGGAAATCCACAGTACTACCTTTTAACTTTCGAAAGGGAGACTATGATAAAATGAGGAAAACAGTTAAGAAAAAACTAAAAGGAGCAGTTGCAAAGGTTAAAGACGTATATCAGGCTTGGCTGTTGTTGAAAAATACTATCTTGGAAGCCCAGACCAGCTGTATTCCATGCTTTAAGAAAAGTGGAAGGAAGTCCAAAAAACTGCCAGCATAGTTTAAAGGTGAGGTCAGAGAGGCTGTTGTTGCCAAAAAAGCATCTTTCAGGAAATGGAAAAAAGAGCCGAACGACAAAACCTGGAAACAGCACAAGCACTGGCAAGTCAAATGCAAGGCATTGATAAGGCAGGCAAAGGGAGAATTTGAGAAGAAGCTTGCTGCAGAAGCAAACAAGCGAAGTATAGACCTTTTCAAGTACATTCGTAGCAAAAAAACTGTGAGAGAATCAGTTGGTCCATTAGATGATAAAGGGGTTAAAGGAGCACTAAGAGGCGACAAGGCGATAGCGGAGAGACTGAATGAATTCTTTGCTTCAGTCTTTACTGAGGAAGATGTAGGGATGTTACCCATGACTGAAGTGGTATTTAAAGGTGCAGAAGAATTGAAGGAAATATCGATACATCGGGAAGATGTATTACAACTATTAGATAAACTGAAGAGTAGCAAATCACCTGGGCCGGATGGTATACATCCAAGGGTGTTGAAAGAACTGAAATATGAGATTGCAGACCTGCTATTAGTAATCTGTGAACTATCATTAAAATCATCTCTAATACCTGAAAATTGGAGGATCACCAATGTAACACCAATTTTTAAAAAGGGTTCCAGGGGTGATCCGGGAAACTACAGACAGGTGAGCTTGACATCAGTACTGGGAAAAATGGTAGAAACCATCATAAAGAATAAAATTACTCAGCATGTAGATAGTCATGACCTAATGGGAGACAGCCAACATGGCTTTAAACAAAGAAGATCTTGTCTTACTAATCTGTTATGTTTTTTTGAAGGAGTGAATATTCAGGTGGACAAAGGTGAGTCGATTGATATTGTGTATCTGGACTTTCAGAAAGCCTTTGACAAGGTCCCTCATGAGAGACCTTTGGCAAAACTAAAGAGTCATGGGATAGGAGGCAGTGTACTATTGTGGATCAGGAACTGGTTAAAAGATAGAAAGCAGAGGGTAGGGCTAAATGGCCAATTTTCCCAATGGAGAACGGTGAATAGTGGTGTACTCCAGGGATCTGTGCTAGGTCCACTGCTTTTTGACATATTCATAAATGACCTGGAAAGTGGAATAACGAGTGAGGTTATCAAATTTGCAGATGACACAAAACTATTTAAAGTTGTAAAAACTCAAGAGGATTGTGGAAAACTGCAAGAGGATCTTGATAAATTGGAAGACTGGGCATCAAAATGGCAGATGAAATTTAATGTGGACAAGTGCAAGGTTATGCACCTAGGGAAGAACACCACAAACTATGGTTACACGATGCAAGGTTCCACATTAGGAACCACCACCCAGGAAAAAGATTTAGGCGTCATTGTGGATACCATGTTAAAACCCTCGGCCCAGTGTGCAGCGGCAGCCAAGAGAGCAAATAGAATGCTAGGTATGATAAGGAAAGGAATGGAAAATAAAACAAAAGAGATTATAATGCCTCTGTATCGTTCCATGGTGAGACCGCACCTTGAATATTGTGTGCAATTCTGGTCGCCGTATCTTAAAAAGGATATAGCGATTTTAGAAAAGGTTCAGAGAAGAGCCACCAAAATGGTAAAGGGGATGGAAGGATACTTCTATGAAGAAAGGCTTAAAAGGTTAGGGCTCTTTAACCTGGAAAAGAGACGGCTGAGGGGAGATATGATAGAAGTCTATAAATTAATGAACGGAGTGGAACGGGTAAACGTAGATCAATTGTTTACCTTATCAGAATATAGAAAGACTAGGGGACATGCAATGAAGCTACAGGGTAAACTATTTAAGACTAATAAAAGAAAATATTTTTTCACTCAATGTGTAATCCAAACTCTGGAATTTGTTACCGGAGGATGTAGTAAAGGCTGTTAGTGTAGCTGGGTTTAAAGGAGTGGCCTAGTGGTTGGGGCAAGGTACTTCAGGCCGGAAGGTCGGGGGTTCAAATCCCACTAGAGGACAGCAACCTTGGGCCGGAAGGACTGGGGTTTCTAGTCCCACAGGTGCTCCTTGTGGTCTTGGGCAAGCCACTTAACCCTCCATAACCCATGTTCCCTGTAAAATAGTTATTTCCAAGTTATAATGCCCTGTTCAATGTAATTTCAGTTTGTTCAATGTAAACCGCACTGATGCAGAATAGCGCGGTATATAAGAGAATATAAATAAAATAAATAAAAAAGGTTTGGACAAGTTCCTGGAGGAAAGGTCCATAAACCATTATTAAGAAGGGACCCAGGATATCAATGCTTGAACCAATACAAGCATTGTGGAACCTGTGTCCCTTGGGGAAACTGCTAGGTGCATATGACCTAGATTGGCCACTGTTGGAAACAGAATACTGGGCTTGATGGACCTTGGTCTGACCCAGTATGGCATATCTTATGTTCTTTCTTCATGGCCTGTTGTAGTGTTGTTTTGACAGTTCCTTGGTGGTAAAATGACCGTGCATATAAATTGTGAGCTTTCTTTTATTTCTTTTTTCAACTTCATTCCTTATTGGAAGAATTTTTGAGGTCACACATCATATAATCACAGTCCTGTATATTTGCATTTTTTTATGTTATTAGAAACTACTTTAATGTGTAACTCAAAAGAGTTGTAGTGAGTAGGCCATCCAGCTGCTTTAAGTGAGACAAAAAATAATTTGGCAAGTAAGAGGTTAAGGGGAAAGGGAATAGATAAGGACACACATTTCTTTGATAATGGAGCAGGTAAGTTTCAAAGGAAGCTGCAGTTAGGTGTGAAGAGAGAATGCTGATTGGCCCTGGCATTTCCCACTCTTTAATGTCTTCTTAGAGTGTAGAGATATATGAACTTACTCAAATGGCTTCACTGTGTATTTTGTATATTCTTCTGGGACTAGAATTCATTAATTTTAAACATGATTTTTTTTTTAAATAAATTGGTTTAGACCTCAGAACTGCAAGTTAGTAACTTGGGTGGTAAGTATAAGTTTGAGTTTCTGCAGCTGGAAACATCAGATGTTCCTGACCACGATATCAGAAGGATAGCAGGCCCCACGTTGGCCTCACTATCTTTTAAAAGGGCCAGAGCAAGGTGAACTTTTCCCTTTCCCACTCCGGACACTTGTGCTCACCTATCCCCAACCGACAACCCCATAGATTCGTAGCCTGTCCACCCCCCTGACAGCCCCTCTGGCACTCACTGGGAATTTTCCAGATATCTAGTGGCTGAGCAGGAGCTACTCCAGTTACTCCAGCCTCATCAGCTTTCGGCTTCAAAATAATGTCAGGTGACCCCTAACAATAGTCTCATGGTAGTACTGCTAAGGGTCAGGCTGCCAAATAAAGGCATCCAAACTGCACTACTCAATTTGTATAATAATGAGGCGCTTTGCATTTTATGATTTAGCTCTTCTTCTGCTACTAAAACATGTGATAAGGACTAATAACGCACGATTTGGTTATTTGAGTGTTAACGTGGCAAAGATAGTGAGGTTACTTACCATAACGGGTTCTCCGTGGACAGCAGTATGAGTCAGCCACGCATTGGTATGTCATCCTCTAAGACTGGAGTAGCTCTCCAATAGCTCAGAGGATTTCAAATTCTTAATTGTTTTTTAAAATTCCTCTGAGCTTCCTGTCCTTCCCCTTTCCTGCTTCAGTGGTTTCCTAGCCGAGCAGGCTCAATCCAGGGGAGGAGGGCGGTATGGCGTGGCTGACTCATACTGCTGTCCACAGAGAACCCCTATTATGGTAAATAACCTCACTTTCTCCATAGACAAGCATTATGAGTCAACCACACGTAGGTGACTCCCGAGCCAGGGTGAGGTGGGGAGGTAAAGAAGTGTGCTGCTATGAGAAGTGGTACCCAACCGCACCCGAGAATGCTGTGGAGGGGAGAGCCTGCAAAAAAGAGGCCTGAACGTCCAGAAACAGAGTCACGGAGGCTGAAAACTGTGCCAACCAAAAAAAAAACACCAGGGTATTTATTGGAGAACATAACTGTGAAACAAAACAGGCAACAAGTGCAACAAGGTAATAAGAACAGTGCAATAAGGGAAAAACTAGGGAGGCCACGTGAACAACAAACAATAGTGGCAACAGTGTGGATCAGAAAAGACAGTGAGACAACAGCTCCGGTAATTAAGGTAGCGGAAAACAGGCAAGGGTATTGCAAGTCAGTGTTAGTGCAAATCTGCAATTGTGCAAATCGGCATTAGCGCAAGTAAACAATAATGAAAATCAACAGCGTACAGTCCATGATGGCAACGGGGCGTCAGGGTTTGATGCATGAGGTAGCTGTCTGGCATTCTGCTGTGCGCAGGACCGCCTGTCCAAAGGTTGTGGAGGAGCCCAGGGGGCCATCAAGGCAGTAGTGCCTGGTGAAAGTATGGATGGAGGCCCAAGTGGCCGCATTGCAGATGTCCACTGGGGTGATGGCATGCAGGTGTTCCAGGGAGGCCGCCACAGCCCACAGTTGGTGTGCGTGCACCTTTTCCCCCCGGGGAGGTATCCGCAAGGATATGGCAGTATGCAATGCAGTCGGAGAGCCACCTGGAGAGGGTGCGTTTCGTTACTGGTACTCCTGGTCTGTTGGGGTCATAGGCAATGAACAGTTGTGATGTCTTGCGGGAGCCTTTTGTTCTGTTGAGATAAATCTGGAGAGCATGCACGCAGTCCAGCATGTGGAGGTGGCATCCCTCCTGGGTGTTGTGAGGTTCCCGGTGGAAGCTGGGTAGAACGATGGCCTGGTTAATGTGGAAGGCCGAGGTCACTTTGGGGAGGAACTTTGGGGGATACTGAGGATGGCCCGGCCATGGTGGAACTGCGTGTAGGGTGAGTAGTCCACCAGGGCCTGCAGCTCACTGATTCATCATGCCGAGATGATGGCCACCAGAAAGAAAGTCTTCCATGTGAGGAACTTGAGAGTTGCCTGCTCTAGAGGCTCGAACGGGTGTCCCGTAAGTTGTTGCAGAACGATATCGAGGTCCCATCCCAGCGTCAGAGGCTTCACTGGAGGATATAAGTGGTTGAGGCCACGCATAAAGCAGGCTACCAGCGGGTGGCCCGAGATCAGCTTTGTCATGGTAGGCTGCCATGGCGCTCAGGTGGGTCCTGATTGAGGATGGCTTTAACCCCCCTTGGGAAAGGAAGAGGAGGTATCACAGGAGGGCCGAGATGGGGCAGGAGAACAGGTTTTGCTGCTCATCCTCATACCATGTGCTGAATCCAGACCATTTGGCAGCATAGGACCTCTGGATAGCAGGGCGTCTGGCTGCCAGGAGGACCTCCAAAACATCCTGCGTTAATTGGTGAGATCTTAGGGATGCCCGTTCAATATCCAGGTGGTAAGCGCTAGTGGCTTCAGGTTGGGGTGAAGTGTCCGTCCTTCATCCTGGGTGATTAGGTCTGGGCGTGTTGGCAGCCGCAGGTATCCACTGGATAATTGTAGGAGTGGGAACCATGGTTGCCTGGGCCAGATGGGAGCCATGAAGATGACTTTTACCTTGTCCTGCAAGATCTTCTGGAGTGCTCTGGTGATGAGCAGAGTTGGTGGGTAGGCGTAGCAGGTTTGCAATCCCCAGATGACTGAGAAGGCATCTGCCGCTGTCCTGCATTTGGACGGCCGCCTGGAACAGAAGGCGGGACACTTGGAGTTGTGCTCGCTGGTGAAAAGGTCCATAGTTAGGGGGCCCCCAGAGGTGGAAGAGGTGTGACGTGATCAGAGATCATTCATAAGGTGCAAGCTGTTGGCTGAGGCTGTCCGCTAGTGTGTCATCATCTCCGGGCAGGTAGGAGGCTTGGAGGTGTACCCCTAAGGAGATGGCAGAAATCCATATCTTGTAGGCCTCCTTGCACAGGGAGCGTGAGCCGGTGCCTCCCTTGCTTGTTGATATAGAACATCGCTACCTGGTTGTCTGTTTGTACCAGTATGGCTGTGCCCTGAATCCAGTCTTGGAAGGTCCGGATGGCGTTCCTGATGGCTCTGAGTTCCAGTAGATTGATGTGGAGGTGTGACTTGGCGGGGGACCAGGTTCCCTTGGTGCAGAGATCAAGGAGGTGTGCCCCCATCTCTTCTTTGATGCATCGAGGACTGCTGCTTCCATGTGTCCGAGCAGTTGTAGGAGGGAACGTGCAGAGGTAGTGCTTGTTCTTGCCATACGGGTTGCCAGCGTAATTACTTTGTCTATTCTCTGAGGAGGGAGAAAGGCCTTGGCTTGCATGGATTGGATCTGTGCGCCTATGAATTCCAGCACTTGCGTGGGTTCTAACTGCGACTTCCTGTGGTTGATGAGGAAGCCCAAGGACTGGAGAAGATTTGCGTGGTCCGAAGGTTTTCCCGCACTTCGCCCACGTGGAGTATTTCCCCAGCTTTCAAAGAAAGCCTTTGGGACATGCTACCACGCAGGTGTGGTCCCCTTTCCGCCTAAGGGTGCCATCTTGCTCAGTCTCCTTTTTTCTGCTGAGTCCAACAGACATCTGTCCAATTTTCCCAGAAAAAACCCTTGCTATATCCTTAAAATTAGCTATTTCTACTGGTTCCTCTTCCTGCCTTGAACTGGTGCCAGGCCCAGCGCTGTTCTCTGATCCTTTAGCATTCGCACCCTTTTTTGCCAAGAGGTCGTCGACCCTGGCCGGGTGTTTCCCACCATGTCCCCCGGTGGGTTAAAAAAATGTGACCGTTACAGTCAAACTATGTCACCGATACCCATGACTGCTGCTTACGCTGCCTGGGACCGGACCATGATAGCACCTCCTGCGACCTTTGCCAGGCCATGATGCCTAAAAGCAATAAAGAGTGGTCAGAGTTGCAGGAGAAACTGTTCCTCCCCGATGCCAAGCTCCAAGCCCAGCACTTCCCATAAGGCCCGAGTGTCTTCAGAGTCCCACGGCGGCAGCTCCTCCGAGAAGACCTCAGACCCCGAGCGAAAGAAGAAAAAATCCTCAAAGTCCATTGAGGTTCCACCGTAGAAACCCTGGTAATTCAGCTCAGAGAGACTCGGGCGACTCCGAGAAGCATCCCACCAAGGTCCTCAAAAAGGATTCCTCGGCTGGTGGAGACCGTGCGAGAATCCTTGAGACCGTAGTCCTCATGGAGGGCGTACTTGCGAGAATGCCGGCACCGGGCCCAAGATCCTCGGTGCTCATGCTGAAAGCTGTGGAGCCTTCTGGTTTGGAATCCAGAATGGCAGCTGTGGAGCAGAACATCACTGCTATCCTGGCCATGCAGCAGGCAATGATGACTGGTTCATCTGCATCAGCTGCCCCGATGGCTAGGCCCCTGACTGCAGTGGAGTCCCCCGGTCATTGAGCTGAGCTCCGAGCGCCACTGGCCTCGGATAAGTCCTTGGCCCCAGTTGAGGTCCTGGTCCTGTTCACGTTCCTTGAGCATCCAGTCCTCCCCGGTCAGTTTCCAAGACTCAGACCCAGGTCTTCGGGAGGGCCCCAGCCCTTCGGCGCGGGCCTCGAGGCAAGGAGTCACAGGGTCTCAGACTCATCACCCCCCGCACCTCAGAGAGGGAGACCGAAGACGAGGCCTCCCTGGAGACTAGACAGCACCGAGACGTCCCATCGGACCCGTCTCCCCCAGTGTCCCGGTGCCATTTTCCACCAGATGATGTGGCCTTCCTTAACTTTGTCAGGGATATGGCCAGAGCCACCTCTGTGCAAGCTGAGTTGGAAGAGAACTTGCACACCCAGGAACTGGAGATCCTCTAGTAAGAGTCTCCACTCAAGGAAACTCTCATGGTGCTGGTGCGGCCAATCCTTGAGCGGCTACTGCTACGAATGTGAGAGACCCCAGCGTCAGTGCCGGTGGTCAGCCGATGCCTCGATGCCATATACTGTGGCAGGAAAGTGCCGGGGTTTCTCAAGCCGCAACTCCCATGTAACTCCATGGTTGTGAAGTCAACCTTACAAAAACTCAAAAGCCAGAATACTTACTCTTCTGTCCCCTCTGGAAGGGATGCTAGAGCCTTCGATGCCCTTGGGCGCAAGTGCTACCAGGGCTCGATGCTGGGGTGCTAAATCCAGGCCAATGAGCTATACATAGGCATGTATCTGAAGGCCCTGACCCAGGAGTTGCCTGGATTCTCTGTTGGGCTGGCTGGAGAACCTCTCCGACGGTTTCAAGCTCTGATCTCCGGGATCAAGGACTGCTCGAAGTTCCTCTTCCAGGCGGCCTACGATGGATTCAGGTCAGCAGCTTGAGTAGCAGTGGCTGGCATCGGGGCTCGACGCCCACCTGGCTACAGTCCTTGGACCTTGAGCAATGGGTCCAGGATAAGCTGCTCAATGTCCCCTGCACCGGCGAGAACCTGTTCGCCAAACCCATAGCCGACAAGGCGGCTGTGATAGAAGCTGAAGTGGTGACCCACCAGAGATTCTCAAATAAGACCTCTTCCTTTCCCCACAAGAAATCCTCAGGGAAAAGGCCCTATTCCACGGGGAAAAGGGGCACTTCTAACAGAGTCACCGCTACCAGTCCTCCTCAGGCCAGCAACAGGGTTCTCACTGAAAGATGCAGGGCCAAGGAGCTCAGAAGCCCCAGGCCCCAGCTCCAGCCCAACCAAGGGGGAGCTTTTGATTCCCAGGGCAGGGCCTCCCCTCCTCAGGGGGGACCTTCACCAGCCCACAGGGCACTCTTTGCTCATGAGTGGGCCAAGATCACCTCAAACCAGTGGGTGCTGCAGGTAGTAAAGGAAGGTTATCTCCTCCAATTACAACAGATGCCACCCAGGTTCTTTCCAGGAGAGCCAGTGCAACCTCTCCTTCACCAGACCCTTCAGCTCTCAGAGCTAGCAGTTCTGCTCAGGGACAATGCAGTGGAGCCTGTACCCAGGCTTCTACTCAAGGTACTTCCTTGTTTCCAAAAGAACAGGGGGCCTCGAGCCCATACTATAAGAACATAAGAACATAAGAGATGCCATACTGGGTCAGACCAAGGTCCGTCAAGCCCAGTATTCTGTTTCCAACAGTGGCCAATCTAGGTCATATGTACCTAGCAGTTTCCCCAAGGGACACAGGTTCCACAATGCTTGTATTGGTTCAAGCATTGATATCCTGGGTCCCTTCTTAATAATGGTTTATGGACCTTTCCTCCAGGAACTTGTCCAAACCTTTTTTAAACCCAGCTACACTAACAGCCTTTACTACATCCTCCGGTAACAAATTCCAGAGTTTGATTACACGTTGAGTGAAAAAATATTTTCTTTTATTAGTCTTAAATAGTTTACCCTGTAGCTTCATTGCATGTCCCCTAGTCTTTCTATATTCTGATAAGTAAACAATCGATCTACGTTTACCCGTTCCACTCCGTTCATTAATTTATAGACTTCTATCATTTCTCCAGGACCAAGCAGGAAGTCAGTCCTCACTTATGGGTGACGTCGGCGCCGACGGAGCCCTCGCGGAGCAATTTTCCCCAGCTTTCGCAGAAAGCCTTTGGGAATTGCAGCGCGCATGCGCGGTCCCCTTCCCGCCCAGGGATGCCATCTTGCTCAGTCTTCTTTTTTCCGCGGAGCCCTACAGACGTAGTTTGTTACCGCCGCTGAAAAAGTTGATTTCTTTAGTTTGATTTCTCTTCCGCATGTGGGAAAGCCCGGCCTCGACGCTGGTGTTGAGCAAGCGGGTCGATTCCATGTATCGAGTCCGCAAGAGCCGCGGGTTCCAGAAGGCGCAACTACCGCACCACTCCATGGTGGTGGAATCGGCCATGCATCGACTTAAAAGTCAAAAGATGCACTCCTCGGTGCCTCCGGGTAAGGAGGCCCGGAATCTGGATGCCCTCGGTAGGAAGTGCTTCCAGGGCTCTATGCTTGCTTGTCGGGTCCAGACATATCAGTTGTATATGGGTATGTATCTCCGCGACCTGGCGAAAGAAATGGCGGGTTTTTCCGCCGGTCTCTCCGAGGAACCCTTGCAGCGGGTTCCAAGCCCTGTCCACAGGGATTCGAGAGTGTTCGAAGTTCATTTCTCGAGCGGCTTATGATGGCTTTGAAGCATCGGCTCGAGTAGCCGGAGCCGGCATCGGGGCTCGCCGCCAAGCTTGGCTTCAGTCCTCCGACCTCGAGCCGTGGGTGCAGGACAAGTTGGTCGATGTCCCTTGCAGAGGGGAAAACCTCTTCGGCAAGCCCATGGCCGACAAGGCGGCGGAGCTCGAGTCAGAGACTCTCACCAGGACTCGCCTTTCGAGAAAAACCTCTGCTCCTTCTCAGAGGAAGAAGGGCTCGGGAAAAATGCCCTTTTACCCGAGGAAGGTGTTTGCTTATAAGCAGCACCACCCACACTATCAGGCCTCGACAACCCCTCATCAGGGGCAGCAGCCTAAGGGGCAGGGTAATGAATCCCGGAGGCAGAAAGCCCCCAAGCCCACCACGCAGGCCCCGGCCCAGCAGGGTGGGGTTTTTTGACTATGCCAGCATAGCCTCTCCCCCCCAGGGGCCCTCACTCAGCACGGGGGGCCGGCTGACCCACTTTGCTCACAGGTGGTCAGCCGTAACATCCGATGCCTGGGTGTTGCGGGTGGTTCAAAAGGGCTACCTCCTACATTTTCACCAGGTGCCCCCCCCCTACTTCCCGGGGGAGCCTCCCAGACCCCCGCTGCCCAAGGACGTACTCCTTCAGGAGCTGCAAAGTCTGCTTCAGGAACGGGCGGTGGAGCCAGTGCCCCAGCATCTGTGCGGTCACGGTTTCTACTCGAGGTACTTCCTGGTGCCAAAGAGAACAGGAGGCCTCAGACCCATTCTGGACTCACGCAACCTCAACAAGTTCCTGCAGCGGGAAAAGTTCAAGATGCTTACCCTTGGAACCCTACTGCCCTACCTCCAGCAGGGAGATTGGCTATGCTCCTTGGATCTAAAGGATGCTTATACCCACATCCTTATTCACCCGGACCACCGACAATACCTAAGGTTTGTGGTGGCAGGGAACCATTATCAGTACCGAGTACTGCCCTTTGGCCTATCCTCCGCTCCCAGGGTGTTCACGAAGTGCCTGGCAGTGGTGGCAGCCTTCCTAAGGCTTCAAGGCCTCTTCGTCTTCCCATACCTGGACGACTGGCTCATCCGAGCATCGTCTGCTCCAGAGGTCGCCCAGGCCACCCAGCGTACGGTGGCTCTGCTTCAGCACTTGGGCTTCGTCATAAACGTCGAGAAGTCCACTTTGCTTCCCTCTCAGGACCTCGAGTTCATAGGGGCACGGCTGGACACTCGGCAGGCTCGTGCCTTCTTGCCTCTGGAACGGGCCAACAGGCTTATGGCTCTAGCCGGCAGGTTCAACAGCGAGTCGCTGGCCCCTGCCAGACAGTTCCTGCAACTGCTCGGACACATGGCCTCCACGGTCCATGTCACTCCGAATGCCCGTCTACATAATTCACTTACAAGACTTTAATTCACTTACAAGACTTCATAACCATAATTCAAGCTATCATAACCCCACATTTTGATTTTGCAAATTTAATCCTTAATGGCATCACAAAGCAAAACATTAAAAAGATACAACTAACTCAGAACATAGCAGCAAGGATAATAATGAATATAAGCTCAATCCAACATATCACACCGACCTTGGCTGAACTCCATTGGCTACCTATTCACAGCAGAAATAAAATACAAGATTCTATTAACTACATTTAAACTAATAAATAACTTAGCGCCATCAGTACTCAATACACTCATCAATGTAGAAATAGATAAAAGATCACAAAAGGAGTAGAAAACACAAACACTATCGCAGTACCAAAAGATTACACAAAAGCTAGAAAACAAACAAACATGAGAGCCTTCTCTCATTCAGCACCTATCCTCTGGAATAACCTTCCTGACAACATTCACCTACTATCGGACATAAAGGAATTTAGAAAAAAAACTGAAAACCCATTTTATTCTCATTACACTACAACAAAGGAGCAGAAAACTAGCCAGACTACACAAAGAGACACAGGTTAACTAGCAAATACAACCATTATATAACTACGTGCCTTCAAGATTAAATTAATGTTTACACCTACAAGCGATATATGATAATTGTAAATATCTACTATGTACATATGTTCTAATAGTTTAACGTTCTAATAATTTACTGTTTAAATATTATACTGTTACCTGTACCTAGTTCACCTGTTCTATGTTCTATGTAAAATGACTTGGTATGATACTACCCATACCATATAACATAATGTTCATTGTAAACCGCACTTGATACTTGTGAAAGAGCGGTATAGAAATAATTGTTAAATAAAATAAATAAATAAATATGAGACCTGCTCAGTGGAGCCTTCGCACTCAGTGGCATCAGTCCACAGGGAGACTGTCGGACCTGATACAGATTTCCGGCCGTCTGGTCTCCTCCCTGCAATGGTGGCTTCACCTGCCCAACCTAGTGCTCGGCATGTCCTTTCAGTCGCCCCCACCGTCCCGGGTGCTCACGACAGATGCCTCCCTCCTGGGCTGGGGGGCGCATTGTCGGGGGACATGCACTCAAGGCCTTTGGACACCTTGGGAGGCCGCCCAGCAGATAAACTTTCTAGAGCTACGGGCGATCCGCCTAGCTCTGCGGGCCTTCTCTCACCTGACGTTCAGTCAGTCCGTACTGGTGCAGACGGATAATCAGGTTGCCATGTTCTATGTGAACAAACAAGGGGGCACGGGCTCCCTCCTCCTATGTCAGGAAGCCCGGAGGCTATGCTCTTGGGCTGTCGATCACGACATCCTCCTCAAAGCGGTTTACCTGCCAGGGCAGGACAATTGCCTGGCAGACAAACTGAGCCGGATTCTGCTGCCGCACGAATGGAAGTTGAACCCCGCGGTGGCCCAGCAGATCTTCCGCCGGTGGGGCTCTCCCACTGTGGATCTCTTTGCCAGTCCCCTGAACAGGCAGCTCCCAGATTCTGCTCCCGGCACCCTCACCCTCTTCGAGTGGCGCCGGATGCTTTCCTCATCCCGTGGTCCACGGGTCTGCTGTATGCCTTCCCTCCCACACCACTGGTGTCCCGGACCTTGTTCAAAATTGTCCAGGACAGGGCCTCCGTGATCCTGGTAGCGCCCCGGTGGCCGAGACAACCGTGGTTCCCTCTGCTTCTACAGCTAGCGGTGGACACCCCTCTTCCCCTGGGGTTTCAGCCCGATCTCCTGACCCAGGATCAGGGTACTCTTCTGCACCCCAACCTCAGGGCCCTGCACCTGATGGCCTGGCTGCTGAAAGGGTAGTCCTAGCCCCACTGCTGCTACCCCCGGAGGTGGAAGCCGTCATCCTAGCATCTCGACGACCTTCCACCCGGATGTCTTACGCCCTCAAATGGCGTCGCTTCTCAGTCTGGTGTTCTCAGCGATCTGAGGACCCCTTCGCCTGTCTAGTATCGGTGGTACTGCAATATTTGCTTCACCTCTCCGATCTAGGTCTCAAATCCAGTTCTGTCAGAGTCCACCTCAGTGCTCTTTCTGCACATCATTCACCGGTTGAAGGCCAGCCTCTCTCTTCGCACCCCTTGGTGGCGCGTTTCCTCAGAGGCCTCCTTCTGCTTAAACCTCCGTTGCGCCCTCCAGCTCCTGACTGGGACCTCAACGTGGTTCTGCAAAGGCTTACCTGCCCGCCTTTTGAACCCATGGCTACCTGCCCTCTTCGTTTCCTCTCCTGGAAAACTCTCTTCTTGGTAGCCCTCACTTCCACAAGGTGCGTAAGTGAGCTGCAGGCCCTAGTGTCGGAGCCTCTGTACACTAGGTTCTACAGGAATAGGGTGGTCCTGCGGACCCACCCTAAGTTCCTTCCAAAGGTGGTCTCCCACTTTCACATCAATCAAGAGGTGGTTCTTCCGACCTTCTTCCCCAGGCCGCATGCCAGCCGAGCTGAGACTGTGCTGCACACCCTGGATTGTAGAAGAGCCTTGTCCTTCTACCTTGACCGTACGCGGGAGCATAGAAAAGCTGTTCAGCTTTTCGTGTCTTTTGATCCCAATCGGTTGGGGGTTCCTGTCTCTAAGCGCACTCTGTCCACCTGGGTGGCCGACTGTATCGCCTGGACTTACGGGGCAGCCGGCCTCTCCTTGGAAAGTCGCGTCACGGCTCATTGGGTCAGGGCGAAGGCCACGTCCGTGGCTCACCTCCGCTCTGTTCCGTTGGCAGACATCTGCCAGGCTGCTACTTGGTCTTCAGGTCAGACTTTTGCGGCTCACTACTGCCTGGAAAGGGAGTCCCGCAGGGACAGTGCTTTCGATCAGGCAGTCCTCCACCATCTCTTTGAGGTTTAGGCAACTCCTACCCTCCGGCCCAAATGTTGGCTACCGGCCGGATGCGTATTCAGAGAAGATTCCTTCCTTCTGTACTGCTGAGCTTCAGGAAGCTCTTTAGGCTTGAGGTCTCCGGTAGCCTTAAGCTTGGGAGTCCCATAAGTGAGGACTGACTTCCTGCTTGGTCTTGGAGAAAGAGTAGTTACTCACCTGTAACAGGTGTCCTCCAGGAGCAGCAGGAATCAGTCCTCACTACCCTCCCTCCTCCCCTTGGAGTTGTAGTCATTCTTATTGCATATCTTGCAAATGTTTTGCTGTCTTTCCGCTATGTCATCAGACTGAGCAAGATGGCATCCCTGGGCGGGAAGGGGACCACGCATGCGCGCTGCAATTCCCAAAGGCTTTCTGCGAAAGCCTGGGAAAATTGCATCGCGAGGGCTCCGTCGGCGCCGACGTCACCCATAAGTGAGGACTGATTCCTGCTGCTCCTGGAGAACACCTGTTACAGGTGAGTAACTACTCTATCTCTCCTCAGCCGTCTCTTTTCCAGGTTAAAGAGCCCTAACCTTTTTAGCCTTTCTTCATAGGAGTATCCTTTCATCCCCTTTACCATTTTGGTGGCTCTTCTCTGAACCTTCTCTAAAATCGCTATATCCTTTTTAAGATACAGCGACCAGAATTGCACACAATATTCAAGGTGCGGTCTCACCATGGAATGATATAGAGGCATTATAATATCTCTTGTTTTATTTTCCATTTGTTTCCTTATCATACCTAGCATTCTATTTGCTCTCTTGGCCGCTGCTGCACACTGGGTCAAGGGTTTTAACATGGTATCCACAATGATGCCTAAATCATTTTCCTGGGTGGTAGTTCCTAATGTGGAACCTTGCATCGTGTGACCATAGTTTGGGTTGTTCTTCCCTAGGTGCATAACCTTGCACTTGTCCACATTAAATTTCATCTGCCATTTTGATGCCCAGTCTTCCAATTTATCAAGATCCTTTTGCAATTTTCCACAATCCTCTTGGGTTTTAACAGCTATAAATAGTTTTGTGTCATCTGCAAATTTGATAACCTCACTCGTTATTCCACTTTCCAGGTCATTTATGAATATGTCAAAAAGCAGCGGACCCAGCACAGATCCCTGGGGTACACCACTATTCACCTTTCTCCATTGGGAAAATTGGCCATTTAGCCCTACCCTCTGCTTTCTATCTTTTAACCAGTTCCTGATCCACAATAGTACACTGCCTCCTATCCCATGACTCTTTAGTTCTGCCAAAAGTCTCTCATGAGGGACCTTGTCAAAGGCTTTCTGAAAGTCCAGATACACAATATCAACCGACTCACCTTTGTCCACCTGATTATTCACTCCTTCAAAAAAACATAACAGATTAGTAAGACAAGATCGTCCTTGTCTAAAGCCATGTTGGCTGTCTCCCATTAGGTCATTACTATCTACATGCTGAGTAATTTTATTCTTTATGATGGTTTCTACCATTTTTCCCGGTACTGATGTCAGGCTCACCGGTCTGTAGTTTCCCGGATCACCCCTGGAACCCTTTTTAAAAATTGGTGTTACATTGGCGATCCTCCAATCTTCAGGTATTGGAGATGATTTTAATGATAGTTCACAGATTACTAATAGCAGGTCTGCAATCTCATATTTCAGTTCTTTCAACACCCTTGGATGTATACCATCCGGCCCAGGTGATTTGCTACTCTTCAGTTTATCTAATAGTTGTAATACATCTTCCCGATGTATCGATATTTCCTTCAATTCTTTCGCACCTTTAAATACCACTTCAGTCATGGGTAACATCCCTACATCTTCCTCAGTAAAGACCGAAGCAAAGAATTCATTCAGTCTCTCCTCTATCGCCTTGTCGCCTCTTAGTGCTCCTTTAACCCCTTTATCATCTAATGGACCAACTGACTCTCACAGGTTTTTTGCTACGAATGTACTTGAAAAGGTCTTTACTTCGCGTTTTTGCTTCCGCAGCAAGCTTCTTCTCAAATTCTCCCTTTGCCTGCCTTATCAATGCCTTGCATTTGACTTGCCAGTGCTTGTGCTGTTTCCAGGTTTCGCCGTTTGGCTCTTTTTTCCATTTCCTGAAAGATGCTTTTTTGGCAACAACAGCCTCTCTGACCTCACTTTTAAACCATGCTGGCAGTTTTTTGGACTTCCGCTTTTCTTAAAGCGTGGAATACAGCTGGTCTGGGCTTCCAAGATAGTATTTTTCAACAACAGCCAAGCCTGATGTACGTCTTTAACCTTTGCAACTGCTCCTTTTAGTTTTTTCCTGTTTTCCTCATTTTATCATAGTCTCCCTTTTGAAAGTTAAAAGGTAGTACTGTGGATTTCCTTACTATCCCTCCTCCACTAATTAAATGAAAGGCAATCATGCTATGATCACTATTGACAAGTGGCCCCAATAACCTTATCTCTTGCACTAGATCTGTTGTTCCACTAAGGACTAGGTCTAATATGGCTTCCCCTCTGGTCGGTTCATGAACCAGCTGCTCCAAGAAGCAGTCATTTATTTCATCTAGGAACTTTATCTCCCTAGCATGTCCTGACGTGACACTGACCCAGTCGATACCGGGGTAGTTGAAATCACCCATTGTTATTACTGCGCTGTAACTTTTGTTAGCTTCCTTGATTTCTTTGAACATTTCATCATCCATTTGGTCATTCTGGCCAGGCGGTCGATAGTACACCCCCACTGCCATCGCCTTCCCCCTTTTACATGGAATTTCAATCCATATAGATTCTACAGCAGATTTTGTTTCCTGCAAAACTTTAATCCTTTCTGACTCAATGCCCTCTCTAACATAGAGAGCAACCCCTCCACCAATTTGATCAGCTCTATCATTACGATATAGTTTGTACCCAGGCATCACAGTGTCCCACTGGTTGTCCTCCTTCCACCATGTATCTGTTATTCCAATCATATCTAACCTTTCATTTAGTGCTATATATTCTAACTCTCCCATCTTATTTTTTAGACTTCTAGCATTTGCATACAAGCATTTTAGAGAATGTATTTTATTCATATTAATTTGGCTATTGTTAGACATGGGTAATTTGGGATCTTTAAGCTCTGTCTGCTCCATACTTGAGGGCATTTGGGCTAGTTTACTCTTTTGTGGAACCTCTCTGCTTTTGGTAGTATCCTTCAAAGATACATTCTTCCGAACCATCCGCTCTTGGGCCACTGTCGGCTTTCCCCTAGACCTACTAGACCTGCCAAACCTAAACAAGTTACTGGTGATGGGGAAGTTCAAGATGCTCTCCCTTGGAACACTGCTGCTTTACCTCTACCAGGGAGATTGGCTGTGCTCCTTGGACCTAAAGGATGCGTACACTCACATCCTGATCCATCCCTCCCACAGGCAGTACCTATGGTTTGTAGTGGGAAGAGGGCACTACTAGTAGAGAGAACTCCTTTTCGGCCTAGCCTCCTCGCCAAGGGTCTTTACCAAGTGCTTAGTGGTGGTAGCCGCCTGCCTGCGCCTACAAGGGGCTTTCGTCTTCCCCTACCTGGACAACTGGCTCATCAGGCGTGGCACGGCCTCAGAGGTGAGTCAGGCCGCAGAGCGAGCAATCCGCCTACTGCAGCACCTGGGGTTCTTCATCAACTACCCCAAATCCCTTCTCTCTCCAACCCAAAGCTTGGAGTTCATAGGGGCTCAGTTGGACACATTGCAAGTCAATGCCAACCTTCCAAGAGAAAGGGTAGACCACCTCATGCAAGTGGTAGAAGATGTACAACCCTGCCAGTCTATATTGGCTCACTGCCTCCTCCGGCTGCTAGGCCATATGGCCTCAACGGTCTACGTCACACTATTAACCCGCCTACACATGTGGAAAACTCAATAGTGCCTCCGCTCACAGTGGATTCAAGCGACGGGTAGTCTTCGGTACAGGGTTAGAGTTACCTGCCAACTGGCGGAGTCCCTCACATAGTGGCAAAACCTGTGCCCCCTCCAAGCGAGAATGCCATTCCAGGCACCTGCACCACACCTGGGTTGGGGGGTGTATTTTGGGGACCGCCACATGAAGGCAGCTGTCCCAGGAGGAGTCACTCTTGCAGATCAATCTCCTGGAACTCAGGGCAATCTTAGTGGCCCAACGAGCATTCCACCACCGTCTGTGGCACTCCGGTCCTGATCCAACAGACAATCAGGTTGCCATGTTTTATATCAACAAGCAGGGGGGCACGGGCTTATACTTCCTCTGCCAGGAGGCAGTGGCGCTCCTCTCCTTCGCAGTGCGCAACAACATGCTCCTGCGTGCAGTATTCCTGCCAGGACAGGACAACTGCCTAGCGGACAGACTAAGCAGAGTCCTTAACCCATGGGAATGGTGCTTGAACCCTAGGGTGGCAAGGAGGCTCTTCCACCTCTGGGTCAGGCTCATGATGGACCTTTTTGCCTCCCTGGACAATACACAGCTATCCCATTTCTGCTTGCACTGGCCACACCTGGGAAAAGTGGCGCGGATGCCTTCCTGATCTCGTGATCCGAGGGCCTGCTCTGTGTTCCCACCGACCAATCCCTAGTCTCCAAGACCCTATTTAAGGCCCAAAGTGAGAAGGCGTCCATTATACTGATTGCCCCCAGGTGGCCCAGACAACTGTAGTTCCCTCAATTGCTCTCCCTGTTGGTAGTGCTCCCAGTCCCTCTGGGTCGAGCTCCGGACCTACTGTCTCAGGAGGAGGGCTCCCTCCTGTACCCCAATCTGAGGTCGCTAACTCTAACAGCGTGGCTGCTGAAAGGGTAGCGTTGGCCCCTTTCAACCTCCCGGGAGAAGTGAAGGAGATCCTACTGGCCTCCGAAAACACTTCTCCAAATGGGCTTATGCCTTTAAGTGGAGAAGGTTCTTCATCTGGTGCGTGGAGAAGGAGGAGAATCCTATTACCTGCCAGGTGCAACTCGTACTTCAGTACCTACTACACCTGTCACATTCTGGGCTGAAGTCTAACTCAGTGAGGGTAGATCTGAGTGCCATAGCCGCTCACCACCACCCTATTGAGGGGAAAATCCCTCTTGAGCCAGCCCCTGGTCTCCAGATTCCTCCGGGGCCTCCTGTTATCCAAGCCCCTTCTTTGCCCTCTGCCGGTGGAATGGGACCTCAATGTGGTGCTCTCCCAGCTCACCAAACCACTGTTTGAGCCCCTAGCTACTTGCCACCTGCGCTACCTGTCTTGGAAAGTGGCTTTCCTGGTGGCCCTCACGTCTGCTCGAAGAGTGAGCAAACTCCAATCCCTGTTGGTGGATCCGCCTTTTACAAGGTTCTATAAGAACAGGGTGGTGCTCTGCACACACCCCAAATTCCTCCCGAAGGTGATATCTCCTTTCCTCCTCAACCAGGAGATGGTCCTTCCCACGGCCTCACGCCAGCAGGGAGGAGCTAGTCCTTCATATACTGGACTGCAAATGGGCCCTTTCCTTCTACTTACAGTGGACTCGGACCTATTGCAAAGCTCCTCAGCTTTTCGTGTCTTATGACCCCAGTAATCTTGGGCTCCCTGTGACTAAGCGAACTCTGTCCACTTGGGGGGCAGACTGTATTGCCTTCATCTATGAGCGAGCTGGCTTCTCCCTCAAGCACTGGATCACAGCGCATTGCATGAGGGCAATGGCCACGTTGGTGACCAACTTTCGCTCAGTGCCGGTGATGGAAATCTACAAGGCCACCACATGGTCTTGAATTCATATGTTCGCAGCTCACTACTGCCTGGAGAGTGAGTCCCACAGGGACAGTGCCTTTGGCCAGGCAGTACTCCATAATATTCTAGAGGTGTAGGCAACTCCTTCCCTTTGACCCTCCTGTGTTCAGGCTACCGGAGTGATAGTGTCACTGAACACTAGGGTCTTGCAGAGTCTCTCAGTTGGGGATTCATCTTCTGTAACTCATAGCTACCCAATTGGCCGTCATTGGTACTCTCGTGGTTCGGTCCTTGGCAGCCTGGAACTAGGGATTCCCATATGTGAGGATTGACTTCCTGCTTGTTCCTGGAGAGAGCGTAGTGACTCACCTGTAACAGATGTTCTCCAGGAACAGCAGGAATCAATCATATAGTAACATAGTATATGATGGCAGATAAGGACCAGTATGGTCCATCTAGTCTGCCCAGCAAGGCGGCAAGAGTAGGTACACCTGCCGCTCCATGCAGGTCACTCCTCACCATGGCACCCTTGGGTGGAAAGGGACCATGCATGCATGGTAGCATGTCCCAAGGCTTTCTTTGAAAGCTGGGGAAATGCCCCGCGTGGGCTCTGTTGGCACCAATGTTACCCATTTGTGAGGACTGATTCCTGCTGTTCCCAGAGAACACCTGTTACAAGTGAGTGAGTACACTTTTTCCTGTCCATAGAGGGTTTGCACTCTAAGTTTGTGACTTTCTCAAGATCACAAGAAACGCCAGTGGCATTTGAACCTTAGCTTCCCCAATTCTAAAATTTAGGGTTGCTACTTTTTTTTTTTTTTCATTTTTTCAAAATGAAAAAAATTTATCTAAAAACTTTATTCAGTGCAATACCTGCAGTGCTTACATTTCAAGAAGAATCATTTGGAGCCTAAGAGCATGTCCTATGTGCCGAAGGTCATCTGCCATGTATAACGAATTGACTCTACTAAGAGAAGACCTAGCTGCCATTCATAAAGAATTGTCTCTACTGAGGGAAGAACTGACTGCAATGAAGTGCACCTCTTCTAGGATACAGACTGAACAAAGTCCATCACTGCTCCCACAAAGAGTCAAACACACCAGGAACAAATGGATCACAGTGGGTTCGGGTAGATTGCGATCTGTGACACAGAGACATCCTATACAGCAAGAGATATCCCTGCATAATGCATACTCTGCCTTGGTTAATGAGGATGCCCTATCCAAAGAAACTGAATGGCACTTAGAGGAGTCAGCCAATGCCCAGTCTCCTGCTATAGCACCATATATGAAGAAAAACTCACCAAACAGAAAACTACTACTACTTGGAGATTCCATCATCAGAGACACCAACTTGGGAACACAGTTCAAAGGAGAGAAGATAGTCAAATGCTTCCCAGGCTCCTTAGCTGGCAGGAATACCTACCAAATTATTGATGTACTTAGCGCGGAAAGCAAACACTCCAAACTTGATGTTGTCATCCACTTGGGTACAAATGACCTGGCTAGAAATAGTGCCTCTACAGTCCAAAAGGACTTCCAATCTCTGGGAGAAAAACTCAAGCCCATTGTTAGCACTGTAGCATTCTCAGAAGTTCTACCTGTTCTAGGTAAGGGGGCAAAAAGGCTAAATCGCATTAACAGTTTTAATACATGGCTCCAGACCTGGTGCAAACGAGAAGGATTCAGATTTATTGGTAACTGGGAAAACACATGGCCCAACAAGAAACTATACTGTGCTGATGGACTACACCTCTCTGTCGCAGGGAAAAGAATCCTACGTGAAAAATTCAGGCAGTATGTCGATTTGCATTTAAACTAGAAGAAGGGGGTGACGGACGGGGACGGTCAAGTTCTGGACGTCACCCTCTGCAAAAGCAGAATAACAGAAACAACCACACTTTTAAACAATACATCAAAAGCAACTGGGAAGAAGTGGGTAGAATAAAATCAATGCAAAATACACACAAGCCAGTTAAATGCTGGAAAGCAATGAGCACAAATGCTCGAAGCTTAGCCAACAAACTTCCGGACCTGGAAGCCCTAATGGTGAAAAAGGACTTGGACATTGTGGCCATTACAGAAACATGGTTTAATGAATCGCATGATTGGGATATAGCCATACCTGGCTATAATCTATTCAGAAGAGACAGAGAAAATGGAAAAGGAGGAGGAGTAGCCTTGTATGTCAAAAGCAATATCAAAGCTACTGAAATGCAAGGTGCATGGGGAAAAGAAGAAGCGCTCTGGATCGTGTTGGAAAGAGGAGATGGCACTGTCATCCATACTGCTGTAATCTACAGACCTCTGACTCAAATTGAAGAGCTAGATAACGAATTGATTATAGATATTGCCAAGATAGCAACAAAGGGAGAAGTGATCATATTGGGTGACTTTAATCTACCCGATGTGGATTGGATTACTCCTTCTGAAAATCTGGAAAGAAGCAAAAAAATTGTGGATGCTATCCAAGATGCGTTACTTAGACAAATGGTGATGGAACCAAACATGGAAAGCTCAACGCTGCATTTGGTGCTCACCAACAGTGATAGCGTGTCTAATGTCTGGGTGAGTGCCCCTGTGAGCAATAGTGATCATCGCACAGTGTGGTTTGAGATAAAAGCCAAGGTGCAATCCAATCATAGCAAGCTCAAAGTCCTAAACTTCAAAAACTCCGACTTCAATAAAATGGCCGAGTACCTAAAGGAGGAGCTGACAGGGTGGAAGGGGATAAGGGGAGTGGAATTGCAATGGGCTAAACTAAAAGGG
This sequence comes from Ichthyophis bannanicus, assembly GCA_033557465.1. NCBI lineage: Eukaryota > Metazoa > Chordata > Amphibia > Gymnophiona > Ichthyophiidae > Ichthyophis > Ichthyophis bannanicus. The sequence continues at coordinate 1,735,492,491 of CM066032.1, forward strand.
GCAATAAAAGGGGCAACAGATAAATATATAAGAAAAGTAAATAAAAACAAGAGGAGAAGGAAACCTATTTGGTTTTCCAAAGAAGTGGCTGCTCAAATAAGGGCAAAAAACACAGCTTTCACGAAATTCAAAAGCTTGCAAACAGAAGAACACAGAAATGAATACAGGATCAAACTCAAGGAGACAAAAAGAGAAATAAGGATAGCAAAATCAAAGGCAGAGGAAAAGATGGCTAAAGATGTTAAGTGCAGCGACAAAACTTTCTTCAGGTATATTCGGGAAAGGAAGAAGATCAGAGATGGAATTGCAGGACTCAGAAGTGCTGGAAACGGACTCATGGAAAACGACATTGATAAAGCGAAACTATTAAACAAATACTTCTGCTCTGTTTTTACTAAAGAAAATCCTGGAGAAGGACCACCTGTGACTCGAAAATTTAAAAATGGGAATGAGGTAGATACCACACCATTCAGAGAGATGAGGTTTTAGAACAACTTGCAAAACTGAAAGTTGACAAGGCCATGGGACCAGATGGGATACATCCCAGGATACTGAAAGAGCTCAGAGAGGTTCTTTCAGGGCTGTTAAAAGATGTTTTCAACAGATCCTTGGAAACAGGAGAGGTTCCTCAGGACTGGAGAATGGCTGACGTCGTACTTCTACACAAAAGTGGTGACAGGGAAGAAATGGCAAACTACAGGCCCGTGAGCCTTACCTCGGTGGCGGGAAAAGTAATGGAGACGCTCCTGAAAGAGCGAATAGTGAACTTTCTCAAAACCAGTAGGTTACAGGATCCGAGGCAACATTGTTTTACCGAGGGATGATCTTGCCAAACAAATCTCATTGAGTTCTTTGACTGGGTGACCAGAGAACTGGATCAAAGGACACGCGATGGATGTAATCTACCTGGATTTCAGCAAAACCTTTGATACTGTCCCTCATAGGAGGCTTATCAATAAACTCAGTAGTTTGGGGATGGGTCCCAAGGTGGTAAACTGGATCATAAATTGGTTGACTGACAGACGACAGAAGGTGATGATAAATGAAGCTTACTCGGATGAAAGGAAGGTGATTAGCGGGGTGCCTCAGGGTTCGGTCCTAGGCCCGGCACTGTTCAATGTATTTGTGAGTGATATTGCTAAAGGACTAAATGGAAAAGTCTGTCTTTTTGCAGATGACACGAAAATTTGCAAGAGTGGACTCCCCCGAGGGAATGCTTAACATGAGGAGGGACCTGCAAAAGCTGGAGTAATGGTCTGATGCTTTGCAGTTAAGATTTAATGTGAAGAAGTGCAGTGTCATGCACTTGGGTAGCAGAAATCCAAAGGAAATGTACGCGATAGGGGGTGAGAGATTGGTGTGCACAGAGCAGGAAAAAGACCTCGGTGTGATTTTTTTCTGTAGATCTCAATGTGGCAAAACAGTACGACAAGGCAGTGGCAAAAGCCAGGAGGATGTTGGGCTGCATTTGAAGAGGAATTACCAGCAGAAAGGAAGGGGTACTAGTGCCACTGTATAAGTCTCTGGTGAGGCCTCACTTGGAATACTGTGTTCAGTTTTGTAGACCGTATCTTGCAAAGGATGTAAAAAGAATGGAGGCTATTCAGAGGAAGGTGACCAAAATGATTTAGAGCCTGCATCAGAAGCCTTATGAGGAGAGACTTGAAGACCTAAATATGTACACTTTGGAGGAGAGGAGGGATAGGGGAGATATGATTCAGACTTTTAAATACTTAAAGAGAAATAATGAACAAACAAACCTCTTCCAGAGATGGGGAAGCTGTAAAAATAGAGGGCATGACATGAAGCTGCAAGGTGGTAAATTGAAAGGGAATGTCAGGAAATACTTTTTTTACTGAAAGGGTGGTGGATGCTTGGAATGCCCTCCCGATGGAGGTGGTGGGGGCAAACACAGTGACGGATTTCAAAGTGGCCTGGGACACAGAGGATCACTTTACAGCAACAAGATTAAATCAAAATAAACTGAACCATCTAATTTCTCAACAAATAGGGTTTCCTACATGGAGCAATGGGGGGAGGAACGGTGGGTTCACCCCTAAACAAACAAAGAAACAAAGATATGGGGAGGGGTGAAGACATGGGGAGGGGTGCACCTTCTCCTTGTGGGTGCACCACTAAACAAAAACATGGGTAGGGGTGCACCTACTTCCTAAAAGACATGGGAAGGGGTGCACCTACTCTTGCTATATAGCTGGACAGACTAGATGGACTATACTGGTCTTTATCTGCTGTCATTTACTATGTTACTATGTTAAGAATAAGAATCCAAAAGTCTTTGATCTCATATGTCTGCATTAACAGTCATTAGTCATTTGGTAGACACATCTACCAACTTTGTACAAGACCTGATGAGTCATCAACCAAGCTTCAACCTTCTGGTGAAGGCTAAATCCTTCTTGATCTTCCCGTGGCTAGTGTGCATATGACAAATGGCACTGGCAGTTTTGAGGCAATTTGCATTGTCCATGTTGGAGAAACCAGACAATAGAACACAACATCAACATATGTTGATTTACATGTCAGCCTGGCCATCTTGAATCTTTTTCACACTGCATCTGACTTCATTATTATGTGGCTTAGTCAAGCATATAATGGAAAGAACTTTGCTCATTGAGATCGTGCAGTTCTTGCCTGATCTTCTAAGCAGAATAGCTCAGTTTCTTTCCAGTTGGCTAGGAATTGTTTGTGGACTACGGTCTCCCAGACTTGCCACAGATTGTCTGTTAGATTCATGAGGACATAAGAAATGCCATACTGGATCAGAATAAGGTCCATCAAGCCCAGTATCCTGTTTCCAACAGTGGCCAATCCAGATCATAGGATCTGGCAGGTCACAAAAAGACACACAGTTTCAACAGTGCTCATTCGGGGTAAGCAGTGGATTTCCCAGATCCTTTTTAATAATGGTTAATGGACCTTTCCTCCAGGAACTTGTCCAAACCTTTTTTAAACCCAGCTATACTAACAGCTTTTCCTATATCTTCCGGTAACAAATTCCAGAATTTGATTATGCACTGAGCAAAAAAAATATTTTTTCTTATTGGTCTTAAATGGATTACATTGTAGCTTCATTGCGTGTCCTCTAGTCTTTCTACTTTTTGATGGCATAAACAACTGTGATGTGCCCTCGGACCTATCTCCCCTGAGACCTGATGCCACTCCCCGCCCGAGAACGTTGCATTCCTCGATTTTGTGTGGGACATGGCCAAGGCCCTCTCCATCGAGACCGAGGCCGAGGAGGACCCGTGCACCGAGGAATTGGAAATACTCCAATACGAGGCACCCCTGAAGGAGACCCTTACGATTCCAGTGCCCTCGATCCTCTACCGCTTCCTCATCCAAATGTGGGAAACACTGACGTCGGTATCAATTGTTAGCAGGTACCTCGACGCCATGTACTGGGTACGCCAAAGCCCTGGGTTCCAAAAGACCCAGCTTCCCCACAACTCCATGGTCGTAGAATCGGCAATGCGCCGGCTTAAGAGCCAAAAATCCCATTTGTTGGTGCCACCTGGCAGGGAGGCCCGAACCCTCGATGTCCTTGGCTAGAAGGCCTTTCAGAGCTTGATGTTAGCACGCTGGATCCAGTTCTAACAGCTCTACATCGACATGTACCTGAAGGAACTGTCAAAGGAGCTTGGGGGATTCTCGGCAGGCCTTGAGGGGAAACTTCTACAGAGGTCAAGACCCTTTCCTCGGCAGTAATAAAATACTCAAAGGATTTGTTCTGGGAAGCCTAGAGTGGCTTTGAGTCATCAGCCAGGAAGGCCACCACAGGGATCAGGACATGACGCCAGGCATGGCTGCAGTCATCCAACCTGGAACAATGGGTGCAGGACAATTGATAGGTTTTCTGCCATGCAAGGGGCTTCTATTTGGGAAGCCCATGGCAGATAAGGCAGCGGAGATAGAGACCGAGTTCGTGACAAGAACCAAACTCTCAAAAAAGACCTTGGTGCACCCCTGGAAGAAAGCACCAGTGAAAAACACCTTCTTCCCGAGAAAGAAAGGAGGCTTCTTTGGCACTCTGCATTTCCAGGCCTTCTCGGCCCCTCAACAGGGCCAGTAACCATGGTCCCAGAAAACAAAAATCCCCGAGGTTACAGGAGGTGGCTTCGGCCCAGCCTTGGGGAGCTTTTGTCTGCCTGGGCATGACCTCCCTACCTCCAGGGGGCCCTCTGCAGCCCACTGGGGGGCGCCTAGCCATGTCTGCCCACAGGTGGACAGCCATCACTACTGATACCTGGGTGCAACAGGTGGTCAAGGAGGGCTATCTCCTTCTCCTACAATAGGCGCCACCTATGTACTTCCTAGGAGAGCCTACCAGGCTTCTCCTTCACCAGACCCTGCTCCTCACTGAGCTAGCAGGCCTAATCAATGACAAAGCTATTGAGCCATTAACGAAACATCTCTGGGGCACAGGCTTCTATTCAAGATGTTTCCTTGTCTCCAAGAGGACGGGGAGGCCTCAGGTCCATCCTGAACCTGTGGGAGCTCAACAGGTTTCTGGTCAGGGAGATTTTCAAGATGCTCTCCCTTGGGACTCTACTGCCATTCCTCCGTTAGGGAGATTGGCTATGCTCCTTAGACCTAAAGGATGCCTACGCTCACATTCTAATTCATCCCAGCCACAGAAAATGCCTCCGGTTCATGGTGGAAGGACAGTACTACTAAGACATGGTGCTGCCCTTCGGTCTGGCCTCTTTGCCAGTGATCTTCACAAAGTACCTTGTGGTGGTTGCAGCCCACCTCTGACTCCAAGGAGCCTTCGTCTTCCCCTATCTGGACGACTGGCTCATAAAGGGGGACATGGCTGCAAAGGCACAGTGCGCCACCTGGCATATCATCAGCACCCTGCAGCTCCTGGGGTTCCTCATAAACTGCCCCAAGTCTCATCTCACTCCGGGCCAATGCCTAGAGTTCATAGAGGTGCAACTAGATACTCTCCAGGCAAAAGCCTTGCTCTCCCAGGAGAGGTCAGAATGCCTCAGGGAGTTAGCCGTAGAGGTATACAGATGCTGGACACTACCTGCCTGGCTCCTACTCTGCCTATTGGGATACATGGCCTCCATGGTCCATGTCACCCCGTATGCCCGCCTGCACATGAGGGCAGCCTAGTGGTGCCTCCGCACCCAGTGGACTCAGGGACAGAGTGAAAGTGACCTGTCAGCTGGCGGAGTCCCTCGGATGATGGCAGATCCCACGTCACCTTCAGGCCAGGATGCCTTTCCAGGCACCCAACCCTCAAAAGATCCTCACCACTTGCGCCTCTCTAATGGGCTGGGGAGCACATTGCTGGACCCTCCAGACACAAAGCTGCTGGTCCCTGAAGGAATACCAGATGCAAATCAACCTGCTAGAGCTCCAGACAATATACCTAGCCCTCTGAGCCTTCCGCCACAAACTCCAATACCGCTTGGTGTTCGTCTGTACCAACAATCAGTTCTCAATGTTCTATGTGAACAAACGGGGTTAAAGAGTCGTACCCCCTTTCCCAGTAGGTGGTAGCCCTTTGCTCCTATGCTGCATGCAGAGGGATGCTCCTAAGGGTGGTGTATGTCCCTGGCCAAAACAATGCCCTGGCAGACAAACTGAGCATGGTTCTCCTGCCGCAAGAGTGGCTCCTGGACCCAATGGTAGCCTCACGGCTATTTCATCCCTGAGGCGTCCCCTCGATGGACCTGTTCGCCAGCCCGGACAATACACAGTTGCCCCAATTCTGCTCATGCCAGCTTCACCCATACCCAGTGGCAACGGATGCGTTCCTCACCCCATGGACAGAAAGCCTCATGTAAGTCTTCCCAACAACACTGCTGGTAGTCATTATCCTCTTCAAGGTCCAGCGGTTCAGAGCATCGCTAATGTTGATAGTCCCTCGGTGGCCCAGGCAGCCCTAGTTCCCACTGTTCGTCTGCCTATCAACATTATTGCCGATTCCTCTGGGTCAAGCTCCAGGACTACTCAAAGGAGTAGGGCTCTCTGCTACACCCCAATCTGGGGTCCCTCTCACTCACACATTGGCTACTGAAAGGGTAGTTTTAGCCCCCTTCAACCTCCCATGGGATGTGGAAGAAATTCTTCTGGCCTCTCATAAGGCCTCCACGAGAAGGGTATATGCTTTCAAGTAGCACCGATTCTCGATGTGATGTGTGGAAAGGCGGGTGAACCCGTTTCCCAGCTCAGTACAAGTGGTACTTCAGTACCTGCTTCACCTGTCGCTGGTGGGACTGAAGCCAGTTAGAGTACACCTGAGCACCATCACCATTCCATTGAGGGAAAACCCTTCTCGGCCCAACTCCTTATGTCCCAATTCCTGCAGGCCCTCATGTTATCCAAACACCCCATCTGCCTACAGCAGCAGAGTGGGATCTCAATGTGGTGCTCTCGAAGCTCACTAAGCCTCTGTTTGAGCATCTGGCTACCTGCCATCTCCAGTACCTATCCAGGAAGGTCACCTTCCTGGTAGCACTCGCATCAGCTCGCAAAGTCAGCGAGCTCCAGACTCTGATGGCAGAGCCTCCCTACACAAGGTTCTACAAGAACAGAGTGGTGCTCCGCACATACCCCAGGTTTCTTCCAAAGGTGGTGTCCCCATTCCACCTCAACCAGGAGGTGGTACTCCCTACCTTCATTCCGAGGCCTCCCGCTGATAGGGCGGAGACCATTGTCCACAATATGGATTGTAAGAGAGTCCTGTCCTTTTACCTACAACGGACTCAGGGCCACCACAAAGCAAAACAGCTTTTCGTATCTTATGACCCCAGCCGTTTGGGACTCCTAGTGACTAAGCAAACTCTGCCCACTTGGGTTGCAGACTGCATTACCCTTGCCTATAAGCAAGCAGGGATCTCACTGGTCCAGAGGGTCACGACTCTGGGGTGTAGGCAACTCCTGCCCGCCAACTCTTCTGTGTTCAGGCTACCAGAGTTCTGGTTTTCTGCTAAGCACTTGGGTCTTGCGAGAGTCTCTCAGTAGGGACTTAACTGCTGTTGATCATAGCTCTTCCTCACAGGTATTTTTGTTTTAAGGTTCTCGGTAGCCTGTAGCTAGGGAGTCCCATATGTGAGGACTGACTTCCTGCTTGTTCCCAGAGAAAGTGTAGTTACTCATCTGTAACAGGTGTCCTCTGGGGACAGCAGGAATCAGCCCTCAAAACACTCCCTCCTCCCCTCCGTGTTTCTTCCTTACTGTATTTTTTTTCCTTGGTCGTTTTAGCTATGTTATTTGACTGAGGCAAGATGACACCCTTGGGTGGGAAGTGGATCATGCATATGTGATGCATCTCCCAAAGGCTTTCTTTGAAAGCTGGGGAGATGCTTCCATGCGGGCTCCGTCGACACCGACGTCACCCATATGTGAGGATTGATTTCTGCTGTCTCCGGAGAATACCTGCTACAGGTGAGTAATTGCGCTTTATCCACTATGACTACTACATTTTTTTCTTGAGCGGTGGTTTCTAAGGTGGTACCTTACGTCATCTAACTATGGTTTGGGTTGTTCTTTCCTAGGTGCATAACTTTGCACTTGTCCACATTAAATTGCATCTGCAATTTGGACATCCAGTCCTCCAATTTATCAAAGTCCTCTTGCAATTTTTCATAATCCTCTTGAATAATTTTGTCTCCTCTGCAAATTTGATTACCTCACTCGTTATTCCCATTTCCAGGTCATTTACAGATATGTTGAAAAGCAGTTGACCCAGTACAGATCCCTGGAGTACTTCACTATTCACCTTTCTCCATTGGGAATATTGTCCATTTAGCTCTACCCTGCTTTCTGTCTTTTAACCAGTTCCTGATCCACAAGTCTGTTAAACCATGACTATCTACATGTTCAATAATTTTGTCTCTTATCCCATGACTTTTTAATTTCGCCAAGAATCTCTCCTGAGGGACCTTGTCAAAGACTTTCTGAAAATCCAGATGCACTATATTGACCAGCTTACCTTAGTCTACCTGTTTGTTCACACCTTCAAAATCTATAGCATTTATTTATTTACTTACATTCTCTTATATACCGCGCTATTCTGCATCAGTGCGGTTTACATTGAACAAACTGAAATTACATTGAACAGGGCATTATAACTTGGAGATAACTATTTTACAGGGAACATGGGCTATGGAGAGTTAAGTGGATTGCCCAAGACCACAAGGAGCATCTGTGGGACTAGAAACCCCAGTCCTTCCGGCCCAAGGTTGCTGTCCTCTGGTGGGATTTGAACCCCCGACCTTCTGACCTGAAGTACCTTGCCCCAACCACTAGGCCACTCCTCCACTCCAATAACATAAGAACATAAGATATGCCGTACTGGGTCAGACCAAGGTGCATCAAGCCCAGTATCCTGTTTCCAACAGTGATCAATCTAGTTAACAAGCACCTTTCAGTTTCCCCAGAAAACATAGGTTCCACAATGCTTGTATTGGGACAAGCAGTAGATTTCTCGAGTCCCCTTTAATAATGGTTTATGGATCTTTCCTTCAGGAGCTTGTTCAAACCTTTTGTAAATCCAGCTATGCTAACAGCTTTTACTACATCCTCCGGTAACAGAGTTTGATTATGTTTTGAGTGAAAAAATATTTTCTCTTATTAATTTTATATGGGTTACACTGTAGCTTTATTGCATGTCCCCTAGTCTTTCTACATTTTGATGGCGTAAACAACTGTTCATTGACCCGTTTCACTCCATTTAGATTAGTAAAACAAGACCTTCCTTGGCCAAAGGCATGTTGGCTTTATTCCGTTAAAGCATGACTATCTACATGTTCAGAAATTTTGTTCTTTATAATCATTTCTACCATTTTGCCTGGTACTGACGTCAGGCTCACCGGTCTGTACTTTCCCAGATAACCCCTGGAACCCTTTTTAAAAATTGTTCCACAAAAGAGCAAAAACCACGTAGATAAGAGACCCAGTCCAAAACGTGATTGGTATGGAAAGGACAGAGCTTTTATTTATTGAACCATTACCACCCGACACAGGCCGTGTTTCGTTACCCTTCGTCAGGGATTGTTCTTTTTTATACATCAGCATTTTTTAGATGGTTTATCCAATTTTCTACTTAAAGGGCAGCTTATTGTTGGCTAGTTAGATATGGCTTGAGCGGTTGTATCGCTTTTAACATTTTTAGTATTGTATTCATTTTTTCTTGAAGGCTGGTTCATTGTTTCTATACTTGTATCGTAAATGAAATGATCATTTGTTTAGATTAATCCTTTGCTGTGCTATTCCTCCTCTCCCTCCCCCCCTTTTTTTACCCTTTTCTTCCCCTTTTCCTTTTTTCCTTTTCTCTCCCTTCCCCCAGTGCCCTCGATCCCGTTCCTTGTTCCGCCCCCTTAGTTTCCCGCTACATTCCTTTCCGCTTTAATATGCGCATGAGCCGGCGTCTTTCTGAAGCAAATCGGATGCGGACTACACGGAGATGCCGTGTTGTTGAGTAAGGAAGAAATGGATCTTTAATTTTAATTTTAATTCTAATATTTAATGGGTTTCCAGTTAGATATTTGTGTATGTGGAAATTTGGTTTTCACTGATGATACAGTGTCAACTATTCAGTGCACGTTGAAGTTAAGTAGTACGTTTTTTCTTGTAATGAGATAAGGTTTGGTCCTTATACAATCTTCTCCTTTATTTTGCATTGCACTTTTTCATTTTCATTTACATTTTACATTTTAAGTGGATAGTTAGTATCCTGGTATGTTTGCATACTAACTGTACGGTATGCAGTTATATTATCACACCCTTTTCTTCCGCATATTTTTACTCCGTATGTATTGTTCACATCACTGAGGAGTTAAATAATTATATAGGTTTTTTATTTATAGGTTAGATTTTGTTTGTATTTCCCAAACGAGTGATGTTTTTGGAGATAGGTTGTTCTAAATTGACATTGTGTTTGTTTAACATTTGTAATGATGCTATTATATGAATGGATTTTTTCTTCTCCATGGATGATTCACCATACCATCGAGTCAGGCAATTATACACAATTTTTTTAATAACAGTTTAGTTTGGCTTCTTATATTAATCTCTATGCCTTACAATTAGTTGTCCTTGTCATTTGTCACTCCTGCTGTGTTGTTGTTTGGTTCTTTAGGATTATCAGATATTTTTATGTGGTTTTTATGTTTTTATATGTGATGATTTTATTATATTTAATTAAATTGTTGGTTATTACATTTTTAGTTGTACAAGAGTTTTATTTTACAAGGATCACAAGTTGGTGTGTCCTCGGTACTCTACACAGAGGTATTTATTGTTACACTATACATTTTTTTGTCACATCCATTTTGTAACTTTTTAACTATTCATAATTAATATGTCTATATGTTATGGTTATTTTATGACGGATATGAATTTATATACTAATTTATGAGACATTTTTTTATTTATTTTTATATATATGTTCTTTAGCTATATTTATTTAAGCAACACTTTCACATGTAGTATTTATTTATTTATTTTTTATTTGTACATGTTCTAGTCATCTGTTCTTATCACGGGTTCATTTTTAATTATGTATTTTATAATATATGTGTATGTTTTTATGTTTTTAGTTCCTTTACCAGATCAACCCCTGATGAAGGGTAACGAAACACGGCCTGTGTCGGGTGGTAATGGTTCAATAAATAAAAGCTCTGTCCTTTCCATACCAATCACGTTTTGGACTGGGACCCTTTTTAAAAATTGACATTACCTGAAGATTGACAAATGGCCAATGGATTACAGATGATTTTACAGATTACTAATAATAGGTCTGCAAGCTCATATTTCAGTTCTTTCAACACCCTCTGATGTATACCAGCCACTTCAGGTGATATGCTACTTTTTAGTTTATCCAATAGTTGTAATACATGTTCCTGCTTTATTGACATTTCTTTCAAATCTTCTGTTGAATCACTTTTAAATCCATTTCAGTCATGGGTAACTTCCCTACATCTTATTTAGTAAAGACCGAAGCTAATAATTCATTCAGTCTCTCCGCTATGGCCTTGTCCTCTCTTAGTGCCCTTTTTATCCCTCTATCATCCAATGGTCCATGGTCACAGGTTTTTTTGCTACGAATGTACTTCAAAAAGTTTTTAGTATGTGTTTTTGCTTCCACGGCAAGCTTTTTTTCAAATTCTCTTTTTGCCTGCCTTACCAGTGCCTTCCATCTAGCTTGTCAGTGCTTATGTTTCCAGTTTTCGTCATTTGGCTCCTTTTCCATTTCCTGAAAGTTGTTTTTTTGCTACAACAGCCTCTCTGATCTCACCTTTAAACCATGATGGCAGTTTTTTGGACTTCCTTCCTCTTTTCTTAAAGCATTGAATACAGCTGGTCTGGGCTTCCAAGACAGTATTTTTAAACAACATCCATGCTTGATGTAAATCTTTAACCTTTACAGCTGCTCCTTTTAGTTTTTTCTTAACTATTTTCCTAATTTTATCAGTCTCCCTTTTGAAAGTTAAAAGGTAATACTGTGGATTTCCTTGCTGTCCTTCCTCCATTTATTAAATCAAATGCGTTCATGTTATAATCATTATTGCAAAGTGACCCCCAACATCCTTATCTCTTGCACCAGATCTTGTGTTCCACTAAGGACTAGGTCCAAAATGGATTCCCATCTTGTTAGTTTATGAACCAGCTGCTTCAAGAAACAGTCATTTATTTCATCTATAAACTTTATCTCCCTGGCATGTCCTGCCATGACACTAACCCAGTCGATACCGGGGTAATTGAAATTGCCCATTATTATTACTGTGTTGTAACGTTTGTTAGCTTCCCTGATTTCTTTGAGCATTTCATCATCCTTTTCTTCATTCTGGACAGATGGTCAGTAGTACACCCCCACTGCTATTGCCTTCCCCTTTTTATTTGGAATTTTGATCCATCGAGATTCTGCAGTGTACTTGTTTTCTATAAAACTTTAATCCTGTGTGACTCAATGCTCTCTCTAATATACAGTAGAGTGCAACCCCTCCACCAATTTGATCTACTGTATCATTGCAGTATAATCTGTCCCGGGTATCACAGTGTCCCAGTGGTTGTCCTCTTTCCTCCAGGTCTCTGAGATACCAGTCATAGATAACCTCTCATTTAGTACTATATATTTTACCTTTCCCATCATATTTTTTCAAATTCTAGCATTTGCATACATGCATTTTAGAGGTTGTATTTTATTCTTATTAATCTGTTTATTGGTAGACTGTGCTAATTTGGAATCTTTAAGCTCTTTCTGCTCTGTACTTAAGGGCATTTTGGTTACTTTTTCCTTTATTAGAACCTCTCTGTCAATGTGCCGTTACTTCAGTTTTTTGCTAGTATCCTTCAAGGATACATCCTTCTGAACCATGCACTCTTGGGTGACTGTTGGCTTTCTCCTATTATCTAGTTTAAAAGATGTTCCATTTCTTTTTTAAAGGTTAATGCCAGCAGCCTGGTTCCATCCCAGTTAAGATGGAGCCCATCTCTTTAGAAAAACCCCTCCTAAATGTTGCCCAGTTCCTAACAAATCCAAAACCCTCTTCCTTGCACCGTCGTCTCATGCTCACTTTGAGACTGGAGCTCTGCCTGCCTTTTAGGTCCTGGGCATGGAGCGGGAAACATTTCTGAGAATGCTACCCTGAAAGTTCTGGATTTCAACTTCCTACGTAAAAACCTAAATTTGGCATTCAGAACCTCCCTAACACACTTTCCTATGTCGTTGGAACCAACATGTACCAAGGCAGCAGACTCCTTCCAAGTGCCATCTGAAACCTTGTCTAGGTAACGTGTGGTCTGCTACCTTTGCACCAGGCAGGCATGCTACCAGGGGATCCTTACGTCCACCAGCCACCCAGCTAGCTACATGCTTAATGATGGAATCACCAACTATAATGACTGTTCTAACGCTTCCCTCATGGGTACATGGTCCTGTAGAAGCCACCTTGGTGCAAGAGGGATTTACATCACCTGGAGGACAGGTCCTAGATACAGGATCACTTCTGCCACACCAGGGTGATGCTCTCCTGACATGTGACATATCTCCTCTGTAGCATCAGAGAGTCTGCCAGACTAGAGAGTAGGATTTCAGTTCTACGTACACATCCAAGGGCGTTGAGAGATCTGAAATATGAGATTGCAGACCTACTATTAGTAATCTGGGAACTATCATTAAAATCATCTGTAATACCTGAAGATTGGAGGATGGGCAATCTAAGGCCAATTTTTAAAAACGGTTCCAGGGGTGATCCGGGAAACTACAGACCGGTGAGCCTGACGTCAGTATGGGGAAAAATGGTAGAAACCATTATAAAGAACACAATTACTTAACATGTAGATAGTCATAGCTTAATGGGAGACAGCCAACATGGCTTCAGCCAAGGAAGGTCTTGTTTTACTAATCTGTTATGTTTGTTTTGAAGGTATGAATAAACAGGCAGACAAAGTTGAATCGGTTCATATAGTGTATCTGGATTTTTCAGAAAGCCTTTGACAAGGTCCCTCATGAGAGACTCTTGGCAAAATTAAAAATTCATGGGATAGGAGGCAATGTACTATTGTGAATCAGGAACTGATTAAAAGATAGAAAGCAGAGGGTAGGGCTAAATGGCCAATTTTCCCAATGGAGAAAGGTGAATAGTGGAGTATAGCAGGGATCTCTGCTGGGTCTGCTGCTTTTTAGCATATTCATAGATGACCCGGAAATGGGAATAATGAGTGAGGTAATCAAATTTGCAGATGACACAAAATTATTTAACGTTGTTAAAAACCCATGAGGATTCTGAAAAATTGCTAGAGGACTTTGATAACCTGGAATACTGGGCATCCAAATGGGAGATGAAATTTAATGTGGATATACAAAGTTATGCACCTATTTATTTCTTTATTTATTTATTTACAGTCTCTTCTATACCGTGCTATTCAGCATCAGCGCGGTTTACAATGAACAAAGATTACACATTTCCCGGGGTACTTTGTGTTTACAGTGAACAGGTGTTAAAAACTTGGATAACTGGGGTAACTATTTACATTTACAACATGTTAGAACAACCCAAACTATGGTTACATGATGCAAGTTTCCACATTAGGAATCACCACCCAGGAAAAAGATTTAGGCATCATCTTGAATAACATCTTATTTATTTAACATTTTCTTCTATACCGCGCTATTAAAATCAGCGCGGTGTACATCGAACAAGAATACTTCAATGTATACAAATAACATTGAGTTTACAAATAACAGGGAATTGAACATGGGGGAGAAAACGGGGAAACTAAATACATATTAACTCAAACTATGTACAATGCTCTAATGTAACTGGGTGTTGCATTAGTTTTGTGAAGGTTGGTAGGGTTTGGGGGACTACCTATTATTTGTGGTGTTGACGTGCAGGGGCGACTGGTGTGTGGGTGAAGTTTGCAGGTTGTTAGTTGTGCTTCTATCGCTGGAGGTTTCTGAGTAGCATTTTGTGAACAGGTGGAGCTTTATGGCTTTTCTAAATAGGATGAGGCTTTTTATTCCACGGATTTCGTGGGGGAGTGCATTCCAGTTTGAAGGGGCAAATAATGAGAAGGCTCTGTTGGAGGTAGCTTTTGTGCACTTAGTCATTAACTTAGGGACTGCTAATGTGTTCCGTGCAGTAGATCTTCTGTTTCTGTTTTCTGGGGTGCCATGAATTAATTTGCTGATTGGTGTAGGGGGGTAGTTATTTAGGGCTTTGAAAGTGAGGACCAATGATTTGTATTGGAGCCTGGCATGTAGAGGTAGCCAATGCAATTCTTTCATGATGGGTGTTATGTGGTCGGATCTTGACGATCCGGAGAGGACTCTTGCGGCTGCATTCAAGGCTAAGCGGAGGGGGTTTAAAGTTGATTGTGGGAGGCCGTGCAGGATGATGTTTGCAAAATCGACATGTGGAAGGACTAGTGCCTGGAAGGTTGTCCGATAGTCTGTGAAGTCCAGTAGGTGTCGAAGGTGGCGTAGAGTTCTGATTTTATGGTATATTGCCTTTGTGATGTTTTTGATATGCGTTGTCATGTTCAGGTGCTGGTCCAGGGTGATGCCGAGGTAACGGATTGTGGATTTGGACTTCAACTCTACATTGTTGACACGTAGTGATGAAGGAGGTATGAATTTGAGGTTCTTTGTGACAAATAGGACATCTGTTTTACTGTGATTGATCCGTAAGTTTTGTGATAATAGCCAATTGGCTACTGCTTCAAAGCAGTTGATGATTGGGGAGAGCACTGGTTGGTCTATCAAGAACGGCATGTAAAGGAGGATGTCATCAGCGTATGCCAGGCACTTTACGTTGAAGGATCGAATCAAGTCACATATCGGCTGCATATAAATGTTGAACATCAGGGATGATAAGGACGATCCTTGGGGAACTCCCTGTGTTTGCAGAAATGGTTTGGAAGATGCTTGGCCAACCTTGACTTGTTGCCACCTATTAGATAAGTAGGATTCACACCATTTTAGCGCTGTGCTTTGGATCCCCTTTTCTTTTAGGCGTTGTATAAGTATGTCATGGCTCACCGAGTCGAAGGTGGCAGATATGTCCAGGAAGATGAGGACAAAGCCTTGTTGTATGTTGTTGATTCCTGTGATCAGATCGTTGAACAGGGTTGTGAGGACAGTGTCTACTCCGTGTGCTTCCCTGAATCCGTGTTGGACAGGATCCAACGGTGCTTGGGTGTCGATATGTTGCTGGATTTGTTGTTGAGCGGGCTTTTTCGATGATCTTAGCAAGCTGTGGGATGCTCGATATTGGTCTGAAGGATTCTACTTTTGAAGGGTCTAGTTTGTTGTTTTTTAGTAGGGGCTTGATAGAGGTGCTTTTGAGACTCTGCGGGAATGATCCAGTGATAAAGGACTGGTTCAGTATGTTAGCCAGGATGTTGCTTATGTCATGGCGAAGCTCTTTGATCCAGCTGGCTGGACAGGGGTCATTAGGTGCAGTGCTGGGGTTAACAGAGGCAACAATGTTTTCAACCTCTTTAGTGGATACTGCGGTGAAGTTGCATAGAGGAGTTGTTTGAGATGTTTTAGATGGTGTGGAGGGGTTATTGGTGCCTATGTTTGTGTTGGTCTTGATCATCTTCGATTGTAAATAATCTGCATAGTCCTGAGGTTGAGGCATTGGAGGGTGGGCTGAGACAGGCTCTCCTGTTATGGACTTTACTATATTGAACAAGGCATGTGGTTTGTTGATGGAGCGTTTTAATATATCAGTGTGATAGAGTTTCCTTTTTTGCGTTATCTTCGCACGGTGAGTTAGCAAGTATGAGTTATAGGTGGTGTGTGCTTCAGCGGATTGGGTTCGGTGCCATTGTCTCTCAAGTTGGCGTAGGTGGTGTAGAGATGTTCGTAGGTCCATGGAGAACCAGGGTGCATGTTCTCGTCGTATTGTTGTCTTCGTGGTGTGAGATGGACAGGATGCATCTCTGAGGTTTTCGTCCCATTTAGATATGAGGTCATCCAGGCTGAGGGATGTGTTGGTCATAAGAGGTTGGAGGTTCTCTAGGACTTTGCTCTTGTTGAGAGGGCGGAAGCGGGTTGCTAGATTCTTGGGAGTATTTGTAGTTATATGACTGTTGCTGGGAGTGCTTATGGGTATGTGGAAGTTAAGGAGATGGTGGTCAGACCACGGGACTGGTGTTACGGATAGTGCAATGTCCTGGGATGACGAGGCGTCAGAAAGAGGTGCGAATATGAGATCCAGCTTGCCCCCCTTAGTGTGGGTGGCAGAGTCGACACATTGATTGTATCCTAGATCCTGTAGGGCCTCAAGGAATGCTGTGGAGTGGCTACTTTGAAGGGATGGGAGGTTAAAGTCGCTGATTAACCAATTTGGAGAGTGCGGGGTGGAAGTGGTACATGCTAGTTCAATTATTGTAGATAGGTCATCTGGTGATGGAGTGGGTGCCCGGTAAATGAGGTTGATGGCACAAAGTTCATTTGATATGGTGAGAATGTCAAGGTGAGTTGAGCTGGAGGTGGTACGCAACTTGAATTGAAGGTCTGTTTTGGCAAGGATGAGTGTTCCGCCACCTTTCTGGGTGGACCTGTGGCATGTATATAGGGAAAATCCTGGGGGTAGCATCTGATTCAAGAGGACATTGTCGCAATCGGACAGCCATGTCTCAGTGATCATCAGGATGTCGAGATTGTGTAGAGGTATTAGGTCCATGGCTGCAGGCCATTTTGAGCGTACTGATCTGGCGTTTATCAATGCACATTTCAGTATGCGTTGCTGACGTTGTTTCTTGGCTTGTGTCTTTTTGAAGAGTTGGAGGGGGATGTTAAGTAGGTGGGAGTGGGGTGAGTGGTTGGTCTTTGGTGTGGCGTGGTGTGGGAGTTCTGGCCGTCTCCTTCCATGGTGTAGGATTGGAATGGGGTTAGTGTCTTGGTTGAAAGCAATTGAGAAGTTGGGGAGCCCAAGGATAAGGAGTGAGATGAGTATTATCAAAGGTTTGTACATTCTAGATTGGTAGCAGTAGTACTAGGCAGCAGGGCAATGGTAGTGAGGTAACACAGTTGGATGAGGGTAAAGTTATTGACAGCAGTAGAGGGTGTCGCAGTGAATGGGTATAAATACTGGCAACAGTAGAAGATATCACAGTGGGTGGGTATAAATACTGGCTACAGTAGAAGATATCACAGTGAGACGGTGGGTATATATACTGGCAACAGTAGAAGATATCACAGTGGGTGGGTATAAATACTGGCAACAGTAGAAGATATCACAGTGGGTGGGTATAAATACTGGCTACAGTAGAAGATATCACAGTGAGACAGTGGGTGGGTATATATACTGGCTACAGTAGAAGATATCACAGTGAGACAGTGGGTGGGTATATATACTGGCAACAGTAGAAGATATCACAGTGGGTGGGTATAAATACTGGCAACAGTAGAAGATATTACAGTGGATGGGTATAAATACTGGCAACAGTAGAAGATATTACAGTGGATATAAGTACTGGCAACATTAACAGGTAGCACAGTAAGTAGTGGAGGAGTGGCCTAGTGGTTGGGGCAAGGTACTTCAGGCCGGAAGGTCGGGGGTTCAAATCCCACTAGAGGACAGCAACCTCGGGCCGGAAGGACTGGGGTTTCTAGTCCCACAGGTGCTCCTTGTGGTCTTGGGCAAGCCACTTAACCCTCCATAGCCCATGTTCCCTGTAAAAAATAGTTATCTCCAAGTTATAATGCCCTGTTCAATGTAATTTCAGTTTGTTCAATGTAAACCGCACTGATGCAGAATAGCGCGGTATATAACAGAATGTAAATAAATAAATAAATAAATAACATGTTGAAACCCTCCGCCTAGTGTGCAGTGGCGTCCAAGAGAGCAAATACAATGCTAGATATCATAAGGAAAGGAATGGAGAACCAAACAGGATATTAGAATGTCTCTGTATCGTTCCATGGTGCGACCGCACCTTGAATATTGTGTGCAATTCTGGTCACCGTATCTTAAAAAGGATATAGTGTTATTAGAAAAGGTACAGAGAAGAGCCACCAAAATGGTAAAGGGGATGGAAGGATACCCCTATTAAGAGAGGCTAAAAAGGTTAGGGTTCTTCAACCTGGAAAAGAGACACCTGAGGGGAGATATGATCGACGTCTATAAATTAATGAATGGGTTGGAACGAGTAAACATAGATCGATTGTTTACGCCATCAAAATATAGAAAGACTAGGGAACATGCAATGAAGCTAGAGGTTAACCCATTTAAAAATAATAAGAGAAAATATTTTTTCACTCAATGTGTAATCTAACTTTGGAATTCGTTACCGGAGGAAGTTTTAAAAGCTGTTAGTGTAGCCAGATTTTAAAAGGTTTGGACAAGTTCCTGGAGGAAATGTCCATAAACCATTATTAAAGGGGACCTGGGATATCCACTGCTTGCCCCAATACAAGCATTGTGGAACCTGTGTCTTTTAGGGAAACTGCAAGTTACTTTTGACCTAGATTGGCCATTGGTGGAAACAGGATACTGGGCTTGATGGACCTTGGTCTGACCCATTATGGCATATCTTATGTTCTTAAAGCAATGAAGCCATGGTGGAGGCTGAAGGGGGGATCAGTGAACTCATGTAGGAGACAATAAAGCCAGGATGTAGGATATTTTGGCCAGGATGACAGCTGTGCAATAGTGATGAAAAGCAGACCTAAATGCAAGAAGTAGCAAGATGGAGTGGGACTTTTGCCAACAGCGCTTGAATTGGGGTAGCTGGCATTTAAGAAGGCTAAGGGGTTGGAGGCACATGAAGGAAGGGGAACAGAGTGCAGAAGAGCAACAGAGTCAAAAGCAACTGAGAGAGTGGAGTTAAGTAAGCTCACCTGGTCATCAGAGTGACGAGAGTCATAGTCATCCTGAAAGGGCAGGCAATAGGCAACAAAGGATTCTGGGGTAAACCTCCGCAGATATTGCCGATAGGGGAGTGAAGACTTCACGTTAGGGGCAGGTAGAAACGGGGAGGACAGAAGAAATGGAAACAAAGGAATGATCAGTCCAGGAAAGAGGCATAGAGTGGATGGACATAATCGGATCTAAAGTCTGACCAGCAGCATGAGTAGGATCCTGAATATGCTGGTATAAACCTGACGTGTGTAGAAAAGCATGGAAATCCCTAGCCAGGGATCCAACAGACAGCTGATATAGATATTAATGTCCCCCAGGATCAAAAGTGGGGAAGAAGTCAACAAATAGGGGGAGATCACATCATAAAAGTCCCGAAGAGCAGCCACAGAGACAAGAGGGGTTCACGAAGAGGCTGCCCAGATGATATCTTAAAGGCAAGAAGCTCAAGAGATGACATAATATGGGAGGCTAAACGAGTGAGGAGAAGAGAAAGAACCACAAGCACGCCACCACGTTGATGAGGGTCGTTAAGGTGCAAGTAGCTGTAACCTGGAGGACAGGAATGGTGAAGGTAGGAAAGGCAGGCATCAGAGAGCCAGGTTTTGGTGAGGCAAATAAAATCCATGTAATGGGAGGTGAGCAAATTAGAATGCAGGTGAGACTTACAATTGAGGGACCAAACGTGTATTGACTAAACTGTTCTAGAATCCTCCAACTCTGCTCTTTTCATTCTTTGTATAATGGAATGTTCATATTCTGTTGAACATTTTTCTTTTCAAAAAAAGCAGCTAGGCCTTTGGCATGTCATAATTTTAAAAAATAATCTGAAAAGTTTATGACATGCAAAGGGCGGGGATGGGGGGGGAGGAGGAATATATGAGGTAAGAAAGAAGGTAAAAAGTGGGAAAAAATTCAAAGGTATGGATTTAGGAATAATATCACAAGTAATGGATGCATTGATAGGACCTGAACAAGCAGGATTTATGAATGGGCGCTATAGGAAATAATGCTTGGATATTCAATAACCTCTTAGAATTAGCTAAAGGGGAAATTGGCCCTGTTGTAGCACACTCTTTTGATGCAGAAAAAGCATTTGATTTGATAGGTTTGAGTGGGAATACTTATTTAGAGTTTTAGAATGGTTTGGGTGTTGCCCTGGATTTATAGCCTAGGTGAAGGTCTTATATGCCTTCCCACACTCTAGAATTTTAGTGAATGGTGCCCTCTCTGAGATGATACCCCTAGGCAGAGGAACGAGACAGGGGCATCCCTCTCTCGGCTCTTATTTTAACTTAGCATTGGAACCTTTGTTACTTCAAATTAAGGGAAACAAAGGTATTGTAGGAATACCAAAAAATATAGGGCAATGGAAACTAGTAGCATATCATGATAATTTTTAATTTATTTACTTATTTATTTTATATACCGCTTTATCTAGATAATCAAGGCGGCTTACAGGAAACATTTACAACTACTGCGCAAGGCAGCTTAAATAGAACACTTAACATTTAACAGTTACAAGTAACAAATAACTTAATGTTTGTAAACTGTTTGCACAGGACATAACCAGTACTGTACTTGGAATGTTACATTAGAACTATGTGAAACATAGTGTTATAACAACAGTGTTAGGTTATGGGATGAGGTTCAGTGAGAATGTTGACCTTGAGTGTTTATTTGGTCTATGGGAGGTTGCTCACATTGGTAGTAGTCAGCAAAGAGGAATGTTTTGAGATGTTTTCTGAATTGTGCTAAGTCTTTAATTTCTCTTAGAGCGTTAGGCAGATTGTTCCATAGGGCTGGGGCATAGAATGAGAATGCCCTGTTTGTTGTGGATTGATTTACTTTTCTGATACTCTGTGGAGTGGTTAGTATGTTTTTCAAGTTGTCTCTTGTTCTTCTGTGTTGCTGCATATTATCAGTTCGCTGAGGTCAGTTGGAGCTATGTTGTTTATTATTTTGAAGATGGTCATTAGTGCTTTGAATTTAATACTCTGAACTACCAGGAGCCAGTGGAGGTGGAACAGGATGGGTGTTATATGTTCAGATTTGCAGCTTTTATTCTCCGGGAATAAGCAGGAAGTCAGCCCTCACATATGGATGAGGTTGACACCGACAGAGCCCTCGCGGAAGCATCCCCCCAACTTTCAAAGAAAGCCTTTGGGAGATGCCACCATGCATGCGTGGTCCCCTTCCTGCTCAAGGGTGCCATCTTGCTCGGTCTCCTTTTTTCCACGGAGCCCTTCAGACGTTTATCTGGCTTGTCCCCGTAAAAAGTTAGATTTTTCTCTCCTAGTTTCATACTCATCTCCAGTATCGCACCAGTACTCTTCCCGCCTACCAACCTCGTTGCCTCAGCTTCGAGTTCGATCTATTTTTGTAGTTTGTTCTTTTCTTTTCCTGGCGTCTTCACGCCTTTTACCTCCACTGGCAACCTGGAGAGTCTTCGACCTCGCAGGTGTACTTTTTCCCCCCATGGCTACCAGTGGCTTTAAGAAGTGTGATCGGTGCTGCACAATTATGTCTTTGACCGACACACATGACTGCTTTTTCTGCTGCCTGGGGCCAGACCACGACCTGGCAGCCTGCGGTCTCTGCAAGAGGATGTCCAGTAAGGCCCTCAAGAGCCACAGCAGCAGCACGATACGTTTTTCCTCGAGTCCCCAGTGCCTTCGAAGGCCAGGACCTCGTCTGAGGCTCCAAAATCTTGGGTGGAACCTTCCGAACCCGAGCCTCGTCTATGGTCCTCATAAAGGGGGGTCTCCCTCGAGGGAACCCAGGAAGAAGAAACCCTCGATGTTGGCATCCTTGAACGGTTCCGACCGGCCGGGTGCTGCCCAGGCCTGGTCCCATTTCCGCAGTCCGAGACGCTCTTCTGAGGTGTCAGAGAAGGAGCGACCTGCAAAGGTCCCCCGGAAAGATCCAACTGCAGACCGGCCTCGGTCCCCAGACACTATCCTCGTCGAGGATTCCCGTTTGGGGCAGCCAGCGTCGGTCCCGAGTCCCTCTGTGCCCATGCCGAAGGCTGCGGAACCTTCTGGTCTGGAATCCAGAATGGCGGCCCTGTAGCGCAGTTTGTCTGCCTTCATGGACCAGCAGCGGGCGCTGTTGTCCATCATGATCAGTTCATCTGCCCCGACCACCGGGCCCTTGATGTCCAAGACGTCCCCAGAGGCCGAGCTGGTTTTCGAGATCCTTAGGCTGCGAGCCGATCCTCAGCCGAGGTCGCGATCCGAGTCCCACTCAACGGGACCACAGTCAACCCTGGCAAGTTTACCAGGCACCGGCCACAGGGCATCGGGGGCCCCACGGCCCGCGGAGCAGCCTTTTTACGAGTCCTCAATGGTCCCCGCCCGAGGATATGGGTTTCCTTGATTTCATCAAGGACATGTCTAAGGCCCTGGAATTCCCGACTGAGTCGGAGTAGGATCTTCGGGCAGATGAGTTGAAAGTCCTCCAATACGAGGTCCCTCCATGGAAATCACTCACAGTGCCCATCTCTCCCATCCTGGAACGGCTGATGCTCCGAATGTATGAGACACCGGCTTTGGTGCCGGTGGTGAGCAAACGGCTTGACTCGATGTATCGAGTCCGCCAGAGCCCCGACTTCCAAAAGTTACAGCTGTCGCATAACTCCATGGTGGTGGAGTCGGCCATGCGTAAACTAAAAAGCCAGAAGATGCACTCCTCGGTGCTCCCCATTAGGGAGACCTGCATCCTGAACGCCCTTGGCAGAAAGTGCTATCAGGGCTCAATGCTCATCAGCCGCATCCAAGCCTACCCAGCTATACATATGCATGTACCTGAGACCTGACGAAGGAACTCGCCGGGTTCTCGGCTGGTCTCTCTGAGGAACCTTTACAGCCATTCAAGAACCTGGCCAAAGCAGTCCGTGAATGTTCCAAATTCATGTCTTGAGCTGCCTATGACGTGTTAGAGTTGGCAGCTCAAGTAGCGACGGCTGGCATTGGTGCACGCTGCCAAGCTTGGCTACAGTTATCCAGCCTCGAGCAGTGGGTTGAGGACAAATTGGTTGACAGGCTCAGCAGAGTTCTCCAGCCACATGAATGGCAGCTGAACCCCATGATAGCCAGTAGGCTTTTCCAGCTCTGGGGGGAACCCATGATGGACCTGTCCGCCAGCCCGACAACTTTCAGTTGCCGCGCTTCTGTTCTCGGCGGGCCCACCCCTCCAGGTTGGCAGCGGACCTGTTCCCGATCTCATGGTTGGAAGGCCTCATGAACGCCTTCCCTCCGACGTGGCTGATTGCCAAGATCTTGTTCAAGACTTTCCACGACAGGGCCACGCTTATCCTAATAACCCCTCGGTGACCCAGGCAACCGTGGTTCTCACTGCTTCTACAGTTGACGGTGGAGACCCCCATCCCCTTGTGGACCGCCCCAGGAGAGGGGCGCTCTCCTGTACTCCAACCCTGGGGTCCCTGTCGCTGACAGCGTGGCTGCTAAGAGGATCACTCTGGCCCTTTTCAATCTTCCTGTTGAGGTGAAAGACATTCTTCTGGCCTCTTGCAAGGCCTCTACTAGGAGGCTTATGCCCTCCAGTGGTGCAGGTTCTCTGTTTGGTGCGCCGAACATGAGGCTGATCCTTTCTCCTGCCCGGTGGCTCTGGTGTTACGGTACCTTCTCCACCTCTCTCAGTTTGGGCTCAAGTCTTACTCCGTCTGAGTGCACCTTAGTGCTCTGGTGGCGCACCATCATCCGATGGATGGTAAGCCCCTCTCGGTCCATCTGTTGGTGACCCGTTTCCTTTGGGGCCTGCTCTTATCGAAGCCCCCGGTTCGCCCTCCGGCAACTGAATGGGACCTCAACATAGTCTTGGGGCAGCTCATTCACCCGCCCTTCAAACCTCTGGCTACCTGCCACCTTCGCTACCTCTCTTGGAAGGTGGCTTTCCTGGTCGCGCTTACCTCTGCTTGCAGAGTTAGCAAGCTTCAGGCCCTTGTGGTGGAGGCGCCTTATACCAGGTTCTACAAGAACAGTGGTGCTTCGCACGCACCCCAAATTCATGCAGAAGGTAGTGTCGCCCTTCCATCTCAAATCAGGAAGTGGTGCTCCCTACTTTCTTTCCAAGACCTCACTCCAGTCGGACGGAGATGGTTTTCCACACCTTGGACTGTTAGAGGGCCTTGTCCTTCTATATCCAACGCACTCAGGGCCCCCGCAAAGATTCTCCGTTTTTCATCTTCTACGACCCCAGCAGGCTGGGGGAGGCGGTGACCAAGCGTATGTTGTCCACCTGGGTGGCGGACTGTATTGCCTTTGCTTATGAGCAGGCAAGGCTCCTGCATTACTGTGCACTGTATCAGGGCCATGGCGGTTTCAGTGGCAAACTTGCTCTCCATCCCGATGATAGGCATCTGCCGGGTCACCACCTGGGCTTCAGTTCATACCTTTGCACCCTATTACAGCCTGGAAAGAGAGTCCTGATGAGACAGTGCTTTCGGCCAGGCTGTGCTCCACAACCTCTTTGGGGTTTAGGCAACTCCTACCCTCCGACCCTTCTGTGTTCAGGCTACTGGAGTGCTGGTTTCATTGGAATTAGCCGAGGAGAGTATGATGCGCAGATCTGATGCGACTCCTGCAAGCGCCACCTCTTCACTTGCCTCCATCTCGAGGCTTATTGTGTTGGGGGCCGCTTGTCTTGGAGGACCCGGTTCCCTTCTCACTTATGACTTGGCTCTTATACGCAGACGGTTAGTGTGTACAGGCTAATCTCCGGCAGTGGTATTCCACTCTGCCCAGAACCTGGAGGAGGTCTACCAACCTGGCATAAGTGCAGGTCTGGTGCCTTGAGTTTTGGTGCAACCATCAAAAGGACCTAATCCCACTATCAGGTTCTCGCCTCCAAAATTAAAAACTTTTTTGTCGGACTAGTGTCTGTGTGAGGACTTAACCTCTACCTCAGACTATGACCATTTTAATCATATTTTGTAGTAAAATGCCTCACTATTCGTATTTCATCAGAAACACTTATTTTTTGGCTTGTTCCATCATGAAGCGAAAAACTAACTCCTTAGTTCATAGGAAGAAGAAAACTGGGTTCTGTACAACACAGCACTGCGTTTCGTACAGAACTTCGAAGACCCTGCGTCAGGCAAAATATGACTAAAATGGACATAGTCTGAGGTAGGGGTTAAGTCCTCACACAGACATTGGTCCAACATAAAATAGATCTTTTGCTTTGGAGGTGAGAACCTGATAGTGGGATTAGGTCTTTTTGATGGTTGCATTTTATGTACTAGGCCTTTCCCCTTTTAGCCCTTTGGGATATTTTTGTTGGTGGTGAATCCTTTGAGTGTTGGTGCGGCACACGGCGGCTGGCTCCTGAGGCTGCCAAGATACCGCCGCTGTAGCTTTTCTGCAGGACAGTCTGGAGAAGGGCCTTTAACCCTTTAGCTCCCTGAGGTTCCGGTGGCAACTTTGACCTGTTTCAGAGGGCCATTTGCTGATAAGTCTGTAGCCATACACCCAGATGTTTCCCCCCTTCAGAGAGGTTTGACGTCTGTATCCTCCCCTACTGTCTGTGGTTCCTTCCTAGGTTCTGTGTCTAGTGTTCGAGGCCCTGATGTTTGAGCCGTTGAAGCACACTACTCTGCAGGTCTTGTAGCTCAAGACAGTCTTCTTGGTTGCGATTGTTCCACAAGATGGTTTTTCGAGCTGGTGGCATGTTTTACTGAGATCATTGCCTATCTCTTTTGGGCAGCCATTTCCATTCAGCCTGTGCCTTCCTTTTTCCCTGAAGTGATTTCTCCCTTTCATGTGAACCAGGCATTTTGCCTGCTTTCCTTCTCTAGTTAGCAGCGTTGTATTTATTTATTTTATTTGTGTGGTTTTTTTATACCGCTATTTCAGGAAATCATAGCGGTTTACAAATGAACAACATATACTTAAAACAGGTTAACAGTTGGGGGGAATGGTAAGGATCTTTGCCTTGTGGATGACTGGAAGGTGCGTCTGTGGTTCTTGGAGGTTACAAATTCATTTCGTAAGTCAGACTATCTTTTTGTGCTGTTTGCTGGCCCACGCATGGTGATGCAGTGGCTCAGTCTGCTCTGAGGTTCTGGGTTAAGGAGGCCATTGCCTTGGCAGATCTTTTATAGAACTAGCTGGTTCTGGAGGGTTTGCACACCATTCTACCTAAGCACATGCATCTTCATTGGTGGTTGGATCTCAGTGTCCCCTGTAGACATTTGTCAGGAAGCAACATGGGCATCACCTTCTGCTTTTGTAAAGCATTTCCAATTGGATATCCACATTTGGGCAGACATGCCTTTTGGCTCTAAGGTATTGCAAGTTGATGTGTTTTCTTCCCATCCATTGGCGGTGTAGCTTTGGTACATCCCACTTGTCTGGACCGGTCTAGTAGGACAATATGGAAGGTGACATTTTACTTACCAGATAAGGTCCTTTCCTTGAGTCCTGCTAGACCAGTCCAGGACCTCCCCTGGAACTGTGTTTGCTCTGTTTTTCTGTGGCGGTACCCTTGAATCCGCTATGATTGTTATATTTGGTTCTGCAGGTTCATCTTCTATAAAAAAACCTTCTTTCTATGCTTTCCTGTACATAGTTCTCTACTGTTTGATTGTACATTTTTGCCCACATTGAGGTTGTATAAGGCCTGCTATGTTATCCCATATGCTTTGGGAAAAATACTGAAGAGACGTCTGGTAGCTGAGGTGTATAGAGGCATGGGAGTAATGTCATTGAAACCTGGGCTTTTCACTGGTTCTTTGTCTCCACCAATCTATCGGTAGGGGAACACAACACACTTGTCTGAACTTGTCTTGGAGGACTTGAGGAAAGGACATTTGGTAAGTAAAATGTCACCTTAGGGCTCTGGTGCTGCGCTGCGGTTTCATTATTGTATTAGTTGTCGCTTCCGCCTCCTCTGATGCAGACTTCCAGTTTATGCATACTGGAAGTCTGTGTCGGAGGGGGGGGCAGAATCGGCAACTAATAAAGAATGAAACCGCAGCATAGCTCCGGAGGGGCAGCACCAGTGGCAGTTGGCACTTCCCCCCGACTGCCTAGTTTACCCTATGGTAGTACCTGCCCTGGCAGTACTATGGCTTGAATTTCAGTTTGTTAGTGTCAATCTCTAGTAGCAGCTTAGAGCTATATAGTAGTAATTGTGAACTTTGAGGTCTAATAAAAATGATTCAGAGGTGATGAGGTCCATGGACAAATTAGAAATTGAAAATGGACTGTCTTATGGTGATTTTCTCCTTTGCACTATGAATATCTCTTTTCAAGTTATGAAAAGACACTGAGGACTTCTTTATAGCAAAAGGATGGAATCAAAGAAACGTAAATCCATTTTTCATCTAAAAAAAAAGAGAGTGGTAACCTGCACGGAGTGACGGGTATATCCCTAAACAAAAGCACAGAGTGAGGTAACCTGCACAGAGCAACAAGTACAACAATCGCCACCTTACAGGGCAGACTAGATAGATCTGCAGGTTTTTATTTGCTGCTGTTTACTTTATTACTATAAGAAGATATTTTTTCTTGTCAATCACATTCTAATCGCTCCTTGTACAGCAGTTGCTACTAATATTTTTTCTTTTATTCCCCCTACCGAGGCCCATAGTTTAGGTAAATTGAGTTTATAGGGGCTAAGTGTATAAAGAGGCACTTCAAGCATGAAAGTAGGCACCTAAATGGGGCTATTCTAGTAATTTCTGCGTGTATGTGGCCACATATGCAATTAATGCAAACAGAGAGGATCTCTAAAGGTAAAAAGGGGACTGTTGTAGTTGTTGATATGGAAGGACAGACTAGATAGGCCATGTGGTCTTTTTCTGTCATCATATTTCTATGTTTCTAAATGTCCTCTTTATTAAAGAGCATTCATAAAAGTATGCGCGTTGCTTTGATGGTACATAGTTTGCCAGTGAGCATGTATATGGGCAGAGTTTGGGTGCGGTCTGCAGGTACACATGCAGATTACTATAATTTGCACACGTACTTGCAAAGTATAGGTGCAGGCATTTACACCTTGATTTTTGCCACTTTTCTCTAGTATTTTACAAAGGCAGGTAGTCACCTATGTAGGTACCTACCGCCTATGTAGCCACCTATGTAGGTATCTACATTCACACTTAAAGTAGACTCTTTATAAAAATGCATTCAATATTATAAATACCTAAATTTATTGATAAGCACATATAAAAATGAATGTTCAAAATATAGTTACCTTTTACTATTAAATACTTTATTTGTTGCACTAACATTTTCTTTTTCTCTAGTCCTTAGCCAGACACCAGCCCTAAACTGTGACCATTACTGTTTCGTGCTTGATATTAAAACAAAACAAAAATTGCTGCGCATGCAATTGGTTTTCCATTTATTCTTGGCATGCTATTAAATTTTGCCTGTCCTCTCCATTCAACCATTGATCAGTTTACTAGTTTAAAATATATTTTTCATGATTTGTCTTTTCTGACAGTCACTGTGCGCCCAGTATTCTGCAGATAAACGTGAAGATGAAAAGATGTGTGATCACCTGATTCGAGCAGCCAAGTATCGAGACCATGTGACTGCAACACAGCTAGTACAAAAAATTATCAACATTCTGACTGACAAGCACGGAGCCTGGGGAAATTCAGCACTGAGGTAAGAGTATAGTTTTATGAACTGGGCTGTAATCTGCAGGAGGGTTTTCCATTCAGATGCATGTCGTCGTATCTCTCCATTTAATGCATGATGAAATCAGAGTGGATATTGTTTAAATTGCTTGCAGGGTAAAGTAGTCGAATAGAGTGGATATAAGAGAGCACTTTAATTAATTTAACAGGTTAAGTTTAAAAATCATATCTTGAAAGGGAAATAGGGTACACATAATCAAATTACAATCACCAATTGCATCATTAGCAGGAAAAAGAAACACAAAAGATATACCCCAATCAATGACCACAATTTAGGAAAAATCAGAAGAATAAAAAGGAAAACTAAAGTCATTAAGTCAACTGCAAATTTTGGCCTGATCTCTCCAGATCTTAATTTGAATGATACTAGAGCACAAATGTATTTATTTAAAATATTACTTTTCCACCAATCACAATGTTTTAAGAGGGTCACACTAAACACATTCAGTTCAATAAAAATACATCATAACAAAAACATCAGCAATAAAAATAAAATTCTAAATAAAAAATCAGAGTAAATAGGTATCTCCAGGAACAAGCAGGAATGAGTCTTCACATATGGGTACGTCGGTACCGACGGAGCCTGCGCGGGAACGCTCCCCAGCGTCCCAAAAAAGGAAAGCTAGAGCGAGGGATTCATCAAGGGCTGACTTACTTAGACCACGTGGCAGGACAAATGGCCAAGATAAAATGGTCTGTCCCCTAAATTACTCTTTGGTTTCCCATAAGATTATTGATATTCTCAAAAAAGAATGGCACTTGATACAAGCCGTTCCAGGTTTTGAAAGAATGGAATTAATGGTAGCGCATAAAAGAAGTGCCAATCTTCGAGATCTTCTTGTATCTTCAGCTCTCACCGAGAGGAAACCCCTCTCAAATTATAAAGGTCAATACCAGTGTGGACATTGCTCTGTATGTATACAATCTCTTCCGATTCGAAAGTTTTTCACACATCCCACTACTCAGAAAAAATATTTCATACATGATCACTCCAATTGTGACACTACAAATGTAATATATGTCATTGTATGTCCATGTAAGATGTTATATGTTGGAAAAACTAAACGAACAATACGTGTCAGGATAGTAGAACACAAGAGTAGTATTAGAAGGAAATTAGAGGACAAACCATTGGTCCAACATTGGCTAGAGAAGAAGCATTCCCTGTCTGATTTGCGTTTTTTTGTGATGAAGAAGGTTATACCCAATTGGAGGGGCGGGGATAATGATAAAACATTATTAAGGCTCGAACAGAAGTACATCTTTCTGATGGATACGCTCACTCCTCGGGGTTTGAATTTAGAAACAGATTTATCTGTGTTTCTTTAGTATTTTTTATAAGTAATTTGATGTATAGGTTTTAGCTGCACGTTTTGCACAATTTCCCCTTGCTTTCCTTCCCTTCCCCCCCCTCTCCCCTTCCCCCTCCTTTCCCCCCCCTTCTCCCTCCCCCCTTCTCCCTCCCCCCTTTTTCCCCCTTCCCTCTCTCCCTCCCTTTCCCTTCCCCCTTCCCCCCTCCCCCTCCCTCTCCCTTCCCCACCCTTCCCCCTTTGTTTCCCTTCCTCTCCTTCCTTTTCCCCCCCTTCCCCCCACTTTTTCCCTCCCCTCCCCCTTTTTTCCCCCCTCCCCCTCTCCCCTCTCCTCTCCCCTCCCCCTCTCCCTTCCCCCCTCCCCCTCCCCCTTTTCCCTTCTCCCCTCCTCCCCCCCCCCCCTTTTTTTTCCCTCTTTCCCCTTTCCCCCCTTCCCCTTTCCCCCCCCTCCCCTCCCCCTCTTTCCTTTCCCCTTCCCCTTCCCCTCTTTCCTCTCCCCTTCCCCTCCCCCTCTTTCCCCCTCTCCCCTTCCCCTCCCCCCCTTTCCCCCCCCTTTCCTCTCCCCTCCCCCTTTTCCCCCCCCTTCTTTCCTCTCCCCTCCTCTCCCCTCTTTCCACACAACCCCCCCACCCCCCTTTTCCTTCCTTCCTTCCCCTTTCTCTCCCCACCCCTCCCCAACCCCTCCCCTTCTCCTTTCCCCCCTTTCCCTCCCCCACCCCCCCCCCGCCCCTCCCCTTCTCCTTTCCCCTCTCCCAAACCCCCTCCCCCTTCCCCCTCCCCTTTCCATCCTCTCCTCTCCCCTCTCCCCTTCCCCAACCCCCACCCCCACCCCTTCCCTTCCTTCTCCCTTCCTTCCTTTTCTTCCCTCCCCCACTTGGGAGTTCTGAGGTTGACTTATTAAGTTTTATAAGGTATAATTTAATAGAAATTGCTTGCTATTGTTAAATAGGGGCCAGTATTTGTTCTCAGCGTCAAGCACACATTTTACATGTGTTTTGACTCATGGTGGATGTCATTATCCTATGAAGTTTTATTGAAGTGATGGATAAGGTTTTGTGATCCCCCTTGGGCTGAGTGTAATATTTCTATTTTGAGGTGGTTATATGTTCCGTTTTGAAAACGAGGTCTAATAGGTAACCACACGTTTTTTACACTTCCGGTTTGGGTCTTTTTTAATGCGCATGTGTCGGCGTCTTTTAACTCTTTGAGTAATCTCAAACGGCTTTCTGCAGGTGAGCTACTGTTTTGTTCTCTTTTTAGTTGGAATATATTCAATGCAGCAGGCTTTGTATTCAAACACTATGTATATTTGTATGCAATCATCGGTACAGTCTTAGTGTTTTAACTAAGTTCCTCTCACATCTTGATGTTGACAGGCAGTCTCTTGCCCATGGAATATATTTTTATGGCGATGGATTAAGATTTCAAATCATCGGTACAGTTTTAATGTTTCAATTTAGCCCCTCTTAAACCTTGATGTTATAGGCAGTCTCCTGCCTATGGTATTTATTATTATTTTTTAAATTAGGTTCTTTCGAAGTTATCCAAATGGATTACAATTTTTATATGTTTGCTCTGGCTCCCTCTATATACACATGTGGCAATGTTCTTTTTGTACCCTGTGCAACTTTACGGCCATTCGCAGTGGGTTTAGTTTTTTCTGTTAGTAGGTACTTATAATGCCCTTTTATCTTGTGTGTTTATCAGTTCAGCACTTAAATTAGGTTCTCCTTGCACCCTGAGTCTTCGATGTTTTAATAACACAATATATATTGCTCTCAAGGTTTCACGAATATCGTGTAAGAATCACGGAGTGGATTATCGTGGTTACAAGGTGCTCATCAGATTTTGTAAAGGCAAGAAAGACAATAATGTTTCTGTGTCTTCGTTCATACTCCTTTTTGAGCATTGTCCAGTGTCCCTTTCAATTTTAATGTGTTATTTTATAGTTTTATGGTGTTTGAAAGATTTTCATCACAGGTCAATTTAATTGCCGGTATAATTTAATGTATGGAATTCCCTCTCTCCATTTGTTTAATTAATATTGGTCTTCAATATTCTCATAAATATAAGGAATTTTTTCAAACCCTGAAGTCAGCCCGGTTTTTAAATTACTTTCATTTCCCCTGCCCTTTTTCCCCTTCTCCCTTTTCCCCTTTCCCCCCCCCCTCCCCTTCTCCCCCTCCTCCTTCCTCCTTCCCTCCCCCTCCCCCCCCCTCCTTTTCTCTTTACGTTTATAATAGAATTTTTTCCGAATGTTTTATTAATTGCTCCATTACTGGCCCATTTTAGGTTTATGAATTTTTAACGAGGACAGCATCTAAAATTCTATATATTATAAGATAATATTTTTTAATTTTTTTAAAGCAGAGTATAAATTTAAAAATAATTTATATAATTTAGCAACTATTTATTTTGGTGTAAGTTTTATGTCTTTATTTTTTAGAAGGTTTTCTGATAATAGCGACTCCCATTGTCTCTACTGAGCCTGGTGAGGTCTATGCACATCACACCCACAGGTAATGTCCACTTTTATAGTATGCGATTCACTTAACAATTACACAATTAGTTTTCATTGGACTTACTCCTTCAGTCTCCTCATCCCTTCTTATCTCCAGGTTGTACATAGTTGTTTTTTATAGTTTTGGTGTTTACAGTTTTATTGTATATGCTTGTATAAGTACTCTACAATTATGAATGTTTTGGCAATTTTATTAATTTCTTGTATTCCAATTAGTATTATATATTTTTATTATATTATTATTATTTTATTTCATTATATTTTTAATTATTTATTTTAATTATTTATTTAATTAATTACATATTTATATATGTGTAGGTATAAAAATCATATGTCATCTTATCTAGAAAGTGGTTGGGTCGTTTAATGTATTAGAATCAATTCAGATTTATATGTAATTCTATATGAATTTTTATGATTTTAATTGAGTAATTTTTGATTGTTTTGAGTTTTATCAATGTTTTATTGAGACTTACGTTTATTTGATATAGTCCAATTTTGCCTTTTTTATGTGTATTACATATTCATGTTACAATTTTTTATTTTAACCCTATTTCCCTGCATATTTATTGTTTTAGGTTGATTACATCAATGTAATTTTATAATTTGTTTTTTAGTGTGTCCTGATAGCCCCTGATGAAGTGATATACGAAACACGGCCTGTGTTGGGCTTAGGCCACTTAAATTGATTATAATAAAGTTTTTGGGTGTTAACTCTGCCGCTTCCTGTTTTTGTTTCTGCTCGTCTGAGCGGCTAGCGCTGTTCTTTTTGTGGACCCCTCATCTAAATTCTGTGTCCATCGACCAGATCTGTCGAGCGGCCACCTGGGCCTCGGTTCATACTTTCACAGCCCATTACTGCTTGGACAAGGACTCCCGCCGGGATGCCTTGTTTGGTCAGGCTGTTCTCAGACACCTGTTCCATGCTTAATCAACTCCTATCCTCCAGCCCTGGTTGGATGCCTGAGATCCATGGGAGGAGGTAGAGCCCTTTTCAGGGTCTCACAACCTTGGGGATCTCCCGGGCATCTCTAGCTGGGGAGTCCCCATATGTGAAGACTCATTCCTGCTTGTTCCTGGAGATAGCACAGTTACTTACCTGTAACAGGTGATCTCTGGGAACAGCAGGAATAAGTCTTCACAACCCACCCACCTCCCCTAGGAGTTGTATCTCCCTATCTATCTTTCCTTTCCTCTCTCTCTCTTTGTCTCAGCTTTAAAACTCGAACTGGAGAGAGGCGGTTAGGAAAGGCGGGAAGGCAGCACGCAGGCGCTGTGGGATGCTCCCAAAAGCTTTCCTTTTTTGGGACGCTGGGGAGCATTCCCGCGCAGGCTCCGTCGGTACTGACGTACCCATATGTGAAGACTTATTCCTGCTGTTCCCAGAGATCACCTGTTACAGCTAAGTAACTGTGCTAAATGTGAGCCTTGGTACATGAAATACTACTTTCCTGCCAATCACACACATAAGTGACATAGTAAATTTTAGCATCTAAAGACCAGCATGACCCATCTTGTTTGCCCAGTAAGCTCTTTAGGGTTGCTGTCATTCTCAGTGGGCAAGCAGGAAGTAAGCACTCACGTATGGGCGATATCCCCAACAGAGCCCCGCACAGGAACGCTCCCCACCTTCTATTGGAAGCCCCTAGGAGGCTCTACCATGTATGCATGCCTGCCATGGCACCATCTTATCTCAAGTTGTCTTTTTCCACGGAACCCCTAGGACATGGCCCGGCCTTTGGCGGAAAAAGGTTACTTTTCTTCAACCCTTAATGGGTTGTTTTTCGTCTTCATCTACTGCCTACAGTCAGTTGCATCTGCTCCAGGGCCGGCACTTCTTTTTTTGGAGGGTTTTTTTCTTCTGTTTTTTTTCCCATGGTGAAATTGAGCTGTTTGACCTTGCCACAGCCATGTTTACCAGCATGTCCAAGTCAGCCAGTAGCTTTAAAAAATGCGCTAAGTGTGCAAGCACAATTCGGTGACTGATAGGCAAATTGGTGCCTGCATTTCCTTGGACCCGACCATCAGCCTACCTCATGCAATCTATGTCTGCAGATGATTAGGAAGGGCCTCAAGCACCAGGAGAAAGAGGGGAGTCTCTCGTCAGGCTGTCAGATTCAGCATCCTCTGCCCCAGCATCGACGGCCTTGTAGGGTTCCGCTGAAGTGTCATCATCACATACCCGAGTGTACTCGGAGCCACAGTGCCACCGAGTTGACACTCTCCATCGATCTTTGGTCGGAGCCCAGGAAGGATCTGTCATTAACGTTGAAGGGGGCATCCGAGCACCGAGACAAGAGCCATATGCATCGGCACTGGAGCCCTTCTTGACATGACATTGAGAGTGATGGTTGGAAGCGGCCCCTAAGCTGCTCTGATGGAAGGAGTTGACTTCCAGGGCCCCGGAGGGCAGCTGGCTATCTCCCAATTAACCCACCATCATGGAGATGCCGTCACAAGTGCCAGAGTCAGTCGCCAAGGTTGCTATGCCATCTCTGACACCACCTGAGACGGTGGTCCTAGAGGAATGCCTTCAAGCCCTCATGGTGGTGATGGCCATGTGGCAAGCTGGGCCCTTGATGCCATCAGCATCAGCACTGTACTCCATCCAGCCCATTCTGGAAACCCATGCTCTCCCTGCCGGTGCGGGTGCATCAGCTCAGTGGTTGGAATTGACACCGGTTCTGATGGTCATTTCACTCTCCAGCATCTTGGGCTCCAGTGCCCCAGCACGCCCCCCTCTGTCCATCATCAATCCCACTAATGCCTGGCTTCTTTGCCTGATCAGAGACAGCGTCGAGAGGAAGCCCGGCGCTATTTTGATTTCCTTTTGGAGTAGGACTTCAAGGGATGGGAGACAGAGGAATTGGTGGCATCCGATCCCGGGTCCCCAGACCTGTCATTGGACCACTTCCCTCCATATGAACTGCGGAAGTTGCCCCCAAAGGACATGTCCTTCCAGGACATTTCAGGGACATGGCCAAGACCATACCCTTCTACTACTACTACTATTAATCATTTATAAAGCGCTACAAGGCATACGCAGCACTGTACAAACACATATAGAAGAGAGTCCCTGCTTGTAGAGCTTACATTCTTTTTTTTTTTTAATGGTAGTTTTTATTCAGTTTAAACATATAAAATAACAGTACAAACGATCATGATATAAAAGGATACAAGCAGATGCTATTGATCAAAATAGCAAAAGAATATAATAACTTGAACAAGACAGTACATAACTTTAACAAGAACTAGTATCATCCATGCCAGCACGCCACCCTCCCTCTCTCCTTCAATGTGTTTACAGCATAGACCATTCCACAAGGCAGCAGCCTCCATCAATCACTTTCATCAAACATAATTTTGTAAAGCTGACCATTTCTTACTTAGTTTACCAGACCATGGGTTCTTGGCTATATAGATCTCTTCGTAGGTCTTGTGTAGGATTAAGAGACTCCACCAATGCTCGAAACAAGCTTTGTCGAGATTCTTCCAGTGTATTAGAACTATTTTAAGCGCTATCCCGAGCATTAAGTCCAGCAGTTTACTATCCCATTTCATCAGAGTAGGTTCCAGAGCTATGATTTATATATTACTATCCGATAAGTGATAGGAGTTTGTAAGTTTGAGGATTTGTGATATGCGTTCACATACTCTGTTCCTATATATTTACAGGTATTTACAATGGATAAACATATGTGCCAGTGTCACATTTTACATGTTACAGGAACATATTCGTTTTCCCTCCTTTAGTGTCCATTTAATTTTCTTAGCCGGTGTAATATGCGCTCGATGTGCTATAAAGTACATAGATTGTGTGATAGAAGCTGCTCTCTTGGCACGTATTTGATTTCACAAAAAAGTGACCAAATTTTCCGGAGGTAGATCTTGACCTGTTTAAGTATCCCACACCGACTGTATCTTAAAAAATGTATTGTCACTTTAGGATCGGAGAATAGCAACACATCACGAAACAGCTTTGGCATCTGTTTGTAATTCTTGAAGTTTCTGTCGCAGTGGCCATCCAGTACGTATCAAGACAGGTGACACACCGCTTTGCTCATGCAGTGTCGGAGCTGACACCATTGAAATAGCATGTATTAGGCAATCGGAATTCCGTTCTTAATCTGTCAAAGGTTTTAAATGCACTTCCATTGATCAGTTGTCCAATGGTATAAGATCATGTTCCACCCATTTTTTCCATAAGGACAGGCTTCCCTCCGATGATAAGGCGCGGGTTCAGCCATAAGGGCATATCTGCGGCGAAGTCATCCCCTCCATCGATACATGATGCCAATAATCGCAGCATGCTGTGTTTCTCGGATAATAGCATTATGTGGTACAGTCTGGTCTACTACTGTGGCCAACCATTAGCCATGTAGGTAGGGGGGAATGTATGGCCCGCTCCACACTCAACCATCTAGGTCCTTTATCCGTGTCGTCAGAGTCGACCCATTGAGCACCCTGCTTTAAAAGAGAGGCAGTGTGCAGCCAGCCGAGATCTGGGAAATGGACACCCTCCTTGTGCATGAGGTAACTTCTGTTTCCAGGAAGCTATTCTAGGTACTCGGTTTTTACATAAAAAGGCTATCAGTTGACTATTCATTTTCTTATAGATGGCTGACGGGAATCTTAAGGGAATCATACTTAATATATAGCTGAGTTTTGGTACCAACATCATTTTTATCGTTTCTAGCCTGCCCCACCAACTCAATGAAGGGGGGTCCACCTGCAGATGATATCAGGTACAATTGCTTGACACATCGTAAGGTGGATTGCGACAGTCTCTTGATAGGTGGTGCCATAGGTCACGCCAAGGTTTCTAAAGGATGAATTCTCATATTGATAGGGGTATCCAAGCATGATTTCTTCGCTGACCTGTTCTTTCAGAGGAATAATTTTTGTTTTTTTAAGTTTTTCTTTATATGCGGATATCGCTGAATATGGCCTCTATGATTTGCAGTGTTTCAGGAAGGTCTGATGGTTGTAGAAAAATGAGCAGTCATCTGCATATGCTGACAATTTACAGGGACCATCAGCTAACTCAATTCCTTTTATGTTTTTCCTTCTGTCGGATCGCTATTATAAGGGTTCCAGGGCTAAATTAAAAAGCATCGGTGACAGGGGGCAACCCTGTCTGGTCCCTCTTTGCAACTGAACAGGGGCTGAGAGGTGTGAGTTGACCGCTATTCGAGCTGTGGGTTTTGGTATATACCAATTCAACCCGCGTTTTAGGAACTTTTCTCCTATCCCAAACCACCGTAGGGATCGAATAGAAAGGACCATTCCATCGATCGAAGGCTTGTTCGGCATCCAATGCTATCCCTATCAGGGGCTCGGCCTTGGTCTAGGCAGATGCCAGAACATGAGCCAATAAACTTCCATAAGCTGTAGTGGATCTGTTTTCTATAACTCCACCTTGATCCTCATGTATCAAATCTGTTTAAGATCCGTCCTAATCGGTTAGCAAGCACTTTAGCATAGATTTTATAATCAGAGTTTAGGAGAGAGATGGGTCTGTAATTCTCTATCTTTTGTGTATCCCCTGCCCGGTTTCGGGTGAATTACCACCACAGCCTCTGCCAGGGCTCCAATCTCTGGAGATTCATCTTGTAGGCCACTGTAAGTAGATCTGTAGCATGGGAGCCAATTGAATGCAATATTTATTATAGAACTCCAGTGGGATACCATCTGGACCGGCGGCTTTGCCACGAGCCATCTGTTTGATCGCATCTTGTATTTCAGTTACAGAGATCTCTTGTTCCAGCGTTCGACTTTGATGACTGGTTAATGTGGGTCCTACTATATCGGAGACAAAATCTTCAAAGGCTTTGTCACTACATTGGGTATCCGAGCGATATAGTTCCTCATAGAATTCTTTGCAGCGGTCTAGTATTTTGTCAGATCTCAGGAGAAGGCCCCCGGAATTGTCTTGCAACGCCGCTATAGCGGTCTTGCTGGTCTTTGGTTTGAGCTGCCGAGCTAAGAGGGATCCAGAGCGGTTGCTTTCATAGTAGTATGTACTACGTTGTAGCTGGATACTACTCAGTGCTTCTTTGTTGAGGAGAGCATTATATTGGTATCGCAATTTTTGGAGTCTAATCAATATCATTGAGTCAGCTCTTTTGGCTAGTAACCTTTCCCCAGCTTTTATTTGGAGTTCCAGTTCATCTTTTTCTTTTTTCCTGGCTTTACGCCGTCTAATGGTGTAGGTGGTAATATGAGCTCGTATTGTCGCTTTAAAACCTTCCCACCAGCTCCAGATGGAGGTATCAGTAGGTGTATTATATTTAAAATAGGTCTCAATTTCCCCTGACAGTAGCTGTACAAAGGAGTCATCTGCTAGTAGGGATTTATCAAATGTCCATCTTGGCGGAACATGTTGTGTAACGTTGGTATCCAGTACTAGGGAGACAGCGGCGTGATCCGATACCGTTGTAGCATATATCTCTGCGGACAACACTTGAGGCATCAGCTCTGTGGACAGTAGGAAGAAATCGATCCTTGTTTGGGTATTATGTGGGATGGAATAAAATGTGTAGTCTCTTTCTTGGGGATGAAGTAGGCGCCATGGGTCTACCAAGTGTAGCTCTGTTATGATTCCTTTAAGAATCGCCTGCGATTTGAATTGGTCTACAGCCCGATAAGGCGTGCGATCTAACAGTGGATCCAAGATGACATTGAAATCGCCCCCTAAGATGATATTGGTGTGAGCTGCGGCTGTAACTTCTTTAGCTATCAGTTTGAAAAAGTTAGGGTCATCGAGGTTGGGTGCGTAAATATTGAAGAATGTGTAAAGCTGTTGATTTATTTTCATCGTCACTCTGGCCCATCGACCTAGCGGATCAATCTGTGTGCCGGTAATGGCGGATTGCAGGAATTTGCGCACTAATATTATTACCCCCCCTTTGCGTTGAGTGGCAGAGGCCGAGGCCGCCACCTGGAAATATTTAGAGGTTACTTTCTGCGATTCAGTATCTGTTAAATGTGTCTCTTGTAAGAGGGCAATATCTGCTTTTTTTTGTTGGCAGTACGCTAAAATCTTCTTTCGCTTGACAGGGCCAGTAATACCTTTTACATTTAACGAAAGCATTAGGAGATCACTAGACATCAATGTTGGAATAAGCTGTCTTATAGGTGAAAGCTATCCTATGGATAGGTCTGCCGCGTACTTGCATTTTGCGTGTATGTGGAGGGTTTTGCACTGGACTGGACTGACACAAATAACTGCATAACTGGCAAACATTGTATCGCTAAGGTGAACACAATCCACTGAAACAGTAACCAACCCCGACCTCCCGTTGCCACCCCTACATTTCAAGCAGAAATATCTGGTTAATTAAAACTATTTAGAACAACAGAAATACAGTCAATGAGGTGTTTAACAAGGCTTAAGGCGTTCTAAAATTTGTGAGAACGCATGGCCGCACCCCCTGAGTATATGCTGAGGTCTCTACACTGCGTGAGAGATCAGAATATTGACCTCAGGTTTCCATACCGCATTTTTCTTGTAGGAAAGTTTTCAGTTTTTCAGCTTCAACAAAATTCCTCGTTTCATTATGCAGCGTGACCCGCATGGTTCCTGGGTAGTATAGCCCGTATCTTGCCTGTGCACTTTGTAGCATGGGTCTACAGGCCAGCAACGCTTTTCTCCGATCTACCGTTTGCTTGCTCAAATCTGGATAGAGTGCCACTTTGTGTCCCTGGATTTGCAGTGATCCGGCTTTCCGTGCAGCTTGAAAGATCTGCAGGACCTGTGGGTATCTCAGTACCTTCATTATGAGTGGGCGCGGGTATCGTGTGTTTTCAGCTTTGTGTGTTGGGATTCGATGGGCCCGTTCTAGTTCAAAAGGCCTTGCAAAGACAAGCTGCAGCATCTCCGGTATGGTTTTTTCCAAAAATCTAATCGGATCGGTGCCTTCAGCGCCTTCAGGGACTCCAACAAGGCGGATATTATTTCTACGGGCATGGTTGTTTTGATCTTCAATCTGACTTTCTATGTGCCGGACTCGTTTGACCAAAGGGCCCAGCTGTTCTAATGCAACGCCATGCTTCTGGGTTTGTAATTCAACTGCATTAAGTCGAGTGGTGATGGTGAGGAGTTTCTCTTTTACCTCCAGTAAGTCGTCTTGAATCATGTTCAGTGAACTAGAATTGGCTGCGATCATTTCTTTAACGCATTTCAATTCCTGTAGCACTTCACGTAGGCCACCGGCAGTCACTCCCTCCTTCTCTCCCGCGGCCATTTTCTGCGGGGAACCCACTTCGGGTTTGGATCGTTTCGCTGCTGAGCCGGATCCCTGCGGAAATTCCAGCCGGGCAGGCTTCAGGGATGCCATCCAGCTATATTTCGGTGTTATTGATGTAGGTAGGGGGTACAAACTTCAATTTAATACCGGGATATGTTCAGGATTCTTGGGCAGCAACGGGAGCAAAAATTCAGGCGTCCATTCTGTTCAGTGGCTAGCTCCGCCCCCCGTAGAGCTTACATTCTAATCAAGACAGACAGTACATAACGAGAAACAAGAAGTTCAATAGGAAGATACAAGGAAAATAAGGGATTAGGATCTAAAAGTGGCTACAAAGAGATAAGCTTTTAGCATGGACTTAAAAAGGGGAAGGGAAGAGATTTGACATAGAGATACAGGGTGTTTGTTCCAGGCATAAGGGGCAGCAAGGTGATAAGACTGAAGTCTGTAGTTGGCAGTGGAAGAAAAGGACATAGAGAGAAGAAAACAAGAGGAGGAACAGAGCTCACGAGGAGGGGTATAAGGAGAGGGGAAAGGTAATGAGGGGTAAAAGAGTGAATGCATTTATATGTTAGAAGCAGAAGTTTGAATTGGATGAGGAAAGGGAGGGGAGCCAGTGAAGTAACTTTAGAAGAAGGGTAATATGAATGTAACCGGAGTTGGCAGAAGATTAGCAGTGCAGCAGAGTTCTGTACAGATTGAAGAGGAAAGAGATGAGACTGAGGGAGACCAGCAAGGAGAAGATTACGGTAGTCAAGACGGGAGGAGACCAAGGAGTGGATGAGAGTTTTAGTAGTGTGTTCAGAGAGGAATGTGCGAATTTTGTTAATGTTGTAGAGAAAGAAGCAACAAGTTTTAGCCATTTGTTGAATATGTGAGGACAAGGAAAGGGAGGAGTCAAAGATAACCTCAAGGTTGCAGACAAATGTAACAGGAAGAAGAGTTTTTTCAACTGTGATAGAGAAAGGATGAAGGGGGAGTAGGGTTTAGGGGAAAGATAAGAAGTTCAGTTTTAGTCATTATCAGTTTCAGTCATCATCGGTTTCAGATGCAGTGAGACTTCCAGGTAGCAATGTCTGAGAAGCAGGCAGAGATACAAGCTTGGAGAGGAGAAATTTCAGGGGTAGATAGATAGCATTTTTATGCTAATGACTCTCAAAAATCTATTGAAAGCCATGGGAAGAGATAAGGGGACCAAGGGATTGGGTGTAGAGACAGAATAGGAGAGGGCCTAGAACAGACCCCTGGGGTACACCAACTGAGAGGGATGTGAGTAGGGTAGAATCCAGGGACAAGCTGAGGGTGGAGGAGTTGGAGATCCTCCAATACCCCTCGGCTCCCAAGGAAGCTGTTATGGTTCCCCTGCAGAGGCTGCTGTTGCAGATATGGGAGAGTCCTCTCATAGTGCCAGCCATCAGCCGGTAGCTGGACTCTATGTACCAGGTTCAGTAGGCCCCAGGCTTTGAGAAGCTGCAGCTGCCTGGTGGAATCAGCCATGAAGTGGATTAAGAACACCAAGACCCATTCCTCAGTGCCCCCAGGCAGGAAAGCCAGGATCCTCGATTCCTTTGGTAGGAGATGTTTCCAGGGCTCCATGCTGTTGGACAGTATTTTGTCATACCAACTTTACATGAGCATGTTCCTTAAGGACATCATAAGCAACCTGGACAATTTTGGCTCCCTCATTCCTTCAGAGTGCCTTGATTCCTTCATGGTAAGGACTGCACAATAGACATTGTGCGAGCCAACTACGATGCCTTTCAGTCTGTCCGCTGGGTCATGCCTGTGGGCATAGGAGCTCACCGTCTCAGTTTGTTCCAGTCATCAGACCTGGAACAGCGGGTCCAGGACAAGCTAACTGACATGCCTTGCCAAGGGGACATCCTCATCAGGAAACCCCTGGAGGAGAGAGAGCATGTGACCCTCTCTAGGCTCTCATGGAATACTACTGACCCCTCGTCTAAGAAATACCAGGGCAAGCAATTCTTTTACCAGTGCAAGTGTTGTTACTACCAGAGTGCACAGCCTAAGGTGCAAGCCCCTCACCAGCAGCAATGAGAGAAGCCCCATAAGGCTCACTTGGCCCCTTAGCCAAAGCCAGAAGTGGGATTTTGAGGAGCTCCTCAGGAGCATAGCCAATCTGCTGGTGCCCGAAGGGGTTCCCCCTCAAATGAGGGGGCAGCTCATCCACTTTGCCCACAAGTGGCCTCTCATCACCTCAGATGCTTCGGCCCTGCAGACAGTCAGAAGCAGATACATGCTGCACTTTACCCAGTTGCCACCTCCCTTCTCCCCCAGGACCATCTGCATCACAGTTTGCTGCAGAAAGAAATCTCCGCCCTTCTGACTGAGCTCGCCATTGAACCAGTACCCCCAGTTTAGGTCAGATGGTACTTCTACTCCAGGTAGTTCCTGGTCCCCAAGAAGACAGGGGGGTCCTGGCCCATTCTGGACCTCAGGAACCTCAACTGCGTCTTAGTGTTGAAAATGTCAAGATGGTCTTGCTGTTCCCTTATCTTCTCAAGGACGATTGGCTATGCTCCTTGTATCTGAAGGATGCATATACACACATCCTGATTCACCCTGTTCACAGGAAATACCTCCAGTTTGTTCTGGGGGGGTCAGCACTATCAGTACCAAGTACTTCCATTCGGACTCGCGTCGGCTCAGAGTCTCCACAAAATACCTCACGGTGGTGGCCGCGTATCTCTGAACCCTGAGGGGCTTTGTTTTCCCTTACTTGGATGACTGACTCATAAAGAGCTCCTTCCTGGACGGCATTCAGCTCATTTCACCATTCAAGTGCTCGAGGGGCTGTGGTTCGTGGTGAACTATCCCAAGTCTCACCTCCAGCCCTCTCAACAGCTGGAGTTCATCGGGGCCTTCTTGATAACACTCAAGTTTGGGCTTTTCTCCTGGTGAACTGCATGCAGCGGCTGACAAGAGTTGGTAAGCGGCATTGCCACACGATGGTACGGGGGATGCTGAAGATTCTTGACCACATGGCCTCGATGGTATACATTATCCCGCTGGCCCATTTCTATATGAAACAGGCTTAGCATACTTTGAGCATGCATTGGAAGCAGGTTGCCGGCGCCTCCGGGATCCAAGGGGTGGTCAACACCCCCTAGTACAGTCCCTTCATTGGTGGTTTGAGCCGCAGAACCTGCTCAGGGGTCTTCTTTTTAGTGGTCGATACCCCATAGGATTCTGACCATGGATGCATCCAAGCTGGTCTGGGGGACTCATCTGGATGGCCTGTGCATGCACAGCC
Organism: Ichthyophis bannanicus; assembly: GCA_033557465.1. Taxonomy (NCBI): domain Eukaryota; kingdom Metazoa; phylum Chordata; class Amphibia; order Gymnophiona; family Ichthyophiidae; genus Ichthyophis; species Ichthyophis bannanicus. The sequence goes on from CM066032.1 coordinate 1,735,536,867, forward strand.
TGTGGTCTGAGCAGGAGAGTCTGTACCAGGTCAGCTTCCTCAAGTGCTACACCATTGTGCATGCCCTTTGCCAACCAGGTTGTTCTGATCCAGACAGACAATCAGGTGGTCCTGTTCTGCATCAAGAAGCAGGGTGGCACGGGATTGTACCTCCTGTGCTGGGAAGTAGTTCGCTTGTGGAAGTTTGCTGCCACCCATGGGATGGAGCTGCAGGTGACTTATCTGCCCTTGGAGCTCAGTGTTCTGGTGAATCACCTGAACCCAGTCCATCAGCCACACTAATGGACCCTCAACAGGGAAGTGGTAGAGCGGATCTTCCAGGAGTGGGGTACTCCCATGATAGAACTCACAACACCCAGGTGGGACAGTTCTTCTCCAGGATGACTGCCAACTGCTGGCTAGCTCCAGATGCTTCTCTCCTCCACTGGGGGATGGGTCTGCTTTATGCATATCCTCCCATCCAGCTTGTGCCAAAGACCTTGCTGAAGCTTCAGACCGACAAAGAGTACCATGATTCTCATCGCCCCGTATTGGCCCAGGCAGCTGTGGTTCCCCCTGCTGCTCCAAGTCTCTTGGCAGGAGCTTCTCCATCTCGGCTCTACCCCAGACCTCATCTGTCAAGAGGACAGGATCCTGCTGCACCCCAATGTCCAGCCCCTGGCCCTCACAGTCTGGCTGCTGAGTGGGTAGTTCTGTCGGAATGTAATCTATCTAGGGACGTCCTCCTGGCCTCCCGCAGAGATTCTACATGCAGATCCTATGCTGACTGGGCTCTGGATACCTTCTCCTGCACTGTGGTGAATTGCTGGAGTACCTCCTGCACCTCTCAAACTCCCAGTTCAAATCTAATTCAATCAGAGTCCAGCTAAGCATGATTGGGGCCTACCGTTGTGGCTTTGAGGGAAAGCCCATCTTGGCCCATCTCCTAGTGACTCGCTTCATGCGGGACTTACTCCTCTTAAAATCTTTGGTCAAGCCCCCTGCTGGTGGTTGGGACCTTAACATGGTTCTGGCGCAGCTGTTGTCGAGTTCTTTCGAGCTGTTCACTTCCTGCCCTCTGAGGTTCCTGACCTGGAAGGTCTTGTTCCTGGTGGCGGTCACTTCTGCCTGCCATGTCGGTAATCTCCAGGCATTGGTGGATCATCCACTATATGCTCTGTTTCACAATAACCGGGTGGTTTTGCGGACGCATTCGATTTCTTGCCTAAGGTGGTTTCTGCTTTTCACCTCAATCAATCCATCATTCTGCCCACCTTCTTTCCCAGGCCTCACACCAACCGTGGTGAGGCGGCGTTGCACATGCTGGACTGCAAGCTCACCCTGACCTTTTACCTCGAGCAGACGAAGGTGCACCAGTGTTCCTCCCAGTTGTTCATCATGTTTTACCCCAGCAATCTGTGTTCTGCCATCTCCAAATGCACGCTTTCCCTTTGGCTGGCAGACTGCATCTCTTCCACTTATTCCTAGGTAGACCTGAACCTTGAGAGTCATATCACAGCTCAAAATGTCCATGCCATGGTTGCGTTGGTGGCCAGCTTGTGCTCGGTCTCCATGGAGGAGATTTGCAGGGCTGCTATTTGGTCTTCGGTCTACACCTTTACAGCACATTACTGTCTGGATAGGGATTCCTGGCATGACAGCAGCTTTGGCCAAGCTGTACTCCGGCATCTCTTTGTGACTTAGATTCAACCTTTTTCACAACTCTGTCCATCCAGGCTACCAAAAAGAGTCTTCTCAATGTTGATGTACCTTCAGAATGCTGAATCAGTCGAGTCCCCTGGGGACTCACGCTGTTTCTTCTGGTCTTCCAGTTTTGTTGGGCTTGACCACCTTGGTTTTTGGTAGCCTGTAGGTTTGCAGTCCCATTTGTGAGGATTTATTCCTACTGTCCATGGTAAACACCTGCTATAGAGAGTTCACTTTCTCCGTGGACAAGCAGGAAGTAAGTCCTCACCACCCTCCCACCTCCCCGAGGAGGAATGTTTTGGCCACTAGCTATGTTATTGTACTGGAGATAAGATGGTACTGCGGCAGGTGGGAAGACAGGTGCGCATGTGCAGTGAAGCTTCCTAGGAGCTTCCAATGGATGCTGGGGAGCATTCCCGCATGGTGCTCCGTCAGAAACTTCACCCGTATGTGAGGACTTATTCCTGCTGTCCATGGAGAACACCTGCTACAGGTGAGTAGCTACTCTTATCTGTGCATGTTACCCCTGCTCTGTACTTTTGGTTGTAACTGCCCTCTGAATAGGTTATTTCATGTTCTTACTGGCATGTTCATATGAATAAGAACTTAAGTATTACCATACTAGGTCAGATAAAAGGTCTATCAAGCCCAGTGCCTTGTTTCTAGCCGAGACCAATCCAGGTTACAAGAACCTAGGATATCCAAAAAGTATCAGAAACAAATTCAATTATTTTTTGTCAGACTAAAATTTTGTCATCTAAACAGTCATGGTAGATAAATAACATCTAGTCCATTTTAATGTATTCTTTGTGTTATTTAATTGTGAGCTTTTTGGCTTAAAATCTTTACGCAACCATTTCTTATGCATATACACTTTCTCTTTAAAAAAATTCCATTATCAGCATTTCAGTGCTTTGAAATATCTCTATTTATAGTCCTTCGTCAGGGGGTAATAATCCAGGAATTTCTAGTACCATCATTCTTCCATCTGTCTCTCTCATGGTGCTTTGCATGCCTTTATACTTTTTGAAAAAATAAGCCATCGATGCGCATTTACCCATTCCACTACACTCAGCATTTTATAAGCTTCTGTCATGTCTCCCCTCAACTGTTTCTTCTCCAAGCTGAAGAGCCATATCCTCTATAGCCTTTCCTGATAGGAGAATCATACCATCCCTTTTTTCATTTTGGTTGCTCTTCTTTGTACCTTTTCCAGTTCTGCTATATTTTATTTTAGATGTGACAACCAGAACTACACAATACTCAAGGTGTGGTTGCACCATGGAGCAATAGAGGCAATATGACCGCCCCCCAGCACCACTACCTGGGCCGTCCCATCTCCCACACCAACCGTCCCCTTGGGCCCATCCCACACCCTCCCTCCCTCAGCACTGCTATACAAAAAGGACAGTTGCTCATACTCACCCATCTGACCTGCTCCGCTGGTGTTGCCACACAGCTCGCACCCACTTCCTCTGGGGCTGTCCAAACTTCGGACTGCGCTTCTTCAGGTGAACTCAGGTGAGCCTGGATGCACCCTGCATCGTGGACTGCAGCCATGGCCCTGACCTGGTTCATGAGGTCATGCACACCCAAGGCTTCTGTCTCCCATCCATCCCCGCCGCATGGTTGCTGGTTCCTGTGCCATCCTTTCCGGTCCTGATGCAGGCTCCACACGCCACCGAGCGCCGCTTTGCCCTGCCTTGCTTGTGCCACTGCCAGTTTTTGGTCCGCCGTCCAAATGCTTGTTCTCCTTCTCTTTTCCCGCCGTCCTCACCGGTCCCTTCGTCCAGACCTTCTTAGCCGCTGGTCCGCTGTTCCTGCTGCTGGGTTGCTGCTGCTTGGCCCTGGCATGCCTGTCCCTCTGTCTCAATGCCTCCACTGCCATCTGCACCGTGCCCCTGCTGCTCATCTGTGTTCCCCTTTTGAGGTGGTGAAGATGTATTTATTTATTTATTTTCTATTCCCTGCTGCTCTGCCAGCTGCGTCTTCCACTTTGAAATTTTTTCAATGGTGCAGTTTGCCCCAATGAACACCAGGTGGTGCTCTTGTCTGGTTTTTCTCCCCGAATGCGTGGTCTGGGCCGTCTCTGCTCTCCTACTGCTGCCGCTGCTGTGCACACTTCCCCTGTGTCTCTGGATCCCGGCAGTCGCCACAGTCATTCCAAGCAATCCTCTCCCCGCTATATGCTGCCCGGTAAGCAAGGGGGTGCCACATTCAGAGGCCTGACGGCATGATCCCCTCGGAGCATCAAGCCACTCACCGCTAACCTTGCTCAATCTTTGTGGCTCTGAAAAGAGCCTATGTGTAGCAGGGGGATGTGCTGAAGTGTGGCTTCTGCCGGCGTCTTGACCCTCTGAGCTCTGCCACCGTGCTGTGCCGCGCCGCGAGCTGTGCCGTCTGCCGGGAAAAGGAAGTAGCAGCATTCGCCCCTTTCTTTTATCCCAGCCCTTGCCCTCAACTCCTCTTATATACCCCCGCTGCCCCTCTCTGGCCCTCCTCCATCCGGCAGCAGGGCTATGGGGCCCGCACCTTATTGGTGCCGGTTCTGCCATTCTAGTTTGAAAATAGATGCTTTTTTTTGAAGGATTTGGAATGCAAGAGGTAAAAAAATCATGAAGATGTCACCAGTCGCTATAGTACTATGCTAATTAAGGATGTTAATTTCCTCTTCATTGGCATGAAGTCTTAGTCTAAAAGTATTGCTTAGTGTCTTCATTGCATGTTCCCTAGTCTTTTTACTTTTTGAAGGAGTAAACAACAGATTCATGTTTATCCATTCTACTCCACTCATCATTTTATAGTCCTCTGTCATATTCCTCCTCAGCCTTCTCTTCTCCAAAGTGAAAAGCCCTAACCATTTAATCCTTTCCTCATCGGAGTATCATTCCATCCTCTTAAACATTTTGATCACTCTTCTCTGTACTTTAGTGACTCTCGACAAGGACCTAAACCTACAAGCTCACATTGCCAGAACCACAAGAAACGCCTACCTCAAAATGAGAACCATCAGGCGCCTCAAACCCATTCTTGCACAGGACCACTTCCATACAGTCTGTCAAGCGCTCATCACTCCCACACTAGACTACTGTAACCCCATCTACCTCAGGCAATCAAAACAGGCCCTCCGACCACTGTAGCTGGCACAGAACACTGCCGCACACATAATAACAGGCTGCTCAGGTCACGACCACATTACACCCATCCTGTACCACCTCCACTGGCTCCCAATCAGCTCCCGTATACAATACAAAGTTATCCTAAACATATTCAAAATAAGACAGAACATCTCAGCTGACAGCCTGCAACCTCTCATCAAAGCAGACCTATGCACCAGACCCAGAAGAAGGAGAACCATAGACACCACCACCACCCCAAGAGAATTCACCAAATCCAGACAGGACACTTCAAGAAGAGCTCTGTCCCTGGCGGCACCCACCCTGTGGAACTCTCTCCCCGATGATCTGAGATCAGCCACGGACCTCAAAGATTTCAGAAAGATGCTCAAAACAAAGCTCTTCATGGATCACTACAAGGACTTCACCTGAACCAGACTCTGCCCTAGCCAAACCTGCAACCCATACGAACTGTATATAGACCAGTACATAGCTCACCTGTATATAGCTCACTTGTATACATACCTGTACATAGATCACTTGCATATAACGCAAATGAATCGCTCACACCCCTCTCACCACACTCATACAGATGTTTCCACTGCATGTTTTCACACTATAGCCCCCCTCCTGATTGTTTGATGTGCTAACCGCTTTGATTTAATGATAAAGCGGTATATTAAATCCGACTAAATAAATAAAATAAAATAAATAATTACACTATATCTTGTTTTAGATGTTGGCGATCAGAACCACACACACTACTCAAGATACAGTCTCACAGTGGAGCAAAACAGAAGTAATATGATATCCTCTACTATATTTTCCATTCCTTTCCTTATAATTTAATTTGTTTTTGATACCATTTCTTCAAAAGCTAAAGAATGGTTTACAATGCAGTTATAATGGTTCCTAGCATTCTGTTAGCTTTCTTGGCTGCTGCTGCAGCACATTAAGCAAAGGATTTCAATATATTATCCACAATGACATTGAGATCATTTTCCTAATTGGTGACTCCCGATGCGGTATAGTGCACCTCTAGCTTGGCTTGTTTTTCCCTAAGTGCATAAATTTGCACGTGTCCACATTAAATTTCATCTGCCACTTGGATGTCCAGTCTTTCAATGTCTCAAGGTTGTCTTGCAATTTTTCACCATTATCTTATAATTTAATAACTTTGGATAATTTTGCATCATCTGCAGATTTGATTACCTCAATTGCTGTTCCCATTTCCAGGTCACTTATAAATATGTTAACAGAAAAATTGAATAGTTTCTCATGAGGGACCTTGTCAAAGACTTTCTGAAAATCCAGATATACTGTATCTTCTGGCTTACCTTTTTCTACTTGTATATATACCTTCAAAAAAATATAGCAGATTACTGAGACAAGACCTTCCTTGGCTACATCATGTTGGCTTTGTCTAGTTAAGCCATGACTGATTACATGTTGAATAATTTTCTTCTTTATAGTAGTTTCTACCATTTTGCCCAGCACTGACATAAAGCTTGCTGATCTGTAGTTTCCTGGATCGCTTCTGGAACCCTTTCCAAAAATTGGTGTTAACAATGGCTGCCCTCCAATCTTCAAGTACTCTAGATGATATTAATGATAGTTTGCAAATTACTAATAGTAGATGTGGAATTTTATTTTTGAATTCTTTCTGCATCCTGAGATGTATACTATCCAGTCCATGTTATTTGCTGCTCTTTAATTTGTCAAATTGCCTTAGTACATCTTTCAGGTTCATAGACATTTAGTTTAATTCCTCTGGTTCATTACCTTTAAATACCATGTTTGACATGATATCTCCCCTACATGTTTCTCCATAAAGGCTGAAGCAAAGAATTCCTTTAGTCTCTTTATGTCCTTGTCCTTCCTTAATGCCCCTTTTACTCCTCTATCATTTAGTGATGCAACTGACTTCTTGCTTCAAATGTACCTGAAAAAGTCTTTATTATGCATTTTTGCTTCCATTGCAATCTTCTTTCCAAGCTGTCTCTTTGCCTGCCTTATCAATGCTTTGCATCTAACTCACAGTGCTTATGCTATGTCTTGTTTTCTTCATTCAGATCCTTTTTCCTGTTTTTGAAAGATTTTTTTTTTGGCTACAACGGCCTCTTTCACTTAACCTTTAAACCATGCAGTTGTTTTGCCTTCCTTTGCTCCCTTATTAAAGCATGGAATACATCTGATCTGGACTTCCAAGGTGGTATTTTTAAATAATGTCTAGGCCTTGTGTAAACTCTGAGCCTTTACTGCTGTTCTTTTCAGTTTTTCCTGACTATTTACCTCATTTTATTATAGTCTGCCTTTTGAAAGTTAAATGTTAGTGCAATAGATTCCTTGCTGTCCTCTCTCGGTTTATTAAATCAAATTTGATCACGTAATGATCACTATTGCCAAGTAGCCCCAACACTGTTACCTCATGCACCACATCCTATGTTCCACTAATATTTTTTCACTCAACACGCAATTAAGCTCTGGAATTCATTGCCAGAAGGTGCAGTTAAAGCTGTTAGTGTAGTTGGGCTTAAAAAAAGGGTTGGATAAGTTCCTGGAGGAAAAGTCCATAAACAGTTATTAACATGAACTAGGTGAAATCTACTGCTTATCCCTGGGATAAGCAGCATGGAGTCTGTTTACCTCTGGGATCCTGCCAGGTGCATGTGAGCTGGACTGGCCATTGTTATAAACAGGATATTGGGTTTGATGGACATTTGGTCTAACCTAGTATAACAGATCTTATGTTCTTATGCATATATTGAAAAAAACATTTTGTGCTTTCATTTCATAATCACTTCTTTATCATCTCTGTACTATAGAAGAGCTCTTAAACCATCATTCTCATTTATTTTTATGCACGATATTTACTTAAAATCCTTATCAATATGTATGCCTGAAATATTATGCAAAGTAGATGGCACATGTGAAGCTCCACAAGTTAAATATTGTAATAATACTTATTGGGGCTGATATTCAGAAGTACTTGTCTGCTTAGCAGGCCCTGCTTAACCATACAAGTGCTGGCCATCGAGTTATTCATTGGCACTATCCTGATAGTGCCACTGAATATTTCCTCAGACCACTTTGGCACTATCCGGATAGTGCCAGCGTGGTCTATGCATGGAGCAGAGGCAAAGTTCAAGGTTATCTGGTTAGCAGCAATATTCAGCCTGTTAACCAAATAACTAACCACATAAAGTTAGGCCAGAAACCAGGCTGTCCTTACTTTATGTGATTTTCTCTCTGGATAGAGAGCAGAATATCACCGCTGTCTGGACAGCGGTGACAAGTCACTGCAGTATTCTGATATTCAGTGTTAACCTCTATTTGGATACCAATGTTGACCAACTGGATTTTATTTAACTGTGGCAGCTAGCATTTTAAAGAAAAGCACAGACTACCATTGTTACATATTGACCCAATCCTTTTATATCTCTGGTGGACTTACACAGCGCTGCACAGTGATAAGTATATGATTCTTCAACTGTTAAACAGATGTAAATTTGTCATATAAAGCAGCTACAATTTAGTGTGCATTGCATATTGGTTTGTTTGCTCATTTGCGTTGCATTGCTTTTATACATAGCACTTCAAAGAAGTTATGTTAAAGTAGCATGAAGTTTGGAGATGGTTGAAAGCTAATGCAGGGTAATACAACACAGTAATCTATTTAGAAGGATCCCTCTTCCTTTATTCTTTTAAAATGTAATTTACTTTTGGCAAAGTAAATAGGGACATTGATCAGACATCACTGCTTATCAGCAGTATGAAATGATCATAAAATCATAAACAGAAGACAGATACATCTGGGCGATCCAACAGCTTGTCCTTCTAATATTTCCAACATTTAGAAATTCCTCATTTTACTAAAATCTTGTGGTATTACAGTATTTTTCTCAAGACCTTCTCAAATTTTGAGTTATCTTCCTCAAAAAAATAAAGCAATTTTTCTTTGCTGCTTCAAATAATTATTGTTGCCATTATCCCAAAGTGAAGATTTCTTTTCAGAAATTTACAATAGTAAGTCTGGAAGCTATGAGCACTTGTGAGGCTAACTTTTTGTTTACATGTGCTTCATTAGTTTCACACCACCAAGCAAGTAAGCCTAGGCCAAGGGTTAGGTCCAGTTCTTCCCCAATCATCTATGATATTTACCTAAAAATATTGCAGCAAAACTCCTGAGTTCTGATGTATGTTCATCAAGCATATATAAATGTATCAAACTCACTACAGCCTCTCCCTTAATCTGGGTCGGTATTCCGTTTTGATTCTACAAATAGTAGAGTGAATAGCTTTGTGTGTGATATAATAAATGAATGAGCATCTCAGTATGTCTAACAAATAAAGATACGGTATGAGCATTTTCTTATATCTTCTCTCCAGTCCCAGTCATCCAGTTGAAGAGTTAGCACTATAATCCATTTTTGATTTAAGAATTTAAAGGCAGTGTTCACACAGCAGATTATCTAGTAATCCTGTATAAATGTTTGCCACTAATTTACCCTTGCATTCTTTACTGCTGAGCAGGACTTCTAAGAAGTTGGTTTTCATGAGTTCTATCACATGTATTTTCAAACTTTGCAAGCGCTTTCTTAATAGATCATATATTGTTCTGGAGTCAGTGGGTAATCTTTAATGAAGTGTAAGATCTTGAAAAAAATGACATCTCCCTCATCCCATATCTGTGAAACATATTTCAAACTTTTCTCCTCCTATAATGCTAGATTTCTGGCAGAGATGCCCAATGATTTCATTGGGTTATTACTACTGCTACTACTGATCATTGGTTAACCGAGGCAACCTGGACTTCGCTCCCCCCCTCTCCGATTACCCCAGTCATACATAGCAAGACATGACACAGGTTTGACAATAAACTGGTCACAGCTTTATTTAGAACAACAATTTAATTCAGTCAAATCAATAACCGACAATAACAAGCATTGTTGGATCAGATAACTTACCAGCCATACTACTAGCAAGGTGAGACCCTCACTACCCGTCACCACAATCACATCCGTTTCCAAACACAACCATACCGCCCCCCTTTAGGCCGACCTCACCATATTAGTAGCAAAGGAAGGCAGTCTTCTGGGTGGCCAATTCTGGCCACCCCACCCTTGTGTTTCCAGGCCGAGCTCAGCAGACCATGGCCCAAACACAGCATTCAACCAGCACCAGATCCCGGAGGACCTCTGGGACCCTGCCACCGGTGCAGGATGTCAGCCTCTGCGCTGTCCCCCTCAAAACTGCAACCAGCGGGTGTCTCTCTGAACCATAAATTCCAAGGCCTCCTGCCAGTCATTGGGGAGTAAATCCTGTCCCACTAGAGAGAGGTGAATTTTGCCTGTATAGGCCTACACATTTTGCCTCTGCCCATGAGTGCATTATTTGATATCCCCCCTGCTCGCACACCCAGCTTCCAATTTGACAGTTAATCTTGACTAAGCTCCTCCACCACCACTGCTGGTTCATACAGGCAGGCCTTGGAAGTATGTCAGACTCCATAACAGTAGAACACCAGGAAACATTCACAACATCTCAGCTAAATCCTTCTTAGCCACTCTGATAATCTGCTTACAGATCCAAGCACAGAGATCATTGCCTCCTAGATGGAGGAGAATTGCCGCCGGGCAGCTTTGGACTCAATCATGATGTTGCAGCAAGGGCAGGAGCAGGCTCCAACATAGGCCAAGCTTGCCTAGCTATGGGACAGAAACCTCAGCCAATGGGAAGCACAAATTACGCCATGCAGGTCACCCTGACACTTGCTGACCAGCCCAGTGCACAAACGAATGATCAACTAGCCAACAATGCCAGAGCCAGCGTCATGCATCTGCAAAAAAGAAAAAAATTAGGAACTGAGTAAAGGATGACTATCACCTGCTCACGGATTCATAGGCGAACATAGCCCATGAAAGCCTGAGAACGCCATCTGCCAATCCTCTGTATAACATGGTCTGGCAAGCCAACTGCCACCGCACTGGTAGCAGCTCCAATCTGAAATGAATGGGAGGCAAACAGATGAGGATCCTCTCCCAAGGACCGCAAAGCCAGTCGTATAACGGACGTGAATTAGAAATGGATCAAGGGGTTGAGAATCCCTGTGCACAAACAGCAAACCTGGGCCCCTCCGGCCATTAGACCAGGTAATGTTGAATGCTAGCTACTGGGCAAGTAATAAAACCATAGGCGGCTCTATAATGAGGCCAAGTGAGTTGGTGGCCTCAGGCGGCCGCTTTTTGGGGACGGCAAAATTGCCCCCAAAAAGACCGCCTTACTCGGCCTTCAAAAAAAAAACCAACCTCCGGGCCCGGCAAAAGAAGCAGCTGCTGCTGCCTCTCCAGTGGCGGCGGTGGCAGAATGAGGAGCCCTGCGGCCGCCTGCCCCCCTCCTCCAGAGAGCCTCCTGGTTTCCCCGGCTCCGCTTTGCAGAGCCGCGGTGAAGGGACAGTGTTTCCCTTAACTGTGGCTCTATTAAAGCTGAACCCAAGGCACTGATGGGAAACAGGAAATCCGGTTTCCCATCAGCACCTCGGACTCAGCTTTAACAGAGCCGCGTGAAAAGGAAACACTGTCCCTTCGCCACGGCTCTGCAAAGCGGAGCCGGGGAAACCAGGAGGCTCTCCGGGGGGGGGGGGGGCGGGCGGGCGGCCACGGGGCTCCTCATTCTGCCGCCGCCGCTGGAGCGGCAGCAGCAGCTGCTTCTTTCACCAGGCCCGGAGTTTGTTTGTTTTTTTTCAATTTCCCTGGGTTGGGGGGGGGGGTCTAGGAGTGGAACTGGGCTTATGGGGGGGTTAGAACTGGAAATGGGCTGATGGGGGGTTAGGACTGGTAATGGGTTATGGGGGGTTAGGACTGGAAACGGGTTGATGGGGGGTTAGTACTGGAAATGGGCTGATCGGGAGGGGGCTAGGACTGGTAATGGGTTACACAGGTCTGCAAAAAACTTTTTTTCGAGAGCTGTTTTGGTTATTCCACGTAATCTTTATGTTTTTTGGTGCACTGAATCCGAAAATGACCTCCATTTTGTCATAGGACATCACGTTTCCTGACAATTTAGGTAACTATGTTAAATAAGGCAATACCTCAAAATAAATGGAAATAGACTTATAAAATTAAAGTTTTATTACAATATTTTCATGAAAATCCTTTTTTAAACTGAAATGAGCTCACCTACGCACACTAAACTCTATTCTTCTTCCTTGTGAGGCTCCTCTTGGTGCATTTACGCTTGTGAGTAGCATCAGGAATGTCTCTCTGAAGCATCCAACAGTAGTCTGCCATCATTGTAATGCTCCATTTTCCCTGGTATCTCCATTCCATCTCTTTAATGTCTTGGTGGAATCGTTCACCTTGTTCCTCACTCACAGCTCCCAAATTTTCAGGAAAGTAGTCAAGGTGGGACTGGAAGAAATGCACTTTCAAACTCATCAGGCAACCTAAAGCTTGAAATGCTTTCAGCATTCGTCCGACGAGCTTTTTGTAGTGAGGATCTTTGTTATTGCCTAAAAATTTCTGTACGACTTCTTTAAATACAATCCACCCTTCTTTTTGAGGATCTGTCATGGTATTGACAAACTCTTGATCAACTATCAGCCTTCTAATGTCTGGTCCGACGAACACACCTTCCTTCAATTTTGCCTCCGACAGGCCTGGAAACTTGGTGACCAAGTATTTGAAGCATTCTCCATCTCTTGGAAGTGATTTTACGAATTGCTTCATCAATCCCAATTTTATGTGGAGAGGTGGTAGAAGAACTTTATGAGAAGGTACCAAAGTTTCTCGGAGGACATTTTTTTCACCGACTGTTAGCACCCTCGGCTGCCAACTCTTCTTGGTCCAGTGATTTTGTCGGTCTCGACTGTCCCATAGACACAGAAAACAAGGATATTTGGTATACCCAGCTTGTTGCCCGAGAGCAGCATGCACAAGACCTTCAAGTCCCCACACACTTTCCAACCATGGTCTTCATATTTAAGTTTACGAAGAACCAATTCCAAGTTCTCGTAGGTTTCCTTCAAGTGTACGGAATGACCTACAGGTATGGAAGCGTAAAAACCGTTGTGGAGTAAAACTGCTTTGAGACTTCTTTTTGAAGAATCTATAAAAAGACGCCATTGCTCTGAATCATATTGGATTTTAAATTGACCCATCAGACCTTCGACATCGATGCAATAAACCAACTTGTCTTCCTTGGTGAAGTAAGGAACGAACTCCTTTTTACCATGTCTGAACCATGAAGATGACACTCCTGGCAACAATAAATTCCTGCTTTTCAGTCTTGATCCGAGTAACTCAGCGGCATCTTTGGGAAGATTCAAGTCTCTTACCAAATCATTCATCTCCTCCTGAGAAAACAATTTTGGTCTTGTATCATCTTCAAAGTCATCATCTGGTTCAGGTATGACTTCACCTTCATCGGAGCTAGGTATCTCTTCCAAGGTAGCAGGAGGCTTGGGTACTGGTATATCTGTGCCATGGGGGATGGGACGAATTGCCGAGTGAAGTGCACTAAAGAGACGGAGGAACAAGTGGTGTGTAATCGGACACCTGGAATCAGGTGGAGTCGGTGAGGATTGCTCCCAGCCTTGCAAGAGCCTGCGGACCATGAATCCCGTTGCTGGGCTCTTCCAGTTCACTGCCCTAAAGAAAAAGTCAAAAACAGCCAATTGAGCGCAAACTGCTGTCTTGGAGAACCCTCTGTCCTTGGCAAAAACAATGTATTGACACATGGCATGCTTGAGTACTCTGCCAATCTCTGGGATCATGCACCCCTCCACATCTGCTTCTGGCACCAGCATCTGGAACAGAGCTCACTTGAAATGGGAAAGAGTCGGCAATTTTGTTAATAAAACCAGGAATATGTCAAGCCCTGGCAGAGACGTTTAAACGCAAATAAGACAAAACAAATGCACATATCAAAGCCTCCACCTGTGCACAGCGTGGCAAATAACTGTTAATGACTTCCACCACTGCGACATTATCACACCAAACAACCACCTTACAATTATGCAGTCTGTCTGGCCACAACTCCAAAGCAACCACCACTAGAAACATCTGTAAGAAAGTGATGTTACGAGTGAGACTAGAATCCTGCTATTCCTGCGGCCAGCATTCCGCACACCAGGAAACTCAAAGTAGATACCAAAGTCCATGCTGCCCGTGGCATCAGTGAACAACTGCAGGTCCACATTGGAGACTTCAGGATCCTGGAAGACTGAGGTGCCGTTGAAATCCGCCAAAAAGGTATCCCAGGACCCATAAGTCGTCACACATACTCTTTGTTACCCTGATGTGGTGGTAGGGCTTCGAAACTCCCACCATGGCTGCTGCAAGCCACCGTGAAAAGACACACCCCATAGGAATGACCCTGCTGGTGAAATTCAAGGACCCGACCAAAGACTGAATGTCACACAACGTTATCTTGCCAGTGGCAGACGCTGTCGCCATAGACGCTTTGAGCTTAACTACCTTTGCCCACGGAATGTGTGCCACCATCTCCACCGAATCCATTTCTATACCCAGAAAAATGAGCTTCACTGTGGGACCTTCAGTTGTTCCTGTTGCCAATGGGATGCCAAATTCTCGGGATAGATCAAAGAAAGCCTGCAGAAAGGCGGTACACGTATCTGAACGAGCAGAACCGACGAACAAGAAACCGTTAAGGTAATGAACAATATTGGGAATCCCAGTCCGCTGCGCCAACACCCAATGCAGAAAAGTACTGAACTTCTCGAAATATGCACAAAATATGGTGAGACCCATTGGCATGCACTTATCAAAATAAAATTGGCTCTGAAAATGGAAACCCAGCAGATGGAAGGCAGACAGATGTACCGGTAGCAAACGGAAGATGGACTCGATATCCACTTTGGCTAAAAGCGCCCCTGTACCGCATTGTCGGACTAACGAGACTGTGTCATCAAAGGAGGCATAGCGAACCATGCAAGATGTCTTAGGGATATGATTGTTGAAGGACGCCCCCATGAGAAATGTTAAGTTATGTATCAAACAGAATTTCCCTGATTCTTTCTTGGGAACCACATCCAAAGGAGAAACCACAAATTCCAAGAAGGGTTGCTCGACGAATGGGCTTGCAACTCAACCCAAGCCCAACTCAACTGCCAACTTGTCCTGCATAATGGAAGACATATGATGGACTGAAAACGCATTACGAGCCCTAATTGAAGCAACTTGTCCTTTCACAGATATCCTAAAACCAATTAGAAAGCCACGCTCTAAAATTGCACCGTCATGGGTAACAACTAAGCCATGGCCACATGGCCTCGACCCGCATCGGGGTGGGAACCCGGCCAAATTCCTCCGTATTACTTTGAGGAGGCTGAAGGTGTGACAGTGGCCCCTTTTTTTGTTACATTTAACTGCTGAGTGTCCCCACCGCAAAGCGAGCAGACGTGATAGAATTTGCAGTCAAGGAAGGGACAAGTGGATTTGTTGAATTGCCAACAAATATCTCCTGTATCACTTCCACTTACCTTCTGTTGCGACCCAAAGGCCCCCTGCCGAAAGGATCAGCTTGATCCCAAGACGGGTACCGGCCCTGCTTTCACAGCTCCCCCCGCTAGCTGCATTTGGTCAGGCGGACATGTGCATCAACCACAAATTAATGTCCAGGGTGCCCCACGATAAATGAGCATTCTCTTCCATCTTATTCCTAAACTTCTCGTCATAATTCAGCCAGGTCCATCCTTTGTGTTTCTGCAAAGCTTCCACTATGGAGTTCACATAAGCCAAGAGAGGCCCGTAGTGTTCGGGAACATGATGTTCCCAAATGCCAATTAGATGCAAGAAAGCCTTGCTCCTATTGACAGCACTACGCAAAACTTTTTAATCCTGTCAACCTCCTCATCTTCTTTCCTCTTCTTCCTGCTCTCCCCGGACCCCTTGCGCTCCTCCAAAAGATAGAAAATATCAATGTAACTCCGCTTGCATATTTTCCATCGTAAGGCACGAGCTCTGAAAATCCAAGAGCTCTGAAAAGTTGGCTAATGTGGGAACCTGCCCACTCACAACTGGAGCTGCGCCAGCCTCTGTCTGCCGCTCCCCTGCAAAGTTGAATGAACCCAACATTTAATCAGACCGGGAGGTGGAGGAGGAAGAATCAGAACTCTGCGTGCGTTGACACATATGCTTCCACTTCCTCAATGCCTTGCCTGCTATTTGTTCACCCGAGCCGGACCCACGACCCACCGCAGCTCCCTCTCTGGTACTGGATAATATCTCACCTGCTGGGGCGGGCCCTGGAGTCGAAGTAGGAAACTGAGGGGCATGAGATGGAACCCGGCCACTCGAGCTACCATCCATGGTGAGCCTCTGAGAACACGATTGTGCAGAGGTTTCTCCACACTGGACAGCGACCGTCATCCTTCTGCTTGCACCATGGTATTATGAGACATCTGTGGAACCTGTGGAGAAAGAAAAAAAGAAAAAGGGGCGAGGGGAACAGCAGCCGCCCATGCCATGGCTGAGTCCCCAAACCCTGATATCCTGGAAGGGCCATCGCTACTCCTTGTCCAATAATCCCAGTATGGACTCGCCAGGTTAGGGTAGCTGTAATGCCGGCCATGAGCATACACTGGTGGCCCCACCCGACCCCACCCACCTAAAGAGAGCACCCCTCCCCGAGGAGTGACAATGCCTTGGCCCCCAAAAATCCCCTCCGAAATCCAGGGGCTGCTCGGAAAGCCAACTCATGGGGCCATTTGCATACACTGGAAAATGATGAAGGCCCGGCCCCAGTTGGAGCAGAGACCTGAGCCCCTTTCCTTACCTCTCCTAAAGCCACTGTTGCACCCACACTGTAGGAATACATCAAGGTTTCCGGGCTTGCCAGAGCCCCTGCACCCCCATTACCCTCTGCCACCATAGCCAATCTCTGCCCAAAACCAGGTACCGCTGCTGCCCCAGTGCCCAGCAAATCCCTGGCCCTGCCTCTGCCTCTACTCCAGGGAGTCTTAGTAATGGACCTTCCCCTGCCTCTTTTGTGTCCCCTTGCCCTTGCCTAAGCCAGCCCGGACCTTGCATCAGCAGCCTCCCCAATCAAGGGCTGCAACAAACTTACCCTTTCTGGGAGTTCTAGCCCTGAAGCTTCAGGGGGTCCTGTGAGGGTGAATCTGGGGGCTACCAGATCCTCTGTACCATTGGGACTGGAGAGGACTGGGTTTGGATCAGCCGAAACCTCACCTGCCACTGTTGATTTCCATGCTGGCATAATAGAGACTCTTTCTGGTGAAGCCTGCTCCTGCACAACCGACCGTGCCTTTGACAGATTCTTTGTCCCTTCTTCTTGCTTCCTTTTTGAGTGAGGAACTGCCGCCTACAAGGAAGGAAGAAAGGACACGATTCCCCTGGCTGCCACGGAGGTACCGGAGTGATGGGAGGAGGCCGACACACCCAATATAAGTGGGGTTGTCTGCCCCCTCCCACCCCTCTTGTCAGCCCTGAATGCCCTTTCATTAGCTCCCAGCACGTTCCCGCATCGAGATACAATGAATTTTAAAAAACTGCTTCTTCCGCTTGCTAGCTCTCTCCCCCCCCCCCCCCCGAGCCCTTGTGCCCACACTGGCCTCCTATCCTGATCCCACACTGTGGAGGAGGGAGAACACTGTGCCGGGCACCCGGTTAATGGCAGCCGGCTGGGAAACTGCCTTGTGGCCTGAAGTCGTAGCGCTACAAGGTGTATACAGCGCTGTACAGAAGCATGTAAGAGATGGTCCCTGCTCATCAGAGCTTGCAATCTAGTTAAGACAGACAATACAATAACTGGGGCCTCAGATATGTAATCCACCTAGGTTTAGTGAATGGAAGATAGCATTTATTTATTTGAAAGCATCTATCTTCTAGCTTCTTTATTTTATAAGTTTATGGAAATTGTATAAGAAATTATGTAAGTACTGTTATAGATCAGCACACAGATCCCTCTGCTCTTTGCAATGAAGCATGCTTAAAATATTTGACCTCTCAAGCTTTAAGAAGACAATTGTACAAGGAGCCGCCTAATAATATGTGCCATTAATGCATGTAAATCAAGGTGGTGGTTGTTTTTAAATGATATATGCATGTAAATGGACATTTGCGCGTGTAACAGATATCACTATTCTGAAAGTACCTCGTCTTCCCGATGGTGCATACTTTCACTGTAGACATATGCATGGCATAGTTAGGATGGTGCATGGACAGAGAGCATAAGTAAGCACGTAAATGATAAAATATCATCATTTATACATGTCTTTACAAATCTAGGCACAGGCATTTACACCAGCTCTAGGTGATTGTGCTTTAGATTAATGCATGTATTTGGCCACTTAAGCTGGTATTCTGTAAAAAGAAGTAGGTGCTGACTTTTCTTTATAAAATAGGTTTCAGATAGGCACATGAAAGTATGTATTAACGAGGCAAGACTTTATTAATTTACCCTCTAGATGTTTAACTTCATTCAGATATGTTTTGTGAAACATAGATACTTGTAGCTTGTCTCTTTTCAACATCTGCAGTATCCTTTTTTTTGTTGTTTTTACCAAGAATGTGATTCCTCATACATTTCTTATGAGGATCTAATGCCACCTTCTTTCAGATTGTAATGACACACATAGCATCTTCCATATACCATTCGTTATTTGAAAAGTAATTGCCGAAATATAAGCCTCCATATTTGTCTGCTCCCTGTTCTGTATCTAAAGGTAATTATTGGACGAGTAGATTTTCTGTTTATTCCCCTCCTTTCCTTAGTAAAACTAATCAAACTTTAAGCAAAATGACTTCAGTGAAACCTCGTGCTGGCAGGGGTCACTTCTTGACCCTCTTCCACAACATTTACCCTTGTGCACAAACACATACATCCCTTCCCTGCAGATTCCCTTTATAGGACAACTACACATTCGTCTCCATGTCCTGCATTCCCAGCATACTTTTGATGCCTCTCCACTCTTAAACCATCCTTACTCTCTGTCTCTGCAGAGATTACATTAAAGGGAATAACTTTTTCTCACACACATTGGCCCCCTTACTCAGTTACACCCATACTCTCACCACAACTCCCTCCATCTCCGAATCCCACATTCAGAGCAGTTAATAATTCCCTAAGCATCCCATTCTGTTTTCCAAGCACAAAACCCAAGATTGTCGAGTTTAAATGTTTTCATGTCAAAAGGGAGGGTCTCCACATGCATTTCACAGCAGGTCCTTTTTCCTGCCATCCTGTTGAAAAATGAGCATCATTTCTAGAGGTTTTCTGTAGAAAGACAAAATCTCCATTTAGTATTAGTGATAGTATTGTGTTTTTATCTTAGAGGTATCATCTTCTGATTAGGGAGGAGTGGCCTAGTGGTTAGGACAAGGTACTTCAGGCCGGAGGGCCGGGGGTTCAAGTCCCACCTGGGGACAGCAATCTCAGGCCGGAGGGACTGGGATTTCTAGTTCTATAGGCACTCCTTGTGGTCTTGGGCAAGCCGCTTAACCCTCCATTGCCCATGTTCCCTGTACGTATTAGCGTATGTGTGTCATATCCCCTCGTGTTAAATGTATCTCCCAATTGACCGCTTTGACCCGGTGAAAAGCGGGATGTAAATACAGCTAAATAAATAAATAAATAAATTAGTTCCAAACTTCTCACTTCTGAGTCAGGACTTCAAAATGTGCTTATTTGTTTAATTCAATGTCTTTGCTCCTTTTAATTTCCTAATATTGTTGTCTTTGCTTTGGCTTTGAAACCTTTTTATACCACAAGATATTGCTTGCAGCTTAGCTGGATAAATTAGAGGATACTTGGTGCCTCTCTTACATGGTCCCTTCTTCATTGCAGTGAATTTTTGCTTGCAGTGCAGCAAACAAAATGGAAAGTCTTGGAAGTATAAATTCCTTTGCCTTGATAAAGGTTCTGCATGGGCGTAGTTTGACCGCATCATTTGGAGGGACAAAGAGTGGGTTATATTTGCATATTAATCATGGTTAGCTTAAAAAAAATTCTAGATGGATAAGGAAGTTAATATATTAAACAAGTGAGGGATGAGCTGGCGCCCCCAGGATGCTCAGAGAGGGAGCAGAGGTTCTCATTCAGTGGCTTTGCCAAAAAATGGATAGGAACATATTCCCAGGCGGATGTGCAAGTCACAGAGGTTACCAGATGGACTACCATTCCTGTGGAAGGGAGAATTGGCCTTAAAGGATGTTCTGGACTGTAAGGTGGATTCCTAGCTGAGGAGTCAGTTCGCCATGGCAGCTGCTATTCTACAGCTGGTGGTATGTGCCAGTCTGACGTCTCAAGTTCTGCTCCAGTAGATTCAGCCTTTTCTGCCTGATGATACTGCCCCTCTTTTTAGTCTGCTGTGGCCTTCCTTTCTGATGCCATGTATGACTTTTGGCGGCCAGGGATGGTGCCCCTGACAATGGTGTCATGATGTTGGATTTGGCTCCATTACTGGGCAGTTGACACATCCTCAAAAGCCCAGTGGGCTGAACTGGCCTTTAAGAGGAAGCTTCTGTTTGGACCTGATATGGAGAAGCTGGTGAAGGACCTAGGTGAGACTAAATCTTACCACCTCCTGGAAAACAGGTTCAAGGGGTCTGTGAAGCAGGCTGGTGCACCTCTCTTGTCAGCCTCCGCCCGACCACCAAGGGCGCACTGTCTGGATTCCTGGAGGCCTGAGGACTTTTGGCATTACCGACCTGGAAAAACTTTCTTCCCCTGTACTTCAGGGCCTTGGGCTCTTTCTCAGTCCTTTCGTGGAGTGCATGGGCCCAGGGACTTGGTCACCTCCAGAGGAGGACCCTTCCGGGCTGCTCAGTGAAGGTCTTGGGGCCTATCCCCAGTTCCTTCGGTTGGAGGCAGGTTTCTTCTTTTCTTTCAGGAATGCTAAGGATCGCTGGATGCTAGACACCATTCAGTTTGGCTATGTCCTGGAATGCAAAGAGCCGATTCCTGATTTCTTTGTCATTTCCCCTTGTGAGTCTGCAATCAAAGATACCCCTGTGAAGACCACCTTGGACAAGCTGCTATGTTTGAAGGCGGTGGTGCCCACCCCCCCCCCCCCCGGATGAGGGAGCAAGGGCAGATACTCCATCTATTTTGTGGTGCCAAAGGACAACTGTTCCTTCTGGCCCATTCTGGACATCGAGGGGGTCAACGAGCACTTGCGCATCCTTTGCTTCCAAATGGAAACCTTGTGCTTTGTGATTCAAGCAGTGCGCCAAGGGGAATTCTTGGCTTCTCTGGATCTGGCTGAGGCGTATTTTTATATCATCTGGGTGGATCAGCAGAAGTATCTGTGTTTTGCCATGCTTGGCTCTCACTATCAGTTTTCCGCCCTCCCTTTTAGGATCTCCACCATCCCAAGGATTTTCTCCAAGGTCATGGTGGTGGCAGCTGCGCTGTCAAGGGATCTGTGTCCATCCCTATCAGGATGACTGGCTCTTCTGACAGGGAAAAGGCTCAGATGAGCCAGTCGTCCTGATGGGATGGACACTTCTGTATCTTGGGTGGCATTCTACAGTATGTGGTGTCCTTTTTGAAAAGTCTCAACTGAGTGATCAATCAGGGAAAGAGCCAGTATTTGCCTTCTCAGTTCTTGGAGTTTTCTGGGAGCACGTTTTGACACATGAATGGACAGAATTTTCCTGCCAGAGGAGAAGGTTAGAAGAGTGGTGGATTACCTGGCACTGTTCTGTGTGCAGCAGGCCCACAGAGTCTGGAATTATCTTTAGCTCCTTGAATTCATGGCAGTGACTACAGAGATGGTGCTGTGGGTGTGTGCTCACATGCAGCTGCTTCAGTGGTCCTTGTTGACTCGATGGTCCCCGAGTTCTCAAGAGTTTGAGCTCAGGCTTCTGTTGATGGTGAAGGCCCGCCATCGGTGATGGTGGCTGTCCTGTCATCTGAAGAAAGGCATACTGCTGGACAAATTCTCCTGGATCCTGCTGATGACCAATGCCAGTCTCTCGAGCCGGGGAGCCCATCGCCAAGACCGTACAGGCCAGGGCCGTTGGAACTGCAGGGAAGCGGTGTGGTCCATCAACCTCCTCGAGGCAAAGGCCATCAGGTTGGTTCTTCTGCATTTCCGTCCCCTTGTCAAAGGCACATGGTTTGAGTGTTTTCAGGAAACACCATGATGGTGGCCTATGTCAATCGGCAAGGTGGCACACGGAGTGCCGTGCTGGCTCTGGAGATGGGCGGAAAAGAATCTCCTAGCCCAATGGACTTCCTCTGCCGGCACTTTCTGAATCCTGGAGAGTGGGAGTTGTCAGGAGGTGTTTCAGTTGATTCTGCACCACTGGGGTCACCCTGAAATGGATCAAATGGCAACCCGCTCCAATGCCAAAGTTTGTTGCTGCTTCAGTTGCCACATGGAGATGGGGTTCAAGGGTGTTGATGCCCTGATCCAGCCTTGATATTAGGTACACGTCACAGAGTGTGTTGATACTCTCACTTCAAAATCCGGTACACTCCAAATATAACAAAATATTTATTTATTTATTTATTTATTTACATCTCTTATATACCGCACTATTTGCGATCAGCGCGGTTTACATAGAACAAACAATATCTGACAATAAACAAGAGTCAGGTCATTACAATGAACAGGAGCAGTAAACTTGGATAACAGGGGAAACTATCTACATATGTGGAACATTGAACAAGGTAACTGTATATATGAGAGATGGAGTTATTGTGTGTTGCTCATACATGGTGCAGTGCTACAGTTAGTTCCTCCACTCTTCAAAAAAGCAGACGATATCTTTGTTGTCTCTCATTCAGGTATTACTCAAAGATGAAATACATCCTTATTATATCTCACGAGGTCTCAGACTGAAGGGCTGATGATGTGGCCAGAGACTGACCCTCAACAACTCCCAGTATTGCATCAATGACCTCTTTTTTGAAGCATACTAATAACCTGATGTATTTTCAACTTTTTCTGTTCCCACTAACCATCGAGTACTGACATGTAAAAATCAAATTCCCATAAAAATCAGAACTTTTCTCTTGAACTGTGTGCTTAACATGTGCTGTAACAGACAAAAGTCACTTTCAAACTTCCTCTCAAACTTAGAATCTCCCAACGCCGTCCACTGGCACTGCCTACGCGTTTCTCCACGCGGTTCTTCAGGGGCCAATAACACAGTATGTCAAACTGTTATATCCACAGCACTTCAGCTCTTACCTATTAAAAATCCAAAAAGAAAAGAAGAATAACCACTTCACTCTTTGCCCACTAAACTGTGCTCTTAAAACACTCTAACAATCAATATTACTACACATCTATATCTCTCAAAACTTACAGAATGCTGCCCACGTTTACCACCAACGCCACTCTGTTCTTCGGACGGTTTAACCAAAAGTCTGGGGGAAAAACACCGCGCATGCGGGTTATTCCTCCGGCTAGGTTTTAAACCTTCTCCTAATCCCCTAAGGGAAAGTCTCCAAACTACAAGCTCCCGAAAAATACATCTCTGTGAAAATGTAGCACTGAATGCGTAACTGAATCGTCCAAACTACGCTAGACAAGCCCGCCAGTCAATATTCACATTAAGCCCACCTGGTGCTACTGAATTAAGTTCAAATATCCAGCGTTGCTCTCGCATCGTAAGCCATTGATCAATTGATCTACCCCGCTGGCCTCGATGTACCACTTCAATACAAAAACATTGCAGATCTGTAAAAGAGTGCTTCAATGATAAACAATGTTGCACCATAGGTGCCTCCAACATCTGATGTTTAAGCCGGCTCCTATGTTCGGCCATGCGTGTTTTAAACACCCTATTAGTTTTCCCCACATATAGTAGTTGACAGGGACATTGCACTATGTAAATGACATGAGTGGACGTACAATCAGAATAATGGCGCAACTGATATTCTTTGCCTCTATATTGAAAAATGTCCCCTTGTCTAGTGATTGAACAGATTTTACAGCTCCCACATTTATAATGACCCCTCTTGACCTGCTCACCTATCTCCTGGGATACCCCACTCCTCAACCGTGATGGGCTCAGATATTCTTTAAGGTTCCTCCCCCTTTGCCAAACACATCGGATTGTTTTGTTTTGGAGGGCAGGAACTAACTGTAGCACTGCACTATGTTTTTTTATTGTCCGTTGGATGAATGGGCTAAGCGGCGAATATTGTGTGATAAGATTTATAGTCATATGATCCCGTTCAATAGCGGGGCTAAAGACTCTCTGTAATAACAATCCCCGATCATTATTCAAAGCCCTCTGGAATGCCCTTTTGACTACCAGAGGTGGATAACCCCTATCTAAAAAATTGGTGGTAAGCTGTTGGGACTGAACCTTATATTCTTGACGATCCGAACAATTTTGCCTATATCGAAGAAACTGCCTTGGCCAAGTCAGCAGCTGCTGTATGTGTTTTCTCCGTGGTCCCTGATGGGGGTTTGTGATTCGGTGTATAGAGCATCATCCAGGCAGGATTGTTCTGGTAGTGCTGGATTTGACTGCAGGGAGCATGGTTCAGAGACCTGATGCAGCTCCTGCAGGCATCACCTCTTCGGCTGCCTCTGTCTCGGGGATTATTGCGTCTGGGATCGATCACCCTGGAGGACCCGGCTTCTTTCTTGCTTACAGCATGGCTCTTGAAAGGAGATTGCTGGCGTGTAAGGGCTACTCTCCAGCAGTGAGTTCTACTTTTGTTTGTGCTTGGGGGGAGGTCTTTCAAGCTAGCATACGTATGGATATGGTGGTTCTTTGAGCGCTGGTGTGGTGTGTAGCAGTTGGTTCCTAAGGCAGCCAAGCTGACATTTCTGTTGACCTTTCTTCAGGATGGCCTAGAGAAGGGCTTTTCACTTAGCTCCCAGAAAGTTCAGTTGGCAGCTCTGGCCTGTCTCAGTGGTCCAGTGGCGGGCAAATCTTTGGCCTTGCACCCAGACATCTCACATTTTCTCCAGAGGGTTTGGTGTCTGCGTCCACCCCTTCTGTCTGTGATCCCTTCATAGGATCTGTGTCTGGTGCTCAGGGCCCTGATGGTGGCCCCCTTTTAAGCCATAGAAGCATGCTACCTTAAAAGATTTGCCGCTCAAGACTGTCATCTTGGTTGCGATTTATTCCGCATGGCAGATTTTGGAACTGCAGGTTCTTGTCTTGCTGAGATCCTTATATGTCCGTTTCAGAGGAGCCCATTTCCATTCGGCCTGTGCCTTTCTTCATGCCTAAAGTGCTTTCTCCCTTTCACATGAATCAGGTGGTTTGCCTGCCCTCCTTCCTGAAGGAGCAGTGCCGGGGAAAGAATAAGGATCTTCACTTGGTGGATGTCCAGAGGGTGCTCCTTTGGTACCTGGAGGTTATGAATTCTTTCGTAAGTCCAACCATCTTTTTGTCCTGTTTACTGGCTCGCGCAGGGGTAAAGCAGTGGCCAAGTTGATTTTGGGGTGCTGGATTAAGGAGGCCATTGCCTCAGCGTATCTGTTATGGAACCGGCCAGTTCAGGAGAACTTGTACACCTATTATACTCGAGCACAAGCACCCTTGTGGGTGTAGCATTGCCCAGTAGCCTCTGCAGACATTGTCGAGCATCAGCGTGGGCATCACTTTCCATTTTTGTCGGGCATTACCGCTTGGATGTCCACACGTGGGCAGACACGGACTTCGGCTCAAGGTGAGCTGCTGTGTCTTCTTCCCGCCCAGTGGTGTTGTAACTTTGGTACATTCCACTTGTCTGGACTGGTCTGGCGGGATGATATGGAAGGTGGCATTTTACTTACTAGTTAATGTCCTTTCCTTGAGTCCTTCTAGACCGGTCCAGGGTCCACCCCTGAAACTGTATTATTCTTCTGTTCTGCTGCGGTACCCTTGGGTTTGATATGATTTTTATACTTGGCTCTGCAGGTTCATCTTCTGTTGACAACCTTCTGTCTATACTTTCCTGTGCATAATTCTCTACTGTTAATTGCTCATTGTTGCGCACAATTGAGGTTATGTGAGGCTTGCTATGTATCTCCCATATGCTTTGGACGAATACTAAAGGGACCTGTATTGGCTGAGGCAGTAGAGGCATGAGAGTGATGTCATTGACTCTTGGGTTTTCCATTGATTCTTTGTCTCCACCAATCTACTGGTAGGAGAATACAACACACTTGTCTGGACTGGTCTAGCAGGACTCAAGGAAAGGATATTAACTGATAAGTAAAATGTCACCTTTTCTGCCCGTGGGAGATCAGATCCCTGTGGCAGACAAAGGGTCGCGGTCACTGGGGCAACTCCACAAAGGGTTGCAGCCACTGGGGCAACTTGTTTGGGGGGAAATGCCCCCCTTCCTCACCCCAAACTACATCCAAGAGGCTCAGTTCTGTTTTTAGCACTGCATCAATAATTTTTGGTTTGTCCCTGAAGTTGTATATGTTGGTGGTGGCTTCCCTAGGAGGCTTATTTCCATGGGCCCAGAGAATGATGTGCTGTATCCAGTTTCACCATGTTATGATATTTTTCTTTTTGTTTTGACCCACTCCTTTCTAATAGTTGCTTATAGTAGGTACTTCAGTTTTAGGATCTCTGATCAGGAAAAACACTCCATTCTCTCTGGTAAGTCCACAATACAGATGATGTCAATGATTTCTGTTTTTCTGGTGGTCATATTGCTCAGCTATATATATGTATATGAGCTCTGCAACTCAGGTCTTTTATTTATTTCATTGTCTCTGCATCATCAACAATCCCCCATATGGTAGCCCGTCATTTCCATGCAAGGACTGACCTCATTTATAGATGTTTGTTTCTCAGCCACTTTTATCATCACCACATAACGTTTCAAATCTATGCTAGTGAATCTTGTTGGCCTGTGATTGCATTACCACTTTCATGGTGCTGATTAGGTCTAGTGGAACCAAGGTTTTAAGTTGTGGCTGCCACATCTATGTCCGCTTTCTCTTTAGCCTTGTTCTGTTGCTGTACTTTGGAGGTTATTGATTTGTTGTGTACACACCACCATTGGTGGGGTTAATGATTTGTTTGCTGATAATTATCGACATGTTAACAGTAGAAAAAAAAATCCCTTCTATGAAGGCCAAAGTCTGTGAAAGCCTAACAAATCTGCTGCTACTGTCATGGCTGCATCGTGTGACCCCTTTTCAAGTATGATTTTGAAAAACTATTTTTCTTCCATTAATTTATAGTCTAATAACACCACAGTAGCTGAATAAAGGGAAATGCAGCTCATGAAATGTAGTCTATCATACTCCTGAGATTGTGATAACTATCCTCCTATTTGCTTTGTATAAGGTTTGCATAATAAGTCCATAAATTATGTAATAAGTATATTGAAAGATAATTACAATTATTTCCTTTTTGTAATAAGTAATGACACAAGTACACTTTGGTCTTCGCTTAATATAATTCTGGAAAGCACAAATGGCATTAGAGAGAAAACAAAACGTATCTTTATGAGGGAACCAGAATACATTGAACTATCATGAACCTGTACAATGAGATGCACATTATGATTGTGATCTTATTTAATAATGAAAAATAGTCCCAGCAAAATGATTAAATCAGTGAATTCTAAGCTTACGTTTTGCCTCAAAAGAATTTTATAGTTGTTTTTGTCATGCAAGTTCAATCTTATTAAGGTTTTTTTTTTTAAATTGGTTTGTGGTATTTTTATTTTTCTTCCTCCTTTGGAATCAATATAATTTGCTTGTAGCCATGGCTCTTATGCCTTAATACTTCCCCATTAATGTCATTTATTTTGTTTCAGTATTGATGGCTTTTCTAATGCCATATGATCAGTAGGCTGCAATGCTGGCAGCTGGCCTGGGATCGGCAGTGGTTTTAATAAATCACAATCAGACCCATGCCATTACATCAATATTTTTAGTCAATTATAGAGAAGGTCAGGTGCTATACTCAGTGTAGGAGCCCCAGCATGTGGCATTTGAGAAACATCTGGTACTGCAACAAAACTGTAAGCCATGGAAAAACGAATCCAATTTATCCCATCTAAGGAGACCAAATGAAATCTGCTGCTTTATGGGTAACACAATGATGATTACAACCATTCTAAACATGTTATATTTGCTAGACTTAATACCTGTATATAGACATATTCCCAAAAGTTTCCATTCAATAAAAACTGAAAATGAAAATATTATTTTCTCAGAAACAGATGGGAATTGTTGTTTCCTCACAGCAGGCATCTAATATCTTTTGACACCTAGTGACCTGCCTGAATGCAATTTGTGTCTTAATATGCAGCTTACACCAGCTTGTGCCACATGAGAAAAGCGAGCTTGCTTTCTCGTTCCACCAGTCCTGCCTATTTCCTTGGCATAAAAGAAAGTATTTTGCTTTCAGAGCTTTGATAACTGTGCTTTTTACTGTCATTGCAGTTTTTCCCCCCAAATGCTAAGAGATTTCAGGAAATAATGGGACAGACAAGTACCTGTTCATCCATACATTACTGTCACCTGGAGTGAGGTTCAGGTGAAAACTGAAAGAGGCTGATAAGAATGGTGCAATAAGCAGGGAAGAGAGGCTGCAAATGAGCAGAGTGGCAGAAGTAATTTTTTTCTGGTGCATGGAGCAGGCATTGTGTTTATTTGGGTCAGGAGACAAATCATCTTTCATGTAGATGACACCTGGTAAAGTGGCTGAATGTAAGAAGGATGAGGAGAGATGATGGAGAACACTGGATGAAAGTCTCGGAGGACATACTACCCTTTTCTCATATCGTCCTTCATTGCATTCTAATAGGCTGACTAATGTACCATGGAAATTCACTCTTGGCATTAAGGAGAAAGAAAGGGTGGCACTTCTTTTCTCATGAAGAAAAAAAAATCATAGCTAGAACAGCAGACATAAATTATTTGAAGGACCACAATAAGACTTAGGAATTTTTAAGGGAGCTTCTTATATTGGGATGCCTGAATGTTTTGATTAGTACCGAGAGGCTGAGCTTAAGCTCAGGTTTCAGCTGCATTAAGAAGCTCGGTTTCCAGATTGCTTGAATGTGTTCTAATGGATGCCCTCAAGCAAGAGGCGACTTTGCCTGAGAGACATTCATCTTTTTTCCTGTATGTCACAGGCTCGCTGGTAAAAATCTTTGTGATGCTCTCTCCAATTTTTCTTCAGTAAATCAAATCTTCCTTCTTTCAGAAAGATGAATGCTATAAGGTTGGGGTGTTATAAAAAAAAATCGATGCAGGCAAAATTGAAACAGTATGCCTCCGTATTGATTGGCCTTGTGAAATCGAAACTAACAGCTTTGTAACTGTTCCAGTGGACAGTTAGCTGACCTGTAATGGACAAACTATCAATATTAGCATTACTGTTTTATGTTGTAATATGTCATTTTAGAGCCCAGAGTCCAAGTAAAGGGGAGGTTCAGACTGAATTTTTAATGTTCTATGTATGACAGTACCCTTGTTCTCTTCTTCCACAGTGGGGTCTTACTTAAAGAGAAAAGTAACTAGCAGACATGTTTAAGTGAGAAATAAAAAAACAAAACAACATAAATTAGTTGTAGGCAGAGAGAGATATTTTTTTAAACCTTTATCTACTTCACTTTGGAAACGGCTATAAAAATGCTTTTAAACAATAAACAGAAATGATGGAAAGCATCTATGATGTGCTTTGCATCTTGTTTGGTGTGTATAAAGATTGGTAATGTAATGGATGCTTTTTCCTTTACAGCAGACCACTGTGAGGTTAATGCAGTTCCTAGTGAAAACCTGAACTCCAGCATTTTGGTGTCTCAGAATTAACTAAAACAGCTCTTGAACACTAGGTGCCATCAAGCAGAATTTGGTGGAGCATTATTTTAAAACATGATCTCAGTGAAGTATGCCGATAGCCATAGATGCGTAATTTTCCCCATCCCTGCCCTTTACTTTGCTTTTTCCCCTCTCAAAATTATCCTTCCCTAAGGGATCCAACATTTGATATCTTTGTAAAGTAGCATTCAAGCATTCATTTCTGTCTCTCAAATTTAGTTGATAGGAAATTCTTTATTACTTGTATTGGCAAGAGTGCTGTGAAATGTCTTAAAAACCTAGTGTTCTCCTCAATGCTAACTCGTCTCTTTACTTCTGAATCACTGCCCATACCCCTCTGAAATAAAATCCCAGAAAAAAGACAGTACACTTGGTGCTTGATTTTATCAGAAGATATGAAAAGTCCAAAAAATATATATTTTATAAAGGTATGTGTGCCATTATAAACAGACTCCCAGCCCCAGGAGTGCATAAATACCGAAGCACAAATTTACACCTGCTCCGAAGAATGTGTATACATAATATTTTAGGAAACGTAATAAGAGGAACACTGCAGCAAGACCACATTACCCCTCATACTCAAGACCTTACACTGGCTCCCATCCAAGCAGGCATTAAATACAAAGCAATAATCGTCACCTTTAAAACTATTGTAGTCACCAACAAATTTCAGATTATCTACAAATCCCTACTATAGAAGACTCCAGATACGAGAGCAAGAAGACAACCAAACCTAAATCTACTCAACAGCAATCCTACAAAACAAAGAGCTCACAGACCACCTGTAACAGGACCTTCTACATGTACAGGCCCTCATCTAAGCAATCTAAGAGCCATCAGAGACATAACTGAATTCCGAAAGAAGCTAAAAACACACCTCTTTAAAGAATTCTTTGGAACGAATACCTAAATGTCCCCCTCCAAAGTCAGTGCATATCTCCCTCCACCTGTAACTCCCCCTCTATCTCCTCCATCTAACCCTAGTAAACCTACTTCCCAAGTATTGCCACCCTAACCCAATTATTATCCTAAAATCATTTTATTTACCTTATGAATCTATGTAATGTACATAAGCTAACTGGTTTTAAGTTATAATGTTCACCCTACCCACCACTCCCCAATGTTCTCTGTAATAAGTTGATGTTAACCATAAATCACTTTGATAATTTGAAAAGCGGTATAAAAGAACAGTTAAATAAATATCACAACTCCACCTCCACTCTGTCCACGGAGCACCTACACACAGATTTCCTTAAAAAGTAGGTGCATAATTTCTGTACACAAGCTTTTTATGCATGTACTTGGTGTTTCCAGTCTGAAGGCCATGGTGATCTGTATCTGCTATCATCTTTTTGTATAGATGACATTGTGCAAAAAGATGAATGTTGGCCACATGTCACTAGAGACGGCATACTTGAAACCCTGGCTCCACCTTTCTTAGAACTGAGGAACAGTTATGCAGTCCTGGGAGTGGAAGAGGCAACAACATTCCAGGAACAGGAAGTATCAGAGCTGAAAAACCTCAAAGCAACCACTATGAAGCAAAGGGTAGTAATGGTTGGTGACTCCCCTCTGAGGGGTACAGAGGCATCCATATGCTATCCAGACAAGATGTCCTGGGAGTTTTTGTTTCTGCCTAGTACCAAGATCCAAGACATTATGGACAGTTTGCTGAAACTCCTTAAGCCTACTGACTGTTTTCAGATGTTGACAGAAATAATACTTCTATGTTCCTACTTGAAGATATCAAAAGTGACTTTGTGGAAGAGAAGGTGAAGCAATTAGGTGTTCTCTGTAGTCCTTCCTGTCAAGGGCCAGGGCGAAGAGGCTCACATCCTGGAGATGAATACCTGGCTGCATGGATGATATCTTTTGAGAGCATTTTAGATTTCTGGACAATGGCATAAATTTTTTTAATGGCTGCTGAGTAGAGATGGCATCCACCTATCAAAGAAGGGGAAAGGTGTCTTCTGCAATGGATTGGCTAATCTGCTGAGGAGAGTTTTAAACTAGGATTGTTAGGTATAGGTGAAAAAATCCCCCAGGTAAGTAAAATATTAAAAGACCATATAGAAAAATGAAAAAAGATAAACTCCTGGAGAACTGCTAATACTAATGCCCATAGCATTCAAAATTAAGTTCCCGATTTAGAATCTGCAATAGATGAGACTGACTTGGAAATAGTGACAGTCAAAAAGACGCGATATACAGAAAGCAATGACTGGGACATAGTTATACCAGGCTATAATCTATTCAGGAAAGGCAGGGTAGGAAGAAAGGGAGAAGGAGAGATGCTTTATGTTAAAAAAAAAATATATATATTACTAAATATACAGAACTGCAGTGCTTAAGAGAGGAGGCAGCACCGGGGTCAGTTGGAAAGAGAGAATGGAAAATCTGTTTACATTGATATGATATACAGACCTCCTTCATAGACAGAAGAAATAGTTTTAATTGAAGATAGTCTCAATATTTCTTTGAAAGGAAAAATACTATTGGTAGGAGATTAGTTTGCCAGATGTTAATTGGGCTATTCCTAGCTGTGATGCCATTAAAATAAGGAGATCCTTGATTCTGTACAGGGAGAACTGTTCTGGCAACTGGTAATGGAACTCACATGGGAGGGGGCAATAATGGAATTGGTGCTAACTTACCAATGGGGAGGATGTTTCTGATGTTGTAATGAGTGATCATCTGGCATGCAGTGATTACCGCATGGTGAGCTTCAATATTAAGGTATGGGTGGAGATGGTTCATTCAAATGTGAGGGTACTAGACTTCAGGAAAATTGACTTTGCAAAGATGGGGGAATACCTCAAGGAGTCATTAGCTGGATGGCAACATCTGGGGGATATAGAACAAAAGTGGGCAAAATTGAAAGCAGATACTTTAAGGGCAACACTCTTTTTATTAGGAAAGTAAATACAAATAAGAAAAGGAAGCCACTATGGTTTTCAAAAGAAGTAGCTCTAAAGATAAAGAAAAAAAATCACAAACTGTAAGAGACTGTAGAAAGAGGAAGACAAGCAACAATATCTGGAGAAACTAAGAGAAGCTGATGCAGTAGTGAGGAAAGCAAATGAAAGAAAAAATAGCTTATACATGGGGACAAGGCATTTTTTAGGTATATTAGTGACAGGAGGTAGTGTATGGATGGCATTCAGGGTGAAGGGGAGGAATATATAAAGATAGAGGATAAAGCGGAATTGCTTAGGAAATATTTCTGTTCTGTGTTCACAGATGAAGGATCGGGAATTGGATCTCAGAAAGCAAACACAAATAGGAATTGTGAGAGTAAGGTACAATTTGAACAATTTTCAGAAGACACTGTTCGTGAGGAGATGGCAAAACTAGAAGTGGACAAAGTGATGGAGCTGGATGGGATTCATCCAAGGGTATTGAAAGAACTTACGGAAGTACTGGCAGCTCTGCTGGTTGATCTTTTCAATGCTTCTTTAGAGGTGGGAGTGAAATCGGAAGAATGGAGTTGGGCAAATGTAGTTCTTGTCCATCAAAACTGCCAACCAATTAGCCTGACCTCTGTGGTGAGCAAATTAATGGAAATACTGTTAAAACAGAGGATGGTGGCCACGTAGCACCCAGCTTAGGCGGAGGCTTTTTTTAGCTCTTAAGCCTCAGGTCTCACAGCTGGGTGCTACTTTTTTCCTTAGGTTTCCTTGTAAATGTGTTGTGAACTATGCCGGCGCTTCTTATATCTTTTCCGATGTATCACATTTGCAGAAATTTATTGCTGACAGGAAGGTTGGTTGAGTTGTTCAGGGTGTTCAGTTATTGTTTTTGCCTCCTGTTAGGTGGGCTTGTGCCTTAGTTTCCTATATTCTTTTTTACTTATTGTGTTAAGTTCCATTACCGAATTCCAGTGACGTGGACTGTATCATTTTTTGTTTCCTTATGATCAATGATCTTGTATATTTGATTATTTGTTTCCGATTGTCTTGTATCTTTAGTTGGTGTATGACTGATTAAAATTCAATAAAAAAAAGAAAAAAACAAAACAAAACAGAGGATGGTGCAGTTTATGAAATCCATGGATTATAAGATCCAAGACAGCATGGCATTGCTAGATGTAGGATCCACAAAAAAAATCCTTCTCTTTTTTTTTTTTTTACCATTTCAAATTTCTTTTTTAATCATAAAGAAAAGGAATACAATAAAGTCCTCATCAAGAGGGAGATCATTTAACATCAAAAAATAAACAAGCAAAACCCATAACGAGCAAAAACAAACAGGGAAAACATCAAAGCCCCTGTAGAATTTCTATTAAATTAATGTCCATTTAAAGTTAAGCCAGGAAGCCCGAACAATCTAAAGGAAAATTCAAAGATTAGACCTCCCCAGGATATAGGCCTCTAGTTGCTACAGTTCTATAAATTCATTTACAAGGATGTTTCAGAAAAAACAGCTCCAAGTGCAAGCATCCGTGGCTTCAATACCAAGAAGACTTTCCAAGGCCTCTGCCTTACCTTGCTAACTTCAGAAAATATTTGAATCCTACTTACACAAACGTGGTGCTGTCTTGTTAAAATAGAACTTCATTACCAAATTCTTATCACTCATAGATAAAAATATCATCACCAATGTTGCACGAGACAAAATTACATCGAAAGATAATTCTAAGAAAACGGAAATATCTAATGACTCCGAGGAGGGAGGACATAAACCGCCTACCTCCTCATGCATTACTCACTGACCCAAAGGGATGTAAAAAATATTAGATAACTTTATTGCGTTAACATCCTCAATCAATAGTACCTCTTTCAAATACTCCTGAAACGATATAAACAGAGCTAAATAATGAGTGTGTGGAAAGTTGAGTAACCTCAAGTTCCTGGCTCGGGAAGAATTCTCCATTGCTTCCAGTTGGTGATGTAGCACCAAACTATCACAAACATTTGAGGATAGAGCTGCCTGAGCCAAGGAAACTTGCCCCCTAACTTAGACAAAGCAGTATTACAGAGAGATATTCGACTCCCGTGTTCATTTAACTTATCAATGACATCAACAGAAAACTGTGCAGCATGAGAAAGAGATGACCGCAGCGGGAAGTAGTGACTCGCACAAAAAAATCCTTCTCTATACATTAAAAAAAATGATATAAGGGACACCCCAAGCAGTTAAGACTCATTCTCCCACACATTGAATGGAAAAAATATCATAAAAGTGTGTGGAATCATCAGAATTCAGGTTGTTATATTAGCCTTGCATACTCGCTCCTCATGTTGAGTCATCAGTTCCTTTAAAGACACAAAAAAGACCAACCATCTTTTTTTTTAAACCAATTTATTCATATTTTTGCTTATTTCATAATTTTAAACACTTCCTTATAAACACCACAACAGTGTCCCCACTTTTTTCAATCATTCACAACGTGCACTGTCCATATAAAGTTCATTAAATTGCAAATATTTTGCTGCTGATTCACACACTATAACCACTCATATTTTGCTGCTTGAACACATTATTTAAAAGCTTTTACTTATCTGAAGCTCCCAATGTGCAAACACTTGTTTTCTGTGCAGCACTCGTCCATACTAATGGCACCCAGTCTGCCCGCAGGTTTTGATTATCTGCATCAGGGGTATGGCGGAGTTGAAATGAACTGGAACTCAAGGCAGCAATCAAACTCTTTGGTGAAAAATGCCATTGCCATTAAATCCTTCCTTGGTTCTAGCATACAAATCATGTATGCAGTACAATGACATCAGTGGAGCAGAAAATTGAAACTTTATATGTACTATGTGATAGGGGGCAAGAGGTCGGTGTGTATGGACCAGGAGAAAGGACCTCAGAGTGATAGTGTCTGAGGATCTCAAGGTGATGGAACAAGGTGATAGCCAAAGCCTTAAGGATGCTGGTTTGCATACAGAGAGGAATAACCAGCAGAAAGAAGGTGGTATTAATCCCCCTATACAAATCATTGGTGAGGTCTCACTTGGAGTATTGTGTTCAGTTTTGGAGACCATATCTTACAAAGGATATAAAAAGACTTGAAACAGTTCAGAGGAAGGTGGCCAAAATGTTTTGAAGCCTGTGCCAGAAGACGTATGAGAAGAGACTTGAAGAGCTAAATATGTATACCCTGGAGAGGAGGGAAAGAGGAGATGATATACAGACCTTTAAATACTGAAAGGGTATTAATTTGCAAACAAACCTTTTTCAAAGAAGGGGAAACTGTAAAACTAAAGGGCATAAAATGAAACTGCAAGGAGGTAAACGTAAAAGCAACATCAGGAAATGCTTTTTCACTGAAAAGGGTGACAGAGGCTTGGAATGTCCTTCCTATGGAGGTGATGGGAGCAAATACAATGATGAAATTCAAAATGGCATGGGATAGATACAGTAGATCCCTTTATAGCAAGAGGATACATTCAAAATAACCTTGAATATCTTTTATACTTCAGCAAGTGGAGGGGGTGACCTGCACGGAGCAATGGGCGCAACCCTAAACAAGGGCATAGAGGTGGGTGACCTGCATGGAACTGCTGGTGATACTATGCTAGCTACCTTACTTGGCAGGCTAGAAGGACCATACTAGTCTTTATCTGCTGTCTTATATTGTGTTACTGTTAGAAACACTAATTGATGGTATTCTATTCAATACAATCAGGCCATACAGTTTCACAGTCCCAAGAGTAAATATCCAATGCTACTCTCTATAAGTAAAGCCCTCAGATTTCCCCCTTTCTTAAACTCAGGAACACGATCAATAATAGCGACAAAAGTAGAAACAGCTCCCTTCATGTCTCGGTGTCTTGCTGAGAATCATACTATAATGCATTTGAGATGGACTATTATTGATCGTGTTCCTGAGTTTAAAGGGGGAGGAGAATCGGAGGGCTTTACTTCCTTATAGAGAGCAGTATTGGATATCACTCTTGGAACTGTGAAACTGCATGGTCTGAATGACTGTATTGAATGGAATACCACCATTTAGTGTTTCCTGTCAGTACATACAAAGTTTCGATTTGCTGCTCCACTGATGTCATTACGCTGTGCACATAATTTGGAACCAAATAATGGCCTTTTTTCACCAAAGAGTTTGATCGCTGCTCTTCATCCTGCTGTGAATTGCTGCCTTGAGCCTCTGGTTCATTTCAACTCAGCTATACCCCTGATGCAGATACTCGAAACCTGTGGGCATTCTTTTTTTATTTAGTTTTTAAATCATAGTTACAAAAGTAACATCTTAGGAAATAAACTTAGTTAAAAGAAAATATGCAAAATGCAGTCCCATACCACGACAACTCTTTGCGGAAAGAAATAGTCCAAAAGTCCACATTATGAGGAGTTATAGGAGAAAAATTAAAAGAGAGAAAAGGGGAAAACCAAAAGAGGGATAAGCCCTATTACACATTAGATCCCCAAACTGTGCCCAAGACAATCAAAAAGAAATAATTTAAAACGAGCTAGAGTTCTTTGCTTCCACGAATGCACTCAGCTGAGTTGGATCAAAAAAAGATGAACTTTTTCCCCTGATAGATCACAATTTGACAGCATGGATACTTTAAGGAAAAATGTGGCCCCAATCTCAAGAGTCTTATCCTTCAGTGTCAGGAACTCCTATCTACATGCCGGCATGACACACGACATGCCCGGAAAGTCCTTAATTGGAGACCCACAAAAGTTATTTTTTTATTTTTAAAGTAAACATGCAAAACAAAAAAAGATTATATTTCTCAGGAGAAAAAGAAACAATTAGTGTCACAAGTTGAAATAATGTCTTGCAAATCCTCAAGGAAAGCAATAAGGTCTATAGGATTATCAGCAACAAGATTCTCAGGCAGACTATTTGCCCCCATAGGCTCATTTGCTCTGGGGACAGTCGACAGGATGGATACGGTTATTGGCTCTGGGGGAGATACCTGCAAACACTCACAGAATCCTGAGGAAGCTGCCCCAACCCAATGACACTGCTCTCTGTTGTGCACCATCTCATTAATGCCACTGGGTGAGGGTAGAAATCATTTTGTGGTCACTGCTAGTGTTTCTTCTAGTTGTAAGTATTAATAAAGTATGTAATTATTTATTATAGTTAGAGCATAGATTTCAAAGACATGATGATCTTGAACATTACATGTAAAATTATTGGAAATCTACCAAATTGATAGAGATGCATTTTTGAGTTGAAATCTTTCATCTATTGAAGTCCAAGGAGAAGGCAGCACAGAGGGTGAAAATCCAAATAGTTATTTTTTATTTCTAAAGAAGAATTGAGAAAGCAAGAAGGTTTTTTTTATGTTCTGTTAGTAAAAGAGAGAGAGGGCAAGGAAGGGAGATTTTCCTTGAAATTTATTTATTTAATGTGTGGTTTCTTTTTTCCTCTTTCCTCTACTGATTGTGTATAACTGAAAAGGAATAGTTCAAGGAATTTTTTTCTCTGGCAGTTCATCCCCATCCCCCTCCCCCTTCCCCCCCTGCAAGAAAAAAATGTCAGTAATTTTTTTTTCCTGCACAAATCCAATTCATTAACAAATTATAGCTATTCAGTTTTGCTAAAGAAGATGTATTTATTTATTTATTACAACATTTCGGTTAATTACAATAAGTAACAAACAGAAAAGAGAAAATAAGCAATACACACAATCACAATAATAAACAAAAGAAGAAACCATCTCAACAGTTCACATCCTGGGGAGATTTTACACATATCTACCAAAGCAGAAATATACAAACTAATAATATCTAAAGAGAAGAGCAAAATACCTGGAAATCTCTATATCAAACTCACATTTTCTAAGCATGCTAGCAAAACAATAAGCCATATAACAGCACATATTCATAATGAAACATGACTATTTAGAAAATCTTCCAAATGAGAAACCTCAGTAGAAACATACTTAGACCCCCCCCCCCCCAGACGTGACCAAACATTTATAGGGAAAATTTAAAGAAAACGTAGCGCCCAAAGCCAAAACACAAGGCTTTAAAGCAAGAAAAGCCTTGCGTCTAAGCTGCATTTGCTTGTAAACGTCCGGGAAGATATTAACTTTCCCACTGCAAAAAGAAGCATCTTTATTTTGAAAATACAAACGCATGATTGTATTCTTATCTATTTCAGAATTAAAGGATACAAGAAGAGTAGCTATAGTGGTAATCAAATCATTTGATGATTCAATAAAATCAGATACATTCAAACTACTTGAAAAGGAGCCTCCTTACCCTGTATAGACCCATTAATAACACTAGATGCCCTAGGTAAATAATACAAATTATTTATAGAAAGTTTGGATCTCTCTTGGTAGCCCAAAACCTCAGACAAATATTTATAAAACAAAATTTGTGGTGATAACAAATAAGTAATTGGGAAATTAAGGCATCTAAGGTTCTGGCATTATTCTCAAGTAATTCTTGTTGGGTATGAAGAGTGAGGCTGTCCTTAATAAAAGATGTAGTAATATTCTGTAAGGTAACAAGCTACAAGTCCGTTTTCTGACATCGATCATCTAATGCTTTAATCTGAGAATCATGTTGCGCTAATTTTGACCCTATTTCTTTCGAGAAATCAGAGAACTGAGAAACAACAGCAGTCAAACTTCAATCCGCAAGAGAACTTGCCATATGTCAGATAAGGAAACATCTTATTTATCCACAGATGCAACAAAACTAGAAAGATTTTGTGTTCCAACAGGGACCCCTGGGACTTGTATAATACGAGGCAAAGGTACTACTGTAATATCAGAAAATGTCTCGGAGAGCCCTGATGCAGATAATTCCTGAGGATGTGACTGTCCCTCCGATAACAGGGAGGAGGTCACAGGACCCAGTGTACCATCTCTATCATGCAGGGCTGAGTTTAAAAAACAAAAACAAAAACAAAAAACACAGTGCAGAAGAATAGGACTCAGAAGAATCCACGGCCCCAGCAATAGGCTGCAGAAACTCTTCCAAACCTCCAGACACCACAACATGCTTGTCCATTGGGCCAGTAACCTTTACTGATTTAGAAGGATTTGCCATACTCACATTTGGCGATCTCTTTTTCCACTTGCCCATTCCAGCATCCCTGTTCCTCTGTGCGCTGAAGGGGCGCCAAAGGGGCAGATATGTCCCTTTAAATGTGCCCCTTCAGATGCGACCGCGACCACGTTATCGAGATACGGGCTGCAATTTAAAGGCCCTACAGATGACGTCGGAGCCTGATGCCGTGTAGATGTTCCAGCGGGAAGGCAGTGATCCCACCAACTGCCTGCTCAAAACACCTGCTGTGTATAGCTTCAGGTAATTGCTCCGTCTCACCAGATGCTTGGCTCCCACTCACTGGTTTTTACCACCGCGATTTAAAGGCCCTACAGATGAGGTCGGGGCCCGATGCCGCGTAGATGTTCTGGCGGGAAAGCAGTGATCCCACCAACTGTCTGCTCAAAACATCTGCGGTGTATAGCTTCAGGTACTTGCTCCATCTCTCCAGATGCTTGGCTCCCCAGAAGATTTCTTTATGTAACTAAAGTTAATACGAGGGTTGCTATTTATATTTCTGGCCTTAGCAACAGTAAGTGTTGCCAGGCGCCATCCAATGGTTCCATTGGAACACTGACATTGTTGAACATAATCTTATTCATAACATTTTATCATTTGAGCGCGATTTGTTGTTTACAGTAACTTGAAAAATTCATCTCGGGCGAAAAATGGAATTAACTCGTGAACATTTTTGTGCGATTATTTTTCATAACTTTCGACGTGGATTATCAAGACAAGAGTGCATCGATGAACTTAATTTTTTATATAGCGATAAAGCACCATCCTACAACACTGTAAAAAACTGGTATAACGAATTCAATCGTGGCCGACGTTCGCTCCAGGACGAATTCCGTCAGGGTCGTCCAAAATCGGTTGTTGTGCCAGAAAATATCGATGCTGTGTGTGAACTGATAAAGCAAGATCATCATGTGACATACCGTGAGATTGAGGCATCTTTGGGCATTAGTATGACAAGTATCAATAAGATATTGCATGATCATTTGGCCGTAAAAAAGATTTGTTCGCGTTGGATCCCGCATAATCTGGCAAAAGCTCAAAAGAAGGCTCGTGTCGATTGGTGCAAGGAAATGTTGAAAAAATAC
The DNA here is from genome assembly GCA_033557465.1 of Ichthyophis bannanicus. Taxonomy (NCBI): domain Eukaryota; kingdom Metazoa; phylum Chordata; class Amphibia; order Gymnophiona; family Ichthyophiidae; genus Ichthyophis; species Ichthyophis bannanicus. The sequence goes on from CM066032.1 coordinate 1,735,577,486, forward strand.
GTTCAAGGTGCATCAAAGACTGTGTATAACATCTACACAGGTGACGAATCATGGATCTATGCATATGAGCTCAAAACAAAACAGCAATCGACTGTATGGATCTTCCAAGACGAGCCAAATCCAACAAAAGTTGTTCGCGGAAGAAGCACATTGAAGCAAATGGTTGCCTGTTTCTTCGGCATTACTGGTCACGTGGCGACAGTGCCGTTAGAGCAACGTAGGATGGTCAATTCTGAATGGTACACGACCATTTGTTTACCAGAAGTCTTCGGAGAAATTTGGAAAAAGTCGAAGAAGAGGCGAATAATTCTTCATCATGACAATGCGAGCTCTCACACATCGGCTCAAACAAAGGAATTTTTGACCAGCCAAAACATCGAATTGATGAGTCATCCACTGTACAGCCCTGATTTGGCACCCAATGACTTCTTTTTATTCCCACACATCAAAAACAAATTACGTGGTCAACGATTTTCAACACCCGAAGATGCGGTTGATGCATTCAAAACGCATGTTTTGGAGTTTCCTCAATCGGAGTGGAAAAAGTGCTTCGAAAATTGGTTTAAACGCATGCAAAAGTGTATTGATCTTCATGGAGAATATTTTGAAAAACAATAAAACCAATTTCGATCATAAATATTTGGTTTTTCATTATTAGGCCAGAAATATAAATAGCAACCCTCGTATGCTTATCTTGGTAAGTGCACATGTTAGATGATGTTGCTTTGTACACTGCTCTTAGGGAGTACTTCACAAAATATATGCAGTAATGTTTTATTCAAAATTAAAAAGTAAAATCTTGTGGACAAGGTGTGAGAGAAGACGGGGGGATAAAGGATTTTTTGGATTTGAAGATTTACGCACAGCAGAAAACTGGCTCAAAGTAAAAATGCCTTATAAGACTTATAAAGATCAGTTAGTCTTAACGTTTACAGTGTTTATAGTCGAGGTATGAATTTGTAAACTGTTAATGTCTCCTTTTTTTAGTCTACCATTTAAGTTTCTCATATTTCAGTTTTCTTTTTCTTTTTTTCTGGTACTGAACACTTTGCTTATACTGTATTCTGCAGAAGACCTAGTGTCTTATATGTATTGCTAGTCCATTTATTTATCTTCCTGAAAAGAAGTGATCAGCTAATCTCATTTTAATCTTGTTCTATAATTTATTACAACAGTAATGTGATAGTTTTTTTCCTTTCAAGATGTAACTTCTGTTAGACCTACAGTGACTTGGCCTGAAAGTCTCTTTTTACTCGGAAGTATAATTTACTATACACTTTCTAAACAAAGGTTAACAGTCTCACAAAATTGCATTAAATCCTTAATCCTGTACACTGAACAGAAAGACTGTGATGCCGTGTTTCTCAAAGAAAATTAATGTGTTTTGTGCAAGACAGGAGTTAGAAGAATTCTGTTAGAAAATCATTTATGATAACATTTACCTTTAGAAATATAAACAACAGTTGCTGAGATTGCAAAGAATACCAACAGAATGTCAGGCATAGGAACAGTTGGAAATATAGAGCTGATAAAGGTTTCCATATGGTACTTTTACTATCTCCTAGTATAAGGCATCTGTGTATAAATTTGGGGTTTCATTTGTACACTGTTTCTTCCATTGTGCAGTGTCTTGCCAAAGTCCTCACACCCTTATACATTTTTCTCATTCTGCTATCTAAAAAATACAATGCAAAGTGCATTATGTAGAAGTTTATTATTTCACCAATTTATGCAATGTGAATGAACATTTATGGAAATATTCAAAAAGTAGTGAAGAATAAGAAACAGAGGTCACGCACATTTTATTATAGTCACGCACATTTTATTATAGCAAACACAAATTAGCTGAGTTTCCAAATACTGCTGTTAACAAGACCCATAAGTTAAAAAGAGCTCACCTGTGTCCAGTCACAGTATTAGAGTTGATCCGATTACTCTTGGGTGAAGAATCAAACTGCTTGTGAAGAGAATTTGAAACAAAGGTCTAAACATGTCAAGTACAGAACCGCTGAAAGAACACTGGATAAAGTTATCTCCAGGAACAAGCAGGAATATAGTCTTCACATATGGGTATCGTCGGTACCGACGGAGCCTGCGCGGGAACGCTCCCCAGCGTCCAATTAGAAAGCTTTTGGGAGCATCCCACAGCGCCTGCGTGCTGCCTTCCCGCCTTTCCCAACTGCCTCTCTCCAGTTCTTCGTTTTCCGCGGAGCCAGCAGGTCGTCGTTCCTGTCACCGCAGAAAATCTTTCCTATTCTCCTTCTTTTTTGTGGTCGCGTCTGCCTTTCTCGATGCTATACCGGTACCACCGGTTCTTTCTTTCTTTTAAAAAAAAAAAAAAAAAAAATATATATATATATATATTAGTTCTCTTTTTCCAAACTTTTCTCCTCAGGTGCATGTGCCATTTTGGGCCTTAGGCCCAAAATTTCTTTTACTATGGAAAAACCCGCTTCGGGTTTCAAGAAGTGCACCAAGTGTGGCGGTACCATCTCCGTCAACGACACCCATGAGTGGTGTCTTAAATGTTTAGGTCCTGACCACTCCATTTCGGAGTGTATGGCCTGTGCCATGATGTCCAAGAAGGGTCGACAAAACCGGGCTGCTAAGCTCGGCACCCTTTTTCCCTCCGATGCAGCCTCTGTGGCATTGACGTCTTCCAGGGCTTCGTCTTCCTCCCATGGATCTCAGGCAACTAAACATAAGTCTGGCCGGTCCTCAAAGGGTAGATCTCCTTCTAAGCATCGAGATGCCTCTGGCATTGCCCTTGAGGGTTCTGTACTGGCAAAATTGCCCCGGCGGGAGGCTTCGGCTTCCAAAGCATTATCGGGGCTCCAGGATGTTCTCGAGGCCTCAACCTCGGCAGAACTACTGGTGCCATGCTCTGGGGTACCGGCTGCTTTCTCCGGTACCGATACCCAGGCATCGGCAGCGTCGATAGACCAGAGGTTCCTGGCTATTGAACGCAGTCTGGCGGCTCTCCTTGCGGCATCGACACCCTCGGAACCACGTCAGACAGTTCAACCGGTACCGGTACTGACAGCATCGGCATCGACATTGGTGTCTGCTTTGCCGGCACCGAGTCATGCTATGCCTTCCGATACACCGGTACCATTTCCCCCTGGCACCGACTTCGGTCGGTACGGGTATCGTGCTCTACAAGAGCATCCGGACAGAAGGTACTTTGAGTCCTTGGAGGAGTCTGAGGATTCTGACAGCTCCGTCGGTACCGGAGTACTTCTCCCGGAGGAGCCTTCCTCTCCTAAATGCAGGATGTCCCCTCCAGAAGATATCTTCTTCTAGGACTTTATCAGGGAGGTGGCTCGAGGTCTTTCCATTACTGTGGCTCCTGAAACAGAGCCCAGGGCAAAGGAGTTGGAGATTCTGCAATATCCCAAGGCTCCTAAGAAGGCAGCTACCTTGCCTATCCATGAGATCTTACATGATCTCTTGTTGAGAATGTGGGAAACACCTCTTACCACCTCTACACATCAATCTCTTAGAGCTCAGAGCAATCTTCCTTGCTCTTCGAGTGTTCCAAACCCTGCTCAGCTACAAGACAGTCCTCATTCATACGGACAATCAAGTAGCCATGTTCTATGTGAACAAGCAGGGAGGAACAGGCTCTCTGTCGCTTTGCAACGAAGCTTTGCGACTATGGGCTCTCGCCAGAGAATATCAGATTCATTTCCTAGCAGTGTATCTTCCAGGTATCCAAAACTCTTGGGCAGACAGACTCAGTCGAGTTCTGTTTCCACACGAATGGTCTCTACATGCAGACCAGGTGGCCAAGATTTTTCAAATTTGGGGAACCTCGGACATAGATCTCTTTGCAAGTCCGTTGAATGCCAAACTTCCCCAGTTCTGTTCCAGAATTCCGGCTCACGGCTCTCAGGCCAGGGATGCTTTCCTCCTTCATTGGGGTCAAGACTTCCTTTATGCCTTTCCACCCATTCCCCTAATTCCCAAAACCCTGTTCAAGCTTCAGAGAGACAGAGGCCGTATGATTCTCATAGCTCCACATTGGCCACGGCAAGTGTGGTACCCTCTGCTTCTACATCTCTCTCAAGACCCCTCTCTGGAGTTAGGGTCTGCCCCAGATCTCCTATCTCAGAAGGACGGAATGTTATGGCATCCCAATCCCCAGTCTCTGCATCTCAAGGCTTGGTTGCTGAAGGCCTAAATCTTCATGATCTTAACCTTTCTCAGCAAGTAAAGGATATCCTTTATGCTTCCAGAAAACCTTCCACAAGACGCTCTTATGTTTTCAAGTGGAAAAGGTTTACCATATGGTGCTCGCAGAAGGGTCTTAGCCCCCTTGCAATACCTCTGGAATCATTACTGGAGTATCTCCTTCATTTATCCAATGCAGGACTTAAGACTAACTCAGTAAGAGTCCATTTGAGTGCTATTGCAGCTTCTTTCAAGCCTTTAAATGGACAACCTATTTCCTCCCATCCTCTTATAGCAAGATTTATGAGAGGCCTTCTTCTAACTAAGCCTCCCATTAAGCCACCACCGGTGGCATGGGACTTAAACCTGGTTCTTGGCCAGCTCATGAAGCCACCTTTCGAACCCTTAGTTACTACCTCATTGAAATTCCTTTCCCGGAAAGTTATCTTTCTCATTGCAATCACATCAGCACGTTGCATCAGTGAGTTGCAGGCACTAGTGGCTGATCCTCCTTATACAAGGTTCCATCATGACAAGGTAGTCCTTAGGATTCATCCACACTTTATGCCAAAGGTGGTCTCGCCTTTTCATCTCAACCAAGCAGTCTACCTGCCTGTGTTTTTTCGAAGGCCTCATGCATCAAATGCAGAAAGGAATCTTCATACTTTGGACTGTAAAGGAGCTTTAGCCTTTTACTTACAAAGAACACAGCAACATAGAAAGTCCATTCAACTCTTTGTTGCTTTTGATCCTTCTCATTTGGGACTTCCAGTCTCCAAGAGAACACTGTCCAACTGGATTGCACAGTGTATTTCCTTTGCCTATGAGAGTAAGAATCTTCCTCTGGAGGGCCATGTCACAGCTCACAATGGCAGCTTCAATGGCTCATCTGCACTCTGTGTCTATCGACGACATCTGTCGAGCAGCCACTTGGGCCTCGGTTCATACCTTCACAGCCCATTACTGCTTGGACAAGGACTCCCGCCGGGATGCCTTGTTTGGTCAGACTGTTCTCCAACACCTGATCCATACCTAATCAACTCCTACCCACCATCCCTGGTAGGATGCCGGAGATCCATGGGGGGAAGTGGAGCCCTTTCACAGGGACACACAACTTCTGGGGTTCTCTCCCTGGCATCTAAAGCTAGGGAGTCCCCATATGTGAAGACTACATTCCTGCTTGTTCCTGGAGATAGCATAGTTACTCACCTGTAACAGGTGATCTCCGGGAACAGCAGGAATTTAGACTTCACAACCCACCCACCTCCCCTAGGAGTTGTATCTCTCTCTTTCTCTTTCCCTCTCTCTCTCTTTGTCTCAACTTTAAACTCAACTGGAGAGAGGCAGTTGGGAAAGGCCGGAAGGCAGCACACAGGCGCTGTGGGATGCTCCCAAAAGCTTTCTAATTGGACGCTGGGGAGCGTTCCTGCACAGGCTCTGTCGGTACCGACGATACCCATATGTGAAGACTAAATTCCTGCTGTTCCCGGAGGTCACCTATTACAAGTGAGTAACTATGCTATTCAAAGGTACAGTTGGGGATTAGACTAAGAGGAGATTTCAAAGTGTTTGGATATCCCTTGGGGGACTGTCAGGTCTATCATTGTAAAATGGAAACATTCTGGCACCAGCAAGACACCAAACACTGCCTTGATCAGGCTAAACCTCAAAATTACCAAGGACTCTGGTGGGACTCTGGTGGATAGTGGAGAAAATGTGAACTGTCCAACAATTTTAAGATTACTCCACAAACATGAGAGGATAGTAAGAAGGGAGCCACTGCTGAAGAAAAGACACGGGGTTATTCTGAGGCATAAATAGCGGGGATGTATGCCCTGCCTGGACTTACATCCCCACTATTTTTCCCCCATGCCATCCTCATGCAAGGCTCCATATATGAACAGCGGGGTTGTACGGGGAGCCTTAGATGGGGGTGGGAGGGGGCGGGCAAGAGATGGAGCTAGGGCCGGCCCGTCCATTGAGCAAGAATGTTTTTTGCACAGGGCCCCGCGTTTCAGGGGGCCCCGCGCAAAAAACATCTTGCATCCCAGCAAAGTTTTAAAAAAATCAGAAACCGGCTGCCGCTGCCGCCGTGGCAGCGGCAGAATCGAGAATCAGCCCATTTACAGTCTTTACCACCACCCCCCCCCCATCAGCCCAGCTAAGTTTAAAAAAAAAAAACAGAAACCGGCTGCTGCTGCCGTGGCAGCGGCAGAATCGAGAATCCCGCGGGGCCCCCCTATCCTGCAGTCTTCTATGCGGCCTCAGCGTCGGCTGTCAGAGCTGCGCGAAGAGAGAGAGCTTCTCCTCTTGCAGCTCTGTTAATCACGCCGCGGGGCTGATGGGAAATCCCATCAGCCCCACGGCGGGATTAACAGAGCCGCGAGAAAGGGAAACTCTCCCTTCGCGCGGCTCTGAAAAGCCCGCGCTGAGGCCGCATAGAAGACTGCAGGACAGGGGGGCCCCGCGGGATTCTCGATTCTGCCGCTGCCACGGCAGCAGCAGCCGGTTTCTGTTTTTTTTTTTTTTTAAACTTAGCTGGGCTGATGGGGGGGGGGTAAGGACTGTAAATGGGCTGATGGGGGGGGTAAGGACTGTAAATGGGCTGATGGGGGGAGGGAGGGCGGGAGGGGGGTTCGGACTGGAACTGGGCTGATGGGGGGGGGGGTTAGGACTGGTAATGGGCTATAGGGGGTTCGGACTGGAAGTGGGCTGATGGGGGGGTTAAGACTGGGAATGGGCTATGGGGGGGTTAGGACAGGTAATGGGCTGATGGGGGGTTACAACAGGTAATGGGCTATGGGGGGGCTAAGACTACAAATGGGCTGATGGGGGGTTAGGACTGGTAATGGGCTGATGGGGGGTTAGGACTGGTAATGGGTTGATGGGGGTTAAGACTGAAAATGGGCTGATTTATTTAATTTATTTATTTATTTTATTTATTTAAACAATCATTTATATACCGCACCTTCCATAGATCAGTTGCGGTTTACAGAGAACAAGAACTGTACAGATCGGGTCTGTTTTACATGGAACATCGAATTACAGGGAACAATATAAGTAATGAAATGATAACTGTATAATAGTAACGATAACAATAGCAATAACAACAACAGTATGATAACTATATACAATAATAACTATGTATAATTGAGGTTTCATAGGTGTTAGTGATTAAGAGGGGGTTATATTTTCATAATTGTAATGTCCTGGTATAAACCTGTTGGTTGTGTGAACGGGGTTACCTTATTAGCCGTTATCTAATAGGTGGGAAGAATTGTCTATAGGACCATAGTGTGTGGTGAATAGGTGTGTTTTCAGTTTTTTTCGGATCTCTTTAATGTCATTTAATGATCTTAGATCATCTGGGAGGGAGTTCCAGAGTGTGGGGGCTGCGTGCGAGAAGGCTCTATTATTGGTTAACTTTTTGACTTTTGTAAAGTCGTTTGGGGTTGTTAGCTTGTTTGAGTGGCCTTTTCTGTGGGTGGGTTTAGGACAGGGGTCTCAAACACGCGGCCCGCGGGCCGCATGCGGCCCGCGAGAGACCTTTGTGCGGCCCGCGATGCAGAGGAAACAAAAACGGGGTTTCCATGGAGACGGAGAAGCGCGCGGCGGTGGCCACTCGCTAGACCAGCGCTATCGTCGTTTCTGTAATGAAGCACTTCACTTCCGCCTCCGTTCCTGTGAAGCTCTGGTAAGCCGTGTCTGCCACATGGAAAGCAGCATCCAGACTCTGAAGCTGAGCATCTTCAGGCTGCATACGGAGAAGGAACTGAACCCGAAAAACTCAGCTCAGCTGGAGGAGCGTCTGAATATGTTGCAAGAGGAGCATGCACAAGAGCTGAAAGTGGTGCAGCTGGAAATGATGCGATTACGTCAAAAGTTGCATGAGGAGATTGAGGAGAAGGAGATGGCGCAGGATGAAAAGGAGAGATTGAGTGCTGCCCTGGAGATCACCACAGCCACAAAGTCAGATGTTGCAATTGCTGCAGAGGAGCTAAGGACTACAAATAATCAAATAACTCTCAGGTTGCAGGAGACACAGTCTGCCCTGGTGATAAAAGAAGAAGATTTTGCTCTGGCAGTCCAGTCCCGTGATGAGTCCTTGAGAGAGTGTGAGAGAATGAAGGGGCTCATGAAGACAGCAGAGGTACGGGGGAGACAGAAGGCAAGCACTGAATATATGTCTGTGGGGTGAGGTGACTCAGAAAAGAGCAGAATTGCTTTGTGGGAGCCAAATATAAAAAAAAAATAAGTATTTGGAAAACTATGAAGGGCAGTATAGCAAATAGAAATAAACACAAACATTCCTTTTGACAAATATTTGTGTGAAACACTAAGGTGCAACCAAGTCATGAGACATTCTTAAAGGATTAACACTAAAGAAGAGCTCCAGGTTTATATGGTACAACAATTTATAGTTTTATTTCTACAGTGTTGTACATTCTAAGTTTGGCTTTTGGGGTTCCCAGTTTAATTGTCTTCCTGTTTCTAAATTGTGATTCCTTGTTTGGTGATGGTGTATGTTCTGCATGTGTAACTGAGCTGAGGTATTCTGTTTCTGTAATTCCTATTTGACATTGCCACTTGTTCTCTTTCCCGAGTAGGTCATGTATTGTTGTTCTCTGAAATGTGTTGATTTAATATTTGCAGTGTTGCCTTTTGATAGTTAGGGTATGGTGCTTTGTGAGTCCTGGTAGTGCTGTTAGGACACGGCAGGTTTGCTATGGGTTCTAAATGAGCAGTGTTTCTAGTAGTTCCTAATGTGCCTGGCGGTTGGCACTGGTTTATAGTAATGTAGAAATCTTTTAGTCTTTCTTTATCCATACACTCATTAAGAGGCATGTTTACTAAAAGTTAGTGTATGGTAACATTATGCAAATATTTATGCAAATTATGCCCTTATGCAAATGAGGCCTGCGTCTTGTGCGGCCCCCGGGTTACTCTACAAGTCCTCATTTGGCCCTCAAAGCAATTTGAGTTTGAGACCCCTGGTTTAGGAGGTTCTTTTTTGATAATTTTGTTGAGTGTAGATGGGGCCATATCATTTAGTGCTTTAAAGGTAGTTATTATAGTTTTGTGGATTATTCTACTATGAATTGGTAACCAGTGTAGATATGCAAGTATAGGTGTTATATGTTGGAATGGGTGTGCTTTCATTATGGTTCTGGCAGCTGCGTTTTGTGCTAGTTGAATTCGTTTAATATTTTGTCTTGTTGTACCTAGTAGGGTGAGGTTAGCAAAATCAAAATGAGGAGTTATGATGGCCTGTATTATGCTGATGAAATCTTGTGTGTATACCAGTGGGCGTAGTTGCTTAAGAATTTTAAGTTTAAAATATATTTTCTTTGTAGTATTTCTGATGTGTGTGTTCATGCTAAGTTGAGAGTCGAGTATGACACCTAGGTAGCGCACTTCATTTTTTATTTTGATCTCCTGGTTTTGTAGTGTAATATGAGTTGGGGGTTTTATAGGACTGATTTCTTGTTACAATTAGTACTTCTGTTTTTGAATGGTTGTTGTGGAGATTTTGATTTTTTAGCCATGATGTTATTTCGTTAAAGCAATCTGATAGAAGTTGCATTGGTAAGGTTGGAATCGTGAAAGGAATGTACAACATTATGTCATCTGCGTACAGATGATAATGGACCTTGAATTTCTTGAAAATGTTACAGACAGGCTTTATGTAAATGTTGAAAAGGAGGGCTGATAATGCTGAACCTTGTGGTAGACCGATCTCTTGTTTGTATGTGTTAGATATTTGGTTGCCTATTCTAACATTTTGGGTTCTGTTATTTAAATAAGAGGTAAACCATTTGTGAACTGTAGACTTTATTCCTAACTGTCTAAGATTATTGAGCATTATAGTGTGGTGGACACTATCAAACGCGGCGGAGATGTCAATGAAAAGTAAGATGAATGCTTGTTTGGGATTATCAATCCCTCTTATTAAGGTGTCGAGTAGTACGGTTAGGAGCGTTTCCACTCCGTGGTGGGGGCGAAAGCCATATTGTTGTTCATCAAGTGGGGAAGAGGTATCAATAAATTCCTGTGTTTGAATTTGAATGACTTTTTCTATAACTTTGCCATGAATGGTATACCTGAAATAGGTCTGTAGGAGTTAGGTGATGTTTTGTCCAGTGTGTTGTTTTTGAGTATTGGTCGAATTTGAGCGTGTTTAAGTGAAGGAGGGAGGTACCCCTGGTGGAGGGATAGGTTGACGATAGGGAGAATGAATGCGGCTAATATTGGGAGGGTACTCTTTATCCATGTTACTGGACATGGGTCGAGGTAAGAGGTTGTTGTATTAAGATTACGAATGATATTAGTTAGAGTATCTTTAGATATAGGGTGGAAGGGATGGGAGGGTAAGGACTGGAAGTGGGCTGATGGGGGGGTTAGGACTGGTAATGGGCTATAGGGGGTTCGGACTGGAAGTGGGCTGATGGGGGGGTTAGGACTGGTAATGGGCTATAGGGGGTTCGGACTGGAAGTGGGCTGATGGGGGAGCTAGGACTGGTAATGGGATGGGGGGTTGCTAGGACTGGAAATGGGCTGAGTGGAAGGGGGGCTTGAACGGCAAATAGCTGATGGGGACAGGGGCTTGGAATGGAAATGGGCTGAGTGGCAAGGGGGCTTGAACTGCACAGAGCTGATGGGGAGGGGGCTTGGAATGGAAATGGGCTGTGAGGAGAGGGAGCTAGGACTGGAAATGGGCTGAGTGGGGGGGGGGGCTAGGACAGGAAATGGGCTGATGGAGGGGCCAGGATAGGACTGGAAATGGGCTGTTGGGGGTGCTAAGGTTGAAAATGGGCTATGGTGGGGGCTTGAATTGAAATGGACTCATGGAGGGGCTAGAACTGGAAGTAGGCTCATGGGGGGCTTGGATTGGAAATGGGCTGAGTGGAGGGGAGCTAGGATTTGACATGGGCTGATGGTGGGGCTAGGAAAGGAATAGAAATGAGCTGATGGGGGGCTGGGATTGGAAATGAGCTGATGGAGGAACTGATAGGACTGGAAATGGATGGGGGAGCTAGGACTGGAAATGGGCAGATGGTGGGGCTAGGATAGGATTGGAAATGGGCTGATGGGGGACTAGGACTGGAAATGGGCTGATGCAGGGACAAGAAGGGAGCAGATGCTGGGTGGGGCTGGAACTAGAAAGGAGCTGATGTTGGGGGAGGATTAGAATGGGATGGAGCTGGGAGAGTGAAATGGAGAGGGAAAAATATTTTGCGTGGGAGGGAAGACAAATCTACAATTGGCCGGATATTGGGAGAGTAAGTGGGGATTGAGGATGGAGGGGTAAAATTTGAGTGGATGAAATAGGAATGAGGAAAGAGCAAAAGGAGAAAGATTAGTATGTTAAAGCAGATGTAGAGAGAGAATGGAAAAAAAAAACCAAGAAGACAGAAGAAAGGACAAATGGACAGCAGATGGAGAGTTAGCAGAAGACACGAAGAAACCAGAAGAAAGTGGCTGGAACAATTGCAACTGAAAAAAAATGCACAAAAGGTAGAAAAATATCTCTTTATTTTGAATTTATTAACTGGAATATGTCAGCTCTGGGAAATGTGCATCATTAATTTTTGCGCTTTGTTTAGTACAAGAGGAAATTAATTTATAGTTTTATTTCTACAGTGTTGTTGTATATTCCAAGTTTGGCTTTTGGGGTTCCCAGTTTAATTATTGTCTTCCTGTTTCTAAATTGTGATTCCTTGTTTGGTGATGGTCTATGTTCTGCATGTGTAACTGAGCTGAGGTATTCTGTTTATATAATTCCTATTTGACATTGCCACTTGTTCTTTCCCCAGTAGGTCATGTATTGTTGTTCTCTGAAATGTATTGGTTTAGTATTTGCAGTGTTGCCTTTTGATAGTTAGGGTATGGTGCTTTGTGAGTCCTGGTAGTGCTGTTAGGATACGGCTGGTTTGCTATGGGTTCTAAATGGGCAGTGTTTGTAGTAGTTCCTAATGTGCCTGGCGGTTGGTACTGGATTATAGTAATGTAGAAACCTTTTAGTCTTTCTTTATCCATATACTCATTAAGAGGCATGTTTACTAAAAGTTAGTGTATGGTAACATTATGCAAATGAGGCACCTTATGCAAATGAGGCCCCGCACCGAGTCTCCGCACATGGCCCCGCACCCCCCTTGGGCCGCCCCTGGATGGAGCATGGGCGGTGCATGGGCGAGCCGTCACTCCAGACATACAGGGCCAATTCTGAGGTCAGCCCTGTATGTCCAGGGTTGGCCTTCTAGACGGGAGACAGCGGAAGCCAGCGGCAGCAGGAAGGTGAGGGGGCGAGGTGGGTCCCCTGCATCCCGATCCTGGCCATGGCAAGCTGGATCAGGGGTCAGACTGATGGGAAAGGGGAGCTCTGTCCCATGGCTGGCAATTGCGGCTCTTGACTGAAGCTGTAGTGCCATGGCGATGGGATGGGATGCCATGGCATCGCTGCACCATTCAAGAGCCTGACTGAGTTAGCTGGGGATCTATAGGGCATGCGGCCCTTCAGATCAGGGTCTGACCTGCACGTACAGGCTGGTAGACCCAATTCTGAGGGGGCCATACAGGGGCTGGCGTCCAAAAGGGAATAGGCCTCACAGTGTTTGCGAAGACATGCATGTGTGCAGTATCTCCTAGGTAGAAGCCCAAAATGGAACTTTCTGGTATAAATGCCAAGCAATTTCTATGGTGTAAAATAAATACAGCACATCACCCTGCTGATACCATCCCTACAATAAAACACAATGGTGACAGTTTTATGTTATGAGGATACATTTCAGCATCAGTGGCAGGAACATGTGTGAAGACTGAAGGCAAGATGGATAGACTAGATGTAGATCCTGTTCCATCTTTCCATAGATCTGAGAGTAGGAAGAAGATTTAGCTTTCAGATGGATAATGATCCCTAACAAACAGCAAAAGCAAGAATGGAGTGGCTTAGCAAGAATGTAATGACTTAGCAAGAAGAAAGTCAGTGTCCTTGAGTGATGCAATCAAAATTGAACTTGAATTCAGTAGATAATTCATGGCAAGACTTTAAGGACTACAGTCCACAAACAACCCCAGCCAACTTGAAAGAATTTGAGCTATTTTGCCAAGAAAAATGGTCAAAATATCCACCATCCTACTGTGCAAAGTTGGTAGACACTCATTTTAAATGACTCATGGCTGCAATTGCTACAGCAGTGGTTCTTAACCCAGACTTCTGGGATCCAGGTTCAGTCAGGTTTTCAGGATATCCACAATGAATATGCATGAGAGAGATCTGCATAAAATGGAAGCAGTGCATGCAGACCTATCTCATGCATATTCATTGTGAATATTCTGAAAAGTTGACTGGACTAGGGTCCCAAAGGACTGGGTTGAGAACCACTGCGCTACAGAAAGGGCTTTAAGGTTGAAAAAAACGAGCAGTTGAGGTGCCAATGTAATAAGTTGTTTTTAGGGTTGGGTGTTGAAGTCTAAAACAATTTCCTAATACAGGTGTAAAATAACCCCTTAATGCCAAGTCCGTAAGCTAATAGCTTACCAGTAATGTGCGCAAACATGGGAGGGCATGCCATTAATCATGAAAATGTGTACATTCTGCATCAGTCATGCATTAGCAGCAGAACCAGTTTATTGCATAAAGATTGTACTGGAACCTGTTGAAGCATTGCATACACATGCATTAACTTATTTAGTTGAACGTACCTGGAATGCCAATTTATATTCTGTGCTTAAATAATATTGATATATAATGGAAATTTCTGCAGCCCAGCACACTATCCATTTCACAGCTGTGGCCCATTCTGCTGATGTCCACATTCATTGATGCACTCTCATAAGTTCCTCAGCTTCCTGCTATTTTTTTTTTTTTTAGTTTTATTCTCTAGATTGTCCACCCATGCACTTCAATAAAACAAGAAAAAAATATATGGGTGTTCTTTATTTGGTACAAACAAGCAGTTAACCTTTTACCCCTCAGACGATGCGCTATATACCCAGCTTTAGAAAACCAGGCATTGGGGACCAAAATAGCATCAGTGACATCCAAGTCTCTCCTGTCTTGGCTTACTTGAGGAACTCTGATGCCATGACTAGTGAAAGAGAAGGGAAAGGCTCTGGTAAGCACCTCCATACACAAGAAGTCCAATCCCTGGGTCAGCAGACATTGGAAAAGTTTAGCATTTTTGCTTACTCATGACTTGCTCTCTGCCACTGTTGCAGCAGAGAGCTGTGCTGAAGAGGTGTCTCTAAGCCCCAAGCAACATGCAGCTCCGCCGAGATCAAGAGGTTGGCTGGACCATTATGGAAGCCAGGTATCACTGCAGGAGTTCTTTCAGTGCAGAGCCTGACGTGGAGGGATGCCCCATGGCAAGTTTCTCCCCAGATGCACATCGATGAGAGGATCCCTCCCAAAAAGATTCTGCCTTGGTGGTGAAACCTGCTGCGATTATACTAGATGTGCTCTCAAATATTATAAACAAAATGGATTCCTTCCTGCATAGTTTTATGAAAAAAACTCGATTGGAAATTGATTCTCTTTCTCAAAGCATGAGGACTGTGAACTAAAGTTGCAACAGCAGGAGGTCAAACAGGATACCTTAGAAACAGCCATCTCTGAGCTAATGTCTGTGAGTATTGTTCAAATAAAAGTGCAGAATTTCTTCATTGTAAAGTGCATTTCCTAGAAAATTGATTGAAAGAGAGTAATCTCAGATTCCTTAATTTCCTAAATGCCCATTGATTATGGCGTTTGAACTGCTCTGCAAATATCAGTGGGAATATTGAAAATACCACAAGATAATTTACATCTAATAGTTTGGGCACAATATATTTCCATGGCTGAATTTGTCTCGGCTGTGGAGTCTGTGGCCCCAGACTGAACTGAACCTGACTGCTTTTTTGGAAAATTCTTTGGAAGCCATCACGGATAGGATTTTTTTAGTTGTATATTTTGCATTTGAATCTGATAGAAATGTTGTTCTTTATTTGTATTTTTATGTCTAACGTTTTTAGGTTCATGTATACTGATATTTCTAGGGACACTAAGTGGAAGTGCCAGAAGTATCTGGCCCTTAAGGCCTAGGGTCTAGGCCTTAGAGGCCACCATGAAATTTCCTTGCAAATGTTTTTGGAGTGGAGGAGTAGCCTAATGCTTAGATCACCGGCTTGGGAATCAAGAGACCAGGGTTTGGTTCCCACTAGCACAACTTGTGGCCTTGGGCAAGTCACTTAACCCTCTATTGCCTCAGAAAAATCCAAGTTTATCAATGTCCCTGTTTAATGTACAGGATGAAGTTTAAGTTACAATGTAATATAGTAACATAGTATATGACGGCAGATAAAGACCACCAGCATGGTCAATCCAGTATGCCCAGCAAGGTGGAAAGAGTAGGTACACCTGCCACTCTGTGCAGGTCACCCCTCCCCATGCCTTTGTTTAGGAGTGTACCCACCGCTCCATGTAGGTCACCCTATTTGTTGAGATTTGTTGGGACAGGTTACCTTAGGC
This sequence comes from Ichthyophis bannanicus, assembly GCA_033557465.1. Classification (NCBI taxonomy): domain Eukaryota; kingdom Metazoa; phylum Chordata; class Amphibia; order Gymnophiona; family Ichthyophiidae; genus Ichthyophis; species Ichthyophis bannanicus. The sequence goes on from CM066032.1 coordinate 1,735,593,165, forward strand.
TGGAGGAACTGGGGTCTCTAGTCCCATGGCCACTCCTTGTGGCCTTGGGCAAGCCACTTAACCCTCCATTGCCTTAGGTACACTTAGGTTGTGAGCCCTTTGGGGACAAGGGAATTAAAAAGTACCTCTATCTATCTATCTATATCTATATCTATCTATATCTATACATGTAAACCACTCTGATGCAGTTAGTAAAGGGCGGTATATCAAGTGCCTAAACCATAGAAGATAGTTATGTTTATTTTGATTTTATTCTGTTGCTATAAAGGGATCCACTCTGTCCCATGCCATTTTGAATTCTGTCACTGTATTTGCCCCCACCACTTCCATTGGGAGGGCATTCCAAGCATCCACCACTCTTTCAGTGAAAAAGTATTTCCTGACGTTGCCTTTCAGTTTACCCCCTTGCGGCTTCATGTTATGCCCCCTAGGTTTACAGCTTCCCCGTCTTTAGAAGAGGTTTGTTTGTTCATTAATATTCTTTAAGTATTTAAAGATCTGAATCATATCTCCCCTGTCCCTCCTCTCCTCCAAAGTGTGCATATTTAGGTCTTCAAGTCTCTTCTCTTATGTCTTCTGATGCAGCTTTTGTAGATTTTTCCTCATGTTGTCTACTCCCTCAAATGTTACAAAATTTCATGTCATCTGCAAAAAGACAGACTTTTCCATTCAGTCCTTAAGCAATATCACTCACAAATACATTGAATAGTCTGTCAGTCAACCAATTTCTGATCCAATTCACTGCTTTGACTGAAATGATGAGGCAGTATTAAAAAAAAAATCCAAAAAGCCCCAACAACCTGTTAAATAAATAAATAAATAAATGTTATGTTATGTTAGAAAGGAAACCATTTCTTTTCTTTGAGCCAAAATAGTTTTATGACATTTTTAGTCAGGGAAGGAACCCTCAGTTTTGATATCTTTCTGTTACAGAGGCTTGAATAGCGTTGTCATTGGCTATACAGAGTTATGGACTCTGCAGCTGTTTGATATAGTTTCTGTTCATTTTTCTTGGGGAATTGTGTTTTCCTGTTTTCTTGGCCGTTTTCTTTTTCCTTTAGTGGTCAATTATATTGATATTTTTGTGGTTAATTTAGATTTATTTTTCCTTTGTGATTGTATCTGTTTCATTCTACTAGCCTCCTGAAAACCATCCACCAGATGGCTTATGCCTTTAAGTGGAGAAGGTTCCCCACCTGGTGTGCGGAAAGGAAGGAGAATCCCTTCTCCTGCCATGTGCAACTAGTACTTCAGTACCTACTGCACCTGTCACACACCGGGCTGAAATCTAACTCGGTGAGGGTACATCTGAGCGCCATAGCCGCTCACCACCACCCTATCGAGGTAAAAACCCTCCCAAGCCAGCCCCTGGTCTCCAGGTTCCTCCAGGGCCTCCTGTTATCCAAGCCCCCTCAAGTGGCTGAGTGGGACCTCAACCTAGTGTTCTCCCAGCTCACCAAGCCACTGTTCGAGCCCCTGGCCATTTGCCACCTGCGATATCTGTCTTGGAAAGTGGCCTTTCTGGTGGCCCTCACGTCTGCTCGAAAAGTGAGTGAACTCCAGGCCCTGCTGGCAGATCCCTCATATACAAGGTTCTACAAGAACAGGGTAGTGCTCCACACACACCCCAAATTCCTCCCGAAGGTGGTGTCTCCTTTCCACCTCCACCAAGAGGTGTTCCTACCCACCTTCTTCCTGCGGCTCCACACCAGCAAGGAGGAACTAGTACTTCATACACTTGATTGCAAATGGGCCCTGTCCTTCTACTTACAGCAGAGTCAGGCCCATTGAAACGTTCCTCAGCTTTTCATGTCTTTTGACCCCAGTAGACTGGAGCTCCACATGACTAAGCGAACTCTGTCCACTTGGGTGGCAGACTGTATTGCCATTGCCTATGAGCGAGCTGGCCTCTCCCTTAAGCACCGGATCACAGCGCATTGCGCTGCTAACCTCTGCTTAGTGACAATGACGGAAATCTGCAAGGCCGCCACATGGTCTTCAATTCATACGTTTGCAGATCACTGCTGCTTGGAGAGCGAGTCTTGCAGGGACAGTGCCTTTGGCCAGGCAGTACTCTATAATATTCTCAGGTATAGGCAACTCCTGCCCTCCGACCCTTCTGTGTTCTTGCTACCAGAGTGATAGTTACGCATGGCTACCCGATTGGTCACCGTTAGTACTGTCGTGGTTCGGTCCTCGGCAGCCTGGAGCTAGGGAGTCCCATATGTGAGGACTGACTTCCTGCTTGTTCCTGGAGAAAACATAGTTACTCACCTGTAACAGGTGTTCTCCAGGGACATGCTCTATCACATCTCCCCTCATCCATCTCTTTTCCAGGTTGAAGAGCCCTAACCTTTAAAGCCTCTCCTCATGGAGTATCCTTCCATCCCCTTTACTATTTTGGTGGCTCTTCTCTGTACCTTTTTCTAATTCCGCTATATCCTTTTTAAGATATGGCAACCAGAATTTCAGACAATATTCAAAGTGCTATCTCACCATGGAACGATAAAGAGGCATTATAATATCCTTGGTTTTATTCCCCATTCCTTTTCTTATGATTCCTAGCATTCTATTTGCCTTCTTGGCCACTGCTGCACACTGGGTGTAGAATTTCAACGTGTTATCCATGATGACAGCTAAATCTTTTTCGTGGGTGGTCATTCCTTACATGGAACTTTGTATCATGTAGCCATAGGTTGGGTTTTTCTTTCCTAGGTGCATAACGTTGCACTTGTCCACATTAAATTTCACTTGCCATTTGAACGTCCAGTCTTCCAATTTATCAAGGTCCTCTTGCAATTTTTCACAATTCTCTAGGGCAGTGTTTCCCAACCCAGTCCTACGGGGCACACCGACCAGTCAGGTTTTCGGGATATCCCTAATGACTATGCATGAGATATATATGCATTAGAGATATCCTGCCAACCTGACTGGTTTGTGGCCCTCCAGGGCTGGATTTGGAGACCCCTGCCTTACACCTCTGTCATTTAAGATTGTGAGTGGGCAAGGTGCAGATGTCCTAGACATCGAAAGGGTATATAGAATGTGACACATTCCTCCTCGATTCTATTAGACAACTTTTTGGTGGTGGTGAGAATCGAGGAGGAATGTGTCACATTCTATATACCCTTTCGATGTCTAGGACATCTGCACCTTGCCCACTCACAATCTTAAATGACAGAGGTGTAAGGCAGGGGTCTCCAAATCCAGCCCTGGAGGGCCACAAACCAGTCAGGTTGGCAGGATATCTCTAATGCATATATATCTCATGCATAGTCATTAGGGATATCCCGAAAACCTGACTGGTCGGTGTGCCCCGTAGGACTGGGTTGGGAAACACTGCTCTAGGGTTTAACAACTTTGAAGAATTTTGTGTCATCTGCAAATTTGATTACCTCACTCATTATTCCCATTTCCAGGTCATTTACAAATATGTTAAAAAGCAGCGGACCTAGCACAGATCCCTGGGGTACTCCACTATTCACCTTTCTCCATTGGGAAAATTGGCCATTTAGCCCTACCTTCGGCTTTCTATCTTTTATGCAGTTCCTGATCCACAAATGTATCCCATGCCTCCTATCCCATTAATTTTTAATTTTACTAAGAGTCTCTCATGAGAGACCTTGTCAAAGGCTTTCTGAAAATCCAGATACACTATATCGACTGGCTCACCTTTGCCTACTTGTTTATTTACACCTTCAAAAAAAATATAACAGATAAGTAAGACAAGACCTTCCTTGGCTAAAGCCATTTGGCTTTCTCCCATTAAACTGTGACTGTCTACATGTTCAGTAATTTTGTTCTTTATAATGGTTTCTACATTTTGCCCGGTACTGACCTCAGGCTCACTGGTCTGTAGTTTCCCGGATGACCACGGAACCCTTTTTAAAAATAGGCGGTACATTAGCCATTTGCCAGTCTTCAGGTATTACAGATGGTTTTAATGATAGTTCACAGATTACTAATAAGTCTGCAATCTCATATTTCAGTTCTTTTAACCCCCTTAGATGTATACCATCTGGTCCAGATGATTGCTACTATTTAGTTTATCAAATAGTTGTAATACGTCTTCTTGGTTTATCAATATTTCTTTTAATTCTTCTGCTGTATGTCATTTAAATACCATTACATTCATGAGTATCTTTCCTACGTCGTCTTCAGTAAAGACCGAAGCAGTGAATTTATTCAGTCCCTCCACTATGGCCTTTCCCCCTTTTAGTGCCCCTTTTTACCCCTCTATCATCTAATGGTCCAACTGACTTTCAGGGTTTTTTTGCTATAAATGTCCTTGAAAAAAATTGTGTTTTTCTTCCACAGCAAGCTTTTTTTTCAAATTCTTTCTTTGCCTGCCTTATCAATGCCTTGCATCTATCTTGCAAGTGCTTATGTTGTTTCCATTTTTTGTCATTTGCCTCCTTTTTCCATTTCCTGAAAGATAGTTTTTTGGCTGCAGCAGCCTCTCTGACCTCACCTTTAAACCACGATGGCAGTTTTTTGGACTTCATTCCACTTTTCTTAAAGCGTGGAATACCATTGGTCTGGGCTTCCAAGATAGTATTTTTAAACAATACCCATGCTTGATGTAAAGCTTTTACCTTTGCAGTTGCTCTTTTAGTTTTTTCTCAACTATTTTTCTCATTTTATCAGTCTCCCTTTTGAAAGTTAAAAGGTAGTACTTTGGATTCCCTTGCTGTCCTTCCTCCATTTATTAATCAAACACAGTTATGCTATGATCACTATTGCCAAGTGGCCCCAACACCCTTATCTCTAGCACCAGATCTTGTGTTCCACTAAGGACTAGGTCCAAGATGGCTTCCCCTCTTACCAGTTCATGAACCAGTCATTTATTTCATCTAGAAACGTTATCTCTCTAGCATGTCCTGCCGTACCACTAACCCTGTCATTACCAGAGTAATTGAAATTGCCCATTCTTGATTAGTTTTGAATATTTTTATAATTATTTTTTTATGTTGAAATTCAGAGTATGTTGCTTAGATCTGTGAAATAACTTCCTCTATTGATGCTTTTTTAATATTTTTTTATACAGCAGAATGTGAAAAAAGTACAAGGGCATGAAGACTTTTACAAAGCATTATATATAAGTCCAGAAAGGCTTCAAACTGTACATGCATTGATCATGTCCATGCTCCTTACACGCCTCCAAGAGAAGGGAATCCATGGTTCCGCTCTGAGTTGGTGCAAGTCATACCTATCAGACAGATGGCAACAGGTACGAACTGACTCCATGTCCTCGGAACCTTTTCAACAAAAGCAAGGTGTCCCCCAAGGCTCCTCACTCTCAGCTCTCCTTTTCAACATATATATGCTGCCCATCTGTGAAATCATCCACTCCTTCAATATCTCCTGCCTGGTGTATGTCGATGATGTCCTGCTTTTCACACCATTCTCTATTGACCAGCCTGACTTCTCGCCATTAACAAAATGCTTTGATGCTGTCACTGATTGGCTCCACACGCAAAGCCTCAGAATCAGTTTCAATAAGATGGATGTCCTATTCATCACCAGAAATCAATCTTTTACCCCTCCCATTTCAATTAAGGTGAGAGACACCGAACTCCTGAGCAGGCACACCATCCGCTACTTGGGTATTTATTTATTTTATTTATTTATTTAGCTGTATTTATATTCCGCTTTTCACTGGGTCAAAGCGGTCAATTGGGGGATACATTTAACCCGAGGGGATATGACACACATACGTTAATACTTACAGGGAACATGGGCAATGGAGGGTTAAGTGGCTTGCCCAAGACCACAAGGAGTGCCTATAGGACTAGAAATCCCAGTCCCTCCGGCCTGAGATTGCTGTCCCCAGGTGGGACTTGAACCCCTGGCCCTCCGGCCTGAAGTACCTTGTCCTAACCACTAGACCACTCCTCCCTCGAGTATCACCCTAGACCAGGGGTTTTCAACCCAGTCCTCGGGGAACCCTCGGCCAGTCAGGTTTTCAGGATTCCCAGAATGAATATGCATGAGAAAGATTTGTATGCTCGGCCTTCAGTGTATGCAAATCTATCTTATGCATATTCATTGTGGGAATCATGAAAACCTGACTGGCCTAGGGTTCCCTGAGGACTGGGTTGAAAACCTATGCCCTAGACCAACAGCTCGACATGAAAGCACATATAAGCAACACCATCAAGGCAATCTATCACAAAATACAGACTATTCGCCACCTACGACCCCTACTGGAGCCTGACGACTTCCGGACGATCTTCCAAGCACTGGTAACCTTCGACTACGCCAACGCCATTCTTCATGGACTCCCTAAGAGCATACTGAACCCACTACAACTAGCAAATGAACACCACTGCCCACATCCTGCATGGAGCCTCCAGAAGAGATCACGTTAACCCCAATCTTGAAATACCTCCACTGGTTACCGATATACTGCAGGCTCACCTTCAAAGTACTACTGCTGACTTTCAAAGCCATTAACAAACTGTCCTACACCTCCCTCACAGACCTTGTCCACCCCATTCCTCTGAACAGATCCAGAAGGTCACTCGCTACCAACACACTCGCAATCCCCATTGCAATAACAAAATGCTCCCTTGCAACAAAGAACAGAACCTGGGTATACTACGCACCTACACTCTGGAACGCCCTCCCAACCACTATCCGAGCTTTTACTGACCTCGCGCAAATCAGGAAGGCACTAAAGCACCATCTATTCCTTCAACACTATGCCCATGACTTAACATAACATATAAGAACATAAGATATGCTATACTGGGTCAGACCAAGGTCCATCAAGCCCAGTATTCTGTTTCCAACAGTGGCCAATCTAGGTCATATGTACCTAGCAGTTTCCCCAAGAGACACAAGTTCCACAATGCTTGTACTGGGTCAAGCATTGATATCTTCGGTCACTTCTTAATAATGGTTTATGGACCTTTCTTCCAGGAACTTGTCCAAACCTTTTTTAAACCCAGCTACACTAACAGCCTTTACTACATCCTCCGGTAACAAATTCCAGAATTTGATTACACGTTGAGTGACAAAATATTTTCTTTTATTAGTCTTAAATAGTTTACCCTGTAGCTTCATTGCATGTCCCCTAGTCTTTCTATATTCTGATAACGTAAACAATCGATCTACGTTTATCCGTTCCACTCCGTTCATTAATTTATAGACTTCTATCATATCTCCCCTCAGCCGTCTCTTTTCCAGGTTAAAGAGCCCTAACCTTTTTAGCCTTTCCTCATAGGAGTATCCTTCCAGCCCCTTTACCATTTTGGTGGCTCTTCTCTGAACCTTTTCTAAAATCGCTATATCCTTTTTAAGATACGGCGACCAGAATTGCACACAATATTCAAGGTGCGGTCTCACCATGGAACGATATAGAGGCATTATAATATCTTTTATTTTATTTTCCATTCCTTTCCTTATCATACCTAGCATTCTATTTGCTCTCTTGGCTGCCGCTGCACACTGGGCCGAGGGTTTTAACATGGTATCCACAATGACGCCTAAATCTTTTTCCTGGGTGATGGTTCCTAATGTGGAACCTTGCATCGTGTAACCATAGTTTGGGTTGTTCTTCCCTAGGTGCATAACCTTGCACTTGTCCACATTAAATTTCATCTGCCATTTTGATGCCCAGTCTTCCAATTTATCAAGATCCTCTTGCAATTTTTTCACAATCCTCTTGGGTTTTAACAACTTTAAATAGTTTTGTGTCATCTGCAAATTTGATCACCTCACTCATTATTCCACTTTCCAGGTCATTTATGAATATGTCAAAAAGCAGCGGACCCAGCACAGATCCCTTGGGTACACCACTATTCACCTTTCTCCATTGGGAAAATTGGCCATTTAGCCCTACCCTCTGCTTTCTATCTTTTAACCAGTTCCTGATCCACAATAGTACACTGCCTCCTATTCCATGACTCTTTAGTTTTGCCAAAAGTCTCTGATGAGGGACCTTGTCAAAGGCTTTCTGAAAGTCCAGATACACAATATCAACCGACTCACCTTTGTCCACCTGTTTATTCACTCCTTCAAAAAAACATAACAGATTAGTAAGACAAGATCTTCCTTGTCTAAAGCCATGTTGGCTGTCTCCCATTAGGTCGTGACTATCTACATGCTGAGTAATTTTATTCTTTATGATGGTTTCTACCATTTTTCCCGGTACTGACGTCAGGCTCACCGGTCTGTAGTTTCCCGGATCACCCCTGGAACCCTTTTTAAAAATTGGTGTTACATTGGCGATCCTCCAATCTTCAGGTATTAGAGATGATTTTAATGATAGTTCACAGATTACTAATAGCAGGTCTGCAATATCATATTTCAGTTCTTTCAACACCCTTGGATGTATACCATCCGGCCCAGGTGATTTGCTACTCTTCAGTTTATCTAATAGTTGTAAGACATCTTCCCGATGTATCGATATTTCCTTCAATTCTTCTGCACCTTTAAATACCACTTCAGTCATGGGTAACATCCCTACGTCTTCCTCAGTAAAGACTGAAGCAAAGAATTCATTCAGTCTCTCCGCTATCGCCTTGTCGCCTCTTAGTGCTCCTTTAACCCCTTTATCATCTAATGGACCAACTGACTCTCTCACAGGTTTTTTGCTACGAATGTACTTGAAAAGGTCTTTATTTCGTGTTTTTTGCTTCTGCAGCAAGCTTCTTCTCAAATTCTCTCTTTGCCTGGCTTATCAATGCCTTGCATTTGACTTGCCAGTGCTTGTGCTGTTTCCAGGTTTCGTCATTTGGCTCTTTTTTCCATTTCCTGAAAGATGCTTTTTTGGCAACAACAGCCTCTCTGACCTCACCTTTAAACCATGCTGGCAGTTTTTTGGACTTCCTTCCACTTTTCTTAAAGCGTGGAATACAGCTGGTCTGGGCTTCCAAGATAGTATTTTTCAACAACATCTAAGCTTGATGTACGTCTTTAACCTTTGCAACTGCTCTTTTTAGTTTTTTCTTAACTGTTTTCCTCATTTTATCATAGTCTCCCTTTCGAAAGTTAAAAGGTAGTACTGTGGATTTCCTTACTATCCCTCCTCCACTAATTAAATCAAAGGCGATCATGCTATGATCACTAACACAACCCAGCACACCCTCCTACCCATCATGATGACACCACAAACACACATACATCATATTGACGTACTCATCATGTAAATAGTTAAAAGAGCATGTCATATTGGCAGAAACATATCCGTGACACAATTGCTCAGTTTGTATATAGTTACCCCTGTTGAACCCCAAGTTATAATATCTGTTTTTTGTAAAGTTCAATGTATGCTTTCAGCCTGCATTATACAAATTTATATTACTTGTAAACCACATTGATTATAAATAGCGCGGTATAAAAAAGATCTAAATAAATAAAATAAAGTCAAGTATAGGTTACTATAATTACATGTATGTTGACTTCCTGGGTAGTGCAATGCTTCAGTTGCCATTATGGCACAATGCGGTGACTTGAATACATAGTGTTTTTTGGTGAGAGAGACTAGCAATGAATGGGTCAGTGATGAGCATATAATGAGGAATTATATGTATGTTATTTTGTTATTGTTAAGCGTCATCAAGTCAATGTCAACTCCTGGCACCCTTGTGGATAGAAACATAGTAACATGATGGCAGAAAAAGACCATATGGCCAATCCAGTGTGTCCGTCCATACTAACTACTATAGCCCTATTTTTTCCATTAGACCTCTTCTGTGTTTGTCCCATGCTTTCTTGAATTCAGATACTATCCTGATCTCTACTACCACCATTGGGAGACTATTCCATGTATCTACCATTCTTTCCTTAAAGAAATAGTTTCTGGGAACAAGTAGGAAGTCAGTCCTCACATATAGGTGATGTCGGCACCAACAGAGCCCTGCGCAGAAGCATCTCCCCAGCTTTCAAAGAAGGCTTTTGGGAGATGCACAACACATGCGTGGTCCCCTTCCTGCCCAAGGGTGCCATCTTACTCCGTCTTCTTTTTTCCGCAGAGCCCAATGGACGTGTGTCTGGTTTACCCAGAAAAAACAGTTAATTTTCATTCTATAGTGTTTTGTTTTTCTCCTGCTGCAGCCTGTTCCTTTCCTGCTTCCGAGTTTGCTTGCCTAGGCATTTAGTTTTGCACGTCCTTATTTCCGTAGTTAAGTTAATTTTTTCCCCCCGGCTTCGTGCCTTTTTTCCGCCAGCTGACAGTTCCTCAGGTCTTTCACCTCGCTGAGGTACTTTCTCCCCCGATGGCCAGCTGCTTCAAGAAGTGTGATTGGTGCTCTAAAAATATGTCCCTCACCAACACACATGATTGCTGCCTCCATTGTCTTTGTCCCGACCTAGATTTGGAGATTTGTGGCCTCTGCAATCAGATGTCCACTAAAGCAATCAAACTCCGGCAGCAAAAGCAGCACCAAATTTTCTCCAGGTCAGACTCTGCCCCAGAGTCCCCCGAGACCCCAGAGTCACCTAGTGACCCCACAGTGACCAACCAGGCACGTGGATCCTCTGACCGGTTCCCTGGACCCAGAACGCAAGAGGAAGAAGAAATCCTCGAGGTCCTCTACGTGGGACTCAGCGAAAGTGGACAAGCCTTGCGTCAAATCCCTCGGCCCCCAATGAAGGTCCGGGATGGTGGAGCGGGAGCGGCCTTCCAAGGTCCCCAGCCAAGAAATAGTTGGCCCCTGGCGATCAACCTCGGACCTCCAAGGACATCCTAATTGAGGACTCCCCCTCCTCGCCAGCAGCAGACCTGGCTATCTCAGTGTCCGCGCTGCAGGCTGCAGTACCATCTGGACCGGAGTCATGGATGGAGTCCCTGGAGCGCAGCCTGACTGCCTTCCTGGAGACGCAGCGGACTCAGTTGTCTTTCTCAGCCAGTTCATCCATCCAGACCACAGGGACCTTGATTTTGAGGACTTCCCCAGTTGTTGAGCCAATTATCGTGAGCTTACAGCCTCAAATCGATCCTCGACAGCGGTCTCAATCACAGTCCTGTTCCTCGGGTCGTTGGTCATCTTCGACCAGTGCTCGTGGCTCCAGCACGCAGTCTCAAAGGCCCATGGACCCTCTGGCCCATTGCTGGTATGGCTCGCCATTGAGTCCTCCACAGAGTACTCCAACTGGGAGTCTGAGGACGAGACATCCCAAGACACTCGCAAGCACTGCGATGTGCTGTCAAATCCGTCTCTGCCTGAGGACACTGCATTCCTCAAATTTGTGCAGGACATGTCAAAGGCATTGGCATTCCCCACAGACTCAGAGGAGGACCCTCGCATGGAGGAGCTTGTGATCCTTAAATATGAGTCCCCGCCAAAGGGGAGTCACTCACGATGCCTGTCCCAGCCATTCTGGAATGGTTACTCCTCTGAATGTGGGAGTCAACGGCCCCGGTGCCCATATTCAGCCATCAACTCGACTCCATGTACCAAGTCCAAAGGGGCCTGGGCTTCAGGAAGGCTCAGCTCCCACACAACTCTGGTGGTGGAGTCCACTATGCATCAACTTAAAAACCAGAAGACACATTCGTCCCCAGGCAGGGAGGCCAGGACCTTTGACACCCTCGGCAGAAAGTGCTATGAGGGCTTGATGCTGGCCTGTCCAATCCAGGCATACCAACTATATATAGGTATGTACCTGAAGGACCTGGGGAAGGAACTCGCTGTGTTCTCTGCCGGTCTCTCCGAGGAACCACTCTAATGGTTCCGTAACCTGGTCAAAAGCTTCAGTGACTGCTCTAAGTTTGTCTCGAGCAGCCTGTGACAGCTTTGAGCCTGGGTGGCTGCAGCGGGCATCGGCACCCAATGCCAGGCCTCTCTCCAGTCCTCGGACCTGGAGAAATGGGTCCAATACAAACTTGTCATTGTCCCATGCCAAGGAGAGAACCTCTTTGGTAAGCCCATGTCAGACAAGGCTGTGGAGCTCGAGTCTGAGTTCCCGAAAGAACTCTGCTTTCTAAGCAGACCACAACTCTGCCCATGCAGAAGGCTTTGGGGGGGAGGAAAAGCCTCCCTACCTGAGGAAGTGACTGGCCTACTGAGGCTATCAGCAGTGCCAGCCTTCCCAGGCTCCACAGCAGGGGGAGCATACCAAGGGGCACACACAGGGCCCCCATAAGCAGAGGATTCCCAAGACCCTGACGCTGGCTCTGGCCCCATCTGGGGGACGTTTTTGACTACTTGGGCATAGTCTTTCTATCCTTAGGAGATCAGCTGCTGACAGGGGGATGTCTGGCCCACTTGGCCCATCAGTGGCCAAACATCACCACCAATGCCTGGACCCTCCAGGTGGTCAAGGAGGGTTACCTCCTCCACTTGGACCAGATGCCCCCATTTTTCTATTCAGGAGAGCCCTCCAGGACTCCCCTTCATCACACCCTGCTCTGGCAGGAGCTCACGGGTCTACTCCAGTGCCCCACTGCTAAAAGGACAAGGGGTTCTACTCCCAGTACTTTCCCGTGCCGAAAAGAATCTGAGGCTTCAAGCCCATCCTAGACCTGCGGAGCCTGAACAAGTTCCTAGTGTGGAAGAAGTTCAGGATGCTCTCCCTTGGTACATTGCTATCCTACCTCCAGCAGGGAGACTGGCTATGCTCCTTGAATCTAAAGGATGCTTATACCCACATCCTCATCCATCCCAGTCACAGACAGTATCTGAGATTCATGGTCAAGTGTGACCACTACCAGTACAAGATGCTACCCTTTGGGCTGGCCTCCGAACCCAAGGTCTTCACCAAATGCTTGGTGGTGGTGGCTGCCTATCTCCGCCTCCAAGGGGCCTTTGTTCCCCTCTATCCGGACAACTGACTCATAAAAGGGGAAATAGCTGCCGAGGTGCATCAGTGTCCTTGAGCACCTGGGCTTCGTAATAAACTGCCGCAAGTCTCATCTCACTCCTACACAAAGCTTGGAGTTCATAGGGGTTTAGTTGGATACCTGCCAGGCCAAAGCCTTCCTCCCCCCTAGACAGGGTGAATCGCCTCGAGGCTCTGGCCGCAGAGTTACAGCTCTGACGCTTAGTGCCAGCTCACTCCATGCTCCGCTTGCTTGGCCACATGGCATCCTTGGTGCATGTTACTCCAGATGCTCGCCTCCACATGAGGCGACCCAAATGGTGCCTCTGATCCCAGTGGACACGGGGTTCGCCATTCCCAGGCAGCTTCAGGGACAAAGTGCAAGAGACCTACTCACTGGCAGAGTTGCTCAACTGGTGGCAAGTGACACAGCACCTACGGGCAGGCATGCCCTTCCAAACCCCCATCACCCAGCAGGTCCTCACCATGGACGCCTTTCGGCCTGGTTGGGGAGCTCACTGTAGAGGCCTGCACATGGAGGGCACCTGATCCAGGGTGGAAAGCTAACAGCAGATCATCCTCTTGGAACTCAGAGCCATATTTCTGGACCTCCAAGCCCTCCGTATTGCCTATAGTACCAGCTGGTACTGGTCCAGATGGACAACCAGGTTGCCATGTTCCATCTGAACAAGCAGGGTGCTACAGAGTTGTATACCCTCTACCAGAAGGAAATAGCCCTCTGCTTGTATGTGATCAGCCAGAGAATGCTCCTGAGTGTGCTTTACCTGCCGGGTCAGGGCAATACACTTGCGGACAGGTTTAGCAGGGCTCCTCCAGCCACATGAATGGTGGCTAGACCCCAGAGTAGCCCAACGGCTGTTTTGGCTCTGGAGGACCCCTCAGGTGGACATATTTGCCAGTCTGGCCAATGCTCGGTTGACAATATTCTGTTCCTGCCTGACTCACCCTTCCCGGGAGGCAACAAATGCCTTCCTCATCCCATGGTTGGATGGCCTCCTGTACGCCTTACTGCCCATGCCATTGGAAAGCATCACTAATTCTGGTGGCCCAGGAAGCCATGGTTCCTGCTGCTGCTCTGCTTAGCGACAGAGCCCCCGGTCCCTCTTGGGAACTCTCCAGGGCTACTGACTCAGGGGGATGGCTGTCTCCTCCACCCCAATATGGGATCTCTGGCACTAACAGCTTGGCTGCTGAACGGGTAGCCTTGGCCCCCTTCAACCTCTCAGGGGAAGTAGAGGAGGTCCTCCTGGCTTCCCGCAAGGCCTCCACGAGGCATGCCTACGCCTTCAAGTAGCACAGATTCTCTGTGTGGTTCTCGGAGAGATGGGCCAACCCATTCTCCTGCACGGTGCAGACGATGCTGCAGTACCTGCTTCATCTTTCACAGGTTGAACTCAAGTCCAACTCCATCAGGGTGCATATGAGTGCTTTCTCAGCACACTACCACCCTATCAAGGGCAAGCCTCTTTCGGTGAAACCCCTCGTCACTTGCTTCCTACGGTGCCTGCTACTCTCCAAGCCCCCAATCCACCTACCCCCAGCAGAGTGAGATCGAATGTGATACTAGCGCGACTCACTTGGCCACCATTTGAGCCCCTGACTACCTGCCTTATTTATTTATTTAACATTTTTTATATAGCGCCTTTCAATGTTATCAAAGCAGTTTACATCTAACTCAACAATTATATATAGAACTGTTACAGGTATAACTACGATACATTCTAGAAGTTAACTGTTACGCCAACAGTGGCAGCTATTTACATTTCAATGATGATGGTTGACATTAACAGTAAGGGATTGACAGCCAGATTGATTACAATCTGTATGTGGGCATTTTCAAGTGAGGGGATGGTATGAAATTCTTTTAAGGTATTGAGTTTTGTCCCACAGTATTCGGTGAACAGATGAGTCTTCAGCATTTTCCTAAACTCAGAAATGTCATTGATTGTTCTTAGGTAGTGAATTCCAGAGGGTTGGATCGAAGATTTCAAAGGCTCTCTGGCAGATTGTTTGAGAACTACTTATTTTTATGTGTGGCGTTGAGAGGGTGTTTTGATGTTGTATCCTCTGTGCCTGGGACTCTGGTTTCATCTGGATCAGTGGTTGTAAGCAATTGGCGGTTTGTTTATGTATCGTTTTGTATGTCATCATTATTGCTTTGTACTTTATGTGGGATTTTATTGGTAACCATTGGAGGGATAGAAGGGTCCTCAATACCATTGATAGAAGGTGGTTGGTGGTTTGTTTATGTATCGTCTTGTATATCATCATTATTGCTTTGTACTTTATGCGGGATTTTATTGGTAACCATTGGAGGGATAGAAGAAGGACCCTCAATACCACCAGAATCAATAAGAAAGACAAAACAAATAACAAGCAACAGTGCTTTTTCCTATGTAGCACCTATTCAATGGAATAATCTCCCAGTCCAATTAAGGGAGATAAAAGACCTCCAAACGTTCCGAAAGGAACTAAAAACATATTTATTCACGCAGCACTATTATAACTTAGACCATAGCTTGAATCTAGCTCCCCCTAGCACGAGTTGACAAGTCCACCCAAATACCCTTCCCATACAATAACAGTCTCATCTCCACTGTATTGCTGACAAACATTGCCTCACCTTATACAAAACGTATTTAACCATGCCCAATCCTGAACCCTAAAGTTATGATGAAAGTTGTAAATCGTTACTAAGTTTATGACTTTACTGTTTTTTGTAAATAGCTGCAATGTTGTATAATGTTCTGTGTATGGTTCCATTGTTATATGTAAACCACCTCTGATCTTGGGAAGGGGCGGTATATAAAAGTTTTCAAATAAAATAAATAAAAATAAGGGTCAGAGTGATGTGTTCTTGTCTTTTGGATCCAGTGATTAATCGAGCAGCAGTATTTTGAGCATGCTGGATTTCTTGGGTGGTGTGTTTGGGGAGGCCTTGAAGTAGTAAGTTGCAGTAGTCTAGATGTGGAGTGACTATTGCCTGACATACAGTGCAAAAGTGGCTGTGCTCGAATAGGGGTCTTAGGTTTTGTAGCAGTTTCATTTTGCAATATGCATTGGTGATCATACTCTTGATGTGTGTTTGAAAGTTAATCCTCTGGTCTAGGATTACACCTAGATATTTTACTTCCTTTTTCATCGAGATGGTGAAGTTGTCAATTTTAAGTGTGTCAGGTGGAATATATGTGGGGTCTCTAGTGACTGTAAGGACCTCTGATTTGCTGTAGTTGAGTGTAAGGCTGTGATATTGAAGCCAGTTTGTGACTGGTTTCATGCAAGATGTTGTAGAATAGTCCGGTTTGGCGAGTTCGAATGAGATATAAATCATCAGGTCATCTGCATAGAGGTGATAGTATAGGTTTTGTTCTTGTATGATTTTGCAGACCGGTTGAATATATATGTTAAATAGGGCAGATAGTGAGGATCCCTTGTTGTAGTTTAATTGGCTTAGAGGTTCTGTTCTTTATCTTGACCTTGGAATGTCTGTCGGATGGGTAAGACTGGAACCAAGAAAGAGTTATGTCACTGATTCCAATCTCCATCAGTCTGTTTCTGAGTGAGTCGAAAGCGGCTGCTGTGTCTATCAAGATACGTATAAATCCTTGTTTGGGGTTCCTCAGTTCCTTTAATTAATGTATTGGTCAGTGAATTTAATAGTGTTTCTACCCCATGATTTTGTCTGAACCCATGATGATGTGGGTCCAGGGGAGCAGTAGAATCAATGTGATCCTGTAGTTGTATTTGTACTGCTTTTTCAATTAGTTTTGCTAGGAGAGGTATGCTGGATGTAGGTCAGTACGATGAGGGCAAGTTGGGGTCAGGTGCATTGCCTTTTAGTTGAGGTCTTATAGAGGAAGTTTTTAATATGGTAGGCATGTGTCCTTGTGATAGCGAGAGGTTTGAGTTCTTGTTTGGACATCTTTATCCAAGAGGTGGGGCAAGGATCAAGAGGTGATGTAGTTGTGTTCAAGTTGGTGTGGATTTTACTGCAGTGATCTTCTGTGATTGGGTAGAAAGAGGACCAAATATTTGGATTGTCTGTCTGTCCTAGGTGCAGAGTTTGGAATCGTTGAATAATTTTTGCAGAGGAATTTATTTTGTAGGTATGCTGCAAAAGAGTCTGGGGTAAAGGTGGAGTTGTCTTGATTCTGAGGAGACTATGTGAGAGATTTTACTATCTCAAACAGTTCTCTTGGACGGTTTAGGGATTTCATGATGGTGTTTGTGTGGTATTCCTTTTTGTGTGTAGTGATGAGTTTGTTATATTCTTTTTTTTGTTGTGTATTCAAAGAGGTGTGTTTAATTTCTGGTTCTTCTCCATTGTCTTTCCAGCTGTCTTAGTTTGAGTTTGGCTTGCTTGATATCTGATGAGTACCATGGTTTAAATCTGATCGTGTAGATGTATTTTTCTGAGAGGCATGTGCTATTGGTGTGATGATGGTGTTTCAGTTCATTATTACTGATTCGAGGTCTGTTGAGGTGGTGTCTGGTTTTGGTAGAATGGTGCCAATAATGGTGTCCTTATCAAATTCCCTGAGGCGTCATTGGTGGACTGTGCGTTGCTGTTTAGTACAGGGTAGGTGAGCAGGAATTGCGAATGAGATCATGTGGTGATCAGACCAAGGAATTGGCGTTATCCAGTATGGGATGTGGGTTGAGTTAGGATGAAGTCTGCCAGGTGCGAATATCAGATCAAGAGTGTTTCTGCCTGCATGTGTTGGTTCTTCTAGTATTTGGATCAGGTCCATTGTATTTAGGGTGTCAAGAAAGGCAGAGGATTGTGTTGCAGTTGCTGAAGTCAAGTTGAAGTCTCCTAGCATGATAAAAGGTTTATTTCTACTAGAGTTGGGGCATGCTAGCTCTATTATGGTTGATAGGTCATCCAAATGAGTGGTTAGGGATCTGTATATCAAGCATAATGACATTTGTTTGTTTTCCAGTAGTATGTTGTACAGAGTGGGGGGTGTTATTGTGGTGATCGGCTTGAGGTTCAGTCTCTTGTTTGATAAAATGAGTATTCCTCCACCTCTTTGGTGCTGTCTGGAGCAGTTGTGGATGTCCATGGCTGATGAAGTGAGTTGGTTCATTAGGACAGTATCTGTGTATGTTAGCCAAAATTCTGTAATGCACATTATATCAACTTTCTGGTCTTGCAAATAATCTGATATAATGTGGATCTTGTTACGGACAGATCGAGTATTGACTAGAGAACATCTGATTTGTTGAGAGTGTTGTGGATTTGGATGAGGAGGATGTGGTATATACTGGTATCAATCATTGTGGTCTCCTGTGAGTATTTTGTTGTGGTGGTAATGTAGATATGTGGTGTGTGTCTCTATACAGTATTGGAATCAAACCGTACCTTAATTGTGTGGATCTGGAGAATCTTAATAGGGCTAGTATGATGAGAAGTAGGGTACAGGTGTTGAGCCATTTCATGATTCCAGGTACTTGTGGAGTTGGTCTTGTCAGTAAGATATGATATTCAGGTCTTCAATTAGCCAGTGTAGCTGTCCCAATGCTTAGTGAATGTAGAAAGTCTTTCATTGGGGGGGGGGGGGGTTGTCAGTGTTGACGATGAATCTGGGCTGCTTAGCTATTGCTTTGATTTTCCTTTCTTTTAGTTGAGTTTAGTGGTTTACGCTAATTGCTGAGCTCTTCTGCGATGGTTAGGACTATTGTGATGAACAGTCGGGGAGGAGAGATCCTTAGTTGTGTGGTTGAGTGGGAGACATTGTTTTCTTGGTCTTCCAACAGACACTTTGTTTTGAAAGATTTTGTCGTTTGTTCCTGCAGGTCTGACATTTCCCTGCTCTTGCTTATAGGAGGTTGGGTGTGTGGTCTTTTGCAATGTAGGAGGGATATTCTGCCTGCGGTGATGTTCTTTTTAAATTGGGAGGCTCGATTGCTGGTTGGCGGTTGCAGGGAATAGGGGACGTTCCTTCCCACATTCACCGGGTGACAATCGTCGGCTGATGTATCTGCTTGCTTGGTGTCACAAATTCGTCATGGTCCAGGTTGTGATTCTTTGTTGTTGCCTGCAGTGTTCAGAGACGGGTGTGCTGCCTTTCTTTAGTACGGATTATCCCCACCTAAGGGCCATGCCAAAAGGCCCTCTGGTGAGGCCCTAAGGCGCGGGTCTGCCTAGAGTGCAGTGCAATTTTAAAGTTGAGGTCTTCGGCCCAATTGGCCTTGGGGTAAGGGAGCATCTTCCTGGTGGCACTCACCTCTGTCCGCAGAGTCATAGAGCTTCAGGCCCTGGTGGTGGAACCGCCATATACCAGGTTCTACAAGAACAGGGTCGTGCTATGCATGCACCCCAAATTCTTTCTGAAGGTGGTGTATTCGTTTCACCTCAGTCAGGTGGTGGTGCTCCCCGCCTTCTTTACACAGCCTCACTCCATCCTTCATACTCTAGACTATAAGAGGGGCCTGTCCTTTTACCTACAGCATACCCAGAGCTACCACAAAGCCTCCTAACTTTTCATCTCCTATGATGCCTGTCGGCTGGGGAAGGCAGTGACCAAGCGGTCCCTGTCTACCTGGGTGGCAGACTGCATAGGCCGGGCTCCAGCTGGAGCACCGCATCACGGTTCACAATGTCCTGACCATGGCGACCTCAGTGGCAAACCTGTGCTCTGTACCGATGGCAGACATCTGCCGGGCTGCCACCTGGTCTTCAGTCCTCACCTTTGCAGCTCATTACTGCCTGGAGAGGGAGTCCCAACAGGATGCGCCTTCGGCCAGGCCGTACTCCGTAATCTCTTCGGGGTCTAGGCATCTCCTACCGTCCAACCCTTCTGTGTTCAGGCTACCAGAGTGAGGGTTCACCCTGGGTACTGTGGTCCTCCAGAGTCTGTTCTTTGAACTCATTTGCTGCTGCTCACAGCTTACCATGTTTTCTCTACAGGTTCTCGGTAGCCTGTAGCTAAGGAGTTCCTTATGCGAGGACAGACTTCCTGCTTGTTCCTGGAGAAAGCGTAGTTACTCGCCTGTAACGGCTGTTCTCCGGGGACAGCAGGAATTGGTCCTCACAACCCTTCCTCCTCCCCTTTGAGTTGCCTTAGTTGTACCATTTTTTATTTTCTTAGCTATGTCATTTACTGAACAAGTTGGCACTCTTGGCCGTGAAGAGGACCATGCTTGCGTGGTGCATCTCCCAAAAGCTTTCTTTGAAAGCTGGGGAGGTGCTTCCACGCAGGGCTCCATCAACACCCAAATCACCCATATGTGAGGACTGATTCCTGCTGTCCCTGGAGAACACCTGTTATAGGTGAGCAACTATGCTTTTCCACATATTACTCCTGAGTCTATCCCCTTTCACCTTCATCCTATGCCTCCTCTGTGCAGAGCTTTCTTTCAGTTGAAAGAGTCTCTCATCGTCTGAATTTATGCCATGGAGAAAGTCGGACAGTGAAAAAGATAGACAGGAAGAAAATTGATGCCTTTGAAATATGGTGCTGGCAAAGAATACAGTGTATACAATGGACTGCCTGAAGAATAAACTAGTCAGTATTGCAGGAGATCAAACCTAAGCTTTCTTTAGAAGCTCAGATAACAAGACTTCGACTTTCATGCTTTGGACACATCATGCGAAGAGAGAGATCATTAGAGAAAGACGGCATGATAGAAGGTCAACGCAAAAAAGGAAAGCCAGCAATGAGATGGATCAATACAATAACAGCAGCTATGGGTGACAATGAGCTGCCTGACTGAAGACCGAACACAGTTTAGGACAACTATCTAGAGGGTCGCCATGAGTCAACACTGAATCAGTGGTACTTAACAACATCACATCTCTCTCTCGCCTTTCCTCCAAAGTGTGCATATTGAGATCTTTAAGTCTATCTCCATATGCCTTATGACGAACCCCACTGACCATTTTGATATCCACCCTCTGCACCAACTCCATCCTGTTTATATCCTTTTGAATATGTGGTCTCCATAATTGTACAAAATATTCCAAATTCGGTCTCGCCAAAGACTTATTCATAGGCACTATCACCTCCTCCTTCCTACTAGCCATTCCTCTCCCTATGCACCCAAGCATGGGCCCATGTTATGATTATCTCCTGGTTTACCTTAGGAAGGTGCAGCTGGAAGTAGATTGGTGCAGTACACATCTAAAAAAAATTCTCTCAAGTCTGAAATGCATTATCTTTTTTACTGTTCAAATGTTATATTGTTACTTGTAAATAGTTCCACCTGTTCTATGTAAAACGACTAGGTATACTCTTTCACATACCATATAACTTACTGTTCCTTGTAAACCGCACTTGATACTTGGGAAAGAGCGGTATAGAAATAATTGTTAAATAAATAAATAAATAAATGATGTGCATGTAGAATCCTCATATGCTGTCATAATTCTGCTTACATATCGCACACCTGCATGATAAAACTTAGTGAAAAATTGACATAGCTGTGAAAGCTTTTGGACCAGACCTTTCACCATTCTCCACGTTTGTATCTTTATATTTCTCTTTTACCTTCATAATATTCTCTCCTGGTTAGTGAAGATAATGCCTGATTCATTGTGCAGCATATAGCACACAATAGAGAGTTTGCTAACTAGCAGAAGTTAAGTGGTTAAGGAAGCCGCCTGTGTAGTCTAGAAAAGTAGAGTTTTCATTGTTTTTATGCAGCAAGGCTTCTTGCTAAAAGTGGTGAGGGTGTCCACAGAGGCACTACATAAAGGAAAAAGGAGGCATGTAATAAAGCACAAAAAATGACCAGTGCCCACAAATTAGAGAGTCCTGTTGGATTGGGAGAGGCAGCAACTCAAGGCCTATGCTGAAGTAGATAAAATGGGCACATGGACACCAATGGTATCTTTAAGTAAAACAACTTTATTGGTGATCCACAAATATAAAGTACATACAATGCAAAAATAAGGTGAAAGCAATAGGAGAAACAAAAAGGGTAACGTCAGAGTCCTAAAGAATCAGTAATACAAGTGCTAAAACATGAAGTAAAGCTTATGAATTTCTCTTTTTATCTTGTTGTAGGGCCTCTCAGGGTCAATTCTGATTTGTTCATATGTATCTGCAAAATACTTGCAAAAAATAAAACAAGAAAATACCCCTCCCCAGTCCTTTATTCTTTAAGTGGATACAGTCCGTGTCTCGTGTTCTGGACAATTATACAGAATCCCAGAGCTACTACAGTGCAGTATCATCAAATTGACACACAACTGGACAATCTTAGTCTCTTTCCCAAGATGGTAAAGTTAAAAAAAAAAAAAAATCATTTTGGGTGCAACAGTATGACCAGCCTCATCTCTAGGTCTAGGTATCTTTGTGGCAGAGATGAGATTGCACCTTATTTGTTCCATTCACCCTATTTAAACAAAAACACCCCTAGGTCATTTGGACCCTCTGGCACACCTAATCTGAGTCCTTAGTAACTTCTGCTCCTGGGATTTCTCCTAGGCTGCTCCTTTAGCCTAAACCTTTGGGGTCTGTTTATCTTCTCTCTCCAGTCTCCTTTCCTTCAGCCTTAGTTGTAGTTGAGCCTAGTTAGAAGATAGCAACCAGTCTGTATTCAAGCTCCCTTGGGCTCTTGCAGCATCTACTCCCTTCCTCAGACTCCTGTGGAAGGCACAAGAAGATGCCTGGCCCCTGGATACAGGGCCTTTTATCCTTCCCTCCTAAAGCAGTGAAGGATACATCCCATAATCAGTGACTGACAAGAGACCCATCTTGTATCACTTCATACTAGAAGCAGGGTCAGATCAGGATCAGTGATTCCAGAATATTCTCCTATCTGAAAATAAACGGCATATCGGTGAGGATCTCGGCAATAC
This sequence comes from Ichthyophis bannanicus, assembly GCA_033557465.1. NCBI lineage: Eukaryota > Metazoa > Chordata > Amphibia > Gymnophiona > Ichthyophiidae > Ichthyophis > Ichthyophis bannanicus. The sequence goes on from CM066032.1 coordinate 1,735,615,762, forward strand.
TTTTTTTTCTAATTCTGTTTTTTAAATTTACAACAAATAGATTCTAAAAGTATATCTTCTAGAAGAAAGATTTCAGAGAAAGCAATAAAAAAATAAGCTCTTCAATATTTAAACAAAACATCATGCCCACATTTTAAAAATAGAAAATGAAGTCCTAAAGATTAGCTGCATTCAGGATTACAACCACCCTGTTCTAATAGTGTAGAGGAGAGTGGATTGTATCTGAATCTGCTAAAATCAACTGGGTTGTCATTGTATGAATAAATTTCTTTAAATAGATTGGGATAAAAAAAAATTCTCTGATCCTTTATGTATCACTCTGCATTTGGTGGAGAACTGCAAAGAAGAATAAGCTCCCAATATAACAGTCTTGACTCTTGTGCTTAGGTTTTTTTCTTTGAAACCCTTGTAGCCTTGAGTGCAACTTTTTTTCCTTAATTACCCTTGAAAATGTAAAATTATGTATCAACAGACTTGTTTTTCTTATTACCTCGATGTCCTCGACGCTTCTGGAAATGTAGCCATATTTACAGCAAATATTTATCTTTTGTTGCAAAAAGACCTTAGAGAATCTTTGTATCTGTTAATGTAGTTTTAACAAAAGTTATAGACGCACAATATATGAAAACCTGGACGCTATTCTTAAGGACATTTTCTGACAAAATGTCATTCTGCTGTGTAGTGATTTCCTCTCCAACTCTAACAGTCAGGCATGTAACACATTTTGGCCACTGGTGAAGAAAGGCCTTGGGAACTTATAAGGCACCCGTAAGACATCTCAATCATATCACCTCTATCCCACCTTTCCTCTAAGGTGTACATATTAAGATCCTTCAGTCTGTCCTCATATGCTTTATAATGAAGACCACTAATCATTTTAGTAGCCACCCTCTGCACCGACTCCATCCTGTTCACATCCTTTTGAAGGTGCGGTCTCCAGAATTGCACGCTATACTCCAAATGAGGTCGCACCAAAGACTTATACAGAGGCATTATCACCTCCTTTTTTTCTGCTAGCCATTCCTCTCCGTATGCACCCAAGCATCTTTCTAGCTTTTGCCGTCACCTTTTCTACCTGTTTAGCTACTTTAAGATCATCAGACACAACCACGCCTAGGTCGCGCTCTTCTTTAGTGGACAAAAGTACTTCACCCCCTATACTATATTGCTCCCTTGGATTGCTGCAGCCCAAATGCATGACCTTACATTTTTTGGGGTGGGTTATCAATCGGGCAAAGAGCAGTTTGGTACCCACACAGGAGCTCGAGTACCTCGGAGCACAGTTCAACACCACGAGAGGAAGAGTGTTCCTACCAACCCAGAGGATAGACAATCTCCAAAGCCTGGTGACGCAATTTTTGGGCAGGCAGAATCCTACGGCCTAGCATTACCTGCAGGTACTGGGAACCAGGTCAGCGACTATAGAGTTGGTGCCGTGGGCCAGAGCACAAATGAGGCCGCTTCAACGAGCTTTGCTTCGTCAGTGGTCCCATCAGAGTCAACCGTTGTCCATGAAGTTACCCTGTCTTAAAGAAACAAGGAGAGCCTTACAGTGGTGGCTCAACCCGAAAAACTTAGAAGCGGGAATGCCTCTCGAGCCTCCGCAGTGGGTGCAGCTGATGACGGATGCGAGCTTAGCAGGCTGGGGGCTCATTGCGAAGGACAGTTTGCCCAAGGCCGCTGGAGTGCAGTGGAGGCCCAGTGGTCCATCGACAGACTGGAAATGCGAGCAGTGTTTTTGGCGCTCAGAGCGTTTGGGGCCTTGGTCCAGCGAAGGGCGGTCCTGGTCCTATCCGTCAATGTTATGACAGTGGCCTGTATAAACCGCCAGAGGGGGGACAAGCAATCCTTCCCTGGAGGAGGAAGCGGACTGCCTCCTGAGATGGGCCGAGGCCCAACTAAGTAGCACTGTCAGCGCAACACGTGGCAGGGGTAGACAAGGTCATGGCAGATTTCCTGAGCAGGTGCAAGATAGACCACGGATTGTGGGAACTAGCTCAGGAGGTGTTCAACCAGGTAGTATCCCGGTGGGGGACTCCAATTATGGATCTCATGGCGAGATGGGAATCAGCCAAGGCGAGTCAGTTTTTCAGTCGCAGAAAAGAAAGGATGTCGGAGGGCCTAGATGTGCTGGTCCAGAAGTGGCCCTCGGAAGGGCTTCTGTACGTGTTCCCACCTTGGACTCTCATAGGGAGAGTACTTCAGCGGGTAGAAGCCCACCAGGGATTGGTAATTCTCATAGCTCCGGACTGGCCGCAGCGGCCGTGGTATGTGGATCTAGTGAGGCTTCTGGCCGATCGGCCATGGCGGCTTCCCTGCCGGGAAGATCATCTAGTGCAGGATCCGGTGCGGATGCCCCAGGTGGATCGATTCTTGCTTACAGCCGGGCTATTGAAAGGGCGAGGCTTAGGAAGCGGGGGTATTCTGCGGCGGTAATTTCTACCTTGTTGAGTGCGCGTAAGCGTTCGACCTGTCTCTCGTATGTGAGGATATGGCGTATTTTTGAGGCATGGTGTGATAGTCGGAGGAGAAAACCTTTTGGGGGTCTCGGTGCCTGAGGTTTTGGAGTTTTTGCAGGACAGGTTCGATAAAGGCACCCTGTATATCAACGACCAGAACATAGATATAGTAACACAGTAACTTAGTAAATGACGGTAGATAAAGACCAGTATGGTCCATCCTTGTGACCTTGGGCAAGTCACTTTACCCTCCATTGCCTCTGAAGAAAAGGCTGGAAATCTACTTCCGGTGATATATTGCCAAGAAAACCCAGAGGTAGCTGGGTCGCTGTGAGTCAACACTGACTTGATGGCACTAAAAATAAATAAATAAATAAGTAAAGGAAGGTCCATCCAGCCTGCCCTGTAAGATGGCAAGAGTAGGTGCACCTGCCGCTCTGTGCAGGCCACCCCTCCTCATGTCTTTGTTTAGGGGTGAACCCACCGCTCCGTGTAGGACACCACTATTTGTTGAGAAATTAGATAGTTAAGTTTATTTTGATTTTATCCTGTTGCTTTAAAGGGATCCACTGTGTCTGTCCCATGCTATTTTGAATTCTGTCACTGTATTTGCCCCCACCACTTCCATTGGGAGGTCATTCCAAGAATCCACCACCCTTTCAGTGAAAAAGTATTTTTTGACATTGCCTTTCAATTTACCCCTTTGCAGCTTCATGTTATGCCCTCTAGTTTTACAGCTTCCCTGGTCTTTGGAAGAGATTTGTTTGTTCATTATTTCTCTTTAAGTATTTAAAGGTCTGACTCATATCTCCCCTATCCCTCCTCCCCTCCAGAGTGTACATATTTAGGTCGTCAAGTCTCTTCTCATAAGGCTTCTGACGCAGGCTCCAAATCATTTTGGTCGCCTTTCTCTGAACAGTTTCCAGTCTTTTTACATCCTTTGCAAGATATGGTCTCCATAACTGAACACAGTATTCCAAGTGAGGCCTCACCGGTGACTTATACAGTGGCATTAGTACCTCTTCCTTTCTGCTGGTAATTCCTCTTTGCAACCCAACATCCTCCTGGCTTTTGCCACTGCCTTGTCACACTGTTTTGCCACCTTGAGATCCTTAGAAATAATCACACCAAGGTCCTTCTCCTGGTCCGTGCACACCAACCTCTCGCCCCTCCTATTGCATACACTTCCCTTGGATTTCTGCTTCCTAAGTGCATGACACTCCACTTCTTTGCATTAAATCTTAACTGCCAAGCATTAGACCATTCTTCCAGCTTTTGTAAATCTTTCCTCATGTTATCCAGTCCCTCAGGGGAGTCCACTCTGTTGCAAATTTTTGTGTCATCTACAAAAAGGCAGACTTTTCCATTCAGTCCTTCAGCAATATCACTCACAAATACATTGAACAGTGCCGGGCTCAGGACCGAACCCTGGGGCACCCCACTAGTCACCCTCCTTTCATCCAAGTGAGCTCCATTTACCATCACCTTCTGTCGTCTGTCAGTCAACCAATTTCTGATCCACTTCACCACCTTGGGACCCATCCCCAAACTACTGAGTTTACTGATAAGCCTCCCATGAGGAGCAGTATAAAAGGCTTTGCTGAAATCCAGGTAGATGACATCCATCACATGCCCCTGATCTAGTTCTCTGGATGTCAAAGAACTCAATCAGATTTGTTTGGCAAGATCATCCTTCGGTAAAACCATGTTGCCTCGGATCATGCAACCTGTTGGTTTTGAAGACTTTTCAGAGTAAAGCAAGCATTTATGATGTGATTGGATAAAAGCCTTCGGGACGTCTGACTACTGATGTTAGTTGCACATGATATGAGACTCAGAAGCTGCAAAGATGTCTAACATATTGGGACATGGAACGTATGAAGTGAGAACCAAAGAAAGTTGGAGGTGGTCAAGAATGAAATGGAGTACGTGCAACTCAATCTGTTGGGTATCAGCGAATTGAAATGGACTGGCATCATGCACTTTACATCTGATGATCACATGGTCTGCTATGCTCAAAATGAGACAAGGTTCTGGGGTGGGAAGACAGAATGTTATTGTGCTGTGATCTGACCACGGGACCATGGATGGTGTAGGGGCTTGGAGCCTGGTTGTCTTCCCTCATTTGCTTTGGTACATGGATAAGGTCCAGAATGTTTCCCTTTTTTGTGCATTGGAGTGTTGATGATCTAGACATAATCAAGGGCGTCCATGAATTGCATGAAATTTCTTGATACCCTATGTCAGCGATGGCGAACCTATGGCACGCGTGCCAGCTGTGGCACGCGAAGGCCTTGCAGCTGGCACGCGGGAAGGTCCGCAATCGAAAAAAAAAAAACAACCCTGTCTGCTGCCGTTGTCGGGGCCGCCGCGGCAGAATCGAGCGTGCCGCGGGGCCCCCCTGTACCCACCCGGCAGAGCCTGTCCTCCCCGTAGCAGCTCTCTCTTTGGAGCTGAGTCAGACGCGCCGGCTTGCAGAGCGCGAAGGGAAGAGTTTCCCTTTCGCGACTCTGTTAAGCCCGCGGGGGCTGATGGGAACTTCCCATCAGCCCCCGCGGGCTTAACAGAGCAGCGAGGGAACTCTTCCCTCGCGCTCTGCAAGCCGGCGCGTCTGACTGCAGCTCCAAAGAGAGAGCTGCTACGGGGAGGACAGGCTCTGCCGGGTGGGTACAGGGGGGCCCCGCGGCACGCTCGATTCTGCCGCGGCGGCCCCGACAGCGGCAGCAGACAGGTTTTCTTTTTTTTTTTAATTTTCCCTGGGCTGGGCTGGGCTGGGGGGGGTGGGGGTTAGGAGTGGTGATGGGCTGGGCTGGGCTGGGGGGGGGTAGGAGTGGTGATGGGCTGGGCTGGGCTGGGCTGGGGGGGTTAGGAGTGGTGATGGGCTGGAGGGGGGGTTAGGAGTGGTGATGGGCTGGGCTGGGCTGGGGGGGGGTTAGGAGTGGTGATGGGCTGGGCTGGGCTGAGGGGGTTAGGAGAGGTGTTTGGCTGGGCGGGGCTGGGGGGGGGGGGTTAGGAGTTGTGATGGGCTGGGCTGGGCTGGGCTGGGGGGTGTTAGGAGTAGTGATGGGCTGGGGTGGGGGGGGTTTAGGAGTGGTGATGGATACTGGGCTGGCTGGGGGGGTTAGGAGTGGTGATGGACACTGGGCTGGCTGGGGGGGTTAGGAGTGGTGATGGGCGCGGGGCGGGGGGGGGTAGGAGTGGTGATGGGCGCTGGGGGGGTTAGGAGTGGTGATAGGCGCTGGGGGGGCTTAAACTAAAAATTGAGTGATGGGGCAATAGGACTGGGAGTGGGCTGATGGGGAGGTTAGGACTGGAAATGGGCTGGTGGGATTAGGACTGGGAGTGGGCTATGGGGGCTAGGACTGGTAATGGGTTGGGGGGGTTGCTAGGACTGGAAATGGGCTGAGTGGAAGGGGGCTTGAACTGCAAATAGCTGTTGGGGATGGGGCTTGGAATGGAAATTGGCTGAGGGGAAGTGGGGGGCTTGAACTGCAAATAGCTGATGGGGACGGGGCTTGGAATGGAAATGGGCTGAGGGGAAGTGGGGGGCTTGAAGAAGGGAATGGATGCTGGGTGAGACTGGAACTAGAAGGGAGCTGATGTTGGGGGAGGATTAGAATGGGATGGGGCTGGGAGAGTAAAATGGAGAGGGGAAAAATATTTTGTGTAGGAGGGATGAAAAATCTACAATTGGCCAGGTATTGGGAGAGTAATTGGGGATTGAGGATGGAGGGGTAAAATTTGTGTGGATGAAATAGGAATGAGGAAAGAGCAAAAGGAGAAAGATTAGTATGTTAAAGCAGATGTAGAGAGAGAGAGAATGGAAAAAAAACTAGAAGAGAGAAGAAAGGACAAATGGACAGCAGACGATGGAGAGTTAGCAGAAAACATGAAGAAACCAGAAGAAAATGGCTGGACCAATTGCAACTGAAAAAAAATGCACAAAAGGTAGAACGATATCTCTTTATTTTGAATTTATTAACTGGAATATGTCAGCTCTGGGAAATGTGCATCATTAACATCTGCGCTTTGTTTGGTACAAGAGGAAATTCCTATTTGACGTTGCCACTTGTTCTCTTTCCCCAGTATTCACTGAAATGGTTTAATATTTGCAGTGTTGCCTTTTGATAGGTAGGGTATGGTGCTTTGTGAGTCCTGGTAATGCTGTCAGGATACGGCGGGTTTGCTATGGGTTCTAAATGGGCAGCGTTTGTAGTAGTTCCTAATGTGCCTGGCGGTTGGCACTGGATTATAGTAATGTAGAAATCTTTTAGTCTTTCTTTATCCATACACTCATTAAGAGACATGTTTACTAAAAGTTAGTGTATGGTAACATTATGCAAATATTTATGCAAATAAGACCACTTATGCAAATGACGTGCTGGCACTTTGAGGAAATTCTTTGGTTTTGTGCGGCAGTTTGGGCACTCGGGCTCAAAAAGGTTAGCCATCACTGCCCTATGTGGTGCTGATGGCTGGTTTAAATCACCTTAATAGGAGGTAGTGCTTATTTTATGAATTATGTGTGCATACGTTTTATAAGAGAGCTTTTAGCTCTCCAGCGTCTGCAGAAGGGGATGGATCCGTGTGACATTTCCATTAGAGATTGTGATCATGTCTATTCCTCCTAAAGAGCTGCTCTCGACGCTCTGAAAAATAAGGTGCTTCTTAGCTATGATAAGGACCCGTCCATCTTTTTGATTAGCTCTTGGACAACTGTACAGGCAATGATTAGGTATTAGCAGCTGATTCATTATAACATTGGCGGCACTGGTAAACCACAATTCGACTTGTTCAAGCCATATTATTTTCTTTTATTTTAAATTCTTTATTTTCGTTTTATAACAACAAAGGAAAGGAAGACATACAGCGAAAGACAGATACATAAAATGTAATACATACACCAAAGTAAACCCCTGCCACCCCCCTCCCCCCTGCTTCTTCTCTAGAAAACTAACCATTCCCGAAGCGGGCGTGTACTTAAATTATTGTGTTACAAAACCTAGCGGTGATCTGAAACATGATGAGTGTACATTATACAGGCATGTTAGAACAATGAGCAGATTGTACATAATCATTAAGCATCTGCCATTTAGACAAGCGAGAGTGAGTTTGGGCATGGGGAATAGCTCTCCGAGGTATCTGCTCATATTTACTATATAAGCAGACGAGGTTCCACCATTCATTGACAGTAAGTCGAGAGCTATCCTTCCAATTCCTCGTGATTAAGCATATGGCTATACCCAGCATGAAATCAAGGAGAAAGCGACCCTTCTTAGGCAGAGAGGGGACCTCCGCCACAGAGCGGAGTCCCACGATCTTCCAAGAGAGAGGTTCGTGAAGGTGTAAGATAAATTGAATACAACCCCAAACCCGCCCCCAATAAACCTGTAGTTGAGGACATTCATAAATAACATGAGCGAAGGTTCCCACAGCAGTATGGCAAGACCAACACTGGTCTCTAGCAGTTGTGTTCCATTTGGCTATTTTTTCCGGGGTATAAAAGCATCTGTGTGCAAAAAAGAAGAGAATTTGGGTAACAGAGGCAGACCGGGAGACCTGCACTACTTTGCTCCAGAAAACGCTCCATTGCACAGGGGTTAAAGTGGTTTGCAGTTCGCGCTCCCAGGCTTGTTGGGCTCTGAAAGTGGCCGTGTCTGTACCCTGACATAATATTTTATAAAAGTTAGAGGCTACTCCATGTGTACTACTAATAGAGTGAACTATCTCTAATAGCCCGTCCTCAGTAGGGGCTGAGGGCGGCATGATTCGAGCACTTTTGAGGCAGTGTTGAAGCTGCATCAATTGAAAGTAGTGTTTCGCTGGTAACGCAAATTCCTTTTGTAAATCAGAAAAGGTTTTCCAACGAGCTGCAGAGAAAAGCTGTTGGGGTGTCCAGATCCCCCTGGAGTACCAGGGTTTCCATGCTATCGTTCTATTTAGGACTTGAATTCTGGGGTTATTCCATAGCGGGAGTCCGTCCTGAGGACATACTTTCGGGCCTAATGATAGAATGAGAGTGTTAAAGGCCGCAAGAGTATCGACAATCATTGGTGGATGGCGGGTGTCTACTTGATAGGACATACCGGGTAGATGGGTCAACGGAATTGGGCTACTAAGCTCCTCTTCTATGTCAAGCCAAACTGGTCTGCCTTGTCCTAGGCGGCTGTTTGTCAATCAGGGGATCAAGGACTAGATTGAAATCCCCCCCAATTATCTATGAAGTATTAGCAGAGGCCTGCGCAACCTGAGCAATGGTAGCAAAAAAGGCAGGATCATCCACATTAGGAGCGTAGAGGCATATACATGTAACTTCAAGGCTACCTATCTTGAGGTGAACTCTGGACCATCTACCTTCTGTATCTGAGCTAGTCGCAATAATAGCGGCATGCAAAGATTTCCTAACCAGTATGGCAACCCCACACTTCTTGGAAACGGCTGGGGAATAGGCGGCCACCATGTAAGGTTTAATATTGAGTTTAAGAGTTTCCTTCGAGTTTAAATGCGTTTCTTGGAGAAAAATCAGATCCGCAGCTTCCTGACTTAGGTAGCTTAGGATTTTCTTCCGTTTTATCGGAGTATTGATTCCTTTTACGTTCAATGAGAAAATCTTACATGGTGCCATCAATCGGTAATAGACATTTTAGGTAAGGGCGCTTGAAAACATACAACATAATCAGAAACTGTGCAACAATGACATAATCACCGAGTATGCTGGCTAATACACCCCATATTGAAAAGTATGTACCAAAGTATCTTAGAGAAGAAGCAAAACCCCCAAGGAATATGGCAACCATGTGTCTGCGGGAGGAGGCCCTAGAGAGGAAATAGAAGACATGAAAAAAAAAGAAAAACACCAGAGTCCGTAATTAACACTGTCTCTGATACTCATCGAGGCTACTGTGGGTAGATGGAGTCGGGTCACAGATATCATCAAAAGTAAGGCAAACAAACTGCCCTCGCCAGACTCTTTGCTGGGCTGCGGTAGATCCAATAGGGCAGGTACAGCAGAATATGAGAATACTTGCAGGAATATTCTGGAAGTCAGCGCATCAAGTCGGCTTCTTTGGAATCCAAAAACTCCGCTAGTAGATCAGGGTCCTCGAATGTTCTTGTCTGATTGTGAAGCGTGACTCGGAGCTTGGCCGGGTACATCAGGCCATAGCGTGCTTGTAGTTGTTGAAGCCTCGGCCGGAATTCCAGAAAGCGCTTTCGGCGGTCGACCGTGGGTTTAGCCAAGTCAGGATAGAAGGAGATCTTGTGGCTCTCAAACTCCATATGGCCCTTTGCCCGAGAGGCACTGAGAATTTGCTCCACGTGTTGATATCTCAAAAGTCGAAAAATGATAGGCCGCGGGGTCTTCCTGTTGAGCGTTATGCTTGTGGGTACACGATGAGCGCGATCGATCTCCAAATCTTTGGCAAAGGTGATTTGAAGCAAAGAAGGGAGGATTTTACATAAAAACTCTTTCATGTCTCCCGATTCCGCTCCCTCCGGTATGCCCACGAGTCGTATGTTGTTGCGGCGCGCTCTATTATTGCCATCTTCCACTTCTTTCTTTCTGCAAGGCCCGCACCTGACGTTCAACTTTATCGAGTTTGGACAACCGGGCCGCATGGGAGTCCAATATGCTCTCCATTTTGTCCTGACGCGAAGAAAGCCCTTCTAGCTTGTTTTGCAGCACACCAAGATCTTCCCGCAGCGCTCGGAGTGCTTCACCATTTGACTGCACGAGGTTTTTGACCCCTCTAATCTCTGCGAGGATTTCCTGCTGCATTTCGGGGCCCTCGCGCAAGGCCAGCCCCTTCTGCGGGGACGGGGGTTCAGTTTTGGAACGTTTGCCGTGAGAAGCCGCTGGAGATCCAAATTCCAGGCGCGTGGGTTTGGTCCCCGCCATCTCACCAATGTGCCCCGGCAAGATCAGAGTAGAAGTTCCAAGTATGTACGGTGTTAAGTCAGGATTCTGAGTAGGCCTCTCGGGAGCCTCAGCGTTATGCGACCATCCCGCTGGACATCAGGCTCCGCCCACCCAAGCCATATTATTTTCAATAACGTCCTATGGATACGAAAGTTGGACAGTGAAAAAGATTGATGCCTTTGAATTGTGGTGCTTGCGATGAATGCAGCGTATACCATGGACTGCTAGAGGAGATCAAACTTAAGCTTTCTTTAGAAGCTCAGATGAGAAGACTTTGACTTTCATACTTTGGACACATCATGCGAAGAGAAACATCGTTAGAGAAAAACATCATTCTTGGTAGGGTAGAAGGTCAATGCAAAAGAGGAAGGCCAGCAATGAGATGGATCGATACAATAACAGCAGCTATGGGTGCCACTCTGTCAACATTGAGCCCCGCCTGACTGAAGACCGAGCACAATTTAGGACAACTATCCAGACGGTCGTTATGAGTCGACACCAACTTGATGGCACTTAACAACAACGCATAATCAAACTCTTCAACTTGTTACCAGAAGATGTGGTAAAAGCAGTTAGTGTAGCTGGGTTTAAAAAAAAAAGGTTTTGACAAGTTCCTGGAGGAAAGGCCCGTAAACCCATTAGTAAAGAGGACCTGGTAAATTCACTGCTTATACCGGGACAAGCATTGTAGAACTTGGGAACCTGCTAGGTACTTGTGACTTGGATTGGCCACTTTTGGAAAGAAGATACTGGGTTAGATGTACCTTGGTCTGACCCAGTGTGGCATTTCTTTTGTTCAATGAGTCTTGTGGCATGGCCTTGAGTTCTTTTGCCTGTCCCAGAGCCACCCCTACATATAGGTTCCTATGAAACAAATGTGATTTAACACTTTTAGCAGTGTATTATTTTTTAAGGTTTTTAGTAAATACTTTACAATATGAGCATTGAAGAATATCTTTGCTTGCTCACTTAATAATTAAGGCTTATAATTTTAGGTTTTAACCAGTAAACACTGCTAAATCACCCCTGATGCAAAAAAACAAAACTTAGATATTTATTGGACAAAAACAAAAATAGATATTTATTGGAAAAACACTAGTACTCTCTGATCTTTCCATTGACTTTTCTAGTATCCTTCACTCAGTTTTTGTGCCCAGCAAATGTACTTGTAGCCAGTCGTGTAAGTTCTAATGAGGGGCCCCAAGCAAAACTTTGCCCCACCTCCATAGGCAATTTTACTTCAAATAGTTTGCCATGCTTCCTCCTCTTCTCTCTTTTAAGTTTTGAGGCCCTGCATCAGTCACCTCCCACTGTCAGGCCGAAGCCTGGCGCAGCTGTTATCGCGAGACTTTGTCCTACCAGGAAGAGGGTAACGGCTGCGGGACTTCAAAACTTTAAGACAAGTGGAGAAGAGTGTAGGCATTTTAAAGTAAGTTTGTCACTCTGCTTTTACTACCCCATGTGGGCCCCCTTCCTTCTTGGGCTCCCTCCACATCGCGGAAGTTTCTTGGGTGGAATTTATTCCACTGTCTGTGACTCAAAAACACCAGTAAGCACTCTGATTTTGTTACCCTCAAAGAATCCTTAATTAGCTAGAAAATAAACACCTATATGACAGTTAATAAACACCTAAGAATAGAAGTTCCACTTAATGATTTAGACTTGTACAGAAGTATAATACATTTTGCAAAAAATGCACTGTTTGTGTAGTCAGTATGGGTACTGTAGATCTTTTATGGTGTTTTTGCATTACATCCACTGATTAGAAAATATCTTTTTTTTTCAACAAGTACTTTTGAAGGGCAGTATTATCCTTATAAAAATAATAGTGTGTTTCATGTAGGTGAATATTGGCCGCAATACATGGGATTAGTTAATAATTACAAAAAAGGGGCAGATTGAATGAATTGCTCTGTGCAATTGTGAAATAATACTGTTGTAAATATTTTGTTTTTAATTTTGTTTTCTTGGAAGTTTGATACAAAAGGAAATTTAAAACGATCTGAAAGAGCTTTCATGATTCACAAAGGGGTTTTATAGGCTATCTACTATTAAGGTATTTCTGGTATGGAATCAGATCAGAATGGGTATTCCAAGTGCTAGTGGAGGAAAAGAGAACTATTTTCAAACTTTAAAAAAAAATAATTGTTTCTGAGAGTACAATATCTGTGGCATATCGATCGTCAGGGTCCAGTAGTTAGTCAAAGGCTATCTCCTTTGACTAACCCCTTAGCACGGTGTCATCCTCCCTCATGTGATAGATTGTTACAATCTCAGCCAGTGTAATTACACGGTAGCAAAGCCAGTCATTTATTTCTCCACCTTCACCATTTACTAAAAATCTCCTTTATCTTTGAAAGCCAGCTCTTCCTTTTGCTGTAGAAGCAAAAATAATGGTACATAAAACATTATAGCCCTGAACCAGGACTTCACAAAGAACTGTGGTACAGTATGAGCAAATCTTAGAATAGAAGTAAACACCCAAGAGCCTTTGCTTTGCTTACAAACATTTAGCGCACTGCTACTGGTTCATATACTTCTGTTCCTTTTAACATATGGTGAAAACCGTAGTATAATTTATGAGATTTAAAGAAATGTTTCGGTCTTAACTGAGGTATCTCACTACATGCTGCTTAAATTTTCTATCATATTTGCTTTTCATGTTTTGTGGGTGTGGTTGAGAAGGGAAGGGAGTACAGAGAGGAGACTTTTGTCATACTAGAACTGCAAGTGAGTGATTCATGCCACCAAGTGCCTGTTCTGATATGTTTTTTGGTAATGTTAAGCGTCCCTTTGGGTAGTATTAGAGACTGAAACTCACAGGTTTTGAGGGAGGTTATTCTGATGTTAAACTCCTGAAAATCATTTTTCACAAAGTGTAACATCTTAGAGATAACAGAATATTGCATGAATCCTGAGTATGGTGTAAGAAACTGATTTCCTGCAATTTATATGATTGCTAATGTTTACTTATGGCAGCAGTTGAAAAAAAAAAACGCATAGTGACATCATAGATGGCAGATCCAATCTGCCTGGCAAGGAGGTTAGGATTGTCACTGCTATTACATGCAGATTAATTCCTCCATGTCCTCAGGTGTAATTGTCACTTTATGCCAATGAAATATTTGGCAGTTTGTGGGGGGCCTAATGGTTCATGCCCTTCTCCGGTGGGTACAGCTACTACCAGAAGATGCTACTTCAGCTCAACTGAAATAGATTGCAGCTTTCCTAGTAGATGCTATGTATGACCTTGTTTGGTTGGCGTTACAATGGTGACTGTAGCTCACCAGTGACTTTAGCTTCAGCTTCATCACTGAGCAGCATGTTTAGTTTCAGAGTAGGACAATCCAGGCAGCAATGTCAGATAGGCAGGCTGAAATTTGGGCCTGAATTCCTAGAGGAATTTCTAGTATAGAGCGGTATGTCTGAGAGTCGTCAGTCTAAAGGTGGTACAGAAAATCATGGGAGATCAGGATTTCCTCCCATGTTAAATTATATCTGCAACACTGCTAGAAGTTTTATTTATTTTTAAACTATGGCAGCTCCCTTCTCAACCCCCAAAACATCATAAACTCAACTACTACTTCTGAAGAGCCTTCACCATTTTTTTTATTTGATTTTGTAACTGGCAGTCTGATAAATTTCAAAGCAGATTTTCACAAATAAGTATTATTAACTGGAAAGGAAAAGGGGCTACTCCAAGTTAAGTTATTCCTTGTTTATGTACATGAGCCAAACTTGTTTATGTAAATAAAAAAAATAAACTAAAAAAAATTAGTGAACTGCTCCTAAGAATCTTTCAGTTGATTTGTGTTTTGTTCAGTGCCTCAAAAATTAGTAAACCAGGGCTGCTGATTCTGATGAGCAAATGATTCAAGCAGTGCAAATAAGTGACCTGTGAAGTTAACAAGCAGTACTCTTTTGTGTAAAGGCAAATGCAGGATAAAAAGGAGTCCAGACGTGGAAAAGCTTTGCCCTTGTCTTTCTGGAAACAAAGTTTTAGCTTCATTGCACATATGTGTGAATTTCTGTGCTGTGTTGTCATTTGTAGCTACCTCAGTTTGTTCTTTTCCATGGAGCTGAATAGACATTTTTTCCCTGTGGTTTTTATTTCTTGTCAAGTTATTGATAAAAATTTTCTTAACCTTTAGTGCTTGCATTTTTTGGTGTATGAGTAAACCTCTCTGTTTTGTCTTTTTAGTCCATTTAGCCAGGTTTCTCAACATCTTTAAAGCTTTATTTTTCTTGTGTCTGCCTCTTCACCATTGTGCCCAAGTACTCTTGGCTGAGTTGGGTCTTTCTTTCAAAATTGGCATCTTGATTTTACATGGGATATTTTTTCAGCGATATGGCCCAGAAAAAATCTCCTGTCTCTTGTTATCTTTAAGAAGTGCAGGTTGTGCAGCAAGATACCCACAACAGCTGTTTTCAATGTTTGTACCCAGATCAAGAAGCCTTCCTCGTTTGTGCCTTCAGATGACATAAAGGGGGAGGGGGGGACCTTCATGGCAATGAAGGGTAAAATGAAAAGTCTGATCCATGTTCTTTGGCATCGGAGCAATTGAACCCAAAAAAGCCTAATCCAAAAGGGCCCTCGAATGAAGGAACGCTCAACTCCTTGATCTCAAATGTAGTGCAAGAGACTGCAAGGGTCTAGGAATAGGCTACCAAATATACCTCAGGTGACCCAGGAGGATTTTGTTTGTTCTGAGCACCCTTCTGAAGTAGGTGAAAATTACGCTGATCCTTAAGGCTCACACTTCGCTTCAAGGTTTGCCCTGAATGTCATCAATGTCTTCTTCCCTTCTCTATTGAGCACATTGGGTAAGAGGCTTCTCTGAGGATATCAATCCATGTCAAGGTCTTGATGTTGACAGTTAAGAAATACCCTAACTGAGGGCCACCAGTTCTCCATCCAAAACCATGAGCTGGATTTTGACTGGTACCAGCAGAACATAACCAGCATCCCAGTTTCCATTCTGAACAATTTACCAATTAGAGAGAGGCTAAGTTTTAATAGTGGAGGAGTAGTCTAGTGGTTGCTTGAAAAAGATTTTATAATGCATTTTTTGTTTCCATGGCAAGCTGTTTTTCAAGTTCTTTTTGCCAGCCTTATCAATGCCTTGTATCTAAAATGTCAGTGCTTATGTTTCCCATTTTCATCATTTGGCTCTTTTTTCCATTTCTTGAAAGACGCTTTTTTGGCTACAACAGCCTCTCTGACAATCACATGAGTTCTCAGGAGTAGTGAAAAGGTTCTTTGATTCTGCTTCAGAATAAGCACGCATTGCAGACCAACTGTGGATGCCTTCTTTCTAGATTGGGGGAGAGTTTTCTGTACACCTGTCCTGCAGTTCCACTTTTTGTGAAAATTCTTCTAAAACTCCAAATGATATTAAACTACTATGATTTCCATAGCTCTCCTTACTGGCCAAAACAGGTGTGATTTCCTACTCTTCAGGTTTGTCCATAAGGAAACGAGAATGGGGAATTTCTTAATAATGAATATTTCAAGTACAGGGAATTCTGTTGCATCTCATCATCAGGTCTATAGCCCTAGGTGTCTGGATGTTGAAAGGATAACGGTTATTGTCTTTATCCTGCCTGGCTACATGTCTCAGATCTTCCTGACTTCTAGGAGAAGCCTCCACTATCCTCCACTAGCCTCCATTAGGCTAGTGGAGAAGCCTCCACTAGCCTCCACTAAGAGAAGCCTTAGAATTTTAAGTGAAATGACTCCAATGTTTGATGTCATAGCAAGACCCTAGATCCTTTGTCTTGTCCTACACCAAAATGTCTTGAATACCTTCTACATTTGTCTGAGTTAGGCTTCAAAATCAAGTAAGCCAGCACATATCATCATCTTATTTATTTATTTATTTAACAGTATTTCTATACCGCCTTATCTTACAATCAAAGCGGTTTAACAACAAAACATACAAAAGAGGTGAAGGTGTAATCAAGAAGTGAGGGTAAATTCGTAGATTGAGATGCTAATGTGTTGTGTGTTAGAAAAAATTGATCTATGTACATTGTGCGCTATTATACAACATGAGCTATAATACAGTCTTCTAAATGATTGGTGATAAGGAACAACACAAGGCAAAATAAATTATATGTCCGTGTGTCAGAGGGTAATAAATTGGTCATTCCTATTAAATGCATTAATTATGTAACTTGACCAAAGTGTTCTATAAACAGCATTGTCTTCAGTTGTTTTCGAAAGTCCTTGAGGTCCAGTGCTGCTCTCAGATCATTTGGGAGGGTGTTCCAAACTTTTGGCGCAGCGAGAGAGAGCGCTCTTTCCGTAGTGTCCTTGCGTGCTTTTCTAAAGTCATAAGAGGTGCTGACTCTATTAGATGTTCCTTTTCTTCTTGGTCGTGTGCTGGAATCAGTCTGAATGAGAGAGATCAAGCTGTTTGCCGAAGTGTGTTGCTTGATCTTAAATATGTATATTATAGTTTTATATTTGATGCGAGAAGATTTGGTAACCAGTGTAGCTCTTTCAAAATGGGTGTTATATGCACCTGACTTGACAATCCGAAAATTATGCGTGCAGCCGTGTTTTGAGCAAGCTGTAGAGGCTTGAGTGACTGTTTTGTTAGACCAAGGTATATAGGGTTGCAGAAGTCAAGTAAGGGGGTGATTAGCGCTTGACATACACTCTGGAAATGATCGGTTTCGAGGAGGGGTTTTAGTCTTCTAATAATTCTCATCCTGTAGTATGCATTTCTGATTGTCTTATTTATATGTGCTTTGAGATTCAGCTCATTGTCCAGTGTCACACCAAGATATTTTACTTCTGATTTTATTGGTATAATTGAGTTTTTTATCATGATGTCAGGTGGATGTGCGAAGTCAGTGTTACGAGTGATGAATAGAGCCTCAGTTTTGCTGAAATTAATTTCCAGGTTGTTGTTTTTACACCATGTGGACATTTGTGTGAGACAATTTATAATTTTAGAATAATCAGGGTTGTCAATTGAGATTGGTGTATATATCATAATATCATCTGCATATATTGTATATTTAATGTTGTTCTTCTTTGGGATGTTGCAAATTGGCTGGATGTATATGTTGAACAAAAGAGCTGAAAGGGCAGATCCCTGTGGAACCCCTTGGAGGACTTTTATGGGTTGAGAGGTTTTGTGACCTATCTTTACCTGTATCTGTGTCTCGTTTAAATATCTTGTAGTAGGTAACACATCTCTTTGCAGCCTTTAGCATATATATTTATACAGAGTTTGCTTCTATTGAAGTCTACCAGGAAGCTACCTGCTGATGTGGCTTTTGGGCCTTTTTTTAGATTATTGAGGGGAATAAAATGCATAAGTGGTTAGTTGGTTGGTTGAGTAGGATGAAGTTGGTGGGTTGTGTAGGATGGATTATATGTTAGTATTGTTTATTGGTACACCCCTTTGTGTTGGGATTTCCTTATTGTAACACATCTTGAACTTTTCTGACTAGATGTGTAATTAAGTGCTGTAAATAAAATATCTTGAGATTTCAGTGTTGCTCTCACCCAGCTGATGAGTGGTCTTTTTAAGCCCCTGGACTTCTGTGAGCTGAAGTACCTTACTTGGCAGGTCTTATTTCTGGTTGCAGCCGCTTAGGTGGACAGACTCAGTGAACTCCATGCCTTACTGAGTAATGCATCCTACACATGGTTTATCAATAATACGGTAGCTTTGTACAATAATGTTAGAGTTCCTGCCTAAGTGGTGATGGATTTCCACCTTAACTAATCAATCGTCCTACCAACCTTTTTCCCCTATGTCATAGGCCCATAATGGTGACATGCCTTATACACTTAGAATTGCAAAAAAGCTTTAGCCTTCTACTTGGAGCAGACTAAAGTTCTTGGAAAGTCCACCCAGTTTTCTTTCTTTTGACCCCAGTAAACCTGGGAATACCTTGTCAAGCAAACTGACTACTAGACTGCATCTCCTTTGCTTATGCCTGAGTAGGTCTGATCTTAGATGGCCATATCAAGGCTCTCAATCTCTAAGCCATGATTACATTGGTAGCCCCTTAAAACTGGCCTCTATAGATAAGATTTGCAAGGTGGCAAGCTAGATTTGGTCTGTATATACATTTATTATTATTTGAAAAGGAATTCCTAATGAGACAATAAGCTTGGCTAGTGTATCCTGAATAATTTCTTTCAGGATTAAAATTCAACTTCATCATCCCTACTTCTAATTTTTATGGTTTCAGGTTGCTTTGATTAAAAAACAAAATAAAGAGAAAAGGAAAAAAATGAACAAAAACTGTAAAAGGCCTGTCAGCAACAAAAACCTATTCGCTGGTTGTTTGCAATCTTTTGTTCATTTCCTCTTCTTTTATATAAAAAGTAGCTTGTATTTGGGAGGCCATTCCATCCTGCTTGTCCTTGGAGGAAGCCAATTATATGCAGTAGGTGTTCTCCATGAACAGCAGAATTGAAGTCCTCATATAATCCTCCCCTTGAACACAACACAACATGGAAAACTCATGCACAAGCTTTTAGACTAGGGTAGAGCTTTCACATATCCACTTCCATCTGTGATATTATCCATTTGTTAAGACTTTCATCCTGCTATCTACAGAGAATACCAACTACCAGTAATTCGCTTTTCTTTTCATGTGTACGTTCACCATACTCTCCAGTTATGCAAGTTCATTGTTAATGCTAGCTGCCTAGTTGGTCTTGGGGACTATCACAGTGAAGGCAATCATGAAATAATTAATATGAATATGATTTGCCTTTTTGAAATATTACACTACCTTCAAATGAAATGTATGCCTGTGATCATTATATTTTGACCAAGATGTAAATGTCGTTCAGTTGTATTAGCTACTTATTAATATCCCAGTATTGACGGGTGTACCTAGTTTAAAACATTCTGTTTTGGAGAATAGTCTCAGTTCAACCTGATCACAAATTGCAGTTTTCTGGTCTTTATTGTAATGCGCTTTAGAAGGATATTTATTTAATATTTTTTCTATACTGCTTTTCTAAGAGACACAATGGTTTACAAGGAACGGTTATAATGAACTAGGGAACATAGCACATGGAAAGTGTGCTCTGTCATAAGGGTTAACATCAAAGTAGAAATAAGCATAGCGGGTGCAACTGGAACATTGCTTGAGAGGGGGTGGTTCTTTAACTTATTACAGGTATACGAGTAGTTGGTGTGGGTGTATATTTACATATTTATTTATTTATTTCTCTTATATACCGCGCTGATATCAGTGCGGTTTACATGGAACATCAAGGTATTTTACGGTGGGGGATTACACCGTAATTACAAATAACAGGGATCTCAACTTGGATAACCATATTAACTATTTACACATATATTTACAGGGAACATGGGCTTCCTTTACAACCTCAGCAGGATCCTTCAGCCTCACGAGTGGCGCCTGGACCCGAAAGTGACCCGGAGGCTCTTCCACCTATGGGAACGACCCTGGCTGGACCTGTTTGCCTCCCCGAACAACCCACAGCTGCCCAAATTCTCCTCTCCTCAGCCTCACCGCAGGAGGATGGCGGCGGACACCTTCCTGGTCACAGGGTCTGCTTTATGCATTCCCACCGACATCTCTGATAGCCAAGTGCGTTTTCAAGATTCAGAGCGAGCATGCCTCAGTAATCCTGATTGCGCCCAGGTGGTCCAGGCAGCCCTGGTTCCCCCTACTGCTCTCCCTGTCAGTGGCAACCCAAGTCCACTGGACCAGGACCCGGACCTCCGGTCCCCACAAGGCGGGCTCCCTGCTACACCCCATTCTGGGGTCTCTAATGCTGACAGCATGGCTGCTGAAAGGTGAGGTTGAGGAGATCCTCCTGGCCTCGCCGAAGCCATCCACCAGAAAGGCTTTCGCCTTCAAGTGAAGGAGGTGCTCCATCTGCTGTGCAGAAAGGAATGATAACCTGTTCTCCTGTCAGGTAAAGCTTGTGCTGTAGTACTTGCTACACCTCTGTCACTTGGGCTTGAAATCTAACTCGGTGAGGGTGCATCTCAGTGCCATAATGGCTAACCATCACCCTATAGAGGGGATAGGACCACTCAGGACAATCTTTGGTCTACAGATTCCTCAGGGGCCTCCTGCTATCTAAGCCCCCTCTCCGCCCTCTGGCAGTGGAGTGGGACATCAATGTGGTGCTCTCCCAACTCACTAGGCCACCGTTCGAGCCTCTGGCCACCTGAGACACCTCTCCTGGAAGGTGGCCTACTTGGTGGCATTGACGACCACTTGCAGAGTATTACCCTCTCGGTGGCCAGCCCAGCGCCTAGGGCGCTGAGCGTTGGTCTGCCTTTGTATTCCTGACTCAGAGAGTATGACCCTGCATTGGTCCTGCAAGGCCCTCTGGGAATGGTAGTCCCTTTTAACCTTTGAGAACAGATGAGTTGTAGTCGAGTGTTTCAGGCAATGACAAGAATTTATTTTTCCCCTTCCCAACGGATTTCTGTGCAGGTAAATAACTTAGGACAAACTGCCATACAGTTGGCTTGAGGGATATGTACAAGAACTCAGGTAAATTAGCCTTATCAACTTCAGGCTCACAACGTGAAGTGCTCGGTACAAACAAACAATAACAGCTTCCTTCAGCAAAAGAAAATGTTCCCCATTCTTTCTGTTGCTTCACCAGCTTTCTCAAACTAGTGTTCAGCATAGAGACTCAATGTGGTCAGCAAAACATAACGTGCAGTCCATCTGGTTATCCACTATTCCACTGCTATCAGAGTCAGTCTGCATTTCTTCAGCGTCAGCAATAGCAGGGTGTGTCAGTGAGCTGCTATCCTGAACTTTAAAACAGACGTCTTCACTATCCTCACATGGCTTCTCTTGGTAGTACTCTAAAGGATAGGACTGTGAATTTCCGTATATACTGAAGTTTCTTTTTAGAGAGTCTGCTACATTCAGGCAACTGCAGGGAAATACTTTATAACTAGGTTCAAATCTATGTAAGTTGTGAAGCCTACCTTTCGGCTTTGGAGGGAAAGGAATTCTCAGCTCTGCAAAGTCAGACTGATTCCCAAACACAGCTTGTGTTTGTTTGTCTCTCAGCCTCGTAGCTTCAGCCTTAGAGGTACAAGTATTGTCATGCCAGCAGGTTTCTCTCTCTGGAGCATGTGAGTTTTCCCAAGCCTGCCTTCCAGGAAATATCTTATCCTTCTTGCCTTTACCAGACGTCACCTGTCCTGTGCTGCTTCTTTCTGGCATTAAGACTATGGCTCCCTTGGTTCTCACCTCTTGACGTATTCCTTCTTTCTGCTCCCCTCTAGTCCAAGCTAATGACCACTTTTTATCATCCTGTTTCTTCGGGCTAAACTGTGCCCCTCCCTTAAACAGGTGTATCTCATTATCTCCTGAACTAGGGACTACGTCACAGCGTGGGAGTGTCTTTCCAGCTCGTGACTCTTTGTTTACATTCTCTCTGAAAACACTGAGCCATGTGCTCAGACTGCCTGTCAGTTTCTGCAACGGAATCCTCTTCTCTCACCAACTCCATAGGCTCAGAAGGGTCTTCTTAATGACAAGAGTAAGCGAGATACAGGCCCTGGTAGCGGACCTGCCTTATACCAGGTTCTATACAAACAGGGTGATGCTTTGTATGCATCCTAAATTCCTCCCAAAGATGGTGTCCACTTTTCACCTCAGTCAGGACGTAGTTCTCCCCACCTTCTTCCCTTGGCTGCACGCCAGTAGGAAGGAGGTCATCTTGCATACCCTGGATTGCAAGAGGACCCTGTCCTTTTATTTACAGAGGACCAAGGCCCATCGAAAAGCTCCCCAGCTTTTTACCTCCTATGCCCCCAGCAAACTGGGGCTACCTGTGACCAACCGAATGCTGTCTACCTGGGTGGTGGATTGCATTGCCCTCGCTTATGAGCGAGCTGGCCTCTCTCTGGAGTGCTGGATCATGCTCATCGCATGAGGGCTATGGCCACATTGGTGCCCAACCTACACGCAGTGCCAGTGCAGGAAATCTGTAAAGCCACCACAAGGTCTTCAGTCCATACATTTGCAGCCCACTACTGCTTGAGAGTGAGTCCCGCAGGGACAGTGCCTTTGGCCAGGCAGTGATCAGAAGCATTTTTGGTGTATAGGCAACTCCTGCCCTCCAACCCTTCAGTGTTCAAGCTACCGGAGTTATGGTGATGCCGGATGCTTGAGTTTGCAGAGTCTCTTGGTAGGGACTCACCTTCTGCAACTCATGATCTCTCTTGGATTGCTGCTGCTGCTGTCATGGTTCGGGCCCTGGCTGCCTGGAGATAGGCAGTCCCATATGTGAGGACTGACTTCCTACTTGTTCCTGGAGAAAGCATGGTTACTCACCTGTAACAGGTGTTCTCCAGGAACAACAGGAATCAGTCCTCACAACCCTCCCTCCTCCCCTTGGAGTTGCCTCGTTTACCTTTTTGTCTTTGCCTAAGCTATGTCATCTGACTGAGCAAGATGGCACCCTTGGGCCGGACGGGGACCATGCATGTGTGGTAGCATTCCCAAAGGCTTGCTTTGAACGTCACCCATATGTAAGGACTGATTTCTGCTGTCCCTGGAAAACACCCATTACAGGTGAGTAAACCATGCTTTTCTGCTGGTAATTCCTGTCTGTATGCAACCCAGCATCCTTTTGCCACTGCCTTGTCACACTGTTTTGCCACCTTCAGATCCTTGGAAGCAATCACTCCGAGGTCCTTCTCCTGGTCTGTGCACACCAACCTCTCACTCTCTATCACATACATTTCCCTTGGATTTCTGCTTCCCAAGTGCATGACAGTGCACTTCTTCACAATAATTCTTAACTGACAAGTATTAGACCATTCTTGCAGCTTTTGTAGATCTTTCCTCATGTTATCTTCTCTCTCAGGGGAGTCCACTCTGTTGCAAATTTTTGTGTCATCTGCAAAAAGACAGACTTTTCCATTCAGTCCTTCAGCAATTTCACTCACAAATACATTGAACAGTAACGGTCCCAGGACTGAACCATGGGGCACACCGCTGATCACCTTCCTTTCATCCGAGTGAATTCCGTTTACTGTGACCTTCTGTCGTCTGTTGGTCAACCAATTTCTGTTCCAGTTCACCACCTTGGGACCCCCAAGTTGTTGAGTTTATTGATAAGCCTCCTCTGAGGAACAGTATCAAAGGCTTTGCTGAAATCTAGGTAGATGACATCCATTGCATGCCCTTGATCTAGTTCTTTGGTCACCCAGTCAAAGAACTCAATCAGATTTGTTTGGCAAGATTGTCATTTTGTAAAACCATGTTGCTCGGATCATGCAACCTGTTGGTTTTGAGGAAGTCCACTATTCGCTCTTTTAGGAGCGCCTCCATTACTTTTCCCACCACCGAGTTGAGGCTTGACCCAATACAAGCATTGAGGAACCTGTGTCTTTTGGGGAGACTGCTAGGTACTTATGACCTAGATTGGCCACTGTTGGAAACAGGATACTGGGCTTGATGGACCTTGGTCTGACCTAGTATGGCGTATCTTATGTCCTTATGCTTACTGGCCTATAGTTTGTCACTTCTTCCCTACTTCCACTTTTGTGAAGAGGTACCACATCAGCCCTTCTCCAATCCTGTGGAACTTCTTCTGTTGCCAAGGATCTAATAAAAACATCCTTTAATGGCCCTGCAAGAGCCTCTTTGAGCTCTTTCAGTAACCTGGAATGTATCCCATCTGGTCTTATGGCCTTGGCCACTTTCAGGTTTGCAAGCTGCTCTAACACATCATCGGCTGTGAATGGTGTGGTATCTGCTCCATTCCCATTTGTATATTTGTCAATCACAGGTGGTCCTTCTCCAGGATTTTCTCTAGTAAAAACAAAGCAGAAGTATTTGTTCAGCATTTTCACTTTTTCAATGTCACTTTCCATAAATCCGTTCTCAGCACTTTCCTGCAATTCCTCCTCTCTCGAATATACCTGAAAAAGGTTTTGTCGCCACATTCACATCTTTAGCCTTCTTTTCTTCTGCCTTTGATTTTGCTATCCTTATTTCTCTTTTTGTCTCTTTTAGTTTGATTCTGTATTCTTTTCTTTGTTCCTCTGTTTGCAAACTTTTGAATTTTGTGAAAGCTGTGTTTTTTGCCTTTATTTGTGCAGCCACTTCTTTAGAGAGCCAAATAAGTTTCTTTTTCCTCTTGTTTTTATTTGCTTTCTTTACATACGTATCCTTTGACCCTTTTATTGCCTCCTTTAGTTTAGCCCATTGCAATTGTGCTTCCTTTATCCCCTCCCACACTGCCAACTCCTCCTTCAGGTACTTAGCCATTTTGCTGAAGTCATTGTTTTTGTAGTTTACGACTTTGAGCTTGCTGTGATTGGATTCTACCTTGGTTTTTATCTCAAACCACACCATATAATGAATGCTGCTGCTCACATGGGCACCCACCCAGATATTCGACAAGCTATCTCTGTTGGTGAGCACTAAATCCAGCACCAAGCTCTCCCTGGTCTGTGTTCCATCACCATTTGTCTAAGTAATGCATTTTGGAAGGCATCCACAATTTTTTTACTACTTTTCAGATTTGCAGTAGGAATACTCCAATCCACATCGGGTAGATTAAAGTCACCCAATATGATCACTTCCCCCTTCATGGCTATCTTTGCAATATCAGCATAGAAAGTGTGCTCTGTCATAAGGGTTAACATCAAAGTTGAAATTAGCATAGTGGGTGCAACTGGAGCATTGCTTGGGAGGGGGTGGTTCTTTAACTTATTACAGGTATACAAGTAGGTGTTGTGCGTGTATATTTACATATTTACATGTAGGTTTCAATACTGTAAGGCTGGGTGTGATCAAGAGGTGGGTGGGGATCTATTCATATTAGGAGTCAGGGCCATAAAACTCATGAAAGAAGGTCTTTTCTGAAAGTCTGCTAGGTCTTCACTGCCTCTTAGGTCAGCAGGTAGGGAGTTCCAGGTTGTTGGGGCATAGAACCTGAAGGCATGGTTACATGCAATTTGTTTGCTCTTATTTTTCAGGGGTGGCATGGTGAAAAGGTTATGTGCATTGTGTTGTCTTAGTTTTTCTCTGCCATGTTTAGATATTAGCGGTTGCAGACAAATTGCCGTTTTGTTGTGTAAGATTTTGAATGTGCTAAGTAATGCTTTGCATTTTATTTTAGCAATAATGGTTATCCAGTGCAACTGCTTCAGGATGGGAGTGATGTGGGAGTGCCGTGGTGCACTGTGAATGATCCTTGCAGCTGTGTTTTTGGCCATTTGGAATGGGTAAAGAGTGTATTTGGGTAGTCCTTGGTAGATTGTTGCTGTAGTCCAGGATGGGGGTTGTAATTGCTGAGCATATTGTACATATTTGACTTCAAAGATTGTTTTAAGTATAAAATATTAAAAGTGAAGTGCTAGCTTGAGAAATAATTCTAATATCACAGTATATTGGGTCATATCAGTAAATGAGACACTGAATGCATTTAAATCCAAAAACCAAGATCTTTGACTTTCTCACATTAAGCATTACTACTACTACTACCATAATATTTATTTATTTATTTAACAATCATTTATATCCCGCATCTTCCAGAGTTCAGGTGCGGTTTACAATTGAACAACAGTCAACAAAGCAAGGGCTTGTTTTACATGGAACAATTTTTGGCAGTAAACAATGTAATGGAGTACCACAAGGAGTACCCAAGGAGTACCACAAGGATCGGCCCTCTCAGCGCTACTATTTAACATCTACATCCAGCCAATATGTGATATCATGAAAAGGAACAACATTCAATATACAATCTATGCAGATGATATCATGATATACACACCTATTTCAGTTGACAACCCAGACTACTCTAAAATAACAAACTGCCTCACACAAATGACAAGATGGTGTCAAAAAAACAACCTCGCAATCAACTACAGCAAGACTGAGGCACTAATCATCACTCGTAACCCAGACTTCATCCACCCACCAGACATCAAGATACAAAACACAACCATACCAATAAAATCGGAAGTAAGATACCTCGGAGTGACCCTGGACAATGAACTGAATCTCAAGCCACACGTAAGCAAAACAATCAAAAATGCATACTACAGGATGAGAATCATCAGAAGACTTAAGCCCCTCCTCGCCGCTGAGCACTTCCGTACTGTATGCCAAGCTCTAATAACCCCCATACTGGACTTCTGCAATCCAATCTACCTCGGACTAGCAAAACAAACACTCAAACCACTACAACTAGCACAAAACACGGCGGCCCGCATAATAACTGGATCGACAAGACAGGAACACATCACACCCATTCTGAAAGACCTACACTGGCTCCCAATCAGTTCACACATCAAATACAAAACAATCATAAACATATTCAAGATCAAACAACACACTTCAGCCAATAGCCTGCACACCCTCATACAACCAGACACCAGCACACGCCCAAGAAGAAAAGGAACCTCCAACCGTGTTAACACCTAGAGACTTCAGAAAAACACGCAAGGACACCACAGAACGAGCACTCTCCCTGGCTGCCCCCAACAATCTGGAACACCCTCCCAGACGATCTGAGATCAACGACGGACCTTAAAGACTTTCACAAGCAGCTGAAGACAGCGCTTTTCACAGAACACTATGGACATGTCACATGATCTAACTACCAAGAACAACCAACCTATCCCCCCCTCGACCCTCTGATAAAAGAATGTATAACGGCACTCGAAGTCTCATAACACACGATGTATTGAAGAATGTATTATAGCACACGATGTATTATAGCGCACAATGTACATAGCTCCACCTAATCAAACACACAACACATCATACGCACAAATCACGATATACCCTTCACTGCATGAAAAACACGATCACTACTTTTGATTGTTTGCTGTGATACCGCCTTGATTGCAAGATAAGACGGTATAGAAATACTGTTAAATAAATAAATACTTATTTATATAATACTACTAGGCATACATAGTGCTATATAAATACACATCAAAAACAGTCCCTGCTCACAGAGCTTGCAATCTGCAAAAAAGACAAACAGAACAGGACTAGGGGAACTGTAACATGCTTCGCTTTAATACTTAAGTGTTAGACCTTTAGGAGCCATTTACTAACAGTATACACTGCTAATGCCATTAACATGTATTATTTACTTCAGGACCCATTGCATGAAAAGGGCCTTATACTAAATAACACATGTAAACTATGTTAGCCCTTGTTAACTGTTAGTAAATGATCCCCTTTGTCTTGGCTGTGTATTAGCTAGATTGTAAGCACTGTGTAACAGAGACTTTCTCTTTATTATGAATTCATACAGCAAAGCCTGCATCTACTGTTGTGTGTTGTCACTATAGAAATTTTAAGGAGTAGTGGCAAGTCTCAGGATCCAGTCTGGTTTTGGTCAGCATCTTTTAATATTCCATTTAATCACAGAAATGCAACCACTAGGGGCAAAAGGAATACATTTAAAAGAGTTTTCCTACGTTACAGATATTCAGAAGTCTTTTTTTCTGTATATATATTTTAGTAGTAGTAGTAAATAGATTATTCCTTAGAGCTTCCTTTGTCACTGTAGTGTTGAGGAGGGATGAAGTAAACGCACTGGTACAAAAGATTAAGACAAGTCAGTAATAGGCAGACCATAATGCTTAAACATCAATAACTGAAAGCCAAGAGCGATCTGTCAACTGTCATGGGCAGCCTTTATTGAAATTACTTTTTCTGCTTAGATTTAAAAAATTTAAGAACACAACCCAACAGATAATTCTTACAATGTACAGCATCAATATTACGACTTTTTTGAGAAGGAAAATTAGTATAGTGTTAAGAACCTTCTAAATATGATGGCATTTGCTAGGATAGCCATTTTCTTAATATTTAGATCAAAGCACCTTATAAAATGATACAGCAGTTTAAGGAAAGCTATTCCATTTAAATACAAAACAGAGACTAACTGATCTTACTAAGAATCAGTGGTTCATTGAACCATCACTCTGTTTAAAATGTAGACTTGGTCAATCAAAATATCCCAAAATTTTCTTTTAACTTTTTCCATTTAAGTTTTTCATCTTGAGAATGGGTATTGTGATATTTAATGCTACTATCATGTGCTACCGATTCTAGTTTCTATGATACCACCTTTGACTGCTCTACTTTCCCACCACTAATGTTAGAGCCATCTTTCAGTCAGACAGGAATGACAGTGCCAAAATAGCTTTGGGTTGGTGATGGAATGTTACTTGTTTTTCTTTTATTAAATGTCCTAAATCAGAAGATAGCAGAGAAAAGGGAGTACATAAGAGAGGGAAGAGTAAAACAAAGAATGAAAGCAAAGCTTGAAGGGACGAGGGGAAAGGGGAAAATGGCAGAAAGAAAATCCTCTTTATTACATAAAACAGAAATAACTGAAAGGCATATGATGTAAGAAATTAACTATGCCAAAATTTACAAATGGACATGATAACTTGAGGTTAGGTATACAATTAGAATTTTGAGAGTCTTGAATCTGCTGTAATCACTAAATGTTTTTAGAACAATGTAAACCAGATTTTGTTTAGCAGCATATATTGTACTTTAGTTTCAGGTTGAGTGTGCATAATAATTTTTGTTATTTATTGAGTCACTTGTCAAAATAGACACTAAGCATGTGCTTTACAGTGCAATAATTAGCACATAATTTTCAACGTTTCAATGAACTTTTGTCGTAAAACTTAAGGGGATTTTAATTGCTAGCAATCAGAATTGCACATTAATAGGCTGTAGATAATTAGGAAGACATTTGCATTTTACTCTCTCAAATTTTATTTAGATTCAGAATAGCTCTTTATTCATAAGTTTCTCTCAAGAGGATTGGCTTATCCAGGTAAGGCACGGTGATAATAGAAAAGCCATATTTTTCTTTAGATTTCATTATTATTGCTGATTATTTCAGATAGTTTTAGCTGGAGTTTAATTTTCTAGAAATTAGTTTACAGAATATTGATATTTTTAATAAACCAAAGCTAACTGCTAATTAAAGGAGTAGAGTTTACTAAAATTAAACATTTGTAGTCCGCTTAACCTTAATCTCAACGCAGATTATAACCATTCATAAATAAAAATTAAAAACATTTGTT
The DNA here is from genome assembly GCA_033557465.1 of Ichthyophis bannanicus. NCBI lineage: Eukaryota > Metazoa > Chordata > Amphibia > Gymnophiona > Ichthyophiidae > Ichthyophis > Ichthyophis bannanicus. The sequence continues at coordinate 1,735,645,212 of CM066032.1, forward strand.
AAAACAAAATACAGTAATATATCATAAAAACTTATGAATCACTAAAATGTTTTAAACAACCAAGTCTTCAAATGCCTACAAAATTTTATATAATCACTTTCTGCACAAATCTCAAGAGGAAAATTATTCCATTTTTCAGGGCTTGACCTTGAAAAGATCTTTTTTTTTTTTTAATTTGTCTTTCAATATATCGAAGAGGTACAGTTACCAATATTTATATTGCATCCATTTACAGAGACCATTGAGTCACCTAATCTAGACATTTAGGATCCTGCCTGCCTCACTCATTTACATACCCTATTCCTCCCTTCTTCCCCTTCTCCCCTCTCCCTCCAATACAGGTTAGCAGTATCCCAATACCTATGTCTCGGCATCCTTATCTCTCCATCGAGTTCAGTGGCCTCCCCCAGTATTTGCCCACCACTCACTCCATCATATCATTCCTGGTTCCAGTCCATATTCTATCTATGTAGTGGAGTAGTATCCTTTCTTTACCGCTAACACTTGAATAACTTCCTTTTTTTTTTTTGTTTCAACTCATAAACTCAAATCTTAAACTCTATAGTATTGCTCAGTGGAGTGTTCCCATCATTTGTCATGTGCTCCGTGATGGTTGCCTATATTTCATACTTTTCCCGCTCCCCCCATTCTTTTCTCCCCTGCAGTGAAAAGGTGGCGGCGTCAAAGAACCGTGCTTCATTTATCTTTTGTTCCCAGTCTCCTATTAGTGGGCCTTGTTTGGGATTTCCATTTCCATGCTTCTGCTACTCTAGCCATTAACAACAATTTGGCCCGAAGTAGTATATCGGGGTTTGCATAATCTGTTGGACCACCCATCCCCAATAACAGTTCCCCAGAGTCCATGCTCGATGTAGCTCCTAATACTATACCTAGTCTTTTAATTACCTTTGCCCAATATACCTGAATACATCGGGATTTCCACCACATATGGGAGAAAGAGCCTCTCCAGCCGCATCCCCGCCAGCAGAGCCCTTCTCCTCTCTGTGTGCCTCGACTCACCTGCACAGGAGTCCTGTAGGATCAATGGAGAAGCTGGAGCTAGGTCTGCCTCCAATTTGTGACTGAGATCCATTTATATAGCCCTTCCTCTATCTTTCCCCATTCTTCTTCTGTTCCCCCCCCCCCTGCAGTTCTTTCCACCTTTTCCAGTGAGCAGGAGGGGCATGACAGTTGCTCTCTAAGAGACCTCGATAAATTTTAGATAGACGTTGACCTCCCAACTTCCCCTGATATAATAAATCTTTCATCCAGATTGGTTTTCCTGTAAGTTGTTGCCCTATACCCTGTCTATATATAAAGAGCCATAATTGAAAATATTGATAGAAGAGGATTTGTGTTCCCCACCTGTTCCTTTATTTCTCTTTGAGCTAGGCATTTCCCCTCCTTCATTACTTGTGAAAAATGTTGAATATTCTTCCCTTGGAGTGTCTGCAATAATGCAGAGTATTCAGGCCCCGAGAAGGGGGCATAGTCTCTAATGCAAGACCACTTAGATAATTCTCCCGAAAATAGTTTGTCGGTGGCACTTCCAACCCTTCCTTTATTAATGGGCCTAGAAAGGGTCGAATGTGGATTTCCCTTCTTTCTACCCCATAGAGCCTCCCATCTGCACTTGGAATTGGGATTCACTTAAATACTGAGCATGGATTTAACCAACACCTCACTATATCCACCCACAGCGCTTCACTCGGTCGGTTATAATGGGCTTTCAAGGCCCTTGGTATATACCCCTTAGTAGTAGTACATCCCCAATTTGGATTGTCTAACTTCCCCTTGTTCCCGTACTCTTGTTAATCATTCAGCTCCAATCCGAGCCCACTTGCTTTCCTATATAAATTTGACAAGTTTTTTCCCCACTTTTTTAAGATCTTCCCTTTTAGGGCTATTGGTAATTGTGTAAAAAGAAAATTGAATTTTGGGAGGATATTCATCTCAATAGCTGCTATTCTTCCTAGCCACTTAAGATGGAGATCTCTGCAGCGTTCAAGGTCTTTCTCCACCAGCATTGCCAAAGTGCTGTAATTAATTTGATAAATTTCTCCAGGGTCTCTGCTTAAATATATCCCTAGGTATCTAATATTTTGCCCTGCCCAATGGAAGCTGTGAGTGATCCCTTGGACAGGCTCCTTAGATTCATGGCTTCTGTTTTTGATAAGATTGGCTTTGACTTCTGCAAATGCTTGTATTTTGTTTAATATATTTGGGAGTGATGCTGAGGGGTTAGAAACGAACACTGTGTCATTGGTGTATAACAATATTTTATGTTCCTGCTGCCCCATCTCTATTGCTTGTATTTCTGGGTTGCTTCTTACTCTCGCTGCAAAGGCTTCTATTACCATTGCAAAGAACATAGGGGAGATAAAAAGGAGATAGAGCAGCTTTTAAACTAGATATTAGGGGAAAGCCGACAGTCGCCCAAGAGCGGATGGTTCGGAAGAATGTATCCTTGAAGGATACTACCAAAAGCAGAGAGGTTCCACAAAAGAGTAAAGTAGCCCAAATGCCCTCAAGTATGGAGCAGACAGAGCTTAAAGATCCCAATTTACCCATGTCTAACAATAGCCAAATTAACATGAATAAAATACATTCTCTAAAATGCTTGTATGCAAATGCTAGAAGTCTAAAGAATAAGATGGGAGAGTTAGAATATATAGCACTAAATGAAAGGTTAGATATGATTGGAATATTAGAGACATGGTGGAAGGAGGACAACCAGTGGGACACTGTGATACCTGGGTACAAACTATATCGTAATGATAGAGCTGATCAAATTGGTGGAGGGGTTGTGCTCTATGTTAGAGAGGGCATTGACTCAGAAAGGATTAAAGTTTTGCAGGAAACAAAATCTTCTGTAGAATCTATATGGATTGAAATTCCATATAAAAGGAGGAAGGCGATGGCATTGGGGGTGTACTATCGAGCACCTGGCCAGAATGACCAAATGGATGATGAAATGCTCAAAGAAATCAAGGAAGCTAACAAAAGTTACAGCGCAGTAATAATAATGGGTGATTTCAATTACCCCGGTATCGACTGGGTCAGTGTCACGTCAGGACATGCTAGGGAGATAAAGTTCCCAGATGAAATAAATGACTGCTTCTTGGAGCAGCTGGTTCATGAACCGACCAGAGGGGAAGCCATATTAGACCTAGTCCTTAGTGGAACACCAGATCTAGTGCAAGAGATAAGGGTGTTGGGGCCACTTGGCAATAGTGATCATAGCATGATCGCCTTTGATTTAATTAGTGGAGGAGGGATAGTAAGGAAATCCACAGTACTACCTTTTAACTTTCGAAAGGGAGACTATGATAAAATGAGGAAAACAGTTAAGAAAAAACTAAAAGGAGCAGTTGCGAAGGTTAAAGACGTACATCAAGCTTGGGGGGTGTTGAAAAATACTATCTTGGAAGCCCAGACCAGCTGTATTCCACGGTTTAAGAAAAGAGGAAGGAAGTCCAAAAAACTGCCAGCATGGTTTAAAGCTGAGGTCAGAGAGGCTGTTGTTGCCAAAAAAGCATCTTTCAGGAAATGGAAAAAAGAGCCAAACGACGAAACCTGGAAACAGCACAAGCACTGGCAAGTCAAATACAAGGCATTGATAAGGCAGGCAAAGAGAGAATTTGAGAAGAAGCTTGCTGCGGAAGCAAAAATGTGAAATAAAGACCTTTTCAAGTACATTCGTAGCAAAAAACCTGTGAGAGAGTCAGTTGGTCCATTAGATGATAAAGGGGTTAAAGGAGCACTAAGAGGCGACAAGGCGATAGCGGAGAGACTGAATGAATTCTTTGCTTCGGTCTTTACTGAGGAAGATGTAGGGATGTTACCAATGACTGAACTATTTAAAGGTGCGGAAGAATTGGAGGAAATATCGATACATCGGGAAGATGTCTTACAACTATTAGATAAACTGAAGTGTAGCAAATCACCTGGGCCGGATGGTATACATCCAAGGGTGTTGAAAGAACTGAAATATGAGATTGCAGACCTGCAATCAGTAATCTGTGAACTATCATTAAAATCATCTCTAATACCTGAAGATTGGAGGATCGCCAATGTAACACCAATTTTTAAAAAGGGTTCCAGGGGTGATCCGGGAAACTACAGACCGGTGAGCCTGACGTCAGTACCGGGAAAAATGGTAGAAACCATCATAAAGAATAAAATTACTCAGCATGTAGATAGTCACAACCTAATGGGAGACAGCCAACATGGCTTTAGACAAGGAAGATCTTGTCTTACTAATCTGTTATGTTTTTTTGAAGGAGTGAATAAATAGGTGGACAAAGGTGAGTCGGTTGATATTGTGTATCAGAAAGCCTTTGACAAAGTCCCTCATCAGAGACTTTTGGCAAAACTAAAGAGTCATGGGATAGGAGGCAGTGTACTATTGTGGATCAGGAACTGGTTAAAAGATAGAAAGCAGAGGGTAGGGCTAAATGGCCAATTTTCCCAATGGAGAAAGGTGAATAGTGGTGTACCCCAGGGATCTGTGCTGGATCCGCTGCTTTTTGACATATTCATAAATGACCTGGAAAGTGGAATAACGAGTGAGGTTATCAAATTTGCAAATGACACAAAACTATTTAAAGTTGTTAAAACCCAAGAGGATTGTGAAAAATTGCAAGAGGATCTTGATAAATTGGAAGACTGGGCATCAAAATGGCAGATGAAATTTAATGTGGACAAGTGCAAGGTTATGCACCTAGGGAAGAACAACCCAAACTATGGTTACACGATGCAAGGTTCCACATTAGGAACCACCACCCAGGAAAAGGATTTAGGCGTCATTGTGGATACCATGTTTTAAACCTCGGCCCAGTGTGCAGCGGCGGCCAAGAGAGCAAATAGAATGCTAGGTATGATAAGGAAAGGAATGGAAATAAAACAAAAGATATTATAATGCCTCTATATCGTTCCATGGTGAGACCGCACCTTGAATATTGTGTGCAATTCTGGTCGCCGTATCTTAAAAAGGATATAGCGATTTTAGAAAAGGTACAGAGAAGAGCCACCAAAATGGTAAAGGGGATGGAAGGATACTACTATGAAGAAAGGCTAAAAAGGTTAGGGCTCTTTAACCTGGAAAAGAGACGGCTGAGGGGAGATATGATAGAAGTCTATAAATTAATGAACGGAGTGGAACGGGTAAACGTAGATCGATTGTTTACCTTATCAGAATATAGAAAGACTAGGGACATGCAATGAAGCTACAGGGTAAACTATTTAAGACTAATAAAAGAAAATATTTTTTCACTCAACGTGTAATCAAACTCTGGAATTTGTTACCGGAGGATGTAGTAAAGGCTGTTAGTGTACCTGGGTTTAAAAAAGGTTTGGACAAGTTCCTGGAGGAAAGATCCATAAACCATTATTAAGAAGTGACCGAAGATATCAATGCTTGACCCAGTACAAGCATTGTGGAACTTGTGTCTCTTGGGGAAACTGCTAGGTACATATGACCTAGATTGGCCACTGTTGGAAACAGAATACTGGGCTTGATGGACCTTGGTCTGACCCAGTATGGCATATCTTATGTTCTTATGAGAGAGGGCAACCCTATCTTGTACCCCTGCCTAATGTAAATGTCGCAGACCTGTCTCCGTTCACTAATATTCTTGCCATTGGCTTTTTGTACAGTGTCTGGATTCCATTCAGTAACCCTGCTCCCAGGTTGAATTTTTTGAGCATTTCAAATGGGAATTGTCACTCAACCCGGTCGAAAGCTTTTTTGGCATCAAGTGAGACGCAATGTGCCAGTATCTCTTTATTTTTGATGAAACTTAAAAGATTAATTGCCCTTCTAACATTTTTCGATATCAACCTGCCTTTTATGAAGCTAACTTGATCCGGATGAATGAGGCTAGGAAGGATCAATTCCAATCTTTTGGCTAGAACCTTAGCAAAGACGTCGGTATTTATTAGTGCTATTGGTCTATAATTACTGCACTCCTCTGCCGGTTTCCCCTCCTTATGAAGAATTACGATGTTCACCTGAGCCATTGAGGCTGGCAGTGGGTTTCCCCGCAGAGTTCCTGTAAAGATTTTAGCTAGCACCAGGCCGATTTCCCCGCTTAATCCATGATAAAATTCTGCTGGAAATCCATCCTTTTCTGTCGCTTTACCTCTAGGTAATGTTTTAATCGCTTCTTGGATCTCCCTTATAGTGACGAGGCTCCCAAGATTTTTCGCTTCCTCCTCTCCCAGCTGAAGCACCCTCATTGCTATTTCTTCAGGGCATCTTCTCCTACTTTGGTTGATTTGTATAATTTCTCATAAAATTTTTGAAGTTTGGCGCATATCCCTTTGTGGAGCATACTCTTTCCCCCTTTGTGCTTTTAAGTTTAGCAACTAACTATGATTTCCGCTGTTTTAATTTCCAGGCCAGTAATTTCCCAGCCTTATTGCCTTGCTCCAAATAGAAGCGTTGTGTGAGACTCAGAAGTCTATCTATCCGTTCACTCTCTAGTCTATCTAGCTGGTGTTTGACTTCTATCAGTCTCGGCTGCATTGCCTTGCGGCCCCCTCTGTTATGCTTCTCCTGTAACACCTACAAATTGCTGCAGTAATTTTTGTTTACATGCCTCCCTTTCTTTCTTTCATTGAGATGCCCATTGAATTAACAATCCTCTTATATAGGCCTTCCCTCCGTCCCATAGCACCCCATTGGAGGTGTCCCCTGTGTCATTAGTGCACATATAGTTTTCCCATTCCTGTTTTAATTTAACTAGCATCTGATTTTCTGTCAACATTATGGTATTAGCTCTCCAATTCGTCCAGTCTGCCTTGGCTCCATGCCTAAAAGGGTTCCATTTGCACGCCACCATACCATGATCGGACACCTCTAAAGGATGTATTTTTACTCTGTCAAATTTCCATGTGCTTGATATCTTAATTAGAATTATTTATTTTATTTATCCAGTTTTATCCCTCACTCTTGGTTTGCAGCTTATCGGGCTGCGAGGACTGGTGTGCATGAATGATTCTGAGGGCTAAGCTATTGATAGTTAACTACTGGCAGGGTCTCCCAAGATGGACAGGTCTCAGCTGAGGTGCCAGACCAAGACAAACCACCCATCTGGGCAGCAGCAGAATGGGACAGTGTTGGCGGCGGAGGATCACATTTCTATGACAATGGCAACAACACTAAACTTAAACTGATATTAATGCTTGACCCAGTACAAGCATTGCGGAACCTGTGTCTTTTGGGGAAACTGCTAGGTATGTATGACCTAGATTGGCCACTGTTGGAAACAGGATACTGGGCTTGATGGACCTTAGTCTGACCCAGTATGGCATATCTTATGTTCTTATGACAGTGCTATTTGAGGTTTAGGCAACTCCGACTCTTTGGTGTCAGGCTACCGGGGGGTGTTGCGTTCTCGGCTGAATTCCTATTGCAGCTGCTGCAGCTCTTCTAGAGAGAGCCATTTTTCAGTTATGGGTTCTCGGTAGCCTATAGCTAGGGAGTCCCATATGTAAGGACTGACTTCCTGCTTGTTCCTGGAGAAAGCGTAGTTACTCACCTGTAACAGGTGTTCTCCAGGGACAGCAGGAATCAGTCCTCACAACCCTCCCTCCTCCCCTGGAGTTGCAGTCCTGTTATTAATTTTTTCTATTCTTGCCGTCTTTTTAGCTATGTCATTTGACTGAGCAAGATGGCACCCTTGGGCGGGAAGGGGACCGCGCATGTGCGATTTAATCCCAAAGACTTTCTTTGAAAGCTGGAGAATTGCTTTGCACGAGGGATCCGTCGACGCCGACATCACCCATATGTGAGGACTGATTCCTTCTGTCCCTGGAGAACACCTGTTTCAGGTGAGTGCTACGCTAAACCGCCACCCCTCCTTTTTTCTTTTCCACTATATTTGATGCCTGTACACATACCCCGTAGCCCTTGGGTTTAAGCAGGTGCTCTGTTGCCCGTGTCAAGTGCGTTTCCTGTATAAGCACTATTGATGCCTTTTGGCGTGCCATTTCTTTGTATAATTTCTGTCATTTAAATGGTGAGTTAAGCCCTTTTACATTTAATGATATTATTTTTAACTCACCTGTAATCTAGATTCCCCCCAACCTCTCTAATCTCTACCCTCCACTCCCTTCCCTCCCCCTCCCCCTCCTCCCCCCCTCCTTCCCCCCCTCCCCCCCTTCCCCATATCCCATCTCCTCAAGGGAGATTCTCCTTCCAATGTGGTGACTTACAATCAGACCGTTGCCTGTCCCTATCCCTCCATTCCACTACTCCTCTATCCCCCCCGACCCCTTCCTTCCCCAATAAAGCCCTCATTTAACTGTAACTGACTCCATACCTTCCCCTCCCTCCTTGCCCCCCCCCGTACAATTCCTCTGCAACTTTATCCATTACCCCCCCTGCATATTTTTTTTCTTTAACAATTTATATCATTGTCCTCTGTGTCAGCCAGCTCCTTTCTCCGCCGCTTGCGATCCTTGGCTCTCTCTGTTGAGTCTCGCCAGCCTTCTGCCCTCTACTGGTACTCTGTGCCACCTTAAGATTTCTCTCTGCGAACTTGATGTGGCTTTGATTTAAGAGCGAACTGGGTTTCTCTCTCCTTCTGGAAGGTTTGTTAGTCCCAGTTCTCGAAGTGCTTTCCAGGCTTTCTCTCTAGTCTGCACTTGCTTTGATCTCCCTTTGACTGTATTAGGAGTCCAAATGGAAACAACCACTTATATCTCATGTCCTCCCTCTTCAAGTGTGCTGTCACCTCCTTAAGATCTCTTCTGCACTGTATCGTTCCCAGGGATAGGTCTTGAAACAGTTCCAATTTTTGCTCTTCCCATGTGATCTGCCTCACTTTTCTCGCCGCTCTCAGAATTCTTTCTTTGGTTTTAAAGGAACTTAGACACACCACTATATCTCGTGGTTTATTCTCTCTTGCAGGCCCCAGTACTCTATGTGCCATCTCCTGGTTCTGCAGTTGACAATATAGATCTAAATATTTTAGTAACCACTTCTTCGCAGTTCTGGTATTTAGAATCCTCGCACTCTTATATTGCACCGTCTGGATCAATCTTCTAAATCTTCTGCTTTCACCTTCTGCTCCTCTTGAACTCGCTTTAGTTCCTAACTCTTCTATGGCTTCCCCCTGCTGTTCCAAATGGTTTTCTGTTTCTTCTACACGATTTCCCATATCCACAATGTCTTGCCTCAAGGATTGTATGGTCTCTTTTAATTCATTTTTAACACCACTTATTTCCATCTTGATCTCGTCTTTCAGCTCTGTTAGCCACATCTTAATCATCGCTGCTACTCCAGGGCTACAGGCCCCCTCCATCTCCTCCTCCTGCTCCGTCGGTCGTTCAGTCAGTGGTCTACCTTCTTTCTCCCCCTCTTTTCCTCCTCTGGGCGACACGTATGATGATCTGAATTCTGCCAGTTTCTTCTTAGCTGACTGCCACTCTTTTATTTTATCCATGGTCTATGATATTGCTGTAAAACCCCTCCAAGTGGCTTGCCCGATCTTAAGGGGGTTGTTATAAATTTTTTCCTTGCTATGAATTCCTCTGCTTGTTTTATCCTATATCTTTTCCCAATCACTTATCAGTTTCTATTCCTGTTGCTGTGCCCTCTTATTTTATAACTTCTGATGTTCAGTTGTACTCAGTGCTCAGTTGTTCACCACTGCTCTGCTACCTGGGTATATTTTATTTTATTGTAGACTGCTGCACTGTGGCAGCTCTCACCCTCCTTTGCTCCTGTCTTCTCCTCTGCTGCATAGCGATTTTGATATGTTCTCTGCTCCTCCCTCTCACTGGCCACTTGGTATGTTTGGAGCTCCTTCTCTCCCCGGTCTTCTCACCTCGCTCCTTTGCGCCGCTGCTCCTCACTCCGGCCTCCTCAGCCCACCATGCAGCTCCCTTCCTCCTTCGCTCCTCACCGTCTGTTAATGCAACGCCGATAGGACCCAGCGATCAAACTGCCTCTGGCTCTCCTTCGTCTCTGGCCTCTGTTGCTGCTGCCTCCTCGTCCCACCGTGCCCCACTCTGTCAATTACTGGGCCTCTTGCCTTCCTTGCACTCCTCGGTTCCCCGCTCCAGCTCGCCACGTGGTCCTCCGGCCCAGCCATTCTCCGCTCTCCATTTTTCTCAGCAACAAGCTCCAATTTATTAGGCTCTCGGGGTTCACCTCTACTGCCTCTCCTCCATTGCTCGGCTCATTTTTCACCTTTTTGGGTGTTTTTCCCCCCTTTTAGCAGGCTTTGGCAACAGAGCTCTCTCGCTACACCACCATTCAGCCTGATGACATCACTGGAAGTCCCTAATCTTTCTACTTTTTGAAGAAGTAAACTGATCTCCATTTACCTGTTCTATTCCATTCATTATTTCATAGACCTCTATCATATGTCCCCTCAGCTGTCTTTTTTCCAAGTTCAAGAGTCCTAACCTTTTAAGCCTTTCCTGGTATGGATATCCTTCCATCCCCTTTACCATTTTGTTGGCTCTTCTCTGTATCTTTTCTAGTTCTACTATATCCTTTTAAAGATATAGTGACCAGAATTGCACACACTATTCAAGGTGCGGTCGCACCATGAAGTGATACAGAGACATTGTAATATTTTTAGTTTTATTCTCCATTTCTTTCCTTATGATACCTAGCATTTTATTTGCTTTCTTGGCCGTGGCTGCACACTGGGCAAAGGGTTTCAATGTATTATTCACAATAATGCCCAGATCCTTTTCCTGGATGGTGATTCCTAATGTGGAATCTTGAATCGTGTAACTATAGTTTGGGTTCTTCTTCCCTTTGTACTTGTCCACATTAAATTTCATCTGCCATTTGGACACCCGTTCTCCCAATTTTTCAAGATCCTCTTGCAGTTTTTCACAATCTTCTTGTGCTTTAACAACTTTGAATAATTGTGTGCCATCTGCAAATTTGATCACTCACTTCTTGTTCCCATTTCCAGGTCATTTATAAATATGTTAAAAAGCAGAAGGCCCAGCACAGATTCCTGAGGTATTCCATTATTCATCCTTTTCCATTGAGAAAATTGTCCATTTACCCCTACTCTCACTTTTCTGTCTTTTAACCCGTTCCTATCCACAATAGTACACTACCTTTGATTCCATGATTTTTTAATTTCCCCAAGAGTCTCTCATGAGGGATCTTGTCAAAGGCCTTTTGAAAATCCAGATACACTATCAACAAGCTCACCTTTATCTACCTGTTTATTCATACTGTCAAAAAAAATGTGAGATGAGTGAGACAAGACTTTTTGTAGTTTATCACACTTTTTGGGTTGATTAGATTTGACCTTTGTTGTTAAGTGCTGTCGAACTTATGCGGGTGATATTCAGATTTGATTTTCCATTACATAAAAACTGGAGCCAGTCTCTGGTGTGTAGCAGCGAAGTGCATACAATGAATAAAACCAGGAGTCAATTGCAGGTTCCAAGCCAGTTTATTGTGCACAGGCTCAGACAGGAGTGCATCCAAAAACGACTGAGCAATGGAGTACAGGAGCAAATTCCTTATATACAATTTTTACAGTTTGATACAGGCAAACTATCTATTGGTCCCAACGCCCCTTGCACCTGTCCAATCGGGGACCCTCTCTGGGCCTAGCTCCCTGTTCCCCCTTCTCAGGCTATTCTAACAAAGGCATAGTCTTAGATATTGATACATTTCTACTTCAAGGACATTTCTAGCTTAGAGAATGCAAGACCAGTTCTATCATCAGCATAAAGGAATTATACAAACTTTTCAAAAGCAGTTTAAAGCAGTTTAAGGCAGTTTCTCAGACTCTGGTTCTTCTCAGCCCTACTCCCAGGTGGGTGTTAGGATCTAGGCCTAGTTTACAGGGCATAGCCTACCACATTCCCCCCTTTGATTATTCTCACCCCTAGCAAAAGAGGGCGAGAATGAAATCACATAACGTTTCTTTAAACTGAAGCTTCTTCACAGGGTATAGCTCGGTACTTCCATATGGCCAGTACCCTGGCTGCTGTTTTACGCTCGACTGTACTGTCAATGACTGAGGTGACCATGCGCAGGCAAAGGGGCAGGAAACATGGAAGGAGTAAACACACAGCTATCATGAGTAGAACTGCAAACATAATAGTCTTCAATCCCCCTAGCCCTGAAAATAGAGTGCCAAACCAGCCATTTAGCTCTAGTCCATTCCAAGTCTGCACTGGTACATGTGCTTGTCTACGCATATGGTCAGCTATTTCTTCGACAACCTGACCCTGATCATCAATCTGCAAACAGCAGTTGGTAAGATTAAACTTTCCACATACCCCACCTTCAGATGCTCATAAATAGTCAAGTGCTAACCGGTTCTGGTAAATAGCAGTGCGCATCTGAGTACTTTGTTTTCCCAAGAGGGTTAGTGCCTTACTTGTCTCATTAGTTATAATTTCTACAATAGCTTGCAAGTATATAATACGATTCAGCATATAAACCGGAGTGCGGTATCCCCAGGTCCCATCTTGCGCCCAAGTGGCTGGTCCATAATATGTGATAATTCTTTCAGGTGGCCATTCGTCACCTTCCCACTTATCTCATTGACCTATTTTCAAAATATTCCGCTTCTGTCGACCATTGTATATGGGGAATCCTAACTGTTCCCCTTGGGAAATGGGAATAAGGAAGAAAGAGGGTCGTATCATACCCAGAATACACGCCCCTCCCCAGTTGTTAGGGAGTTGGGCATACGCTCGGATTCCACAAATCCAATAGAGCCCTGGAGGGGCCTCCCAGGTATTGGGTGAGGTGAGATCGGTCCATATCTTAGCAAGATTGGAGAAGGCAGTTAAAGGGTTGGGGGGTTCAGTAACATTCACACCTGACCACCAGGATGTTTTCTTAGTTGTAGTATTGTAAAACCGTTGGCTGAGACAGACCAGCTGTCCTACCTGTATGATGAACTGTGGTCCTGTTCGGACAAAACAGAGACGGCCAACAATGGTGTTGGCCAATACCCATTCACTAGTGGTCTTATTCAGAGCAGTCTGGTTATATGGGATGGAGTAGTTTAATTTCCTTGCCTCCCAGGGCCATTGGTCTCCCATCTTAGTTCCCCCGCAGAAGAAACAATTAGAGATGCGGAGACTGGAAGCTCCAGCTAGTTCAATAAACAAATTCTGCGTGGTCTGGGGAATCTCTATCTCTGTCTGCATGGCTTCATAGAAGGTATGGTGTATTTGAAAAGGTAAGGAAATGCGGATCTTGGTGTTACGCTGTATATACACATAGGTTCCAGGGTCTACTCCACTTCCTGCTATCCGTAAGCCAAATCGGAACCCTTGTTTCCACTGGCTAGGGTCGAACACAAGGAGCCTTAAGGGGTTACAAGTACCTTTCAGACACTTACGGGGTTCCAGCAATGGTAGTCTCTCTAACTTGGCTCTGCGATTATCTTTCTCTCGCCCCTGAGGCCCTTCAGATCAGGTGGCATAGTATACACACTCCCATTTGGGACAGAAGTATGCGCCTGCAGGGGCTTTAGTATAAATAGATGGGGAGTTTACCCCGGTGCATATTCCCCAATTGTATGCTCCTTTGGGACACATATATTTATTATTGTGGTAATAACTTTGCTCTTGGCCAACAGATCCACAGCTATAATAGCCATTTCGGTTGATGGCATCACAAGCATCAAAGTAAAGAGGGGCAGGTTTCGTGGGATCTGAGAGCTGTCGGGTAGCATTTAGGAGGGCTCCATCCTCATCGTTCCATCGTACTCTAGGACATGATAAAAGTGGTTCTGGTGGGGATTAAAGCAGGTCCTAATCTTCCCTTTTATACAGATACTTAACTCTGTACCATTATACACACATTTGCTAACTACACCAGTACAAGTGTAGTAGGAATGATAGAGTAAAGTCTGAGTAATCCTTGTTCCGGTTCGGGCAGTAGTTATGCAAGCCGCACAGGGAGGTATAGCAAGTGCCACTCTAAGGGGGTCCCAGGGTTACCGCTAAAATAATGCAAAAGCAGAAGCACATCATGGTTACAGTAGTTGAATGAACTTGTTTGAAGGTCGCGGCTTCTTCACTTAAATTCTCTTATTTCCACAGCTTCCACCGTACGTAGACCTGTCAGCTTCCGGTTGGTGACAGGAGTAGGGTTGTGGATTCCTCAAGCTTCTGCCGTACGTAGACCTGCCAGCTTCCAGTGGGTGGCAGGAGTAGGTCTGTTGACTCTTACAGCAGTGGTTGTCGCTGCAGCGTGAGTCGCAATGGCGATTTCGGATTGTTTATTGAAGTCCAGTGACAAAGTTCAGTAGATGCCGCTGGCTTTACTCGACTGTGGTGAATCCAAGGTTCTAATTCTGCAACCTTAACTGCTGTTGGGGTTGATAGTATGACAACATAAGGTCCTTTCCAATGAGGTGCTAACGGTGTCTTCCTCCACTCTTTGACCCACACCGAGGCTCCAGGCTTAAAGCGATGCAGTGGCTCAGTCAGATTAATGGGCAACTGGTCTTGTACCCATGCATGAAGACTCTGCAAAACAGAACCTAGAGCCAATAGTTCTTGTCTAGTGATTTCAGACCCAATCTGACTCATGTCTCCTTTTATCCTTTGTACTGTTGGTGGAGGGCGCCCATACAGGATCTCAAAAGGGGCAACTCCTAATGACTTGGTGGGGGCTGAACGTATCCTGAGGAGGGCTATAGGTGAGCTTCCTGACAAAGTTTAGACAGCTGGGACTTTAGGGTGCGATTTATACGTTCAACCTTCCCTGAGCTTTGTAGTCTGTAAGCTGTATGTAATTTCCATTGCACTTGCAGAGCTTGGGCTAACTGCTGAGTCACCTGAGATACAAATGAGGGCCCATTATCTGACCCTATAGCTAATGGTATTCCAAACCGGGGGATGATTTCATGGAGCAGAACTTTGGTGACTTCCCTGGCTTTCTCAGTTCTGGTGGGGAAGGCTTTCACCCACCCAGAGAATGTACATACCAACAGGTAATGATATCCTTGTGCACGGGGCATTTCTGTGAAGTCCACCTGGATATTTCCCATGGGGGTAACTCCTACTGATTGAACTCTTGGCAGGTTGGGACCCTGCCGGGCATTGTTCTTTGCACAGATCACACATCTACGGGCTAGTGAGGCTGATATGAGTCCTAGTAATGAAATACAGAAATGGGGTCTGAGAGCTTTCTCCATCGCAGTTTTTCCATATTGTGTGGCCTGATGAAAAGCATGGACAAAGGCAGGACCCAAGGCTTCAGGGATTACAGTTGGACCGGGAGGTGAGGCACCGGCCGGCGGTGGTAGCACTATCCATCCGGTCTCTGATTACACTCCCCCTTCCTCTTGACAATAATAATCTAACTCTTTGGAGGTGTACCGGGGGGCCATGCACTGAGGGGCACTGGGAATATAGCTGCCTGGACTGTACTAGGGGCAGGTACGGGCTCAGTTGTAGCCGCTTTTCAGGCAGAAACGTCTGCAAATCTATTTCCTCGTGAAACTTCCCCTTCCCCTGCCTGATGACCTCGGCAGTGCATTACTGTGACTTGTTTGGGGGCCCACACAGCTTCCAATGATGTCAATATCTCAGGGCCATACTTAATGGACTTGCCTCCTGAGGTTATCAACCCTCGTTCCTTGTACAGGGCCCCATGAGCATGTAATGTTGTAAAGGCATACTTTGAATCTGTGTGCACATTCAAGCGGAGCCCCGTCCCTATTATCAGTGCCCTGGTGAGGGCTATCAGTTCAGCCTTTTGTGCTGAGGTTCTGGGGGCCATAGTTGAAGATTCAACTACCATGTCCAGGGTCACTACTGCATAGCCAGCACGACGTTGTCCGTTGATGGCAAGACTACTTCCATCCACAAAGAAAGTTCGTTCAGGGTCGTCCAATGGGACATCAATTAGGTCAGGGCGACTTGAGAATACAGTGTCCATTATTTCCAAGCAATCATGATCAGGGGGGCCTGGACCGATTGGCAACAGCGTGGCTGGGTTCAAAGCTTGACTGACGATCAACTGCAATCGGGGATTCTCGCACAACATGCTTTGGTACTTCAGCATTCGGGAATTTGTGAACCAATAATTTCCTTTGTGTTCCATAAAGGTCAGGACAGAGTGCGGTACGGTAATTTGGAGATTCTGACCCAGGGTGAGCTTGTCGGCTTCACCCACCAGGAGGGCTGTGTAGCTGCAACAGCTCTCAGGCAAGGTGGCCATCCTTTTGCGACGGTATCCAGTTGTTTTGATAGATAAGCTACAGGTCGCTGCCAAGATCCGAGGGATTGAGTCAATACTCCCAAAGCATTTCCACTTGACTCATGGACATAGAGGCAAAATGGTTTCTGTACATCTGGCAGGCCCAAAGCTGGTGATGACATCAAGGCTGCCTTCAACGATCGGAATGCCACATCCTGTTCTGGGCCCCACTCCAGGGGAGACCGCTGCATTCCTTTGATGGCCTGATACAATGGCTTTGCCACCAGCGCAAAATTGGGTATCCATATTCGACAATAGCCTGCAGCTCCCAGAAAAGCTCTCACCTGCTTCCTGGTGGTTGGGGTACAGATGCGACACACTGCTTCCTTACGCTCTTGTCCCAATCTCCGAATCCCTTTGGACAGATGGAATACCAGATATTTAACCTCAGTTTGGCATAACTGCGCCTTGGCTCTTGAGACCTTGTATCCGGCTTCATTCAGGAGGTGCAAGAGATCACCGGTGGCATGCGCGCATTCATTTTTGGAGTTGGTGGCTACTAGCAAGTCATCCACATACTGAAGAAGGACTCTCTTCCCTGGAGTCACAGAATAACTTGAAAGATCCTGATTGAGGACAGCACTGAAGAGGGTAGGCGAGTTCTTGAATCCTTGGGGTAACCGAGTCCAGGTGAGTTGACCTCGCCTCCCTGTGATGGGGGTCTTCCCATTCAAACGCGAACAGAAGTTGACTGGTTGGTGCTAAACGTATGCAGAAGAAAGCATCCTTTAAATCCAAGACGGTGAAGTGAGTAGCCTCAGCGGGGATCAGTCCCAGGAGAGTATAAGGCTTTGGTACTACTGGATGTATGGTTACAACTGCATTATTCACTCTTCTCAAGTCCTGCACTGGGCGGTAGTCACCTGTCCCAGGCTTCTTGACTGGGAGGAGGGGGTATTCCAGGGCGATTGGCATTCCCTGAGAAGTCCATACTTCAATAATTTCATTAAATGACAGTGAATTCCTTCAGTCGCTGGTCGCGGAAAAGGGTATTGTCTCACGTGCACTGGTTCCACTCCTGGTTTGAGGGTGACAAGAACAGGGGCTACATTCTTCGCTAGGCCTGGAGGATTATCCTCCGCCCATACCTCGGGCGGAGCTAAGATTCTGGTGGGTATACGGGGACTGGTTGTCTTGATCGGAGATGCACTATAGAACCATCATTCTTCTTCCCGTGGGACAGTTAACACCATCAGGCCAGCAGGTTTTGAGTTTAAAGTCATTTCCATTACTCCCCCTTCAACAAAGGATATCTGCGCCTAGAGCTTAGCAAGCATATCTCGGCCCAAGAGGGGGATTGGGCATTCAGGCATATACAGGAACTGGTGTGTTACTTTCTGTCCCCCCAATTCACAGATGCGATTCTGCAAGAAAGGTTTAGTGGCTCTAGTTCCGGTAGCGCCGACAATAGTGATAGATCGAGAAGACAAAGGGGCCACCGGTTTTGCCACTACCGAATGTTCGGCCCCCGTATCCACCATAAAGTCCATATATTGGTCCCCAATCTTCAAACTGACCATAGGCTCCTGGGGACCTAGAGGAAACTTGGAGCCCGGTCTGGCCTAGTCTTCATCCATGTTGTAGCTCTCCTCGGCTACCAGTCCCTCTATAGCTTCTTCTTGTCGGAACTGTGTGCGATGCATTCCTCTCCCACTCTGGAATTGTCCCCCTGCTCTCCGTGTGCTCCCTCCTCCCCTCCGGGAGGCGGAGTCAAAATTCGGGCATTCATTTTTCCAATGTCCTTCTTCTCTACAGTGGGCACACTGATTTGTGCCCAATGGGGGCCGACCATTCCCTCGGCCACTTCCACGTCCTCGGGTCCTTTGGTTAGAGAAACTTCCTCCTCGTCATTCAATTAAAGCTGCAGCAAGGAAATCAGCTTTCTTCTTCATTTTACGTTCACTTTCCTTCTGACGTTCTTGATCACGATTCACAAACACTTTCTTGATCACGATTCACAAACACTTTCTGAGCAACTTCCATTAACTGGGCTGCATTCGTGCCCTCAAATCCTTCCAGCTTCTGCAGTTTCCGTTTTATGTCTCCCTGGGACTGACTCACAAAGGCTGCATTTACCATGCACAAATTTTCTTGGGCCGCTGGATCATATGGGGTATAAAGTCTGTAAGCTTCAGATAAGCGTTCATAAAAGGCCGCTGGGCTCTCGTCTGGATGCTGGATGACTTCTGATACCTTTCCGATATTCATGGCCTTCTGGCTTCCTTTCTTCAGGCCTTGCAGTAGGGCCTGGCGGAACCGAGTAAGGGCCGCCGCCCCGTCGACACTGTTCGGATCCCATCTAGGATAGTCATTTGGAAAATCCGCGGCGGCTGCTTGCCGGGGATTTAGGCCTGCTTCCTCTACTGGATTTTCTTCTAACCATCGGGTAGACGCTTGCACAATCCGTGCTCGTTCTTCAGTAGTGAAGAGGGTAGACAGGAGCTGGCGGCAATCAGACCAGGTGGGCTGATGGGTCTGCATAATACCAGACATTAATTCGGTCAATTCTTGGGGCTTTTCAGTATAAGATGCATAATGCGTTTTCCAGTTCAGTAAATCTGTGGTGGAGAAGGGCACATAAACGAGACTGGCTGGCCCCACCACAACCTGGTCCTGTTCATTAAGGATAGGCAGCCCTGGCACCTGGCGCAATGGCATAATGTGACCATCCTTCTGACTTGCTGTTGCACTTCTGAGAGCGTAATGTAGTCTGGCTTGTTGGAATTCGGCTCCCCTGCTTTGGTCCTTGGCAGTAAGTGACCCTGAACTAGCAAATGAATCCCTGCTTGCAGTATCATCGGTGGACTGCGGTCCTCCTGAGGCACTCTGGATGGAGCTGGGGCTCCCAGTCAGGAGGGGGTGCGCCGCCTCCTGTTGCAGAGGTGGTTGGTGGACTAGGGGTAAATCGGCAGGAGGGGGTTCCCCCGCGCCAGGCTCTGCCTGGGGTGGTGACGGAGCTGAGGGGACTGGCCTATAGAGGAACTGGGGCGAATGGGTCAGAATATCTGGAGATTCCAGGGCAGAATAAACGGGCAGCTTCTCTTTTCCAGACTTCCGGGCCCCCCTTGTGGTCGCTACCAATATCCTACACTGTTCCTCGTGGCAGCGCTTTATCCAGGAGGACTCCTTTTCACAAATACTTAACCAGGAATCTATATAGGGGAACCAGTCAGGGTGTTCTTTACATACAATCTGGTGAACTAGGGATATGATTCTAACATCAAAAGTACCACCAGGGGGCCACGCGGTGACCAGCACCGGCCACTCCCTATCACAGAGTATTTCTAATCAGGACGGAGACATTTTTATTCCATAGTCTCCGTCAAATCCCTTCTTGAAATTCTTGATCATACATTTCAGCAGAGTTTGCGTGGACTCCGACCCTCCCATAATGATGTACACAACAACAGACAGTAGGGGCGGGTAGTCGGGCTGCAGGTAAGGGATCCGTACAGCCCTAGGAACAAATAGGTAGACAAACACCGAACGCTTCCTCCTTTTTGCGACCTGGACGCGATCGCCCGGCCAGGAACTGCACTACTCAGGACTCCGCACTCACTTGGTCTATGTTTCAAGACCTCTCATTCACACACACACAACCAAATATGCTAGCAATGTTTTCCCAAATTCCCAGGCCTACCTTACTAACCAACAGCAGTAGTTTCGGTCTCGCGCATACTCATGCAAGACGTATTCGGACTGCTGATTAATCAAGGGCAGTGGTTTCGGCCTCGCGCATACTCATGCAAGGCATACTCGGACTTGCCCTGAGAGGTGATCAGGCTCTCGGTACCGTATTCCCATACCAATTTCCAACCTATCTATCTGAGTAGCAAAGAAATTTCTACTCACCGGATCTGGTACCCGACACAGAACCAGTTCTTGGGTTGAATCCTGGACTCCCCTCGGGTTCGGAGGTGTTGGCCGGCCAGACCCAGCAGCCCGCCGAGGCAAAGCGGGACCATCTCCGATACAAGAGGACCGGCGGCGCCTGAGGTTTTCCCTGCGGTCGGACGGACACGGTTCCAACCGGGCCAAACCTTGAGGCGGTAATACGTGGTATACTCACTTGAATACCATTCACCACTCGCACATTCCCGGCCAATGCACCAAGAATATGTAGCAGCGAAGTGCATACAATGAATAAAACCAGGAGTCAATTGCAGGTTCCAAGCCAATTACTGTGCACAGGCTCAGACAGGAGTGCATCCAAAAAGGACTGAGCAATGGAGTACAGGAGCAAATTCCTTATATACAGTTTGATACAGGCAAACTTTCTATTGGTCCCAACGCCCCTTGCACCTGTCCAATCGGGGACCCTCTCTGGGCCTAGCTCCCTGTTCCTCCTTCTCAGGCTATTCTAACAAAGGCATAGTCTTAGATATTGATACATTTCTACTTCAAGGATATTTCTAGCTTAGAGAGTGCAAGACCAGTTCTATCATCAGCATAAAGGAATTATACAAACTTTTCAAAAGCAGTTTAAGGCAGTTTCTCAGACTCTGGTTCTTCTCAGCCCTACTCCCAGGTGGGGGTTAGGATCTAGGCCTAGTTTACAGGCCATAGTCTACCACAGGTGGAGTTGAATCATGCTTTAGGAATCCTTTCCAGCTGGTTTCTTTCTAATACACTCCTCCTGAATATTTGTTAAAAAATGGAGATTTTACAGAATTATTTGTAATGACCCAAGGGTGGTGTATCTGGCTATTAAACTAAACATTGGGGATTTTATTCTTGCTTACTATGTAATAAACTAAGGCTTTATTTTGATCTTTGGGTGACCTTGGAGCAGCAGGTCACCCAAAGCATGAAGTTAGCTGCTTTTATAAAACTGTAAATGAAAAGGTGTTATCTATCCTCTGTTCATGCAGTCCCATCAACATTCTCTTGTTCCAGACAGCTGAGGACTTAAAAGCCACAACAGGTGTCCAGTCAAAACCTGCTATAGGGTTTAAATTGGATCCAGGAAGAGACAGCCAATATCCTAATATCTGTTCTGGAGAATCTCCCTGTTGGGGGAACACTAAGGTTTACATAAATTGTTTGACCAATATAACCTCAAACACTTGAGTTCTCAACACACTATGGAATTGGATATACATTGCATCTATTTGAGGTCCTGCCAGATTGCCCACTGATTGTGTTGTGGTCACCTTCTTAGTATCATTATGTACAGTACTTATAAAAACAACTCCTCTCCCTCTTAACCCATTACACAGGAGAAAAAGGGTGAAGATTTTGCCCAAGTACTTCTGATTCTACAGAAAAGTTCAAGATGGTTTATTTTGCCATCTTAATCTCTCTTCTTCATAAAAAGGGTACTGACTGTGTTTCATAGTTTTAAAGAAAGCAGGCAGCCATACAGACGTACAGCCAGATCACAAGAAGTACTTTAGATTTATAATAGGGAAACAGCTGTGATAACTGAATCTTTACAAATTGGGGATGCACTTTTTCCCCTGTTTGGATGATTGGTTGGCAAAGAACACATTTCAGGAAAGTGCTGAAGAATCAGTGAACACAGCTATTCAGGTGTTAAATTCAGTTTTGTTTATTATGAATTACCCTAAACCCCACTTGAGTTTATAATCTCAATTGGATTTCGCAGGAGTTCTACTAAACATGGCTCAGACAAAAGTGAAAAGAAATGAGCTAGCAGAAATTATAAGCCCTCTGGGAGCAGGGAAATGCCTACTGTACCTGATTGTAACTCACCTTGAACTACTACTAGAAAGCATGAGCTAAATACTACACTACAAAAAATAATAATAGAAACAAGACGGCATAAAAAGACCACATGGCCTATCTAGTCTGCCTTTCCATATCAATTACAATAGTCCACTTTTATCTTTAGAGATCTTCTGTGTTTGTCCCATGATATTTGAATTCAGATACTGCCCTCGTGTCCACCACCTCCACTGGGAATTATTCCATGCATCTACCACTCTTCAAAAAGAAATGTTTCTGCATATTATTCCTCAGTCCATCCCCTTTCACTCTCATCCTATGTCATAGAAACATGATGACAGAAAAAGATCACATGGCCTTATGTAGTCTGTCCTTCCATATCAACCACTACAACAATCCCCTTTTTACCTTTAGAGATCCTCTGTGTTTGTGCCATGCTTCTTTGAATTCAGATACTATCCTCATCTCTACCACCTCCACTGGTAGACTATTCCATGGATCCACCACTCTTTCCATAAAGAAATATTTCCGCATATCACTCCTGAATCTATCCCCTTTCACCCTCATCCCATGTACCCTTGTAGGACAGCTTCCCTTCAATTGAAAGAGACCCTCCTGTGCATTTATGCCATGGAGATATTTAAATGTCTTTATCATATAAGAACATAAGATATGCCATACTGGGTCAGACCAAGGTCCATCAAGCGCAGTATCCTGTTTTCAACAGTGGCCAATCTAGGCCATAAGTACCTAGCAATCTCCCCAAACGACACAGGTTCCTCAATGCTTGTATTGAGTCAAGCAGTGATATCCCGGATCCCTTTTAATAATGGTTTATGGGCCTTTCCTCCAGGAACTTGTCCAAATATTTTTTAAACCCAGCTACACTAACAGCTTTTATTACAACCTCCGGTGACAAATTCCAGAGTTTGATTACACGTTGAGTGAAAAACGTTTTTCTCTTATTAGTCTTAAATAGGTTGCCCTGTAGCTTCATTGCATGTCCTCTAGTCTTTTTATATTCTGATGACGTAAACAATCGATCTATGTTTACCTGTTCCACTCCATTCATTAATTTATAGACCTCTATCATATCTCCCCTCAGCCGTCACTTTTCCAGGTTGAAGAGCCCCAACTTTTTTAGCTGCTCTTCATAGGAGTATCCTTCCATCCCCTTTACCTTTAAAATTTTGGTGGCTCTTCTCTGGACCTTTTCCAATAACGCTATATCCTTTTAAAGATATGGTGACCAGAATTGTACACAATATTCAAGGTGCGGTTGCCCCATGGAATGATAGAGGCATTATAATATCCTTTGTTTTATTTTCCATTCCTTTCCTTATGATACCTAGCATTCTATTTGCTCTCTTGGCCACCGCTGCACACTGGGTGGAGGGTTTTAACATGTTATCCACGATGACACCTAAATCTTTTTCCTGGGTGGTGGTTTCCAATGTGGAACCATAGCTGGCATTAACCTTTAAAAAGAAGATAGAGAAGCTTTTAAACTAGAATTTAGAAGAAAGCCGACAGTCGCCCAAGAGCACATGGTTCGGAAGAAGGTATCCTTGAAGGATACTACCAAAAGCAGTGAGGTTCCAAAAAAGAGTAAAGTAGCCCAAATGCCCTTGAGTATGGTGCAGACAGAGCGTAAAGATTCCAAATTACCCATGCCTACGAATAGCCAGACTAATATTAATAAAATACAGTCTCTAAAATGCTTGTATGCAAATGCTAGAAGTCTAAAGAATAAGATGGGAGAGTTAAAATATATAGCACTAAATGAGAGGTTAGATATGATTGCAATCTCAGAGACATGGTGGAAGGAGGATAACCACTGGGACACTGTGATACCTGGATACAAACTATATCGTAATGATAGAACTGATAAAATTGGTGGAGGGGTTGCGCACTATGTTAGAGAGGGCATTGAGTCAGAAAGGATTAAAGTTTTGCAGGAAACAAAATTTGCTGTAGAATCTCTATGGATTGAAATTCCATGTATGAAGGGGAAGGTGATGGCAGTGGGGATGTACTATCGACCGCCTGGCCAGAATGAACAAATGTATGATGAAATGCTCAAAGAAATCAAGGAAGCTGTTAGTGTAGCTGGGTTTAAAAAAGGTTTGGACAAGTTACTGGAGGAAAGGTCCATAAACCATTATTAAGAAGGGACCCAGGATATCAATGCTTGACCCAGTACAAGCATTGTGGAACCTGTGTCTTTTGGGGAAACTGCTAGGTACATATGACCTAGATTGGCCACTGTTGGAAACAGAATACTGGGCTTGATGGACCTTGGTCTGACCCAATATAGCATATCTTATGTTCTTATGAAAGCTAACAAACGTCACAGCAGAGTAGTAATAATGGGTGATTTCAATTACGCCGGTATCGACTGGGTCAGTGTCACGGCAGGACATGCTAGGGAGATAAAGTTTCTAGATGAAATAAATGACTGCTTCTTGGAGTAGCTGGTTCATGAACTGACCAGAGGGGAAGCCATACTGGACCTAGTCCTTAGTGGAACACCAGATCTGGTGCAAGAAATAAGGGTGTTGGGACCACTTGGCAATAGTGATCATAGCATGATCGTGTTTGATTTAATTTGTGGAGGAGGGATAGTAAAGAAATCCACATTACTACCTTTTAACTTTCGAAAGGGAGACTGTGATAAAATGAGGAATATAGTTAAGAAAAAACTAAAAGGAGCAGTTGCAAAGGTTAAAGACTTACATCAAGCTTGGGTGGTGTTTAAAAATACTATCCTGGAAGCCCAGACCAGCTGTATTCCACGCATTAAGAAAAGTGGAAGAAAGTCCAAAAAACTGCCAGCATGATTTAAAGGTGAGCTCAGAGAGGCTGTTGCTGCCAAAAAAGCATCTTTCAGGAAATGGAAAAAATAGCCAAACGACGAAAACTGGAAAGAGCACAAGCACTGGCAAGTTAATGCAAAGCATTGATAAGGCAGGCAAAGCGAGAATTTGAGAAGGAACTTGCTACGGAAGCAAAAACACGAAATAAAGACTTTTTCAAGTACATTCATAGCAAAAGGCCTGTGAGAGAGTCAATTGGACCATTAGATGATAGAGGGGTAAAAGGGGCAGTAAGAGGAGACAAGGCTATAGCGGAGAGACTGAATGAATTCTTTGCTTCGGTCTTTACTGAGGAAGATGTAGGGATGTTACCCAAGACTGAAGTGGTATTTAAAGGTGATACTGCAGAGGAATTGAGAGAAATATCGCTACACCGGGAAGATGTATTAAAAGTATTTGATAAACTGAATAGTAGCAAATCACCTGGACCAGATGGTATACATCCAAGAGTGTTGAAAGAACTGAAATATGAGATTGCAGACCTGCTATTAGTAATCTGTGAACTTTCATTAAAATCATCTGTAATATCTGAAGATTGGAGGGTCGCCAGTGTAACGCCACTTTTTAAAAAGGGTTCCAGGGGTGATCCGGGAAATTACAGACCGGTGAGCCTGACGTCAGTACCGAGGAAAATGGTAGAAGCCATCATAAAGAACAAAATTACACAGCATGTAGATAGCCATGGCCTAATGGGAGACAGCCAACATGGCTTTAGACAAGGACGATCTTGTCCTACTAATTTGATATGTTTTTTTGAAGGTGTGAATAAACAGGTAGACAAAGGTGAGTCGGTTGATATAGTGTATCTGGACTTTCAGAAAGCCTTTGACAAGGTCCCTCATCAGAGACTTTTGGCAAAACTAAAAAGTCTTGGGATAGGAGTCAGTGTATTATTGTGGATCGGGAACTGGTTAAAAGATAGAAAGCAGAGGGTAGGGCTAAATGGCCAATTTTCCCAATGGAAAAAGGTGAATAGTGGAGTACCCCAGGGATCTGTACTGGGTCTGCTACTTTTTGACATATTCATAAATGACCTGGAAAAGATAATAACTAGTGAGGTTATCAAATTTGCAGACACAAAACTGTTTAAAGTTGTTAAAACCCAAGAGGACTGTGGAAAACCGCAGAAGGATCTAGATAAGTTGGAAGACTGGGCATCCAAATGGCAGATGAAATTTAATATGGACAAGTGCAAAGTTATGCACCTAGGAAAGAACAACCCAAACTATGGTTACACGATGCAAGGTTCCACATTGGGAACCACCACCCAGAAAAAAGATTTAGGAGTCATCGTGGATAACATGCTAAATCCCTCCGCCCAGTGTGCAGCGGCGGCCAAGAAAGCAAATAGAATGCTAGGTATCATAAGGAAAGGAATGGAAAATAAAACAAAGGATATTATAATGCCTCTGTATCGTTCCATGGTACGACCGTACCTTGAATATTGTGTGCAATTCTGGTCACCGTATCTTAAAAAGGATATAGCGTTATTAGAAAAGGTACAGAGAAGAGCCACCAAAATGGTAAAGGGGATGGAAAGCTACTCCTATGAAGAGAGGCTACAAAGGTTAGGGCTCTTCAACCTGGAAAAGAGATGGTTGAGGGGAGATATGATAGAGGTCTATAAATTAATGAATGGAGTGGAACGGGTAAACGTAGATCGATTGTTTACACTATCAGACTATAGAAAGACTAGGGGACATGTAATGAAGTGAAGCTACAGGGTAAACCTATTTAAGACAAATAAGAGAAAATATTTTTTCACTCAACATGTAATCAAACTCTGGAATTTGTTACCGGAGGATGTAGTAAGAGCTGTTAGTGTAGCTGGGTTTAAAAAAGGTTTGGACAAGTTCCTGGAGGAAAGGTCCATAAACCATTATTAAAAAGGGACCCAGGATATCAGTGCTTGACCCAATACAAGCATTGTGGAACCTGTGTCTTTTGGGGATACTGCTAGGTACGTATGACCTAGATTGGCCACTTTTGGAAACAGGATACTGGGCTTGATGGACCTTGGTCTGACCCAGTATGGCATATCTTATGTTCTTATAGTTTGAGTTGTTCTTTCCTAGGTGTATAACTTTGCACTTGTCCACATTAAATTTCATCTGCCATTTGGATGCCCAGTCTTCCAATTTATCAAGATCCTCTTGCAATTTTCCACAGTCCTCTTGGGTTTTAACAAATTTAGTTTTGTATCATCTGCTAATTTGATAACCGTACCCTTTTCCAGGTCATTTATGAATATGTCAAAAAGCAGCGGACCCAGCACAGATCACTGTGGTACTTCACTATTCACCTTTTTCTATTGGGAAAATTGGCCATTTAGCCCTTCCCTCTGCTTTCTATCTTTTAACCAGTTCCTGATCCACAATTGTACATTGCCTCCATGACTTTTTAGTTTTGCCAAAAGTCTTTGATGAGGGACCTTGTCAAAGGCTTTCTGAAAGTCCAGATACACTATATCAACTGACTCACCTTTGTCTACCTGTTTATTCACACCTTCAAAAAAAGCATAACAGATTAGTAAGACAAGACCTTCCTTTGCTAAAGCCATGTTGGCTGTCTCCCATTAAGCCATGACTATCTACATGTTCAGTAATTTTGTTCTTTATGATGGTTTCTACCATTTTTCCTGGTACTGACGTCAGGCTCGCCGGTCTGTATTTGCCTGGATCACCCCTGGAGCACTTTTTAAAAATTGGCGTTACATTGTCAATCCTCCAATCTTCAGATATTACAGATGATTTTAATGATAGTTCACAGATTACTAATAGCAGGTCTGCAATCTCATATTTTAGTTCTTTCAACACCCTTAAATGTATACCATCCAGTCCAGGTGATTTGCTACTCTTCAGTTTATCAAATAGTTGTAATGCATCTTCCTGGTGTATCGATATTTCTTTCAATTCTTCCGCAGTATAACCTTTAAATACCATTTCAGTCATGGGTAACATGAACATCTTACATCTTCCTCAGTAAAAACTGAAGCAAAGAATTCATTCAGTCTCTCCGCTATAGCCTTGTCCCCTTTTACCCCCCCTTTTACCCCTCTATCATCTAATGGTCCAACTGACTCTCTCACAGGTTTTTTGCTATGGATGTACTTGAAAAAGGCTTTATTACGTGTTTTTGCTTCCACAGCAAGTTTCTTCTCAACTTCTCTCTTTGCCTGCCTTATCAATGCCTTGCATTTAACTTGCCAGTGCTTGTGCTGTTTCCAGTTTTTGTCATTTGACTCTTTTTGCATTTCCTGAAAGATGCTTTTTTTGGCAACAACAGCCTCCCTGTCCTCACTTTTAAACCATGCTGGCAGTTTTTTGGACTGCTACTACTTTTTTTAAAGTGTGGAATTCAGTTGGTCTGGGTTTCGAAGACAGTGTTTTTAAACAACACCCAAGCTTGATGTCTTTAAGCTTTGCAACTGCTCCTTTTATTTTTTTCTTAACTATTTTCCTCTTTTTATCATAGTCTCCCTTTTGAAAGTTAAAAGGTAGTACTGTGGATTTCCTTACCATCCTTCCTCCATTAATTAAATCATCGCGATCATGTTATGATCATTATTGCCAAGTGGCCCCAACACCCTTATCTCTTGCACCAGATCTGGTGTTCCACTAAGGACTCCGCTCAATGGATACGTTGATCCATGGAGCCAGCCAATGCTTGGGTATCTGTACCCGAACTGCAGGCCACGATCCCTAAGCATGGCACCAAGAGCTCTCCAGACCCCGTTAAAGCTTTGGAGGCAAGGACCTCCTATCGGGGTTGTTTGGCTGGTGTATTCCCCTCCAGGGCAATTCCTAAGGCATCTCTATGCTTAGAAGGAGATCTACCCTTGGAAGACTGGCCAGCCTTCGAGGAGGACCTGTGTTTCGATACCTGAGATCCGTGGGAAGAATATGAAGCTCTCGATGTCGATGCAACCGACATTGCATCGGTGGTAAAGAGGGTGCCGAGTTTCGCAGCTCTATTCTGCAGGCCCCTCTTTGTCAATTTATTTTAAAATATATATGCTACCAATCTAAAATCCTAGGTGGCTTCCCAACATATACATGCCATTTAGTAAAACAGATGTTACAATCAAATGCATAATAAAACCCCCCATTAAATTTGATTAATGAAAAGCCACTTAGATATCCTCCCCCCCCCCCCCAATCGAACCATCACCAATCTGCACATTAGGAACCGCCACCCAGGGAAATAATTTAGGCGGCGTCATGGATAATACGTTCAAACCCTCCGCCCAGTGTGCAGTAGCGGCCAAGAAATCATAACAAAAGTAATGGAATATTAAACCAAGAATGATTTAATGCTTCTGTAACCACCTGGAATATTGTGTGCAATGCTGTTCGCCATAGCTTAAAAAGGATATCACAGAATTAGGAAAGGTGCAGAGAACAGCCACCAAAACAGTAAAGAGGATGGAGTGATACCCTATGAAGAAAGGCTTCAAAGTTTATTGCACTTCATCTTAGAAAAGAGACTGCTGAAGGTAGATAAAATAGAGGTCTATAAGTTAATGAATGGAGGAGCTGGGATAAACATAGATCAGTTTGTTTACTCCATAAAAAAGTATAAAGACTAGGGGACACAAAATGAAGCTATAGTGTAATCCATTTAAGACTAATAAGAGAAAATATTTTTTCACTCAACGCATAATCAAACTCTGGAATTTGTTACTGGATTATATAGTAAAAACTATTAGTGTAGCTGGGTTTAAAAAAGTTTAAACTAGTTCTTGGAAGAACCCATATTAAAGCAGACCCAGGAAATCCACTGCTTACCTCAGGACAAGCATTGTGGAACCTATGTACCTTTTTGGGAACCTGCCAGGTACTTGTGACCTGGATTGGCCACTGTTGGAAATAGAATGCTGGTCTTGATGGCCCTTGGTCTGTCTCAGTATGGCATTTCTTGTGTTCTTTTGTTAACCTTGTCAAGGAACATTCTGCTGTATGTTTCCTCTCTGGTGTTTCATGGGTGAATATTTCGGCATGTGGAGCACCATCTTGGTCCAGTGGTGTGATGGAGCTAGCCTGGCTGAGGAGTTTGTGGTATGTGGATCTGCTTTGCTTATGGGAGGACAACCACTTCTGCCATTTTTTGGCATGGGACTCTTGAGGCAGGAGCTGGTCCTGCTCCCCTGTCACTTCTAGCTTGGCTCTTGAGAAGTGACGCTTAACATATAAGGATTATTCTGCTGCTGCTGTTTATATGCTTCTGAACTTGAGAAGAAGATCTCCTGTCTAGCCTATGTGCGCATCTGGCATCTTTTTGAGCGCTGGTGTCATGAACATCACATTGTTCTAACCTGGTGGATTTGCCAGTTCTTCCTGCCTTCTCCCAGGATGGATTTGACAAGAGTCTAACCTTCAGTTCACTGAGGGTTCAGGTGGGACCTTGACTTGTTCTAGAAGGCCAGCGATGAGGTACTAACTTGCATCCATACATTGCTCGTTTCCTGTGGTTAGTTAAGTTCTTGTACCCTTTCCTGTACGTGGTGCTTCCTTCGTGGGTTCTCAGTTTTTGTTCTCTGGACCACGTATGCTGAGTCATTTAAGCCCTTGTGGAGTGCTGTGCTCAAGAGTTTTTCTCTTAAGGCTCCCTCTTTTTTTTTTGTGATCTGCTCGGTGACATATTTGAGTTGCAGACCTGGTTGTGCTGAGATCCCTATCTGTCCTTTTTGGAAGAGGCCATGAATTTACAGCCTATTTCTTCCTTTTTGTCTAAAGTGGTATACGTTTTCCATTTCAACCAGGTGGTCTGCTCACCTTTGTCTCTGAGGGAACAATACCATGGGTAGGTAAAGACCTTCTCTTGGTTGACCTAGATGGGTTTTAGAGACTTGAAGCAGGGGTGGTTCTATAATGAGGCGAAGTGAGATGGCTGCCTCAGGTGGCAAAGTTTTGAGGGTGGCAAAAAAAGCCCCCAAGACAGCCGCCTCACTTTGCCTTCAAAAGTTAAAAGAAAATGCACTTTTTACATGTAACTTCCTTTGGGGGTGGGACAAAGCTGCATGGGGTCCTTCAAGAGGGGGGAAGGCACCGCACCGGCTTCTTTTTTATTTAAACTGCAGATTACCAGCACAGCCGTGGTTCTCTAAGAGGCAGAGAGCCATGGCTGCAGGAAAAGGAGGCGATGAGTCTGCAGTAGAGGAACTAGCATGGGGGAAGGTGGGGGCTGGTAGCAGGCTGACATGGGGAAAGGGGAGAAGGGGGCTGGAAGGGAATTCACAAGAGAAAGGTGGGATCTGCAACAGGGCTGACACTGGGGGTCTGGAAGGGAATTGACATGAGAGGAAGGTGAGATCTGCAATGGGGCTGACATAGGGGGAGGAGAAGGGGGCTGGAAGGGAATTGACAAGGGAAAGGTGGGGTCTGAAACTGAGCTGATACGGGGGGGCTGGAAGGGAATTGACATGATGGGAAGGTGGGTCTGCAAGTGAGTTGACACTGGAGGAGGAGGGAGTTAGAAGAGAACTGACAAGGGAATGTGGGGTCTGCAAGGGAGCTAACATGGGAAGGTGGAGACTGGAAGGGGCTGACATGGGGGGGAGGAGGGGGCTGGAAAGGAGCTGATACCTGGGGATGGTATTGTAAGGGGACTGGAAGGGTGATGATACTAGGGAAGGGAGGAGAGGGATGGAAGGGAGCTGACATCTGGGGATGGGACTGGAGGGGGATGGAAGGGAGCTGACACTTGTGATGGGACTGGTAGGTAGTTGGGTAATGGGGATGGGGGCTGTAAGGGAGGGGACACTGGCACTGGGATGATATTTGGACTAGAAAGGGCTGGACAGTGGAGAAAGAGGGGGACTGGAAGAGAATGGACACCAGTGGAAGTCTTGGGAATGCAAGGGGGTTGAAACTGGAAGGTACTGGGAGGGGAGGACTGGAAAAGGGGGCCGATACTGGGGAGGGTGACTAGGACTGGAAATAGGCTGATGGAAGGAAGTGAAGAAAAGAAAAAAAGTGACAAGAAATGGCAGATGAATATAGACCATAGAAAGAGAGCTAAGAGAAGACAGGAAAACAGACACCTCAGATCAGGACCAGCATGTTCAGAGAATAAAATGATCACACAACAAAGATAGAAAAAATATTTTTATTTTCAATTTAGTGATTGGACTTTGCACAATCTTTATGGTGAACTACATCTCTTATTTATCTGATGTTATACTTCATGCAAAGTCTGGCTTCTTGGGGATTCATTTTAATTTTTGTCTACATATTTTTATTTTTACTTTAGGTTGTAGTCACTTATTCTGTACTTGGTGAGGGTCTGTGTTCTGAGTATGTGACTGTGGCCATGTGTTCTATTAACATGGAGCTTGTACATAGGGATCTATACAGTATTGTAGTAATTTGACTTGTTCAGCTTTTCAAATAGGGCGTATGGATGTTCTAGGGATTACAGCAGTATTTATAGTGCGTTGTTTTTCTGGGTAGGTTCTTTATGTGAGTTTTGGAAGTTTATCCTGGTATGGTATGATAGATTTGGCCTTGTAGATCTTCGGTGACTTTTGTAGGGTTTTATATTGGTTCCCAATATGCTGGTACTGGAGAATGTTTGTTGTTGTTGAGATGACCAGAATCAGATTTTTTTTTTTTAATATATAGAGTTCTGTGGATGAATGTCCTACTTCTGCTCTGCACCCATTGTTAAGGAAGAGGTTTCTGTGGATGCAGAATATATATTCAAAAAGAAAAAGTGAGAGCCATAACACACAGTATATAACAAAATGAAATGCATTATAATTTGGGTTTGATTCCCACTAGCATTCCTTGTGGCCTTCGGCAAGTCACTTAACCCTCCATTGCCTCGGAAGAAAGGCCTGACAATCTACTTTTGGTCACATTGCCAAGAAAACCCAGGAGCTTCTTGGTCGTCAGTAGTCAGCATCGACTCGAAGGCATAGATTGCATTACATTATAAACTATGCTGTGGTTCTCACTTTCTCTTTTAGCGCCTTGGTGCGCGAGCATCTTGCATTTGCTTTGTTCTTTTGCAGAATATATATTTACATTAACACCATACTGGTCCAGTGTGCAGTTTCAGGAGTTATGTTGAGTTTGCCAAACCCTTCTTGGTTACAAAGTCTCTCCTGTTTTTCTGAGGGTGGGAAGTGCTGTGTTGGGGCGCCAAGTTGCTGCTGAGTTCTGGATTTTTCCAGCTCTAGCACAATCCAATCCAATGTTCATGGATACCAGAATTAGTTTCTCATTTTATATCTTCCATCCTCTATTTATTTATTTAACAGCTCTTCTATACCGCGCTCTTTATTATCAGTGCGGTTTACAGTTAACAATTTGACTCTAGGACAGGATCAGATTTGGCCTGAGTTTACATATAACAAGGAAAGTAACATGGACTAGAACTGGGGAAGCTATGTACATTTTAAGCAGAGAAAGATTAATGTTGGTATTTTATTTACAATAATGTACATCTGGAAGCAGTAGAACTGTTTGATTACAGATACTATCTGGTCTGTATTACATGTTATGTAAATTCATATTTTGTAATTCATATTAAGGGATTGGGTTGTGAGGAGGGAGGAGGTGAGGCGTTATTTGGTTGTGAGAAGTGCATAAGGAAGAGATGGTGCTTGAGGGCTTTTCTGAATTGCCTGAGGTCGCTGATTGATCTGATGCTGGGAGGTAGGTTGTTCCAGCATCTGGGGGCGTAGAACGCGAATGCTCTATTATTAGTTGATTGTGCACATTTTATGGTTTCCCTCGGGTTAATTAGCGTATTGACAGCTAATGATCTCCTAGATATGTTGTTGGGGTGTGAGTGAGTAGGTCTGAAATTGAGGCGGGAGATATTTTATTAATGGACTTGAAAGTAATGAGGAGGGCTTTATATGAGATCCTGCAACTTTTCGGAAGCCAGTGTAGGTCCCTTAGGATGGGGGTTATGTGGTCTCTCCTTGAATTTAGGCTCATTTAGGCTCTCTGCTATTGCCTAATCTTCCCTTAGTGTCCCTTTTCCTCCACTATCATATAATGTCCAACTGACTCCCTCACAGACTTTTGACTTTGAATGTACCTGAAAAAGATTTTTTTATGAGTTGTTGCTTCCACAGCAGTCATCTCTTCACATTTTTTTGCCTGCCTTATCAGTGCTTTGTAGGTAACTTTCCAGTGCTTATGCTGTTTCCTGTTCTCTTCTTTTGAATTCTTTTTCCAGTTTATGAAAGGAATTTTTTTTTTTAGCTATTAAAGTCACTCTCACCTAATCTTTAAAACATGCTGGCAGTCATTTGTCTTTGCTGATTTATTTTTATTTATGTGTTCTTATATACCGTATTATCCAAAATCAAAATGGTTTACATGGAACGGTACAAAAACTTACAAATAGCAGGGAGTTATAGTTAAAGGTGAATAGGTGCAGTAACTAGAAAACAGAAAACATTATTACATTTATTTTTTTTTTTTTAATATTATTTTTATTGAAAATTTTTAACATTCTGACAATACAGATCAGAAAAAGAAACATAATAAAAATCAAGAAAAACAATTTTAAACGAAAAAGATTCCCAAGTACAACAGACCACATCACGGGGAGTATTCAAATAAAGAAAACAAATTTACAAGAAAACAAATCAGACACTACCAAGTGCCTGATTAACATTAAACTAGCCTGAATTTCACTTCCGTAGTAATTAGGCATCAGACAGAGAAGAAGAAGAAGAAGAAACCCTCTGTACCTGCCTTTCCTTCTCCGAGAGCCATCTTTCTAGATCAGTAGATAACAAAAATACAAATTTATTTTTATCCATGGTAATAATACATTTGCAAGGATAGCGGAGAAAAAAGGTGGCCCCAACAGCGACGATTCTATCTCTATAGGAAAGAAAGGACTTCCGACGAAGCTGGGTCGCACGACACACGTCAGGAAACACTGAAACCTTCCCTCCACAATATAAGACATCTTTTTTCCTAAAGTGAGCCTATTACATTTATAATATTGGTTAAATAAGGTCAAGCATAAATTATAGTTGTAATAGAGGTATGTAACATAGTAGTAATAGGGTTAAGAGATTAGTCTGGACAATGCTAGCTGTATCATACGAGGGAGTAGGCAAGTAGGCATGAGGTGAAGAGTAGGAGGGACATAGGGCAGCGTTTAAGTAATGATCTGATCGTTATCATCCCTTCAAAGTAATCGGAGAACAGATACATTTTCAGCTGCTTGCGGAATGATGATATATCCGGTGTAGTCCTGATTCTTTCTGGGAGTGTGTTCCAAAGCTTGGTAGCATAGAGTGAGTAAGCTCTTTTACATGTGGATTGGTTGCTCCTTGTGTACTCAATGGGAATAATAAGTGTGTTTGTTGAACAGCCTCGTCTTCTGGTATTAGGAATATCTTGTAGGAGGGATTTTAAATAACTTGAGGATGGGTTGTGAAGTACTTTAAAAGTATTTAGTAGCACTTTGAGCTTGATTCTGCTAGCTATCGGGAGCCAGTGCAGTTTTAGAATGGGAGTGATATGCTCTGATCCTGGGACTTGGCATATGAGTCGAGCAGCTGTAAGTTGAGCCATTTGCAACTGGTGTAAGGCATGCTTTGAGAGACCTTGGTATATGCTATTGCAGAAATCAATGTGCGGGAAAATCGTAGCCTGTAGAACTGCACGGAAGTCATTTGACGATAATAGTGGTCATAGATGTTGAAGGGTTTTTATTTTGCTGTAGATTGCGCTGATTGTATTATGACTACAACTAGTCAGGGCTTCCAAAACAGCATTTTTAACTAATACCCAGGCCTGATGTAAACCTTTAACCTTTGCAGCTGCTCCTTTTCTGTCCCTTTATTTTTGAGCATGCTACCAAAACATTTGTCTATTCTCTCACTACCTCCCCATTAGACTACTGCAAGCTAATCCTCACAGGTCTCCAGTGAATTCATCTTTCCCCAGTGCAGTCTGCTCAAAATGCAGCTGTTTGACTTACCTTCGTTCAACATCGCTATGACCATGTAACCACCTCCTCTAATCATTATATTATATTGGCTACTGCATAGAGTTCAAACGTGTATTGATCTCATACAAATGCATTCACTCTGTAGCTCCTCATTACATATATTATTTTCTCTTTCCTTAAATGCTTCCTCATGAACTACATTCATCTGGCAAGTCACTCTTATTTATTTCGTTTGCCTTCCTTGTTAACTTCCATCTCAGATCTTTCGACCTTGGTGTACCATTTACCTGGAATAGACTTCCTGAGTCTCTGTGTCATGCTCTTTCTCTAGCCATTTTAAAATCCATGCTAAAAACTTCATCTTTTTCAGATTGCTGTTACATTTTAACTATTTTTCTATTAAACATTGTCCTGTAATCCCTGTTTTGATATGTATGTTTGACTTGACTAGACTGTAAGCTTTGTGGAGCAGGATTTATTTCTTATATGTGTCTTTAAGGTGCTGCATATGCCTAGTAACGCTTTAGAAATTATTAATAGTAGTGGTATCCTTCTCTGTTGGAATCCCAATTAGTTGAATTGTGGGGGTTTTTTGTATTTCATATTTAAATCAAGTATAGCTTGGCAAAAAGACAAGATACAAGAACTGGGGAACATTCTGGGGAAAGGAGGGGCTTTTCCGAAGGGGTGGGCTACACCTTAACCGGGATGGAACCAGGCTGCTGGCATTAACCTTTAAAAAGGAGATATAGCAGCTTTTAAATTAGATTATAGGGGAAAGGCGACAGTCGCACAAGAGTGCATGGTTCGAACAATGTATCCTTGAAGGATACTAGCAAAAGACTGAAGTCAGAGAGGTTCCAATAAAGACAAAATTAACTCAAATGCCCTTGAGTACAGAGCAGCCAGAGCTTAAAGATTGCAAATTACCCCTGCTTACCAATAGACAGATTAATATGAATAAAACACCCCCTCTAAAATGCTTGTATGCAAATGCTAGAAGTCTAAAAATAAGATGGGAGATTAGACTATATAGCAATAAATGAGAGATTAGATATGATTGGTATCTCAGAGACATGGTGGAAGGAGGACAACCAGTGGGACACTGTGATACCTGTATACAAACCATATAATCATAGAGCAGAACAAATTGGTGGAGGGGTTGCACTCTATGTTAGAGAGGGCATTGAGACACAAAGGATTAAAGTTTTGCAGGAAACAAAATTCATTGTAGAATCTCTTTGGATTGAAATTCCATGTAAAAAAGGGAAGGGGGGAAGATGATGGCAGTGGGGGTGTACTATCGACCGCCTGGCCAGAATGAACAAATGGATGAGGAAATGCTCAAAGAAATCAGGGAAACTAACAAAAGTTACAGCACAGTAATAATAATGGGCGATTTCAATTTCCCCGGTATCCACTGGGTCAGTGTCATGGCAGGACATGCTAGGGAGATAACGTTTCTAGATGAAATAAATTACTGCTTCTTGGAGCAGCTAGTTCATGAACTAACAAGAGGGGAAGCATTTTGGACCTAGTCTTTAGTGGAACACAAGACCTGGTGCAAGAGATAAGGGTGTTGGGGCCACTTGGCAATAGTGATCATAGCATGATCGCGTTTGATTTAATAAATGGAGGAAGGACGGCAAGGAAATCCACAATACTACCTTTTAACTTTCAAAAGGGTGACTATGATAAAATGAGGAAAATAGTTAAGAAAAAACTAAAAGGAGCAGTTGCAAAGGTTATTTATTTATTTATTTTATTTATTTACATTCTCTTATATACCGCGCTATTCTGCATCAGTGCGGTTTACATTGAACAAACTGAAATTACATTGAACAGGGCAATATAACTTGGAGATAACTATTTTACAGGGAACATGGGCTATGGAGGGTTAAGGTTAAAGATTTACATCAAGCATCGGTGTTTAAAAATACTATCTTGGAAGCCCAGACCAACTGTATTCCACACTTTAAGAAAAGTGGAAGGAAGTCCAAAAAACTGCTAGCATGATTTAAAGGTGAGGTCAGAGAGGCTATTGTTTCCAAAAAAGCATCTTTCAGGAAATGGAAATAGGAGCCAAATGACGACAACTGCAAACAACATAAGCACTGGCGAGTTAGATTCAAGGCTTTGATAAGGCAGGCAAAGAGAGAATTTGAGAAGACATTTGCTGTGGAAGAAAAAACATGAAATAAAGAATTTTTCAAGTACATTTGTAGCAAAAAAACCCCATGTGACAGAGTCAGTTGGACCATTAGATGATAGAGGGATAAAAGTGGCACTAAGAAGGGGACAAGCCCATAGTGGAGAGACTGAATGAATTCTTTGCTTTGGTCTTTACTGAGGAAGATGTAGGGATGTTACCCATGACTGAAATGGTATTTAAAGGTGATACCATAAAACAGTCATGTCCAACTTCGAACAGGTCGTGATCTACTTTTTCCAGCCAAAAGTGCCGGTGGTCTACCACCATGAAAATGAAGTTTCAAATTAAATTTTAACCTAATAAAGTTGGAGGATTTCCCCCCCCCCCCATTTTTAATGAACCTTCTGTCATTTACTTGGATGTGCTCAGCTGTTAAGCAAATTAAGCAAAAACAAAACAGAGAGACGAAGATCCAGTAAGAACTGCGAGGGGAAATGGAAAGTACATTTTTTCTTAAAGTTTTATTGAGTAATAACTTTCTTTAACTGTCTTAATAACTTTCTTTAACTTTTATTGAGTAATTTGTGTTAAATTTAGGTTGAGTATTGATCCAGGCTGATCTTGCACAATCTTTAATATTTTGCTCTTGCTCATTGGAGAGACGTCTGAGCCTGCCTTTCATCCACCAGCTTTTTGAAGTTGGGTGAATATTGCGTGAGGGCCAGTCTCAGGGAGTCCTGGAGATGTTCATCTGTCATGTTGGAACGTTGTGTACTCTTTGTCATTTTCAGATGGGAAAATGCAGATTCACAGTTGAACCAAAACAGGAGTGTACAGCTTCACTTCATCTTCTCAAGTTGGGAAATTTGTCTTTAGGCACTAGCTTCCAAAGCGATTCTTGCTCAGCATGGGTCTTGAGAAAAATGTAATTTTTAAGGGTTAATATTTTGTTTTCAAGAGATGGCTTGTTCAATGAGTAATTTTTACTGATAGCAGCTTCAGTTTCTTTAATGTCCGCATCTACTTTGAATGGGTATTTATTTATTTATTTATTTATTTACAGTTCTTATATACCGTGCTTTTTAGTATCAGTGCGGTTTACAAATAACAAATTTTTGCATCAGAACAAAAGATCTTTTGCTTACATTGTAACAGGATTGGTAACTTGGGACTGTAACAAGGGTAACTATATACAGATCAACAGTGGTTGTTGTAAACTATTTACAGTTTATATTGCAAGTTGGAATCGTAATGCAAGAGACCATGTAATCTAAGATCATTGTGAGTGTGCCTGAGGGTGGGTATGTTTTGTACCTTGTCAAGAGTTATGTTGTTGGAATGTCAGAGGCTGTGTGAGTTAGTTGAGTTGCAGGAAGTGATTGTGTTAGGTTAGGGTGGCCGAAGTGAAGGCAGAATAAGTGATGTTTAAGGGCTTTTCTGAACTATGAGAGGTCACCGATTGCTCGGATATGAGGTGGAAGATTGTTCCAGCACCTAGGGGCATAGAGTGTAAAGGCTCTATTCCTAGTTGTTTAAGTGCATTTAGTGGATTCAGGTGGTATAGTCAGCATGTTGGCAGCTACTAGGGTATGACAAGTACTCCACAACTGTTCCAATTTTTTGGAAGTCACAGAATCTATTTTTAAATTCCTGGATAACAGAACAGATTTCTGTCACATACTTCTCGTTCTGAAAAACAAAATTTAGATATTGTCCCAGATGTTCCTGCATATTAGGAAAATGATCAAAAGTGTTGTTTTCAAGGTCCGTCATCATTAGCTCAAATTTGCTCTTGTAGGATGAAACTGTACTCATCATCTCGCTAATGCATTTGTTTTTACCTTGTAGTTCAAGGTTCATATCACTTAGTTTGCCTGTAAAGTCAGCGAGAAATGCCAGATCACATAACCACTCCTCATCTTCCAACTCTGCTTGGTCATCTCCCATCTCCTTCAAAAAAAACGTATTTCATTCAGCAAATCACGAAATCTTTGCAGAAATTTGTGCCTACTTAGCCACCTTACATCTGTGTGCAAAATGATTTCCGCTGCCCCTTCATCAAGAATAAAATTGAAAAGCCATCTTTGAAGTGATCTTCCACGAACTGAATTTACAATTTTGAAAGTGATGTCCATGACAGTCTTTGTATTGAGTCTCTTGCTTGCCAAAACTTGCTGGTGAATTGATGCAGTGGTAAGAAAGGAAATCTGGGAAGTCGTCATGCTGTCTACAGAGGGCTATGAAACCGTTAACCTCACCTGTCATTGCTTTTGCTCCATCAGTAGTGATGGAAACAATTCTATGCAATGGAAGATTACACTTTGTCACAAAAGAATGGAAAGAACTGAAAATTTCCTGACCGGTAGTTCTCTCTTTTAAAGAAATCATTCCAAGTAGTTCTTCTTTAACACTGAAGTCTTCAAAAACCATCCGGATAAAGAGTAGTAACTGGGCTATGTCTCTTATGTCTGTTGATTCATCCAGTTGGAGTGAGAAAGCAACACAATTTGAAACATCCTCCAACAATTGTTCAGTTGTGTCTCCACACATCTTTTCTATTTGCCGTACGACGGTGTTTCTTGACAATTGTACATCTTGAATAGCAGCTATGATCTCTTTCTTATTTTTAAATCTTTCAAAAAGATTGTCAGCTGCTTCAAGAAAAGAATCTTTTACAAATTCCCCTTCAGTGAAAGGTTTGCATTTCTTTGCGATCAGGTTGCTGACCTTGAAGGATGCTATGGTTGCTTTGACCGAATGTGACCTTGGCTTCGCCATCAACTGTTGCTGAGTAGCCAATTTCGATTTAAGTTCTTTGAGCTTCAGTTTACGAATTTCACTTTTGGGTGGAAAATCAGTATCAAACTTATTGCTATGCAGAGCCTTATAATGACGTTCCAGATTACCCTTTTTGGGCAAGGATACTGGGGCATTACAAATTAGACAACACTTGTCTTTCACCATGATGAAGTAGTAGTCCATTTTCCATTCATCATGAAAATGGTAGGTTTTGCTCCTCTTTGGAACACTCATCTTCGTTATACTGGGGTGACTGGATGTAAGAAGGCCAAATCTGCTAAGTTAGTATAAACACTGGCTGAATCTGGTCCAAAGCTGTCATTGTCCCAAAGTATTAAAGATCAAGAGGAACTTAAGGCGTCTGGATGATGTGCAATACAAGGACTGGATATGCCAAAACCACACATGCAGTTCTAAAAGTAAAAATAAGAATTCATCATACTGGCACCAATAATCAAATACCACAAACAATCATCAAAAAACTCAAACACCTGTCCAGCAAACCAGATCAAATCAAATACCGCCAAAAAAGTTCAAATACCACCACGCGCGCTTTAATAAATTCTGCACACAGTGTAGAATCAACGCAAAGGCAAGGCGAAATAAAATTGCAGTGTAGAATCAATGCAAAGGCTAGGCAAAATAAAATTGCAGAGGCAAGCAAAAGTCACAGTGGTTTGAACCAATTCGAAGGCAAGGCATAGGCAAATTGGAACAGTCTGCCAAAATCACCAATTTCTTGACACTTTGTTGTGTCTGCCCGAAAATGTTTAATGAAAGTGAACTATAAAGCGACCAACGACCAGCACATGGCACAACTAATACGGTAAGTGTATTCAGGTAAAGCCCAGGTGAATGGATATCGCCCAGTATATAACACACTTCTAAGGGGTGTTGGGGCGAGGGCAGGAATGGGTGATTCTGAGAGGCAGGAGACCAGGTACGAAGGCGGGCCTGTGGCGTCTCGTCGTGGGGTGCAGGCAGCGGCCCCGTGGGGTACCCACAAACTATTGGCACGAAAACAACAAGGGCCCCCAATACACCCGCAGGCAGGGGAAAAAGAAAGGCAAAGGATCAGCAGTGGCGGCAAGCCCTCGGCAGATGACCTGCCAGTATGAGCTCTCTCCTAGCGACGGGGCGAGCTGCTGGAGAGATGGAGCCAAGTGGGGCTGGCGATC
This sequence comes from Ichthyophis bannanicus, assembly GCA_033557465.1. Classification (NCBI taxonomy): domain Eukaryota; kingdom Metazoa; phylum Chordata; class Amphibia; order Gymnophiona; family Ichthyophiidae; genus Ichthyophis; species Ichthyophis bannanicus. Next base: position 1,735,687,059 of record CM066032.1, read on the forward strand.
TACCTCTGACCGCTCTGTGACCTACAGGTAGATCGCGATCCACCTGTTGGACATGCCTGCCATAGAAGAATTGAAAGAAATATCGATACAACAAGGAAGATGTATTACAACTATTTGATAAACTGAAGAGTAGCAAATCATCTGGACCGGATGATATACATCCAAGGCTGTTGAAAGAATTGAAATATGAGATTGCAGACCTACTATTAGTAATCTGTGAACTATCATTAAAACCATCTGTAATACCTGAAGATTGGAGGATGGCCAATGTAACGCCAATTTTAAAAAGGGTTCCAGGGGTGATCTGGGAAAGTCGGACTGGTGAGCCTGACGTCAGTACGGGGACAAATGGTAGAAACCATTATAAAGAATAAAATTACTGAACATGTAGATAGTCATGGCTTAATGGGAGACAGCCAACATGACTTCAACCAAGGAAGGTCTTGTCTTACTAATCTGTTATATTTTTTTGAAGGTGTGAATAAACAGGTAGACAAAGCTGAGTCATCGATATAGTGTATCTGGATTTTCAGAAAACCTTTGACAAGGGGTCTCATGAGAGACTCTTTGTGAAATTAAAAAGTCATGGGATAGGAGGCAGTGTAGTATTGTGGATCAGGAATTTGTTAAAAGATAGAAAGCAGAGGGTAGGGCTAAATGGCCAGTTTTCCCAGTGGAGAAAGGTGAATAGTGGAGTAACCTTGGAATCTCTGCTGGCTTTGCGCTTTTTAACATATCCGTAAGATACAATAACAGCAGCTATGGATACTACCCTATCAACAATGAGCCACTTGGCTGAAAACCGGACAAAGTTTAGGTCAACTATCCAGACTCAATGGCACTTAACAACAACAACAACAACACTTTTGCCCATGGGAGATGGGATCCCCATGGGCAGACAGCACTGATCCTGCAGCATTTGGTGGGATGAATAGAGGGCAGAGGATGAGTGCAAGGGGGAGGGAGAAGGGGACAGTCTGGGAAGGGAAATAGAATTGGGGAGTGGGAAAGGGACAGCAAAAGAAGGATTGAATGGGGGGGGGGTGGATTGCAAGGGGTTAGGAGGGTAGAGATAATACATGGGAAGTAAAGGCACACCATACAAATACAGGGACCCCCACCTGGCTCCATACAGGTGTAGCTTAAATGTTCAATGGGGATGGTGGGAGAGGGAGGAAGAGGAGTGGGGCCACTGCCTTCTGTTGGCACCGTGCAATGGTCCACTAAGAGCCTGATTTTTTTACGCTTTTTCCCAAAGAAAATTGGAAAACATTCTTAATAAATTAGACCCTAAAACCTAAAACTGTAACTGCGATGCCCTTTTTTGGGGAGCGGGGCATGCACTGTGACCTAGATTTCAGCAGCCAGCTCCTAGATTTTTAGGTTGGCCACTAGATTCTAAGAAAATCTGTCAAGGCTTGTCGTAAAGGTATGCTTATTTATACAGGAATTAAGTATGTGTCCTTTGTGCTTTCTCAGTTAAGACTTTTTTGGACAATAAGAAGCTATATTTGTTCAGGTTATCTTGAAAACCTGACTGGCTAGTTTTTCCAGAGGATTAGGTTGAGAACTCCTAGTCTGAAACTATCAGCAAAAAAATACCAGTCATTTCATCTTCAGCTCCTCTCTCTCTCCTCCGTCCGCTGTGGATTCCTTATGTGAAAGTAAAAGAGAATTTTGCTGACAGGATATAGGCTTTCCTCTTGTATTCTCAAAATTTATGTCCTATAGCTCTTAAATAGATCTAGTGGAGAGGATGCTGCAAATTACCATAATTGTTAATCATTTATACTGTGATCCTTATTGTTACAATGTATCCAGTTGAAATATACTGTCATATTCCTTGTAAACCATCTTGAATTGTAGAAAGTCGGTATATAAAACCTGTTAAATAAATAAATTATGTGCACGCCCCTTTGGCACTCCTTAGGCGCACGGAGGAGTAGAAGTTGGGGAGTTGTGTGTTGCAGAGGATGGGAAAATAAAAAAAGAGAATTCCATCTTTGCCTGTGATTAAATCCTCCAAGGTGGGTGGAGGGCCCCATAGACAACCACGTGGTGCGTCCTAATGTGGAAGAAAATGCACCATAATCTTTGACAGCTGTTAAGTTCTGATTCCCTTATAGCTCGTTCTCCTATTAGGGGTTTAACCCGTCCCCTTCCATCTTATGTTTTGACTCGAGCGGGGGGACAGGTTTCTCCTGGGAAGGTTTTTCCTGCCGCCTCGTCTCCAGTTCCTGCTCAACCCCCACCTGCTTTGCCTGCTATGGTCCCACCTCAGGTCTTGCTACCAAAGATGTTATAGCTAGCAATGCCAGGTGTTAAGTTGGATTGATGATCTTGCTGACAGATAGATATCTCTCAAGGGCATAGAGTCCCGAACAGAAGAGGTGTTGAGGGGGACTTTGGTCTGATTACAAGACTTCACAATTCATTCTGTGGCTAAATATTTTTTTATTAGAGGATAGAATTGATGATACGGAGGTGCGGTTGGGTAAGCTCAAATCTCAGTTTCCTGTCTTCCAGTCTGCGTCTACTACCTTTATTACAGATAGGTTGTATTGCCATCGACAGATGGAAATCTTAGAAAATATTGTAAGAGCACCAAATTTAAGGTGTCTTAATTTTCCGGTGAGACTCTGTCTCCACGGATTCTTTTTTATTAATATTTGAAAGAAGTATTGCAATTTACTAACCCGGAGGTTATTTTGATCAATAATGTATATTATTTACCTCGTGGTAGGCAAACTGAAATGGCGGCTGTGGGAGAGCTACAGCAAGTCCCAAAGGTAGACAGTTTAGATCTGTCTAATTTTTTGGAGTCGTTCAACTGATACAATTGCCTCCAGTGCAACATTGGTAGTTTGTTTTGTTTTAAGAGACTTTATTCTTAAGTCTTTTTTTTCTCAAAAAAAGATGTTTTATTTTGTGGACAAAGAATCAACTTCTTCCCGGACATTGCCAGACCTAATCAGATTAGGTGTAAGGCCTTTTTGGCATTGAAACCTCGAGTACTGGCACTTAGGACAACTTTTTATCCTAAATTTCCTGGTCCGTGTCCGCTCAACTTCCGTGGTAAAAGATATTGCTTCTTTGATCAACTTCAATTAGAAGGTTTCTTGAAAGCTAATTTTCCTTAAGTGGGTCGGATGGTTCAATAACAAAAAGAGTTTGAATTGTTTGGGTCTCAGCTATTGCTTGTCAATTTTGGATAAATGGGTTGTTTGTTTGATTTAAATATCGGTTCTTTCTATCCCCATTAATGTGGACTTGATGATAAAAGATGTGAATTTAAAATATCGTTTTTTGTGACAATTTCATGCCTATTTCTTGTTTCATTCTGTAACTTGTTCTTTGTTACTGTATATAAATGTTTATTTAAAAAAAAAATCCATTCTCGTGTGCAGGGTTTTGTGTTCCTTGTTCTCAGTCTTCTAGCAGGGGGATGCAGCCACACTTTATGGTGTTGTCTACTGCAGCACCTGTGCCGGCTCTCCCCTAGCTCAAAGAATCTGAAGGACTTCTCTGAGCATGCTTGGCCTTTCCTGCCCAGCATGCAGATGCATGGAGAAAACAGTTTTTTCTCTTACTGCTCCGCAAACAGCTGCTGCTCTCCCCTCTCGCCATGGTTTCTGCGTTTCTACTGTGAATTTTCCTTCATTTTTCCAGTTCTTTTGTTTTTACTGTGGTTACAAAAGTGAAAGTACAGCCGCGGCTCTGTTGCTTTCTTTCTATGCGTTGCCGTCACTCTCTTCAATGACAAATCAGTGCTGCCTTCTGAGAAAACAGAGCTGCAGAGTTTCTGTGTAAAATAAAAAAACAAAAAAAACATTCAGTCCTTGAGACTACAGGCAGGGTCAATGGATCTTCACAACTGCTTCTTCACTAGTTAACAATTGAAAGCATAGTGCTGTTCTGCACTCCCTGCTCTTCTTCTTTTCTTCATGGCTTCTTCCACTTCAACCAGTACCCCAGTCCCATTTGGCCCAGACAAGGCATAATTGGGAACAGAGGGGGTTGCCAAGCACCTGGAGGCAGACACCCTATCGATGCTAGTGACTAAGAAAGGGGAAAGACCATACTCTATCTCCACCCAACCAGGCCTCCACAGGGCCCTCGCCAAGGTCAGATAATCTGGTAAGTGCTAAACACAAGGCTAAGTCCAAGCACGGCCGCAAGGGTGATCCTGAAACCTCTCAGAACACCCATGATTCCTGGGCTCACAAAAGAAAATCTGAGGGCAAATCATCTGAGGCCTCTTCACACAGGTCAAAGAGACCACATCATCACTCAGACCAATGTTCCCGCTAAGCTGCGCTGGGTCCGCTACCAACACAGGGTCTAACACACACTGCAGCACCCTCGCAATGTTCTCTTTAATCTGCGCCGGGTCCTCCACTGGCATTCCCGCCGGTGGGGGGGAGGGGCAGTGCAATCGATTGCTCTGCACCCCCCCCCCCCCCCTTGCCGGCAGGAATGTTGGTGGTGGACCCAGCACAGCTTAGCGGGAACAATGCCTGCTGTGTCTCCTCTAGTTCCTCCTCTTTCAAAGAACAGTCACTCCCCACTGACCCCTTGCTTCAACTGTTACGTCGATTTGTCCAGGACAGTGCAGCTTTACTTAGCTCTGCCCCCATGGAAGATTACCCGCCTCATAAAATACCACCTTTCCAACCTCTATCTGCTTCCCAGGGTCCCACCCTCCATCATGGACTGAAATGAACCTCAAGTGCCTGAATTAAGTCACTGCTTAGCAACCAACCCTTCCCTCCCTCATCAGTGAGATACAGACTCTTCTACCTTAGGAGAGGTAGCTAACGCCCAGTCTCCTGATCACTCAGGGAAGGAGGGAACCCAGAAGATTTCTCATACCCAAAATTTCTCCAGAGGGTCTCTAGAGCATTGATCCTTAGTGATTCTCAATCTACTACCGACAAGAATGATTTTCAATCCATCCTAAGGGCCTGTAGCACTTCTAGGGAAGTCCTTGCACTACCGGTACCTAAAGTCTTGCAATACCTCCTTATGTCCTTCTGGCAAACACCAGCCTCAGTGCATGCCACGGCCCGACATCTAGACCTTAAGTATAAAGTACTCCCTGCTCTGGGATTTCAACATCATCAACTACCCCATCAGTCAGTAGTGTCTGAGGCGATTCTAAAGAAAGCAAAATCTTCCAAATCTCATACTCAGACTCCTTCCGGGAAAGAACAGTATACCTTGGATACAGTTGGCAGAAAAACTTTTCAGAGTGGGGTGCTAGCACTGAAAATTCTAGCCCATCAACTTCAGCAACATCATCATGACCTCTTTTCATAAATGCTCGATTCAACAGTCATTCCAGTGTTGGAAACACACGCTCTACAAGACCATCTACAAGAGTCCCTTTACCACATTATTTGAGCTACATATGATGCTCTTAACTCAGTTTCCAGAGCTACAGCCACTTCTGTTTTTGCCCATTGCACAGCTTCGTTACGGATCTCTGGTATGTGAGTGGACGACTTTCACTGTTTAGTAGATGCTCCCTGTCAAGGGGATAGCCTATTTGGACTTAAGATACAGAAGGCTGTCTCAGAGGTCAAGGATCATTCTTCTACTGTACGGGAACTCTCGACTCAACCACAAGATATGCAGCACAGCAATCTCGCCACCCACAATATCCACAGTGCCGCAAGGCATACTATTACTAGTATTTTTAGCAGTTTTACCCCTGTCAACGTTTCCAGCTCTATACTCAGCCTCCGCCACAACGTCAGCCGGCATCTGTGTATCAGCAACACCACAGGCAGAGAGATAGAAAACAATCTGTAGCCACCACAGCTCAACAGCCCAAGGCGGCACCCAGCTTTTGAATATCTGCCAGTGGGAGGCCGTCTCCAACACTTCCAGGAGGCCTGGCAGTCCATCATCATAGATCGTTGGGTTCTCAGCATAATTTCAAATAGTTACAAAGTCAATTTCAAGGTTCTTCCCCCTTGAAGACTATCCCCGCTGTCACCCTCACGGTGGCCAGCCCAACGCCTAGGGCGCTGAGACTTGGTCTGCCTGTGGTGTTCCTGCCTCAGAGTGTGGGCTTGCTTTAACTCTGCAAGGCCTTCTGGGAATGTGAGTCCCTTTACCCTTTGAGTACAGACGAGTTGCAGTCGAATGGTTTCAGGCAATGACAAGAATTTATTTTCCCCTTCCCAACGGATTAATTGCAAGTGAATAACTCAGGACAAATCATGCCATACATTTGGCTTGAAGAAATTATATATGAACTCGGGTAAATTAGCCTTGTCAGCTTCATGCTTTAAACATGCAGTGCTTGATACAAAACAAAATCACAACAGCTTCAATTAGCAAAGAAAATGTTCCCTTTTCTTCTGCTGCTTTTACCGTCTTTCTCAGACACTGTTCAGCATAAGGAATTCACATGGTCAGCCAAAAATAATGTACAGTCCATCCGATCATCCACTATTTCATAAGGGACAGAGTCTATCTGCATTTCTTCAGCCTCAGGTATAGCAGGGCGTGGCAGTAAGCTGCTATCCTGATCTCTGAAACAAACGGTTTCTCTGTCCTCACGTGGTTTCTCTCTGTAACCCTCTCCTGAGCAGGGTTGTAAACTACCATATATACTGTAGTTTTTGTCCAGGGAGTTTGCTACTTTCTGGTAACTATAGGGAACTGCTTTATAGCTGTGTTCAAACTTATATGAATTGTTAAGCCTACCTTTTGGCTTTGAAAGGGAAGGAACTCTCTACTCTGCAGGGTCAGACTGGTTCTCAAACACGGCTTGTGTTTGCTTGCCTCTCAGCCTATTAACTTTCCCCTCAGATGTACCGGTATTCTCCAGCCAGCCTGTCTCACTCCTCGGAGTGTGTGAGCTTTGCCAAGCCTGCCTCTCAGGAAGATTCCTTTCTCTCCTACCTTTACAAGACAACGCCTGTCCTGGGTTGCTTCCTTATGGCCTCAGGATTACGGCTCCCTTGGTTCTCACTCCTCCTTGACTCCTTCCAGTCAGCGTGCTCCTTTGCTGGCTTCCTTCCTGGTTCTCCCAGTTCTCCTTCTGCTTGCTGTTCTCCTTCCTGCTCTCGTTCTCCTTCTTGCTGTCGCTCTGCCTGGTCCAAGTTAATGACCACTTTTTATCATTGTAACTCTCAGGGCTTAGCTGTGCCCTGCCCTGAAACAGGTGAAACTCATTACCTCCTGAGCTAGGGAATACGTCACAGCAGGGGAGTGTCTTTCTAGCTCGTGACTCTCTTTGTTTACTTCTTCTTTGCAAACACTGAGCCATGTGCTCAGACTGCCTGTCAGTTTCTGAAAGCAAATCCTCATCTTGCCCTACTTCCATAGGCTCAGAAGAGTCTTCTTCATGACACCGCCCAGCAATGTACCTCCATCACATCTTCCTTTTCAGGCAGAAGAGATTGCAACCATGCAGTCGAGCCTGTTGCACAGAAGGACCAGGACCAGGGGTTCTACTCTTGCTTTGTCCTCATTCCAAAAAAGATGGGAGGACTCCGACCCATCCTTGATCTCCAAGAGCTCAATCCATATCTCAAGAAAGAGAAGTTCAAGATGACTTCTCTAGCCACCATTCTGCCCCTTCTGCCTCAGGCTGACTGGCTCACCTCTCTGGACCTCAAGGACGCCTACACCCATATTCTCATCCATCCTCATCATTGACAATACCTTTGTTTCCCCTACAAGACCGAACACTACCAGTACAAGGTTCTACCCTTTGGCCTCTCTTCAACCTCGAGGGTGTTTACAAAGTGCCTGGCGGTGGCCACAGCTCATTTACACAGACAAGGGCTCTGTGTTTATCCTTATCTTGATGTTTGACTCATCTCAGGACACAACAAGGCCTCAAACCAGATATCAGTCCAGATCACCTCCACACTGCTCCAATAGCTTGACCTCAGAGTAAACTTCTAGAAGTCGGAGTGCGATCCTTGCCAAATCCTGGACTTCATAGTGGCTCGCTTAGTCACTACAGTGTCTTGTGCCTTCCTACCACCCAACTGCTTGGCAGCATCTGTACACGTGTTTCCCTTAGCACATCTCTACATACATTTGTTCCAGTAGCAACTCATTTGAACTCAACTCACCCACTCCCTCTGTCATTGGGTCAACGCATTGCTCAACACGGCACATACTGTGCCAGTTCCTTCTCTGATGGACCCTCCCAGCAAGTCTCATTGAAGGGCGGCCTTTCCTAGAACAGCTGCATCAACTCACTTTAATGACAGATGCCTCCCACATGGGTGGGAGGGGAGCGGGCATCTCCTGCATCTTATGACTCAGGGTCTTTGGAACAACAGGGAAGCCTCCCTGCACATCATCTTACTGGAGATGCAATTTACTATTTATGTTTTCCATCGCTGGGTCCACAACATATTACTCCTGGTGCAGACCAACAATCAAGTTGCCATGTTCTGTATAAACAAACACAGGGGATCTGGCTCTCTCCACCTCTGCCGTGAAGTAGTTTGTTTGTGGCTTTATGCTCACTCCATTAGAGTATTGTTCGGCAGTCTACCTCCCAGGTATTCAAAACCAGCTGGCAGACTCCCTCAGTCATCACCTCGACTCCCACGAGTGGTTCCTACATCTGACAATCCTCAACCCCATTTTTCAAACCTGGGGAACTCCAGAAGTGGATCTCTTTGCTGCACCAGACAATGCAAAGTGTCCTCTCTACTGCTCCCTTCATCCCAGTTTTACCAGATGGGCAGCGGATGCCTTCCTGGTTTCCTGGATGAATCATCTCCTCTATGCCTTTCTGCCTTTTCCTTTCATTTCTCGAACCCTCCTCAGGGTCCAGAACTACAAAACCACTATAATCCTTATTGCTCCTCAGTGGCCCAGACAGATCTGGTACCCTCATCTTCTCAACATGATGGAACAAGGTCCCTGGAAGTTACCGCTGCACCCGTTTCTCCTCACACAGCAAGATGGTCACCTCTTCCATCTCAACGTACAGTATCTAGCTCTAGCAACATGGAAGCTAGTGGGTTGACCCATCCTTTGCCTGCCATGCCAGCGAGTGTTCAAGCCATAATCCTGGCGACCTTCTACGCAGTGATCCTCTCTTCATAAATGGACTCGTTTCTCCAACTGGGCTACCCTAAGGGGTTTAGACTCTCTATCATGTTTCCTCCCTCTTATCTTTGTCTATCTCCTTCACCTATCTGACTCTGGTCTTCAGACTCCATTGGCCCACTATCATCTTTCCACCATAGCGGCATCCCTCTGAAACCAGGATGGCAAGCCTATTTCCATGCACCCAATAGTTTCCCTTTTAATGAAAGGGTTAATAAACATCTAACCTCCATTGAGACCATCAGCTCCAGTGTGGGATCTAAATTTTGTTTTTTCAGAGCTCATGAAAGCCCCCTTTGAGCCTATGGGGTCTGCTTCACTGAAACATCTCTCTTGAAAGACCATCTTTTTCATTGCTATCACATCCGCAAGGCAAGTAAGTGAACTTCAGGCTGTCGTTCATTATTCTCCATATACTCAGTTCCTTCAACCCATCCTAGGTTTCTTCCAAAGACTGTCTCCACTTTTTACCTAAATCAATCCATTATGCTGCCTACGTTCATCCCAGCGGCTCAACCAGGATCAGAACAATCACTACAGTCCGTGGACTGTCGCAGAGCTCTCCTATACTGTTTACAAGCTACCAAGCAGCTACGTAAATCTTCCCAGCTTTTTGTCACATTCAGTCTAACAACCCAAGGAAACGTGCATCTAAGCAGGCCATCTCGTCCTGAATTGCAGACTATATATCCTTTTGCTATGTTCAGGCAGGTCTCATACCCCCCCGCCCAGCCTGATTGGTCCTCACCGTCTTTGAGCTACAGTGGCTAATCTGGCTACTGTTCCACCTCAAGAGATCTTCAAAGCTGCCACATGACTATCTGTGCATACCTTTACAAAGCACTACAGTGTGGATCGCTCTTCAGCCACCGATGTCGCTTTAGGTCAGGCTGTTCTGTGAAACCTTTTTGCTTATCTTCTTCTGCCACTCTGTTTTCACTTTGGCCACTTACAATAAGTGTTTCTGAGCAGCCCTCAGCTCTGGACTCACCATAGAGTGTACCTGCATCGCCCTGCTTGAAGGCGGAGAAAACATAGTTCCTTACCTGTAACAGGGGTTCTCCGTATTCAGCAGGGGGTATGCAGCCACACTCACCTGCCTGCCGTCCCCTCAACCACTGGAATTGCATTACCTATGAAAAAAAAAAAAAGAAACGAACCAAGGGAATGAAGAGCAAAGCAGCATTGCCATGCTGCACTTCTACGGCACTTTCACAGGCCAACATCTGACCAATCTCAGCTGCGGCCTTCCCAGTCAACTTCAAATTTTTCCATCCTTCCCTTCCCTGAGGTCATCACGTTTCTCCCGGGAAGTTTGTTTCTCCCCCGAATTCTCCTTATCATACATCCAACGATAGATCCTGTCAGTATCGTAATCCGTCTTGTCGCGATGAAATTTTGAAACCTCCATTTCTTTCTTTCTTCTTTTTTCATCCACTTAAATTTCACCCTTCCATCCTCAATCCCCATTTATTTATTTGACTTGTATACCACTTTATCACACAATCAAGGCAGTTTGCAGAGAACCAAAGTGTACTGCCTGGGCAGTTTACAATGAACAAGGAATAGAATACTCTTCCAATACCTGGCCAATTGTAGATTTTTCTTCCCGCCATCACAAAATATCTTTTTCCCCCTCTACATCCTCACTCCCCCAGCCCCATCTCCTTCTAGTCTTCCCCCAACATCAGCTCCCTTCTAGTTCCAGCCTCTCCCAGCATCCGCTCCCTTCTAGTCCCATTCTCCCATCCCCCTGCATCAGCATATTTCCAGTTCTAGCCCCACATCCAGTCCTATCCTAGCCCACCACAAGCCCTTTTACAGTCCTATCCTAGCCTCACCATCAGCCCATTTCCAGTCCTAGCCTCTCCCAATCAGCCCATTTCTAGTCATAACCTCCCCCAATCAGCCCATTTCCAGTCATAACCTTCCCCCATCAGCCCATTTCCAGTCTTATCATAGCCCCCATCAGCCCATTTCCAGTCTTATCATAGCCCCCATCAGCCCATTTCCAGCCCTATCTTAGCCCCCCCATCAGCCCATTTCCAGCCCTATCTTAGGCCCCCCATCAGCCCATTTCCAGTCCTATCCTAGCCCCTCTATCAGCCCATTTCCAGTCTTAGCTCCCTTCTCCCCCCCCAAAGAGCCCCGCGCCTGCCTGACCGGCTTCAGAGGGAGCCAGGGAGGCTGGAAGCCTCAGCTTACCTCTGCACAGCTGCCAGAGTGACAAGTGGCATTTTCCTTCACTCTGGCAGCTGTGATCTCCAGGAACAAGCAGGAATGTAGGTCTTCACATATGGGTATCGTCGGTACCGACGAAGCCCGCGCGGGAACGCTCCCCAGTGTCCAATAAGAATGCTTTTGGGAGCCTTCCTGCCTCTGTACCTCTCTCACTTCAGTTCTTTGTTTTCCGCGGAGCCGACAGGACGTGTACCCTGTCACCACAGAAAATTTCATTTTATTCTTTGTTTTTTTGTGGTCGCGTCTGCCTTCATTCGACGCCTACCGATACCGCCGGTTCTTCTTCCTCTTTCTTTTAAAAAAAAAACAACCACCTTGTATTTTCTTCAGGGGTCTTTCCCCTGTTTCTGGTGCTAGGTGCCATTTTGGGCACTAGGCCCACTTTTCTTCAGGCATGGAGAAACCAGCTAGTGGTTTCAAAAAATGCTGAATGTGTGACGGTACCTTTTCCATCACCGACACCCATGATTGGTGTCTAAAATGTTTAGGTCCTAAACATTGTCCAACGGAGTGTCTCTCCTGCACGAGGATGACCAAAAGGGACCTGCAGAATAGAGCTGCAAAACTCGGTACCCTTTTTGCCACGGATACGATGTCACTTGCACCAATGTCTTCCAGGGCTTCATCTTCCTCCCATGGATCTCAGGTAACTAAACTTAAGTCTTCTAAGACTGGCCAGTCCTCGAAGGGTAAATCTCCTTCAAAGTATTGATGCCACTGGCGTTGCCCTCGAGGATAGTTCACCGGCAAAACAGCCCCGGCAGGAGTCTTCGGGCTCCAAAGCATTAACGGGGCTCCAGGATGTTCCAGAGGCTTCCACCTCTGCAGACCTACTGGAATCATGTTCTGGAGTTGTAGCCGCTTCCACCGGTACTGACACCCAGGCATCGGCAGGAGCGATGGATAAAAGAATCCTCGCTATTGAACGCAGTCTAGCATCCCTCTTAGCAGCTTTGGTACCGCTAAGACTGCTACAGACGGTTCAACAGGTATTGGTACCGACATCGGTACCGGTATCAACAGTACCTGCTTCGACAGGACTGCTTCCCCCAATGCCGAGCCTTGAGTCTATCTCGGGTATCAGGGATCAGAAACTGAGACGTTTCGGTACCGACTTCGAGCGGTACCGATACCATGCGTTACGGGAGCACCCGGTACAGAGTGCACTTGAGTCTTCCGATTCTGATGACTGACGATTCTACCGATACCAGAGCGAACCTACTAGAGGATTCAACTCCTCCTCCTCAACGCATGATGTCTCCTCCAGAAGATATGTCCTTCCAGGATTTCATACATGATTTAGCAAAGGGTCTTGCAATCACTGTGATTCCAGAAAAGGAACATAGGGCAGAAGAATTAAGAATTCTACAATACCCTATGGCTCCCAAGGAGGCAGCTATGCTTCCCATTCACAAAATCTTACATGATCTGATGTTGAGAATGTGGGAAACTCTTTTAACGATATCTTCACATTCCCAACGCCTTGACACTATATACCGAGTGCCAAGTTGTCCTGGTTTTCAAAAAACTCAGTTACCACACCATTCATTGTTAGTGGAATCTGCCATGCAAAAAATCAAGAGTGCTAAAACACATTCTTCTAATCCTCCAGGCCGGAAATCCAGGACCCTCGATGCCTTTGGGCGTCGATGCTTTCAATCCTCCATGCTATCAGCCAGGATCAGTTCCTACATGCTTTATATGGGAATGTTCCTGGAAGAAGTCACAAAAGACTTAGAGCTCATTAGCCCTTGTGTCTCAGAGGAAAAAAGAGCAGACTACCTTATTCTGGTCAAGCACGCACAGAATGTCTCTAAATTTATGAACCGTGCTACCTTTGATTGCTTCATTTTCTCAACTTGTCCCCACCTACAATAATAAAACAGTTCAATTCTCAGGCCCCTGCCACCAACCTCTTGTGGCAGGAGGTCACATCACTTCTCGCTCAAGGACCAATCGAAGAAGTACCCATACCCCAACAGGGGTTAGGGTTTTACTCCCCCTATTTTCTTATTCCAAAGACAAGGGGACACAGGCCTATCCTAGACCTCAGAGAATTAAACAAATATTTGTTCAGAGAAAAGTTCAAAATGATCTCCCTCGGGACACTTCTACCATACCTTCAAAATCAGGACTGGCAATGTTCTCTAGATCTAAGAGATGCGTACACGCATATTCTCATGCACTCAGATCACAGGAAGTTCCTTTGATTTCTGGTCCAAGGAAGACACTTCCAGTACAGGGTTCTTCCTTTCAGACTGGCCTCTGCTCCAAGAGTCTTCACAAAATGCATGGCAGTGGTAGCAGCATTTTTGAGGACTCTGGGAATATTCGTCTTCCCTTACTTAGACGATTGGCTCATTCGAGCATCGACAGCTCCAGAGGCCAGCTTCGCTCTTTCTCGAGCAATGAGAATTCTTCAATACTTGGGACTGGTCATAAACCTCCCAAAATCTCATCTCATCTCCTCTCAATCTCTCGAATTCATAGGGGCTCGTCTAGACACACGGAAGTCAAGGGCTTTCCTGCCACAGCCACGCTGTCTACGAATAATACAACTGGCATCTCAAGCATCTATGAAGGTGTTCCTTACTGCTCGAGAGATGCTTCAACTTCTGGGACACATGGCATCCACTGTCCATGTGGTTCCCTATGCTCACCTCCACATGCGAGCAGCCTAATGGACCCTATCCTCTCAATGGTCATAGATCTCGGGTCAGTTAATGGGCAAAATCAGAAACACCACGTGTCTGATTTCGTCCCTGCAATGGTGGCAATTTTTAGAAAACCTCCTCGTAGGCTCTCCTTTCCAGCAGCCTCTATATCAGGCCACCCTAACAGATGCATCCAAGATGGGTTGGGGGGGCCCACTTGCACGATCTGTCCACTCAGGATCTTTGGACCTCACAGGATGCTTCTCTTCACATAAACCTCCTAGAGCTGAGAGCCATTTTCAATGCTATTCAAGTCTTTCGGACCCATCTCAGCAACAAAACAGTTCTGGTCCAAACCAACAATCAGGTAGCTATGTTCTATGTGAGCAAGCAAGGCGGAACAGGCTCTCTGTCGCTATGCAACGAAGCTTTGCGACTATGGGCCCTCGCCAGAGAGTTGCAAATTCACCTGTTTGCAGTATACCTTCCGGGCATTCAAAACTTGTGGGCAGACAGACTCAGTCGAATACTGCTGCCACACGAGTGGTCCCTCCACTCATACCAGCTTGCTCGAGTATTTCAAATCTGGGGAACACCAGATATAGACCTCTTTGCAAGTCCACAGAATGCCAAACTTCCCAGATTCTGTTCCAGAATCCCGGCTCACAACTGTCAGGCAAGCGATGCTTTCCTACTCCATTGGGGACAGGACTTCCTCTATGCCTTCCCACCCATTCCCCTCATTCCCAAAACTTTATTCAAACTTCAGAAAGACAGAGGTCTTTTGATACTCATAGCTCCACGTTGGCCATGACAAACGTGGCATCCTTTTCTTCTGCGTCTCTCTCAAACCACTCCTCTGGAGTTGGGGAATGCTCCAGATCTTCTGTCTCAGGTGGACGGATGCTTACTGCATCCCAATCCCCAGTCCTTACATCTCAGGGCCTGGTTAATGAAAGCCTAGAATTCCAGGATATTAACCTTTCTCAACAAGTAAAGGATATCCTTCTGGCTTCTAGAAAACCTTCCACAAGACGTTCCTATGCTTTTAAGTGAAAAAGGTTCTCTGTCTGGTGTTCACAAAAGGGACTTAACCTCCTTTTGGTACCTGTAGAGTCGCTACTAGAGTATCTCCTTCAATTATCAACCTCTGGTCTAAAGACCAATTCGGTGAGAGTCCATCTTAGTGCTATTGCTGCTTTTCATAAACCTTTCGATGGACAACCTATTTCCTCTCATCCACTTGTATCAAGATTTATGAGAGGCCTACTCTTAACAAAACCTCCCATTAAACCACCACCGGTGGCATGGGATCTGAATCTTGTTCTTGGTCAGCTTATGAAACCGCCCTTTGAACCTTTAGCCACTTCAGACCTAAAGTTTCTTTCATGGAAAGTTATTTTCCTAATTGCCATCACTTCTGCAAGGCGCATTAGTGAACTACAGGCATTAGTAGCTGACCCTCCTTATATAAGGTTCCAGCATGATAAAGTAGTCCTCAGGACTTATCCTCACTTTCTGCCAAAGGTTGTTTCGCCTTTTCATTTAAACCAGTCAGTTGATCTTCCTATATTCTTCCCTAGGCCTCATGCCTCCAGTGCGGAAAGGAATCTTCACACATTGGATTGTAAAAGAGCCTTGGCTTTTTATCTCCAAAGAACTAAGCCACATAGAAAATCATCTCAGCTTTTTGTGGCTTTTGACTTGTCATTTGGGACTTACAGTTTCCAAAAGAACTCTGTCAAATTGGGTTGCAGATTGCATATCCTATACATATCAGAGTAAAGGACTTTCTCTCGAGGGCCATGTCACAGCTCACAATGTGAGAGCAATGGCAGCCTCAACGGCTAACCTTCGTTTTGTGTCTATTGATGACATCTGCAAAGCAGCCACTTGGGCTTCGGTACACACCTTCACAGCCCACTACTGCTTAGACAAGGACTCCTGTCGGGATGCCTTGTTTGGCCAGGCTGTTCTCCAGCATCTCTTCCATACTTAACACAACTCCTACCCACCGTCCATGGTTTGGATGCCAGAGGTCCATGGGAGGAAGCATGACCCATCTCACCTGGGTTTGCAGCTTGCTGGGGTCACCCCTTGGCATCTTTCAGCTGGGGAATCCCCATATGTGAAGACTACATTCCTGCTTGTTCCTGGAGATAGTGTAGTTACTCAACTGTAACAGGTGATCGCCGGGAGCAGCAGGAATTTAGTCTTCACAACCCACCCACTTCCCCTAGGAGTTGTCTCTATATCTTTCTCTACTCCTCTCCTTTGGTCTCAGCTATAAACTCAACTGAAGTGAGAGAGGTACAGAGGCGGGAAGGCAGCACGCATGCGCTGTGGGATGCTCCCAAAAGCGTTCCTATTGGACGTTGGGGAGCATTCCCGCGCGGGCTCCGTCGGTACCGACGATACCCATATGTGAAGACTAAATTCCTGCTGTTACAGGTGAGTAACTACGCTTTCTCTTGCAGCCCGCAGATGTGCTGATTACCTGGAGGTTAAAGTGCACTTCCTGTCTTGCGGGAAAAAGGAAATGCCCTTTAACCTCCCGGTAATCAGTGCACTGGCAGGCTGCAAGAGAACACAGCCGCTGGAGTGAAAGAAAACGCAGCTCTTCACTCCGGCAGCTGTGCAGAGGTGAGTCGGGGCTTCGGGCCTCCCCTGCTTCCCTCTGAAGCAGGTCAGACAGATGCAGGCCAGCCCTGCAAATGGTCGGGAGTCGGGACACACTCAGACAGCATGTGCGGCTTGAGGTTGGCATGGGGCCCACTGTAATGCTGGTCCTGTGCGAACAACATTCTCCCGCATGCGTCGAGCTGGCCCTGCTCATGGGGTCAGGAGGAGGACAGAGCATGCAGCTGTCCTATTGTCAGCTGGGAAGGAGGAGGAAAGCTACAACAATGGGCTAGCAGAATCAGATTAACAGGGGCTGGAGGGAAAGTGGTGGAGGAAAGAGAGGGGCAGTATTCAATAGAGAAAAAACTAAAGGGGGCCCATCCACAGAAATTTGCTTAGGGCCTCATAAGTTGTTAAAGCGGCCCTGGCAACGCCACAGTTATATCATCAGCACTTGTACATCCAGGTATTGATGGTCTGCCGTTCCCATACCTAAAATGACAAGAAATCATCTGAGGAGGATAGACACAGTAGATACAACTTTCAAAACTTGTGTTTGTCAAAGTTAGATTAGTTGGAGGGAGGGGAATTGACCCTTTTCACTTCTCCAAATGGGAAAATGGAGAGGGAATGCAAGGAAAAGTAAAGTGGCAATCCACAGAGCCTAGAGCAGGGGAGTAGCCTAGTGGTTAGAGCAATGGCTTGCTGATCAAGAGGCCAGGGTTTGATTCCTACTGGCACTCCTTGTGGCCTTAGGCAAATCACTTTGCCCTCCTTTGCCTTTGAAGAAAGGACTGGCACTTTAGGGGCTGCTGGGTTGCCAGGAGTCAGCATTGAATAAACAGCACACATTGCATTGCTTACCTCAGAGCTCTCACATCTACATCTCCCCACTAGCTGTCAGCTGGTTACCCGGTAATTAAAGTTATTTGGTTTTTAAGTGTCAAATTAAGACCTGGCTATTCCAATAAGTGTGTGTTGAGCTACTGGCTAATCTGCTGGTTGCTCTACTACTGGCTGTAGTTTCACTCCTGCCCTGGTAGTACCATTCTGAAAAATGACCTCACCTGATCCCTAACAGTACATCTTGAGATGTACTTAATTTACTAGGAATGTGCTCCAAAGGTTAGCTCAAGTCATAATATTTTTCTGCATTATAATGAACTACTAGGCATGCATTAGAATGTGACACCGCTTATTATTTTTGATCTCTATGTTGTGCCAGATTTTTACCATAGAAAGGTAGATGCTGTAGGAAATCAATCAATAACGAGCTAAGAACATGTATGTGTTGATTTTGCATGTTTATTTGCCCCACTGCAGCTTAGTTACTAGGTCTCTTAGAAAGTGGAACTATGGTGAGAAGCACAGGATCCCCTGAAAGGTTAAAAAAAAACTGTGGGCGTCAGTGTTCAAAATTTTGAACATTAACTTCATATTACATACACACTGACATTAGCATTTTTGTTCTAAACTACCACTGAAAATATTTATAAAAAAGTATAATTTTTATCGGTGGTTTTTATTAAAATTCTCTCTAAATACTTTATTCGAGAAGATTTGAATTGTGTGTATATATAAAACCTTTACTGATGCATGACATCAGCAAGGTCATCGTCCTTTCCTGGGAAGGTATAAATAAAAAAAAAAGTTAATATTACAGAAAATACATGCTCTGTTGCTTTTAATTTAGACTTTGTTTACAAATGAAATGTTCAGTGGGGGTTTACTTAAATAACAATTTTCACAGAAAAAAAATGTACTTGCAGATTACCTCTGTTCTTCAAGGCTTTTACCGTAACCCAGTCTTGTGTAGTGAATTTGTTCCAGAGTTAAAATTTTGACATTTTCTCAGAAGGGATTTCTTCAAATAGAAAGAGTTTATATAGCACCTGCCATCTACTGTATTACTGGATAAACATTGATATTAACCTTTATTCATGAAAGACAGGAATATCAGACTAATGCCTCACTTAACTCTGCACTTTCAAAATGATTTGCTTGATCTGATAAATTATGCAGTCTTTCATTTTGACCTTGTAACCCTACAGAATTTACTTGAACTGACTTCATTGTATTTGCCACATTAGAAGTATAATGACTACAGCTGATCCTGTGCTTCATTTCTTTCTTCAGCAAATATAAGCAGCGACACATAGAACTGTATTGATTTGTATGTGTAAACAGTGGCATTTTATGGTGTTCTAGAGCCCACCTTATTAATCTCATATATTCTGTTCTCCGGACAGTTGTGTTTAATGTAGAAATGCAGTTACAAAACACATATTTCTAAAAACATGTTGACTTTATACTAAAATACTTTGGTACAAAAACAGTCTTGTACCTAATGAGTGTGGGAAGAGAATGCCTTTGGCTGGGTGGGTGGGTTTTTTTTTTTTTTTTATTACTTACAACAGTAGTTGGAGTGTGATATACAGAGGTATATTCACCTTTGAATTGGCCCCTATCACTTTCCTCTCTGCTGGGCAATCACTCTCCTCTTCTCATTTAGCACTAGCTGAGTGGTGGGCACTAACTCTGGGATTCTCACTTATGGTAGATAGGTTTGTTTGCTGTACATGCTCATAAAACAAATAAAAAAATATTCTCACTGGGATCAATTCACTCAAATTAATTTGGGCTTCTGGAAGGCGAATAGTGGCCCTATATTTGTTTTTTTTTTAAAACTAAACATTCTTTTTTTATTTAAAACAATTGAATAAGTCCATTGCTTGGAAATATATGCCAGGGCTTCCCGAATCTGTTAGGATGAGCCTACAGTTAGTCAAATTTTGAAATCTGCATGACCTCACCACCTACTCCCCCCTCCTCTGTCCCTCCCCCCTGCTCCCTCCCAAAGATCTCAGAAGACTCAGAAAATTCTGCCTGCCAGCCACCTTAAAACACATTGTTTGAAAAGTAAGAGAAACAGTTACAGGGGAGACGAGCTGAGCCCGTCATGAGTTTTCTGCCTGGGGCTCTCAGGAGGTGAGTACCAAGGCTTGACCATGTCATTGTTCTTGTTTGAAACTCACGATTCTCCAGGACCAAGAAGGAAGTCAGTCCTCACATATGGGTGTCGTCGGCGCCGATGAAGCCCCAGCGGAGCATTTCCCCAGCTTTCTATGAAAGCCTTTGGGAATGCAGGCACGCATGCGCGGTTCCCTTCCCGCCTAAAGGTGCCATCTTACCTCAGTCTCTTTTTTTCCGTGAAGCCCACCGGACGTGTGTCCTGTTTTCCCGGTTAAAATTAGATTTTTTTCGGCGATTTCACTATTTTTTTCTCCCGGTTCGATGCCGGTTCCCCTCCCGCCGGGTTCGGTACACCGGTATCAAGCCCGATTCTTCTTTTTCGGTTTTTGCCCTTCGTGGCTGGCGTTCGCGCCCTTTTTTCTATTTTTTCCCTGGAAGGCCGATCCTTTGACCTCGCGGGGGCTCTTTTTTCCCCGATGGCTTCCAGTGGTTTTAAGAAGTGTAATCGGTGTAAGAAACTAATGTCTCTCACCGACCGCGATCCTAAGTCGTGCGGGGCATGTGGGAAGATGTCTTCCAAGGCACTCCGAAGTCGCCAGCAGCAAAAGGAAAGGCTTTTCTCGGACTCAGCCTCCGGCCGGGCCCGGACCTCGTCTGAGGCCTCGACACCTCGGGATTCCGATCCCGAGCGCCGTCGAAGCTCCTCGGACAGGGGGTCCCCCGACCGGGAACGCAAGAGGAAGAAGCGGCTCATGAGGGCATCGTCGGAGGAGGTCCCTGGCTCCTCGAGGGCCAGGTCTAAGACCCCCGACCGTCGCCCCAGGCCTGTGGAACAAGAGAAGCCTGCCAAAGTTCCTCGCGTGGAGCCAGAGTCTGCTGGACACGTAAGCCCCGTAGTCCTCGAGGACTCTCCTCCCAGGGAGCCGACATCGGGCCCAGCGCCGCCGGGGTCCGAGTCGGTGGCTGCTGCGTCTCCCGAGCTGAGTCTCAGGATGACAGCCTTAGAGAGCAGATTGTCTGCCTTCATGGAGCAGCAGCGGACACTGATGGCCAGCCTTTCTGGCGCATCTGCCCCGACCACCGGGACATCGAAGTCAACCCCGGAGGCCGAGCCGATACTCGAGTCCATCGTGGCTCGGAGTCGTCCTCGGTCGCGGTCTCCCTTGACCTCCCGTTCGGGACCGAGGGCGTCGACGCCGGTGCTTCCGGCGTCGGGGCGGGTGCTTCAGGGCCCTGCAGGGTCGGACCCTGACTCTTTCTCGGACGAGTCAGCTTGGGAGATGAAGGACGAGGAGTCTCCTGATACCTTCAAGACTCACTCGGTGTGTCCCTTCGAACTCACCGCAGTCTGAGCCCCGGAGTAGATCCCCCCCGGAGGACACTCGGTTCTCGGAGTTCGTCCGCGATATGGCCACTGCCTTGGCTATTCCGGCGGACCCCGAGGAAGAGCCTCGAGCTGAAGAGCTCGAGGCGCTGCAGTATGACTCTCCTCCGAAGGAGGCCTTTACTGTCCCGGTTCCTCCGATGCTGGAACGGCTCCTCTTCCGTATATGGGAGGCTCCGGCCTCGGCGCCGGTTCTAAGCAAGCGAGTCAATTCG
Organism: Ichthyophis bannanicus; assembly: GCA_033557465.1. NCBI lineage: Eukaryota > Metazoa > Chordata > Amphibia > Gymnophiona > Ichthyophiidae > Ichthyophis > Ichthyophis bannanicus. The sequence continues at coordinate 1,735,708,241 of CM066032.1, forward strand.
ATTTATTGACTCCGGAAGAGCCCTGGTTTTCAGAAGGCACAGCTACCACACCATTCTATGGTTGTGGAATCGGCCATGCATCGTCTGAAGAGCCAGAAGATGCACTCCATGGTGCCTCCTGGCAGGGAGGCCCGAAACCTTGATGGCGTCGGTAGAAAGTGTTTTCAGGGCTCGATGCTTGCTTGCCGTGTCCAGTCCTACCAGCTGTACATGGGCATGTACTTGCGGGATCTGGCCAAGGAATTGGCCGGGTTCTCTGCTGGTCTCTTTGGGGAACCTTTGCAGAGATTTAAGTCCTTGTCCTCGGGGATTCGGGACTGCTTGAAGTTCATGTCCCGCGCCGCCTACGATGGCTTCGAGGCTTCGGCCTGAGTTGCGGCAGCCGGCATCGCGGCTCGACGCCAGGCATGGCTGCAGTCTTCGGACCTCGAGCCATGGGTTCAGGACAAGTTGGTCGATGTCCCTTGCCGAGGTGAAAACCTTTTTGGCAAGCCCATGACCGAGAAGGCCGCTCAGCTCGAAACTGAGCACCTCACACGGACAAGGCTGTCGAGGAAGACCTCTGTCCCTTCTCATAAAAAGAAGGGCTCGGATAAAAAGCCCTTTTACCCGAGGAAGGGCACTGCCTACAAACAGTACCCGCAATATCAGGCTGCCCAAGCTGCCCCCCAGGGTCAGCAAGCCAAGGGCCAGGATAATGGGCCCCGTAGGCAGAGGACCCCCAAGCCTCCGGCCCCTGCTACCACTCAGTAGGGTGGGGGGTTTTGACTCTTTGAGCGTAGCCTCTCCTCCACTGCTCTCCCAACCCTGCACAGGAGGTCGCCTCACCCTCTTTGCCCACCAGTGGCCCCTTATCACCGGGGACAGTTGGGTGCTGGAGATAGTCCACAAGGGCTATGTCCTCCATTTTCACCAACTGCCTCCACCATTTTTTCCAGGGGAGCTTCCAAGGCCTCTCCTGCACACAGACCTTCTTCTATAAGAGCTTCATGGTCTGTTGGTGGACAGGGCGGTGGAGCCTGTGCCTCCCCACTTACAAGGTCACAGTTTCTACTCCAGGTATTTCCTGGTGCCTAAAAGGACCGGTGGCCTTCGACCCATTCTGGACCTCAGGAACCTCAACAAGTTCCTAGTGAAGGAGAAGTTCAAGATGCTTACTCTTGGGACTCTTCTGCCCTACCTCCAGCAGTGAGATTGGCTATGCTCCTTAGATCTAAAGGATGCGTACACTCACATCCTCATTCATCCAGACCACAGAAAGTACCTCAGGTTCATTGTGGGAGGAAACCATTAACAGTACAGAGTGCTGCCTTTCGGCCTCACCTCCGCCCCAGAGTCTTTACAAAGTGCCTAGCAGTGGTGGCGGCCTACCTGAGACTTCAGGGAATCTTTGCATTCCCCTATCTAGACGACTGGCTCATCAGGGGTCAGACGTGCCAAGAGGCCAATCACGCCACCCTCAGGACTATTGCTCTTCTTCAAAGCCTGAGGTTTGTCATAAACTTCGCAAAGTCCACTTTGCTCCCCTCCCAGAACTTAGAGTTCATAGGAGCAAGGCTAGACTCTCTGCTGGCAAAGGCTTTCATGCCAGCAGACAGGGCCCAAAGGTTGATGGCCTTGGCAAATCAGTTTCTCAGCAGGTCCCTGGTCTCCGCCAGACTCTGCCTGAGGCTTCTCGGCCACATGGCTTCGACAGTACATGTGACCCCCAATGCCAGGCTCCATATGAGGCCTGCACAGTGGTGCCTTCGGGCTCAGTGGTCACAGGCCACGGGCAGCCTCAGAGACTCCCTCAACTGGTGGCTGCACCCACCCAATCTACTGAAAGGGGTTCCTTTTCATATTCCAGGGTACTCAGTATTGATGACAACAGATGCCTTCCTGCAAGGCTGGGGAGCTCATTGTCTGGGCAAGTGCACCCAGGGACTCTGGTCTCCCTGGGAGGCTGCACAGCAGATCAATCTCCTCAAACTCAGGGCTATTTGATTGGCACTCAAAGCTTTCACTCCTACCCTGGCTCACCAGTCTGTCCTGATTCAGACAGACAACCAAGTTGCCATGTTTTATGTGAACAAACAGGGCGGAACTGGGTCCAGGATCCTTTGTCGGGAGGCTCAGGACCTTTGTTCTTTTGCCCTCAAGCACAACATGCTCCTCAGGGCTGTGTACCTTCCATGCCAGGACAACTACCTGGCGGACAGATTAAGCAGAATACTGCAGCCCCACGAGTGGCAGCTACATCCTTCAGTAGTTCAGAAGATCTTCCTGAAATGTGGTCTCCCTTTGATAGATGTCTTTGCCAGCCCAACGAACAAGCAACTGCCAAAGTTCTGCTCCAGGCAACCGCATGCTCTGCAGATAGCAGCGGATGCTTTTCTATATCCTGGTCTCAGGGCCTCCTCTATGCGTTTCCTCCCATGCCCTTGGTGGCCCGAACTCTCTTCAAGATTCTTCAGGACAAGGCCTCGGTCTTGCTGGTGGCTCCCAGGTGGCCGAGACAGCCTTGATTTCCTCTTCTGCTTCAACTGGCGGTGGATCCTCCACTGCCTCTGGGGTTGCAACCCAACCTTCTCTCACAGGAGCAGGGTTCCCTTCTGCACCCCAATCTCAAAGCTCTCAATTTGATGGCCTGGAGGCTGCAAGGGTGGTTTTGGCTCCCTGGGGCCTACCTCAGGAAGTTGAGGAGGTTGTCCTAGCCTCTAGGAAACAGTCCACTAGGAAAACCTATGCTCTCAAATGGAAAAGGTTTTCTGTGTGGTGTCAGCTACGTACAGAGGACCCTTTCTCTTGTACTGTGCCAGTAGTGCTTCAGTACTTACTGCACTTATCAAATCAGGGACTTAAGTCCAATTCTGTTCGGGTCCACCTCTCAGCTCTAGCAGCTCACCACTCACTGGTGGAAGGACATTCTCTGCCAGGTCACCCCTTGGTGTCCCGCTTTCTCAGGGGCTTGCTTTTGCTCAAGCCTCCAATCCGTCCTCCTGCCCCCTGAATGTGGTCTTGCAGCAACTGACTCGCCCTCCTTTTGAGCCGATGGCTACTTGTCCACTACGCTTCCTCTCCTGGAAGACACTCTTCCTGATAGCCTTTACCTCGGCCAGGCGAGTGAGTGAGGTTCAGGCCCTGGTCTGTGATAGGCCTTACACCAGGATTTATAGGAACAGGGTAGTCCTTAGGACTCATCCAAAGTTCCTCCCTAAGGTTGTCTCCTCTTTCCACCTCAACCAGGAGGTGGTTCTTCCAACATTCTTCCCTAGGCCTCATGCAAGCCAGGCTGAAGCAGTCCTGCATACCCTGGACTGTAGGAGGGCCTTATCCTTCTACCTTGACCGTACGCAGGGGCATAGAAGGGCTACTCAGCTCTTCGTATCCTTTGACCCCAATAGGTTGGGGTTGGCTGTGTCCAAGCATACCTTGTCCATCTGGGTGGCTGACTGTATCACCTGGGCTTACAAGGCAGCTGACCTTCCTTTGCAGGGTAGGGTCACGGCCCATCGTGTCAGGGCAATGGCTGCCTCAGTGGCTCATCTCCGCTCTGTGCCCTTGGTAGACATCTGCAGGGCTGCAACTTGGTCTTCAAGCCAGACATTTGTGGCCCATTACTGCCTGGAGAGGGAGTCCCGTAGGGACAGTGCTTTTGGCCAAGCAGTACTCCGGAATCTCTTTGAGGTTTAGGCAACTCCTGCCCTCTGTTGGGCTACCGGTGGAGGTTGTGTCCTTGAAAAGCCTTTCTTTGCTGCTGAGACTAGAGGGAGTTCTTTTGTTCAGCCTGGGTTCCTCGGTAGCCCAGAGCTTGGGAGTCACCCATATGTGAGGACTGACTTCCTGCTTGGTCCTGGAGAAAGAGTAGTTACTCACTTGTAACAGGTGTTCTCCAGGAGCAGCAGGAATCAGTCCTCACAACCCTCCCTCCTCCCCTTGGAGTTGCAGTTGTACATAGTTTATTTTTCATTTTTGTGCGCTGTTCTTAGCTATGTCATTTGACTGAGGTAAGATGGCACCTTTAGGCGGAAAGGGAACCGCGCATGCGTGCCTGCATTCCCAAAGGCTTTCATAGAAAGCTGGGGAAATGCTCCGCTGGGGCTTCATTGGCACCGATGACACCCATATGTGAGGACTGATTCCTGCTGCTCCTGGAGAACACCTCTTACAGGTGAGTAACTACTCTTTCTGTCTATCTAGGGTGCAATTCAGGGTGGACAGATGGTGTGGGGTTTTTTTGCCATTTTCTGCATGCATTATTGGCAGTCGTGCAGTCCTAGCATGCGTTCTGCCCAAGCGACTCCAACACACATTTCTACCCAAGCGCCTGTTTTGCGCTTTGCTGTATAAGCGCTGTTAATGTGCACCTTATGGCTGCTGTGGCCTTAGCATGAATTGCTATGCACTTGCCTTAACTCTTTGTCTTCTTCCAGGAAACATTTTGGACTCTGCTCTTTTTGCATGGCAATTTCTGAATCGTTCCTGGAGTGCTTGTCTCCCCCCCCCCCCCCACACCCTGAGCAGGGGGATACAGTTGGTCCGGCCTTGCCTGCCTCAGGGCAGCGGGTGGCAGATAGTGCTGTGAGTATGGATAATGAGCCGGTCAGAGGTTCCGGCAACTGTGCTGTGGGCTGCTTCTTGTCTTCTAGAGGATCGATGGTGGCTATGTCCCTTGATGTAGGGGGGTCATTTCTGTGAGGAGAGCTTCCAGAGTCCAGATTGTCCTCCCCAGAATTCTGTTTCCTTTACGATAAGTTTGGCAATTTTGGCATGGAAATTCAGACCCTCTGTCCGCTGGGTTCCCCCAAGCACAGTCTCATGATGGGAAGGCTGAGAGTGGAAACCCTGCTTGACTGCCTATGGATAAGCGTCCCCAGCGAAGGGTGCCCCTGAAGATGGGAATCAGCTGGGATCTGTCCAAAGTTTGAACTGTGACTTGGATTCAGATGTCTCTGTTCTGGACTGTGATGTGGATGAAGAGGAATTCTCGCTTTCGGAGGATTTTGAAGAGGTCGTTGCGGTCAGTCTGTCCCAGAAGGAGGAACTGGCAGCATTGATTGCCAGGGTCTCTTCCACCTTAAACTTGATGGATGCTCTAGGTACTGAACAGGAGCCGAAGATGCATTCACTCATGCAAGGAGTGCGGAAATCCACTACTGTCTTTCTGTTCCCAGAGGTGATAAAGGACATGATCTGGTCTGAGTGGGATTCCTCCGACTTCCTGCCTAAGGTGCTAAGGGTGTATAAGAAGATGTATGCCCTCCTGGAAATGGAATGTGTTGTGTGGTTTGATATTCCCAAGGTAGATGCGCAGGTCGCGACTATTACCAGACAGACCACCATTCACATGGAAGGCGGATCAGCCTTAAAAGATACTCTGAATTGTAAGGTGGATTTATGGTTGAAGAATCGGGTTGCTGTGGCATCTGTTATTCTTCAGTTGGTGGTAGATGCAGGCCTGATGTCTCAAGTCCTGCTCCAGTGGATTCAGTCTCTTCCGCCAGGTGATACTAGCCCCCTTTTGGAGTTGGCTATGGCCTTCCTTCAGGTGCCATGTATGGTCTAGTATGTCTAGCAGCCAGGAATAGTGTCCTGTCGATGGTGACAGAGTATTGGATTTGGCTCCCGCACTGGGCAGTGGACACATCTTCCAAAGCTCGGTTGACCCAACTGACTTTTGAAGGGAAGTGTTTTGGGGCTGTTTTGGAGAAGCTAGTGAAGTACCTCTTTGAGATAAAATCTTACTGCCTTCTGGAAGACAGGTCCAGGGGGCTTGTGAAATGGGCAGAAGCCTTTTTTCTGTCCGCCTCCGCCCACTTCTCATGGGTGCGCTGTTCGGACTCCCGGGGGTCTCGGGACTCCCATCACTATTGGCCGGCAAAGCCTTCTGGCCCGTTCTCAGTCCTTTCGTGGAGCCACCCACCTGAGCTGTGCAATGAAGGTTTGGGAACCCATTTCCTGGTTCCTCGAGTTGGGTGCAGGCTTAGCCTCTTCTTCAGGAATAAGCCCGGGTCACCAAGGCTAGACACCATTCAGTATGGCTGTGTCTTGGAAAGCAAAGAGCCAATCTCGGATACTTTGTTCATCTCTCCTTGTGATTCTGTGAACAAAAGGGCTGCTGTACGGATCACCTTGGACAAGTTGTTACTCCTGAAGGCAGTGGTGCCTGCTCTTCTGAGTGATTGGGGCAAGGGGGAGGCATTCCATCTATCTTGTGGTGCAGATAAAGGATGACTCGTTCCAACTCATTGAGGGACCTCAAAGGTTTCAATGAGCACTTACATGTCCTATGCTTCTGGATGGAAGCTTTGCGATTTGTGTCTCAAGCAGTGAGCCAAGGGGAGTCCTGGCATATCTGGATTTAGTTGAGGCATATTTTCATATCCCAATCCAGGAGGATCAGCAAAGTATCTGTGTTTGCTGCGTTTGGCTCTCACTTCCAGTTCGCCACCCTCCCATTCGGACCCTCCACTGCCCCAACAACATTCTTCAAGGTCATGGTAGTGGTGGCTGTGGTGCTGTGGCGCCAAGGGATTTGTGTATACCTTATCTGGACGACTGGCTCATCCGAGCCTGTTATATTTTAGAGGTGTCTCAGGTAGCAATCTGAGTGTTGTCATCCTTGGAAAGCCTCGGCTGGATGATAAATCAGGGAAAGAGCCAGTTGATGCCTTCCTGGGAGTATGTTTAGATCAGGGGTCTCAAACTCAAATTGCTTTGAGGGCCAAATGAGGACTTGTAGAGTAACCCGGGGGCCGCACAAGACGCAGGCCTCATTTGCATAAGGGCATCATTTGCATAAGGGCATAATTTGCATAAATATTTGCATAATGTTACCATACACTAACTTTTAGTAAACATGCCTCTTAATGAGTGTATGGATAAAGAAAGACTAAAAGATTTCTACATTACTATAAACCAGTGCCAACCGCCAGGCACATTAGGAACTACTAGAAACACTGCTCATTTAGAACCCATAGCAAACCTGCCGTGTCCTAACAGCACTACCAGGACTCACAAAGCACCATACCCTAACTATCAAAAGGCAACACTGCAAATATTAAATCAACACATTTCAGAGAACAACAATACATGACCTACTCGGGAAAGAGAACAAGTGGCAATGTCAAATAGGAATTACAGAAACAGAATACCTCAGCTCAGTTACACATGCAGAACATACACCATCACCAAACAAGGAATCACAATTTAGAAACAGGAAGACAATTAAACTGGGAACCCCAAAAGCCAAACTTAGAATGTACAACACTGTAGAAATAAAACTATAAATTGTTGTACCATATAAACCTGGAGCTCTTCTTTAGTGTTAATCCTTTAAGAATGTCTCATGACTTGGTTGCACCTTAGTGTTTCACACAAATATTTGTCAAAAGGAATGTTTGTGTTTATTTCTATTTGCTATACTGCCCTTCATAGTTTTCCAAATACTTATTTTTTTTATATTTGGCTCCCACAAAGCAATTCTGCTCTTTTCTGAGTCACCTCACCCCACAGACATATATTCAGTGCTTGCCTTCTGTCTCCCCCGTAACTCTGCTGTCTTCATGAGCCCCTTCATTCTCTCACACTCTCTCAAGGACTCATCACGGGACTGGACTGCCAGAGCAAAATCTTCTTCTTTTATCACCAGGGCAGACTGTGTCTCCTGCAACCTGAGAGTTATTTGATTATTTGTAGTCCTTAGCTCCTCTGCAGCAATTGCAACATCTGACTTTGTGGCTGTGGTGATCTCCAGGGCAGCACTCAATCTCTCCTTTTCATCCTGCGCCATCTCCTTCTCCTCAATCTCCTCATGCAACTTTTGACGTAATCGCATCATTTCCAGCTGCACCACTTTCAGCTCTTGTGCATGCTCCTCTTGCAACATATTCAGACGCTCCTCCAGCTGAGCTGAGTTTTTCGGGTTCAGTTCCTTCTCCGTATGCAGCCTGAAGATGCTCAGCTTCAGAGTCTGGATGCTGCTTTCCATGTGGCAGACACGGCTTACCAGAGCTTCACAGGAACGGAGGCGGAAGTGAAGTGCTTCATTACAGAAACGACGATAGCGCTGGTCTAGCGAGTGGCCACCGCCGCGCGCTTCTCCGTCTCCATGTAAACCCCGTTTTTGTTTCCTCTGCATCGCGGGCCGCACAAAGGTCTCATGCGGCCCGCGGGCCGCGTGTTTGAGACCCCTGGTTTAGATAGTCGAGTGGGCAGAGTCTTCCTGTTTGAGGAAACAGTTAAAAGGTTGTTGGATTGTTTGGCACTATTTTGTTTGCAACAGGCTCCCAAAATCCAGGATTATCTTCAGCTCCTCAAACTGATGGCGGCAACAATTGAGATGGTGCCATGTGCGTGTGTTCATATGCAACCACTCCAACAGCCCTTGCTGATTCAGTGGTCCCTGAGTTCTCAGGAGTTTGAGGTCAGGCTCCCACTCACGATGATGGTGAAGGCCAGCCTGTGGTGGTCGCAGCAGCCCAGTCTTCTGAGGAAGGGCAGGCTACTGGATGATTACTCATGGTGGTTCGGAAGTATGATGCGGCTCCTGCAAGCGCCACCTCTTCATTTGCCTCCATCTCAGGCCTATTGCATCGGGGGCTGATCATCCAGGAGGACCCAGCTCCCTTCTTGCTTACGATTTGGCTCTTGAAAGGAAACAGCATGTGAGAGCTATCTTCCAGCAGTGGTTCTGCTCTGCTCAGAGCCTGGAGGAGGTTTACCAGCCTGGCATATGTGCAGGTCTGGTGCCTTTTTGAGAGATGGTGCAGCACAACGCAGCTGGCTTCTGAAGCAGCCAAGGTGTCGTCTCTGTTGGCCTTTCTGCAGGATGGTCTGGAGAAGAGCCTTTCTCTTGCTTCCTGAAGGTTCAGGTGACAGCTTTGGCCTGTTTCAGAGGTCTGGTGGCTGGTAGGTCTCAAGCCTTACACCCACATGTTCTAGTCTTTCTTCAGGGGATTCAACATTTGTGTCCTCCCCTCCAGTCTGTGGTTCCTTCCTGGCATCTGTGTGTGGTGCTCAGGACTCTTATGTCTGTGCCCTTTGAGCTGTTGAAACGTACTGCTCTAAAGAATTTGACGCTCAAAATGGTCGTCTTGTTTGTTGTTTGTTCTGCAAGGTGGATTTCTGAGGTGCAGGCTCTGTCTTGCTGAGATCCTTACCTATCTTTTTCTGAGGAGGCCATTTCCATTCGGCCTGTGCCTTCCTTCTTACTTAAGATTCCCTTTCATGTGAACCAGATGGTTTCCTCCTCCTCTTAAGGAGCAGTGTCGGGCAGGATAAGGATCTTCACCTTGTGGGTGTCCAGAGGATGCTTCTCCGGTACTTGGAGGTTACGAATTCTTTTCATAAGTCAGAACATCTTTTTGTGCTGTTTGCTAACTTGCACAAAGGTGATGCGGTGACTAAATCTACATTGGGGCACTGGATTAAGGAAGCCATTGTCTCAGCATATCTGTTGTGGAGCCAGCCAGTTATGGAGAGTTTGCATGCCCATTCCACCCAAGTGCAAGCATCCTCTTGAGCAGAGCTCAGTAGCCCCTGCAGACATTTGTCAAGCAGAAATGTGGGCATCACTTTCCACTTTTGTCAAGCATTACCACTTGGATGTCCACACTCGGGGGACAAGGCCTTTGGCTCTAAGGTTTTGTGAGCTGCTGTGTCTTCTTCCCGCCCATTGGAGGCATAGCTTTGATATGTCCCAATTGTTTGGACTGGTCTAGCAGGATGACATGGAAGATGACATTTTGCTTACCAGATAATGTCTTTTCCTTGAGTCCTGCTTGACCAGTTCAGGGTCCACCTCTGGAACTGTGTTTGCTCTGTTCTTCTGCAGCAGTACCCTTGGGTCTGCTATGATTTATATGCTTGGCTCTGCAGGTTCATCTTCGACTGACAACCTTCTCTTTATGCTTTGTTGTGCATAGTTCTCTACTCTTGACTACTCATTGTTGCCCACATTGAGGTTGTGTGAGACTTCCCATGTTCTCCTATATACTTTGGGATGGATAATTATGAGACCTCTGGCATCTGAGGTGAATAGAGGCATGGGAATGATGTCATTGAAACCTGGGCTTTTCATTGGTTCTTTGTCTCCACCAATCTGCTGGTAGAGGAGCACAATCCCACTTGTCTGGACTGTCTAGCTCAGGGGTTCTCAACCCTGTCCTCGGGACCCACCTAGCCAGTCGGGTTTTCAGGATAACCACAATGAATATGCATGGGAGAGATTTGCATATAATGGAGGCAGTGTATGCAAATGTCTCTCATACATATTCATTGTGGTTATCCTGAAAACCCAACTGACTAGGTGGGTCCCGAGGACAGGGTTGAGAACCCCTGGTCTAGCTGGACTCAAGGATTGGAAATTACCCGGCAAGTAAAATGTCACTTTAATATGCATGAGATAAATTTGCATACACTGGAGATCTGGAGAATAAATCTGACTTTATTAAAGACCCGGTATATTCCTTATAGATTCTCTGAAAACCTGACTAGTTGTGGGGTTAAAAGGAGAGGTTTGGGACTCTCTGCCTTAAACTTCATTTGGGCGTTTTCCTAAAATTAAATGGAAGGAGGATTTTTGCACCATTTTAAGATAACTTCCACTTTAAGCTGTGTTTACCTAACAATGGATGTAATTATTTTGTTTCATATTGTCAGTGAATATTTTTACTGTGAATATCCCTAAAAGTCAGCACGTACCAGAACATGTGCTGCAAGCTAGCGCCCCTTGGTAAAGGGACCCCCTAAGTCATAAATTTAGGTCAATTTTGTTCTGTGCATCAGCTAGTGTAAATACCTGTTTTCCAAAGTTTCCAAAGTTTAGACCAAAAATAATTTCTTTCAAAATAGGGTTAAAAAAATAAACCATGTTTTAGTCTTGTCTATGACATTATTGAAAATACCATGGCCCGGACAAGTCAAATCTTTGTATGAAGATTTGCTGTTGAGAATCTTGTCTAGGTCCTTCATAGCCATTCTACAAAGAGCAATACATCGTCAGATTTCTTGACTGCTAGTTCTTTCTTGATTAATTGTTGATCCAAGTAAGTTAAAGTTGTTAAATTGAACGATTTCAATTTCTTCTCCATCAGTGATGAACTTATTGATTTTGCCAATTGTCAGGATCTTTGTCTTAACGTTAAGGTTCAGACCCATTTTAAGACCATGTTCCTTGATGCTGAGAAGCAAATGTTTCAGATCGTTTTCACGTTCAGCCAGTAATGTGGTATCATCAGCATAGCGAAGGTTGTTGATGAGTTTTCCACCAATCTTCACACCTCAGTTGTCTTCATACAGTCCTGCTTCTCTGATGATTTGTTCTGCATGTAAATTAAAGAGGTAGGGGGGGAAAGTATGCAGCCTTATTGTACACCTTTGCTGATTTTAAACCACTCTGTTTCTCCTAGTTCAGTTCGAACTGTTGCTTCTTGATCAATGTAAAGGTTGTGCAAGGGAACTATCAGGTGTTCTGGTATACCCATACTTCTTAATGTGGCCCAGAGCTTCTCATGGTTTACACAGTCAAAAACCTTGTCTGTAATCAATAAAACACACGGATATCCTTTTGGTATTCTTTTGTCTTTTCAAGGATCCATCTCACATCTGCCGTGATCTCTTATTCTCCAGGACCAAGCAGGAAGTCAGTCCCTCACATATGGGTGATGTCGGCGCCGACGGAGCCCTTGTGCGGAGCATTTCCCCACCTTTCAAAGAAAGCCTTTGGGAATTGCAGCGCGCATGCGCGGTCCCCTTCCCGCCCAAGGGTGCCATCTTGCTCAGTCTTCTTTTTTCCGCGGAGCCCGATGGACGTAGTTCATTTTTCGCTGAGGAAAAAGTTGATTTCCCTATTTTTTGTACTTCTCCTTCGGTTCGATGCCGGATCCTTTTCCCGCCTGGGCCTGATACGCCGGTATCAAGCCCGCACTCTCCTTTTAGGTTTTTGTCCTTCGTGACTAGCGTTCGCGCCATTTTTTCTTTTTCACTGGCAGCCCTGTCTTTTGACCTCGTAGGGGCCCTTTTTCCCCCGATGGCTGCCAGCGGGTTTAAAAAGTGTGATCAGTGTAAGAAACTTATGTCTCTTACCGACACACACAACTGCTGCCTCCGCTGCCTCGGACCCGATCATGACCCATTGATTTGTGGTCCGTGTGGCAAAATGTCCTCGAAGGCGTTGAGGAGTCGGCAGCACCAGATGGATAGGACTCCGGCCCCAAACAGCGTCGAGGTTCCTCTGAGCGGGGGTCTCCTTCGCGGGAACAGCGCAGGAAGAAGAAACCCGCGAGGGCGGCATTGGTGGACGCTCCTGGTTCCTCGAGAGCCAGGTCGCATAGCCCCTATAGCCGTCCCGGGTCTTCGGAGTTGGAGAGGCCTGCCAAGAAACCTTGTCTCGAGATGGAGTCTCCTGGACATGTGAGTGCTGTATTCCTCGTGGACTCTCCTCCAATGGAGCCGACGTCGGACCCGACGCCGTCGGGGCCCGAGTCGGGGGCTGCTGGGTCTCCTGAGCTCGGACTCAGGTTGACGGCCTTGGAGAGCAGCCTTGCTGCCCTCATGGAACAGCAGCGGGCATTGATCGCCGGTCTCACCGGTGCATCTGCCCCGACCACCGGGACATCGACGTCCAAGTCGACCCCGGAGGCCGAGCCGATCCGAGAGTCCATGCGGGCTCGAGTCGATCCTCGGCCACAGTCTCCCTCAGCCTCCCGTTCGGGACCGAGGTCGTCGACGCCGGTACCCTCGGCGTCGGGGCGGAGGACATCGGTGCCCGCCCGCCCGCCCGACCGGAGCTGCTCGACACCTCCTCCGAGGAGTCGGGCTGGGAGACGGAGGACGAAGAGTCACCCGACACCTATCGGACTCGGTGTGTCCCATCGGACTCGCCGGAGTCCGAACCTCGGAGACGATCCCCACCGGAGGATACCCGGTTCTCGGACTTCGTGCGGGATATGGCCAAGGCCTTGGCCTTCCCCGCAGATCCCGAGGAGGAGCCTCGAGCCGAGGAGCTCGAGGCCCTCCAGTATGACTCTCCCCCGAAGGAGGCCTTTACTGTACCGGTTCCTCCGATGCTGGTGCGGCTGCTTTTCTGCATGTGGGAGACCCCGGCCTCGATGCCGGTGTTAAGCAAGCTGGTCGATTCCATCTATCGCGTCCGCAAGAGCCCCGGGTTCCAAAAGGCACAATTACCGCACCACTCCATGGTTGTGGAATCAGCCATGCATCGACTGAAAAGTCAGAAGATGCACTCCTCGGTGCCTCCCGGCTGGGAGGCGCAGAACCTGGATGCCCTCAGTAAGAAGTGCTTCCAGGGCTCTATGCTTGCTTGCCGTGTCCAGACATACCAGCTCTACATGGGCATGTATCTCCGAGACCTGGCAAAGGAGATTGCCGGGTTCTCTGCTTGTCTCTCCGAGGAACCTTTGCAGAGGTTCCAGGCCTTGTCCACCAGTATTCGAGAGTGCTCGAAGTTTATCTCTCGAGCAGCCTACGATGGCTTCGAGGCTTCGGCCCTAGTAGCCGGGGCCGGCATCGGTGCCCGCCAACAGGCTTGGCTACAGTCATCCGACCTCGAGCCATGGGTACAGGACAAGTTGGTCGATGTCCCCTGCCGAGGTGAAAACCTCTTTGGCAAGCCCATGTTTGAAAAGGCTGCAGAACTCGAGACCGAGACTCTGACCAGGACTAGGCTGTCCAGAAAAACCTCTGCCCCTTCTCAGAAGAAGGGCTCGGGAAAAAAGACCTTTTACCCGAGGAAGTCATCTACCTATAAACAATACCCTCATTATCAGGCCTCTACAGCTCCCAAACAGGGTCAGCAGGCCAAGGGGCAGGGTCATGGGCCCCGTAGGCAGAAGGCCCCCAAGCCACCAACACCGGCCCCTGCTCAGCAGGGTGGAGGTTTTTGACTCAGAAAGCATAGCCTCTTCTCCTCAGCTGGCTTCTCTCAGCACAGGAGGCCAGCTGGCCCACTTTGCCCACAGGTGGTCAGCCGTCACATCAGATACCTGGGTGCTTCATGTAGTCCAAAAGGGCTATCTTCTCCATTTTCACCAGGTACCTCCCTCCTATTTTCCAGGGGAGCCTCCAAGACTCCCTCTGCACAGGGACCTACTCCTTCAGGAGTTAGCAAGTCTGCTAAAGGAACAGGCTATGGAACCGGTGCCCCACCACCTGAGAGGTCACGGCTTTTATTCCAGGTACTTTCTGGTACCAAAAAAGAACAGGAGACCTCAGACCCATCCTAGACTTGCGCAACCTCAACAAATTCCTGGAGAGGGAAAAGTTCAAGATGCTTACCCTTGGAATCCTGCTGCCCTACCCTCCAGCAGGGAGATTGGCTATGCTCCTTAGATCTAAAGGATGCTTATACTCACATCCTTATTCATCCAGACCACAGACAATATCTCAGATTTGTTGAGGGAGGAAACCACTATCAGTGCAGAGTACTGCCCTTTGGCCTGACCTCCGCTCCCAGGGTGTTCACCAAGTGCCTGGCAGTGGTGGCGGCCTACCTAAGGCTTCAAGGACTTTTTGTGTTTCCGTACCTGGACGACTGACTCATAAGGGGCCAGTCTTCCCAGGAGGCCAGTCAAGCCACCCTTCGCACTGTGGCTCTGCTTCAGCACTTGGGGTTTGTCATAAACTTCGCAAAGTCCACTTTGCTCCCCTCCCAGAACTTAGAGTTCATAGGAGCAAGGCTGGACACTCTTCAGGCGAAGGCTTTTCTGCCAATGGACAGAGCCCACAGGCTGATGGATCTGGCCAGGCTGTTTCACAGCAATTCCCTGGTCTCTGCCAGGCAATTCCTGAGACTACTCGGCCATATGGCTTCCACAGTTCATGTCACCCCCAATGCCCGCCTGCACATGCGGCTTGCTCAGTGGACCCTTCGCACTCAGTGGCATCAGGCCACAGGGAGCCTCGCGGACTCCGTACGAATATCCGACCTGCTAGTCTCCTCTCTGCAATGGTGGCTTCATCTTCCAAATCTGGTACTCGGACTGGTTTTTCAATCCCCTCTGCATTCTCAAGTGCTGACGACAGATGCTTCTCTTCTAGGTTGGGGATCACATTGCCAAGGGACATGTACTCAGGGTCTCTGGACCCCTTGGGAGGCTGCTCAACAGATAAACTTTCTGGAGCTACGGGCGATACGCCTAGCTCTGAGAGCCTTCTCCCACCTCGCCTCTCACCAGTCTGTACTAGTCCAGACAGACAATCAAGTTGCCATGTTCTACGTGAACAAACAAGGAGGCACAAGCTCCTTCCTTCTATGTCAGGAGGCACAACGGCTGTGCTCTTGGGCCGTCAATCACGGAATCCTCCTCAAGGCTGTCTACCTCCCAGGACAAGAAAATTACCTGGCGGACAGATTGAGCAGGATCCTGCAACCACACGAATGGAGATTGAACCCGTTGGTGGTTCAGCCGATCTTTCTCAGGTGGGGCCTCCCCACCGTGGATCTTTTTGCCAGTCCTCTGAACCGGCAACTCCCGAGATTCTGCTCCAGACAACCGCATCCTCTCAGAGTAGCAGCAGATGCGTTTCTGATCTCGTGGTCCGCAGGCCTACTGTATGCATTTCCTCCCACGCCACTAGTGTCCAGAACACTGTTCAAAGTCCTCAAGGACGGGGCCTCAGTGATCCTGATAGCCCCCAGGTGGCCGAGGCAACCGTGGTTCCCACTTCTGCTGCAACTGGCGGTGGACACCCCTCTTCCTCTGGGGTTTCAGCACGATCTCCTGTCTCAGGATCAGGGGACTCTCTTGCACCCCTACCTCTAGTCCCTTCATCTGATGGCCTGGCTGCTGAAAGGGTAGTCCTGGCTCCCCTACTACTGCCTCAAGAGGGGAAGATGTAGTCTTAGCCTCTAGACGGCAATCCACCTGGAAATCCTACGCTCTTAAGTGGCGTAGATTCTCCGCATGGTGTGCTCAGCACAGCGAGAATCCCTTCTCGTGCTTGGTAGCGGTAGTATTGCAATATTTGCTTTACCTCTCCAATCTAGGCCTTAAGTCCAACTCTGTCAGGGTTCACCTCAGTGCTCTCTCAGCGCACCACTCGCTGGTGGACTGAAGGCCTCTTTCCAACCACCCTTTGGTGGCTCGTTTTCTCAGAGGCCTCCTTCTGCTTAAGCCTCCTTTGCGTCCACCAGCACCTGAGTGGGATCTGAATGTGGTCTTACAGCGGATTACTTGTCCGCCCTTTAAACCTATGGCTACCTGCCCTCTCCATTTTCTCTCCTGGAAAACCTTGTTTTTGGTAGCTCTTACCTCTGCTAGGCGAGTGAGTGAACTGCAGGCACTAGTGTCTGATCCCCCTTACACTAGGTTCTACAGGAATAGGGTAGTCTTACGGACTCACCCTAAGTTTCTTCCTAAGGTTGTCTCCCCTTTTCACCTCAATCAGGAGGTGGTTCTTCCGACCTTCTTTCCCAGGCCGCATGCCAACCGGGCTGAGATGGTCCTGCATACCCTGGACTGTAGGAGGGCGTTGTCCTTCTACCTTGACCGTACGCGGGGGCATCGGAGGGCTGTTCAGCTCTTTGTTTCTTTTGACCCCAATAAGTTGGGGCTACCTGTCTCCAAGCGTACTTTGTCCATATGGGTCGCTGACTGTATCGCCTGGGCTTATGGGGCAGCCGGCCTCTCGTTGGAGGGTCGAGTCACGGCTCATCGTGTCAGGGCGAAGGCTGCATCAGTGGCTCATCTCCGCTCTGTTCCTTTGGCAGACATCTGCCGGGCCGCTACTTGGTCTTCAAGCCAGACGTTTGCGGCCCATTACTGCCTTGAGAGGGAGTCCTGCAGGGACAGTGCTTTCGGACAGGCAGTACTCCATAATCTCTTTGGGGTTTAGGCAACTCCTACCCTCCGGCCCTGGTGTTGGGCTACCGGTCGGGGGCGTTCTCAGAGAAGATTCCTTCCTTACGTACTGACGAGCTAGAGGGAGCTCATTTTTTCGACTTGAGGTCTCCGGTAGCCTTAAGCTGGGGAGTCCCATATGTGAGGACTGACTTCCTGCTTGGTCCTGGAGAAAGAGTAGTTACCTGTAACAGGTGTTCTCCAGGAGCAGCAGGAATCAGTCCTCACAACCCTCCCTCCTCCCCTTGGAGTTGCAGTCATATGATTTATTTTTGCTAATTTTTTTTGCTGTCTTTTAGCTATGTCATCAGACTGAGCAAGATGGCACCCTTGGGCGGGAAGGGGACCGCGCATGCGCGCTGCAATTCCCAAAGGCTTTCTTTGAAAGCTGGGGAAATGCTCCGCACGGAGGCTCCGTCGACGCTGACGTCACCCATATGTGAGGACTGATTCCTGCTGCTCCTGGAGAACACCTGTTACAGGTGAGTAACTACTCTTTCCTCGCCCTTTCCTGTACCCTGCTTGCGCTTCAGTCAGTTCTCGTTCCAGGTATGGTTGTAGTCTCTGATGAATTATCTTGAGTAGAATCTTGCTGATATGTGGCAATAATTTCCACAGTCAGTCGGATCGCTTTTCTTCAGTACTATAAACACAGATCTTTTCCAGTCAGTTGGCCATGATTTTGTCTTCCAAATTTCCTGGCAGAGCCTTGTAAGTATGGTAACAGCTTCGTCCGATTGCTGTAATACTTCAATTGGAATGCTATCAATGTGTGATGCTTTGTTCTTTGATAAGGCTTTCAATGCTGCTTCAACTTCATCTTTCATCACCAATGTTCCTGATCATAAGGTATAAGTTGAAACGGCTGTTGGTCCACTTGATGCTTATGGTATTATGATTCTCTATATTCTTTCCACCTTTTCTTGTTCTCAGCATCAGTCAACATGGATCCTTAAGCGTCTTGTAGCATTCCAATTCAAAGCTGGGATTTTTTCTTTTAACTCTCGTAGCTTTAGAAAAGCTGATCTTGTTCTTCCTCTAATACAGGGGTCACCAACCTGCGGCCCGCGGGCCGCATGCGGCCCACGAGGTCCCTTCGTGCGGCCCGCGAGGCTCTACCCCGGTTAACATTACGTGCGGCCCGCCAAGGATTCCCGCCATTGTATCTGCGGCCCGCGGCATGCTCGGCGGGTTCAACGGCACGTGACCGGTTTCCCAAGAGCAGCGCGCAAATTAGAGGACCAATCAGCAATAAGGCTTAAACTTTGATTCTGTTTTTGCAGCTATCGATAGAATTCCTGTTCTCTTTTTTCCCCATGGCTTCCCCCACGAACAAGAAGCGCAAGCTCAGCAATGAGAACCGCGGCTTCAACCCTGAGTGGAACAAGCTCTTCTTCACGCTGCACAAGGATCGTGCGCTGTGTGTCATCTGTTAGAAGACCGTTGGCGTTCTGAAGGACTACAATGTGAAGCGGGGGCGGGGAGAAGGGGGGTGCGGCCCGCGAGGCTCCCGGTAGTCGGCTGTGCGGCCCGCTGCCCTCTGGAGGTTGGTGACCCCAGCTCTAATAGTTTCTGCTTCTATTCCTTGCATATGTCATTGTAGTACTTCTCCTTGTCTTGTCTTTCTGCACGTTGAAAATCTCTGTTGAGTTCTGCGATTGCTTCTTTCTCCTGTGACTTTAGCTTCTCTGCATTTCTGGACAATTTTCAGTTTCTTCAGTCATCCATTTTGGCCGTTTTTGCTTTTTCACTTTATGTAGAGACTTCTCACTTTCTTCTAACACAAGCTTCTTGATGGCATCCCATAACTCTTCTGGAACCTTTGTCATTTGTATCTAACGCAGCAAATCGATTTTTCAGGCAGTCTTTAAATTCCAGTGGTATATTCTCAAGGTCATATTTTGCTACATTCATGAATGGCTTGCTCTTTTTCAACTTTAGCTTGAGTTTGCATACTAGTAGTTGGTGATCTGTACCACAGTCAGCTCCAGGATTTGTCTTTGTTGATGCTATCAAGCTTTTCCATAATGGTCTTCCACAAATGTAGTCAATTTGATTTATGTTCCATTTGATAAAGTCCACGTGTACAGTTGGCACTTGTGTTGCTGGAAGAAGATGTTTGAGATGAATAGGTCATTGCTCTTGCAGAATTCTATCAAGTCTTTCTTCAGCTTCCTGTTTGCATGTTCTTTCAATTTCAGCTTATACTTGTTCATAGAACTCATCTACGTCTTCCTCTTCTGCAGCTGCTGTTGGAGCATATACCTGAATTATAGTTGTGTTGATGGGCTTTCCTCAATAACGACTAGAAATTAAGCGTTCACTGACTCCATTGTATTTCATTACAGTTCTTGCAAGTTTCTTTTTCATTATAAATGCAAAACCATTTCTTCTTTCTTTCATTTCCAGCATAGTAGACCATATGGTCATTGGATGCAAAGTGCCCAAAGCCAGTCCATTTCAGTTTACTGACACCCTACAGATCGAGTTGTACACGCTCCATTTCATTCTTGACCACCTCCAATTTCCCTTGTTTCATGCTTTTGTAAGTAAGACATCTTTGCAACTTCTGAGTCTCATTTCATGCGCAGCTACATCAGTAGTAGGATGTCCCAAAGGCTTTTATCCAACCACATCATAAATGCTGGCTTTACTCTGAAAGGTCTTCAACTCATCCCCAGTTGTCATCTGAGTGCCTTCCAACCTTGGGGTCTCATCTTCCGTCACTATTTTGCAATTTGTTTTGTGACTATCCATTGGCTTTTCGTGGCAAGATATAGAATTAGATATGCCAGGCCTTTCATCCGCGCAGTTATTTCCAGTGTAGTTGCATTTGTCACAGAAATGTGATCCTCTGCTTACAAACAGTGTCCCGTTCTGCTGCTGCCCAAATGGATGGTTTGTCTTAGTCTGGCACCTCAGCTGAGATCTGTCTATCTTGGGAGACCCTGCCAGTAGCTAAGCTACTGATAACTTAGCTCTTAGCATCACTGATGCACACATTTGGTTTACAACTTGTGCTGTGAGGCAGTCGCCATTAGCATGCAATAAACCTCTACACAAACTGCGTAGTGCACTTTAGCCAACATCCCCCCGACTTGTGGCATTAACACACACAGATATGTTAGCAAGCTTTAATGAATCTAGCCCTTGGGTTGTAGATACCCAAGGGAACCGTTCTTGGAGGCTGAGTTATTGATGTGCACTGCACTTGAGAGAAATCTCTGCACGAAAATATCTGATTATTTCAAGCTAGCCAAATAATGCGATAAAACAGTTGTCAAAGCTGGAAGATTGTAAAAGCAGCTACGAACATGTATGACCGTTAATAAAATGGGAAGTGGTAATGTCTCTTTACAAGATATTGATAAGACCTCACCTGACAAATTATTCTCATTTCTGGAAGCCTTATTACTAATAAGATATAGACCAAGTAGAATAAATTCCAATAAGGTTTAGCAGAATAGTTGAGATTGCACAAATCTAACAAAGAGGGTAGATCTAATGAGGATCTCATCATGGAGCAACTCCAGAAATGCTGTTAAGTCCACCTTATTTGTACTAGCCACTAGGTCCTCTCTCTCCTCCGCAACAGCTCTCAAAACACAGTAGCAGGAACATCATAAAATTTAGAGATAAGAATAGCATCCACATCAATACCTAAAATTCCCTAAAACTATTTCTTAAGCAATCTCATTGCAGAAAGAAGATGATTTTTAGGAGAGTTCAAAAAATGCAGATTTCCTGCAGTAATGGTGTTTTTGAACAACTTTTCTTGAAGTGTAACTAAAGACGATCTTTAATATGAGAAGCTTCAGAAGCCTGAAGCGATGAAATCTGTGTATCCAAATGAAAGACATGCATCTCAACTTGGCTAATCTAAAATTAATTTTCAGACAGTTTTGCAACTGTGTCTTGAGAGATCACAGATACCTGTTAGAAAAATCCCTGTAACATATTTGTAGAGGTAACAATATTCCAAATATCGATTTAGGAACATCACTTTGAGCACTTCTTGAATTCTCTTTTGTGGAATCTAAACTCCTAGAAAAGGTAGTCACTTTGGCAAAGGCACCACATAACTCAAATTTAAATCAACAATAGAGTTAGAAGTCATATTAACAGAATTAGCAACAGAATTAGTATCTTTACCCAACTTCTCATGTAACAGAATTTGCAGGAGAATTAGGATCTATATCCAACTTCTAGGATGAATCCCACATTATTTCCCTCAATCCAATCAGGAGGTTTTGTATGTGTCCTAATAGAATTTACAGAGGCTACTGAGGAAAAGAGAAAGGTCTGTTTCTTGACCATACATACCATTTGAATGAGTAGATAAATGTTTCACATGTCTATCCATAGGACCTGGTTTATTATTTATAATCAATCAATGTGTGCCTTTGAGTCAGTCCTGACTCCTGGCGACCCAGAAGCTCCTGGGTTTTCTTGGCAGTGTCACCGGAAGTAGATTGCCAGGCCTTTCTTCCGAGGCAATGGAGGGTTAAGTGACTTGCCCAAGGCCACAAGGAGTGCTAGTGGGAATTGAATCCTGGTTGCTTGATTACCAAGCCAGTGTTCTAACCACTAGGCTACTCCACTTTTATTTTTATTCTTCCGCTTACTACCTCCTCCCTGCATAGCCTTCACAGAAAACTTGGAAAACCAATTGCTTTTAATCCTCAGTAGCCCCAAAGAAGCAGGGCTCCCCTTTGATTACTCAACCTCTGTCATGCCACTTGGAGACTCTGACTTTTAAGGTTTATGCTCGCACTTATGATGACATCTGAAAGGAACATAGCTCTCTACTCTGAAAGACCAAGCTCTCTTCCAACTCCTTATTCGGCCTCCCATATTTGCCCCAATCAAGCTCCCCACACAATATTCAAGGTGCGGTCGCATCATGGAACAAAAGAGAGCATTATAATATCCTTTGTTTTATTCTCCATTCCTTTCCTTATGATACCTAACATTCTATTTGATCTCTTGGCCAACGTTGCACAGGGGGCGGAGGGTTTCAACATATTATCCACTATGACGCCTAAATCTTTTTCTTGGGTGGTGGATCCTAATGTGAAACCTTGCATCATGTAACATAGTTTGGGTTGTTCTTTCCTAAGTGCATAACTTTGCACTTGTCCACATTAAATTTCATTTGCCATTTGGATTTTTATTTATTTATTTATTTATTGAACGGTTTTATATACCGCCTTTCAGAAAAATCAAAGCGGTTTACATAGAACAAAACTTGAACATTACATTGAAACTTATTCAAACAATTGAAATTACAATAAAAATGGTAATTTGAGGGTTACAATGCTGAGTAAATGCTGATTAGGTATATAGATAGTTTAAACATATATACAGATTTAAATATTTACAAATTTCAAAAATGTTATCTTATCTGAGCAAGGAAAAATGTATTGTAGTTCACTAGAATTATTAGTGTAAAGAGTAAATGTGATAATGTGGAGAATTGGGTATTGTAAGATAGAGTAAGAAAAAGGAAAAAGTAAGTTGTGAATTAATGAATTCATTAATTCACAACTTACTTTTTCCAGTCTTCCAATTTATGAAGGTCCTTTTGCAATTTTTCACAATCCTCATGGGTTTTAATTTTATGTCATCTGCAAATTGTTTACCTCGCTCGTTATTCCCATTTCTAGGTCATTTACGAATATGTTAAAAACAGCGGACCCAGCACAGATTCCTGGGGTTCTCCACTATTTACCTTCCATAGGGAAAATTGGTCATTTAGCCCTACCCTCTGCTTTTTATCTTTTAACCAGTTCCTGATCCACAGTAGTACACTGCCTCCTATCCCATGACTTTTTAATTTTGCCAAAAGTCTCCCATGAGAGACCTTGTCAAAGGATTTCTGAAAATCAAGATACATTATATCAACTGACTCACCTTTGTCAGCCTGTTTATTCACACCTTCAAAAAAACATAACAGATTAGTAAGGTAAGACCTTCCTTGGCTAAAGCCATGTTGGATGTCTCCCATTAAGCCATGACTATCTACATGTTCAGTAATTTTGTTCTTTATAATGGTTTCTACCATTTTTCCCGGTACAGAAGTCAGGCTCACCAATCTGTAGTTTCCCAGATCACCCCTGGAACCCTTTTTAAAAATTGTTGTTACATTGGCCATCCTACAGTCTTCAGGTATTACAGATGATTTTAATGATAGTTCACAGATTACTAATAGTAGGTCTGCATTCTCATATTTCAGTTCTTTCAACACCCTTGGATGTATACCATCCGGTTCAGATTTGCTACTCTTCAGTTTATCAAATAGTTGCAATACATCATCTCCAGGAACAAGCAGGAATAAGTCCTCACATATGGGTACGTTGGTACCGACGGAGCCTGCGCGGGAATGCTCCCCAGCTTCCCAGAATGAAAGCTTTTGGGGCATCCCACAGCGCATGCGCGCTGCCTTCCCGCCTTTCCTACCAACTCTCCTCAGTTCTTCTTTTCCGCGGAGCCAGCAGGTCGTGTTCCTGTCACCGCTGAAGAAGTTCTTTATTTTAATTTATTTCTTTGGTCGTGTGTCTGCCTTCCCCGACGCCGGACCGGTACCGCCGGTCTTTTCTTTTCTTTTCTTTAAAAAAAAAAAAATATATATACTTTTCCTCACTTAGTGTATTTCTTTTCTTAGGCCTACAGGCCCACAATAATTTTTCCTCCATGGATAAACCAGCCTCTGGTTTCAAAAAATGCACTAAGTGTAGCGGTACAATTTCTGTTACAGACACCCATGAATGGTGTCTTAAATGTTTGGGGCCTGAACACTCCATTCCGGATTGCCAAGCCTGCTCTCTAATGTCTAAACGAGGGTTACAGAACCGGGCAGCCAAGCTCCATGTGCTGTTTCCCACGGATGCACCGGTGGTGGCATCGACATCTTCCAGGTCTTCCTCTCCTGATGGGTCTCAGGTAACCAAACATACTTTTAGCAGGTCCTCGAAGGGCACATCTCCCTCTAAGCATCGAGATAACTCCGGGCTTGCCCTTGAGGATCCTGCCCCAGCCAAACAACCCCAGCGGGAAGCTCGGGGATCTCCCAGGCATCTTAGCTAGGGAGTCCCCATATGTGAGGACTTATTCCTGCTTGTTCCTGGAGATAGCACAGTTACTTACCTGTGTAACCGCCTTTTCCTTCAATCAAAGCGGTTACAAAGACAAATGAGGGTTATACAAAAGCAAGGGAAACATGCATTGCATAAACAAAACATCAAAGTAGTAAGGTGGGATACATAAAAGATACAATAAAAGGAGTTCAGTTAGGTGTCTGATCCATAGTGCTCGGTGATTGAAATCACCCAGTATTATTACTGTGTCAGCTCCCCTGATTTCTTTGAGCATTTCATCATCCATTTGTTCATGCTGGCCAGATGGTTGATAGTCCACACCCCACTGCCATTGCCTCCCCTTTCCCCTTTTTACATGGAATTTCAATCCATAGAGATTCTACAGTGAATTTTGTTTCCTGCAAAACTTTAATTCTTTATGACTCAATGCCCTCTCTAACATAGAGTGCAATCCCTCCACCAATTTGATCTGCTCTATCATTACGATTATCTTTCTACCGTGTCTCTGAGATACCAATCATATCTAACCTTTCATTTAGTGCTATATATTCTAATTCTCCCATCTTATTTTTTAGACTTCTAGCATTTGCATGCAAGCATTTTAAAGGCTGTATTTTATTCATATTAATCGGGCTATTGGTAGGCAGGGGTAATTTGTCTTCATACAGTCCTGCTTCTCTGAAGATTTGTTCTGCATATAAATTAAACAGGTAGGGGAAAGGTATGCAGTCTTCTCGCACAGTTTTTGCTGATTTTAACCATTCTGTTTCTATTTGTTCTGTTTGAACTGTTGCTTCTTGATCAATGTAAAGGTTGTACAAGAGAATGATCAGGTGTTCTGGTATACCCATGCTTCTTAATGTAGCCCAGAGTTTCTCATGGTTTACACAGTCAAAAGCCTTGCTGAAGTCAATAAAACATGTATAGATATCCTGTTGGTATTCTTTAGTCTTTTCAAGGATCCATCTTATATCTGCAATGATGTCCCTCGTTCCTCAAACTTTTCTGAACCCCGATTGCACTTCAGGCAGTTCTCGTTCCAGGTATGGTTGTAGTCTCTGAGTCTTGAGTATAATCTTGCTGGAATGTGGGATCAGAGCAATTATGGAATAATTTCCACAGGATCACCTTTCTTTAGCATTGGTATAAACACGGAGATATTCCAGTCAGTTGGCTATGATGTTGTCTTCCAAATTTCCTGGCAGAACCTTATAAGTATGGTTACAGCTGCATCAGATTGCTGTAATACTTCAGTGGGAATGCCATCAATGCCTGGTGCTTTATTCTGTGATAAGTCTTTCAATCCTGCTTCCACTTCTTCATCCATCACCAATGGTTCCAGATCATAAGGTGCAGGTTGAAATGGCTGTTTGTCGACTTGATCTTTATCATATAATGACTCTGTATATTCTTTCCACCTATTCGTGATGATCTCAGCATTATTCAACATGGATCCTTGAGCATCTTGTAACATTCCAATTCAAGGCTGGAATTTTTTCTTTAACTCTCGTAGCATTAGGAAAGCCGATTTTGTTCTTCCTCTAATAGTTTCTACTTCTATCTCCTTGCATGCGTCACTGTAGTACTTTTCCTTGTCTTGACTTGCTGCACATTGGAAATCTCTGTTGAGTTCTGTGATTGCCTCTTTCTCCTCTGGCTTTAGCTTCTCTGTGTTTCTGGGCAATTTTCAGAGTTTTTTCAGTCATCCATTTTGGCTGTTTTTGCTTTTTCACCTTTTGTTGAGACTTCTCATTTTCTTCCAACACAACCTTCTTGTTGTCATCCCATAATTCTTCTGGAGCTCTATCATTTGTATCTAAAGCAGCAAATCAATTTTGCAGGCAGTCTTTAAATTCCGGTGGTATTTTCTCAAGGTCATATTTTGCTACATTCATGAGTTGCTTGCTCTTTTTCAACTTTAGCTTTAATTTGCATACAATAGTTGGTGATTTGTAGTCAATTCCAGGTTTTGTCTTTGTTGATGTTATAGAGCTTTTCCACCATTAACGTCCACAGATGTAGTCAATTTGATTTCTCTACAATCGATTGGGTGAAGTCCACATGTACAGATGGTTCTTGTATTGCTGGAAGAAGGTGTTTGAGATGAATAGATCATCAGTATTGTAGAATTCTATCAGTCTTTCTCCAGCTTCATTTCTGTTGTCAGGTCCATATTTTCCAACCACTTTCCCTTCTTCTTTGCTGCCAACCTTTGCGTTCCAGTCACCCATGATTATCAGGATATCCTGTGTGCATGATCTGTCAATTTCAGTTTGTACTTGTTGATATAATTCATCAACTTCATCCTCTTCTGCAGCTGTTGTTGGGGCATGTACTTGAATTATAGTTGTACTGATGGGCATTCCTGGCAGATGAATAGAAATTAAGCGTTCACTGGTTGCATTGTATTTCATTATAGTTTCTTCTTAATTATAAATACATCATGTCTTCTTTGCCTTTTATTTCCAGCCTAGTAGACCATGTGATCATCAGATGTAAAGTGCCTGATACCTGTCCAATTCAGTTCACTGATACCCAACAGATCGAGTTGTACACGTTCCATAGCTTTCTTGACCATCTTCATCTTCCCTTGGTTTACTCTTTGTACGTTCCAATATACAAAATACAATACAAAATATAAATTATCACAAACTCTGAGAGTAAACCACTATTACCAGAACCAACTCCCAGAACACCAGTCAATTAAGTAAACCAACTAATTGAAATATTCCCAAGATTCATATGGTAAAAACCTACTAAGGCTTAAACCCACCAAATAACCAAAGACCAGCAATGTTTTTTTTATTGTTATGTTAAAATACAAAAATGTATAGAATAATTGGGAGAAAAAGCCTCAGCATCCTCAGCAGAAGCAGCAGGACCCTTGCCAAACCAAAAAATCTAAGGCTCCTAAGCCTCAACTTGTATCTAGTTTTTGACTCCTTCCTAGACAGCATTGCCAATCTGCCTCTGGAGGGCCCCTAGCCCCTCCACATTGTAGGCAGACTTTGATATGATGCCCACAAGTGGAACCTCACTGCATCAGAGTGTGGATGATCCAGATTGTCCAAAGGGGTTATCAACTTCACTTCGATACCTTACCTCCCACCAGCTTCACAGGGGATTATCCAACATAACCCCTTCAAAGCAGTCTCTTAAAAGAAGAGGTGACCTCCTGTTGTCCCAGGATGCCATAGAAAGAGTTTCTCCTCAAGAAAGTTGGGATTCTACTCTTCATACTTTCGAATGAGAAAGAAAACGGGAATGAATGAGAGGTTCTTGTTATAGTCGAGCCTTTTACACATGTAAAACAATATTTAAGCATATAAATCCTTCATAAAATTATTCCCATCAAGGTTATGGAAAGTGTATTACTGAAAAGAGTAAGCCCATCTGCGTAGCCTTTGCTCATTCTACTGTCGTCGTTAAAGCCTCACTTGAAGGGTTCATCATTCTAAAGAGATATTAAGAGAATGCAAGCTGTGATATTTCTTGTAGTTGCAGATTGTAGTTATTTGCAGTATCACTATTAAATTGTTCTACGCTCCCGTTTCAGCATGTCTCAAGTCTGGATGCATATTTTTGTTCTCTTTAAAACAATTCCCAAGAAAATAAATGTTCCCTGCCAAAATTATTCATGAAAATTAAAATAGGAAGGCACATATAATTTTACTACTTATGCTAGTCTCTTTTCAATCTGCATTTACAAAGGCCTATATTTGCATACAGAATTTTGCCATCTGAAAGAAAGGGGTATATTTATTAAAATGTGATTGTTCATTGCACCTTAAGCCCTGAAATGTAGTGTAAGAGTGGCATCTGATCCATGTTAATGATTGGGGGCGTGTCTGGTATGTCGCCTTGCAGTTAGCACTGATCTGGCGACTGGCAGCACAATAAACTATTTGGTGTGATTATTGTAGCTGCAGTTGCCACCAGTTGTTGAGGTGTTGGTAAGTGCACTCATGCTAACTGCAAGATCTGTGCTTAGCACGCTACTGACACCCACGCTAGCTGTATTTTGCAATGAACGCACACACTCCACTCCTGACCCACCTAGCCTCTGCCGAAACGCATGCTAAGTTGTTAGTGTGGGATTCTTATCATAACTGTATTGTAACCCACGATAAAGCCTGTGCTAACTGCTAATGCACTTTAGTAAACATGCCCAAAGTTCTAGAACAAGGTAGATCATGATGTGGAACTGAAAGGAGAAAGGAGTGTCTTAAAGAAATACTTGTTCTTATAAATAAAATACACAAAACAGCCCTCTAGTACAGATACCTGTCAAAATAGTAAAAGAATTGAAAAAGGCATGTGATAAATATAGAGGATCCTTGTGAGGGTAAAAAGTGTGATTGGGTAGATTGCTGTATCGTATTAGAAATGGGTAGACTTGCATGGCCCTTGTGGTCCTTATCTGCCATCATTTTCTATATGTCTTTGATTAATTAGTTAAAATAATGGAGGATACACTTAGGACCATGTTTACTAATGCTTAATGCATGCTAATAGACACTAGCATGTGTTAAGTGCCCCTATGGCTATAGGAATAAAATGGGATGAGAGAATAAAGTGAGCGGTAAATTAATTTAAATGCCACTGCTACACCCAATTTAGAAAGTCCATCAAGCACTATCTATTCACTTTACACTTCAAGCTACCATACACACAATAGAATCCGTCTCCCGCATCACTCAGATAACTACTACACATAACAACAATCCAGAACAAAGGATCAAAATGTGAAAACACTATATTCTTATCAAATATCAAAACTTGATGTAACCTATTCAATGTATATATAATTATGTATAATTATGTAGATAGTTATTCCCCAGTTAACACCCAGTTTATCTTCCCTGTTATCTGTAAACCTAGATCAGTCATGGATTGACAGGTATGTTGATGTTCAATGTAAACCGCACTGATGATGAATAGTGCGGTATATAAAAAATGTTAAATAAATAAATAAATAAATCTTGGGTGAATCACTTAACCCTCCATTACCTCAGGCACAAACTTAGATTGTAAATCCTTTAGGGAAAGGAAAATACCTTCTATACCTGATTATAATTAGCCTTGAACTTCTAAGAAAGGTGTGAAATAAATCCATTGGGTTGCAGCAGCAGCGCTTAGCGTATGCTAAATGTTAATACACGTGGCCCTTCATTTATAAGCACACCCCAAAAAAATCTTCCTCCACTACCCATAATTACAAGAGGAATCCCCTTAAAAAAGATGAATATACTTTAACACACCAACAGAGAAATTATATAGAAAAAGTTTGAGGACCATCAGGTGAGTCCTGTGTGTCCATTGATATATTTATTTTATTATTGTTAGTGTGCTTTTTATTTATCTGTACCATTGTTAGTGTGCTATTTGTTTATCTGCACCATCTATAAGTTTGTTCAGTTTTCTCCATTTGTACCTGTCTCCTACATATCCTCATAACATTTATCCCCCCTCCCACCACTCTACCCACCCACCAGTGTTCAGTCTCTTATAGCCATCTTCTACTCATTACCACGATTATTCACAGGTGCACCTAATCCCCTGTGATCTCTCTCCCACCTATCCTTTTTTCTTTGGACCTTTCTATCTCTCTTCCATGGCTCCTCATCACTTTCTCTTCCTATTCCTCATGCTCCCTAATTGTCTCCCCTCCTACCAACAATTTCAAGCCCCCCTTCTTATCATACCCTCTTTACAATCCTTGCTTCCACCATCTTGCCATCTATCCTATCATCAGCTCTTGAGCTTCACCACTTTCTCCCTCTCATTCAGCCATCTCCTCTCTCTGAAACAACCTCACTCTTGTTACTGCCATGCTGTCTCCTCTCTGCCCCGCACTCTTCTACTCCTACTTCTTCTCTTTTCTGGAGATATCAACCCCAACCCTGGCCCCCCTACACTTTTGTCACACTCCCAGAACTGACCTTCATGCAACAACTCAAATCTTATTAATATCCCTTTCCTTTCCCCTTCCTCTCTCCCTTTCTCCTTCCTCTCTCCCTTTCTCATGTGCTTTGTGGAATGTACTCTGCACCTCATATAAACTTGCCTTTACTCATGATTTCTTTATCTCTAATGCTCTCCATCTTCTTGCTCTAACTGAGACCTGGCTCCTCCCAGAAGACTTAGCATCAGTCACTGCTCTCTGTCATGACGGCTGTCAGTTCTCCCACATGCCTCATCCCACTGGCCATAGTGGTGGTGGTGCTGGACTTCTACTCTTTCATTCTTGCCAATTTCAACACATTCTGCTGCCTCAGTCTCATTCCTTTCCCTCCTTTTTACTCCACTACCTCTCCAGTTAGTTGTTATCGACCTCCTAACAAGTTCACCTCTACCTTTCTCACTGACTTTGACTCATGGCTTTCCTCCTTTCTAGATTCATCTTCCTCCTCCTCTATTGTCGGGGATTTTAAAATTCATGTTGATAACCTCTCTGACCCTTATGCTTTAAAGCTCCTTTCCCTTACCTCTTCATTCATCCTCCAGCTTTGCTCTACTGCCCCCAATCACCAGGGCAGCCATTGCTTTGACCTTGTATTCTACTCTAATTGCTTACCCTCAAACTTCTGTACCTCAGTTCTTCTCTTATCGGACCATCACCTGCTAAGCTTCACTCTTCATCAACCACCACCTCAACCTCGCCCTGTCTCCTCCAACCTCTTTAGAATTCTTCATGCTATTGACCCTTTGGTTCTCTCCTCCACTGTCTCATCACCTATTTCCTCTACTATGTCATCTAAGTCTGTTGATGAGGCAATAGCTTCCTATAATGCTGCACTCTTCTCTGCTTTGAATGCCCTTGCTTCACTCATGCCACTTCCTGTGAGGCGTACTGTACCCCATTTCTAGCTGTCGTTCCTGTGCCTGTTCAGCTGAGCACGCTTGGATCAAATCCCACATCCTTGTGGACTTTCTACACTTCAAATTCATGCTTGTCTCTTTCCAGTCAGCCATAGCACTCGCCAAACAAGACTATTATGTCCATCTGACTAACACTCTTTCTTCTGACCCTCGCCGTCTCTTTACCACTCTCAACTCTCTCCTCAAGGTGCCTCTGCCTCCAACCCCTCCTTGCCTTTCTGCCCAAAACCTGGCTGACTATTTCCATGACAAAATCCACAAGATCACACTCCAGTTCCCCTTCGAGGTCAGCTCCTTCCCCTCCTCCCCTTTTCACTCCCAACTTTCCCCCTCTACCTCTTCTACCCTTTCTTCCTTTTTTGTGATCTCTGAGGTGGAAACCACACACCACCTTCCCTCCTCCAAACTCACTACTTGCTCCTCTAATCCTATTCCCACCCATCTCCTAAGCCCCATCTCCTCCATAGTTGTCCCTTCCATCTCATATTCTCAACCTATCGCTCTCCACCATAACTGTCCCTGCAGCCTTCAAGCATGCGGTGGTTACACCTCTCCTCAGGAAACCCTCACTAGAATCTTCCTGTTCTTCTAACTATTAACCCATCTTCCTCCTCCCCTTAGTTTCTAAACAACTTGAATGTGCGGTTCACCGCGTTTCCTCAACTTGCTCTCCTCTCAAGCCCTCCTGGATTCTTTACAATCTGGCCTTTGTCCTTTACATTCTACTGAAACAGCTCTTGACAAAGTCTCCAGTGACTTCTTCCTGGCAAAATCCAAGGGCCTTTACTCGATCCTCACTCTTCTTGACCTTTCTGCTGCTTTTGACACTGTTGACCACAACCTCCTCCTCTATAACTTGTCCTCGCTTGGTTTTAAAGGCTCTCTGCTATTCTGGTTCATTTCTTATCTCTCCCAGTGTTCCTTTAGTGTTTGTTCTGGTGGGTCCTCCTCTACTGCTATCCCACTGTCAGTTGGTGTACCCCAAGGATTTGCCTTGACTCCTTTTCTCTCTATATACGCAGTCCCTTGGTGCACTCATTTCATCCCAAGGCTTTCAGTACCATCTTTACGCTGCCAGATCTTACCTCTCTGCACCTGAACTCTCTGCGGTAATCTAGGCCTGGATCTCTGCCTGCTTTCTGACATTGCTGCTTGAATGTCTCACTGCTGCTTGAAATTGAACATGGCCAAAACTGAGCTTCTTATTTTATCTCCATAAACCCTCCTCCCCTTCCTCCTTTCTCAGTGGATAAGCTCTCTACGCCTCCCTGTCTCCTCAGCTTGCAACCTTGGCTTCATCTATGATTCCTCTCTCTCCTTTTCCATACACATCTAACTGATAGCTAAAACCTGCTGTTTCTTTCTGTAGAACATCAACAAAATTTGCCCATTCCTTTCTGAACACACTACTAAGACACTTATCCACTCCTTAGTCACCTCCCGTCTAGACTATTATAACCTACTCCTTGCTGGTCTTCCTCTGAATTATCCCGCTTCCCTTCAATCTGTTCAACACTCTGCTGCGCGACTAATCTTCCACCAGCCTCATCATATTATTTCTTTTCTCAAGTCACTTCATTGACTTGAGTGGAGGAGTGGCCTAGTGGTTGGGGCAAGGTACTTCAGGCCGGAAGGTCGGGGGTTCAAATCCCACTAGAGGACAGCAACCTTGGGCTGGAAGGACTGGGGTTTCTAGTCCCACAGGTGCTCCTTGTCTTGGGCAAGCCACTTAACCCTCCATAGCCCATGTTCCCTGTAAAATAGTTATCTCCAAGTTATAATGCCCTGTTCAATGTAATTTCAGTTTGTTCAATGTAAACCGCACTGATGCAGAATAGCGCAGTTTATAAGAGAGTGTAAATAAATAAATAAATAAAATTGGCTCCCTATCCGTTTCCGCATCCAGTTCATACTTCTCCTGCTGACTTGTAAGTGCATTCACTCTGCAGCTCCTCACTACATTTCCTCTCATCTCTCCGTACACCCCTCCTTGAGAACTCCGCTCTTCTGGCAAATCACTTCTATCTGTGCCCTTCTCTTCTATTGCTAATTCCAGACTTTGCTGCTTTCACCTTGCTGCTCCTTATGCCTGGAAAGAACTACCAGAGTCTGTACGTCAGGCACCTTCTCTGACCCTTTTCAAATTCAGGCTGCAAACTCACTTCTTCACTGCCGCTTTCAGATCTTGACTCACCTGGTCTACTTTGTGTTTCTTTACCATTCCCCCAAGATGTATCCTGTGTTTACAACTATTGTGTTGTCTGTCTTGACTAGATTGTAAGCTCTAATGAGCAAGGTCCATCTTTTACATGTGTCTGTACGGCACTGCCTACGTCTTGTAGCACTATACAAATGCTCAGTAGTACGCAGTTTTTTGCTTGCTTCACCATCAGCTTCCCAAATCAGTCATCAGTTCCTGTCACATCCATCCATGATTGAAAGTCCATATGCTTTTAATACAATACATATCTTTTTATCAATTGATTTTTTTTATTTTCTTGAATGCATAAAATGCATGCAGTGGGAATTTCCTCTTCAGTGTTAAATAAGGACAGCCACTATAACTGCATGTTAATTTATATTGATCATCCTAACAGAGTTTCTCCAAGACAAGGCAGGAAGTCAATCCTCTCATATGGATGATGTCACGAACAGAGCCCACGTGGGAACACTTCCCAGCTTTCAAAGGAAGCTTTTGGAATGTACTCCACACATGCATGCCGGTCTTCCCGCCCAAAGGAGCCATCTTACTTCGGTCTTCTTTTTTTCTGTGGAGCCCTTTAGATGACTGTCTGAATCCCTGAGATATGTTTAATTTTTTGCTGTCGTTTTTTTGCTGTTCTGGTGCTGACTTGTCTTGATTTGTGTTGCCATTCTCGCCTTCCTCAATCCCAATGACCATCGGTGCCTCAGCACCGCGGGGGGGGGGGGGGGATGAGTTCTCTTTTCTTTTTAGTGCAAGGGTTTTTTTTCATTCCCCCCTTGGTTGGTGAGGACATTGGAGTCCTTTCACTTGGTGGGAGCCATCTTCCCCACCATGTCTAACCCAACCAGTGGTTTAAAAAGTGCACTCAGTGTGGTCGGACCATCTTGATCACTGACCACCACAGCTCGTGCCTTCATTGCCTTGGGGCCGACCATGAACCTTTGACTTGCTCGCTCTGCTTGCAGATGACGTACAAGGGGCTCAAGAGCCAAGAAAAGCAGCAGGAATCATTCAGTTCCAAGGCCTCAATACCGTCCCCAGCATCGACATCTGCTTCCACGCCCTTGAAGGCCCCGTCTGAGGCATCTGCTCCGAAAGGGGACCAGGCAGCCTCCGTGCCTCAAAGTCGCAGGACAGCGGACAGGCAGCTCTCCTTCAATAAGGAGTGCCCCCGAAAGGAATGGACTCCATCTGAGTCTGCCTCCCAGGGCTATGTCAGTACCAGAGGGAAAACCCCTGGTCGTCGGTGTCTGAGCTGTCGAAGCACTCCAAAGGCGAAGGCCGGGATTGGCCTTCCAAGCTGCTCCAGTGCCTCCGGTTCCAAGCATCGAGAACCAAGGACCCCGTCAATGGAGTCCTCGATCCCATTGATACTTCAAGTTCCTCAGTGACTCAGACTACGATGGGAGACTGAGGACAAGTCTCCGGAGATGGTACAGCACCGGGATGTGCCCTCGGATTCCTGAGCATCGAAAGTCCCCTCCCGAGGACCTCTCCTTCCTGGAGTTTGTGAGGGATATAGGAAAGGCCTTGCCTTTCACCCTGGAGGCAGAGGAGCAGAAAAGCTCTCGATCCTCCAGTATCCCACTTCGCCAAAGAAGACCATATGGTCTCTGTCCACCCCATTCAGGAGCAGCTCTTTCTGATGATGATGGAGACCCTGCTTATGGTACCTACGCTGAGCAAATGGCTCAATTCCATGTATTGAGTCCACAAGACCCCGGGCTTTGAAAAAACACGACTGCCTCACAACTCCATGGTGGTGGAGTTGACCATGCGCTGCATCAAGAGTACTAAGATGCACTCCTCAGTGCCTCCAGGTCAGGAGGCCCGCACCATGGATGGCTTTAGCAGAAAGTGTTATTAGGGCTCGATGTTTGTGGCCCCATATACAAGCTTACCAGCTGTACATGAGCATGTACTTGAGAGACCTGGCAGGGGAGCTTGCTGGGTTCTTGGCTGAACATTTTGGTGACCATCTCAAGAACCTCTGGAGCCTGGTCAGTAAAACTAAGAAATGCTCCAAATTTGTGACTCAGACAGCCTATGACTGCTTCAAGTCCATGGCCAGAGTGACTGCGGTGGGCATTGGTGCCTGACGCCTTTCATGTCTGCAGTCCTCTGACCTGGAGCAGTGGGTTCAGAACAAATTGGCTGATGTCCCATGCCAGGGAGAGAACCTCTTCGGCAAACCCATGATGGAGAAGGCTGCTAAGTTAGAGATGGAACAACTCACCATGACCAGGCTCTCTTGGAAGACTGCTGACCCTTCTCGTTGGAAGGCTTCAGGGAAAAAGTCCTTCTACCCAAAGAAGAAGAAAGCCTATGGTGCTTATCCCCCATATCACCCCTAACAGGCCCCCCTGCAGGGGCAGCAGCCCAAGGGCCAGGGCAAGGACCAAAGGCAGCTGCTTAGGCCTAAGACCTCCAAAGCTCCAATCAGCTCCTCAGCCGCAGCCTGGGGAGGAATTTTGACTCCCAAACCACAGCCTTTCCTTCTCTTGCAGGCCTAGTTGCATAGCACATTGGGGGTGTCTCCAGTTCTTTGCCCACTGGTGGCCCAGTATCATCACCGATACCAAGAGGGTTACCACTTACACTTCGAGCAGACCCCCCCCCTCTGTTATTTCCAGGGGAATGTCCTCTGGAACCTCACCATCGGGAACTTCTCCAATTGGAAGTAGCCAACCTTGTGGAAGCCAGTGCGGTGGAACTGCTTCTGCCGTTTCAGGCAGGAAGCAGGTTCTACTCTCGATATTTCCCCCAGACAGACAAGTGGTTTTCAGCCCATTCTAGATCTTCGCAATCTATATTGCTTCCTTGTCAGAGAGAAGTTAAAGATGGTATCCCTTGGAATGTTGCTGCCCTATCTCTAGCGGAGAGATTGGCTGTACTCCTTGGATCTAAAAGATGCCTACACCCATATTCTTATTCACCCCCTGCACCAACAATACCTCCGCTTCATTATCAGTG
Organism: Ichthyophis bannanicus; assembly: GCA_033557465.1. Taxonomy (NCBI): domain Eukaryota; kingdom Metazoa; phylum Chordata; class Amphibia; order Gymnophiona; family Ichthyophiidae; genus Ichthyophis; species Ichthyophis bannanicus. The sequence goes on from CM066032.1 coordinate 1,735,744,243, forward strand.
GCAGGCACTATCAATACAGGGTTCTTCCCTTCGGACTCGTCTCCGCTCCCAGGGTTTTCACAAAGTGCCTAGCCAGTTGTAGCTTCTTTTCTCTGTGTGCATGAATGTTTTGTCTTCTCCGAGAACAAGCAGGAAGTTGGTCCTCAGATATAGGGTGATGTCTGCACCGACAGAGCTCATGCAGTAACCTTTCCCAAGTTTTCAAAGAAAGCCTTTGGGAGATGTACCACGCATGTACGGTCCCCTTCCCACCTAAGGGTGCCATCTTCCCTGTCTCCTTTTTTTCTGCGGAGCCCATCAGATGTGTGTCCTCCCCTAGAAAAAGTTGGGTTTTTTTCTTGTCTTTTTTTTTCCTGTCTTTCTCCGGTCGCGTACCGCTGCACCTCCTGCTTCCCAATTCTGCTTGCCTTCAGCATTGCGTTTTTCTTTGGATTCTTTTCTTTTTCCCCTTCGAGGGTTTCTCTCCAGTGCGCAGGGTTTCGAGTCCTTTATGGCCAGGCCAAGGGAGTTTGACCTCACAGGGACCGTCTTCCCCCCCCCCATGGTGCAGGTCTTCGGCTTCATTGCGACCATTGCGCTCATGATATATCGCGCAGGGATCCAAATGATTGTTGCCTTCCATGCTTCGGGCTGCATTATGATGCCTTTGCGTGTGGTCTCTGTCAGCAGATGACCCCCTAAGGCCCTCTGAGGCTACAAGAAGCAGCACTAGTTGATTTTCGTAAGACCAACTCAGCCCCGGAGCAATCTGTGGGACTAGTGCCCTCAAAGGCCACTGCAGAGGCTTCAGCCTCACATGGCAACCATGCTGCCTCAGAGCCTCGAGGTCACAGAACATGGAGCCGGGGCTTCCTTGGGGAGAGACGCCCCTCGAAGAACCTGACAACATCTGTGGTCTTGAGTAACAAATCTGGGATTGTGGGGAAGTCCCGTGGCACCCGGCCTCGGAGCCCTTGATGCAAGGGTGATGGCCAGGAGCGGCTTTCAAAGCATCTCTGGTGGGAGTAAATGCCATCGACGTCCGGGAATTGGTCTTGGTCCCCCGAGGCCCTCCTCTTTGAGGACACCCCCTTGATGACACTGACATCAGGGCCAAGACCCTCGGTGCCCCCACCAGTGGCTGCAGAGCCATCTATCTAGCATTGAGCCAAGAAAGCGGCCTTTTTTAGATATGCCATACTGGTTCAGACCAAGGTCAATCGAGCCCAGTGTCCTATTTCCAACAGTGGCCAATCTAGGTCATACATACCTAGCAGTTTCCCCAAAACACAGGTTCCACAATGCTTGTATTGGGTCAAGCAGTGATATCCTGGGTCCCTTTTTAATAATGGTTTATGGACTTTTCCTCCAGGAACTTGTCCAAACCTTTTTTAAACCCAGCTACACTAACAGCTTTTACTAAATCCTCCGGTAACAAATTCCAGAGTATGATTACTCATTGAGTGAAAAAATATTTTCTTTTATTAGTCTCAAATAGTTTACCCTGTAACTTCATTGCATGTCCCCTAGTCTTTCTATATTCTGATAATGTAAACAATCGATCTACGTTTACCCGTTCCACTCCAGTCAATAATTTATAGACTTCTATCATATCTCCCCTCAGCCGCCTATTTTTCAGGTTAAAGACCCCTAACCTTTTTAGCCTTTCTTCATAGGGGTATCCTTCCATCCCCTTTACCATTTTGGTGGCTCTTCTCTGAACCTTTTCTAATAATGCTATATCCTTTTTAAGATACGGCGACCAGAATTGTACACAATATTCAAGATGCGGTTGCACCATGGAATGATACAAAGTCATTATAATATCCTTTGTTTTATTTTCCATTCCTTTCATTATGATACCTAGCATTCTATTTGCTCTCTTGGCCACCGCTGCACACCGGACAGATGGTTTTAACATGTTATCCACAATGACGCCTAAATATTTTTCCTGGGTGGTGGTTCCTAATGTGGAACCTTGCATCGTGTAACCATAGTTTGGGTTGTTCTTCCCTAGGTGCATAACTTTGCACTTGTCCACATTAAATTTCATCTGCCATTTTGATGCCCATTCTTCGAATTTATCAAGATCCTCTTGCAAATTTCCACAATCTTCAAGGGTTTTAACAACTTTAAATAGTTTTGTGTCATCTACCAATTTGATAACCTCACTTGTTATTCCCTTTTCCAGGTCAAAAGCAGCGGACCCAGCACAGATCCCTAGGGTACACCAGTATTCACCTTTCTCCATTGGGAAAATTGGCCATTTAGCCCTACCCTCTGCTTTCTATCTTTTAACCAGTTCCTGATCCACAATAGTACACTGCCTCCTATCCCATGACTCTTTAGAATGCAGTTTGCCTTCATGACCCAACAGCGGGCTCTGATGCCCGGTTCCTCCAGGTAATCACTCTCAACCACCAGCCCCTGCACAGCGAGGCCTCTTCGGGGGTGGAGCCGATCCTCAGGCACCATCGGCCTCGAAAGACTCCTTGGTCCCCGTCCCGTTTGAGACCGAGGACTTCACCCTACAGTGCACCCGACTCGGAATGCAGAAGCATCGGGGCCCGGAGGACCCTTGAAATCTCCTCAGACTCTGGGTCAGACTGGGAGTCTGAGAATGATGAGTCCCCAGACACCCAGCTCCACAGAGATGTGCCCTCGGACACTTCTCCTCCGGAGGCCCAGCTCTGGTTCCTACCTGATAACCTAGCCTTCCTGGACTTTGTGAGGGATATAGCAAAGGCCCTTGCCTTCACCACTGAATCCGAAGAGGAGCCTCAGACGGAGGACCTCAAGATCCTTCAGTACGAGGCTTCACCCAAGGAGGCCCTCACGGTGCCTCTTCCCCCTATCCTGGAGCGGCTGCTCTTCTGTATGTGGGATACTCCTGCCTTGGTTACCATTATGAGCAGGCGGCTGGACTCGATGTACTGGGTCCGCTAGAGCCCTGACTTCCAAAAAGCTCAACTGCCTCAGAACTCCATGATGGTGGAGTTGGCCATGCGTAGGCTCAAGAGCCAGAAAATGAACTCTTCAGTGCCCCCAGGTAGGGAGGCCAGCACCATGGACACCCTGGACAGGAAGTGCTTCTGGGGCTCCATGCTCATAAGCCGGATCCAGGCCTACCAGCTGTTCAGGGGCATGTACCTTCGGGACATAGCAGGGGAACTCACCAGATTCTCAGCTGGTCTCTCCAAGGAACCTCTTTAGCTGTTCCTGGACCCTGGTCTCCAGGGTCAGGGAGTGCTCCAAATTTATGACTTAGGCAGCCTATGACAGCTTTGAGTTGGTAGATAGAGTATAGAGAAGCAGCGGTGGGCATTAGTGCCTGTCGTCATGCCTGGCTACAGACTTCAGACTTGGAACAATAGGTACAGGGCAAGCTGGTCGATATCCCTTGCCGGGGAGAGAACCTCTTCGGCAAATACATGATGGACAATGCCGCTGAACTAGATTCCGAATTCATAACCAGGACCAGGTTCTGTAAGAAGATCGCTGACCCTTCCCAGAGGAAGGCTTCAGGTAAAAGCTCTATATCCAAAAAAGAGGAAGGCTTATGGAAACTACCCTCAGCACTTTTCCTTCCCAGCTCCCCAACTCATAAGCTTAAGGCCCCCAAGCCCCAGCCAGCATCATTGGCACAACCTGGTAGAGGTTTGACTACTGGGGCATAGCCTTTCTTCCCCCAGACAGCCCTGCCCCGCAGCACACGGGGGCATTTGGTACTCTTCACAAACTGCTGGCCCGCCATCACCACCGACGTGTGGGCCTTGCAGGTGGTGAAGGAGGGGTACCACCTCCACCTTGAACAGGCGCTCCTGCCATTCTTCCCAGGAGAGCTCCCGATGCATCTCCTTCACTAGGACCTACTTCAGTAGGAACTCGCAAACCTTATGGCAGAAAGTGCAGTAGAATCCGTCCCCCTTCACTTCAGGGGCAAAGGGTCCTACTACCGCTACTTCCTGGTGCCCAAAAGGTCCACCCTGGACCTGCAAAACCTCAACCAGTTGCTGGTGAGGGAGAAATTCAAGATGCTCTCCCTTGGAACATTTCTGTCATACCTCTGGCAGGGAGACTGGCTATGCTCCTTGTATCTAAAGGATGCCTATATACACATCTTCATCCACCATCTGCACAGGCAGTACCTCCGCTTGCAGATGGGATTTTGTGTAGTAGATTACAAAGCCCAGCTGCTCCAAGACCTTGATGGTATGTTTCACAGCCTGGCAAGCTTCTCCTTATTCCAAACACAAAGAAAAAGTATAACCAGTTAGCATGCAACAGAGCATTCATCATTTACACACCAACAATATAGAATGTTCTACCAGAAAACGTGAGAGCCATTAAAGAATTATGGGACTTTAGAAAAGCATTAAAGACATATCTATTCAAGGTTCGTTATGGACTGGCATAACAACAAGCAAATCTGATCGTATGGTCAAATCCTATCACCATACACTACTAACTGCCCCGTGATAGAATAATTAATTTCTGTTAGCCTCGAAGTTAAGCCCCTATTATATTGAAAGTTACACTGTAAGTATCCAAGTTAAGCTGTTAATTATATTGTATAGTATGTGAGTTGAAATGTAAACCACTTTGAATCTATGATAAGGCGATATAGAAAGCCCAATAAAAAGTGGTAGGAGGCTGCCACTATCAGTACAGGGTTCTGTCTTTCACTCTGGCCTCTGCCCCGAGGGTCTTCACCAAGTGCCTGGCGGTAGTTGTCATCTTCCTGCATCTCCAGGGGGTATTAGTCTTCTCCTACCTGGACAACTGGCTCATAAAGGGCAGCACTGCCATAGAGACTCATCAGGTGACGTCCCGCACCATCCTCATTTTGGAACACTTGGCGTTCATTGTAAACCACCCAAAGTCCCATCTCCATCCGACGCATTGCCTGGAGTTCATAGGGATGCTGCTAGACACCGTCCAGGCCAAGGTCTTCCTCCCTCCAGACAGGGCCCAGCACCTCAAGACACTTCAGGACACATCCAGGGTCTACCCTCGGTCTCTGCCTGCCACATGCTTCGCCTTCTGGGCCACATGGCATCCACGGTGCACGTCACCCCGGACACTTGCCTGCACATGCTGCCGGCCCATTGGGCTCTTAGCTGCCAGTGGTCACAAGCAACAGGACACCTCCGGGACAGAGTGGTCGTGACCCATCCTCTGGTAGACTCCCTCAGCTGGAGGCACCTGCAGGCCGAGATATCCTTACCATGGATGCTTCCAATTGGGCCGGGGAGCCCATTGTGACATGTTGCACACTCAGAGCTGCTGGTCGCAGAGGGGAGCCTCCAGCAAATCAACTTCCTGAAGCTCTGGGTGGTAGCACTTGCCCTCCAGGCTTTCCAACACCACCTTCAGAACCAAGCGGTCCTAATAGAGACTGACAACCAGGTGGTGGTAATCTACATCAACAAGCAGGAAGGGATGGGTTCGTTCCTCCTGTGCCAGGAGGCAATGGGCCTCTGCTCTTTTGCCAGCAGCAGCGGAATGCTCCTCGGGCCGTCTACCTCCCAGGCCAGGACAACACCCTGGCGGACCCTTCCTCCTTCCCTTCATATCTAAACTACTAGAACAAACAGTCCACCGCCGCTGCCTCGACTTCCTCACCTCCCAGGCCCTCCTAGACCCACTAGAATTCCGGCTTCTGTCCCCTACACTCCACTGAAACGGCTCTTACAAAAGTCTCCAATGACTTATTCCTGGCTAAATCTAAGGGCCTCTACTCTGTCCTCATCCTTCTCGACCTCTCTGCTGCCTTTGATACCGTTGAACACAATCTTCTCTTCACCACCCTCTCCTCGCTTGGTTTCAAGGGCTCTATACTATCCTGGTTCTCCTCCTACCTCTCCCATCGCTCCTTTAGTGTATGCTCTGGTGTCTCCTCTTCCTCTCCCACCCCGCTCCATGTTGGTGTACCCCAGGGATCCGTCTTAGGCCCCCTCCTTTTCTCTCTCTACACCCAATCCCTTGGTGCACTTTACTCCTCCCATGGCTTTCAGTACCATCTCTATGCCGATGACTCACAAATCTACCTCTCCATGCCTAATCTCTCTCTCCAGCAATCCAGACCAAGATCTCTGCCTGCCTTTCTGACATCGCTGCCTGGATGTCTCACCGCCGCTTGAAGTTGAACATGGCCAAAACTGAACTCCTTGCCTTTCCACCCAACTCCTCCTCTCCTCCTCCCCCATTCTCAGTCTCCGTGGGTGGATCTACGATCCTCCCTGTTCCCTCAGCCCGCAACGTAGGGGTTATCTTCGACACCTCTCTCTCCTTCTCCACAAATGTCCATCTCGTAGCTAAGACCTGCTGCTTCTTTCTCTACAACATTAGCAAAAATCCACCCCTTCCTTTCTGAACACACTACCAAAACACTTATTCACTCCTTAATCTCCTCTTGCCTCGACTACTGCAGCCTACTCCTTACTGGTCTCCCTGCGAGCCATCTCTTTCCCCTTCAATCTATACAAAACTATGTTGCTCGACTTATCTTCCACCAGTCTCGCCATACCCACATTACTCCTCTTCTCAAGTCCCTTCACTGGCTCTCTATCCAATTCAAACTTCTACTGACCTATAAATGCATTCACTCTGCAGCCCCTCATTACCTCTCATTCCTTATCTCTCCCTACATCCCCCATCGAGAGCTTCGCTCCACTAACAAATCACTTCTTTCTAGGCCTTTCACTCACACCACTAACTCCCAACTTCGCTCCTTCCACCTTGCTGTTCCTTACGCCTGGAACAGCCTACCTGTGTCTATATGCCAGGCACCCTCACTGGCCCTCTTCAAATCCAGGTTGAAGACCCACCTCTTCACTATTGCTTTCAGATCCTGACTTCTGTCCTGACTCCCGTCTACTTTCATTACTGAGTTGTAAGGACCATATTGTGCATTGCACTGAATTGACTAATGCTCTGTATTGTCTCGACTAGATTATAAGCTCGGATGAGCGGGACTCCGACGAGCAGGGATTGTCTCTTGTATGTATGTCTGTACAGCGCTGCGTGCGTGGCACTATATAAGTGCTAAATAGTAATAGTAGGACCGGCTCAGCTGAGTTCTCCAACTGCATGAGTGGCACCTCGACTCCAGGGTGGCCAGTCGACTGTTCCACCTCTAGGGGTTCCCACAGGTGGACCTCTTTGCCAGCCCGGCCAATGCCCAATTAGCCCACTTCTGCTCTAGGCAGCCACATCCCTCATGGGTGGAGGCAGATGCGTTTCTCATTCTGTGGACAGAGTGCCTCTTCTGTGTCTTTTCTGTGCCTTTCCGCCCACACCGCTGATCGCCAAGACCCTGTTCAAGGTCCAGCTTGACAGAGCCATATTGATACTGGTGGCTCCTCGGTAGGCCCGGCAGCAGTGGTTTCCACTGCTCCTCCGCCTGTCCCAGATGCCCCTGGTCCCTCTGGGGAGGGACTCGGGCCTGCTCTTGCAGGAGGATGGCTCCTTCATAAACTCCAACTTGGCTGCTGAAAGGGTAGCCCTGGCCCACTTCAATCTTTCGAGTGAGGTGGAAGCAGCCCTTTTGGCTTCTCAGAAATCTTCTATTCTCCGGGCCTATGCCTTCAAGTGGCATAGGTTCTTGGTTTTGTGTGCTAAGAGGCGGATTAACCCCTTCTCTTGTTTGGTCCAGCTGGTCCTCCAGTACCTACTTCACCTGTCCCAGGCAGGGCTGTAATCCATCTTCGTCAGAGTACATCTCTGCATGCTTTCGGTGCACCATCATCTTGTCGAGGGCAAGCCCCTCTCTTCTCAGCCCCTCGTGACTCAATTCTTGAAATTCTTGAGGGGCTTTACTACTTTCTAGGCTACCCGTTCACCCCCGGGTAGTGAAGTGGCACCTCTGCATAGTTCTTTCAAAACTCACTGTGCCACTGTTCAAGCCTCTTAGCTCATGCCACCTTAAATAGCTACAAAATCTAATGGGCTTTTCTCAGAGTGATATATACTGTTACAATTAAATATCAAAATCACTCTATTAATATCACAACCCTATTTTATATCTATAGGTAATTTTGATCCAGATAACAGTTTCACTTCACTTCAAATTGTAAATAACTTAAATTGCATCTGGGTCTCAGACTTATCGGCACAAGTTTACTGGCTTTAAATTTGTCAGAATCAGTGCCTGCTTACATCAATGACCAATCCAATGCAATTATCGTGCAGTCCTCCTTTCTTAAAAATACATGCATATCTTAGCATCTCTTTCTTTTTCATGCTCATATTTTTTTAAACGTGCTTATCTTAATGTGTTTTCTTCCCCCTATATTTGACTTCTTTTCCTTAGCGTGTCGTCTTCCCTAAGAAAAAGAGATACTAAGATATACATGTATTTTTAAGAAAGAAGGACTGCACAATAATTGCATTGAATTGGTCTTTGATGCAAGCAGGCACTGATAATTCTGACAAATTTAAAGTCAGTAAACTTGTGCCAATAAGTCTGAGACCCAGATGCAATTTAAGTTATTTACAATTTGAAGTGAAGTGAAACTGTTATCTGGATCAAAATTACCCTTAGATATAAAATAGGGTTGTGATATTGATAGAGTGATTGTGATATTTAATTGTGACCTTAAATATCTAGCCTGGAAGGTGTCTTCCTTGTGGTGCTCACCTCAGCTCACAGGGTCAGCGAGCTCCAGGTCCTGGTGGCTCACCCACCTTATACGAGGTTCTATAATAACAGGGTCATGCTCCTCACACACACCCCAAGTTTCTCCCAAAGGTGGCATCCCCATTCCACCTCAACCAAGAGGTGGTGCTTCCTACATTCTTTCTGTGGCCCCATGCCAGCAACACAGAGGTGGCTTTCCACACTCTAGACTGTAAGCTGGCCCTGTCCATCTACTTGAAACATACTCAGGCCCACTGTTACTCCTCACAGCTCTTCATCTCCTACGACCCAAATCGGCTGGGGACAGCGGTCTCTAAACGTACCTTGTCCACCTGGGTGGCGGACTGCATTGCCTTCGCTTATGAACAGGCCTCTCTTTCGCTGGAGCGTCCGGTTATGGTGCAGAGCATCTGGGCCATGGCTGCCTCTGTGGCAAACCTGCGCTCTATCCCCTTGACGGAGATCTGCCGGGCCACCACCTGGTCCTCAGTCCTTACCTTCGCAGCTCATTAGTGCCTGGAGAGAGAATCCTGTTGAGACAGTGCCTTCGGCCAGGCAGAACTCTGTCATTTGCTTGGGGTGTAAGGCAACGCCTGCCCTTCAGTATTTTCAGGCTACTGGAGACTTGACTCCTCGCTTGACACTTGGGGCCACTCGTGGGTCTGGTGTCCTTGACTCAGTTTCTGCTTCTCATGGTTCACCATCTTTCTGGTCACTGTGGCTTTTAACAGATTTTTTCGGTAGCTTGTAGCTAGGGAGTCCCATATATGAGGACTGACTTCCTGCTTGTTCCTGGAGAAAGCGTAGTTACTCACCCGTAACAGGTGTTCTCCAGGGACAGCAGGAATCAGTCCTCACAACCCTCCCTCCTCCCCCTGGAGTTGCTTTTCTTTTTGCTGTCATGAGTTATGTTATCATACTAAAGCAAATTGGCAACCTTAGGTGGGAAGGGGACAACTCATGGGTGGTACATCTCCCAAAGACTTTCTTTGAAAGCTGGAGAGAAGTTATCGCATGGGCTTTGTCGGTGTCGATGTCACCCTATATGTGAGGACTGATTCCTGCTGTCACCGGAGAACACCTGTTACAGGTGAATAACTATGCTTTCCCTTACCTGGATGACTGACTGGTGAAGGGCAGCTCTCCGGACAAAGTTTGCCAGGCTGTGCAGCATACTATCAAAGACTTGGAGCAGTTGGGCTTTATAATCAACTACCTAAAGTCTCAACTGCAACCCGCTCAGTGCCTCAAGTTCATTGGGGCTTTCCTTGATACTTCAGTGGCCAGAGCGTTTCTCCTGACAGACTGGGTCTACCAACTCATCTCTCTAGCGCACCAGGTTCAGTGCTGCTTGAGGTTGTCCACTCGTCAGATGCTTCACCTTCTGGACCACATGGCTTGCACAGTCTATGTCACTCCATTCACCCGCCTGAATATGCAGTAAGTGCAGTGGACCCTCTGCACTCAGTGGCATCAGGAGTCAGGCCATCTATCCAACAGAGTGCACGTATCTCGACCACTACTTGACTGCCTCTCATGGTGGCAGCGGTCAGTATACTTTCTGGTGGGGCTGTCTTTTCATGCGCCCCTGCACCAACAAGTTCTGATGACGGATGCCTCCAAGCTTGGCTAGGAAGCCCATCTTGGCGGCCTCTGCACACAAGGCCTCTGGTCAGAGGGCGAGAACCTCTACCAAATTAACTTCCTTAAAATCAGAGCCATTGCGAATGTGTTGTGTGCCTTTCTGACACAGTTGGCCGGGCAGGTCATTCTCATACTGATGGACAACCAAGCAGTGATGTTCTACATCAACAAACAAGGGCTTGTACCTTCTCTGTTGGGAGACAGTCCGGCTCTGAAGATTCGCCGTGAAGCACCAGATGCTTCTTTGGGCAGTGTATCTCCTGGAAGCGGACAAGCTCACAGGTTCCTGCAGCTGCACGAGTGGGCTCTCAGTATCCAAGTGATCCACTGAATCTTTTGGATGAGGGACACCCCCACCATGAATCACATCTCTCAATGCCCAGCTGCCACTATTTTGTTCCAGGATGCCCTGTCCCAGTTGGGTGGTTTCCGATGCCTTCCTCCTGGGTGGCAGCGAGGGCCTACTCTATGCTTACACACCGACTCCCCTGGTGGCCAAACTCTCTTTAAAATCCAAGTGGACGAGGCCTCCTTGATACTCATTGCCCCATGGTCGCCACGGCCACCGTGGTATCCCTTGTTACTACAGCTGTCTCGGGCACCACCCCTTTCTCTTTGCTGTTCCCCAGATCTACTCTCGCAGGAGGAGGGCACCCTACTACATCCTAACCTCCGCTCTCTCTCGCTCAGAGCTTGGCTGCCGAGTGGGTAGCTCTGACAGAGTTCCATATGCCCATAGATTTCGAGAACATTTTCTTGGTGTCTCGAAAGGATTCAACCAGGAGGGCATATGCCTTCAAATGGTGAAGATTTTCAGTGTGGTGTCTGGACCGGGCCCTCAACCCCTTCGCTTTTTGGTGGAGATGGTGCTAACCTACTTGCTTGATCTCTCGAACTCTGGACTAAAGTCTAACTCTGTCAGGGTACACCTTAGTGTTCTTGTAGCATATCACCGCAATGTTGATGATCGGTCCCTTTCTGCGCATCCACTCATACTTTCTCATCCCCCTCTTTGACCACCTCCAGTGGCATGGGATCTCAATGTCGTCCTGGGACAGCTGCTCTCGGCATCCTTTGAGCCGCTGGCCACCTGTCCTGTCAGGTTCCTCACTTAGAAAGTCATCTTTTTGGTGGCACTTACTTCAGCGCACAGAATCAGTGAGCTGCAGACGCTTGTAGCGCACTTGCCTTATACAAGGTTCTACAAAAATAGAGTGGTGCTACACACTCATCCCAAGTTTCTCTCTAAGATGGTTTCAGCATTCCACCTAAACCAGCCCGTGGTACTGCCCACCTTTTTTCCACAGCCTCATGCCTCCAGGGCAGAGCCTTCTCTTCATACTCTGGACTGTAAGAGAGTGCTTGCCTTTTTTCTTGAATGGATGAAGCACCATCACTGTTCCACTCAGCTCTTTGGTTCTTATGACCCCAACAGACTGGGTGGATGACTACATCTCTCTTGCTTATGCCCAGGCTGGGCTTACTTTAGAGTATCATGTTACAGTGCATAATGTTCATGCTATGGCTGCCTCAGTGGTTCATTTGCACTCCGTCTCCACAGTGGAGATTTGCAGGACTGATAACATGGTCTTCTGTCCACACCTTTCCAGCACACTACTGCCTGGATAAGAATTCCTGGCGTGACAGCACATTTGGCCAAGCCGTACTCCGGCACCTCTTTGGGTATTAATGCACCTCCTTCCCCCCCGGCCCTTATGTCTGTCCAGGCTACCGAAGAGTCTACCATTGGTTGATGCCTGAGGCTGGTGTTGACTCTAGGAACCTCAATGTTTCCTGCTGTTTTTTCTGCTTGTTTTGTCTGGTTGCCCCTTTGGGTTGTCTACAGGGTTTTTCAGTAGCCTGTAGCTTGGGAGTCCCATATGTAAGGACTGACTTCCTGCTTGGTCCTGGAGAAAGCACTCACCTTAGCAGGTGTTCTCTGGGAACAGCAGGAATTAGCCCTCATGAGCCTTCTTCCTCCCTGTGGAGTTGTTTTCTTTAGGGCTTCGTTAAACTACGTCGTCATACTGAGGTAAGATGGCTTCTTCGGGTGGGAAGACCAGCACGCATACGTGGAGTACATTCCAGAAACTTCCTTTGAAAGCTTGGAAGTGTTCCCACGCAGACTCTGTTGGTGATATCACTCCTGCTGTTTCTGGAGAACACCTGCTACAGGTGAGTAACTACACTCTCTTCCCAATATCTTCAATATCATAAAAGTCACTGCATCCAATTTACATTTATTCTCTTGGCTATATTGAAGCACATAAATCACACTTATCTGATTATAGAAATTATCTTCGGTCCAGATGATAAGCCATCATTTCAATGCAGAGAACGCCTCCTTTCACCTAACCTGCCTGCAGGTTTCACGTTACTGCATCAGGGGTTTAGCATTTTCATTGTAGAGAGAAAAAACCCCTCTGTGGCTAGAGAATGACAGTGCAGCATTAAAAACTCATAAAAACAGAAGGCAATTTAATATCTTTTTTTTTCTGTCTTAAATCTGAAACATGTAATCAAATGCATGTTAAATATATAGGGAGAATGAGTTCTCCATGTAATGCATAGTACATATGTGTGTGTGTCCTTTATCACTTTCTTGATCTCTTAGCTCCTCATAAAGATCTAGATCTAGAACATAGTTACTAAGTTTGATAACTAGATTATTTGAGAGAATAAGGCAGAAAACGTATATATGCTTAACATGAAATTACTATGTAGTGTTTATCGCACCAGAATTAGTTTATCTAAAAGGTGTACATAAAACAAGATGCTTATAAAAGTAATCATTGATCTCAGTGGTGTTAGTTTTACAGAATCTGCTTTGTGTGCATGTGTCTCTTCTGACTCCGTTTCTAGTGCAGAGTTAACCAAATCAAGATGTGTCACTGGGTCTTTGTCATTATTACCTTTTGTGTCTTTTTGCAATACACTGACCTTGATTTTTCCATTTCATATGTCATGACATACGCCATCATACTTCATCATAGTACTGTTCAGTGCAATAAGATTATTGTTTGAAAGCCCATGATAGCTTAAAAAATACATCTGATCACAAGTCACATAACATCTAGTATGTGAACATGTAGATTTGTGATTGCTTTTATCCTTTGCAGTGCCCTATCGTTTCTGGGATTTACTTTATATCCTAATAGAATATGTTTGTTGTGTTTTTATATGCTACTAGAATTTAATATGAAATATCCTAACAATTGATGAGATTAGTGAGAGTACATGTTGCATATTAATATTAATTTTAGAATGCAGTATTTTTGAATTCCAGTCAGTTCTCCGTAGAGTTTCTGGTCAGCAGCACCTATGATTCTATGCTTACTTAACTCTTTGTGTATTAAGAGAACAGGAGAAAAGAAAAAGCAAAATTATACAAAGGTAGATGTAACTGAACATGTTTTCTATTGTAGTTATGTTTAGAACAACCTGGTGACAAGTTACCAGGGAAGAAAAGTTTAAAAAAAATAATTTTCCTGCAACCTTAACACTTCACCATGAACGTTATAAATGACTGTTTCTTCTTAAGAAACTGACTTGCTTTTAGAATGATGTATGAAATATGTGTTTTGCATGTCCTGTTTGTAATGATAAAGGTCACATAGTATCATTTACATAATCTCCAGCCAGAAATGAACTCCAGCAATATCTTCTGTATAACATATACATTATCCAAGGTTTAAAACTCTCATTATTCATGAAAGTTAATTTTACAGTGGGTGAGAATGATCTATCTTATGACTGCTTTTTTGATCATTCTTAAAAATAATATGGAGCAAAGCCTGCACAAATAGCAGGAAAACCAGTAAAGAGTGATGCATTTGCCTGACTCTCTGTATACCCGATTGGATCTTGATTGATGGCAATCATTTGTCTTTGTCAAAAAAGGAGAAAAATTCAGACATTGAAATAAGAGTGCTATCAAACTTTCTACAATGGCAGAAAGATTCTATTAATGTAGCCTTCCAGTATTAACTGTCTCTGGTGAGGGATGATAAAGATTGTTAATTTTTTTCCTGCTAGCAAGTTTAAGTATAAAAATGCATTATTTTGTCTGTATGTGAGTTCTAAAGGTGAACCCATGGAAATACATTTCAAAGAAAATCCTAGCTTGAATATATTTGGACAAAGTCAACATTATTCTTCTGAATTTGATCGTTTTTATGAAGTTAATTTTTAAATAACAGCATCATAATATCCTCTGTACTGTATTCTAGCAGAAGATTTGAGCTTTGGAAAACAAGATTTCAAAGTAGAAACAGTATTCAGATTACATAAAGCAAAACCCTAGTTCAGTGATGGACTGGCAATAGGATCTGTTCATATAATTTTAAAAATGATATTGTTGGATAATTATTTTAAGAAAAAGCCTGCAGGATTGTATTGCTTGTAAAAATAAATAAATAAATAAATTTAAAAAAATAAACAGCAGTTTGAGCAACAGTGCCCACTGGTGAGTTATTTTTCACATAAGATATAAAGAGAAGCTTCCTGCCATTTCATGTGAATTGTTCCTTTTATTAGAAATAGTCTGATTTTTAAAATGCTGTAACTAGGAAATTATTGATGGTATTGCAGTATTATGAAGTTCTAAGATAATTACTTAGTAACATAGTAAATGACGGCAGATAAAGACCAATATGGTCCATCTAGTCTGCCCAGTAAGATGGCAAGAGCAGGTGCACCTGCCACTCCATGCAGGCCACTCATCCCCATGTCTTTATTTAGGGGTGAACCCACCGCTCCGTATAGAACACCTCTGTTTATTGAGAAATTAGATAGTTAAGTTTATTTTGTTTTTGTCCTGTTGCTGTAAAGGGATCCACTGTATCTGTCCCATGCCATTTTGAATTCTGTCACTGTATTTGCCCCCACCACTTCCATCGGGAGGGCATTCCAAGCATCCACCATCCTTTCAGTGAAAAAGTATTTCCTGACATTGCCTTTCAATTTACACCCTTGCAGCTTCACGTTATGCCCTAGTTTTACAGCTTCCCCATCTTTGGAAGAGGTTTGTTTGTTCATTATTTCTTTTTAAGTATTTAAAGGTCTGAATCATATCTCCCCTATCCCTCCTCTCCTCCAGAGTGTACATATTTAGGTCTTCAATTCTCTTCTCTTAAGGCTTCTGACACAGGCTCCAAATCATTTTGGTCACCTTCCTCTGAACAGTTTCCAGTCTTTTTACATCCCTTGCAAGATATGGTCTCCAAAACTGAACACAGTATTCCAAGTGAGGCCTCACCAGCGACTTTCTGCTGGTAATTCCTCTTTGTATGCAACCCAACATCCTCCTGGCTTTTGCCACTGCCTTGTCACACTGTTTTGCCTCCTTGAGATTCTCAGAAATAATCACACCAAGGTCCTTCTCTTGGTCCGGGTACACCAACCTCTCGCCCCCTATCGCGTATATTTCCCTTGGATTTCTGCTTACCCAAGTGCATGACACTGCACTTCTTCGCATTAATTCTCAATTGCCAAGCATTAGACCATTCTTCCAGCTTTTGTAGATCTTTCCTCATGTTATCCACGCCCTCAGGGGAGCCCACTCTGTTGCAAATTTTCGTGTCCTTCAGCAATATCACTCATTTATTTATTTACAATCTCTTATATACCGCGCTATTCTGCATCAGTGCGGTTTACATTGAACAAACTGAAATTACATTGAACAGGGCATTATAACTTGGAGATAACTATTTTACAGGGAACATGGGCTATGGAGTGTTAAGTGGCTTGCCCAAGACCACAAGGAGCACCTGTGGGACTAGAAACCCCAGTCCTTCCAGCCCAAGGTTGAAGTCCTCTAGTGGGATTTGAACCCCCGACCTTCCGGCCTGAAGTACATTGCCCCAACCACTAGGCCACTCCTCCACTCCGTAAATACATTGAACAGTACTTAGTAACATAGTAAATGACGGCAGATAAAGACCAGCATGGTCCATCTAGTCTGCCCAGCAAGATGGCAAGAGTAGGTGCACCTGTCGCTCTGTGCAGGCCACCCCTCCCCATGTCTTTGTTTATGGGTAAACCCACCACTCCATGTAGGACACCCCTATTTGTTGAGATGTTATATGGTTCAGAAGTTAGATGGTACCGTTTATCTTGTTTTTATCCTATTGCTGTAAAGGGATCCACTGTGTTTGTCCCATGCCTTCTTGAATTCCGTCACCGTGTTTGCCCCCACCACTTCCATCGGGAGGGCATTCCAAGCATCCACCACCCTTTCAGTGAAAAAATATTTCCTGACATTGCCTTTCAGTTTACCACCTGGAAGCTTCATGTTATGCCCTCTAGTTTTACAGCTTCCCTGTCTTTGGAAGAGGTTTGTTTGTTCATCATTTCTCTTTAAGTATTTAAAGGTCTGAATCATATCTCCCCTGTCCCCCATCTCCTCCAAAGTGTACATACTTAGGTCTTCAAGTCTCTTCTCATAAGGCTTCTGACGCAGGCTCCAAATCATTTTGGTCGCTTTCCTCTGAACCGTTTCCAGTCTTTTTACATCTTTTGCAAGATACGGTCTCCAAAACTGAACACAGTATTCCAAGTGAGGCCTCACCAGTGACTTATACAGTGGCATAAGTACCTCTTCCTTTCTCCTGGTAATCCTTCTTTGTATGCAGCCCAACATCCTCCTGGCTTTTACCACCGCCTTGTCGCACTGTTTTGCCACCTTGAGGTCATCAGAGATAATCACACCAAGGTCTTTCTCCTGAACCGTGCATACCAACCTCTCGCTCCCTATCGCGTACATTTCCCTTGGATTTCTGCTACCCAAGTGCATGACACTGCACTTTTTCGCATTAAATCGTAGTTGCCAAGCATTAGACCAGTCCTTCCAGCTTTTGTAGATCTTTCCTCATGTTAACCATTCCCTCGGGGGAGTCCACTCTGTTGCAAATTTTTGTCTCGTCTGCAAAAAGACAGACTTTTCCATTCAGTCCTTCAGCAATATCACTCACAAATACATTGAACAGTGCTGGGCCCAGAACCGAACCCTGGGGCACCCCGCTAATCACCTTCCTTTCCATCCGAGTGAGCTCCATGTACCATCACCTTCTGTCGTCTGTCAGTCAACCAATTTCTAATCCAGTTTACCATCTTGGGGCCCATCCCCCAAGCTACTGAGTTTGTTGACAAGCCTCCTATGAGGAACAATATCAAAGGCTTTGCTGAAATCCAGGTAGATGACATCCATCGCATGCCCCTGATCTAGTTCCTTGGTCACCCAGTCAAAGAACTCAATCAGATTTGTTTGGCAAGACCGTCCTTCGGTAAAACCATGTTGCCTCGGATCTTGCATCCTGTTGGTTTTGAGAAAGTTCACTATTTGCTCTTTCAGGAGCGCCTCCATTACTTTTCCCGCCACTGAGGTAAGGCTTACGGGCCTGTAGTTTGACACTTCTTCCCTGTCACCACTTTTGTGTAGAGGTACAACATCAGCCATTCTCCAGTCCTGAGGAACCTCTCCTGTTTCCAAGGATCTGTTGAAGACATCCTTTAATGGTCCTGCAAGAACCTCTCTGAGCTCTTTCAGTATCCTGGGATGTATCCCATCCGGTCCCATGGCTTTGTCCACTTTCAGTTTAGCAAGTTGTTCTAACACCTCGTCTTCTGTGAATGGTGTGGTATCTACTTCATTCCCATTTTTATATTTGGGTGTCACAGCTGGTCCATCTCCAGGATCTTCTTTAGTAAAAACAGAGCAGAAGTATTTGTTTAGCAATTTCGCTTTTTAAGTGTCACTTTCCACGAGTCCCTTTCCCAGCACTTTTGAGTCCTGCAATTCCAACTCTGATCTTCTTCCTTTCCCGAATATACCTGAAGAAAGTTTTGTTGCTACCCTTAACATCTTTAGCCATCCTTTCCTCTGCCTTTGATTTTGCTATCCTTATTACTCTTTTAGACTCTTTGAGTTGGATCCTGTATTCATTTCTGTGTTCTTCTGTTTGCAAGCTTTTGAATTTTGCGAAAGTTGTGTTTTTTGCCTTTATTTGAGCAGCCACCTCTTTGGAAAACCAAATAGGTTTCCTTCTCCTCTTGTTTTTATTTACTTTTCTTACATATTTATCTGTTGCCCCTTTTATTTCCTTCTTTAGTTTAGCCCATTGCATTTCCACTTCCTTTATCTCCTTCTACCCCGTCATCTCCTTAAGTTTAGGACTTTGAGCTTGCTATGATTGGCCTGTACCATGGCTTTTATCTCGAACCAAACCGTGTGATGGTCGCTGTTGCTCACAGGGGCACTCACGCAGACATTCGACACACTATCACTGTTGGTGAGCACTACATCCAGCATTGAGCTTTCCCTGGTTGGTTCCATCACCATTTGTCTAAATAATGCATCTTGGAGAGCATCCACAATTTTTTTGCTTCTTTCCAGATGTGCAGAAGGAGTAATCCAATCCACATCAGGTAGATTAAAGTCACCCAATATGATCGCTTCCCCCTTTGTTGCTATCTTGGCAATATCTTTAATCAATTCGTTATCTCTCTCTTCAATTTGAGTCGGAGGTCTGTAGACTACAGCAATATGGATGACAGTGCCATCTCCTCTTTCGAACGCAATCCAGAGCGCTTCTTCTTTTCCCCATGTCCCCTGCATTTCAGTAGCTTTAATATTGCTTTTGACATACAAGGCTACTCCTCCTCCTTTTCCATTTTCTCTGTCTCTTCTGAATAGATTATAGCCAGCTATGACTATATCCCAATTGTGCGATTCATTAAACCACGTTTCTGTAATGGCCACAATGTCCAAATTTGTTTCCACAATTAGGGCTTCTTCCCACATGTTTTTGATGTGTGGTTTAAAAGTGTGGCTGTTTCTGATGGTGTTCTGCTTTTGCTGGGTGTGGCATGCAGATGTTGACCTTCCACATCCATCACCCCCTCTTCCTAGTTTAAATGCATATCCACATACTGCCTGAATTTTTCACTTAGGATTCTTTTCCCTGCGACAGATAGATGTAGTCCATCAGCACAGTATAGTCTCTTGTTGGTCCATCTGTTGTCCCAGTTACCAATAAATCTGAATCCTTCTTGTTTGCACCAGGTCTGGAGCCATGTATTAAAGCTGTTAATGCGATGCAGCCTTTTTGTCCCCTTACCAAGAACAGGTAGAACTTCTGAGAATGCAACAGTGTTAACAACGCGCTTGAGTTTCTCTCCCAGAGATTGGAAGTCCTTTTGGGCTTTGGAGGCACTGTTACTAGCCAGGTCGTTTGTGCCTAAGTGGATAATAACATCAAGTTTGGAGTGTTCACTTTTTGCGCTAAGTAATTCAACAACTTGGTTTGTATTCCTGCTGGCTGAAGAGCCTGGTAAGCACATGACTATCTTCTCTCCTTTGAACTGTGTTCCCAAGTTGGTGCCTCTGATGATGGAATCTCCAAGTAGTAGTAGTTTTCTGTTTGGTGAGGTTTTCTTCATATTTAGTGCTTTAGCAGGGGATTGGGCATTATCTGACTCATTTAAGGGCCCTTCAGTTTCTTTGGATTGGGCATCCTCATTAGCTAAGGCCGAGAAGGCATTGTGCAGGGATATCTCTTGATGTACAGGATGTCTGTGTTACTGGTCGCAATCTACCAGAACCCACTGTGATCCATTTGTTCCTGGGGCATTTGATTCTTTGTGGGAGCGATGGTGGACTTTGTTCAGTTTGTATCCTAGATGAGGTGCGCTTCATTGCAGCCAGTTCCTCCCTCAGTAGAGACACTTCTTTATGCATGGCAGCTAGGTCTTTCCTTAGTAGAGTCAGTTCTTCATGCATGGCGGCTGACTTTAGGCATATAGGACAAGCTCTTAGGCTCCAAATGATTTGTCTTGGAATGAAAGTACCGCAGTTATTGCACTGAATACACAACATGTTTATGCAATCCCAGAAGAGGAAGAAGAAGAAGAAGAGAAGATGAAGACGATGTGGCTTTTAATCCAGGTTAGGAACGATAGATGGCACGTATGTGACCACTATATAGGTAATGTATTGTTCAACTGTAAACACAAAGTACCATCAGAAATGTGTATTTTATTGTTCATTGTAAACCGCACTGATGATGAATAACGCGGTATAAAAGAGACTCTAATAAATAAAAATAAATAAATGTAACCCCTGGGGTAGGTGGGGCGAGGGGTAGGGTGGGCGGGAACCTAAGTGTCTCTGGCCAGTAGGCTGTTCCTGAACTGTGGGCACGGGAACCCACCACTAAGGATAAATAGACACGTGCAGCACAGGAAATGGAGGTCCACAACACTAACTCAGCAGGTGGGAGGGGTAGTCCCTCAGGTAGGCTAAGAGAAAAAGTTTAAAACTCTACAGCAATGGAGTGGGTAAGGGAACCCACTACTAAGGACAGATAGATAAATATGTGGAGACAAACAGATTCACAGTTATTTGAAGACAAAGACTCACGGTTATGCAGCAAACTCAGCAAAAATCACCTTTTGGGAGAGCTCTGGAAGCACTCCTATTCTTAAGGAACAGAAAGGCAATCTTAGATTGATTGTTCCATTCTCTAAATATGAGAAGTGAGAATACATGGTAGAATGTGAACAAGTTAAAATATGCCATGGAGCACTTTTACTAAAGCACCAGCAAAGGTCTGCATTTATCACGCATTGAGAGCCAACATTAATACACAGTACAGTAACTGCAATGGTCATTCGCTGTCAGAGGCATGCCCAGCATGTCCCTTACAGCGTACAGAATTGTGCCTTAACACATGGTAGCAACATTCGTGATTAATATTTATTTATTTAGCCATGCTTATATACCGCTTTTCACCAGGTCAAAGTGGTTTACAATAAACAAGGGGAGATACAATGAACAGGGCTATTTGCATTTACAGGAAGGAGAGGAAAATACCATCACCGGGGGGGGGGGGGGTTGTGATACGGATGCACCTAATACCACCCATCAAGGTATTGAGTGCATCTGCGCTGTAAGCTTGCAATATGTACCCCACACTAATTTACAATGTGCTATCCATGCCCAGATGCCATCTTTAACCTACCCATTCCCTATCTCATCACACGATGGGCAATTATTTAATTAATTCATTTAACGGGTTTTTAATACCGCTTTATCATTTAGTCAAAGCATTTTACATTCTAACTTAAACTTGATAATACACATTAAACAGGGACATTGATAACCTGGATTCTTCTGAGGCAATGGAGGGTTATGTGATTTGACCAAGGCCACAAAGAGTGCTAGTTGGAACTGAACCCTGATCTTTTGGTTCCTAAGCCAGTGCTCCACGTTAATGTGCATTTTAGTGGACGGTAGCTGTCGTTCTCACACTGTAGTATTTGCCACAGGCCCCACATTCACAGTTACTGTATGCTAAAACGTATGTTAAACGCATAGAGGGCTTTAATAAAAGTACCTCTTGATGTATATATATATATCTCCAGGAACAAGCAGGAATGAGTCTTCACATATGGGTACGTCGGTACCGACGGAGCCTGCACGGGAATGCTCCCCAGCATCCAATCAGAAAGCTTTTGGGAGCATCCCTCGCGCCTGCACACTGCCTTCCCGCCCATTCCACTGCCTCTCCTCAGTTTTCGTTTTTCCGCGGAGCCGGCAGGACGTCCTCCTGTCACCGCAGAAACATTTTTCTTCAAATTCTTGTTTTCTTGTGGTCGCGGCTGTTTTCCCGCCGCCACCGGTACCGCCGGTGGTTTTTTCTTTTCTTTTTCTTACACTCAGGGAGATTTTTCCCTCAGTTTCTGTCTTTAAACTTTTGGGCCTACTAGACCTCTCCAACATGGAGCCTTCGTCTCCTAAGAAGTGCCTTCACTGTGGAAGCACAGTTTTCTTTTTAGACTCCAATTCCTGGTGTCTAAACTGTTCGGGTACTGACCCTTTTTCCCCTGAACACTCAGGCTGCAAAACTGTGAGAAGAACTTCCCTCTTTCGAGTTTCCCTCGATACCGTTTTCCCTCCCGAAGTGCGGGCACCGGTTTTTTCTTCTCTACAGGATCAGGTAACCCACAAACAGTCTGTTAAGACTAGCCAATTCTTGAGTGGTAGGTCTCATGCCAAGCATGATGACGGCTCCGGCCTTGCCCTCAAGACCCCATTGGCATTAAAACCCCGGCGGGAGTCTTCGGGCTCCAAAGCATTTCAGGGGTTTCAGGTTGTTCCTGGGGCTCACCCCTCACAGAACATACCTGAGCCATGCTCGGTGGTGGCATCCGCTTCGAGCGGTACCGATACCCCGGCATCGGCACCGGTGTTGAGTGATCCACTCTTCACCAGGAATTGTCATCGGGCGTCCTCGGTACCTTCGGGACCGATCGATACGACCCAGATTGACTTTCCTATATCTGGGCTATGCTCAGGGGTGGCATCCGCTTCCAGCGGTACTGATACCCCGGCATCGGCTCCGGTGTTGAGTGATCTACTCTTCACCAGGAATCATCATCTGGCGTCCTCGGTACCTTCGGGACCGAACGTTACGACCCAGATTGATTTTCCTGTATCAGCATCGCTGATACCATCACCGACGTCGGTACCCTCGAGACATGCATCGATAGACTCACTCCCTTTGATGCCGAGTCTGGAATCGCTATCTAGTCTAGATGACTGGGTACCGACGCGTCTCGGAACCGATGTTTACCGATTCCGCATACACGGTACCGAGGATAATCACTAAGGGGTTTTACTTACTTCGGTACCGCTTGAGCTGTCTCCGATGTCTGCTTCGGTGCCTTCGCTGCCGGTATCGGTATCGATGCCGGTACCTACAGCATTATCGGAACCAGCTCCTTCCATGTTTTTGTCATCTGGATCGCTCCTCTCTATGCCTAGTTTAGAGTCGATTCCTGGCATGGATGATGCACTACTGACTGTCTCAACTCATAATTGCCAGTTCCAGTATCCATCCATTGCAAATCCTGGTCTGCACCGGACAGGTATATCCTCCGGTACCCAGGCTTCCTTTTCAGGTTTAACCCGTCCAGGGATGGTTCCCATCGGAGATCCTTCTTTTCAGAAGTTTCTCCTTGACATGGCAACCTTCCTTAATATTCCTATCCCTGGCTATGAGTCTTCTCAGGGTTTTTCTGCAGGAAAGGAAACTGTAATGCTTCCTTTACATCACTCTTTGCAGAATCTTCTTCTGAAGGTATGGGAAAAACCCTTAAGGGTTTCTTCACCTCCTACAGCAACTGATCTTCTGTATCAGGTGCCTTCCTCTCCAGGATTTCAAAAGCCTCAACTTCCCCATCATTCCATTGTAGTGGAATCAGCAATGAGGAAGGTAAACAGCAAGAAAAAACATTCTTCTTTCCCACCAGGGCGTGCATCTAGATTACTGGATGCCTTTGGACATCAAACCTTCCAAACATCTATGCTATCAAAAAGGATTCTCTCATATATTTTCTATATGAGTCTATCCCTTCAGGAGGTCACAGAGAAATTATCTCTTTTGACTCCTTTTCTATCAGAGCATAAGGCTACAGACTATTCCTTACTTCTTAGTCATAGCCAACATATCTCTTGGTTTCTTTCTCGTGCTTCCCTAGACTCTTTTGAGTCTGTTAGCAGAACTTCTGCTATAGCCATAGGAGCACGTCGTAAAGCCTGGCTCCAAGCATCAAACTTGAATAGATGGGCACAACAAAGACTGGCTAATACTCCTTGTACTGGAGAAAATCTCTTCAATAAGGAGTCCTTACGTCAGGTTGCTCATTGCTCCACTGACTTTCCTGTCTCTGAGGGCCATCCTAAGCCCTCTCCCTCCTCAGCAGGTAGAAAATGCCCTACCAGACCTTCTTTCCCTAAAAGAAAGAGGTTTTCCTCTTCACCTGCCCATCATTCGGATGTTCCCAAGCAGGGGAAATCTCGCCCTGGTCTGAAGAATCCAAACTCTAGCCAGGCTGAATAAACACAGTAACCATAGGTTTCTGATTAATCTTTTTATAACTACAGTTTAACTTCTTTTCAGCAGAAGTTTTTCACTGTTTTGCCATTCAAAACTTTGCTCAGGGATTCCTATTCTCAGGAAATCCATTTACTCTTCACTATGCTGAACTGTCAGGTTATTCATGTCTATAAGTTACAGAGTTTTCCACCTCTTCCTGAGTAGAAGAGAGGTTTAGCAACTATCATATGATAGTTTCTCTGTACCAGCATGAATATTTTCCTTCCATGGACTTACCATGTGGTAAGTCCTTCTTCAGCTTCTAGCTCTACCCTCTTCGCCAGGGTTTCCCCTGTAAGAGTGGTACCCTACCATTGAAAGACTTTTGTTGTCTTTCTTTTCACTGTAGAGTTTCTTCTTCTGAATAAACTCCTTTCTTTATCTGGGCAGCTCTGCAGACAGAGACAGCTTGCTCTCTTTGGTCAGTCTGTTCTCTCTGTTTGACACAGACCGACTCCCTCTGTTGTCTTTCAGTAGCTGCCCATGCAGGAGTTCCAGTGCTTGCCTACTGGTACTTTCCCACAAGTCCCAGTCTTGTTGCCACCACTCCTGTCTGGCCTTAGTAGTGATTCCAAGACAGTTTTCTACATCTTTCTTGGATAATCTTTTTCACTGCAGACTTCTTACACTATCCTTTACCCTTGCCATCTCCAATCTCTGGGTTTGGCAGTGGCACGTAATGGACGTGGCTGTCAGTTTTCTCCATCAGCCAGTTCTACATCCCAGTTCTCCTGCATAATGCTCTCTGCAATCCTACTGAGAAGCTTTCCACTATGGGCCCTTGCTAGAGAGCATAGAGTTTCTTGAATGACTATCCATCATGGTTGAAAAAGGCTTCCTCAGTCATCCCCTATGACTGTGAGAGTTTTTCATACCCTGTTATCTTCTTTAAAAAAAAAAAAAAAAAGACGGAGAAGGACATAAGCCTTCTCCACAGGAAAGTCTGAGAGTTATTCCATTCCTTAGGGAATATACTCTTTTTTTCTTGCAGCTTGTCCTCATGGTATCCTATTACTTCAAGGACAGCACATATTACTCTGAAAAACTCCTGATACCTCCTTTGTCCCTCATATAGGTCAACCTGGTATCTCATTCTATGCGTTTTCTGTCCTTTTACCATGCTGGAGTTCCGTAGGACTCCAGACTTGCTGTTTACAGACTAATCTTATCCTCTGTTTTTTCACATAACCATCCTGGTAATTCACTGGATAGCATTCCTTTATCATTCCTGGAGGAATAGATTCTCTATATATTCTCAAGTAGGTTTCACCTCCTTGTTCTTGGATGAATCTTTTCCTTTCACATCTCCAGGTGAATGTCCTGATATGCATAACTCTGCTCATTGCATGCATCTATCTTTAGACCTATATATTCAGGCATATATATCTATATATATATTTATATATACCTATATACATCTCTATAGATGTATCTCCCTGTCAGCTAAGTGTGCATATGCTGTGCCCTTTAGATCTTATCATTAGATCTATTTATATACCCATATATATATATATATATATATTTTTTTTTTTTTTTTTGTGCCATCAAGTCAGTGTTGACTCATAGCGACCCAGCTACCTCTGGGTTTTCTTGGCAATGTATCACCGGAAGTAGATTGCCAGCCTTTTCTTCCGAGGCAATGGAGGGTAAAGTGACTTGCCCAACGTCACAAGGAGTGCCAGTGGGAATCGAACCCTTGATCTTCTGGGTACAAGGCAGTTGCTCTAACCACTAGGCTACTCCTCCACTCTATCTATCTATCTATCTATATATATATCTATATATATCTATCTACATATATGTGTGTATCTATTCAGATACTTATTATAGGTAGATATGTATCTCCATACTTATCTCCTGACTGTCTATGCTCATAAAGGTTTTACCTTTCTGTATGTTCTGACAGTGGGCTTGCACAGCTTCATACTGTTCCACAGTATGTTTCGGATATTTTGCACACAACCACTGCTGTGGAACTGACAGTCCTACCGTATCCTAGATTTACGTATCCCTGAAGCTCCATACCCCAATGTCTTCCTACCTCTCACCAGTTAGGAAAGACATGGTGGATCTTCAGTGGATTTCAGATCAATTCCTCAAACATCTATCCTTTCTGGGAGTATGGGGTTCTTCTCATACCCTTTCCTCCCTCAAGGACTAGGTCTGTTTGTCAAGATCGGTCAGTCTTCCTCTTTTGCTCCTACCTCTGAATACTTCTGTAGCCAAAAGAGTTTTTCAGCTTTCCATGAAGCTTCCCACTGAAGACCTGCCGTGTTTGTGCTACCCCAATTAAATCCTGGGGTCACCTCTCACTTCCAGATGTGGACCTCCACCTTCACCCAGTGAGGTCACCTTGAACGTTATTCTACTGGATCCCCAGTAGACTCCATCAGCCTCTCTACTTCCTGCAATCCAGTAGGTGAGCATCATATGGTGATTGTTCATTCCAATATTATGGTGATTGTTCATTTCAATATATCTTTTGATGATGATCATGCATACAGGGACTCCTTCCGGGTAGTCCTTTCTTAGCTTAGCTGTTTTTTCAGCAGCTCCTCTCTTTTCAACTCCTGCCCTCCATCCTCAGGATGCCTGGCCATATGAGGTGTAGCATGTTTTCTATCTTCAACATGTTAGGGCTCCAGGCATCTTAGCTTGGGAGTCCCCATATGTGAAGACTCATTCCTGCTTGTTCCTGGAGATAGCACAGTTACTTACCTGTAACAGGTGATCTCTGGGAACAGCAGGAATAAGTCTTCACAACCCACCCACCTCCCCTAGGAGTTGTATTTATCTTTCTCCAGGACCAAGCAGGAAGTCAGTCCTCACATATGGGTGACGTCGGCGCCGACGGAGCCCTCGCGGAGCAATTTTTCCCAGCTTTCAAAGAAAGCCTTTGGGAATTGCAGCGCGCATGCGCGGTCTCCTTCCCGCCCAAGGGTGCCATCTTAGCCAGTCTTCTTTTTTCCGCGGAGCCCTACAGACGTACCCGTCGTGTCCCCGCTGAAAAAGTTGATTTTAGTCATTTATTTCTATTTCTTTCTTCGGTTCGACGCCGGTCTTTTTCCTGCCCGGACTCGCGACGCCGTTGTGAGTCCTTCTGTTATTTTTCGGTTTTTCTGATTTTTGGTCAGTTTCGTTTTTCGGTTTTTCGCTGGCAGCCCGGTCCTTTGACCTTGCAGGGGCCCTTTTTCCCCCGATGGCTGCCAGTGGTTTCAAGCGGTGTGTTCAGTGTGACAGAAATATGTCACTTACTGACACACATGATAATTGCCTCCGCTGCCTCGGCCCGGATCACGAAGAACTGATCTGTGGGGCCTGCAGCAAAATGTCCTCCAAAGCGTTAAGGAGTCGGCGGCACCAGTGGGAACGAATCTTCGCTGACCCCGGCCGTACCCGGACCTCGTCGGAGGCCTCGGCGTCCAGAGGTTCCAGCTCTGACCATCGCTGAAGTTCCTCCGACAGGGGTTCTCCCTCCGGGGACCATCGACGGAAGGTAAAACCCACGAGGGCGGCGTCGGTGGACGCTCCTGGCTCCGCGAGGGCCAGGTCGCATAGCCCCGATAGCCGTCCCGGGTCTTTGGAGAAGGAGCACCTCCCGAAGCGACCTCGTCTGGAGTCGGAGTTGCCTGCTCGGGTAAGTCCTGTAGTCCTCCTGGACTCGCCTCCGAGGGGTCCGACGTCGGGCCCGACGCCGTCGGGGCCCGAGTCGGGGGCTGCTGGGTCACCTGAGGTCGGACTCAGGTTGACGGCCTTGGAGAGCAGACTATCTGCCTTCATGGACCAGCAGCGGGCACTGATCGCTAGCCTCGCTGGCGCTGCTGCCCCGACCGCCGGGACGTCGACGTCTAAGTCGACCCCGGAGACCGAGCCGATCCTCGAGTCCATGCGAACTCGAGTCGATCCTCGGTCGAGGTCACCCTCGGCCTCCCGTTCGGGACCGAGGTCGTCGACGCCGACTCCCTCGGTGTCGGGGCAGCCGACGCCTCCGCCTGCCCGAGCCGACCCCACCGATTCCTCCTCGGAGTCGGCCTGGGAGTCTGAAGAGGAAGAGTCACCTGATTCGTTTTGGACTCGGTGTGTCACCTCGGACTCACCTGAGTCCGAACCTCGGAAGCAGTCCCCTCCGGAGGATGCCCGGTTCTCGGACTTCATCAGGGATATGGCCAAGGCTTTGGCCTTCCCTGCGGATCCCGAGGAGGAGCCTCGAGCCGAAGAGCTCGACGCCCTTCAGTATGACTCTCCCGCCAGGGAACACTTTACTGTACCGGTTCCTCCCATGCTGGAACGACTACTCTTCCGCATGTGGGAGAGTCCGGCATCGTCGCCGGTATTAAGCAAGTGGGTCGATTCCATCTATTGAGTCCGCAAGAGTCCCGGCTTCCAAAAAGTACAGCTACCGCACCATTCCATGGTAGTGGAATCGGCCATGCATAGGCTTAAGAGCCAGAAGATGCACTCCTCGGTGCCTCCTGGCAGGGAGGCCCGTAACCTGGATGGCCTCGGTAAGAAGTGTTTCCAGGGCTCTATGCTTGCTTGTCGGGTCCAGACCTACCAGCTCTACATGGGCATGTATCTCAGAGACCTGGCTAAAGAGGTAGCCGGATTCTCCGCTGGGCTGTCTGAGGAACCTTTACGGAGGTTCCTGGCCTTGACAACTGGTATTCGGGAATGCTCCAAATTCATGTCCCGAGCAGCCTATGATGGCTTTGAAGCATCGGCTCGAGTGGCCGCAGCCGGCATCGGTGCCCGCCGACAGGCTTGGCTTCAGTCGTCTGACCTTGAACCCTGGGTGCAGGACAAGTTGGTCGATGTCCCCTGCCGAGGTGAGAACCTCTTTGGCAAGCCCATGGCTGAAAAGGCTGCACAAATCGAGACGGAGACTCTCACCAGAACTAGGCTTTCTAGGAAGACCTCCGCCCCTTCCCAGAAAAAGAAGGGCTCGGGAAAGAAGTCCTTTTACCCGAGAAAGGCCGCTGCCTATAAACACTACCCTCAATATCAGGCCTCCGCAGCTCCCCAACAGGGTCAGCAGGCCAAGGGACGGGGTAACGGGTCCCGTAGGCAGCAAGCCCCCAAGCCTGCACCACCGGCCCCTGCTCAGCAGGGTGGGGGTTTTTGACTTCATCAGCATAGCCTCTCCCCCTCAGCTGGTTCCTCCCAGCACCGGAGGCCGGCTGGTTCACTTCGCCCACAGGTGGTCCAACATCACTTCAGATGCCTGGGTGCTTCAAGTCGTAAGAGAAGGCTATCTTCTCCACTTCCACCAGGTCCCTCCCTCCTATTTCCCGGGAGAACCTCCACGACTCCCTCTGCACAGAGACTTACTCCTTCAGGAGTTAGCAAGTCTTCTTCAGGAACAGGCGGTGGAACCGGTGCCCCACCACCTGAGAGGTCAAGGTTTTTATTCCAGGTATTTCCTGATACCAAAAAGAACAGGAGGCCTCAGACCCATCCTGGACTTGCGCAACCTCAACAAGTTCCTCGTGAGGGAGAAGTTCAAGATGCTTACCCTTGGAATCCTTCTGCCCTACCTCCAGCAGGGAGATTGGCTATGCTCCTTGGATCTAAAAGATGCCTACACGCACATCCTCATCCACCCAAGCCACCGCCAATACCTAAGGTTTGTGGTGGCAGGAAATCATTACCAGTACAGAGTACTACCCTTTGGCCTATCCTCCGCACCGCGAGTCTTCACAAAATGTCTCGCGGTGGTGGCGGCTTATCTACGGCTTCACGGCCTCTATGTCTTTCCGTACCTAGACGACTGGCTCATCAGAGCATCGTCCTCTCCGGAAGTCACAAAAGCCACACACCGCACTGTGACTCTTCTGCAGTACTTGGGCTTTGTCATAAACTTCGCAAAGTCCACTTTGCTCCCCTCACAGGACCTCGAGTTCATCGGCGCAAGACTGCACACTCCTCAGGCACGAGCTTTCCTGCCTCTCGACAGGGCTCAACGGCTCATGGACCTAGCCGGCCGTTTTCGCAGCCAGTCCCTGGTCTCAGCCAGGCGCTTCCTGAGACTACTCGGCCATATGGCTTCCACCGTCCACGTGACCCCCAATGCCCGCCTGAATATGTGGCCTGCTCAATGGTGCCTTCGCAAACAGTGGCAACAAGCCACGGGCGGCCTAGCCGACTTAGTGCGCGTCTCCAGACCGCTGGCCTCTTCTCTACAGTGGTGGCTTCATCGGCCGAACCTGGTGCTCGGAATGCCTTTTCAGTCACCTCAGCCGGCTCAAGTGCTGACGACCGATGCTTCTCTCCTAGGATGGGGAGCGCATTGCCAAGGGGCATGTACTCAAGGTCTCTGGACCACGTGGGAGTCTGCTCAGCAGATCGACTTCCTGGAGCTCAGAGCAATCCGTCTGGCTCTCAAGGCTTTCTCCCACCTGACTTCTCACCAGTCCGTCCTTGTCCAGACAGACAATCAGGTTGCCATGTTCTACGTGAACAAACAGGGAGGCACAGGCTCCTTCCTTTTCTGTCGAGAAGCGCAGAAGCTCTGCTCTTGGGCCGTCAGCCACAGCATTCTTCTCAGGGCAGTTTATCTCCCAGGCCAAGAAAATTGCCTGGCCGACAAACTCAGCAGGATCCTCCAGCCGCACGAGTGGCGCCTGGATCCCTTGGTAGTTCAGAAACTTTTCCTGAAGTGGGGCCTCCCCACGATGGATCTCTTTGCCAGTCCTCTCAACCGGCAACTTCCTCGCTTCTGCTCTCGTCAGCCGCATCCCCTTCGAGTAGCGGCGGATGCTTTTCTAATCTCATGGTCGAAGAGCCTTCTGTATGCCTTTCCTCCCATCCCACTAGTCTCTCGAACTCTTTTCAAGGTTCTCCGAGACAAAGCTTCCATGATCCTGATAGCTCCTCGCTGGCCCAGACAGCCGTGGTTTCCACTCCTGCTGCAATTAGCGGTAGAGGATCCGTTCCCTCTGGGGTTTCCACCGGATCTCCTAACACAGGATCAGGGGTCCCTGCTACACCCCAACCTCAGATCTCTACATCTGATGGCCTGGCTGCTGAAAGGGTAGTCCTTGCTCCCCTTCTACTGCCGGCAGAGGTGGAAGAGGTCGTCCTAGCTTCTCGGCGACCTTTTACCCGCAAATGCTACGCCCTTAAATGGCGTCGCTTTTCCGCTTGGTGTGCCCAGCAGTCTCAGGATCCCTTCTCCTGCTCGGTGTCGGTGATCTTGCAGTACTTGCTCTACCTCTCTAATCTGGGACTTAAGTCCAACTCCGTCAAAGTTCACCTCAGTGCTCTTTCAGCACATCATGTGCTGGTGGACGGCAGACCTCTTTCCAGCGACCCTCTCGTAGCGAGGTTTCTCCGAGGTCTCCTTCTACTTAAACCACCTCTGCGCCCGCCAGCGCCTGACTGGGATCTGAATGTGATTTTACAGCGGATCACCTGTCTGCCTTTTGAACCTATGGCTACCTGTTCTCTCCGTTTTCTTTCTTGGAAAACTTTATTCCTGATAGCCCTCACTTCCGCTAGACGCGTAAGTGAATTGTAGGCCCTCGTGTCTGATCCCCCTTACACTCGGTTCTACAAAAATAGGGTAGTCCTACGGACTCACCCAAAATTTCTTCCAAAAGTGGTCTCCCCTTTTCACATCAATCAGGAGGTGGTACTTCCGACCTTCTTTCCCAGGCCACACTCCAGCTGAGCTGAAATGGTCCTGCATACCCTGGACTGTAGAAGGGCATTGAACTTCTACCTTGACCGTACGTGGGAGCACCGTAAAGCTGCTCAGCTTTTTGTGTCTTTTGACCCCAATAAATTGGGGCTCCCGGTCTCCAAACGTACTCTGTCCATCTGGGTTGCTGACTGCATCGCTTGGGCTTATGGGGCAGCCGGACTCTCGTTAGAAAGTCGAGTCACGGCTCATTGTGTTCGGGCGAAGGCTACGTCAGTGGCTTACCTCCGCTCTGTTCCGTTGGCAGACATCTGCCGGGCCGCTACTTGGTCTTCGAGCCAGACTTTTGCGGTCCATTACTGCCTCGAGAGGGAGTCCTGCAGGGACAGTGCTTTCGGACAGGCAGTCCTCCGAAATCTCTTCGAGGTTTGAGCAACTCCTACCCTCCATCCCGGATGGGGGCTACCGGTGGGTAATAATTCATTGAAGATTCCTTCCTTCTGTGCCGCTGAGCTAGAGGGAGCTCATTTTTGTGCTTAGGGTCTCCGGTAGCCTTAAGCTTGGGAGTCCCATATGTGAGGACTGACTTCCTGCTTGGTCCTGGAGAAAGCGTAGTTACTCACCTGTAACAGGTGTTCTCCAGGAGCAGCAGGAATCAGCCCTCGCAACCCTCCCTCCTCCCCTTGGAGTTGCAATCATCTGCTTAAGTTTTTTTGCAAATTTTTATGCTGTCTTTTAGCTATGTCATCAGACTGGCTAAGATGGCACCCTTGGGCGGAAAGGAGACCGCGCATGCGCGCTGCAATTCCCAAAGGCTTTCTTTGAAAGCTGGGGAAAATTGCTCCGCGAGGGCTCCGTCGGCGCCGACGTCACCCATATGTGAGGACTGATTCCTGCTGCTCCTGGAGAACACCTGTTACAGGTGAGTAACTACGCTTTCTATCTTCCTTTCCTCTTTCTCTTCTTTTGTCTCAGCTATGAAACTCAACTGAGGAGAGGCAGTGGAAAGGGCGGGAAGGCAGTGCGCAGGAGCGAGGGATGCTCCCAAAAGCTTTCTGATTGGATGCTGGGGAGCATTCCCGTGCAGGCTCTGTCGGTACCGACGTACCCATATGTGAAGACTTATTCCTGCTGTTCCCAGAGATCACCTGTAACTGTGCTTTATATGTGTGTGGGTGTATACTTGAAAGAAATCCTAGAGGCAATCGGGCGCCAATGATGTTGAATAAAAAGCGATGTGACATGATCATATTTCTGAGCTTCTGACATGATTCAAATAGTGGTGTGTTGGATAGTTTGAAGATAATTTATCTCAAAAGAAGGTATACCAGAGTAAATAGAATTACAGTAGCCAAGATTCATAATGACAAGACTGAGGATTAGAGTGGTCAGTGCATTTCTGTCGATAAAAGGCTGAATAGTGTGTATGCTGCGAAGCATGGTAAATGATGATCTAGAGACTTCTGTTAGAAAAAAGTAAACCCAGAGTCTATATGTATTCCTAAGTATATGAAGGAAGGGGCCAAAGTGATAGATGAGGTGCCGATATATGGAGGAAGAGTAGGTGTATTGGAAGATTCTGAAAGCCTGGGTAGCGAGAGTAGGTGTATTGGGAGATCCTGAAATCCTGGGTAGCAATAGTTTTGACAAGGTTTAATTTGAGATATTTAAGTTCAAGCCAAGTAGCCACTGTAGCCAAGCAGTGATTAAAAGGCAGCAAGGTCGAGGGATCAGTGTAGAAGATCAAGAGAATTTCATCTGCATAGATATAAGTGCTAATACCCAACTCTTGAATTTGGATTGCAATAGGTCTAACGAAGATATCAAGAAGTACAGGTGCCAATACTGATCCCTGAGGGACACCACAGATGAGTGTTTGATCAGGCGAGTAAGATGAGCATACACGGCAAAGAATCTGTCTGATAGAAAGGAAGCAAACCAGGAATATATACCATTCCTCAAAATCTTGTATCATAAAGTCTCCCCAGAAGGATATGTAACAGTTAAGAAAAAACTAAAAGGAGCAGTTGCAAAGGTTAAAGACGTACATCAAGCTTGGATGTTGTTGAAAAATACTATCTTGGAAGCCCAGACCAGCTGTATTCCACGCTTTAAGAAAAGTGGAAGGAAGTCCAAAAAACTGCCAGCATGGTTTAAAGGTGAGGTCAGAGAGGCTGTTGTTGCCAAAAAAGCATCTTTCAGGAAATGGAAAAAAGAGCCAAATGACGAAACCTGGAAACAGCACAAGCACTGGCAAGTCAAATGCAAGGCATTGATAAGGCAGGCAAAGAGAGAATTTGAGAAGAAGCTTGCTACGGAAGCAAAAACACGAAATAAAGACCTTTTCAAGTACATTCGTAGCAAAAAACCTGTGAGAGAGTCAGTTGGTCCATTAGATGATAAAGGGTTTAAAGGAGCACTAAGAGGGGACAAGGCGATAGCGGAGAGACTGAATGAATTCTTTGCTTCAGTCTTTACTGAGGAAGATGTAGGGATGTTACCCATGACTGAAGTGGTATTTAAAGGTGCGGAAGAATTGAAGGAAATATCGATACATCGGGAAGATGTCTTACAACTATTAGATAAACTGAAGAGTAGCAAATCACCTGGGCCGGATGGTATACATTCAAGGGTGTTGAAAGAACTGAAATATGAGATTGCAGACCTGCTATTAGTAATCTGTGAACTATCATTAAAATCATCTCTAATACCTGAAGATTGGAGGATCGCCAATGTAACACCAATTTTTAAAAAGGGTTCCAGGGGTGATCCGGGAAACTACAGACCGGTGAGCCTGACGTCACTACCGGGAAAAAATGGTAGAAACCATCATAAAGAATAAAATTACTCAGCATGTAGATAGTCACGACCTAATGGGAGACAGCCAACATGGCTTTAGACAAGGAAGATCTTGTCTTACTAATCTGTTATGTTTTTTTGAAGGAGTGAATAAACAGGTGGACTGGACAAAGGTGAGTCGGTTGATATTGTGTATCTGGACTTTCAGAAAGCCTTTGACAAGGTCCCTCATCAGAGACTTTTGGCAAAACTAAAGAGTCATGGGATAGGAGGCAGTGTACTATTGTGGATCAGGAACTGGTTAAAAGATAGAAAGCAGAGGGTAGGGCTAAATGGCCAATTTTCCCACTGGAGAAAGGTGAATAGTGGTGTACCCCAGGGATCTGTGCTGGGTCCGCTGCTTTTTGACATATTCATAAATGACCTGGAAAGTGGAATAACGAGTGAGGTTATCAAATTTGCAGATGACACAAAACTATTTAAAGTTGTTAAAACCCAAGAGGATTGTGAAAAATTGCAAGAGGATCTTGATAAATTGGAAGACTGGGCATCAAAATGGCAGATGAAATTTAATGTGGACAAGTGCAAGGTTATGCACCTAGGGAAGAACAACCCAAACTATGGTTACACGATGCAAGGTTCCACATTAGGAACCACCACCCAGGAAAAAGATTTAGGCGTCATTGTGGATACCATGTTAAAACCCTCGGCCCAGTGTGCAGCGGCAGCCAAGAGAGCAAATAGAATGCTAGGTATGATAAGGAAAGGAAGGGAAAATAAAACAAAAGATATTATAGTGCCTCTATATCGTTCCATGGTGAGACCGCACCTTGAATATTGTGTGCAGTTCTGGTCGCCGTATCTTAAAAAGGATATAGCGATTTTAGAAAAGGTTCAGAGAAGAGCCACCAAAGTGGTAAAGGGGATGGAAGGATACTCCTATGAGGAAAGGCTAAAAAGGTTAGGGCTCTTTAACCTGGAAAAGAGACGGCTGAGGGGAGATATGATAGAAGTCTATAAATTAATGAACGGAGTGGAACGGGTAAACGTAGATCGATTGTTTACGTTATCAGAATATAGAAAGACTGGGGGACATGCAATGAAGCTACAGGGTAAACTATTTAAGACTAATAAAAGAAAATATTTTTTCACTCAACGTGTAATCAAACTCTGGAATTTGTTACCGGAGGATGTATTAAAGGCTGTTAGTGTAGCTGGGTTTAAAAAAGGTTTGGACAAGTTCCTGGAGGAAATATGTATATAGTTTCCCCCGTTATCCAAGTTGATAGCTCCTGTTCATTGTAATGACCTGACTCTTGTTTATTGTCGGACACTGTTTGTTTTATGTAAACCGCGCTGATCGCAAATAGTGCGGTATATAAGAAATGTAAAATAAATAAATAAATAAATAAATAAAGGTCCATAAACCATTATTAAGAAGTGACCGAAGATATCAATGCTTGACCCAGTACAAGCATTGTGGAACTTGTGTCTCTTGGGGAAACTGCTAGATACATATGACCTAGATTGGCCACTGTTGGAAACCGAATACTGGGCTTGATGGACCTTGGTCTGACCCAGTATGGCATATCTTATGTTATGTTCTTATGATTAACTAGGTCAAAAGTGTAAGAAAGTTTGCGTGAGACAGTGAGAGCAATTTTACCTTGATCTAAGGAAAAATGTATTTCATTTGGCAGGGATGTGAGGATAGCTCCTAGGATGCCTTTAGCTTTCCAAGAAATGCAATAATTTTTTTAAATTTCTAGCTGTACTAGAGTAACTGTTAGGCTTAAATTGGCTTTATATTTTAACTTGAAAAAGGAAAATTGCTGCTTTAGAGCTCTTTTTTTCTCCAGGAACAAACAGGAAGTCAGTCCTCACATATGGGTGCCGACGGAGCCCGCGCAGAAGCATCTCCCCAGCTTTTAAAGAAAACCTTTGGGAGATGCCACCAAGCATGTGTGGGTACCCTTCCTGCCCAAGAGCGCCATCTTGCTCTGTCTCCTTTTTTCCGCGGAGCCCAGCAGACATGCGTCTGATTCCCCGGAAAAACTTGATATTTTTCTCTTAGAGTTAATTCACTCTCTCCGGCCGCAGCCGTCCCTTTCCCACCGCCGAGTTAGTTTGCCTCGGCACCGTGTCCTCGGGCCTATGAATTTTTCTTTTAGCGCGATTCACACCTTTTTCCTGCTGGCACTTCCTTGGATCTTCGACCTCGCCGGGACCCTTTTTCCCCTGATGGCCAGCAGCTTTAAAAAGTGTGATCAGTGTTCAAGTAATTTTTCTATCACCGACAAACACGACTGCTGTCTCCGTTGTCTCTGTCCCGACCACTTGCGGTTCCTGTAAGAGGCTGACCCCCAAAGCAGTCAAAAGCAGGCAGGAGATGTATGACCGAATGTTCAAGTCAGACACAGCGTCGGAAACCCCCTCCAGGCCCCAGTCCAAGACCCCGTGATTGCATAGTAACTCTGCGGCCACCAGTCAGGACAGCGAGTCCTCTGACCGGGTGCCCCTGATCCGGATGTCGAAGAAGAAGAAAACCTTGCTGGACTCCTCATGAGCCTCAGGGAAGGCGGATAAGTCTTGCGCCATATCCCTGAACCCCCCAGAGGAGGACCGAGGTGTTGGAGCAAGAGCAGCAGCCAAAACTTCCCCGGAAGGACTCAATGGACCCAAGTGATCGGGCCCAGGTCCCCACGCCATCCCCACCAGGGACTCTCCTCCACCGGTGCCGGCCCTTAAACCCTCGGCATCTGCCCCAACTGCTGTGACCCCCATCCGGGCTGGAGAGCCGGATGGAGGCCCTGGAGAGCAGCTTGTCTGGCTCCACTGGTTCATCTACCAAAAACACTGGGATCTCGACCTCGAGGACTTCCCCCGGCATCAGGTTGATCCCCCGGATCTCCCTTGCCCAGGCCAATCACTGTTGGAGATCACATTCGCGGTCCAACTCCACGGGACCCCAATCCTCTCTGCCTAGTGGCCATGGCTTCAGCCATGCCACCAAGAGCTACGAGCCTCCGACCTTGACCCGGGTTCGTTCGATTGTGGAGTCCACCTCCGACGACTCCAACTGGGAATCCGAGGATGGCACTGAGCCCTTCTGTCAGATCTGTCCCCACTGGGGGCCCAGTGTCAGTCCCCACCCAAGGACAAAGCCTTCCTTGACTTCATGCGAGACATGGCCAAAGCTCTGGCCTTCATCACAGAGTCTGTAGACTACCCTTGGTCAGAGGATTTCAAGATTCTCCAATTCAACCTCCCCCCTCCTGAAGGATTCCCTATTGCTGCCAGTCCCGGCGATCCTCAAGAGACTGCTCCTCCATATGTGGGAGACACAGACTACGGTAGTCACAGTTAGTCACCGGCTTGACCTTATGTATAAGGTCTGCCCGAGCCTGGGCTTCTGTAGGAGCCAATTACCACACAACTTCATGTTGGTTGAGTCAGCCATGCATTGCTCCAAAGCCAAAAGAGACAGTCCTCGATGCCCTCGGCAGATAATACTACCAGGGCTCCATACTTGGCTGCTGGGTCTAGGCATACCTTCTCTACATGAAAATGTTCCTCCGGGACACCATGAAGGAGCTAAGGAGTCCCATATGTGAGGAATGACTTCCTGTTTGTTCCTGAAGAACGTGTACTCACCTGTAATAGGTGTTCTCCAGAGACAGCAGTAATCAGTCCTCACCACCCTCCCACCTCCCCGTAGAGTTGCCTT
Organism: Ichthyophis bannanicus; assembly: GCA_033557465.1. Classification (NCBI taxonomy): domain Eukaryota; kingdom Metazoa; phylum Chordata; class Amphibia; order Gymnophiona; family Ichthyophiidae; genus Ichthyophis; species Ichthyophis bannanicus. Next base: position 1,735,782,609 of record CM066032.1, read on the forward strand.
AACTATACCAATTGTTTTTTGTTGTCTTAACTATGTCACAGGACTGAGCAAGATGGTACCCTCGAGTGGGAAGGGAACAACACATGCTTTGTGGAATCTCCCAAAGGCTTTCTTTGAAAGCTGGGGAGATGCTTCCGTGCGGGCTCCGTGGGTGCCAACGTCACCCATATGTGAGGATTGATTCCTGCTGTCTCTGGAGAAAACCTGTTACAGGTGAATAAATACGCTTTATTTCTGACCTTTCAATTTCTTCCTGCTGCTTTGGGGTTCTGACTCCATTGGAATCAAGACTGCAATTTGGTATCATGAACCTTCATTTGCAATTATCTGGAAATTTCTTGCCTACTTTTTATGCTCCGTTTCCTCCTGTCCAGTCACTACAATTGATGGCCATGCATCAGAACTCATTCCCTAATCCTGCAATAATGAGTTAATATGTGAAGAATTTTGAAGAACATTTATGAAGTAAAACTTGTGGTATCTCCAGGAACAAGCAGGAATGAGTCTTCACATATGGGTACGTTGGTACCGATGGAGCCTGCGCAGGAATGCTCCCCAGCGTCCAAAAGAAAGCTTTTGGGAGCATCCCACGTGCATGCGCGCTGCCTTCCCTCCCATTCACTTTCCTCTCATCAGTTTTCCGTTTTCCGCAGAGCCGGCAGGACGTATTCCTGTCACCGCAGAAAATTCTTCTTTTTATTCTTAGGTTTTTGTGGTCGCGTCTGCCTTCCCTCGATGCCACCGGTACCACCGGTGCTTTTCTTTCTTTTTTTCTAAAGAATTTCTTCTTTTCTTCAGAAATTTTCCTGTTTAGCGTCTGACGGTTTCTAGGCCACTAGGCCTCTATTTTTCCATTATGGAAAAGCCAGCCACTACCCTTAAGAAATGCTCAAAGTGTGGCGGTACAGATATATTTTCAGACACCCATACTTGGTGTCTAAAATGTTTGGGTCCTGACCATTGCCCACTGGAGTGTCTTTCCTGCTGGAGCTCAAATAGAAGAAATCTTCAGAATCGAGCACAACTCGATACCCGGTTCACATCGCACTCCATGTCACCAGCTACAATATCTCCACAGGATCAGGTAACCAAACAAAGGTCTGTAAAGACTAGCCAGTCCTCGAGTGGTAGATCCCTTCCCAGTATCGAAATGGCTCTGGCTTTGCCCTCGAGGACATTTTGGCAATAAAGCCCTGGCGGGAGTCTTCGGGCTCCAAAGCATTAATGGGGCTTCAGGTTGTTCCCAGGGTTCTTACCTCGATGAACATACCTGGGCCATGCTCGGTGGTTGTGGCCGCTTCGAGCGGTACCGACACCCCGGCATCGGCTATGGTGATGGATGAAACATTCCTCACCGATGATCGCAGTCTAGCGCTCTCGGCTACTTCGGTACCGCTAGAGTTGCTGCAGACCATTCCTCCAGTATCGGTATCGGCTTCGGTACCGGTACCAGTATCGACATGGGCATCGGTGTCGGTACCGTCCATGCTTACTTCGACAGACTCGCTTCCTTCGATGCCGAGCCTGGAATCGATCTCTAGCATGGATGAGTCGGTACCGAAGACATCGCTTTAAGGAAAATCCAATGCTTCATCCTTTCAGGTCTTCCGATCCCGATGACTGGGATGAATCCATGAGAGGTCAGTGATACACTGCCTTAATCCTCCACTTTAGGCATGACTCTCTTGCTAAGAGCAGTCCATCCTTTCAGCTTAGAGTTATTGAGGATAATCATGCCCTACAGGTAACAAGTTTCTCCCCTCTTTTTAAAAGTAAATAGAGGAGTTACAACTACTTATAAGGTATGCTATGCCCTTCACCTTGTACAATTAGTGTGTAGTCTATGTCTCTTTAAACGGTTGACTCAAGGCAAAACTTATCAAATGCCGTTTAATGACTCACCCTGCAACATGAGGGCTTGCTATTGTCACTTGATCATAAACTGATTAATGCTTTGCTCTCGGCACTAAGTCTCAGAGAAACCAGATTGCACTTTAACCAAGGGCTGATAGCCCATTAAGTGTGCTTATTTCACATCAATGACCCGTTGCCATGTTGAGCTTATTTTTTAGTTTAAAATTTTTTAAATTTTCTTTTTTAATAACAGATGACTTTCTTCTCATCGAGCAATATACTGCACTTTGACTTTTCAAATGTCGGTTATCCAACTAAACCGGTAACATAGTGACTAGATATTGCACTTAACTTAATTCGTACTGTTGAGCAGGGCAATTCCGACGCTCACAGCTAGGCACCCCAAGCGTTTCACAGCGGTTGTTTCTTCAGGGAATAGACCCTTTAAAACTGCTCAAATGATGCTGTCGGCGTTACTCCAATACTATGTCCATCTTCTTAACCCTCAATATGAGTGATGCCGCCCGGCATCACTCATATTGAGGGTTAAGAAGATGGACATAGTATTGGAGTAACGCCGACAGCATCAATTGAGCAGTTTTAAAGGGTCTATTCCCTGAAGAAACAACCGCTGTGAAACGCTTGGGGTGCCTAGCTGTGAGCGTCGGAATTGCCCTGCTCAACAGTACGAATTAAGTTAAGTGCAATATCTAGTCACTATGTTACCGGTTTAGTTGGATAACCGACATTTGAAAAGTCAAAGTGCAGTATATTGCTCGATGAGAAGAAAGTCATCTGTTATTAAAAAAGAAAATTTAAAAAATTTTAAACTAAAAAATAAGCTCAACATGGCAACGGGTCATTGATGTGAAATAAGCACACTTAATGGGCTATCAGCCCTTGGTTAAAGTGCAATCTGGTTTCTCTGAGACTTAGTGCCGAGAGCAATGCATTAATCAGTTTATGATCAAGTGACAATAGCAAGCCCTCATGTTGCAGGGTGAGTCATTAAACGGCATTTGATAAGTTATGCCCTTCACCTTGGCAGTTGTCCTCTACAAGGATATTTTCACTGCAGGGGAGCTTTACCTTTTTCAGAGACTTACCAAATTGTAAGTCTTCCCAACTCTGTATTACTTTCATCCCTCTTAGTTGACCTTTTCAATCTAAGAGTGATGCTATTTGACTGGAGGGCTTACCTTTAAGCCATAGGATTGTCCCCAATACCTACTCCAGTAAATAATTTCCATACAGCGTTTCTTCCCTCTGCAATCTTTCAAATATTTCTTTTAAGACAGCTTATCAGACCATAAGTGAGAGTTATCACTTCTAATTTGGTCTGTCGGTCCTTTTCCAATCTATAGGACCTACCTCTTCTGTTGCCCTAATAACACATAATTCCAAGAGAGGTTCCAAAACCTACTTGGGCAGTTTATCGTTGCAGGCAACCAGCCTGTCTGCTATTATTAGCCATCTTCAATTCTTTGGCTCCCACAGAATAGATTAGGTTGCACACTGGTAATTAAACAACCAGATCCCACCTGGGCAACCTACTACATGCTCTCTGCAACTATGGGCCTTTGCCAGAGAGCGTCAGAGCCATTCCTGGTGGGTAACTTCCAGATGGTTGAAAGGCTTGCTCAGTCATGCTCCCACATGACCGGTTTTTTCCTACTTTACCATCTTCCTTAAAATTTCCTTTTAGGGAAAATGAACCAAGGTTTAGATCACGTGAAAGCATAAAGAATTGCTTAATTCCCTGAGTTGTTCCACATCTCCAGTGGAACTCTTCCAACAGGGATGCATTTCTTTTCACTGCAGTCTGTCCTTGTCTACTGCATTCCTTCTAATTCCCAATACTTCATTGGAGCTTATGCTGAACAAAGAACGCATTATACTCATATTGCCCTCATAGACGGGCAAATATGGTATTCCCTTTTATTGCGTCTTTTTCTCCACACTGAAGTTATAGAAGGATCCAGACTTGTTGTCTTAAGACTAAGGTTATTTATTTTATTTACATTTATTTTGCATTTATTTACATTTCTTATATACCACACTATTTGACATCAGCGCGGTTTACATCGAACACAAAATTCAGCACAAAAACATGTGTCTGAGTTACAGTAAACAAGGTCATAAAAACTTGGATAACAAGGTAATTTCAAATAACAGGACAGTAAACTTGGATTGCAAGGAAAACTATAGACATCTTTACATTATAGCACAAATGAAACGTAATTAATGGTCAGTGGAACCTTATAATTAATGGTCAGTGGAACCTTACTACGTGGGGTATTCTGGCTCACTAGGTGATTCGGAGTTCCTATAACTGACGGAGAAGGGACATGCTTCCGCACTCACCGGGAAGTATTTAAGGAATAAGTAATGTTTGAGGGCCTTTCTAAATTGAAGTAGGTTGGTGATTGCTCTGATATCTGTTGGCAAGGCATTCCAGAGTTTTGGGGCACGGAGACCACTGTTCCCTCTAAGCTGTGCACGTGTGCGCGCGCACACAGCTCGCCGAGCGAGCGCACATACTTTACAACAGAGCGCACAAAAATTACGGCTCTGATTCTGATAGAAAACAACACAGACGTCTTAAAATTTAAAAGTTATGATTGTAATTACTAGAAATTTCCCGCTTCATTTAGTAATCGTCTATTTTCATTTAATTTGATTAAAATCAATGTGGTGTACATACTGTATTCTGACGTGTAGTCAAATTTTAAAGTATGTAATTCCGAGTGTCGTTATGTGGCGCACAAAAATTTAACCTTCCTTCAAAAGCTGCACACAGCTGATATTTTATGCGCACACAGCCTACAGAAAATTAGAGGGAACATTGACGGAGACTGAAAGCCCTGTTTGCTGCTGATGAGGTGCATCTTGTAAGTTCACGAGGGACCATTAGCATATTTAGTGCCGATGATCTTCTTGCTCTATTCAGGGTTATGGGTTTGATGAGCTCGGTTAATGATGTGGAGGATAGACTATTAACCACTTTGAAGGTAAGTAGTAATGTCTTGAAGATGATCCTGGCCTGTATAGGAAGCCAGTGTAACTGCTTCAGAAGGGGCGATACATGCTTACTCCTAGATGCCCCATAGAGAACCCTTGCAGCGCTATTCATTGCGAGCTGTAAGGGGTTCAAAGTGGATTGAGGGAGGCCTAGTAAAACGACATTCGCATAGTCAGTGAGGCATGATCAGAGCCTGGTAGATGGTACGGAAATCCTCAGGTTCAAGCAAGGGGCGAAGATGTCTGAGTGACCGGATTTTGTAGTATATAGCTCTTACAGTGTTGGCTATATGTGACTTCATGTCCAGGTTCTGATCAAGTGTAACACCTAGATAACGTATTTTGGGTTTTGATTGTAGCTCAGCATCTTTCACCTTCAAGAATTGTGGAGGGCTAAAGTTCGGGTTCTTTGACATGAAGAGCACCACTGTCTTCTTATGTTGAATCCTGAGGTTTTGTGACAAGAGCCATTCCGATATTGCATCAAAGCAGTTGCTCAGAGGGGATAGGTCCAATTTATCTATGTCGAATGGCATATAAAGCAGGACATCATCCGCATATACCCTGCTCCTCCGCCATCTTGGAACCCTGGTCCGCTGCTTTTTAACATATTCATAAATGACCTGGAAATGAGAATAACGAGTAAGGTTATCAAATTTGCAGATGACACAAAACTGTTTAAAGTTGTTAAAACTCATGAGGATTGTGGAAAATTGCAAGAGGATCTTGATAAATCGGAAGACTGGGCATCCAAATGGAAGATAAAATTTAATGTGGACAAATGCAAAGTTATGCACCTAGTAAAGAACAACCCAAACTATGGTTGCACGATGCAAGGTTCCACATTAGGAACCACCACCCAGGAAAAAGATTTAGGTGTTATCGTGGATAACATGTTAAACCCTCTGCCCAGTGTGCAGCACTGAATACTAGCTCTCATAACGAAAGGAGTGGAAAATAAAATAAAGGATATTATAATGCCTCTATATTGTTCCATGGTGCGACTTCACCTTGAATATTGTGTGCAATTCTGGTCTCCGTATCTTAAAAAGGATATAGCTTTATTAGAAAAGGTACAGAGAAGAGCCACCAAAATGGTAAAGGGGTTGGAAGGATACCCCTATGAAGAGAGGCTAAAAAGGTTAGGCTTCTTCAACCTGGAAAAGAGACGACTGAGGGGGAGATATGATAGAGATCTATTAATTAGTGAATGGAGTGTATCGATTGTTTGCGTCATCAGAATACAGAAACATAGAAAAATGATGACAGAAAAAGGCCACATGGCCTGTCTAGTCTGTCCTTCCAAAGAAACAACTACAACAGTACCCTTTTTTCCTTTAGAGATCCTCTGTGTTTGTCCCATGCTTTTTTTGAAATCAGATATTTATTTATTTATTTAGACAGATTTGTGTGCCACCTTTTCCTTCAATCAAGGTAGTCATAACAATTGGAGGGTTACATTTAACATTAGGGTACGTGTAAACATTTAGACAGTATAGTTACTTAACAGTATTTAGACAGTACAATTGAGGTAACATTTAACATCAAGGTATTTAATAACGTGGTATGATAGACTTGGGTGTGTGGATAGGATGGGTGTGTGTTTAGTTGGCGGAGGTAGTAGCCTTTCTGTTTGGGTAGGGGATGTTGCCTGATAGTGTCCTCATCTCTACTTTCCAGTCCAGAACAAATACCTGGCTATCTTAACCACAGCTCTTCATACAGATAGTCAAATTCACACAAGCAGATAAAACTATTTTCAAGGTTCTCTCAGTAGTTAGTCAAACAAAAGCATTTCTTCCTTCAGCTGAAACGGCATCAAAACTGAGCTCAGCACTGCTCACAGCTGTTTCTCAAAAGATAATCAGGAAGATTCAGCTTTGCACTGCGTCACACTTCTCCTGAACTTAGACCATTAACAAGCTAACACAGCTCTTAGGGCTTTGGACACTGGAGGCTTCTATTTACAGTTGACATTCCTTGCAACCCTTCTTAATTTTTCAGACTGGCATGCAGAGCAGTCCATGTATGAGACCTCTTCTTCACAAGGTAAATCTGGCTCCCCCAATTCCATTGGTTCACTCTGGCTCAGATTCAGATAGCTTATGTGACTGCCTTCTGTTATGGTTAAAGCTGTCTCTGGCAAATACATAGTGCTCCTTATTAGCTAAGCTTCTGGGGCTCATACCTTGATCAAAGCCTGTAGTAGCTTCACTTCTTACATGCTCTGGCCACCATCCAGCACGTCCTGTTCTCCAATTAGTGCTTCTGGCTCTTACTGCTCCATTCCTTCTTGAGTAGGCAAAACATATGCTCGCTCTCTCTCTCACTCTCTCTCTCTCTGGTCAGCAGTTACAACACTCTCAGGTCTCAGGAGTCCTTCCAGTTCCTCTCCATGTGTTCTGCTTGTCCCTCCTCGTCTTGGTCCTCGACTGCTTTCTGGTCTCACTGAGCTAAACTTAAACCCCTCAGGCTCCTGCTCCACCCTCTCCCCTCTCAGGTGAGAGAGATCAAACTCCCTCGTGGCAGCTGAGTGATTAGGGGATGCAGTGACATAAGGGTTCGTTACCCTGGGCCTGTATTCCCTCTCCTTTCCACCACTAGGGGCACTCTGTTCCTTACTGTAGCCAGGAATTACCTGCTTTCTAGGAGCAAATGGAGTTTTAAGTCCTGGACCTTTTAAAATGGGTCCCTTTATTATGGTAAATTCCTTCTTTTTACCCCTCTCTTCTAGGTCCTGATAAGCTTCCTTATCACACTTTAATATTATTTTTTATATATAGTGCCACACCTCCTCCCCTTCTTCCTACCCTGTCCTTTCTGAATAAAGTATAGCCTGGTATAATTTCTGTAACTGCCACTAAATCCAAGTCAGCCACTCCCATCAAAGCTTCAACATCAGGAATCTTATTTCCCATGCTATGGGCATTTATAAATTCTGCTTTCCATATGTTACCCGTTTTACCCATTTCCATAAAGGTATTTAATGTTTCACTTACCTGGGGGCTTTCACTTACCTAGGGGCTGTCTTCACCCATCCCTAACGAATCTAATTTAAAGCCCTACTAATTTAGCCAGTCTACTACTGAAGATGTGTCAACCTTTCTTGGATAGATGGACACCATCTCTTCTCTGCAACCCTTGGAACAGCATCCCATGGTCCAGGAAACCAAAACGCTCTCGATGACACCATCCACACAGCCATGCATTCATCTCCAGGATGCGAGCCTCTCTGCCTTGGCCTTTACCCTCAACAGGGAGAATTGAAGAGAACACCACCTGTGCACCTATCTGCTTCACCCTCTGTCCCATAGCTATGAAGTCACTTTTGATACTCTCAGAGGGATACCTGGCAGTATCATTTGTTCTGACATGGATTAGCAACATTGGGTAATAGTCAGTGGGCTTGATGAGTCTCGGCAAACTGTTTGTAACGTCTTGGATTTTGGCACCTGGCAGACAGCATACCTCTCTGGACATCAAGTGTGGTCGGCAGATGGACGCCTCAGTACCCCTCAGAAGAGACTCACCAACGACCACTACCCTTTGCATCCTTGTGGTCACTGATTCTGGAACTTTGGGGTACTTGAGCTCTGGTTCCTCCCTTTCCAGGGCTGCTTTCACCCCCTCAACTTCCAGGACTGCATAATCTTTCTTCAGTTCAAGGACTAGAGAAGTTGGATTGGTGATTCTGCAGGCCCTGGTGACTTGTGTCCAGTCTTCGTCATTCTGTAGGCACCCATCTTCTTTTCCGTTGAAGGGCTTGGGTGTTGCAAGAAGCATCTCATCAATGTACTTCTCACTGTCTTGAATGCTCCTCAGCCTCACCACCTCCTCTCTGAGTTATATAGAAAGACCAGGGGACATGCAATGAAGCTACAGGGTAATCTATTTAAGACTAATAAGAGAAAATATTTTTTCACTCAACGTGTAATCAAACTCTGGAATTTGTTACTGGAAGATGTAGTAAAAGCTGTTAGTGTAGCTGGATATAAAAAGGGTTTGTACAAGTTCCTGGAGGAAAGGTCCATAAACCATTATTGAAAGGGACCCAGGATATCACTGCTTGACCCAATACAAGCATTGTGGAATCTGTGTCTTTTGGGAAACTGCTAGATACTTATGACCTAGATTGGCCACTGTTGGAAACAGGATACTGGGCTTGATGGACCTTGGTCTGACCCAATATGGCATATCTTATGTTCTTATGTTATCTGGTTCAGGTGATCTGCTGCCCTTTAATTTATCAAGTAGCTATGAGGTGTGACAAAAAAGAAACAAGACTGTCCCATAAATGTTTTATTACAAAATCTACAGAGAAATTACGCATTGTCCCCTTCAAAGTAATCCCCCCCAGAGTTAATGCACTTCTGCATTCGCTTCTGCCACATACGGAAGCACTTGGTAAAGTCCTCCTCCTTGAGGTCCATCAGCTCCCTCGTCACAGTGGCTTTGATCTCTTCTGCAGAGGCAAAATGAGTTCCTTTGAGCACAGTCTTCAGCCTGGGGAAGAGCCAGAAGTTGCACGGTGCGAGATCTGGGGAATAAGGAGGGTGCTTGAGAGCTGTGATCTGTTTGTTGGCCAAGAACTGCTTCAAATTGAGCGCGTTGTGTGCGGGTGTGTTGTTATGGTGCAGCAGCCACGATTTGCTCTCCACAGAGCCTGCCTGCTGCGCCGAATCTGGTCATGGAGGCGATTGAGGACCTGGTAGAAGTGCTGGTTGACTGTCTGACCCTCAGGCACAAACTCATGATGGACCACTTCCTTCTGGTCAATGAATGCGATCAACATGACCTTGATCCTTGATTTGGACATGCACGCCTTCTTGGGTCTGGGTGACAGTCGCGTCTTCCACTGCAGGCTCTGTCTCTTGCTTTCAGGGTCATACTGGAAGACCAAAGTCTCGTCTCCTGTGAGGACTCAGCCAACAAACTCTGGATCTTCTCCAATCTTCTCTAGCAAGTCTCGACAAACATTGACCCAGTGCTCCTTCTGGTCATCCGATAAAAGCTTGGGCCCTGTCTTGGCACACACCTTCCACATCCCCAGCTCCTGCACCAAGATGGTCCGCACTCATTCCCTGTTCCCTGTTCAGGCTGAGCTCCTCAGCTATCCACACCATCAATCTGCGATCACTCTGCACCAACTGGTGCACTCTGTCAATGTTCTCAGCTGTTTTTGTCATGGAAGGCCGTCCTGACTTGGGGTCATCCTCCACCTCCTCACGGCCAGTCTTGAAGTGTTTGTGCCACTCGAAGACTCGTGGCCTTGACGTTGCATCTTCTCCACAAACCTTTTGGAGAAGTTGGAGACACTCAGTTGGGCCCTTCTCCAACTTAACCAGAAATTTCAAGTTGATTCTTTGCTCCATATTTCTGCCACCTCCAGTTACGTGACAAAGCGATGGAGCAGTGTGCTATAAAAAAAAACCTGAAAAAGAAAAACAGAGTGAGAGAGATGAAAGATATTATAGCAGAAAAGTGGCGAGATGTTGCACAACATAAGCGGTTAGCCAATTGGCATTGAGTCATGGGCGTGGCTGCCACAGTCTCATTTTTTTTTTATCACACCTCGTATATTATGTCTTCCCTATTTATGGAAATTTGTTTCAGTTCCTCTGATACATCAACTTTAAATGTCATTTCTGGCATGGGTAAATTTCCTACATCTTCTTTAGTAAAACACTGAAGCAAAGAATTCATTCAGTTTCTCCACTATGACCTTGTCCTCTCTTAGTGCCCCTTTTATCCCTCTATCATCTAATGTTCCAACTCGCTCTCTCACAGATCTTTTGCTACAAATGTACTTGAAAAAGTTTGTATTATTTGATTTTGCTTCCACGGCAAGCTTTTTTTTCAAATTCTCTCTTTTCCTGCCTTATCCTGGTTTTTTAATTTATTGAATTAGGAGGGAATAATTGTTAATCTGGTAAAATCTCCCATTATATTTGTGTTACTAAATTTGTTGGCTTTCATAGTTTGTGAGCATTTCACTGTCTGTCTCTTGATCCTGCCCATGTAGGGATGTTAATGTACTCCCACTGCAGATTTCTTCTCCATCGCATATTAAATTTCTATGCATATAGATTACGCACTTCATTGTGTTTCCTACAGGTTTTTTATTCCATTTGATTCTTTGCCATCCTTAATATGCAGTATCACCCCTATATCAATCTGATTCATCCTGTCATTTTGAAATAATTGGTACCGTGAGATTTGAGTGCCCCAGTGTCCTCCCTCCAATAGGTCTCAGCGGTACCTGTTATGTCTGCATTTTCATTTATTGCCACACTTAACTACTCAATCTTATTTTTTAGATTTTTGGCAGTCTTATATAGACCATTTCTGAGGTATGTTTATTTGTATTCACAACCTGTGTAGTTGTTGATGGAGGTAATTTGGAATCATTTAACTCTGTTCTTTATCTAAAAGCTCGTGGACTACTTCAGTTTTTACCAGAGCCTCCCTTTTGGAATGTTTTAAATTTAATGTTTTGCCAGTTTCTTTTCAAGATCTGCTTTTCTCCAAGATTTAGTTTCAAAACTGCTTTACAGTTTTCCTTTTTAAAGGTTAGCATCAGCCACCTGGTTTAACCCTAATTAAGTAGAATCCATCCTTTTGGAGAACATCACCTCCTTTTCCCAGATTGTTACTCAGTTGCTATCAAATCTAAATCTCTCTCTGTCTCATTCACATATTTAGATTCCAGTGCTCTGTCTGTCTCTGGGGTCCTGCACTTGAAATGGGGAACATTTCTGGAAATACTACTTTAGTGATTCTGGATTTCAACTTTTTTTACATGAGGCTTTAGAGGTCCTAATGTATGTTACTAATTAGCACACATTAAGACAGTTAATATTCATTGTTTCTCCGAGAACAAGCAGGAAGTCGGTCCTCCATATGGGGGTTACATTGGCACCGATGGAGCCCGTGTGGAGCAAATCCCCAGCTTTCAAAGAAAGCATTTGGGAGTTGCCTCCACGCATGCGTGGTCTGCTTCCTGCCCAAAGAGGCCATCTTGCTCAGTTTTCTTTTTTCCGTGGAGCCCTTCAGACATCTGTTTTTTTTTTTGTCCGGAAAAGTGTTTTTTCTTCTTGCCTTTCTGCTGTTGTTTTCTTCCGGCTAACACCAGTACCCTTCCTGCCCACCCTCGGTACCCCGGTACCGGATCGGCCTTTTTTATTTTATTTTCTTTTGGGCATTTACGCCCTTGTTTTTTCTTGCTGGGAGCCCTAAAGGTCTTTGACCTTGCGGAGGCCCTTTTTCTCTCCATGGCTACCAGCGGGTTCAAAATACGCGATAGATGTGGTAAAATTATGTCCATCACTGATACGCATGACTGCTGCCTCCGGTGTCTCGGCCTAGACCACAACCCGGCGGTTTGTGGTCTTTGTAAACTTATGTCCTCAAGGGCCCTGAAAAGCTGCCTACAGCAGCAGGAAAAGATTCTCCCTGATCCCCCTATGCCTCCGAAAGCCAGGTCCTCCTCCGAGACCTCCACGCCCCGGGAGGAGCGTTCTGACCCCGAGCGGCGTCGGGGGACCTCAGAGAGGGGGCCCCCTCGGGGGAACCTAAAAGAAGGAAATTTTCCTTGTCTCTGGATGGTTCAGAACGATCAGGTCCCTCACGGGGCCCATCAGGAAGCTCTGAGCGTCAACCCGAGGCGTCAGGGAAGGAGCGCCCAATCAAGCTCTCTCAAAAGGATCAGCCACGGAACGGCCCTGGCCAGTGTGTCCTGTCCGAGTCGAGGACTCTCCTCCGGGGGAATCGGCGTCGGCCCCGATTCCATCGGTGCCCGAGCCGGAGGCTATAGATCCACCTGGCCTCACATCCAGGATGGATTCCTTGGAACGCAAGATCATTGCCTTCCTAAAGCATCAATGGGCAATAGTGTCCGGTATGTCCGATTCTTCTTCCCTGACCACCAGGGACTCAACGATGAAGTCGACCCCGGAGGCCGTGACGATCCTCGAAGCCCTTCGGGCCCGAGAAGATCCTCAGCCGAGGTCCCGCTCGATCTTCCATCTGGGAGTTGGGAGATGAGGTGTCTCCAGACACTCACTTTCACCAGGATGTCTCTTCCGATTCCCTGGGGTCAGAGCCTCGAAGGAGATCTCCCCCTGAAAACATGGCCTTTCGAGACTTCGTTCGGGATATGTCCAAAGCTTTGGCCTTCCCAATGTAATCCGAGGAGGTCCCACGAGCAGATGAACTCGAGATCCTCCAATATGAGGCCCCTCCTCGAGAGACCCTGACAGTGCCCATTCCTCCCTTTCTAGAGCTTCTTATGCTCCGCATGTGGGAGACCCCGGCATCGACACTGATGGTTAGTAAACGGCTAGACCAGGGGTGGGCAAACTTTTTGACTCGAGGGCCGCAATGGGTTCATATATTGGACCCGGGGGCCGGATCAAGAGTAGATTGACGGTGTGTATGTGTGAATTAATATAAATTAAATTTAAATTTGTAACATTAAATGTTTAGATTAATTTAAGGTAGAAAAGCATAAAAAGAGTTATTTTACAAAACTTTTATGCAATGTATTTCTTTCATAAAATAGTACCTTCAATTTTAGTGGCCGTAGTTTGCCCATCGCTGCACTAGACCATGCCTCCCTACTTCCTTCTGTGGGTGGGTCTTTTGGTTTCTGAAGCGTGGTAGCCAAAGTGGGGGCTGTCCCACTCGCTTCATCCGAAAAGATGGGGTGGGCAAGATATGAGCGAGATTTAAGATTCTGAATCACCTCACATGAATCTGCAGTTATTGCGTGCCGAAGCGTCAGGAAGTGGGATATCCAGATCCTCCCAAGTGACCAGCCCATTTCCTGTCCTAGCCCCCCCATAGCCCATTATCAGTCCTAACCCCCCATAGCCCATTACCAGTCCTAACCCCCCATCACCCCATTTCCAGACAGCCCCATCAGCCCATTGCCAGTCTTAACCCCCCCCATAGCCCATTACCAGTCCTAACCCCCCCCCCATAGCCCATTACCAGTCCTAACCCCCCCATCAGCCCACAGCCCATTGCCAGTCCTAACCCCCCCCATCCCCCCCTCAGCTCATGGAAATTAAAATAAAAAAAAAAGCTGGCCGCTGCCGCCGCGGCAGCATGGAGTGTCCCGCGGGGGCCCCTCTGCCCAGCTGAACTCTCCCGGCGCGGCTGAAGCCCTCTGCTCCGGCTTGCAGATACGCGAAGGGAGAGTGTCTCCCTCGTGTCTCTGTTAAGCCCGCAGGGGCTGATGGGAAGCAGGGGCTAATGGGAAATTTCCCATCTGCCCCTGCGGGCTTAACAGAGACGTGAGGGAGACACTCTCCCTTCACGTGTCTGCAAGCCGGAGCAGAGGGCTTCAGCCACGCTGGGAGAGTTCAGCCGGGCAGAGGGGGCCGGATTAAAAGGTCCGCCGGGCCATATACGGCCCGCGGGCTGTAGTTTGCCCATCCCTGTGCTAGACTCAATGTATCGAGTCCGTCAGAGCCCTGGGTTCCAAAAGTCTCAATTGCCGCATAATTCCATGGTCATGGAATTGGCCATGCGTCGACTAAAAAGTCAAAAGACGCACTCTTCAGTGCCACCTGGCAGGGAGGCCCGCACCTTGGATGCCCTCAGCAGAAAATGCTACCAGGACGCGATGCTGAATGGCAGAATCCAGGCCTACCAGCTGTACATGGGCATTTACCTAAGAGATCTAACAAAGGAGATCACCAGGTTCTTGGCTGGTCTCTCCGAGGAGCCCCTGCAGCACTTCAAGGGCCTATCTTGAGCCATCGATGAATGCTCTAAATTTATATCTCGAGCTGCCTATGATGGGTTTGAGTCGGCGGCCAGAGTAGCCATGGCGAGCATCGGTGCACACCACCAAGCCTGGCTGCAGTCGTCTCACCTAGAGCAATGGGTACTGGACAAGTTGATTGATGATCCCTGTCAGGGGGAGAACTTATTCGGTAAACCCATAACCGAAAAGGCCGCCGAACTGGAGACCAAGTTCATGATGAGGCTCTCTAAGAAGACCTCGGGCCCTCCCCGAAAGAAGGGCTTCGGGAAAAAGCCCTTCTACCCAAGGAAATCCATGCCTTACAGGGGCTAGCCACCCTATCAGGCCTCCCCAGTACCCAAGCAGGGGCAGCAGGGGTAGCAAGCCAAGGGGCAGGGGCATGGTCCCTGTAAACAGAAGGCCCCTAAGCCCCAAGTTTCGACCCTGGTTCAACCCGTGGGAAGCTTTTGACTCTTACAACATGGCCCCTCTCTCCAGCGAGGCCAGGCAGCCCACAGGAGGTTGACTCTCCCTGTTTGCCCACAGGTGGGGAACCGACGCCTGGGCTCTACAGGTGGTCAAGGAGGGTTGCCTCCTTTGCCTAGTCGAGGTGCCTCCCCACTTCTTTCCAGGAGAGCCCTCCCGGACTGTCCTCCACCGGAACCTTCTCTTGAAGGAATTGGCGAGTCTTCTTGAGGACAGAGTGGTAAAACCAGTGCCCCATCATCTCGCGGCGTCTTCGGTATGGATACACGGGATTGCAGTGGTTGCAATGTATGAATGAAGACGCGGGCAGCATCGTTTATAGTGAGTATGAAAGTTTTAATGGTTTTATAAAATGATTTATGTAGTAGGGAGAGGCACGTGGACTATTTTGTGTTTTTTGTTTTTTATATTTTAGAACACGGGAACGGTGGCTGTAACGGATCTCCTGATGAAATTTTGCTTTTGAAACGCCTTATGGCGCCCGAATAGTGCGTCGGGATCCGCCTTGAATGTTGGTAAAAGTTCGGTGGGGCAGCACAGCTAAGTCCTTGTATATCGAGTACAATTTTGAACAGTAGCAAAAGTTTGTATATTTTGAAGGTCATTGATGCAATAAGGCACTACATGAGCAGACGAAAGTCCAGATTGAGTGCCACATAAGTCTGAGACCTTGTTTCGCTTACTAAATGAAATAGAGAGTGCAGTTGTTTTCCTGACTGAAACTCTACTTTTCTCACTATGTTATAATTGAACGTATCTGGAATTTTGCTACTTTGAAACACGTTCAGTAATTGACCGAATAGCTCTGTGGTTCCATCATCTCAGGGGCAAGGGGTTCTACTCAACATACTTCCTCATGCCAAAAACGTCAGGGGGCCTCAGGCCCATCCTCTACCTCCACAACCTCAACAAATTCCTGGTGTGGGAGAAGTTCAGGATGCTCTCCCTTGGAACTTTGCTGCCTTACCTCCACCAGGGAGACTGGCTATGCTCCTTAGACCTAAAGGATGCTTACACGCACATCCTAATCCACCCAAACCACAGACAATACCTAGGCTTTGTGGTGGGGTGCCTTCACTTCCAGTACCGGGTGCTGCCCTTCGGCCTTGCCTTGGCCCCCAGGGTATTCACGAAGTGCCTAGTGGTAGTCGCCACCTTTCTCAGGCTTCAGGGGATTTTTGTCTTCCCCTACCTAGACGACTGGCTCATCAGGGGCACCTCGGCCCCCTACGTGCAGCAGGCCACGGTACGCACCATCCAGATCCTTCAGTACTTGGGCTTCGTGATAAACTACCCCAAGTCCAGCCTGAGACCAACTCAGGAACTGGAATTTATCGGTGCAAGGATCAACACGCTCCCAGCCAAGGCCTTCCTGCCTACAGACAGAGTCAGCAGGCTGATGGCACTGGCCAGGAGGGTACAGTGCCGCTCTTCGGTACCGGCACGACTCCTGTTGCACCCCCTCAGGCGCATGGCCTCCACAGTCCATGTCACCCCAGATGCCCATCTACACATGCGGATCCCGCAGTGGTGCCTCAGGGACCAATGTTCCCAGGCGACGGGGTGCCTCCAGGACAAAATCAGAGTCACCGTGTGCTTGGCACGGTCCCTAAACTGATGGCAGTCCCCCTACCATTTGCAAGTGGGAATGCCTTTTCAGGTCCCTCAGCCCTTGAGGGTCCTCATCACAGACGCCTCTCTGCTGGGCTGGGAAGCCCACTGCCAGGGGTTCCACACCCAGGGCGTTTGGTCTCCAGACGAGAGTGCCCAACAGATCAACCTGTTGGAGCTGCAGCGATCCGTCTTGCCCTGAGGGCATTCCAGAAATCCCTGAGCCGCAGCTCCGTCCTAGTCCAGACTGTCAACCAGGTCACCATGTTCTACGTGAACAAACGGGGGCACAGGATCCCATGTCCTCTGCCGAGAAGCACTGGACCTGTGCTCATTCGCAGTCCAACACGGCATTCTCCTCAAGGTGGTGCACCTACTGGACCACCGCAATTGGCTAGCCGACAGGCTCAGCAGACTGCTCCAGCCCCACGAATGGCAACTGGACCCCAAAGTGGCCCGCAGGCTGTTTCGGATCTGGGGGTACCTGAGACTGGACCTCTTCGCCACCCCGGACAACTACCAGTTTCCCTTTTTCTGTTCCCAGCAGGGTGGCCGACACCTTTCTGATATCGTAGTCGGGGGGGCTGCCTCTATGTGTTTCCCCAGAATCCTCTGATCAGCAAGACCCCTATTCAAGATTCTTCACGACAGAGCCTGTGTCATTTTGATAGCCCCATGGTGGCCCTGACAACTGTGGTTCCTGCTCCTCCTGCAGCTAGCGGCGGAGACTCCTATCCCTCTGGGGAAAGGCTCACGGCTCCTCTCCCAGGAGGGGGGGCTTTCCCCTGCACCCCAATCCCAGTTCCCTATCGCTGACGGCATGGCTGCTGAGAGGGTCTCTCTAGCTCTGCTCCTACTACCGATGGAGGTGGAGGATGTCCTACTGGCTTCCCACAAAACATCTACCAGACGGGCGTACGCATTTAAGTGGCGCAGGTTTGCGCTGTGGTGTGCGGCTCGAGGATCTGATCCTGTCTCCTGTCTGGTGGCCATGGTATTACAATACCTTCTACACCTCTCTGAATCAGGGCTGAAATCCAACTCCGTCAGAATACATCTCGGTGCTCTCGTGACCAACCATCATCCGATAGACGGGAAGCCACTCTCGGCACACCCGACAGTATCCCGATTCCTCAGGGGTCTTCTCCTGTCTAATCCCCCGGTCCGCCCTACGGGATCTCAGTGTGGTGTTGGGATGGCTCACCCTGCCGCCTTTTGAACCGATGGCTATGTGTCATCTCTGCTACATCTCATGGAAGGTGGTGTTCCTCATTGCTCTCACCTCTGCCCGAAGAGTGAACGAGCTGCAGGCCCTCATGGCGGAGAGGCCTTATACCAGGTTCTACAAGAATAGGGTGGTGCTTTGCACACTCCCCAAGTTTCTTCCGAAGGTAGTGTCTCCTTTCCACCTCAATCAGGAGGTGGTCCTTCCTACCTTCTTTCCCAGACCGCACGCCGGTCGCGCTGAGGCCATCCTCCATACCTTAGACTGTAGGAGGGCTTTATCTTTCTATATTATGCGTACCTAAGACCACCGTAAAACTGTCCACGTTGGTGGTGGACTGCATCGTCCGGACCTATGAGGAAGCGAAACTCCCTTTGGAGGGCCGTGTCACGGCTCACAAGGTCCAGGCCATGGCAACCTCCATGGCTCATTTGCACTCCGTTCCTCTGGCAGACATCTGCCGGGCTGCCACCTGGTCTTCGGTTCATATCTTCGCAGCTTATTACTGCCTGGATAGGGAGTCCTGATGGGACAGTGCTTTTGGCCAGACCGTACTCCGTAACCTTTTTGAAGTCTAGGCAACTCCTGCCCTCCGACCCTTCTGTGTTCAGGCTACCGGAGTGCTTTTTCTTCTCAGATTGAGAGTTTTTTCCACTGCAGCTGCTCGCGGCTCTTAATGAGGGAGCCTCTTTTTGGCTATGGGTTCCTGGTAGCCTGTAGCTGGGGAGTCCCATATGTGAGGACTGACTTCCTGCTTGTTCCCGGAGAAAGCGTAGTTACTCACCTGTAACAGGTGCTCTCCGGGGACAGCAGGAATCAGTCCTCACAACCCTCCCTCCTCCCCCTTGGAGTTGCAGTCCTCCTGTATTTACTGCTTTTTGTTCTTTGCCGTCTTTAGCTATGTCATTTGACTGAGCAAGATGGCCTCTTTGGGCGGGAAGCGGACCACAGTCAAGGTGGTAAGCTTCCTTCAGAGTCTCGGCTGGGTAGTCAATATGGCCAAGAGTCACCTGGTTCCGACTCAAGAGCTCGAGTATCTGTAAGTACGGTTCGACACTTGCAGAGGAATGGTATTTCTACCGGACCGCAGAAGGCAAGCTCTTCAACTGCTGGTCTGAACCTTCCGGTTTACTCCTGCGTCGACAGCATGGAGTTATCTTTGGGTGCTAGTGTTACACTCCAGTTGGAAAGGTCCCTCCCGTTAGTACTGCTCTGTTATATCCCAGAAGTAGAGAACTAAACTGGAGGAACGATAAGGAAATAAGAATTACACGTACTTGGTAATTGTAGTTCCTGTAGGAACTCCAGTTTAGTCCTCATTCCCGCCCAGGGAGTGTTTGCGTACTAGAACAACTGGCCTGAAACAATATTCAGAAAATTGCAGATGGGTGTGATTTTCATTTGCAATCACTTTCATTCTTTATCTTTATCTTTGATTTTTCTGTCCTCTCTTTCCACGTCTGTGGTCCAGCAGGGAGGAGAGGAGCCGGTATGACCTTCAAACCCTAATGTTTAGCAGGCATCACTTGCCACTAGCACATCAAGGTGGTAGTGTCTACTAAAAGTGTGGCGAGAGGACCAGGTGGCCGCTCTATAAATTTCCACCTCTTTCACAAAGCTTTTCATCTCTCGCCTATTGCCTCCTAGTTTCCCTCCTGACCGCTGCCCCTTATCTGTCTTTGTACTGTCCTCTTCCTATCTTCTCTCTTCTGCTATCTGCTAATTTCTTGTGCTTTCCTATCGATAATGGTGTTCTTTTTCTTTTCTCTCATGCAGCTGTTTTATTTTATGTACACTGCTCTGATACTCCACCTGAGCGGTACATCAAAACCTCAATAAAGATAAAAGATAGATGTAATTAATTTACGCTCCTTGTTCAAAGTCCTTCTACAGGTATCTTTGGGTAAGATGCATCTACAGTGGACAAGGAAGAGGACATTTCAGTTTTGGGGCTCAGTAGATGGAACAAATTGCTGGATGGGATTCATGAAAAACCAAACTATTTTTGTTTCTATAAAGGGGATATAAAGACATAGCTGTGGTGAGAGGTTTTTGAGAATGCTTGGACTTGTTTGTGTCACTTCGTGAACTTGCTTGTCTTCACAGAGAGGAAACTCTGCAGCTATTGATTTCTGATAGTAGTTTTTAAGCCGTTCAAATCACCTCTCCTCATCTTCAAAATTGTTCTCCCTCCAAATAGTGATATTTTTTTGTATAAGGAAAATGATGGGGCAGCAGTGGCATAAGAACTCCCACAAATGAGAAGTAAAGACTTTTAGATTTTTCTAAAAATTACAGGGGGAATCTGTCCATTTAGCTCTGACCATGGTCCCATGTGACTAAACAGCTATCTTCAGAGAAACACCTGTTATGGGTAAGTAACTTCACTGTAGAATTGCAAGTAATAACAGGAAGAAGTCACCTTTACCTGGTTTGGAGGCATACCAAACTTTTTTATCCACCACCTTAGTGAAACTGCAAAATCCCTGGGTGGGGCTATAGCTGAGGCAGTACCTGTACCTGGGCTCATTCTGACTCCCAGTCTCGAAGTTGTACAGGCTACTAGGTTCCCAAGGAGGGATCACAAGATGGTTCCAGTGCACGTTCCTGGGCTCCTCCTCTTTTATTTTAACTCTGACCTGCAATATTTCTATATATTCTGAATCCAACAAAGAATGTTTGGATCAGCTGGAGATCAGCTGTCAGTATCATTGCTGCAATCATTGGATGGTGTTGGTGCTGAATTGCAAGAGTTCTAGGAGCAATGATTGTTAGAATGGTGTTAGTGAAGCAAAGAGTTCTTCTCTTCCTCCCTTATAGAATATTAAAATTTTTAATCCTTTGTGGCAATCTGGCTCAGAGGTGATCATTGTCCAGCTCAGCCTTTAAGTATATTTAAAGTGGTATTATAGAAAGGATGTCCAAGTACAATCTAGGATGTCCAGGGCAAAACATGCAGAAAACACTGAAAATGTCTATGTTTTGGCCTGATTATAGAAGCATAGATGTCCCTGATGTGTACATCCCTGCTGGTGTACACATAGACATCCCCGCTACAAAAACCTGGAATGGGGATGTCTCTCACATGCTAGTTTGCTTGGGGGGGGGGGACATCCGTTGGCATGGCAAAATGAAAACAAAAGCTCTCATTCCCCATCAGTGTTTGTTGTCAACATAGAAAATATAGGGGATATGAATGTACCTCTTCCTCCACACCCTTGCGATGTTTGGCTGGCAAAATGAGCACTTTTCCAATGCCTATTCATGCCTGGAGCAAGTATACATTTTGCATCAGCTTAGGACATGCAAGGCATTTATGAAATAGGTGAGGACTTCCAAGTTCTTGGGAATGCCCCATACACACCTACACTATGACCTTGTGCTGACTTGGACATCCTCACGCCTGACGCATCTTTAAAACTGCTTTCTGAAATGGCTCCAGTGATGTCTCTGTGGTTTGGGCATCTGTATGCCTGTTTTTGGACATCCAAAGCACAAGTAGGGCTTCTATAATAATCCCCTTAAAGAGCAAAACTTTGGGAAGGCTGTATATAATATTACTATTCAAGCTAAAACTTTGAGAAATACTCTTTTTGGAACACAGCAATTTCCAAATGATTTTGGAGCTAAAGACAAGGATAAATGTGCCTTAACTTTAGAGATTCCTTCCCAACAAGACTGTATGCTCTCCCTCAAGGTGATTCATTAAATTTATTGTTAGAAGCCTTTTTGAGATTAGGAAGGTTTGCAGCAATAAATCATAAGGTATCAGAAGGCAATATGGGGACACAATTATATATACTTTCAGGGTCAGTAGTACACCTTTTTGGTTGAAGGGGACAAACAAACCATTCTCTAGCTCTACCTTCTACACTTTCTAGTTGCTGATGCTGTTTGGGCAAAATATTGGTGGGACCATGGCCCCAGTGACCCACCCTGTTCTGCTGCCTATGTATACTTTCGAAGAAAGGTGGGAGAGGGGAGATATGATAGAGATGTTTAAATATATCTATGACATAAATGCACAGGAGGAGAACCTCTCATTTGAAAGAAAGCTCTGGAATTAAGGGGCATAGGATGAATGTGAAAGGGTATAGACTTCGGAGTAATCTGAGGAAATACTTCCTTATGGAACGAATAGTAGATGAATTGAAGTAGCCTTCCAGTGGAAGTGGTAGAGATGAGGAATGTACCAGAATTCAAAAAAAGTGTGGGGCAGACTCAAAGAATCTCTAAGGGGAAAAGGGGCTGTAAAACTAAGGGGCATGTTTACTAAAGGATTTAATGTGCATTAATGAAGTTAGTACACGTTAAGTGCCCCTTAGTATTTAGACAGACTGGATAGAAAAAGACCATATGGCCTATCTAGTCTGCCCTTCCATATCAACTACAGTAGTCCCTTTTTCCTATAGAGATCTTCTGTGCTTAACCCATGTTTTTTTGAATTCAGATACTGTCTTTGTCTCTACTACCTACACTGGGAGACTATTCCACGCATCTTTCGCTATTTCCGCAAAGAAATATTTCTGCATATTACTTCTGAGTCTATCCCCTTTCACCCTCATCCTATGTCCCTTCGTAGCAGAGCTGGCTTTCAGTTGAAAGAGGCTGTCCCCTTGTGCATTTATTTATTTAACATTTTTTCTATACCACTTTTCTACAATTCAAAGCGGTTTACAAAGAACAAGAACGTGTACAGGGCATGGGTATGCCCTTTCTTTTATATTATAACATTTATGCCACAAAGATACTGTACTTAAACATCTCTATCATATCTCTATCCTGCCTTTCCTCTAAAGTATACATATTAAGATCTTTAAGTCTCTCCTCAAAAGCTTTATAATGAAGACCACTAACCATTTTGGTAGCAACTCTCTGTATCAATTTCATCCTTATATCCTTTTGAAGGTATGGTCTCCAGAATTGTAGACAATACGCCAAATGAGTCGCACCAGAGGCTTATACAGAGGCACTATCCCCTCTTTTTTTCTGCTGGCCATTCCTCTCCCTATGCACCCAAGTATCCTTCTAGTTTTCGCTGACACTTTTTCTACCTTTTTAGCCACTATAAGATCATCAGAAACAGTCACACCCAAATGCATGACCCTGCATTTTTTAGCATTAAGTCTCAGCTGCCAAATTCTTGACCATTCTTCAAGCTTAGTTAAATACCTCCTCATGTCTTCTACTCCTTCCTGGGTATCTACTCTATTGCAAATTTTTATATCATCCGCAAAGAAGCAAACCTTAGCTGACAGACCTTCTGCAGTTTCACTGACATAGATGTTAAAAAGAATCGGACCAAGGACAGATCCCTGCGGCACACCACTGGGAGCATCCTTCTTAGAGTAAGCTCCATTTACCTGTAGTCTTTGTTGCCTCTGACTCAACCAATTTCTAACCCAGTAAGTCACTTTAGGGTCCATCCCTAGGGTGCTTGGTTTGTTTATAAGTCGCCTGTGCGAAACAGTCTCAAAGGCTTTACTGAAATCTAAGTACACCACATCTAGGGCTCTTCCTCGGTCCAACTCCCTGGACACCTAGTCAAAGAAATCAATCAGATTTGTCTGACAAGACCCGCCTCTGGTAAACCCATAATGCCTTGGATCCTGCAATCCTTTGGACTACAAAAACCTCACTATTCTCTCTTTTAACAGTGATTCCAATAATTTACTCACCGCAGAGTTTAGAATAACCGGCCTGTAGCTTTCAGTCTCATCCGCTTTTGTGTAAAGGGACCCACGTGTGCCTTTTTCCAGTTCTCTGGGACCACTCCCGACTCTAAAGAAGCATTTACAAGTTCAGTCATTGGAGCCACTGGAATGTCCCCAAGTTCCTTCAATATTCTCAGATGGTATCCCATCAATTCCCATTGCTTTGTCTACTTTTAGTTTAGCTAGTTGCTCATGAATACAGTCTTCTGAAAATCGTTCAAGATCCCTGTCACAGCTGTTCCTATTTGTGGGTGTTTTCTGAGGTCCTGCTCTTGGCCCTTCATCTGTGAACAGAGAACAGAAATATTTGTTAAGTAATTCTGCTTTATTGTCATCAGCTTCTGCATATCCCCCTTCACCCTTGAGTCTGACAATACCACTTTTGCTCTTCCTCCTCTGGCTAACATATCTGAAAAATATCTTATCCTCCCATTTTATTGCATTGGCTATTTTGTCTTCTTTTTGTATTTTTGCTTTCTTGACTACTTTGCTAGTTTCTCTAAGTTTTTCCAAATGTAGATGCTTGTCTTCCCCTCTCTGTGTTATCTTGTATTTTATTTTTTATTTGCATTCTCTTATATACCGCGCTATTCTGCATCAGTGCGGTTTACATTGAACAAACTGAAATTACATTGAACAGGGCATTATAATTTGGAGATAACTATTTTACAGGGAACATGGGCTGTGGAGGGTTAAGTGGCTTGCCCAAGACCACAAGGAGCACCTGTGGTTGCTGTCCTCTAGTGGGATTTGAACCCCCGACCTTCCGGCCTGAAGTACCTTGCCCCAACCACTAGGCCACTCCTCCACTCTGATTTTATGAAGGCCACCCTTTTTTTTCTTCACCTTTTCAGCAACTTCTTTTGAGAACCATAGTGGCCTCCTTTTCCTTTTACATTTATTTACCTTTCTAACAAAAAGGTTTGTTGCTCTTAAAATATCTCCTTTTAGTTTTACCCATTGCTTTTTTTCTTCCCCCAGCTGTTCCCATCCCTCTAACGACTCCTTGAAGTATTGTCCCATCTTGACTAAGTTAGTTTTCCTAAAGTCTAAGACCCTCACTTTTGAATGGATCTTATCAGCCCTAGTCCTAATACTGAATCACACTATCTAGTGATCATTGGATGTGAAATTATCTCCCACTATGACATCAGAAATACTTTCCGTATTGGTAAGCACCAAGTCTAATATGGCCCCTTTACGTGTGGGTTCTGTTACCAGTTGCCAGAATAGTTCTCCCTGTAGAGAATCTAGGATCTCCTTACCTTTAGATGACACCGCAGCTGGGATGTGCCAATCAACATCCGACATATTGAAATCACCTATCAATAGCACTTCACCTTTCATGGCAGTACTGCATATGTCTTTTATTAAATCTCTATCCACTTCTTCTCCCTGTGAAGGAGATCTGTATATCACACCAATGCAAATGGATTTTCCTTTCATTCTTTCTTGTTTAGCCCACAGTTCCTCCTCACTCCCTTTTAGGCCCTGTAATTCTATAGCTTTAATATTATTTTTTAACATATAGTGCCACTCCCCCTCCCTTTCTTCCTACCCTACCCTATCCTTCCTGAATAAAGTATAGCCCAGTATAATTACATCCCAGTCAAGGTTGTCCGTGAACCGTGTCTCTGTAATTACCACTAAATCCAAGTCAGCCTCTTCCATTTATGCACACCGCTTTCCAGATGTTGCCCCTTTTACCAATTTCTACAGAGGTATTTAATGTTTCACTTACTTGGGGGTTTTCTTCACCCACCCCCAAAAAATCTAGTTTAAAGTCCTCTTCAGTAGGTTAGCCAGTCTGCTGCGGAAGACACTTTGACCCTTCTTGGACAGATGGATACCATCTCTGTTCTGCAGCCCTTGAAAATTATCCCTTGGTCCAGAAAACCAAAACATTCTTGATAACACCATCCACGCAGCCTTGCATTTATCTCCAGGATGCGAGCTTCTCTGCCTTGGCCTTTATCCTTAAAAGGGAGGATTGAAGAGAACACCACTTGCACACATATCTGCTTCACCCTCTGTCCCAGAGGCATGAAGTCACTTTTGATACGCTCAGAGGGATACCTAGCAGTATCATTTGTGCTGACATGGTTGAGCAACATTGGATAATAGTCAGTAGATTTGATGAGTCTCAAAAAACTCCATAACATCTCTGATTTTGCCTGTATGGTCTTTATTTGCCATCATTTTTTCTCTTTTTTCTGTAAGATAATACCATACTTAAATTTCAAGAAAGGTTCAATATTTTGAGAAAGTCGTTGAAGTAGAAAAGATTATTTGGTATCTGCTGCTGCTTCAGTAGAAGATAATTGTTCTGAGATAGCTAATGCTGAAATAGCTGTAGTTTTTAAGACATAAGAACATAAGAACATAAGACGTGCCATAGTGGGTCAGACCGAGGTCCATCAAGCCCAGTATCCTGTTTCCAACAGTGGCCAATCTAGGTCATACGTACCTAGCAATATCCCCAAAAGACACAGGTTCCACAATGCTTGTACTGGGTCAAGCATTGATATCCTGGGTCCCTTTTTAATAGTGGTTTATGGACCTTTCCTCCAGGAATTTGTCCAAACCTTTTTTAAACCCAGCTATACTAACAGCCCTTACTACATCCTCCGGTAACAAATTCCAGAGTTTGATTACACGTTGAGTGAAAAAATATTTTCTCTTATTTGTCTTAAATAGTTTACCCTGTAGCTTCATTACATGTCCCCTAGTCTTTCTATATTCTGATAGCGTAAACAATTGATCCACGTTTATCCGTTCCACTCCATTCATTAATTTATACACCTCTATCATATCTCCCCTCAGCCGTCTCTTTTCCAGGTTAAAGAGCCCTAACCTTTTTAGCCTCTCTTCATAGGAGTAGCCTTCCATCCCCTTCACCAATTTGGTGGCTCTTCTCTGTACTTTTTCTAATAATGCTATGTCCTTTTTAAGATACGGTGACCAGAATTGCACACAATATTCAAGGTGCGGTCGTACCATGGAGCGATACAGAGGCATTATAATATCCTTTGTTTTATTCTCCATCCCTTTCCTTATGGTACCTAGCATTCTATTTGCTTTCTTGGCCGCCGCTGCACACTGGGCGGAGGGTTTTAACATGTTATCCACGATGACTCCTAAATCTTTTTCCTGGGTGGTGGTTTCTAATGTGGAGCCTTGCATCGTGTAACTATAGTGTGGGTGGTTCTTTCCTAGGTGCATAACTTTGCATTTGTCCACATTAAATTTCATCTGCCATTTGGATGCCCAGTCTTCCAATTTATCCAGATCCTCCTGAAGTAACCCACAGTCCTCTTGGGTTTTAACAACTTTAAACAGTTTTGTGTCATCTGCAAATTTGATAACCTCACTAGTTATTCCCTTTTCCAGGTCATTTATGAATATGTCAAAAAGTAGCAGACCCAGTACAGATCCCTGGGGTACTCCACTATTCACCTTTTTCCATTGGGAATATTGGCCATTTATCCCTACCCTCTGCTTTCTATCTTTTAACCAGTTCCCGATCCACAATAGTACACTGCCTCCTATCCCATGACTTTTTAGCTTCGCCAAAGATCTCTGATGGGGGACCTTGTCAAAAGCTTTCTGGAAGTCCAGATACACTATATCAACCGACTCACCTTTGTCTACCTGTTTATGCACACCTTCAAAAAAACATATCAGATTAGTAAGACAAGATCTTCCTTGTCTAAAGCCATGTTGGCTGTCTCCCATTAGGCCATGACTATCTACATGCTGTGTAATTTTGTTCTTTATGATGGTTTCTACCATTTTCCCTGGTACTGACGTCAGGCTCACCGGTCTGTAATTTCCTGGGTCACCCCTGGAACCCTTTTTAAAAATTGGTGTTACGTTGGCGACCCTCCAATCTTCAGGTATTACAGATGATTTTAATGAAAGTTCACAGATTACCAATAGCAGGTCTGCAATCTCATATTTCAGTTCTTTCAACACTCTGGGATGTATACCATCCAGTCCAGGTGATTTGCTACTATTCAGTTTATCAAATGGTTGTAATATATCTTCCCGGTGTAGTGATATTTCTCTCAATTCCTCTGCAGTATCACCTTTAAATACCACTTCAGTCTTGGGTAACATCCCTACATCTTCCTCAGTAAAGATCGAAGCAAAGAATTAATTCAGTCTCTCTGCTATAGCCTTGTCTCCTCTTACTGCCCCTTTTACCCCTCTATCATCTAATGGTCCAATTGACTGTCTCACAGGCCTTTTGCTACAAATGTACTTGAAAAAGTCTTTATTTCGTGTTTTTGCTTCCGTAGCAAGTTTCTTCTCAAATTCCCGCTTTGCCTGCCTTATCAATGCTTTGCATTTAACTTGCCAGTGCTTGTGCTGTTGCCAGTTTTCATCATTTGGCTCTTTTTTCCATTTCCTGAAGGTTGCTTTTTTGGCAGCAACAGCCTCTCTGACCTCACCTTTAAACCATGCTGGCAGTTTTTTGGACTTTCTTCCACTTTTCTTAATGCATGGAATACAGCTGGTCTGGGCTTCGAGGATAGTATTTTTAAATAACACCCAAGCTTGCTGTAAGTCTTTAACCTTTGGAACCGCTCCTTTTAGTTTTTTCCTAACTATATTCCTCATTCTATCATAGTCTCCCTTTTGAAAGTTAAAAGGTAGTACTGTGGATTCCTTTACTATCTGTCCTCCACTAATTAAATCAAACATGATCATACTATGATCACTATTGCCAAGTGGTCCCAACACCCTTATTTCTTGCACCAGATCTGGCGTTCCACTAAGGACTAGGTCCAGTATGGCTTCCCCTCTGGTCGGTTCATGAACCAGCTGCTCCAAGAAGCAGTCATTTATTCCATCTAGAAACTTTATCTCTTTAGCTTGTCCTGCCGTGACACTGACCCAGTCGATACCGGGGTAATTGAAATCATCCATTATTACTACTACTCTGTTGTGACTTTTGTTAGCTTCCTTGATTTCTTTGAGCATTTCATCATCCATTTGTTCATTCTGGCCAGGCGGTCGATAGTATACTCCCACTGCCATCACCTTCCCCTTCATAAATGGAATTTCAATCCATAGAGATTCTACAGCAAATTTTGTTCCCTGCAAAACTTTAATCCTTTCTGACTCAATGCCCTCTCTAACATAGAGCGCAACCCCTCCACCAATTTGATCAGCTCTATCATTACGATATAGTTTGTATCCAGGTATCACAGTGTCCCACTGGTTATCCTCCTTCCACCATGTCTCTGAGAGTGCAATCATATCTAACCTCTCATTTAGTGCTATATATTCTATCTCTCCCATCTTATTGTTTAGACTTCTAGCATTGGCATACAAGCATTTTAGAGACTGTATTTTATTCATATTAATCTGGCTATTGGTAGGCATGGGTAATTTGGAATCTTTATGCTCTGTCTGCTCCTTACTCAAGGGCATTTCAACTACTATACTCCCTTTTGGAACCTCACTGTTTTTGGTAGTATCCTTCAAGGATACCTTTGTCCGAACCATGCGCTCCTGGGTGACTGTCGGCTCTCCCCTATTTTCTAGTTTAAAAGCTTCTCTATCTCTTTTTTAAAGGTTAATGCCAGCAGTCTGGTCCCATCCTGATTAAGGTGAAGCCCATCCCTTCGGAAGAGCCCCCCCCTTTCCCCAGAATGTTCCCCAGTTCCTAACAAATCCAAAACCCTCATCCTTGCACCATTGTCTCATCCACGCATTGAGACTCCGGAGCTCTGCCTGTCTTTTGGGTCCTGCACGTGGAACAGGAAGCATTTCGGAGAACGCTATCCTGGAAATTCTGGATTTCAACTTCCTACCTAAAAGCTTAAATTTAGCCTCCAGAACTTCCCTACCACATTTTCCTATGTCATTGGTACTAACATGTACCAAGACAGCAGACTCCTCCCCAGCACTATCTACGATCCTATATAGGCGGTGCGTGAGGTCTGCTACCTTCGCACCAGGCAGGCATGTTACCAGGCGATCCTCACGTCCACCAGCCACCCAGCTATCTACATTCCTAATGATTGAATCACCAACTATAACAGCTGTCCTGACCCTCCCCTCATGGGCACATGGCCCTGGAGAAACGTCCTCGGTGCGAGAGGGTTTTACATCACCTGGAGGACAGGTCCTAGTTACAGGATCACTTCCTGCCACACCAGGGTGATGCTCTCCTGTCACGTGACCTCTCTCCTCCATGGCAACAGGGATGCTGCCAGACTTGAGGTGGGACTTCAGGACTATATCCCTGTAGGTCACGTCCATGTACTTCTCTGTCTTTCTTATGTCTTCCAGGTCTGCTACTCTAGCCTCTAGAGAACGGACTTGTTCCCTGAGAGCAAAGAGTTCTTTGCACTTAGTGCATACGTAAGACCTCTCACCAACTGGGAGAAAATCATACATGTGACACTCAATGCAAAAGACCGGAGAACCCCCATCTTGTTGCTGGACTTCTGTCTGCATCTTAGTTTAAAGCTTGTGTTTAGATCTTTTAAATTCTGTATATAATAAGGATTGGTGTAGATGCTTATACCAATAAAAGTGTATCTAATACCCCTAATACACCTTGTGTACCTGAAGCTTAATTAATCTCAGGTCCTCCGTGTATGACTGATTTGGATAACGAGCTGCACCTGAGAGCAGCCCCTTTCCTCTAAGATGTGCAAGTACCTATAAAACTACAATTACCCCAGGGGTGGGTGGGTGCTGGGGAGGGAGGGAGGGAGATAAGTCCTATTAAAGAGGGCAGTTACAAGGTACCCTGTCCTGAACCCTCAGCAGGGGGAGGGGGGTACCACACAAAGCCCAGTTAGTTGAGAGAGGCAAGGTAAGTTACAGCTGAGAAAGCTGAACTAGCACACCACTAAGACAAACAATAAATAATTAAATAAACAGTTAGACAAACAATAAATAGTTAAATAAACAGCTAGAACTCACAGCAAGGTGTCTCAGGAGGCAAAATCCACTTTTCTAGCAGAGCACTGTAAAAAGCACTGCTCCTCTCTGATCAGAGAGAAGCAAACTTTTAGAACCAATAATTTAGAAAATCTCATTAAGAATTGGAAATTTTGGCAATCTTAAATTCCTTAAGTCCCTACAATTATTACAAGAGGCATGGTTTGTAATTATATGAGAGAAACTTTAGAAATATCTGAAATAGCCTTGCCCCCAGTGGCATTAGCATATTATTTACTTTGTAATACCTCTGTGAAGAATAAAAAGCTGTTGATAAGAAAAGAGACGGAAAAGATGATAACTTTGCTT
This sequence comes from Ichthyophis bannanicus, assembly GCA_033557465.1. Taxonomy (NCBI): domain Eukaryota; kingdom Metazoa; phylum Chordata; class Amphibia; order Gymnophiona; family Ichthyophiidae; genus Ichthyophis; species Ichthyophis bannanicus. Next base: position 1,735,813,543 of record CM066032.1, read on the forward strand.
TGGATATTACATGGAGTTTGGTGCCTGAAAATTTGGATCATATTACTTTACTAGTTTCTTTTTGTGGTGTCCTTGCGAGATTGCGTGTTTCAATTGTTTTTTTTCTAGCAAGATAAGTTCCTTAGACAGGCTGTGGGGAGCAGCAAGGAACTAAGAAATAATTATGCACTGTGGATTATGGCTGCTCTGGACAAGTTCATAACCGCATCTACTGTGTATATGAGTAATCCTTACCAATTTTTATTTCTTAATCTGTTTGTTAGATTCTGTTCCAGAGTGGTATCAGATATTACAGAGACACATCACAGACCAGTGAAATTAGATAATTAGAGCTTAGAAAATACAATCATCCTCTCACCAAATTACTACAAGTTGTGTATATAATTGATGCTAGCTAACTAATAATGCTAGCTTTACTAATAAGGTAAAATTTCTTATGCATTACCTTTTTAGGATGCATTGCATTTTATGGACTGGCAGGCTACAGTTGTTAGCTTGGGTGAGATAAAGGACCATGCAATTAGCCAGCCTCCCACTACTTCTACTTATCATTTGTATAGCACTACAAGTTATGCACAGTGCTGTACATATAGATGTAAGAGACAGTCCCTGCTCTTCAGAACTTATAATCTAATTAAGACACAGAACATCACCAAACTGGGTACTAAAGTCTGGTAAGATATTCATAAGTGGTGAACAAGAGAAATGATGGGCATTAGGATCCAATAGGAATCTCAAAGAAGTGGCCTGTATTTGAATAGGGCTGGAGAAGGAACCCGACCTACTGACTCAGGTAGTTTATTCTAGACATATGGAGCAGCAAGGGTGAATAAACGAAGTCTGGAGTTGGCAGTGGCAGGGAAGGGCACAGATAAAATGGATCTTCCAGAGGAGTGGAGTTCCCAAGGAGGAATATAGAGTGAGACTGTTTCTTCCATGTCTCTGTACAGCGCTGAGTGTGCCTCGTAACGCATATTAGTAATAGTGATAGATAAAAGAGGAAAGGTGGTGAGGAGCTGCAGAATGAATGCACTTGTAGGTCAGTAGGAGAAGAACTGGAAGCGGAAATGGATAGGTAGCTAGTGAAGTGACTTGAAAAGAGAGGCTATATGAGCATAACAACACTGGCAGAAGATAAGCCATGCAGCTGAGTTTTGAATGGATTGAATGGGAGAAAGATGATTAAAAGGGAGATCAGTGAGAAGCGAGGTGACAAGAGAGTGGATAATGAACTTAATATATATGCTTAGAAAAGAAGGCAAGTTTTATTGATGTTATACAGAAAGAAGTGATAGGTTTTAACTATCTGTTGGATGTGTGCAAAGAAAGAGTAGACTCAAAGATAACCCCAAAGTTGAGATTGGAGGAAACAGGGAGGAGTATAGTGTTATCCACGGAAAAAGAGGAGGAAAGGGGAGGTGGGTTTAGGCTGAAAAATAAAGAGCTTAGTTTTGGCCATTTACTTTCAGATGGTGGTGAGACATCCAGGCAGCAATATTGGATAAGCAGGCAGAGATCTGGGCCTGGATTCCTGGAGTAATTTCAGGTTCAGAGAGGTAGATCTGAGAGTCGTTTGCGTAAAGATGGTACTGAAAACTATGGAAGGAAATAAAATGCACCAAGGGACTGAGTTTAGAGAGAGAAAAGGAGAGGTCTCAAGACAGAGCCCTGAGGTACACCAATTGAAAGCAGGATGGCAGTAGAGGAGGATCCCCCAGAGCAATACACTAAGTGAGATGGGAGAGATAAGAAGAAAACCAGAACAGAACAGAGCCCCTAAATTCAAGCGAGGACTGGTTATCAAGGAGAAGGTGTGGCGCTCAACAGTGCCAAAGGCAGCAAAAAAAAGGATGAAGATCGAGTAAAGGCACTTTGATTTGGCAAAGAACAAGTCACTGGAGACTTTGGCAAGAGTTGTTTCAGTTGCATGTAGAGGACGAAAGCCAGATTGCAGTGGATCCAGAAAGGCTTGAGAGGAATGAAAGTCAAGACAGTGGCGGTGAATTGCTTGTTCAAGTAGTTTTGTAAGAAAGGGAAGGAGAGAGAGAGGCTGATAAATGGAAGAAGAGATGGGGTATAATGAAGTTTTTTTGAGGAAAAGTGTAACCTGTCACACCCTCATTGGGCCCCTCCGGTGGAGACTGGTACTACAGGTTAATACCTCCTCCTGGCTCTGTGTATACGGCAGATAGCCTTGCCTGGCCCTCTGTGGGTGGTAGTTGTACCGTCCTTTTATAATCAATTCAAGCACACCGTTCAAACTTCAAATCAAGGGTTTTATTCCCCGTCCAATGAGGGTATTCTTTTCTTGGTAAACAAAATAACAAAGCCACTCTGGCAAACAACAGAAAACAAATGTAGAACAAAAATTGCTTTCTTCAGCTTAAACTTCATCAAAAGAAAAGTACTTAAACAGTTCTCCTTGTGAGCACTTAACCCTTTTCTTTTGCTGCCTCAAAGCAACCAGGTTTTTACTTTTAACCAAGGGAACTTCTGCCAATTAACATGGTTACTGCTTAAACCTCCTGTTACATATATTTCCCTTATCTGAGTGAGAATTCTTCTTCTTCAGTTACCATTAAAGAGCATTCCATGGGCTCAGGACTTCCTTGCACATTAGGAATATCACATTGCATTAAATGATAATCATTTGTACATACGTTCTCTGTGTCAGTTGTTCTGCTGGCCTCAAGCTGGCTGGTCACGTCAGGTATGTGATTACTTCCTGGTTCTGAGCTAAAGCTCTGCTGGGAATTACCATATATTCTTGAAAGCGGTTTATAAGAGCACTTTCCCTGAGGGAAACTATAAGGTAACTGCCCATATACACTGGCCTCAGTATTAGACAGCTTGTGTCCTGCCCTGAACCGGCTAAGGGTTAATTCTTCTGGCTCAGCTGTAGGAGATTGCAGTGCTGGCAACGGCACTCGGGAGAAATCTGGGAGTTTAAAGTTGCTAGCAGAATTAGATGCTTCAAAAGGTAAGAAATCTTCCTTTCTCTTGTAGCTGTTAGCACAAGGAAAGAAGTTGTTTCCTTTTCCCCTTATGTCTGCTCTTGGCTGGCTTCTCCTGTTAACCCTGAACTTAGCCCATTCAGGTGTAAAACAGCCCTGTTCAGCTTTGAATGCTTTGTTACCTGCAGAATTATTCCTACCCCATTTCTTCTGGCTTTCACACACACACTCTGTATTCAGCAGCTGACCTCCACGTGTATTCACAAAGTCCTCAGACTCATTCACGCTGTCCTGTTGTATATTTGGCTGACTCACTCTTTCACTTCCCTCCTTCCACCAACTCTGGTCCTGGAGATGAGATTGGCTCACTATATCTCTTTCTCTTTCCTTTCGTTCCCACGTCAGAGGCTGTGGCTTCCACCTCTGTCCTTGCTCACTTTCTCTCACTACTTGTGAGTGTGCCTTATGTATCTGTCCCCGGGTTCCACCCCCTCTCAGCTGATCCCTATCGGGTAATTCTAACTCCATTCCCATGCTGGCTGGGTGTGTCTTTTTACCCTTCTCCCACGTGTGCCGTGGTTGCTTATAGCAACTATTTGACAGCTTTTTGTTTATATCATCAGGTTCTGCCTGATCTTTTCTGCTAATCTCCATTTCTTCCGGCTCCATTGGGTCTACCTTGTGACAAACCACAGCATGTTTTTAAAGGTCACAGGAACAGCTGCAGTGGAAAGTGATCGATTAAGGATATGACAGATGAAAGGGATGACCATGGAAGAGAGAGAGTTTAGTAGACAGGTGGGAATAGGATCAAAGGAGTAGATAGGAGTTTGGAAGAGGAGAGAAGATTTGTAGTTTCCTTCTCAATGATTTTAGAAAAGGAAGAAAGGATGACATAAGTTGAAGGAAGGATTTGCGATTGAAAAGGGGAAAGGTGTGGGGTAGAGTGACCCTGTGGAGAAGTCAAGGCTAATCTTCTGGACTTTGTCATGGAAATAGCCAAAATCTGGTCAGAAAGCGAAGGAGGGATTAGGGGAGAGAGTTGAGCGTAGCAGAGAGATGGTGAGGGCATGCGTCAAGAAAGTTAGATGGACAACCTGCCCCCACCGCGGTACTCCGAGTGTGTGTTCTTTTTCCTCTACATTCTCACCTGAACTTTGAGTGGAGGAGTTTGTTCCGTGCCGGTGAGCACTGGGGACCACGTGAGCAGAGTGGGCTATAAGAACCTGCCCCCACCATGGCTCTCTGAGTGTGTGTTCATTTTCCTCTACATTCTCACCTGAACTTTGAGTGGAGTCGTTTGTTCCGTGCCGGTAAGCACTGGGGACCACATGAGCAGAGCGGGCTATAAGAACCTGCCTCCACCGCGGGACGCGCACTGCGGGTGCGTGCCCGAGGAAGCGTGCTCCAAAGGGGCGTGTCCAAAGGGGCAGATCTGCCCCTTTGGAGCAGAGAGGAGCATTCTGGTCCAGACTGGTATCAGCGCTAATGGGGAAACGTAAGAAGAAATTCCTTTTGCCTTCAACGTCTACTGGTGAATCGGTTAAGGTGGTTGGTCCCATGGACAGTCATTTTAAGTCCATGGTTCCTCCCTCTACCGCCAAAACGTAGTCAGAGTCTTCCATGTCGGCAAGTCCTGGACCCCTTGGTTTGTCTCCTGAACCGCGTAGGGGTGTTTCCCCACCCAGCAAGGAGCCACAAGTGCAGGATAAGGACTCCCTTCACAGTTATGTGGACAGAGACCTCCCCGATTCAGCTAAGCTTCCTGATTCTTTTTTGAGATTAAATTCCTCAATTTCCACGTTACCTTTTCCTATTGAATTCTCTTCAACTTTCGACGACCCTAAGCCCCCGAAGGATGTATCGCTTCAGGATATTTGGCAGATTGTTTCTAGAACTGAGTTATCGTTGAACTCCTCCTTGGTGAAGCTCTCTGAGTTTACAAAAGAGACTGTGGGTATCCTGGCAGAACATCAAGATAGACTAGTAACCCTTGAGACTCAAAAGGTTAAGATGGAGGGTCAAATTTCGTCAATGCAAGGGGCTCTGGCATCTTCTGTTCAAGATTCCTTATTGTTACATCGTCACAATGAAATTTTTGAGAACACTTTGCATATGAAGAATCTTCGATTGTTAAATTTTCCCCGTACTCACTACCTCTCTCCGAATATATTATTTGTCAAATATTTGAAAGATATTCTAAAAAATCTCAGACTCAGATTCTATAGTTTTGTCTAAAATATGCTACTTACCAGCTGGTCTTAGAGAAATTCCGGTTTTAAATTCGGAGACAGGTGGTGTAGTTACGGGGGAAATAGATCATTTGTCCGTGCAGAGTTTGGATTTATCTGCTTTCTTAGAGACTTCTGTAGAGGAGATTCCTACTCGTGCTACATTGTTAGTTTCTTTTTTGTTGGAAAGAGATAAGGATATGATTTTTCATTCCTATTTTAAGTATAGACATGAGAAGTTTTTTGGGCAAGCGATACAGATTTTCCCCGATGTCTGTCGTAGTACACAAATGAAGAGGAAAGCCTTCCTTGCGCTTCATCCTCGTGTCGTAGCTCTTGGGGCTTCCTTTGTACTTAAATACCCTTGTAAATGTGTTATTGTATTTCAGGATACGTCGTATACTTTTTTTGACCCATCTCATTTGGAGGTTTTTTTACAAAGATCGGTTTGATGAAGTATTTACCTTAGTTTTATTGTTTGGCTCCTGCTTAGTATAAGAGGTTTGTTTAAGTATCGACTCCACTTTTTATTTGGGTTTAACTGTTACCTGTGTATCTCATACTCCATCTTGTGGGCTGGGTGTTATTTATGTATGTTTACTGATTATGCTTTGTGTAACACATTATTTTGTATTTCCTACGTTTTCCTTAATAAAAGGATAAAATCGGGGAAAAAAAAAAGAAAGAAAGGTAGATGGACATAGTACTCTGGCTTGGTGAGTGCTATGGCGGACTGGAAAGAAGTTAGCATGAATTTCAAATGTAGTAAGTCAGCAACAGTACATGATTTAAGCCAAAGGCGCTCAGCTGAGCAGGCATGTAAGGATCAAGTTTTTTCTTCTTACAAGTCTGGGTGAGAGAGAGACTTACATGTAGAGAAGATTGCAGTCAGAGAGAAAGAGAGAGATTGCAGGGATTGTCTTGCATTTTCTTGGTCAGCATTGGCCAGGAACAGAAACCTGAAGGACCCTGCTTCTCTCTTGCAGTCCTTGGAAATACCTTTCTTAGTTGCCATGTAGCCAGCTGATCCTATGTGTTGCTGCAGAACAATTGGTCCAGGCCAAGTATCTGAGAACTTGAAATAGCCAATTAGAGAATGTCTCTAAGGCATGGGATATTCATGTGAAAAGTCATAGTCTGGTCAGGGCCACTAGTACTGGATCCTAAAACAAACACCAAAAGTATATGTTTCCAGTTCAAGACAATGGCTGCCTTATTTTAGGTCCTGAGATTCAGCTTATGTACGTGCAGGCTGTCGGCATCTTTAGCTCTACTACTCTCTCTATGGCCAAGCTGACACAGACTCCATTATATCTGACTTCCATTTTGTACTGCTCGCCTAAGAAGTGGCCTGTGTAGTTTACATCGTTACCCCACAAGACTATTAGAATTTATCCAGATTTAGCACAAGAGCCTCAAAATTGTAGGAAAAAATGTCTAACTCTGACACCTGAACTTTTAGAGTTAGCAGGATTATATTTCCTTTATTATCCTTGTAAGTGGAAGATGATTTATCAGGGGAAGGGATATCTTATTTTTCTGAACCTGAACAACTTTCTGATTTATCTGCTCATTCACAGGAGTGAGTTCTGGAGAAAAATGACTCTGAATTGTCCTTGGAAGCTTAAAGTTTGTTTTTGAGCTGATCAGGCTGATGTGATAGTATATACGCTTGGGTCATTTTTAAAGTTTTTTTTTTCCTGTTTGTATATCATTTCTCTTGGATTTCTATTTTTGTTTGCTTAGATTCTTATTTTTGAAAATATCTGTTTCTTAAGCTTTATTTAATCAATCAAACTTTGGAACAGAGGAATTTATAGCCAAAACATCAAAAGGAAAAAAAGTGATAACATATAGGAGGGAGGAGTAGCCTAGTGGTTGGGGCAATGTACTTCAGGCCGGAAGGTCGGGGGTTCAAATCCTACTAGAGGACAGCAACCTTGGGCCGGAAGGACTGGGGTTTCTAGTCCCACAGATGCTCCTTGTGGTCTTGGGCAAGTCACTTAACCCTCCATAGCCCATGTTCCCTGTAAGTATTAGTATATGTGTCTCATATCCCCATGTGTTAAATGTATCCCCCAATTGTGTTGTGACCGCTTTGATTGAAGGATAAGGCGGTATACAAAACTGTCTAAATAAATAAAATAAATAAATATAGTCAGTTGGCAAGTGGACATATATCATCAAATATTTAGAGCTATCCTATGCAATACTTGAAGAGGAAAATAACACAAAATGGCCAGCGCTTCTTGCCTGGAATGGGATAAAACAGTTTTAACATAGATACCAAGTTGGAGACTCTTTTAATACACTCGGGTGTTTAGATGCCCTTTATGGCCTTTTGAGAGTAATATTATAAAGAATTTTCTGTGCTTGCTGCCAAGTTGACATAAATGTCTACAGCTTCAGTCTAGGCACAATTTCTGCCACATTACCCCTAGCATTTTTTAAAGAGACATAGGCATTTATGTGTATATAAAATAGCCTCAAAATAGGCACCTACTGGGTCTTTGGACATAGTCACTCTGTTATATAATTACCCTCTTAATTATGACTCATTCTCATTGTTCATTTTCTGCTTGTCTTTAAACTGGCTTATAAAAGTGTTGGGAAAACTAGTCGTAGGAGCTCTTACATAGTAACATAGTATATGACAGCAGATAAAGACCAGTATGGCCCATTTAGTCTGCCTAGCAAGGCGGCAAGAGTAAGTGCATCTGTCAATCTGTGCAGGTCACCCCTCCCCATGCCATTGTTTAGGAGTGTACCCACAGCTCTGTGTAGGTCACCCCTATTTGCTCAGATATAAGAGATAGTTATGTTTATTTTTATTTTATCCTGTTGGCTATAAAAGGATCCACTGTGTATGTCCCATGCCATTTTGAATTCTGTCACTGTATTTATTTATTTAACAGGATTTATATACTGCTTTATTCTAAAATCAAAGCGGTTTACAATGAAGTTCAAAACTTACAAAAAAACAAGGTAAGGAACAAACAGGGATTATATTAAATTAACTTATTTACATATACAAAGCCTAAATATAAGAACATAAAAAGGGAAAATAACAAAAAGGTAGAAATAAAAATAAATAATCATGTGATGTCACCAAAGTGACATATTTGCCCCCACAACTTCCATCAGGAAGGCATTCCAAGCATTCACCACCCTTTCAGTGAAAAATTATTTCCTGACTTTGCCTTTCAGTTCACCCCCTTGCAGATTCATGTTATGCCGTCTAGTTTTACAGCTTCCCCGTCTTTGGAAGAGGTTTGTTTGTTCATTAATACTCTTTAAGTATTTAAAGGTCTGAATCATATCTCCCTTATCCTCCCCTCCTCCAGAGTGTACATATTTAGGTCTTCAAGTCTCTTCTTATAAGTCTTCTGATGCAGGCTCCAAATCATTTTGGTCGCTATCCTCTGAACTGTTTCCAGCCTTTTTATGTCCTTTGCAAGATATGGTCTGCAAAACTGAACACAAAATTCCAAGTGAGACCTCACCAGCAGCTTGTACAGTGATATGAGTACCTCTTCCTTACTGCAGGTAATTCCTCTCTGTATGCAGCCCAGCATCCTTCTGGCTTTGGTAAAACCATGTTGCCTTGAATCTTGCAACCTGTTGGTTTCGAGGAAGTCCACTATTTTCTCTTTCAGGAGTGCCTCCATTACTTTTCCCATTGCTGAGGTAAGGCTTACTAGCCTGTAATATGTCACTTCTTACTTACTGCCACTTTTGTGAAGAAGGTACCACATCAGCCCTTCTCCAGTCCTGTGGAACTTCTCCTGTCTCCAAGGATCTATTAAAAAACATCTAATGGCCCTGCAAGAACCTCTCAGCTCTTTCAGAATCGTGGGATGTATCCCATCTGGTCCCATGGCCTTGGTCACTTTCATTTTTGCAAACTGCTCTAACACATCATCTGTGAATTGGTGGTATCTTCTCCATTCCCATTTGTATATTTGTCAATCGCAGGTGGTCCTTCTCCAGGATTTTCTCTAGTATGCTTTTATAGAGATCAATTCATGTTTGGATATTCAGTATTTAATGCCTGTTATCCTAAAACTGAATTTATTTGCCATCATCTACAATGTTATGTTGTTGTTGTTAAGTGCCATCGAGTCAGTGTCGACTCCTGGTGATCCGTTGGATAGTTGACCTAAACGTTGTTCTGTCTTCAGCCAAGCGGCTCATTGTTGATAGAGTGGTATCAATCCATCTCATTGCCGGCCTTCCTCTTTTACGGTGACGACCTACCTTGCCAAGCATTATGTCTTTCTCCAAAGATCTCTCTTTTCGCATGATGTATCCAAAGTATGAAAGTCGAAGTCTTGTCGAGCTTCTAAGGAAAGCTTAGGTTTGATCTCCTCTAGTACTGATTGGTTTGTTCTTTGTTCAGTCCATGATATATACAGTATTCATTGCCAGCACCATAATTCAAAGGCATCAATTTTCTTTCTATCTTTTTCAACTTTCACATCCATATGACGTTATTGAAAATACCATGGCCTGGGCAAGCCAAACCTTCATATGGAGAGAGACATTTCTGCTTTTGAGAATCTTGTCTAGGTCCTTCATAAGCATTCTACCAAGAGCAATACGTCATCGGATTTCTTGACTGCTGATTGTTGATTCAAGTAAGTTAAATTTGCTAACTATTTCAATTTCTTCTCCATCAATGATGAACTTATTGATTTTGCCAGTTGTCAGGATCTTTGTCTTTTTAACGTAAAGGCGCACACCCATTTTAAGACTGTTTCCTGATTCTGAGAAACAAATGTTTCAGATCATCTTCACTTTCAGCCAGTAATGTAGTATCATCGGCATAGACACCTTGGTTGTCTTCATACAGTCCTGCTTCACTGATTTGTTCAGCGTATAAATTAAAGAGGTAGTCGGAAAGAATGCAGCATTGTTGTACACCTTTGCTGATTTTAAACCATTCTGTTTCTCCTAGTTCCATTCAAACTGTTGCTTTTTGATCAATGTAAAGGTTGTGCAAGAGAACTATCAGTTGTTCTGGTATACCCATGCTTCTTAATGTTGCCCAGAGTTTCTCATGGTTTACACAGTCAAAAACCTTGCTGTAGTCAATAAAACACATATGGATATCCTTTTGGTATTTTGTCTTTTCAAGGATCCATCTCACATCCGCAATGATGTCTCTTGTTCCTCACCCTTTCCTGATCCTGGTTCCAGTTATGCTTTAGTCTCTGCTGACTTATATTAATTAGAATCTTGTTGGCACGTGGGTTCAGAGTGATTGTGTGAAAATTTCCACAGTCAGTCAGGCCTTTTTTCAGTATTGGTATAAACACAGATCTTTTCCAGTCAGTTGGCCATGAATTTGTCTTCAAAATTTCCTGAGGTGCCAGACCTATGACAAACCACCCATCTGAGCAGAAAAGAGAATGGGATGGTGTTATAAGCGGAGGATCACATTTCTGTGACAAATGCAACAAAAGTGGAATTAACTGCACTGAAGAAAGGTCTGGCAAATCTACTTCTGTATCTTGCCATGAAAACCCAATGGATAGTCGCAAAACAAATTGCACTATAGTGCTGGAAGATGAGACCCCTAGGTTGGAAGGCACACAAATGGCTACTGGGGATGAGTTGAAAACTTCTCAGACTAAAGCCAGCATTTATGATGTGGTTGGATCTGCTGATGTAGCTGCACATGAAATAAGAGTCAGAAGTTGCAAAGATGCCTTACATATTGGGACGTGGAACATACGAAGCATGAACCAAGGGAAGTTGGAGGTCATCAAGAATGAAAAGGAACATGTACAACTTGCAAGGAAATAGAAGCAGAAACTATTAGAGGAAGAACAAGATCAGCTTTTCTAAAACTACGAGAGTTAAAGAAAGAATTCCAGCCTCAAATTGGAATGCTACAAGATGCTCAGGGATCCATGTGGAACGATGCTGAGATCATCAAGAAAATAGTCATTATACCATAAAGATCAAGTGGACCAAGAGCCATTTCAACCTGAACCTTTATGATTAGGAACCACTGGTGACGAAAAAAAAAAAAAAGCAGCATTGAACAAAGCTCCAGGCATTTATGTAATTCCTATTGAAGTATTACAGCAATCAGATGAAGCTGTTACCATACTTACAAGGCTCTGCCAGGAAATTTGGAAAGCAAATTCATGGCCAACTGACAATGTTATATACCAGGAGAAATTATTGTAACTTTGTAGAAATCGGGAAATTGACAGCAGACTGTTTAGCCAAATTAGTTTGCCCATTTGCCTCAACTATTTAAATTCTGTGGACTCTTCTTGATCTTCAGCTTCCCTCTTAAGGTCCTGTTCACTCTTGATTTCAGATCGATTATGACCCTGCCGTAACCATTGTGAAGCTCCCCTTTTTGTAAAGAAATCCTTTACGTTGGACTTGAGTCTACCTTTGAACTTTTTTTTGTAGAGCTGCTTTTTTCTGTAAATCAGATGTACTCCAGTCTTTACTGGTTCGTTGATTTGGGGGTTTTTTGGAATTGTACACCTTCCAGGGACAGGGAAATATGATTACTGTACTTGAATGTAATCTTACCTTATTGTACTCTGCTTTATTCTTTGTGATTAAGAAGAATATGAGCACCTAAATGAAATGAAATTACCTTATCTTATACCTTTTCTTTGGTAGCTCAAGGTGAGTTATATGCAGTTGCTGTAGGTATTTGCCTGTACCCAGAGGGTTACAATCTATGGGCCTCATTTGCTAACATATTAACATCTTAATACTCATTAATTCATCTTGTATGCATAGTAGATAGGTCTGAGTGAGAACACTGAAGCTTATGGAATGTAATTTTCAGAAATTATATTAACATATGGACGAAAGGTCTGGCAACCTACTTCCGGTCACACCTTGCCAAGAAACCCAGAGGCTGCTGGGTCGCCAGAAGTGAGCACTGACTCAACGGCACACATTGCATTTTTTTGCATATTGATATGCATTAACACAGGTTACTAAATGAGCCCCTAAGTTTGTACCTGAGGATGAAGTTACTTATTTATTTGGCTATTCTTCTATACCACTCTTCTAACATCAGTGGGATTTGATCCAGGCTTACCTGATTCTCGGATTTCTGCTTTAAAACATTGAGATGGCTACCCCCACTTTATTTGTACTTATCCACCTTTCTGAAATGCTCAAAACTTCTTAAGGTCCATTAGATCACCCCAGATGGTTCTTATGTTTGATGATATTGAATACCTCATCTTTTGTCAATCACTTAGTACTCTCTTGTTGTTTGGAAATATTTACTTAGACAGTATAGCTTTTTGTATGGGTCTATTACTTTCATTGCCTGCTTCATCCTCTTAATTAAAAATGCATAAAGAGCATAACCCATAATAGCATCATAAACATGTAAAATGGAAAAGGTGGAATTTATGTCTCTGTACTTAATTCTGTGCAACATACAGATGCTGCAGTTCTTTCTTGTTACCTTCCCTTGATTCTCATACCATGGCTGGTACTTGTTGCCCACCCTAAGGTTAGGGACATTTCAGAAGCAGCATTTACAGCCTTTCTGGCTTAACACGTTGATGTCTGGTTCTCCATAGATAAGCCAGATGAAACCCATCATACATGAGTGATGCCATCCAGTGATACCATGGATGGAATGTTTACTAGAAAGCTAGAACTTCTTTATGCTCATGCAGTCAGCACCATTCAGTCAGCTGTGTATAAGCTGGTCTTTTTCCACAGAATGAAACTGGTGTGTGTTTCAGGGAAATCTTTACTTAATTGTGTGGTTCCTTCAATTCATTTTTTTATTTTTTTCAGTGACTACCCTTGTCAAAAAGAGGTTCAAGTTATATATATATTTTTTTAAATTTTAAACAATTTTTACTTGTAATTTGGCAGACTTTAGTTTTCCATTAGTAGGTGACAAAAAGCCTTAGGGTGTAAATGGTACCCATCATGTAACACATGAGAGTGTCCATGTTTTTTCAACAGGAGGCCAAATGATCAGCAACATGTATGCGATTATGCAGCATGAATTTTTTAGACTTACAGCATGATTCAAAATCATTTAATCTCTTCTGAAACTGTGACTTCATTCGACCAGATAACTCTATGATTCTTCAGAATTCTGTATACTAGCTAATTAGGTAAAGAAATGACAAAAATATCAAGGTCAAGTGAGCCACATTTTGACATACTTCACTCCCTGAGGTATTAAAAATTGTCCATAATTAACCACTTTACTGAATATATGAACTGTCCAGGATTTGAACATAGTGTTCAAAATTGTTTTATTTGTTCTAATTGTCATATTGAACTATAAAACTTAGAAGATTAGATTGTAAGACATGTTTTAAAGCATTCTGAACCCATCATGGTCTATGTAGTCAAAATTTTGTAATCCTTCAGCATCAAAACCTTCTACATCTACATCATTAAAAAGATTGTCATTGAAAACTTTACTTCTTGAGCCTGCAGCCTTCCTCCTCCTCCTCTGCAAAATGTACTAGGCAAAGTGAAGATGCCTCTAAAGACATCCACTCTTTGCTTACTCTCTCATACAGACTACTGTGTGTATCATGGACTGCTCGAAGAACAAACCAGTCAGTACTAGAGGAGATCAAACCTAAGCTTCCTTAGAAGCTCAGATGACAAGACTTCAAATTTCATACTTTGGACACATCGTGCGAAGAGAGAGATCATTGGAGAACGACATAATGCTTGGCAAGGTAGAATGTCACTGTAAAAGAGGAAGGCCAGCAATGAGATGGATTGATACAATAAGAGCAGCTATGAATACTATTCTATAAACATTGAGCCACTTGGCTGAAGACCGAACAAAGTTTAGGTGAACTATCCAGAGGGTTGCCATGAGTCGACACAGACGTGATGGCACTTAACAACATTAATGTATTGTATAAATATTATACTTACTTTGGCATAATTGTGCATACTTTTCTGTTTTTTGGTGCATAACTCCCTGAGTTCTAAAGATTTCAGGAACGGTAGAGCAAGTCTTTTGCACTGGCAGTGGCGGAATGGGAAGAATGAGTAGCAGGATGGCAGGAATAGTAAGAAGAGTATAATATTACTGAGCGGTATAATGGTGTATTTTCAAGATTAGTGGTATGATTTTATTCTAGATGCTGATTTTGATATGGCTGGGAGAAATGTTGATCATGCATTTGATATATGTGAGGAGTCGAGCAGTATCATTTCAAATATACCAGGGATTGTCTCTTGGAAAAAGTGAAAACAGAGAGAATTGATCAACATAGTAGAAAACAGTTTTGCAAATGTAATAGGTAAAATATAATTCAGTATTGAGATGCATTGCAAAATTGTGACCAGAGTTGTCACATGAAGTAAGATTTAGCGAGCGAAATGTGCTTTTTTGGCATAAAAGATGTTCTCCATGAACAAGCAGGAAATAAATCCTCATGTATGGGGGATGGCACCGATGGAGCCCCGCACGGAATGCTCCCCAGCTTCCAAAGGAAGCTTTTGAGAGGTATACCATGCATGCATGCCTGCCTTCCCCACCCATCATGGTGCCATATTCTTTAGTCATCTTTTTACTGCGGAGCCCCTAGACGCGTTCATGCATTCCGGAAAAAAGTTTGAATTTCTTGCCCTTGTGGCTGAGCTTTCATTCATTTTTTTCACCTGCCTGTTGTCAGTTAGCCTTTTTGCTTACTCTTTGGGTGTTTTTTCTCTGTTTCTTTTTGTGCCTTTTGGCGTTCTTTCCCCCCTTGGGAGGTTTTCCCACCTTGGCCGTTTTTAAATTTTTTTTTGCTTGCCTAAGCCAGTTAGTGGCTTTAAAAATGCATTAAATGTGACGACCATTTCTGTCACTGACCATCATAATTGATGCTTGTAATGCCTTGGACCCGACCACCAGCCAGCGTCCTGTGAACTCTGCTTGTAGATGATGCATCGAGAACTGAAGTGTCTGGAAAAGCAGGAGTCGTCCCTCTGGCTCATCCGATTCAGTATCCTCAGCACCAACCCCCCTCGTTCACACCTGAGGTGGCCAAAGGAAAAGAGCAGAGGGCTCAGTCAGAGCAGAAGGGTTTGAGCGGCGATGGGTGTTCCTCTACAGAGACCCCCATCAGCGTCAAAAAGGGTAACACAAGGAGAAAATCTGTGTGGAGATCATCACAGCCCCTCTCATGAGATGGATAGCGAGAGTGCTGATTTTATTTTTCGTTCTGGCCTGAAAGGAGATGACCACAGACATATGGATCTTTTCTGTCATCTGTCATAGCTATTATTTCAGGTTCCTCAGTTGTCCACTGGATCATCCATTGCCTTGGACCCAATCACCTGCAGATCACCTGAGTCTTTTACGAGCAATTGTAACTGTTCTGCTCCAGACCAGTGCCATAGAACAGGAGATGAAACAAGGTTTTTATTTCAGATATTTTCTAATTCCTCATAAGAACATAAGATATGCAATACTGAGTCAGACCAAGGTCCATCAAGCCCAGTATCCTGTTTCCAACAGTGGCCAATCTAGGTCATATGTACCTAGCAGTTTTCCCAAAAGACACAGGTTCCACAGTGCTTGTACTGGGTCAAGCATTGATATCCTGGGTCCCTTCTTAATAATTGTTTATGGACCTTTCCTCCAGGAACTTGTCCAAACCTTTTTTAAACCCAGCTACACTAACAGCCTTTACTACATCCTCCGGTAACAAATTCCAGAGTTTGATTACATGTTGAGTGAAAAAATATTTTCTTTTATTAGTCTTAAATAGTTTACCCTTTAGCTTCATTGCATGTCCCCCAGTCTTTCTATATTCTGATAACGTAAACAATCGATCTATGTTTACCCGTTCCACTCCGTTCATTAATTTATAGCCTTCTATCATATCTCCCCTCAGCCTTCTCTTTTCCAGGTTAAAGAGCCCTAACCTTTTTAGCCTTTCTTAATAGAAGTATCCTTCCATCCCCTTTACCATTTTGGTGCTTCTTCTCTGAACCTTTTCTAATCATGCTATATCCTTTTTAAGATACGGCGACCAGAATTGCACACAATATTCAAGGTGCGGTCTCACCATGGAACGATATAGAGGCATTATAATATCTTTTGTTTTATTTTCCATTCCTTTCCTTATGATACCTAGCATTCTATTTGCTCTCTTGGTTGCCGCTGCACACTGGGCCAAGGGTTTTAACATGTTATCCACAATGACGCCTAAATCTTTTTCCTGGGTGGTGGTTCCTAATGTGAAACCTTGCATCGTGTAACCATAGTTTGGGTGGTTGTTCCCAAGATGCATAACTTTGCACTTGTCCACATTAAATTTCATCTGCCATTTTGATGCCCAGTCTTCCAATTTATCAAGATCCTTTTACAATTTTCCACAATCCTCTTGGGTTTTAACAACTTTAAATAGTTTTGTGTCATCTGCAAATTTGATAACCTCACTCATTATTCCCTTTTCCAGGTCATTTATGAATATGTCAAAAAGCAGCGGACCGAGCACAGATCCTTGGGGTACACCACTATTCACCTTTCTCCATTGGGAAAATTGGCCATTTAGCCCTACCCTCTGCTTTCTATCTTTTAACCAGTTCCTGATCCACAATAGTACACTGCCTCCTATCCCATGACTCTTTAGTTTTGCCAAAAGTCTCTGATGAGGGACCTTGTCAAAGGCTTTCTGAAAGTCCAGATACACTATATAAAACGACTCACCTTTGTCCACCTGTTTATTCACACCTTCAAAAAAACATAACAGATTAGTAAGACAAGATCTTCCTTGTCTAAAGCCATGTTGGCTGTCTCCCATTAGGTCATGACTATCTACATGCTGAGTAATTTTGTTCTTTATGATGGTTTCTACCATTTTTCCCGGTACTGAGGTCAGGCTCACCGGTCTGTAGTTTCCTGGATCACCCCTGGAACCCTTTTTAAAAATTTGTGTTACATTGGCAATCCTCCAATCTTCAGGTATTACAGATGATTTTAATGAAAATTCACAAATTACTAATAGCAGGTCTGCAATCTCATATTTCAGTTCTTTCAACACCCTTGGATGTATACCATCCAGCCCAGGTGATTTGCTACTCTTCAATTTATCTAATAGTTGTATTTCCTTCAATTCTTCCGCACCTTTAAATACCACTTCAGTCATGGTTAACATCCCTACATCTTCCTCAGTAAAGCTCGAAGCAAAGAATTCATTCAGTCTCTCCGCTATCACCTTGTTGCCTCTTAGTGCCCCTTTAACCTCTCTATCATCTAATGGACCAACTGACTCTCTCACAGGTTTTTTGCTACGAATGTACTTGAAAAAGTCTTTTTTTCGCGTTTTTGCTTCCGCAGCAAGCTTCTTCTCAAATTCTTCCTTTGCCTGCCTTATCAATGCCTTGCATTTGACTTGCCAGTGCTTGTGCTGTTACCAGGTTTCATCGTTTAGCTCTTTTTTTCCATTTCCTGAGAGATGCTTTTTTGGCAACAACAGCCTCTCTGACCTCACCTTTAAACCATGCTGGCAGTTTTTTGGACTTCCTTCCACTTTTCTTAAAGCGTGAAATACAGTTGGTCTGGGCTTCCAAGATAGTATTTTTCAACAACACCCAAACTCGATGTAAGTCTTTAACCTTTGCAACTGCTCCTTTTAGTTTTTTCTTGACTATTTTCCTCATTTTATCATAGTCTCCCTTTCGAAATTTAAAAGGTAGTACTGTGGATTTCCTTACTATCCCTCCTCCACTAATTAAATCAAACGCGATCATGCTATGATCACTATTGCCATGTGGCCCCAACACCCTTATATCTTGCACCAGGTGTTCCACTAAGGACTAGGTCCAATATGGCTTCCCCTCTGGTCGGTTCATGAACCAGCTGCTCCAAGAAGCAGTCATTTATTTCATCTAGGAAACTTATCTCCCTAGCATGTCCTGCCGTGACACTGACCCAGTCGATACCAGGGTAATTTAAATCACCCATTATTATTACTGCACTGTAACTTTTGTTAGCTTCCTTGATTTCTTTGAGCATTTCATCATCCATTTGTTCATTCTGGCCAGGCAGTCGATAGTACACCCCCACTGCCATCGCCTTCCCCTTTTTACATGGAATTTCAATCCATAGAGATTCTACATCAAATTTTGTTTCCTGCAAAACTTTAATACTTTCTGATTCAATGCCCTCTCTAACATAGAGCGCAACCCCTCCACCAATTTGATCAGCTCTATCATTACGATATAGTTTGTACCACTGGTTATCCTCCTTTCACCATATCTCTGATATTCCAATCATATCTAACCTCTCATTTAGTGCTATATATTCTAACTCTCCCATCTTATTTTTTAGACTTCTAGCATTTGCATGCAAGCATTTTAGAGACTGTATTTTATTCATATTAATCTGGCTATTGGTTGGCATGGTTAATTTGGTATCTTTTAAGCTGTCTGCTCCATACTCGAGGGCATTTGGGCTACTTTACTCTTTTTTGGAACCTCTCTGCTTTTGGTAGTATCCTTCAAGGATACATTCTTCCGAACCATGCGCTCTTGGGCGACTGTCGGCTTTCTCCTATTATCTAGTTTAAAAGCGGCTCTATCTCCTTTTTAAAGGTTAATGTCAGCAGCCTGGTTCCATCCTGGTTAAGGTGTAGCCCTTCCCTTCGGAAGAGCCCCTCCTTTCCCCAGAATGTTCCCCAGTTCCTAACAAATCCAAAACCCTCATCTCTGCACCATTGTCTCATCCACGCATTGAGACTCCGGAGCTCTGCCTGACTTTTGGGTCCTGCGCGTGGAACGGGAAGCATTTCGGAGAATGCTACCCTGGAAGTTCTGGATTTCAACTTCCTACCTAAAAGCCTAAATTTAGCCTCCTGAACCTCCCTACCACATTTTCCTATGTCATTAATACCAACATGTACCAAGACAGCAGACTCTTCCCAAGCACTATCTAAGACCTTATCTATGTTGCGCGTGAGGTCCGTTACCTTTGCACCAGGCAGGCATGTTACCAGGCGATCCTCACGTCCACCAGCCACCCAGCTATCTACATGCCTAATGATCGAATCACCAACTATAACGGCTGTCCTAACACTTCCCTCATGGGCACATGGCTCTGGAGAAATGTCCTTGGTGCGAGAGGGTTTTACATCACCTGTAGGACAGGTCCTAGTTACAGGATAACTTCCTGCCACACCAGGGTGATACTCTCCTCCATGGCAACAGGGATGCTGCCAGACTGGAGGTGGGACTTCAGGACCATATCCCTGTAGGTTTCGTCTGTGTACCTCTCTGTCTTATGTCTTCCAAGTCTGCTACTCTAGCCTCTAGAGAACGGACTCGTTCCCTGAGAGCAAAGAGCTCCTTGCACCTAGTGCACACATAAGACCTCTCACCAGCTGGGAGAAAATCATACATATGACACTCAATGCAAAAGACTGGAAAGCCCCCATCTTGGTGCTGGACTGCTGTCTTCATCTTAGTTTTAAGCTTGTGTTTAGATCTTTAAGTCCTTTATTTACTAAGGGTTGCTGTGGATACTTATACTAATAAAATTGTACCTAATATGTTTAATATACCTTGTTCACCTGAAGCTTAATTAATCTCATGTCCTTAGTGTATAACTGATTTGGAGAACAAGCTGCACCTGAGAGCACCTCCTTTACTTTAAGATGTGTAAGTACCTATAAAGCTACGATTATCCCAGGGGTGGGTGGGTGTTGGGGAGGGAGGGAGGGAAATAACACTTATTAAAAGAGGGCTGCTCCACAGTACCCTGTACTGTGCTGCTGAGGTAAGCTGTGACCAACTTACTGGATGATTAACAGTCCTTGCTTGGATAGAAGGAGTCTTTCAAAATGGCCTTTTGACCTGTCACCTGGTGTTAACACCTATTGAAAACGTTTCACAGGTCTCTTGCCCCCTAGGTAGAAGGCCTCTTTGTAAAGGTCTCTAGAAGACTTTATTTGTTGCTCAAAGAGTTCTGACCCTGTTTTGCCTTTTATGCTAAGTTATAGTCTGATTTTATTTAAATTACAGCTCTTTGCTGCTGCTAAGCTCTGACTTATGAAATTTAAACTACAAGCTCTCTGCTGGGTTCCAAATTCAACCAGAAAGTTTCTTCTGTGTTTTAAATTTAAACTAAAAGTACTTTGCTAATACTAGGCCCTGAGTGACTATTAAATTTAAACTACAAGCTCTCTGCTGGGTATGAAATTTAACCAGAAAGTTCTCTTCTGTGTTTTAAATTTAAACTTAAACTGCTGCTACTAGACCCTGACTGATTTAACAAAAAACATTAGGTTCACAGATTAATTAGCTTTCATACAAAGAAGTCCTTTCAGAAAATTCCCAGAAGTATATACTCACAATTGCAGATCTCTCTCCAGAAGTAGCAGTCCCTTTTTCTAGTCCTTCTAGTCAGACGACTTGAGGATTGTGCTCAATCTTAGATCTCAGAGTTCTCAATTGTTTTCTGTTCAAAGAAAAGTTTATAATGGCTACAGTCCCCTCATTTCTTCTCCTTCTCAACAAAGGGGACTGGATGCATATGCTAGACCTCGAAGATAACTACACTGACATCACAATACATCCACACTACAAGTTTCTCCTTCAATCTAGTCATTACCTTTACAAAGTCCAACCATTTAAACTGTCATAGACATTTGAGGGTGTTTTCAAAATGCTTTATAATGATTGTGGTGTTGGTGTATCTCCACAACAGATACACTTGGAGGCATGTTTACTAAAGGTTTTCAAGTGTTAATGGACGTTAAAGATTATTAAGTGCTGCCACAGCCCATAGAAATAGGACTCTGGCAGCATTTAATGAAATGAACTTTTGTTATCGCATGTTAACCTTTAGTAAACATGCCCTTTGGTCTTTCCAAGGCTGAACCTAAGATGTTGGCATCCATAGGTAAGGCTGGAAAGTGGTGGAGAGAAGAGGTTTCTCCACCAGAGAACATGAAGCATGGACCTAAGATAAGGGAACCAGGCTCCTGTTTAAACCAGGTATTGGGTGTCTTCAGAATTTGATGCCGATGGCAACTGCCAATATTGCTTATTCCTAAACCCATGCCTGGGTCTTCTCTTACCTGCATGATTGGTTGCTAGGAGCTCCAATCTTTAATGCTTTTACACGATACTATTGCTCATTTTCAGTCTCTGAGTTTTTTCATTTGCTTTCAGAAATACACCCTCTGCCCTGTAGGCATCATTTCTTCTATCAAGGTTGTTTGGTCACTCTTCAGTCCAAAGCTTTCCTTACAGAAGACAGGTTTCAAATTCTCATCTCTCATGTGTGTGCCATGCAATGGGCATCCAAGGTCACAGAGAGAGAGTGCACCTGCAAATATTGAGTCACATGGTGGCAGCAGTCAATGTTATCCCATTAGTTTAATTAAATGCAAAGAACACAATGGGATCTGAAATTCCAGTGGAATCATTCTCAACCTTTATCGCTGATCATTTATCCACTGCCTCGACTTTGTCTCACCTTTAGAGTGGTGGATTCTTAGATCCAACCTTATCACTGGGAGTCCCCTTTGCTCCATGGTAACATCAGTTTGTACTCGCTATAGATACCCCAAACTGGGATTGGGGTGCCCATCTCAGCAGTCATCATTACGAGGAATGTGGTCAAGATGTTCTTTATATCAACCATCTCAAGCTTAAGGCAGTATTGGAGCATTTGTTGACAAACTTTCAGGATTCATCTACTTCAGATGGACAATCAAGTAGAAATATTTGTCAACAAGGGGGCACATGCTCTCTCCTACTCTTCTGAGAATCTGTCAAGACTTGGGATTGCACCATAGCCAGTCGCATTCAAATATAAGGTTACCTACATCCCAGGTCCGAAAAATCAATTAGCCGACTGGCTGAGCGCAGAGTGCCTTATCCTCACAAATGGTTTCTCAGTCCAACCCTACTACATTCCCTGCTTCAAGAAGGGGAGATTCTACAAGTCAATCTTTTTACCAATGAGGAGAAGACAAAGCTCCCTCTCTTCTGCTCCATTCTACCATCAGTTCACAGAGTAACAGCAGAGGTTCTAGTGGTTCAGTGGAATTAGACATTCCTCTATGCTTATCCTCCAATTCCTTTATCTTAAGAGTTCTTCACAAATCACTGCAAGGTCGAGCCACCTTGCTGGCCTTAGCAGAACTGGTTTCTTCTTCTTCAAAGATTAGCATTACTGTCTCATTGCAAGCTTTGCAAGTTCCCAGAGTTCATAACTCAGCAGTAGGGCCATCTTCTTCTTCCAGACTTTGAAGACTCTAGCCCTCACAGCCTGGAAATTGAAAAGTCCTTAGTCTTGGCACATGGTGGAGTAGCCTAATATTTAGAGCAACAGCTTACTACCTAAGAGACCTGGATTCAGTTCCACTGGCACTCCTTGTGGCCTTGGGCAAGTCACTTTATGCTCCATTACCTCAGAAGAAAAGGCCTGGCAATCTTCTTCCAGTCATACCTTACCAAGGGAACCCAGTGGCTGCTGGGTCACCAGGAGTCATCATTGACTAAGGGTGGTGAATGCATGGAATGCCCTTCCGATGGAAGTAGTGGGGGCAAATACAGTGATGGAATTCAAAATGGCATGGCATCGACACAGTGGATCCCTTTACAGCAAGCGGATGAAATCAACCAATACTTTTTTTTATATTTATTTATTTATTTAACATGTTTTTTTTTTATACTGCTTTATCATTTCCGTCAAAGTGATTTACATTATAGCTTAAACTTGGTAATGTACATTAAACAGGGACATTGATAACCTGGATTTTTCTGAGGCAGTGGAGGGTTAGGTGATTTGCCCAAGGCCACAAGGAGTGCTAGTGGGAATTGAACGCTGGTCTCTTGGTTCACAAGCCAGTACTCAAACCATTAGGCTACTCAGAGCAGCCGGTACAACTTTAAACACAGACATAGAGGGAGGACTACCTTGCCAGAGCTGCAGTTACAACCACTCTAGCCACCTTACTGAGCAGACTAGATGGACCATACTGGTCTTTATCTGCCATCATATACCAAATAAAATGAAAGTGCAAAGAGATCATTTAAACCTCAGGAACTGAGGTGTGCACATAGCTTTCTGTTTTGTTACAAGGCCAGAGACTTATCAGCCCCCCCACCCCACCCCCCATATTATGTTACTATGGCATTCAACAGCTAATTCAGAACTTTTTAATAGTTGCCATAAAGCCTTCTACTAGAAGAACATATGCTTTTAAATGGAGAAAATTCTCAATATGATGCTGTAATAACAGCCAAAACCACATCACGTGCCCTCATACAACCATACTTCAGTATCTCCATCATTTATACTGGCTTGGTCGTCAAACTTCCTCTACAATAGTGCATCTCAGTGCCTTGTCAACTTAGAAACATGACGACAGAAAAAGACCACATGGCCTATCTAGTCTGTCCTTCCATATCAACCACTACAACAGTCCCCATGACTTGGTAGATAATCTTCTAGTGGCATGATCTTGTATTTTTTCCCATTTCATAAAGGGTCATCTTCATGTTAAACCTCCTCTCCACAAGTTCCCGTGGGACTTGAATTTGGTGCTTACAGCTCTTATGAAGATCACTTTCAAACCTTTGGAATCTACTTCACTCACTTGGAAAGTTTTCTTCCTAGTGGCTATCAGTTTGGCTAGAAGAATAACAAAACTTAAAGCTTTGGTGAGTTATGAACCTTGTACTCAGTTCCATCATAATAGTTGTTCTTCAGACACATCCTAAGTTCTTATGTAAAGTGGTCACTTCTTTTTATCTCAGTGAGGAAATTGTTCATCCCACACTGACTGAGGCTTCATTCAAACCCTCGTGATAAAGCCCTTTATGCTGTAAATGGTCTTTGTCTTATTGTTTGAAAAGGAGTGAATCTTTTTGAAAGTCTGCTCAACTTTTCATCTCCTTTGATTCTAAAAGATCTGGTATTCTAGTTTTGAAAAAGCTTTAGCAATCTGGCTTGTTTCATGTATGCAATTCTGCTATAAACAGTCACATGTTCCTCTCAACTTCAAAGTCAAGTCTTATCAAATTAGAGCTACTGCAGCAATAGTGGCTGTCCTGAAGTCTGCCTCACTAGAGATAGTGGGGTGTGTATGTTATTTTAGAAGCTTTATTCGTGTTTTGGAAATCTGAAAAAGGTATGTAGATGTCTAGTTCCCTAGAGCCATTTGAGAAACCTGATATATAGACATTCCTAGTGCGAGGACATCCAAGTAGAACGGGGCTGTATCAGAGGAGTGTCTTGGGTGTAGCAATGAAGATGCACATCACGGTGCAATTCCAGAACTGCACAAGCATGTCTGGCCCTGGTTGTTGAAGCGTCCATGCCTATACCTGCTCCTGACCATAAATAAGGAGTGAAAAAGTGCTCGTTTCATGGCAGCGACACTAGCAGAGGGAAGAGCACAAGAAGCTGCTACCATTGCTGTCAATATTTCCTGGGCAAAGAAACCTGCATGGAAATAAAAACCCCAATCAAATTACTAACCCGCCACCATATTTCTACGTGTCTAAAAAGTCACTAAACATAGACATTGCCCTTCTAGAAAAACGCCAGCTGGAACATCCAAGAAGCCGTTTCCGTGGCCATCCATTTGGGGACTTCCAAATTTCTAAAATCGGGCCAAAATATCAATGTCCCTGGGGTTTTCTTAGACTTTCAGCCCTCGATATTGCATATTGCGCTTGGATGTCCTTTCTAAAATGCCACTTCATATGTAAAGCAGTTACTTGATCTTCTCTTCATATCTTCACTGTTCATTACTGTTTAGACCAGGGCTTCTCAACCCAGTCCTCGGGACACACCTAGCCAGTCAGATGTTTAGGATAACCACAATGAGAAAGATTTGCATAGGGTGGAGGCAGTGCGTGCAGATCTCTCTCATGTATATTCATTGTGGTTATCCTGTAAACCTGACTGGCTAGATGTGTCCCAAGGACTGGATTGAGAATCCTAGTCTAAACCAAAAATCAAAAAGGACCGTGCTTTTGGCCGGGCTGTACTAAGCAGTCTGTCCTCTTCTTCAAGCAACTCTTGTGACTGACTGTGTAGGCTGCTCTAAAAACTGGAATAAATGCATGTAGTAAGAACAGCCCTGAGCTTGGGATCACCCACTTGTGTTCCTGACTCAATCCTGTTTATTGAATGAAAAAGTATTTTTGTTCACCGGAGTGGAGAAGTAGCCTAGTAGTTAAAGTAACTGCCTACAACCCTAGAAATCTGAGTTTGATTCCCACTGGCACTCCTTGTGGCTTTGGGCAAGTCACTTTACCCTCCATTGCCGCAGAAGAAAAGGCCTGGCAATCTACTTACGGTCATATCTTGCCAAGAAAACTCAGGGGCTGCTGTGTTGCCAGGAGTCAGCATTGACTTGACGGCACTTAAAAAACAAACCAAAAAAAACAAACCAGGTGTTTTCCATAGACAGCAGAACTAAATTAGGCACACACTTGCCCGAGAGTTGTATTTCATTGAGTTTTATAACCAGAGAAGGGCCACGCATGATCAGAACTTTACATTAAAGTTTTGCACTAAGGGAGAGCAATTTTGCCCCACATGACATTATCCATTTCTAGGCTTTGTCAAACCTGATATCTATGGAAGATGCGTGTTATAAGTGAGCAACTCTGCTTACTATATATCCGAAATCCTTTGATACCTGTGGTAACTATTCTCTTAATTCATGGTATCTGGGCTTTAAAAATGAACCTTAAGCAATAGGGCCTCATTACTTTATTTAACCATGTTTAAAAGTACATTATTTGTGTTTGAGGTTTTGTTGTTTCTCTGTCAAGTAAACAGACTCTACTTTTAATTTGCCCATCAGTGTCTGAAGGCTGACCTAGGCAGAGCCTCACATTTTTGTTTATAGTGTTTGTTATAATGCACTTCAAAGAAATGAACCAATATAATGTACGACACTAAGAAAAATAAAACAAAATATAGAAGTATATAAATCAGTTATGCGTGCTAAAGATGTTATCAGAATTCAGGCAGGAGACATTACATTTTTATGATCCGTTAAAAGGATGTAATAGACAAGATTGTACTAGGAATGGAGCTATAGGAAAAAAGATCTAAAAAGAGAAGGATCTTTACCATTGGTCCATGGAAGGAATCTGAAGGACAGATTGAGGAGCTTGGAGCTGAGCTGGGAGATATTAGGCAGTTGTAGAAGTTCCAGAGCTTGAAGGCGTATATACATTCAGAATAAGTGCATTACTCATTTTCTTCCTGGAGTCTGATGATATTGCATGTCAGGGTCCCCTGATTATAACTAAACTGAGCTACAGAATGCAACCTTTTTGGAGACACTGCAGATGAGATCACCAAGTACTTTGTCTTTGATGATGGGCAAACCCAAGTTGAAAACAAAAGAACTGATGAAGTCCAGGTCAGTGTCAGCTTAGAGGACCATGGAAAATTATGTCTTCATAGGTTGCATTCAAAGGTCCAAGTAATATTATCTTGCTCCCCTGAAGTCTTAGTCCTATTCCTATATCCAAGTATTCTCTGTTTTCCATTTCCTTCATTGAGAGGTAATTATAAAGATGCTGCCACTGCCTTTGTTAGCCTGCAACCCAACATACTGTAGGTCAACAGTGGGTCAGCTAAGAATATAAGAATTGCCATACTACGTGAAGTCAAAGGTCCTTCATACCCAGTATCATGTTTCCAACAGTTGCCAAGTACCTGGCTAGATTCCATACTACTTACCCTCAGGGGTAAGCAGTGACTTCCCCAGGTCTGCTTTAATAACAATCTGTTGACGTTTTCTCCAGGAACTTGTCCAAACCTTTTTAAAAGTCCAACTACATTAACTGCTTTTACCACATCCTCTAGCAACAAGTTCCAAAGTTTAACTATGCGTTGAGTGAAAAAATATGTTCTCCTATTTATTTTAAATGTACTACTTAGTAGCTTCATGGCATGTCCCCTAGTCTTTGTATTATTTGAAAAAGTTAGCAGTCAGTTTGCTTTTACCCATTCCCTTCCACGCAGAATATGTAGATCTCTGTTATATCTTCTCCCAGCATTCTGTTCTCCAAGCTGAAGAGCCCTAATCTCTTTACTGTTTCCTCACAGAAGAGTCATTCCATCTTCTTTATCATTGTGGTTACCTTTCTCTGTCATTTTTGTAATTCTGCTGTGTCTTTTTTGAGATGTGGCGACCAGAATTGCACACAATACTTAAGATGCAGTCACACCCTGGAGCAATACAGAGAGGCAGTATGATATTTGTTTTATTCTCTATTCCTATCTTAATAATTCCTAACATTTTGCTTGATTTTTTGACTGCTGCCGCACATTGAACAGAAAATTCATCTTCTATTTGGATGCCCAGTCTCAGAAGGGTCCTCCTGTAATTTTTTTCACAATTTGCATGCAGTATAACAACACGACTCTATTGTGGTAGCTTTCTCTGCAAGATTAGTGTCTGACCCCTCACCAGTGCAGAATGGAACTGAGGCTAGAGGTGGAGCACTATTGATGGAGGATCAAAATTCCATCTATGTAAGTAGTCTCTGTAGATAGGATTGGACAGTGCCAGTTCAGCTAGTTGCATTTCTGAGTAGATGATTAGGTAAGGAAACCCGTCCCTAAACTCCACCCAAGGAAATCTTCAGTCTTGAACTTTGGAGATTCATCTCCAGGATGGATAACACAGTGTCCAGTTGTTGCAGTGCATTTAGCTACACCTATTGAGGTAGTATTAACTGTGTCACATTAACTGCCACATTAACAGTTAATGCATGGTAACTTATCACATGTAAACTGTAAGGCACAGTCTCTACCCATCCACCACCCCATTTCGTATCAACGGTTAACATGGAAATTAGTGTGCACTAACTGCTAAAAACACCATATTAACTATTAGCATACTTAATTGTTGGTCTGCAGTAAGACACTTTAATAGATAGGTCCCTTTATGTATAAAGATTTTTTGTTTTCACTCCGTATTTAAATCAGAGTAAATGGAACCCACTGATATGTATGACTATAGCCAGGGCCAGGCAAGAACTGGGTGGGCCTTCCATGCTGAACCACCCACTATTTCATTCTTTCCAGTCTTCTGCTTCCTCCCTGGACGTCTGGTTTTGTATAAACCAGAAGTCTGCAACGGAGTTGGGGGAGGGGTCTGAAATGGCAGATTGGCGAGAATAAAAATGTGATACAGCCCCAAAGGAGAGTAAGTGCTGTGTCACGATTTCAGGGGCAGTTGCTTCCGCTGTTGGCCCCAGAGAGGAGTGCCAAGTGCAGCACTGGGCATAGGGGCACCCCCGGAGGGCCAACGCTATAGGCAACCGCCTAGTTCACCTATTGGCAACACCAGCCCTGACTACGAGTATAGCATTGAGATAACTAAAAGGTAGCTCCCAGAATAGGATTTTTAAGACAAGGCATGGCCATAATACAAAACTGACATTTTATCCAAAAAGCATGAAAATGTCGGAAGTATATTAGAATAACGGGAAGCCAAGAAATTATATTAAAGGAAGAATCAGCAAAATCAAGAAACAAACAGATTGATCTTTCAAAGAATCTAATACTGCAGCTTTGCTGGCCAGCTGAATTTGCACCTGATGTAACTTCTGCTTTATTATACCTTGAATTTAGGATGGGAGCCCAGTACTCAGTAGTCTTATTTTGGCATTACTTTTAGTTTTTTTAATTTTAATAATGGATTTATTTCAAGCATGTGAGAACTTATATTAGAACAACAGAAAAATTATCCAGTGATCATAAGTCCCTTGTATAGATGTGGTCATGCTTAAGATCAAATGTCTCAAAAAGCAAGCTGCTTACCTGCAACAAGGGTTCTTCGTAAACAGCAATGGTATGCAGCCACACTCCATAGGTGTCATCCTCGATGGTGCCGGGCTGTCCCCTAGCTTAGAGAAGATTTTGGGCGCTCCTTCCTGCCCAAAGTTCCCACCTCTTCAGTTCTGTTCAAAGCTGTGGAGCTCTACTGTATTTATTTATTACATATTTTTATACCGCTTTTTCGAAATAGATCAAATGCTGTTTACATAGGACAGAATCAGTTACATGTAACAAGTTAACTATGTACAGATAATAACAGTTAACTATGACTATGTACAGAGAGTGACTGCCATAACTGTATTACAGTATCCAATTAAACAATAAGGGCCAGACTGGATCGTGAATTGGGAGAGGTGCAATAGGAGTGTAAATGTTTGGTGTGGGGGGGAGTGGGTATGGTGTAGCTTGGGATTGGACATTGTTAGGGGGTGATGTGAGGGAATCAAAATGTTTCCTAAACAGATGGGTTTTTAGTTTTTTGCTGAAAGAAGAAAGGTCAATAGGTTCTCCTAACTCAGTTAGGAGTTTGTTCCAGATTATGGTGGCGTAGTGGGAAAAGGCTCTTATTATTGGTCACTTTATTAGAACTATGGAAATCTGATGGAACTTTTAGTTTATTTTTGTTATTCTCTCGCTTTGGATGGTTTTCTTCCTGTGGGGTGATTAAGAACATAAGAGATGCCATACTGGGTTAGACCAAGGTCCATTAAGCCCAGTATCCTGTTTCCAACAGTGGCCAATCTAGGTCATAAGTACCTAGCAGTTTCCCCAGAAGACACAGGTTCCACAATGCTTGTGTTGAGTCAAGCAGTGATATCCTGGATCCCTTTTAATAATGGTTTATGGACCTTTCCTCCAGGAACTTTTCTAAACCTTTTTTAAACTCAGCTATACTAACAGCTTTTACTACATCCTCCAGTAACAAATTCCAGAGTTTGATTACACGTTGAGTGAAAAAATTTTTTCTCTTATTAGTCTTAAATAGTTTACCCTGTAGCTTCATTGCATGTCCCCTAGTCTTTCTGTATTCTGATGATGTAAACAATCGATCTACGTTTACCCGTTCCACTCCATTCATTAATTTATAGATCTCTATCATATCTCCCATCAGCCATCTCTTTTCCAGGTTGAAGAGCCCTAACCTTTTTAGCCTCTCCTTATAGGGGTATCCTTCCATCCCCTTTACCATTTTGGTGGCTCTTCTCTGTTCCTTTTCTAATAACGCTATATCCTTTTTAAGATACGGTGACCAGAACTGCTCACAATATTCAAACTGTGGTTGCACCATGGAACAATACAGAGGCATTATAATATCCTTTGTTTTATTTTCCATTCCTTTCCTTATGATACCTAGCATTCTATTTGCTCTCTTGGTTGCCACTGCACACTGGGCCGAGGGTTTTAACATGTTATCCACCATGACGCCTAAATCTTTTTTCTGGGTGGTGGTTCCTAATGTGGAACCTTGCATCTTGTAACCATAGTTTGGGTTGTTCTTCCCAAGGTGCATAATTTTGCACTTGTCCACATTAAATTTCATCTGCCATTTGGATGCCCAGTCTTCAATTTATCAAGGTCCTCTTGCAATTTTCCACAATCCTTATGTGTTTTAACAACTTTAAATAGTTTCATGTCATCTGCAAATTTATAACCTCACTCGTTATTCCCTTTTCCAGGTCGTTTATGAATATGTCAAACAGCAGCGGACCCAGCACAGATCCCTGGGGTATTCCACTATTCACTTTTCTCCATTGGGAAAATTGGCCATTTAGTCCTACCCTCTGCTTTCTATCTTTTAACCAGTTCCTGATCCACAGTAGTACACTGCCTCCTATCCCATGACTTTTTAGTTTTTGCCAAAAGTCTCTGATGAGGGACCTTGTCAAAGGCTTTCTGAAAGTCCAGATACACTATATCAGCCAACTCACCTTTGTCTGTCTGTTTATTCACACCTTCAAAAACACATAACAGATTAGTAAGAGAAGATCTCCCTTGTCTAAAGCAATGTTGGTTGTCTCCCATTAAGCCATGACTATATACATGTTCAGTAATTTGTTCTTTATTATGGTTTACCATTTTTCCCGGTACTGACATCAGGCTCACCGGTCTGTAGTTTCCCGGATCCCCCCTGGAACCCTTTTTAAAAATTGGCGTTACATTGGCCATCCTCCAATCTTCAGGTATTACAGAGGATTTTAACGATAGTTCCCAGATTACTAATAGCAGGTCTGCAATCTCATATTTCAGTTCTTTCAGCACCCTTGGATGTATACCATCCGGTCCAGGTGATTTGCTACTCTTCAGTTTATCAAGTAGTTGTAATACATCTTCCCCGTATATCGATATTTCTTTCAGTTCTTCCACAGTATCACCTTTACCATTTTTCCTGGTACTGACGTCAGGCTCACCGGTCTGTAGTTTCCCGGATCACCCCTGGAACCCTTTTTAAAAATTGGCGTTACATTGGCCATCCTCCAATCTTCAGGTATTACAGATGATTTTAATGAAAATTCACAGATTACTAATAGCAGGTCTGCAATCTCATATTTCAGTTCTTTCAACACCCTTGGATGTATACCATCCAGCCCAGGTGATCTGCTACTCTTCAATTTATCTAATAGTTGTAATGCATCTTCCCGATGTATCGATATTTCCTTCAATTCTTCCGCACCTTTAAATACCACTTCAGTCATGGGTAACATCCCTACATCTTCCTCAGTAAAGACCGAAGCATAGAATTCAAAGAATTAGTGTAGAGAGATGAGATGTGGCCGTTTGTCTAAGCAGCTTGAAGGTTGTTATAATTATTTGTTGTTAATTCTGCTTTGTATTTGGAGTCAGTGTAATTCATAAAGAATCAGTATAATGTGTTCAGAAATGCAAGTGAGATAATACGAGCAGCAAGATGTTGGGCAACTTGAAGTGACCTGATGTTCTGTTTGGCTAATCCTTGTAATGCACTATTACAATAGTCGAAATGTGGTGTGATTAATGCCTGAAGTACTGATCTGAAATCTTGGGTGGGTAGAAGGGGACATAGATGTTTTAACAGTTTGAGTTTGAAGTAGATTTTTTTGGTTGTATAAGTTATGTGGGGAGACATGTTGAGGGTCTGGTCAAGTATGACCCTGAGAAATTTTACTTCGTTCTTGACGAATATGTTTATGTCATCGATTATGATACTTGTAGATGGGGAAAAGTCTTGAAATCTTGTAATTTATAGGGCTTCAGTTTTGCTGTAGTTTATGTGTAGATTGTGGGAGGTCAGCCAATTTGCAGCCTCTTTGAAGCAGTTGATGATTTATTGAGAGATGAGGTCTGATACATTGAGAGAGAGATATAACATTATATCATCCGCATATATAGAAAAATGCAAGTTTTCAATGTCCCTGTTTAATGTACGTTACCAAGTTTAAGTTTCAATGTAAACCGCTTTGATTGAAATGATAAAGCGGTATATAAAACCTGTTAAATAAATGTAGTATGAAACATTGAATTTTCTGAAAATAGTCCAAATAGGCTGTAGGTATAAGTTGAAAAGGAGGGCAGTTAGGGCAGAACCTTGGGGCAGTCCTTGTTTTTGATTGTATTGACTGGAAGTATGGTGACCTATTCTTATTTGCTGGGTTCTGTCTATTAGTTTGGATAGTATATTACATTTTATCTTTCCTGGTTTAGGGAGAAGGTTGATCAAGAGATAGATTGTGAGGGTGAGGATGATAGAATAGGGGTAGGGTGGGTCTTTTGTGGTTCAAGTTTCTCTTTGTAGAAATCTGCAAGCATTTTTTTTTTTTTTAGCTGTATTTATATCCCGCTTTTCACCGGGTCAAAGCGGTCAATTGGGAGATACATTTAACACGAGGGGATATGACACACATACGCTAATACTTACAGGGAACATGGGCAATGGAGGGTTAAGTGGCTTGCCCAAGACCACAAGGAGTACCTATAGGACTAGAAATCCCAGTCCCTCCGGCCTGAGATTGCTGTCCCCAGGTGGGACTTGAACCCCCGGCCCTCCGGCCTGAAGTACCTTGTCCTAACCACTAGGCCACACCCCCATCCCATTTGGGGGTCAGTAGTAGGATTTAAGTGGTCATCGTTTGATTTGTTGCATGTAAGGGATTTTACAATTTGAAAGAGTCTGTGGGGGTAGTTGAGGGAGATTTTTAGAATATTAGAGCAATATTCCTTTTTCTTATTATTGATTGCATCATGGAAGTTTTGCAATATAGTCATGTATTGGATTTGAAACGTGTTAGATTTTTGGTGTCTCCATTTGCACTCTATTCTGCGTAGGTTATTTTTGGCACAATGATCACACACAAAAGCATGTGTGACCGTCGTGTACTGTGGGTAAGCAACTTCACTTTCTCTGCAGTCAAGAAGGAGGATGCAGGCACACTCCAGAGCTGAGGGCCTCTCGCAGGGCAATGGAGATCACGGCCTGGGCTGGAGTCTTTGCAGGCTGGTAGGTGAAAATCTATTCAAGTGGCAAACAGGTTTCAGAGAAACACCTGTCCGAAGGCTAGGTCCCTTGCTTTTGAATGATCCAAGCTGTAGTTTCTTGTAAAAGCATGTATGGAGGTTTATGTAGCTGTTCTGCAGATATCCTGAGGTATTCATAAGACCTTTCATGAACTGTCAAGTAAGCAGGTGAACTGATATAGGCTTTCCATCCATTGGGGCTTGGGTAGTTGCTGTAGCTAAAAGGTAATAACGGACTGACATGGTTTGCAAGCCTGACTTAAACAAATGCAGCAGGTAGGCAAGGACCTTCCCCAAGGGACAGTGAATAGGGTCCTGATGTTCCTGGGCCCATTGTATGAAGTGAGACCATTTCTGGTAGTAGGACAGCCGAGTAGTCGGTTTTCTGGAGGTAGTGAGAACGTCTAGCACCTCTGTGGGGAAGGGAGGCATCTATTGTTGAGTGGCTTGAATCTTCCAAGCTGCAAGTGAGAGACTGCGGAGATTGGGTTGGAGCAGGGTCCCTTGATCCAGTATAAGCAGAAATGGATTTGTGCCCAGAGGTAGAAGCCCATGTACTATAAGGACAAGGAGGTGTGGAAACCAGGCTTGCCATGGCCACTGAGGTGCAATGAGGATGATTGTTGCTTTGTCCTGGTGTATTTTGAGAACATGACTGATGATTGAAAATGGAAGCAAGGCATAACAAAACCGATGACTCAAAGAAATGGCAAAGGCATCATGCTCCCATCATAGAGGACTTGGTTAGATGGAGCAGAAGAGCCTGCACGTGGCATTATCGGCAACAGCGAAGAGATCTATTTCTGGAGTGCCCCACTGTGCAATGAATGTGTGGACTACCATGGTGTCGAGGGACCATTCATGAGGATCCAGGCATCGACTTAGTGAGTCTGCTAGTTGGTTCTGAGCTCTTGGCAGGTAGGTTGATCTGAGCAAAGATTTTATTGAGAGCACAAAGAGCCAGAGGCATGTAGCTTCATGACACAGTTGAAGGGATCCCACTCCTCCTTGTTTGTTGATGTAGAACATAGAGACTGCATTGTCAGTCTCTATTAAAAGCATCTTGTTGTTGACCCAGCAGCAGAATACCTGCAAGGCATACAGGACTGCCTGAAGCTCCTGTACATCAATCTGAAGGGAGCATTCTCATGTGACCATAGACCTTGTGTGGATA
Source organism: Ichthyophis bannanicus (assembly GCA_033557465.1). Taxonomy (NCBI): domain Eukaryota; kingdom Metazoa; phylum Chordata; class Amphibia; order Gymnophiona; family Ichthyophiidae; genus Ichthyophis; species Ichthyophis bannanicus. The sequence continues at coordinate 1,735,848,199 of CM066032.1, forward strand.
AGTGAAGGAACTATGCTCCCCAGCCATAGGTGGGCACATCCTTTGTAAAGTTGAGTTGCTGTTGTGGTGGCTGGAACAGACAACCCACTGATAGGTGGGATGAGACAGTCCACCAGCATAGACTGCTGTGAAGTTCCAGGTTCCTGTGGATAAGGGGGTTTTCGTTCATAGGGACTGTGTGTTGATTCCTCTGCACTCTGAGGTGCCACTGAGGTGCATTCTGAGGCGCCACTGAAGGGGTCTCATGTACAGTCTGAAGCAGATTGTGAGCAGTCATAGATTGGAGGTGAAGTAACCTGCTACTGAAGTGATGTAGAAGTCTGAACCTGTCTGTGGGAAGAAAAGCTTTCCTTTTCAGAGTGTCTATACGTGCCCCTAATGAAACAGAGATTTCGCTGAGGTTCCAGCTCTGTTACGAAGCTGGTGGCTTGAACTGTGTGACATGTTATTGCTTTGGATGGGCCAGATATGAGCCAATCATCTAGATAGAGGTAAACGCAGTGTTCTGTCGACATAGATGGCCCATGAGATATTTTGTAAATACATGGGGCACAGTGGAAATGCCAAAAGAGAGTACTTTGTACTGGTAGTGCTGACACTTGAACTTGAAGTAAAGGTATTTTCACTGTAAGGGGTAGATGGGAAAGTGAGTGTAGGCATCTTTCAGGTCCAGAGAGGCCAGCCAATCATTCTAACTCAGCAGAGGAAAGATGGTACTGAGGGAGTTCATTTTGACTTTTTCTCAATTGATGTAGCAGTTGAGGTCCTGAAGGTCCAAGATGGGACATAACCATCTGGTGTTTTTTGAAATCAGGAAGAAATGCAAGTAGAAGCCTTGATCATGAGGAACTATCTTGATGGCTTGATTGTAAAGGAGTTTGGTTATCTCCTGTTTCAGGATCTGTAAGTGCTGAGTAGAAGGCATGAACATGTTGGCACAGACAGGGATGAGGGGGCAGAAGTTTCATGAAGTTGATCTTATAACTCCCTTCTAAGATGAGTACCCATCTATCTGAAGTTATAGAATGACAGGCCTTTCTGAAGTGCAGAATTCTGCCCGCTACCAGTAGGTAGTCAAAAAACTGAGAGGAGTTTTGAGGAAAGGGATTGGGTTGAAGGGTTGTTTTCTCTCCCGTTGCCTGGAGCATTGAGGGTAAGTTAATGCAGGAGGTCATTGTACTGACTGCCTGGAATATGGCTGATATTTCCGATGGGGGTAAAATTGTAGAAAATATTGATAATGGTAGGCTCTCTGGTACTGAGGTAGTTTTGAGTGTCTGGGTTGTGATGCTAGCTCTACTAGCTGCCCCATGAAAGAAAGGAATCAGCTCAATCGAGCAGACAAAAGATTTTTTAATGTCAGATGAGCCATCCTAGGGAGGGAACAATCATCTCCCTCAAGACAGAATCTCCTATTAATCCATTTTTATTCAACGAACTGTCAAACTTTTAATTTTAAACTTATCTGAATAAGCGCTGAAGAACAAACAGTCTGAAATCCCAACACGACGTGCATCATGTTTTGGGCCAACCACAGCTCTGCTTCAGGTGCTTGAGGGTTCCTTATTGTCCCTCCAGTCTAGTCCCGAACCTCTGGGATTTAGCACCTCCTCCAGAAGCTTTGGAGACTGAGAAACGTCATTCTTGTGATGACACTGGTACAAATCTCCCAGGGACCGTCTCCTGACTCCAGTTCTCTCAGTCTCCAAGCAGCTGGAGGGTGGTGAGCCTAGAGATCGGGGCTCACTTGAGGAACAACTAAGGAAAATGTTAATAGAAATAGTTGAATAGTTAAAGAGAAAACATCTTAATAAGTTGTAAAGTGAGAGCTGTGCTGAGGTGCGCCCTCCCCCTCCCCCCCCCCCCCGATCTTCTCTCTCCCTCCTTATTGTATTCACCGGAGTGGAGGAGAAAGCAGAGCAAGAGATTGCATCGGGACAGGAGTGTTGTAAGGGGACAGGGTTCCGGCTCCCGAACCCACAATTTGGGTGAGGAGTTGGCAGCGGGAGCTATAGAGTAGTGTAGCAGTTTTTTTCTCCGGAGCGCGCTGACAGATCAAAATGGAGGAAACAGCTTCTCTGCACAGCCGTTCCCTCACCCGACGCTGAAGCCGCTATTTTCGGCTGAGCGCGGATAGGGAAGGCGGTAACAGCCGCAAGAGAGTTTTATCAAGGTAAGAGGTCCCGAAGCGAGAGTTAGGACGGGGGTGTGTGTGTGCGCTGCGGGGGTTGTGTGTGCCGTGGCATTCAGGCCGCGCCGCGTGTCAGAAGCGCGGGAAGACAGGAAGGAGCTGTAAGCTGTGCAGGCAGTTCATTTTGGCCTTGGGGCCCTCGTTTTTTGACGTGGTCAATTAATTTTGGCTAGAGTGACTCATGGTTGGCTCAAGATACTTAAAAAAAAAAAAAAAAGTTTGTCTGTTGGTGTTTCTCTCTGCGGAGATCAACAGAGCTTCACTTGGGAAAGTAACTGTTAGTTCAGAGTGCTCAGCTGAAGTTAAGTGCTGGGTTGCAGTAAAAAGGATGGCTTCTAGGCCACAGTGCTTGGTCTGTGGTGCTAGAAGAGGAGCAGTTTCAGAGACGGGGGTGTGTAGAGGGTGTGTCCAGGAAGCAGCCTCTATGGAGCAGGCGTTGGAAAGTGCTGGTGATAGTCAGAAAGGCCCAGCTGGGGCCCTACCGGACCTATTTCTCCCTCTGTGTCATCTCTAGAGCCGGTAGCGGGGCTGTCTTCTGCTCTGGATTTTTCTCCTTCTCCGGCACTGTTGCCGGGAGGCTTGGCAGCAATGTTTTCTCCACATTTCGTGTCTCTGCTTCAGCAGGCCTTTGGAGGAGTGAAGAGAGGTATGACAGCTGGTTCCTCGGAAGGGGAACAGTGCGGAAAGCATCCAGGAACCCCTCAAGGATTGCGGAAGACTGGATTTCTGTCTAAGAGGCCTAGGACAGTGAAGGAGCGGCCTGACCAGTCTGTGACCTCAGAGGGGTTCCAGTCAGAAGATGGGGAGCCAGATGTTGAGTTAGAGGATGAGTTAGAGGAAGGAGAGCTTACTGAGCAGGAAGACCAGGCTAGGGAGTGCGCATTTTTCGTCAGGACGAGTTTCCGGCACTCATTACTGAGACCCTGAAAGCTCTTAATATGCCATCGGCGGGGCCGGCGGAGGATTCCACCTTAGAAGACCCATTATTGCAGACCGTTCGAAAAACTCAGAGCCTTTCCAATACACAGAGTTGTATGGGAGATGATTCAAGAGGAGTGGGACATGCCTGAGGCAGCTCTTAAAGGGTCAAGGGTTATGGCCCGCCTTTATTCATTGGTTGACCAGGACCGGGAGGAGTTTAAGTCTCGAAAGATAGATGCAGCAGTCTCGGCGGTGACAAAGAAAACCACCATTCCGGTGGAAGGTAGTGCTGCTCTCAAGGATACACAGGATAGGAAGTTAGATACATTGTTGAAACAAGTCTTTGATGTCAGTGCCTTGTCCATTCAAGCCTCTTATTTGTGGAGCATGGGTGGCGAGAGCCTGTCTTCACTGGTCTCAGCAGATTCAGGGTGAACAGATGGAAGAGGCAGCCGGGGAAGCGTCTAGGCTGGAATCCGGGGCTGTCTGGCAGATATTCATTATGACCTTATTCATGGATTGTCCAAAAATATGGCATCGGTAATAGCGGCAAGACAGTATCTTTGGCTGTGCAATTGGACGGCGGATGGTTCCTCCAAAACAAGGCTTGGTAAACTACCTTACAGGGGTAAACTACTTTTTGGAGAAGACTTAGATAAGTTAGTAAAGGATCTAGGGGAGTGCAAGGGCGGAAGACTGCCTGAGGACAAGCAGAAGCAAGGGCGTCCGGCGCCGGCAGCCAAGAGTCAGCAACGGGAGTTTCGCCGTTTCCGTTCCCCACAGTTCGGTCAATTTCAAAGAGGACGTTTCCCCTATAGGAATCAGGGGTTTTGAGGTTTTTGAGGGGCAGGCAGAGGATTTGGGTCCTCTACTTCCTTGAACCTTAGACAGTCACAATGAAGGGAGGATGACCCAGGTAGGGCAAGTGCCCGTGGGAGGTCGGTTACAGGACTTCTACCCTGCCTGGGCCCAAATCGCATCAGATAAGTGGGTGTTGGAGGTTATTCAGGAAGGATGTGCTCTAGAATTTCAACGCCCGGTGGTCAACTCTTACGTTCAGTCCCCATGCAAGGCACGAGTCAAGTTCGAGGCGGTGCGAGAGACCTTAGACAGGCTACTGAAGCTCAACGCAATGGTGCCAGTACCTCCAGACCAGTACAGTTGTGGTCGGTACTCCATATACTTTGTAGTGCCAAAGAAGGAAGGGTCCTATCGACCGATTCTGCATCTCAAAAGAGTAAATCGTTGTTTCCGAGTGGCTCATTTTCATATGGAGACTCTGAGATCAGTAATCATGGCAGTACGAGATGGAGAGTTTCTCACTTCTCTGGATTTATCAGAAGCTTACCTACATATTCCAGTTTGACCGGAACATTAGAGGTTTCTCAGATTTGCAGTCCCTATGGGACATTTTCAATTCTGAGTGTTACCTTTTGGATTGGCAACGGCCCCACGGACTTTCACAAAGGTGATGGTGGTAGTAGCGGTGGCATTGCGAAAGGAGAGGATATTAGTTCACCCTTATTTGGACGATTGTTTAATTCAGGCAGAGTCCAGAAGCGAGAGCAAGACGGCGACAACCAGAGTGGTGGAGTTTCTACAGAGTCTCGGTTGGGTAGTCAACATGCCAAAGAGCAAATTAAAATCGTCGCAGAGCCTAGAATATCTGGGTGCTTGATTCGATACAAGCATAGGAAAAGTTTTTATGCCGCAGCTGTGGGCCAAAGGTTTGAGAAAGCTAGTCCGAAAGTTTCTGGAAAGGACGACGCCTACGGCATGGCATTATCTACAGCTAATAGGGACCATGGCTGCAATGCTCGTGTTAGTTCCGTGGGCAAGGGCACATATGCGACCATTGCAGAGAGCATTGCTCAGAAGGTGGTCACATCAGGAGGACCCGCTGTCCCAGAAGCTACCCTGTCCACCAGAGACACACCAGGCTCTTCAGTGGTGGTTACGTCCAGGGGGTCTGGAAGAGGGAATGCCTTTGGAGTCTCCTCCCTGGATGCCCTTAACGACTGACGCGAGCCCAGTAGTCTGGGGAGCACACTTCGAAGGAAGTTTCACTTAAGGACAGTGGAACGAGCTCAAAAAGCTTTGGTCAATCAACAGGTTGGAGTTGAGAGCGGTAACGCTGGCACTTCGAGCTTTTCAGCCTTGTCTGCAGGGGAAGGCGATCCGGGTGTTTTCCGACAACGCGACCACGGTAGCCTACATCAACTGCCAAGGGGGCACCAGCAGTGTGTCCCTGGAAGCCGAGGCCGAGCAGCTGTTAGATTGGGCAGAAGTACATCTGCTAGCTTTGTCGGCGGCGCATGTGACAGGAGTAGACAATGTGGAGGCCGATTTTTTTGAGTCGAGTCAGGATGGACTAGGAGAGTGGGTTCTCCATACCGAAGTGTTTGAGATGGTGGTGTGACGCTGGGGGACGCCAGTAATAGATTTGATGGCGACCTTCGAATTGGCGAAAGCCTACCGATTCTTCAGCAGAAGACGGGAAAGAATGTCGGAAGGCTTAGATGCTCTCATTCAGAGATGGCCAGAAGACCAACTCCTGTATGTGTTTTCACCCTGGGTGTTAATAGGTCAGGTGCTACAACGGATAGAAGTGCACAAAGGTCCGGTGATATTGATCGCACCAGACTGGCCATGGCATCCCTGGTATGCGGATCTGATAAGGCTCTTAGTGGAGCGGCTTTGCCATCTACCGAATTGCAGGGCTCTGTTATTGCAGGGCCCCCTGCACATGCCTCAGGTGGATCGGTTCTCGCTTACGGCTTGGCTCTTGAAAGGGCGAGGTTAACAGCGAGAGGTTACTCTACAGCGGTGATTTCCACTTTGTTGAAAGTGAGACGGAGGTCTACTTCATTGGCGTATGTTCGTACTGGCGTATATTTGAAGCGTGGTGTGAGAACAAGAAGGATGAGGCCTTGAGAGCTTCGATTCCGGAGATGTTGTCCTTTTTACAGGATAGTTTTGAAAAGGGCTGCAGCATCCTTAAGAGTGCAACTAGCAGTGCTATCCTGTTACAGATTAAAGATAAAAGGTGAGGCCCTGGGAGCGCATCCAGATATTAAGTGTTTTTTTGAGGGCGGTGGCTCTTTTGAGACCACCATGTAGACCGACGGTTCCGACGTGGGATCTGCAATTAGTGCTGGAAGCGTTGGTACGCGAGCCGTTTGAACCTTTATTGAAGGCATCAATAAAAGACTTTACTCTCAAAGTGGTGTTTCTGGTAGCTATATGCTCTGCTCGACGAAGTTCGGAATTGCAAGCTTTGTCTTGTTGAAAGCCTTTTCTCTCCTTTTACTAGAGTAAAGTGGTATTGAGGCTGGTACCATCTTTTTTGCCCAAAGTAGTATCGGTTTTTCATGTAAATCAGGTGATTTTGTTGCTGGTTTTTGATGAAGATAGTGAGAGTGCTTCTGGAGCGAAATTGCATCTCTTAGATGTTCCTAGGGTGTTAAAAAAAAATGTCTATTTGGAGGACAGCGGGATTCCGCAATACAGATAGGCTGTTTGTCCTGTTTGGGGGGCCAAGGAAAGGAGAAGCAGCGTCAAAAGCATCTATTGCTAGGTGGCTCAAGGATGCTATAACGTCAGCGTACATTTTGAAGGGAAAAGTAGTGCCTGATGGGCTTAGAGCTCATTCCACTAGGGCACAGGCGGTGTCGTGGGCTGAGTGCAGTTTAGTTCCGACTATTGACATTTGTAAAGCGGCTACTTGGTCCTCTTTAAATTCTTTTGTCAAACATTACCGTCTGGATGTTAAGCGGAAAAGGATACCCGTTTTGGATCAGCAGTGCTTCAGGATGGTCTAGCTGGGCCCTCCCATTGAATTTATCACTGCTCTGTTACATCCCCAGAGGTTCCGGGACTAGACTGGAGGGATGATAAGGAAGATGAAATTAGACTTACCTGCTAATTGTTGTTCCTTTGAGGAACTCCAGTCTAGTCCCACATCCCTCCCTAGTAGTTTCTTTTGGACTATAGCCTGAAGCGAAGAGGTTTATTTATCAGGACAGGCTGGAGGAGCAGCTGTGCGGGATGCGGTCCGTAAGGGGAGGTTGATAGATGGGGATTCTGCTGGGGTCAACATTCTCTGTAAAAAGGGGGACGGCAGACCTAAGCTATACATAAGTACGTGATTTTCCTCTCACTCAGTTAATGTAGAAAGTTAATGTACAAGTTAGTTACAGGTTGATTATAATGTTTACAACTTAATTGTTGCTCCTGTGAGTCTGCTTTGTCAATAGATTACTGGAGTCAGGAGGTGGTCCCTGGGGGATTTGTACCAGTGTCATCACAAGAATGATGTTTCTCAGTCTCCAAAGCTGCTGGAGGAGGTGCTAAACCCCAGAGGTTCAGGACTAGACTGGAGTTCCTCAAGGAACAACAATTAGCAGTTAAGTCTAATTTCACCTTCATGCTCCAAAATGCAATATACACTTCTAAAATCAATTGCAAAATCTGATACTCTTAAAAGAATGATGTCTGACGTAACTGTGACAGAGAGACCTTGAATCCACCAATGAAAAACAGGCAAGGAGCCATGAAAAGGAATCTGCCTGTTTGATTGGTAACTCAAAACAGACTGAGACAGTCTAATTCCAAATTTAGACCCCAAGGTGAAACTGTTCCCAGTTTAAAAATCCAATGTTGTTCAGCCCATTGAAGTTTGAATGTGGTCAATAATCTTCCACTGCAGTTGATGGAAGAGATGGCTCTACTAGCTGGGCAGCCAAATCTCTAATGGTTGACGAATGGTCCTTAACCTCTGAAACAGCTTCCTGTACTTTGGACCCGAAAAGTCTGTCCCCCTGAGAAGGCACATCTGCAAGACGGTTGTAGAGGTCTTCCCGGAGTCCAGACACCAGAAGCCAGGCTGTATATCTGGCAGAAATAGCCATGGCAGCGGAGCATGCCATTGAGTCAAAGATGTCATGTGGTACAAATGATATGGTATAGAGATTCATGTAAATTAGTAAGGAATTGAGCCTGCTCTTCTACCATCTAGGTCTGCATGTCATCCAGCTGCAAGAGGATATCATGGTGGTAATGCAGGATCTGGAGCTGATGCGCCAGAACCCTCATGGCATCTAGTGTTCATGTTCTTTGCCTGGAAAGCCAATTTACAGGTTTTTGTCTTTTTAAGGACCGCTTCAGACACCACCATTTGATGAGGCAGTTGCTGGTGGTCAAACCCTGGTGCCGGTAGCACCATATATTTGAGGTCAAGTCGCTGGGAAGTAGCATTCACTAAAGTGAGATTCTTCCAGGTGGAGGCTTGTAGATCTTGAAGGATATGATGGGCCAGCAGGGCTAGGACTTGCTTAGGTGTACTGCAGGCTCTAAGTATGGACTGGAAGTAATACTATTACTACTGAACATTTGTATAGCGCTACAAAACGTATGCAGCGCTGCACAGCCACATGTAAAAGAAGGTCCCTGCTCATCAGAGCTTACAATCTAGTCAAGACAGACAACACAGAAGATGTAGACATGGGATACATCTAGGGGGAATGGTAAGGAAACACAAAGGAGATCAGGCGACTCAAGATCTGAAAGCGGCAGCAAAGAGGGGTGTTTTCAGCCTGAATTAGAAAATGGTTATAGAAGACATACAGACTCAGATAGTTTGTTACAAGCATAAGAAGCAGTAATGTGAAAGGAGCGAAGTCTGGATTTAGCAATAGAAGAGAAAGGCACAGATAGAAGCAATTTGCCAGAAGAGTGGAGGAGGGCTGTCGGGAGAGATAAGAGAGGAAAGGTAGTGAGGAACTGCAGAGTGAATGTACTTATAGGTCAGTAGAAGTTTGAACTAGATGTGGAAACGGATAGGGAACCAATGAAGTGACTTGAGCAGAGTAGTAATATGAGCATGATGAGGCTGGCGGAAGATTAGCCATGCAGCATAGTGATAAACAGTTTGAAGGGGAGAGAGATGATTTGGAGGGAGACCTGCAAGGTCACCCTTATTAGTAGGAGTTTGGGAATCACTCAGAGCCAAGGCTCTGGAAATTTTCTGCAGGAAGTTTGGATAAGAAAGATCTTCTGGTACCTTCTCCAAAGGCCCTAGTTCTGGTAGGGGCTCTGAAAAATCCTCCTCCATTCTGTAGCTAGTAGTGCTGGTATGATTGTAGGGATCACTGAGCAGGGAACATATTTCATCCTCCAATGGTGGGGGTTCGCCGTTCCATTACAGATGGCGATTGTGGGTGTCCGTGATGTCTACGATCTGTGGTACGTCCACTAGTATATTGTATGCAGGGCTCCAAGATTGTCATGGGCAGCACTGAGGATGACTGCACTATCTTGAACAAACTTGCGGAGTAGAGAAAGGAGGGAGGCGTTAGGGCTTGTAGTTCCTGCTGGCTTTATGGTTTGTTTAGGTAGAGAAGGAGCATTTTATCTCTTAGTTCTCTGAGGGGGCTCTCCCAGTTCTAGATGGCTGGTCAGGTAGGTGAGGGCATTTGGCTACCTTACCTGCTGAGTTGTCCCTGTCTGCAGCAGACTGCTTGTGATATTTGCTCTTTGACTTCACCTTACCTCTTGCTGGCCCCTTGTCTTCGATCGCTTTCAGGAGCTGTGGAGGGGGAGGGACTGGAGCCCTCAGCTTGGATTCTCAGGCTCTGAGTTGGCTGTGAAGAAGCAGGTGCAGGTTTGAGGCTGCCTTAGCTGCCCCTGATCATGCCTGGTCTGGTCTGGGCCCAATGTGTTAGGCCTTACTGTGACCTGCTGCAATAACATGATTTACTTTCCTTCTCTCAGAAATCCGATTCCTTGAATTGTACCCTCCGCGAGGAGTCGGGTGAGGAAGCAGCCCTGATATGCCTGCTGTGTATTATCGGGGCGGCAGTAAGCTCATTTTCCTCACAGTGCTGTAGCGGAAGTGGGGGGGGGGGCCTTATTTTATTTATTTAACATTTCTTATATACCGCCTTTCATGATATCAAGGCGGTTTACATTGAACAAACTGAAATTACATTGAACAGGGCATTATAACTTGGAGATAACTATTTACAGGGAACATGGACAATGGAGGGTTAAGGGCCTTTCTGGTTGACAGCCGCCAGTCACAACCTCCACTGTCTGAAGAATGAAGACAAAAACAAAACTGGAAGTACAGTATCTTGCAGGGACGTCAGAGCTGAAGAAAAAACAATGCAGTTGGAATTAAAATAATAAAAGCTGAAGAAATCAACATAGAAGGGGGGGAGAGCCATGACAACCCGGTCCATGGTGAGAATTCAGGCTAGAAGGAGCACACATGCTTAAAGAAGTCCAAAAGACTTCTGTAATCTGGGGGAGAGCCTGGCACACAGGCACCGTCGGGAGATGACACCTATGGAGTGTGCCTGCATTCCCATGCTTGTCTGTGGAGAAACTAATATAAATAATATTTGGATTATTCTTATATGTCATAAATTTATTTATTTTTGTATAATTTTATTTAAGCAGATTTATAACATTTCACACATACAGTTAATACAGAAGGTATGTATTATATATTTTTTGTATTTATCAGAGAAGAATGCTTTTAATTTCTGAAATCACACATTTCTTGCAACCCTCTAATATTCATCGGTATTGTAGTCCATGAATTAGACACGTAAACAGAAAAAGAGTTTGTTCACGTAGCAGGCATCTTTAAGGAAAGAACTTCAAGAAAAGCTTTCTCTTGGGAATGCAATGTTATAGGCGTTTGATAGACAACCAGAGGAAATTTCAATTCAGTTTGGAAAACCCAAATTCAAATAAATAAAATCCATTACCCCCAGTGTTTTAACTTAAACTTCTTATTGATTTTAATTGTGTGTTCCATCTTTGTCTGATCTAGACTCTGAATTCCAAGGAATAGCAAAGGTCCATTATATGTCTCTGTATTGCTGCATACTGTATATCTGATGCGTGCTATACTAATCACGATGATAATATATACTGCAAAAGATCATGTTTGCTTGAGGGCCACTGTGTCGAGCTTAACACTGCATAATCTTGTGATAAATGAAACAGATGTGGGGGATTTTTTTTGTTTGCAACCATTTAATGTTTCTTCAGTCATAGAATGAATAAGAAAATATAGGAAAAAGCATAAGAATGCACTGGTTATAAATCTAGCGCTTTATTTATCTAGATATATATTTGTAAGTAAATGCAATAAATGCCAACACTCCATGAATCCTTACATGCAATTTTCTACAGTGCGCTGAAATTCTAATTGCTCACAAAAGACTTCTTTGGATGATTTTTTTCCACCATATTGCATTTGCATCACTTTGTCATTTCATATATTAATAATTTTACTGTAGAAGCTACCTCTGTAGCATTTTAATTGTTATCAAGAAGCATGGCACCATTTAATTCTGTCAGAATACGGAACGATAGATAGATGACAAATTAATAATTTACTGTCTTTGCTCAATGCTGCAACCCAGAGTATTAACAGGATTGATGGCAGAAGTGGTTAACAAATTTTAGCAGATTTCATTAGCTCTTCATTGTCATATGTTTGTGATGCTGACTGAAATAAGCTTTGTAGGAGACCTCAGTCTAGGGAACTAATTACTTGTGCCGATTGCCATTCTGATGAATAGGCCTTCATTCCCCTGAAGACGAGGAGCAGTCTGTGATTCACAACTGCATCCTGGCTGATATTTGATAATAATTTTAACAGATAAATGTAAGAAGGCAGAATGATGAAGTGCCTCTCCAATTTCTGACTATCGCATGCACACACATAGCCAGCTGTGCTCTGCCTTTTATGTTTATTTTTTACATTGCTAATGGTGAAATTCTGCTGTTAATCGAATTTTGAATGCAGATACATTTTCAAAGCTTTGTAGCAGATCTCTGAATTTTCAGCACTGAATGGCTTCCATCTTTTTTTCTTAAAATTGTCCGAGGATGGCAGTTTGCATAAAATTACAGGAAACAGAAATAACACAGCTAGATCCTTAAATGAAAAGCATACTGTTGCCACCTCCCTTGTTTGGAAAGCACTGAGAATGAATGATGATTTTTTTTTGTGCTCTTAGTTTATCATAGCATTACTATTAGTTTACTGACTGCAGATGATTTTTCCTATGTTCCTTACACATCACTTCTCCTACTATTGCAAAACAGAACATAAATTATGCCAAAATTAAGAAAAATGTAATTTATTTAAATGCCCCAATTATTACTTTTTAAAAAATTTTTGGTTAGCCTGCTTTTAAAATGTTATAGGAAAATCTTAATTCAGTACTTCTGAAAGATTAAAAAGAAATAGATTTGCAAAATATTGTCAGCATTATCCAAAGATGTGATTTGCTAGATGAAAGTAGTCCGCTGCTGTTTTGGTCATGAAAAAGTTTTCCTGGTGGTGGTATTTCCCTGTTGCATAGGTATTGACAGAGAATTGGTTGTGTTTTTATTTTTATAATCAAAATATGCAGTTTTCCAGACTCCTGACTTGTAATGAATAGTGCTACACAGTAGGCATTCATTCGGGGGGGGGGGGGGGGGGTTTTTTCAGGTATGTGGCTTCAGATTGGCATCTGCATAGGCTAAGGGCAGAATTAGCTGTTTCTAGCAGTCATTAATGGTCTGCTACAATGCTATTTCTAACTAGATATCACCTGATATTAAGAAGACCCAAAGAAAACAGGCCTAGAATCCTTAAGAAAAGTGTGGTGCGGTATGAAGTATGTGCCTTTTTAAATAAAATTTCCAGTAATTAACAGTTGCTTTAAACATTTTGGCCATGTTTACTAAACAATGCACAGTTTCTGGCCCTGTGCCCATAGGAATAATATGGGTGCTGCAGCAGATAGCTCATGCTAATGTTTAGTAAACATGGCCCTTTATTTCTTAAAGATGGCAACCATGGCTTATCTTGTCACCTGTATTTTTGACTACATAAAAAAGAAACCAATCTGATAAGCTTGCAAATCGATAACTACTTTCTGCTGCATTTGTTTTATATTAAAACAGTAATAGGCAAAGAAACACTCTCCTGTGTTGTTATAAGCCTTGAGGGCTAAGTGTAATGAATATTTTAAGAGATTATTTTAATTAAATTCCTGCACATCTAAACAGGGCAATATTTTATTATCACATACATAACCATGCAACCAATGTATTCATTAAAGTTAACACTTTCTGAACCAAGAATGTGCAGTATGATTTACTGACCTTGCACGAAAAGGCACAAATTAGGAAGAAAAATGATGAAGGGGACAGACTTTGATTAATATAGGTAATGCTATACCATATTTATAATAGCCTTTTCCCTATTCTGGTTTATAAATGCAGTCAGTGAGAGAGGTGCCCTGCTGAGGCTGAAATGAGGCTGAAATCGGAGCACATGCCACTAGAGTGTGAGAAAACTGATCACACTGTCAGCAATTCATTTCAAAATGATGTATTTAGTGCTCATTTCACCTTCCTAGAGAAAAAAAGGGAAAGGAGTTCCTTAGACTGGAAGGTGATATTGTTATTTTCAAGGACATACCTAAGTTAAAGATTGAACAAAGGGGGAGGGAGAAGAGAAGGTAGAGAAAAAAGGTGGAAGGAATAAGCAAACAAGGAAAGCTTTATGCAGAAATTCAGTGCTACCATGCTGTTTGGTAATTGCTAACATATGTGCTCCCTCTGTTTCATTGTAGTCGTCCTCGTGAGTTCTGGCGCCTCGACTACTGGGAAGATGACTTGCGGCGCCGGCGACGATTTGTACGTAACCCCCTTGGATCGACACATCCTGAAGCGACACTAAAAGCAGCCGTAGAACACGGTCAGTGTGAGAACAGCATCCTGCCAATAGCAGCAGGTACATGGGCATGAGGAGCCAGAACCTTATTGCAGAAAAATCACAAAAAATAGATAATAGATATTACTTAAAAATTCCACATGTAAAAGTTTTTTTTTGTGAGTTCCCTTGCATTGCTACTGACCATAGAGATAACTTGCCAATCTTATCAGTAATATCTAGTAAGATATTCAGACAAAGATTCCCTAATAATGTAAAATACAAGGAAGATCTAAATAGAAAGCAATGACTAAGAATGTTGCTGAGGATGAATAAAATCTGTGCATTTTCTTTCAACTTCTCTTATATTTATATAAGGGTGGCCCAAAAAAAGTGAGAACATCTTGTAAATTAAAAGCTTAAATAGTTTACTTATTTACCTTTTTTAGCTATATAGCATCTTTATTTTGACAATTTCCGGTCGCCATCTTTTTTTGTTGTTGTAATTTGTCAATCGTTTACATCTGTCTTTTTGAATTTTTAAATAACTTATATGCTATGAGATGTTCTCACTTTTTTGGGCCACCCTGTATATATATGTATATATATATATATATATATATAGATTGATAGATAGATATATAGATATATATATAGATAGATATAGAGAGAGAGATGGAGAGAGATGGAGATGTTGTGAATTAGCAGTAGTTTAAACTAACCAGGTTTTGTTTTGTTATATAATTTTCTTAATTTTTATTTTTTCTTTCTCTTATACAATAAACACCTTCCCTACTACCACACACTCACGCTTGCAGAATCATCTTTTGTAGTTACACCTTCTAAAATTGCAGCTATGCACACTGCAATTTTTTGATATAATAATGAATGCATGTTTGATGAAATGTAACTTAATCTTTTTATTATTTATCTTTTATTTTGGAACATTCTCCTATCGCCAAATAAGTGGCCTAAATTAGATTACAATGGTAAAACACATACCAAGGCAAATAAAACAACAAGCAATTAATTATAAAATGTAGTGCAAATAACATGAGCCAAAAATAAAATAAAATAAAAAATAGTTTAAAACTATCAAAGAAAGTTAAAATCAAAAGAAATATTTTTTCTTCTAGGTGTCTGATGGATTTATGCATTATTCTAAATTAATGCTGGAGTTTGGAGCTCTGAGTATCAATGAACAATTATAGTCATTTCCCTTTGTTTTTATTGAATTATTCAGTTTGATAAACATGCACTTGGGCTTATTTTATTGTCTTGGAAGCTAGTTAAGAATTATTGATTATGTGAAAATGAATGCTTTCACCCTTTTGAAATTCATTGGGTTTAAGTAAACCAAGATTTTCAAGATGTTCCAATTTTCGATGTTCCTCTAACTGGAGAGGTCAGTATAATCAAATCATATCTGAAGATTTCTTCCTGTCTTTTATTTTCATAGCATTAGAAATTGTGTTTGAATACAGGTATATGGAATAATCATCAAAGTTTGTTTCTGTCAGGCTTCTTAACCTCTTGCACTCTTAAAGATCCATATCTGTTGGAAAATATTTACAATAAGTCATAACCCCAAATGTGACACCGATCCTCAGAATAAATGGCTGTCAACACAATGAACACTAAACCAAGTGATCAGAAAGTAGTAGTAGTACTCCCGAAAGGCTATTGGCTAGGTTTACTAAAGTGCTCTAATACAGCTAATGTGTGTTGTTGTTAATTAGATACCATTGCATAAAAAAGACCTGTGGTAAATAACATGCATTAATGCATGTTAGCACGTGGTTATTGCCTTTTAGTAAATCTAGCCCTATGTCTTGAAATGTAGAAGGAAAAGGACCTATGCAGAAAGTTATCTAGACCAGTGGTTCCCCAATCCAGTCCTCAGGGATTTCCAGGCCAGTCAGGTTTTCAGGATATCCACAATGAATATGCATGAGATAGATCTGCATGCACTGCTTCCAATCTCATGCATATTCATTGTGGATATCCTGAAAACCTGACTGGCCTGGGGGTACCCAAGAACTGGGTTGGGAACCACTGATGTAGACCATGTGTGCTTTGGAGGTTGTTACATTTTTCTTTTGCTTTATTAGGTGCAGGTGATGATTTTATCAAACTAATGATTATTCTAATGAAAAGAATTGGCACCTTAAAATGACAGCTTGCTTAGTGCAGTATTAGTCTTGCATTGCACATGTATTTACAGTTTCAAAGTTTAAAGATATTTTCACTGTAGATCAGGGGTGTCAAACTGCCATCCTGGAGGGCTGCAATCCAGTCGGGTTTTCAGGTTATCCTTATCGAATATGCATGAAAGATGTTTGCTTACAGTGGAGGCAATGCATGTGAATATCTCATGAATATTCATTAGGGATATCCTGGAAACCTAACTAGACTTTGACCCTTCAAGAGTGCAGTTTGTCACCCCTGCTGTAGAACAGCTGACTTGCTAATTATATACTTATTGCAAATAGAAAATCCAGGTTTGATGCCTGGCTCCTGATCCTAGAGCTATGACAGGTGTAGGTAGCACTGATGTATTGCTTGCCTCATCTACTGTCCGTTTTCAGAGTAGTAGTGATCAAGCCCTGGATAAAGCTTTCAGTTGGAAGAAAGAATGAGGCTTAGATGAGCCATGATACTGAAATTTGCAACTTCAACCTCTCCTGGGATAGCTGATTCTTATAGAACTGTTTAGACCACAACTTGTCAGAGCAAGTTCATGGCAGATAACAGTGTGTGAGACAGAGACAAGTTTCAAGTATGTAAAGGAGTGAATACAATGGAAATCAGAAAGAAATAGGATATGAAGAAACTGAGACCACAAAATGATGCAAATCTAAATTAAAGTGAAAATACATAGGGACACTTCTGGAGAGAATAAATTGCTCATCTTCCCTGCTAGTAAAAGTACACATGTACTTTTATCCACATTGAGTGAAGGTTTACTCAGGGTTGGTGTTAAGATGTGGATTGCAGTAATACTCCTGTTTTAGCCATTAAAAGTATCTGTAGAAAAGAAAGGTGCAAGTATCTATAGGTATTTTTACCTTAGGCACTGTAGTTTTAAAAATAAAAATATGCACATAAATATTGAAGTATTGAAAATTACAGCAGATAAAAACTAAATAGCATTTATCCAGTCTGCCTATTCATAAGAACTATTAAGTTCTACAATACCTCTCTCTCAGAGATCTTTGTACTAGTTCTGTATTGTCTTGAATTCAGATGCAGGTTTTGGTCTCTATCACTTCCCCCTGAGAGGCTGTTCCATGCGTCCACCACCCTTTCCATAGGAAATATTTCCTCAGATTACTCCTGAGTCTATCCCCTTCACCTTCGTCCTATGACCCCCTTCATTCCAGAGCTTTTTTCAACTAAAAGAGGACTGTCACCTGTACAGTTATACCACAGAGGTATTTAAATGTTTTTATCATATCTCCCCTCTCCCATCTTTCCTCCAAAGTATGCATATTTGACATCTTTGAGCATCCCCAAATATCTTATGATGAAGATCACTGACCATTTTAAAAACTGCCCTCTGGACAGACTCCAACCTGTTTATATCCTTTGGAATGTATGGTCTCCAGAAATGTTCACATTACTCCAAATGAGTTTCACCAGAGACTTATACAAAGGCATTATCATCTCCTTTTTCCTACTGACTATTCCTATACCTATACACCCAAGCATCATTCTGGCTTTTACAATAGCCTTTTTTGCTGTTTGACCATTTTAAGTTTATTCAGTACAATCACCCCCAGGTCCTGTTCTTCATTTATTCATTGAATTACTTCACACCCTATACTGTACCACTCCCTTGGGTTTTTGCAATCCAAATGCATGACCTTGCATTTTTTAGCATTAAATCTTGTGGTAGGGAGATTTAAGCAGGAGAGATACAAAGACCTAGAACTGCCAGCACCAGAGTTCCCCACACAACAAATTATTTTTTTTCCAGGTAGAGAAACTACTATTCCCTGCAGTTAGGGAGAGAAATGTGTTGCAGCTGCTAGGGCAAAAGCAGTCAGCTGTAGAAGGTGACTCATCGGTTTCCAGGGAAGACCAAGTGAGGTTTTGGTTTGGTCTTTCCTTTGCGCAGACTGAAAATACAGACTGCGGCCCAGAAAGGGGTGGTGGTGGGGGGTTGGAAGTTCTATGGCCAGAAAGCCTACCCTATCCCAGCCAGCCCATGGCAGAGAAACAGGTGGAGCATATGGAAATAGAGAGCCAAGAGCAGTTCCCTGACTGACTGATTATCTAGAAGATGTCATGGAGGTCAGGTAGGCAGCTTCTCACATGGCTATTTGAAAATGGCCTGCAGCTTGTTATGTCCAGAGTGAGAGGATTGCAATAATACAGTGATTAAGCTGCTGGGGGAGGGGGGTGCTGTGTGTGCTTTTTCTCCCTGCTGTTCCTATGTTTATGCTCATTCTACCTACAGCTGTGCTCTTCTGCTCCTACTCACCAGCATGATCACTATCTAGACCTTTCCTTTTTCTCTACCTGCACGCACTCAAGCTTCTCCAGCTCAGTTCTTTCCCTGTCTGACCATCATTTGCTAACTTTCACTCTTACCCACACCCCGTCACAGAGTCAACCAATCTTCACTAACTTATTTAGAAATTTTCAGGCTGCTGACCTATCAACTCTCTCCATTGCTGTCTCATATCCACTCTCAGTCACTATGTCATCTTGAATCTGTTGATGAGGCAGCCGCTTCTCTCTGCTGCCTTGGATTCTCTCGCTCTTCCCATTCCATGCCCTGTGAGGCGTACTATAACCCTGGCCTTGACTGACCTATGCTACTTACATTCCTATGCCTGCTTTGCTGAGCGCTTTTTGCTTAAATCCCGTGCTCATGTTGACTTCATACATTTCAAATTCATGCTGACCTCCTTCCAGTTTGCCATAGCACTCATCCAGCAAGAGTACTGTGTCCATCTGACAAACTCTCTTGCCTCTGACCCGCGCCAACTTTGCACTTCAAATGCCTCTGTCCTGACCTCTCCTTTACTTTCTGCCCAGACTTTGGGTGACTACTTCCATAACAAGTTTCACAAGATTAGTCTTACGTTCTCTACTGAGTCACCTCCATCTCCCCTTCCCCCTCTTCACTCTTAAATTTTTCCTTCGACCCCTGTCACCCTTTTTTTCTTTTACTAAAATCACCAAGGAGGAAACTGCACATCTTCGCTCCTCTGATCCCATTCCAACCTGTCTACTAAGCTCAATTTCCCCTGTTGTTGTCCCCTCCATCTTTCATATCCTCAGCTTCTCACTTTCCATTGCAGCTGTTCCTGCTGCCTTCAGACATATTGTGGTCACACCGCTGCTCAAAAAACCTTCACAGAATCCTACCTGACCTTCCAGTTATTGGCCCATTTCCCTCCTCCCTTTTGCATCCAAACTATCTGAATGTGCTGTTCACCGCTGCTGACTTGACTTTCTTTCCTCTGTAGCCATTCTGGATCTGCTACAGTCAGTCTAAGAATAGCCTAATGGTTAGAGCAGTGGACTAGAACTATGGAAACCAGGGTTCAACTCCCACTGCTGCTCCTTGTGATCTTGAGCAAGTCACGTAACCCTCCATTGCCTTAGGTACAAACTTAGATTGTAAGTCCTCTGGTGACATAAAAATACGTACTGTGCCAGAACACAATTCACCTTGAACTCCTGAGAAAAGACATGTGCTAAGTTCAATTCCCTTCCCCTCCCTTTCTTCATTCTACAGAAATAGCCTTTGCCAAAATCTCCAGTGACCTGCTCCTGGCCAAATCCAAAGGTCTTTATTTGATTCTCATACTACTTCACCTATCGCTGCTTTTGATACCGATTATCACCACCTCTTTTTAGATACCCTGTTCTCGCTTGGATTTTGGTTCTCTGTTCTGTCTTTGTTTTCTTCTTATCTCTTCCAGTATATACTCCGGTGGATCCTTCTCTACTGCTTTCACACTTCCAGTCGGTGTACGTTAGGTCTTTGTCTGAGACCTGTTCTCTTCTCTCTTTATATTCATTCTGTTTGTGCCCTGATCGTCTCCCATGATTTTCAGTACCATTTTCATGCTGATGACTCTCAGATTTACCTCTCCAAGAGTCTAGGCCCAAATCTCAGCCTGCTTTTTTGATGTTGCTGCCTGGATATCCCGCTGCAGTCTGAAACTGAACATGGCCAAGAAAGAGTTTCTTTCCCCTAAACCCACTTCCTACCCTTCCCCCTTTCTCCACCTCCATTTCTGTAGATAACTGTCATCTTTCCTGTGTCTTCTGCTCACATACTTGTGATCATCTTTGACTTCTCTCTCTTTTTCTCTGTACATACAGTATCCAACAGATACTAAAATCTGTCATTTCTTTCTCTATAACATCAGAAAAATGTGTCTCTTCCTCTTAGAACACACTACCATATACCCTTAGCCACCCCCTCATCGCCTTCTATTTAGATTATTGCAACTTGCTCCTCACTGGTCTCACATTAAATTATCTAGTTTCCCCTTCAGTCTGTTCAAAGCTCAGCTGCATGGCTAATGTTCTGCTAGTGTTGCTATGCTCACATGTCCCTCTTCTCAACTCACTTTATTGGCGCTTTATCAGTTTCTATATACAGTTCAAACTTCTCCTGCTGACTTACAAATGCATTCATTCAGTGGGTCTTCACTACCTTTTCTCTCATTTCTCCCAACACGCCTCTTCGGCAGCTCTGTACATCCAGAAAATCACCTTTATCTATGCCCTTCTCTTCTACTGCCAACTGTAGACTCCACTCTTTCCACCTTGTTGGACCATATGCTTGGAATAGACTACCTGAGTCTGTATGTCAAGCTCCATCTTCAGTCCTACTCATATCCAGACTAAAAACTCATTTCTTCAAGGCTGCTTTTGGACCCTGATCCCCTTATTCTCCTGACTATGTATATTTAGATCATTTCCTTTAAGGATTCTCTAGTCCTCTGTTCTGTTTGTATAAACTCTGTAGTGCAAGGACTTTTTTTTTTTTTTAATATCTTTTATTTATGCAATTTTTTACATATGAATGGTACAGACACATATTAAGAACACGATTACTCTTAACACAAAACAATGATTCCCCACCCTCCCTGGCACTCGAGGGAAGAAATGTTAACATACACAGGGCGCCTCCACAGATCAGCACTTAGACCCTAAAACTAAATAAACTACAATAAACTACAATAAACTACAACTCGCAATAAACTACAACAAGACCGAAGCTTTAATCATCACTCGGAACCAAAGCTTCATACACCCACCAAACATAAGGATACAAAGCACCACGATACCGATAAGATCAGAGGTGAGATACCTTGGGGTTACTCTGGACAGTAAACTCAACCTCAAACCACACATAGACAAAACAATCCAAAAAGCCTACTACAGGATGCGAATCATCAGGAGACTGAAACCACTCCTCGCCCCAGAACACTTCCGTACCGTCTGTCAAGCACTGATAACCCCAATACTGGACTTCTGCAATCCGATATACCTTGGACTACCAAAACAAGCTCTCAAACCACTCCAGCTGGCACAAAACACTGCAGCTCGAATCATATCCGGAGCCGCAAGGCAGGAGCACATCACACCTACATTAAAGGACTTACACTGGCTCCCAATCAGTGCTCGCATCAGATACAAGACTATCATAAACCTATTTAAGATAAAAGAGCACACATCAGCCAACAGCCTCCACACGCTCATACAACCGGAAACCAGCGCACGTCCTAGAAGAAGTCAAACACGCAACCGAGTCAGTACCCCAAATGAATACAAGCACACACGCAAGGACACAACAGACAGAGCTCTCTCCATGGCTGCTCCAACAATATGGAACAATCTACCGGACGATCTAAGGGCAACTCCAGACCTCAAAGACTTCAGAAAACAACTGAAAACCATGCTGTTCATAGAGCACTATGGTCACATCACATAACCTAAGAGAATGGATAACAGCACTCCAATCCTCCTAAACAACTGTATGTATATAAAATGTGTTTTTAGCACCACTGTAAATAGCCCACCTTGTACATAGCTCAAACAAATCAAGCACCCAACACAACCATCACACAACCAAGTTTCATCCTCACTGCATGTACAACACACACACTTTACCTGATTGCTTGCTGTGATACCACCTTGATTATTAAGATAAGGCGGTTTAGAAATACTGTTAAATAAATAAATAAATAAACATAATACAGCTAGAACATTGGGTCTCCAGTATGTGGTCCCTCAGGTGACTTCCGACCGGGATATATATTGAACTGATAGTGCCCATCTATCAAAGTTTAGCTCACCTTTCTCGAGATGGTGGAGTTTGCTATACAATCTCTCATATTTAGAGTATTGACACACGAGACCCCACCAGTTGCCCAAGTTCAGGTTTTGGGAGTTTTTCCAATTGAGCAAAATCAGCTTTAAGGCTATAGCTATCATGAAATTTAGTAGAAAAGATTTCTCTTTAGTCATGTTCTGGGAAAGCTCCAGAGATCTTAGAGAGCTTGTCCGAAATGCCTAAGATTCTTTGGATTTTATCCCAGATCGCCTTCCAAAATCACTGAACAAAGGGGCAATCAAAAAGCATATGCACAAAGGTTCCTTTCTCTGGCTGACAGGACCAGCATTTCCCCATGGATGATTTATCCCACTTTGAAAGTTTTACCGGCGTGATATAGGCCCTATGCAACAGAAAGTACATCGATTGTGTAATGGCCGCTGAACGTGAAGCCCTAGTTATGGGACCCCACAGACTCTTCCAGGAACTAGGAACAATGTCCGGGATAGGTCTAACTCCCACACCTTTGACAACCCCCAAGGACATTGAGAGGCATAATCTCTAAAGATGGCGTATAGCCTGGAGATTGGGCCCTTCTGACCAAGCATTGCTTTGATGTTTTTAGTTAAAGCTCCTCGGCTGCCAACTCCTTAACTTTTATTTGGGATGCTGAGATGCTATGCTTAATCTGCAACCACTGAAAATAGCTAGTCTCCGGAAGGGAAAACTCCCCTCTCAAGGAGGCAAAGTCTTTCCACCCATTTTCTCCCACCAAATGCCCCAACGTCCAAACGCCCTTCTCTTGCCAACTTTTCCATGCAAACTTCCTCCCACTAATTTTAAATTGTGGGTTCCACCACAACAGAGTCAATCTAGAGGGTTTACCATCTCTGCCAGCCAGCCAGTTGTGCCAGTTTTAAAAAGGCGGCTTGAGTGGCCCGAATCACGGCCCCCACTGTACCCTCCTCTGGGTAGGATGCCCCCAACATATGAGTTGGGGGGTACGGAGCGACCATACAAGCCTCTACTTTGAGCCAACTTGGGCCGTGAACCGTGCCCTCTGCATCCAACCATATGGCTCCCTGCTTCAAGAGAAGAGCATGGTGGAACCACTGAAAATCGGGAAAGTGAACACCACCTTTTTCCTTGGAAGCTTTCAATTTCTTGCTAGCGATTCTGGGTTGAGAACCATTCCATAGGAACCTCAGAAGGCTTCTCTCCAGATTTACATATATTTCTGCCGGCAGGGAGAAAGGGAGCATGCCTAATACATAATTTATTCTAGGCGCCAACACCATTTTAATAATTTCTAGTCTTCCCCACCAGGTGAAATGCAGAGGAGACCAAGCCAGGGTCTTGTTGCGGATCGTCTGAGTTAGCTCATCCACATTTGCCTGGATAGTGCGGTCTACTGAGGCGCAATACCATGCTCCTAGATACTTGATGCTACCGGACTCCCACCGGAAAGGAAATGAGGCCATCAACCCCGCATTCGAGCAACTATTAAGCGGAAAGGCTACAGACTTAGTCCAATTAATTTTATACCCCAAGATACTCGAGTAAGCATCGATTAATACTAATATCTGTGGAACCTCCGAGGGCTGCGTAAACAAAAGGAGGTCGTCCGTATATGCGGAGAGTTTCACTTGCAAACCTCCAAAGTTGAAGCCTTTTATGTCCTTACTTTGTCTAACTGCTATGGCTAAGGGTTCTAACGCCAAATTAAAGAGCAAAGGAGAGAGGGGACAGCCCTGTCTAGTACCTCTGTGCAGAGAAAAAGATCGGGATAGGATGCCGTTGGCGAGGACACTAGCGCTAGCTCTTGCATATAGTACCTTGACCTTACTTATAAAGCCCTCCCCTAGACCAAACCATTTCAGGACTGAGAAGAGGAAAGGCCACTCTAATCTATCGAACGCTTTTTCTGCTTCGAGGGAGAGGGCGATGAACGGGGACTTTTCCACAGTAGCCCTATCAAACAGATTGCATAAGAGCCTAGCATTGTCTGAGGTTGATCTACCCGGAATAAAACCACATTGGTCAGGGTGCACTAGCTCCACAATGACTGTAGCAAGCCGCTGAGCCAATATGTTCGCAAAGATCTTGTAATCTGCATTTAGCAAGGATATAGGTCTGTAGTTTATGACTCGACTAGGATCCTTACCCGGCTTTTCTAAGACAACTATCGTGGCTTCCGAAAAGTTACCTGAATGCCCTTGCCCCTCCGCTAATTCTTCGTAATACAACATTAAATACGGAATCAGCTCTTTACTCAGCACTTTATATAATTCAGCTGGTATCCCGTCAGGGCCTACGGCTTTCCCCGCCATCATAGAGTTAATTGCCTTGGAAAGCTCTTTGCTCGAAAAAGGTTCACCTAGCCGCTGGGCTTGCTGGGCCTCCAATTTGGGATGGTCTAACTCGCCCAAGAAGCTTGTAACCGCCTCAGGGTCCGCCACTACCTCAGTGGAGTGCAATTTGGTATAAAATTTTGAAAATTCGTCTAAGATTTGATCATTGTTGACATATCGAGTCTGATTGTCATCCACAATGGAAACAATCCTTGATTTTTCTCGCTTCCCTCTCAAGGTTCTCGCTTAGAGCTTACTAGCTTTATTTTGCTCTACATGATATCTGGCAGCCTGCTTCAGCATTACTTGTTCAATTTCGGAACTCAATATCTCGTTATATTGGAATCTTAATCTTTGTAGCCTAAGTAAAGTCCCAGAGTCTGGATGCTTGATCCAGAGCCTCTTCCCTGCTTTAATCTGATTATCTAAGGCCAATAACTGAGCCTTCCTTCTTTTACACTCTTTGATCTTGTAGCTGGTGATGGTTGCCCTAAGTGTGGCCTTAAATGCCTCCTACCAGGCCCAACAAGCAGTGTCGCCCAATTTGTTAACCTCAAAGTATGTCCTAATTGTGCTTCTCAATTCATTCTGAAAAGAGGGCTCCGCCAGCCACGCTCTGTTAAATGACCAAGGTGGGCTAGGCTTAGTTGCTTCTTGCACTAGAATTTTGACCGTAATAGCTGCATGATCAGACACGGACATGCCCAAAATATCTGCTCCACAGCTGCTCGAAGCCAGGGATCTAGATATTAAAAAGTAATCTATCCGAGAGAGGAAATTATGCACTGGGGAGAAAAAGGTATAGTCTTTATCAACTGGATGGAGCAATCTCCATATGTCAACTAGCCCACAATCCTCCATAAGGGCTGAAAGAGCCGTGCCCGCACGAGAGGGCCTATCTACTCTCCCTGGGTTACGGCTCCCTTACCATATTAAAGTCCCCGCCCATAATTATTGGGGCCGAGTTATCCCTCTGCAATGTGCTGTTTAAGTCGTGAAAAAAGTCGGGGTCATCTTTATTAGGACCGTACACATTGACAATTAAGAGGCTGAGATTCCCAACCTCAATTAGGGACTTGGACCACCTCCCAAAGGCATCGTTACTAGCATTCACAGTCGTTGCCCCCAGCGTTTTACACACAAGTGTGGCCACCCCGTTTCTCTTTTGGTCAGCCGGGGAGGAGCCAACCAGGGCATATTTCTTGTCCTCCAACTTTCCGGTTTCCTGCAAAGTGAGGTGGGTCTCCTGTAGGAGAACTATATCAGCTTGCTGGCGATTGCAATAAGTTAATATTTTTTTCCTTTTCATTGGTGTCTTAATACCCTTCACATTCAGGGATGAAATCTTTAACCTATCAGCCATTATAGCTTACAGAAACATCATCAATTGTGACCTGTGAAAGACTTCTCTTAACACTAGGGCTCACATTCTTCCCCAGAGAGCCTTCCCTTACCCCCCAACAAAACACACAACAACAACAACAGCTTGGGTGAGACAGCGAGACCATCCCACATAGCGCAGCCTGGCCCCTGATATACTTTCCCACCGTAGGCCTCACATTGTATCCCCTACAAGCAGGCAAACCAGAAAGAAGAAAAAAAACGGGAAAAAAACCCCACATTGGAGCAGCCCAACTCCTCCCGTCTGTCCAGACCACAAAGGCCCGCTCACCTCCCTATCTCCAAGTCTTGACTGCACAGTCAATTTGTTTAGGTTTTCTCGACCCAGACAGGTCCACAGAGTTGGGCTGTGAGCCAAATGGAATTAGCATGGGATGCCATTGCATGCCGCAGATCTGGCGCTTCTGTCAAAATATCCACGACCTCTGCAAACAAATGACTAATGTCAGGGGTACCTTAAACTTAGCTTGACTACATAAGCAAAGCCTCTTGGTCTTCTATGTACCCAGCAAGTGTGGCGGGATCCTCAAATGTTTTAGTTACATTGTTCAGAGTCACCTTAAATCGCGCAGGGTTGAATAAGCCATATCTAGCCTGAAGGCGCTGAAGACGAGGCCTCATCGCAAGAAATTGCTTCCGTTTCTCGACAGTAGGCTTGCTAAAATCAGGGTAGAAAGCAACCCTCTGACCTTCGTGCTGAAGGGGATAACAAGCTTTTGCTGCCGTCAAGATTTGGACTGCATGCTGGTGCCTCAGCATGCACAGGATCGTCGGGCATGGGTATTTGGATCGTTGATTAGCTATAGATGGTAGCCGGTGGGCCCTTTCAATTTCCAACAGGCGAGAAAATTCAAGTTTCAGTAACTTTGGTATAAACGATTCCAAAAACGAATGGGATCACTCCCTTCCGCCCCTTCTATTATCCCTGTGATGCGAATGTTGTTGCGTCGGGCCCTGTTGCTCATGTCTTCAAGGCTTCTTTCAAGCCCGTCAGGCTTGCGATTGATCTTTGGGATTTGAGCCAAGCGATCCTCGTGATCCGCCACTGTCACTTCCACTCTCTCAACTCTTTGTGTTAGGGTTTGTATTTGAGTCGTTAGCTCTTTCAGATCCGACTGCATTGCAATAAGAGACTCTCCGTTTGAATCCACCCGGCTGCGTACTGCCTGCACCTCTTTCAGTATTTCCTGCAGGCCCTCCGCCGCTTCTTGGGAAGGCGCCATCTTTTGCGGGGAAAGCGGGTCGGTCTTGGATCTTTTAGTGCCAGAAGACGCTGCTGCGGCGAAGTCCAGGCGGGTCTGCTTGCCCCCGGACATAATCACGATCTACCGCACTAAATTTTCGCCAGTCTAGGCACCTGGGCTTGCCGATATAACCAGGATTCGCTGCTTGGGGCCAGGAGAGACACTCTTACGCGGCCATGTCGGGACCTCGCAGGCTCCGCCTCTCGTGCAAGGACTTTCTCTTATTTTTATATGTACAGCACTGCATATGTCTAGTTGCGCTGTATATAAAAAATAAAAACTGAGCATATGCCACTTTCTCTATTATTTAGCCCAGGGCTCTCAAACACGCGGCCCGCGAGAGAACGTTGTGCGGCCCGCGACGGCTTCTGCTGCTGCCGTTGCCGCCGTGGCAACGGCAGAATCGACGGTCAATTTTTAAAAAAAAAAATGGCTTCTGCTGCTCAAGCAGCAAAATCGCTGTCCTGCGGCCCCTTCCTCTCTGCCCGGAGATCCCCGAGAGTGCTTCCATCAGCGGGTGCTTTTCAAGCCGCGAAGAGAGTATTTCCCTCTCGCGAGGCTTGAAAAGTGACTAGGCTTAAGCCGCGCGAGAGGGAAATACTCTCTTCGTGGCTTAAAAAGCACCTGCAGATGAAGCACAACTCAGGGCTCTCGGCGCAGAGGGGAAGGGGCCGCGGGACAGCTGATTTTCTGCTGCAGCAGCAGAAGCCAGGTTTTTTTTTTTAATTTACCTGGGTTGATTGGGGGGGGGGTGTAGGACTGGAAATGGGCTATTGGCAGGAGGGGGGTTATGACTGGAAATGGGCTATTGGCAGGGGGGGTATGACTGGAAATTGGCTATTGGCGGGGGGGTTATGACTGGAGATGGGCTATTGGCAGGGGGGGTTATGACTGGAAATGGGCTATTGGCAGGGGGGTTATGACTGGAAATGGGCTATTGGCAGGGGGGGTATGACTGGAAATGGGCTATTGGCAGGGGGGTTATGACGGGAGATGGGCTATTGGCAGGGGGGGTTATGTCTGGAAATGGGCTATTGGCAGGGGGTTAGGAAAGGTAATGGGCTATGGTGGGGGCTAGGACTGGAAATGGGCTATTGGCGGGGGGGGGTATGACTGCTGGAAATGGGCTATTGGCGGGGGGGGTTATGACTGGAAATGGGCTAATGGCAGGGGGGGTTATGTCTGGTAATGGGCGAAGGTGGGGGCGAGGACTGGAAATGGGCAGGTGGGGGTTAGGAAGGACTGGAGGTGGGCTGATGGGGGGAGTTAGGACTGGTAATGAGCTATCGAGGGGCTGACTGAAATGGGGTAATGGGGGTTAGGGCTGGAAGTGGGCTATTGGCAGGGGGGGTTATGACTGGTAATGGGCTATGGGGGGGGTAAGACTGAAAATGGGGTGATGGGGTAAAACTGGAAGTGCGCTATGGGGAGGTTAGGACTGGTAATGGGCTATGGGGGGTCTAGGACTGGTAATGGGCTGGGGGGGGGGTTGCTAGGACTGGAAATGGGCTGAGTGGAAGGGGGCTGCTGGGGAGGGGGGCTTGGAATGGAAAGGGGCTGTGAGGGGAGGGAGCTAGGATTGGAAATGGGCTGATGGGGGGCTAGGATTGGAAATGGGCTGATGGTGAGGCTAGGATAGGACTGGAAATGGACTGATGGGGGGACTAGAAGGGAGCGGATGCTGGGTGGGGCTGGAACTAGAAGGGAGCTGATGTTGGGGGAGGATTAGAATGGGATGGAGCTGGGAAAGTGAAATGGAGAGGGGAAAAATATTTTGTCTGGGAGAGAAGACAAATCTACAATTGGCCAGGTATTGGGAGAGTAAGTGGGGATTGAGGATGGAGGGGTAAAATTTGAGTGGATGAAATAGGAATGAGGAAAGAGAAAAAGGAGAAAGATTAGTATGTTAAAGCAGATGTAGAGAGAGAATGGAAAAAAAACTAGGAGAGAAGAAAGGGCAAATGGACAGCAGACGATGGAGAGTTAGCAGAAGACATGAAGAAACCAGAAGAAAGTGGCTGGAACAATTGCAACTGAAAAAAATGCACAAAAGGTAGAAAAATATCTCTTTATTTTGAATTTATTAACTGGAATATGTCAGCTCTGGGAAATGTGCATCATTAATGTTTGCGCTTTGTTTAGTACAAGAGGAAATTAATTTATAGTTTTATTTCTACAGTGTTGTTGTACATTCCAAGTTGGCTTTTGGGGTTCCCAGTTTAATTATTGTCTTCTTGTTTCTAAATCTTTTAGTCTTTCTTTATCCATACTCATTAAAGAGGCATGTTTACTAAAAGTTAGTGTATGGTAACATTATGCAAATATTTATGCAAATGAGGCCCCTTATGCAAATGAGGCCCCGCGTCTTATGCGGCCCCCGGGTTACTTTACAAGTCCTCATTTGGCCCTCAAAGCAATTTGAGTTTGAGACCCCTGATTTAGCCCATAAGTAGAAGTAACAAAATTATGTGATGTTATTTCAAATCCTCAATTTCCAAAGTACTTTTATGACAGGTATGTAATTACTGCTATCTTACACACTGACAAGAACCCCCCCCCCCCCCAATTGAAAAGTCAAAGCAGCTTTCCCGGCTCTCAAAACAGGATCTTTACCAAATCCATACAACAGAGATTCATTGGATTAATGGCAAGCTGACAGCCCTGCAAAACATCCTCCGCTGTTGATGCAGGAATGTAGATATATAGTCTGCAAAAACAAAGGAGATGCAAGATGAGGGGAGATATGATAGAGGTCTATAAATTAATGAATGGAGTAGATCGCTTGTTTACTCCATCAAAAAGTAGAAAGACTATGGGACGTGATGAACCTACAATATAACCCATTTAAGACTCATAAGAGAAAATATTTTTTCACCGAGTGGAGGAGTAGCCTAGTAGTTAGAGCAACTGCCTAGTATCCAAAATATCAAGGGTTGTGACCTAGGTACTTGTGACTTAGATTGGCCACTGTTGGAAACAGGATACTGGGCTTGATGGCCCTTGGTTTGACCCAGTATGGCATATCTTATGGGTTGCCAGGAATCAGCACTGAGGTAAGGATACTAAAAAAAAAAAAATTCACCAAACACATAATTATCAAACTCTCGTTACTGCCGTGCTATCTCCTCTATGCCCCACACTTTTCTACTCCTTCTCTCTTCTGGAGATATCAGCCCCAACCCCTGCCCCCTTAGACTTTTGTCACACTCCCAGAACAGATCCTCATGCAACAGCTCAAATCTTACTCTCATCCCTCTCCTCTCCCCTCCTCTCTTCCGTTCTCATGTGCCTTGTGGAACGCACACTCCATCTCAAATAAACTTGTCTTTACTCATGATTTCTTTATCTCTAATGCTCTCCATCTCCTTACTCTAACTGAGACCTAGCTCCTTCCTGAGGACTCAACTTCAGTCGCTGCTCTCTGTCATGGCGGCTATCAATTCTCCCACACGCCTTGTCCCACTAGCCGTGGTGGAGTTATTGGGCTTTTGTTCTCTCCTTCCTGTCAATTTCAACCCCTCCTTCTGTCTCAGTCTCACTCCTTTCCCTCCTTTGAAGTCCATTCCATCCAGCTTTTACTCCACTACCTCTCCAATTAGCTGACCCCTCTGTCAATTCCACCTCTACCTTTCTCTCTGACTTTGATTCATGACTTTCCTTCTTTCTGGATTTGTCTTCCCCCTCCCTTATTCTCGGGGATTTTAACATTCATGTTGATAACTCCTCTGACCTTAATGCTTTAAAGCTCCTCTCCCTTACCTCATCATTCAACCTCCAGCTTTGCACTACTGCCCCTACTCACCAGCAAGGCCACTGCCTTGACCTTATATTCTTCTCTAATTGCTTACCCTCAAACTTTTGTACTTCACTCCTTCCCTTAATGGACCATCACCTGCTAAGCTTCACTCTTCATCACTTACCACCTCAGCCTAGCCCTGTCTCCTCCAACCTCTTTAGAAATCTTCATGCTTTTGACCCATTGATTCTCTCCTCCACTGTCTCATCACCTCTTTCTTCCACTAAGAGTTTGTTGATGAGGCAGTAGCTTCCTATAACACTATACTCTCCTCTGCTCTGGATGCTCTTGCTACACCATTTGAGGCTTACTGTACCTCAACCCTGGCTGTCTTCCACTACCCATTATCTACATTCCTGTGCCCGCTTCTGAGCAGGCTTGGCTCAAATCCTGCACCACTGCAGACATTCTACACTTCAAACTCATGCTTGTCTCTTTCCAGTCAGCCATAGCACTCGCCAAACAAGACTATTATGTCCATCTGACTAACTCTCTTGCCTCTGACCCTAGCCATCTCTTTGCAATTCAACTCTCTCCTCAAGGTGCCGCCTCCTCCTCCTTTTCTGCCCAAACCCTGGCTGACTATTTCCATGACAAAATCCACAAGATCACACTCCAGTTCCTCACAAGGTCAACTATACCCCCTCCCCCATCTTCACTCCCAACTTTCTCCCCCTATCTCTGCTACCTTTTCTTCCTTTTCTGTGATCTCTGAGGAGGAAACCACTCACCACCTTTCCTCATCCAAACTCACTACCTGCTCCTCTGAGCCTATTCCTAACTGTCTCTTTAGTGCTATCTCCCCCACTGTAGTCCCTTCCATCTCTCATATTCTCTCATCCTATCACTCTCCACTACAACTTTCCCTGCAGCCTTCAAGCATGCGGTGATCACTCCTTTCCTCAGGAAACTCTCACTAGACCCTACCTGTCCTTCTCATTATTGACCCATCTCCCTCCTCTCCTTAGTTTCTAAAATACTTGAACGTGTGATTCACCACCATTGCCTCAAATTTCTCTCCTCTCAAGCCCTTCTGGATCTTCTACAATCTGGCTTTTGTCCTTTACATTCTACCAAAACGGCTCTTGCCAAAGTCTCCAATGACCTGTTCCTGGCAAAATCCAAGGGCATTTACTCAATCCTCATCCTTCTTGACCTTTCTGCTGCTTTTGACACTGTTGACCACAAACTTCTTCTTGATACCTTGTCCTTCCTTGGTTTTAAGGCTCTGTGCTATCCTGGTTCTCCTCTTATCTCCCCCAACACTCTTTCAGTGTTTGGTCTGTTGGATCCTCCTCTGCTGATATCCCGCTTTCAGTTGGTGTACCCGAAAGATCTGTCTTGATTCCACTCCTTTTCTCTCTCTCTATAACCAGTCCCTTGGTGCACTCATCTCTTCCCATGGCTTTCAGTACCATCTTTATGCTGACTCCCCCCAGATATACCTCTCTATACCTGAAATCTCTCTGGAATACAGGCCCACATATCTGCCTGCCTTTCTGACATTGCTGCTTGGATGTCTCACCGCCACTTGAAACTGAACATGGCCAAAACTGGGCAGCTTACTTTTCCCCCTAAACCCTCCTCTCCCTTTCCTCCTTTCTCACTCTCTGTGGATAACTCTCTACTCTTCCCTGTCTCCTCAGCTCGCAACCTTGGGGACGTCTTTGACTCCTCTATCTCCTTCTCCACACACATCCAGCTGATAGCTAAAACCTGCAGTTTCTTTCTCTACAACATCAACAAAATTCACCTATTCCTTTCTGAACACACTACTAAGACACTTATCCACTGCTTAGTCATCTCCTGTCTATTGTAGCCTACTTCTTGCTGGTCTCCCTCTGAATCATCTCACTCCCCTTCAATCTGTTCAACACACTGCTGCGCAGATAATCTTCCACCGGCCTCATCATGCTCATTTTACCCCTCTGCTTAAGTCACTTCTTTGGCTCCCTATCTGTTTGCACATCCAGTTCAAACTTCTGCTGACCTATAAGTGCATTCATTCTGCAGTTCCTCACTACCTTTCCTCTCTTATCTCTCCCTACACCCCTCCTGAGGAACTCTGCTCTTCTAGCAAATCACTTCTATCTATGCCCTTCTCTTCTATTGCTAAATCCAGACCGCTCCTTTCACCTTGCTGCTCCTTATGCCTGGAACAAACTGCCTTCTCTGACCCTTTTCAAATCTAGGCTGAAAACTCACCTCTTCTCTGCCGCTTTCAGATCTTGACTCGCCTGATCTCCTTTGCTTTTCCTTACCATTCCTCCTAGCTGTATCCCATGTCCCTAGCTGCTGTGTTGTCTGTCTTGACTACATTGTAAGCGCTGATGAGCAGGGACCATGTTTTACATGTGTCTGTGCAGCCCTGCTTATATCTTGTAGCGCTATACAAATGTACAGTAGTAGTAGTAGGATTGGCTGCTGTTGGAAACGGGCTTGATGGACCTTGGTCTGATCCAGTGTGGCATTTCTTATGTTCTTATGATCATACACCAAGAAGCGAAATGAAAAAGCGACAACTACAGCTAGTTTTATTTTGGTATTATAAACTGTGTTGTGCTTCTCGCTTTTTATTTTTGAACATAAAAGGTAGTATTTTAGAAAGGATGTCGTAATTAAATTGGAGATGTCCTGGGCAGAACATGCGGAGAAACACTAGGGATGCTGTTCCGCCCGATTTTAGTAACATAGATGTCTCTGATGTGAACGTTCATGTTGATGGCCACATAGACATCCCCCTTACGAATGCATGGGGCAGGGATGTCCATCTCATGCAAGCTGGTATAAGGGGACATCCAGTATCATAGTGAAACTAAAACATGAGCCCTCATTGTCCGTCAGTGTTTATTGTCAATATGACAAATAAAAGAGACATGAGCAGATGTTTTTCTGACAAAATGAGCACTTTTCCAATGCCTATTCATGCCTGAAGCAGATATAACCTTGGATGCAGCTCCGAACATCAAGGGCATTTCTAAAATTGGGTATGTATGTCCAAGTTCTGGACACACCTACTCTATGCCCCTTGGGCATCCTTGCTCTGGGGACATCTCCATGCTTTGAACATTTCCAGGCCCGTTTTCAGACATCCAAAGCATGAATAGGGCTTCTGAAATAACCCCCATATTCTACATCCAAAGAAACCCTTCTCCCAACAATAGGTGCAGTCAGGACAAGCAAAAAAAGACCCTCAAAATTAAATTTGTTGTTTAGAAACGTATCACCAAAGGAAGAAATTATAAAGTAACACACCATGACTAAGAAGCCTAAACCCCTTACAGGAGATTATGCCAAACTACACATATGGCAGCAACTTCATCAGAATGCCATAGGGGGGATGATGAACTCAAAATCATTGACTGAAAATACTCTCCCCTTTTTTTAGAATTTTAGAAAGCAACCAATTACTAAAGGTACAGAGAAGTGCTTTCACAATACCCACCATTTATCCAAAACACTACTAACACTACATAACCCTTGAAGCTGTTCATAATTTCAATTAGTCCCTGGGCAGATTACTTAAAGAAAGTATATCCACATTCTCCTTAGGTTTGTTTGTCTCTTTCTTTTTTTTTGTGGGGGGGGAGGGGGGGCGTAATTATTGCCACATGAGTAGATGTGAATAATCTTGAAACTTCTATTGTAAAGATTACACTTAATGTTTTTATTGCATTGGCTCCTTTTTAACTCAACTTTTGTTATTTCTGATTCATTTATGCCCTGTTTATATATGTTAAAAAAACCCTGAAATGATTATTACAAATTTATAAATTTTTATAAAAATGTTAGAAGCTATATAGCTCCTTATATCTGAGGTCCATTTTTATAAAAATTTATAAATTTCCAATAATCATTTTAGGATTTTTTTAACACTGTATGGCTGCATTTTTCCCCTGTTTGTAAGAGTGAGTAGATTTTTTGCTTTTTAAATATAACTGGATAATGTAGAAGTTATACACTGTGGAAGGACCATGGATTGGCTAAGACATATTTTAGACTGGCGACCGGCAGATCTGCAATAAAAATTTCAGTGAATTTTTGAATACAAATGCACAGGGATAAGCTATTACATGCAATCATTTAGATATTGATTGAGTAATCAAAACTATTACAATACTTCTTTGTATAGAGATACTGATATCAGTAATACAAGGGCGGGGTTGTTATGCTGGTAATATGGAGGGTTGTGAAGTGGAGGAGAAAGAACAGGACTCTCGGGTTGCAAACAATAATGTTAATTGATAAAGTGTACTTTACAAAGAACATATTATATTTAAAAGAACATGACGACATTAGACTGGCATTAATGAATGCTTGTTCTTCATCTGGTAAATAGCATATTCTTAGAGATATATGTGAAGATAGAGATTTAGATTCACTGTTTATTTCTGGATTTTTATTTCAGGAAATTGAAGGTGTTATTATCACTCAATTATCTCCGCAGGATTATCAATTTTTGCACTAGCCGGAATTGCTTAACAAATATTTCTGTTCTGTGTTCACAGATGAAGAACCAGGAGCAGGACCTCAGAAAACACCTATAAACAGGAACAGAAGTGAGGGACATCTTGAACAGCTTTCAGAAGACTGTGTTCGTGAGAAACTAGCTCAACTTTAAGTAGACAAAGCGTTGGGACCGGATGGGATACACCCTAGAATACTGAGGGAACATGGGGACGTTCTAGCAGCTCCACTGACTGACCTTTTCAATGCCTCGTTGGAGTCGGAAGTGGTGCCAAAGGACTGGAGAGAGGCTCACGTGGTGCCTATACACAAAAGCGGAAGTAAGGATATGGTTGAAAACTACAGGCCGGTTAGTTTAACTTTGGTGGTGAGTAACTTATTGGAAATGCTGCTGAAAGACAAAATAGTGAGGTTTCTGGAGTCCAGCGGATTACAGGATCTAAGGCAGCATGGATTCACCAGAGGCAGGTCTTGTCAGACAAATCTGATTGATTTCTTTGACTGGGTGAAGGATGTTACCAGTGGTGTGCTCCAGGGATCTGTCCTTGGTCCGATTCTTTTTAACATCTTTGTTAGTGATATAGCGGCAGGGCTGTCAGGTAAGATTTGCCTTTTTGTGGATGATACCAAAATGTGCAGTAGAGTAGACACCCAGGAAGGTGTAGATAATATGAGGAGGGATCTAGCTAAGCTTGAAGAATGGTCTAGAATTTGGCAGCTGGGATTTAATGTTAAAAAATGTAAGGTCATGCATTTTGGCTGCAGCAATCCAAGGGAGCAATATAGTATAGGGGGTGAAGTACTTTTGTCCACTAAAGAAGAGCGGGACCTAGGCGTGGTTGTGTCTGATGATCTTAAAGTAGCTAAACAGGTAGAAAAGGCGACAGCAAAAGCTAGAAGGATGCTTGGGTGCATACGGAGAGGAATGGCTAGCAGAAAAAAAGAGGTGATAGTGCCTCTGTATAAGTCTTTGGTGCGACCTCATTTGGAGTATTGTTTGCAATTCTGGAGACCGCACCTTCAAAAGGATATAAACAGGATGGAGTCAGTACAGAGGATGGCTACCAAAATGGTTAGTGGTCTTCATTATAAAGCATATGAGGACAGACTTAAGGATCTTAATATGTACACCTTAGAGGAAAGGCGGGATAGAGGTGATATGATTGAGACGTAAATACCTCCGTGGCATAAATGCACAGGGGGAGAGCCTCTTTTGATTGAAAGCAAGTTCTGCTACGAGGGGACATGGGATGAGGATGAAAGGGGATAGATTCAGGAGTGATATGCGGAAATATTTCTTTACGGAAAGAATGGTGGATACATGGAATAGTCTCCCAGTGGAGGTGGTAAAGATGAGGATGGTATCTGATTTCAAAAATGCATGGGACAAACACAGAGGATCCCTGGGGGGAAAAGGGGGATTGTTGTAGTTGTTGATATGGAAGGACAGACTAGATAGGCCATGTGGTCTTTTTCTGTCATTTTTCTATGTTTCTATAAAAGCGAAGGCTGAGGAGGACAACAAGAGATACTCAGAAAGAGGTAGCTTGGTGCTCCTAAATATTTGTGTATAGTTTGCTTTGAAGGTAGCTAAGGAATTCTCTTCTAAGATAACTGAGATAGTGAATAAACTGAAAGAGATTTTTTTTTTTGTCTACCCATTCAATTTTGGGATTTGGAAAGGGGACAGTGTCACATACATTTTCAACCTTTTATTCTAGAGATTTTACCTCTTTTTGAATGTTGAAAGTGCTGCCTGTAATCAGACGGCTGTAGTAGACAGGAGTCAGAATTTGGAAGTGGAAATCAGGGGCGGCTGCCTTAAGCGGTAAATTTTTTGTGGCTGCCAAAATTAAAAAAAAAAAAAAAAAAGCCCCTAAAGCATGCCAGCAGTGGCTGCCTCACACGGCCTAAAAAAGAAAAAAATAAAGAAAACAAAGCAAGACAAAAGAACCCCAGAAGATCAAAAATTTGGTGCATCTCCTCCCTGCTGCTACCACTTTTCTATATGCACATGAGTTGGAATGCAGCATGGACCCACACTGTTTTTTTCTTTTAAGTCTTATCCTCTGAGGCCTGCCACTGCTGATGCAGATGCACACACCGGAAAAGTGGTGGCAGGAGAGGGGAGGAGGGGAAGGGGCTGAAAGGGAGATGCTGAACACAAGTGGGGGTGGAAAGCTGATGCTGGACATGGAGTGAGAGGCATAAGGGATGGATATGGGGTAGGAAAATGTGAGGGCAAATGCTGGACATTGGGTAGGGAGGCATAAGGCACATGATATATATGAGGTAGGGGAGTGGAGAATAGATGCTGGCCATGGGGTAGTGGGTCACAGAGGTATGGGAGCAGGTGCTGGACACAGAGGTAGGGTGTCCTAGGAGATGGAGGGCCAAGACCATCCCGAGAATTGGTTCAGTGTTGGCACCCTAGGCAAACCTTGAGCCTTATGCCCCTCCTGTCATAATCTACTGTTTAGCTTTGAACGTCCTGCTCTTTGCCACTCCAGGCAAATACCTAGTTTGCCTGATAGGCCAGCCCTGTAGAGGGCAAATACTGGACATGAGCTGGAGGGGATAGAGGTCAGAGGCTGGACATGAGGTGAGAGAGAAGAAATGCTGGATATGAGATGGGGAGATAAAGATAGGAGATACTGGATATGGGATGGGGAGAGAAAGGAAGGAGATTTTGGACATGGAGGAGAGAGAAAGAAGATGCTGGGCATAGGGAAATGGATGGAGAGATGCTGGACATAGGGTGAGGGAGATCGAAAGAGGGAAAATGCTGGATATGGTAGTAGGTATAGGATGGGAAAAAGAATGGAGCAGCTGGATGGTAGAGAGAGAGATGGGAAGATACACAGGATAAGGAGAGAGATGGTGCACTCGAGGAGCGTGGAAGAGAGAAAGAGAAAGGGGAGAGTTAGTTAAAGACTGGGACATAAGTGGCCGAGGGAAGGATAGAGAAACGGGAAGTAAAAGGACTATGTTAAAGGTTGAAAAATGGTAGGTAGAAGCTGTTAAAAAAAAAAAAAAAAAAGGGGGAGATTGAGGACTAGATGGTAAGAAGGGAAAGTGAAATCTAACTTGATAGAGAAAAATAAATACAAGAACAGAAACCAGAGGCTGGCATCAACAGAATTAGACAATAGAATGACCAGGCAGACAGCAAAGGTAGAAAAATTAATTTTATTTTCAATTTAGTGATTGGAATACATGTCTGTCTTTTGATTTTATAGGCCCGATATTCAACCTGTGGCAGTCTGCATTTTTAAAGCTCCTGACCATCACAGGCAAAAATGAAACTGGATTTTCTCCAGGACCAAGCAGGAAGTCAGTCCTCACATATGGGTGACGTCGGTGCCGACGGAGCCCTCGTGTGGAGCATTTCCCCAGCTTTCAAAGAAAGCCTTTGGGAATGCAGCGCGCATGCACGGTCCCCTTCCCGCCCAAGGGTGCCATCTTGCTCAGTCTTCTTTTTTCCGTGGAGTCCGACGGACATGTGTCCTTGTCACCCACTTAAAAGTTGATTTTTCCTAAGTGGATTTGTGGTTTATGGCCGGTTCGACGCCGGTTCCCCTTCCCGCCTGGGCACGGTACACCGGTATTGAGCCCGGAGCTACTTTTTCGGTTTTTGTCCTTCGAAACTAGCGTTCGCGCTTTTTTTTCTCTTTTTCACTGGCAGCCTGGTCTTTTGACCTTACAGGGGCTCTTTTTCCCCCGATGGCTGCCAGCAGGTTCAAGAAGTGTGATCAGTGTAAGAAACTGATGTCTCTTACCGACACATATGACTGCTGCCTCCGGTGCCTTGGGCCCGATCATGACCCAATGATCTGTGGCCCGTTTGGCAAGATGTCCTCTAAGGCGTTGAGGAGCCGTCAACATCAACGGGAAAGGATCTTCTCTGACTCCGTGTCCGGCCGGGCCTGGACTTTGTCAAAGGCCTCGACGTCTCGGGAGTCCGACCCCGAGCATCGTCGAGGCTCCTCTGAGAGGGGGTCTCCCTCATGGGAACACAGAAGGAAGAGGAAACCCGCAAGGGTGGCATCGGTGGATGTTCTTGACTCCTCGAGGGCCAGGTCGCATAGCCCCGACTGCCGTTTCGGCTCTTTGGAGTCGGAGATGCCTGCCAAGTTGCCTCGAGTGCAGCCGGAGTCCTCGTGGACTCTCCTCCAGGGGAGCCGACGTCGGGCCCGACACCGTCGGAACCCGAGTCGGGGGCTGCTGAGTCTCCTGAGCTCGGACTCAGGTTGACGGCCTTGGAGAGCAGCTTGGCTGCCTTCATGGAGCAGCAGCGGGTGCTGATCGCCAGTCTGACCAGTGCATCTGCCCCGACCACCGGGACCTCGACGTGATGCGGCCGGTACCCTCGGCGTCGGGGCGGATGGCATCGGTGCCTGCCCGACTGGAGCCGCTCGATTCCTCCTCGAAAGGGTCGGAGTGGGAGACGGAGGACGAGGAGTCCCCGGACACTTTTCAGACCCGGTGCATCCCATCGGACTCACTGGAGTCCGAGCCTCGGAGAAGGCCCCCCCCCCCCGGAGGATACCCGGTTCTTGGACTTCGTGAGGGACATGGCCGAGCCTCGAGCCAAGGAGCTCGAGGCCCTCCAGTATGACTCTCCTCCTAAGGAGGCCTTTACTGTACCGGTTCCTCCAGTGCTAGAACGGCTGCTCTTCCGCATGTGGGAGGCACCGGCCTCGGTGCCGGTTCTCAGCAAATGGGTCAATTCCATCTATCGATTCCGTAAGAGCCCTGGGTTCCAGAAGGCACAGCTACCGCACCACTCCATGGTTGTGAAATCGGCCATGCATCGTCTGAACAGTCAGAAGATGCACTCTTCGGTGCCCCCTGGCAGGGAGGCCCAGAACCTGGATGCCCTCGGTAGAAAGTGCTTCCAGGGCTCTATGCTGGCTTGCCGTGTCCAGACTTACCAGCTGTACATGGGCATGTACCTCCGGGACCTGGCAAAAGAAATTGACGGGTTCTCTGCTGGCCTCTCCGAGGAACCTTTGCAGAGGTTCAAGGCTTTGTCATCGGGGATTCGAGAGTGCTCGAAGTTTATATCTCGAGCAGCCTATGATGGCTTCGAGGCTTCAGCCCGAGTAGCAGCGGCCGGCATCAGTGCACACCGTCAGGCCTGGCTACAGTCATCTGACCTCTAGCCATGGGTCCAGGACAAGTTGGTCGATGTCCCTTGCCGGTGTAAGAACCTCTTTGGCAAACCCATGGATGAAAAGGCTGCAGAAATCGAGAATGAGACTCTCACCAGGACAAGGCTGTCCAGGAAGACTTCTGCCCCTTCTCAGAAGAAGAAGGGCTCGGGGAAAAAGCCCTTTTACCCGAGGAAGGCTTCTGCCTACAAATCCTACCCTCAATTCCAGGCCTCTACAGCTCCCCAACAGGGCCAGCAGGCCAAGGGGCAGGGACATGGGCTCCGTAGGCAGAAAACCCCCAAGCCGCCAGCTCCAGCTCCTGCACAGCAGGGAGCGGGGTTTTGACTCCCACTGCATAGCCTCTCCCCCACAGCTGGCTCCACTCAGCACAGGAGGTCGGCTGACACTGTACGCCCACAGATGGTCAGCTATAACAGGGGATACCTGGGTACTGAGCATAGTCCAAAAGGGCTACTTGCTCCACTTCAACCAGTTACCTCCCTCCTATTTTCCAGGGGAGCCTCCAAGACTCCCTCTGCACAGGAACCTCCTCCTTCAGGAGTTGGCAAGTCTTTTGCAGGAGCAGGCGGTAGAACCAGTGCCTCACCACCTGATAGGACGAGGCTTCTATTCCAGATACTTTCTGGTACCAAAAAGGACAGGAGGCCTCAGGCCCATCCTAGACTTGCGAAATCTCAACAAGTTCCTGGAGAGGGAAAAGTTCAAGATGCTTATCCTTGGAATACTGCGGCCCTACCTCCAGCAGGGAGTTTGGCTATGCTCCTTAGACCTAAAGGGTGCTTATACTCACAACCTCATTCATCCAGACCACAGACAATATCTCAGATTTGTAGTGGGAGGAAATAATTTTCAGTACAGAGTACTTCCATTTGGCCTAATCTCTGCACCCTGGGTTTTCACCAAATACCTGGCGGTGGTGGCGGCCTATCTCAGAAACCAGGGCATCTTTGTCTTTCCATACCTGGACGACTGACTCATCAAGGGTCAGTCTCCGCAGGATGCCAGACAAGCCACTCTCCACACTGTCTCTCTTCTCCAGCACATAGGCTTCGTCATAAACTTCGCAAAGTCCACTTTGTTCCCCTCGCAGGACGTAGAGTTCATAGGGGCAAGGTTGGATACCCTTCAAGCAGTGGCTTATTTGCCCGAGGACAGAGCCCACAGACTGAAGGCTCTGGCCCAGCAGTTTCGCAGTGGGTCTCTGGTCTCTGCCAAACATTTCCTGAGGCTTTTGGGTCACATGGCTTCCACGGTCCATGTAACTCCAAATGCCTGTCTGCATATGCGGCCTGCTCAATGGTGCCTCAGAGCTCAGTGGCTACAAGCCATAGGAGACTTAAGAGACAAAGTAAGAGTGTCCAAGTTACTAGCGACCTCCCTGCAGTGGTGGCTGTATCTCCCGAACCTGGTCAAAGGGGTGCCTTTCCAGGCACCGCCACACACACAGGTGCTGACAACCGATGCTTCTCTCCAGGGTTGAGGTGCACATTGCCAGGGGGCATGCACTCAGGGCCTCTGGTCCCCTTGGGAGGCCACACAGCAAATCAGTCTGTTGGAGTTGCGAGCTATTCGCTTGGCTCTGCAGACTTTCTCTCATGTCCTCTCTCACCAGTCTGTCTTGATTCAGACAGACAACCAAGTAGCTATGTTCTATGTGAACAAACAAGGAGGCACAGGATCCAGGCTTCTGTGTCAGGAAGCACAGCCCCTATGCGCCTTGGCAGTCAAGTGGGGCATGTTTCTCAAGGCAATTTTGCTACCTGGCCAAGAAAATTACCTGGCAGACAGGTTGAGCAGGATTCTACAGCCTCACGAATGGCATTTGAATCCCCTAGTGGTCCAGCAGATCTTCCTAAAATGGGTTCTTCCAACCATCGATCTCTTTGCCAGTCCACTGAACCGTCAGCTGCCCAGGTTCTGCTCCACACAATCGCACCCTTTGCGAATAGCAGCGGATGCCTTCCTAATATCTTGGTCTACGGGCCTACTGTATGCGTTTCCCCCAACGCCCCTGGTGGCCCGAACCCTATTCAAGGTTCTTCAAGACAAGGCCTCGCTGATCCTGGTAGCCCCCAGATGGCCGAGGCAACCATGGTTTCCACTCCTTCTGCAATTGGCGGTGGACACTCCACTCCCTCTGGGGATGCAACCCGATCTCCTGTCTCAGGATCAGGGATCTCTCCTGCACCCCAACCTCCAGTCCCTCAATCTGATGGCCTGGCTGCTGAAAGGATAGTTTTAGCCCCCTTCCTTCTACCTAGGGAAGTGGAGGAGTTGGTTCTGGCCTCTAGGAGGCAAT
Organism: Ichthyophis bannanicus; assembly: GCA_033557465.1. Classification (NCBI taxonomy): domain Eukaryota; kingdom Metazoa; phylum Chordata; class Amphibia; order Gymnophiona; family Ichthyophiidae; genus Ichthyophis; species Ichthyophis bannanicus. The sequence goes on from CM066032.1 coordinate 1,735,891,083, forward strand.
CCACCCAGAAATCTTATGCCCTCAAGTGGCGCAGGTTCTACACCTGGTGTGCTCAGCGCCAAGAGGATCCTTTTTCATGCCTGGTGCCTGTGGTGCTGCAGTATCTGCTTCACCTGTCAGACCTAGGCCTTAAATACAACTCTGTTCGGGTCCACCTCAGTGCTCTGTCAGCGCACCACTCCCCGGTGGAGGGCCAGTCTCTGTTGGTCCACCCCTTAGTGGCCTGCTTCCTCAGAGGCCTGCTTTTGCTCAAGCCTCCAATTCGTCCACCAGCCCCTGAGTAGGATTTGAATGTGATCTTGCAACAACTTACTCGCCCACCATTTGAGCCGATGACTACCTGTCATTTACACTTCCTTTCCTGGAAGGCGTTGTTCTTGGTAGCTCTTACCTCGGCCAGGCGTGTGAGTGAACTATAGGCTCTGATTTCTGATAGACCATACACGCGGTTCTATAGGAACAGGGTGGTCTTACGGACTCATCCTAAGTTCCTTCCAAAGGTTGTCTCCTCTTTCCACCTCAATCAGGAGGTGATTCTTCTGACCTTCTTTCCCAGGCCGCATGCCAGCCGGGCTGAAATGGTCTTGCATACCCTGAACTGTAGGAGAGTGTTGTCCTTTTACATTGACTGTACGCAGGGGCATCGAAGGGCTGTTCAGCTCTTCGTGTCTTTTGACCCTAATAAGCTGGGGTTACCTGTCTCCAAGCGTACATTGTCCATTTGGGTAGCAGACTGTATCGCCTGGGCGTACAGGGCAGCCGGCCTCTCCTTGCAGGGTCGAGTCATGGCCCACCATGTCAGGGCGAAGGCCGCGTCAGTAGCCCACCTCCGCTCTGTTCCATTGGCGGACATCTGCCGGGCCGCTACCTGGTCTTCAAGCCAGACTTTTGCGGCCCACTACTGCCTCGAGCGGGAGTCCCGCAGGGACAGTGCTTTTGGACAGGCGGTACTCCGTAATCTTTTTGAGGTTTAGGCAACTCCTACCCTCCGGCCCTTGTGTTGGGCTACCGTACCGAGGCGTTCTCAGAGAAGATTCTTTCACTGATGCTGAGGCTCTAGAGGGAGCTATTTTTCAGCTTTGGGTTCCCGGTAGCCTGAAGCTGGGGAGTCCCATATGTGAGGACTGACTTCCTGCTTGGTCTTGGAGAAAGATTAGTTACTCACCTGTAACAGGTGTTCTCCAGGAGCAGCAGGAATCAGTCCTCACGACCCTCCCTCCTTCCCTTGAAGTTGCAGTCATATGATTCATTTTGTTATTTTTGCTGTCTTTTAGCTATGTTATCAGACTGAGCAAGATGGCACCCTTGGGCGGGAAGGGGACTGCGCATGCGCACTACATTCCCAAAGGCTTTCTTGGAAAGCTGGGGAAATGTTCAGCACAAGGGCTCCGTCGGCGCCGACGTCACCCATATGTGAGGACTGATTCCTGCTGCTCCTGGAGAACACCTGTTACAGGTGAGTAACTACTCTTTCAGTGCAGGAATCCGGATATCCTTTGGTGCTAAAAATCCAGTTTCAGTGCCGACCAGTGCAGCTGTCCGACAGTGGTAATATTCAACTACTGTCTGGATAGACAAATTGCATAAAGTTAGGGCAACTGTTGAGATGACCTGACTTTATATGGGCACTTAGCCGGTTAGTGCACTGAAAATCGCCACTAACCAGCTAAGTGCTGGGACTACCCTCACTCTGCCCAGAACTACACTGGCACTGTCCAATGCTTCGGTGGTTAGAGGAGATATTTAGCAACCCTGGCCGGTTAGTGTCCTCTGAATCTCTCTCTCAGCAGGGTTTATTTGGTTAGCAGATCCTTTCAACTGGACAAACACCTTTGAATATTGAGCCATACATGTTTTATCTTTATATACTGCACAATACAAGGGCATTTGCAGATCTCTGTTTCTCTGGAATTGTATTGCATGCAGAGTTGTTTGGGATTTTTTTGAGATTCAATTAATTTTTGTCTACATAATTTTATTTTTAGTTTGTGGTAATTTAATCTATACTTGGTGAGGATCTATCTGTATTCTGAGTATATGACTATGGCGAGGTATTAAGTTAGCATGGAATTTCTATGTAGGGATCTGTAGTAATCCGGATTTTTCAGTTTATGGATGTTCTAGGACCCACTGCACTATTTACTATGCTGAAGTTTTCTGTGTAGGCTCCTTGTATGAGTTTTAGAAGTTGATGATAGATTTTCTCTATAGGTCCCGAATGATTGTTATATTTTATTATTATTTCACAATATGTCCAGTACTGGTGAAGGTTTATATTGCTGTTAATGAAATGACATCAGAATCAGAAATTAGTTTTTGTATGCTGAGTTCAATGAGGAAATATCCTCTGCACCCATGTGGTGTTGTCAGACGCCATCTTTGTGTTCAGGGTTTTCCCGGTTCCATTTTCCTGCCCTGAAGAAGCCTGTGAGGGCGAAACAAAGATCTTTGTTGGGTGGAAGGGCAGTAAGGATATCTTGCCACTACTTGGCAGCAGATTACAGTGCTAGCTTTTTGGTGTGCAGAAGTGAAAAAGTGGATGTGTGTATAACTTTCTCCTGGCGGGAGCCGTTGAGGAGCTTCTCGTTGGCAGCCTGCAGATAAGCAAATTAGTTGGGTTAAAGTACAAGTAGTGTTGCTTTTCCCTAATTCTTTCTAATTTTGGTTGCAGGATTGAGCCCCAGTCCTGGGGTGGTTCTCACGTTCAATGTGAGTTCATCACAGTACTGTGAGTTGATGATGCTAATTTCTTTGTAGAATTGGAAGGATGTGTCGGTTTGAAGTGCTGGTGTTGTGAATGTGCTTTCTTGAAAACCTGTCTATAAGTGGGTGTTTGGGGTTCAAGGATAGCGAGAATGTAGTGTGCCGCTATAGCAATAATTTTCAGTGTTGACCAAAGCCGCATTGTAATGATCTGTTTGGCTTTTTACTAACATTAGTTTCTTTTGTGTTTGCTGACACACAGTCTAGAGCAGTGATGGCTAACCTTTTTGAGCCCGAGTGCCCAAACTGCCGCACAAAACCAAAGAATTTCCTCAAAGTGCCAGCACGTCAATTAAAGCCTCATTTGCATAAGGTGCCTCATTTGCATAAATATTTGCATAATGTTACCATACACTAACTTTTAGTAAACATGCCTCTTAATGAGTATATGGATAAAGAAAGACTAAAAGGTTTCTACATTACTATAATCCAGTACCAACCGCCAGGCACATTAGGAACTACTACAAACGCTGCCCATTTAGAACCCATAGCAAACCCGCCGTATCCTAACAGCACTACCAGGACTCACAAAGCACCATACCCTAACTATCAAAAGGCAGCACTGCAAATATTAAACCAATACATTTCAGAGAACAACAATACATGACCTACTGGGGAAAGAACAAGTGGCAATGTCAAATAGGAATTATATAAACAGAATACCTCAGCTCAGTTACACATGCAGAACAGACCATCACCAAACAAGGAATCACAATTTAGAAACAGGAAGACAATAATTAAACTGGGAACCCCAAAAGCCAAACTTGGAATATACAACAACACTGTAGAAATAAAACTATAAATTAATTTCCTCTTGTACTAAACAAAGCGCAAAAATTAATGATGCACATTTCCCAGAGCTGACATATTCCAGTTAATAAATTCAAAATAAAGAGATATTTTTCTACCTTTTGTGCATTTTTTTTCAGTTACAATTGTTCCAGCCACTTTCTTCTGGTTTCTTCGTGTCTTCTGCTAACTCTCCATCTGCTGTCCATTTGTCCTTTCTTCTGTCTTGTTTTTTTTTTCCATTCTCTCTCTACATCTGCTTTAACATACTAATCTTTCTCCTTTTGCTCTTTCCTCATTCCTATTTCATCTACTCAAAATTTACCCCTCCATCCTCAATCCCCACTTATTCTCCCAATACCCGGCCAATTGTAGATTTTTTATCCCTCCCACACAAAATATTTTTCCCCTCTCCATTTTACTCTCCCAGCCCCATCCCATTCTAATCCTCCCCCAACACCAGCTCCCTTCTAGTTCCAGCCTCACCCAGCATCCATTCCCTTCTAGTCCCTGCATCAGCCCATTTCCAGTCCTAGCCCCCCATCAGCCCATTTCCAGTCCTAGCAACCCCCCAACCCAATACCAGTCCTAGCCCCCCCCCATCAACCCACTTCCAGTCCTAAACCCCCATCACCCCATTTTCAGTTTAAGCCCCCCCTATAACCCATTACCAGTCCTAACCCCCATCACCCCATTTCCAGACAGCCCCCATCAGCCCACAGCCCATTAGCAGTCCTACCCCCCCAGCCCATTAGCAGTCCTACCCCCGCCCGCCCGCCCGCCCATTAGCAGTCCTAACCCCCCCAGCCCATTAGCAGTCCTAACCCCCCCCTCCCCCTCCCTCCCTGCCCATTAGCAGTCCTAACCCCCCCTCCCTCCCTCCCTGCCCATTAGCAGTCCTAACCCCCCCTCCCTCCCTGCCCATTAGCAGTCCTAACCCCCCCTCTCTCTCCCTCCCTGCCCATTAGCATTCGCACCCCCCCCCACCCTCCCTGCCTATGAGAAGTACTATACCCCCCTCCCTCCCTCCACGTGCATTAGCAGTCCTAACCCCCCCTCCCTCCCTGCCCATTAGCAGTCCTAACCCCCCCTCCCTCCCTGTCCATTAGCAGTCCTAACCCCCCCTCCCCTGCCCATTAGCAGTCCTAACCCCCCCCACTCCCTCCCTCCCTCCCTCCCTGCCCATTAGCAGTCCTAACCCCCCCCCTCCCTGCCCATTAGCAGTCCTAACCCCCTCCCTCCCTCCCTGCCCATTAGCAGTCCTAACCCCCCCTCCCTCCCTCCCTCCCCTCCCTCCCTGCCTGCCCATTAGCAGTCCTAACCCCCCCCTCCCTCCCTCCCTCCCTGCCCATTAGCAGTCCTAACCCCCCCCCTCCCTCCCTCCCTCCCTGCCCATTAGCAGTCCTAACCCCCCCTACCTCCCTCCCTGCCCATTAGCAGTCCTAACCCCCCCTCCCTCCCTCCCTGCCCATTAGCAGTCCTAACCCCCCCTCCCTGCCCTGCCCATTAGCAGTCCTAACCCCCCTCCCTCCCTGCCCATTAGCAGTCCTAACCCCCCCTCCTCCTCCTCCTGCCCATTAGCAGTCCTAACCCCCCCCTCCTCCTCCCTGCCCATTAGCAGTCCTAACCCCCCCCTCCCTGCCCATTAGCAGTCCTAACCCCCCCTCCTCCTCCCTGCCCATTAGCAGTCCTAACCCCCCCTCCTCCTCCCTGCCCATTAGCAGTCCTAACCCCCCCCCCTCCCTCCCTGCCCATTAGCAGTCCTAACCCCCCCTGGCAAATTTTAAAAAAAAAAAGCAGGCTCTGGCTGCTGCCGCGGCGCCCCCTCCGCCCGCTAAGCCCCTCTGCAAGGGCTTTCAGATTCGCGAGGGAGAGCGTCTCCCTCGCGTCTCTGTTAAGCCCGCAGGGGCTAATGGGAAATTTCCCATCAGTCCCTCGCGGGGCTGATGGGAAATTTCCCATTAGCCCCTGCGGGCTTAACAGAGACGCGAGGGAGACGCTCTCCCTCGCGAATCTGAAAGCTCTTGCAGAGGGGCTTAGCGGGCGGAGGGGGCCCCGCGGGACGCTGCATTCTGCCCTTGCCGCGTCCGCGGCAGCAGTCGGAGCCAGCTTTTTCTTTTTTTGCGGACCTTCCCGCGTGCCAGCTGCAAGGCCTTCGCGTGCCACAGCTGGCACGCGTGCCATAGGTTCGCCATCGCTGGTCTAGAGTGTTTGAAATTGATGTTTTGGCTGTTGAATCTTTGTGACGGTTTCCTTCCTTCTGTGATCTCTCTGTTATGGTTACAGTGATAAGGTTTTGTCATGGGGAAGTTTAATTTAACTGAGTACTAACTATTGGCAGTACTGCTGAAGGTTTGAATGAGTGATTTGCTAGAAGGTTGGTTAACTGCATTACTAGTGTTTTGGATAAATGGTGGGTATTGTGAAAGCACTTCTCTGTACCTTTAGTAATTCTCTCAGGAGAATGTGGATGTACTTTCTTTAAGTAATCTGCCCAGCGACTAATTGAAATTATGAACAGCTTCAAGGGTTATCCACTATATATGTTTCTATTACATATAAATAGGTTTTCAACATATCACAAAATCTCCCTTTAGTTCATATAAACATAACTTTGCGCTTCATGGTTCTCAAAAAATTCATCTTCATTCTTATAGTACAAGTTGCCTCACCCAGTCTTCACATCAGGATGAAAAGTATGCTCTCTCAAAATCCCATAATTTTTAAGTCCATTGGAAGTCCATAACATTTTTATTTATTTATTTATTTATTTTTTATATCGCACTCTTCAGAATCAGTGCGGTTCACATGTATACTAACAGGTACTTTTTATTCCCTTGTCCCCGAAGGACTCACAAACTAAGTGTACCTGAGGCAATGAAAGGTTAAGTGGCTTGCCCAAGACCACAGGGAGTGGCCATGGGACTAGAGACCCCAGTTCCTCTGGCCTGAGGTTGCTTGTTCCCATATGGGAATTGAACCCCCAGCCTTCCGGCCTGAGGTAACCTGTCCCAACCCTGAGCCACTCCTCCCTCCCTGCTTTATCAATGGGTCTAACATTTCTCTACCCCCTCCACAAAGCACTTTGATAGATCTTTAGGGTCTTTGGGATGTTTCTCGCATACCAAAGGTAGCAAGAGGACAGATAGCACAAGGTACAAACTGCCTATTGCATTTCACATAATTATTTTGCCACAAGCTTTTTGAACAAGATCTATTTAAGATTGGCAGATTTTTTTTTCTTAAAGATTGCTCGTTATCCCCATGGAAAATTAGCACATAACATTAATGCCCTGAAACTGTACTTTGCATTTGATGTTTAATCACATGCTATCTATTTACTAAATAGGTATGAACTTTCTAGTATGGAAATCCTCCTTTTTTTGCCATGTGTGTTCCAGGTTATCCTCCAGTTTTTGAAAATATCTTCAGATATTGTTCCTAGAGCATTGTAGTAAAAATAAAGAGAGAGAGAAAATCGCAAGCATTTCTCCTACAATCCTCCTCTCTAGCACAATCTGTAAATAATAATCTTTTAATTACTGTTTTATAATGAAAACACAGCTGTTGCTCAGTATGTGGCTGTGCATGCAACCCAAATTTTGTTAAACTGAAAGCTTAACAGACTATTTGGTTTCTTTACATGGCATATGAAATGCAGCGTCTTTTCATTCTGCTGAAACACAGTTTTGTAAAACAGCGCCATATTATGATGTCTGTAAAAATCAAAGGGAAAATCTGACATGAACACGCTTGACCTTAAAAGCATAAATTAAGTTTTTGAAGTGAAAATGTAGATGTAGTTAAAGGAGAGGTGAATATTGACTGAAGCCCAATCAAGGTCTACATTCCCCCTGGAGAGAGCATACAAATAAATCTTGATGTTTTGCTCAAAGAAAAACTTAAAATGACTTTCTCACTTCAAAAAAGCATAGCAGGGGTAGCTGTCACAGACTGCCAGTTCCAAGTCAAAGTAAAAAGCATAGAGCGGGAGTAACCTGCATGGAGCAGTAGTTAAAATCCTCAACACCTTGCTGGGCAGATTAGATGGGCCATGCTGGTCTTTAACTGTAGTCATTTACTATGTTGCTATGTTTAATGAGGTTCAAAGCAGTGTAGTATATACTATTGTATATAGTTGTATTTTCAAATTAAAGCTGATCCTTTTGCAGGGGAAAAACACTGTAAGGAAGTTGATTTCTTGAGTTATGTATAGGACAGAGAAGGAGAGGCGGAATAGTCTAATGTTCTCCAGGAGCAAGCAGGAAGTAAGTCTTCACATATGGGTGACATCGGTGCCGACGGATCCCACGTGGAGCATTTCCCCAGCTTTCAAAGAAAGCCTTTGGGAATCCTACCACACTTGTGTGGTCCCCTTCCCGCCCAAGGGTGCCAGGTGGCTCAGTCTCCTTTTTTCCGCAGAGCCCAACGGACGCGAGTCCTGTGTCCCTGGAAAAAAGCCTTAAAAATTATCCTCTTACAGAGTTTTTCCTGGTTTGCGTACTGGTTCCTCTTCCCGCCTCGAGCTGGCATCATCCCCAGCGCTGTTTTCGGCTCCTTTCTCTTTTTTTCATTAATGCTTGTCTCGACTGGCGTTCGCGCCCTTTTTCTCCCAGGGTCGTCATCCCCATCTGGGTGTGATCCACTATGTCTCCCGGTGGTTTTAAAAAGTGTTATCATTGTAGTCAAATTATGTCTGTCACAGACACCCATGACTGTTGCTTGAACTGCCTTTGTCCGGACCACGATAGTACCTCCTGCAACCTGTGTCAGGCCATGACCCCCAGGACCAATAAGAAGCAGTCGGAGTTGCAGGAGAAGATGTTCCCGCGGTCTGACTCTGCCGGCTTCCCTGACGTTGAGCCCGAAGCCAAGCACCTCCCATAAGGCCTGGGCATCTTTGGAGTCCTGTGGTGGCGGCTCCTCTGGAAAGACGATGGACCCTGGCAAGAAAAAGAAAAAAATCCTCAAAGCCAGTAGAGGTTCCACCGGGAAAACCCCGCAAGGTCCCGCGGCAGGACTCAGGTGACTCTGAGCAGCTCCCTCCTAAGGTCTCTAGGAAGGGGAGACCTTGGCCAGCAGTGACTGTGCGAGGCTCCCTGAGGCCATTGTCCTTGTAGAGGATATGCTCACCAGAGCACCGGCGCTGGGCCCAAAACCCTTGATGCCCATGCTGAAAGCTGTGGAGCCTTCTGGCATCAAGGCCAGAATGGCAGTCCTGGAACAGAGACCTCTGCTATCCTGACCATGCAGCAGGCGATGATGTCAGGTTCGTCCGCATCTGCCCCAACAACCGGGCCACTGACTGTGGTGGTGGTGTCCCCGAGAGTTGAGCCGAGCCCTGAGCACTATTGGCCTCGGGCATATCCTCGGCACTGATCGAGGTCCCGATCCCGATCTTCGGGTGTCCGGTCCTCCCTGGCTAGTTTTCGGAAATCTGACCAGAGACCAGTTGGGGGGTCTGGATTCCCCGTCGCAGGCCTCAAGGTGTGGGAGCTCTGCCTTGGACTCCCCGATACCCTCAGACTGAGAGACCAACATCGAGACCTCCCTGAGACTTTTCAACACCGAGACATCCTCTTGGAGCCATCTCCCCCGGAACTCCGACGCCATTCCCCAACCGAGTACATGGCATTCCACGACGTCGTCTGGGATGTGGCCCAAGCCCTCTTGGTCCCCACCGAGTCTGAGGAGGACCCGCGCACCGAAGAGCTGGAGATCCTCCAGTAATGAGTCTTCCCCTAAGGATGCTCTATTGGTGCCGGTGCAACCCATCCTCGAATGACTGCTCCTACAGATGTGGGAGACCCGGCCTCAGCCGATGCCTTGACGCCATCTACTGCATTAAGAGGAGTCCAGGTTTCCAGAAGGCCCAACTTTCCCACAATTATATGGTGGTGGAGTCCTCGATGTAAAAGCTCAAGAGCCAGAAGACTTCTGTACCCCCGGGTAGCGAGGCCAGAGCCCTCGAAGCTCTGGGACGTAAGTGTTTCCAAGGCTGCCGGATACAAACCTATGAGCTCTACATAAGGATATATCCTAAGAACCTCATCCAGGAGCTTGCTGGCTTCTCAGCAGGGCTCACCAGGGAACCCCTGCAATGGTTCCAGATCTTGGTAGCCACTATACGGTACTGTTCCAAGTTCCTGCCCCGAGCCGCCTATGATGGGTTTGAGGCTGCAGCCTGGACAGCAGCTGCAGGCATTGGTGCTCGATACCAGGCCTGGCTGCAGACCTTGGACCTTGAGCAGTGGGTCCAGGAAAAGCTACTGGATGTCCCCTGCACCAGGGAGAATCTATTTGGAAAACCTATGGCTGAAAAGGCTGCCGAGATTGAGGCCAAGGTGGTGACCAGGCAGAGGCTCTCAAAGAAGACCTCTACCCTTCCCCATAAGAAAGCCTCTGGGAAAAGACCAACTTTCTCAAGGAAGAAGGGCCCTTTTCATTAGAGTCACAATCACCAGGCCTTTCCAAGCCAGCAGCACCTATGACCCCAGCCCAAGGGCCAGGGACACGGACCCAGGAAGCCCAAGGCTCCCAAGCCACAGACACCAGCTCCAGCTCAACCTGGTGGGAGATTTTGACTCAGGGCAGGGCATCCCTCCCCCTGGAAGGCCTTTACCAGCCCACAGGGGGCAACTTGGCACTCTTCACCTACTGGTGGCTCAAGGTTACCTCGGACCAGTGGACTCTCTGGGTGGTGAAGGAGGGTTACTGCCTCCTCTTCCAACTACCACCTCCGGGGCATTTTCCAGGAGAGCCAGTGCGACCTCTCCTACACCAGGCCCTCTTGCTCTCAGAGCTAGCAGGTCTACTAAGGGACAGGGTGATAGAGCCTGTTACCCAGCACCTCTTGGGCAAGGGCTTCTTCTCAAGGTACTTCCTTGTCCCCAAGAGAACCGGGGGACACATGGCCTCCAAGGTCCATGTCACACCATTATCCCACCTGCACATGCGGACAGCTCAGTGGTGCCTGTGCTCTCAATGGACCCAGGCCAGGGGCTGACTCCAGGACAGGGTCAGAATATCCCACCAGCTGGCGAGAACCCTCGACTGGAGGCAGGACCAGTGCCTCCTTCGGGCAGGGATGCCCTTCCAGGCACCCCCACTGCAGAGATGACTTACTCCAGGGTTGGTTCCCTCTACTGAACATAAGAACATAAGATATGCCATACTGGGTCAGACCAAGGTCCATCAAGCCCAGTATCCTGTTTCCAACAGTGGCCAATCTAGGTCATACGTACCTAGCAGTTTCCCCAAAAGACACGGGTTCCGCAATGCTTGTACTGTGTCAAGCATTGACATCCTGGGTCCCTTCTTAATAATGGTTTATGGACCTTTCCTCCAGGAACTTGTCCAAACCTTTTTTAGACCCAGCTACACTAACAGCCTTTACTACATCCTCTGGTAACAAATTCCAGAGTTTGATTACACGTTGAGTGAAAAAATATTTTCTTTTATTAGTCTTAAATAGTTTACCCTGTAGCTTCATTGCATGTCCCCTAATCTTTCTATATTCTGATAACGTAAACAATCGATCTACGTTTACCCGTTCCACTCCGTTCATTAATTTATAGACTTCTATCATATCTCCCCTCAGCCGTCTCTTTTCCAGGTTAAAGAGCCCTAACCTTTTGAGCCTTTCTTCATAGGAGTATCCTTCCATCCCCTTTACCATTTTGGTGGCTCTTCTCTGAACCTTTTCTAATAACGCTATATCCTTTTTAAGATACGGTGACCAGAATTGCACACAATATTCAAGGTGTGGTCTCACCATGGAACGATATAGAGGCATTATAATATCTTTTGTTTTATTTTCCATTCCTTTCCTTATGATACCTAGCATTCTATTTGCTCTCTTGGCCGCCGCTGCACACTGGGCCGAGGGTTTTAACATGTTATCCACAATGACGCCTAAATCTTTTTCCTGGGTGGTGGTTCCTAATGTGGAACCTTGCATTGTGTAACTTTAGTTTGGGTTGTTCTTCCCTAGGTGCATAACTTTGCACTTGTCCACATTAAATTTCATCTTCCATTTTGATGCCCAGTCTTCCACTTTATCAAGATCCTCTTGCAATTTTCCACAATCCTCTTGGGTTTTAACAACTTTAAATAGTTTTGTGTCATCTGCAAATTTGATAACCTCACTCGTTATTCCACTTTCCAGGTCATTTATGAATATGTCAAAAAGCAGCGGACCAAGCACAGATCCCTGGGGTACACCACTATTCACCTTTCTCCATTGGGAAAATTGGCCATTTAGCCCAACCCTCTGCTTTCTATCTTTTAACCAGTTCTTGATCCACAGTAGTACACTGCCTCCTATCCCATGACTCTTTAGTTTTGCCAAAAGTCTCTGATGAGGGACCTTGTCAGAGGCTTTCTGAAAGTCCAGATACACTATATCAACCGACTCACCTTTGTCCACCTGTTTATTCACACTTTCAAAAAAACATAACAGATTAGTAAGACAAGATCTTCCTTGTCTAAAGCCATGTTGGCTGTCTCCCATTAGGCCATGACTATCTACATGCTGAGTAATTTTATTCTTTATGATGGTTTCTACTATTTTTCTCGGTACTGACGTGAAGCTCACCGGTATGTAGTTTCCCGAATCACCCCTGGAACCCTTTTTAAAAATTGGCATTACATTGGCGATCCTCCAATCTTCAGGTATTACAGATGATTTTAATGAAAATTCACAGATTACTAATAGCAGGTCTGCAATCTCATATTTCAGTTCTTTCAACACCCTTGGATGTATACCATCCGGCCCAGGTGATATGCTACTCTTCAGTTTATCTAATAGTTGTAATACATCTTCCCGATGTATCGATATTTCCTTCAATTCTTCCGCAACTTTAAATACCACTTCAGTCATGGATAACATCCTTACATCTTCCTCAGTAAAGACCGAAGCAAAGAATTCATTCAGTCTCTCCGCTATTGCCTTGTCGCCTCTTAGTGCCCCTTTAACTCCTCTATCATCTAATGGACCAACTGACTCTCTCACAGGTTTTTTGCTACGAATGTACTTGAAAAAATCTTTATTTTGCGTTTTTGCTTCCGCAGCAAGCTTCTTCTCAAATTCTCCCTTTGCCTGCTTTATCAATGCCTTGCATTTGACTTGCCAGTGCTTGTGCTGTTACCAGGTTTTGTCGTTTGGCTCTTTTTTCCATTTCCTGAAAGATGCTTTTTTGGTAACAGCCTCTCTGACCTCCCCTTTAAACCATGCTGGAATTTTTTGGACTTCCTTCCACTTTTCTTAAAGCGTGGAATACAGCTGGTCTGGGCTTCCAAGATAGTATTTTTCAACAACACCCAAGCTTGATGTACGTCTTTAACCTTTGCAACTGCTCCTTTTAGTTTTTTCTTAACTATTTTCCTCATATTATCATAGTCTCCCTTTCGAAAGTTAAAAGGTAGTACTGTGTATTTCCTTACTATCCCTCTTCCACTAATTAAATCAAAGGCGATCATGCTATGATCACTATTGCCAAGTGGCCCCAACACCCTTATCTCTTGCACTAGATCTGGTGTTCCGCTAAGGACTATGTCTAATATGGCTTCCCCTCTGGTCGGTTCATGAACCAGCTGCTCCAAGAAGCAGTCATTTATGTCATCTAGGAACTTTATCTCCCTAGTATGTCCTGCCGTGACACTGACCCAGTCGATACCGGGGTAATTGAAATCATCCATTATTATTACTGTGCTGTAACTTTTTTTTAGCTTCTTTGATTTCTTTGAGCATTTCATCATCCATTTGTTCATTCTGGCCAGGAGGTCGATAGTACACCCCCACTGCCATCGCCTTCCCCTTTTTACATGGAATTTCAATCCATAGAGATTCTACAGCAAATTTTGTTTCCTGCAAAACTAATCCTTTCTGACTCAATGCCCTCTCTAACATAGAGCGCAACCCCTCCACCAATTTGATCAGCAGTGTCCCCCTGGTTGTCCTCCTTCCACCATGTCTCTGATATTCCAATCATATCTAACCTCTTATTTAGTGCTATATATTCTAACTCTCCCATCTTATTTTTTAGACTTCTAGCATTTGCATACAAGCATTTTAGACACTGTATTTTATTCATATTAATTTGGCTGTTGGTAGACATGGGTAATTTGGGATCTTTAAGCTCTGTCTGCTCTATACTCGAGGGCATTTGGGCTACTTTACTCTTTTTTGGAACTTCTCTGCTTTTGGTAGTATCCTTCAAGGATACATTCTTCCAAACCATCCGCTCTTGGGCGACTGTCGACTTTCCCCTATTATCTAGTTTAAAAGCTGCTCTATCTCTTTTTAAAAGGTTAATGCCAGCAGCCTGGTTCCATCCCGGTTAAGGTGAAGCCCATCCCTTCGGAAGAGCCCCTCCTTTCCCCAGAATGTTCCCCAGTTCCTAACAAATCCAAAACCCACATCTCTGCACCATTGTCTTATCCACGCATTGAGACTCCAGAGTTCTGCCTGCCTTTTGGGTCCTGCACGTGGAATGGGAAGCATTTCGGAGAACGCTACCCTGGAAGTTCTGGATTTCAACTTCCTACCTAAATGCCTAAATTTTGCTTCCAGAACCTCCCTACCACATTTTCCTATGTCATTGGTACCGACATGTACCAAGACAGCAGACTCCTCCCCAGCACTATCTAAGACCTTATCTAGGTGGCGCGTGAGGTCCGCTACCTTCACACCAGGCAGGCATGTTACCAGGCGATCCTCACGTCCACCAGCCACCCATCTATCTACATGCCTAATGATCGAATCACCAACTATAACGGCTGTCCTAACCCTTCCCTCATGGGCACATAGCCCTGGAGAAACTTCCTCGGTGCAAGAGGGTTTTACATCTCCTGGAGGACAGGTCCTAGTTACAGGATCACTTCCTCCCGCACCAGGGTGATGCTGTCCTGTCACGTGACCTCTCTCCTCCATGGGAATAGGGATGCTGCCAGACTGGAGGTGGGACTTCAGGACTATATCCCTGTAGGTCTTGTCTATGTACCTCTCTGTCTTTCTTATGTTTTCCAAGTTTGCTACTCTAGCCTCTAGAGAACAGACTCGTTCCCTGAGAGCAAAGAGCTCCTTGCACCTAGTGCACACGTAAGACCTCTCACCAACTGGGAGAAAATCATGCTATCACTGTGGCAACATTGCCAGTACCCAGGGCTGAGCCGCGGACCTCCTGATGCAGGAGGAGGGCTTCCTTCTGCACCCCAACATGGGGTTGTTGACTAATGGCCTTGCTACTGAGAGGGTAGCCTTGGCCCCACTCAACCTACCACAAGAGGTTGAGGAAATCTTGCTAGCCTCCAGGAAGCCTTCCACAAGGAGGGCTTATGCCTTTAAATGGCACAAGTTCACTCTGTGGTGAGCGGATAGGAAGGAGAACCTGTTCTCCTGCCATGTCCAGCTGGTACTACAGTACCTAGTGCATCTGTCATACACAGGGCTGAAATCTAACTCAGCCTGGTTACATCTGAGTGCCATAGCCACTCCCTGTGCGGGGCAAAGCCCTTATCTAGCCAGCCCCTAGTTTCCAGTTTCCTACGGGGCCTTCTGCTTTCCAAGATCCCTGTCCGCCCTCCGGCAGCAGAATAGGACCTCAACGTCATGCTCTCCCAGCTCAATAGACCACCGTTGGAGCCACTAGCCACCTCCACCTCAGATACCTATCCTGGAAGGTGGCCTTCCTGGTGGTCCTGACTTCAGCCCGCAGAGTCAGGAAGCTTCAAGCGCTGGTGGTGGACCCCCCATACACCATGTCTTCAAGAACAGGGGAGTGCTCCACACTCACCCTAAGTTCCTCTCGAAGGTGGTATTCCCGTTTCACCTCAACCAGGAGGTGGTGCTCCTGTTGGGGCTTTTCTGGGCTTCCTCTAATTAGGGATTTTCTATTTTTGTTTTTTTACCACTCTCCCCGCCTTCTACCCGCGGCCTCATGCCAGCAGGGAGGAACTCATACTCCACACACTGGACTGTAAACAGGCCCTGTCCTTCTATCTGCAGTGGACTCAGGCCACCACAAAGCACCTCAGCTTTTAGTGTCCCATGACCCCAGCAGACCAGGGATTCCTGTAACCAAGTGTACCCTATCCTCTTGGGTGGCGGACTGCATTGCCCTCACCTGTGAGTGGGCAGGCCTTTCCCTGGAGCACCGGATCAAGTGCATCGCGTGAGGGTGGTGGCCATGTTAGTGGCCCACCTTCGCTTTGTGTCAGTAACAGAAATTTGCAGAGCCACCTTGGTCATCCATTCACACGTTCGCAGCATACTACTGCCTGGAAAGTGAATCCTGTAGAGACAGTGCCTTCGGCCAGGCAGTATTGCATAATATTCTTGGAGTGTAGGCAACAGCTCAGACCTGGGACTCAACCCCCGGAAATATATGTATGTCTTGTCACCTATGTTGAATGTAGACCACCCTGTTATATCCCTAACCACTTTGATTGAAGGATAAGGTGGTATAGAAAACTGGCTAAATAAATATATAATCTCCTTCCCTCCGACCCTCTGTGCTCAGGCTACCAGAATGATAGTGTTGCTGGATACTAGGGTCTTGCAGAGTCTCTCAGCGAGGAATCACCTTTTACAACTCACGGCCACCCGACCGGCCGCCTTTAGTACTGTTGTGGTTCGGTCCTCGGCAGCCTGGAGCTAGGGAGTCCCATATGTGAGGACTGACTTCCTGCTTGGTTCCTGGAGAAAGCATAGTTACCTGTAACAGGTGTTCTACAGGAACAGCAAGAATCAATCCTCACAACCCTCCATCCTCCCCTGGGAGTTGCCTCTCTACATTGTTTTAATTTTACTGCCATTTTAGCTGTGTCATCTGACTGAGCAAGATGGCACCATTGGGTGGGAAGGGGACCACGCATGCATGGTAACATTCCCAAAAGCTTTCTTTGAAAGCTGGGGAAATGCTCCATGCGGGCTCCGTTGACATCACCCATATGTGAGGACTGATTCCTGCAGTTCCCAGAGAACACCTGTTACAGGTAACTACATTGTTAGAGCACTGTTTTGTTAACCAAGAGACCAGGGTTCGATTCCAACTAGCACTCCTTGTGGCCTTGGGTGAGTCACTTAACCCTCCATTGCCTCAGAAGAAAGGCCTGGCAATCTACCTCTGGTCACACTGCCAAGAAAACCCAGGAGATGCTGGGTCACATTACTCAAAGGCACACATTGCGTTTGCATAGGACAGAGAATGACATTGTCACATTTTATCCTGTTGCTAGAATCATTTTGAAGTTAATGATATCAGAAGCTTCAAGTTGCACTGAAAGTATCCATGACATCACAAAAGCTATTTATAAAACTTTATGGAAAACCTCTGACATGATGAAATAGTTACTGACACATCAGGAGAAAATGATACTTCGATTTGTAAATGTATTTATTTTATTTATTCACTTATTTTATATACCACTCTTTTTTTCAATCAGAGCAGTTTACATAGAACATTTAACAATAAGAATGTTCCATAGAACAGGACTTGACAATTTGGATAACTTAACAGGGAAAACTAATTCTTAACAATCATTCTGTACAGGGAGGGGGGGGGGAGAAAAAGGGGAATGGAGGATCCAAATGGAAGGGTTCTAGAGCAGTTCAATCGTGTTAGATTCTCTTTATGGGATATTGTCATAATACATAATTGTCATAATATGGGATATTGTCATAATACATAAAAAATGATAATCATTATAAAGTATCAAGATGTTTAATACTGTTATGCGCGTGGAGCAGCCTGTTTACTAAAGCAGTAAGGATTTACAGTTACTATGAGATAATTGCCATCATTACCACATGGTAGCTGAAAAGTCTCTGTGTAGCAGTAGGGATTTTGCCCAGCATATTCTCATACATTTAATGTGAAGAAAATGTCATCACTATGCATTAAGTGCATTGCAGATAACACGATGCAGTTAGCTATGCCTATTTAGGTGATATTAACTGTATCATGTTGTCTGTCACATTAACAATTAGCATGCTGTAACAACTGTAAGACACGATCTTCATCCTGGTGTGCATTAGCTGTTAATCTGGAAATTACTCTTTGTTAACTGCAAAGGTTCTATGTTAACCCTTAGTGCATATTAACAGCTTAGGGACCTTAGTAAACAGGCTCTTAGTGATCCTGCCTCCAAGCTGGTGAAAGAAGTCATGTAATTCATCAGGAAGATTGTATTCTTTACTTTGAGGATCAGATATTTTTAATTTTATTGCATTCTATCTTGTTGCATTAAATGGTAAGAGGTTTATGGATACCTTAGATTAGGGAATCTCTTCAGCATGATTCCAGCAATAGAAGAGAATCTGCTGCCTATGTTAGAAACTGATGCATGCTGCTGCTGCTGTTTCTGATTCTGATTCTGACTCTGTAAGTGTTGCTATGCAAGCTGGGTACAATGGCCTTGAGAAGCATAAAGTAAGGTGAGCACTGTTCACTTGCCAAACATGATTCTGGTGCACATTAACAAAGTAGGTCACTTTATCTACAGAACATGTCATCTTGTTTAAAAAGTACTTATGAATTCTACATGTATTGGTACTGTGTAATCAGGTTTTCAATTTTCAACTTAAGATTTAAAATGAGGCACTCTTTGCTATATCAGCTAATATCTCCCATTCTCTCGGTATCCTAGTATCTGATATATGACATGGTACCATAGAAAACATTGTTATATGAATTTCATAGATCTACTAAAATACTCAGAGCAGCAGTAGCTGAATATATTTTTTTACATGTTGCATATTTATTCTTGGGTTTGGAGTTGTACATGAAGGCAGACAGTAGGGCTAAATGGCCAATGTTCTCAATGGAAAAAAGTAAATAGTGGAGTTCCCCAGGGATCTCTGTTGGGCCCGCTGCTTTTTAACATATCTATAAATGACCTGGAAATGGGAATAACGAGTGAGGTGATCAAATTTGCAGATGACACAAAATTATTCAAAGTTGTTAAAACCCAAGAGGATTGTCAAAAATTGCAAGAGGAACTTGATAAATTGGAAGACTGGGCATCCAAATGGCAGATGAAATTTAATGCGGGCAAGTGCAAAGTACCACCTTAAAAACCACCACCCGGGAAAACGATTTAGGCGTCATTGTGGATAATACGTTGAAACCCTCCACCCAGTGTGCAGCGGCAGCCAAGAGAGCAAATAGAATGCTAGGAATCATAAGGAAAGGAATGGAGAATAAAACCAAGGATATTATAATGCCTCTGTATCGTTCCATGGTTCGACCACACCTTGAATATTGTGTGCAATTCTGGTCGCCGTATCTTAAAAAGGATATAGCGGAGTCAGAAAAGGTACAGAGAAGAGCCACCAAAATGGTAAACGAGATAGAAGGATACCCCTATGAAGAGAGGCTAAAAAGGTTAGGCTTCTTCAACCTGGAAAAGAGACGACTGAGGGGGAGATATGATAGAGATCTATAAATTAATGAATGGAGTGGAACGAGTAAATGTGGATGGATTGTTTATGTCATCAGAATATAGAAAGACTAGGGGACATGCAATGAAGCTACAGAGTAATCTATTGAAGACTAATAAGAGAAAATATTTTTTTTCCTAAACGTGTAATCAGACTTTAGAATTTGTTATCGGAGGATGTAGAAAAAGCTGTTAGTGTATCTGGGTTTAAAAAAGGTTTGGACAAGTTCCTGGAGGAAAGGTCCATAAACCATTATTAAAGATGACCCAGGAAATCCACTGTTTACCCCAGAACTAGCATTGTGGAAGCTGTGGACTTTGGGTACTTGCCAGATACTTGTGACCTGGATTGTCCACTGTTGGAAACAGGATACTGGGCTTGATGTGCCTTGGTCTGACCTAATATGACATTTCTTACGTCGTTAGGGTAACTCTATCACAAGTCACTTAACTCCTGCAGTAGATATGGGCATAGGTTCTGCCTATTTTATAAATGGAATGTCTACCTTTATAAATGACCTTTTGTAATGTAACCGCAGATGTTGCCACAAATTTTACACACATCTACTTGTATTTTATAATATACATGTCTAAGTCCAAGCTGTGTCCCAACTCCTGTCTTAGGAACCATCTACATTCTTTCCAGATAAAAGTATGTGCTAAGAGAATGTTAGTGTCTACTTTTGTGTACATATAGCTTGAACAATTTGATTAACACCTATTACCAAAGTGAAGGAGTAGCTTAGCCTTTAGAGAAGTAGGCTACATACTGAGGAAGCTAAGTCTGAAATGCCACACCTCCCACTGACACTTTTTGTAACCTTGTGCAAATCACTTCATCTTCCATTACCTGACTTAGATCGTGGGGATAACCACTTAATTCCTATTTCATCATCATCATACTTAGTGTGTTCAGTGTTCAACTAAAAACTGATTTAAAAATTCATACAAAACATATTCAAATCTTTTGTTTCAGTTCCTATACATATAATTCTCAGTTCATATCAATCACCGACATGGCGACATGTTTCAAAAGTTCTTTATTTAATCTTTTCTGTTGAACAACCAGCCATGTTCCCCTTGATTATATCGAGAGAGTGTTCGTCTGCTGTCAGACTGATATCCAGAGGCGATTATGCGTTCTCTGGCAAATGCATAATAGCTTAACCATGTATTTTCAAAAAATATACAGATAACAGGTTGTTTAAATTGCTAAACAACCTGATATTATCCATATATTTGTGGGCCATGTTAGGGGAGGAGCAAGGGCAGGTCAGAAAATTATCAAGAGAGTGGCAATTTTCAGCCACTGTTCCAATAAGTTATACCAGGGGTGGGCAAGTCCGGGTCTGGAGAGCCGCAGACCAGTCAGGTTTTCATGATGTCCCTAATGAATATTCATGGACCTATTTCCATACAATGGAAGGCAGTGGATGCAAATAGATCTCATGAATATTCATTAGGGACATCATGAAAACCTTGAGCATCCTTGGGCCGGAAGGACTGGGGTTTCTAGTCCCACAGGTGCTCCTTGTGGTCTTGGGCAAGCCACTTAACCCTCCATAGCCCATGTTCCCTTTAAAATAGTTCTCTGTGTGCTGTGCTTTCCTGTCTAATCAATGTGTTTATACCTCAAAAATTTCCTGTCATGAATTGACAATTTCCAATCTGTAATCAAAAACCGCTGCTGATCGCTGGAAGTAGCGGTATACAAATGTATACTAAATAAAATAAATAAAATAAAATTGACTGGTCTGCGGCTCTCCAGGACCGGACTTGCCCACCCCTGAGTTATACTTTTAGTTGGTAAGGCTGACAAATAGCAGGCCTAGTCTAAACAATAATACAGTGACCACACTAGCGCACACTGTATATTCAGTGTCATTTACCTATATGGATAGTGGCACTGAATATACAGATTAAATTAAATGGTAGTGCTGGCATTTAACTTATGACAGTGACCCATCTAGCTGAAAATATACCTTGTTTGTGCAGCCTGTACTGCAGGATCTCCCAGGTGGGGGAGGGGGGAGAGCAGAAGCAAACGTTGGCTCAGGGTGCTACCATTCCTTGAGTGGTCCCTAAACAAGGTCATCATTTGATGGACAAATTAAATTTTAAAACTAACTTTAGTAATATTTTAATAGCTAGTATATGTAGTTAAAAATATAATGGATTGGCACAGAATCATTTTTAAGAATGAATTGCACTTAAGTGGCAGAATGATAAGTTATAAAGAGTCGTACCTGTTAAATATTGTGAAACTCCTCCGTGATTGACTTTGACAACAACACTGAAAATTCTGCAGTATGTCACTAACACAAGTACAGATTATAATAACTTGCTGAGTAGTTATGTATAAAATTCTTATTCCTAATCGTACCGCCAGGCCAGTCCAGTTAAACATGGGTAGTCATCTCACCATGTCAGAATCCTGATGTTGCAGTACAAGAGCTCCCTCTACAGCTCCAAGATCCAGGCGCTCAGTCTTCAGCAGCTGAAGGAAGAGCTCTTGTGTGGTGGACTTCCCTGCAGGAACGATTCTTAGGATATTCCTTAGTGGGAAAAAGAAAAAAGAAGAAAAATAAAACATAACAGATAAAAGAAAACAAGATGAGAGTCGAGGAAGGATGATCAGGAGCCAGTGGTTGGGGGTTACCCTCACCTAGGAGCAGTAGGTAAGGACTGGCTGGGTTGCAGGTCTGACCCAATAGAGCTGTCTCTTGCAGAGGCCTGGTCTGACGGGGGGTGAAATTACCTGTGAGCCCCAGGTCCCTTTCCTCCCCTAGCCAGGGACCCTTTTTGCCTGTAAGCTGCAGGTCCTTGCAGGCTCCTCCCCTCCCCCCCCCCCAGCAGCAGTGCTGTATGTCTAGGCAGATCCGTCCTATATTAAAAAACAAAAAAACAGATCAGAGTAAGACCACGGGGGAGATTTAAGATGGAGGGTTGGCTGCCTGCCTGACTGTCTTCAGGCTGGGATTTGCCTTGTCTCCTCACCGGGGTGTTTGAGCATCTTCCCTTGCGTGGCCTGGTTGCCTCTTTGGCTGGTGGCAGTGTGTGTTTTTTTTTCAGCGAACGTGCGTGCGGTCAGTGTTTCCTGCCTGCATCTTCTGTTTCTGCAACTGCAGTATCTCCCCGGCGGGGTTTTGCTGCTTCTGCTTCCGTCAGAGCAGATTTCTCGAGTGCTCTGGTGAGACAGACTATGGAGAGCCAGTTTGCTTCAGGTACGGGGGACTCCTCAGAGCTGGTGGTTCCCGCGGTTTCAGTGGGAACTGTGGCCATTTTAGCTCAGCCAGCTCGATCTCTGCAGGAGCCCCTGCATGGGAAAAAGAAGGCAGAAGCTTCGGGGGAGAGGTGTTAGCACCATGGTCAGAGTCCAAAGGGCCTTCGGAGTTAGAGCTGTTTTTTCCGGCTGATTTCATTTTGGCACTACACAAAGCTTTACTGTTTTAAGAGAGAACATGCTACTTCTACACAGGCAAGGTCTTCCTGTGCTCCACAGAATTTGCCTGGGCTGCTGATCTGTGAATCACTGCAGGTAGGGGATCTCATAGAGGGGCCCTCCCTGGTGAAAAGGGGAAACTAATTCCTGGTTGAGTCCGAAGTCTCCACGGTCTCAGGCCTCGGAGGTTATGGAGGAAGGTCCCTCAGACCTCTGGAGCAAACCAGGGCCTTTGGACTTGGAAGAAGAGGCAATCTCACCTGGAGAGGACCCTAGTATCTTCCGAGTATTCCACAGAGAGGAGCTAGCATCCCTCATTTTTTTATTCGCTGGCAACTCTAAATATTGTACTGCCGCCTTCCTCAGTTAAAAACCCCTGGAAGATCCCTTACTGCAGGAGTTCAAAGTGACTCGGGTGTGCTGTCCGGTTCATCAGGTGATTAGATAGATGCTTGAATCAAGATCGGAATGGGAATGTCCAAAGGCCATGCTTAGAGGGAGCAGGGTGATGGGTCGCCCGTATCCCATCCCGCAGGAGGAACGGGAGCTTTTAAAATGCCTAAGGTAGATGTCCTAATTTCAGTAGTAACTAAAAAGACCTCCATTCTGGTGAAAGGTGGTGCAGCCCTTAAGGATCTCCATGATCGCAAACTGGAGTTTCTCCTTAAACAGGTCTTTGATACCAGTGCTTTGACTTCTGTTTGCGGGGCCTACATCTCCAGGGCCTCTATTTACTGGCTCGAGGGGGTGGCATCCTCCGAGCAGGAGGAGCAAGCAGCCACGAAGGGTGTACAGCAGGAATCAGCCACAGCATACATGGCGGATGTGTTCTTTGATTTAGTGTGGGCTTCTCTCATTGCTGCATGGTGTTTCCTGTAGCTTTGCAATTGGGCGGCAGATGCTGCCGCCAAATACAGACTTAATAAATGTCCCTATAATGGTAGGTTGCTGTTTGGTGAACCGCTGTATAAGCTGGTCAAGGATCTCAGGGACTCTAAGGGGGGTTGCCTGCCCGAGGATCGACCAAAGGGTCCAAAGCCAGGGACCTCTCAGCAGGAGCAGCCCAAGATGTTCGGGAGGTTCTGGTTTAGCCATTTTACTTCATATCAGCAGGGTAGGTAAGGACAGAGGGAGCAGCCCTTTCGAGGCTTCCGGGGGTCCAGCCGAGATAATTTCTGTGCTGGGCCCAAACAAGAAACCCCAATGATGCCAGGCAGGTCCAGGCGGAAGTGGCTATAGGGGGTTAGATACAGAAGTTCTTTTTTCGTCTGGGCCACTATTACAACCGACCAATGGGTCATGGAGATTGTTTGAGAGGAGTATGCACTCAAGCTTGCCTAACCCCTTTCCAACGCGTTTATCCTCTCCCCCTGCAAGGCTCTGGAAAAGGCAAGAACGGTTCATGATACCCTTCAGTGATTGCTATAGTTGGAAGCAGTAGTGCCAGTACCCGATGACCAGTGTGGGTTCGGCCGCTACTCCATCTATTTTGAGGTACCCATCCTTGATCTCAAGCATGTGAACTGTGCTCTTCGCATTCTGCACTTCTGCATGGAAACGCTACAGTCAATGATTCTGGCGGTGCGGCAGGGCGTGTTCCTGTCTGCGCTGGACTTCAAGGAGGCCTATCTACACATCTCTATCATTCCAGAGCATCAGCAGTACCTACAATTCACTGTTCCTGATGGTCATTTTCAGTTCGGGGTTCTCCCCTTTGATCTCGTGACCACTGCACGCACCTTTACGAAGATCATGGTGGTGGTGGTGGTGGCGGCGGCGGCAGCCTTGCGGAAGGAAGCGGTTTTGGTTCACCCCTTTCTGGATGACTAGCTCATTCGAGCAAAGTTGGCAACTGAATGTCTCTCCACCACGTGGCGGGTGGTGGAATTTCTGCAACAGCTGGGCTGGGTGGTCAACCTGGCCAAAAGCCAACTTCAGTCGGTTCAGTGCCTCATAATACCTGTAGGCCCAGTTTGATACTCAGGCAGGGATGGTTTTCTTGCCAAAGGACAGAGTACGAAAGATTTAGTCTCAGATTCACCGTTTTCGGTGCATGAAAGCGCAAGCATCTTGGTACTACCTTCAGTTGCTAGACTGAATGGTTGCTGCTCTGGATCTGGTACCTTGGTCACGGGCCCATATGTCTCAGAGGTTGCCCTGTCCGGAATCCGCAACACAGTTTGTACTGTTGGTCGCAGTCGAGCAATCTTATGGAGGGCCTTCCGCTGGAACAGCCGCAATGGATTTTGATTACAATGGATGCCAGCCTCATGGGCTTGGGAGCACATTGCGTGTTGCAGGTGGCTCAGGGATGCTGGACATCAGAGGAGAGCTCCTGGTCCATTAACTGTCTAGAAACGAGGGTGGTGTTCCTGGCCCTACAGTTGTTCAGATCCCTTACAATCGGAAAGGTGGTCCGAGTATACTCTGAGAAAGTGACCACGGTGGCATACATAAATTGGCAGAGAGGCACAAGCAGTGTAACCCTGGTCACAGAGTGTCGACCCTAGTTGATGTGGGCGAAGGCAAATCTGGTGGCACGCTCCATGGCGCATGTAGCAGGAAAAGACAACATTCAGGTGAACTTTCTCAGCCAGCACCGCTTAGACCCCAGTGAGTGAGAATTGAATGGGGCAGTTTTTCACCACCTCACAGTACATTGGGGGGAACCAGTGATGGATTTCATGTCAGGTTGAGGAATGCCAAGGCGAACCAGTTCTTCAGTGGGTGCAGGGAACACATGTACATAGGCCTTGACACTCTAGCGCAGGTTTGGCCAACAGATGGTCTCCTGTACATGTTTCCTCCATGGGCGCTCATCAGGCATCTGTTATGAAGAATAGAATTTCACAAGGAATTAGTGATTCTCATTGCACCAGTGCAGATCTGACCTGGCTGTTGATAGACCAGCCCTGGAGACTCCCCGACAGGGTGAACCTTCTCTCCCAAGCTCCAGTGTTGATGCCACAGGTGGATCGGTTCTCACTTATGGCTTGGTTCTTGAGAGGACAAGACTGAGGCACAGGTGATATTCCGCTTCAGTTATTGCTACAGTGTTGAAATCCAGGAGAAGGTCTACCTCCCTGGCTTATGTGTGGGTCTTGTGTGTGTTTGAAGAATGGTCTATTTCTAGGTTCCTTTGTCCTATGGCATGTTCTCTGCCACATATCTTAGAGAAAGGATTGTCATTCAGTTCCTTGAAAGTGGCGTCCCTCTCCTGCTTCATGGGGCGGGTGCAGGGTCAGTCACTGGCGGCTCTCTCAGATGTCGTTCATTTCCTTCAAGTGGTGAAGCAAGTTTGGCCTCCCGTCCAACGCGGGGTTCCTCCTTGGGACCTTAATCTGGTCCTGGAGTCTGTCAGGTCCTCCATTTGAGCCCCTTGTGGGAGAATTGTTGAGGGACCTTGCCTTGAAAACAGTCTTCTTAGTGGCCATCAGCTCCACAAGGTAGATTTCTAAGCTCCAGGCTCTTTCATGTAGAGAACCATTCCGAGTGCTATTTAAGGAGAAGGTGGTGCTGAGGCTAGTGCCTGCCTTCCTCCCTAAGGTTCTTTCTCGTTTCTACCTGTGTTGTTGCCCACTTTCCCTGCGCTGGGAAACTCCGCGGAAGACCGGCAGCTGCGTACGGTTCTGTGTTGGTATCTTAAAAGGATGGTGTCACTAAGGACGTTGGATTGTTTGTGTTGGTCAGGGGTTCTCGTAAAGGAACAGCAACCTCTAAGGCCTTGATAGTCCGCTGGGTGAAACAAGTGATCGGCACCACATATGCGATGCATGGGAAAGCGCCGCCTTCGGCGCTTCAGGCTCGTTCAACCAGGTCACAAACTGCATCTTGGGCAAAGTTCAGCCTCGTGCCGCCTGTGGAGATTTGCAGGGCAGCGACATGGTTGTTGCCCCATACCTTTGCCTGGCATTATCGACTGGATATCTGGGCTGCTGGAGATATGCGGTTTGATGCTTCAGTTCTCCAAGCCAATCTTTCCCAGGCTTAGAACTGCTTTGCTACATTCCATGTGCAACTGGACTGGCTGGAGGTATGATTAGAAAGGCAAAATTAGACCTTACCTGCTATTTGTTTTTCCTTGAGTACCTCCAGGCCAGTCCATGTCTCTCCCTTCTATGAGTCATGCTGTTAAGTGAGTCTATGCAACTGGACTAGGCGGTGTGGTTAATCCAATCATCCTCTGAAGCCTAAGAGTTAATTCAACCAGTCTCTGCTGCCTGAGCAGGAGTTCTGATCCAGCACAATCCCAAGAGACTACAAAGCTAAGTTTTTAAATGTACTATTTTGGTTGGTTTTGATGTAAAATTTCCTTGCCTATTTGTTATCTGTTTATATTCTCTTAGATCTGAGTGTGCCCTCACTTCATAGAAGGTCTACTAGCCAGGGACACTTAAATTCCCACCCACCCCACCCCACAGGGTTGCATTGCCTATATAGTCATCATATAGATTGACATCTGTCCTCCAATTAGGTGTAACACTCACTTTTTCTCCTTGTACTAAAACTGCTTTATAACCATCTTAATCAGCATGTTGTTTATTCAATGCAATAGTTGTGGTACCTTCATTCTAAGAAGAATCATTTGGAGCCTAAGAGCTTGCCCTATATGTCTCAAGTTATCTGCCTTGCAAAAAGAATTGATTCTATTAAGGGAAGAATTAGCTGCAATTAAACATACCTCCTCTAGGGTACAAATTGTAAAAATCCACCACCACTCCCACAAAGAATCAAGCAGCCCAGGAACAAATGGATCACAGTGGGCTCTGGTAGGTTGCGACCAGTAACACGGAGACACCCTCACCATCAAGAGAGGTCCCTGCATAATGTCTTCTCTGCCTTGGGAAATTTGCGTGCCCAATTAGTGGAAACTGAAGTGCCCTTAAATGAGAAGGGTAATGCCCAATCTACTGATAATGCCCTAAATATGAAGAAACTGTCACAAAAGAGCAAACAGTTTCTTCATATTCCATTATCAGAGATACTAACTTCGAAACACATTTCAAAGGAGAAAAGATGGTCAAATGCCTCCCAGGCCCTTCAGCCAGCAGGAATACAAAGCAAATTGCTGGCATAGTTAATGCAGAAAGCGAGCACTCTAAAATTGATGTTATCATCCATTTGGGTACAAATCACCTGGCTAGAAACAGTGCCTCTACAGTTCAGAGGGTCTTCCAGATTCTGGGAGAGAAATTCAATCCCATTGCTAACACTATAGTATTCTCAGAAGTTCTACCTGTTCTTGTTAAGGGGGCAGAAAGGCTGCATCGCATAATCAACTTTAATACATGGCTCCAAACCTGGTGCAGACAAGAAGGATTTAGTTATATAGGCGACTGGAGAAATAGATGGTACAACAAGAGCCTATACTATATTGATGGACTACATCTCTCTGTTGCAGGGAAAAGGATCCTAAGTGAAAAATTCAAGCATTATCTTGCAGGCATTTAAGCTAGGGAAAGGGGGTGACGGATGGAAAAGAATAAGTTCAGGACGTCACTCCCAGCAAAAACATAACATTGGAAACAGCCACAGTATTAACCCACACATCAATGCCAAGTGGGAAGAGGCATGTAAAACAAAATTCATGCAAAAGACGAGCAAGCCAGTTAACAAATGCTGGAAAGCAATGAGCACAAATGTTCAAAGCCTAGCCAACAAAGTTCCTGATCTGGAAGCCCTAATGGTTGAAATAGACTTGGACATTGTGGCTATTACAGAAACATGGTTTAACGAGTCGCATGAATAGGATATAGCCATAGCTGGCTATAATCTATTTAGATGGAGAGGATAGAAAAGGAGGAGGAGTAGGCCCTATATGTCAAAAGCAGTATTAAAGCTGCTGAAATGCAGGGGACGTGGGGAAAAGAAGAAGCACTGTGGATTGTGTTGGAAAGAGGAAATGGCACTGTCATCCATACTGGTATAGTCTACAGGCCTCCAATTCATACTGAAGAAATGGATAGGGAATTGATTATTGATATTGCAAAAGTAGCCATGAAGGAGGAAGTGATCATATTGGGTGACTTTAATCTACCCAATGTGGATTGGAATATTCCTTCTGTAAATCTGGAAAGAATTTAAAAAAATTGTGGATGCCTTCCAAGATGC
This sequence comes from Ichthyophis bannanicus, assembly GCA_033557465.1. Classification (NCBI taxonomy): domain Eukaryota; kingdom Metazoa; phylum Chordata; class Amphibia; order Gymnophiona; family Ichthyophiidae; genus Ichthyophis; species Ichthyophis bannanicus. The sequence goes on from CM066032.1 coordinate 1,735,919,629, forward strand.
ATTAATTAGACAAATGGTGATGGAACCAACCAGGGAAAGCTTGATGCTGGTGAGTACTAAATCCAGCAGAGATAGGATGTCAAATATCCGGGTGGGTGTCCATGTGAGCAGCAGCAATCATCGCACAGTGTGGTTTGAGATAAAAGCCAAGGCATAGTCCAATCACAGCAAGCTCAAAGTCATAGTCTTCAAAAACACTGACTTCAGTAAAATGGCCAAATGCCTGAAGGAGGAGTTGGCAGGGTGGGAGGGGATAAGGGAAGTGGAATTGCAGTGGGATCAACTAAAGAGGCAATAAAAGGGGCAGCAGATATATATGTAATGAAAGTAAATAAAAACAAGAGGAAAAGGAAACCTGTTTGGTTCTCCAAAGAAGTGGCTGCACAAATAGAAAGACAAAAAACACAGCTTTCACAAAATTCTGAAGTTCACAAACAGAGGAGCACAGAAAAGAATACAGGATAAAACTAAAAGAGACAGAGAAATAAGGATAGCAAAACCAAATGCAGAAGAAAAGATGGCTAAAGATGTGAAGTGTGACGACAAAACTTTTTTTCAGGTATATTCGGAAGAGGAAGAAAATCAGAGGTGGAATTGTAGGACTCAAAAGTGTCGGGAACAGCTTTGTGGAAAGTGACCTTGAAAAAGCGAAAATGCTAAACAAATATTTCTGTTTTTACTAAAGAAAATCCTGGAGAAGGACCACCTGTGATTGACAAATATACAAATGGGAATGGAGCAGATTCCACACCATTCACAGAAGATGTGTTAGAACAGCTTGCAAAACTGAAAGTGGACAAGGCCATGGGACCGGATGGGATACATCCCAGATACTGAAAGAGCTCAGAGATGTTCTTGCAGCGCCATTAAAGGATGTTTTTAATAGATCCTTGGGAGGGGGTCACGTGATGACGGCGCTCTGAGCAGTTGCCACAGTGCCAAGCTCCACTTCAACCCCCGAAAAAAAAAAAAACAGCTAAAAAAATGAACTACCTAGTCCCAAACATGGTCTAACCCCACCGGAGCACTAGGAGAGTCCCACACATTCTGCCGGAGAACTAGAAACCTCCATGAAGAGGGAGATGCCGGCAAAGACTATAAAATCTGCAAAGGAGAAGACCCCAGAACAAAAAATGGTGACGGACACACCTGCGCAAATAGTAGCTTTAAATGAAGAAACAGTACGGGAGCTTACCAGCACTATTACAGCAGCCCTGGTGGATAAACTAGCCAGGTTGCAAAGCTCAATAGACAATATTAAATGCTGCCTGGAAGCCCAAACAGCATGCATCCAACAAGTGGAAGAACGAGTAGAGCACCAAGAGCAGAGTATGGAAATGCTACAGGCCAGAGTGTATGCCTTAGAACAGGCCAGGCGGGCACTAGAGGACAAGGCCAATGGCTTGGAAAACCACAGTCGGCGCAACAATATCAGGCTGATTGGCATGCCGAGGACATCTCAGAGGAGGAGTTGTGGAACATTGTCGAAGTCTGGCTGCCGCAACAACTGGGCTTGTAATTACAGGGGACCAAAATGGCGGCGGAACAAGTGCATAGGGTTGGAACGCGCAGATAAAATGCAGATAAACCACGACCAGTGATTGCATGGGTTTTGAACTTTATCGAGAAACACAGGCTTATGGCGCTATAGAGAAGGAAGCAAACCTTGGAATATAGAGGGAAATCAGTGCTACTCTTCAACGACTACTCTTCAGAGGTCGTGGAAAGCCACAGGGCCATGGCACCCTACTGTTCCAGCCTGGCACGATGGGGCATACGTTTTGCCTTGCAGTTTCCAGCCTGAGTCAGGGTCACCTATGAGAACCGGACCCAACAACTTGAGTCAGTGGCAGTGCACAAGGCCTTTTGGACACTTTGCCAGCTGAGTGAACAAGAAAGGGACCTGGAATTGAACTGTAGTGCCCTGTTGTCTAGAAAGGGCTACAAAAGAGGACTGCTACTTCTGGAGAGAAATCTGCAATTGTATTTACTTTGGGGAATTTTTCTAAATCTTGGGGAAAAAGGAATTCTTTAGATTAAAGCTGATCAATCTGTGAACCCACTGTATTTGTTAAATCAGTCAGGGCCTAGTAGCAGCAAAGAGCTTTCAGTTTAAATTTAAAACACAGCAGGGAGCTTTCTGGTTAAATTTAGAACCCAGCAGAGAGCTTCCAGTTTAAATTTCATACTCAGTCAGGGCCTAGTAGCAGCAAAGAACTTTAATTTAAATTAAATCAGAATATAACTTAGCATAAAAGGCAAAATAGGCTTCAACTTAACCGGTATGGAACCAGGCTGCTGGCATTAACCTTTAAAAGGGAAATAGAGCAGCTTTTAAACTAGATAATAGGGGAGAGCTGACAGTCACCCAAGAGCACATGGTTCGGCACAATGTATCCTTGAAGGATACTACCAAAAGAATGAAGTTAGTGCATATCAACAGAAAGGTTTCAACAAAGACGAAATTCCCTTGAGTACGATAGCCAGATTAATATGAATAAAATACAGTCTCTAAAATACTTGTATGCAAATGCTGGAGGACACAGACATGCGCAAGTTCTTTGAGAAATTACCAAAAGTCACAGGAGTCATAAGGCTACAGGAAACCCAGATAAAATTGCTACACAGAGCATACATAATGAGAGCAAGGGGGGCACAAATGAAACTGTGGGGAAATCCTGAATGCCTGTGCTGTCAGAACAAACAAGGAACACTGAGACACACATTTTTGGAATGCCATAGTCTAACAGCATACTGGAGGGATATTTTAGGACACATTCAGAGAGTCCTGGGATGCATGGTACAGTGGACATAAACAGCACTATTATTATTAGGAGAAGAACCACTGCGGGAGAAGGGGGTGGTACCCATAGGAAGGAAATTTGCACAGGTGGCCCTCCTACTGGCCCAAAAGGTTATCCTAGCACATTGGATTGAATCTGAAGTGCTGAAGGTCGGGCAATGGAGGAGCAAAATGCTAGAAATGGCAGAATGGGTGTCACGAGACTTACAAGGGAAATATTCCATGGCAAGACCAAACTATGTCCAGCTATGGACTACTTTCAGGGAAGGACTGGACAATGTGAGACGAGAGGATGTGGAGTGAGGGGGGAAGGAACAGGGGAAAAAAAGAAAAGGAGAAAAGGGTTATAGCGCACGGGAATGAGAAGGCTGACCTAGTCCAGCCTATAAGGCACATAGTTGAAGGGGTGCATAACAAGTGGCATAGAATCATATAAAGGGGGCCACCAGAAAAGCCACACTAAAAAGCTGTAAGGGTTGAACTGGCAAGTGGGTGGCTGGGCTAAACCTGTCTTGTGATTTATGCTATTTTCTATCTGTTTCTGTATGAAGCTTATATGATGTGCCATAGCCCAAATAAAAAAGTATTTACAAAAAAAAAAATAGATCCTTAGAGACAGGAGAAGTTCCACAGGACTGGAGAAGGGCTGATCATGGGACCTCTTCACAAAAGTGGTATTAGGGAAGAAGTGACAAACTACAGGCCAGTAAGCCTTACCTCAGTGATGGGAAAAGTAATGGTGGTGCTCTTGAAAGAGCGAATAGTGGACTTTCTCAAAACCAACAGGTTGCATGATCCGAGGCAACATGGTTTTACCAAAAGACGATCTTGCCAATCAAATCTGATTGAGTTCTTTGACTAGGTGACCAGAGATCTAGATCAAGGGCATGCGATGGATGTGATCTACCTAGATTTCACCAAAGCCTTTGATACTGTTCCTCATAAGAGGCGTATCAATAAACTAAACAGCTTGGGGATGGGTTCCAAGGTGGCGAACTGGATCAGAAATTGGTTGACTGACAGACGACAGAAGGTGACGGTAAACGGAACTCACTCGGATGAAAGGAAGGTGATTAGCGGTGTGCCCCAGGGTTCGGTCTTGGGACCGGTATTGTTCAATGTATTTGTGAGTGATATTGCTGAAGGACTGAATGGAAAAGTCTGTCTTTTTGCAGATGACACGAAAATTTGCAAGAGTGGACTCCTCCTGAGGGAGTAGGTAACATGAGGAAAGATGTACAAAAGCTGGAAGAATGGTCTAATGCTTGGCAGTTAAGATTTAATGTGAAGAAGTTCATTGTCATGCACTTAGGAAGCAGAAATCCAAGGGAATTGTATGCGATAGGGGGCGAGAGGTTGGTGTGCACGGACCAGGAGAAGGACCTTGGAGTGATTGTTTCTGAGCATCTCAAGGTAGTGAAACAGTGTGACAAGGCAGTGGCAAAAGCCAGAAGGAAGCTGGGCTGCATGCAGAGAGGAATTACCAGCAGAAAGGAAGAGGTACTCATGCCACTGTACAAGTCGCTGGTGAGACCTCACTTGGAATATTGTCTTTAGTTTTGGAGTCCATATCTCGCAAAGGATATAAAAAGACTGGAAACAGTTCAGAGGAAGGTGACCAAAATGAGAAGACATATGAAAAGAGATTTGAAGACCTAAATATGTACACTCTGGAGGAGAGTAGGGACAGGTGAGATATGATTCAGACCTTTAAATACTTAGAGTATTAATGAACAAGCAAACCTCTTCCAAAAATGATGTAAAACTAGAGGGCATAACATGAAACTACAAGGGGGTAAGCTGAAAGGCAACATCAGGAAATACATTTTTACTGAAAGGGTGGTGGATGCTTGGAATGCCCTCCCAATGGAAGTGGTGAGGGCAACTACAGTGACAGAATTTGAAATGGCATGGGACAGATACAGTGAATCCCTTTATAGCAACAGGATAAAATCAAAATAAGCATAACTATCTCTTATATCTCAACAAATAGGGGTGATCTACATGGACTGGTGGGTACACCCCTAAACAAAGGCATGGGTGGGTGACCTACATAGAGTGGCAGGTTCACCTACTCTTGCTGCCTTTCTGGGCAGACTAGATGGACCATACTGGTCTTTATCTGCCATCATTTATTATGTTACAGTGGTGTGCAAAAGTCTGGAATCACTTGTAAATTTGACGTTTTTTCAACTTCGTGACCTTATATCTTAATTTCTTTTTCCTCCCAGTGGCTTTTTCTGTGTATCTCATGATAAGTGATAGATTTGGCTATTAGGGCCAACTTTTAGTATTGGTTTGGCCCTTATTTTCTGAGTTTGTTCCCCATAATTGTCCTGTTGATAGATTTTCTGTGAAAATCGTGTAATGTACACCGTTGGCCAATGATATATTATTGTAAGTATGCTTTAAAATATTATGGACGCACGACAGGTTTCCTTCAAATTAATGTATGTGTTTTTATGTGTCAGTGATGGCTCAGTATTGATGGGCCACCCTTTGTTCTTGATCACCTGACTGCACTTTGTCGGCATTGAATGAACCAGTCTGACAAGGTGATCGTTGGTGACAACGTGATTCCAAGCTGCAATGAGTGACTCAATCAGCTCACGCTTTGATGTCGGATGCCTCTTGGATATTTCCAAGGCCACCTTGTGCCACAGGTTCTCGATGGGATTCAGATCCGGCGACTGGGCAGGCCAGTCCATTGACTTGATGATGTTCCGCTGCTTCCAGCTGATCACCTGTCTGGAGCGATGGCAGGGTGCATTGTCATCTTGGAACAGGAACTGGCCAGGAAACAGCACCATGCACTTTTGCAGTATGGTGATGTACTTGGCCCCGTTGACCATTCCATCGACGATGTGAAGACGTCCATCGCCACTGCAGTCATGCAGCCCCAGACCATGACCTTCAAAGGATGCTTCACAGTGAGGTTGAGACACTCAGGCTTGAATTCCTCTCCAGGCTTGAATTCCTCTCCTTCCTTCTCACATAGGTGTGGGCCTGGTTACCAAACAGGCAGAAGATGCTTTCATCGCTGAATAGCACCTTTTCCCACATTTTAGTCGACCAGGTTGAGTGCTTTCTCGCCCACACAATCCGGTTGCGCCTTTGTATGTCAGTCATCAGTGGCTTATTCTGTGCTTTGCAGCCCCAGAGACCAAACTGCAGGCACCGGCGACGAACTGTTGATGAGCTGACACTGACCTCACTCTTGTCTGACCACTCTCGAAGTAGCTGAGGAGAGGTCAACTTGCGATTAGTCAGTGAAATGCATCGTAGTGCGCGGTCCTGGCGTGATGTTGATGCACGTGGAAGACCTGAACGAGGCTTGTCTACCACTGAACCCATTTCTTTCTTCTTCTGTACCATCTTAACAACAGCGCTCTGACTGCAGCCAACTTTCCTGGCTATCTGATGACTTGAAAATACTTCCTCGCTCATAAAGGACACACGAACACGCTCCTCCAACGTCAAGGTCCGAGTCATCTTCATGGTCGATCCAGAAAGCGTATGAAATTCAAAAATTCCGCGCATTTTTATAGCTGCACTGTTGGCTAGATATCTGCATTGTGATTGGTTAGTGAAACCAGCCTCCTGATTGGTCAGAAATAAAGTGTGCATATTGGATAATCTCGATCCAGTTTTGACGCAGGATCCACAAAAATCGCAGTAGCTATTTCGCAGTGTCTGTAAAGTATTTAAATTGGAAGCAAGGAATGCAAAAAAGTCAACTCTAATAGCCTAATGTATCCCTTTTAACGTGTTAGAAAGATGAATATGCTGGGCTAATGCAAAATTAAAAAAAAAAAGTTAGTACGAAAAACGCAAAACTCATAAGTGATTCCAGACTTTTGCACACCACTGTACTATGAATCAGTGTCTTTTCAGTAAGTATGTGGGTTTTCAGACGTGTACAGCACTGCGGGGGTAGTGTACTCCCTGTTGGGTGGGTTTTCTTGGCAAGTTAACCCTGTATCCCCAGCTTTTCTGACTCTTTCTTCCTTGAGTTTCGTGCTGACCCAGTGGCAGGCCTTGTAGCTCTGGGTTCTTTTGGTTAGTTTTTCTTCTGTTGGATTCTGCTTTGTCAGTGGGAGACTGGATCCTGGGGCTGTAGAGGGAGCTCTTGTACTGCAATATCAGGATTCTGACATGCTCAGTCCTCAGCTGCTGGAGGGCGGTGACTACCCATGCGTAACTGGACTGGCCTGGAGATACTCAAGGAAAGACAATTAGCAGGTAAGGTCTAATTTCTCCTTTCAAGCATTAAAATCCATCTATTAGTCTGAGAAATGTAGAGGTTTCCAGAATTTCAGTAACTGTACATTTGAGACAAATCTGATTTAACATGAAATAATTTGGGAGATCCTTGAGCAATCAGTTGGTGCATCAGTTCATCTGGAAGGAAAGACGTGTCTGTTGATGGAAAAAATCCTGCCGATGATTATTTTGAATTATTCCATAAGAAATCCTTGTCCAATCCAGATATGCACACAAGAAAGGGAAATGGACACGGATTGTTTCCAAGTAATTCCCCTAAATGTGTATAATTTTTTTCTCTGTGAAGAAGCGGGAAGTCAGCTCTCACATATGGGCGATGTCGCAGATGGAGCCCGTGTTGTAACCTCTCCCCAGCTTTCAAAGAAAGCCTTTGGGAGATTACCATGCATACATGGTCCCCTTCCCGCCCAAGGGCACCATCTTGCCTCAGTCTCCTTTTTTCCATGGAGCCCATCAGACGTGTGTCTGTTGGTGATTTTTTTTCTCCTTTTTTGCTTTCTCCAATAGCATACCGGTGCCTTTTCCCAAACCCGAGCCTGCTTGTCTCGGCATCGCGTCCTCGGTTTCTCTTTTTTTTTCTTTTTTGTATTCTTTCATTTGGCGCAGGTTAGTGCCTTTTTCCTGGCCGGGCCCGGTGAATTTGTCCTTGGGGCCTTCTTCCCCACCATGGCCTAGACCAGTGGCTGCAAGCCATGCAACCGCTGTGCTCATATGTTGCTCACGGATCCACATGACTGCTGCCTCTGATGCCTCAGGCCAGACCATGATGCCTTAGCCTGCGGTCTCTGCAAACATTTGACTACTGAGGCCCTCAGGAAATGTCAGCAGCATGAGTCGATTTTTCAGAAGACTGACTCTGCCCCGGAGTCCTCCGTGAGAGCCTGCTCCGAGACTCCTTCCAGGTCTTCAAGCACCCATTGAGACCATGCAACTTCGGAGCCCTGGGACCACAGAACCTCCGGCCTGAGCTCCCACATTCAGGATCATACCAAGAAGGGCAGGAAGACCTTGAGGACCCTGTCGGGCAATACGCCCCAGGACTGGTCCTGGAACCCCTGGAATCCTGGTCGAGGACTCCCCATCGATGGAGCCAGCACCGGGTCCGAAGTCCTCTGTGCCCCCGCCGAAGGCTGCAGAGCTATCTGGTCTTGAGGCCAGGATAGTGGCCTTGGAGGTCAGTTTGTTGCCTTCATGGCCCAGTAGTGGGCTCTGATACCCAGTTCCTCGGGACCATCACTCCCAACCACTGTGCCCTTCACTATGAGGGACTCTCTGGAGGTCAAGCCAATCCTCGAGTGCCACCAGCCTTGAGAGACTCCCTGGTCCTGGTCCTTGGGGCCACGGTCCTCACCGCTCAGTGCCCTCAGCTCTGAGCGTCGGGCCTCCACAGCCCTGAGGTCTTCGGGGTTGGCCAGCACCTTTAGTCCTGAAGGACCCTTGACTCCTCTTCCGAGCCAGACTCGGATTGGGAAATCGATAAGTCCCTGGATCCTGCCATCACTACAATGTGCCCTCAGACCTGTCCCATCCAGAGTCTAGGCGCTGAACCTCACCCGAGGAAATGGCCTTCCTTGACTTTGTGCGGGATATGGCCAAGGCTCTTGCCTTGGCCATCGAGTTGCAGGAGGACCTTCGCACAGAGGACCTCGAGATCCTCCAGTATGAGGCCCCCCAAAAGAAGCACTCAATGCCTGTTCTCTCCCATCCTGGAATGGCTGCTGCTCCACATGTGGAAGACCCCTGCATTGGTGCCCATAGTTAGCAGGCAGCTGGACTTGATGTACCGGGTCCTCTGGAGCCCTGGCTTCCAAAAAGCCCAACTGCCTCACAACTCCATGGTGGTGGAGTTAGCCATGCAGAAGCTCAAGAGCCAGAAGACCCTTTCCTCAGTGCCCCCCAGGCAGTGGACGCCATGGGCAGAAAGTGCTTCCAGGGCTCAATGCTTGTTGGCTGGATCCAGGCTTACCAGTTGTACATGGGCATATACCTTTGAGACCTGGCGAAGGAGTTCGCCAGGTTCTCAGCTGGTCTCTTGGAGGAACCCCTCCAACAGTTCCAGACCCTGGCTTCATGGGAGTGCTCCATGTTTATCACTCATTACGATATAGTTTGTACCCAGGTATCACAGTGGGCATGGGTTCCACACTGCTCTGCCATGATTCGGTGAACATCTGCTTGTATGCCAGCAGCAACGGGATTCTCCTGCAGGCAATTTACCTCCTGGGCCTGGACAACACCCTTGCAGACCGGTTCAGCCGGGTCTTTCAGCCACATGAGTGGAGGCTGGATCCTAGGATGACTGGCCAGCTCTTCCAGCACTGGGGGCTCCTGAGTGTGAACTACTTTGCCAATGCACAACTGCCTTGCTTCTGTTCCTACAAACAAAATCCAAACCACCAGTAATAACAATTAATCCCAAGCATCCAAGAATACCAGTGCAACTCTTCCCCAAAATAACAAACCTAATTTCACTACTTTTTTGTCGGATAAGGTCAAGGGAGGCTAGGACAACACCTTAGCCACTTTAGATGACCATGTCCTGTTTATAAAGATTATTTTCAAAGCAATCTATTATAGCAAAACTTAGCTTTCGCTTCGATGTGATGACTTTCATAAACCAGCCAAACACAGTCCCAATGGATATTGCACGACGCGTTTCGGAACCAAATCCTGTATCAAGTGCAAAGTTCAATCATCTGTGTTCGCTACAAAAATCGCCGAGTTTATAACCCGGATTTTGTCACTGGAAGAGATCTTCCTATTGGCCACAACCAGCTGTCACTCCAAACACCAAACCAATCAGCTTGCAGGGGAAACCCCACTGAATCGGGGAACCCCAGCCACGTCATGGAAGAGGCCATCAATAAAGACTTGCCCATTCAATTTCTTTATTAAGACCAGGAGGGGCCACAGTCCCAAGTCGAAAGATCCATGACTGTTCCTTGCGTTGTAATAGTGCCAAACGATCTCCACCCCCGAGGGTGGGCAGAAACATGATCAATGACTGTCCAATGCAATTGTGAGAATTCATGTTTCTGTTGAAGGCAATGCTCAACGATCGGTGCAGAAAGAACTTGATTTCGAAGGCGAGAAGCATGCTCACCCAGCCGGATACGCATACTTCGGGACGTCCGACCAATATAGAGCAAGGGCACTGCAAAAAGTAGACCACATACGCCGAACTACAGTCAGTGTTCCATCTACGATGGAATGTTTTTCCAGTACCTGGATGTTGCCACGGTATGCCTTGGAAGGTAGAGCTACAATAGGTACATCCACCGCAGCAAGTATGGCCATTTAGCTGTTCCGGAGGGGAATCGGGTCGATCAATAGGTAGAGCGAACAACTAAATCACGAAGATTTACCCCCCTGGTAAATGCTATACGTAGGGGTTTAGTAAAACAAGAATGAAGACCCAACATATGCCAATGTTTTCGCATTGATTTAACCACTTCAGAACTTAGAGTAGTAAAAGGCAGTACACCTACAATAACCTCAGAAGTCCCTTCACTCACCCCCCCTAGGTCCTGATCCAATAGCCAAGAACGGTGAACAAACCGGGCCCGGAGATAAGCTGTCCGGACCACTTTGTACGGATAGCCACGCTGCAACAACTGAGTACATAGATCATCAGCATGAACTCGGAAATCCTCCACCGAAGAGCATAACCGCCGAAGGAGTAAAAATTTGCCAAAGGGTAAACCCCTGCGCAATGGTCGCGGATGAAAACTCTCGTAGTGCAATGAACTATTTCGTTGGACATCCTTCCAATATAGTGTTGTATGAAACCCAACAGTATCCTTCATATCCAGAAATTCAATCTCGTGTTCAGCAATATGGGCCGTGAAGGACAAGTTGGCTTTACAATCATTTAGCCAAACCAAAAAGTCATCCAAACCTGAACAAGTCCCACTCCATAGAAAAAATACATCATCAAGAAAGCGTTTCCAAAATACAATCTGTTCCTGGCAGCTGCACCCCTCCCGGGTGGCAGCAGATGCATTTCTGATCTCTTGGATGGAGGGCCTCCTTTACACCTTCCCGCCCACACCATTAATTGCCAAGACCATGTTCAAGTTCCAGCATAACAGGACCACAGTGATCCAGGTGGCCACATGATGGGCCAGGCAGCCATGGTTTCCTCTGCTCCTCTGCCTGGCCACATCACCCCCGGTTTCCCTGTTGTGCAACCCAGGCCTAATGATACAGGAGTGCTCTCTCCTGCACCCTAACCTGGCATCTCTGACACTCATGGCCTGGCAGCTGAAAGGGTAGCCTGGCCCCTTTCAATTGCTCTATTGAAGTGGAGAGGTCCTCCTCGCTTCCTGCAAAACCTCCATCCGTTGGGCATACTCCAAGTGGCGGAGGTTCTCGGTCTGGTATGCAGAGCATCGGGTCAACCCCTTCTTCTGCTCCATCCAGCTAGTGCTGCAGTACCTATTTCACCTGTCCCCAGGCTGGGCTGAAGTCTAATTTCATAAGAGTGCACCTCAGTGCGCTTGCAGTGTACCACCATCTCATTGAAGGCAAACCCCTCTCTGCTGAACCCCTCATGTCTCGCTTCCTGAGTGGGCTCCTCCTTTCAAAGCCGTTCGTCCACCATCAGCAGAGTGGGACCTTAATGTCATGCTCTCCAAGCTCACTGCGCCACCCTTTGAGCCTCTCTGCTCCTGCCACCTCAAGTATCTCTCCTGGAAGGTGGTAGTCTTCATGGCACTCACCTCTGTCCGCAGGGTCAGCGAGATTCAGGCATTGGTGACAGAACTACCATACACTAGGTTCTACAAGAACAGGGTCGTGCTCTACATGCACCCCAAGTTTCTACCAAAAGTGATATCTCCATTGCACCTCAACCAGCAGGTGATGCTCCCTACCTTCTTCCCGCAGTCTTATGGCAGCAGGGTGGAGGCAGTTCTCCACATGTTGAACTGTAAGCGGGCGCACACCTTTTATCTCAAGTGCACCCAGGAGCACTGCTGAGCTTCTCAGCTTTTTGTTTCCTACAACCCAAGCCAGTTGGAAGCTGCGGTCTCTAAGCAGACCGTGTCCAGCTGGGTTGCTGACTGCATTGCCTTCGCGTGTGAGCAGGCTTGTCACTCGCTGGAGTGCCATGTCACGGTGCACATTGTCCAGGCCATGACGGCCTCTGTAGCAAACTTGCGCTCCGTTCCCTTGTCGGAAATCTGCCAGGCCGCCACCTGGTCTTCAGTCTACACTTTCGCAGCTCACTCCTGTCTGGAGAGAGAGAGTCCCATAAGAACAGCGCCTTTGGCCAGGCAGTACTCCGTCATTTGTTTGGGGTATAGGTAACTTCTTCACTCCAGCCCTTTGGTGTGTTCAGGATACCGGGGCATTGGCTTCTCACTGGAGTTGCTTCTTTTTTTTTTTTTGCCATCATCTTCTATGATATCATACTGAGGCAAGATGGCACCCTTGGCCGGGAAAGGGACCATGCATGCATGGTACATCTCACAAAGGTTTTCTTTGAAAGCTGGGGAGAGGCTGCCGTGTGGGCTCCATCGGCGCTGATGTCACCCATATGTGAGGACTGATTCCTGCTGTCCCCGAAGAACACGTTACAGGTGAGTAACTATGCTTTTTCAATCCCGATGGTGGAAAAAGGCATTCCTGATTGCTACTTTGGTTAGGTGCTATCTGGCGCAGTTTGCATAATCAGAGGTTATGTGTAATATAAACAAGGTACAGTAAATATTAAATGTGCATAGGCAAAAACCTTTTCTTCATTTTGAATATTTTAGACTTTTTCTGTATTCTTGGTATGCTTTATCAGTTAATTTCGGGCATACATTTTAATGAAATATTTTCTAATGCACATTAGAATTTTCAATGCATACAAATTGATTGCTAGTTCATAGGTTAACATGCATTAAATTGATTATGTGCATATTAAATTTTTAAGATGTTAGTACAAACTCTTGTTTGTTAACACAAATTTGCTTGCACATCCCTATTAAGTATATATCAGTCCTGTTAATGTAATGTTTGTTCAATGTTTTACTGTATCTTTCCATTTTTCTGTCTCCCATTTCTCTTGGGCAATCAAAGTGTTCCTTACATACCTGTCAATGCTATCACAGTTATTTGGGTAGATTTCCATACTCTCTGACTTTTCGATTTTTGAGATTCTCGTTTCTGCTTTCTCTGTAACAACCTCCTGAGTATACTGGAGGAAATGCAGACTCATCAGCTTTTCCTCAGTGGTTATCTATACAGGAAACGCTTGTTTCCATGTCAAACTTCTAGACTAGTCCAGACAAGTGTGTTGTGTTTCCTAAGCCCATATTTCAATGACATCACTCCCATGCCTCTATTTGCCTCAGCCACCAGAGGGTCCCTTCAGTATTTCTTTGTCTTCAGCAGATGGTGGATGGATTTTTTCCTCTCAGAAGAAAATTCTAAGGATTTGAGGGAAAAAGATTGATTTGAAATGCTCTTGATTGACAGCCTGCGGGTTGCTCACTGGAGCATGAAATGGGAGGCTCCACTAGATTATGGTCATGTTGGTAGCCATAGGAGGAGGGAAAATTGGTTCAGCTCCACAGCCTTACCCTGGATAAGAGCCTTTTTAGCAGCCAGAAACTGGAAGGATCTGGAAGAATACAAGAGCTTCCACACCCTCAACATTCCCTCCCTCCCTCATCCTCTGTCACCCTGATCTCTCCCAAAGATTGCAGAAGGCTCTCCAAAGGATCTGCCTGCCAGTCACCTTAAACACAGTACTCTAAACCAGAGAAAAATTACTGGGGAGTAGAATTTAGCCCAGCACGGATTTTCAGCCTAGGGCTCTCAGGGTGAGTACCAAGGCTTGACCTTGTCACTGTCCTTGTTGGGGGCTCCCGATTCTGTCTGGGTTGCAATTCAGCGTGGATTGCTGGTGCCATGTGGGGGTTTCCTGCCATTTTCTGCACGTTAGTAGCATTTTAACTTAATGTTTGCCTTGTGATTAGGTGATCCTAATATGTGTTCCACCCAAGGAGCTCCGATGCGCATTCCTTCCCTAGCGCCTGTAACATGCGTTGCACCAAAGAGTATAGTTAACGCACACCGCAGTAAAAGTGCACTTACCAAGTGCCTTTGAACCGCCACAGCCTTAGTGCATACTGTTCTGATACTTGCCTTAATTCTTTGTTTTCTTACAGGAAATGTTGTTTGACTTGTGGCAAGCGAGGTGCCTTATCTCTGGATTCTGGATTCTGCTCTTCTTGCATAGCCACTCCTGTGTGGTCCCTGCAGGACCTGCTCTCCCTCTTTCAGCCAGGAGATGTCATTAGTCCAGCTTTGCTTGCTTCAGGGCAGGAGGTGAAGGATGGTGCTATGGGTAAAGATATCCAACTGGCTGGAGGATTCGGCGACCATGCTGTGAGTCACTGATTGTCCTCTAGGGGGTTTATGGTGGATGTGCCCCCTGGTGTTGGGGGGGTCATTTCCAAGAGGAGAGCTTCCGGACTCCAGATTTGTCCTCCCCGAAATTCTTTCTTTTTTGTAGCAGGCCCTGTTCTTCTGCCATGGAAATTCTAACCCTGCAGCCTCTGGTTGCCCCTGGGCTCAGTCTCGTGCAGGGCAAATGGAGAGTGGAAGCCCTGTTCAATTGCCTTTGACTAAGCGTCCCTGGAGATGGGGAACAGCTGGGAACTGCCCAAGGATTTGGCTATGACTCAGTACTGGACTCTGATATGGATGTAGAAATACTCTCTCCTTCAGAAGATTGTGAGGAGGCTAGTGTGATTCGCCTATTCCAGAAGAAGTAGCTGGCGGTGTTGATTGCCATGCTATTGTCCTCCATGAACTTGTGGATTCTTCCAGCACAGAGCAGGAGCTGAAGGTATACCTGTTCCTTCAAAGGGCGTGAAAATCCACTACTATTCTCCTGTTTCTAGATGTGATTAAGGCTATGATCTGGTCCGAGTGGGACTCTCCTGACTCCCTGTTTAAAGAGTTAAGGGTGTGTAAGAAGATCTCTGCTCTCCTGGAGGATGAGTGCATCGAGTGATTTGGCATTCCCAAGGTGAATGGACAGACCACCGTTCCTGTGGAAGGTGGATTGGCCTTAAAGGATTTTCTGGATCATATGGTAGAGTCGTGGTTGAGGAGCCAGCTTTGCCATGGCAGAGGCTATTCTAAAGCTGGCAGAATGTACCACTGTGGCATCTCAAGCCCTGCTCCAGTAGATTCAGTCTCTTCCGCTGGATGATGATACTCCTTTTGGAGTCACCTATGGCCTTTCTGATGTCATGTGTGATCTGGATGATGCCCTGACGATGGTGTCATGGCATTGGATTTGGCTGCGCAACTGGGCAGCGGACACATCTTCTAAAGCCTGGTTGGCCCAACTGGTTTTTAATGGGAAACCTCTGTTTGGAGCCCATTCGGAGAAGCTAGTGAAGGATCTGGGCGAGACAAAATCTACCGCCTTTTAGAAGATGGCTCCAAGGGGCCTATGAAGCGGGCTGGTGCCCCTTCTCATCAGCCTCTGCCTGTCCATTGAGGGTACGCTGGCTGGATTCCTGGGGGTTTTGGGACTCTCCTCATTACTATTCTGGTCAACCTTTCTTCCCTTCTGCTTCTGGACTTCAGGCTTGTTCTCAGTCCTTTCATGAAGTGCATGGGCCCAGGGACTTAGTCCCTTCCGGAGGAGGACCTTCCCAGGCTGCACAGTGAAGGTTTGAAGACCCATTCCCTGGTTCCTTCAGTTGGAGGCAGACTTTGCCTTTTCTTTCAGGAATGGGCGCGGGTTACCAAAGATCGTGGGATGCTAGACACCATTCAGTTTGGTTGTGTCCCGGAATTCAAAGAGCCAATTCTGTATGCCTTCGTCATCTCTCCTTGTTGGTCTGCGATCAAAAGTGCCGCTGTGCGGATCACCTTGGACAAGTTGCTGCACCAAAAGTCAGTGATGCCCTTCCTGCTGGACGAGTGGGGCTGGAACAGATACTCCATCTATTTTGTGATGCTCAAAAGGATAGTTCCTCCATGCCCATTCTGGACCTCAAGGGGGTCAACAAGCAATTGCACGTCCTGCGCTTCCAGATGGAAAACTTGCGCTCTGTGATTCAAATAGTGCACTGAGGGGAGTTCTTGGCTTCTCTGGATCTGACTGAGGCATATTTTCATATCCCGATCCTGGCAGATCAGCAAAGTATCTGCGTTTTGCCATGCTTGGCTATCATTAGTTCACCGCCCTTGTCTTTCAAGAGCACCGCCAAGCTTTCTACCACCCCGACGATATTATCCCAGGTCATGATGGTCGTGGCATCTGCAGTGCCAAGGGATCTGCTACCTTAGAAAGCCTTGGCTGAGTGATCAATCAGGGAAGAGCCAACTGTAGTCTTCCCAGTCCCTGGAGTTTCTGGGAACATGTTTTGGCTCTGGAGTGGACAGCGTTTTCCTGCCAGAGGAGAACGTCAGAGTCTGTTGGATTGCCTGGCACTATTCTGTGCGCAGCAGGCTTCCAGAGTCTGGGATTTTCTTCAGCTCTTCGGATTGATGGCGCCATAGGCATGTGCTCACATGCGACCGCTCCAGTGATCCTTGTTGACTTGGTGATCACTGAGTTCTCAGGAGTTTGAGCGCAGGCTCCCACTCTCGTTGATGGTGAAGTCCAGCCTGCAGTGGTGGCAGAAGCTCTGTCATCTGAGGAAGGGCGTGCCACTGAACGATTTCTCCTGGATACCCCTGCCAACAGATGCCAGTCTCTAGGGCTGGTGATCCTACTGCCAAGACCATACTGCCTAGGGCCTAGGAGCTGCAGGGAAGCCATGTGGTCCATCAACAGCCTTGGGGCAAGGACCATCAAGTTGGCCCTTTTGCATTTCCGGACTCTGATCAAGGACCATGCAGGTCAAGTGTTTTCAGACTATGCCATGGCGTTGGCTTATGTCAATTGGCCAGGCAGCATGAGAAGTGCTGAGGTAACACTGGAGATGGCTCTCCTATTTGCCTGTATGAAGAAGAACCTCCTAACCTTGTCGGCTCAGCATATTGCTGGGGTGGACAGTGTGGAAGCGGATTTCTTCAACTAGCACTCTGGATCCTGGAGAGTGGGAGTCGAATCAGGAGGTATTTCAGTTTATTCTTCGCCGCTGGGGTGGTCCCAAAATGGATCTGATGGTGACCTGCTCCAATACCTTAGTTTGCCACTTCTTTAGTTGCCACATGGAGACTAGGTCAGAGAACATCGATGCCCTGACCCGGCCTTGGTCAAATCAACACTGGCTATATGTGCATCCTTTATAGCCCCTGGTGAGGCATGTGATTTGGCATATAGAATGCCACCCTGGCAGGATTGTTCTTGTGGCGCCAGATTGGCCAAGGAGAGCGTGGTTCGGAGACCTGATGTGGCTCCTAAAGGTGCCTCCTCTTCGGTTGCCTCCATCCCGGGGCCTATTGTGGAAGGACCAATCATCCTGGAGGTCCTGGTTCCCTTCTCGCTTTGGCTTGATTCTTGAAAGGAGATGGCTAGAATGGAAGGGCTACTCTTCAGCGGTGGTCTCTACTCTGCTTGCAGCCTGGAGGAGGCCTACCAAGCTAGCATACATGTGGATCTGATGCCTCTTTTGAGCGATGGTGTGGCGCTTGACAGTTGGCTCCTGAGGCAGCCAATCTGCCGTTTCTGTTGGCCTTTCTACAGGATGGCCTGGGAAAGGGCTCTCCCTTACCTCCCTGAAATTTCAGGTAGCAGCCCTGGCCTGTTTCTGAGGTCTGGGGGTGGTGAGTCTCTAGCCTTGCACCCAGATGTCTTGTGCTTTCTCCAGGGGGTTTGGCATCTGCGTCTTCCCCTCCGGTCTGTGATCTGTGTCTGGTGTTCAGGGCCCTGATGGCAGTGCCCTTTGAACTGTCGATGCATGCTGATTTAAAGGATATTACACTCAAGACAGTCTTCTTGGTCGCAATTTGTTCTGCAAGTTGGGCTTCCAAGCTGCAAGCTCTGTCTTGCCGAGATTCTTATCTTTCTTTTTCGAGGAGGCTGTTTCCATTTGGCCTGTGCCTTCCTTCTTGCCTAAGGTGCCTTCTCCATTTCCTGTGAACTAGGTGGTATACCTGCCCTCCTTCTCTAAGGAGTTGTGTTGGGGGATAGCTAAGGATCTTGACTTTGTGGATGTCCAGTGGGTGCTTCTCCACTACTTGGAGGTTACGAATTCCTTTCGTAAGTTTGACAATCATTTTTTTCAGTGCTGTTTACTGGCCCGCACAAGGGTAAGGCGGCAGCTAAGTCGACTTTGGGGTGTTGGATTAAGCAGGCCATTGTCTCGGCATAACTGTTATGGAACCAGCCAGTTCCAGTGGGTTTGCACACCCATTCTACCTGAGCACAAGCATCCTTATGGGTGGAATGGAGCTCAGTACCCCCTGCAGACATTTCTCAGGCAGCAACATGGGCATCACATTTCATTTTTGTCAAGCATTATCGCGTGGATGTCCACACATGGGTGGACACGGCCTTTGGCTCATGGGTTTTGTGAGCTGCTGTGTCATCTTCCCACTCAGTGGAGTTGTGACTTTGGTACATCCCACTTTGTCTGGACTGGTCTAGCAGGACGATATGAAAGGTGACATTTTACTTACCAATTAATGCCCTTTGCTTCAGTCCTGCTAGACCAGTCAAGGGCCTGCTCTGTTCTTCTGCTGTGGTACCCTTGAATCCACTATAATTTTTATACTTGGGCTCTGCAGGTTTATCATCTACTGACAGCCTTATGCTTATACTTTCCTGTACATAGTTCTCTACTGTTGATCACTCATTGTTGGCCACAGTTGAAGTTGTGTGACACTTACCATATTTCTCCCATTTGCTTTGGGACAGATACTGAAGGGATGGCTAAGGCAAATAGAGGCATCATAGGGATGTCATTGAAACCTGGGCTTTTCATTGTTTTTTTTGTCTCCACCAATCTGCTGGTAGAGGAACACAACCCTCTTGTCTGGACTGGTCTAGCAATATTCAAGGAAAAGGACATTAATTGGTAAGTAAAATGTCGCCTTTCTCAAAAACCATTGTTATGGCATTTTATCAGATGATAAATAAAACTGCTGCAGAATATCCTGGAAACTAAACTTTCAAATCTCCCCCACATTTCACAGAAGCAGCATATAAAAGGCATTGTGTAGCTGATGTGCTAACTTGGTTATAGTACTGTATTTTACTGCAGGTCACTTGTTATGCAATGGGGACCTACTTACTAATAATGCATGTTAACAGTGTTAGCATGCACAGGTTAGTAATTCTAGCTGATAGTCTCTATAGCTTTTATGCAAGATGGCAAATCCCAACACATTTAAGTAGATAAGCATCATAAGAAAGAATGTGTTTATGAACAGGGAGTAGAACCAAATTATAGCCATCAAAATTGTTGTGTGTTGATATCAAAATATTCACTAATCTGTAATGACAGCATAGATAAGAGAACATGGCCCGCCAACCGTTTGCTCCCCAGCAACCATAGATCAGGCCAGTGTTACTGGCATGGAGTTCTAGTGAGGATTGGCACAGCAACACCCCAATATACTTCATAATGGCTAAGTAAAAGGAGCTTTTGATGCTGGTTTCACCTCAGTAATAAATGATCAGAGCCAGGAAAAAAAAAGTGTCCTCTTATAGTTTTATTTTAAAAGGCAGTTAATTGTTTACTAGTATTTTCTCCAATACATGCAGCAATACAAAAATCGTGTCACCCGGGAAAAGTTGATTTTTTTTCTGCGATTTTCGCGTTGTCTTATCCAGTTAAACACCGGTTCCCCTTCCCGTCTGGGCTCGGTACACCGGTATCAAGTCCGGAGTTTTGAGTTTCGGTTTTTGTCCTTTGTGACTAGCGTTGGCGCTCTTTTTGTGTTTTCACTGGCAGCCCGGTCTTTTGACCTTGCAGGGGCCCTTTTCCCCCCAATGGCTGCCAGCGGGTTCAAAAAGTGTGATCGGTGCAAGAAACTTATGTCTCTCACCGACACACATGACTGCTGCCTCCGATGCCTCTGGCCCGACCGTGGCCCATGCGACAAAATGTCATCGAAGGCGTTTCGGAGCTGTCAGCATCAACATGAGAGAATTTTCTCTGACTCCGCATCCGGCCGGGCCTGGACTTCGTCAGAGGCCTTGACATCTCGGGAGTCCGACCCTGAGCACCGTCGGGGTTCCTCTGAAAGGGAGTCTCCCACCCGGGAGCACAGAAGGAAGAAAAAGCTCGCGAGGGTGGCGGCGGTGGAGGCTCCTGGTTCCTCGAGGGCCAGGTCACGTAGTCCTGACTGCCGCTCTGGGCTCTCGGAGTCGGAGAGGCCTTCCAAGCTACCTCATGTGGAGCCGGAATCCCCATATCACGTAAGTGCAGTTGTCCTCATGGACTGTCCTCCGGGGGAGCCGACGTTGGATCCGACGCCGTCGGGGCCCGAGTTGGGGGCTGCTGAGTCTCCTGAGCTTGGACTCAGGTTGACGGCCTTGGAGAGCAGCTTGGCTGCCTTCATGGAACAGCAGCGGGTGCTGATCGCCAGTCTAACCGTTGCATCTTCCCCGACCACCGGGACCTCGACGTCTAAGTCGACCCCGGAGACCGAGCCGATCCTCGAGTTGATCCTCGGTCAAGGTCCCCCTCGACCTCCAGTGTGGGGCCGAGGTTGTCGACGCGGGACGGGAGGCACCGAGGCCCACATGGCCGGAGCCGCTCAATTCCTCCTCGGAGGAGTCGGAGTGGGAGACGGAGGACGAGGAGTCCCCAGACACCTTCTGGACCCGGTGCGTCCCTTCGGACTCACTGGAGTCCGAGCCTTGGAGATAGTCCCCCCCAGAGGATACCCGGTTCTCGGACTTCGTGAGGGACATGACCAAAGCCTTGGCCTTCCCTGCGGACGCCGAGGAGGAGCCTCGAGCCGAGGAGCTCGATGCCCTCCAGTATGATTTTCCTCCGAAGGAAGCCTTTACTGTACCGGTTCCTCCGATGCTGGAACGGCTGCTCTTCTGTATGTGGGAGGCACCGGCCTCGATGCCGGTTCTTAGCAAACGGGTCGATTCCATTTATCGAGTCCGTAAGAGCCCTGGGTTCCAAAAGGCACAGCTACTGCACCACTCCATGGTTGTGGAATCGGCATGCACCGTCTGAAGAGTCCAAAGATGCACTCCTCGGTGCCCCCCCAGCCGGGAGGCCCGGAACCTGGATGCCCTCAGTAGAAAGTGCTTCCAGGGCTCTATGCTATCTTGCCGTGTCCAGACCTACCAGCTGTACATGAGCATGTACCTACAAGACCTGGCAAAGGAGATTGCCGGGTTCTCAGCTGGCCTCTCCGAGGAACCTTTGCAGAGGTTCAAGGCTTTGTCAACAGGGATTCGAGAGTGCTCGAAGTTTATCTTTTGAGCAGCCTATGATGGCTTTGAGGCTTCAGCCTGGGTAGCCGCAGCCAGCATCGGTGCACACCATCCGGCCTGGCTACAGTCATCAGACCTGGAGCCATGGGTGCAGGACAAGTTGGTCGATGTCCCCTGCCGAGGTGAAAACCTTTTCGGTAAGCCCATGACTGCGGAAATCGAGACTGAGACTCTCACCAGGACAAGGCTGTCCAGGAAGACTTCTGCCCCTTCTCAGAAAAAGAAGTGCTCGGGAAAGAAGCCCTTTTTCCCGAGGAAGGGTGCTGCCTACAAATCCTACCCTCAATACCAGGCCTCTCCAGCTGCCCAACAGGGCCAGCAGGCCAAAGGGCAGGGGCAGGGGCATGGGCCCCGTAGGCAGAAGACCCCCAAGCCGCCAGCTCCGGCTCCTGCACAGCAGGGAGCGGGGTTTTGACTCCCACAGCATAGCCTCCTCTCCACAGCTGGCTCCACTCAGCACAGGAGGTCGGCTGTCCCTGTATGCCTACAGGTGGCCAGCCATCACAGGGGATACCTAGGTTCTCAGCATAGTCCAGAAGGGCTACTTGCTCCACTTCCACCAGATACCCCCCTCCTATTTTCCAGGGGAGCTTCCAAGACGCCCTCTGCACAGAAATCTCCTCCTTCAGGAGTTGGCAAGTCTTCTAAAGGAACAGGCGGTGGAACCGGTGCCCCACCACCTAGAAGGGCAAGGCTTCTACTCCAGGTACTTCTTGGTACCAAAAAGGACAGGAGGCCTCCGGCCTATCCTAGACTTGCGAAACTTAAACAAGTTTCTGGAGAGGGAAAAGTTCAAGATGCTTACCCTTGGGATACTGCTGCCCTACCTCCAGCAGGGAGATTGGCTATGCTCCTTGGATCTAAAGGATGCTTATACTCACATCCTCATCCATCCAGAGCACAGACAATATCTCAGATTTGTGGTGGGAGGAAACCATTTCCAGTACAGAGTACTTCCCTTTGGCCTAATTTCCGCCCCCAGGGTTTTCACCAAATTCTATCTCAGGAATCAGTGGATTTTCGTCTTCCCATATCTGGACGACTGGCTCATCAGGGGCTAGTCTCTCCAGGAGGCCAGACAAGCCACTCTTCGCACTGTCTCTCTTCAGCATCTGGGCTTTGTCATATACTACGCAAAGTCCACTTTGCTCCCCTCACAGAACCTAGAGTTTATAGGGGCAAGATTAGACACCCTGCAGGCAAGAGCCTACTTGCCCGAGGACAGGGCCCACAGACTGATGGAGTTGGCCCACCAGTTCCAAAGCAATTCTCAGGTCTCCGCCAGGCACTTCCTGCGGCTCCTGGGCCACATGGCATCCACGGTACATGTGACTCTGAATGCCCGTCTGCACATGCGGGCTGCTCAGTGGTGCCTCAGAGCTCAGTGGGCACAGGCCACAGGCGACCTCCGAGACAGGTTAAAGGTGTCCAAACCACTTTTGGACTCCTTGCAGTGGTGGCTACATCTCCCAAACCTTCTCAGGGGGGTACCTTTTCAGGCCCCAGCACACACAAGGGTGCCGACGACCGATGCTTCCTTAAAGGGCTGGGGTGCACATTGCCAGGGCACGTGCATTCAAGGCCTCTGGTCTCCTCGGGAGGTCACACAGCAGATCAATATGTTGAAGCTGCGAGCAGTCCGCTAGGCTCTCCAGACTTTTTCTTATGTCCTCTTTCACCAGTCTGTCTTAGTTCAGACAGACAATCAGGTAGCAATGTTCTATGTGAACAAGCAAGGGGGCACAGGGTCCAGACTCCTATGTCAGGAGGCGCAGGCCCTTTGCTCCTTTGCAGTCAGACAAGGCATGTTTCTCAAAGCAGTTTATCTACCTGGTCAGGAGAACTTCTTGGCAGACAAACTAAGCAGGATTCTCCAGTCTCACGAATGGCAGTTGAATCCACTGGTGGTCCAGCAGATCTTTCTACGATGGGGACTTTCATCAATCAATCTCTTTGCAAGTCCACTGAACCGGCAGCTTCCCAGGTTTTGCTCCAGACAGCCGCATCCCCTGAGAATGGCAGCAGATGCGTTTTTGATCTCTTCGTCTACGGGCCTCCTGTATGCGTTTCCTCCCATGCCCCTGGTGGCCCGAACTCTGTTCAAGATTCTATGGGACAAAGCCTCGGTGATTCTGGTAGCCCCCAGATGGCCGAGGCAATCGTGGTTTCCACTTTTTCTGCAGTTGGTGGTGGAAACTCTGTTCCCTCTAGGGTTGCAACCCGATCTCCTGTCTCAGGATGAGGGTTCCCTTCTGCACCCCAATCTCAGATCCCTCAATCTGATGGCCTGGCCGCTGAAAGGATAGTGCTAGCTCCCTTACTTCCACCTAGGGAAGTTGAGGAGGTGGTCTTGGCCTCTTGGAGGCAGTCCATCAGAAAGTCCTATGCCCTCAAGTGGCGTAGGTTCTCAATATGGTGTGCTCAGTGCAATGAAGATCCTTCTCCTGCCTTGTGCCAGTAGTACTACAATACCTACTTCACCTGTCAGACCTAGGCCTTAAGTCCAACTCTGTTCGGGTCCACCTCAGTGCTCTATCAGCACACCACTCATCGGTGGAGGGTCAGTCTCCGTCGGTTCACCCCTTGGTGGCCTGCTTCTGCTCAAGCCTCCGATTTGTCTACCAGCCACTGAGTGGAATTTGAACGTGGTCTTGCAGCAAGTTACTCGCCCACTGTTTGAGCCAATGGCTACTTGCCATTTACGCTTCCTTTCTTGGAAGGCGCTCTTCCTGGTAGCTCTCACCTCGGCCAGACGTGTGAGTGAGCTACAAGTTTGGTTTCTGATAAACCATACACACGGTTCTATAGGAACAGGGTGGTCCTACGGACCCATCCAAAGTTCCTTCCACAAGTTGTCTCCTCCTTCCACCTCAACCAGGAGGTGGTTCTTCCGGCATTCTTTCCCAGGCCGCATACCAGCCAGGCTGAAACAGTCTTGCATACCCTGGACTGTAAGAGGGCATTTTCCTTTTACGTAGAACGTACACGGGGGCACAGAAGGGCTACTCAGCTCTTCGTCTCCTTTGACCTTAATAAACTGGGGTTGCCTGCCTCCAAGCGTACGTTGTCCACTTGGGTAGCAGATTGTATCGCCTGGGGGTACAAGGCAGCCAGCCTCTCCTTGCAGGGTCGAGTCACGGCCCACCGTGTCAGGGCGAAAGCCGCGTCAGTAGCTCATCTCCGCTCTGTTCCACTGGCAGACATCTACCGGGCCGCTACTTGGTCTTCAAGCCAGACTTTTGCAGCCCACTACTGCCCTGAGAGAGAGTCCTGAAGGGACAGTGCTTTCAGACAGGCAGTACTCCGTAATCTCTTTGAGGTTTAGACAACTCCTACCCTCTGGCCCTTGTGTTGGACTACCGTACGGGGGCATGCTCAGAGAATATTCTTATGACAGATGCTGAGGCTCTTAAGAGGGAGCCATTTTTTCAGCTTTGGGTTCCCGGTAGCCTAGAGCTGGGGAGTCCCATATGTGAGGACTAACTTCCTGCTTGGTCCTGGAGAAAGAGTAGTTACTCACCTGTAACAGGTGTTCTCCAGGAGCAGCAGGAATCAGTCGTCACGACCCTCCCTCCTCCCCTGGAGTTGCAGTCATATACTTTATTTTGTTTTTTGCTGTCTTTTAGCTATGTCATCAGACTGAGCAAGATGGCACCCTTGGGCGTGAAGGGGACCGCGCAGGCAAGTTGCATTCCCAAAGGCTTTCTTTGAAAGCTGGGGAAATGCTCCGCACAGGGGCTCCGTCGGGGCTAACATCACCCATATGTGAGGTCTGATTCCTGCTGCTCCTGGAGAACACCTGTTACAGATGAGTAACTACTCTTTCTCGTCTTAACAGCTTATTGTGCTTTAATAAAAGGTGTTCAATTACTATTTCACACATAAATTCTGAATTAATCTTATTGGGCCTGATATTCAGTGGCAGCGGCTAGCCACTGCTACTGAACATTAGATCCAGATATTCAATGCCAAGGCCATATCCAGGTCCTGGCATTGAATATCTGGGTTGCCTGGATAACAATAAAGCTAACCAGGTAGTGGCGATATTCAGCCACTACCCAGTTAAGTTCAGCAATGAAAGGCCAACCTTTGCTGCATCTGACTTTCGCTGGTTTTCAATAACTGGGCAGTAGCTCAATATCTCTTCTACTTGGTTATTGCCAGGCACTGCCCCCTCTCTGCCCCTTGAACATCCCAATGCTATCCGGTTAGCATCAGGGCATGCGGTAGTGGCACCAGTGGATATGCAGCAACACTAACCATGTTAGTGCCATTGAATATCCTGGACAAGAAGATTAACATGAGTAGTAGGTCTGCTAACCATGTTAATCACTTTGAATATCAAGCCCTTTGTTTCTACTTAGTACATTATTGTGTCTCAAGAAACATATATATGGTTATTTTACCCTTTTCGTTGCACAAGGAAAGACTCGGTCTAATTAATCGGGGGTTTGAGGGTAAGAACTTCTAATTCTTTTTATATTTGGGTTTCACAAACATTTTCTCAGGACTATAAGTGGCAACTTCTTTCTATAACACTGTGTAACACAATTTTTGTTCCTGGGTAGTGACTGTTATTTCCTAATTGCTTATAACTTTAAAAGTATGGAAAATGGTTGTTATTTTCATTAAACTTTGCTTTTGTGAACAGGAGATTGATATTTGTGAAATTTACGTATTCCCATTGTTAAAACAGGCTTACTTGTGCTTTTTTGTTCACATAAAATTAAAAAACACAACATATAATATTTACTTATGTTATTTAAGAAAGATCATAAAAGATTTAGAAGTGAGTAGATTTTCGACATTTACGATTATATTGTAAATCACTTTTACGAATAAGCCTGCAGATGTCGTCTCCCATCATGTTCTCGTTATACTGTCCTTGGTAGCGGTGTTCAAATTCCAGTATATCCTGGTAGAAATGTTTGCCTTGCTCCTCTGAGTACGCTGCCATGTTCTCCTTGAATTTATCAAGATGAGCATCAAGGATATGGACTTTGAGAGACATCCTGCGGCCCATTTTGCCATAATTCTTAACTAGAATCTCAACCAGCTCTACATAGTTTTCGGCCTTGTGATTTCCCAAAAAGCCACAAACCACTGCAACAAAGCTGTTCCAAGCCACTTTCTCCTTCCTAGAAATGCTGCTTGGGAAATTGCATGCACTCAAGAATCTTTTTTTATTTGTGGTCCAACAAAGACACCAGCTTTGATCTTTGCCTCAGACAGTTTAGGGAAGAAGTCTTGAAGGTACTTGAAGGCTGTCGACTCTTTCTCTAGAGCTGTGACAAATTGTTTCATAAGGCCCAATTTGATGTGCAGTGGTGGCATCGGCACCTTCTGTGGTTCTGCCAGTGGCTCCCACTTCAAGTTCTTTGTCCCAACAGAAAATTCAGTTTGCTGTGGCCAGTCCTGCCTATGGTAGTGCACCGCGGTGTCCCAAAGACAAAAATAGCAGGGAAACTTGGTAAAAATGCTTTGGAGATCCATCAGAAATGCCACCATTTTAAAGTCTCCGATAACTTCACATCTGTATTCAGCATACTTTAATGGTTTCTAGCAAGGTCTTGATGCTGCTGTAATCTTCTTTGAGGCTCACTGAGTGTGAGCTAGGGGAAGAGATGGGTACTTGTTCCCTGTAAAATAGTTATCTCCAAGTTATAATGCCCTGTTCAATGTAATTTCAGTTTGTTCAATGTAAACCGCACTGATGAAGAATAGCACAGTATATAAGAGAATGTAAATAAATAAATTATGCAGCAGCATGGTTTTGAGGCTTCTGGAAGAGCTGTCAATGAACAGGCGCCACTCCTTCAGGTTACATGCAGTTCCGATAGTGTCGAACAGACCAGTTGCATTGTGACAAAAGGAGAGCCCAACTTGACTAGTGAAGAAGCTAGAAAAAGTGTGGTGACTCCTTCTCTGACCTCTGCCTTGCACACTTTCATCCAACAAGTTCCACTGCTTGAACCTGAACATCAAAAGATCAGCATTGGACTTAGTGATACCAAGATCTCTGACCAAGTTGTTAATGTCATTTTGGTTCAGGTAGTAAGGGTTTCTGTCCTTAGTTCCACCTCTGATATTGTAATCTAGATCTGCAGTGTCATCTTTGTTTTGTGAATTGCTGCTTTCTTCTGAAGACAACTGCTTTCTCTGTGGAGGAGTGGGTACAGGGAGCAATGGATGAAGAAATGCTCAGATACGTGACAGAAGGAGCATTTTTGCCACTCGGATGTTTAGAAGCATCCACCATGCAGCAGTAGCAATTGCTCAAGTGGTCAGTAGGTTCCCGCCAAATTCTTGGGATAACTAAGTTCATGGTTCTCTTTTCCCCTCTGTACCATCCTGCCAAAGAAAATATAAAAATGTGAAATTTAAAAAAAAAAAAAAAAAAAAATATATATATATATATATATATATATATATATATATAATTATGATGATAAAATGAATTTGAATTAGTTATGTTCTTGCTAAATATTTCATACATTATGTAAAAATTCAGTAACAATAAAACATTTTTAACACAAAATGCCATAGTCTAAGCCAGCATCAATTGTCCCTCTTACCTTCCAGAGTTTTCTTGCAGTGCTTGCAAGTGAAATGAGACACCGATGGTTTGTCCTGATCCCCAACAGGCATGCCAAAATATGCCTTGTAAACTTCACACATCTTGGCAGATGCTTTCATGGAGTACTTTTTCGCTTTTGTCTTGATAAAATCGCCACAGACCTAGCAAAATGTGTCTGCCGGATGCTTACAGCCTCTTGATGCCATGTCAGGCCACTTAAGAAGCTAGAATGAAAATAAACTGGTGAGCTTAAGACACGTCGTGTTGTTGCTCGCTCCTAGGTTTCCAGTCGGTAAGGAGACTGCTGAACGTGAGGTGGAAGTGACGTTATAATGGTCACCAAAAGGCTTTTATTAAAAGTTCTCAAAAGTTATACAAAGTTTCAAAAGTTTTGCAAAGTTCTAGAAAGCTTTAGAAAGTTCTAGAATTTTCTAAATGGTACTCCAAGTTTACTTGCACTAAATCTATCTAGAATGTCCTTCAAAATAGGTAATTTTCAAAAATATCATTCTCCTGGTCCCAAAAGCAATGTTTGTGGGCCATAATTACCATTTCCTATAGTTTTGAGACATAAAATATAAAAAAAAAAAACAATCTCCAGGAACAAGCATGAATGTAGTCTTCACATATGGGTATCATCAGCACCGACGGAGCCCGCGCGGGAACGCTCCCCAGCGTCCAATAGGAAAGCTTTTTGGAGCATCCCACTGCGCCTGCGCTGCTGCCTTTCCCGTCTTGCCAACTCTCCCTCTTCAGTTCTTCGTTTTCCGCGGAGCAGACAGGCAGCAAACCCTGTCACCGCAGAAAATTTTCTTTTTTATGGTCGCGTCTGCCTTCCCGTCGACGCTTACACCGGTACCACCAGTGTCGTCTTTATTTTTTTCTTCTTTTTAAAAAAAAAAAAAAAAGTTCTTTTTTGAGAGTCTGTCCCCTCTTGGTGCTTTGGTGCCATTTTGGGCACTAGGCCCTAATTTCTTCCAAAATGGAGAAAGCAACTAGTGGTTTCAAAAAATGTTTAAAATGTAGCAGTACTATTTCTGCTAACGACACCCGTGATTGGTGTCTTAAATGTTTGGGTCCTGATCATTTGCTATCGGAATGTCTCCTTTGTAGAAAGATGACTAAGAGAGGCCTGCAGAACAGAACTGCAAAACTCTGCACACTGTTTGTCTCAGATGCAATGTGTGTTGCATCAATGTCGTCCAGGGCTTCATCTTCCTCCCAGGAATCTCAGGTAACCAAACCCAGGTCTTCCAAGACCGAATGGTCCTCAAAGGGTAGATCTCCTTCTAAACATCGAGATGCTACTAGTGTTGTCCTCAAGGAAAACACACCGGCCATACAGCCCCAGTGGGAGGTCCTTGCCTCCAGAGCATTAACTGGGTCCCAAGATGTTCCCGAGGCTTCCACCTCCGGAGAACTCTTGGTGCCATGTACTGGGGTCGTGGCCTGCTCCGCCAGTACTGACACCCAGACATCGGCAGGCTCCATGGATCAACGTATCCTGGCCATTGAGCGTAGTCTTGCAGCTTTGTTAGCAGCCTCGGTACCGCTAAAGTCGCTACAATCGGTTCTACAGTCATCCGTACTGATATCGGTACTGAATGTACCTGCATCGACTGGTGCGCCTCTCTCCATGCTTCTCCCATACCGGCCCTAGAATCGGTCTCCGGCATCGAGGGTCCGGTATAGAGGCATTCCGATGCTGATGTCGATCGGTACTGGCGACAAGCAATACGAGAGCATCTGGCCCGTAGATACTTCAAGTCCTCCGATTCCGATGATTCTGAGGACTCTGTCGGTACCGGAGTGGTTCTTCCGGAGGATCCCTCTCCTTCACCATAGCATCAGATGTCTCCTCCGGAGGACATGTCCTTTCAGGATTTTATACGTGATATAGCCCGGGGACTCTCGATTACCGTGACCCTTGAGAAGGAATCAAGAGCTGAAGAATTAGAAATTCTTCAGTATCCAACAGCTCCTAAGGAGGCTGCTACCCTTCCTATAAACTGAATTTTGCATGACCTCATGCTTAGGATGTGGGAAACACCTTTAACGGTGTCTCCACATTCTCAGTGACTCGATACAATGTACCGAGTCCCACAATGTCCCAGTTTCCAAAAAAACACAATTACCAGACCAGTCCATGGTGGTGGAATCGGCAATGCGCAGAATCAAGAGTGCTAAGACGCATTCTTCCAACCCTCCAGGCCGTGAGGTAAGGACGCTCGATGCCTTTGGGTGTCTATGTTTTCAGTCCACTATGCTATCGGCCAGAATAAGTTCTTACATACTTTACATGGGTATGTTTCTTCGGGAGGATGTAAAGGATTTGGAACTCATGGCTCTTCTCCTTCCCGATGACAAGAGGGTTGATTTCCTCACATGCCCAAAATGTTTCTAAGTTCATGAACCGGGCAACCTTTGATTGTTTTGAATACATTAGTAGAACCTCTGCTATCTCCATCGGTGCTCATCGGATTGCTTGGTTACAAGCATCTGATTTGGAACAGTGGGTGCAAGACAAGCTGGGGAATATTCCTTGCACAGGAGAAAACCTCTTTGGCAAAGATTGGCAGGACAAAGCTTCTCAGTTTGAGTCCGAGAACACTATCTTGAATAGACTATCAAGGACCACTGCCAATCCAGCTAAGAAAAAGACAGCTAAGAAACCATTTTTCAACAAGAAAAAGAAATTCTATCCACCTTACACCCAAACTGTCCACTGCCCAGTCCATGCTCCCCAGAAGGGGCAGCAGCAACCCAAACAATAAAGAAAGGTGCAAGTCCCCAGAGCTCAACCAGCTCAGCAGACACAGCCTCGTCAAGGTCTTTGACTCCTTCCTGGGGAACCTAGTCATCCTACCTCTAAAGGGTCCAGAGCCTCTCAACATTCCAGGCAGACTCTGTCATTTTGCCAAGAGGTGGCAACAGATAACATCAGAGCAATGGACTCTCTCCATTGTGACGGAGGGGTACAAACTCCACTCCCACAGTATGCCCCCTCCCTCCACTCCAAGAAAGTTCAATTCTCGGCACCCCCTCACCACTCTCTTGTGTCAAGAGGTCACCTCACTCCTTGCTGAGGGGAGGGGGGCAATAGAGGAGGTCCCTTTTTCTCAACAGGGCATAGGTTTTTACTCCCCCTACTTCCTCATACCGAAGAAGACAGGGGGGTACAGGCCCATCCTGGACCTCAGGGAGTTAAACAAGTATCTGTTCCGAGGGAAATTTAAGATGATCTCTCTCAGAACACCTCACCCTTACATTCAGAGTCAGGATTGACTATGTTCTCTAGATCTGAAGGACTCATATACACACACCCTTATTCATGCAGATCACAGAAGGATTCTTCGATTCCTCTTTCACGGAAGACATTACCAGTACATGGTTCTACCCTTTGGACTTAATTCTGCCCCACGAGTCTTCACAAAATGCATGGCAGTAGTAGCAGCATTTTTGAGAACTCTAGGGATATTCATCTTCCCCTACTTAGACGACTGGCTCATCCGAGCATTGACAGCTCCAGAAGCCAACTCTGCTCTTTCTTGTACAATGCAAATCCTGCAATAATTGGGACTGGTCGTAAACCTCCCAAAATCCCATCTCGCCCCTTCTCAGTCCCTAGAATTCATAGGGGCTCTTCTAGACACATGGCAGTCAAGGGTTTTCCTGCCACAACTCCGCTGTGCTCAATACTCCAACTGGCTTCTTAAGCAGCTATGAAAACTGTCCTGACTGTTCGAGAAATGCTTCAGTTACTGGGGCTTATGGCGTCCACTGTTCATGTGGTCCCCTATGCTCCTATCCTCTCAGTGGACACAGGCGTCAGGTTGTCTGAGGGACAAAATCAGAAACTCTGCATGCCTCATCCCTGCAGTGCTGGGAATCACCTGAAAACCTTCTCATAGGGTCACTTTTTCAGCAGCCACTACACCAAGCTACCTTGATGACGGGTGTGTCCAAGTCAGGTTGGGGAGCTCATATGGACAATCTCTCCACTCAAGGTCTCTGGGCCAAACAGGAGGCTTGTCTTCACATAAATCTACTGGAACTCAGAGCCATTTTGTATGCTCTCCGAGTATTTCAGT
Organism: Ichthyophis bannanicus; assembly: GCA_033557465.1. Taxonomy (NCBI): domain Eukaryota; kingdom Metazoa; phylum Chordata; class Amphibia; order Gymnophiona; family Ichthyophiidae; genus Ichthyophis; species Ichthyophis bannanicus. The sequence goes on from CM066032.1 coordinate 1,735,951,749, forward strand.
ACCATCTGAGCTACAAAACAGTTCTTGTCCAGACGGACAATCAGGTAGCTATGTTCTATGTGAATAAACAGGGTGGAACAGGCTCTCAGGCATTGTGCAACGAAGCTCTATGCCTCTGGGCCTTCGCAAGAGGTCTTCAGATATAGCTACTGGTGGTGTATCTTCCAGGCACACAAAATCTTCTTCGAAGATTCAAAGTAAACAACACTGAATTATATCAACTAAAGGTTTGGCTTTAACAAACTATTTTTTCTCTTATGGTTACTGCTTCACACCATTAAAGGTCTCAGACTTGATGGCACTCATTTTTAGACCAATCAAATGTCTAACTTTTGTGCCTGTTAGCATCAATGACCTTATTTCTTAAAAATGTGAAAGTTTGGAGCTTCTAACCTACTGCTCTTTATGTATATTACTTCTATAACATTGGTAGCTATTCTTATCTTTTATAGCAAATACCAAATGCTTAGCTCATATTTCAGTGGTGTCTTCACGCTCCAACCGTACTTCAACTTCACTCCTACGATGTTATAAGCTCTTATCCCAATGCCTTGCCTAGGCACCTCCATCGCGTTTCACTTTTACAAGTTTCCTCAGGGGATTAGTATTCGCTCCTATCTCTAAAAGACAAAAACTACTATCAGTAACCATATATAAACTACCTACTCCCAAATGCCTTCATATAAATTCTCCTTTATCTGTTGGGATAAGAGCTTATAAGTTGCTCACCTGTAACAGGTGATTTCTGGGAACAGCAGGAATTGAGTCTTCACAACCTACCCACCTCCCCTGGGAGTTGTATCTCTATCTCTCTCTCTTTCCTTCCTTCTCTCATTTTGACTCAGCTACAAACCCAACTGAAGAGGGAGAGTTGGAAAGGCAGGAAGGCAGCAGCGTAGGGGCAGTGGGATGCTCCCATAAGCTTTCCAATTGGATGCTGGGGAACGTTCCTGCGCGGGCTCCGTCAGTGCCGATGATACCCATATGTGAAGACTCAATCCCCGCTGTTCCCGGAGATCACCTGTTACGGGTGAGTAACTACGCTTTACCCAGGAATAAGAAAAAAATAAAAATTTGTTACACAATGTAATTAAGAACATAAGAAATGCCATACTGGGTCAGACCAAGGTCCATCAAGCCCAGTATCCTGTTTCCAGTAGTGGCCAATCTAGGTCACAAGTACCTAGCAGTTTCCCCAAAAGACACAGGTTCCACAATGCTTCTATTGGGGCGAGCAGTGGATATCCCAGGTCCCCTTTAATAATGGTTTATGGACCTTTTCTCCAGGAACTTGTCCAAACCATTTTTAAACCTGGCTACACTAATAGCTTTTACTACTTCCTCCAGTAACGAATTCCAGAGTTTGATTACACATTGAGTGAAAAAAATATTTTCTCTTATTAGTTTTAAATAGATTACCCTGTAGCTTCATTGCATGTTCAGTAGTCTGTCTATATTTTGATGGCATAAACAATCAATCTACGTTTACCCGTTCCACTCCATTCATTAATTTATGAACCTCTATCATATCTCCCCTCAGCCATCTCTTTTCCAGGTTGAAGAGCCCTAATCTTTTTCACCTCTCTTCATAGGGGTATCCCCTTTACCATTTTGATAGCTCTTCTCTGTACCTTTTCTAATAACGCTATATCCTTTTTAAGATAGAACGACCATAATTGCACACAATATTCAAGGTGCGGTCGCACAATGGAATGATACAGAGGCATTATAATATCCTTTGTTTTATTCTCCATGCCTTTCCTTATGATACCTAGCATTCTATTTGCTCTCTTGGCCGTCGCTGCACACTCCATTTCCTGAAAGATGCTTTTTTGGCAACAACAGCCTCTCTGACCTCACCTTTAAACCATGCTGGCAGTTTTTTGGACTTCTTCCACTTTTCTTAAAGTGTGGAATACAGCTGGTCTGGGCTTCCAAGATAGTATTTTTAAACAATACCCATGCTTGATGTAAATCTTTGTTTATTGCATTTGATATACCGCCTTTCTACAAAAAAACAGAGTGGTATGCAACAAGTAAATTACAAAGGTGGCCATTGCCAGAAAAAGGAAAAGAAATTACAATATGACAGGACAGGAAAGAGAGAAATCAATCATACCAAACTAAAGAAAAGGAATAGGGATAGGTGGACAACATAGAAAAGACAAAATTACACAAGAGGGACAGGGAGGTCGAATGCGGAGGAGAACAAATGTTTTTTTAGACGAACTTTGAAGGTGTGATGGTTTTGCTCCAGCCTGAGGGAAGTGGATAATGATTTCCATAGTGCAGGTCCAATGTAAAAAAAGGCAGAAGTGCAGATGGGCACATGGGGGGGAGGGAAGGTGCAAGCGATTAATGTGAGCCTAGCGAAGATTGCGACTGGGGTGTGAAATTGAAGAAGGTCCGCAAAGTACTGTGGGGTGTGAGTGTAAATTACCTGATGAACAATGGTGAGAATCTTGAAATTAAAATGAAACTCAACAGGAAGCCAGTGATGGTGGATAAGAAGAGGGGTGACATGATCCTGACGAGTGGAATGTGTAATAAGACGTGCTGCTGTATTCTGAATCCGTCGTAATCTGTGTAATTGTAGCTGAGGAATACCGGCTAGGACTGAGTTGCAAAAATCAACCTTTGCAACTGCTCCTTTCAGTTTTTTCTTAACTATTTTCCTCATTTTATCAGTCTCCTTTTTGAAAGTTAAAAGGTAGTACTGTGGATTTCCTAACCATCCCTCCTCCATAAATTAAATCAAATACGATCATGCTACAATCACTATTGCCAAGTGGCCCCAACACCCTTATCTCTTGCACCAGATCTTGTGTTCCACTAAGGACTAGGTCCAAAATGACTTCCCCTCTAGTTGATTCATGAAACAGCTGTCCCAAGAAGCAGTCATTTATTTCATCTAGAAACTTTATCTCCCTAACATGTACTGTCATGACACTGACCAGGTCGATACCGGGTAATTGAAATCACCCATTGTTATTACTGTGCTGTAACTTTTGTTAGCTTCCCTGATCTCTTTCAGCATTTCATCATGCATTTGTTCATTCTGGCCAGGCAGTACACCCCCACTGCCATCACCTTTCCCTTCTCCTTTTTACATGGAATTTCAATCCATAGAGATTCTACAATGAATTTTGTTTCCTGCAAAACTTTAATCCTTTGTGACTCAATGTCCTCTCTAACATAGAGCGCAACTCCTCCATCAGTTTGATTTGCTCTATCATTACAATATAGTTTGTACCCAGATATCACAGTGCTCCACTGGTTGTCCTTTTTCCACCATGTCTCTGAGATACCAATCATATCTAACCTCTCATTTAGTGCTATATATTCTAACGCTCCCATCTTATTTTTTTAGAATTCTAGCATTTGCATACAAGCATTTTCTAATGATAGGAAGAGGTAATTTGCAAACTTTAAGCTCTGTCTGCTCTGTACTCAAGGGCATTTGGGTTACTTTTGTCTTTATTCGAACCTCTCTATTGATATGCCCTAACTTCAGTCTTTACTAGTATCCTTCAAGAATACATTGTTCCGAACAATGTGCTCTTGGGCGACTGTCGGCTTTTCCCTATTATCTAGTTTAAAAGCTGCTCTATTTCCTTTTTAAATGTTAATGCCAGCAGCCTGGTTCCATCCCAGTTAATGTGGAGCCCATCCTTTCAGAAAAGCCCCTCCTTTCTCCAGAATGTTCCCCAGTTTCTAACAAATTCAAAACCACCTTCCTTGCACCATTGTCTGATCCACGCCTTGAGACTCTGGAGCTCTGCCTGCTTTTTGGGTCCTGCGCATGGAACGGGAAGCATTTTGGAGAATGCTACCCTGGAAGTTCTGGATTTCAGTGTCCTACCTAAAAGCTTAAATTTAGTCTCCAGAACTTTCCTACCACACTTTCCTATGTCATTGGTACCAACATGTACCAAGACAGCAGACTCCTCCCCAGCACTATCTAAGACCTTGTCTAGGTGGCGTATGAGGTCCGCTACCTTCGCACAAGGCAGGCATGATACCATGTGAGTGATCATCCCAGTTATCTATATGCCTAATGTTCGAATCACCAACTATAACGGCTGTCCTAACCCTTCCCTCGTGGGCACATGGCCCTGCAGAAATCTCCTCGGTGCGAGAGTGTTTTATATCACCTGGAGGATAGGTCCAAGCTACAGGATCACTTCCTGCCACACCAGGGTGATTTCTCTCCTCCATAGCAACAGGGATGCTGCCAGAATGGAGGTGGGACTTCAGTACTACATCCCTGTAGGTCTCGTCTATGTAACTCTCTGTCTTCCTTATGTCCTCCAAGTCTGCTACTCTAGCCTCCAGAGATCGGACTTGTTCCCTGGGAGCAAAGAGCTCCTTGCACCTAGTGCACACGTAAGACCCCTCGCCAACTGGGAGAAAATCATACATATGGCACTCAATGCAAAAGACTGGAAAGCCCCCATCTCGCTATTGGACTGTTGTCTGCATCTTAGTTTTAAGGTTGTATTGTGTTGTGTTTAAGTATTTAAGTTGTTTACTTACTAAGGTTTGCTGGGGATACTTATACTAATAAAACTATACCCAATATGTTTAATGAACTTTGTTCACCTCAAGCGTAATTATTCTCAGGTCCTTAATGTACTTAATGATGAGGATAAACAGCTGCACCTGAGAGTGAATATGGCACCTCCTTTCCTTTAAGAATTTTAAGCACTTATAAAACTATGATTATCCCAGAGGTGGGTGGGAGGGAGGGAGGGAGGGAAAAAAGACTTATTAAAAGCTGGCTGCTACACAGTACCCTGTCCTGTGCTTCTAAGGTAATCTGTGACCAATTTCCTGGGTGATTCACATAGCCCTTGCTTGGATAGAGTGAGTCTTTCAAAATGTTCCTTTGATCTGTCACTTGGCTTCAACACCTATTAAAAACAATTGCACAGGCCTCTTTCCCCCTATCTAGAAGGCCTCTTTCCCTCTATCTAGAAGGCCTCTTTGTAAACGTCTTTAGAAACAATTTATTGCTCAAAGAATACTGACCCTGTTTTTCCTTTTATGCTAAGTTATACTCTGATTTGATTTAAATTAAAGCTCTTTGCTGATACTAGGCCCTGATTGAGTATTAAATTTAAAGTAGAAGCTCTCTGCTGGGTTTTAAATCTAATCAGAAAACGCTCTGCTGTGTTTAAAATTTAAACTGAAAGCTCTCTGCTGGGTTCTGAATTTAAACTGAAAGCCCTCTGCTGGGTTTTAAATTTAAACTGAAAGCTGCCTGTTGAGTTTTTAATTTACTAAAAACTCTTTGCTGATATTAGACTCTGACTGATTTAATGAATGCACTGGATTCTAATTTATACAGATTAATCAGCTTTAGTCTAAATAATTACTTTTTCCCCAAGATTTAAAAAAATTCCCAGAAGTAAATACTTACAATTGCAGATCTCTCTCCAGAAGTAGCAGTCCTTTTTTTGTAGTCCTTCAAGACTCAATTATTGAATGTATTAGTATGGCCCTAAAGCAATGAGAGATGAACTTATACCAATGTTTTGTGTCCTCTGTTTCTAGGTCACCAAGGTCTAGTACTATAGTATGTCAGCTGTAGATAAGACAAAATGCCAACTGCAGGCATACCACAGTGACATTAAAGGCAACCCTGCAAACCAAATAAATGTAGACTCTGAAACAAAATAAGGAAACTGAGACATTCCCAGGATAAAGATACCCGATAAGAAGACTTTCGGGATCTACTTATCTTTCGGTATACAAAGAAAGAGATTCAACTCTGAGATGTAAACTCAAAATGAAATTAAATAGATGTCTTTAAAAAATTAAGCAGCGTCTTTCCCCTTTCCCACTTAAAAAAGGCATTTTTTTCCAACCAACTTGCAGTAAAGTTTATCCCACTGTGTATCTGTGAGGGATTGGGGGGGGGGGGAGAAGGAGAGCACATATGTGCTCATAAATTAGTCTGTTTCCCCCCTAGAGGAAAAGATTCCTGTATTCACTTGCAGGGATGTCTTTTGGGAGAAGAGACAAGGAGGAGAATCAGGGTGAGCGGACAGAGTCCTGCCACCCGTTTCCTCCCCTCATCAACTCTGCTAGTCCCATACCCTGCAACTGTCTGCAGACTCCTTGAAAAGGCAGCAATGCAAATATTATGCTGTTCTTTGCAACACCACTGCACAACTTAGTTGAAAAAGAAAACAAACCTGATTTCTGATGATTTACACAGAACCTACATGATAGCAGAGTATATTACCTTGATCCCATATGCAGAATGCAGACAGATCCTCACTAATTAAAGAATAAGTAACTACGATTTAGAAACTGAAATATGCAGTCAGAAACTGAACTAGAAAGCTCAAGTAACCAAATTCTGAATGCAGTACAATACTAGTGAAAGAGGAACATAAATGTCTGTCTTCCTGTGTTGTGCAAAATACTAAGAGGGTTACTTTAGAAACTTTATTTGCATTGTAAGCATGGATGTGGTGGCAGAAAAACATGCAAGTTGCATCGACGTGTAAAATGCAGTTTTGGAAAGGCTATGATTTACCCATTTTTGCTCCAAGTACATCAATCTTTAAACATTTTCCCAGGAGGCATCCTAGGGCTTGACCTAGGTGGGACAAAAATCTACCCATGTATCACCCATTTCATATAGGGAATGCACATGTAAGCCTGAAATCGCCCATATTTGAATTTAAACCTGCTCCTTGACACAAACAGAAATATTCCTTTAAGGGGGGGGGGAGTGGATTAAGAGGGATATCTCCCATAATCCCCAATGTTTGTTTTCCCTTCGCAATTGAAACAACTTGAGGACAGAGTCCTCTGCAGTTAATAAGCAGCATCTACTTGTCTAGGTTTGCAAAAATGCTAGGATACATGCACTGTAAAATGCTGACACTGAGACGTGTAGGTTGCCGAGGTTTCTCCATCTGTTTTTCCACATGCAGATTTGTTAAATGACTTTCCTTGCTCCACGTTTGGCAGAGCCATTTCTAAAATACTATCATAATTTTTCCCGGCAATGTTCCTGTATGGGAACATGACAAACTTTAGTTAATTTTTATGTACGCGATTTTCGAATACAAATATTCTTTGCAGAATGTGAACAAGTGGTGACATCATATTTAACAGCAGTGCAAACATTAAATGGTCTCAGTTGCACAACAGTTTTAATTTCACTTACATTTTCACATTTTTTACAATTTGAGGATAAGTAAATTTTAGCAGTTATAATTTTGAGATACTTGGTTGTTTTACATTTTGACGCTGATCATTGTGTACGAGACATGCCTGGTCGTGTTGCACAGGTGCACTCACATTTTATTTGATTTGTGATGGGGGGTAAATTTTATGTATATGTATCATGTTCCTATATAGGAACACTGCCAGGATTATCCAAAGGTCAGCTAATAATTGCCAGTGCGCATTGTTTTCAGATAATTCCTTCAGTTTTGATAAACAATGGATACAAGAAGCTTCTATGGCACCAGACGTAGCAAAGGTCATTGGGCAGTTACAGTCCAAGATGCTATGTCAACTGTGGAACGTTTAACTTGTCCGACAACCATCATTGTGTTGCCGCCGTCTGCAGGTGATTCTGCAGCTGACAGTGATGTCAAAGATGTTCCTGACAATTTGAACAATGATGACCCCTTTGAAACTGCTGGCAAACTGGAAGTGATAGCAGAGGAGACAGACGAAGTTGAGAGTGTTAGTAGTGAAGATGAAAGCAGCCCTTCAGCAAAAAAGTGTAAGAATCTGAAGCAGAAACAGTCAATTCAGTGGAAAAAGTCAACAAAGTTCACTAAGGTAATTTCATCGCTGGTGCCAAGTCATTTACCTGACAGTTTTCCTGTTCTGTTGTCACTTTCTCCGTTTTCTATATGGAGCCTTATATTCGATGACAAAATGCTGACGGAAATTGTAACTCAAAGCAACCTTTACGCTAACCGAGATAAGAATGACAGTCAGTTTCAAGTCACAGTGGATGAAATTTGTCGCTTTCTGGGAATCCTGCTGTTATCTGGCTATTATGTCCTGCCACAGGAGTCAGACTGCTGGAGCAGTCAGCAAGATCTAGGCGTTCCTATTGTCCGTGAGGCCATGAGTAGCAAGAGGTATCAGACCATCAAAAAATACTTTCACTTGGCTGACAATGCTGAGCTCAAGGCAGGCAACAAGACGGCTAAGGTTGCTCCACTTATTACTGCCGTCAACAATTTGGTGCAGTTTGGGTTTTTCCACCATGAATTGAGTATTGACGAGTCTATGACTCCGTACTTTGGCCGCCACAGCATGAAAATGTTTATAAGGGGAAAACCAATTAGATTTGGTTTTAAGTGGTGGTGTATGTGTGGCATTGACGGCTACCCTTACAACAAGCTCTACACAGGACGAGAAAGTTCTACGCATTCGATGGAACCTCTGGGCTCCAGGGTCATAAACCATATTGTTGATGTTATTGAAAAGCATTCAGATGTAATTCATCAGCACCTGTTCTTCGATAATTTCTTTACAAGTTATGCACTGATCAAGTCACTCGCAGAGAGAAATGTTGCTGCTACAGAAACCATTCGGGAACTGAGAACTGGCGGAGCACACAAAGAACTTCGAAGTACAAAGGACATGAAGAAGAGTGGCCAATGAAGAGACTATGATTACCGATGTGATGGGTCAGTCTGTGTAGCAAAGTGGCATGGCAGTTCTGTTGTCTGCATTGCCAGCAACAATCTCACACATGACCCACTTCAAACCGCACGTTGCCGAGTCAAGGGTACATCAGATGTTGCTGTGTCTCCAACCGTTTGTGGTGAAGCGCTATAATGAAGGAATGGGTGGAGTGGATCTCATGGACAGGCTCTTAGCAAACTACAGGCCATCTGTGCATGGAAAGAAATGGTGGTGGCCACTATTCACAAACGTCCTCTCAATGTATCTGTCGTGGCTGCTTGGAAAATACACCGTCACCTTCATGGAAGTGACATGGATCATCTGACATTCAGACGTGACATCACATTGTGTCTCTTGAAGGGCACATTCAATCAGATCAAATCACGTAGCCAACTTGCCAAAAGGTGTCCGGCAGGCACAGGAGTTACTTCATGAACGCATCAGCTGCACGCAGGGACGCTGTCGCATGTGTTCAAAGAACGTTATGGTCATGTGCAGAGTCTGCAAGGTCCGGCTTCACTCCGATAAGGGCAAAACTTGCTTTGTGGACTACCACAAGTGACAAACATGCATACTGTAGCATTAGTCACTAGTGTCTGCTTGATTTAGGGGGGGGGGGGGTTGCGTTCTAGTAGGATGGTCTCTTGCATGGGTTGAACGTACAATTTATTGGCAATGTTCATGTATAGGAACATAGAAAAAAACCTGCAAAGACAAACTCTGAATCTATTGACACTATACTTGCGTCTTGCAGTCATTACAAGTAGTAAGGAAAAGAACACTGTTAAGAAATTAATAGCATTTTTGTGGTAGTGCCAGGAAAAAGGTTAAGTGTTGTGCCCTCCATCTCTCAATTCTGGCTTCTATATTTACTTTAAAATGTGTTCCACGCTATCAGAGATGCTCCAAAGTCACATTCCCAGAACTGATGCATTCAAATCACTAAAGCAATAATAAAATGCGTTTTACCTACTTTTGTTGTCTGTTGATTTTGGGCCATATCATAGCATAAGAACATAAGAAATGCCATACTGGGTCAGACCCAGGGTTCATCAAGCCCAGTATCCTGTTTACAACAGTGGCCAATCCAGGTCACCACTACCTGGCGGGTTCTCAAAAGGCACACAGGTTCTACAGTGCTTGTCCTGGGGCAAACAGTGGATTTCCTGGGTACTCAATAATGGTTCATAGACCTTTCCTCCAGGAACTTGTCCAAACCTTTTTTAATCTCAGCTGCACTATTGAATTCCAGAGTTTGATTACACGTTGACTGAAAAATATTTTCTCTTATTAGTCTTAAATGGATTACGTTGTAGCTTCATTGCGTGTCCCCTAGTTTTTCTACTCTTTGATAGTGTAAACAACCAATCTATGTTTACCCATTCCAGTCTACTCATAACTTTATAGGCCTCTATTGTATCTCCCCTCAGCCATCTCTTTTCCAAGTTGAAAAGTCCTAACCTTTTAAGCCTTTCCTCATAGGGGTATTCTTCCATCCCCTTTACCATTTTGGTGGCTCTTCTCTGTACTTTTTCTAATTCTGCTATATCCTTTTTAAAATATGGCCACCAGAATGGCACACAATATTCAAGGGGTGGTTGTACCATGGAATGATACAGAGGCATTATGATAATCTTGATTTTATTCTCCATTCCTTCCCTTTGCTTTCTTGGCCGTGGCTCCACACTGGGTGGAGGGTTTCAACATATCCGTGATGACACCTAAATAATTTTCCTGGGTGGTAGTTCCTAGTGTAACCATAATTTGGGTTGTTCTTTCCTAGGTGCATAACTTTGCACTTGTCCACTTTAAATTTCATCTGCCATTTAAACATCCAGTCTTCCAATTTATCAAGGTCCTCTTGCAATTTTGTGTCATCTGCAAATTTGATCATCTCACTTGTTGTTCCTATTTTTAGGTCATGTATGAATACTTTAAAAAGCAGTGGCCCAGCACAGATCCCTGGGGTACTCCACTGTTTACCTTTTTTTCATTGAGAGAATTGGCCATTTAGCCCTATTCTCTGCTTTAACTTCTTCCTGATCCACAATAGTACATATCCTCCAATCCTATGACTTTTTAATTTGGCCAAGAGTCTCTCATGAGGGACCTTGTCAAAGGCTTTCTGAAAATCCAGGTGCACCATATGGACCAGCTCACCTTGGTCTACCTGTTTATTCACACCTTCAAAAAACATATAACAGATTAGTAAGACGAGACTTTTCTTGGCTAAATGCATTGGCTTTCTCCCATTAAACCATAACTATCTACATGTTCAGTAATTTTATTCTTTATAATGGTTTCTTCCATTTTGCTGATAGAGATGTCAGGCTCCACCAGTCTAGTTTCCTGGATCATCCCTGGAACCCTTTCTAAAAATTGGCCATTCTCCAGTCTTCAGGTACTACAGATCATTTTAATGATAATTCACAGATTACGGTAAATAGTAGGTCTGCAGTCTCATCTTTCAGTTCTTTCAACACCCTCAGATGTATACTATCCAGTCCAGGTGATTTACAACTCTTCAGTTTATCAAATACCTGTAATATATCTTTCCGGTTTATCGATATTTCTTTCATTTCTTCCAATATATCACATTTAAATAAGATTTCATGCATGGATAACTTCCCTATATCATCTTCAGTAAAGACCGAAGCAAGGAATTCATTCAGTCTCTCCGCTATGGTTTTGTTCCCCGTTAGATCCCCTTTTAACCCTCTGTCATCCAATGGTCTAACTTACCCTCTCAATGTTTTCTTTTTTTGCTGTGAATGTACTTGAAAAAGGTTTTATTATGTTTTTTTGCTTCGACTGCAAGCTTTTTTTCAAATTCTCTATTTGCCTGCCTTATCAGTGTCTTGCATCTAACTTGCCAGTGCTTATGCTGTAACTCAGGTAACCCGGAGGCCCACCTCGCCCTCTACCGCATCTTCACATCCCCCGCACATATTTTGTTATACATAATAAATACCCAGACACTTTAATATGGTACAACCTTGGTCGCAGCTTTATTTACCAATGCATACATATAATAACCGCCCAACATGGGCAACCAACCTGTATCACAAACCCCCCACCCCCTACCGGACGATGCTCCGCCTGCCATACTATTAGCAAGGCGGAACATCCTCCTCACCACCCCCCCCACCGCCAGCCTCGCCATCCTAGTAGCAAAGGCCGGCTCTCACACCCCCCTACCGGGCCGAGACCCCCAACCGGGATGTCTCGCCCCCACCCCCGGGGAGCCCTTCCCTCCCCACATCTCCTACATCCGTTAGCACTCCCGCCGCCTCGGCGAGCGCTGTCTTGCTCCCCCGCCCCCCCCAGCTGCAACAAACCCACCTCCCCCACCCCCCCCCCTTACCCTAAACCAAGGGAGGGAGGGCGGGAAAGACCACCGACCGTCAGCGAGGAGCCGCAAGAAAGACCGAGCCACGCGGCTCCTCGCACTCACTACCCCCTCCCTTTACCTGAAGGAGCCAATAGGATCGCTTCCCGCAACCGCGGCAAGCGATCCCATGACAACCATCTCCCCGCTCTCTGGCCCCCACCTCCGCTTGCACCCCGGTCACGTGACGAGGGCCGAGGCCGGGCCCGGGCCCGAGTTACAGTCGGCCGCGGGCCCGGCCCCGCGGCCGCAACTTAACTCAGGTAACCCGGAGGCCCACCTCGCCCTCTACCGCATCTTCACATCCCCCGCACATATTTTGTTATACATAATAAATACCCAGACACTTTAATATGGTACAACCTTGGTCGCAGCTTTATTTACCAATGCATACATATAATAACCGCCCAACATGGGCAACCAACCTGTATCACAAACCCCACCCCCATACCGGACGATGCTCCGCCTGCCATACTATTAGCAAGGCGGAACATCCTCCTCACCACCCCCCCCACCGCCAGCCTCGCCATCCTAGTAGCAAAGGCCGGCTCTCACACCCCCCTACCGGGCCGAGACCCCCAACCGGGATGTCTCGCCCCCACCCCCGGGGAGCCCTTCACTCCCCACATCTCCTAAAGCAGTTAGCACTCCCGCCGCCTCGGCGAGCGCTGTCTTGCTACCCCGCCACCGGCGCGAGGTATTACATATCCTCGCGCCGACCCCCCCCAATAAAGCTGCGACCAACCACAAGCTCCAAAATCTCCTGCCAATCATTTAAGAGGAGATCCTGTCCCACCGGGGACAAGTGAACACCGTCCGTGCGGTAGAGTCCGGAACACTGAACATCCACCCAGGAATGGTGAACCTGCAAGCCACCTGCCTGCAGAACCCATCGCCCGATCTGGCGATTCACTTTTGCCAGACCACGAGACCACCGCCGCTGAGCCTGGCAAGCCGGACGCTGGATGATATCCGACCAGATAATCGAGACCTCCGGCCACTCTTGCTGCAGCACGCGAAGATCACGCTGAACCGCCCTGATGAGTTGCCGACACGTCCAGCCGGACAAATCGTTGCCTCCAAGATGGACCAGGATTCCCAACGGACGCCTCCGTTGATCCGCTGCCCGCCGCACCACCGGAAGGAAGTGCCACCACCGCATGCCGCGCTCACCCAGCCACCGCAACCGCACATGACGGACCGCCAGGCCCAGGTGCACTCCAAGCGGGCGCCGCACAGCTCTCCTCTCGGCCCAATATACGAAGGAGTGCCCGACGATCCACCATTCTCCGGCTGAGGACCCACTCTCAGTAGCATTTCTGGCGAGCAGCGGCAGCTGTCCATCTGCAACAGAAAACAAAGCATGAAAGAACCCCCCCCCCCGTCCAACCCCCCGCCACCCCCCCCCCCCACCGGCGCCACCCCTTAAACTCTGTCAGGCCGCACATAGCCCACATACGCCCCAGAGCGCCACCTACCAATGCGCTGAATCACCCCACCATCCAAACCAGCCGCAGCGGCGCTTGTCGCAGCACCGATATGGAAGGAGTGCGAGGCGAACTGCCGCTCAGGGCACCCCAACCGCCGGAGCGCCAAGCGCAACACCGCCGTGAATTGATATTGAGTTACCGGACCCCCGTCCCCATGACGAAAAAAGTGCCCACCCAGCGCCGGGCGCACCCGGACATACGCCTGCACATTGCGCACCGGGCAGGACAACAGCCCCGGGGGCCGCCGACAGCACCACCTGCCTACCCCTACCAGTCTGGTCCGTCTTGGACCGTGACAGGGAAATCCGCACCGCAGAGTGCCCCACTGTCACGCAATGAACCGCCAAACCTCCACCACCATCCCCCCGCCGCGAACGCGGCACTAGCTCACTCACCCGGAAGGCCCCGAAAAAGGCAGTAACAAACAGAGCACGAAACAACACCGCCTCATGCTCCGACGTCGCCACCTCCCCCAGAACCTCCCATATCCGTATGAGCAGTTCATGGGTGACCGGGCGCCGCCAATCTCTCACCGCGGGCCGCTCCCGCCCCCAGCCCGCCAGCAACCGCGTCACCAAGAACGACCCGCTCGGGTTCCCCCAACCCGCCGCTTTACTGAAAAAGGAGAAACCCGCTAACGCGGCCCGGACCGAAGACCGAGACCAGCCCTGCTCCCGCGCCCACACAATGAAGGACCCCCCCAACTGCTCCCCAAGCGGGCCACCGCGCCAACCCCTCCCGAGTAAAAAGGCCCGCACCCGGCTATACCCATGCCGATAGGCAGTCCACGTACCTGGAGCCACAGAGGACCTCAGCAACCCCATCAGAGCAGGGTCCCAATCTGCCAAAGGTTCCCCGGCACAGGCGTCGCCGCCACGTCCGCCCCTGGGGCCAGCAACCGAAACTGCGCCCACTGGAAACGAGACAAGGCATCAGCAATAGAATTACGCACTCCCGGAACATGGCGTGCCCGCGCTGTAACATTGAGGCGCAAACAAGCCAAGACAAAAACTCGCATCAACGCCGTCACTCGCGGACACCTAGGGGACTGCCGATTAATGACCTGCACCACCGCCGCGTTATCGCACCAGAACACCACCTTCCGATTTCGTAACCGCTCGGGCCATACCCAGAAGGCCACCACAATCGGAAAGAGCTCTAAGAAGGCGACATTACGCGTCAAGCCAGCCTCCGCCCAGGCCACCGGCCAGGCCTCCGCACACCAGGAACCCTGGCAATACAAGCCAAACCCCGAACCGCCCGCCGCATCCGAGAATAGCTGCAAATCCCCATTGGACAGTTCCTCCGATTGCACCAAGGTGCAACCATTGAAATCAGCGAGGAACGCCCCCACACCACCGCAAATCCTCCCGCAGCCCGACCGTGATCCGAATACGATGGTGCGGGCTCCGCACCCCAACCGTAGCCAAGGCCAAACGCCGCGCAAACGGCCGCCCCATCGGAATCACCCTGCAGGCAAAATTCAGGTGCCCCAGCAGCGACTGCAACTCCCGCAACGTGACCTTCGCCGCCGACCCCACCGCCGCCACCAGCGCTTTCAATCGCTCCACCTTGTCCGCCGGCAAACGAATTTCGAAGGCGATGGAGTCAATCTCGATCCCCAAAAAGCACAGACATGTGACCGGGCCCACGGTCTTTTCCACAGCCAAGGGAATCCCGAACGCCCCCGCCATCTCTCCGAACTGACGCAACAAGTCCGCGCAAGTCGCGGACTGCGCAGGACCCACGAACAAAAAGTCATCCAGGTAATGCACAATAGAGCTACGCCCCGTTCGCTGAGCTACAACCCAATGCAGGAAGGAACTAAATTTTTCGAAATAGGCACAGGAGATCGCACAGCCCATCGGCATGCACCGGTCAAAATAATAACGACCATCCATCTGAAAGCCGAGCAAGGGGAAAGCTGAAGGATGCACCGGCAGCAAGCGAAACGCGGATTCAATGTCCACCTTCGCCAGCAGAGCCCCACGACCACATTGTCGCAACAAATCCACTGCCGCATCAAAGGGGGCGTACCTCACCGAGCAGCACTCCGTCGGAATATGGTCATTCACCGAGTCCCCCGGAGGAAAGGAGAGGTTGTGTATCAGTCGATACTTACCCGGCTCCTTCTTGGGTATCACCCCCAGCGGCGATACAACGAAGGGGGAGAAGGGCGGGTGGACAAACGGCCCCGCAATCCGGCCGAGCGCACACTCCGCCGCGATCTTATCCCGTGCCACCGCGGCCAATTGACGCACCGAGGCAGAATTACAGGCCACCTGACCCGAAATTACGCCCTGATACGGAATACGAAAGCCCTCCGTAAACCCCAACCACAACTCCCGTGCCGCCCGCCCGCGCCGCCCCAGCCGATACCTCTCCAACCACGGCCCCAACGCCCCGGCGTCAATGGGAGTTGGCGCCAACCCCCAACGCAGCCCCTCACTTACTCGCCCCTGCGGATCCGGACACCCCTTTCGACTGCACTTCGCAGCCGAGTGTCCCCCCCCACAGATAGAGCAGGCGTGTCGAAACTTACAGTCCGAGAACGGGCAGGACGACTTATTAAATCGCCAACAAACATCCCCGCTGGGACCGCCACTGGGCGCTCCGGGGACCGCGCCCGCGGCACGAAAGGGCCGCACGCCTGCCACCCCAGACTGCCCGCCGGCCTTAACAGGCCCGCTGCCACCTCCCCCTACCCCCTTCTTGGCCGACATCTGCGTGAGCCATAAATTAATATCGCGCGTCCCCCAGGACAGCTGCGCACTCTCCTCCATCCGATCCCGAAATTCCTCATCATAGTTGAGCCACGCCCAACCATCATGAGCCTGCGACGCCGCCAGGATGGCATCCGCATACGCCAACAATTCCCCATACAGGGCCGGCTCCGCGTGCCCGCAGACACTCGCCATCCGCAAAAACGCCCGGGTCCAATTCAAGGTATTCCGTGAAACCTTGCGCACCCTGCCCGCCTTCTCGTCCGCTTTCCGCTTCCTGCGGCTCTCACCCGAACGCTTCCGCCCCTCCAGGAGCCGGAAAATGTCAATATACTGCCGCCTCCGGATGCGTCTCCGCAACTTGCGTGGCACACTCTCCCAAAGCTCCGCGCAACGCACCACGGCGGGACCCGCCCCCGCTCAGCGACCCCGTCCTCAGACGAACTCCCACTGAACGACGAGGACGAAGAGGAAGCTCGGCGACAGCGACGCCCGTGCTTCCGCTTAGCCTTGGACTTATGCCCGACCGCTGCCGAAGCCTCGCCGACCGAACCCCCACCTGCCCCAACCCCCAGGGTGTCACCCAACTCACCTTCCGCGCTCGGAGCACTCGACCCCGGCACCACCACGGCCGGACCTGCCGCTTCGACAGTCTGCCCGGACACCTCCATGCCGCCGCCCGCCAACACAGGCGCCGACTCTCCGCCAACCGGAACCTGCAAAGGAAAAACAGGGCCCACAATAGCCGCACCCAGCCCCTGCTGCCCAGCCCCCCATGCCGCTAGCCCCCCATGCCGCCACCCCGAGGCACCCACCCCCCCAGCTGCCCAGTGCGCATCCCACCCCGGCGCACAGCCTGCCCCGGCAACTCCCGCCCCAGCCCAATTCCCGAAACCCGCTCCCCAATTGCCCAGCGGCAGAAAGGCCCCCCCCCCCTGTTACCGGCATGCCACCCCCGTACGAGTAAGGCGGCACCGGCCCCCCTGGAAACCACTGGCCAGCCCCACTGGACCCCGGGAGACCCCCCGGAGGGAGCGAAACCCCACGGCCAGCCGCCTGGTCCCCGCAGGCCCCCACCCCACCAGCCGCTTGGGACGACCCCGGGCCGGCACGCAGGGCCGACCCCGCGCCCGGAGCCCCCAGCACTACCCCTCTTGCAGCCTCCCCTGGAGCCGCCGCGGCCCCCACCGTAGCGGTGGACCGACGCCGCCCCCGCCCCCTCTGGCCATCGCCCACCCCCTCCGGGAGAGCCAGCCCACCCAGCCTACCCCCCCCCCTGGCAGCAGGAGGCCCCCTTTTTCCCCCACGGACACTCTGGGACCGGGTACGAACTCCCGCACGTCCCGGCCGTCCAGACTTGGACCCCCCCATGCCCCCCAGGGACCGCAGCACTAACAACACCCCCCCCACCCCCAACGGAATCCCCCCCGGGCAGGGACAGCTCACACTGCCCAAGTGCAGCCCGCGAATTTACGCGTCCTACCTTGTCTTTTTTTTTTTTTTTTTTGAAATCTTAACCCCGCTGCAGGGAAGGACACCGAAACCGGTCTTCTCCCCCCCCCCCCCCCGACTCCCGCAATCTCACCGCACTCCGGAGCCCGGAAAAAAGACCACCGACCGTCAGCGAGGAGCCGCAAGAAAGACCGAGCCACGCGGCTCCTCGCACTCACTACCCCCTCCCTTTACCTGAGGGAGCCAATAGGATCGCTTCCCGCAACCGCGGCAAGCGATCCCATGACAACCATCTCCCCGCTCTCTGGCCCCCACCTCCGCTTGCACCCCGGTCACGTGACGAGGGCCGAGGCCGGGCCCGGGCCCGAGTTACAGTCGGCCGCGGGACCGGCCCAGCGGCCTCATCATTTTCCTGTTTTTGTCATTTGCTCCTTTTTCCATTTTCTGAAAGATGCTTTTTTGGCTACAACAGCCTTTCTGATCTTGTCTTTAAGCCATGCTGACAGTTTTTTGGCCTTCCTTCCACTTTTCTTAAAGCATGGAATACTTATGTTCTAGGCTTCCAGATAGTATTTTTAAACACCCATGCTTGATGTAAATATTTAAGCTTTGTAGCTGTTCCTCTTAGATTTTTCTTAATTATTTTCTTCTTTTTATCATAGTCTGTCTTTTCAAAGTTAAAAGGTAGTACTGTGGATTTCCTTGTCGTCCTTCTATTTATTAAATCTAATGCAATCATACTATGATCACTATTGCCAAGTGGCCCCAACACCCATATCTGTTGCACCAGATCCTGTGTTCCACTAAGGACTAGATTCAGAATAGTTTCCTCTCTTGTTGATTCATGAACCAGCTGCTTCAAGAAGCAGTCATTTATTTCATCAAGAAACTTCATCTCCCTAGCATGTCCTGTATGACATTGACCCAGTCGATATCGGGGTAATTGAAATCACCCATTATTACTGTGTTGTAACTTTTGTTAGCTTTCCCGATTTCTCTTAGCATTTCATCATCTACCTGTTCTTTCTGGCCAGGCAGTCGGTAGTACACTTCCACTGCCAGCACTTTCCCCTTTTTACTTTAAATTTCTATCCATAGAGATTCTACGGTGTATTTTGTTTCATGCAATACTTTAATCCTGTGTGATTCAATACTCTTTCTAATATAGAGTGCAACCCCTACACTAATTTGATCCACCCTATTATTGTGATATAGTTTGTACCCAGGTATCACTGTGTCCTATTGAATGTCCTCCTTCCACAGGTCTCTGAGATGCCTATCATATCTAACCTTTCATTTAGTGCTATATAGTCTAGCTTTCCCATCTTATTTTTTGGACTTCTAGCATTTGCATACAGGCATTTTAGAGGTTGTATTTTATTCATATTAACCTGGTTATCAGTTGATAGTGGTAATTTGGAATCTTTCAGCTCTGTACTTAAGGGCATCTGGGTTACTTTTATCTATATTGGAACCTCTCTGCCAGGATGCCCTAACTTCCCTCTTTTGCTAGTATCCTTCAAGGATACATCCTTCTGAACCATGCGCTCTTGGGCAGATGTCGGCTTTTCTCAATTATGTAGTTTAAAAGCTGTTCTATCTCCTTTTTAAAGTTTAATGCCAGCAGCCTCGTATCATCCCAGTTAAGGTGGAGCCCATCCCTTTGGAAATGCCCCTCCTTCCCCAGAATGTTGCCCAGTTCCTAATGAATCCAAACCCCTCTTCTTTGCACCTGCCTTCCGGGTCCTACGTGTGGAACAGGAAACATTTCAGAGAATGCCACCCTGGACGTTCTGGATTTAAACCTCCTATCTAAAAGTCCAAAATTGGCCTTCAGAACCTCCCTACCACGCTTTCCTATGCCATTGATACCAACAAATACCAAGACAGCAGACTCCTCCCCAGCACTATCTAGAGGTGCGAAGGTGCAACATGAGGTCTGCTACCTTCACCTCAGGCAGGCATGTTACCAGGCGATCCTCATGTCCACCATCCACCCAGCTATCTGCATTCCTAATGACTGAATCACCAACTATAATGATTGTCCTAACCCTTCCCTCTGTGTAAGAGGGTTTTACATCACCTGGAGAACAGGTCCTAGTTACAAGATCACTTCCTGCCACACCAAGGTGATGCTCTCCTTTCACGCAACCTCTCTTCTCCATGGCAACTGAGAGGCTGCCAGACTGGATGTGGGACTTCAGTACTTTATCTCGTCTATATACCTTTGTGTCTCCCTTATGTCCTCCAAGTCTGCCACTCTAGTCTCTACAGATCGGGCTCGTTCCCTGAGGGCAAAGAGCTCCTTGCATCTAGTGCACACGTAAGACCCCTCACCAACTGGGAGAAAATTGTATATGCAACACTCAATGCAAAAGACTGACTAGCCCCCATCTCGCTGCTGGACTGCTGTCTGCATCTTAATTTTAAGGTTTTGTTTAGCTATTTAAATTGTTTACTTTAAGTTCCTAGGGATACTTGTACTGATACAATTGTACCTAATACATTTAAGGAACTTAGTTCACCTCAAGATTAATCAATCTGTTCCTGGAGAGCATAATCAGCTAAACCTGAAGTAAATTTGACCACCTTTTCCCCTTTAATAGGTTTAAGAGCCTATAAAGCTAATATCATACCTGGGGTGAGTGAGAGGGAAAGAACACCCAGTAAAAGCTGGCTTGCTACATAGTGCCCTGGCCTGTGCTTCTAAGGTAAACTGTTAACAATTTCCTGGGTGATTCACACAGCTCTTGGTTTGATAGCACCCTCCTTTCACAACAATAATAGAGGATCAACAGGCCCAACAGAACACGTAACCCCAATCCAGTAATGACAACAGGGGCTTGACACATCTCCTCCCATACACATACCTGCACACAAACACACACAAAATAATGGAAGCTTGGAAGGTTTAACCTAACATCCCTGATATTACTTTGCCTCCTCTCTTTTGTTGGAACCCATAATCACCCATAGTCTTTTCTCCCTTCACTTATCAGAAGTATCCCCATCAGTCCCCTCCCCCCCCCCTTCCTGGCAAAAAGGTGGAATCCTCTTTCCCATGGTCCAGCATCATGCCTTCTCTCTCTCTAGGAACAGTGTGGGGGAGGGACAACCAATGAGATTTTCCTATTTTACCAGGGCTCCATAGGCCCATAGCTACTGGCTTAGGGTTGACAGCTGTACGACCCTCTCCAGGGCCAGATTGAGATATGCATGCTCATGTCCATGGTGTATGCTATTAAGTAGACAGCAATGAGACAGAATTGACATGGGGTCTGCAGGCCAGCATGTACTCACAGACCCTGCAGCATCCTTATCTCCAGCATTGCTTTTCTTGGTAACAGGAACCCTGCATGGGAGATGGAGGTCAAGGATACAACAGGGCCATTGAGTAAGTGTTGATCCACAATCCTTGTGCTGACTTTCTCATGCTGTTTTCTGTCTAAAGATGCATGCCTCAGAGCAGGCCACCATATAGGACTGGTCATATGATGTGAAAGGGGAGAACTGAATGGAGGCTCAGGAGTGGAAGGAACAGCAAATATTAGAGAGTCACTGCAGCGACAAATCTGTAGAGTAGAGGACAACACTTTTCTTCATTCTTCCTGGAGTGCTCTGCCTCTGGCTCCTTGATTTCCCCAACAGTGATGAGAGAGAGGACATGACTCTGGTTCATGCAGAAATGACGAGGACAGCATGCAGCCAAACTCGGTTACCTGTGCACACGCAATGCCTACTTTCTGCTGGGCTGGTGCAGATTGGCTGCAGGCACCCACATCATTCTATGGCCCAAGCTGAGCAGGACACAGAAGGGAAGCCGATGATAAAGGCGATGCATCTGAGCTGCATTTTTACATTTATGATTGGGTGGGCAATGTGAGCAGCTGGCAGAATGTGCTGGTACTTAGTTTTCAAATGTTTTTTTTATTCATGGATGCAAAAACAGATACAGAAATGGTGAATAGATTGTAGGTTTATATAAACAGAATAATGTAGCCAAAAAAATGTGTTTTACTTATTATTCCCCCACGTTTGTTTACCCATACATACAAAATAAGCAAAGCTCCAATCCTCAATTCCTTTCCCCACCCAGCCATTCCCAGCTCTCATACCCCTCTTCATAGCAAATGATACAATAGTCTGAAAACGTTAGTCTATGAAAAAGCAATAGGTCTTTGACTCTGAGACCAGTCCCTAACAGTCAGCCTTCTCTTGTAAAAAAACAAAATAATTAAGAGAACAATGAACCAACTCCATCCCAACTTATTCTACCCCCCCAAGAGACCCAACCATCTCCACCTCATTGACATGCACAGCCATCATCCACCCACCCACCCCCACCTACCCTAAGTGGGACCTTGGACTCTCCATTCCCTTATTAAACCCTCTAATCCCATC
Source organism: Ichthyophis bannanicus (assembly GCA_033557465.1). Classification (NCBI taxonomy): domain Eukaryota; kingdom Metazoa; phylum Chordata; class Amphibia; order Gymnophiona; family Ichthyophiidae; genus Ichthyophis; species Ichthyophis bannanicus. The sequence continues at coordinate 1,735,973,876 of CM066032.1, forward strand.
TATTTCCTAGAGAACATTCAAATTGTAATTTCTAGCCTGGGGGTCAACATCTGGAGGTATTTTCTCTCCCCGCCCCCCCCCCTCCAAATGCTCAAAAAGAACACCAGCATTACGTGTTTTCTCAGGCCCAAATCTGATCCATCTGCAGAAGTTGGTGCATAGCTTCTCACCATTGTCAAAAGGAAAGTGCCCCATGGACACCCAGGACTATAGGATTGTTTTCTTCCTCATTAGCCATGCCCACCAAAGCAAAGGTTTTGTACCGGTTTCCAGGATGCCTAATTCAGATGGATTATCAAAAAGAATTGCCTTTGGCCGCAGCGCAAATTGACATACCCAAGCCCTCACTAAAAAACATTAGGTGCTGGTAATTGAACTAAAACTGAAAAGTCATGAGCCAAATCCAAATCAAACATGTATCAGCTGAAAAAAGTCCTGATGAAAATGTTAGAGCACACTGACGATGCAGAGAAAACTGGAGATCTTTTTGAGCTTATGTGTATGTGCATTTACAATCTGAGCTATCTTTCGTAGGGATTGATGTGATCTAAAGGAGCCTCTAGTGCAAAGGTGGCAGAGTAAATACCCAAAGACTGATGTTCTCCGTTCTGACAATCAATACCAACCCCATGACTACACTTCTGGCTACCTTCTAGTTAAAAACAAATTTGTTAATTCTGACAATTTAATTGCCCTTCCCAAGTTCACATTAGCTTGCTTGGAGGAAAAGAATTTAGTAATTTTTCAAGGAGGAAACCTTTCCCCAGAGTAATTGTGTAGAAATCAGTCTGGCTGTATGTGCTGTGTATGCTTTTAGGTATTGTTCTTACTCTAGAAACATAAAAATTGTATTTCTAAATGCAGCTTATAGATATTGGGACTAACTTTAATTTGGGCAAGTTTATGGTATCAGAAAAGATGACAATTGTAAAAATCATGTAACGCCCCTTTTATAAGGGTTAGAGATTTTATGCCTTTTGGAGAGGTGCTTTCTTTTCATTGGTCCCTCAGATAAGGTTTCCCAACTCTGAAATGTCTTTGAGCTCATATTACAGGATATGGCACTGATTTGCACTCTGGTTGCCTGGTCATCAAGAACGGAAGACAGAGAAAGTAAGGTTTTAAAAGAGGAGATTCTTCTAAAATACAGTGTAACAAAACATTCAGATGCTTAAATCCTGAATTATTAGCAGCCAGTGAACTGTGAAGACTCGGACATTTTAGTCAGCAGCAAGGCATAAAATATTTTGAAATCAGATGCCACCTAAGTATTCATAGAGTCAGTATCAAAATATTAGAGATATCTGCTCTACCCAGATATTTTGTTGTTTTGAGAGATGTTAAAATATTACAGATATTAATGACAGAATTAATAATTGAATTCTGTGGCTTGGGAATTACTGAAATGGGTAGGGGAGGTTATTTGTAGTCTATTTTCATTAGAACAGAACGGGTTGTGAGAGATCATACTAAGTATCTGTGTGTTAATGCAGTATGTATGTTCTCCTTTTATAACTTTGGAATGACTAGACCTAATTGCAACAGCTTTGGGTCGAAGGGAATAGAGAACATCTGATATTTTCCACTTCACAAAGTTAGGGAGTCATTTGGCAGGATAGGAGAACTCAGCGGCCATTTTCTCATAAGAAATTAATGTGGTTTGTGTGTGTTCCCCCACTCTCACTTTATAACTGTGAAATAGATGGAGCTAGTTCTGTCAGACTTTCTGTGGAGGTAAATCCTTGAAGGGGGGGGGGGGGGTGAGCACATCAAACTTTTCCACTTTTTAAAGTTGGCCAGTTTTATAGGAGAGAACAAGAGAGGGGGAAGAGTTGGTACCTTTCAAAATGAAATGTGTCTAGATCAGTAATGCCTAAACCTGCCCTGAGGGAGAAATCCCCAGCCAGTCAGGACTTCAGGATATCCTCAATGAATATTCATGATACAGATTTGCATGCAAATTTCTCTCATGCATATTCACTGTGGATATTCTGAAAACCAACTAATTGGGGGGATCCCCCAGGATAGGTTTTGGAACCATTGATCTAGACTGTCCGTCTCTACTTGTGTGTTCAAAGTATTTGTCTTTAGCTCATGTTTTGTTTCTATACCTTTTCTCTGTTATTTACTATTGTATTTTTGAATCTCAACATTATCTTGCCTACCAGCAATATTTCTACAGTAAAATCTCAAGATTTTTTTGAAACCATTAACCATTATTTAGATGGATAACGGTAGGTATCTCCACCTCCTGCTTTCCTCTTTGGGATCTGACCGGCACTTTAAAATGACTCAGATTGGCTGCTACTTGGAGACAGGATGCCTGGCTCAATAGGCCGTTGATCTGTCCTAGTTTATCATTTCTTTGTTTTTTGTTTCTATATTCCGTGAGCTCTACCCCCACCATTTCCTCTGTCCTTGTTCCACAGGAGTTGTCATCCCGTGTGGCCCTAGTCTGGCTCTCCAAAGGATTCCCCACTGTGCAGTTGTGTCAGTCTAGCAGTAGAGATGAGTCACCTTGCCTCCAGTTTTTGTTTCCCCATCAGAACGCCCCACTCTCCCAGGTTACACCACTCCCTTCATTTCCTGCTGCTAGTCTGTCACTTCCCTTCACATGGTAGATACCGGAGCACTATAGACATACAGATGGGCAAACTGGATTGGGACCTTTTTTCTTTTTGAGAAAGAACACCTACAAATAATGTCTTTCTGCATGCAGTATTACTCTGTTACTGTAAATACTTATTTGCTCATTTCACTAGATAACCTTCATTCACACTTGACTGCTACTGAATGACAATATGGAAAGAGAGTTTGGAAAATTCTTTCTGGGGCTTCCGATGTCAGAGAATTAGCAGACTGTATTGTATGGTATTTTATAAAATACACATCTAATGCCAAATTGCATTAATTGTTAACAAAACACATCTTGGCCTCAGATTCCATTCTTACTGTGCAGTAACAGGATGTGTAAAACATGATTTTAACCAGTAAATTGAGCAGATGTGAGATGAAAGTCAAAAAACATTGACCACCCAAGGGCGACTTAATTTTTTATGCCCAGAGGGACACTTTAAGGCCCTTCAGTTTCATAAAGAATGTAATGGATCCTGGAGCTGCCAAGATCATGGTGGGTGAGACACAAGTGAAAGTGTAACTGACATTAAAAAAAATATATAATTATTGAAAAATGTGGTGAAGGTATTTTAATTTAATCAAAACAGCATTATAGGATTCTGAAGTTTTCTTAAACCCTATCTTCCTAGAGTCTGGATCAGGGTCTTCAAAGAGAACTTTAAAGTTAACAGACTGGGGTATAGGAGCTTCACAACAGAAATACCAGTTACTTCATTTATAACTGTCAAGGGTATGTCTGAGAAACATCATCTGTGCAGTTATCTGACTTCCAAATGATTAGCAAAAGTGAACTAGTGAAACACAGTGTGGTTTTATATCCCTAAGTGCGCACGGAGAAGAGGAAAGAAGGTAGAAATAAGTATGGAGGCAGTCTGATTCCAAAGAATTCCAAATGTTAGAACTATTCTCAATAGTGTGCGAATTCACACGCACAAATTCAAACCTGATCCAAAGATGGTATAAATTTGTGCATGTCTTCTATGTATATACCTAGGTATTTAAAAAAAAATGTACCTACATTTCACTTCCACCTCCACTCTACCCAAACGATGCCCTTGGAAATGCCCATGTGTAGTCGATAGACATGTATGTGATATCTTTCGGTACACATGCTTTTTAAGTATGTATGAGGCTGCGCAAGTTTGTTTTTTTTCAGCCTGTCAAACATGTTTTACACACAGAAAACCCTTTATAAAATTATACCTATTGTGCAGAGGTTTCCTGGCGGCTGAGGTTTGGGGCAGAGGAAGTCACAACACTCATGTTTGTATTTGTTGTTTTAAAATGTAGAAAGTACAGTAGATGCAAATCTCTGGACACTTTTTCCAAGGGTAATGTTCAAAGGGAAAATATGCTCATGCTTTCCCTTTGAGAAATGGTGCACAATTTGCACCTAGCCTATATACCTGAAGGCACATTTTACAATGGGACGTCCATGTGCAATCTGGAACGTCAAAGGCAGTACATCTGAAACAAAAAAGAAAAGTAGGCATGTGCAAGTTCAGACATGATTTCAGAAACATGGACGTACCTGATATAGACGTCTATAGAGATGTCTACATAGACGTCCCCAGAATATCAGAAAATGGACATCTAACAGCATAATGGTTAAAGTAGTGGGTTGGGAACAGTGTGGCTAGGGTTCACATCACAGTGTGGGTCTTTGTGAGCTTAGACTAGTCACTTAACTTTCCATCTTCTCTACGCTCTAGGGATGTCTTAAGGCCAAAACAAGCCTGATGCCTGTTTGTGCCTGCAGCAGGTCTAAATGTGGACATGCCTGCAGATGTTCCTATCATTCCTAAAATCGAATGGAGATGTGCAAGACCATTGCACCTCCCCAGACATGCCTCCATCACACCCCCTTGCCTACTTGGAGGTCCCTGCACCGGAGATGTCTGTAAACGTTATTTGTGGGAATGGCTTTGAAAATGTCTCTGTGACTTCAACGTCCACGTGCACGTCTTCAGACATCCTAAATCACGACTATACCTTTTAAAATGACCTCCTTAGCATCTAAATGAGCATATATGAAATTTGGCTCATTAATAAGATGAGCTTCCACAGAAAAGAAAATTGCAGCCAGAGGAGAGGTGTAATCTATTTTTATCCAGCTAGTAGGATAAGGCAGAGAGAATATAATCTTTAATAAATAAGTGCCTGCCAGGCACACTCTGATTTGAGCTTGGAAGATGGTGTCTGTACAATTCAGTCTTCAAATCGTGCCTTTGAAAGAGCAACAGACAAAACCAGTATGATACAGAAACCTTTATTGTAGCGCAGTGTTTACCAACACAAATGGAAAAAAATGAGAGATTTGTAGCTTAGAAATGGTGATTTAAAGGTACAGTCTAGAAGTGGTTTATAAAGCAGCCAATATTTTTATCACCATTTATAAACACAATTGCTATCCTTTTATTTTGTGTAGGATTGCTATGTTAAAAAAGTATTCTAGACTAACTATAGTATGTGAGCAGCACTAGACCATGTGGAGTGTATTAGAGCAATTTTACTGCTGCTAACCTAAAATTCTCCAGGGGGACTTAATTACAGGAAAACCATTCTAAATATCAGTAAGCTGCATATTTTCTGTGACAAGAGCTTTCTCAGCTCTGATTGGGCAATTACAGAATCTATGAACTTGCAGTGCATGGTGGACTACCTTTTAATGAGAAAGAGTTGAAGCCGAGAGGCCATTTTACCTCATGTGCTCTCTTCTGCAGTTTGTCTCTTTTGTTCACTTTGTTTACTTTGTGTTTACTTAACTTTAATTGCAAATAGTGACGAATATGTGTTGGGCAAAATAAGAAACACACAGAGATGATATGCATTAGATTTTGAGATCACCTAGGTCTTAACTGCAAGGTCGACAGTCGGAACATATGCACTATATCTTTGCATTGCTACTGGGACTAGCACTGTAGTTGTACATTAGTAGATTTTGGTGTTTGGGGATAGCTGGTCATTGAGAATGGCAACGCCTAGCCTAATTATCTTTCACTGCAGAAATCCGGGCTGCTTTCTTTTTATTTAAACAATGGTTTATTTGCCATTATGTACGTTTTCATTTCCCTCAGCTGTCATCTTGGTGACAGATGTCCGTTAATTCTGAATAATTTTGTGTGATTGCATCCATTTCTGATTCCAGGAAAGCGCTCTAAATATTTAGTTCATCATTTGTCAGCATCTCACTTTAGATGTTTGGTTTATAATTTTTATTACACTGCAGTTATGTAGTGGCCAAAAGCTCTCACAGTGGGCAGTTTCTTGAAGTTCCCTACTAAAGCAACACAACTGACCATAGGAATATATACATCAAAAACCCGTACCCTTCTTTCCCTCCCTGTAAATCATGTTTATCCAATACGGAGTACGCTCTCCTTCGTGAAACACTATGAGCCTTTCTGTATTGCCACCAGGGACTGCCTTACTCTGTAAATGTTTGCAGATTAAAGGGTTTTTTAAAAATAATCTCAGGGAACCTCGAGTCACGTATGGCAGTAATCAAAGAAAGTAATGAGCGTTGTGCTGAGGTTTAGTGGGTCATAATGTGTTCGGTATGTGTTTTCTGAGCAGGCTTGGCCAAGTGTCCCTTTTTCTTAAGTGCTATCGACAAGCAGTCATGCATTTTGTCCACTGTAATAGGCTATTTTAAGTGTATATTATTTAATAACATATGTCTACAGGGAATGCATTGTATGCAATTAAGAAAGTCACCAAAGAAGGATTTGATTCAAACCGTGTCCTTACAGCCTAAATAACTGATATAATATCGCTTATTTGACTGGATAAGTCACCCAGTAACTGTCCCAAGTTCAGGTCCAATACTCGCTTGCCGACTGTAAAGTTGACTGGGCTTTGGGGTGCTGAAGCCCCCTCCAGAGAGGAAGCTCAGCGATCACTCAGTATTGAGTTACAAGAGGACTCTTTCTGCAATAGCTAGGCTAGAGAGAAGTAAGGAAAAGAAAACAGGACAAATCCTGAACAAAGGCTTACTGCGATATAGCTCCAGCAGCAGCTTATTCCAATTGAGCAGGAAGCCCCAAGGAGTTGGAGAAAACAGTTGGGGGGAGGGGGTGGAAGAATATCACTTTTTGATCTTTTGATGAAGTCCTTATAAACGAATCTAAGAAAATCTGAGTCATGAACTTCATGGTCCTTTTGACAAAAGTAGTTAACCGGTAAAGAATATAAACAAAAGATACGCTAAGAATCAGTAAAACACCACCACCCCCTCCCCTTATATAAATTAGTGTGCAAGAGTAGTTCAGTGGTTGGAGCAACAGCCTAGTACCCAAGCGATCGGGGTTTGATTCTCACTGGCACTCCTTGTCACCTTGGGCAAGTTACTTTACCCCTCCACTGCCGTGGAAGAAAAGCCCTGGCAATCTACTTCCGGCCATACCTTGCCAAGAAAACACAGGGGCTGTTGGGTCACCAGTATATCCTACTAACAGATATGGCCTTATATGTGCCGTTTGTTAAGCCTATAAGCAATAATCAAATCCGCAAACGCTGGAGAAACTGAGATCAATGATGTGAGACCCAAGTGCAATTTCATGTGAGCCCTTTGTGAAACGGGTGGGGAGGGGGGAGGGGGTTAAATATGCCGTGGTTAGTGCTGAGGTATACACCCGGAGGGGAGAGCAGCGGAGCATGCAGCCTGCGATACATAAAGCAAAGGGTTTACAGAGCTACTGTATATACCCAAGTCGGAGGAGAGGGAGAAGTTCTAGTACTAAAGTGTACAGCCAGTGGGGAACGTAAGCTGTGTATTCCTGGCTATTTAGAGAAAATTTGCTGGATCTGATAAGATGTAGATTTCAGATTTTGCTCTATTTATCCACAAGATACACGGCACAAACAACAAATCATGTTAGTACACCTAAAATGATACACTGATATTTTAATTTCAGTAACTGTTAGCATTTGAAAGCTCTGGGATTTCCCCAGTACTATAAGATGAATTATTTCCTGTAACCAAGCTTGCAATAAATACTTTAAAGCGTTTTATTTTAACATTTATTCTTCAACCTATTTAATTAAAATAGCCAATTAAGTCATGTGTATGTATTTGAATATGCTGACGTTGTTTAGGGAGAAGCGTGCAAATCTCGTCTCATGGGTTATATGAAGCGTTGGGTCTAACTAGTGGTTGCCTAGATGAGCTGCAGGGATGCGCCTATCGGTGGCGTCGGGGTGACTCCAGAGCAGAGCTTTGTAAAGCCCTGGAGGAAGCTGAAGCCCTCCCCTAAACATGCACAGAGACTGCAGCTCTCCGAGATGCTTGCACAGAATTTTTCCTCCTTATCTTAAGGGTTCGCCACTGGAGTATAGTTTGTTCAATTTGGTCGAATTAAGAAAACAGAAAAGCTATATTGCTATCATTAAATGATGCTCTTTTAATTGCTTAGTATATTTGCTTTCCTCAGCGACCTTCCATTGTTGCATTGCTGAAACGATATTATAACCGAGTGAATCAGAAAGTTTGACCTATTGTCCCCTAAATTAAAAAAAAAAAGTTCTATAGTACATATGGGCCTTGCCATGCTGCTTTATCTGAGGACTCTGATAAACGTGTATATGTGACTGTACCGGCATTACTTCGGTTTTCCTCTTGTGTGCTTCTTGTGTTCTTTATTTGGAGTTCGTTGAATGAATCTGGATCTCTGGGTGCAGTTCTTGCCACTCCGGAATCTCCAGATCCCTCTCCCTTTTCTGTCTGTCGGAGATCTGTGAACCATATAGGCAGTTTTGCGGCAGAATTCCTAGTTCTTTGAGATTTAACCTGAAGGGAAAGCAAACCCGGTTTTCAGGCATTTTTCTGAGATGAACTGTTTATATTTTCGACCTACATTATCAAAGTGGAATTGGGTACATGAATTAACCTATGGTACAGAATGTTCTGTTGCATGTTTTAAAGAAGCAAATTGGGCATATTGCTCCTCAGTATGGTCCTTATCTGCCCTCATATTCTGTTTCTTTCTATAAACTGTTCTTTATGAAATATAATTTGAACCAAATCGTGTCTGCTGTGTAAATATTTCATCATCGAAACTGATATCAATTGTGCCTGTAACATAAAACGGGGGCAATTTCATAGTCTAGCCTAGAATATTCCGATATTTCCTCCTATTTAAAGGAGGAGAGTCTGGTGTTACCAATAAATGGTTCCTATACGTTTCGTTTTTCTAAGGAGAGACAGATATTGGAACAGTAAGAGAGTACTGCTCCCACGCCTGTGTTAGATCCCTGCTTAAGGAAGCCTTACTTGGCTGCACGCCTCTCTCTTCACTGCTAACTGGTCTTTGATCTTCATTTAAAAGGATTTCTCTCTAAACCTACCTCTGGAACCTGATAGACAGTAACGTTGTTTCTCCTTCCTCATTTCAGCTCCAGATGAAGACGTTCTTGTTAAAGGAAAACAGTCCATTAAGAGCCAGGTCTCGGGGAACCAGAACTCAGAAAGTGAGATATTGTTGGAAGGAGACGACGAGACCTTGTCATCCGTTGAAGAGAAAGACTTGGAGAACTTAACAGGTAACTTCGGCTTTGCTGTTGTGTTGACTTGAGCTCTCCTCCCACTCTAGCTTCTTGATTCATTCTTTGGTACTTTGCAGCACGGTGAAGTTTCACAGACAGTGATGGATTGTTCTTTCATACAATTAAGTTAATCAAAGATTATATTCTGCGCACCTCAGATGTTTCATGTTAGATGCGAACATCTAGTGATTTTGATATCTGTTTTCTTCTACCCCACGCCGATTTTTTTTCTTCGATCTTGCTCCGGGTGAGGAAGGCAATATTTTGCTTGTCATTTTCTTATGCTATTACCTGTCAGAATCCAGGGAGGGAGGTTGAAAATTATAACTTGAGCTGATTATCCGTGTCTTTTACTTTGCATCACATTTCCCACATTTCTTTTCCTGCCCTTCTCTCCCTTGCCCTGAAAGGCTTCTTTCTCTTTTTTTATAAATCTGTAAATGAACAATATAATAAACGAAAATTTAAAAGGAGGCTCTGGTTTTTAAAATCCTATTGGAGTGATTCTTGGCCCCTAACGCATACCCCTTGCACAGAGAGGCGATAGGGCCTTTTCTGGTTTGCTTTCTCCCTCTGCAGGTAAAGCTTAGTGTAGGGGGCAGTGTTTGAATCCACCCAGCCAAAGGCACAACTGTGGAACAAGCTTGTCCTAATCCTCTGCCGCCTTGTGTGCTTCCGCGTTCCTATAGGCGGTAGTACAAATACGTTTTTATGGAGATATGACTTCCATGATTAAATCCTGACCTTGTGCGTTACCCAGGGCAAAGAATGCTCTGTTGTTATATGCTATCGCATTCTAATTTAGAGCGCTTATTTCCAGCGGTAGTTCTGAATGTTCAGGCTGTCAATGCATGTCCTGTTTTACTAAAAGTGTATATATATATACACACACACACACATAGAAGAGCATGAATTAGCAATTTTGTCTATAATGCCGTTTTCTCCCCCCCCCCCCCCCAGTTCATTCTTACAATACATCATTAACTAAGATTCCCGTCCCTTATCTTATTTCTTTTCCTTTATTCAGGGCCTCTGGTTATACATTCATATACTGTAATAGAGGTGAAAGGGGAGTTTAATTATATAATCTTGACAAAGGCAATAGGATTAAGAAGTAATCCTCACTAATAAAGTGATGTGGGTTAGAAATGAGGTGGAAATTGTCAGGGGGTCTTCTCCAGGACCTGGGCTGCCCCCAGCTCCTGCAGCTGTCTGCTCACCCTGTAATTGAATGTCTGAGCCTGATTGAAAAAATGTTATTTCTCTTCTGGATTACATGCTAATGTACAGAGGGCAAAGGGAGACAGCAAAAGAACACATAGCTGCTTATTTCATCCATTTGTGGGAATGAGCTTTGGGAAATCAAGGCAGTTCTGCAGCTATCTGCTGCCCATCTGCAAACACAATGTATTTGTACATTGGGAATAGGGGGGGGGGGGGGGAGCCTATTCTGATCTCCGCAGAGCAGCTCTCCTATTGTTCTATGGCATACATTAAGATTGATGCGAGATTAAAAACCTCCCCCCCCTTTTTTTAACAATTGATGGGCATGACAATTTATTTGATTTTTGGCAGGTTTTCATCTATCGATTACCTGGACGCGTGCACCTCATTCATAGACACACTATATTATTTCAGAATTTACAGCTCAGCCTTCTAGTTTTAGTAGGGGATGTGTAATCATTTATAGACTGTCAGATCCAAAGTGTTTGCATCGTGTAATAACTCTGAGGTTTTCTTTACTTTGTCATCTTGCAATTGTTTTAACCATGATTGCAGGGCCCCCTCCCCCTCCTCCTCCTCCGGTGGTTCCCCTCTGTTTTCAGAGCGGTGTTTACATCCGAGTCTATTCCTAGCGCCTGGAGCTCTGCGATGTAGTAATCCCAGTAAAAATTCATAATTGGAAATCAGTCCTCCAGTTATTCTGAGTCCCTGGGCTACACTAACACAATCTGGAATTTCTTCAAGGCTCTCTAACAGCAAACTGGAAATTCATGTAAAGGGACTAAATCTTAGGTGCAGGACCTTCTGTCGCATTGAATGTTTGAGACCTCTAAAATTACCAGCTCAACCATTAGGCAAGACTAGGCAGCAACTTCTGACGGACGGCAAAGAGCAGCAGCAGTCAAAACTAAACAATAGATCCTGAGAGCCACACAAAGTCAGAGCCATCAGCATTCCTTTTACCTGAAAGGAAAGCGGCAGCATAACGCAAAGTTTAATATCTAAAAGTATGATATCCCGTTAGGCATTGCTAAGAGAGCTATTGTGGGAGGGGTAGTGTTACGATCATCATGATTTTTTTCTTTAATTATCCAAATTTAAGGGGGGAGGGGGACATAAGGCTTTGAAGATTTGCCTTGGGCGCCCAAATATCCTTGCACGGGCCTTGCCGGCTTTACATTAGTGGGGTTTCTTGGATTTTAAACGGAATGTTTTTAAATTTGAAACGATTTGGAGATTAAACTGTTGATGCTCTTACTGCTCTGTTGCAAACGGAAGATATGAAACTGCCCATTGTAAAAACGAAAGATGTCTACACAAAGAGCCACGTAAATATAAACCTGTGCATGCAATGTGCATTGTATTAGGCTGGTAGTTGCTTTGCAACTTCACTATGCCGACGTTGCAAATCGATTTGCTGTAATATCTAGAATTGGATTTAAATTTCGGACAAGCCTTATGAAGCTGCATTTTTAAGACAAGTAAGAAATGAACTATAAGATGGAATGATCAATGACGACTAACTGCCGGAAATGTTGATTCTGTGTTAGTGCACAATGTCATTGTTGATTCTCTCTGTTTGGCAGGACCCGTTAGCCTATGCACTCCGGCCCAGCTTGTGGCCCCCTCTGTAGTTGTGAAGGGCACTCTGTCCATCACCTCCTCTGAACTGTACTTTGAGGTTGATGAAGAAGATCCCAGCTTTAAGAAAATCGATCCCAAGGTAAGAAAAAATATTACCCTGCGCCATAATGTCCAAAGCTTAGTGATAAATTACTAAATACCCCCTTAATCCTTTGCGGGATCCTTTGTTTCTGCAGCACAAGTTTCCATGTTTTCACCTTTAATACTGTCCAAGTTGCTGCTTAAAAGTACTTCCACTGTAATGTTGAGAACAATTCACCTTAATTTCAGTGTTTGCTGGGGGAAAGCTGAACAGTTCATTATATCTAAACTATAAAGTACGCATCCTGAAATTGAAAGAATCAGTTGTGTGCTTACATGTATGCTAGCATGTGTTGTAATTGTTCCTTAATTCAGAGATGTTTAGTTCATCCACATTTAATTCAGTATCTTTATTGCTAAGCCAGATTTACAGTTCACAAATACCTTTACAAATAAAGCCAAAGTATAACTGAATTTCTAGATTTTTTTCTAAGCATATTTTAAAATGCTTTTAGAGACCGTGTTTAATAATGTAGTTGTGTAATTCACAGTATGTTCAATTTTCTTCCCCTGACTCATTAAAAAATATTTTTAAATATATATTCTGGAAGCTAACATTTGAGAGGTAACGTTTTTTCAGCATTTAGTCCTTTCTAGTAGAAAACAAACTTTCTTTAAATGTCATTCACTTTACCTATAGACGTCTAAGTCACAAATGTATATTTTCCTATAGTTCAGGGTTTTGGTACTTTGATAAAAATGTTCGTCTCTCTATACATTGAGAGAAAGAGCTAGTATGAAAATAGATATTTTGTGTTGATATGGAATAGTGGCCCCCTTTTTTAAAAGAAAAAAAATAGAAATAATGGCGTCCTAAAAAAGCATATATGTTTTGTGGAAGGGACACTTAATATTTTTTTTCACTGTTGAAGCCGCTGGTTCTCTGTTACCATTGAGACAGGCAAGTAAGTATGGTAGGCTGACCTACCTGAGACTTAAGTTGACCATAAGGGGTCTTTTCTATCGGTTACACCGTTTCCCCAACAATAATTAAACCCGTTATTGTGAGTGTGGTCACGTCATATTCGCTGAGTAAATGCGGGTTGATCATTTCGCCACTGTAACCTGACTTTTAGAAAAATACTTGGGAACAGTCTGTAATTTGTAGTCAGATAACTTTGGAGGCTGTGCATGCTGGTAAATGGGGAAGAAAAAAGCATGTTTTTAAAAAGCGATCTTTCTACCAAAGAATGAAAATAATGAAAACTAAAAGGGCCCTCTTTTGTATATTGAAACTCGGTCTTTTATTTTAATGTTAGCCTCTCACCACGGCCTTTTAATAAAGGATTATAGTGGAAGAATTTAGCAAGTGCTTAACTTCAATACGTCTTTTCTTTGGTTGTGTTCTATGTACTTTGACAATCGTGCATGTTGTCCCGTTCGCCAACGTTTGAATTAATATATTATTTCCTGTTGAATTCTAAAAGAGAGTTACTTAATCTGTCGAATATTGTATGTCTTTAAAAGTAAAACAAAACTAAATGGATATTGTAACTGGAAGATGTTAAAACTTGAAAGTACTGTTCAAAGAAACCTAAATCCCTCTGTTCTATTTTTGTATCTGTCAGCCACACTGAGGGATCATCTGTACAAAATCTCTTATCACCTCAGGAATAAGTTAAAAAAGTAAAAGTATGAACGTTTTTTAATTATCAGATATACTGTTAGAAATACTGTAGAAAATATTTTAGCTAGTCATGTTTTCTCTTAACTAATGAACTTGATAAATTCTGGTTCATGTTTCCTTAAATCACTGGGAAACAAAACATTGTGACACGTTTTTAAAGCAAAACCTGCAGTGGAGATAAGATCTATTCTGATAAGATCAGAGTTTATATTCACACTTCAAAATTGTTTTTACAAGGAAGCAGTAGCCAGGACAAGCAGGAATAAACCCTTTTTGTCAGGTGAAACAGGTTAAGTATGTCAGGAAAAAAAAGACTCTCTTTTTATACCTTTGTGGAGGACTTTAAAAGTCCTCTAGCGAAGTGGAGAAAATGATTGTCTTTGTATAATGTGGTGCATAGTAAATTGAGATTTTTTCTGGGTACAAAGCAATTAAACAGGGCATATATTGCTGTGCAGAAGTTTAAAGGTGTGTTTGTGCATTACGTTTATACATCCATATATTCTGTAAACGGTTCCTATAATTATTAAAATAGGTTTTTAAAATTGTACAGTGTGTAGACCTATTAACTGTGAAACTTTATGCATTGAAAATTAATACAATTTAATAAAGTTAGGAACTTAAAAAAAGAAATCAATTATACTAGTTCCCTTGAGAGGTGATTCAGGGATACCTGGTTCGAGATTTGTCCCCGGAAGTAGTTCAAAAAATGATTTCAAGTTTCGTTTTTCCTCGGCCTAAAATTGGCCCAGAAATTTTCCAGTTCATTAATTGATCTGCATTAGAGGAATCATCCTCTAATGTTCTGATCTAAATAATGTAATACATATGTGTCCTTTGGTTCTGCAAGTTAATGTATTTAGTTTGTAAAATGCAGCATAAGTAAAACATTGATATAATCCTTATTTTTTCTAACGGGATCAACTTGAAGCAATCAAAGATTTATGAAAAGTAAAATTAAAGCTTAGGATTCGGAAAATGCTCCTGTTGAAAAAAATCTGTGTAATGTTAATGACTAAGTTTTGCTAATGTGCTTCCAATTTTGAAGTTCAACTGAGATGTCTCTCTTTAGAAATACTGTAGGAAGTTGGTTTCCTACTTAAGGAATTTTGACAATGAGTTTTTAAATCTGTATGTATCTTTAGTGAAACAAATTTATGAAATTAAAGGTTGCTTAAACTCACTTCATGAAAGAACGTTCGGCTTCAACTATATACATGAGAACTGTAAAACTGAGAATCAGCTTCTGAGCCTGTGTATTTATAAATATACTGTCATTTCTTTCTGTCCCTAAAGATCAGTTGGCTAAACTGAAAACAATTCACAAAATAGTCAGCGTAAAGTTAAAGTAATCGTTTTATTACTGCTTTCAACAAGTCTGTTTTGGGGCACATAATCTGAGGTTGGCACTGAAATACATTTTAACATCAGTAAACTTTTAAAAGAGAATTTGTACATATAGTTAAATAATTTTTTCACTTGGTGACAACATTCAGGCAAGAAAGGGAAACAGAAAATTACTACATTTTAATTGAAAATGTACCTTAAGTTTTCTTTTCTCGCAAAGTCCGATTGCTTCTTTGTGACTATTCACATTGTTTTGGAAGAAAGAGGATTAGCTCTCCTTCTGTGCAAGGAAGTGATCATTTAAAATGTTCTTAAGTATTTAAAACGTTCTGTATTTTGTGTGTGAGGAGTGAGGCTTGCCCCTTTATTTCGTCGTTTCGCGAGCAAGTCCCGTTTTAGGGCTGGAGAGAAGCGAGCCAGCGGCGGCCTATAGTTTGTCCAGGCTTTTGGGGTTGGTGAGGATCTCCCTCGCCAGCCTCCAGGTCTGTTTGGCCGCGCTCTCCAGGGCCGAGTGGGGCTTGCCTTGGAAGAGGTCGAGGTTGGGCAGGAAGTAGTGCGGGCAGCGCCGGCACTGCAGGCAGGAGATGAGCTGCAGCAGGATGCCGTTCAGCCGGTCGCCCAGACACGACTCGTCCCAGTCGGTTTCCCGCGGGTGCTTCTCACACTCGTACAGCAGCAGCGTTTTCATGTGGTAGTTGTTGAGCGGCTGGCCGGGCAGTTCCAGGTGCCGGTCCCGCAGAGTCTTGAGCACCGAGAGGCACTTGCTCCGGCAGCCGCCCATTAGTAGCCTGTTTTCGGCCTCCCCAAACTGCAGGACCCAGGCGTCGCTTTCGGCAGAGCTCTGTTTGCCCATCAGAGAGTAGCACTCCTTGGAGAGCAGGTTGAAGCCCTCCGCCTTCACCTCGGCTACCCGGTTGGGGCCGGGCCAGGGGATGTGAGGCATGGGCCACTGGGCAGCGCTGCGGGGCCAGATGCCCGTGCACTTGAAGGCCGGGGTGATCTGCACCACGTAGCGCTCCCGGATGCGCAGCTTCACTTCGCTCGTGTCCGCGATCATCTTCACCACGTCCCGGTAGCTGCACTTGTCCACCGCCTGAGCCACCAGCGTCTGGAAGCGAGAGCGGATTTTGCGGGCCGAGAGGTAGCCGGAGGCCGTGATGAACTCCACCCAGAGGGACATGCTGCGCTTCCGCCCGTCGCTCAGCTTCAGCACGGCGCAGCCCGGCAGCGAGCCGTCGTCCACGAAGTTAAAGACGCCCATCTGGTTGAGGTAGAGCACCACCTCGAACTCCGTGGGCGAAATGACCTCCAGGCCCTCGTACCTAGCATCGATCTCACTCAGGGAGCTGATGAATCGCGGCTCCTGCACCTCCACCTCCTTCAGCACGTCCGACACCACTTTGCACACCTCCCGGATGGTTTTGGCGATGGCCGCCTTGCGGCTCTGGCAGCGCTCCGTGTAGTATTTATTGAGCTGGTAGACCAGCTTGGCCTGGGCAGCTATCATGTTAGGGCACAAGTCCGGGCTATACACCGGGGTCTCGCAATACGTTGAGGGATCCAATGCTTACCGGTTTCCCACAGAGGCAACCCCCGGCCGCTTTCCCCAAAATGAGAAAGTCAAAATAAATAACCTAAAGGTATTAAGAATTGCTTCAGAACAACAGAAAGGTTGGGGGATCCACTAGGCGGGTAACACCTGGAAATGAACGAAACGTGGAAAGTCTTTCTGACAGAAGGGTCCACTGTTTCTCTTCGACAAAACAGGCTCTCGGGCTCTGGATGTTCAGCAGGCCTGATACAATACTAGACTTTGAAAATGTCCAAGTAAAGGAGCATGGAAAAAAGTGCACTCAGTCCATTGCACCGTTAGATTTGAAATGAGTTGACTGTTTCTTTCTGGTCTCTCCCCTTTTCCTTTTCTTGGCTGGGTGTCTTCGATCTTTATCTGCATACCCTCTTTAAGGGCAAGTTGCTGTTTGTCTGTTATGCTTCATTTCTGTTTCTCTTTATTTTTTTTCTCCTATTATGGGGTGTTTTGTTAGCATGCAATATGTGAGAACGTTGGAGATTTCATCCCAGCCTAGTTGTTCTCCACAGCCCTCCTTTGCATGGCTTGTGGCTGACAAGAGCCGCTCCCAGGCTCGCTCTTCCCTGCTCGAAAGTCTGGAGCTTCGTAGGAGTTGTTTAGTTTATGAATGGTCCCAGGGCCCTAGTGAAGGAGGCGGAGCCAGCATCCCACAATCGCCTTCTGAGCTGTCAGGGGCGTAGCCAATCAAACTTGAGCTCCGGGCATCTTCGATGCGAGGTAGCACCATCGTCTCTCTTCTCTCTTCCCTCCCGCCCTCCCCTTTGTTGGGAGGGAGATAAGGGAAGCGGAGAGAGGGGCAGACACTTGCACTGTCTGCACTCGCACAGCTACATACAGAGACGCACGCACACTCACTGTCTGATCCCTTCCTTATTCCTCAGCATCAAACGCTGCAAGGGGAAAGAGAGCATCTTGTGTATGTGCATGCTGAAGATGCAATGAAAGCAGTAGTGCGAAGAGTAGCAAGGAAGTAGGAAGGTGCATTTAATGCAGCAAGAAACGTCTTGCAAAAAGCAAGGTGCAAACGCATCGGCTGGTTCACCTCTGCTAGTACTTGCCAAACGGGAAAAAAAGTGAAGTTGTTTTTCCCCCCACCAGCTGGCAAATAGCGCACCTTGTTTTAAGCCAACTGCACGATTGTTCTACTCACATGGATGCAGTTGTATTGCCGAAAAAAGGCGATAGCTTTAATTATTCTAAGATTAAAAACAGACTCTATTGAGCGAGCTCGTTTTTAAACGTGTATGGACATAATTTTAGTTGTAAAGGCTATCAACAGTTTATATGCGAAAATGTCGTCAGCAACATTTAACCTCAAAACGTTTGGTTAAAATTGTCGTACAATGACTGCCGTGTCTCTTGAGAACTATACTCTTTCGTACTTTTCCCCCCAATTTCAATTATGTAAGAACATCAGAAGCCTATTTTTAGTTCTGCGTTGGTTTTTGAAAATTTGCGTCCTGTAAATTGACTGATTTCATAGATAAGTTTATAATTTTCATCACAGTTTGACCCTAGATTTCGCTAAATTTGAAAAGGTGATGGTTCCTTGCTATTTTGACTTCGGCTGTATGAAAACTTCTTTGAGTCAAAAGCGCCGTATTTCTTGATTGTTTTACATTCTCATAGAATGTGTACTTAATTTGAAAACGGGGAAATTATTTAAAAACTGGACCAGCTATTAAAAGCGAACCCTTCGAACATGGACTAAAGAAAATCCCCTAATAAACCGGCTTAAAGGGAAACTTCTTTAACTTGAAAGACAAATGAAATGGGATGAAACCCTTTGTACGAAATGGAGGGCAACTATGCGCGTGTGAAATAATGTAAACGTGTAAATTATTTAGTTGTAGTAAGAATGATAAAATTTAGCTAAGACCTCATAATAAAACGCGAAAACAGTTAATTTAGGTATTCTTTGCAAGCCGCCAAAGGTGGCAGCCTGTGCGCCCTCTTGGCTATCTTTTATAAGGGTTTAGGGGTTAAAATACGGTGTGCGCTGCCTTACAAGGGGGGAGATATGAACAGTGCTAGAGAAGAAGAGCTGTATGTCTAGAAGCCTGTGTCTTAGGGCCACTTCCTAAATATTTGCAAGATTAGGAGGAAGCTGCAGGATCCCGGCTACCAGAATCCCGCGATGATGATGATGATATAGGGGAAATCCGATGAAAGGCAAAAGGCGTGCGTGATGGGACACTTCTCTTCTGCCCAACCAGTCTACTGGGCAAGGACTTTGGAAGAATAAACTGAGTACAGTTCACTTACTAATTAGGCTCAGAAAATGTAAAATATCTTGCAAACCTATGGAAGTTTGAAAATTCCTTAGTTTCAGGTCTCTGTGTTCATTTCTTGTAGCAGTGCTGAACATAAATTATAGATAATTTTATATACAAGGATGGATATACCGAATAAAATCACCGACAGCAGAATGTTTCTTTTGTGGATTCTCGGCCCTATTACGAATTTAAAAAATCAATATATTTTATAAACTCCGAGCGCGGCACTAATATATATAAGAAATTATCTCAAGCAAGCTATTTTTTTCTACTGACCCTCGTAAAATCAAGGATGCGAAAAAAATTCGGTGTAATCAAAGAGAACTACTGGAGAGAGTTAACTGGAAGTGCACCTTTCTTGCTTGTTACTGATTGCTTGCTGGTTATGGTGGGTAGCCGGGTGATTAGTACAGGGGAGGGAAAATATGAGTGCGCCTCTTCAAGATCTTTCAGGTGCTTCAAGGAGAAGAAAAGCCTCTAGCCTGCCAGTTTCAGGATGCAAAGACACCTTTAGAAAATGTTTGAGTCCCTGCACTTTTCTGGAATTGTCGTCTCTCTTGGGGCTATGCCGTTTGTTCAGATCGTACCAAAGTGAGACAAAAGCCTGCAACCTGCGCGAGTTCGGGGGAGAGACGTCCAGCATATTGTAGAAAACGCCTGCTTTCAAATATGCTAGCGGAGATAACCGGACTACAACTAAGCCGCGTTTTAGAAAGGGACGAGAAAAACGTTTTATCAAAACAGTTCGTAATTTCCCCGACCCGATGCCGAAAAGCTTGTAAATAGTGCGCTAGTTATATAAAACGGACTCTAATTTATTGCTCTGGCTTTAATTAGAAACATCATCTGAGCAATAAACTTTAAACACTTCCAGCAAATAATGCATATTGAAGCCGTGCTTGCCTTTGCTTTTTGGCCGCATTGCATTAAGAAGTGCTTCATCTGTGGTGGAATTCGCTTTTCCGTACAGTATGAATAATTGAAGGACCACGTATCAGAAGGCTGTAATTGAAGAGCCCTTGTCACCTTTGCTTTTATGGATGTTAGTATAGAAGTCCATCAGCAGCTCCTTCATGGTGTATTAAAACAAAGTGGCAGCCCTTCAGGAGAAGATACTGTATTCTATTAAAAGGATGGAGGAGAGAGAGAGGGGGAACTCTCAAGGCTAAAAGCCACTTGAAGTCTTCAGACCAATTGATCTGTATTCTCTTGTTATAATCCGTCTCATCATACTTGAGTTAATGAGGCAGAGGAGGAGGGTGATCTGATCGTCCTTGACGAATTCATTAGGGAGGCCGCGGGACATTTTATTTGATTGTTAAACATCTTGTTTGTTTGGTTTAAGCAATGCCAACATCAGCACGCTACTGCCTGGAGCAATAGCGTTTTGTTTGTAAGAGCTCTTGTAAAGGATACTGGAGAGAGGGCAACGCCAATGTTTTATATGGGCAGTGTTTGTTTTTCTTTACTCCATTTTCCCTGTTTTTGATGGTCGGCATCATTTTAGCGACATGTCTTTGTTGAATAGAAGGTAATTGGCACCTGTGTGCTTTTAAGGAGTTTAGAAACAGGAGCTGTCACCCACACTTCGTGTATTTGAAATTAAAAAGTTTCCTTTTTTTGCAAGCATCTGTTCTGAACAGTCAGCTTATCAATTAACTGAACTTTTATGCTCTAATGTTCATTTTTATAAGCTGATGGTAGCGTAAAATAACAGCAGGGCACAGTTTTGGTTAAACAAAACATCAGCTCTAAAAGGGATACTCTTTCCCTCTTAATAGAACATATTCTTTTAAGAGCATGGAATTTTTCTCCTGATTGAAAGAAATGGTTTATGAATAAAATATTTAATTTGAATTAATAAATTGCACTATCCGAAACATGCTCACTGTGATAAAATATTTAGCAAATGTGTACATACACACACACGTTCTTAAGTTAACAAAAATAGTTTTAGATTTACAGTTTCACATATTCCAGATGATATTCTCAATAAGTAATTTGTAATATGCAGGAGTGAATGCCCTAAATGGTGATCAAACATTGAAATTGTTGAGAGTAAAGTTGTACTAAGGAGTCAAGGCCAAAAATAAATAGATAAAGTATATGTGCACACACATTCGCGCGCTCTCAACATATTAATGAGACAAAAGCTTTTGATGCGGTGCACTTTCATAAAAACTACCATATAGAAGTTAGTTGTTATTGCATTCTTTTGTAGAATAGAATTATAAAAGAAAATCAATTTGCTTACACAATTTACTGTATGTGTGTGTGTGTGTGTGTGTGTGTGTGTGAGACTGCAGACATCCACAGCTTTGTAAGTACTTTGTTAAAAAAAAATGTTCTGCATTTCCATTTATAGATGAACAGTATGGGAAAAGAACGGATGCCCTTTGCCTGTCATTTTCATACATTCCTACACTGGTGATGAAGCTTGAGCTGTTGCAGGGAATGTATGGATTTGAAAAGAGGCGATTCATTGCCGCATGTGATGTTTCTAAACAGCTACCAGGCTAACGGTTATGGTAAATGCTTCTACGGATCTGCCAATTGCAATCCTGTTTATATTCCCAGAGAACCTATAGCGGATCTTTGCAAAAGCTATAGAAATTGGGTTTAGTTAGCTGCTAATCTTTACAAGAAACATGCATTCTAAGTTAGTTTACATTTTACTGAAGTTGAAACTAATTCAGTATGGGGTATTTTTTTCTAATTTGGTAATGAAAGAAAAAATGTATTCAGTATGTTATGTATGACCTATACATATACCTTATTTTTCTAGACTGTCATAAAATACCTACTACTAAAGTTTTGATTGCAAATAAAATACATTTCTTTCTCACCTCTCCTTTCATAATTATTAGCCATTGAGGGAACTAGCGAAAACATTCTTTTCTAACTGCCTTCTCAGTAGTCTTCTTCTAATTGTTCACTTGAAGGGAGTTTCGTCCATGCAAGCTTGATGTGCTAGCTCTTAATGTTCAAATAAGTGCTGCCTTCGCAGTGGTAATTGCAGCATAGAAATAGTGTGTGCTAGCAGCAAAGGTGCATTTAGGAAGTGCAGTTAAGAATCTAGCTTAGGAAATAAGAAAATACACACATGCATAGGCTGTTTTTAATGTCATAGTCTAGTAAAAACCATAGTTCCTTTTTATGTTTTAAATAATAATTAAGCCCAGCCTAACGCATAATGGTGGTAGATAGATGGGGTGTTTAGGCCACACCTAAAGTATGCCATTGGATGCAGTGCTTTTAACAGCCACTTTTGAATGACTTGTTAAAAGTTAATTTTCAAGAAGTAAATTATTTTCTCCTATAATCAGATATCAGAGAATTTAATTTATTTATTTATATTTAAGGGGCTGCTTTCTACATTCCAGAATGTATCTAGGGTAATCACTCTTGGGATGTTTACCTTTCGCAGTATTTTCAACATCTCATCACACTACCAAGTTATGAAATGCATTTTTAAATGTAGATGATTTATTTTTAAGGATATTAGTTATCATTTTGGTAATAAAGACTGGGATGTCTCTCCCCCCCTTAACACTGAGGCATTCAGACTTATTTATTTTCTGTTGGATTCAGCTTCACCCACTAGGTGAACGTTAGCTATCAAGTATAACATCATGGCCTTTTATTTTCCTTTCTTCTAGGTTGCTGTTTGATTGTATATCACAATATGTTTTTTATTATAATACAATAAGAAAATATATTTGAAATTTTCACTAGTTTATTTTTCCCCTCTAAAATAACTGTTTGATTATGGAAATTCTAGTAATGTCCAATTGCATACAGAAGCACAAAGATAGGCATTCTACCTGGATTGAATCTGGTATGTGTAATTAAAATTAGGCCTAAAAATATTCAGACCAACATTCAAAAGTACTTACAACTAGAGCAGCACCCACTAGACAGATAAGTGCCCTATCTGTGAATTTTCATCAGCATTATTCATACAGTGATGCTGAAAGTGTTTGCAGACTGTCCTGGCAGTGTGTCGATAGCTACAGGGTGCAATGCTAGTGTTCCACCTAACTCTACAGATATTCTCCTGCTATCCATATAGCTGTGTGGTTTAATTTAGAATAGCAAAAAGGCTGTCCTAAACTAAATTGCATAGCTATACAGAAGACTGAAAATACAGATGCTGCTATTTGTAGAGGAGACAGCAGTTACCGTTCTCCACAAATGAGTGCTGATTGATATCTGGATAGTGGAGCTGAATATATGTAAAATATTTAAGTGCCATGACCAGCATGTAAAAAAAGGTTGACTATAACATTTGAATATTGATCTGTTCATGGCTAAACTGACTTCTTCATAAACTATTCCAATGTTATTGATAATTGCTGTCTGTAAGCTCTAAGTGAGAGCCATTTATAGCAGCCTGAGAAGTTAAAGGTCCAATTCTGTAAGGTGTTTCCTCCTTTTTATATTTGTAAGAAAAAAAACCGTTGTTGAATCGGGCTTTACCCTGTAAGTATTAGCGTATGTGTCTCATATCCCCTTGTGTTAAATGTATCCCCCAATTAACCGCTTTGACCCGGTGAAAAGCGGGATATAAATACAGCTAAATAAATAAATAAAATAAAAATGTACAAACTTAGCAAGAGTGACAAAAGTGGAGAGTGTTGTATGATAGACCTTTCTCCCCCTCCCCATACTATTTTGTCCCATTTGGTACTAATGGGGATAATGTTCGAGGAATAGGCCTCATTGTTGCATTCAGCACAAATTCAGCAAGCTAATTCAAGCCTATTTTATACCTTCATGATTTTGGCTGTGGTGATAGTTGTGCCTACAGTGCTGGATGCTTAATGTTTACAAGTGTGCGGAAAACACATGCCCTCTCATCTCCACAGATGCAAAGCCAGTAGCCTAACTCAGTTTATGTTAAGAGATTGATTTATTCCTGTGATCAAAACCTACTTGTAGCTGGCTCAGAGACAGCATTCTTTGCTTCTGAATCCAGGCTAGGCTTCTCAGCATGCAATAGACTGCTGACTTCTGTGCTTCTTTTCTTCATTTTAGATTGTGCGCTTTGCTAGGCCCTCCTCCAGAAATTGCTGTATAAATTTATAAGTGAATTTAGAAATTTTGCTCCTCTAGAAACTGGTAAAACTTCATGAAGAGAGATACAGATCTAAAATACTCTGTACCTAATAAATGATTGCTCTTTTGGTGCTACTGTTTAAGGAATTGTCCTATTTGGTTTTCATAGATTTTAGCATTACATTCTCAAATTATTGTACTGGGGTGCTAACATTTGTAATTTGACTTTATAATTAAGAAAACAGGTTGCAGAATATAGATGTCACCTTTCCAAAATATAGAATTATGGAATAAAACATACATTATTTGAATGTTAGAAAATATGCTTTCATTTTTCTTTTACAATTACTAAAGAATATATTGTTTTAGCAACATGTAGTAATGTTTTTGAAAGAATAGATTTTCCCTTTTCCTTAAAATAAAATCAGTAATTTGTAGTTGTCAATGTGCTTCTCAAGAAACTTTCATAGATCTCACAGCACAATATCCCTACAGTTTTTGTTGTGAGGACAAAATTGACATGAATTGGTTTCTTTAAATGGTAAACAAAAGCCTTAGACTGACACACATAATTTGCAGAAGACATCTGCATGGCCTAATTGAAATAATATTTGATGATCTTAAGGGATGGAAACTTTTCCTATTCTTTTACCATCTCAAGTAAATCTAGGACATAAAACAGCTGCCTTGGCCTGTGGATATCAAGGGTCTGCCAGTCTGTTTCTCTTCTGAATTTTCTCTTCTATCTCCCTTTATTATCTTTGGATCCTAAGGAGCCTTTTTTTTTATTTTGTAACTGGTTTTGTCTGCGATGTGGGGCTGGGTTGGTGGGTTTAGCTCGTCTCTGAGTAGAGTGAAAAATCTTTGATCTATGGCTGTGACTGCTTCCAAATGATTTGCTTGCTGGAACTGGACACTCTCCATGCCCTTTCACTTCACTATCAGATAGGCACACAAAAAGGACTTGACATGCTACCAGATGCATAGTTAATCATCATATTAGTCCTGTAAAAAGAATCATCCAGACTCCATTAGGCCTACTGCATTTTAACCAATGCTATTTTGCTGTTTCCTTGAGTCTAAGTTATGTAACTATGCATATGTAAAGAGAGGACATTTCTAGTCTACTAATTTTTGAATCTTTAGTGTAAAAAAAGTGTGTGGTTTTCACAGTCTCACCATAAATATTGATAATGGTATTTTCTAGAAAATTGCTTAAAGATGATACATATATTTAGAGGGTTGAAATCAACCATTGATGATGCAGATAAATTCGTTAAGATTTCTTACTTCATATGTACTAAGGAAAAATAGAGGTAATGTTTTTCTACCTTGCTTACATAATTTTTGCTACCTAGCTGCTTTATTTTATTTTACACAGATCATTCTTTTAAATCCCATGGTAAAAATAATGTGAACCTAGTGACCGGCGTGCACTAACTTCTTGCACAGAAGAAAATGTCTCAAGTACCAGCGATTGATTTTAAGAGCAGCTGGCTCTTAAAATTTGAAAAAGTTAGAATGGCAATCTGGCTGATTCCAGGAGGTCATGACGATTTCTCCTTTGTCCAGAGAGGTAGAGAGTTAGAGTGAGGGAGCAGGTACATTCCCTTTTCAGTCATCTGGGAATTTGTTACAGACAGGTATTTTGAACTGGATCTCCAGTAACATATACATACGTGCATATATATATATATATATATATTTATTTTTTTTTTTGTTCTCATGGTGCTTTTTTTCCTGCTCTGAACAGCCATGGGAATTTAGCAGACTAAGATAGACAATTTTCATATCCTCAGAGAATAAGAAAGCTGCTCAGGGTTTTCATAACTAAGAGATTTTTGCATTGCTCAATAGAGCTTCATTTGTCCCGAAAGGAAGTGACACTAATGTAAACGGTCATTATGTTGCCTAGCGATAGACCTGAGAATATGGAAGTTCAGAAAGAAGTCAGCAAATGTAATACAAAGTAAGCAGAAAATTAATGCAAAATAATGCTTTCAGGAATTCTCTAAAATGTTAATCTGTTTTCTTTAGTGCTTAATTTAGAGCTGTGAAGAGAAACTGGGCACTAACATCTTTTATAATGCATGTGTTTCCTATGTACATTCAAAGAAGCAACTATTAAAGATGCTCTTATCAGTGTAACTTAAGGAATCTTTCAACACTTATTTCAGAGCTTGGTGCTGGGTGTAATTTCTTTTCTTACTGAAAGCATGAGGAAGGAGGCTGGGGGAAGAGAAACATTCAAATATGAGGTGTCTGTATGGGTATATACACTCTTTTAAAACTAGTATTGAAATGCTCTGTGAGTGCCATGGTTGGATATATTCTGCTCATATCATACCAGTCGCAAACTAGTTATCAATGGATTTTAATGAGCAATGGGCTATCTTTGTTGATTGATACTTTATGGCTTTTTAGAGTGCTGTATTACAAAAAAAATGGTACTTAAGATGCATAGTCACTTGTGAATTTTATCTCACTTCTTTGGAAAATTTATGATGAGGGTGACTGAGGGGTGCTTGAGTTGTGTGTTCCAGGGCTTGCCCCCACTGATAACACCCTTGTTGGCGTGAAAGTGCAATGCAAATTATGACAGTTACAACCTTCTGTTTTGTTTAACTTGTCAACGGATTTCCTGGCTCAGTGCTGAGGGCAGTGGTGTGTTCAGCTAGTCCATATTCATCCTAAACATAAAAGGTCAAATTTCTGTGGGCTAGCCTAGTCAAAGCCTAATTGATGAGGAGGTCAGGGAGACAGAATTTACTGTTCTGTTGGCTAGTTTTGTGCCATTGGGTTGTTCTGAAAGCATCAGGCAGTCACAGCCCCTTTCTTGTAAGTGCCGACCCTAGACAGGAGCTGACAATCAATGGAGGCAGCCACAGGAACCAGTGCAAGTAGGCTATTGATTTTTCAGTTAGGTCTAAGTAGTTTGTAGTATGGATAATGGGTGACAGAAGCAGGTATGTCATTATCGATGAGCTCCAGAACAGTAGCGACAACCCTCCCTCATATTTCCTTCAGTGGTGACAGTATGCATCCATGGTTAGTCAATAAATCGTGCAACCTTTTAGTGACAAGTGACCGAGAAGGAGGGGGGGGGGAAGCAGTGGGTTGAATGGAGAGCTGGGGCTAAACTTGGACGCTTGAACTTGATATAGACATGGGAATAAAGAATGCTAATTTGCTGCTATGGTTTTCTTGGAAAAATCTATTGCCTGATTAAGTATTTTTCAGCTTCTGCATTTTTATGTAAGGAGGCCAAAACAGGAGGAGGAGGAGCTAGTAGTGTGCTATATTTATCCATTATTTTTTCCCTAAAAGCACAAATACTTACTTTGCTGGACAGAGCATATTGAATTTGTGGTTATAGCGACAGTTCTTAAAGTCCACCTGGAAATCAAAGTGCCCCAGCAGGGTCTGCAGCAGAAAAGGCTAGTTATTCTTTCTTTAGTGGTACTAGACATATGCAGCAGTATAGAGCAATAACAAGGCACACTGCTTTCTTGAGATGTAGACTGGTAATTAAAGGGTTTGGAGCCTCCATAAACAAATCTTACACAGGTAGTTTAGGAGGTTGGGTTATAATTGTATGGTTTTGGTTTTACTGCAGTGCACTGCTCAGCATTTGATAAAGGTGTACTGCCACAGCAATGCAGCAGCAAGAAGCTGCCATTCCTAATCCATATTTATTTCCCATTTTCCTTTCTTATTAAGTTACATACTTGGAAATAATAAAACCAAAGTTCTGAAAACGCACATTTAAATGAGGAAATGTCTGTGCCCTGGCGTCTTCTCTATATGGAACTTAAAAATATTTTAGTTACTACAGCGCCTAATAAATATGACCGCAATAGCCTGGTTAATTTGTAATAGTCACTGTGCATTCAGAGGGAAAATACAGTTCTATTGGTAGAATGTTAGAGGCGCGTGGCTTGTTTCAACATCTAAAAAAGAGGTAAAATTCATTTTCCTGATGCAGAAGGATATGATGTATCTCAAAAATGTTCATATAGTCTGGCCTTATTTTAGGACCCAAGTATTTAGGGTAGAAAGTGAGACTGCGTGGAATGTTCTTATATGATTTCCAATATATTTGTTACTTGACGTTTATCTCCATTGTTAAATCTGCCAAAATCTCATATTTAAAATCAGATTTCAGACTGTTTACCAAAAAAGCATGTGCTTACAACAAATGAAAAATCTATTCTGCAAACTGAAATAAAATAGAAGTGTGTTTTGAAAAGTCTTTAATACCTATTGCCATGATTTGTTGTGTAAAATGTTTATGATAGAGCAAAATTTAAAGGTTGTGGCATTTTATAGCCGCTGTATTGCAAACGTGACTGAAACTTTTTCAGACCCCCTGTAGTATCTATTTGTGTGTGTGTCTATATGTATGTTTGCACTGTCTTTCTATATTCAAGTGTTTGGAAATATTCAGATTTAAAATTGCAAAATTATAATCTTCAACCCAAAACCCAGTATAAGGTTTGATAGTTACGTGATATAAAATTTATGGTACAAAACTGTTTCTGGTAAAATCTTTGTAAAAGAATTTTTTTTTTTTAAAGGTAGAACATCTTTCTACATTTCCTTATAATTTGAAGGCACAGAGCTTGTGAGACATGACACACATTTTATATACATTTTTTCTGGCATCAACTAGTCATTAACCACAGCTGTATTTCTCTGTTAAACAAGTTAAGAAGGTGCAGTGGAGCAGTCTGAATCTTTTTATCTAGTGTGATATGTACCACATTGCTGCAGTATTTGTATACGCCGCTTGCTGTGCTACTGCAGTATTGCAATATGGAGCCACAGAAAGGCAACAAATTAAATTTTCATGAAAGAAAACTCTAATCAGCACTGACAGTGCCAGAGAAAGATGATTGCCACTTGGTCATTGTGGAGAAGCACTTAGATTTGGTGTCACTGCTTCTGTTAATGATGACTAATGTCTTTCTTGGGGCAAGTGGATGCTCATACTGTTACAGCCCAGGGAGAGAGGGGAGCCGGAAAGGATCCAATGGGAAAGCAGGGTTTGTATGCACAGAGCAAAGGTTCCAATAGAATTGACCTAGCTAGGTTTCTTGAAGGAGGTGAGAAATGTCAAACTGTGTAAAGACTGTACAACCGCAAATAAAGACTTGGTTAGATAAGTATTTCTGACAGTTTTTAAGCCGTTTGTGAGTACACCAGCCTGAAAAATAACAATTGAAATATTGATTTTCAAATATGAATACAATGGAAATGGAAATTCAGTTTTGTAGTTATTTTGCACTACTGCTATATTTTCTTTTGAAATATCTTTGTGTGTTTTGAATGAAGCCTTCATAGAGCAAGGCTGCCTGATTAAAAACGGGCCCTTTCAAGTCCTGATGCATGACTATTAAATATGTTGGCAAGAAAAAGAGGTGGCATGTGTCATTTCTATAGCTTTTCCCAAAGTGAGACCTTTCAGAAGGGCAGTTAGAATGCTTGTCATATTTTTTCATATACATCTTATTGTCTTGACAAGTCTAGAGGACCATGAGAACGCAGATGTCATTGGATTGAGACAACACTAATTACTATGGGATTTTTGCAGGCTCAGTGCCTGCATGTAGCTGTCTTATATGACTCTTTGTGGCTTGTAGTGGAGTGGGTGCCCCCTGTAGACTTGTACATTGGAAGATATCCTTTTGTTTGGTATTGCAATATAGTGAGGCTTTGAAAAAAAATCAGTGTGTCATTTTCATTCAAGTAATTTATACTTAAACTGTGTTTTGGCAACCTTTGCCTTTTCAAAATGAAATACACTCTGCAGTACTGTTTTGACGAAATCTATTAACATCTGTTCTTCAGCTTTCAAAACCAGTACTCCACATCTTTGTGGCTTCTGGCTTTTACAAAGTTGGGTAGAAAGCCTTTTGCACATTTTTTCCTCCCCCCATCCAATTTTGTCTCATGCACACTTTGATGTGCAAAGTAATTGTAGCCTGAGTGCTAGTTTGTTCACAGCCACTTTTATCAAATTTCTTTGATTTAGAAGTAGACATTGCATATGCACTGCACAGATTTGGCAATGCACATAATAGGACAATAGAATCTGACAGCGACGAAGGGCCATAAGACTCATCAGTGATGTCAGTGTACACTGGCCTCAGTTGTGATTCCATTTGCCTGTTGGGCAAATCAGACAGGCACCATAGTGGAGAGGCATGTTGCATGTTACTCTTCCTCCCCCACTCACATTCTCAGGTAACTTTCTCCCATCACCCCTCCCAGTGACTCCCAATGACTCTGATGCTATATCTAATCTGCCTATTTTCTGTTTTTAATCATCATTGTGTGTAAACACATTCATTACAATCGATGGTAAGACCCCCACATGTGTATGTTAAGTTCCGCTAGTGTCGTTCCTGGGGCAGTGCCAGACATCTCAGTTGATCTATATTCACCTTCATTCCTCCAAAAGTAAAGCTCTCGGTGCTTACCTCACAGTTTCTTGAATTCTATTAGTTATTGTCTCTGCCTGTTTTCACTAGTTAGCCGCTCCATTCATCCACCATCCTTTCTGTGACTGAGATATTTTCTAATCTTGCTTTTGAGTCTAGCCCAGGGGTTCTCAGCCCATTCCTCAGGACGCATCTAACTAGTCATGTTTACTGGATAACCACAATGAATATGCATGAGAGAGATTTGTATATTTATTGTGGTTATTCTGAAAACCTGATTGGCTAGATGTCTCCTGAGGACTGGGTTGAGAACCCCAGATCTATCCCCTTTCAGCCGCCTTGTACTACTACTACTACTGAGCATTTGTAAAGCTCTACCAGTCGTACGCAGCGCTGTACAGACGTGTAAGAGACAGTCCCTGCCCATCAGAGCTTACAATCTAGTCAAGACAAAACACAGATGGTGTAAGCAGGGATATAACTAGGGGAAAGAAAGGAGATCAGGTGAGTCAAGATCCAAAAGCAGCAGCGAAGAGGTAAGTTTTCAACCTGGATTTGGAGAGGGTGCCTGGCGTACAGACACAGGTAGTTTGTTCCAGGCATAAGGTGCAGCAAGGTGAAAGGAGCGAAGTCTGGAGTTAGCAGTAGGAGAGAAGGGCTCAGATAAAAGTAGTTTGCTGGAAGAACAGAGTTCCCGAGGGGGGTTGTAAGGAGAGATAAGAGAAGAAAGGTACTGAGGAGCCGCAGAGTGAATGGATTTATAGGTTAGGAGGAGACGTTTGAACTGGATGCGGAAATGGATAGGGAGCCAATGAAGTGATTTGAGAAGAGGAGTAATATGGGCATGACAAGGCTGACTGAGTGGTCTCTTGTTTTAGAGCATATACAGTAGGTCTCAATTGTGTTTTCATTGTTCAGTATTTAGTGGGTGTTGCTAGAATGAGCATTTCAATTATGATTAACATGGTTGCAAAGGGTTCAAAGAAAATAGAGCAGAGTTACTCCTACTTTTTTTATTATATATATATATATATATATATATATATATTTATATATTGCGAATAGAAAGAGTCCATATATTTATTTTATGTAGTCTTCGCCATCCTTGGCAGTTTGTGAAGTTAGTAGCAGTGGAGATTACCTCTTTTTGCCTGCTGCTTCTCCAGTCTGTACTTTTTCCTCCTTTTGCATTTGATAATCACTCACTATTAAACGCATCCTGCAGGAATCAAAGGTTGGAAAATGAAAGCTCCAATAATGCTTCTTTGGATGCTGATGAAGCAGATATGCAGGCGGCTTTATCAAAGATGTATGATGAGATAAAACTGCAGTCTCTGCTGTGCAGTTAGAGTAATTATGACTAATGAACCGTCCAGTCTGGATGAAATGGCATGCCCACAGGGACTGTGTCCACTCACTTGTGACTTGTGCAAGCTGAACAAAGCACTGATGGCCTTCCATGTTCCAGAATGCAACTGAAAATCTATTTTTTGTTAGCAGTGTCTGCTTTGTTAGCATGATTGTGGGAGCCTAGGATGCACATGAAACATGTTTTTAGCCTTTTGTTTTTTGTATGCAAATATGCTCAACCAGTTTATCACATTGCACACTGTAAAGCTTTCACTGCACTGTAAAAATGTTTTCATTGAATGTAACTGGCATATTTTTTCCCTACAGACATTATAGTTTAATATAGCATGTTGTAGTCTTTAGTATTTGTCAAGACCATATGCTAAGATTTTTTTTTTTATGCAATTAAGTGAATGTGCCATCGGTGTGAAATATAGTTTATGCAAATATCAACTGAAGAGCATTTAAGATCTTTTCACTGTATAGAGAGCACCACCTTGGTGCATCTTAATCTGCTAATTAGCATTTAAAAACAAAAATAATGTACACCACTGTATCCTATAGTGAAAGTGAATGATATTTCATTTTTATTTAGTGAGTGTTTTTGCCACAAGGACAATGCAGAAGAATCCTTTTAGTAACTAACAGGCTGATGCAGAAATGTTGCGCTAAATGCGTGCGTACAAAAAATTTAACATGTCTGTAGCACACCGCGAACGCACAATGCAGGAAAATCTAGCCATGCAAATGAGGGGCACGTAACCACAAGCATTAGGAGAAACGATGGACATAAAACCCGATTGCAAAACAAAGACTGAACATTAAATTTGCGCGTTTGGAAGAAGCCAACGCATACACAGCAGAGGAAACGCAAGAACCACATCCCAACGCATGCGTATACTCTCCATTCTACTCTGGCGCGTATACTTAAACACACTAGTATTTGGTGCCTTTCACGTCCTATTTTTTGTAGAGGTGGATTCCAGATCATCTACTTGTCAGACCGAACAAACTACCAACCAGCCAGCTAGCTAAGCGGATCCGCTCATACCGTTTCACAGCTGAGGCGTATTACTCCCTTCTAAAATGCGTTATTTCTGGCAAAAAGCACGGCGTGGCAGAAGGGTAAATTGTGGCAGCAAATAGCTGCAGAGGTCAGCGCCTTAGGGGTGAAGGTGTGCACAATTCCCCATCTGAAGCACGACTGGCGTAATGAACTCTGCGCTGTTAAAAGAAAAATGATAGCCATAAACCGTTGCAGAAGGCTGGGGGTGTGGCCCACCATGTCCTACTGGTGAGCTGATCCCACTGGAGCAGTTGGTTGCATCTACCTTTACGCTAACGCTCATTACACAGAGGTCTGACCTGAAGCAGGGGGTTCATGTTTATACTCCCGAAACGTAGCACGTCGTACTTTCGACCTACTGTTGACCACAGCGTCTTTAAAAGCCTGTTTTTCTACACAAGCTAAGTATCAGCCAATTTTGGATAAGTGCTGTTTTTTATAAAAAAAAATTCTTATATGATTAAAAAGGACGGGCCACAGTGGTGGAAGGTGTTTATCCTTTCTACTGTGCTGGCCATTCCGACAAAAAATCAATTTATTTAATTGGTTTCTTTCACTGGGTATTGGTGTTTGGCTCTGTATTTAAACCCAGGAAGAAGGTTTTTATCTGGAATTCAATTTAGTGCATCTACCTTTAAGCCAGAATCGCTTCATGGTTTCTCTGGTAGTGTAAAGGATGCAAGCTGGTGAGTACATATCTAGAGGTACCTTGTATATTTGGGTAGAGGGATTGCATGCATGCTAAATTTAACCACTATCCCTTTGTCATTGCAGTGCCTGCTTCTACCTCTGCCACCTCTGGTGAGTTAACCCCCATCATTACTTGGGTATCTCTTGGGAGTTGGGCATGAGTTGGAAATTGATAAAACTGAAGCAATGTTTGTTACCAGGAGCACCACTTTCAACCCACCCCAAGAAATCAACGTACTACACAGGACAATTGTAACAAAGGAAGAAGTAAAATATCTCGCTATCACCAAAGACATGAACCTGAACCTACAATCTCACATAAACAAAACTGCAGCGAAAACATATCACCAGTTAAAGATCATCAGACGACTCAAGCCAATCCTCAGCCAAGAACATTTCCGCACAGTGTGCCAAGCAGTCATCACCCCCATACTGGACTATGGAAACTCATTATATCAGGGACTCCCCAAAAACGCTATACGCCCACTTCAATTGGTGCAAAACACCACAGCCTGCATAATCACAGGCATGCCCAAATTCGAGCACAAAACGCCAGTTTTCCGTCAGCTGCACTGGCTACCCATAGCAGCACGGGCAAAATTCAAAACAACGCTAACCATATTCAAGATCATACACCAATGCTCTGCAGAAATTCTACAAACCACAGTAACCAGAGACACTAACAGCAGACCCAGAAGAACCCTAGGCAACAACAGACTCCTCACCCCAGCTGGATACCACAAAACGAAGCAATCAACATCCAGAAGAGCCATCTCATATTCAGCGCCGGACCTTTGGAACACCCTCCCTGAAGAAGTAAGAGCACAAGGGCATCTCAAGGACGTCCGAAAATTCCTCAAAACCTATCTGTTCAAGGCCTCATTTGAACAAGAACCTTAACCCCCCACCCTGCCAATAAGAAGCATCTAGCACCACCATCCCTCCTGGGGCACACCACCCCCAGAATATGTGTATGTATTGTCTCCGATGTTAAGTGTACTACCTCGTCCCCCCCTACCACTTTGATTGAAGGATAAGGTGGTATACAAATCTGGCTAAATAAATAAATAAACGGGAGGAGGATGGCTGTATTAACTGTCCCCTTGCTTTCTCATTGCAGTCTGTACCCCTGCAAGCCCTGCCTCCAAGGATTCGCCAGTTATGCTCTCCACATCTGCCAGTTGAATATAGCCCCCAGCATAACCTTAAGTTTCTTTTGGGAGTTGAGGCCTGGACCACCTCCCTTGTCTGTGAGAATAA
Source organism: Ichthyophis bannanicus (assembly GCA_033557465.1). Taxonomy (NCBI): domain Eukaryota; kingdom Metazoa; phylum Chordata; class Amphibia; order Gymnophiona; family Ichthyophiidae; genus Ichthyophis; species Ichthyophis bannanicus. The sequence goes on from CM066032.1 coordinate 1,736,008,713, forward strand.
ACCCCCAGCATAACCTTAGGTTTCTTTTGGGAGTTGTCATTAGTTGTGTCTTTGGTGTGTTCCCTTTACTTTTGGATTTGGGGTCTAGCTCTCCACCTCTGCCTGAATGTTACCCCCAAGGGTAATAGTCAGGTCCCAAAGATTACCATTGGGTCCTGTCACAGACCAGTTACTCTCAGCTGTCCTATTTCATTTCAGTCGCTACAAATGGAGAGCTCTTTGATGTGCCATTGGACTGGCACAACGCACCACACACCCAGGAGATAGAAGTGATTGTAGACCCCCTCAAGGATATTGCAGCCCAAGTGATATCACACCAGGAGCAGGTACATGATGCACTCGTGGGGGAACTATGCGGTGTGAGGCAAGAGCTAGCCAGCCTGAACCAGCATTTAGCCAACATAAGCCAGCATCTGCAGCACCTAGGTGGCCTGGGGCAGGCATTACTGACCCTGATCTATGTACAATCGCAATCCCAGCGATAAGTGGCCAATGCTTGGTAAGTGGATGCAAGCAGTAGTCATTCCAAAATTATTCTGTCGAATGAACGGAAAAATTGGTTGGATGGTTCTGCAATACATTAGGTTGTTGATTGCAGGGTTCTTTTCCTTTTGTAAATAAAAACTAATTGGCATTATTTATGCTGGATGGATTACTTTGAGATGCATGGATAACTTTGTGGCTATGTTTTACCCTTTCAAATACAAAAATGTTCATCAGTGAAGGCCTAATTCCCACATTTAGAATTAGTTTTTGCTGATAAAGCCGAAGTGTGCCCATTGCTTTTTTAAACATGTATCTTCCTCTCTTTTCTTCTCGCAGGTGTTTGTTTCTTTACTCCCCGCAAGATGAAGCATGTTAAACAGTTGTATGTATTATTTGTGCCGTTGTGAGTATTGTGATACAGTGGATAAAACAGAGCATATGCAAGTTCAGGAAAGTGAAGAGCTTACCTCTGATTCAGCTGTAGGAATGAATGCAGGGCATAGGAAAACAGCTGAGCAGAAAACGCCGTTACTACAAGAAAAGCCAAAAGCTCATCAAGAGCACCTGTCCCCTAGTTCTGATGTTACGTGCAGGGCTAGGAACCATAAAAGGGAGAGTTTCAGGCAGGGTAGGGGGAGCTACCAGAGGTGCTACCAGGGGAACTGCCAGGACACCTGCAAAGGAAGTTGCAGAGGACAGCTGGGAAAGGAAGCTGAAGTCCAGGAGCCAGGAAGTGGCAGCAGTTCAGGAAGACGCTATCCACAGTCACAGAGCACAGGTCAGCTCAGAGGGAGTTTACCCAGAGGAGGGAACCTCAGACGTAGCTGTAAGCTAAAGAACTGCTGGGAGCCTGACACCGAGTTGCTTAACTCACAGCCTGACTGGGAAGCCGGGGAAAGGAGCTACTACAACCCCCGAGCTAAGCATAGCACCAAGGTACAGAGAAAAGGAACCTTCTGCTTTTAAAGAGAGGTTTAAAGCACATGGCTATTGTAAAGGGCGTAGCCCAGTGAATAATGCTGTAAGGGAGAGATATCTTAAACTCCCACTTTATGAAGAGGATCAGCAGAGAGCTTTCCTCAGACCAGGAGATTACAGCCCTGGGTTTATAGAAGCTTATGCAGGAAGCAACAGTGATCTCTCGCAAGAGGTTGGGCCAGACTCCTATATAGGGGAAGAAGCTAACTCTGACGGTTTGGGAAGAGTCTGAAGGCATGGTCTGGGAGAGTAGCAGCCACCTTTCAGAGCCCATTCCAATGGACTGTAATGTATGCTGCAAGAATAACCGCATTGCTTTGTGTTAACCTTTTTGGAAGAGAAATACTTTGTGAAGAATAACAAAGAAAGAAAGTTTTGTTACCATTTTTGTGCACTGCTGTGTTTAAAGTTTTATCCTTGATGAATGTCCGTGCGGGACGGGGAATAAAACCCATGCTTTATTTTCCTTACCACTGACCACAAGACTCTGTTTTTCATTGCAAGAGCAGGGTAAAATTTCTACAACCCTAGGCAACTGCCTAAATAGGGTTTAAAGGGCTCCGACATACGGGCCCCATCACAAAATGGCGTAGTTGGCAGGATCCATTATTGAGGATACAAAACTGCAGCGCAGCAAGCTACAACGCGGAAACAGCGGACGGCGCCACACCCGGAGAGGATCCAGTTCCTGCAAGGAGAAAATCAAGCACCTTCTCAAAGTGAGACCCTCCACCTGGCTCAGGTAAAGCGTATTTGGGCACAGGCTGGGAGGATTCCTGGTGAGAAGGGAGGGCTTGTAAAAGAAAGAGGAGAAGGAAATTTTTTTCTCTTGTTTGTGTGGTGCGGCACTTAGTTGTGTTTTCTGTTTTCCAGGATCCAAGGCGTGGAAAGATGGATGTACAGGAAGTCCTGAGGTGGATGAGTCTGCAATTTGACAAACAGAGAGAGCTGGCTCACCTCAGCCAGGAGCAGGCCATCGCAGCGCTGAAAGACCAGCAAAAGCCTCTGACAGACTTACTGCAAGCTTTTCTGGAAGAGCCGAAGACAGCACTACCAGCATCCTGTGGGGTAGGCCCACAGAGTTGTGGGATGTGGACTGTGGGACAAATGAGTAAAGCTGATAACTTTGATGACTTTGTTGAAACCTTTGAGAGGGTAGCTCTCAATTCCAACTGGCCAAAGGAGCAATGGGCCGTGAGACTGGCTTCAGCATTAACGGGGGAAGCACAGTCGGCTTATAGAGCCATGCCCACCGCGTTGGCAGTGGAATATGAGGAAGTTAAACGAGCAGTACGAGATAGGCTAGGCCTAACTCCAGCAGTCTACCGACGTATGCTCAGGCCCACTAGAATTCAAGCTGATGAAACACCCAAGGCATTGCACTATAGAGTGCAGGGTTTAGTTTTAAAATGGCTTGAACCAGAAGGAAAATCCATAGAAAGCATAATAGACCAAATTGTGCTTGAGCAGTTCTATGAGGCAGTACCAGTAGAGGTACAAACCTTTTTGACACTGCAGAATTGCAGAACCTCCACAGAAGCAGCACTGCTAACAGAACGGTTCTTTGAAGCCGAATTGGCTAAAAAGGCCAGTGCTGAGAGTAAGTTGGGGTTGACCAATTCTGTAAGAGATACCAGAGAACCTCATAGGAACAGGAGGTATACAAATGAATCTCTGTATAAAAAAGAGGATAGGAATGTATTTCCAAAATGTTTTAAGTGTGGTAAGACAGGGCACTTAAAAAAGGATTGCATGCAGTGCACTGCGCTAATTATAAATGATGATAAAAATGTATCAGCAGGCTTTCGTGTGGATGTAGAGGTGCAAGGGGTACCGGCAACGGCCTTGCTTGACTCGGGGGCAGATCAAAGTATGATCTCCCAGAGGTTCTGGAAGATCATACAGGCCAAAAATGATTTTTCCCCGAGCCATAACGAGGGCCTGGCAAAAATAAGATGTATCCACGGGTCTTCCACATGTTATCCACTGTATCGGCTAAAGATACAAGGGTTAGGGGTACGGAGGAAAACCCTAGTGGCCGTGGTCCCTAAACTACCTTTTGACCTGGTGTTAGGTCGGGACTGGCCCCCGTTGGACAAAGGGCTAAGGGAAGGCTTGGTCTTTGAAAAGAGTAGGTCCCAGGGGTACCCCGAGATGGTAGCAACGAAAGAGAAGCAGGTATTAGCGCCCGGTAGTAAAGGAGAGGCTATGGTAACTTTAATTCCAGAACCCTTATTTGCAAAATCCCCGAAGGGAGCTCCTGACCAAAAAGCCCCAGTAGGAACAGAAACACCTAATAAAGAAGGTTTCGTATTAAAATTCTGTAAGATGTCCCCGGATGCGCAAAGTCCGCAAAAAGCAACTGCGGCCTCAGCAGGGTTTGACCTCTTTAGCGCAGTAGAGGGGGTGGTTCCTAAGAAGGGGAAAGCTTTAATCGATACAGGCTTGCAAATTCAGGTGCCCACAGGGTGCTACGGGTGGATAGCTCCCCGATCCGGATTGGCATCGAAGCATGTTATCGATGTCGGGGCGGGGGTTATTGACCCCGACTACAGGGGAGGGGTTAAGGTGTTGCTTTTTAACTTTGGGGAAAAGGATTTTGAAATAAAGATAGGAGACAGGATTGCCCAGATTGTTTGCGAACGGTTTGGGTCTCCAGAGGTGAAGGAGGTGTCTCAATTAACCCCTACCAGTCGTGGAAGTGGGGTTTTTGGCTCCACAGGGCAGAGGGAGGTACAAGGGCTCACCGCCACTTCAGAGGGAAAATTAGAAGATGACTTAGGCCCCCAGATTGAGGACTGTAAGGTGGATTCTGCACCGAGAATAGGCACGGAACTATCTCTGCAATAGCAGAACCAGCTGGCCCAGTTATTGGCGCGCTTTAAGGACGTCCTCACACCCCTCCCAGGGGAAACCACACTAGTCACGCATGGAATTCTTACACCCCCCGGGAAAATCGTGCGACAGCGGCCTTACCGCTTACCGGAGGCCCGCAAGAGAGAAGTCATCTCCCAAGTTCAGGACATGTTACGTATGGGCATCGTGGAGGAGTCCAAGAGTCCATGGTGTAGCCCAGTGGTCCTGGTCCCTAAGCCCGATGGCAGCCTTCGATTTTGCATCGACTTTAGGCAGGTCAATGCTATATCTCTCTTCGATGCGTATCCCATGCCACGGATCGAAGAATTGTTAGACCGACTGGGGCAGGCCAGGTACCTGACCACCCTTGACCTCACCAAGGGGTACTGGCAGATACCGTTGACCTGAGCCTCCAGACCCAAGACGACATTTAGTACGCCGCTTGGCTTGTTTCAATTTCGGCGCATGCCCTTTGGCCTGCATGGCGCCGCGGCAATGTGCCAACGGCTCGTTGACCAGGTCCTCCGTCCTCACCAAAGTTACGCTGTGGCCTACATGGACGACATAGTCATCCATAGTACCACCTGGGCACAACATCTCCCACGGGTCGAAGCGGTGTTGAAAGCTTTACGGCAAGCCGGGTTGACCTTGAACCCGGGAAAATGTCTGTTCGCGGGAACAGAGGTTAAATACTTGGGGCACTTGGTGGGAAAGGGGACGGTCCGGCCCTTGCGCAATAAAATAGAGAGCGTGCAGAATTTTCAGCGCCCACAAAACAAGAAACAACTTAGAAGTTTCTTAGGCTTAATAGGGTATTACAGACGCTTCATACCCAGATTCGCGGAAGAAAGCGCTGTATTGACTAATATGTTGAGAAAGAATGCACCCAACAATTTACATTGGACACTAGATGCGGAGAATGCCTTCACACTGCTAAAGGGGAAGTTATGTAAGGCTTCGGTCCTGTATGGGGTAGACTTTGGACGTACGTTCATACTTCAAACAGATGCCTCAGAGTCTGGCTTGGGAGCTGTCCTCTCCCAAGAGTTCGAAGGCACTGAACAACCCGTTCTCTGCCTAAGTAGAAAACTGTCGAGAGCTGAGGGCAACTACTCAACTATCGAAAAGGAATGCCTAGCTATTAAATGGGCTATAGAGGCGCTCAGGTTTTATCTTACCGGTCGGCATTTCGTGCTGATTACCGACCACGCACCTCTAAAATGGTTGGGTACCATGCGTAATCACAATCCTCGTCTCACCCGATGGCACCTAGCATTGCAGGCATTTAACTTTACCATACACCACAGAGCCGGCAAGTTACACTTAAATGCGGATGCTTTGTCCCGTATTCCGGGCTGTGAGCACAGAAGTTCCCCATCCCAGAATATTTTAAGAGGGGGGATATGTGATACAGTGGATAAAACAGAGCATATGCAAGTTCAGGAAAGTGAAGAGCTTACCTCTGATTCAGCTGTAGGAATGAATGCAGGGCATAGGAAAACAGCTGAGCAAAAAACGCCGTTACTACAAGAAAAGCCAAAAGCTCATCAAGAGCACCTGTCCCCTAGTTCTGACGTTACGTGCAGGGCTAGGAACCATAAAAGGGAGAGTTTCAGGCAGGGTAGGGGGAGCTACCAGAGGTGCTACCAGGGGAACTGCCAGGACACCTGCAAAGGAAGTTGCAGAGGACAGCTGGGAAAGGAAGCTGAAGTCCAGGAGCCAGGAAGTGGCAGCAGTTCAGGAAGACGCTATCCACAGTCACAGAGCACAGGTCAGCTCAGAGGGAGTTTACCCAGAGGAGGGAACCTCAGACGTAGCTGTAAGCTAAAGAACAGCTGGGAGCCTGACACCGAGTTGCTTAACTCACAGCCTGACTGGGAAGCCGGGGAAAGGAGCTACTACAACCCCCGAGCTAAGCATAGCACCAAGGTACAGAGAAAGGAACCTTCTGCTTTTAAAGAGAGGTTTAGAGCACATGGCTATTGTAAAGGGCGTAGCCCAGTGAATAATGCTGTAAGGGAGAGATATCTTAAACTCCCACTTTATGAAGAGGATCAGCAGAGAGCTTTCCTCAGACCAGGAGATTACAGCCCTGGGTTTATAGAAGCTTATGCAGGAAGCAACAGTGATCTCTCGCAAGAGGTTGGGCCAGACTCCTATATAGGGGAAGAAGCTAACTCTGACGGTTTGGGAAGTGAGTCTGAAGGCATGGTCTGGGAGAGTAGCAGCCACCTTTCAGAGCCCATTCCAATGGACTGTAATGTATGCTGCAAGAATAACCGCATTGCTTTGTGTTAACCTTTTTGGAAGAGAAATACTTTGTGAAGAATAACAAAGAAAGAAAGTTTTGTTACCATTTTTGTGCACTGCTGTGTTTAAAGTTTTGTCCTTGATGAATGTCCGTGCGGGACGATGAATAAAACCCATGCTTTATTTTCCTTACCACTGACCACAAGACTCTGTTTTTCATTGCAAGAGCAGGGTAAAATTTCTACAACCCTAGGCAATTGCCTAAATAGGGTTTAAAGGGCTCCGACATACGGGCACCATCACAGTATATCTTGGTTGCCTTTGTTTGTGTATATAATGAGATATCTTGGTTACCTTCCTGTGTAATAAAATATTTCTTGATGATCTACTACTGTACTTTTCATGTACAAGAAAGGAGATAGCACTCCAACACACCACAGTTATCTATCCATCCCCCCCACTTTCCAGTCAAGAAATTAGGCAGGACAAATGGAGTATATGGTATAAAAACATTTATTTTAAGGTAATATAACTTTTAAAACTATATACAAATATTTACATGGGGGGGGGGAACCAAAACCAAAATATAAAAATAAAAATACACAGCCAATGCAGGAGGAAGGAGATTACTGAGGGGGGTGCGGTAAGTGCTGGGCAATATACTCAACATCCTCTTGACTCCAGCAATGAGGATGTTGAGTGTATCGCCCATGCCCACTAACCACCCCCAGATGTCTCGCAGCATGCTGTGAACCTCCTCTGGTTGCCCATGAGGGGGTGACATGGCATGCTGGACCCTACTTGCAGCCCCTTCTGGATTGGGGGGGGGGGCATGGTGGATTACACTAGGGCATGGTGATGGTTTGGTGTGGGGTGTGGGCGGGATAATATGGGGAAGGAGTGGGTCCTTTATCAGGCGGGGGAGGTTGGTTTGGGCCAGGGTGCAGATTCATGCCATGGTGCAGTTTCGGGCTTGGGGGGGAGGTAGTATGGGGCAGGGTGGTGTGGATGGTGGGGCTGTGGGTGACCAGGGTCATTTTCATCCTCCTCTGGGCTGGACTCTTCCAAAAGAAAAGAGAAGTACTTGTCATCCAGACAAAGCTGTGTAAAAACCAAAAACTACAAAAAGTAGATCAAATACAACAGCCTCGAATTTCTGCTTACTTATGATAACTACCTGTGAAGATCTCCCACTCGCGTTGCACCCACACAAGATAGCAGGGGTACATCCTCAGCTCCCTCGCTGCCTTCTTCAAGTCTTTGACCTGAAAGACAAGAGCCATCATTTCTATTAGCACTGAAATGTTGATTCCGCATCCGTTTTCAATTACTTCTTAGGCCCACGTGGGATCAGTCAGGTGTAACCAGAGCACGTTCCGATTTTGATCGCTCAGGCAGGCAGAGGGATGCAAACCAGAACTGGCCTCCTACATACATACATACATATACACATATACATACATACATACACACACACACACACACACACACACACACACACACACATATACATACATACATACTGTCAGACGGCTGCCTGGGTGAGAATCTTCACAGTCTTGGCAAGTGCATATATCTATATGATTTGCAAGGTATTGTGGGCAATGCAGTTCATTCACACCAGACACAGCTGCTCACAATAATTAGTTGTGCTTTTGGGTAAAGCCAATAAGATATTTATTTATGGGGTTATTTCTCCCAACACAGATATGCTTGGTAGCACATAAATCAGGTTACTTGCTTTCAGTGTTAAACTTGGAAAAACAAAATAAGGAAAACAACATTTTTAACTTATCAGGCAATCAAAAGCAAAAGAAATAAGACCTGGTTGATAACAAACTGGTCTTTTTCTGTAGGCTTAGCTAATATCCTCTTAGCAAGTATCAAACAACAAACCAAAAGCTACAAAGAGAAAAAAAACCTGTTCTTTTCAGGTTAACTTATATCTTCCCACATAGATTCAGAAGTGATTCTCTCTTAGCTCACAAGCAATTAGGTAAGGCTCAATTGCTAGCAGTTATCCAGCTGAAACCCCTTAGCTGGCTTGCTTTCTACTGTGTGGGTCAAATCCTGCTTCAGGAGCTTTTCTGAGTAGATTAAAGAACAAGTTTGTATTTCTTTGTGATGGTTGCTGTACTTTGTAACAGAAAGTTACCAAAGGAGTTTAGACAGAGAGCAGTCCATATAAACACATTCTTCATCTGCAATCATTCCCCCTTCTTCAACAAGCATGGGTTCAATATCATGGATTGGCATAGATGAATCTCTCAATGGAGCACTTTCAGGAGAATACTTGTTTCCCTGCTGTCTATCAAGGTTATAGCTAGGGCATAGATCAGTGTTCATACCTGAGCTTCCATTGCTGATAGAGTTCCTCTCTATATAGCCTGGCCAGTATGTAGTCCAGTTCTTATGTCCAGCCTTCCAATCCAGATCCCTGGACACTGGATCTCTCTTCACATACCTTCTGGCACGGGTCTTAGGGTCCCTTCCACGTGCAGCCGTCTCTCTCACAGGTATCGTCTGGAGATTCCTAGCTCTTCAGCACCATTCCTCTGGCTTTCCCCAGTCCAATGGTGTATGCTGGCCCTTGGAATGCCTCCCAGTATACGTACTGCTCTGGACTCTTCTAGACCTCTCAAAGGCTTTTCTCCTCTTTCTTCCAAAGGGTTTCTTTCCCTCTCTGTCCGTCCGGTTTGGCTTCTGCTTCTGATGATCCTTCAGATGAAACTGATGATCAAGCTGAAGCTGATTCTCAGGATAATGAGGATAATTCTCTGTAGAATAAACTCTACCCTTATTCTGCTTAGATGAGTGCTCCTCCCTAACACAGCGCAGCTGTGCTGAATCAGGCCCTGCCCTTTGAGATGAGTGCTTAGGGATTACCTCATAGCCCTCCTGATTGAACACATGTCTCCCCACTTCAGCTCCTCTAATGGCTGTTGGAAACCTGGTGCATTCTGGGACTGGTAGTCTTTTATGGCAAAATTCTGTTTTCTTATTTCTACCAGAACTGACAGGTTGCTGGTTCAGAGTCACTTCACCTTTTCTATAGCTCCTTCCTGAGCTATGATAAGCTTCCTTATCACAATACATATACATACACACACACACACATATGCATACATACATATACACACATACATACACACACATGCACATGTGCCTTCCTCCACAACCCCTTTTTTTGAGCCCCAAGATCAGCTGGTTTTGTGAACAGTTCAGTTTACTTTTCTCTTCATTGCTGTGAATCTAGAAGTTGTGTCTGCAATATATATATTTTTAAAACAGCTGTTCATGGGCACAGGTGATCATGGGGCCAGCAGGGAAGATATACATGGGAACAGCCTCTTGGCTCCAAAGTTGCCATGAAAACTATCCAGTAGAAAGAGATGAAAGGATAAGTCCTGTTATTCTAGAAATTTAAAATTAAAGTAAGTTTTCTTGAGTACAGGATGGGCCTCTGATATAACTAGATTTGTGCCAAGTCTTATGATTTCTGTTTCTGGGAAAAGTGAGGAAACCACCTTCCTCCTCCAACCAGAGGAAGTATGCAAGAGGCATCTCATGCTCTATTTCCATATCATCCTGCTAGACCAGTCCAGACAAGTGGTTTGTGTTCCCCTACCAGCAAATTTGTGGAGACAAAGAACCAATGAAAAGCCCAGGTTTCAATGACATCACTCCCATGTTCTCAATATGCCTCAGCCACCAGAGGTCTCTTCAGTATGTCTTTGTCTCCAGCAGATGGTGGAAGAAAATTCTGAAGATTGAGAGGAAAAGATTGATTAAACGCTTCTCTCCCTTCCAAGCCCTGTATTTCCATAGCTTTAATATTATTTTTTACGTATAGTGCCACTCCTCCTCCCCTTCTTCCTACTTTGACCTTTCTGAATAACATAGAAACATAGAAACATATAGCCTGGTATAGTTATATCCCGATCATGGTTGTCTCTGTAACTGTCACTAAATCCAAGTCAGCCTCTTCCATTAAAGCCTCAACATCTGGGATCTTATCTCCCATGCTACGGGCATTTATACACACTGCTTTATTTATTTATATTCTCTTATATACCGTGCTATTCTGCATCAGTGCAGTTTACACTGAACAAACTGAAATTACATTGAACAGGGCATTATAACTTGGAGATAACTATTTTACAGGGAACATGGGCTATGGAGGGTTAAGTGGCTTGCCCAAGACCACAAGGAGCACCTGTGGGACTAGAAACCCCAGTCCTTCCGGCCCAAGGTTGTTGTCCTCTAGTGGGATTTGAACCCCCGACCTTCCGGCCTGAAGTACCTTGCCCCAACCACTAGGCCACTCCTCCACTCCAGATGCTTTCCAGATGTTGCCCCTTTTACCCATTTCTACAGAAGTATTTAATGTTTTCACTTACCTTGGGTCATTCTTTGCCCATCCCCAAAGAATCTAGTTTAAAGCCCTCTTCAGTAGGTTAGCCAGTCTGCTACTGAAGACATGTTGACCCTTCTTGGACAGATAGATGCCATCTCTGCTCTGCAGCCCTTGGAACATCATCCCATGGTCAAGGAAACCAAAATGCTCTCGATTACACCACCCACGCAGTATGCATTTATCTCCAGGATGCAAGCTTCTCTGCACTGGTCTTTACCCTCAACAGGGAGGATTGAAGAAAACACCACCTGCACTTCTATCTGCTTCACCCTCTGTCCCAGAGCCATGAAGTTGCTCTTGATATGCTCAGAGGGATACTTGGCAGTATCATTTGTGCCGACATGGATGAGCAACATCAGGTAATAGTCAGTAGGCTTGATGAGTCTCAGCAAACTCTCCGTAACATCTTGGATTTTTGCACCTAGCAGACAGCATACCTCTCTGGACATCAAGTCTGTTCGACTGATTAATGCCTCAGTACCCCTCAGAAGAGAGTCACGAACCACCACTACCCTTCGCTTCCTAGTGGTCACTCTGGAAATTTGGGGTGCTTGAGCTCTGGTTCTTCCCTTTCCTGGGATGCCTCCTCCACTTTCAGGGCTGCATAATAGTTCTTCATTTCAAGGGCTTGAGGAGTTGGATTGGTTATTCTATAGGCCCTTATGACTTGTGTCCAACCTTGGTCCTTCTGTAGGCTCCCATCCTCACCTCTGCAGGAGAGCTTGGATATTTCAAGAAGCATTTCAGCAATGTACCTCTGACTGTCTTGAATACTTCTTAGCCTTGCCACCTTTTCTCTGAGCTCCTCCACCTGTTTCCTGAGAGCTTCAGCATGCAGGCATCCTGCACATGGAACTGGTCCTTCAACTGGCATTGGGTCTCTGTCTGGACAGAAGTAGAAGCTGTAACGGGGGCAACAGCTTTGGCAATTCAATTTTTCCCAACCATTGTTCAGTTGATGGAGCTTTGGTACCTTGCTTTGAACTGGAGAGATCCTGCTAGGAATGCCTTGAAAGATTGTAAAGACTTTTATGCAGTCCTCAGTTCTTTTACAGGCTAATCAGGCCCACTAACCCCTGATGAGGTGTGAGTGGCTTCAGAGCTGAGAAAAAGAAATACTAACAGCAGAGTTTTAACAAATATTTCCCCTTTTAAAATAAAGCAGCAAAAAGACCAACTCTTTCTAAAAATGTAGTCCAAAACCCGGCAGAGAGCTAGTAATTAAAAGTCACACACTCTTACCTTGCTTTGAACTGGCCTCAAGCCAGATGTTTACCATTGGGGTTTTCTGCTTTCTCCTCGCTCAGGATGGGTAGATGGGGGGGGGGGGGGGGGTTGCGCTTCTCTATCATTCCAGGCTCTCTCTCACAGAAGTTACTGCTTCCTCTGTTCACTACCTTGAATCTCTATTCCTTCGACTCCAAGCGACCCTGCCTCTTTACTTCCTCCTCCTTTACCTTCCCTCGCCCCTCTCCGCTGATCTTTGGGAATCGGCATTGCAGACTAGCTCAGAAACTGCTCTTACCTAATCCAATCTTATTATTTGGGCGATTTTAATACCCATCTGGACTCTCCCTCGAGACCCAAAGATCGTGCTTTCCTCAATCTCTTGAATGACCTTTCCCTCACACAGCACGTCTCCTGCCCTACCCATAGCACAGGCCATATGCTAGATTTGGTCCTTACCCCTCCCAGCTCCGAGTTTACTCTCTCGGCCTTTTCCTCCCTCACAATCCCCTGGTCTGACCACTATTGCATTTTCTTTTCCGCATCCTATTCAGTTTCAGTTGCCGACACTGGTCTTACCAATTCGCGGCCTTCTCATTGTTTGTGCCGCCACATCACCCCAGCCATGTTTCGATCATTCCCACCCTCAGATACCCTATTCCCCCCAGACATTACCACTCAGTCCCCTAGTTTTCAGGTCCACACTTGGAACTCTGTACTCACTGCCACCCTGGATCACCTAGCTCCCTTCTGACCCTCCTCTGTACCAACTAAGCACGTTCACTCCCATCGGTACCATCCTGGCCTCCGTTTGCTCCGCTCACAGCTTCAGCATGCTGAGCACTTGTGGCGCAAGCGGCCCTCACCAGACTCCCTTGCATGCTTTTGTCATCTTCATTCCTATTACCGCTCAGCTGTCCATTCCGCCAAGCAATCGTATTATATATCTTTCATTTCCATATCCTCCAATTCCTCCAGACAGCTCTACGCCATCCTCCACACTCTATCTGCAACATCCACTCACCCATCCCATCATACTGACTCACCAGGTCCTACACTGCTTGTCTCCTTTTTCAGAGATAAGATACTTCACCTGCGTTCCTCCTTTTCAATTCCCCTACCCCCCTCTGTCTCCCTCCCTCCCCCTGTCCCCGACTCTTCCCCTCTCTTCATCTGCTCCCCTTTTTGATGCTTCCACTCCAACTTTCCCTCTCCTCCAATCTGGCTTTGGTTCGTACTTGGTCCTCCTTTCATCCCATCTCAGCAACAGAACTCCATAAAACTCTTTCAGGTTCCAGGAAAACAATGTATCTGCTGGATCCCATTCCTTCCACCTGGTTATCTGAACCATCTCTTGCCCTCCTGCCCCTTGTCCTAACCATCTTTAATTCCAGTTTATCTTCTGGAACTTTTCCTGATCCTTGGAAATCAGCTATCGTCCGGCCACTTCTTAAGAAGTCATCACTCGACCCAACCATTCCTGTGCATTGGCACCCAGTTTCAAATCTCCCCTTCTTGGCAAAGTACTGGAAAAACTGGTGTTTCTTCAATTAGCATCACACATCGAGTTCACTAATATTCTCCACCCCCACCAGTCCAGGTTCCGTGTTGGTCACAGCATTGAGACCATACTACACTCCCTGCTGAATGAGCTATATGTCGCACATGATCGCAGGGATATCACGTTGGTGGTCTCTCTTGATGTTTCCTCCGCTTTTGACTTAGTGAATCACTCTACATTGCTTTCGAGTCTGCATGATTCTGGGGTTCGGGGAACTGTGCTGCGTTGGTTTAGTTTTTTCCTCACTACCTGCTGCTTTTCTGTGCACCTCAATGCTGTGTCCTCTGCTGCGGTCCCCCTGGTATGTGGAGTCCCCCAGGGCTCTGTGCTCTCCCCACTTCTCTTTGACATATTTCTTGCTCCTTTGCCACTCCTCATCAAGCAGTATCTGGTGTCAGCGTATTTCTACACTGACATAATCTTTCTCTACCACACCTACCCCATTGCTGCTGTTTTATCACCTCTTAATGACTGTCTCTCCCACATTGCCACATGGATCTCAACCAACTACCTCCACTTTAACCCTTCCAAGTCCAAAGCCATATGCGTCTCATTCAGCACCCCCTGTCCTACCATTGTTCTGCAGCTTAGTTCTACTCCTCTCCCCATGGTTTCATCCTTCCTTTACTTGGGCGTCACACTAGACTCCGCAGTTTCCTTCCAGGAGCATCTGTCCATCTTCATTTGGCGTTCCTTTTGTGCACTCCGTCAGATCAGAACGGTGTTTCCCTTTTTGCCACCTTCTTCAATCACTACTCTGCTGCTTGCTCTGGTAATGAGTAGGTTAGACTACTGCAACGTGGCCCTTGCAAACTTGCCTCAATATCAGCTCCAGCGTTTACAGTGTGGTGATGAGAGTGACCAGGAAAGAATGGAAATAGAAGAAAATGGTACTTGTGCCTTTAGGACTACTGACAGCCAAGCTTTGCACAGAGGGAGAAAAACTACTTTGAAAAAAAGTCAAGCCAAGCCATGCCCTAGCTCTGACGAGGAGGCAGACTTGCTTACTGATTACGAGCACACGTGCAAAGAGAAAGGTGTGGCTGGAAAGAAACAGGTTTTTAAACCCGTCTCCAAACAGAGCACAAGGGAGAAGAAGAGAGAGAGCACATGGAGCTTACAGAGTTCCCAGAGGAGTTCTCAGCGTGCACGGAGGAGTTCCCAGGAGGAAGGAGCTCAGAGAGTTAGGAGAGCTGAGAGCTACGAGGAGGCTGACTTCCAGTTGCTGAAGCCTGAAAGCAGAGAAGGAAGCACTCCATATCTGAGAGAGACTCCCAGACCTAAAGCCAGCAGACGGTTAGTTGGAAAGGCTACAAACCAGCTGGAACAGGTGCCTCTGTCCAATATCCAGGACCCTATGCTGAAAGGTCCAACTGCTAGAAGGTGGGTGGATACGTTCCTTTGGGGAAAGAACCATAGCCCAGCCACAAGCAGGGCAGTAAATGGGGACACAGTAGAGACTTTAAAGCAAGCATTAGAGGGAGGGAAAGCTCACTCCTCGAATGTAAATGTTCATGACCAGAAACAGAAGTTATGGAATGAGTTTTATGAATTCCTACAGGCCAGAAAGTTTCAAGAAGCTGTTGAGTCCAGAGATAAGCCAGCCATAGTACCAGAACCCATGCAGATTGATTGCTGTGAATCACAATCCATTCCAGAGGACTCTCTAATGGATTGCTCTCTTTGCTTTAAAGAAGCTTGAAAAACCTGTAAGCAGGGTTAAAAAGAAGGTTTTCAAAAAGAAGAAATTACATTTGCTGAAATTGCATATAAGGCTGTGCTGTGTTTTGCTTTATTGAAGATAACAGTTTTTGTTAAAGAGACTTGGGCTCAGTTTACCTTCAGTTCCAGTTTCCTTACTTTACTCTTGTGTTATTGGAGAAGTATCCATTGTGTTTGTGTGCCTGAACTTTAATGCATTTGGAAATCCACAAAATAAATATTCTTGTTTGCCTCAACCAACGGTTGCACAACTACAGTTTGTCTTTGAAAGTGAATTATCAACTACAAGTCCCAGGGTGCATTGCTGGCGACAAAGAATAAAGTTGCATTTTAAGGACAGACAAAAGGCAGTCCATAGCTGTAAGCCTTAGGCCCAGGCTAGGGTCCCACAACAGTTATTACCAACTACTGCAGCACATATTATCACTCATGCTAGGCATTCAGACCATGTCACCCCACTTCTTATCCATCTTCATTAGCTTCCCCTCCGCTACAGAATTCAGTACTGTCACGCCACCACCACTCGCCTCTAGGTTAGAGGGGCGTGGATTATTGTAGGAACTTTCTTTGTATGCTTTTTCAGCTTTTTGTTTAAACTATTTCCCTGCAAGGCCCTCTGGGAAATGTAGTCCTTATTCAGCTGTATGAATGCACCATGCAGAAAGCTGTAGTCAGGCTCAGGTAGGTAAGACAAATGACAGAAATTTATTATTTTTATATACACAATGGTTCGATCATACCACACATAGGATTGGTGGTTCAGGACTCTTTGAAGCAAAAATTGTCCAAAACATATCCAACCACAAAATGCAGTTTTAAAGGTTCTCTCTATTGCTGGATACAGTCTTTACCAGCAAGCCTAATTGTATTCCCTTCTTAGCTTTGCTGGCTAAAGCACCAAACAAAAAGCACATTTAAAGTCTGTGGTAAACTTCCCCTTTATAAACACATGGGATCTCAGCCACGCTGCTTGTGGTATAAGGGTACCTTTTTCTTGGATAACCTTCTTTCAGGACTGGCTTGCCTTCTCTACGTTCCCCAACCAGGTTTACAGCTTGGCACAAGGAACAGTCCATGGGAGTGTCCTCCTCAATCAGCTTCACCTCAGGCTCTCCCAGCTGCATAGGCTCTGACTCCCCGTCCTGCACAGCTAACAGCCTCCCGGGGGATTTTGGAGTCTCTCCTGTTCCTGGCTCCAAACTGTCCTGCAGCCGTACTACATGCCAAATAGCACTCTCTCCAGCTGGAAGCTCCGTTCCTCTGCTCTGCTCTGCTCAGCCTGGCTTCCTGCTTCTCCTCTCCTCCTTTCTTTTTCCACTAAATCATACTCTGCTCTGGGTTTATACTTCCAGGGCTCTAGTTCCAACCCCACCCTACTCAGGTGACGGCAATCAGCCTGACTCCCGGCACCTGAGTGCTTGAAGCATTCACTGCCTAAAGGGCTCTGAGTCTTGTATCCTCTCCCCTTCATTCCACTAGGGGGAGCCTGAAATGTTTTCCACGTGGAAGTTTTCTGATCCCTGGAGGTGTTTATGGCTTTCCTACCCTGATTTGAGTAAAGGGGACCCTTTACTAGGGTGAATTCCCTGTCTCTTTGTCCTCCCCTGGACTCTGGATAGGCCTCCTTGCCACAGTACATGTTTCTGATTCTGACCCATAAAGTCATTTACACCTCCACACCTCAGTATCTGCCCAATCTCATATCATTGCACACCTCCTACCATCAACTCCAGTCCCTCCATGCTAATCAACTTTCTCTCCCATCCTCATCTCAGGTTCAAAAACTTACCCGTCATGCTGCATTTTTCTTTCTTAGTCCTGTACTCTGGAATGCACTGCCGTCTTCATTTCACCTTGAAGCCTCCTATCAGAAGTTCAAGACGCATCTCAAAACACATTTGTTTCATCAAGCCTTTTTTTTTTTTTTTTAGTGCCATCAAGTCAGTATTGACTCATAGCGACCCAGCTACCTCTGGGTTTTCTTGGCATTGTATCACCGGAAGTAGACTTGCCCAAAGTCACAAGGAGTGCCAGTGGGAATCGAACCCTTGATTTTCTGGGTACTAGGCAGTTGCTCTAACCACTAGGCTACTCCTCCACGCCACTCATCAAGCCTATGGCATCCCATATACCAGTCCTCTTTAGTTCTTCTATCATTCTCCACTGTCTCTGCTGGCTGTTGCTGTATCTGTTCCTTCTTTCCTCTCACTTAATTGCATTCCTTTCTTTTTCCTGTTGCAGCATTAATGTTTTATTGTAAACCGCCCTAATGCCTTGGCCTGGGCGGTATATCAAATATAAAATAAAGATAAAGCGCAAAGAAGGAGGAGTTGCCAAACCTGGAGAGCGAATCTGAGCTGCACCCTTACTCACTCCAATACCACTCATCGAGGCAAGTTTCACTGCCTTTGAGGATCCCAGGGCATCTCATGAAGAAGCTGACCCAGAGACTACCATCACAGCAACTTCAAACAACTCTGCTTGAACAAGGGTCGCAGAAACACCAACTTATGGTGTGCAGTCCTCAGAGCTTCCGAGAGCCAGGGTGGAATCTTGCGAGCATGGAGGTAGCATCTGGGGAGAGAGAGATCTCAATTCTGAGGGTAACAACTGCCCCTCCAGTCCAGGCGCTGCCACAACTGGACTCAACCCAGCTCCAGAAATCTCAGGCGTGCCAAGAAAATGATCCATGGTACCTACAATTATAAAAGACACAGGAGTCAAGGTCATCTTCCTAGCCTTTCCCTTTCACTTCGGCATGAGGAAAACAGAACAACAGCACTATACCACCATTTTGACCATGCCCCCACCCCAGTTGGGGAAAAAGAGATGTAGGGGGGATCTCCCCTTTCAGAATGCATCACTTCAGAAAACATTGAGAAAAGATGCATCCAAATTGGGTTGAGGAGTGGATCTGGATGGCCTTCACACTCAAGGCCTCTGGTCTGAATAGGAGACCCTGCAATAGATCAATTTCTTTGAATTGAGAGTCATAGTGAATGCCCTCAGGGCATTCCGAGAATGACTAGCCAATCAGATTGTCCTGTTTCAGACCAACAATCAGGTCACAATGTACTACATAAACAAGGAGAGGGGCACAAATTCATATCTCCTGTGCTGGGAAACCATCCTTTATGGAGGTTCGCCATCATTTACGGGATGGAGCTAAGGGACATATATCTGTATGGAGCAGAATACCCTGGCAGACCAGCTGAGTTACGTCCTCCAGCTGCACGAGTGCACACGGGACAGGGGCATGGTGGCCCACATCCTTCAGAAGTGGGGTATCCCCTTAATAGACCTGTTTTGCCACCCAGCAAAATGCCAAGTATATCAGTTCTGCTCCAGAGTCTCCTCATGCAGCAGGCTGTGTCAGATGTTTTCCTCCTGCACTGGGGGAAAGGCTTACTATATGTGTATTCTCCCATACCTCTCATAGCAAAGATCCTGCTTAAACTCCAGACAGACGGGTATGATGATACTCATTGCGCCTTTTTGACCCAGACAGCTGTGGTTTCTCCTTTTGCTTCAACTCTCCCAGTGGGAACCCCTATGGCTGCACTCTGCCCCAGACCTTATATTACAGGAAGACGGGAGGATGCTACATCCCAATGTCCGGTCCTTGGCCCTAAGTGTGTGGATGTTGAGAGGCTAGTACTGTCTGAGCTTAACCTGTCTGACAGATTAACGGATGTTCTGTCGGCCTCTAGGAGGGCCTTGACGAGAAGGTCTTATGCATTCAAATTAAAGTTATTTGCTTTCTGGTGCATGGAAGAGGCGCTAGATCCTTTTTATTATCCCACTAACATATTACTCGAGTACCTCCTACACTTCTCGGAGTTTGATCTCAAGTCCAATTCTGTCAGGGGTTCACTTCAGCGCAATTGGGGCATACCATCACAGAATAGAAGGAAGATCCATCTCGACTCAGCCTTTACTGGTTTGCTTCATGTGTGATTTGCTTCTCTCGAAGCCTCATCAAGTCCCGGCGATAACTTGAGACCTCAGTGTGGTTCTGGTGCTGCTCATGTTAACTTCCTTTGAGCCACTCGATTCTTGCTCTATGAAGTTTTTGACCTGGAAAGTCTTGTTTCTGATAGCGGTTACGTCAATACGCTAGTTAAGTGAGCTCCAAGCTCTAGTAGCTCATTCGCTGTTAACCAGGTTCCATCATAATAGAGTGGTCCTGTGCAATCATCCTCGATTCCTTCCAAAGGTGATATCAGCTTTCCATCTTAGCCAGTCAGTAATTACTACTGCTGATTATTTGTGTAGCACTATGAGGCATATTTAACGTTGTACATATAGATGTGAGAGACAGTCCCTGCTCTTCAGAGCTTACAATCTAATCAAGATGAAAAAACATTGCAAAACTGGGAACTAGACTATGGCAAGATGTGCATAAGTAGTGTGCAAGAGAATGAGGAGCATCAGGATCCAAAAGCAGCCTCAAAGAGGTGGATCTAGCCTGGTTTTGAATAGGACCAGAGAAGGAGCCCGAGGCACCGACTCAGGTAGTTTGTTCCAGGCATATGGATCGTAAGATGGAATGAACACAGTCTGGAGTTGACAGTGGCAGAGAAAGGGATCTGCCAGAGCAGCGCAGTTCCCGAGGAGAGATTTAAAGTGAGATAAGAGAGGAAAGGTAGTGCGGAGCTGCAGAATGAATGTATTTGTAGGTCAGAAGGAGAAGTTTGAAGTGGATGTGGAAATTGATAGGGAGCCAGTGAAGTGACTTGAGAAGAGGGGTTACATGAGCATAGTGACACTGGTGGAACATAAGCCATGCAGCTGAGTTTTGAACAGATTGAAGGGGAGAAGGATGATTCAGAGGGAGACCAGCTAGGAGCAGGTTGCAATAGTCTAGACAGGAGGTGACTAGTGAGTGGATGAGGATCTTAGTAGTGTGTGTAAAAGGGAAGGGATGAATTTTGCCAGTGCTGTATAAAAAGAAGTGACAGGTTTTAGCTATCCGTTGAATGTGTCCAGAGAAAGAAAGAGTAGAATCAAAGATGACCCCAAGGTTGCGAGCTGAGGAAATAGAGGAGTGTAGTGTTATCCATATCCACAGAAACAGAGAAGGGAGGAAGGGGAGGGGGGACGTGGTTTGGGGGAACGATAAGGAACTCAGTTATGACTATGTTCAGTTTCAGACAGCGGTGAGATATCCAGGCAGCAGTGTCGGATAAGCAGATAGAGATTCGGGCCTGGATTCCTGGAGAGATTTCAGGCGCAGAAAGGTAGATCTGAGAGTCGCCAACATAAAGATGGTATTAAAAATCATGGGAGGAAATAAGTGCCCCAAGGGACTTAGAAAAAAGGAGAAGTCTCAAGACAGAGCCCTGAAGTACACCAACTGAAAGCGGGATGGCAGTAGAAAAGGATCTACCAGAACATACACTAAAAGTGTGATGGGAGAGATATGAAGAAAACAAGGATCCAAAAACTTCATAGAGCAGAGAGCACCTTTAAATTGAAATGCGTTGCAGGGAAACACCCTCTGTATTGGCACCAGGGCAGCAGCAACATCGCAGCAGTCCCGAGGGAAACAAAGCACGCTCTGCCAATCCAGCCTGCAATATCTTGGAGAGAGGTGAACTATGACCTACTGTAACCTTTCCTCCTGCTCCATCTGCTATAGACTCTCTCTGCAGCACATGCTTTACCAGCTCTGCCTAGCAGCAGCATCAATGGGCACCAGAGAGCACCTTTAAATTGAAATGTGTTGCAGGCACGCCCGCGCCTGGCTGGCCTGTGCCTGAGGGCCCTTTGGCGAGGACAAGAAAAGTGCACTAATCGAGCAATCTCTGACCAAACAGGATAAAACCATCGAAATCCGATCGAGTAAGTTCAGGCTCTTCAAGTATACATGTAACCTAGACAAACTAATTCTCTTTTACATTCGTGTTCGTAACGATATATACCCAGTGATAACATATCTTACTCTGACATATTGCAAACTTGATCTTTATATTCTACTACCTACAGCTGGTAATTGTCTAAGTTCTCTTAAACAAGATATTTTGTCTTTTATTAAGTTCTGTTTATTGCACAACTACTATCATTACGGCTCTTCGTAGCGAACCGCGACTACAAAGTGATTTCCAGAAGTGACTGTTGTTGCTACACAATGTTTTACTTAAATTTACCTGATAATTGTATTACATACTCTGACTGAATTTAGAGAATGCAGGTCTGTTCTTGCAAACTAAATAACAGAAGCTGCAGGATTCATCTATAATCTAGAGGGAGGAGTGACCTAGTGGTTAGGACATTGTACCTCAGGCCAGGGGTTCAAGTCCCACCTGGGGACAGCAATCTCAGGTCGGAGGGACTGGGGTTTCTAGTCCTATAGGCGCTCTTTGTGGCCTTGGGCAAGCCACTTAGCCCTCCATTGCCTCAGGTACACATAGATTGTGAGCAGTTTGGGGACAAGGGAATAAAAAAAAAAGTGCCTGTTAACATATGTCTGTAAACCGCTTTGACCCGGTGAAAAGCGGTATATAAGCACAGCTAAATAAATAAATAATCATCCCTACTGAATCTGCAGGCATAATAGTATTCCCACCCAACTGGAACTGCAAGACTAATCCATAACTTATTACTACTCAAAACTCCTATTAACCTCCTGAATCGATAATACCACTGTGTCACAAACCTATTATATAGAAGGTGTATATGATAACAGTATAAACCAACATTTTGGGTTTATATAATTTTTCCCAAGAGGAGTTCACTGTGACCAAGAACCACATCAACTACTTGTTCCCAAAGTTATCTCAACCAGCTCACTCACAATGCAGAAACAAACTCTAGACTACTGCCTATACCTGTAATTCTTCTTCTGACACCTTACACACATTTTCTCCTCACAACTCAACCTCAACAGTACTAACAGATACTGATTCAATACTGTTTAACCAACTAGCACTCCCAAACTACAAAATATATCATTGCTTGAGACCAACTAAATGTGGTGGAGGTGTTCTAATATTAGCGATGAAAGAACTAAACACTACACTTCACTCAAAAGAAAACATTGATGAAATGGATATTTTAACCATCAAAAACAAAAATATAATGATTAGCTTAATTTACAGATCCCCCTCAGCCTCTCTGGACAACTTTGCATCCATACTGGAAAGAGCCTGCAATACAACACCAGGCAAATTTCATATCATCCTTAGAGACTTCAACCGCCCAACACTCCATAACACACATGCATCACACCTCATAAGAAAATAAGATATGCCATACTGGGTTAGACCGAGGTCCATCAAGCCCAGTATCCTGTTTCCAACAGTGGCCAATCTAGGTCATACGTACCTAGCAGTTTCCCCAAAAGACACAGGTTCCACAATGCTTGGGTCAAGCAGTGATATCCTGGATCCCTTTTTAATAATGGTTTATGGACCTTTCCTCCAGGAACTTGTCCAAACCTTTTTTAAACCCAGCTACACTAACAGCTTTTAGTACATCCTCCGGTAACAAATTCCAGAGTTTGATTACATGTTGAGTGAAAAAATATTTTCTCTTATTTGTCTTGAATACTTTACCCTGTAGCTTCATTGCATGTCCCCTAGTCTTTCTATATTCTGATGACGTAGACAATTGATCTACGTTTACCCGTTCCACTCTGTTCATAAATTTATAGACTTCTATCATATTTCCCCTCAGCTGTCTCTTTTCCAGGTTAAAGAGCCCTAACCTTTTTAGCCTTTCTTCATAGAGGTATCCTTCCATCCCCTTTACCATTTTGGTGGCTCTTCTCTGAACCTTTTCTAATAACGCTATATCCTTTTTAAGATACGGCGACCAGAATTTCACACAGTATTCAAGGTGTGGTCGCACCATGGAACGATACAGAGGCATTATAATATCCTTTGTTTTTTTTTCCATTCCTTGTGATACCAAGCATTCTATTTGCTCTCTTGGCGGCCGCTGCACACTGGGCTGAGGGTTTTAACATGTTATCCACAATGACGCCTAAATCTTTTTCCTGGGTGGTGGTTCCTAATGTGGAACCTTGAATCGTGTAATCATAGTTTGGGTTGTTCTTCCCTAGGTGCATAACTTTGCACTTGTCCAGATTAAATTTCATCTGCCATTTTGATGTCCAGTCTTCCAATTTATCGAGATTCTTTTGCAATTTTCCAGAACCTCATAAACGCCATGTCAGACATTGGCTTTCAACAAGTGGTTCAGACCCCCAAACACAGAAGAGGTAACATTTTAGACCTCATTTTCATTCAAAATAATATCATCCAGAACATACCCTACACCTGTCCAATTACACTCCCATTACCATGGGCAGATCATTATCTGTTAAAATTCATATTCCCCACCTCACCAATATTACATACACAAGAAAGCACCCCATCAAGACGTATTGATGGGGTGCTTTCTTGTGTATATTCTGGTCAACATTGAAATTGTTACTGATTTTAAAAGGCCCTAATCTGTAGTATCTTGGTGAGCTGAAGACGAATATAACATTAAAAAAAAATTATTGGCTCTCGTTTTGAAAATATTGCATGTAGTTCATTTTTGACTTTTCACCGTGTAAAATTTTCTCCAGGACCAAGCAGGAAGTCAGTCCTCACATATGGGTGACATCGGCGCCGACGGAGCCCCCATGCGGAGCATTTCCCCAGCTTTCAAAGAAAGCCTTTGGGAATGCAGCGCGCATGCACGGTCCCCTTCCCGCCCAAGGGTGCCATCTTGCTCAGTCTTCTTTTTTCCGCGGAGCCTGACAGACTGTTTCGTTTTCACCTGAGGAAAAAGTTGATTTTCTGCGTGGATCTGTGTTTTTCTTCGGTTCAACGCCGGTTTCCCTTTCCCGCCTGGGCCCGGTACACCGGTATCGAGCCCGGACTTCATTTTCCGGTTTTTGTCCTTTGAGACTAGCGTTCGCACCATTTTTCTATTTTTCACTGGCAGCCCTGTCTTTTTACCTTGCAGGGGCCCTTTTTCCCCCGATGGCTGCTAGCGGGTTTAAAAAGTGTGATCGGTGTAAGAAACTCATGTGTCTCACCGACACACATGACTGCTGCCTCGGGCCCGATCATGACCCGATGATCTGTGGTCCATGTGGGAAAATGTCCTCGAAGGCGTTGAGGAGCCGTCAGCATCAGAAGGAAAGAATCTTTTCTGATTCCGCGTCCGGCCAGGCCCGGACTTCGTCAGAGGCCTCAACGTCTCGGGACTCCGATCCCGAGCATTGCCGCGGTTCCTCTGAGAGGGGGTCTCCCTCGCGGGAGCACCGCAGGAAGAAGAAACCCGCGAGGGCGGCGTCGGTGGACGCACTTGGCTCCTCGAGGGCCAGGTCGCATAGCCCCGAGCGCCGTCCCGGGTCTTCTGAGTCGGAGAGGCCTGCTAAACAACCTCGTGTGGAGACAGAGTCCCCGAGTCACGTGAGTACTGTAGTCCTCATGGACTCTTCTCCGGGGCAGCTGACGTTGGGGCCCGAGTCGGGGGCTGCTGAGTCTCCTGAGCTCAGACTCAGGTTGACGGCCTTGGAGAGCAGCTTGGCTGCCTTCATGGAACAGCAGCAGGCACTGATCGCTGGTCTCACCGGTGCATCTGCCCCAACCACGGGGACGTCGAAGTCGACCCCGGAGGCCGAGCCGATCCTCGAGTCCATGCGCTCTCGAGTCGATCCTCGGCCAAGGTCTCCCTCGGCCTCCCGTTCGGGACCGAGATCGTCGATGCCGGTACCCTCGGCGTTGGGGCGGATGGCATCAATGCCTGCCCGACCGGAGCTGCTCGATTCGTCCTCCGAGGGGTCGGGCTGGGAAACGGAGGACGAGAAGTCCTCGGACACCTTCCGGACCCGGTGTGTCCCTTCAGACTCACCGGAGTCTGAGCCTCGGAGACGGTCCCCCCCAGAGGTCACCCGGTTCTCGAATTTCGTGCGGGACATGGCCAAGGCCTTTGCCTTCCCCGCGGATCCCGAGGAGGAGCCTCGAGCCAAGGAGCTCGAGGCCCTGCAGTATGACTCTCCTCCCAAGGAGGCCTTTATTGTACTGGTTCCTCCAATGCTGGAACAGTTGCTCTTCCGCATGTGGGAGGCGCCGGCCTCAACGCCGGTTTTGAGCAAGCGGGTCAATTCCATCTATCGAGTCCGCAAGAGCTCCGGGTTCCAGAAGGCACAGCTACCGCACCATTCCATGGTTGTGGAATCGGCCATGCATCGGCTGAAGAGTCAGAAGATGCACTCCTTGGTGCCTCCCGGCCAGGAGGCCCAGAACATGGATGCTCTTGGTAGAAAGTGCTTCCAGGGCTCTATGCTTGCTTGCCATGTCCAGACCTACCAGCTGTACATTGGCATGTACCTTCGAGACCTGGCAAAGAAGATTGCCGTGTTCTCTGCTGGTCTCTCCGAGGAACCTTTGCAGAGGTTGACAGCCTTGTCAACTGGGATCCGAGAATGCTCTAAGTTTGTCTTGAGCAGCTTATGATGGCTTTGAGGCTTCGGCCCGTGTAGCCACGGCTGGCATCGGTGCACGCCATCAGGCCTGGCTACAGTCATCGGACCTCGAGCCATGGGTGCAGGACAAGTTGGTTGATGTCCCCTGTTGAGGTGAAAACCTCTTTGGCAAGCCCATGGCTGAAAAAGCTGCAGAACTCGAGTCCGAGACTCTCACCAAGACAAGGCTGTCCAGGAAAACCTCTGCCCCCTCTCAAAAGAAGAAGGGCTCGGGATAAAAGTCTTTTTACCCGAGGAAGTCGTCTGCCTACAAAACTTACCCTCAGTACCAGGCCTCCACAGCTCCCCAACAGGGTCAGCAGGCCAAGGGGCAGGGACGTGGGCCCCGTAGGCAGAAAACCCCCAAGCCACCAGCTCCGGCTTCTGCACAGCAGGGAGCGGGGTTTTGATTCCAGTGGAGGCCGGTTGACCCTGTACGCCCACAGGTGGTCGGCCATAACAAGGGATTCCTGGGTGTTAAGCATAGTCCAGAGGGGCTATCTGCTCCACTTCCACCAGGTACCCCACTCCTACTTTCCAGGGGAGCCTTCAAGACTCCCTCTGCACAGGAACCTACTCCTGCAGGAGTTAGCAAGTCTTTTAAAGGAGCAGGCGGTGGAACCGGTGCCCCAGCACCTGAGAGGTCAAGGCTTCTACTCCAGGTACTTTCTGGTACCAAAAAGGACAGGAGGTCTCAGGCCCATCCTAGACTTGCGAAATCTAAACAAGTTCCTGCAGAGGGAAAAGTTCAAGATGCTTACCCTTGGAATACTGCTGCCCTACCTCCAGCAGGTAGATTGGCTATGCTCCTTAGACCTAAAGAATGCTTATACTCACATCCTTATTCATCCAGACCACAAGCAATATCTCAGATTTGTGGTGGGAGGAAATCATTTTCAGTATAGGGTGCTCCCTTTTGGCCTAACCTCCGCCCCCAGGGTTTTCACCAAGTGCCTGGCAGTGGTGGCGGCCTACCTCAGGGTTCAAGGGCTCTTCATCTTTCTGTACCTGGACGACTGGTTCATCAGGGGTCAGTCTCCACAGGAGACCAATCAAGCCACCCTCCGAATTATCTCTCTTCTCCAGCATCTGGGGTTTGTCATAAACTTCGCAAAGTCCACTTTGCGCCCCTCACAGAACATGGAGTTCATAGGAGTGAGACTGGACACCCTTCAGGCAAAGGCTTTTTTGCCTGTGGACAGGGCCCACAGACTGATGAATTTGGCCAGACAATTCCGCAGCAATTCTCTGGTCTCCGCCAGACAATTCCTGAGGCTCTTAGGCCACATGGCATCCACGATCCATGTAACTCCAAATGCCCGTCTGCATATGAGACCAGCTCAGGGGGCTCTCAGGACTCAGTGGCTGCAGGCCACAGGAAACCTGACGGACAAGGTGAGGGTGTCCCTGCTGCTAGCATCTTCTCTGCAATGGTGGCTTCATCTTCCGAATCTGGTGCAAGGAGTGCCTTTTCAGACACTACCACACTCCCAAGTGCTCACAACCGATGCTTCTCTTCAAGGTTGGGGTGCACGTTGTCAGGGAGCATGCACTCCGGGCCGCTGGTCTCCATGGGAGGCCGCACAGCAGATCAATCTCTTGGAGTTGAGAGCTATCTGCTTAGCCCTGCGGACTTTCTCTCATGTCCTCTCTCACTAGTCCATCTTAGTTGAGATGGACAATCAAGTTACTATGTTCTATGTGAACAAACAGGGGGGCACGGGGTCCCGCCCTCTCTGTCAGGAGGCACAGGACCTGTGCTCCTGGGCAGTCAATCATGGCATACTTCTCAAGGCGGTCTATCTCCCTGGACAGGAGTATTGCCTGGCAGACAGATTGAGCAGGATCCTACAGCCACACGAATGGCAGTTGAATCCTCTCGTGGTTCAACAAATCTTTCTAAGATGGGGTCTTCCAAACATAGATCTCTTTGCCAGTCCACTGAACCATCAACTGCCCAGGTTCTGCTCCAGACAACCACATCATCTCAGAGTAGCAGCAGATGCATTTCTCATTCCGTGGTCTACAGGCCTACTATATGTGTTTCCTCCCACGCCTCTAGTGCCCAAGACACTGTTCAAAGTGATCCGGGACAAGGCCTCGGTGATCCTGGTGGCCTCCAGATGGCCAAGGCAACCGTGGTTCCCACTTCTTTTGCAACTGGCATGGACACTCCTCTTCCTCTGGAGATGCAACCAGATCTCCTGTCTCAGAAACAGGAATCTCTCTTACATCCCAACCTCCAGTCCCTCAATCTGATGGCCTGACTGCTGAAAGGGTAGTTCCAGCACCCTTACTGCTGCCTAGGGAAGTGGAGAATGTGGTCTTGGCCTCTAGGAGGCAGTCCACTCGAAAGTCTTATGCCTTCAAGTGGCGTAGGTTCTCCACCTGGTGTGCTCAACACAAGGAGGATCCTTTCTCATGCCTGGTACCAGTAGTGCTGCAATATTTGCTTCACCTGTCCAACCTAGGCCTTAAATCCAACTCTGTTAGGGTCCATCTCAGTGCTCTCTCAGCGCACCTCTCACCGGTGGAGGGCCAGTCTCTCTCCAGCCACTCTTTGGTGACTCGCTTCCTCAGAGGCCTGCTTTTGCTTAAGCCTCCGGTTCGTCCACCTCCCCTGAGTGGGATTTGAATGTGGTCTTGCAACAACTTACTTGCCCATACACTAGGTTCTATAGGAACAGAGTAGTCTTGCGGACTCACCCTAAGTTCCTTCCA
The DNA here is from genome assembly GCA_033557465.1 of Ichthyophis bannanicus. NCBI lineage: Eukaryota > Metazoa > Chordata > Amphibia > Gymnophiona > Ichthyophiidae > Ichthyophis > Ichthyophis bannanicus. Next base: position 1,736,037,399 of record CM066032.1, read on the forward strand.
AAGGTTGTCTCTTCCTTCCACCTCAATCAGGAGGTGGTTCTTCCGACTTTCTTTCCCAGGCCACATGCCAGCCGGGCTGAGATGGTCTTGCATACCCTGAACTGTAGGAGGGCGTTGTCCTTCTACCTTGACCGTATGCAGGGACACCGAAGGGCTGTACAGCTCTTCGTATCTTTTGACCCTAATAAGCTGGGGTTGCCTGTCTCCAAGCGTACCTTGTCCATCTGGGTGGCAGACTGTATCGCCTGGGCATATAGGGCAGCCGGTCTCTCCTTGCAGGGTCGAGTCATGGCCCACTGTGTCAGGGTGGAGGCTGCGTCAGTGGCTCATCTCCGCTTTGTTCCGTTGGCAGACATCTGCCAGGCCGTTACTTGGTCTTCAAGCCAGACTTTTGCAGTCCACTACTGCCCAGAGAGGGAGTCCCGCAGGGACAGTGCTTTCGGACAGGCGGTACTCCGTAATCTCTTTGAGGTATAGGCAACTCCTCCCTCTGGCCTTAGTGTTGGGCTACCGTACGGGGGCGATATCAGAGAAGATTATTTTCGCACATGCTGGGGCTCTAGAGGGAACTCATTTTTTCAGCTTTGGGTCCCCCGGTAGCCTTAAGCTGGGGAGTCCCATATGTGAGGACTGACTTCCTGCTTGGTCCTGGAGAAAGCGTAGTTACTCACCTGTAACAGGTGTTCTCCAGGAGCAGCAGAAATCAGCCCTTGCAACCCTCCCTCCTCCCCTTGGAGTTGCAGTCATATAATTCATTTTGTTTTTTGCTGTCTTTAGCTATGTCATCAGACTGAGCAAGATGGCACCCTTGGGCGGGAAGGAAACCACGCATGCGTGCTGCATTCCCAAAGGCTTTCTTTGAAAGCTGGGGAAATGCTCCGCATGGGGGCTCCGTCGGCACCGACATCACCCATATGTGAGGACTGATTCCTGCTGCTCCTGGAGAACACCTGTTACAGGTGAGTAACTACGCTATCCGGTAGGACATCAACAACATCCCAAATAAGCCTTGAATGACATAATATTGCATCACATTGCATAATACCAGCATGCACACATCATCCAGAGTTGATTGCATCATTTTCTGATGCAATGCAATACTACTGCCAGATGGCTGCTGAAGCAGTCGGAAAGGAAAGTAATCTGGTATTCTGTTCCGATATTGAAAGCCTCATGAATGCCTTAAAAATCACTCTTCCATCTATTCCAGTAGCGCACGCCGTCCACATGAAAGAGACATACGATAACTTAAAGCATCTACTGACTTCCATTAACTATAACAAGTACAGCTGGCACCTCTGTGGTGACTTGAAGGTGTTGCCCTTTTAATGGGACTGCAGCAGGGATATATAAAATACATGTGTTTCTTATGTGAGTGGGATAGCCGAGCAAGGGATTGGTACTACTTGCGGAAGGAATGGAATCGCAGACAAAATGTAACAGTTTGAGAGAAGAATATCCAGCACCCAGCTCTGGTTGAGGCTCACAAAATCCTGCTACCACCCTTCACATCAAACTAGGTTTGATGAAAAACTTCGTGAAAGCCATGGACCGCACTTCACCAGCTTTCCGATACCTGCATGAAAAATTCCCTCAACTCAGCAAAGCAAAGATTAAAGAGGGAGTTTTTGTGGGTCCTCAGATTCGAGAGCTCTTCAAAGATGACCGGTTCAACAACTTGCTGCAGGGTGATGCGAAACAAGCATGGAATGCTTTTCGCCTAGTGTCAACAAACTTTCTCGGGAATGTTAGGGCAGAAAACTACAAGGAACTAGTAGAAGACATGCTGATGCAGTATCAGAAACTTGGCTGCAATATGTCTCAAAAGATCCATTTCCTTGATTCCCATCTCGATTTCTTTCCTGACATCTGTGGTATGGTTAGTGATGAATAGGGTGAGCATTTTCACCAGGATATCGCAACGATGGAGCAAAGATACCAGGGAAAATGATCCACTACAATGCTGGCTGACTACTGCTGACACTCCCCAGAGAAGCTCCCGAACAGCTGTACAAGAGACAGGTGAAAAAAATCTAAGAAATAGTCTATGACTTGGTTTTTTACAGGTATTAACCGAAGGCCTATTATATTTACTATTGACATGCATTTCATGATGTAAACATTAATTCTTGTAGATTACAAAAAAAACTAGAGCCAACTTTGCAATTTCACTGTCATATTCGTGTTCAGCATATAAAAATTGATAAGAAATGACTTTTTATTTCAGTAACATGACTTTTGTAAAAATTTGTTGACCAGTGATTCAAAACACATGACAAGGATATACCTTCCTGAAAAAGATGCTCCCACAAATTGATCACTCTCTCACTGACCTTGATGACATCATTCATAATTGGAATTCCACCATAATAAATGTAGCCCTAGCACCACACCCATCCAAAATCACAAAAAAGCATACCTCTAAAATGTGGTATACAACCAAACTTAGGAATCTAAAGAAAAAATTGCGCACCATAGAGCACAAATGGCAGTGACGTACAAGATCAGAAAACGACGACAAATTATACATGCTGACACTCAAATCATATAAAGAAGTCATAAACGATAGAAAGAAAGATTATCACACTACTCTCCTAATGAAAGCCCTCAATAGGCCAAGTGAACTATTTTCCATTGTTAAATCTCTGACAAAAACTCCCATACCTGATGAAGAAAAAGTGATCATACATTCATAATTACTTGCAAATTTTTACATGAAGAAACTTAACCCAGCAACTTATGATGGTACCTGCAACCCTGCAGACATATTCATGAACCCACCTGTCCTACAACCCAAAAGCTCTAGCCATCACAACCAAATCACACGGCAGACATTTCACCTTATCGACCAAAGATATCTGAAAACCATAATACCTACTATCAATACAGCCGCATCGCCCATTGACCCATGCCCAGTCTCCTGGCTAAAAGCATCTAAAGATGACTTCTCCACAATTATCTTAGAAATAGTCAACTCTTCTTTATGGCAAGGATACATGCCAGTTGCCTTAAAACAGGCAATAATTTGGCCAATATTAAAATCAACCAATTCTGACAAGAACCCACCAAATTCCTACAGACCTATATCGTGCATGTCTTTTCTAGCTAAGATCATAGAAAAGGTTGTACAGATTCAGCTATACGATTTTATTGATCTAAATGCACCACTAGACGAACATCAACATGGGCTCAGACCCCATCATAGCGTCGAGACCCTGATGCTATAATTTCTAGATAAACTCATACGGAGCCTAAATTCCAATAAACAAGCATTCATTCTAGTCTTTCTAGATATAACCTCTGCGTTTGATAGTATTGACCATAAACTACTCATTAGGAGACTAAAACAAATTGGATTGCGAGGGACTGTAATACAATGGTTTGGTTACATCCTACCTTACAGATCACATTCAACAGGTTCGGATTGGCAACAGCTCATCCACAACCTTCAATCAGAAACAAGGTATTCCTCAAGGCTCCTCCTTATCCGCCCTTCTATCTTTAGAAGACATGGGATAAACTATCATCTCTATGTCGATGATAAAATGTTATACCATCCCATAGATATTATGGACCTTGATTACTCAGCAATAATCTCTTGCTTGGGAGATATAACAGATTGGCTGAAATCACATAATCTAAAAATCAACCTTAATGAAACTGAAGGTGCTGTATGTATCTAGAAACCCATGCTTCACTCCCCCCCCCAATACATTCAAGTTACAAGAAACAGAACTTGAAGTTAGGAAGGAGGTGAAATATCTTGGAGTAATACTTGACCAATCCCTGAATATGGTGTCACATATCAAATCTCTTACTAGAATTATTTACTTCAAACTTCGCATGACCCAACATCTCAGACCCCATTTAGAAGAACAGGACTTCAGAACGGTACTTCAGGCCCTAATAACACCACATATAGATTATTGCAACAGCATCCTTCAGTGACTTCCAAAGAAAACTATATACCAATTACAACTTGCCCAAAATCTAGCAACACGCCTTCTATATAAAACCCAATGCAAGGATCACATCACCCGAATTCTCTATGACCTCCACTGGCTCCCAGTCACTTCAAGAATAAAATATAAATACTTGATGATCATATTCAAACACCACAATAAAATAGCCACAACTCCCCTGTCCTCCCTCCTCAGCACCCCAACAAATTTAAGAATCTGAAGACACTGCTCTCAAAATACATACACCACTCCTAACCATATCCGCAATACTACCCAATATACTAGTAAAAGGGCCTTTTCATACATTGCACCAATGCTATGGAATGGCCTCCCCGACAATCTAAGAGCACTGACAGATTTGCTACAGTTCCGTAAGGAACTAAAGACATATTTGTCTAAAGAGTATTATGGGAACTCCCATGATGCACCCCAAGATCAATCTGAATAAAAACTCCCTACTATTCCTGCCCATTATACATGTGACCACAGAAGCAATGATGAGCCTGAATCCACTCCCACTGCAAAACTGTATATGATTCCCATAACTTTGTATCATGCTGCAATACTGTATATAATTACCCTAACATTGTATCCACTTAGTTGAAGATAGTTCTTTGTACATAAGTTTGCAAGTTCATTGTAAAGTTTGCTTTTTGAGTTCAATGTAAACTGCCCTTGATCTCCGGAAAGGGCAGTATATAGGAGCATGTTAAATAAATAAATAAATAAGGACAGAACACAGCCCCTAAATCCAAATGAGGACAGCGTATCGAGGAGAAGTTGGTGTTCAACAATGTCAAAGGCAGCAGAAAGGTTAAGAAGGATGAGAATTGAGTAGAGGCCTTTGGATTTGGCAAGGAACAAGTTACTGGAGACTTTGGCAAGAGCCATTTGTGTGGAATGTGGAGAATGAAAGCCAGATTGCCTCATGTCCGCAGAGGAGAAGCAGCGCTGAACATATTGAACTACAAATGAGCCTTAGGCTTCTACTTAGAGCTGGCGAAGGCCCACCGAAAGTCCATCCAGCTGTTTGTTTCTTTTTGACCCCAGCAAGCTAGGAGCTGCCATTACCAAATGCACCCTTTTAATTTGGCTTGCAGACTGCATCTCTTTCTCTTATGTCGAGACTGGTCTGAGTCTTGATGGGCATGTCACAGCTAACAGTGTCAGAGCCGTGGCTTCATCAGAGGCCAACTTGCGCTCAGTCTCCATGGAAGAGATCTGCAGGGCTGCAACATGGCATGCTGTCCACACATTCACATCTCACTACTGTCTGAATGGGGATTCCTGATGCAACAGCAACTTTGATTATTCTGTACTTCAACATCTGTTTGGGGATTAGAATCCAATTCCATCCCCCCCAAGTTCCTATTGTTGGTCCAGACTATCAAAGAAAAAATGGTGAAGAAACTGAATCAGATGTGTTTCTTATTGTGAGCTACCACTACTGTACATAATTGATTGTCTAGTTTTGCCCTTTTTGAGGTTCTCGGTGGCCTCTTTGGTTTTCGGTAGCCTGTAGCTTGGGAGTCCCATACATGAAGACTTACTTCCTGCTTGTCTACGAAGAAAATAAGTCCTCACAACCCTCCTACCTCTCGAGGAGTTGTATTCTGGTACAGCTTTGTTATCAGACTGGAGAAGATGGCGCCACAGCAGCATTTGGGAAGGGAGGCATGCAAGCATGGTAGAGCTTCCCAAAAGTTTCCAATAGAAGCTGGTGAGTGCTCCCATGCAAGGCTGCATCAGAGATGTCACCCATACGTGAGAACTTATTCCTGCTGTCCATGGAGAACACCTGCTTATAGGTGAGTAGCTATCTTTTATCTGATTGTTCTGAAAGGAATATCTGGAGGCATTGATTCCCAGGGTCTCATCAACCTTGAGCTTGGCGATTGCTCCAGGCACAGAGCCGGAACTGAGGATGCAAGATGTGCCAAAATGAACTACTGTCTTCACATTCATGTTCTCAAGGGCCCGTTCTAGTTAGAATGTGATTCTCCCAATTCACTGCTCCAGGGGCTAAGCGTCTATAAAGAGGATACACGCTCTCCTGGAGAAGGAAGCATTGTGTGGTTTGATGTCTCTAAGGTAGATACACAGATCACAGCGGTTACCAGACGAACCATCATTCCTGTGGAAGGTGGATCAGCCTTAAAGGAAACTTTGGACCGGAAGGTGGATTCGTGTTGAAGATCCAGTTTGCTGTGACTGCTGCTCTTCTTCAGTTGATGGTATGGGCAGGCCTTATTTATTTAATTATTTATTTTATTTAACATTTTTTATATACCGCACTATTCATCATCAGTGCGGTTTACATTGAACAACAACATACCTGTCAGTACATGACTGATCTAGGTTTACAGATAACAGGGAAAATCAACTGGGTGTGAACTGGGGAATAACTATCTAAATAATTATACATAATTATATACATTGAATAGGTTACAACAAGATTTGATATTCGATAAGAATACAGTGTTTTCACATTTTGATCTTTTGTTCTGGGTTGTTGTTATGTGTAGTAGTTTTCTGAGTAATACGGGAGCCGGTTTTATTGTGTGTATGGTAGCTTGAAGTGTAAAGTGAATAAATAGTGCTTGATGGACTTTCTAAATTGAGTGATATCCCTGATTGATCTGATGTTTGGAGGTAGTCTGTTCCAGCACTGGGGAGCATAGGACACAAAAGCTCTGTTAGTAGTTTGTTGTGTCCATTTTGTGGAGATACTAGGAGTAACTAGTGTGTTTTCTGCTATTAGTCTCCTGGGTCTGTTGTTTGGTGTGTGGGTGATGAGATTTGAGATCGATGCAGGAGATAAATTATTAATAGCCTTGAATGTGATGAGGAGGGTTTTGTATGTTATTCTGCAATTTATCGGAAGCCAGTGCAGATCGATCAGTATTGGTGTTAGATGATCTCTTATAGAAGCTCCAGATAGGATGCGGGCTGCTGCGTTCATCGCCAGTTGAAGTGGATTTAGTGTATTCTTGGGGAGACCATGAAGGATGATATTTGCATAGTCAAAATGCGGTGTGACTATTGCTTGGAAAACTGTACGGAAGTCCTTGGTCTCCATCATTGGTTTCAGGTGGCGCAGTGTTTTTAGTTTGTAGTAAATTGATTTTACTGTGTTCTTTATGTGCTCTTTAAGATTGAGTTGTTGATCAAGTATCACACCGAGGTACTTTATGGAGGCCTTGATTGGGAGTTCTGCGTCTCTTACTGTGAGGGTGGTTGGCGGAGCAAATTGCTTGTTTCTTGTTGCTATGAGTACTTCGGTTTTCTTGAAGTTTATTCTCATGTTTTGATTGAGGAGCCAGTCAGTTATTGCATTGAAACAGTTGATTAGTGGAGAGTAGTCGGGATTTGATATATTGATCGGTGTGAATATTAGCACGTCATCTGCATACAATAGGCAAGATATACCGAAATCTCTGGTGATTTGGCAGATAGGCTGCATGTATATATTAAAAAGCAATGCAGATAGAGATGAGCCTTGAGGTACTCCCTGTTTCTGTTTGAAGGGTTCAGAAGTAATGTTGCCTGTACGGACCTGTTGCCAGCGCTCATCTAAGTAAGATTTGCACCAGTTCCAGGCTTGGTTGCGGATGCCTTTTTCGTGGAGTCTAGCTAGCATGATCTTATGGTCGACTGAGTCGAATGCCGCTGATATGTCCAGAAAAATCATTGCAATGGCCATGTGAATGTTGTCAATCCCACAAATGAGTTTAAGTAGTGAAGTCATGAGTGTTTCTGTTCCGTGAGCTTCTCGGAATCCGTGTTGGCATGGGTCCAACGGGGCTGCTGTATCAATGTGGTGTTGGATCTGCCTCTGAGTTTCCTTTTCAAGTATCTTGGCTAGATAGGGAATGCTGGAGATTGGGCGGTAGGATTCTTCCTTTGTTGGGTCCATCTGGTTGTTTTTTAGCAGAGGGCGAATTGATGTTTGTTTAAGGGCGGTAGGGAAGATGCCAGTTAGGTAGGAGATATTTGCGATCTTAGCTATGTAAGGGCTAAGCTCGGCACGTAAGGTTTTGATCCAGTGTGCTGGACATGGGTCATTTGGTGCTGTGGTGGTGTTTATGGTAGCGATAATTTCTTCGATGGTTTTTCTTGATGGTGGTGAGAATTTATCGAGTGATGCTTGTGCCTGTGGGAGTTGGATTAGTATTTGTGATGACGCTGTGTTCGCCTTGATCATTTTGGCTTGGATGAAATTAGCATATAATTGTGGTTGTATGGATTCTTGATGCGGTGGCGATGGGTCTTTGGTTAATGTTTTTACTAAATTGAAGAGATCGCGTGGTCTGTTTAGTGTTTTGCAGAGAAGATTGGAGTGGAATTCTTTCCTTTTAGACCAAGTTAGATCGCGATGCTTTTTGAGTTGGGTGAGATACTCTTCTTGAACTTTGCTGTTGTGGGTGTGTCTCCATTTTCTTTCTAACTTCCTCAGTTGGAGTAGAGATGTACGTAGTTCAGAAGAGAACCAAGGGGCATCCTGCTTTTTATTGGAGCGATTCCTGGGTGGGAGCTTCTTGTTCATGCTTGGTTTATGTGCATACTGATAGAGAGTGTCATTCCAGTTAGAGATCAACTCATTTAGATTGTCCGTTGGCTTGTCTAGTTTTGGCAACGCTTGTTTAGTGAGGGTCTCTATGTCTAATGGCTTAAATCGCCCTGTGCTAGTTGTTGAGGTGACTGGCTGGGTGAGTGTGTTTGAATTTGTTGGAATCAGGAATAAGATCAGGCTATGGTCTGACCAAGGGACTGGGATAATAGATGGTTTGGTGTAATTATTTAAGCTTGAGACTGCCGATGGAACGAATATCAAGTCGAGGATGTTCCCTTGTTTGTGTGTGGGGTTGTGCACGATTTGTTTGAATCCAAGGTCTGTCATGGCATCGAGGAATGTACTGGATAAGTCATGATGTAGAGAAGCGAGGTTAAAATCACCTAACAGCCAGTTTGGTTTGTTGGGGTTGTCAGGATTGCAGGCTAAGTTTATTATATCTGAGAGATCTTCTGATACTGCATTTGGTGCTGAGTAGATGAGGTTTATAGAGTTGCTTCTATTTGCGATGGTTAAAGTGTCTAGATGTTTGGAGCTCCTGGTTATGGACACTCGGTATTGCAACTCTGACTTTGCTATTATGAAGACTCCTCCACCTTTTCTATTATCTCTGTTACAAGCGAAGAGTGAGAAATTGGGGGGCGTAATTTGATTAGTTAGGACAGTGTCTGAGTCAGAGAGCCATGACTCAGTGACCATTAGGAGGTCTAAATTGTAGTTGGATATTAGGTCTGTGATGGCAGGCCATTTGTTGCGCACAGACCGTGCGTTGATGAGTGCACATCTAAGCTCGTGTTGCAGGTCGTCTTTGATGTTCTTTTTGTTAGTAATGGTTTCCAGTGTTATGTAGAGCAGGCGTGATTGTCTCTTTTGTTGAGGGTTTGGGTAAGGTTGATAATAGTTGTAGTGATGTTTTCTATTTGATCCTAGGAGTTCTGGGATGGGGTTATGTTCATGGATGTATGAAACAGAGTCATGAATGGTCATTGCAATAGTATAGAGAAAAACGAACGTTAGGGTTGAGGTAGACATGATTATCTTTTGGTGTTATGATTATGGTTATCTTTTGGTGTAATAATGGAATGCTACTATAACAGTAATAATGGAATGCTACTATAACAGTAATAATGGAATGCTACTGGCAACAGTGTTAATTGAGTGCCATAGGGAAAATGAGAGTAGTTATGAGCTATGGTGCATTCACATGATTAGTCTGTATACTTGCTGTGTTTGTGAGTTGTGTAGAGAGGCCTGAGTTCATGTCTGAGTTCCGTTGTAGGCAGAGTGTTGGTTTTTTGGTCAGGCGGCAGAGGGTTGATTGAGGCAGGCGTCGGGTAACCGGTGAGTTGCTGTGGAATCTTCCGTGTCGCCTATTGTGCCTCGCCTAAGGGCCACGCCAAAGGGCCCTCTGGCGAGGCCCTCAGGCGCGGGCCCGCCAGTCGCGGGCGCGCCTGCTGGCGCGAACTTTTAAAAGTTCCTGGCGTGCCCCGATTGGGCCTTGATGGACGGCAGGCCCCTCCTGCTGCCGGTGGCTCGATCCCCGGGAAGGGGAGAGCTGCTGGTGGTGGTGGGGGCTCCGGGTGGTCGGCGCCTGCTGGCGCGAACTTTTAAAAGTTCCTGGCGTGCCCCGATTGGGCCTTGATGGACGGCAGGCCCCTCCTGCTGCCGGTGGCTCGATCCCTGGGAAGGGGAGAGCTTCTGGTGGTGGTGGGGGCTCCGGGTGGTCGGCGCCTGCTGGCGCGAACTTTTAAAAGTTCCTGGCGTGCCCCGATTGGGCCTTGATGGACGGCAGGCCCCTCCTGCTGCCGGTGGTTCGATCCCCGGGAAGGGGAGAGCTGCTGGTGGTGGTGGGGGCTCCGGGTGGTCGGCGCCTGCTGGCGCGAACTTTTAAAAGTTCCTGGCGTGCCCCGATTGGGCCTTGATGGACGGCAGGCCCCTCCTGCTGCCGGTGGCTCGATCCCCGGGAAGGGGAGAGCTGCTGGTGGTGGTGGGGGCTCTGGAGTCCTGTCCCTGTGGATTCAGTCTCTTCCACTGAATGATTCTACCCCTCTTTTGGAGTCTGTTACGGCCTTCCTTTCTGGTATGTCCAGCAGCCAGGGATTGTGCCCTTTTAGTGGTGATACGGTATTGGCGTGTCTCGGACATAGGATAGCTGTCTCATCTTCCAAGGCCCACATCCCCATCTGACCTTAGAGAGATGCTGCTGTTGGGTCCGATTTGGAGAAGCTGGTGAAGAACCTGGGCAAGATGAAATCTTTATGCCTTCTGGAAGACAGGTCCAAGAGACTTGTGAAGTGGGCAGGAGCCTCTTTTCCGTCAGCCTCTGCTCTCTCCTCATGATCACACTGGTCGGACTCCCGGGACTCTTGGGACTCCTGTCGCTACCGGCCTGGAAAACCTTTCTTCCCCACTGCTTATGGACTTCTGGCTCATTCTCAGTCCTTTCGTGGAACACTTGGGCCCCTGACCCAGTCCCATCCAGAGGAGGACCATCCTGCGCTGCACAATGAAGGTTTGGGGGCCCATTCCCTGGTTCCTCTGGTTGGGGGCTGGCTTTGCCTCCTCTTCAAATATGGGCCTGTGTCACCAAAGATCGCTGGGTACTAGTTCCTATTCAGTACGACTATGGCCTGCAATGCAAAGAGCTGATCCCGGCCACTTGCATCTTCTCCCCTTCTGGGTCTGCGAACAACAGGGACAAGTTGCCTCTCCTGAAGGCAGTGGTGCCCGTTTCCCTGGACAATCGGGGGGAAGGAGCAGGTATTCCATCTGTTTTTATGGTGGCTGACATGAAAGGCCATTCCATCCAATTCTCGACCTCAATTGTGTCAACAAGCGCTTGCGCATCATGAGTTTCTGAATGGAAACTTTGTGATCCAGGATTCAAGCAGTGTGCAGAAGGCGTTTCCGACATCTCTGGATTTGACCGAGGAGTATTTTCATATCCCGATCCATGGGATCAGTATGTTTCTATGTTTTGCTATGCTTAGCTCTCACCTTCAGTTTGCTACCCTTCCATTCAGATTGTCCACTGCCCGAAGGACATTCTCCAAGGTAACATAGTAACATAGAGTATGATGGCAGATAAAGACCAATATGGTCCATCTAGTCTGCCCAGCAAGGCCACAAGGGTAGGTACACCTGCCATTCCGTGCAGGTCACCCTTCCCCATGCCTTGGTTTAGGGGTGTACCCATCGCTCCATGATAGTTATGTTTATTTTGATGTTATCCTTTTGCTATAAAGGGATCCACCGTGTCTAACCCATGCCATTTTGAATTCTGTCACTGTATTTGCCCCCACCACTTCCATCGGGAGGGCATTCCAAGCATCCACCACCCTTTCAGTGAAAAAGTATTTCCTGACATTGCCTTTCAGTTTACCCCCTTGCAGCTTCATGTTATGCCCTCTAGTTTTACAGCTTCCCGTCTTTGGAAGAGGTTTGTTTGTTCATTAATACTCTTGAAGTATTTATAGGTCTGAATCATATCACCCCTGTCCCTCCTCTTCTCCAGAATGTACATATTTAGGTCTTCAAGTTTCTTCTCATACGTCTTCTGATGCAGGCTCCAAATCATTTTGGTCACCTTCCTTATGGTGGTGGTGTCTGCTTTGCTGCAGTGCCAAGGGATTTATGTGTACTCACATTTGGACTACTGGTTCAAATGAGTCCATTCTCCTTCAGAGGTGTCTCGGGTAGCTCCCCGGATAGTGTTCTTTCTGATGAGCCTTAGCTGGGTAATCATTGTGGAAGAGCCAGTTGTTGAATTCCTGGTCCCTGGAGTCCCTGGGAGCACATTTTCAATACTTGAATGTGCGGAGTCTTTCTGCCAGTGGAGAAAGTCAAAGGCTGTTGGAATGACTAGCACTATGCTGTTCATGGCAGGCTCCCAGATTTTGGGTTTGTTTTATTTATTTATTTAGTTTATGTACTGCATTTCCAATGATCAATACAGTTTACAGGGAACATTTATATAGGTATATATCAACTTTAACATAGGTATTTAACAACTTAAAATTACATTCAACCTTTAACATTCAACCATGTAACTAAGTTATAGTTAGGATGACTGGAAGATGTGGAATTTGGAGCTAAAGTCATATGGTTGATGTTCATCAGCAGTTCAAGCTCAGGCTTCTGCTCCCAATGATGATGAAGGCCATCCTGTGGTGGAGCCAGCAACCCAGACTTCTGAGGAAGGACGCGCTGAACAATTGCTCATGGATCCTTCTGGTGATGAATGCCATTCTCTCAGGCTGGGGAGCCCATTGCTAAGGCCAAACGGCCCGGGACCTTTGGAACCGTGGAGAGGGGTGTGGTCCATCAACTGCCCTGAAACGAGGGCCATCAGGTTGGCTGTTCTATGTCTCCAGTCCTCGGTCGAGGGCCTGGCAGTTCAGATGTTGTTTTCTCGGACACCACCATAGTGGTGACTTATGTTGATCGGCAAGGCGGCACAAGGATTACCAGGGTAACCCTGGAGGTTGCTCTCCTATTTGCCTGGGCAGCATAAAGCCTCCTAGTTTGTCAGCTCTGCACATTGCTGGGGTGGATACTGTGGAAATTGATTTTCTCAGTCGGCACTCTGGTCCTAGGAAATTGGGAGTTAAGTCAGGAGGTGTTTTTTGTGGTTTCTGCACCACTGGGGCAGTCCCAGGAGGGATCTGATGGCAACCCGCTCCAATGCCAAGTGTGCTGGTTCTTTATTCACTGTATGGAGATGAGGTTTGAAGGCCTTGGCGCCCTGGCTTAACTTTGACCAGGTCAGCACCTGTGATAGGTGTTTCCTCCATGGCCCCTGGGTGGGGGTGTATGATTCGGCGTATGGAGCACCATCTGAGAAGGATTATTCTGGCAGTGCCAGGTTAGCTGAGGAGAGCTTGATGCAGCTCCTGCAAGCACCACCTCTTCACCTACCACCATCTTGGTGCTTATTGTCGGGGGCCACTTGTCTTGGAGGACCCGGCTCCCTTCTCAGTTACGGCTTGACTCCTGTAAGAAGGCAGCATGTTCAGTCTATTCTCTGGCAGTGGTGTTCCACTCTGCTCAGAGCCCGGAGGAAGTCTACCAACCTGGCATAAGTGTGGGTCTGCTGCCTTGAGTGCTGTTGTGGCACATGGCAGCTGGCTCCTGGGAGGCCAAGATGCCGTCTCTGTGACCTTTTCTGCAGGATGATCTGGAGAAGGGCCTTTTTTTCTCTTAGCTTCTTCAAGGTTCAGGTGGCAGTTTTGTCCTGTTTCGGAGGGCCATTCGCTGGAAAGTCTCTAGCCGTATAACCGGATGTTTCAGGCCTTCTTCAGGGGGGTTTGGCATCTGCGTCCTCCCTACAGTTTGTGGTCCCTTCCTGGGATCTGTGTCTGGTGCTCAGAGCCCTTTGAGTCGTTGAAGCATGCTACTCTGCAGAACTTGATGCTCAAGCCAGTCTTCTTGGTTGTGATTGTTCCGCAAGGCAGTTTTCTGAGCCACAGGCTCTGTCTTGCTGAGATTCTTATCTATCCTTTTTTCTTAGGAGGTCATTTTCATTCTGCCTGTGCCTCCCTTCTTCCCTGAAGTGTTTCTCCCTTTCATGTGAACCAGGTGGGTGGCCTGCCCTCCTCTAAGGAGCAGTGTCGGGGGATGGTAAGTATCTTCGCCTTGTGGATATCTGGAGGGGGCTTCTCTGGTTCTTGGAGGTTAAGAATTCCTTTTGTAAGTCAGACCATCTATTTGTGCCGTTTGCTGGCTCACGCAAGGTGATGCAGCGGTTCAATCTGCATTGGGATGCTGGGTTTAGGCGGCAATTGCTTCGGCAGATCTGTGGATCCGGAATGTTTTGCATGCCCATTCTGCCTGAGTGCAAGCATTCTCGTGGGTGGAGCAGAGTTCAGTAGCCCCCACAGGCATTTATCAGGTGGCAACATGGGCATCACTTTCATTTTTGTCAAGCATTACTGCTTGGATGTCCACTCTCGGGTGGACACAGCCTTTCGCTCTAAGGTTTTACGAGTCACTGTGTGTTCTTCCCGCCCAGTAGATGTGCAGCTTTGGTACGTCCCACCTGTCTGGATTGGTCTTGCAGGACAATATGGAAGGTGACATTTTACTTACCAGATAATGTCCTTTCCTTGAGTCCTGTTAGACCAGTCCAGAGCCCACCCCTGGAACTGTGTTTGCTCTATTCATCTGAGGTGGTACCCTTGGGACTGCTATGATTTCTATGTTTGACTCTGCAGGTTCATCTTCTACAAACAGCCTTCTCTTTATGCTTTCCTGTACATAGTTCTCTACTGTTTGATTGCTCATTGTTGCCCATGCTGAAGTTCTGTAAGGGCTGCATTTGGACCGATACCGAAGAGACCTCTGGTGGCTAAGGCATATAGAGGCATGGGAGTGATGTAATTGAAACCTGGGCTTTTCATTGGTTCTTTGTCGCCACCAATCTGTTGGTAGGGGAACACAACCTACTTGTCTGGACTGGTCTAGAGAACTCAAGGAAAGGACATTATCTGGTAAGTAAAATGTCACCTTATACCCTACTTGACAAATGAAACAGGCCATTTGAACCACCAGACTCACAGAAGAGAGAGAGAGTAATAGAATAATCAAGGAAAGCCACTGTAATAGAGAGAAAAACATAAAAAGAAACTGAAATTATTAGATATTATGGCATATCTGGATGGATTTGATTTAAATCAGTTTGAAATATAATCATGATTTAAATCACTAGTGAGGATGATTGTGCACTAGTAAAAGTGAAACAAAAAAATACCTGCCTATTTTATTGCAACTGCATTAAATATAGTATAAAGTAACAACTATAGGGAAATATTCAAAGGCATTTACATGGTTTGCAGACCTGCAAACCATGTAAATTTATTTATTTATTTATTAATTTAACAAGTTTTTTATACCGCCTTTTCCTTCAATCAAAGCGGTCACAAGAAATACAAGGTATAAACAAGGGAAACATAAACAGTATAGACATGACAACATATGGTAATGTAGGAAAAATAACAAGGGTTAACAATATAGTGGATTATTTATAAAGTATATACAATAGATGATATCTTAGTCATTTGTTGATCCATAGTGCTCAATGAAAAGTAAAGTTTTTAATTGCTTACGAAAGTCAATGCCGGTTAGCGGGATATTCAGCGGCACTAGCACTGTTAATGCTGCTGGATATCCCTGGGTGCCACCGCTACACGTACTGGTGCTATGTGGTTAGCACTGGGGCTTTCCAGGGCGGAGCAGAGGTGGCACCAGTCGCTCACCGGGCAGTGGCGATATTGAGCCACTGCCTGCTTAGTGACCCGTAGGTAAAGAAATGCGCTGCAAAGACTTGCCTCTCTTTACCCGTGGGAGCTAAAGGGGCAGCGGCTCAATATCACTGTTGCCCAGTTAGCTTCTGGGCTCTGCAACGACACAGATATTCAGTGCCAGTGGCCAGATATGGCCCTGGTATTGAATATCCGGGGTTTTCAGCAGTGACAGCTGGTGTGGCTGAATATCAGATCCTATATTTTTATTCAAATATGAGAATTCAGGTTATAATTTCTGAACCCCAACCAAATTTATGGACAGAGAAGATAGTGGTTAATAAAAAAAAATAATACGAGATAAAGATATTTACTAATGTGAAGATTCTGCATGTTCAGACGTACTTCCCTCAATATTTTGAAAGCAGGAACAATTCTCATGACACTTTCATTTGAGTAGCTAGGTCTTGCATTTCTTTGTTGCACTGTTTGCCTTTTATGCATATGTCTGTATTACTCATAGATTCAGGAACATCATTTAAATATTCTCAAAGGGGATCTGTGATGTGGTTTACTGCTGTAGTATGCTTTTCCTTATACAATTTATTTTATTTATTTAGCTGTATTTATATCCCGCTTTTCATCTATTTCCTCAATAGATCTCAAAAATCAATTAAGGGTACATTCATAAATAAAAACATATTCTACAAGAATATGTTCTGCTGTTTACTTGTTTCATTTTCTTCCCTCTCCCCCCTATTTCTTGCCTTTTTTATCCAGATTCCTCTACCTTGCCCAGGTCCTCCCCCCTTCCTGCCCCAAAAAATATCCATTCCTTTATTCATTGATTCTCTTTATCTTTGAATTGTTATGGGCCAATGTAATAAACTATAGATTGGTTTTAGTTTAGTGCCGATTTTCTGTACACACAAAAAATCTGTAATTCACGAACTAATGCCCAGCGATAATCTTAGGTCAGTGAGCATATAGCATTGCTTCCAATGTAACAAATGTGGTAAAATTTAGCATGGTGTCTCTTTATTTTCTCAAGAGCACTGAATCTTCATCTCAAGAGGTGAGGGAAAATTTTTTAACTCCTATTGACTTTACTAAAAGTTAAAAATTATATATATATAGATAGATATAGCCACAAATACTGGAGATCCCCAAGCTTGGGGACCTCTAGAGATGGGATTCCTAATTGGGGGATCCAAGGACACAAGACCTCTTGGCCCTAAGCTCCAGGGTCCCAGAACAACTTAATCAGAGACCCTGAGCAAGAACTTCCTGCGACCTAAGAACCACCAACCCCATTCACTCGCCTACCACCTTCCACCCAGTTTATTTATTTAACAGGATTTATAGGCTACCAATTGGTGACTTCTAATCAGTGTGCAAATAAAATATAAAAAATTATAGAATATATAACATACTAAGGAGTGGACGAGTAGCCTAGTGGTTAGAGCAACTGCCTATTACCCAGAGGTTCAAGGGTTTGATTCCCACTGGCACTCCTTGTGACCTTGGTTAAGTTATTTTACCCTCCATTTCCTTGGAAGAAAAGGCCTGGCAATCTACTTCCGGTGATACATTGCCAAGAAAACCCAGAGGCAGCTGGGTTGCTAGGAGTCAGCACTGACTTGACGGCTCTAAAAAAACCCCCAAAAAAACAAAAACAACCTACTAAAATATAAAAATATGATAAATAGAAAAAACCCCCAATAATACTATTGAAGTAACTCACTGAACACCTCTTCAAATAGCATAGTTTTCAAATATTTTCAAAACCTGAAATAATCTTGCTCTAAATGTAAACTTGAAGGAAGATGATTCCAAAGTGTAGAAGCAACACAGGAAAAGGTATATCAGTGAATTTCAGTTTTATGTAGGGCTTTCAACATAGGAACTTCAAGCCAGTTCGAACGCCCAGACCATAATTCCCTTACTGGATGGCAACATGAACTCAAAATAAACTGGAGCACAACCATGTAATGTTTTAAAAACCAAAATTAAAATTTTAAACTGTATACTATATGCAATGGGTAACCAGTGCAGTTTGATCAAATATGGTGTAGAAGGTGTATACTTAAGAAGGCCAAAGATTACTTCCAATGTAGAACTTTGCAATATCTGTAATGCTTTTAAATACTGCTTTGGAAGGACTAGATATACAGCATTATAGTATCTACCAAAATAACAATAACATCTGATAAACTAATTGTTAACTATTCTGAGTCAAATATGGCCTTAGATGATAAAAAAAAAATTTGTAAAAAGCTAACTCCAGGAGTTTTTCAATTGCAATTCAAAGTTAGTCGGGAATCCAAAGAGATCCCTAAATACCGAATTTCTGTCTTGATTGCTAATTGGATATTGCCCACTGTATAAAAAATGAGCAAAAATATCTGAATTAGAATGGTCAATTAATAAAACTGCTCTTTTAGTTAGACTAAAATCCAGCCTACATTGATTCATCCAGTTAGTGATTTCTGAGATATTAACTGACATTTTAGAAAGCATAGTAGCCAATGAACCTTTCACTGGAACAAATATTAAAATATCATTTGTATAAATACAATAAATTAACTTAAGATTACTCAGCAAATGGCATAATGGCTCCAGGTATAAAACAGCATAGCAGAAAGAGCAGAACCTTGAGTGACTCCTCTCTGTAATAGCATCCATTTGGATGTCTTTTTAAAACAAACAAACTACATCCTTATGGTTAAATGAGACAGAAACATGACGGCAGAAAAAGACCACATGGCCTATCTAGTCTGCCCTTTCACATCAACTACAATAGTCCTCTTTTTACCTTTAGAGATCCTCTGTGTTTGTTCCATGCTTTTTTGAATTCAGATACTGTCCTCATCTCTACCACTTCTACTGGGAGACTATTCCAAGCATCTACCCCTCTTTTTGTAAAGTAATATTTCTGCATATTACTTCTGAGTCTAACCCCCAAAAAAGCTTGACCAGTGCCTCACCCCACTGCAGGACTGCCTCAGAAAGCATCGGGCTCGTCTGGGACTTGAACCCAGGACCCCTAGATCAATGAGCCATGTCAAATATAAACAATTGTGCTGTTGAGTCGGTGCTTACTCCTGGTGACCCAACAGCCCTTGGGGTTGCCTTAGCAAGGTATCACCAGAAGTAGATTGGCAGGCATTTCCTTCCGAGGCAATGGAGAGTAACATGATTTGCCCAAGGCCATAAGGAGTATCAGTGGGAATCAAATCCTGATATCTTGGATTGTAGGCTATTGCCCTAACCACTAGGCCACACCTCCACAAATGCTTGGCAAAAGCTGACCTGAGACTGGCCTTGAACCACCAACCCTTGGATTTCTAGGTATGCAGTTCTCAAACTCCAGCTAGTTGAGCTTTCTGTGAGATATAAATCAGTCAAGTACACAAACCCAATACCTCTCTCTCAGGCTCTCCAGAAGAATATCATGAGATATTGCATCAAAGGCTGAGGAGGTGTCAAGAAACAACAATAATTACGACATGTTAAAGTCCATGCCCTTCAGTAGAACATCTAAGGTAGCTCAAAGAAAGTTTTCCATACCATGATGAGGTTGGAAGCCATACTGAAACTAGTTGAACACATTGGGGGTCCTTCTAGAACACGAATAAAGGATTTGTATTTGCAGCGGGGACATTTATGTGCCGAAAACATACCCAACTATATTCTGAAACACTGTTGACATGCACGTCCACGGTGCTAGCACGGGGATCTCAGAATGTGCCCAGAAGTGGCAGAACAGGGGCATGGTCAGCAGCAGAGATGTAGAAAGCATATTCAGGAAAAGCCTATGTATATATTAAATGTTTCCCCGGAAACGTCCACATTATTCCTGCTGAAACGTGGATTAAGGCCAGGATTTAGAAAATATTTTGCTCTTCTCTGCAATGCAGCCCATATTGAAGAATGTTTGTGACAAGTATGTTTTGAACTGGTGTGACTGCATTTTGGAAAAACACAAGATGGTTTTAAAGTACAGAGAGCAGAGGTGAGGGAATGTTTTAAGGTCTAGATACGTTAATAAAGACCCTTACAGAAATATTAAGAAGAGCGATAGTGTTTAGGCTATTCACTTATCTGCTGTTTGTGCTAAAGGAGCCAATCTAGGGGACCGTAACAATTCCCATGTTCTGAAAGATGGGACTTGCTGATGCAGGGATAGTATGGGTGTGAGCAGGGAAAGGATGATTTTTTTGGATGAGAAACTGAGATCATATTTGTAGTCCTGGTACCCCATGCTATTATGTTATGTCATAGCTGTTATGTATAGGTTCAGGGCATCTTTTGGCAGAATCATATTTTTGTGACAGAAAGTGAGTGTGTGTGTGTGTGTGTGTTGTTTGAGGGGTGCATGGGGAGATCTGGTGTGCTAATCTGCAATTCAGGGGGGGACCGTATGGATGACCACAGCATCACTAGGTGCCAGTGTGATTGGGCAGTCAAACTCAGAGAGACTTCATAGCTAAATGTCAAAACATATCCCTGTCAATAATAAGGGACCCTCAGAATAAGGGCACTCAACAGTGCCCATAATGCACATTTTGTGGGACCAATGGTATTGCTATTGATTATGTATTAGTGCTGTTTGCACTGCTGAATGCCCTTATTCTGAGGGTCCCTTATTATTGACAGCGATATGTTTTGACATTTAGCCCTAGGGAACCTATGCAGATAGAAGCAATCTGACAGAAGAGGGTTGTGGAGAGAGATAAGAGGAGAATGGTAGTGTGGAGCAGCAGAATGAGTGCACTTATAGGCCGTAGGCACGAGAAGGGCGTATATTTCTTGCTCAGCAATATTATGCATCCTTTGGGGGAACTGCAAGTTTAATTCAGGGTTTTGTACATTTGGTGAGGGTCCATCTTTAGCAGTTTAAGGTGTGTTTGTAGAGATGACCAGGGTTAAGGTTTAAGGGTTAATCATTTGATAAAAACCGCCTTTCTGTATCAATCAAGGTGGTGTACAATAATAAAATACATAAAAATTTGGCCGAGGCCGGTAAAAAGAAAGGAAATGTACAAAATTATAAAGGACAGAAAAAGAAAAAGATAATAGAGACAGGACGAGATACAAAAGGAAAAACTAATATACAAAAAAGGGGTAAACTCATACAAAAGGAGAAGGAACATTAAATGCTAGGGAGAACAGATGGGTCTTGAGGTTTTGTTTGAAAGTGATGTATTGTGGTTCCAGACGGAGAGAAGAGGGAAGAGAGTTCCAAAGAGCAGGACCAGCAAAATAAAAAGCTGAAAGACGGGTGAGTTGCAAGTGAGCACGGGAAGGGGAAGGAAGGGCAAGACGGTTGAGGTGGAAAGAGCGGGGTGAATACCTAGGGGAGTGAAAGGAAAGGAGATCAATCAGATACGAAGGAGTGCTAGTGTGGTAAACTTTATGTAACAGGGTCAGGAGCTTAAATTGAGAACGAAATGAGGGAAGGAATCACTGGAGCCGGTTCCTAATGCCACATACCATTTGATGCAAGGTATGTCCTGACATACATGTTCAAAATTACATTGTCTTATACCATATTGGGGTGCACTGGGCTAACTTAACACTTTTCAGGGCATGAGGGGGACTGGTATATGGTGTAGTTTGCACCAGTTGCCTTTTCTCATTGGTACTTATGCCTAGTGTGCATCAGCAAACTACTGTCTGTGATGAGCAGCTTAGGAGATGCATGTTTTTCCTGAGGGGCGTGGCGTCTGCGGGTATATCGTGGGGTCAGGATCCGAAACGTGTAACATTTCAGAATGTGGTGGGCGTGGGGACATCCAAAATGTTTACCCGTGTCGGAGGCATGGGCTGGCTGAATAGCGCTTGCACATGCTGTGCCGAGCATGTCTATCTCCCCGATTCTGGACCCACAGGCACGTACAGACCCGCAGAAGTGGAATTAGGTTCAAAGGGGGCCCATTTTTTATTTAAACGTGTCGGCCAGCTGGATGTGCACGTTCTGGAATCACACTCATTATGATCACTAACAAAATTCTGAAGCTGTTAAAACATTAGTTGTTCAAGAACTCAATCTAAAAAAAGGCAAACTAGATATTCATCTCTAATTAGCTTAATCCACTTAATCAGCTGAATAAGATGGGATGAACTTTAACTTTTTTCTAGCACTGAAGGCATAGTTCCAGATCTCGGTGAAAAATTAACAATTTGAATAATTGTCTGTAAAGGTACCTGTTTTGCACATTTGATTAGCCAGATAGGAGAGGGATCCAACAAGCAGTTAGCATTAGACAAACATTTGACTTTTTAGTCAATCACTTACATAGTTGAAGCGTTCCCATTTGGTACACTGAATCTTCACCTTCAGAGGTAAGACTGAAGTTTTTAGTTTACCGTTGACTTTACTGAAAGTTAAAAAAAAAAAAATCAAACATTAAAGGACTAGACATTTCCACACTAAGGACCCCTAGAGATAGGATTCCTAACTGGGGAAACCAATGACACAAGATCTCCTGAACCAAAGCTCTACGTGCCAGGGCTTCCTAGCTAGAGACCATGCCCAAGACCTCTGAGCAAGTGTTTTCCAGGACTTGAGAACCTCCAACCCCATCCACTCACGGCCTTCCCTTAATAAAGAGGTCCGCCTCTGTGGTATCACCTTATACATCCCTTATCTACACTCAACGGAGAAGACCCAGCCTCCTACCGTCCCATATCAAGTATCTCATTCCTGGCAAAGATCATAGAAAAAACGGTCCTTCTACAACTCCAAGACCATCTGACTGACAGTGCTCCTCTTGATGACCAGCAATATGGCTTCAGGCAACATCATGGAGTTGAAACCCTGTTACTAGTTCTACTTAACAACCTCCTAAAGGGCCTTGAAAACAAAAAGAAAATGTACATTCTTGTATTCATTGACATCTCAGCTGCCTTTGATACAGTTAATCATGGGACCCTCATAAATAGGATAAAATCAATAGGAATAACAGGAACCCCACTAAAATGGTTCTCATCCTACATCTCAAATCGAACACAACAGGTTCAATTCAACAGAGAAAAAGCAGAATCTTTCTCACAAACACAGGGAATCCCCCAAGGCTCTGCTCTCTCAGCACTTCTGTTTAACATATATATGCAGCCACTATGCAAAATTTTCTCACGGCACGAAATTAATTACCACATCTATGCCGATGATATCATGCTATACACACAACTAGACACTAAAAACCCAGACTACAACCCACTGGAGACATGTATCGGAGAGATGCAAGACTGGTTACAACAAAGTAGTATGTCAATTAATCACAAAAAAACCGAAGTAATGTATATCTCCAAAGAACCAAATTTTGACCCTCCCACATCAATAACACTATGTAACAACACTTACCAAACAAAAAAAGAAATAAAGTATCTAGGAGTCACATTTGACTGTGACCTAAAGATGGAAAACACCTCCGAAAGACCAACAGAGCAGTTTTCCACAAGCTTAGAGTGCTCCAACCCATTCGGAATATTATTGATCCCCAAGACTTCAGAACAGTGGCCCAAGCACTCATCATGCCACATTTTGACTACTGCAACGCCATCCTACAAGGTTTACCTAAAAAAACCCTAAACATATTACAAATGGCACAAAATGTAGCTGCCAGGGTCATAATGAAGAAAAATCTAAGTGACCACATCACACCAGTACTAATTCAATTACACTGGCTACCCATAACAGCTCGCACAAAATACAAAATACTAACAACCACCTTCAAACTCATCCACAACTTAGCACCTTCCTTCCTCAACAACCTAGTAAGATTGCAACCTCCTACCCGAAACAGAAGAACCCACAATTCCAACATCCTTCACACTCCAACAGATATAAGATCTGCCAAAGCTAACACCAGCCACAGGGCTTTCTCATATGCGGCGCCAACACTGTGGAACAAACTCCCACCAGAACTACGAGCTAGCAATGACCTTCTAGACTTCAGAAAGAAACTCAAAACGCACATTTTCCAATCACATTTCAACCTGAACTAAACCCACAGATGGAGCAGCCCCTGACTACTGTGTCCAAGAAGATTATCCTGTATATATGTATTTATGTATATATGTAAATGAACTCCCCATAACTAAGAAGTGTTAACTCTGTATGATGTGCTTTTCTGACAATCTGTATGTAAACAAAATTTGTACCTGCCTTGATTCGGCAGTTTCACAATAGTAATCCTACCCGCTTCTGATCGCTGGAAGGAGCGGGCTACAAATGCTTGCTAAATAAAAAATAAAATAAATCTATGGAAAGCATCTGCTTCTGCTTGTACCATTTTAAAAATGGTAGTGGTTCAGCCAAGTTCATTTACCTCAGCTGAACCAGTACCATTTTAAAAATGATGGGTTTTAGCTCAGGTCATTTACTTCAGTTGAATCCCCCTGCCTTTTAGCGGCAGTCCTTGTGGTTTAGATGCTTATCCAGGCCCTCCGTCCTCTAAATAATATAGCACGTTTGGGCCGCAGACATTGTTTTCTCAGTGATCCTCTGAGAGGAAGCTTTAATCATAGATGGTTATAGCGCCCTTGCTTTTCTGCAAAATAAGTAAAAATACTGGTAAGATATACACATAGAGCCTGATATTTTGTCTGCGGCAGTCAGCATTTGTAACGTGCCTAGCCGCTGAAAGCAAAAGTGAACATGGATATTCTGTACCAGGCGCTGGATATCCTCTGGTGCTGAATTTCAGCGCCGACCTCCATTGCTATCTGATTAGCAGCAATATGCAGTCGCTCCAGATAGCAAAACTGCATAAAGTTTGGACAGTTATTTACATGTCCTGACTTCATGTGGTTACCTATCCAGTTAACAGTGTCACAAGCACAATGCCAAAACCACTAGTCTTCTAGTTGTTGAGGGCGTGGTGGTTGAGAACCTTCTTCTATCAGCTGTAACATTTATGCTTTAAGTAGAAGGATTGTAGTCGTGTTAAACCAAGGGTAAGGCTTATGACAGAAAAAGAATTTATTTTGAACACAATAGAACAGATCAGGTTCCTGGTACCATTTACAGAATTTTAAATTATAGGAGTTTTGCTTAAGGTTCAGCAGGTTGGTGGCAAAACAAACAGAACTCAATATTGGCTTTTAAAGTCCTCTTCACTGCAGAAGCTAGCCTTTTCACATATAACCAGATGACACTTTTCTTATTGTCCTTTGTCAATCAGAGCAATAGAAAAACAAACTTTACTTCTTCCATGGCAAATCTATCTTCACTCAGCCATAATTTTCTCTAGGCTGCACTTCCAGGTGAAGAACCAAACTTAGGTTATGAAATAAGCATTCACAGTGTCCTCAAGACTCTTATAGCAGGCTTTTCTTATAAAAGACAGGAGCAAAGCACAAACTCTTCTAGCAGCTAATTAACTCTTTCTCCGTTGTAGAGTTTCAACACAGCTGACACAGAAGCATGAATCACAGCCTTACTTCATTAGCTTATGCTGCAGTAAATTCCTTCTTTCAAAACACACAGGAATTTACTTTCTCACTGCTTAGCTCTGAGGTTATTTCAGCAAGAGGAACAGTTCTTTCCAGGCTGGCCTTTCTTCAGACACTTTAAGTCTAGAGCTTGGCATAAAGAACAATCCATCAACATATATTCTTCTGCCCCAAGCTCTGCTCCTGCTTCTCCCAATTGCATAGGTTTTGAGTCACCCAGTTGATCAGAGTGCCCTGCTGACAACCTCTCTGGTGGTCTGAAAGCTTCTCAGCAATGGGTAGCTCAGCCTGTCTCCAGAAGTTAGCACCTGCTCTGGCTTCTCCAGCATTCCATCGTCCTTGCTGCTCTGAAGTCTGTCCTCTGCAATCACTCCTCTTCCAGCTCCTACTCCTACTGCTACTGCTCTCTCCATAGTTTAACCACGGTTTATACTCACTGGGATCCAACCCCACCTCTTTCTCTCCCAAGTGTTTGTAATCCCCCTGCCTTCTGACATAAGAATAATCAGTGCAATTATTCGAGTGAGGGGTTTTGTCCTCGTGCTTGCAATCTATCCTTCTTACACTGTCAAGCATTTCCTGGAACTTGTTCCAGCTGGTTTTTTTCTGCCTTTGAACTGTGGCTCTGGCCTTTTGACCCTGCACACCTAACAGAGGCCCCTTGATTAAGGTGAATTCCTTATGCTGTTCACCTCCCCCATGCTCAAAATGGTTGACTTTGCCACAACAGGCTGAAAAATGACACTAACCAGGTAAGTGCTGGGACTGCCCCAGCCCCACCCATGAACCACCTCGGCACTATCCAGATTGTGCCAGGGTCTTCTGTGGAGATACTCAGCGGCACTGGCTGGTTAGTGCCGCTGAATATCAGACTCAGAGGGATTACCCAGTTAACAGGTCCTCTTAATTGGATAAACCCTTTTGAATATCAGGCACATAATTTATGAATACTTACTTTAATGGCTTCACAATAACTTTGTACCTGTATGTATACATATGATATACAGCATTGCATATAAAGAACATACTGTATATATACTCCACACTTCAATGATCTTCTGAGATGTTCTTAAGTATCATAGAGTTGATGTTGAATCATGACAACTCTCTGGATAATTGTCCTAAACTCTGTTTGGTCTTCACTCAGGCAGCTAATGGTTTGTAGAGTGGCATCCATAGCTGCTGCTGTTGTATCAATCCATCGCATTGCTAACCTTCAACCTTGCTAGGCATGATGTCTTTCTCTAATGATTTTTCTCTTAGCATTATTTGTCCAAAGTATGAAAGTCAAAGTCTTATAATTTGAACTTCTAAAGAAAGCTTAGGTTTTATCTCCTCTAGTACATACAGATCTGTTCTTCGGGCAGTCCATGGTATACACAATATTCTTCACCAGCACCATAATTCAAAGGCATTGGTTTTCTTCCTGTCTTTCTTCTTCACTATCCAACTTTGCATGACGTTACTGAAAATACCATGGCTTGGACAAGTCGACTCATTGTATACTGAGAGACGTCTCTGTACTTGAGAATCTTGTCTAGGTCCTTCGTAACCATTCTGCCAAGAGCAATGCCTGGTTGGATTTCTTGACTGCTTGTCATTTCTTTTTGAGTATTGATCCAAGCAGGTTTAAAATTGTCCACTATTTCTGTTTCTTCTCCATCAAGGATGAAATGATTAATTTTGCAAGTGGTCAGGATCTTTGTCATCTTCATATTTAGGTACAGGCCCATTTTAAGACCTTTTTCTTGATGCTGATAAGCAGATGTTTCAAATCATCTTCACTTTCAGCCAGTAATGTGGTATCATCAGCATAGTGAAGGATGTTGATGAGTCTTCTGCCAATCTTCAAATCTCAGTTGTCTTCATACATTCCTAATTTGTTCTACATATACATTACATGGGTATGGGGAAAGTATGCAGCCTTGTTGTACACTTTTACTGATTTTAAACCATTCTTTTTCTTTTTGTTCTGTTTGAATTGTTGCTTCTTGATCAATGTAAAGATTGTGCATAAGAACTATCAGGTGTTCTGGTATACTCATGCTTCTTAATGTGGCCCAGAGTTTTCATGATTTACACAATTGAAGGCTTTGCTGTAGTCAATAAAATACATATAGATCTCCTTTTGCTAATCTTTTGTCTTTTCAAGGATCCATCTCACATCTGTGATGATGCCTCTTGTTCCTTGCCCTTTACTGAACTCTACGTGCATTTCAGGCAGTTCTTATTCCACATATGGTTGTAGTCTCCACTGAATGTGTAGAATCTTGCTGGCATGTGGGATCAGAGTGATTGTGCGATAATTTCCATAATCACCTTTCTTGAGAATTGGTATGAATAAAGACCTTTTCCAGTAAGTTGGCCATGATGATTTTATTTATTTTTATTTATTTACAGTCTCTTTTATACCGCGCTATTCAACATCAGTGCGGTTTACATGAAACAGAGTGACTAGCACAGTGCAGCAAGCTGATCTATGTTTACAAAGAACAGGTACTACAATTTGGATAAAACTGGGGTAGCTATTTACATCTAGGCGACACGTTATGTCATGTCAAAAGTAATCGTAGTCATGGATGGCTTGCGGGGTATGTTGCTGTGGCTGTACTAGATGGGGGAGGGTGCTATTGGAGCGCTGTCTTCCAGGTAGTATTTGAGGAAGAGGTGGTGCTTCAATGCCTTCCTAAACTGGGTTAGGTCAGGGATTGCCCGGATGCTGGGTGGTAGGGTGTTCCAGCATCTGGGTGCACAGAATCTGAAAGCCCTTTTTGCTGTTGCATGGGTGCATTGGGTTATTTCCTTCGGGATTACCAGTGTGTTGACTGCTGCAGATCTTCTGGACCTAATGGGGGACATGGTTTGGATAAGCTCTGCTAGTGATGTGGAGGAGAGCCCATTGATGGCCTTGAAAGTCAGCAGTAGGGTTTTGAAAGCGAGTCTGCCATGTATTATAGGGAGCCAGTGGAGGTGCTTCAGGATGGGCGTAACATGATCGCTCCTAGAAGCTTTGTGTAGAACTCTCACCGCGGCATTCATCGCGAGTTGGAGCAGGTTCAGGGTGGATTGTGGGAGCCCTTGTAGGATTGCATTAGCGTAATCAAAGTGCAGTATAATCAACGCTTGATAGATTGTCCGGAAGTCGTCCGGCTCTAGTAGGAAGCGTAAGTGCCTGAGTGTTCGGATTTTGTGGTAAATTGCTCTTGCTATGTTGCTTATGTGCACCTTCATGTCCAGTCGTTGGTCTAACGTGACTCCAAGGTATCGGATTGTGGATTTGGTTTGTAGCTCTGCTTCCTCAACCTTTAAGTGGGGTGGCGGGGTGAAGTTTTGGTTCCTCGTAATGAAAAGGACCTCTGTTTTCTTGTGCTGTATTCTGAGGTTTTGAGATTTGAGCCAGTTGGATACTGCGTCAAAGCAGTCTGTCAGTGGGGAGAGGTCTGTTGAGAATGGCATGTAGAGCAGTACATCATCTGCATATATCAAGCAGTTGACATTGAATGATCGGATGAGGTTACAGATGGGCTGCATTGTGTATGTTGAACATCAGGGCGGAGAGGGAGGATCCTTGTGGCACGCCTTGCCTCTGGTGGAAAGGTTTTGATGTTGAGGCCCCGGATCGTACGTGCTGCCATCTGTCAGACAAGTATGACTTGCACCATTCTAGTGCTGTGTCACAGATACCCTTCTCCTTGAGGCATCCCAGGAGAAGCTCGTGGCTTACTGAGTCAAAAGCAGCAGCTATATCCATGAAGATGAGGATAAACCCTTGACGGATGTTATCAATTCCAGCAATTAGGTTACTGTAGAGGGTGGTGAGGAGTGTTTCAACACCATGGGACTCTCTAAATCCGTGTTGGCAGGGGTCCAGCAGAGTGGCGGTTTCGATGTGCTCTTGTATTTGTCTTTGGACTTCTTTTTCAATTATCTTGGCCAGAAGTGGTATACTGGATATAGGTCTGTACGAGTCCACCTTCTGGGGGTCGAGCTTGCTGTTTTTCAGCAGAGGCCTGATGGATGTATGTTTGAGGCATTGGGGGAACGAGCCTGTTGCGAAGGATAGGTCCATGAGCCTGGCTATGAACGGGCTGAAATCGCAGCGTAGCTCTTTTATCCAGAAGGCAGGGCAGGGGTCGGTTTGTGCCGTAGTATTGTTGATCGCAGCGATAGTGTTTTCGATGTACTTCTTGGGTGGAGTGGAGAAGATGGTCAGGGGAGTTAGGTAGGTTTGTTTGTGTACGATGGTGGGTGCTGAGGGCTTATTGGTCTGGCATAGCTTTCATTGTAGGTAGTTCGCGAATTCTTGAGGGTAGATCTCGCTTGGTTGGTCAGGGGCTGGCTCCTTTGTTAGGTTCTTGACTAGATTAAACAAGTCATGCAGTTTGTTTAGTGATCGTTTTAGGGTGTCCGTGTGGAATTGTCTGATTTTCTCTGTTATTGCTTCACGGTGTTTTATCAGGTGAAGGTTATATGCCCTCTGATCTTCTGTGGAGTGAGATTGACGCCAGCGTCTTTCCAGCTTCCTTCGGAGGGTGAGTGATGATCGCAGATCAGTGGAGTACCAGGCTGTGGTGGCTCGTTTCCTTGGAGGATTGTTAGATGGTGGACATTGGGCAATGGCACTGAGGTTATTATTCCAGTCGGAGACCAGAACATCGAGGTTGGGTGCTGTTGAGGCGAGGAGTGGGTGGGTTTTACTCAGAATAAAGTCTTTGTCGAATGGTTGGAACCTTTGAGGTGGTGCCCTGGTGGTGCTGCTCTAACTTCTGGCATTCTTCTGGCGGTTGTTGGGTAAGGGTATTTGGAATATGATTAGTTTGTGGTCCGACCAGGGTACTGCAGTAATGGACAGCATAGGGACGTGGGGTGGGGCGAATACCAGGTCTAATATGTTTCCTTTCACGTGGGTAGGTTCACTGACTAGTTGCTTGTATCCTAGTTCCTCCAGGGCTTCGAGGAAGGCTGACGCCTGAGTATCTTGCAGGTCTGGCAGATTGAAGTCGCCTAGTACCCAGCTTGGTATGCAAGGGCTCCGGACATTGGAGGCGAGATTAATTATTGTTGCGAGGTCATCAGGGGAGGTTGATGGAGCAGTGCTTGTTTGCTGTAGTGATTGTATCGAGATGTGTTGTGCTAGTGGCGTTAATCAGGTGGAAATGGAGGTCTGTCTTGGTGAGGACGAGTACTCCTCCCCCTCTTTTGTTGTCTCTATGGCAGGTGTGTATTGAGAAATCGGTGGGTAGGAGTTGGTTGAGGAGGACATTGTCATCACTGGATAGCCATGTCTCTGTGATCAGGAGTATGTTGTCATGGCGTGATATCAAGTCTGAGATAACTGGCCATTTCTTGCGGATTGAGCGAGCGTTTATAAGGGCACATTTTAGGTTTTGGGAGAGGTCACTTTCTTCTTGTTTGGCTTTCTTAGTATGTTGAAGTGTGACATGTAGTAAGTGGGGGTGGAGCGTGCAGGTATCTTCCTTTGTCTTGTAGTAGGGAGCACTTGACCATCTCCTCCCATGGCTCAGTAGGATTGGTATGTGCTTGTGGGTAGGAGATAAGGCCGTAATGCAACTGAGCCATCCGGAGAGGAGGTAGCAGCCAATTATGGCAATGAGGGAGGGGGCCATTCTTGGTATCTACCCTGTTGTGTGTGGCCAAGGGATTCGTCTGGGCTGGCCAGTGAATAGAGAAGTAGTTTGAGCTGTCACAGGCAGGTACACAGGTGTGCAGTTATAACAGGCAGGCAGGTAGGTACATAGGCTGAGCTAACCACAGGCAGGTAACACAGGTATGTAGTTACAACAGGCACATCATATAATATCATAGCCAGGTATCACCAGTACGCATCTGCAATAAACGTCGTTTGTACTATCCTGGACAAGTATTGTAGGCATGCACAGGTAGGTATTATGGGCAAAGATAGATAAGTTCACTGTTGGGTTCATTTAAGTATTGTCATCGGCTAGGTCCATGTGTTATATAAAAGCTTAGATTACCTATTTTGCTGAAGGAAGTTAAGCTCTGTTGAGGATTCGTCTGCATTGAGGGGTGGTGATGACGTCCTTGCATTATGTTTGTTCGTGTGTCTGGAGCTCGTTCTGGTCGCGGGCCTGGTTTCTGTGGGGTCACTGTGGGGGTCCTGTTAGAGGTCCACGCCTAAGGGCCACGCCAAAGGGCCCTCTGGCGAGGCCGTCAGGCGTGGGCCTGCCAGGCGCAGGTGCGCCAGATGGTGCTCCCTTTTATGGTCCTCTGGGCTGCCCCGATTGGGCAGGCAAGCTTTTGGGCGGCTGCGGGCTGGGCTGCCCCGATTGGGCAGGCAGGCTTCTGGGTGGCTGCGGGCTGGGCTGCCCCCATTGGGCAGGCAGGCTTCTGGGTGGCTGTGGGCTGGGCTGCCCCGATTGGGCAGGCAGGCTTCTGGGCGGCTGTGGGCTGGGCTGCCCCGATTGGGCAGGCAGGCTTCTGGGCGGCTGCGGGCTGGGCTGCCCCGATTGGGCTTTCTTCCAAGCTTCCTGGCAGAGCCTTGTAAGTATTGCAATAGCTGCATCTGATTGTTGAAATACTTCAATGGAAATGCCATCAGTGCCTGGTGCTTTGTTCTTGGATAATGCTTTCAGTGCTGCTTTAACTTCTTCTTTCATCATCAATGGTTCTTTATCATAAAGTGCATGGTGAAATGACTGTAGATCCGCATGTTCTTTATGATAGAATGACTCTGTGTATTCTTTCCACCTTTTCTTGATTCAACATGGATCCTTGAGCATCATTTAGCATTCCGATGTGCGGCTGGCATTTTCTCTTTAACTCTCAGCTTTAGGAAAGCCGATCTTGTTCTTCCTCTGATAGTTTCTGTTTCTATTTCCTTGCATGCAACATTGTAGTACCTTGCTTCGCCTTGCTGTATGTTGGAAGTATCTGTTAAATTCCATGATTACTTCGCTTTCGCCTCTGGCTTTAGCTTCTCTACATTTCTAAGCAATTTTCAGAGTTTCTTCGGTCCTCCACTTTGCCTGTTTTTGCTTTTTCACCTTTTGCGCAAATGTTTTGCTTTCTTTGAGCACAACTTTCTTGATATCAGTCTATAGCTCTTCTGGTGCTCTGTCATTTATATCCAAAGTTGCAAATTGATTTTGTAGGCAGTCTTTACATTCCGGTGGTATATTTTCAAGATCATATTTTGCTGCATTCATGAGTTGCTTGCTCTTTTTCATATTTAGTTTGAGTTTGAATAGTATTAGCTCGTAATCTGTACCCCAATCAGCTCAAGGTTTTATCTTTATTAATGTTGTTGAACTTTTCTATTGTTGACTTCCACAGATTTGGTCAATTTTATTTGTGTACAGTCACTACTTGTGTTGATGGAAGAAGATGTTTGAGATGAATAGATTGCTAATCTTACAGAATTCTATCAGTCTTTCTCCAGCTTCATTTCTGTTGCAAAGCCCATATTTTCCAACTGCTTTACCACCTTCTTTGTTTCAACTTTTGCGTTCCACTTGCCCATAATCTGTATATCCTTTTTATATATTCTGTCAATTTCAGCTTGTACATGTTCATAGAAACTGAATGACTCTCTTGCAGCTCTTGCTGGTGCATATACTGGAATAATAGTTGTGTTGATGGGCATTCTTCATAGATGAATAAAAATTAAGTGTTCACTAATTGCATTTTATTTCATTACAGTTCTTGCATGTTTCTTCTTAATTATAAATGCAAATAGGATTCTATAAATTAATTAGTTAAATATGACATGAGTTTGGATCTCCATTGGAAACGTAAGCATTATCGTAGTTTGAAGTATATGTGCATTCTGATTATTGCTTGCTGGTGACAGATATTCTTTATCTTTATTGACATTTGATATATTGCCCTAGAGCTGTGTACAATTACAAAAAAAGGCTGTATGAAAAAATAAAGGAATGTCATAGTTCAGTCAGAACTGGGTGAGAGAGAAAGGACAGGTAAAATGTAAAGCAGACGTGAAAAAGGGTTGGCGTATGGTTGGGGGAGTGAGAGGTCAAATGCATGGTGAAAGAGGTGTCTTCAGCATATTTTTAAACTTTGCCAGGGAGAGTTCTGAGTGCATGGTGGCAGGCAGGGAGCTCCATAAAGCAGGGCCCAGGAAAAAGAAAGCGGAGCGGTGGGTTTGTTCCAAATGTGCAGGGGAAACTAAGGGAAGTGCTAGATGATGTACATGGCAGGTTCTTGGAAGATGGCGAGGGGCATGAAAACTGGAGAAGATTAGTGAGATATTGCAGCGTACCTGTTTGGATAGTTTTGTGAACTAAAGTCAGGATCTTAAAGTCAATTCGGTATTTGAGGGGAAGCCAGTGCAGGTGAATGAGAAAGGGAGTAATGTGATCAGAGCAACAAGAGTGCGCAAGTAGGCGAGCAGCAGTATTTTGGTGTAGTTGGAGGCGGTGTATCTGATAGAAAGGAAGACCAGCAAGTGAAGCATTACAGTAGTCGAGCCTAGAAATTACCAAAGATAAAAGGAGAATCATGAGAGAGGATACACCATGGAAGGAGAAGACTGCACGTATTTGACGTAAGAAGAAGAAAGAGCGCTGGACCAGGAGGATATGTGATTGTGAAAAGATAGTGAGCAATCCAGAATGACCCCTAGGTACCGAAGTAAAGTGACAAGAGGGATGGGGAGTCGCTGATCGAGGGGGCTAGTGTTGTGGGGGAGAGTGTTGAAGGTAAACCATATGGCAGCGTATTTTGATGGGTTGAGATGAAGACAATTAGTTATGTAACCAGGTAGAGATGTGTGAAAGGCAGGAGTTCAAGGGGGCTAGATCTGGGGAGTGGGAGTTTGTGTGATGAAGGAATATAATGTCATCTGTATAGAGGTAAGCGGTGATGCCAGACTGTTGAATGATCAGAGCAAGTGGCGCTAGAAAGATGTTGACGAGACAGGGTGCCAGTACAGAACCTTGGGGGACACCACAGGTGAGAGAGATGGTTGAGGAGGTATTTGGTCCGCACAGTACTGAGAAGGAGCAAGAGGAAAGGAAAGATTGGAACTAGAGAAGAACAGTTCCCTGAAGTCCAGAGTCATGAAGACGTGAGAGCAGGAGAGAGTGGTCAACAAGGTCAAAGGCCGAGAAAAGGTCTAGTGAAACTGCGACAGATATATCCCCCCGATCGTGTGAGATGTGAATTTCACTGAGTAGTAAAAGAAGGATAGTTTCTGTGCGGTAACCAGATCTGAACCTGATTGCCAGGGGTGTAGGGCATGAGTGGAGTCAAGATGAAAAGATAGTTGCTTAAAGACCAGCTTCTTCAGTATTTTGGAGAGAAATGAGAGACTGGACACAGGGTGTCAGTTTGCCAGGGTCCAAGGTTGACTTCTTAAGTATGGGTCATATGATAGCATATTTCCATAAGGATGGAAAAATGCCAGCATCAAGACTGGAATTGAAGACAGTAAGTATGAAAGGAAGGAGAGCAAGTGACGGCTCAGTGAGCCAATGTGAAGGGATGGGGTCCTATGAGAAGATTTGAGCGTCTTGGCAAGATCAGACATGGCAATGAACTGGAATGAGTACCAGATTTGGGAAAGGGAGGAAACAGGTGAGGGGGAAAGGGGTGGTTGGATTGGTGGCAAAGTACAAATGGGGAAGCAAGTGCATAGCATGGTGACCTTCTCTGAAAGATAGGCTGCCAGATGGCCCGGGTTAGGGAGAGTGGAGCAGGCTGATGTGTTAGGGAGGCGTGAAGGGACAAAAGGTTGCGGAGTACAGAGCACAGCTGCCTGGTGGAGGATGATATTTGGGAGGAATAGTATGATTTTTTGGCTGCATGCATTGACTGCTTATAGTAGCAATGGCAATGGCGAAAATGTAAGAGAGTATCAAGTGAAGGTTGACGACGCCAGAAGCGTTCGGCTCTACAAAGGTGGGCTTGGAGGAGGGAGAGATCAGCCTTAAACCAGGGATGATGGCGAGAGAGGCAACAGGGAGGGGCAAGTGTGGGTAGTGCCAGTTGATCTAGATGGTTACTTGGGGTTGCAGAGGAGAGGCGATGCCTCGGTAGGGGTTGATTGGATGGGGATGCTGATGATACTGGTGAGGTTGCAGGGAATGATAAGGAAAAGAGTACACACAGATGATCTGTCCAGGGGAGAGTGAGGGTTGAAATCTCAGAAGGCAGGGCAAGACAGGAGGGTGAGGTAAGAATGAGATCCAGAATGTGGTCAGCGATGTGTGGGAGAATGAGCATGTTGGAGCAGGGAGAGGTCGGAGAGAAGAATAAGAAAGACCCTGTCCTTGGGCCTGGACGGGAAGTAGACATCAATTTTGAAGTCTCAGAGGATCAATAAATGTGGATAGGATAGAAATACTTCTGATAAGGTGAGCAGGAATGAGTCCCAGAGGTCAGGTCAAATAGATGGGGGGACGTATACGAGAAGGTAGTGACTAGGGATGGCGAGGTCTAGTAGTAATATAGTTTCCAGGTAATGAAGGGCCGGGGAGGATACCTCCTGAAAGGGCAGAAAGGAGTGATGAATGAGTGCCACCCCTCCGAAAGGGCCGAGAAACCAGGGGAAAGGCAGCAGTTTAGAAATGGGTCCTCACTGCTGCGCAGCCAGGTCTCAGAAATGAACATGGCATCAAGTGAGTGATGTAGAAGAACATTGTGAATGAGTTCTGACTTTGTAGTGCAGTGAGCAGCAATTAAGTAAGGCCACACTTAAGGTAAAGTAGGCGGGAATGTTATGTTGGGGAGAGTTATTTGGAGCTGCAGGAGGCGTTGCACAAATTATGAGATTGGTTGGGACCTGGGAAGGGCCATTGAGGGACAGAAAAGTTGAAAATTGAGGGCACCAGCCCCGATGAGTTGGTATAATAGACATGGAGGGCAGATGGAAAGCATACACAGCCCAGGCAAGGAAGGGAAAGACAGCGGACTTACCCAAGTGGAGATGTGGCTTGGATGCCCAGTGGGTGTGGAGTGGCTGTTGAGGGGCGGGTGGTGTGGGGTACTCAGGATAGTCTGGGTTACAGAACTAGATACGCCCTCAAACTCACTCCAAGAAGCACGTCCTGCTCGTGGACACGTGCCTGCGGTGCAGAACACCGCAGCAGGCTTCTTTAAATAGCACATGTTGCCTGAGGGAATGTGGCTGTGCCACTTCTAGTAGTGCAGTGCAATGAGGTCTTTTGTCCGATGGTAACAGGAGGCAAGTACCTGGAGGTGAGAGCAATAGGAAAGAGCGTCAGGGTGCAAGACATTCAGCAGCAGGTTAACACAGCAGAGCAGGCAGTAGTGGAGCAGAACATTTGTTGACCAGATTGTCTTGGAACAGAAAGCAGACTTGCGAAATTGAATGCTGTATTGTCACAGAATCACGGGCCCAGCAGAGGCTAATTGCTTTTAACCATATTTAAGTGTGGTGATTAAAGTATGTACAAGTGTTCTTGACTTCTGGTTCTTAACTGGAACTGACCTTATAGGAGGGCTCGACAAACTCCATGTGCCAGGTCACCACAGCGACTAAAAAATCAGACCTGGGGCTTTGGAACACCTCTGCATCAGCATGACCGACACTGGCTCCCCATGGGGATCACATCCCCATGGACTGAAGTGCTGCCTAAAGCCGCGATTGCGGCGATACTGGCTCTGGCTGCCTGCAGGGATCTGATCTCCCATGGGCAGAAGAGACGGGGATATCTATGATCGCAGCAAGGTGTCTGTGTGAAGTGGGATCCCCACTGGCAGACATCTTGCATCTGGACTGCGATGACAACCTTCCCCATTTCTTCTGCCCATTTAAAGTTTACTCTCCCTCCAACCCTCCCGTGTAACTTTTTTTTTTCTTTTTTTATTTCAGGCCCTGATCGGCTCGGATCACTGCAGGCAGAACAGGAGGGGAAAGCAAGCTGCCCACAGGGATCTGAGCTGATCAGGGCCTGCAATAAAAAAGAAAAAAAAAGTTACACGAGAGGGTGGGGGGAAAGTAAACTTAAATCTCAAAGGGTCAGAAACTAAAAAAAAAAAAAAAAAAGGGATGGGAGAATCCAGGGTAGGGGGAATCCAGGGCAGGGGGATGGTAGTACTAGTGGTGAGGGAGAGTGGAAGGGGAAGGTGAGGGTGTCTGGAAGTGGAACAGAAATTGGGGAGGGGATGGAGGCAGGGAGGAAGAGTGAAAGGTTAAAGGGATGAATGTATAGGGCCAAAGGGCACAATGCCTATTTACCGAAAGGTGCATTTCCCTCCCTCTAGAACATGTACACACAAGCACACCCCACCCCCATGTACTCGCACACACAGGCACTCCACCTCCATAGGACAGACATGTGCCCCAGCTTCACACTGCATACATACTGTACACACACAGGAACCTCACTTTGCACAGCAGACACAGAAGCTCCCCAGCTTTGCAGCACATACATACATGCACCACAGCCCTGCACAGCACGCACACAAAGGCACCTATTACCACATCCCACGCACAGACATTTTCTATCCGAAGCTATAGCTGTTATTATTTATGATGTACAGTGTGGGAACTCTATACTTGATAACATGAGACTCTCCTGCTTATGCTCTTATCTCCAGGAACAAACAGGAATGTAGTCTTCACATATAGGTGATGTCGGTACTGACGGAGTCTGCGTGGGGACGTTCCCCAGTGTCCAATTGGAAAGCTTTCGGAGCACTCTACTGTGCCTGCATGACTTCCTCCCTGTCTTCTCAACTCTCTCTCTTTAGTTCTTCATTTACCGCAGAGCCAGCATAAAGCAAATCCTGTTACCACAGAAAAACTTTCTTTTTGTGGATAGCGCCATTGCCTTCCCATTGCCACCAGCACCGTTGAAGACATTGCTGGTTTCCTTATTCTTTTCCTTTAATTCTTTCTTTATCTTTCTTAAAAAAAAAAAAAAAAAAAGAATTGGGCATTGATGCCCTTTTTATGACTTAAGCCTACCATAGCCTTCACATCCTTGAAGGCATGGAGAAACTAACTAGTGGTTTCAAGAAATGTTCTATTTGTGCCAGCACCATCTCGGCGACTGACACATTTTATTTAGCTGTATTTATATCCCGCTTTTCACTGGATCAAAGCGGTCAATTGGGGGGTACATTTAACACGAGGGGATATGAGACACACACACTAATACATACAGGGAACATGGGCAATGGAGGGTTAAGTGGCTTGCCCAAGACCACAAGGAGTGCCTATAGGACTAGAAATCCCAGTCCCTCTGGCCTGAGATTGCTGTCCCCAGGTGGGACTTGAACCCCCGACCCTCCGGCCTGAAGTGCCTTGTCCTAACCACTAGACCACTCCTCCCTCCACATGACTGGTGTTTAAGATGCCTCGGCCCAGACCACCAGCCAAAGATTCCCCTCTGTCAGAAAATGACACAGAGAGGCTTACAAAACCAGGCTTCTAAATTTGGAGCACTCTTCGCTTTGATCGCGGTATCAATGGTGTCTACTTTGTTGAGGGTCTCGTCATCCTCCCATGGATCTCAGATATCTTCGAAGTCCAAGCACAAGGCCGCATCGCAGGCTGATGATACCTCTAGGGGAAGATCTCGCTCAAAGCTTTGAGACCCCTAGGGTGTTGCTTTGGAGGTGGATCGGCCTGCTAAACAGCCCCGGCGAGAGGCCCTGTCCTCCAAAGCCTTTGAGGGGCTCCAGAATGCTCCCAAGGCCTCGACCTCTGGAGAGCTACTGGTGCCATGCTCTAGGATGGTAGCGCAAATACCCGTCACCGACACCCAAACATTGGCAACCTTGATAGACCAGCGCATATCTGGCATCACGTGCAGCTTGGCAACCCTCCTTGCAGCCTTGGTACCTATAAAGCCTGTGACTACAGGCACCACCCCATCAATACCTGCTACAGTACTGATATCGACACCGGTTCTGGACTCAACATCTGGTCTGCTGCAGATGACATAGATATCGCTCCTATCCATGCCCTCCCTTGAAATTCTCACCAATACCGATACCAAACCCGAGCGGCTCACCGAGGCCAATACCTTAGATCATCGGTACTAGCATCTAGCTTCCGGCGAACATCATGCCCATCGATACTTCAAGTCCTCTGATTCTGATTCCCCCATTTAGGATGTGGAGTTACTCGATCCCGGGGGCCCTGGGATCTTCCTTTGGACCCTTCCCCACCTCAACAGTGATGCATGTCACTTCCAGAGGACATGTCCTTCCAGGAGTTCATTCAAGACCTAGCCAAGGGTCTCTCTATCACCAAGGAGCCAAGGGCGGAGGAAATAGAGATCTTCCACTACCGAACAGAACCCAAGGAGGCAGCCGCTTTGCAGGTACACCGCATCCTTCATGACCTTATGCTTCGTATGCAGGAGACGCCTCTCATGGTCTCACCTCAAAGTCGATGTTTCAATACCATGTATCGGGTACCGGAGTGTCCCATCTTCAAAAGTCGCAGCTCCCCACCACTCTATGGTGGTTGATTCGGCGATGTGCCGAATCAAAAGCTTAAAGACTCAGAATCGAGAATTCTCGGTGTCGATGCTTCCAAGCATCCATGCTCTTGGCTAGGATCAACTCCTATATCCTCAACATGGGAATGATACTTAGAGGTCTCCAGGG
This sequence comes from Ichthyophis bannanicus, assembly GCA_033557465.1. Lineage (NCBI taxonomy): Eukaryota > Metazoa > Chordata > Amphibia > Gymnophiona > Ichthyophiidae > Ichthyophis > Ichthyophis bannanicus. The sequence continues at coordinate 1,736,077,220 of CM066032.1, forward strand.
ATCTTGAGGCCTTTGCCCTTCTCCTCCAAGATGACAAGAGGGCATATTATCTTGCCCTAGTTAAGCATTCCCAAAATGTTTTGAAGTTTGTCAATAGGGCTACCTTCGATGTCTTTGAATGCACAAGCAGAGCCTCGGCATTATGCATTGGTGCATGTAGAATTGCATGGCTTCAAGCCTCAGATCTTGAATAGTGGGTTCAAAATAAGCTGGGCAACATACCTTGCATAAGGGAAAATCTCTTTGGCAAAGACTGGCAAGATAAGGCCTCTCAATTAGAGTCAGAAAATACTACTCTAAAGCAACTGTCCAGAGTAACAACTGACCCTGCTAGGAAAAAAACACTTGCAAAGAAGTCATTCTACAATAAGAAGAAGAGATTTGTCTCTACTTATCCACAGGTGGCTAAATCTCAACCAACTCCGCAGCCACAGTCTGCACCTGGTTTTTGACTCTTTCCTAGAGAACGTTGCCACCCTACCCCTGGAGGACCCTCACCCCCTCCACATAGCAAGCAGACAGTGTCACTACGCCCACAAATGGCACCTCAGAGCAGTGGGCACTCACCATAGTCCAGGAAGGGTACAGACTTCATCTGCAAACTCTGCCCCCCTCCACTTTCACGGAGGAATATCAAACATAACCTCTACTCACTCCTCTCTTCTGTCTCAGGGCGCCATAGAAGATGTCTCAAACATCCCAACAGGGAATGGGCTTCTACTCTCCTTACTTCCTCATTCCAAAGAAAACTGGAGGATACAGGCCCTTTCTGGACCTCAGAAACCTCAACAAGTTTCTAGTCCACGAAAAGTTCAAGATGATCTTTCTTGGGACTCTGCTTTTCTACCTCCAGAGTCAGGACTGGCTCTGTTCTCTAGATCTAAAAGAAGCGTATCCTCATTCATCCAGGACACAGGAAGTATCTATGCTTCACCTTTCAAGGAAAACATTATCAATACAGAGTCCTTCCCTTTGGACTGGCCTCTACAGTACATGTTGTTCCATTTGCCCAACTACATATGTGGACAGCCCAGTGGACTCTTGCATCCCAGTGGAAACAGGCCTGGGGCCGTCTCAGGGACAGGATTCAGGTCACTCCCCTTCCAACCACATCCCTTCAGTGGTGGTGTTCTCCAGAAAATCTCCTCGTAGGGTCACCTTTTCAGATGTTCCACTTCAATGCACCCTGACAACGGATGCTTCCAAACTGGGTTGGGGAACACATCTGGTAAACCTGACGACACAGGGTCTATGGGCAATGCAAGAGCCACAACAACTTTGTGCTATCACTATTGCCCTCTGGGTGTTTCAACACCACCTCAGAGCACAAGATGTCCTAGTCAGGACGGACAATCAGGTTGCCATCTTCTATATGAACAAGCGGGGAGGTACAGGCTCTTGGAATCTCTGCGAGGAGTCTCTACACCTGTGGTCCTTTGCCCATCAAATACACGTCCAAGCGGTGTACCTCCCAGGGGAGTTCAATGTCTTGGCAGACAGACTGAGTCCCATCCTTCTTCCCCACTAATGGTCTCTCCATCCGGACACAACATCCTACATCTTCCAGACCTTGGGAACTCCAGACATAGATCTGTTCACAACTCCGCAAAATGCCAAGCTTTCTCGCTTCTGCACAAGAACTCCAACATCCAGCAATCAACATGTGGATGCCTTCCAACTACAATGGGGCCAGGGTTTGCTTTATGCTTTCCCTCCTATACCCCTCATTCCCAAGATATTTTTCAAGCTTCAGTCCAACAAGGGCTTCATGATTCTCATAGCCCCTCACTAGCTGCAGCAACCGTGGTTTCCACTGCTACTACGTCTGACTCAGATTCATCCTCTGTGATTTGGGATCTGTGCCGGATTTTCTCTCCCAGGACGATGGCTCACTACTCCATCCCAGTCCACAGTTTCTCCTCCTCACAGTTTGGCTGCTGAGTACATAGATTTAAAAGGATTTGACCTTACTCAAGAGATTAAGGAGATCCTTTTGGCTTCTAGAAAGCCTTCCACCAGACATTCATATGCTTTTAAGTGGCATAGATTCTCTGGCTGGTGTTCCCAGAAAGATCTCAATCCCATTTCTGCTTCAGTGGAGTCACTTCTCCAGTATCTCTTCCACCTGTCATCTCACCACCTATTGGATGGACAGCCTATCTCCACAGAACCGCTAGTAGCACCTTTCATGAGAAGTCTTCTACTGTCCAAACTGCCCATTAAGCCACCTCCGGTAGCTTGGGACATCAATGCCATTCTAACGCAGCTTCTCGAGATGCCCTTTGAATCATTAGCCATGACCTCACTTGGTCCTCTCGTAGAAGGTAATCTTCCTAATTGTCTTCACTTCAGATATACACATTAGTGAGCTTCAGGCTTTGGTGGTGGATCCCCCCTATATCCGCTTCCACCATGACAAAGTAGTCCTTTGAACTCACCCACACTTTTTGCCAAAGATGTGGCTCTCTTCCTTTTAAACCAGTCAATTTACCTTTCACTTTTCTTTTCTAAACCACATGCTACTCAAGTGGAAACAACTCTGCACATTCTTGACTGCAAATGTGCCTTGGCTTTCTATCTCCAAAGGACTCTAAATCATTGTAAAGCCTTGCAGTTGTTTATTTCTTTTGACCCTAGTCACCTGGGATTACCTGTTTCTAAGCGTATGCTCTCCAGATGGATAGCGGACTGCATTTCACTTGACAAAGAAGGACTCTTCCTGGAAGGGCATGTCACTGCTCAGAACGTTCATGCCATGGTCACCTCAATGGCAAATCTATGCTTGTTAGCCATTGATGAAATTTGCAAAGCAGCAACTTGGTCTTCCTTCCATACCTTTGTTGCTCATTATTGTCTGGAGAAGGACTCCCGTCGGGATGCATGTTTGATCGGGCTGTACTCCAGCACCTCTTTCAGACTTAGAATGCAGCTCCTACCCTCCGTCCCGGACTTTGAAGATACCAGAAATCCATATGGGATCCATGACCTTATCATGCCTACTCCGAGGCAAACCTCTACTGGTTCTGAGATCACTTCATCTGGGAGCTAGGGAGTCCCATATGTGAAGACTACATTCCTGCTTGTTTCTGGAGATAGTGTAATTACTCACCTGTAACAGGTGATCTCTGGGAACAGCGTGAATTTAGTCTTTACTATCCCCCCTCCTCCTCTAGGAGTTGTAGGGTTTCATTTACTCTCTTTTTTTCAACTACAAACTCAACTGAAGAGAGGGAGTTGGGAAGGTAGGAAGGCAGTCGCACATACGCAGTGGAGTGCTCCTAAAAGCTTTCCAATTGGATGCTGGGGAGCGTTCCTGCACAGGCTCCATCGGTACTGATGTCTCCTATATGTGAAGACTAAATTCTTGCTGTTCCCGGAGATTAGCTGTTAGAGATGAGTAACTACGCTTTATTGTCTATACATATACTCTTACTGGTAAAATATAGAGGGTAAGATATTTTACATACTGTATATTAAAGCAGCTCTCATTAAGTATAATTATATGGAAATTCCTTAATAATGCTGGCTGACCTGTTGGAATATGATTCCTGTTCTTAGTTTATCCTTTGTCATTAGCTATTAAAGTAATTGCTAACATCTGGAAGAACAGCATGATACTGGATGTAAACCTTTGGTGGAATGTCATATGTCTTACTCATGAATATGAGTCTGTTGAGGCCAAAAAGTGTGACTGTGCCTTCAGGTGTCAGCAGAGATGGAGGACCCTTGATCCATATTTCATTGTTTTTTTAATTATTGGACTGTTTCTAACATATGCACAATGAACAGCTTTAGTTTGTTCTGATGCATAGATGATGTCAATTTGTATGTGTGTTTTCTTTTTATCATGTTGGAAACTCTAAATAAACTGGATTACAAATATACAGTATGAACTTTATGCTGTTTTTTTTTTTAATATAGCATACAATTACTGAGGTTTAAGTAAATTATTGAGCCACTCCACAAAGTCAGGGGAGTGATATAATGGAAGAGGAAGCTGGTGACATGGCTTTGACAGGGGTGGTTCACCTTTGTGAATTTGGAGGAAAATATGAAGGCCCAGGTTGACCCTAGAAGGTGTAGTTTGCAATAGAGAACGAAGTGCAGAATTTCTATCCAAGGCCCTTTAGACCATGAGCAGGGAAAGGAAATCACCTAGACCATTTAGGCCTATAGTTAAGAGGGAGGTGGGGGAGTGGCCTAGTCTGGAAGAGGTGGAGCTAGGAGTTAAGAGTAGATGTAATTCTGTACCTTCTTGGAAACTTTCAGAAAAAAAGGCTGTATCTTTCCAGGTGCATCTCAAAGACAGGAAAAAAGATATTGTACACACTCATCTCCAGGAACAAGCAAGAATGTAGTCGTCACATATGGGTGACATTGGGTACCGACGGAGCCCGCGCAGGAGCTCCCCAGCTACCAATAGGAAATTCTTTGGGAGCATGCCACTGCCTTCCCTCTCTCCCAACTCCCTCTCCTCAGTTCTTCTTTTTTCGCAGAGTCAACAGGTCAAAACCCTGTCATCAGAGAAAAGAACCTCAGTTTTTTCTTCAAAAAGCGCTTCTGCCTCACCTAACTGGTATCGCTCAATTCCGGTATAATTTTCTTTTTTGATTTCCCCTAAAATCCAATTATTTCTCTTTCTTTTTTCAAACCTTATTCCACAGGGCCTTATGCACCATCTTCATGATGGAAAAACCCTTGAGTTGGTTAAAAAAATGTAGCAAGTGCCCCAGCACCATTTTGGTAACAGATAAACACGATTGGTGTCTGAAATGCCTTAGTCACGACCATGTTCCCCAAGCCTGCTCTCTCTGCAAACAGATTAGGAAGAGAGGCCTAGGGAACCAGGCCAAAAGGTTTGGGGAACTCTTTCCATCTGACTCAGTGTCATTGGCCTCCACTTCCTCCAGAGCATCCTCATGCTCTCAGGGCTCCAAGCTTTCTAAAGTCTCCAAACACTCGGAGAAAAAGATCAAAAGACCCACGTCGCCATCGAGGTCTTCCAAGGAAAAGCAAAAGTCTCGTGAATCCTCAGAGAAGTCAAAGGAATCGAAGGAGAGGTCCAAGGATTCCTCAAGCAAGTCTCGGGAATCAAGGGAAAGATCTCCCTCTAAACAATGGGAGTCTTCCAGGACCTCTTTTGACTCTGGCCATCGCCCAGGCATCCCCGGCAGGAAGACTTGTCCTCCAAAGCCTCGGTGGGGAATCAGGAGGCACCCGAGGTCTTGACCTCTGGAGAGCCCCCAAATGCCTTGCTCTGGTATGGTGGTGGCAAGCCCCGTTCTTGCATTGGACTAGACACAGGCACATGCTATCCTTGGAGATGACTTTAGCGGCCTTTCTTGCAGCATCGGTTCCTCTTGCACAACTGTTGGAGGGCCGCATACCAGTGCATTAATATCGGTGACCCCATCGATGCCGATCCAGGCATCGACATCTGTACCACCATCGGCACCGATTCAGTCTGCCTTGAGACCCAATGCCCCGGTGCCGACACCGACATCGGTCTCAGCCACCAAGATCCCATTGGTGAGAACTACATTTTTAGACCCCAAAGGTATCGAGGAGCATCAACATCGATCATTCAGGCATTACATCATCGATACTCACCTGTATCAGACTCAGATATGTCCAATTCTGACCACTGTTCCTTCGATTCCACTGACCTCCATGACATTGTCCCTGAGCCCTCTCCTCCATCCATGAGCACTCACAGAAAATCACCACCAGAGGACATGTCTTTCCAAGAATTTATCTGAGACATGGCAGGGGGGTTATCGATTCATGCTTCATTGGAATCGGAACTGAGGACAGAGGAGCTAGAAATACTCCAGTACCCTACAGCCCCGAAGGAAGCTGCATTCCTCCCGGTGCATTGCATCCTCCACAGCTTGATCCTCAGAATGTGGGAGACCCCTCTCATGGTATCTCCCATTAGCCATCTGCTTGATACTATGTACAGGGTATCGGAATATCCTGGTTTTCAAAAACCACAACTTCTACACCAGTCTATGGTGGTTGAGTCAGCGATGTGTCGCATCAAGAGTGGAAAAAAACACTCTTCCATAGCTCCAGGAAGGGAATCCAAGAATCTCGATTTCTTTGCTCGCTGATCCTTTCAGGTTTCAATCCTAGCCAGCATAATTAACTCTTACATTCTCTATATGGGAATGTTCCTCAAAGAACTTAATAAGGACTGGGAAGGGTTTCTTCCATTCCTTCCTGAGGAAAAGAGACCTGTTTTTCAGGCTGTGCTTACACACATTCAAAATGTGCCAAAGTTTGTAAAAGGGGCAGCATTCAATGCCTTCAAATCCACTAGTAGAGCCTCATCTATTGCCATAGATGCATGCTAGTTAGCATGGCTCCAAGCATCAGACCTGGAACAATGGGTCCAAGACAAGCTTGGTAATATTCCATGTACAGGAGAGAACCACTTTGGTAAAAACTGGAGGGAGAAGGCTGGAGAGCTGGAAACAGATAACACAGTGCTTAAAAGGCTCTCCAGGAAGACTTCTGACCAAACAAAGAAAAAGGCAGCAGCTAAAATACCTTTCTACCCAAAAAAGAGAAAGTTCTACCCCTCCTTTTCTCAGCCTGCTTATTAGTCCCAGCAAAAACAACAGGGTCCTAAACAAGCAAAAAAGCCCAGGAGAGCTAAACCACAGCCAGCCACCCAGGCACAGGCAACACCCAATTTTGACTCCCATCTAGAGAGCACAGCCAGCCTGTCCCTGTACATTCAGGAACCTACATTCATCCCACGGAGACTCTGCCATTTTTCACATCGATGGCACTCCATCATCACAGAACAGTGGATCCTGTCCATAGTTCTGAAAGGTTACCAGTTAAATTTTCAGAAACTTCCTCCTCACCACTTCAGAGGGGATTTCCCCACTCAACCTCCCCTAGACACCCTGCTCAAGCAGGAGGTCAACAATCTCCATTCCCAAGGAGCCATAGAAGCAGTTTCTCAAACCCAACTGCTAAAAGGCTTCTACTCCCTCTACTTCCTCATTCCAAAGAAATCAGGGGGCTACAGACCCATTCTTGACCTCGGAGAGCTAAACAAATTCCTCGTCAAGGAGAAATTCAGAATGATCTCTCTGGGAACCTTCCTTCCCTACCTGCAGGAACATGACTGGCTCTGTTCCCTAGACCTCAAAGAGGCCTACACTCACATCTTGATTCACCCATACTGCAGGTAGTATCTTCGCTTCACCTGTCAGGGCACCCATTATCATTACAGGGTCATTCCCTTCGGCCTTGCATCTGCACCAAGAGTCTTCACAAAGTGTATGGCCACAGTGACAGCATGTCTTCAAAGCAACAAAGTCTTAATCTTACCTAACTTAGACGATTGGCTAATAAAGGCATACTCTCCTGGAGAACTCTGCTCATCTCTTCAACAAACTCTTGCACTATTGCAACATCTGGGATTTGTCATAAACTTCCCAAAGTCCCACCTCATCCCAACTCAAAGATTGGAGTTCATAGCTGTCGTTTTGGATACTCGACAATCCAGGGCCTTCCTTCCTTCCTCTGGACCGCCTGAACAGATTGGTGGACCTAATTACCCACATGCGCAAACAGCAGACCGCAATTGCTCGAACCTTCCTGTGTCTGTTAGGCCACATGGCATCCAAAGTGCATGTAGTACCTTATGCGAGACTGCATATGCGACTAACACCTTTGGAACTTTGCCATTCTCCACCACATGCACCTCCATGCAGTTTATATTCCAGGAGGGATCAATCACTTGGCAGACAAACTGAGTTGGATCTTACATCCACAAGAGTGCACCCGGGATCCAGAGACAGTGGCACAGATCTTCCAAGCCTGGGGAATCCCAGTCATAGATCTCTTTGCCACTCCACAGAACTCTCAACTTCCACATTTCTGCTCCAGGATACCATCCAAATTCAATCTGGCATCAGATGCCTTCATGATTCACTGGGGTCGGGGCCTGCTATATGTGTTGCCCCCCATACCTCTGATCTTGAAGACCCTCCTCAAACTCCAAGCAGACACGGGATCTATGATCCTCATAGTCCCTCGCTGGCCCGTCAGCCTTGGTTCCCTCTCCTACTTCATCTGACAGACTCCTCTGAGTCCATTGGGATCCAAGCCAGGTCTTCTGTCCCAGGACAATGGAACAGTCCTGCATCCCAGTCTCTCTGACTGACAGCGTGGATGCTGAGCATGATGTTTCAACATCTACCACTTTCAACAGCCATGAGAGATGTCCTCCTTTCTTCCAGAAAGCCTTATACCAGGTGAATGTACTCTTTCAGATGGCATAGATACGCTTCATGGTGCTCTCAAAATAACCACAATCCCTTTGAAGCATCAGTACCCACGCTTCTTCATTATTTTTTGCGTTTGTCTTCTTTAGGACTCAAAACAAATTCAGTATGTGTGTACCACAGTGCTAGTTCAGCTTTTCATAAACCTGTTGATGGTTGACCCATCTCCACAGTTCCTCTAGTGGCACGTTTCATGAGGCGCCTCCTCTTCACCAAGCCACTCCTTTGACAACCCCCAGTAGCGTGGATCTTAATGTGGTATTGGCTCAACTCCTCAAACCTCTGTTTGAGCCCTTAGCAACTACACATCTGTGATACTTATCTTGGAAAGTTTTATTCCTCATTGCCCTGACCTCAGCGAGCTGCAAGCCTTAGTGGCACATCCACCATATACTAGATTCCATCATGACAAATTCATCCTTTGGACACCTCCCCGCTTTTTGCCAGAGGTGGTGTCATCTTTCTGCATTATCAATCAGTAATTCTTCCAGTCTACTTTCCGAGACCTCATGGCATCTCATGCAGAGGCAACCCTGCATACACTTGACTGCAAAAGGGCTCTGGCCTTCTATCTCCAAAGTACACAGGATATCAGAAAATACTCTAAATTATTTGTGTCCTTTGACTCCAACCATCTGGGTCTCCCTGTAACTAAATGCATACTCTCCAGATGGATAACAGACTGTATATCACTGGCATACAACAAAGCAGGACATATCCTCACTGGGCACATTACTGCTGATAATGTCTGAGCCATGGCAACGTCGGTAGCGAACCTACGTTCAATATCTATTGACGAGATCTGCTGGGCTGTAACATGGTCCTCCACTACACCTTTGCCGTCCACTACTGCTTGGACAAGGACTCCCGCCAGGATGCAGCATTTGGCCAGGTGGTCCTTCAACATCTCTTTGGAACATAAGGACAACTCCTAACCCCCTGCCCAATATTCCTACCAGATCTCTTTGGTGGGGAAAGTCTAGATTAACTTGACCTTGTCCAATTTTCTGACCGGGTCTAACTGTTCAGAGATCTGGGAGCTAGGGAGTCCCATATGTGAAGACTACATTCCTGCTTGTTCCTTTAGATTCTGTAAGGAAGAACTGGAAACAATTACTTATCTTGTAGCTGGTTACTGAAGGAGAAAGGTTCTATGCAGAAAAGCACAACCCACCCTCTTTCCTTTGGAGTTGTAGGGTTCTATTTTTGTTCTATACTCTGTCTTTTCAGCTACAAGCCCAACTGAGGAGAGGGAGTTGGGAAAGCAGGAAAGCAGTGGTGAAGGCGCAGTGGAGTGCTCCCAAAGGCTTTCCTATTGGTAGCTGGGGAGCTTCCCACATGGGCTCCGTCGGTACCTGATGTCACTCATATGTGAAGACTAAATTCCTGCTGTTCCCGGAGATCACCTGTTACAGGTGAGTAGCTACGATTTTCAGGTGCTTTCCAGGGTTTAAAAGAAAGTAGGAGAGAATCGGGAGGAGGATGTTAGTGGAGTGTGGAGGGCCAGGAGTCTGTTCCTTTTTAATATGAGACTGGATGGAAAGCAGGAGGAAGAACCACAAAGCAAACTTCAAAAGAGGGAGATACCATAGAGAAACTTTAAAGAAGAAGCCATCTGTGATATAAAAGAGAATATTTTTGTCTGAACTGAAATATTTTAGTCAGTGCTTAAAATGTTTTAAATAATGACTCATCTCAGAAAACATCTTTCAGCACTGTCCATTTTTTGAGATGTCATATTATTTAAAACTTTTGAAATACAATTGAAAAAAGGAGGTGATAGTGCCTCTGTATAAGTCTTTGCTGCAACCTCATTTGGAGTATTGTGTGCAATTCTGGAGACCGCACTTTCAAAAGGATATAAACAGGATGGAGTCAGTACAGAGGGTGGCTACTAAAATCGTTAGTGGTCTTCATTATAAAGCATATGAGGACAGACTTAAGGATCTTAATATGTATACCTTAGAGGAAAAACGGAATAGAGGTGATATGATTGAGACGTTTAAATTCCTCCGTGGCATAAATTCTGCTATGAGGGGACATAGGATCAGGTTGAAAGGGGATAGATTCAGGAGTGATATGCGGAAATATTTCTTTACGGAAAGAGTGGTGGATCAGTGGAATAGTCTCAATGGAGGTGGTAGAGATGAGGACAGTATCTGAATTCAAAAAAGCATGGGACAAACACAGAGGATCTCTAAAGGATAAAAGGGGACTGTTGTAGTTGTTGATATATAAGGACAGACTAGATAGGCCATGTGGTCTTTTTCTGTTGTCATTTTTCTATGTTTCTATGAAATAAAAGTACTAATATTGGAATTTTTTGAGACCCACGAGAATTAGAAACAGATTTACAGTGCTTAAAAGGGAGCGAGGAGGCACTGTGGGTCCATGAAATATAAAGATAACCATGACTAGGAACTTTTAATGGCCGCAGAAAACAAAAGATCTCAGACTATTTTAATATTTCAATTTTATGACTAAGCAACAGTCATAGTGACTGATATAGATTTTTCAGTGATTGTTGTACAAAACTACCCTATTTGGAGAAATTGCACCATGAAATCCAAAGGAGTGGTGAGAGTCGGTGTGCACAGTCCAGCAGAGTGATTTGAGGTGGTGAAAGTATGTGACAAAGTGGTAGCCAAAGCCAAAAGGATTGTAGGCTGCATACAGTGAGGCATAACCTGCCGATGCAAGGGGGTAATAATGCTCCTGTACAAGTCATTAATGAGACCTTACTTGGAGTGTTGAGTTCAGTTTTGGAGACTGCACCTCACAAAGGATATTAAGACATGAAACATTCAGAGGAAGGTGACCAAAATGTTATGGGCCTGTGCCAGAAGTTGAATGGGGAGAGACTTGAAGACCTAAATTGGTCTATCTTGGAGGAGAGGGACAGGGGAGATATAATATAGACATTTAAATATTTAAAGAGTATTAATGAACAAACAGAGCATAGTAACATATTATATGATGGCAGATAAAGACCAGTATGTTCCATCTAGTCTGTCCAGCTTCTTCAAAAACGGAGAAGCTGTAGAACTAGAGGACATGAAATGAAGGAGGTAAAATCAAAAGTAATTTCAGGAAATACTTTTTCATGGAAATGGTAGTAGATGCTTGGAATGCCCTCCCAGTGGAGGTAGTGGGGGCAAAAACAGTGACAGAATTAAAACAATGCATTGGACAGCACAGAGGGCCCCTTTATACAAAGCTTAAATAACTTTTACTCTTCAAAAAATAGAAAGGGTTGATTTGCACAGAGCTCAAATACAACCCTGAGCAAAGGCAAGGAGGGGGGGGGGGGGTGTAAGCTGCACGGAGCTGTGAGTGCAACCGTAAACAGTGGCACAGAGGGGAGTAACCTACATGGAGTGGCAGGTACAACCCTCACCACCTCACTGGACAGACTAGATGGACCATGCAGGTCTTTATTTGCCGTCATTTACTATATATGATCTTAACTTGTCTGATATTTGCACTGTTCACAATTTAGGATAAAAGGAAACATGGTTTGAGCAAAACATAATCCATTTGGAGACATCACCCCATAAAACATATATATGTAGATTCTGTAAGGAAGAGCTGGAAACAATTACTTATCTTGTAGCTGGTTACTGAAGGAGAAACGTTCTATGCAGAAAAGCACTAAAAGGCGGCACGCCTCATCCATTGGAAACTTTGTAAACAAAACAATGAAAAAATATAGAAATATTTCCCATCATAGTGGGTCCCACAGGCTTAATTAAAAGTAATTTCCAAGCACACCTTGATAGGTGACTTGTAAATAATACATCCAACGAACTCTAGAAGAAAACTCTCTGAATAGATGCAAGTATTACGGCGAGCATTAGTAGTAAATTTTGAGAGACTGAACTCATACTCCACACATACCCTGACTTAGGAGCGAGGTTTGTTGCTTTCATGGTATCTGAAAAATTAACCCATTTGAAGACATTGCCCTGTGAGAAACAAAAATTCTGTGCATTGTGTGGAGAAAGAGAAGATCATCAAGTACCAGAGATGCAGTCAGAGACCAAGAAAATGTGGCATACAAATGTATAAATATTTTCCTTTATAGTGGGTGCCATATACCTGATTATAAGCAATTTCCAAGCACACTTTAATAAATTGCTTACACATACTACACCCTGTATTTCTAGAACAGGGATGGCGAACTCCAGTCCTGGAGTGCCTGGTTTTCAGGATGCCCCTAATGAATATTCATGAGATATAGTTCCATCCACTGCCTCCCATTGTATGCAACTATATCTCATGAATATTCATTAGGGACATCCTGAAAACAAGGCTGGATTGTGGCACGCCTGGACTGGAGTTTGCCATCCCTGCTCTAAAAGGATGGTCTCTGGCACTCTGCAAGTACCACATTGAGCATTAGCAGTACATTCGAGAGAGAGATCATTTTTCACATAGGAGTTTCTTGGTATGTGCATTTGGAAATGTTGCCTTCAAAAATATAAATACCAACAGTACTCGCACACCTCATATGCACTACCACTCTCACCAGACACAACTAATAGTTTCCCCCACACAGTTCCTGGCGCCCAACCAAGATATGATTTACCATGTCTTTTCCCACTGAGTCCATCACATAGACATGCTTGAGTTTGTGAATGGAGAACAAAGAAAGATGCCATTGTGTCACACTGTAATGTGCACTTTTCAACTTATATACTGAATTCATTTTTCTATATAATTGATATCCAAGTTTCTGCTGTATTATTTGTCTGACTAATTTGTTCAATTAACTTCCATATGAGAGTAGAAATGAAACATGATATACATGACTGGTATTGTTGATATCATTTCTATAAAACTATATATTGCTGTAGGAATATTTTGCTATTAAGAGGAAAAAGGAAAATGCAATGACATTTATAAAGCAATAGACATTTATCTTAAAATGCTTACCATACCATAAACTCAAGACTTGATTTTCTAAAAATGTATCAGAAAGTTAAGTAGATTTTGAAGATTTTCCATTTCTTATTTTAAAGAAAAACATCACAAGCATCCAGGCAACCATCTTAGATGATAGAACAAATGAGTTCCCTCACTTGGGATTGTTTTCAGAGAATCACTGTGGTGTCGCTTTACCTCAAAGAGAGAGAGGAATAAGTGAAAAAGAGGAGAAATCAATTTAAAAAGATACAGGCACATTATATACTTTATTATTTCCACCAAGCCAATTTTTATCTTAAATTTGCTCTATCTTCAGATGGACCTGTTGCACTACAAGGCAAGAGTTCATTTATTAGAAGGTTACCTGTTTAAGGAAACAATTCATTATATGTCGTAGAACTGACGAGTTCAGAAGAGCCACCTTTTAATCTTTGATTCCCTGTGGATTTTCTTTCACAATACCTCTTTCCTTTGAGTTCCTAAAACTACAGTCCTTTTGGCTGAATAGGGGCTATTTTATACACCACCCTGCTCTCAATCCAATTAAAGGCTCAATAATAGATGGATTAGGGAAAGTTTACTTCTTAGCAGAAGTGAAGCTTTGGAAGAAATAATATGTTGATAGCAAGAGGGAATGCGAGGGAAAGCGGAGAAAATTAAGGAGATAATAGTCAGTAATCTTAACTTGTCTGATCTTTGCGCTGTTCACAATATAGTGAATTTTTAGGATAAGGGAAACAAAGGTTCTAAGACTTTAACCATTTTGTTGCTGGAGTTTGGCTGTCTCTTCAATTTTCTTCACTTCTGCTTTAGTTATCTGCATCTTGCACAAATTCTGATTCTTATATTGAAAGGGCATTTTCATGGAAGGGAAGGGGAGAAAGATTGATGTGGAGCTAGAGGAGGAATCAGGGTAAGTGAACTGAAAAAAAAAATAATTTGTATAGATAGCCACTTAAAGGAAAAATAGCTACACCAAGCAGGTTTTAAATGAATGAAAATTATTATGCTAAGAGATTTTCCGTAGGCATAAAATAAAAGAAATTAGACCCATAGGCTTTTAGTTAGAATAAGTAAATAAGACCTTATCCATGTTTTCTTTTTGATACTTCAGGTTTGGATGGAATAAAATAACATTATCAATGGAACTCTTAAGCATAATTTGACATATTAGTTGCTGGCAAATGAATATAGATACATACAAGTGATGCCTTATTATCTTGAAATGAGGTGACATGAGCTCATATCAGAATATTAACCTATCTCAGTTCCTTTCTATCTGGCTGAATAGATGTCACATTTTATATGTGCTGAATATTGCATTCACTTTGTTGTAACTTAGAATAATCTGAACATCTTTCTGCCACTGTATGTTCTCATTTACTATAAGGAAGTTAACTGCTGTTCAATCTGTGTGTGTGGCTAATAAAGTGCTTTATAAACCATTTTTGCATGTATTTAGCAAGGTAATTGGACTGAGAATCTTTCTTTGTGCCATCAACACTTTTGGCAGATAAAGTAAACCGTCTCCATTTTGTACAACAACCAGTAGTCATTATTTTCAGCTACTTTGCTGCCTTATTATGGAGCTTTATACAGAGCTTTTTCTTCTATGCCTAGCATGGTGGATTGTAGTTGGCTAAATGTTTAATGAGTCAATGTGTTAAAAGCTTCACTTTTCTTCCAATTAACCTCAAGACCACGCTGGCATTTTTGTAAATCCACAGAAGTATTTTGTGAGGCCTAAAGGGTAAGCTGCAGGCAGGCTGTGAAGAATGTAAAAAGACTAACCTGCTAACAAACACTGTGCAGTAGGACAAAGAGGATTTAATCCGTATTATGGTAAAATGCAAGCTTAGTGTCTCAAAAGAGTTTTGCGAAGTGGAGCAAAACAAAGAGGCAATGCCAATAAAAAAAAAAAGGGGGTGGTTATTATTATTATATACAAAATTGCTACGTAGGAAATACTAATAACAGCTTAGTGAAAAAGTCTTAGTGTTGCTCTGTGATATGATCCCAACCATTGTGATTGCTCAAAGTGGGATTTTACTTATGCACTAATGAGGTTTAAGGGGAAGGACTGATTGGTGTTTCCTGTACATCGAGAAGAGCTGTGCCAGTAGTGAATTTGCATTACTTGCTATTTACTTTTGTATATCTGACTTTATTAAAAATATGGATTAAGTCTAGTTTGAAATAGAAATGTATTGAACGTAGGAGGCAATCACTGCTGGATGCATCATACAGTGTCTATCAGCTTCATTATACTTATTGATTCACAGTCCTGTTAGAGGTAGTATGCATTGTTTATGCATTAGCAAGTACGATTTTTTTATTATTTTACTTTATTCATTTTAGCATTGGCTATGTGCAGTGTCATGATTAATTTAGTTTTTATTTTATCCGAACTGAGATCTTCAAATGGTTTATTCCAGTGACCTATACTTATACTGTTGCTGCTAGCAGTTTTTGAGATCTGTGGAGAGTGCATATTTTTCCTTCAGTGCTACACCTTTACAGTCATTTTCTTCAGTAAACTAATTGCCCCATCAGGCATTCAAAATCATTGTACTGTATCTGCTGCCTGAAATTCATTTTGTATTCATCAGACTGGTGAAAAGAATTGCAACTCCCTTCATGCTGCTATGAAGGGAGTTGCAATTCTTTTCACCAGTCTGATGAATACAAGAGCTGTGCCAGTAGTGAATTTGCATTACTTGCTATTTACAAAGAAGAAATGGTGTTGCATTTATAATAAAGAAGGAACTTGCAAGAACTGTAATGAAATACAATGCAGTCAGCGAACGCTTAATCTCTATTCGTCTACGAGGATTGCCTATCAACACAACTATAATTCAAGTATATGCCCCAACAACAGCTGCAGAAGAGAATGAAATTGAAGAGTTCTATGAACAAGTACAAGCTGAAATTGACAGAACATGCAAACAGGATATCCTGATAGTCATGGGTGACTGGAACGCAAAAGTTGGCAACAAAGAAGAAGGCAAAGTAGTTGGAAAATATGGACTTGGCAACAGAAATGAAGCTGGAGAAAGATTGATAGAATTCTGCAAGACCAATGATCTATTCATCTCAAACACCTTCTTCCAGCAACACAAGCGACGACTGTACACATGGACTTCACCCAATGGATTGTATAAAAATCAAATTGACTACATCTGTGGAAGTCAACGATGGAAAAGCTCTGTAACATCAACAAAGACAAAACCTGGAGCTGACTGTGGTACAGATCATCAACTACTAGTATGCAAACTCAAGCTAAAGTTGAAAAAGAGCAAACCACTCATGAATGCACCAAAATATGACCTTGAGAATATACCACTGGAATTTAAAGACTGCCTGCAAAATCGATTTGCTGCTTTAGATACAAATGACAGAGCTCCGGAAGAGTTATGGAATGACATCAAGAAGGTTGTGCTGGAAGAAAGCGAGAAGTCTCTACAAAAGGTGAAAAAGCAAAAACGGCCAAAATGGATGACGGAAGAAACTCTGAAAATTGCCCAGAAACGCAGAGAAGCTAAAGCCAAAGGAGAAAGAAAGACAATCGCAGAACTCAACAGAGATTTCCAACGTGCAGCAAGACAGGACAAGGAAAAGTACTACAATGACACTTGCAAGGAAATAGAAGCAGAAACTATTAGAGGAAGAACAAGATCGGCTTTCCTAAAGCTGCGAGAGTTAAAGAAAAAGTTCCAGCCCCGAATTGGAATGTTACAAGATGCTCAAGGTTCTATGTTGAATGATGCTGAGAAGATCAAGAAAAGGTGGAAGGAATATACAGAGTTTTTATATGATAAAGATCAAGTGGACCAACAGCCGTTTCAACCTATACCTTATGATCAGGAACCATTGGTGATGAAAGAAGAAGTTGAAGCAGCATTGAAAGCCTTATCAAAGAACAAAGCACCAGGCATTGATAGCATTCCCATAGAAGTATTGCAGCAATCTGATGCAGCTGTTACCGTACTTACAAGGCTCTGCCAAGAAATATGGAAGACAACATCATGGCCAACTGACTGGAAAAGATCTGTGTTTATACCAATACTAAAGAAAGGTGATCCAACTGACTGTGGAAATTATCGCACAATCGCTCTGATCCCACATGCCAGCAAGATTCTACTGAAGATTATTCAAAAGAGACTACAGCCATACCTAGAACAAGAACTACCTGAAGTGCAAGCAGGGTTCAGGAAAGGGCGAGGAACGAGAGACATCATTGCGGATGTGAGATGGATCCTTGAAAAGACTAAAGAATACCAAAAGGATATCTATTTGTGCTTTATCGACTATAGCAAGGCTTTTGACTGTGTAAACCATGAGAAACTCTGGGCCACATTAAGAAGCATGGGTATACCAGAACACCTGATCGTTCTCTTGCGTAATCTGTACATTGATCAAGAAGCAACAGTTCAAACGGAACAAGGAGAAACAGAATGGTTTAAAATAAGCAAAGGTGTAAGACAAGGCTGCATACTTTCCCCTACCTGTTTAATTTATATGCAGAACAAATCATCAGAGAAGCAGGACTGTATGAAGACAACAGAGGTGTGAAGATTGGTGGAAGACTCATCAACAACCTTCGCTATGCTGATGATACCACATTACTGGCTGAAAGCGAAGATGATCTGAAACATTTGCTTCTCACAATCAAAGAACATAGTCTCAAAATGGGCCTGCACCTTAATGTAAAGAAGACAAAGATCATGACAACTGGCATAATCAACAGGTTCATCGTTGAAGGAGAAGAAATTGAAATTGTGAACAACTTTAACCTACTTGGATCAACTATCAATAAAGAAGCAACAAGCAGTCAAGAAATCAGACGACGCATTGCTCTTGGCAGAATGGCTATGAAAGACCTAGATAAGATTCTCAAGAGCAGAGATGTGTCTCTCCATACAAAGATTCGACTTGTTCAAGCCATGGTATTTTCAATAACATCATATGGATGTGAAAGCTGGACAGTGAAAAAGACAGACAGGAAGAAAATTGATGCCTTTGAATTATGGTGCTGGCGGCGAATACTGTGTATACCATGGACTGCCCGAAGAACAAACCAGTCGGTACTAGAGGAGATCAAACCTAAGCTTTCTTTAGAAGCTCAGATGACAAGACTTCGGCTTTCATACTTCGGACACATCATGCGAAGAGAGAGATCATTAGAGAAAGACATCATGCTTGGCAAGATAGAAGGTCAACGCAAAAGAGGAAGGCCAGCAATGAGATGGATCGCTACAATAACAGCAGCTACGGGTACCAGTCTGTCGTCAATGAGCCGCCTGACTGAAGACCGAACACAATTTAGGATAGCTATCCAGAGGGTCGCCATGAGTCGACTCCGACTCGACGGCACTTAACAACAACAACAAAATTGCTACGTGGGAAATACTAATAACAGCTTAGTGAAAAAGTCTTAGTGTTGCTCTGTGATATGATCCCAACCATTGTGATTGCTCAAAGTGGGATTTTACTTATGCACTAATGAGGTTTAAGGGGAAGGACTGATTGGTGTTTCCTGTACATCGAGAAGAGCTGTGCCAGTAGTGAATTTGCATTACTTGCTATTTACTTTTGTATATCTGACTTTATTAAAAATATGGATTAAGTCTAGTTTGAAATAGAAATGTATTGAACGTAGGAGGCAATCACTGCTGGATGCATCATACAGTGTCTATCAGCTTCATTATACTTATTGATTCACAGTCCTGTTAGAGGTAGTATGCATTGTTTATGCATTAGCAAGTACGATTTTTTTATTATTTTACTTTATTCATTTTAGCATTGGCTATGTGCAGTGTCATGATTAATTTAGTTTTTATTTTATCCGAACTGAGATCTTCAAATGGTTTATTCCAGTGACCTATACTTATACTGTTGCTGCTAGCAGTTTTTGAGATCTGTGGAGAGTGCATATTTTTCCTTCAGTGCTACACCTTTACAGTCATTTTCTTCAGTAAACTAATTGCCCCATCAGGCATTCAAAATCATTGTACTGTATCTGCTGCCTGAAATTCATTTTGTATTCATCAGACTGGTGAAAAGAATTGCAACTCCCTTCATGCTGCTATGAAGGGAGTTGCAATTCTTTTCACCAGTCTGATGAATACAAAATGAATTACAGGCAGCAGATACAGTAGAAAAAGTGATGATGAAGCTAGTAGGTAGCTCAGTTTATGCATTTATGCAATGGCTTTAAGAAAAAGTGCAATTATAGAACTATATCCTGCAAAAGCTAGGTTTAAAAGCTAAGCAGACATGGTAAACTTAAAGGGCCCAATACCCTTCTGGGACAGCTATGCAGTGCTATGGCGCATAGCTGTTACTGTCGACCTTTAACCCCGGATATTCAATGCCAGGGTCATATGCTGCCCCGGCATAAAATATCCATGGTTGCCACATAGCCCACAAGCCCGCAACAGCTAACAGAGCTTAAACTCACTCCCTCAATAGAGGGGTCGAGAGGCACAGTACCCGAAGTGGCAGTTCGCGGTGTAGAAATCACGTGTTTTTCAATGGCTCCAACTTGAGAAGCCTCAACCGGGGGTTTCTTCTTTCGTTTTCCCCCCCGGCATTATCAGCACTCCAGGACCGGCTTGGCTCCTAACGTGCTCCTAAGGGGCTCACAAGGGGCGTGGCAATACCCCTTTGGATACACCCCTTAGGAGACGCGCCGACGGCTGATCGCCATAGCAGTGTTCTTAATATCAGGGCCCGGAAGGTGACGTCAGCTGGGCTGCCCGCTCCAATCGCCAGACTTCAAACTGGCACCTCTCTCCCCCGAAGGGAACCAGACTGCAAGATAGACGCTCCCAAGGAAGGTGCAGAAGAGGGATCTTATATCAGGGCCCGAAAGGTGACGTCAGCTGGGCTGCCCACTCCAATCTCCAGACTTCAAACCGGCACCTATCTCCCCCCAAAGGGAACCAGACTGCAAGATAGACGCTCCCCAGTTTCTTATGTTTTTAAATTTGTCATGGTGGGAAGAACAAGGAAAACTAAGACATGTCAAATATGAAAATGGGCAGAATCAGACCAGGGACTCCAGATATATATAGCTCTCACCCCCCCAAAAATGGCCCAGAGCATTCTGTGAGAGAGGCAGTGTAAGTAGGTGCTGAATAGAAATATGGAGACAATATCAGAATCTGTAGAATAGAAACATTGAAACATTTGTTCTTGGGATCTTCTCCATTCAAGCTCCCCCGTTTCCTGATCATAGAGTCGAGAGTGGAGCCAAAGGACTGGAGAGAGATTCATGTGGTCCCTTTACACAAAAGCGGAAGTAAGGATATGGTTGAAAATTACAGGCCGGTTAGTTTAACTTTGGTGGTGAGTAAATTATTGGAAACGCTGCTGAAAGAGAAAATAGTGAGGTTTCTGGAGTCCAGCGGATTATAGGATCTGAGGCAGCATGGATTCACCAGAGGCAGGTCTTGTCAGACAAATCTGATTGATTTCTTTGACTGGGTTACCAGGGAGTTGGACTGAGGCAGAGCCCTAGATGTGGTTTATTTAGATTTCATTAAAGCCTTTGACACCGTTCCTCACAGGCGACTTATAAACAAACTGAGCACCCTAGGGATGGACCCTAAAGTTACTGCTTGGGTTGGAAATTGGTTGAGTGGGAGGCAACAAAGGGTATAGGTAAATGGAGCTCACTCTGAGGAGAAGGAGGTTACCAGTGATGTGCCCCAGGGATATGTCCTTGGTCCAATTCTTTTTAACATCTTTGTTAGTGATATAGTGGAAGGACTGTCGGGTAAGGTTGCCTCTTTGCGGATGGTACCAAAATCTGCAATAGAGTAGACACCCAGGAAGGTGTAGATAACATGAGGAGGGATCTATCTAAGCTTGAAGAATGGTCTAGAATTTGACAGCTGAGATTTAATGTTAAAAAAATGCAAGGTCAACCTCCCAGACATCCCTCAAGGAAACCTCAACTGGGGGAACAACGGATGGAACAGTAGTAGGGAAATCCAGAACAGAGGGAAGAGGAAACATTTTACTGTTATCCTCCTTCACTAATAATGAGGGACCATCCAAAAATGAAAAAGAGGGCTCCACTCCCCGGTTATTATCACCGGGAGAAACCACCCTCACAGTCCTAACTTCCTGACTGGGTAGGGTAGAACCCTGCGCACTAGGAGACAAATCAGAAGATGTACTCACAGACCTGTGGGTCAAGTCCGGAGGCTCCTGCTCTAACTGAGCTTTCTGAAGATGCATATCCATTGGTCCCACTGTCTTAGAGGCCTTTCGAGTTTTCATTGTAGAGAAAACCTTCTTCCGTCGCTTACCCATGAGCCCTCGAGTTCCTCTGTTCCTCCTTGTTGCTCCGAAGGGGCTCCAAAGGGGCGTGACCTGCCCCTTTGGTCACGCGACCACAGGCCGCGTCCGCGGTGGACCGAAGAGTTTTAAAGGTCCCGGGGGGGCGGGGCTGCATCGCTCCTCCACTGCCGATCAAAGGCACCAGCTCCAGCTGCCTCCTCTCTCTCCCAGCTGGCCGCGGTGGACCGAAGAGTTTTAAAGGTCCCAGGGAGGCCGGGGCTGCACCGCTCCTCCACCGCCGATCAAAGGCACCAGCTCCAACTGCCTCCTCTCTCTCCCAGCCGGCCGCGGTGGACCGAGGTTGTCACGCGCATGGAAACGTCCCTGCGTGCCTCCTTCTCCCAGGTTTCGCAATTTTCAAAGGATGTTGTACAGAAGTTGGGAGTCCATGAAGAGGCTATTGCCAAACATAATGTTGCCTTGAATAAGTTAGAGGGGCAGGTTTCTGTTACGCAAGCAGTTGCATCTTCTTCGATTAGAGATAATCTTACTGCACATCATCAAATAGAGTCCCTTGAGAATACTGTACGTGCAAAAAATTTGAGATTTTTGAATTTTCCACAGACTCATTATCTTTCTCCTTCTATTTTGTTATATAAATATTTTAAGGAGGTTCTATTAATTGAAGATGTGAATTCTATAAAATTTTCCTCTGTTTATTATGTTCCTATATTGGCTTCTACAGAGACCTCTTCCCCTATTGCCAAACCCGCAGAGAAAGTGTTAGTATCTCATTCATTAGATGTTTCCTCTTTTTTGGAATCCTCAATTGATGAGATTACTAGACGTGCTACATTAATTGTTTCCTTTATCTCTTTATCGGATAAAAATTTGGTACTGCGTTCGTATTTTCCAAAAAAAGATCAGTTGCTTTGTGGCTCCACAGTGCAGGTTTTTCCTGACGTGTGTAGACTTACTCAAGTACGCCGTAAAGCCTTTTTAGCGTTAAGAGCTTGTGCTCTGGCAATAGGGGCCTCTTTCTTTTTAAAATACCCATGTAAGTGTATTTTGATATATGAGCGGACGAAGTACATATTTATGGAATCTGATCAACTGAATGTATTTTTGCTTGGTAAAGAAAATGGTTAGGAAGAATGTTGTTTTGCTTTCTGTCTAAGTCTTAGGGTTATTAGTGTTTTTGGTACCAGTTTGTATTTGCTTGGTTTTTTTTGTTTCTTATAATGTTATTTCCTGTTTTTGCCTCTTTCCTCTCCCCTTGATGTGTACCTGATTGTTATTCCTTTTTATTTTCAAATAAAGATTGGATAAACTTAAAAAAAATGCAAGGTCATGCATTTGGGCTAGAGCAATCCAAGGGAGCAATATAGTATAGGGGGTGAAGTACTTTTGTCCACTAAAGAAGAGTGGGACCTAGGCGTGATTGTGTCTGATGGTCTTAAAGTAGCTAAACAGGTAGAAAAGACAATATTTATTTATTTATTTTATTTATTTAACACTCATTTATATATCGCATCTTCCAAAGTTCAGTTGCGGTGTACAATTAACAACAATTAACAAAGCGCAGTTTGTTTTACATAGAACATCTTAAAATTTTACATTGAACATCATAAGTTAACAAAGCAAAGTGTGATAAACTAAACAGTATATTTAAGTTAGAGCAGTGAGGGTAACAACTAACAAATGTAATGTCTAAACAGCGTAAGACAGTACATAACATATGTAACTATGTACAAGTGGAGGTATTTGGGCATAAGAGCTTGGGTCGTCATTTCATTTAAGCTATATGTGTTGTTCATTTAGATGGTAGGTTTGTGCTTGATGTGATCGGGTACCTGTTTAGCCTTTATCTAAGTTGAGTGCTAGGTTTTCCATGGAATTATAGTGTTTAGTGAATAGATACGTTTTCAGTTTTTTACGGAATTCCATGATCTCTGTTAGTGATCGTAGATCCTCAGGTAGAGAATTCCAAATGGTTGGTGCTATGTGAGAAAAGGCTCTATTGTTTGTTAATTTATGTGCTTTTATGAAGTCTTTTGGAATCTTTAGTTTATTTAATTGTCCTTTTCTGTGAGTAGACTTAGATGGTTCTTTGCATATTAGATTACATAAAGTAGTCGGAGCCATGTCATTTAAGGCTTTGAATGATGTTATTATTGTTTTGCATATTATCCTGCTTTGAATTGGTGAAGGGATGCTAGTATTGGTGTTATGTGTTGGAGTGAGTTTATTTTTAATATAATTCTAGCTGTTGCATTTTGAGCTAATTGAATTCTTTTAATGTTTTGTTTTGAAATGCCCATTAGTATTAGGTTGGCGAAATCAAAATGAGGGGTTATGGTAGCTTATATTATATTAATAAAATCTTGTATAAATACTAGTGGGCGTAGTTGTTTGAGGATTTTAAGTTTGAAATAAATGTTCTTTATAGTATTTCTAATGTGGGTTTCCATTGTAAGGTGTGTATCTATGATGACACCTAGATATCTTATTTCGTTTTTTATTTTAATTTCTTGGTCTTGTAATATTATGTGGGTTGGAGGGATAAATGATTGATTTTTTGTTACAATTAGGACTTCTGTTTTAGCATGGTTTATGTGGAGATTTTGAGTTTTTAGCCAAATTGTGATTTTGTTGTAGCAGTCTGATAGGAGTTGTAATGGTAGGTTAGGAATCGTAAATGGAATGTACATCATGATATCATCCGCATAGAGGTGATATTGTACTCCAAATTTCTTAAAGATATTGCAGACCGGTTTTATGTAAATATTGAAAAGTAGGGCTGATAATGCTGAACCTTGTGGTAAACCTATTTCTTGCTTATATGTAGTGGAGGTTTGATTACCTATTCTTACATTTTGCGTTCTGTTATTTAAATAGGAGGTGAACCATTAACCCGGGTAACCCGGAAGCCCTTCATGCCTCCGTCATGCACCCCCACCCAACCCCATGTACCTTTCCATACCACAAATCACACTGACAACAATCTCTTGGTGCAAATATATTATTATTTTGGTCGCAGCTTTATATTACAACTGTAACATACCGGCCCAACTTGACCAACATATCAACAATCCAGATAAACCCCCGTTTGCCCCCCACCCTTGCCGGAGAATGCCCCTACCCGCCGTGTCAGTAGCAAGGCGGAGCATCCTCCTCCCCTGGACCCCGCCGCTGGCCTTGCCATACTAGTAGCAAAGGCCGGCCTCCACACCCCCAGTACCGGGCCGAGACCCCCCAACCGGGTTGTCTCGCCCCCACCCCCGGGGAGCCCTTTGCCCCCCACTGCTCGTAAATCAGTTAGAACCCCTGCCGCCTCGGTGAGAGCTGGATCTCTACCCCGCCACCGGTGCGAGGTGATGCCAATTATCCTCGCACCGCCCCCCCCAACATAAAGCTGCGACAAACCCAGATCTCAAAAGCTTCCAGCAAATCATTTAGCAATAGGTCCTGACCCACCGGAGGCAGGTGCACTCCATCCTTACGGTAAAGCCCCGCACAGTGCAGATCAGCCCAAGGATGCTGCACCTGCCCCCCCCCGACCTGCATCAACCAGCGTCCAATCTGCCGGTTGACTTTTACCAACCCACGCGACCACCATCGCTGGGAATGACAGACAGGCCGAGGGATAATGTCCGACCAGATAAACACAACATCAGGCCACTCCTCCTGCAGCGCCCGAAGGTCCCGCTGCACCGCCCGCATGAGCTGTCTGCATGTCCAACTGCTCAAATCATTCCCGCCGAGATGGATCAGAACTCCCCGAGGTCGCTGCCAGCGCTCCGCCAGGCGCCGAAGAGTTGGGAGGAACTGCCACCAGCGCATGCCGCGTACCCCCATCCACAGCAGTCGAACATTGCAGGCTGCCAGGCCCAGGTGCTGCCCTAGCGGGCGCGTCACAGCTCTCCGCTCCGCCCAGTACACATAGGAGTGTCCCAGAATCCACCAAACTCCTGCTGGGTGCGCAACGCCATGCCCGCTCAGGGAGCACCATCGATTCTGTAATCCTGAAAGAAAACAAAAACAGCAGTAAGCAAGCCCCCCCCCCCCGCCCAAAAGTCAGCCAACCCCCCCCCCCCAGCACCGCCTAGCACAACTACTCCTGGCTAATATAGCCAGCATAAGCACCTGATCGCCATCTCCCAATCCTCTGAATCACCTCACTCCCCAACCCGGCTGCAGCCGCACTCGTTGCGGCCCCAATCCTGAAGGAGTGGGATGCATAAAGGCGCTCGTCCAAACCCAAGCGCCGCAAGGCCAGGCGCAAAACCGCAGTGAACTGAAACTGGGTAACCGGGCTCCCATCCTCATGGCAGAAAAATGCTTTGGCACTAACCGGCCGCAAGCGCCGATAAGAGTCCAAATTCCGGACCGGACAGGAATAGACCCCCGGAATCGCACTCAGCACAACCCAGCGGCCAACACCGTGCTGGTCCGTCTTAGAGTGTGCCAGGTAAATCCGCACCATCGACCCCTTCCGCTCCACATGGTGACCCGCCAACCCCCCACACACCCCCGTCCTGCCCGAACGCGGGACAAGCTCACTGACCCGGAATGCCCCGAAGAAGGCCGTGACAAACAAAGCACGAAAGAGCGTGGCCTCGAACTCAGACAGTGCCACCGCTGGCAATACCTCCCATATCCGCAACAGCAAGTCATGCGATACGGGGCGATGCCAGTCCTGCACCTGCGGCTGCGCCCTCGCCCAACCAGCGAGGAGTCGCTTTACCACAAACGATGCACTGGGACTGCCCCATCCCCACACCCTGCTAAAGAAAGAGAAACCAGCCAGCGCCGCATGCACACTCGACCTGGACCAACCAGAGCCTTTGGCCCAGACTATGAACCAACCGAGCTGCCTGTTGACAACCTTACCCCCTCGCCAACCGCACGTCCATAAGAAGTCGCGCACCCGCCCATAAGCCCGCTTGTATGATGCCCACGTACCTGGCGCCACGGAAGACCGCAACAATTCCATCATTCCGGCGTCCCAATGCTCCAAAGATGCTCCGGCACCTGCACTGAAGTCTCCTCCGCCTCCGGAGCCAACAACCGGAACTGCTACCACTGAAAACGGGACAAAGCATCAGCAATGGCATTCTGCGAACCCGGCACATGCCGTGCACGGGCCGTGACATTAAGACGCAAGCACAAACACCCTCATAAGCGCCGCAACATTTATTTATTTATTTATTTATTTAACAATGATTTATATACCGCATCTTCCATAGTTCAGTTGCGGTTCACAATAAACAACAGTTAACAAATCGGAGTTTGTTTTACATAAAACATCATATGACCAAATAACAATAAGATAAACAACTAGTGTTAATACAGAACAGTATAGAACAGTGTAAACTATATACATTATGTACAAATACACATTATGTGGGGCTTAAGCGTTATTCAAAGTACAGTATCAGCTATGAAGAATTGTATGTGTAGGTCATTTGGGCGAGTGGACACTTGGGCACTTGGACGAGTGTCTGTTGATAACTTGCACCACCGCCGCATTGTCGCACCAGAATACAACCTTTTTGTCCCGCAAGCGCTCCGGCCAGACCCAAAACGCTGCCACTATCGGGACTAACTCCAGGAATGTCACATTGCGCATCAACCCACTCTCAGTCCACAATGCCGGCCAAGCCGCCGCGCACCAGGAACCTTGACAGTACAAACCCATACCCGAACTGCCCGCAGCATCAGAAAACAACTGCAAGTCAACATTGGACAGTTCCATCGATTGTAACACCGAGCAACCATTAAACTGCGACAGAAAAGTATCCCAGACCTGAAGATCCGCCCGCATCCCCGCGGTCACCCTAATGCGATGATGCCCGCAGTGCACCCCCGCCATTGCCAAGGAAAGCCGGCGCACAAATGGCCTCCCCATCGCGAGGACATGACAAGCGAAATTCAGATGCCCAACAAGTACTTGCAGTTCCTTAAGAGTCACCTTGGTCGCCGACCCCACCCTGGCCACCCAGGTCCGCAGACACTCAATCTTATCCCTGGGTAAACGCACAACCAGCTCGCCCGCATCAATTTCGATCCCCAAGAAGGAAAGACACGTCACCGGGCCGATTGTCTTACCGCCGCCAGAGGAATACCAAATTCCGCTGCCATCTCCTGGAAGGACCCAAGCAAAGAAGCACAAGCCTCGGACTGAGCCGGTCCGACGAAGAGAAAATCGTCTAAGTAATGCACAATAGATGGGCAGCCCGAACGCTGCTCTAAAACCCAGTGTAAGAAAGTACTAAAGGTCTCAAAGTAGGCACAAGATATCGCGCAACCCATCGGCAGACACTTGTAATAGAACTGAGTGTCAAACTGGAAGCCAAGCAACGGAAAGGCAGACGGGTGAACGGGTAAGAGCCTGAATGCCGATTCAATGTCGACCTTCGCCAGCAGCGCCCCCTTCCCACAACGACGTACGAGCTCCAGAGCCTCATCAAACGACACATAGCGTACTGAGCAGAACTTCCTTGGAATTTGATCGTTCACCGATCCTCCCGGAGGGCAGGACAGGTTGTGGATCAACCGGTAACGACCCGGTTCCTTCTTAGGAATGACACCGAGCGGTGAGATAATAAACGGCGAAAAGGGGAGATGGACGAAAGGACCCGCTAACCTGCCCAAAGCACATTCCGCTGCAATCTTGTCCCGGGCCACATCCGCCAGAATGCGCACTGATCGAGCATTACGGGTGGCAGCACGCGCCACGACACCCTGACAGGGTATGCGAAAACCCTCCCTAAATCCCCGCCATAGAAACCCTCCTGCCCTGCCATGCCCATGCCGCCTATAGCGGTCTAACCACGGCCGTAGCGCCTGGATTCGAACGGGGGTAGGCGCCAACCCCCACCTCCCTTCTTCACTTCCCCCCCTGTGGCGCTCCGGAGACCCCTTTGCGGCTACACTTCGCAGCCGAGTGGGACGCACCGCAGAGGGAGCAAGCGTGCCTGAATTTACAGTCCGGGAAGGGACAGGATGCCTTATTAAAGCGCCAACAAAGGTCCCCCCCAGGCGCCCCTTTGAGTGTGTCAGGCAAGGAACCCGGCGCTCGAAAGGAACGCAAACTCGCTCCCGCAGGGGTGTTCCCTGCCTTGACTTGCCCGCCCCCACCGGCCCCGCCCCTTTTGGCAGACATTTGCGTCAGCCAGAGGTTGATATCCTTCATCCCCCAAGATAATTGCCGGTTCTCCTCCATCATATCACGAAACGCCTCGTCGTAATTAAGCCAGGCGAAACCCTCGTGCGCCTGCGACGACGCCAAGATGGCATCCGCATAAGCCAAAAGCTCGCCGTAACAACTCGGGTCCGCATGCCCCCACACGCTCGCCAAACGCAAAAAGGCCCGAGTCCAATTTAAAGTATTACGTGACACCTTCCATACACGACACGCTTTCTCATCCTCCTTACGCTTACGCCGACTCTCACCGGACCGCTTCCGCCCATCCAGGAGCCGAAAGACATCTATATAACGCCTTTTCAAGACGCGCCACCGCAATTTGCGTGGGACGCTTTCCCACAACACGGCGCAGCGCACCACCGAAGACCCCGCGCCCTCCCCCGACTTAGGGCCCACAAATGAGACATCGGAGGAACTATCCGAAGACGAAGAAAACGACGAGGAGGACGACGCGCTACGTCGACAACGATGCCAGTGCCTCCGCTTTGAGGTGGCTTTTCGCCCCCCCGAACCTCCTCCGCCCCCCAGTAAAAGCACCCCGCCAGCGCCAGACTCAGGACCAGCATACTCACCTGCCGGGGATCGGTCAGCAGCCGCCGTCGGCGCAGCACTCGGAGAAGCCTGCTCTAGGCTCTGCGCCATCGCCACTTGTGGGCCCCTCAATCCCGCAGATGCAGGAACGCCACTCGCTGTCTGGAAAGAAGCAGCAGAAACAGGAGTACCCGCACCATACTGCCCCCCAACCCGGCCCCCCCCTTGGGACCACCCCGAAGTGCCCACCCCCCCAGCAGCCCAACCCGCAGCCCCCCAAGGAGGTGGACAAAAGCCACCCGGATACCCCGCCCCAGCCCAATCGCCTCAGGCACCACCCCAAGGTCCCAAACAGGCTGAGCG
This sequence comes from Ichthyophis bannanicus, assembly GCA_033557465.1. Classification (NCBI taxonomy): domain Eukaryota; kingdom Metazoa; phylum Chordata; class Amphibia; order Gymnophiona; family Ichthyophiidae; genus Ichthyophis; species Ichthyophis bannanicus. The sequence continues at coordinate 1,736,106,845 of CM066032.1, forward strand.
TCCAGACACAGGAGACCAAACCAGAAACCCCTCACCCCGCCCCCCCGACCACCCCCGGCCAAAGGAGAAGGCCGCGCCAGTACCCGCGCTCCCGGACGAGTTAAAGCCCAGATCCTGCACCACTCCACTGCCAGCAGGCTGAGGCAGCTCATCACCAGCATCTCCCCCAGCCCCCTCTACCACCACCCTGGGAGCCCCCAAAACAGACCCATGCGCCCCCTCCCCCAACCCCAAAGGCTCTGCAGGCCCACCCCCTACCAAGCCAGAACCTAAATCAACCCCAACGACAGGCATCCGCCCTGACCTACCACTAGCCCGCTGCCTACCAGCTCTACTTGCACGCCGTGTGCCCCGGCCCCCCACAGGAACCCGCGCAGCCGAACGGGCACCCCGAGACTGCCCACCCGGTCCCTTAGACTGGGCCATAGAGCCCACACCCCGGCGAGGCCCCTTTGGCATTTTCGCCGAGCGCACCATGCAATCTACGGCGAACCGCGGATGGAAAAAAAAAAGAAATCCTGCATCCCGCCACCGGAGATCCCCCCCAAGGCCCCGAACAAAACCCCCACCCAGCGGCTAACTCCCTGGATGGCTGACACTCACCCGATGCCACAACCGTGAAGCGCCAACGAACCGCAAACCAGGGAGCAGAGCCTCTGAGCCTGCCGAGAAAAGTAGCAGAGCCGAAAACAGAGCTGCAAGAAACGCCTCTTCACCCGCCGAGGAGCCGCGCCGAAAGCCTGACCATGCGGCTCCTCGGCGATCCATGCCCCACCCCTGGTCCCCCCCAGAGCCAATGAAATCGCTCCGACAGCAACCGGAGCGATTTCAAAAGTCGCCCTAATGCTCCCCCCCCACATGAAACCCCCCCCCCCCAGCGCACGCGGAGGCCGTCAGCAGGGCCCGGGCCCGGGTTACTGGCGGCCGCGGTGAATGCGCGGCCTTGGGCATTTATGTACTGTAGAGTTTATGCCTATCTGACGTAGGTTGTTGAGCATTATTGAGTGATGTACACTATCGAAAGCTGCTGATATGTCAATGAAAAGGAGGATGAATGCTTGTTTATGATTACAAATATAAATATATAAAAGGAGGATGAATGCCTGTTTACAATAGCAAAAGCTAGAAGGATGCTTGGGTGCGTAGGGAGAGGAATGGCCAGCAGAAGAAAGGAAGTAATAGTGTCTCTGTATAAGTCTTTGGTGCGACCTCATTTGGAGTATTGTGTGCAATTCTGGAGACCGCACCTTCAAAAGGATATAAACAGGCTAGAGTCAGTACAGAGGGTGGCTACTAAAATGGTTAGTGGTCTTCATTATAAAGCATACGAGGACAGACTTAAGGATCTTATTATGTACACCTTAGAGGAAAGGTGGGAAAGAGGTGATATGATAGAGATGTTTAAATACCTCTGTGGCATAAATGCACGGGAGGAGAGCCTCTTTCGATTGAAAGCAAGCTCTGCTATGAGGGGACATGTAATGAGGGTGAAAGGAGTGATATGTGGAAATATTTCTTTACGAAAAGAGTGGTGATCCGTGGAATAGTCTCCCAGTGGAGGTGGTAGAGATAAGGACAGTATCTGAATTCAAAGAAGTATGGGACAAATACAGAGGATCTCTAAAGGGAAAAAGGAGACTATTGTGGTGGTTGATATAGAAGGTCAGACTAGATAAGTCATGTGATCTTTTAATGTCGTCATGTTTCTATGTATATAGCCAAAACTGGTACACACACACCCTCTCCCAAAGGCGACATACACACTTAAAAAAAATAATTATGCCTTATTTCCTGCCAGTACCCATCCTCCCCTGCTGCCATATCCTTCCCCACTGGGCTGGCTTTCGGTGATTTAAATGTATATTTCATTTGCTTTGTTGCAAATTTACCTGTAACTCCCATAGACTAAACTAATTAGCTTTCTTAATGATTGCTATATGTGATGACACCTAAAATCTGAGCAATGTACTTCATTATTGATTAATGTGAATCCTAGTTGTGGAGATGCACAGCAATATCTGTTTCCTTGGTATAGTGGCACCATGTGGTTAAACTATAAAATGCTTTCTCCAAAATCTGTTCACAGAGATATCTAATTAAATATAGTACACTATTTTTCTTTCCAACCAAATGGAATATTTAGTAACCACTGCACTCAAACTGCCCAATCCCTTTCCCTGACATACACATACACAGGATGCAAAGAATTCCATGAACCATTACATTAACCCAAATTATTTACATACTTCTGATTATTATCCAGATTAAAATTCCATGACATTCAGAAATAGACTAAATTGGGGGGCATTCGTGAGCCCTGATCAGAATGGCTGCCTAGCTCTGGAGCTTCGTAGCCTCTAGCCTTCTGATCGCTGCCTCTCCTGACCACGGCTTTGTGGAAAGTGCCGATTGCAGCTGCAGAGCACTGCAACAACTGACCTGATGCTATTGAAGATATCCATGTAAAATCAAGCAGTCGGCGATGATGGGGGTCTGTGGCCTGCTAAATGGTACTCTCATGTGCGCTGTGACCTTCCGGCTTCTACTTGGGCCTCCAATTGCCACGTTGATTCCTGTCGACTCCAGCTAACGGTGGATGGCCCCCTGAGACCCAACTGACACACAGTAGGGAAGCCTTCAGCAGGTACGGCTCTGTATTAATTAACCAGATCCCGAAGTTCAATCCAAGACAGCTCTGCTCGCATGCCAGCATGACATCTCGACGCAGAGGGAGAAGCCTGCCGCATGCATGTGCTTGTCCTCCATCAGGTAGCAGGCGCACGGCCTATCCCTGCAGGACTGCTAGAGTGACTGAATTTTGCAACGGTGCAGACAAAGTGAGCTGCGTCCTGGACAGTGCGAATCCTGCCACTGACTATCTCTCCCACCACTTGGCAGTTCTTGCTGAGGCTCCAGTGTGGTAACTCCTTCCCATTAAGAATTATAGTGCAGTTGCGGTGTCTGGATTTCGTATGAAAGCAGCCTTCCTCAGTGCTGAAGCTTCATAAGTTTGAATAGTGATTTCTTCTGACCTTTAAGGATAAGTTTTTCACCATTTGTTCTGGGGAGGTGAGTGCTCTCTGAGGTTGGGAGTGTAAGATATAGATTTTCGTTGTAGTTTGGTTCTCTGCCAGCTTTCAGCACCATAGAGACTTCTTCATTACTACAACTGATGAATCCAATTGTGACCAATCTTTGACAGCTGGGCTTGCCACATTGTTCTGAGCAGAGTAACACCACATTGATGTCTTAAGTGGGTTGACCGTAAGGAAGGCAATCGAGGTACTTTTTGCTGTGCCTACTTTGGGTGGCCCCTCCTGGAAGGATAGTGAACCTGGTGTGTGTGTGGTACCCAACCCACACCATCAAACCATCAAGCTGACTATTGAAGCTTAGGCCAATCATTCTTCTCCCCGATCTGTGATGAACTAGTGGTCAGGATGTCTGAGAAATGATCCAATGCTGCTTCTCTGTCTCGTTTCATCCACACTGTGGACTCTGCAGGGGCATCATCAATCCCTGACCCCCCACTAGGGAGTGCTGTCAAATCTGAGACCTCTCAGCCTTCCACCACCCCAGCTTCCAAAGCGGACCAGATGGAGATCCTTCAGGAACTTAAACTCTTCTGACTGGAATTTTCTAAGGCTGTGAGTGATATTAAGTCCTAAATCAAGTCCCTGGATGACCAGGTGACCCAGAATGAGATAAATATAGGTGAGCAAATAGATGTGATTGCGCTCTTCCAATCAAGAATTCACAAACTAGACACCCTCACTAAGGAACTGAGAAAACATCTTGATGACCTGGAAAATCGACAGAGAGGTAACAAATCAGAGTTCTGGGCATCCCAGAGAAGCCTGGGGACATGGAGAATGCTGGAGAACTGATCCAACATTTATACTCTTTTTGTGTCCCTGGGGCCTTGGAGCCAGTCAAACTAGAAAGGGCGCACTGCAGTCTTGGACCCAGAGTTAGTTCTGGATCCCGCCCAAGACCAATCATTGCTTGTTTTCATTCTTTTGACGATAAAATGCGGCTCTTAAGAAGCCTGCAGGGGAGATGTTCTATCTCATTTCAAGGGTCAGGAAGACCAGGTCTTCCAAGACTTCTCATTATATGCTGGAACGTAAGAAGAGTTTTAAACCCCTGACTAAGCTACTATAGGAGAAATCTATTAAGTGTAGCTGAGGGTTCCCCTTTGCCTTAATATTTGAATGGGACAATACCCAGCACAGGATAATGGAGCTGGAGGACTACCTGTATATGGTTGACCACCTGCAGAAGGGGGAGTGCCGCACACCAGGCCGGCCCAGAGAGCAAGCCTTCACCCCGAAGAGGCATAAGATCCTGGGGGCGCCAATGACAGCTCAGTGGCATAGGGGAAGATCAACAGGAGCATGAAGTGGACACTACTAATCCCGCTTGATCCAGTATGACAATGTTCACTATATTTTTCTTGTTGCTCTATACTTAATAGCGTTTACTTGTGAGTGCTCTAAGTGGGCTTTTCCCTGTTGAATGACTGGGAACTGTAGTTAGGGATGAAGAGAGGGAGAACTTGGAGGTGGAATAGGTTTGGGTTGTGAGAGGTAACCTGCAGTGGGGGGCACCTTTTAGCGCTGAAAGCTTGGGGGGGAGAAATTTGGGATAGACTAGTGGATGGCTTGGGGGGCTGTGTGATCCTTATCAGTTAACTTTATGGATATGATTGGGTCAGGGGTTTCTAAATATTAGATTCATGGGTGGGATTGGAGGCTGGAAGGAAGCTCCTGGCATCATGCCACCAGCACCCTTGAATTTAGCCCTTTTGTGGCTAACATGGAGCAGTTGTACTTGTTTTAAGACATGTCTGTCCCCGAGAAAGGGGGCCATAGGGAATGTAGGAGGTAGGGGTGTGGGGTTGGGAGGAGGAGGAGGAGGAGGAGGGGGGAAGGAGATCTTGGCATATCATGGGAGGGTCCGAATTAAGTTGATTTGGGAGGCAATTGCCGATCCTTGGAGAAGCTGTAAGATCATATTAGAGTGGAGATCATGTTTAAACTCATATCCTGTAATGTATGGGGCCGCACACCTTGATTCCCATTGTCATTTCTATCATTGAGCAGTTCTTTTGGGTTTCATGTTTAACAAACAGAAATCTGCTCTTCTCCTTTGCTAGTCTGAAGTGCCTTCTGAACCAGAGAACCTGCTGGAAGAATTCCTTAAGGTTGATCATTTCAAATACCTAGGTGTCCAGGTTCTGAGTAACCTCACCAAACTCTATCAGTTTAATTATCAGAGGCTTTTAGATGGACTTAGTAAAGAATTGGGTTTCCCTGCAATCTGCCATTATAAGAATGATGTCCATCTTTGTCTGGCTGCATAAGAAACCCCAAGTCATTTCTGGAACACATTTACGATGCCCAAAGACAGTGGAGACTTAGATTATCCAGATCCAGAGTTATATTATTGGTGTTCATATCTTCGATCAGTTTTCTTCTGGACAACGTATTCAGGCTCGGGGTGGGTGCATCCAGGGCTGTCCCATCCACTAGGCGAGCTAGGCAGTAGCGGCACACATGACCAGCTGTTCTGCCCTCCCCCCCACCTCAGCTGCCACCGAGTCTGTCTTGGGAGGGGGAGGCAGGCAGCGGCAGTATTTCCAAAAGCGGCTGCTTTTTGCCACCATTTTTACAAATGCTGCTGCCCACCTCTCCCACTATGGAATCAGTGGCAGCTGGGAGGGACAGTGCAGCCAGGGTTTCTGCCTAGGGTAGCAGAAACCCTTGGGCTGGCCCTGGGTGCATCTAGAAGAGGCGTGGGTGTCTCCCGATCCTCTTCATTTCGTTCCATTCCTTAAAGAGACAGCTGACATCCATCGGGTCCTATCAAACCCCCTTCTGGGGTCTGTGTGGAAAGCGTGGTATGAGATCTGTAGGAGACAGAAATTGTGTCTCTGGTTGTCCCCCTTCACTCCGATACTTACCTTCGCTTTTGTAAGAGATTTTAGAAGGGGCTTCTCAAAGTTATGTCAAGCCCAGAGATTCTCCTCCTTATTTGATGGCTCTGCCCTTGTCACTAAGCTGGAGGAGACATGGGGAAAGTCACTAAATTTCTTTCAGTATTTCGAGCTATGACATTGTTTTGGATCTGCAGTTAGTGCATTGAATCTGGTATGTCAACCTTGCCAGTGGGAACTTATCCTTTTTGACTCCACATGATTGAAATCCTTCCTGGCCTGGCTATACAAGATCCTTGTTGCAGACTTACCTTGTGCTCGGGATGTCCATAATTGCAGATGTAGTTGGAATAGTGTGGTGGGAGACAAGCCCGAGGAATTCTGGGAAGAGGTCTACCACTATGTTCACACTTGCTTGATATCCCCATCCCTCATTAACATGCAACTTCGGATTTTGTTGCAAATGTCAATAACCCCAACAAATATTTTTAAGTGGAGATGGGGGGGATGACCCACTTTGCTGGAGAAATTGTGGGAGGTGGGGAGATTTTAAACACATGTGGGGAAGCTGTCCCAAACTTCATGTCTTCTGGACCCAAGTCCATACCTCTATCTGTAGGGCCCTGGGATTGACACTTCCCTTCTTGATTGAGTCCTGTGTGTTGGGATACCTCTCCTCAGACTCTTCTGATGAAGGAATGTGGCATTTAGCCAACTGTTTACCTCTTGCGACTTGGAGCGTCATTGCACATTATTGGAAGCAAGCTGCTCCTCTGACCTACATTGAATGGATGATTAAGGTTTGGAATATTTACCAAAAGGAGAAACTCGCAGCGGATTTGCAGGGGAAGCCAGTCAGTTGCAGCACTGTGGTCCAGATTCCTAAATGCTGAAGATACATCGGGGAGGGACAGATCTCACTCATGCTCCCCTTGACTTCAACATTATCAGTCTTGTTGCCCTGTTAATCTCCTTTGCACATGGCCCATTAAGCTTTGATCTCTAAGGGCCCTAGAAGGCTCTCCCTTGATATTCCAAAGGAGCTGCTCTGGATCAGCCTTGAAGGTACTCCTGATATGATCATGATGTACTAATTTGTTGGATAAACTCCTTGGGGGTTGGGAGGGCGGATTGGAGCAGTGGGTGGGGTGCTGAAAGGAGGGGGGATATAAGTGGGGGAAGGTCTAAGGTTGGGGACTTCATTCCTTTCACCTTACTGCTCTTTATGCCTGGAACAAACTACCTAAGTCTGTACATCAGACGCCTTCTCTGGCCCTCTTCAAATGCAGGCTGAAAACTCACCTCTTCGCTGACGCTTTCAGATCTTGACTCACCTGGTCTCCTTTGTGTTTCCTTACCATTCCCCCTAGGTGTATCCCTTGTCTACAGCTACTGTATTGTCTGTCTTGACTAGATTGTAAGCTCTGAAGAGCAGGAACCATCTTTTACATGTGTGTGCAGGGCTGCGTATGTCTTGTGACATTATACAAATGCTCAGTAGTAGTAGTAGTAGGAAAGAGAGGCGGCGGAACATGTATCTTGTCATGGAGGTTACGACTAGAACTATGTGGAAGTTCTATCTTCACCTCTGGAGACTCTTACCTCAACTTGGGATTCTTACTGTTACTCATGGTAGATGGTTTCTGGGAGTGGGTGATTTCCTGCTGTAATTTTCTGAGACTGCTCCCCTCATACTTTCACCCCACTATTCATGCCCGATGAAAGAGAAAGGGGGACGAGGAGGGGGTGCAGTTCAGTTTGCTTACTGAAGGGTTCTCAGGAGGACTTTGGTTTCCCTCGAATAGGACTGGGTTAATCTTCTGAGGGTGTTTGCTATTTGTTACACATTAACCCCCATTTGAGGATACGGGGACTTATTGTTCTGTCAACAGACATGTCACCTGCCATAAGTTTATGGTTTGCTCCTCCCTTGTAGAAGCTGTAATGTTTATTATGTGATTAATAAGAAATTTATACACAACAAAAAGAAATATATACACAACAAAAAGAAATAGACTAAATTATTTCATTAGTTACTGAAGATCAGAGGCACTGTGGCCCTGAGTGCGCTCGGCACCATGTGATGCTGCCACCTTAGCAGAACCCCTTCAAGGCTACCAATGCCAATGTTGATGCCAGGGCTGAGGATGCCAAATCCGATGGCCCAAAGAGGGACTCCCCTCTGTTTCTCCTGGCCCTTGAGGCCCTTTCGCCTTATCTACAGACACAGACTGCACAAGATGGGCTGATGGTCGGGTCCGAGGCACTGTAGGCGCCAAAAGTGCCTGTTGGTCACTGAGATGCTGCAAACACAGTGCACTATTTAAAGGCACTGGCTGCCTTGGATATGCTGGGAAGCACAGCCATGGCAAAGTCAAACAGCTCAATTTCACCAGTCATAGGGAAAAAATGCAGAGAAAAACCAAGAAGAAGAGAAAGAAAACACTCAAACAAAAGGGAAGTTCACCCTGGAGCCAACGCAACCGATGGCAGGCAATAATACTAGGTGTAAAGATGTGGAAAAAAACCCAAAACACCACGAAGGGGCCAGAAAAATCAAAATTTTTCTGCCGATGGAAGCCAAGATGGCAGTTCAGCGGGTGTCGGTAGCTGCAATGATTTTCTGAATGGGAAAGCGGACGGCTAAAGGGGTAAAAAAACCCTCCCATACCCCGGCAGCTTCGTCCCCATTACCTGGAGTTCGGGCAGTTGGCCTGTTGGATTCCTTCTTGCTTTCTTTGCAACAACAGTCAGGAGAACTGGTGGAGCAGAGTCCTATAGGCGTTCCATCGGAGCTGAGTAGCTCAGCGGTTAGCTCGGGGCCAGACATCTCTCCTCTGGTGCAGTGGAATCCTCTGAAGGATCTGTTCCTGGTACAGAGCCCGGCAGAGTCAATGGTTTTGCAGCCTTCCCAGGTGGATGAGCGAGCTACATCATTGTGGAGGAAGGTCGACCAGTTGGCTGAGGTCATTCCTGCTTCTGGGGGTCCAGCAATGGAGCAGCAGAGGCCGGAGGCCGGTGCTGGAGCAGTAGATACTCTGGTAACCTTTTCCTTTGAGCGGCCAGCTGTCTCTACTTTAGAATCTATATGGACTGCTATTGTGAGGCTTGGGGAATTGTTGGTTCTTCAAGTGACCGCATTGGCAGCTCATTCTCAGTCTCATACTAACTTATTACAAAAATATACAATGGAAATTTCTGCTTTGCAGTCTTCAGTGACTGAGTTACAACAGAAGGTTTCTCGGATTGAAGATGGGGGTTTATCCTTTTAGAAGAACGCTATGGCTTTAAAAGCGAGGATTGAAATTTTGGAGAACTCATCACGATATCAAAATCTTTGCCTCATAAATTTTCCAAAGTCATCTGTTATTAGTGCTAAAGAGATGTTTAAGAAGTATTTAATTGATGTTCTTGGGGTGCTAGTAGAATCCCATCCACCAACGACTAAGTTATATTATCTTCCGTCTGTTAAGAAGGGGGTTGGTGGTGAGACGATTCCTGGTGTTGAGCAAGCTGATTCATTGGATGTCTGCATTATGTTGGGAATCCTTGGTGTCCGAGTCTGTTTTTCCATCTACCTTATTGGCAACATTTGCCTTCTCTTCTGATCGGGATTGGTTCTTACGAATGTATTTTCGGAAACGTTGTATGATTTTTAAAGGATTACCTGTTTGTGTTTTTCCTGATTTATCAAGAGAGACTCAAAGGAGAAGGAAATATTTTCTGCAGCTCCGTCCTGGGGCTTTGCAGCTGGGTGCTCAATTCTTTTTGAAATTTCCATGTAAATGCATGATTAAATTGCAGTCTACTGCTTGTATATTTTTTGAGTCATCCCTGTTGCTGGCTTTTCTGAATGCTTGTTGCTCAGTTGAGACGGACCAGTCCCCATTGCAGTAGGATTAACTTGACTGTTTTGATACCCGTTTGTTTTCTTCACATGTTCTGTTGTTACTGATTCACTTGGTTTTCCTCTGTATGGTGGGCTGTGTTGGGGGCAAACTAAGCAGTTTTTGCCATTTCCTTTTTTTTATTTTCTTTGTTTCATTGTATATATCAATGAAGTTTTCAAGTCTGTACCTCCTAATTCTATGCAAGTGTATATGCTTGGACTTATTGTAAAATGATAAATATAAAATAAAATTTCTGCCAATGGCAGGAACACGTCCTAGGGGCTCTATGGAAAAAGAAGACGGGGCGCTGTGGCAGGCAGGGAGGCATGCGTAGTGGAGCCTTCCAAAAGCTTCCAATGGAAGCTGGAGAGCATTCCCGAGCAGGGCTCCATTGGAGATGTCACCCATATGTGAGGACTTAAATCCTGTTTGTCCACGGAAAATATTGGATATTTGAGACAACTGACCCATATATTAGATGGATATTTTAATTGTTAGAGGAGTGATTATACTTTCTGTCAAGAAACTGCTACTACAGTTTTCTTCACATTTATGATGTATTTGTTCTATAGTTTCATAAGTTTTAGAACTAGAGATGTAATAGAGAACAAAAACACAGAATATGATACAATTAAGGACTATAAAGTCCACCTAGTCCTCTGTTTACTTACTGGACAATGTTAGATCTAGCTTGCTAATTGATTTCTGGTTTTCCCTTCACTTCTTTACATCTAGGGATTCTTTCATGCTTGTCTCATATTCCCTTGAATTCCATTACTATTTTTGCCATCACAACCTCACCAAAAGTCCATTCCATATAGCTACCATCCTTTGGGGCAATTTCTCCAAATGGGTTAGTTTTGCACATACCATGACAGTCATGAACCTCTCGTTTTAATAACTTTTCTTTGGCCAACATCTACACTGTCCATATTATTTCAGAATTCCAAAAATAGATAGCAACAGCACCATAACATTCTTTTTTTTTTCTACTAATTATGCCTTTCTCTAGGCAACATTTCTAAAATTTCTCTAGTTATGGTCCCCACCTTACTGCATTGTCCCACTATCATGAGATCATCAGTTATAATAATCATGCAATTCTTGGCTCATATTTGCATCTCATCTTCAATCAAAAACCTGCAATACCTGATTGCAACTCGCCTTGATCTACTATTGGAAAGGCATGAGCTAAATATTACTAAATAAATAAATATAAATCTCATAAGGCACCCTTGGATTTCTGTACCCTAAAATGCATGACCGTACTTCCTTGCTCGCAAACCTAGTTGCCAAACACACTACTACTCCTGAAGCGATGTTAAATAATTCCTCATCATGCCTCCTCCCTCAGGGACGTCCACTCTGCAGCAGATGTTGGCATCACCTGCAAAAAAACTTATCCTATGAAGACTTTAGCAATATCTTTAACAAAGCTATTGAATAAAACCAACAATTCAGTGATATACTGTAGTATACACAGTGCATAAAGCTTCCACACTATAAATGAAATATAGCAGAAAAAGTGACTTAAAATGTTTTTCCCTGATAAATATAGGGAATAAAACTATTTTGATGCCCATCTTTAAAACTGACCTCCAGTCAGAGCCCAGGAAAGGGCTATCATTGATTCCATCAATGTCGAAGGGGTGTCCGAGCACCGGGCCAAGAGCCATGTGCATTGGCATCAGAGCCCCTCTCGGCATGACGTCAAGAGTGATGGCCAGGAATGGCCTGTTAAGCTGTTCCAGCAGCAGTCGACAAACCACAAGGATCTCGGAGGGCTGCTGGCTGTCTCCCGATGAGCCCACCATCGTGTAGATCCTGTCACAGGTGCAGGAGTTGGTGGCTGAGGTTGTTATCCCAGCCCCAACGGAATGCCTTTGAGCCCTCAAGGCCTACACGGCGGTGGTGATGGCCATGTGGCAAGCTGGCCCCTCGATGCCATTGGCATTGTCACTGCACTCCATCCAGCCCATCCTGGAGACTCATGTTCTCTTTCTGCTGAGGCAAGTACATTGGATCAGCAGTCAGAATCGACACTGGTTCCAACAGTTATTTCACTACCAGCGTCTCAGGCTCCGGTACATAGTGCCCCCGCTCTGTGTACCATCTGTCCCACCGATGACCGACTTCCCTGCCTGACCAGAGGCGTCGTCGAAAGGAAGCCCGGGACTGTTTTGATTTCCTTTCGGAGTCTGACTCCGAGGGATGGGAGACTGAGGAGAAATTGGTGGAGTCTGAGCCCGGGTCACCAGACTTGCCTTCGGACCCCTCCACTCTGTATAAACAGTGGAAGTCGCCCCTTAGGACATGTCTTTCCAAGATTTCGTTAGGGATATGGCCAAGGCCGTACCCTTCTCCCTCCAGTATGTGCATGAGCCGAGGGAGAAATTGGAGATCTTCCAATACCTCTCAGCTCCCAAGGAGGAAGTTATGGTGCCCAAGCACCACATTCTGCAGAGGCTGCTGCTACGGATGTGGGAAACTCCTCTCACGGTACCAACCATCAGCCAGTGGCTAGCCTCTATGTACTGGGTCCAGAAGGCACAGGTTTCAAGAAACTGCAGCTGCCCCACAACTCCATAGTGTTGGAATCAGCTATGAAGCAGATTAAGAGCACCAATGTTCGGTGCCCTCAGGAAGGGAGTCCAGGACTCTCGATCCCTTTGGTAGGAGATGCTTCCAGGGCTCCATGCTGGTAGCTAGGTTCCTCTCATACCAGCTTTGCATGAGCATGTTCCTTTAAGGCATCATTATGGACCTGGCCAAGTTTGACCCCCTCATTCCCATGGAGGTCCTCGATTCCTCCTGTGCCCTGGTGAGCCATGGCAAGGACTACTCAAAATACATGGTCCAAGCCACCAATGATGCCTTTGAGTCTGCTGGCTGGGTCACAGCTGTGGGCATAGAAACATGCTGTCTTGCTTGGCTCCAGTAATCGGACCTGGAACAGTGGATCCAGGACAAGCTGGCCGATATGCCTAGCCGAGGGGAGAACCTCTTCGGGAAACCCATGGAGGAAAGAATGGTTGAGATTGAGAAGGAGCATGTGACCCTGTCTAGGCTGTCACAGAAGACTGCTGAGTCCCTGTGCAAGAAGTAAGAGGGCAAGAAGCACTTTTATTTATCTATTTATTTAACACATTTTGATATACTGCTTTTTTACAAGTCAAAGCGGTTTACAATGAACAAGTTATGAACAGCATTAGAGCTATTTACAATGAACTAGGTTTCTTACAATGAACACGTTATAAACAGCATTGGAACTTTTGTAATGAACATTATATGAAACTGAGAACAAATGAAATTATATACAAGGGGATGAAGTTGTGGGGTTTCATGAGGGTGGGATAGGGGAAGAATGTGCATGTGGGCATGAGTTTCTGTTCTGATTTGTCAGTTACTCATTTGCAAAATGCTTCTGGAATAGGTGCATCTTTAGTTATTTGCAAAAGTCCATGGAAGATTTGATGGTTTGAAGAGGAAGAGGTGGACAAAGAGTTAATTGAAGACATACGCAGCATTGCTAGGAAAGGGGAAGTACTACTGATAGGAGATTTCAATATGCCAGATGTTGATTGGCACATTCCTGCTGCAGTATCATCTAGAAGTAAGGACATCCTGGATTCTCTACAGAGAGAACTATTCAGGCAATTGGTAACAGACCCCACACGTGAAGGGACCATACTGGACTTGGTGCTTACCAATGGTGAAAGTGTTTCTGATGTTGTAGTGGGAGATCATTTTGCATCCAGTGATCACCAGATGGTGTGGTTCAGTATTAGGACTAGGGCTGTTAGAATCCATTCCAAGGTGAGGATCTTAGATTTTAGGAAGACTAACTTTGCGAAGATGGGCCAATACCTCAGGGAGTCGTTAGTGGGATGGGATCAGCTGGGGGATGTAGAAAAACAGTGGGCAAAACTGAAAGGGGATATTTTAAGGGCAACCAACCTTTTTGTTAAAATGGTAAATAAAGGCAAAAGGAAAAGGAGACCGCTATGGTTTTCTAAGGAAGTAGCTGAAAAAGTGAAGAAAAAGAGGGAGGCCTTCATGAAATACAAGAGATCACAGAGAGAGGAAGACAAGCATCTGTATTTGGAAAAACTTAGAGAAGCTAGCAAAGTAGTCAAGAAGGCAAAGATTCAAAAGGAGGAGGAAATAGCCAATGCAATAAAATGGGGGGATAAGACATTTTTCAAATATATTAGTGAGAATAGGAAGGGCAAGAATGGTATTGTCAGACACAAGGGTGCAGGGGGGGAATATGTAGAAGCTGATAAGGATAAAGTGGAATTGCTTAACAAATATTTTTGTTCTGTGTTCACAGATGAAGAACCAGGAGCAGGACCTCAGAAAACAACCATAAATAGGAACAGAAGCGAGGGACATCTTGAACAATTTTCAGAAGACTGTTCGTGAGAAACTAGCTCCACTTAAAGTAGACAAAGCGATGGGACCGAATGGGATACATCCTAGAATACTGAGGGAACTTGAGGACGTTATAGCAGCTCCACTGACTAACCTTTTCAATGCCTTGTTGGAGTCGGGAGTGGTGCCAAAGGACTGGAGAGAGGCTTATGTGGTGCCTTTACACAAAAGCGGAAGTAAGGATGTGGTTGAAAACTACAGGCCGGTTAGTTTAACTTCGGTGGTGAGTAAATTATTGGAAACGCTGCTGAAAGAGAAAATAGTGAGGTTTCTGGAGTCCAGGGGATTACAGGATCCGAGGCAGCATGGATTCACCAGAGGCAGGTCTTGTCAGACAAATCTGATTGATTTCTTTGACTGGGTGACCAGGGAGTTGGACCGAGGGAGAGCTCTAGATGTGGTGTATTTAGATTTCAGTAAAGCCTTTGACACTGTTCCTCACAGGCGACTTATAAACAAACTGATCACCCTAGGGATGGACCCTAAAGTTACTGCTTGGGTTAGAAATTGGTTGGGTGGGAGGCGACAAAGAGTACAAGTAATTGGAGCTCACTCTGAGGAGAAGGATGTTACCAGTGGTGTGCCCCAGGGATCTGTCCTTGGTCCGATTCTTTTTAACATCTTTGTTAGTGATATAGCGGAAGGGCTGTCGGGTAAGGTTTGCCTCTTTGCGGATGATACCAAAATCTGCAATAGAGTAGACACCCAGGAAGGTGTAGATAACATGAGGAGGGATCTAGCTAAGCTTGAAGAATGGTCTAGAATTTGGCAGCTGGGATTTAATGTTAAAAAATGTAAGGTCATGCATTTGGGCTGCAGCAATCCAAGGGAGCAATACAGTATAGGAGGTGAAGTACTTTTGTCCACTAAAGAAGAGCGGGACCTAGGCGTGGTTGTGTCTGATGATCTTAAAGTAGCTAAACAGGTAGAAAAGGCGACGGCAAAAGCTAGAAGGATGCTTGGGTGCATACGGAGAGGAATGGCTAGCAGAAAAAAGGAGGTGATAATGCCTCTGTATAAGTCTTTGGTGCGACCTCATTTGGAGTATAGTGTGCAATTCTGGAGACCGCACCTTCAAAAGGATGTGAACAGGATGGAGTCGGTGCAGAGGGTGGCTACTAAAATGATTAGTGGACTTCATTATAAAGCAAATGAAGACAGACTTAAAGATCTTAATATGTACACCTTAGAGGAAAGGCGGGATAGAGGAGATATGATTGAGATGTTTAAATACCTCCGTGGCATAAATGTTCAGGGAGAGAGCCTCTCTCAATTGAAAGCAAGTTCTGCTACAAGGGGACATGGGATGAGGGTGAAGGGAGATAGATTCAGGAGTGATATGCGGAAATATTTCTTTAAGGAAAGAGTAGTGGATACATGGAATAGTCTCCCAGTGGAGGTGGTAGAGATGAGGACAGTAACTTAATTCAAAAAAGCATGGGACCAACACAGAGGATCTCTAAAGGTAAAAAGTGGACTGTTGTAGTTGTTGATATGGAAGGACAGACTAGATAGGCCATGTGGTCTTTTTCTGTCATCATGTTTCTATTTTTCTAATATCTGGGGGTAGTGCTCTTGTGGTCTGCTTGCAGTTGCCAGTATGTGGTGGGATATTGAGGAGGTTCTGTGTGCTTTTTCTCCTTGGCCTATTAGAGTTCCAATTATGAATTAGGGCGTGTAGTTGCTCTGCTGATTTCCCTTCTAAAGTTTTGTGGATGAGGCTTAAAACCTTGTATTGTATTCTTGAGTTGATGGGGAGCCAATGGAGGTATTTGAGAATTGGGGTGATGTGGGTTTTCCGTGAGGCTTGGAAGATGATTCTAGCAATTGTGTTTTGGGCGAGCTGCAGTGGATGGATTGCGTTTTTGCGTAATAAATGGAGTTACAGTAATCGAATAGAGGAGTGATGGTGGCCTGGCAGACTGGTCAGAAAGTATTGATGGATAGGGAGGGGGCATAGATTCCAGATGGTTTTTAGCTTGTAGTATACTGCTTTGGTGATGCTGTGAATTTGTTCCTTGAAGGTTAGTTGCTGATCGAGTATGACTTAGAGATATTTTATGTGAGAGCTGACTCTGATCACTGTGTTGCCAAGCTTGACAGATGTGGGAGGGGTGAAGTCTAGATTCTTTTTATGTCTAGTAGCTCTGTTTTGCTGAGGTTGATGGGAAGATTATGACCCAGAGTCGAAAGATCGCCATTGTAATGCAAAAGTACCCAAAAATATTTTTGTCGGACACACTAACAGGAGAGGAATGTAATCACTCTCGAATGATAGTCACGTCCATTTTAATCATCGTATGGTTCTAAAAACTGCAGCATAGTTAACAACTTATCTGATAGTGGCTTTTTTTCAACCATGGCACGGTGTCGGCAACAAACACCAACTAAGGAACATCCCCAAGCACGACGTGCATGTTTCGAGTCACACTGGTGGTTAAGGAGATTCAGAGAGGAACTTCTTACTAAGTCCCCATGATGCAAACCATAATATCTCCTCTCTGGAGTTTTCAGAAAATATAGATGAAGCAAAATAATTGCCAGCTGTAAACAATTCATGTCAAATAAGTAAAATTCTCCAAAGCAAAGCAGGATATTTTGTCTCCCAGATGGATGATGTTATCAGATAAAGACCCAAATAAAACTGACATTATGAAGATTTCCAGATCAGCACACTATGAATGTTCATGGATTTCAACACTAGCAATGTGCAAGACTGCCTCAGTTTCTCTTTTCCCATGAATGTGAAGGATGCATTTTCTTGTACTTTCCACTGAGGTAATCTTTTGAGAGGCTTTGTTCTCATTTTCCCTGCATGGACATTTCAAAACCTTCCCCTTTTCCTTCTATGTATCTTAAAGTTGAGTTTAGCTTTTCATTTTGTTTTTCTTTTTTCTGCAACTACGACCTGTGTTGGTAATTGGTACATTGAGTGGTATCTAAAAGTTTTGCTGTCAAGTCATTTGATTTCCTTGGGTGGTTTTTGACCAAGATCCCAGAGAAAAGGGTGAATGGTACCCTAAAAAGATGCTTGTCTACAGACAGCCATGGTTAATTTTAATCTTTGCATTTATATTCTGCTTTTTCACAAAGACATTAGCTTCAGGCTGGATTTCAACAATGTAAAACAAAATCAGCATAAAATAATTATTTTGTAAACTTTTGTGTCTGAAATGTCTGAGACCTGACCATAAGATCGTCTTGTGCACCACCTGCCAGAAGATGATGCCAGGAGGTATCTAGGGACACGAAGAGAGGTTATTTATAAATAAATAAATAGCTGCTCAGAATTATGGATGGACAGGTTATAAATAAATAAAACCTCTTTGGCCTGTCAAAGTCCAGCTTAAAGGCATCAGATGTATGAACACCAATGGACCATAGAGCTTCACTGGATTCTGGGGATGCATTGGCTTTGGGAATATATTGACATCGGGAATTTATTGCTTTTCCACAATGCCGCGCATCGATAGAGGCTAGCAGAACTGATCAAGATCCAAAGGATTCTGATGCCATACCCAGTACTGAGTGATCTCTATAAAGCATTAACTTTAAAATGCAGCATTGGCATTGATCCTGATTGGTGAATGATGCTGAGAGCAGAGGAAAATAGTCATCTGCCTTCCATTGAAGTACCCAAAGCAAAAACTTCATCCTACAACTAAACCCATTTGATGCTCCATACCTACTTCCACAGGGAGAAAAAGGATCACAGAACCGATGAGCATTTCAGATCCAGGTCTAAAACACTAGCTTCGGACCAAGCTCAAGTACATCAAGGATTCAAAAAACTCCCTCACATCAGGATTTTATAAAAAAAAAACCCTCATTCAAAAATCACAAAATTATCAGTATTCCATTCATTGCAACAATGTAATTCCACAAAATCCAACAGTGTAGACCTTGTTCACCTTGGCAGGCTATTTGTGTATCTTTAATAGTGTTACCTCATCATTTCGTGATGTTACTTCTAAAGAGCCCTAGCGAGACCAACATTAGAAGCAACCCCTTTAGAGCCTGCCATCAACTGCTGTTGCGGGGACAGTTTTGCAATATGAATTGCAGGATCACACAGCCCATATTGCAAGACTGATCCACTGCATCAGGGCAGGATGTGTGGATAAAAGTTGTTGCTGCTGCTCTCAGTCTGTCTGGGGCAGTTCAGAAGTAAGATTGAGAGGTGGCAGGGCAATACAGGTACAGAGACAGTCTGCTGCTCAATTCCTGCCTGAAGAGACACCTCAGGAGTGACTAGAAGGTATAGGAGAACGTGGGGGTAGGGGAGGCGAGTATAAAGAGCGGACAAGGAAGGGTGAGGCAGATGAAAAATCTGCCCTGACACTTCTTAAGTTTCTGATATCCCCTCCTCCTGCCTCCAATATATACTTACTGTGACTTGTAGATGTCTTCGTGCCCCTGCGCATTTTTCATATTCTGCTGCCTACAAAATACAATTCAAAACACATTAAAGTAAGAGTTTGTTTCACTGATCTACACATCATACACTATACTTTCAATGTGAAAGAACAATCATAGAAATATTTAAAAAGTATTTAAGCCTAAGAAGCCAAAAGTCTTGATTTTATAAGTGTTTAAACCCTTTGTCTTCACAAATCCACATTAGCTCTATTTCCAAAAAAAAAGCCTTATTAAGGCCCACAATAGGTTAAATAGGGTCTTCCTATGTCCATTCATAGTAGATGAGCAGAATTAAATACTCCTGGATGAATAATCAAGATTTCTTTTAGAAGAAGTGAATTTGAAGCAAAGGACTAAACATCTTGAACACGGATCTTCCGCAAGAACTCTGGGATAAAGTTATTCAAAGGTGCAGACTGAGAGAAGGCAATAAGAAAATGTCAGTGTTTTTGATTGTCTTTTTGGGGCACTGTCCAGGTCCTATTATTGTAAAAGAGGAGCAGTTTGGTACCACCAAGACATGGTCTTGATCAGACCACCCCTGTAAATTCGATAACCATTGAGGGAGGAGTAGCCTAGTGGTTGGGGCAAGGTACTTCAGGCAGGAAGGTCGGGGGTTCAAATCCCACTAGAGGACAGCAACCTTGGTCCGGAAGGACTGGGGTTTCTAGTCCCACAGATGCTCCTTGTGGTCTTGGGCAAGCCACTTAACCCTCCATTGCCCATGTTTCCTGTAAGTATTAGTGTATGTCTCATATCCCTGCATGTTAAATGTATCCCCCAATTGTGTTGTGACCGCTTTGATTGAAGGATAAGGCGGTATACAAAACTGTCTAAATAAAAAAAAATAAAATAAAATAAAATAAAAAAAACCATGGCTTAAGGAAACTGCTGAGAGAGGTCAATGTAAAACCTAAGATTATTTTAATAGAACTACAGAGATCCCTGACTAAGACAGGGAAAAATGTTTGACCAACAGTTTCAAGATTATGTGCTAATCACGGCCTGTATGAGAAGGGGGCAGGAAGGAAACCACTGCTGCTGAAAAGCCATAGCATAGCATTTACAAAAAAAAAACACATTTAGGGGAAAACACATGCATCTGGGAGAAAGTTTTGTATTCTGAGAAAAAAACAAATTTTTTTGTTTCAATGCTAAGCGATATGTATGGTGTAAAACAAATCACTTCACCCTACAACAACATCTCTACAGTAGAACGTATGAGGATGTTTTGCAGGAGTGAAGAAAGAGGCTTGTGAAGGTCAAAGGAAGAATGAATGGTGCAAAGTGCAGGCAGAACCTGGAGGAAAATCTGTTCGAGTCTGCCATGACCTGAGACTGTGGAGAAGATTTAGCTTTCAAGAGGACAATGGTCCAAAGCATAAAACAAAAACAAGAAATTGAATGTGTTTGAATGGCCTAGTCAAATTCCAGGCCTGAATCCAATAGAAAATCCTCTAGCAAAACTTAGACTGCATCAACACACAATCCCCAGCCAACCTGAATGGACTTGGGCTATTCTACCAAGCAGAACAGGCAAAGACTGCAGCAACCCAAAGCGCAAAGTTGGTAGATGCATTCTAAATGACTCATTGCTGTTATTTCTGCAGAAAGAGCTTCCACCCGGTGTTGTATCAAGGGGTGTGGAGACTTATGCAATCAAGACATTTTGATTCCTTTCTCTTAATTACTTTTTGAATATTTTTATATTTATACTTTTATGGTGAAAGTGCAATGTATATTGTGTAAAAAGCAGAATGTGAGGAATGTTAAAGGATGCAAAGTCCTTTGCAAGTTACTGTACCTGCCTCATACTTTTCATAAACCCCTTTCTCCCCTTCACCAACCCAGTACACACACCCTGCCCCAGATACCCTCAAGATAATATCCCCTTCACACACACATACACACCTGCCCCCCAACTAGACAAATACATAACTCGATCCTCTTCATCACTGATCTACCAAGTCTTCTGCAAGCGGCTCTTCTTCTGCATTCCCACCAAGGATGCTAACACTCCCACTCAGACTAAGGGGAGGGGCTATGGCTTTTTAAAAGACTTTCTGAATTGATGCAGCAGCTGGCCCAGCTGTGGAGGAAGTGGCACAGGGCTGAGGAGCCCTGGCCCCACTACTGTAAAATGTGCAGCACTTGGCACGAGCCACAGAAGAAAAGGCACGGTGTTGAGTAGGCACTGTCCTACCACCAGAAGATGTGAAGCATTGGACCCATTGGCAGGTAGCCTCTGCCCCACTACTGGATGATGTGGCGTGACTAGCCCAAGACACAGCGGAAGCAGCACACTGGCAGAGAGTATGAACCCTGCCACTGGAAGATGAAGAGTCTGGGCCATGGATGAAGAGCAGAAAACCCAGAGGAGCAGGTTCTAAAAAGTTCTGAGAGAGAGAGGGTGGAGAGAAGGATAGAAGAATGAATGTATGAGTAGGGCAAGGAAAGCAAACGTCATTCAAGGGAAAGAAAACATTAGAGGGAAGGAAGCACAAGGTGGGGTTGGAGAGAACAGCCCTCCCATACTCACACCTTTTCCTAACACTACATACATTTACACATTCCATAACTCTCCAAAATATACACACAACCCGCCCTGACATATTCCCCACACACTCTCTTATACTGCACATTCTTACAGACACACAGCTGCATTCTTCCCATAAATACAGAGATATATACACACACCATCCTAAACCACTTACACACACATAACTCATGCCTCGATTGTTTACGCTATTAGAATATAGAAAGACTAGGGGACATGTAATGAAGCTACAGGGTAAACTATTTAAGACAAATAAGAGAAAATATTTTTTCACTCAACATGTAATCAAACTCTGGAATTTGTTACCGGAGGATGTAGTAAAGGCTGTTAGTGTAGCTGGGTTTAAAAAAGGTTTGGACAAGTTCCTGGAGGAAAGGTCCATAAACCATTATTAAAAAGGGACCCAGGATAATCAATGCTTGACCCAGTACAAGCATTGTGGAACCTGTGTCTTTTGGGGAAACTGCTAGGTACGTATGACCTAGATTGGCCACTGTTGGAAACAGGATATTGGGCTTGATGGACCTCGGTCTGACCCAGTATGGCATATCTTATGTTCTTATGTTCTCTCCTTTCCAGCTACATAGTTGTTGCCAGCCCTAATGTGTCACATTATACTAGCTGTTCATCAGTGGAATCCTGCAAATAGAAAAGCCTGAATCTCTGAACAGAGAAAGAAGTAGAATGGTTCAGAAAGATGTATCCTTGAAGGATGCTAGCAAAAGAGGGAAGTTAAGACATCCTAACAGAGAGGTTCCAATAAAGATAAAAGTAACCCAGATGCCATTAAGTACAGAGCTGAAAGATTCCAAATTACTATCATCAACTGATAACCATATTAAAAGGAACAAAATACAACCTCTAAAATGCCTGTAAGCAAATGCTAGAAGTCTAAAAAATAAGATGGGAGAGTTAGAATATATAAATGAGAGGTTAGATATGTTTGGTATCTCAAAGCCCTGGTGGAAGGAGAACAACAAATGGGACACTGTGATACCTGGGTACAAACTATATTGCAATGATAGAGTAGATCAAATTGGTGGAGGGGTTGCGCTCTATGTTAGAGAGGACATTGAGTCACATAAGATTAAAGTTTTGCAGAAAACAAAACACGCTGTAGAATCTCTGTGGATAGAAATACCATGTAAAAAGGAGAAGGCAATGACAGTAGCGGTGTACTTATTGACTGCCAGGCCAGAATGAATAGATGATAAAATGAGGAAATAGTTGAGAAAAGACTAAAAAGAGCAGCTGCAAAGGTTGAAGATATGCATGAAGTGTGGACATTGTTTTAAAAGCCCGGAACAGATGTATTCCACGCATTAAGAAAAGTGGAAAGAAGACCAAAAAATTGTCAGCATGATTTAAAGGCAAGGTCAGAGAGGCTGTTGCTGCCAAAAAAGCATCATTCAGAGAAAAAGGAGCCAAATGACGAAAATGGGAAACAATATAAGCATTAGCAAGTTAGATGCAAGGCATTGATAAGGCAGGCAAAAAAGCTAGCCATAAAAGCAAAAATGCATAATAAAAGCTTTTTCATGTACATTCGTAGCAAAAGCCTGTGAGAGAGTCATTTGGACCATTGGATGATAGAGGGGTAAAAGGGGCTGTTTATTTAATTATTTACTGTTTGTCTAACTGTTTGTTTAATTATTTATTGTTTGTCTTAGTGGTGTGCTAGTTCAGCCTTCTCAGCTGTACTTACCTTGCCTCTCTCAACTAACTGGGCTTTGTGTGGTACCCCCATCCCCCTGCTGAGGGTTCAGGACAGGGTACCTTGTAACTGCCCTCTTTAATAGGACTTAGCTCCCTCCCTCCCTCCCCAACACCCACCCACCCCTGGGGTAATTGTAGTTTTATAGGTACTTGCACATCTTAGAGGAAAGGGGCTGCTCTCAGGTGCAGCTCTTAATCCAAATCAGTCATACACAGAGGACCTGAGATTAATTGAGCTTCAGGTACACAGGGTGTATTAGGGGTATTAGATACACTTTTATTAGTATAAGCACCTACACCAATCGTTATTATATACCGAATTTAAAAGACCTAAAACAAGCTTTAAACTAAGATGCAGACAGAGGTCCAGCAACGAGATGGGGGTTCTCCGGTCTTTTGCATTAAGTGTCACATGTATGATTTTCTCCCAGTTGGTGAGAGGTCCTACATATGCACTAAGTGCAGGGAGCTCTTTGCTCTCAGGGAACGAGTCCGTTCTCTAGAGGCTAGAGTAGCAGACCTGGAAGACATAAGAAAGACAGAGAAGTACATGGACGAGACCTACAGGGATATAGTCCTGAAGTCCCACCTCCAGTCTGGCAGCATCCCTGTTGCCATGGAGGAGAGAGGTCACGTGACAGGAGAGCATCACCCTGGTGTGGCAGGAAGTGATCCTGTAACTAGGACCTGTCCTCCAGGTGATGTAAAAACCTCTCGCACCGAGGACATTTCTCCAGGGCCATGTCCCCATGAGGGGAGGGTCAGGACAGCTGTTATAGTTGGTGATTCAATCATTAGGAATGTAGATAGCTGGGTGGCTGGTGGACATGAGGATCGCCTGGTAACATGCCTGCCTGGTGCGAAGGTAGCAGATCTCACGCACCGCCTAGATAGGATCATAGATAGTGCTGGGGGGGAGTCTGCTGTCTTGGTACATGTTGGTACCAATGACATAGGAAAATGTGGTAGGGAAGTTCTGGAGGCTAAATTTAAGCTTTTAGGTAGGAAGTTGAAATCCAGAACTTCCAGGATAGCGTTCTCCGAAATGCTTCCTGTTCCACGTGCAGGACCCAAAAGACAGGCAGAGCTCCGGAGTCTCAATGCGTGGATGAGACAATGGCGCAAGGATGAGGGTTTTGGATTTGTTAGGAACTGGGGAACATTCTGGGGAATGGGGGGGCTCTTCCGAAGGGATGGGCTTCACCTTAATCAGGATGGGACCAGACTGCTGGCATTAACCTTTAAAAAAGAGATAGAGAAGCTTTTAAACTAGAAAATAGGGGAAAGCCGACAGTCACCCAGGAGCGCATGGTTCGGACAAAGGTATCCTTGAAGGATACTACCAAAAGCAGTGAGGTTCCAAAAGGGAGTATAGTAGCCCAAATGCCCTTGAGTAAGGAGCAGACAGAGCATAAAGATTCCCAATTACCCATGCCTACCAATAGCCAGATTAATATTAATAAAATACAGTCTCTAAAATGCTTGTATGCCAATGCTAGAAGTCTAAACAATAAGATGGGAGAATTAGAATATATAGCACTAAATGAGAGGTTAGATATGATTGCACTCTCAGAGACATGGTGGAAGGAGGATAACCAGTGGGACACTGTGATACCTGGATACAAACTATATCGTAATGATAGAGCTGAACCAATTGGTGGAGGGGTTGCGCTCTATGTTAGAGAGGACATTGAGTCAGAAAGGATTAAAGTTTTGCAGGGAACAAAATTTGCTGTAGAATCTCTATGGATTGAAATTCCATTTATGAAGGGGAAGGTGATGGCAGTGGGAGTATACTATCGACCACCTGGCCAGAATGAACAAATGGATGATGAAATGCTCAAAGAAATCAAGGAAGCTAACAAAAGCCACAACAGAGTAGTAATAATGGGTGATTTCAATTACCCGGTATCGACTGGGACAGTGTCACAGCAGGACAAGCTAAAGAGATAAAGTTTCTAGATGAAATAAATGACTGCTTCTTGGAGCAGCTGATTCATGAACCGACCAGAGGGGAAGCCATACTGGACCTAGTCCTTAGTGGAACGCCAGATCTGGTGCAAGAAATAAGGGTGTTGGAACCACTTGGCAATAGTGATCATAGTATGATCATGTTTGATTTAATCAGTGGATGACAGATAGTAAAGGAATCCACAGTACTACCTTTTAACTTTCAAAAGGGAGACTATGATAGAATGAGGAATATAGTTCGGAAAAAACTAAAAGGAGCGGTTCCAAAGGTTAAAGACTTACAGCAAGCTTGGGTGTTATTTAAAAATACTATCCTCGAAGCCCAGACCAGCTGTATTCCACACATTAAGAAAAGTGGAAGAAAGTCCAAAAAACTGCCAGCATGGTCTAAAGGTGAGGTCAGAGAGGCTGTTGCTGCCAAAAGAGCAACCTTCAGGAAATGGAAAAAAGAGCCAAATGATGAAAACTGGAAACAGCACAAGCACTGGCAAGTTAAATGCAAAGCATTGATAAGGCAGGCAAAGCGGGAATTTGAGAAGAAACTTGCTACAGAAGCAAAAACACGAAATAAAGACTTTTTCAAGTACATTCGTAGCAAAAGGCCTGTGAGAGAGTCAATTGGACCGTTAGATGATAGAGGGGTAAAAGGGGCAGTAAGAGGAGACAAGGCTATAGCAGACAGACTGAATGAATTCTTTGCTTCGGTCTTTACTGAGGAAGATGTAGGGATGTTACCCAAGACTGAAGTGGTATTTAAAGGTGATACTGCAGAGGAATTGAGAGAAATATCGCTACACCGGGAAGATATATTACAACTATTTGATAAACTGAATAGTAGCAAATCACCTGGACCGGATGGTATACATCCCAGAGTGTTGAAAGAACTGAAATATGAGATTGCAGACCTGCTATTGGTAATCTGTGAACTTTCATTAAAATCATCTGTAATACCTGAAGATTGGAGGGTCGCCAACGTAACACCAATTTTTAAAAAGGGTTCCAGGGGTGACCCGGGAAATTACAGACCGGTGAGCCTGACGTCAGTACCAGGGAAAATGGTAGAAACCATCATAAAGAACAAAATTACACAGCATGTAGATAGTCATGGCCTAATGGGAGACAGCCAACATGGCTTTAGACAAGGAAGATCTTGTCTTACTAATCTGATCTGTTTTTTTGAAGGTGTGCATAAACAGGTAGACAAAGGTGAGTCGGTTGATATAGTGTATCTGGACTTTCAGAAAGCTTTTGACAAGGTCCCCCATCAGAGACTTTGGCAAAGCTAAAAAGTCATGAGATAGGAGGCAGTGTACTATTGTGGATCAGGAACTGGTTAAAAGATAGAAAGCAGAGGGTAGGGCTAAATGGCCAATATTCCCAATGGAAAAAGGTGAATAGTGGAGTACCCCAGGGATCTGTACTGGGTCCGCTACTTTTTGACATATTCATAAATGACCTGGAAAAGGGAATAACTAGTGAGGTTATCAAATTTGCAGATGACACAAAACTGTTTAAAGTTGTTAAAACCCAAGAGGATTGTGGAAAACTGCAGGAGGATCTGGATAAATTGGAAGACTGGGCATCCAAATGGCAGATGAAATTTAATGTGGACAAGTGCAAAGTTATGCACCTAGGAAAGAACAACCCACACTATAGTTACACGATGCAAGGCTCCACATTAGAAACCACCACCCAGGAAAAAGATTTAGGAGTCATCGTGGATAACATGTTAAAACCCTCCGCCCAGTGTGCAGCGGCAGCCAAGAAAGCAAGTAGAATGCTAGGTATCATAAGGAAAGGGATGGAGAATAAAACAAAGGATATTATAATGCCTCTGTATCGCTCCATGGTACGACCGCACCTTGAATATTGTGTGCAATTCTGGTCACCGTATCTTAAAAAGGACATAGAGTTATTAGAAAAAGTACAGAGAAGAGCCACCAAATTGGTGAAGGGGATGGAAGGCTACTCCTATGAAGAGAGGCTAAAAAGGTTAGGGCTCTTTAACCTGGAAAAGAGACGGCTGAGGGGAGATATGATAGAGGTGTATAAATTAATGAATGGAGTGGAACGGATAAACGTGGATCAATTGTTTACGCTATCAGAATATAGAAGGACTAGGGGACATGTAATGAAGCTACAGGGTAAACTATTTAAGACAAATAAGAGAAAATATTTCTTCACTCAACGTGTAATCAAACTCTGGAATCTGTTACCGGAGGATGTAGTAAGGGCTGTTAGTATAGCTGGGTTTAAAAAAGGTTTGGACAAGTTCCTGGAGGAAAGGTCCATAAACCACTATTAAAAAGGGACCCAGGATATCAATGCTTGACCTTGTACAAGCACTGCAGAACCTGTGTCTTTTGGGGAAACTGCTAGGTACGTATGACCTAGATTGGCCACTGTTGGAAACAGGATACTGGGCTTGATGGACCTCGGTCTGACCCAGTATGGCATTTCTTATGTTCTTATGTTAAGTGAGGACAAGGCCATAGCAGAGAGACTGAATTAATTCTTTGCCTTGGTCTTTACTGAAGAAGATATAGGGAATTTACCCATGGCTGAAATGGTATATAAAGGAGATGTATTGGAAGAATTGAAAAAAATATTGATAAACTGAGAAGATGTATTACAACTATTTGATAAATTGAAGAGTAGCAAATCACCTGGACCAGATGGTATACATCCAAGGATATTGAAAGAACTGAAATATGAGATTGCAGACCTATTATTAGTAATCTGTGGACTATCATTAAAATAATCTGTAGTACCTGGAGAATGGCCAATGTAATGCCAATATTTAAAAAAGGTTTCCAAGTGTGATCCGGGAAACTACAGACCGGTGAGTCTGATGTCAGTACTGGGTAAAATGGTAGAAGCCATTATAAAGAATAAAATTACTGATATCCCTGGTTTAATGGATGAAAGTCAACATAGATTTAGCCATGGAAAGTCTTGCCTTACTAATCTGTTATACTTTTTTTGAAGGTGTGAATACAAAGGAGTGGAGGAGTGGCCTAGTGGTTGTGGCAAGGTACTTCGGGCTGGAAGGTCGGGGGTTCAAATCCCACTAGAGGACAGCAACCTTGGGCCGGAAGGACTGGGGTTTCTAGTCCCACAGGTGCTCCTTGTGGTCTTGGGTAAGCCACTTAACCCTCCATAGCCCATGTTCCCTGTAAAATAGTTCTCTGTGTGCTGTGCTTTCCTGTCTAATCAATGTGTTTATACCTCAAAAATTTCCTGTCATGATTTGACAATTTCCAATCTGTAATCAAAAACCGCTGCTGATCACTGGAAGTAGCGGTATACAAATGTATACTAAATAAAAATAAATAAATAAATAAAGGTAGAATAAAGTGAGCCAGTTGATATAGTGTATCTGGATTTTGAGAGTCTTTGACAAGGTCCCTCATGAGAGACTCGGTGAAATTAAAAAGATTGGGGATTGGAGGCAGTGTAGTATTGTGGATCAGGAACTGGTTAAAAGATAGAAAGCAGAGGGTAGGGCTAAATAGCCAATTTTCTCTATAGAGAAAAATAAATAGTGGAGTACCGCAGGGATTTGTGTTGGGCCCACTCCTTTTTAACATATTCATAAATGATCTGGAAATGGGAATAATGAGTGAGGTGATCAAATTTGCAGATGATTCAAAATTATTCAAAGTTGTTAAAACCCAAGAGGCTTTTAAAAAACTGCAAGAGGAACTAGGCCGTCCAAATGGCAGATGAAATTTAATTTGGACAGGTACAAAGTTATGGACCTAGGAAAGAACAGCACAAACTTTGGTTACACAATGCAAGGTACCACCTTAGAAATCACCATCCAGGAAAAAGATTTAGGTGCCATCATGGATAATACATTGAACCCGTCGCCCAGTGTGAAGCGGTGGCCAAGAAAGCAAATAGAATGCTAGGAATCATAAGAATGGAATGGACAATAAAACCAAGGATATTATAATGCTTCTGTATCATGCAAAGAGAGAGATAATTAGAGAAAGACATGCTTGGCAAGGTAGAAGGTCAACACAAAAGAGGAAGGCCAGCAATGAGATGGAATCGTTACAATAACAGCAGCTACGGGTACCAGTCTGTCGACAATGAGCCTCCTGACTGAAGACTGAACACAATTTAGGACAATTGTCCAGGGGTCGCCATGAGATGACACCAACTCAACGGCACTTAACAACATTCCATGGTGCAACCAGACCTTGAATATTGTGTGCAATTTTGGTCACTGCATCTTAAAAAGGATATAGTAGAATTAGAAAAGACACAGAGAAGAGCCACCAAAATGTTAGAGGATGGAATAATACCTCTTTGAAGAAAGGCTTAAAAGGTTAGGACTCTTCAACTTGGAAAAGAGACGGCTGAGGGAAGATATGATAAAGATCTTTAAATTAATGAATGGAGTGGAAAGGGTTAACATAGATCGGTTGTAACATAGTAGCGTAGTATATGATGGCAGATAAAGACCAGTATGGTCCATCTAGTCTGCCAGCAAGGCAGCAAGAGTAGATGCACTTGCCGCTCTGTGCAGGTCACCCCTCCCCATGCCTTTGTTTAGGGGTTACCCACCGCTCCGTGTAGATCACTCCTATTTGGTTCAGATATAAGAGATAGTTATGTTTTATTTTGATTTTATCCTGTTGCTATAGAGATCCGCTGTGTCTGTCCCATGCCATTTTGAATTCTGTCACTGTATTTGCCCCCACCACTTCCATCGGGAGGGCATTCCATGCATCCACTACCCTTTCAGTGAAAAAATATTTAATGACATTGCCTTTCAGTTCACCCTCTTGCAGCTTCATGTTATGCTCTCTAGTTTTACAGCTTCCCCATCTTTGGAAGAGGTCTGTTTGTTCATTAATACCCTTTAAGTATTTAAAGGTCTGAATCTCCCCTGTCCCTCCTCTCCTCCAGAGGGTACATTTATTTATTTAGCAAGATTTTTATACTGTCTTATCATAGAATCAAAGCGGTTTACATAGAGCTCAACATATTACAGAGAACTCATGCGGGGGGTGCCCGAGGGCAGAACTTATATACATAGCAACATCAACGGGGTTATCTGTGGATTAAGCGTGAAAATTAAGAGGGGAGGGCTAGTTATTGTCTTTGAAGTGGTCTGTGAAGAGAAGTGTCTTGAGAAGTTTTCTGAAGTCCTTTAAGTCATTTGTTCATTCTGATTTTTTTCTGGCAGTGTGTTCCAAGGACTCTCTTTGTGGTGGAGTTCTTCGATTTGGTGAATGAGCTGGGGATCGGTATGATGTCTCTTGTGTTCTGCCTCTTAGATCTGCTGCTTGAGCTTGTTCAAATTAGTTCATGTAGAACTCCTGCTGACAGGTTGTTTCTTACCTTGACGATCATAAGTGCAGTTTTGTATTTAGCACATGAGGAGACTGGAAACCAGTGTAGCTAATATAGTAGTAGAGTTATGTGATCAAGTTTGGGTGATCCTGTGATTATGCAGGCAGCAGTGTTCTGAGCCAACTGCAAGGGACGGATGGTATGTGTTGGTAGGCCATGAAAGAGAGCATTACGATAATCCAGAATGGGAGTCATGAGCATTTGACATACTGTACGAAAATGGTCTTGACTGAGGAGGGGTTTTAGTCTTTGGATGATAGCAAGCTTTTGGAATACACTCTTGCAGGTTTTGTTAATATGGTCTTGTAGGTTTAGGAAGTGGTCAGTGGTCATACCTAAGTAGCATACTTCCTCCTTTACTGTGATTAGAGTGTCCACTATGGATATAGAAGAAGGGGGCGTAAATGATGGGTCCCATGTTATGAACAGAGCTTCTGATTTCTTGAAGTTGACTTAAAGGTTATTGGATGCAAGCCAATTGTTCATGTCAAGTAGGCATTTAGTAATGGTTGAGTAATCTGACAAGTCGAGGTGGATGGGGGAATAGACCATGATGATATCTGCGTAAATTGCATAGTGGATTTTGTGCTACTTGAAGATGTTACAGACAGGTTGTAGGCAGAAGCTGAAGAGGAGGGTGGACAGGGAGGACTCTTGCGGGATTCCCTATGTTTAGTGGAATGAAGCTGATGTATTCAGGCCGACTTTAAACCCTTTGTTGTCCGTGACTGAGGTAGGAACAGCCTCAAAACCCATTTCTTTGCCCTTGCCTTTGACCTCCCTGACCCCTTCACATGATTTTGTCTTGCCTTTGCCCTTCCTGGGCCCCCCCCCCCACATGTTTCTGCCTTCCCCTTTTCCTTCTCTCTCTCTCCTCTCTATTGTCTTGTCGTATGAATCTGCCTGGTTTGCTTTCCTATCTGCCATTGTAATTTCTTTTCCTTTTTTTTTTCTTTACCTTATGGTGTTTCTATGATTTGAACTATGTAAACCGCTATGATGATTTTTTTCGTTTAGTGGTATATTAAGCCAATAAACATAAACATAAACATAGGAGTGGAACCAGTTGAGAGTTATGCCATGGAGTCCAATATTTGATAGACGTTTTAATAAAAGGGTGCTGTGAGATACAGTGTTGAAGGCTGAGGAGATGTCAATGAAGACGAGAAGGCATCCAGTTTTTAGATTGTCAATTCCTCTTAGTAAGGTGTCAAAAAGATGAATGAGGAGGGTTTAATCACTGATTCGGGCAAAATCCATGTTGGTGTGGATCCAGAGGAGCATGCAGGTCGATGTGGTCTTGTAGCTGTATTTGCACCATTTTTTCAAATTATTTTTGATTTAAGGGGAGGCTGGAAATGGGGCAGTAATTCGCAGGGTCTGAGAAGTCTGCTAAGGTGTTCATATGAATGGGTCTGATGGTGGCTTATTTTAGAGCGGAGGCATGTATCCTCTAGTTAGGGATGAACTTATGATGTTGTTTATGCAGTTGTCAAACACTTCCTTGACTGATTTGATTCACCCTACAGGGCAGGGGTCAGTGGGAGCTGTGCCAGTGTTTATAGCAGCAATGGTGTGGAGTGTTTGCTCTGTTGTAGGGATGTGAAATTCACCTCATAAGTGTGGACTGAATTTGGGGTGGAAGGGGAATCTATATGATAGATCTTCAGAGGTGGTTTATGTTTGTTGATGAGAAAATCCGCAAAGACTTTGGGGTGAATAGGGACATCTTTGTGGGATGGGTCTTTCGTTAGGGTGCGGACAATTTTGAATAGTTCACAAGGTTTGTTGCAGAATTTTAAGATGAGATTAGTGTGGTATTCCTGCTTGTGCTTGTTGATTAGGTTGTTGTATTCATTCTGCAAAGCTTTTTTTTGAAAGAGTAGTTTGAGATCGGTCATGTCTCCATTTACGTTCCAATTGGTGAAGTTTTCGCTTCTCAGTTCTTATTGCTTGTGAGTACTGTCATACCCCTTGCCTAGGGCCAATGGCTGAAGGGCAAAAGGGCTGCCTTATTTGTTTTCGAGCAATGTCTCAAGCCTAGTGCGCCAGCAAAGGATGCTGGGACTTGT
Source organism: Ichthyophis bannanicus (assembly GCA_033557465.1). Classification (NCBI taxonomy): domain Eukaryota; kingdom Metazoa; phylum Chordata; class Amphibia; order Gymnophiona; family Ichthyophiidae; genus Ichthyophis; species Ichthyophis bannanicus. The sequence continues at coordinate 1,736,139,209 of CM066032.1, forward strand.
AGTTTAATTACTCTCCAACAAAGTATTGTGACCACATGGGGTTCAAGGCAAACAAATAAATTTTATTCAGGGTTTTCCCCCTCGCATGGAATTCTTAACGCAAGACATGGCATGGATTATTTCTCCAAAATAATAGGATAACAGGAACAACTGAAAGTTGAGAATCAAACGACAGTAGTACTGTTTCATTCACAGCTCTGCTCAGGCTTCTCTGCAATACCAGCTTTCCACAGCCAAGGCTGAAGAACTGATCAGACAAACTTAAAAGTTTCAACAAAATGTCTTTCTTTCTCAGGTTTAGAAACAGCTATGCACTTCTCTCATGCAGAGATAACTCAACGTAAGTCCAAGCTGTTTGCTTCACATAAAGAGCAATCCATTTCACATACGTCAATATCAACAGGTGCTTCATCAACATCTATTATCATATCTTCACAAGCTCCATTAGTATTCTCTTCTAAGGAACTTTTATAATCAGGTTTAAACTGAAGCTTATTTAGAATCTCCTGCAGTTGTCCTATAAACTGTTCTCTCTGGTTTTCACGTACACTGCTTATGGAAGGAGTTTGATTCCCTTGTAAGAATTTGAATACAGAATCTGAAGCTGTCTCAGGGCCCTTACTTGGAATACTTTTACTCCTGGCTGGAGGTTTTACTGCGTTCCTGTCCTGACTTTGCTCAGCGCTGAACCTTAGCTTCTTAACAATATCCTCAGCACAGCTCTTGTTAGGGACTGAAGCACACGTACCTTTCCAACGTGCAATGCTTTCTCTACAGTCAGAGCTCTTTCCCCAGGTAAAGGTAAGCCTTTCTACCTTCTCTCTGGGTTGCTTTGGCAGAAGCTTCAGGTTTGCTTTCAGTGCTCCTTGAGAATAGGGATCAGCAGCCTCTCCAGAATCCTCCTTGGCTTCCTTAGTTTGTTCTGAGTTCCGTGATTTCCCTGCTAGTTCGCTTCCTGGATCACCTCCTGGCTTCCTTCCTCCTGGCTTCCTCCCCTTACTAAATTCTGAGGCAGCCTTAAAACGGCTTTTCTCACCAGCCACTCCCTCCTTGCTGCACATGTGAAGTTCGTTAGGGCTCAAACTAGCTCTTACGTCACTGCTGGGGCAGGGTTTAGCTCTAGCTTAGTACATGCTCTGAAAGCTTGTGGTTTCCATGGGAACCCTGTTTGCCTTTACTTTTATAGGTGTATCCCTCATTTCCTTCCCATTCCATTCGGTCCACACAACTCTCCTTATCACAGTACCATGGGGCTGATTTTGATTTTTTTTCTTTGCTTCCCGAGGTTGGGAGGTGTATGGGTTTTGCTGCATCATTAATGGTGGTGTTCCAGGATTTGATTGCTTCATCTAGGTCTGTAAAGTCCTGTGGGAGGTTGGGAAGTGTTTTGTTGAGGAATTGCTCATATTTAGGTCTTCAAGTCTCTTCTCATAAGTCTTTTGCAGGCTCCAAATCATTTTGGTCGCCTTCCTCTGAACTGCTTCCAGCTTTTTTATATCCTTTGCGAGATATGGTTGTGTATGCCATCAAAAAATAGAAAGACTAGAGGACATGCAATGAAGCTACAATGTAACCCATTTAAGACTAATAAGAGAAAATATTTTTTAATAAGCGTGTAATCGAACTATGGAATTCGTTACCAGAGGATGTAGTAAAAGCTGTTAGTGTAGCTAACAGTCGCATATCACCCCACCTTGAAATACCTTCACTGGCTCCCTGTTGCATCCCACATTAAATTTAAGATACTCACCATCATTCACAGGCTTATTTCAACACTTCAGCTGAACAGATAGAAACATAGAAACATGATGAAAGAAAAAGACCACAAGGCCCATCTAGTCTGTCCTTCCATAACAACAACTACAACAGTCCACTTTTTACCTTTAGAGATCCTCTGTGTTGGTCCCATGCTTTTTTGAACTCAGTCACTGTCCTCATCTCCACCACCTCCACTGGGAGACTATTCCACGGATCCACTACTCTTTCCGTAAAGAAATATTTCCGCATATCACTCCTGAATCTATCTCCCTTCACCCTCATCCCATGTCCCCTCGTAGCAGAACTTGCTTTCAATTGAAAGAGGCTCTCTCCCTGAAAATTTATGCCACGGAGGTATTTAAACATCTCAATCATATCACCTCTATCCCACCTTTCCTCTAAGGTGTACATATTAAGATCCTTAAGTCTGTCCTCATATGCTTTATAATGAAGCCCATTAATCATTTTAGTAGCAACCCTCTGCACCGACTCCATCCTGTTCACATCCTTTTGAAGGTGCGGTCTCCAGAATTGCACACCATACTCCAAATGAGGTCGCACCAAAGACTTATACAGAGGCATTATCACCTCCTTTTTTCTGCTAGCCATTCCTCTCCGTATGCACCCAAGCATCCTTCTAGCTTTTGCTGTCGCCTTTTCTACCTGTTTAGCTACTTTAAGATCATCAGACACAACCACGCCTAGGTCCCGCTCTCTTTAGTGGACAAAAGTACTTCACCTCCTATACTGTATTGCTCCCTTGGATTGCTGCAGCCCAAATGCATGACCTTACATTTTTTAACATTAAATCCCAGCTGCCAAATTCTAGACCATTCTTCAAGCTTAGCTAGATCACTCCTCATGTTACCTACACCTTCCTGGGTGTCTACTCTATTACAGATTTTGGTATCATCCGCAAAGAGGCAAACCTTACCCGACAGCCCTTCCGCTATATCGCTAACAAAGATGTTAAAAAGAATCAGACCAAGGACAGATCCCTGGGGCACACCACTGGTAACATCCTTCTCCTCAGAGTGAGCTCCATTTACTTGTACTCTTTGTCGCCTCCCACCCAACCAATTTCTAACCCAAGCAGTAACTTTAGGGTCCATCCCTAGGGTGCTCAGTTTGTTTATAAGTCGCCTGTGAGGAACAGTGTCAAAGGCTTTACTGAAATCTAAATACACCACATCTAGAGCTCTCCCTCGGTCCAACTCCCTGGTCACCCAGTCAAAGAAATCGATCAGATTTGTCTGACAAGACCTGCCTCTGGTGAATCCATGCTGCCTCGGATCCTGTAATCCAATCCCTAATCAAGCAAGCTACTAACAATAGACTCCGTCGACAAAATGCAGTCAATCTTCTCCTTCCATCAATTCAATTCTGCAAGAAACCCCAACACACTTGCATCAGAGCATTTGAATTCTACGCCCCAACCTTATGGAACCAACTCCCCCCCCCCCCCCCCACCTTACGCTGCATACAATCTCACATCATCTTTAAGCAGCACCTCAAAACATTCCTATTTGAAGAATGCTATGGTATATCCCCAGCATCCAACCCACAGCAAGAACATCCTGCACTCTCTCACACTATCCCCCTCCCCCCCCCCACTATAACCCTTTCTTTTCCCCTTTCCTAGACATAAACCCACATATTCTTGTAAATCCCATAGCACCTTTCTTCCCACCTCCCACCCCTCACATGCAATATAACACAATTAGAGCCTCTTAGCTCCAATTTTGACGCACTCTACATTACTTCCATTCACTCGATCAACTCTGTCAACCTAATACCAGCTATCTCCACATAGCTGTCTGTATATAGTTTGCCAGAATTTGGCTTTGTACATAGTTAACTGCACTGTTCTATAAATTATCTGTACCATTATTGACTTGTTCTATGTAAACCATTTTGTTCTGTTCTATGTAAACCGTTATGCCTTGTTGAATAACGGTATATCAAATTCAGTTAAATAAATTAATAAGTTCCTGGCTGGAAGGTCCATAAACCATTATTATAAAGGACCCAGGAAATCCACTGCTTACTCCAGGTCGAGCATTGTGGAACTTGTATGCCTTTTTGGGAACCTGCCAAGTACTTGTGACCTGGATTGGCCACTGTTGGAAACAGAATACTGGTCTTGATGGACCTTGGTCTGACCCAGTATGGCATTTCTTATGTTCTTAAGCATGTTATTGTGTCACATTGCTAATGTACTAATCTATGATAACTATAAATTGGAGCTACACGTCCATAGATAAGGAGGCAAAGATGAAGGTGAAAGGGGATAGACTCAGAAGTAATATGCAGAAATATTTCTTTATGGAAAGAGTGGTAGATGCTTGGAACAGTCTCCCAGTGGAGGTAGTAGAGACCTTGACAGTATCTGAATTCAAGAAAGCATGGAACGAACACAGAAGATCTCTAAAGGCAAAAAAAGGGACTTTAGTAGTTGGTATGGAAGGGCAGACTGGATAGGCCATATGGTCTGTGTATGCTGTCATGTTTCTATGAATAAGGCAAAACTGGATCTGGATCAGCCTGTCAAGTCTGATCTTAAACCGGGTCGCACCCCTTGTCTTAAGGATTGCAATTTTGTTGTAGTTCCTATACAATGTTTAGGCACACAGTGTGAAATGATTGATATCGTCATCCAAATGCTTAAACTGAAATTATTGCTGGAGGATCTCCTCATAGCAAAGGGGGACTGGGGTCCATCTCCCTCCTTCCCCTCCAAATCTTAATTTGATAGGAGGTAGAGCATGTCTACACTGCACTGAGTTTTTAGCACTATTGACAGTTTGCCTTCTGACATAATTCTTTAATCAAATACCTCTTTTATGCTCCGCCTCCCTTCTGGATTCTAAGAGTCATAAGAACACTTATTTCAAGGCTCTTGTTGTAAGACTTGGATATGGCGGGAGAAGATGCTGTTCTTTAGCGTTTCTCCAGCTGCCAAGCGGGAACAAGGTATTTGATTAATGAATGATGTCAGGAGGTGGCGCAACAACACGTTTGAAGCTAAGTACAGTTTTGCTATGCTCTGCAGGGGTCACAGGACTCCCTGCACTGCAGGGGTTGCTTGGGTGGAATTTATGTTTGAAAACAGATTCTAGAATATAAATACAACTTGATTGCAAGTGTTTGCAAGTGCATACTTTTTAATTGTATGTAAAAGATATTTTAACTTGCTTGCAAAAACAATTTCTAAATGCTTTTTGTCATCTTCACCAGATTTTATCAGCTTATGAACAGAAGCAAGGGCACATCATTCTGAGTGCTCATTAGGCAGCCAATTTATCTGAATCCTCATTAGATTGATGGGCTCATTTACTGATTGGTGATGACATATTACAATGGAACTCTATATAAAAAGTGCCATAAGATACAATCTAAAAAGATTAGTGCACCACATTCGGAGTCTTTTCATTATTATTTATAGCACACTGCTCAGAAGAAAACTTTCAGTATAATGTTATACATAAATATATTATCTTTTTTGAAGACCCTTATTTAATTTATCAAAATAAGCTGTTATCATTAGCCAGTGGCTCAGAGCTGCCCAAGAAGGGAGTAGCAGACTGAAAAGCAGACCCAGGAGCCTTTTCCATTCATCTTTCCTCCTTTATTTGCTTGACTAAATATATTCCATTGACTTAGTGCAGAAGCATGTATTGTTTTTAAAGAGTTTGTCCTCGTATTGGAAAGCCGTCTAAGGCTTGCGCTCTTCATCTGTAGGACTCAGTTGGAATTTTCGTATTAGTGTTCATTTTTGCAGAATGAGGCCTATATACAGCTGAATGCACAGTGTACAAAGATGCTTTATAAATATTGATACAAAATCTACTGCTTACCCCAGGACGAGGACTGTGGAAGCTGTGAACTTTGGGTACTTGCCAGGTACTTGTGACCTGGATTGGCCACTGTTGGAAAGAGGATACTGGGCTTGATGGTCCTTGGTCTGACCCAGTATGGCATTTCTTATGTTCTTATGACTATATAGCAAGGTTGCTATAGAAAGCTCCCCTCTATAGCAACTTGATGTATAAGCCAATTAAAAATATTGTGGGAGCATATTGTTGTGTATGGGATTGTTTGGGTCATGAAGTGAAATTTAAATATCCTATACTGGTCCATTGTGTGTATATATATAGATGATATAAATATTGATTATATCCTAGATACTGCATTTATATGGAGCCATTTTAGGGTGCGATCATATGTTTTAAAGTATCAGAAACATTTTTGGTTAAATAAATCCTACATCGTCATGTCTGTATTTAATTTACTGACCTTGACAGTTATAGACATCTTCCCTAATGGGGCTTGCATTTGAAGATAAGACAGCATGTAAACAGATTAACTTTTTTAAATAGGGAGCAATTCTATCAGCAATAATGTGCCAGTTCATAAACTATCACAAGCATGAATTTGAAAACAAGATAAACGACCTATTGTGTAACATTTAGTATTAGGCAGACTACATGGCTCTGTATTCCAGGAGATAAGCTTCTTGTATTATTACACTTTTATAAAATGAGTTAATGTTTTAGTATTATAGATAAAAGAACAGTTAGAAATATTTAATAAGCAGACAGGGAAACACTTAATTTTAGTTGTCTATAGCAATATAACACAAATTTCTCTGTAAAACAAATTGCACTTCTAGAATATACTTTAGTGTACAATCGACAAAGGAGAAAATTAGATGATTGAAGTTCAATTTGTAGCACGTTATTAACCATTTCCGCTTGACTAGATGAGTAAAAGGGTAATGGATGAGGGTTTTATTATTGCCTTTCTGCCAAAATGAAGTAGTATAAAAGATAAGGTGATGAGATTAATGAATAAATGAAAGAGTATTAATCAAGCTCCAGTAGGAAGATGAGATGACAGTACTTTAGATTTACAAGCACACAGTGTTTCAAATCATGAATTTTATCAGTGTGGTCAGTCAGCTTCAGTCAAGTACTAAAAAAATGGACACTTGCCATTTGAACATAGTTTAATTTTGTAATTGTTCCCATAGCTATATTCCTTAAAATCTTGAAGTTCAGAAGGAAAGATACTCAAGTGTAAAAATTGTTTGTGACGTGAAGGACAGCATGGGCTTGAAATATTTAATTCAACACACATAAAAAGAAAAATTTATATACAGATTTGATGTACCCAATGTTTTTCACCTGAAATATTCTAAAAAAAGGCTGTGCAAAAATGCAGTTAAAATGTGCAGGGCATCCTAAAACAAACAATTGTGCTTTATGAAAGCTTTCCAGCCGTTAATTAATAGATTTAGATTTCAGTAAAGCCTTTGACACTGTTCCTCACAGGCGACTTATAAACAAACTGAGCACCCTGGGGATGGACCCTAAAGTTACTGCTTGGGTTAGAAATTGGTTGGGTGGGAGACAACAAAGAGTACAGATGATACCAAAATCTGCAATACAGTAGACACCCAGGAAGGGGTAGATAACATGAGGAGGGATCTAGCTAAGCTTGAAGAATGGTCTAGAATTTGGCAGCTGGGATTTAATGTTAAAAAATGTAAGGTCATGCATTTGGGCTGCAGCAATCCAAGGGAGCAATATAGTATAGGGGGTGAAGTACTTTTGTCCACTAAAGAAGAGCGGGACCTAGGCGTGGTTGTGTCTGATGATCTTAAAGTAGCTAAACAGGTAGAAAAGGCGACAGCAAAAGCTAGAAGGATGCTTGGGTGCATACGGAGAGGAATGGCTAGCAGAAAAAAGGAGGTGATAATGCCTCTGTATAAGTCTTTGGTGCGACCTCATTTGGAGTATAGTGTGCAATTCTGGAGACCGCACCTTTAAAAGGATGTGAACAGGATGGAGTCGGTGCAGAGGGTGGCTACTAAAATGATTCATTATAAAGCATATGAGGACAGACTGAAGGATCTTAATATGTACACCTTAGAGGAAAGGCGGGATAGAGGTGATATGATTCAGATGTTTAAATACCTCCGTGGCATAAATGTTCAGGGAGAGAGCCTCTTTCAATTGAAAGCAAGTTCTGCTACGAGGGGACATGGGATGAGGGTGAAGGGAGATAGATTCAGGAGTGATATGCGGAAATATTTCTTTACGGAAAGAGTAGTGGTTTCATGGAATAGTCTCCCAGAGGAGGTGGTAGAGATGAGGACAGTAACTGAATTCAAAAAAGCATGGGACAAACACAGAGGATCTCTAAAGGTAAAAAGGGGACTGTTGTAGTGGTTATGGAAGGACAGACTAGATAGGCCATGTGGTCTTTTTCTGTCGTCATGTTTCTATGTTTCTAATAGTCATAACTGTAGTGAATCCTTCCGTTAACTATCTTTCGGCGGATCGTATCCAAGGGTTACAGTATGAAGAGGATGCCACACTTATCTTCTGGGCCCTGAAGAGCGGGGGAAGACTTGTTTAAGCCTCTGCTCTTGTGGACACTGCAGAGTCCGTGTCGGTCTGTCTGTCTCCCATTCCGTTCCTCTCACTCGTCAAAAATAAGATCAAGTCCCGTCCAGGTTTTGGTTTTGTGTATAAAAGTAGAGTCTTTACTTGGTGTTTAAAAAGCAGAGTAAAGCCTTTTATTTTCACAGATAAGACAAAAAAAGGTAGACACTCTGATCACTTTTAAGGTGAGTTGTCTCCTTCAACTCTCTGTTCACCTCAGATATCTGTGTAGGGATATCTTCTACGTTTAGGAAGGCCACCTATAGTGCTATCCTGTGGAGATTTAAAAAAGGAGAAGCACAAACCGAACATGTGGATATATTGTAGGTTTACTTTAGTCAATCTCAGAGGCCAGCCTTCATGCTATTTACTGGAGAGAAAAACAAAATCACATCTATTCCTCAATAGAAACATCACAATGTGCTGTGACCTTGAGATTTCAACTGAACTGAATAGCACTGTTTTCTTAAATGAAATGGAAATAAAACAGGATTCTAAGTTTCAGGGACAGCATGCAATCATGAAAAGTGTTAACGTGGACTCACTCTTATATGTGGTACAGATCTCAGTGAAATGTGGAAGTTTGTGCAGCATAAAATTGAGAAAGTAGTAAAGTAACCTAAGACATGGTTTTCTATGGTGAAGTCATAAGTGTCAGATGAAATGAACAGCAAGCATATTACTTTGGATCTTCAATCCTGGTGGAACTCAAAGTTGAAGAAGCTAGAGGAGGAGTTAGGCTTAAAGATACCAGATAGGGAAGATCAAGAGACAAGAGTAGAAATAGGTGGGAGTACTTCCAAATAGTTTTATTGAAGCAGATGGAGTGGTTATTGTCTGAAGTGAATAGTTCATATAGAGTACTGGATCCTTGACCATATCAGTTTATAAAAACATCAAGGATAAATTTTTTCCAGCACTTACATCAATTGTTAATGCCTCACTGACAGAATGATTAGTTCCTACTGTGCTAAAGAAAATCTATAGTGGTTCCAGTATTGAAAAAACAAAGCAGGGGATACTACTTATCCAGCCAATGTCATGGTAAGTAAGATTTAAAATCAAATAGTTTTGTTTTAGCTTCAAGAGATTGTGTGAGAGTAAAATCTGTTAGATGATCATCAGTTTGGCTGTTGTCCTTCTATGGGTTCTTTTTTGATGGAATTGAAGAGGCATTTCTTTTGATTCTATGGGATGTTTAAGCCACTTTTGATATTGTCAGTCATCCTCTTTTAGTTACACAACTGTTGGAGATGGGGGATAGGTGGTGCCTTGGTTCAGTTCCTTTCTATCTAGTTGACAACAGCAGGTTAGGATAAAAGACAGGTGTTCTGGATGGGCCCTAGATTCTCAGGGAGTACCGCAGGACTCAGCCTTATCCCCATACCTTTTTCCATGCATTTTGCTCCTTTATATGGGTAAGTAGACAATAGAAACAAATTCAAAAGTTCTTAAAAATCATATAGTTGAATAAAGAATATTCAAGGGAGTTTTTCTGACCGGTGAGGATTTATGCCTGCATTCTGCAATTAAAAATTATAGACCAATAACCTGCTTACCTACAGTCTACAAGCTGTTCACTAAAATAGATGCATATGGACTATGCAATCATATTGATTCCAATAACACCATGGCAACAGCCAGAAGGGCAATAAGAGGGAAGCATATAGAATCAAAGATCAGTTAATGTTGAACAAAATCATCATGACTAAGAAAATCAGAAATCTCAGTATAGTTTAGTTTGATGATACGAGAGCTTTTGATAGCATCCCACACTCATGGATTACATTTTTCCTTGAAATTTATAAATTAAACCCTGGCTTGATTGAGTATATCAAGTTCACTATAAAAATGTGACAAACCATATATCCTTTGACGTATGAAGATGGTCAGTTTGAAATTCCTAACATCAAGATCCAGCGAGGAAAATTTTAGAGAGGCTCCTTCTCGCCAGGGCCGGATTTACCTATACGCCATGTACGCCATGGCGTAGGGCCCATAGCCGGCAGGGGCCCACAAAAAAAGAACCAGTTTATTTTTTTTAAACTCAATTTAAAAAAAAAACCTGGTGGCTGCCGCCGCGGGGCCCCCTCTGCTGCCGCGGGGGCCCCGTCTACAAGCTGAAGCGGTCCGGTCGGGTCGGGTCGGTCTCTCCCTCCCTCCCTCGCTGCAGGCTGCGAGAGACGCGAAGATAGAGCTTAACACAGACGCGAGGAGACGCTCTCCCTTCGCGTCTCTCGCAGCCTGCAGCGAGGGAGGGAGGGAGGGAGAGAGAGAGACCCGACCCGACCCGACGGCTTCAGCTTGTAGACGGGGCCCCCGCGGCAGCAGAGGGGGCCCTGCGGCGGCAGCCACCAGGTTTTTTTTTAAAATTACATTTTACTTTAGGCCGGGGGGGGGGGGGGTAGGACTGGTAATGGGCTATGGGGGGGGGGTAGGACTGGTAATGGGCTATGGGGGGGTGTAGGACTGGTAATGGGCTTTGGGGGGGGGCGGGGCCTGGAAATGGAATGGGGCGGGAAGGGAGGTTAATGGGCTAATGGGGGGGTGGGGCTGGAAATGGACTGGGGGGGGTAGGACTGGTAATGGGCTATGGGGGGGGGTAGGACTGGTAATGGGCTATGGGGGGGTAGGACTGGTAATGGGCTATTGGGGGGGCTGGGGCTGGAAATGGACTGGGGGGGGCTGGGCTGGAAATGGGCTGGGCTGGGCTGGGCTGGGCTGGGGGGGGGTTAAGGCTAGAGGTGGGCTGATGGGGTTAGGACTGGTAATGGACTGTGGGCTGTTGGGGGGGCTTAGAACTGGCAATGGGCTTTGGGGGGGGTTAAGACTGGTAATGGGCTGTGGGCTGAAGGGGGCTGTCAGGTAATGGGCTATGGGGGGGCTAGGACTGTAAATGGGCTGGGGGGTTAAGACTGGAGGTGGGCTGATGGGGTTAGGACTGGTAATGGGCTGTTGGGGGGGGTTAGAACTGGTAATGGGCTTTGGGGGGGTTAAGACTGGTAATGGGCTGTGGGCTGATGGGGGCTGTCTGGTAATGGGCTATGGGGGGGGCTAGGACTGGAAATGGGCTGGGGGGTTAAAACTGGAGGTGGGCTGATGGGGTTAGGACTGGTAATGGGCTGTTGGGGGGGGTTAGAACTGGTAATGGGCTTTGGGGGGGTTAAGACTGGTAATGGGCTGTGGGCTGATGGGGGTTGTCTGATAATGGGCTATGGGGGGCTAGGACTGGAAATGGGCTGGGGGGTTAAAACTGGAGGTGGGATGATGGGGTTAGGACTGGTAATGGGCTGTGGGCTGATGGGGGGGGTAGGACTGGCAATGGGCTATGGGGGGCTGACTGGAAGTGGGCTGATGGGGGGTTAGGACTGGTAATGGGTTATAGGGGGGGCTTAAACTGAAAATGGGGTGATGGGGGGTTAAGGACTGAAAATGGGGTGATGGGGGGTTAAGGACTGTAAGTGGGGTGATGGGGGGGCTAGGACTGGTATTGGGTTGGGGGGTTGCTAGGACTGGAAATGGGCTGATGGATGGCTAGGACTGGAAATGGGCTGATGCAGGGACTAGAAGGGAATGGATGCTGGGTGAGGCTGGAACTAGAAGGGAGCTGATGTTGGGGGAGGATTAGAATGGGATGGGGCTGGAAGAGTAAAATGGAGAAGGGAAAAATATTTTGTGTGGGAGGGATAAAAAATCTACAATTGGCCGGGTATTGGGAGAGTAAGTGGGGATTGAGGATGGAGGGGTAAAATTTGAGTGGATGAAATAGGAATGAGGAAAGAGCAAAAGGAGAAAGATTAGTATGGTAAAGCAGATGTAGAGAGAGAATGGAAAAAAATCTAGAAGAGAGAAGAAAGGACAAATGGACAGCAGACGATGGAGAGTTAGCAGAAGACACGAAGAAACCAGAAGAAAGTGGCTGGAGCAATTGCAGCTGAAAAAAATGCACAAAAGGTAGAAAAATATCTCTTTATTTTGAATTTATTAATTGGAATATGTCAGCTCTGGTAAATGTGCATCATTAACATCTGCGCTTTGTTTAGTACAAGAGCAAATTAATGTATAGTTTTATTTCTACAGTGTTGTACATTCCAAGTTTGGCTTTTGGGATTCCCAGTTTAATTATTGTCTTCCTATTTCTAAATTGTGATTACTTGTTTGGTGATGGTCTATGTTCTGCATGTGTAACTGAGCTGAGGTGTTCTGTTTATATAATTCCTATTTGACATTGCCACTTGTTCTCTTTCCCCAGTAGGTCATGTATTGTTGTTCTCTGAAATGTATTGGTTAATATTTGCAGTGTTGCCTTTTGATTGGTAGAGTATGGTGCTTTGTGAGTCCTGGTAGTGCTGTTAGGATACGGCGGGTTTACTATGGGCAGTGTTTGTAGTAGTTCCTAATGTGTCTGGCAGTTGGCACTGGATTATAGTAGTGTAGAAATCTTTTAGTCTTTCTTTATCCATACACTCATTAAGAGGCACGTTTACTAAAAGTTAGTATATGGTAACATTATGCAAATATTTATGCAAATGAGGCCCCTTATGCAAATGAGGTCCGCACCCCCCTTGGGCCGCCCCTGCTGGGGGCCCACAATTTTTGTTGGCGTAGGGCCTCACTCAAGGTAAATCCGGCCCTGCTTCTCGCTACTTCTGTTTTGCATGGCGCTTAATCCAATGAGTACTCTCATTAACACTATGGAATACGAATTTAGCCTTAATCCTAAAGAAGGTAACAACCCAGAGGTAACATCACACTTACCGTGTGTAGATGACCTGATGTTCTACATTTCCAGTGACCAACAATTAGAGAAACAACGCCATATAGTGAAAAGCTCAGATGGCATCAAAATGTTTTTTGGCCTAGACAAATGTGCTAAAGCAAATATCTAGGAGTAAAGGAAGGAGTGACAATCAAACAAAAATTACTAAAAGAAAAGATCAGTAAAGAATATTTTAGGTCTATAGGAGATTAAAATATTTATTAAAAATTACTTTAACATCATGGAATAAGATACAAGCCATTAATCAGCTGGCAATTCCTGTATTCTCATAGAGCTTTGGGATGGTAGAATGGCCTTTTAAAGATCTTGAAAAACCATATATGCAAACAAGAAAATTCTTCCATGCCAATGAGATAATTTATAAGAACCAGTGTATGCCGAGATTGTATATCCTTAGAGCTGAAGGTGGGACTGAGACTCATGCTATTACTACTGAACATTTGTATAGCGCTACAAGGCGTACGCAGTGCTGCACAGATACATTAAAAGACGGTCCCTCCTCACTGGAGCTTACAATCTAGTTGAGACTGACAGCCCCTCCCCAATCACCTCCGCAAGGCCCAATCAGGTCAGCAAGAACACCCCAGCTGAACTGTAAAGGCGCGAAGAGGAGCCACTGCACACACCGCCGCACCCAACACTGGCCTGATTGGCCTCAGGGAGGTGAGCAAAAAGGAAAGCCCCTCCCCGATCACCTGTGCAAGGCCCAATCAGGCTAGCAAGAACACCCCAGCTGAACTTTAAATTTAAGGCGCGCCCATGCCTGAGGGTCTCACCAGAGGGCCCTTAGGCGGGGAAATTAGGCGTGCAGTCAGGTAACTCTGACCTGTGCGAAGAACAACACAACAAGCAACCCCGAACTATGAAAATGACACACCAAGAATCGAGGCCAACAAGAAAACAACCACCCTGTAAAGATTTATCCTCAACTTAGTACCACAATACTACCATTGTAAGTACTTCACACTGCACTAATTCACATTTCTGTCTTAAGGTATAAGTGTGAGCTTAACTACATACTGCTGTACTGTTTAACCTACGGAAATTATACCATTACAATTCTCCAAGCTATCGTTAAACTCCCCTCCTTGACGCTCACTGTAATTCCTTCAGCTGCAATACATTTAGCATGGATAACAAAACAGCATTCTGGCTAAACTGTATTATGTACATCTTAATCTGCACTGTAATACTCAACCATGCTTTAAATCCCACTCATCACCAATTCATCCCCACTATCTACAACCCTATCAGGCACCTCCCTACACACTCATGCCACAGACTGATATACACCAATAAGCAAAATTACAATAGACTCATTAACATTCAACAAAGAACAAATCTCCAACCCCCAAACATAACCTCACCGCACCCCAAAACTTTAAAATGTTACCTCACTAATGCATGGTCAATAAGGAATAAGGTACCACTATTCCAAGACATACTACTGTAACTGATAACAACCCTGACCTTGTCTGCATAACTGAGACATGGCTCTTGAACACTGATTCGGTACTAATTAACCAGCTGAAAGCTTCAAGATATGACATATTTCACTCCCACAGATCTACAAGGAGAGGGGGAGGAATCCTCTTAATAATAAAAGAAGAACTAAATACATCCCTAATTACCTCAAATAACATAGAGAACATAGACATACTCACAATAAAGACCAGCAATCTCTATTTCTGTCTAGTTTACAGACCCCCAAGCTCAAATCCCCGACAATTTAGACATAACAGAGATAATATGCTCATCCACTAACAAACATCTGCTAATACTACTCCACCCCACTCCAGCAAATAGAGCAAAGAGAACATTCGCCACCAATACCCTACAGACCCCCAACGAAATAACAAAATGCACCCAGGCAACGAAGAACCGTGCCTTCAAGTTCTATGCTCCCAGCTGCTGGAACGCGCTCCCAACCACCATCAGGGCGATCACGGATCTTGCCCAATTCAGAAAAGCACTAAAGCACCACCTCTTTCTCCTACACTACTCACAACCCAGCAACTGAAACTCACTCACCATACACCTTATTAGACAATTGTAAGTTTCAGACAATGCTTGTTTAGACGGTTAGACAGTCATCTCATGTTTATATTGTAGATAGTTGTAGATAGCTGTAGATAGCTCCCCTAGATGTAAACCAAGTTGTATCACCCGTTCAATGTAAGTGTATAACAGTCCCCTTGTTCTGCACAAAACTGTTATCTGTAAACAGCACTGATTTTAAAGAGCGCGGTATATAAAAGCAATAAAATAAATAAGTAAAAAATAAATAGATGATTTCAACCTAGCATCGTTACACCACAACCACACTACAGCATTCCTAAACTCCGTAAACGACATGGACTTTCAACAAATAATTACTGTAATGTCCAAACACATACTAAAGGGAATATACTTGATCTAGTGTTCATACCTAATGTAGTATATAGTGCCTATCACCCTAAGACATTAGAAATATAAACCGGTCCCTTGGTCTGACCATCATCTCATAAAACTCCAACTTCCTGTTTACGACCCCATGGATCCAAAACACACATACTTACCACAACTCAAAATATTCAAGAAATTTCATAAAGATAATTTCTTAAAACAAACCTTTCAACACTTAATTTCCAACCCAAAAACCCTGGATGAAGCAATAACAACTTGGAATAACACTATATCTAATGCCTCAGTCATAAACACACTGTATTCATCCAATGCTAAAAAAAAAACACAGCATGGTTCAAACCTGAACTTAGAAAGTTGAAAACTGATCTGCATTGCAAAAGTGAATGCAAATGGCGTAACACAAAATCTACTGCATTTCATTCTCTATATATGTCCAACATTACAAAGAAACCATACATGCTAAAAAGAAGGAACATGATTCCAACATATTATCAAAAGCACTCAACCGCCCAAGAGAGCTATTCGAAATTGTAAAGTCTCTAACCAATAACACCACAAACAAAGACACAAGTGATTCTATTATAGATCCCCAAATATTGGTCGCTTATTATAAGGAAAAGCTAAAATGTCAAGACTTACCTATAAACACCCTAAACAGATCATACTTAACACCAGATTTCGCCTGGTCAACATTCTCCCTTACCACAAAGGACGCACTTGGGTACACCATATCCAAAATAAATACAACTACTTCCAACCTCGACCCATGTCCAGTAAGCTGGATAAAAGCAGCCAATTGTCAGCCTCTCACTTCAACATGGCTATATACCTTCCTCTCTGAAACATGCATTAATATGTCCTATTTTGAAAAACACCTCCTTGGACAAAAACAGTCCCACATCATACAGACCCATATCCAGCCTCCCCTTCATGACCAAACTGATAGAAAAGATAGTACTAATCCAGTTCCAGGATAATATCGATACTCATGCACCCTTTGATGAACACCAGTATGGCTTTCACCCACACCATGGAGTAGAGACACTCCTTCTCTGTCCCGTTTGACCGTGTCATACAAGGAATAGACAACTCCAAACAAGTGTTCCTCCTCTTATTCCTAGATATCACCAAAGCATTTGACAGCATAAACCACCACATTATGCTCTCCAGACTACAGCAAATAGGTATCAAGGACACAGTACTACAGTGGTTCACTTCATACCTCTCAGACAAAACTCAACAGGTAAAAACGGGTCACCATACCTCTGAACCATACAACCAAGAACAAGGCCTATCCCAAGGATCCACCCTTTTTGCCCTCCTGTTTAACATGTATCTCCAGTCTATCTGCTCAATCTTCAAAAAATTCCATGTAAACTAGCATATATATGCGGATGATATAATGTTATATCTCCCATGGAATATCTCCAATCCCACAATTCAACTAATCAGAGACTGCTTTACTGAGGTTGTAGAATGATTCACATCTCACAACCTCATGATCAAATTCAGTAAAACTGAAGCCCTTTATATAATGAGAAATCAAAGTTTCATCCCTCCAACCTCTATTAGGATTCATAGACATCTCTGTTAAGAATGAGGTGAAATACCTCAGAGTCCTCCTAGACCCACACGCTCAACATGACATCGCACATAAAACGAACAACAAGAAAAATATTCTACAAACTCAAAATGTTAAAACAACTTTGCCCCCTCCTACCTACCCACGATTTTAGATTGGTCCTCCATGCAATCATAACTCCCCATTTCGACTTCTACAACATCACCCTTCAAGGACTACCAAAACAAACCTTAAGACAGCTCCAGATGGCACAACATGTTGCAGCAAGGATAACATGGAACGCCAACCCAACAGAGCACATCACCCCAATATTGTACAATTTACACTGGATCCCAATTCACAGCCGGATCCACTACAAAATACTAGTAACTACCTTTAAACTAATTAAAGATATAACCCCGTCACACCTCGCTACTCTCACCACCAAGGAAGCGAACGCTCGAACACAATGATGTTGTAATAAAAACAAACTTACCATCCCTTCCGAATACAGAAAATCAATAAAAGTGACAAACAACAAAGCGTTCTCCCACTTTGTCCCCACCCTCTGGAATAACATTCCAGATGATCTGAGAGATATAAATGACCTCTCTACCTTCCGTAAAAAAATGAAAACTTATCTGTTTATACAACATTTTGGAAACCTACATGGATCCAATAATACCGATTCCACCAACCCTATATCATAAATTAACCTCTCCGTCACTCCTTCCCATCAATCACCACCTTTCTGTTGTCCATGCACATAGTCCAACAATTGACAATCTCCATCACCTAAGTCACCAAAACCAAGCAAAGTGCATATCACATTGTGAAAAGTACCCAAAGTAGTCTGTTACCTAAGTGTTCTAACTCTAAAGCATTCAGTTTTTTGCTAAGACTAATTCTAATGTACATAGTTCAACTATTCTATGTATTTGACTGGTTCTAGAATAATTCAAATGTATAAGGGTCCAACCATTCTATGTAATTGAATATGTACTGTATGTTGTACATTTCACATGTTTATTGTAAGCCACATTTGATTTTTAAAAAAAAGCAGTATAAAATTTTCTAATAAATAAATAAACACAGTAGCTGTAGACATGGGATACAGCTAGGGGTGGGATGGTAAGGAAACACAAAGGATATCAGGTGAGTCAAGATCCAAAAGTGGCAGTGAAGGGTGAGTTTTCAGCCTGGATTTGAAAAGGGTCAGAGAAGGTGCCTGATGTACAGACTCAGGTAGTTTGTTCCAGGCATAAGGGGCAGCAAGATGAAAGAGCAAAGTCTGGAGTTAGCAATAGGAGAGAAGGGCATAGATAGAAGTGATTTGCCAGAAGAGCGGAGTTCCCGAGGAGGGGTATAGGGAGAGATAAGAGAGGAAAGGTAGTGAGGAGCTGCAGAGTGAATGTACTTATAGGTCAGCAGAAGTTTTAACTAGATGCAGAAATAGATAGGAAGCCAATGAAGAGACTTGAGAAGAGGAATAATATGAGCATGACGAGGCTGGCGGAAGATTAGCTGCGCAGCAGTGTGTTGAACAGATTGAAGGGGAGAGAGATGATTCAGCAAGGAGTACGTTACAATTGTCAAGATGGGAGGTGACTAAGGAGTGGATAAGTTTCTTAGTAGCGTGTTCAGAAATTGATTATACTATCATAGTCCACCAAGCCTACTTAACAGAATCATTAGTTCAAAATAAGCAAAAAGTGCTGAAATATGAAAGTAAACGTCCAATATCTGTCTCCATCATTAAACATGGACAAGCATTTTGACGAGTAGAAGGGATGGATGAGAATCCACCAGCATACATAGGGGAAATAGCAATAGAATTTTCAAAACAAGAGAGAGAACTCTTAAAAGAATTAGATCAGCAAATGAGGATAAAAATGGCAAATGCACAAATACAGTGAGAAATACAAAGTGTTACTCCAGGAACCATTTGTCAATCAAAACTGGACACATGAATTGGTTAAGGAGAGGTGAACTGAAACTGAAGAATGAGAGACATTGAAGCCCAAGATAGTGGATTACAGGCGAGATGATTTACAGCATGTATAGAAAAAAACTGGTAAAACAGACATATGTACATTTTGTAAGAAAGCTGGAAACAGTTACTTATCGTGTAGCTCATTGTGAAGTTCTGATGGCCGAGATTTCTATACTGAAAGGCATAACAAGGTGGCATGTCTCATTCACTGGAAACTTCTTAAGCATTGCAACATCACTGTACCAGAAAAGCACTGCAATTATGACTGAGAATTATGGAGAATGAAGAAATTATGATCACTTGGGACATTCCCATTCTGATAGATAAGAAGCTGGATGCAATGAAAACTGGCATAGTGATAAAGGAGAAAAACACCAGAATGACATCAATAAAAGAGGAGTCAGTTTCCAGCAATTATTCTGTGAATCTTGTGGAGAGGGAGAAGATCCTCAAGTACTAAGAAATGCAGCCAGCGACCAAAAAAATGTGGCAGAAAGATACAGAACTTTTTCCAATTGTATTGGGAGTTGCAGGCCTGGTTAAGAGGACTTTCCAATCATGTTTTTAACAAATTACCTATACATGTTAGAAACATAGAAATATGATGACAGAAAAAGACCACATGGCTTACCTAGTCTACCCTTCCATATCAACTACTACAATCGTTCCCTTTTTTCCTTTTGAGATACTCTGTGTTTGCCCCATGCTTTTTTGAATTCAGATACTGTCCTCATCTCTACCACCTCCACTGGGAGACTATTCCACGCATCTACCACTATTTCCATAAAGAAATATTTCCGCATATTACTCCTGAGTCTATCCCTTTCCACCCTCATTCTATATCCCCTTATAGCAAACTTGCTTTCAATTGAAAGAGGCTCTCCTCCTTTCCTCTAACATATACATATATAGATCCTTAAGTCTATCCTCATATGCTTTATAACTAAGACTACCAACCATTTTAGTAGTTACCCTCTGCACCGACTCTAACCTGTTTATATCCATTTAAAGGTGTGGTCTCCAGAATTGCACACAATATTCCAAATGAGGTCTCACCAAAGATTTGTACAGAGGCACTTATCGCCTCCTTTTTTTTCTGCTGGCCATTCCTCTCCCTATGCACCCAAGCATCCTTCTAACTTTCATAGTTTCATTTTCTACCTGTTTAGCTACTTTAAGATTGTTAGACACAATCATGCCCAGGTCCTGCTCATTTTTTGCGGACAGAAGTACTTCACTCCCTACACTGTACCGCTCCCTTAGATAATTGCAGCCCAAATGTAAGACCCTACATTTTTTAGCATTACATTTCTGCTGCCAAATTCTCAACCATTCTTCAAGCTTAGCTAGATCCCTCCTCTTGTTATCTACTCCTTCTTGGGTGTCTACTCTATTGCAGATTTTCATATCATCTGAAAAGAGGCAAACCTTACCCAACAGCCCTTCCGCAATATCACTAACAAAGACGTTAAAAAGAATCGGACCAAAGACAGATCCCTGCGGCATACCACTGGTAACCTCCTCCTCCTCAGAGTGAGTTCCATTTGCCTGTTGCCTTTGTCACCTCCCACTCAACCAATTTCTAACCCAATCAGTAACTTTAGTGTCCATCCCTAGGGTGCTCAGTTTGTTTATAAGTCTCCTGTGCGGAACGGTGTCAAAGGCTTTATTGACATCCAAGTACACGACATCTAGTGCTCTCCCTCAGTCCAACTCGCTGGTCACCCAGTCAAAGAAATTAATCAGATTTGTCTGACAAGATCTGCCTCTGGTGAATCCATGCTGCCACCGATCCTGTAATCTTTTGGACACCAGAAACATCGCTATTTTCTCTTTCAGTGGCATTTCCAATAATTTACTCACCACAGATATTAGACTAACCGGCCTGTAGTTATCAATCACATCCTTACTTTTGTGTCTCTCTCCAGTCCTCTGGCACTACTCCCAACTCCATAGAGGCATTGAAAAGGTCAGTCATTGAAGCTACTAGAACATCCCCAAGTTCCTTTAGTATTTCTGGATGTATCCCATCCAGTAAATCGCTTTGTCTACTTTTAGTTTAGCTAGTACCTCATGGACCCAGTCTTCTGAAAATCGTTCAAGATCCCCATCACTTCCTTTCCTATTTGTGGGTGTTTTCTGGGATCCTGCTCTTGGCCCTTTATCTGTGAACACAGAACAGAAATACTTGTTGAGCTATTCCGCTTTATCCTCATCAGCTTCTACATATTCCTCCCCTTCACCCTTGAATCTGACAATACCACTTTTGCCCTTCCTCCTTTCACTAACATTTTTGAGGAAGGTTTTATCCCTGCATTTTATTGCATTGACTATTTCTTCTTCTTTTTGTATCTTTGCTTTCCTGACTATTTTGCTAGCTTCTCTAAGTTTTTCCAAATATAGATGCCTGTCTTCCTCTATCTGTGATCTCTTGTATTTCATGAAGTCCTCCCCCTTTTTCTTCATCTTTTCAGCTATTTCTTTTGAGAACCATAGCGGCCTCTTTTTCCTTTTATTTATCTTTCTAATGAAAAGGTTTGTTGCCCTTAAAATGCCCCCTTTCAGTTTTGCCCACTGTTTTTCTACATCCCCCCAGCTGTTCCCATCCTGCTAACGACTACTTGAGATATTGGTCCATCTTAGCAAAGTTAGTTTTCCTAAAGTGTAAGACCCTTGCTTTTGAATGGATTTTAGCAGCCCTAGTCCTAACACTGAACCACACTATCTGGCGATCACTGGATGCAAGATGATCTTGCACTATAACATCAGAAACACTTTCACCATTGGTAAGCAACAAGTTCAGTATGGCCCTTCAGTTGTGGGTTCTGTTACGAGTTGCCTGAATAATTCTCCCTGTAGAAAATCTAGGATCTCCTTGCTTCTAGATGACACTGTAGCAGGGATGTG
Source organism: Ichthyophis bannanicus (assembly GCA_033557465.1). NCBI lineage: Eukaryota > Metazoa > Chordata > Amphibia > Gymnophiona > Ichthyophiidae > Ichthyophis > Ichthyophis bannanicus. The sequence continues at coordinate 1,736,161,063 of CM066032.1, forward strand.
CCAATCAACATCTGGCATATTGAAATCACCTATCAGTAGCACTTCCCCTTTCTTGGCAATGCTGCATTTGTTTTCTATTAAATCTCCACCCACTTCTTCTCCCTGTGAGGGGGGTCTGTATATCATTCCCATGCAAATGGATTTCTCTTTCCCTCTTTCTAGTTTAACCCACAGTGCCTCCTCTCCCTTTTAAGACCTGTAATTCTATAGCTTTAATATTATTTTAACATATAGTGCCACTCCTCCTCCCCTTCATCCTACCCTGTCCTTCCTGACTAAATTATAGTCTGGTATAATTACATCCCAATCATGGTTGTCCGTGAGCCATGTCTCCGTAACTGCCACTAAATCCAAGTCAGTCTCTTCCATTAAAGCCTCAACATATGGGATCTTATTTACCATGCTACAGGCATTTAGGAGTGGTGGAGTAGCCTAGTGGTTAGAACACTGGCTTGGTAACCAAGCAACCAGGGTTCAATTCCCACTAGCACTCCTTGTGGCCTTGGGCAAGTCACTTAACCCTCCATTGCCTCAGAAGAAAGGCCTGGCAATCTACTTCCAGTGACACTGCCAAGAAAACCCAGGAGCTTCTGGGTCACCAGGAGCCAGGACTGACTCAAAGGCACACATTGCATTTTTTTTTTTTTACAGGCATTTATTCACACCACTTTCCGGATGTTGCCCCTTGTATCCATTGCTATAGAGGTATTTAATGTTTCACTTACCTGGGGGGTTTCGTCACCCATCCCCAACAAATCTAGTTTAAAGCCTTCTTCAGTAGGTTAGCCAGTCTGCTACTGAAAACACGTCAACCCTTTTTGGACAGATGGATACCATCTCTGCTCTGCAGCCCTTGGAACATCTTCCCATGGTTCAGGAAACCAAAATGCTCTCGATGACACCATCCACGTAGCTATGCATTTATCTCTAGGATGCAAGCTTCTCTGCCTTGGCCTTTACCCTCAACAGGGAGGATTGAAGAGAACACCACCTGTGCACCTGTCTGCTTCACACTCTTTCCCAGAGCCATGAAGTCACTTTTGATACGCTCAGAGAGATACCTGACAGTATCATTTGTGCCAACATGGATGAGCAACATTGGGTAATAGTCTGTACACTTGATGAGTCTCAGCAAACTCTCCTTAATATTTTGGGTTTTGGCACCTGGCAGACAGCAGACCTCTCTGGACATCGTCTGGTCCATAGATGGATGCCTCAGTAACCCTCAGAAGAGAGTCACCAGCCACCACTACTCTTCGCGTCTTCATGGTGACTGATTCTGCAACTTTGGGGTGCTTCAGCGGTGGTCCCTCCCTTTCTTGGGATTCATTCATTTTTGCCACTTCTAGGGCTGCATATTGGTTCTTCACTTCAAGGGTCGGAAGAGTTGGATTGGTGAACTCCAGAAGAAAGCTCTCTTTGGCACAGTGCAAGCAGTATGGTGAGCATTAGCAGTAAATTTGAGAGACTGTGATCTGTGGTGAGGAAAGCAATCCTGAGCCTATGGATACACAGGGAAATGAGACCTGTACCTTTAATTCTGAAAGTATCAAGGGTTTCCCCGGTAACCAAGAGTCTCTGACTCACAACTTAGTCATCCCTAAGCCCCGCCCACAGCAGCACGTCAGGGTTGGAGAGAAGCCTGACTCTAATCACATGTGCTGGGAGCAAGGCGTGGCACAGGAAGAAGAACAGTTTAAAAAGCTGACTTTTAGAAACACAGACAGAACAAGAGGAAGCAAGAGAACAAGGGAGAGAGCAAGCAAGAGGGCCAGTGAAGGAGCCCACGAGAGAGCCCACGGGAGATTGCAGAGAACAGCTGAGAGAGCAAGGAAAGGTGGAGCTGATGAAGGTATTGGTGAACCTTTGAATGAAGGCAGCAGGAGAGAGATAAGGGCTGCTGACTTAAAGCTTCCAAGTGCTCAGGGAGAACTGTTTGGAAAGGTTCCAAAACAGTCCCAGCTGAAAGGAAGGCTGTTGCAATCAAAGGAAGTTACTGCGGACGGAAGACAGCATGACTTGCTTACAGGGCAGAGAGAAATACTGAATACTCCTGACTCCAGGCAAGTGTGTCCTCCTCAGTTCTTGTCCAGTAAAAGCTTAGGAGAATTAGCTCTAGAGTTAAAAGCTAATTCTAGCTGTAAGCAAAACCCCAGAATAAAGAGAGACTATTTATCCGATTATCAATTGGCTCACATAGCAGAAGAGCTAGGGCAGAAGCAAGTCCTTCTCAAAAAGCTGAATGAATTGATCCAGAAAGAGAATAGTCAGCTCTCCCTACAGATGCCCTTGGATGTGTGTGAAAGAGATAGTGTTGAAGAAATGGAAATAGGAGATATAGAAGAGAATTCCTATGAAATGCAATGTGCTTTGTGTCAAGCCTCTGATGTGGAAGAGTGCTAATCTAGAGAGCCGTTGAATGTATGAATGCTTAAAGAGCAACCTGATTTGTGAAAACGTCACGGCAGAAGATAAACAGCTGAGTGCTAGGCTCAACTGATTATAAGGCTGAAAGCTGAGAGTAATAATCAGTGGACATTCAAAGAGCTGTTTTGCTGCAAGAAATATTGTTCCTGTAAAGAGAAGCTTTTGAGAAGTTAAAGTTTTTGAGTAAGCTGCATTTTTGAATACAAGCAAAGTTGTACCTACTTTCTTTTGAGAAGTTAAAGCTTTTGCGTTGGAGTAAAAATCCTATATTTTGTTTTTCCACTTGTATCCTGTGTATGAAGGAATCCCTGATTACAAACAAATAAATTTTCTCTGTTTTGCGCCTTACCACTGGTTCACAACTCCTTTGCCTTAAGATAAGACTACAATTCCCAGCAGCCCTCCTGGCAGCCATTTTGGGGGAAACTTATTTAAAAGGTAAAAAGGCGACCTCTCCTGGTACCAGGTTATCTACCCGGCCAGGTGGGGGCGACAGATCATAAACCACATGTGACTTAGGAAAGAGTTTCATTACTGTAATGGTATATGCACAACCAACCCATTTGGAGAAGTTGTTCCTGTTAAAGACTTTTATTTTAAGAGGGTCTTTATAAAATCTGTTTTAGGATGGCAGTGTTTAGGTTTGCTTTCATGGTTGGAATAGGTCTTTGGCGAGGGTTGTCTTTGTATTGTTTTGTAATCTGTATTTTTTATGTGTGTTCATTGTAAACCATTGAGAGAAGGTTGCCTTGGATGAGAGCCATATCAAAATTTTCATAAATAGGATCAGGTATGAAGAGCTGACATACCAGACAAGATCATAAAAGAACTGCCAAGTCATTTTTTAGGTGTCTTGAACATAAACACTTGGTCTAAATGCTTTTATTGAGGGGATGTTTTCTAAACTGTAAAACAAGTTGGAGCAGATCCCACATGCTGGTTAACCCTTTTTACTCAGATAAATTTTCTATGTTGCTTATGCCAGATTGGAATAAATTTTGCATACTTCCGGTTGAGGGTATGTTTTCCTGTCATGCCGAAATGAGAAATTATGAATTTCCCACGGGGCAGGATTTATGGGCCATAAACTAGCACGTTCTTCATATGTCCCACTGGGTGGGCCGAACGATCAGAATGGGAAAATTTAAATATCCCACAGGGTAGGACAGCTGAGTGGAAAGGGTTAAATCATGCCTTGTACATGAGGTGCCCTTCATCCTTTAATTCCCTTGCAATTGTGAAATGAAATAATTGGTCTGATATGTCAGTGGCCATGCTGGTCTTTAGCTGTAGTCATTTACTATGTTACTATGTTTAATGAAGCTCAAAGCAGTGTATATACTATTGTATATAGTTGTATTTTCCAATTAAAGCTCATCCTTTTGCAGGCAAAAAAAACACTGTAAGGAAGTTGATTTCTTGAGTATGTATAGGACAGGGAAGGAGTGGAAGAGTAGCCTAGTGGTTAGAACACTGCCTTGGTAACCAAGACACCAGGGTTCAATTCCCACTAGCACTCCTTGTGGTTTTGGGCAAGTCACTTAACCCTCCATTGCCTCAGAAGAAAGGCCTGGCAATCTACTTTCGGTCACACTGCCAAGAAAACCCAGGAGCTTCTGGGTTGCCAGGAGTCAGCATTGACTTAAAGGCACTCATTACATTTGCAATGCAGTGGCCTTGGAAAATGAAAGATGTGTCACTGGCTATTTTACTGTGAAGGGATTCAGGACCAGGATCTACATGTCTGCTGCCTTCTCCATTAATAGCCACCATTACTTTTGAAAAATGTTAACATTTTCTTATGTCCCTATATTGCTTATGGCAGTCATGTATAAAAATCCTCCTCACTTTTCTAAATCCCTTTTCTCTAGCTTCCTGAGACTTTCCAAGATTAGAAATAAAACATTAAATTCTAAGCTGAATTGTTTCCAGGCCAGGGTCTCCAAGGTATATGGATCCAGCACAACAAATAATACGTTATGAAATAGGAATTTCAGTTTGCTTTAAATTTGTCTGCTTGAGAAGCTTCAAATACAATAGTCTTTCCCACCAAGGCGACATCAATTTGCCAGTTAGTTCTTCATGTATCAAAGAGTATTGTGTGAAAATATCAATATCATTGGTTAATATAAATGAAATGAATTTTTAAAGCTAGGCTAAAGGTTGACATCTGAAAAATTGCATTACTTTGCAGAAGAGAAATTTCTGTCGTCTTGTGAAATTTCAGGTCAAGAGGCCAAGTAATTTTCGCCATCTTCAATGGGAAACTGTGAAATATGAACTTCATTGTCACCTAGCCCCAGAGCGATAAGATAAAATGAGCTGATATATCATTTGCTGTGGGTTTATCACTTCCTTAGTAATTGGAAGAGAAAACATTTGAAAGATTTTTTTTTTAAACTACCTACTTATAAGTACACAGGCGCGCTCATTTTAGCACAGTTGATGTAAAGGTCACATGGCTTTTTAACTTATTATTCTTTGTGATGATTTGAAATCAATTAATGGAGCGTCAGGGAAATTAATATATTTGAGTTGGTCACATCTGAAATACAGAAGAATTAGACACCTATCTAGTGTAGGCAGAAGCATGGTTTATTGACAGGAAGATGAAAAGATTTAAAATGTTTATATTTAGGATTTTAATTTTGGCCTATTTTAATGTAAAAAGATACTGTAAAAGGGAATTAAAGTTGAGAAATAATTGAATCTACAGAAATAAGATAAAAGTCTGTTATACAGAATTCAGTGGTTACCTATGGAAACGTTTAATACATTTTAAGGCCAATTTTAGGTGTTACGTCAAGGGAAGAATTGGAATGTGCAGATTGGGACACCCGTAGTCTGCTGAATGCAGATCCCTTCTTAAAATACATAGGACATTGGCAAATACAAGGTTATTTGCTGGCATGTCCAGTGGGAGCAACTTTTTTTTTTTTTTTTAAACATATTTATTGAACCACAAACCAAATTACAACCAAAGTTTACATATATGTCCCTGCCCCTGTGCCGGGTTGAGTCTTATCCCCGCATCAGAGGTTCTACATTCATACAATTGTGGTACAACATTTTCCATTACCCCCCTCCCCCTCCCTAACCCTCCCCCTCCCCCAACACAACCTTCCCCCGCACCCTATTCCCCCAGGCATCACCCCACTACCCCCCACTTCCCCTCACCACCTCCGTGCCTCCCCCTACTCCCCCTCACTCCCTTCCCCTACCTAGCACCCCGTGCGAAGGGCTTCATTCCGGGCACGGGGTCCCAAGTCTTGGATATAGGGTTCCCAAATCAGCAGGAAGTTGGCCCAGCGGGGAGCAACGTTTTTATAAAACTCATGTTTTATAGTGAAGGAGTGGCCTAGTGGTTGGGGCAAGGTACTTCAGGCCAGAAGGTCGGGGGTTCAAATCCCACTAGAGGACAGCAACCTTGGGCCGGAAGGACTGGGGTTTCTAGTCCCACAGGTGCTCCTTGTGGTCTTGGGCAAGCCACTTAACCCTCCATAGCCCATGTTCCCTGTAAAATAGTTATCTCCAAGTTATAATGCCCTGTTAAATGTAATTTCAGTTTGTTCAATGTAAACTGCTCTGATGCAGAATAGCGTGGTATATAAGAGAATGTAAATAAATAAATAAATGTTGCAAAAAAAGCACATCCTATTTTATGCTGCTGCAGTTGGAGACACTGTAGATTTCTGGCTGCTGGAATACACATGGTGGACCCAAGGTTGGGCCCAATATCTGTAAGAGGGGCCAATAGTATGATATCCCCCCCCCCCCCGTACCTTCCCCAACATCACTCCATCAACCTTCCACTCCCTATATCCTTGCAACATTACACTGTACACCCTTAACTGCCCCTCTCAAAATAGACACCCAATCTGTTTCTCCCCTGAGTACCCAAACCCATTATCTTCCCTGCCCTTCACCAACTTATGTAGCTAGATATCCTCATTCTTGTATCAGGGGTCTTCCTAGTGTCTAGTTGAGGTATAGGAAAAATCCCCAATTGTTCCTATCTTATAAGTGTCCAGATTCATAATGGCATCTCTGAACCCCTAGTGATAGTCTTGTAGTATTATCAGTATGGTTCAAGCTGCTAAATAAGGGCTGTATTGGCTTTCTTCAGCTGTTTTAGGGCTTGTCTGGGTCCTTTGTTGGCTGTCTTTGGGTGTTCTGTTACCTGCTTTGGGATGCAGTGCCAAACAAGAAAAACTGAACCTGGCAGTGCAGGGGACCAACATAGTCCAACAGACAAGCACAAATCCACGTGCCGCTCAACAGACCCAGTCAAAAACGTGGAAGGCAAGGAAGGAACTATTTATTAATCACTCTTGTTTCATAAAGCCAGGCCCGACACAGGCCGTGTTTCGCTTATGCCTTCATCAGGGGCTTTGGCTACAACAACATATAAAAACACGTTAAAAACATTCATAATCTAACAAATAAATTATAAATTCAAACATAATAAAGTCATAAAAGCACCTATTGACTTCATATTAATTCAATAAATAACTAATACATCAATAAATACATGAATATAAAAGTACAGCAAAAATATTTTTAAAACGTAAATAAATAACTATACATACCTAAAATATATCGGTAATTCATGATCATAAATAAATACCAAATCATATATATATAAAAACATACTAAAATGTAACATTTGGAAATCAAATTTCCATTACTATGCTTTATTGACTTTACCATACTCCCAGAATGTTGGATTTCCTAATCCTTTAAAATTGTCTTAGCAGCAGATAGCTAGCTTTTCTTAATGTCAGAAGTCCTCAGTTCCTTGAGATGTTCCTGTTTGGGTGGTAGAGCCTTCCAGCCAAATTCAATTTTTTATGGGCACACTACAGGAGATTTAGAGCTTTCCAGACTATCTTGCTGCTGCATTAGTCGTCCTCTGCTATTCTGGGCGTTCATGTGCACTGTTGCCCCCCCCCCCCAACTGCTTTTGGGGTCTTCCTCATAGCACATTCTTGGCTCTCTATCTAAATTCCACAGTATCTCATTCTAAGCCTGTGAACACTAACCCAGTTCACGGGGATCTTCACTGCAGGTTCCTATGCTGGGACAAAAGTCCTCAGTGTCAGGGCTCTTAGCTTGCAGTCACACAGTTTTGCTGACTTCTCCCCATGCCTTTTGCCAGGGCTCATGTAGCCTATCTGCTGCTGCATTGGACCTCCTCTGGTGTTGTACAGCCTTTCAGCCTATCTTGATGCTGTTGGCTTTCTTCTAATGTTCCTGTGACTTCCAGCCAATATTAGAACTGCTTTAACCCATTCATGCTACTTGTGGCCACCTGAACAGTGCTATTGATGCTTTACTGTTCTGCCAATGCTTTGGCTTCTTCTTGCCAATGTTGATTCCAGTTTTTCCTCTCAAAATGTTGTGTTTGTCTTCTAATCTTGGTGCTGCTTTGTCGTCTTCCACCTCCTTGGGGTGTTCATTTCTCTGGGCCACTTTGCTCTTCTGGTAGTATCTTGCAGTTGTCTTATCACTATAAGTGCCCTTTGCCCCTTTTCTGCAGCCATGAGGTGCCTGTGATATACTTGACAGCTTGTAGTGCTGTTGCCTCTTAGCAAGGGTCAACTCATCCAAAATTGAACCCAGTCCAGCGTGTACTGGTCCCAAATAATTTGAATAGTAAATTTTTCAAAAAGTAATTATTTTTTGTCAAACTCTGCTTATTGCCTCCAGTGATATTTCAATCACCTCATTTGCTGTGTGAGTTCTTTTTACTAAAAAATCTCCTTAAAAACAGTACTTCCTTGGGACCAAGCAGAAAATCAATCCTCACATAAGGCTGATGTCACCGACAGAGCCTGCGTGGGAAACGTTCCCCAGCTCTCAGAGGAAGCCTTTGGGGGGGGGTCGACCCCACATGTGTGCCTGTCTTCCTGCCCAAAAGAGCCATCTTACCTCCTTCTTTTTTCCGTGGAGTCCTCCAGAGTCCGTCTGTGTCCCAGAATCGAGTTGATTTTTCTTGGCTGGTTTCCAGTCTTTTTTATTCCTTTTCTGGTTGTGTGGCTTTTTTTTGGTGTTTGCCTGCCTGATTCTGGCAGCGAGAATTGCTATTCGGTTCTGAGGCATTGGCATCGACTTCTGCATCAATCCCGGCTTTGATGCGTTCGAAAGCCCCCACCGAGGTTTCGGCTTCGTGCGGGGGTCGGGCTCACTCAGAGTCGAGAGTTGTGGGGCACTGGAATGGCAGCTCTCCTTCGAAGAGTAGTGCCCCCAGAAGAAACAGTCTTTGGACACCTTATCCCATGGACATCGTCATCGCAGCCATCAATGTGATTCCAAGGGTGAGAGCAGGAGGGCCAGCATGGGATTCCCGAAGCTGTTACCATTGAGGAGTTCCCACCGAATGTGCCAGCATCGGTGCCGATGCCTGCAGCACTGGTTCCGCCGACATCAGAGACCTTGCTCCTCATGGAGAGGATGCAGGCCTTGGAGCGTAGTTTCACTGACTTCATGGCTCAATAGACTCCCAAGGAACTGGTCGCCTCTGGTTCTTCAGTGCCGATGATGTGCCCGCCATTGACGGGTGCCTCACCTGATGAGGTGCATTCCATTTTGGAGACATTTGCCATCTTGAGCAGTTCCCATGAATGCTCTTGCTCCCACTCGATACCGAGAGTATTGCCACCAAACCCATCGGGGTCAAGAATTCCCTTGACTCCACCAAAGCACCATTGCCAGGGGCGTTGGTCGGGGAGGTACTTCGAATTCCTCTCCAACACCAACACTGAATGGTGGGAGACCAAGGAGTAATTGCCAGAGATGATCTGACACCGTGACCTTACCTTTGATCCCTTGCCCCCGCTCAAGTGCAGGAGGTCTCCTCTCAAGGATCTCCCCTTCCTTGAGTTTGTTTGTGAAATTGGAAAGTCTCTTCTTTTCACTATAGAGGCAGAGGAGGAGCCTCGAGTGCAGGAGCTGGAAATCCTCCAGTACCCGACACCCCCGAAGGAGGCCATCAAGGTGCTAGTGCACCCCATTCTAGAAAGGCTTCTCTTTCGAATGTGGGAGATGCCGCTTACGGTGCCGACGGTCGGCAGGCACCTTGACTCCCTCTATCAGCTGCCAAAGAGCCCTGAATTTGAAAAGGCACAACTGCCTCACAACTCCATGGTGATGGAATCGGCCATACCCTGGATTAAAAATTCCAAGACTCACTCCTCCAATGGCCCCGGGTCTGGAGGCATGTACCATGTACGACTTGGGCAGAAAATGCTACCAGGGCTCGATGCTTGTGGCCAGAATCCAGGCATACCAATTGTACATGGGTATGTATCTGTGGGACCTAGCAGGGCAGCTGGCTGGGTTCTCCATGGGTCTTTCTGGAGAACAACTCGTGCTTCAGGATCCTGGTGGGTAAAACTAAGAAGTGCTCCAAATATGTCACCAGGGCCACCTACGAAGGCTTTGAGTCCATGGCCAAGGTGGCTGTGGTGGGCATTGGTGCTTGGCATGCCTATAATCCTCGGACCTGGAGCAGTGGGTTCAGGACAAGTTGGCCGATATCTCTTGCCAAGGGGAGAATCTCTTCGGCAAACCCATGATGGAGAAGGCTGCTGAGTTGGAGACGGAGCAACTCACCATGACCTGCGTTTCGAGGAAGACTGCTGACCCCGCTCGAAAGAAGGTCTCGAGTAAAAAGTCTTTTTTACTCAAAAAAGAGAAGGTACTATGGTACATACATCCCATACCATTCATACCAACAAATTCAACAGGGGGCAAAAGCCTAATGGTCAGGGCTAGAAGCAGTACTGGAAGCCTGTTGGGGGGTTTTTGACTCCTGCATAAGGACCATGGATCTTCTTCCCTTCCTGGACTCAGCTCTTCCTCAGGTGGGGTGGGGGGTGGCAGGTATACTTCGCCCATGGGTGGCCCATCGTAGCCTCCAACACCTGGGCCCTCCAGGTGGTCTGCAAGGGATGCCGACTGTATTTCCAACATCTTGCTCCCACCTTCTTTTCAGGGGAGTACCCTCTCCAACAGCACCACCGTGTGCTTCTCCAACAGGAGATCCAGGCCCTCTTAGCAGATCGGGCTGTGGAACTCATTCTACCATCTCAAGTAAGAAGCAATTGCTTCTTACTTGGTCCCCAAGAAGACCAGCGGTTTCAGACCCGTTCTGGATCTCCGTAATCTCAATTGCTTCCTGGAAAAGGAGAAGTTGAAGATGGTCTCCCTTGGGACATTGCTGCTCTATCTCCACCAGGAAGATTGGCTGTGCTTCATGGATCTCAAAGATGCCTTCACGTATATCCTAATTCATCTCATGCATCACCAGTACCTCCGTTTCATGTTGGGTGGACAGCATTATCAGTACAGGGTTCTACCCGTCAGCCTTGCCTCCGCCCCACGGGTCTTCACAAAATGCTTGGCGGTCATTGCCGCCTTCCTTCGGACCGAGTGTCCCTCTTCAAACTGCAGGCGGACAGAGCCACCATGATACTCATAGAGCCACAGTGTCCCAGACAGCCCTGATTTCCCCTGCTGCTTTAACTCTCCCGGAGGCCACCAATTCCTCTTGGCTATGCCCCGGATCTGCTAACTCAGAAGGAGGGGGACCCTCCTCCATCCCAACCTCAAATTCCTATTGCTCATTTCTTTATTCTACTGTAGCAGCTCACTCTCAATTTTTTGCCATTATATCCCCATCTTCTGGTTCCTTGAAAAGATCCTCCTTCTTGACATCCCACGCTTATTCAATCAACAGCATCATTCCATTTTACATATGTGTAGACTCAAAGTAATGATGACCAACCCAGTCTCTAAATTCATTGCATTTGGGCTCATTGTTTTTAAATTAAAAATCCAATGTTCCTTTTGGTAGTTCAAGTCACTCTTCCTCAATGTGATATTAACTCAGCTGATGAAAGCCCCTTTCAAGCCATTGGATGCCTGTGGACTGAAGCACCTAATCTGCTAGATCTTGTTTTTGGTTGTAGTGACTTTGGCACACAGAGGTAGCAAGCTCCAGGCTCTAGTAATGGATCCACCCTATACCAAATTTCAACACAATAGGGTGGTTTTGCATATGCATCCCAAATTTCTTCCTAAGGTTTTACTGGTTTTCCATCTTAGTCAGTCCATCGTTCTTCCAACATTTTTCCTAAGACTACATGCTAACAAAAGGGAAAGTGTGTTGCGCATGTTGGACCGCAGGAGAGACTTGATTTATTTAGAGCAGACTAAAGCTTATAGAAAGTCCACCTAACCTTTTTGGTTTTTGTTTTTGTTTTTTTGCCCCATCAGTTTGGGGACTGCTGTCAACAAATGCATGCTTTGAATTTGTCTTGTGGATTGCATTTCCTCCATGTATGCCCAGGCAGGCTTTACGCTTGAGGGTCCTGTCACATGGAGGAGATTTGCAAGGCCACCACTTGGACTTCTGTCTACACATTCACATCACATTATTCCTTGGAAAGTGTCTCCTGATGCAACAACAGATTCAGCCAATCTGTTCTTCAGAATCTGTTTGGGGAATATGCTCTATTTCTTTATTGTCTTGCTGTGTATTTGTTTTGAAGAATGTGTGTTTTGTGTCCACTCAGAAATTGGATAGGGGGGTAAATGTTTAAATAATCCTCCCTAGGCCCAGTTCTAATCTGTTCATGCTGCACAAGGCATCCAACTATGGCTGCAGACACTGAGGGCAGCACCACGACCCCTCAATTATGTTTGAAAACTGCAGCTGAGCAAGTTGGTTCGGCACCGTGGCAAGCCTTGAAGCACCCACGCATGTGTGCACTCATGAACAAAATGGTTATGGTTATTTATTTGATATACCGCCCTTCCTTAGCAAACAGAGCGGTTCACAATTTACAAATAATTAGAGGTAGGCATAAGGCCAGAAAGGGAAAAGGAAATTACAATTGTTGATAGGACAGGCAGAGAGATCCATACAGGACTATACATAGGGGGACAGGATCAGACAAAAGGGGAGGGAAGGTCAAAAGCCAGAGAGAAGAGATGAGTTTTTAGGTTTTGTTTGAAAGTGTTGTGTTGGGGTCATTATGTCAGAGGGAGCAGGAGCGGCAGGCCTTGAGTGCGCGCACACACTTCAAGGCCTGCCTTAGTGTTGATGTGGCTTGCTCTGCTGCTATTTTGAAGCATGGTGGAGGGATCTGTGGTGCCCCCCCCCCCCACAGGTGAAGAGAAGGGAAGTGGAGATAATGGATATTTGAGGCTGGAGGAGGTAGGACCTAGGCCACTCCTGAGGGAGGGGGCGCAGGACTTAGGTTTCACTTAGGGCAGCAGATACCTTTGAGCCGGTCCTGCAGGCTGCCTCTGCAAAAAGAAAAAAATAACAGTAAAAGGCTTGTCGATATCAAAAAGATGTTTGGGATGTTTTGTTACTGTCAGCCTGTTACATTAGTTTCTTTTTCCCTTTTTAGACACATTTCACTTATGGTTGAGAGTTCATCCAGTTGAGCAAATTTTATCCGTCTGTAAGCATATTTGCAAATGCATATGCTAGCCCCCCCTCCCCCAACATGCTGAATGAAGAGTTGCAGGCATCTCAGTCCTACTATCATAAAGAGCAGGACTGTAGGCATAGGTTCTGGGTAGTGCTGGTCAGAAGAGCCGGGGCTGAAGACTACAAAGACTGGTGGGAGTCCTAGGTCCTACTGGCCAGAAGAGCGAGGCTGTGGCCTGCAAAGTCCCCATGTCCTGCCATCGTTAGAGGAGAAGGGCCTTGAGAAAAGGGGCAGGTGAGGGACTGGAGCTTGTGGGAAAGGGCAGGTTTTGGAGGAAAGAAAGAGGTGGGCAGAAGGGAAGGGGCTGTGCTAGATGAGGACAGGCTAAGAGGGATGGAAAATAAGGGAAGGGGCAGGGTTAGAGGAGAAAAGAAGAGATACTGAGTGAATTAAGGGAGAAAGGAAGGGAATGAAAGGCCTGAAAGCATGCATCGGTGGGTGAGGAGAAAAGATGGCAATGAAATATAGGAAAGACGAATAGTGCAAGATGTTGGGCAGGACAAGGAGTAGCAGGAGGACAGGGGACATACACAGGCACCTCCTCTGACACAGACACTCAGCCAGCCCCCCCAGCCCAAACGCTTAACACACATGCACATACAGTTCCTGACACATTTGCACATAAACAGCCCCAGATGCATGTACATATACACAGCTCCCTGTCCACACGCATGCAGTCCCCAACACTCCCCATGACACACACACACACACACACATACATAGCCCATGGCACTCCCCATGTCACATGTGCACACTGTCACCTGGGGGCCAACCCAGCGCCTAGGGCACGGAGGGTTGGTCTGCCTGGGGATTCTAATTCAGGGAGTATGGTATGGCATTTGCTCCTGCAATGCCTTATGGGAATAGTAGTCCCTTTTACCCTCTGAGAAAAGAAGAAATTGTAGTCGAGTGGTTTCAGGCAAATGACAAGGATTTATTTCCCTTTCGAAGAAGATTAAGTGCATGTGGAAAACTTAGGACAATTGCCATATAATTGGCGTGAGGAATACATTCAGGAACTAAGGTAACCAGCCTCTTTAGCTTCAGGCTTTAAAACGTGCAGTACTCAGTACAAACAAAAGCAAACAACAGCTTCTCATAACAAAAGAAAATGTTCCCTTTTCTTCTGCTGCTTTCCCAGCCTTCTTAATATATTGTTCAGCAGAGAGATTCAATATGGTCAGCAAGAGACAAAGTGCAATCCATCTGATTATCTGCTACGTCATTGATATCAGAATCTATCTGCATCTCTTCTAAGTCAGCGTCAGCTGGGTGTGTCTGCAAGTTGCTATACGGCGTTTTAAAACAAACTTCTTCTCTGCCTTCTCACGTGGCTTCCCTTTGTAGCACTCTAACGAGCAGGGCTGTAAAGTACCATGTATACTGGAGTTGCTGCTTGGGGAGCCTAATACTTCCTGGCAACTACAAGGAAATATTTTAAAACTAGGTTCAAATCTGGACAATTTGTGAAGCCTACCTTTTGGCTTTAAAGAGGAAGGAATTCTCTGTTCTGCTGGGTCAGAAAGGGTTCCAAACACCGGTTGTGTTTTCTTGCCTTTTAACTTATCAGCTTCTGCCTCAGACGTATAAATATTCTCATGCCAGTATGTCTCTCTCCCCGGAGCCTCTGAGTTTTCCCAAGCCAGCCTCTCAGGAGATTTCTCCTTCCTCCTGCCTTTACTTGATGGCACCAGCCCTGTGTTGCTCACACCTGGCTTTTGGGCTTTGGCTTTCTGGGTCCTTACTCCTCCTTGACTCCTTTTGGTCAGCGTGCTCCCTTGCTTGATCCCCTGCCGGATCCCTTGCCTTTGTCTTTGTTCTTGTCCTGGCCTCTCTCCCTCAGAGCTTCCTTGGAACTCCTGTTCCTTCTCTTCCCCCTTCCTCCTCATTCCCCTGGTCAAATCTACTGACCACTTTTTATATTCCTGCTTCTCAGGGCTTAACTCTGCCCCTCCCCCAACCAGGTGTCTCTCATTAACTCCTGAGCTTGGGGATACGTTACAGCATGGGCGTGCCTGTTCAGATCGTGACTCTTTTTGTTTACCTTTTCCTTGAAAACATTGAGCCATGTGCTCTGACTGCCTGTCAGATTCTGAAACGAAATCCTCTTCTCTCCCTATCTCCATAGGCTCAGAAGGGTCTTCTACATGACAACACACACATGCAATCCCCACATACCTGATTCTGCAAATGGGGAAAATGCAGCATTGATTTACACTGTAAGTGTATATTTTTCAACTTAGAAACATAGAAAGATGATGGCAGAAAAAGGCCACATGGCCTATCTAGTCTGCCTTTCCATATCAACTATAATAGTCCTCTTTTTGCCTTTAGAGATCCTCTCTGTTTGTCCCATGCTTTTTTGAAATCAGATACTGTCCTCATATCCACCACCTCCACTGGGAGACTATTCCATGTATCTACCACTCTTTCCGTAAAGAAATATTTCCGCATATTACTTTACTCTCATCCTACAGGAGCTCTCCAGATCAACCAACAGTAAGGCTTTAAGGGTTTTTTTTTATTATATTAAATTGTTAGCTCTCTGACTGGGAGCTCTTAAAAGGGGTTTTTTTGTAAATTTTTAAAGCAAGGTTACGTTCTTTTGGTGCTTTAGTGGGACTTGCCTTGAGCACAGTAGGTGGTTGAACTCCAGTAACCTCCTCAGCTTTGGGAACTGCTAACACCTAATCAGGAGTTAGTGGGCCTGATTACCTGAGAGCAGCTGAGGGCCTGCATAAAAGGCTCCAGTGCCCTGCCCTGTTCAGGCTTTCCTACAGGAGCTCTCCAGATCAACTAACAGTAAGGCTTTAAGGGTTTGTTTTTTATTATATTAAATTGTTAGCTCTCTGACTGGGAGCTCTTAAAAGGGTTTTTTTGTACATTTTTAAAACAAGGTTACTTTCTTTTGGTGCTTTAGTGGGACTTTCCTTGAGCACAGTAGGTGGTTGAACTCCAGTAACCTCCTCAGCTTTGGGAACTGCTAAAATAGTTATCTCCAAGTTATAATGCCCTGTTCAGTGTAATTTCAGTTTGTTCAATGTAAACCACACTGATGCAGAATAGCGCGGTATATAAGAGAATGTAAATAAATAAATAAATAAACACCTAATCAAGTGTTAGTTCCCTCCCTACCCACCCCAACTCCCACCCACCCCTAGCGAGTAGTCTTGCTTTATAGGGCACCTCCCCATTTGACAAAGCACAGAGAATTGGACCAGCACATTTTGAATATAACTAAGGAGATTTAACTGCTTTTTCTCTGAAAGGACAGCTGGGAAACCGGCTGGTACTTGGTAGATCTCTCTCTTTTGCTTTAACAGATACCTAAGCTCCATGAACAGAACAATGGCTGGGAAAAATCGTATCGCTAAAGCTGTTGCCCCCATTACAGCTTCTGCCTCGGTCCAGACAGAGGTCCTAATGCCAGTTGAAGGACCGGTTCCATGTGCAGGGTGCCTGCATGCTGAAGCTCTGAGGAAACAAGTGGAGGAACTCAGAGAGGAGGTGGCGAGGCTGAGGAGCATTCAAGACAGTGAGAAGTACATTGATGAGATACTTCTTGCAGCAACCAAGCTCTCCAACAGAGGAGAAGATGGGTGCCAACAGAATGTCGATGGTTGGACACAAGTCACCAGGGCCTGCAAAATCACCAATCCAACTTCTCCAGCCCTTGAATTGAAGAACCATTATGCAGCCCTGGAAGTGGAGGAGGTGAAAGCATCCCTGGAAAGGGAAGAACCAAAGCTCCCCAAAGTTGCAGAATCAGTGACCAGAAGGAAATGAAGGGTAGTGGTGGTTGGAGACTCTCATTGAGGGGTACTGAGGCGTCCATCTGCCGACCAGACTTGATGTCCAGAGAGGTATGCTGTCTGCCTGGTGCCAAAATCCAAGATGTTACGGAGAGTTTGCTGAGACTCATCAAGCCCACTGACTATTACCCAATGTTGCTAATCCATGTTGGAACAAATGATACTGCCAGGTATACCTCGGAACATATCAAAAGTGACTTCATGGCTCTGGGACAGAGAGTGAAGCAGTTAGGTGCACAGGTGGTGTTCTCTTCAATCCTCCCTGTTGAGGGTAAAGGCCAAGGCAGAGAGGCTCGCATCCTGGAGATGAATGCATGGCTGCGTGAATGGTGTCATCGAGAGCGTTTTGGTTTCCTAGACCATGGGATGCTGTTCCAAGGGTTGCAGAGCAGAGATGGCATCCATCTGTCCAAGAAAGATCAATGTGTCTTCAGTAGTAGGCTGGCTAATCTACTGAAGAGGGCTTTAAACTAGATTCGTTGGGGATGGGTGAAGAAAGCCCCCAGGTAGGTGATACATTAAATAACTTTATGGAAATGGGTAACAGGGGTAACATATGGAAAGCAGTGTGTATAAATGCCCGTAGCATGGGAAATAAGATCCCTGATGTTGAAGCTTTGGTGGGAGTGGCTGACTTGGATTTAGTGGCAGTTACAGAAACATGGTTCACAGAAAACCATGATCGGGATGTAACTATACCTGGCTATACTTTATTCAGAAAGGACAGGGTAGGAAGTAGGGGAGGAGGAGTGGCACTATATGTAAAAACTACTATTAAAGCTTTGGAATTGCAGAGCTTAAAAGGGAGAGGGGAGGCATTGTGGGTTAAACTAGAAAGAGGGAAAGAGAAATCTATTTACATTGGTGTGATATACAGACCTCCCTCACAAGAGGAAGAGGTGGACAGAGAGTTAATTGAAGACATGTGCAGCATTGCTAAGAAAGGGGAAGTGCTACTGATAGGAGATTTCAATATGCCAGATGTTGATTGGCACATTCCTGCTGCAGTATCATCTAGAAGTAAGGAGATCCTGGATTCTCTACTGGGGAACTATTCAGGCAATTGGTAACAGACCCCACACGTGAAGGGGCCATACTGGACTTGGTGCTTACCAATGATGAAAGCGTTTCTGATGTTGTAGTGGGAGATCATTTTGCATCCAGTGATCACCAGATGGTGTGGTTCAGTATTAGGACTAGGGCTGTTAGAATCCATTCAAAGGCGAGGATCTTAGACTTTAGGAAGACTAACTTTGCAAAGATGGGCCAATACCTCAGGGAGTCTTTAGTTGTATGGGAACAGCTGAAGGATGTAGAAAAACAGTGGGAAAAACTGAAAGGAGATATTTTAAGGGCAACCAACCTTCTTGTTAAAATGGTAAATAAAGGCAAAAGGAAAAGGAGACCGCTATGGTTTTTGAAAGAAGTAGCTGAAAAAGTGAAGAAAAAGAGGGAGGCCTTCATGAAATACAAGAGATCACAGAGAGAGGAAGGCAGGCATCTGTATTTGGAAAAACTTAGAGAAGCTAGCGAAGTAGTCAAGAAGGCAAAAATTCAAAAGGAGGAGGAAATAGCCAATGCAATAAAATGGGGGGATAAGACATTTTTCAGATGTATTAGTGAGAAGAGGAAGGGTAAGAGTAGTATTGTCAGGGGAGGAATATGTAGAAGCTGATAAGGATAAAGCGGAATTGCTTAACAAATATTTTTGTTCTGTGTTCACAGATGAAGAACCAGGAGCAGGACCTCAGAAAACACTCACAAATAGGAACAGAAGCAAAGGACATCTTGAACAATTTTCAAAAGACTGTGTTCGTGAGAAACTATCTCAACTTAAAGTAGACAAAGCGATGGGACCAGATGGGATACACCCGAGAATATTGAGGGAACTTGGGGACGTTCTAGCAGCTTCACCGACTGACCTTTTCAATGCCTCGTTGGAGTTACGAGTGGTGCCAAAGGACTGGAAAGAGGCTCATGTGGTGCCTTTACACAAAAGCGGAAGTAAGGATGTGGTTGAAAACTACAGGCCAGTTAGTTTAACTTTGGTGGTGAGTAAATTATTGGAAACGCTGCTGAAAGAGAAAATAGTGAGGTTTCTGGAGTCCAGCGGATTACAGGATCCGAGGCAGCATGGATTCACCAGAGGCAGGTCTTGTCAGGCAAATCTGATTGATTTCTTTGACTGGGTGACCAGGGAGTTGGACCGAGGGAGAGCCCTAGATGTGGTGTATTTAGATTTCAGTAAAGCCTTTGACACTGTTCCTCACAGGCGACTTATAAACAAACTGAGCACCCTAGAGATGGACCCTAAAGTTACTGCTTGGGTTAGAAATTGGTTGGGTGGGAGGCGACAAAGAGTACAAGTAAATGGAGCTCACTCTGAGGAGAAGGATGTTATCAGTGGTGTGCCCCAGGGATCTGTCCTTGGTCCGATTCTTTTTAACATCTTTGTTAGTGATATAGGAGAAGGGCTTTCAGGTAAGGGTTGCTTCTTTGCGGATGATACCAAAATCTGAAATAGAGTAGACACCCAGGAAGGGGTAGATAACATGAGGAGGGATCTAGCTAAGCTTGAAGAATGGTCTAGAATTTGGCAGCTGGGATTTAATGTTAAAAAATGTAAGGTCATGCATTTGGGCTGCAGCAATCCAAGGGAGCAATATAGTATAGGGGGTGAAGTACTTTTGTCCACTAAAGAAGAGCGGGACCTAGGCATGGTTGTGTCTGATGATCTTAAAATAGCTAAACAGGTAGAAAAGGCGATGGCAAAAGTTAGAAGGATGCTTGGGTGCATACGGAGAGGAATGGCTAGCAGAAAAAAGGAGGTGATAATGCCTCTGTAAAAGTCTTTGGTGTGACCTCATTTGGAGTATAGTGTGCAATTCTGGAGGCCGCACCTTCAAAAGGATGTGAACAGGATGGAGTCGGTGCAGAGGGTGGCTACTAAAATGATTAGTGCTCTTCATTATAAAGCATATGAGGACAGACTGAAGGATCTTAATATGTACAACTTAGAGGAAAGGCGGGATAGAGATGATATGATTGAGATGTTTAAATACCTCCGTGGCATAAATGTTCAGGGAGAGAGCCTCTTTCAATTGAAAGCAAGTTCTGCTACGAGGGGACATGGGATGAGGGTGAAGGGAGATAAATTCAGGAGTGATATGCGGAAATATTTCTTTACGGAAAGAGTAGTGGATCCGTGGAATAGTCTCCCAGTGGAGGTGGTAGAGATGAGGACAGTAACTGAATTCAAAAAAGCATGGGACAAACACAGAGGATCTCTAAAGGTAAAAAGGGTACTGTTGTAGTTGTTATAGAAGAACAGACTAGATAGGCCATGTGGTCTTTTTCTGTCATCATATTTCTATGTTTCTATGTCCCCTCGTAGCAGAGCTTGCTTTCAATTGAAAGAGACCCCCCTGTGCATTTATGCCATGGAGGTATTTAAATGTCTCTCTCATATCGCCCCTATCCCGCCTTTCCTCTTAAGTATTCATACTAAGATATTTAAGTCTCTTCTCATATGCTTCATAACAAAGACCATTAACCATTTTAGTAGCCACCCTCTGCACTGACTCCAACCTGCTTATATCCTTTTTAAGGTGCATCTCCAGATTTGCACACAGTACTCCAAATGAGGTCGCACCAGGGACTTATACAGAGACATTATCACCTGCTTTTTTCTGCTGGCCATTCCTCTCCCAATACACACAAGCATTCTGCTGGCTTTCGCAGTCGCCTTTTCTACCTGTTTAGCTACTTTAAGATTATCAGACAGAATTACGCCCAAGTCCCGCTTTTCTAATGTGGACAGAAGTACCTCACTCCCTACACTGTACTGCTCCTTTGGATTTTTGCAGCCCAAATGCATGACCCTGCATACTTTAGCATTAAATTTCAGCTGCCAAATTCTAGACCATTCTTCAAGCTTAGCTAGATCCCTCCACATGCTATCTACTTCTTCATGGGTGTCTACTCTGTTGCAGATTTTGGTACCATTCTCAAACAAGGAAACCTTACCTGACAGCCCTTCTGCAGTATCACTAACAAAGTTGTTAGAAAGAATTTGACCAAGGACAGATTCCTGCGTCACACCGCTAGTAACCTCCTTCTCCTCAGAGTGAGCTCCATTTACCTGTACCCTTTGTTGCCTTTCACTCAACCAATTTCTAACCCATTCAGTAACTTTAGAGTCCATACCTAGGGTGTTCAGTTTGTTTATAAGGCGCTTGTGCAGAATGGAAAAGGCTTTACTGAAATCTAAATACACCACATCCAGGGCTCTCCTTTGGTCCAACTCCCTGGTTACCCATTCAAGAAATAAATCAGTTTTGTCTGACAAGACCTGCTTCTGGTGAATCCATGCTGCCTCGGATCCTGTAATTCATTGAACTCCAGAGACCTCACTCGTCTCTGTTTTAGCAGCATTTCCATTAATTTACTCACCACAGAGGGTAAACTAATTACCCTGTAGTTCTCAATGTCATCCTTATGTCCGCTTTTATGTAAATGGACCACATGTGCCTTTCTCAAATTCTCTGGCACCACTCCTGACTCCGAAGAGGCATTGAGAAGGTGAAGCCGCTAGAATGTCCCCAAGTTCTCTCAGTATTCTTGGATGTATCCCATCCAGACCCATGGCTTTGTCTACATTAATTTAGCTAGTTCCTCATGAACACAGTCCTGAAAATCATTCGAGCTTCACGTCACTTCTGTTCCTGTTTGTGAGTGTTTTCTGAGGTCCTGCTCCTAGCCCTTCATCTGTGAACAAAGAACAGAAATATTTGTTAAGTAATTCTGCTTTATCCTCATCAGTTTCTGCATATTCCTCCCCTGCACCCTTGAGTCTAACAATACCTCTTTTGCCCTTCCTGCTCTCACTAACATATCTGAAAAAGATCATCTCCAGGAACAAGCAGGAATAAGTCCTCACTTATGGGTACGTCGGAACCGACGGAGCCTGCACGGGAAAGCTCCCCAGAAAGGAAGCTTTTGGGGCCTCCCACTGCACATGCGCGCTGCCTTCCCGCCTTCCTGACCAGCTCTCCTCAGTTTCTCTTTTTCCGCGGAGCCAGCAGGTCGTGTTCCTGTCACCGCTGAAGAAATTATTGTTTTAGTTTGTTTCTTTAGACCGCGTACCTGCCTTCCCCATACCGAAACCGGTACCGCCGGTCTCTCTTTCTTTTCTTTAAAAAAAAAACAAAAAAAACCCCTTTATCTTGCACAACTTGGTGACTTCGGTTAGGCCTCAGGCCTACACAAATTCTCCTCATGGAGAAACCAGCCCCTGGTTTTAAGAAGTGTACCAAGTGTAGTGCTGTTATTTCTGTCACAGACACCCATGAATGGTGTCTTAAATGTTTGGGACCTGACCACTCCATTCCGGACTGCCCATCCTGCTCCCAGATGTCTAAACGTGGTTTGCAGTACCGGGTCAACAAATTCCATGTGCTGTTTGCTTCAGATAATCCAGCATCACAGTCATCCAGGTCTTCCTCTCCGGATGGATCTCAGGTAACCAAACCTCCTTCGGGCAGGTCCTCAAAGAGCAAATCTCCTTCAAAGCATCGAGAGGCTCTCACTTTTGAATCTGAGGATCATGCCCCAGCCAAACAACCCCGGCGGGAAGCTCTGGCTTCCAAAGCACCATCTATGGGGTTACAGGTTGACATCGATGGCACGGCCTCGACCGATCACCTGTTAGACTGCTCTGGGGTACCGGCCCATACCGGTACCGACATCCAGGCAGCAGTTGCGTCTATGAGCAATACTGTTCAGACCATGCAGCAGGCCATGCTGGCTTTCATTAATGCTGCGACGCCCTCGGTACCGCATCCAGCGGTTCCGGGTCCGGTTCCGGTACTGTCTTCCATACCGGAACCGAGACCATCGTCTTCCAAACGCAGATCGGTTCCGCATGCCGGATCCGGGTTTTCACCCGATACCGATCCCATACCCGGTACGCCCGATGTCGATACCGATCGGTATGCGTATCGTGCGTTGGAAGCGAATAGAGGATTCTCTGATTCCTCTGAGGATTTTGACTCCTCTGATGACTCTGATGAGCTCTCTCTTGTTCTTCCTGAAGAGCCTTCTTCCCCAAAGAGGAGAATGTCTCCACCAGAGGATTTGTCCTTTCAAGACTTCATTATAGAAGTAGCTAAAGGACTTTCTATTACTACATCCTCTGAGAAAGAACCTAGATCAAAGAAATTGGATATTTTAGGATACCCTAAGGTTCCTAAAGAGGCAGTCACCCTGCCTATCCATGAAATCCTTCAAGAACACTTGATGGACTTATGGGAGGCTCCTCTAACGTTGTCTCCTTATTCTCGTAGGTTGGACACCATGTACCGGGTCCCTCCTTCTCCTGGTTTTCAAAAGACTCAGCTGCCTCACCATTCCATTGTGGTGAAGTCTGCGCTGAAAAAGATTAAGAGTACCAAAAGGCACTCTTCTACCCCTCCAGGGCGAGAATGTAAGACCTTAGACTCTTTTGGTAGGAAAATCTTCCAGGCTAGTATGCTTATAGCCAGGATTAATTCATACAGTCTGTATATGGGCATGTTTCTAAGGGAACTTGCCCTAAAGGTACGGCATTTTGCCTCCTTTATCCCTGAGGATAGAAAGGAGGAGTTAATTTCTCTGGTGAAACAGCTTCTAGATGTTTCTAAGTTCTCCAACAGAGCAGCTTTTGATTCCTTTGAGGGTGCCGGTAGCGCTTCGGGCATTGCTATTGCAGCCCGACGACTTGCTTGGCTCCAGGCCTCTGACCTAGAACCCTGGGTCCTGGATGGCTTACGGAATCTGCCCTGTATAGGTGAGAACTTATTTGGTAAGGACTGGCAAATTAAAGCCACTCAAATGGACGCAGAAAATGCTACATTAGATAGACTTTCTAAGTCTACCTCTACTCCTGCCAAGAAAAAGTCTTTCAAGAGGCCTTACTACAAGAAGGCCAGATTTTCCACAAATACTGGCCAACAATCGTCTCATCCTCGCTTTGCTGCTAAACGTCAGCAACCTAAACAGGCAAGGTCAAAGCCTGCAGCGTCTGCCACTCCTCAGCAGGCTCATCCTCCTCAGGGGTTTTGACTTGCCCCTAGAGAACTTAACATTTCTGGCTCTAGAACAACCAGAGCCCCTCACCATTCCCGGAAGGTTAGCTCACTTTGCTCCCAGATGGGGGCAAATTACATCAGAGCACTGGACCCTCTCTATCATCAGAGAGGGCTACAAACTTCATTTTTCCAACCTTCCTCCATATACCATGGTGAGGCACTTCAATTCTCCCCCATCTCTCCTGGGCCTGTTGGATCAGGAAGTCTCTTCTCTCCTTGCCCAAGGGGCAATAGAAGAGGTTCCTCTTCTTCAACAAGGGACAGGATTCTACTCCCCTTATTTTCTCATAACAAAGAAGACAGGGGGATTCAGACCTATCCTAGATCTGAGAGAATTGAACAAATTTCTGTACAAGGAGAAATTCAAAATGCTTTCTCTAGGCATTCTCCTTCCATACCTTCAGAGTCAGGATTGGCTTTGTTCTCTAGATCTCAAGGATGCGTACACACATATACTCATCCACCCATCCCACAGAAAATATCTAAGATTTCTGTTTCAGGGAAAACATTTCCAGTACAGAGTACTTCCCTTCGGTCTAGCCTCTGCTCCAAGAGTGTTCACCAAATGCATGGCAGTTGTTGCCGCATTTCTAAGAGGTCTGGGAATTTTTGTTTTCCCATATCTGGACGACTGGCTCATTCGAGCTCCATCTCAGTCAGAGGCCCAGATTTCCCTGGACCGCACAAGGCACATTCTGCAGTATCTGGGACTGGTGATAAACCTTCCCAAGTCTCAACTTATCCCTACTCAGTCTCTGGAATTCATAGGGGCCCAGTTGGACACCACCACTGCAAGGGCCTACCTACCTCAAGTCCGGGGCCAACGTCTGGTGTGCTTGGCCTCCCAAGCTCAGTCCAGCAGTCACTTGACAGCCAGAGAAATGCTGCGACTTCTGGGCCACATGGCCTCCACGGTACACGTGGTGCCCTACGCTCGTCTTCATATGAGAGCAGCTCAATGGACCTTGGCCACCCAGTGGACTCAGGCATCAGGAGCGCTCTCCGACCAAATACTCACCTCAAAGCATATGTTTTGGTCCCTCCAATGGTGGATGTCCACCAAGAATCTGTTGTTGGGGGCCCCCTTCCAACCTTTGTTGCCCCAAACAACCCTCACAACAGATGCCTCCCAAACAGGGTGGGGAGCCCATCTTCAACACCTCTCCACTCAGGGTGCTTGGTCTCCACAAGAGACCACCCTTCACATCAACCTCCTGGAACTGCGAGCAATCTACTTTGCCCTCAAAGTCTTCCATACCCTCCTAGTCAACCTGACCATCCTAGTCCATACAGACAATCAGGTGGCCATGTTCTACATAGACAAACAAGGAGGGACAGGCTCTCTGTCGCTTTGCAACGAAGCTCTCAGATTATGGGCCTTCGCCAGAGAGCATCAAATTCATCTTCTGGCAGTGTATCTTCCAGGGGTTCAAAACTCTTGAGCAGACAGACTCAGTCGAGTTCTGCTTCCACACGAATGGTCCCTACATATGGACCAGATAAACAGAATCTTTCAGGAATGGGGAACCCCGGACATAGACCTCTTTGCAAGTCCGTGGAATGCCAAACTTCCTCGGTTCTGTTCCAGGACTCCGTGTCAGAGAGCTCAGGCCAACGACGCCTTTCTCCTACATTGGGGTCAGGAATTCCTATATGCCTTTCCACCCATTCCTTTGATTCCCAAGACTCTGTTCAAACTCCAGAGGGATCATGGATCGATGATCCTTATAGCCCCACGCTGGCCACGCCAAGTGTGGTTCCCTCTACTTCTGCATCTCTCCCAGGGACCCTCCCTGGACCTGGGAGCTGCGCCAGACCTTCTCTCTCAGGAGGAAGGGACTTTGTGACACCCAAACCCCAAGTCCCTACACCTCAGAGCTTGGTTACTGAAGGCCTAAGCCTTCATGACTTCAATCTTTCTCAACCAGTGAAAGATATCCTTCATGCCTCTAGGAATCCCTCCACGAGGCGTTCCTATGCTTTCAAATGGAAACGCTTTTCCATTTGGTGTGCTCAACAGGGTCTTGACCCTCTAGCACTTCCTTTGAATTCTCTATTAGACTATCTCCTGCATCTTTCCAATGCAGGTCTTAAGACGAATTCAGTAAGAGTCCATTTGAGTGCTATTGCAGCATCTTTACAACCAATAAATGGACAACCTGTCTCCTCTCATCCTCTTATCTCACGGTTCATGAGAGGCCTGACTCTAACCAAACCTGCCATCCGGCCTCCTCCGGTAGCATGGGATTTGAACCTAGTTCTAGGTCAGCTTATGAAGCCACCTTTTGAACCGTTGGTTTCTACCTCCTTGAAATTTCTTTCCTGGAAGGTCATTTTCCTTATTGCAGTCACTTCGGCTCGCCGCATCAGTGAACTACAGGCCTTAGTGGCTCATCCACCTTATACAAGATTTCATCATGATAAGGTGGTCCTTAGGACGAATCCCCACTTTATGCCCAAAGTGGTCTCGCCTTTTCATCTTAATCAGGAGGTATATCTACCTGTCTTTTTTCCGGCTCCTCATGCATCCAGTGCAGAGAGGAACCTTCATACTTTAGATTGTAAAAGAGCTCTTGCCTTTTACCTCAACAGGACTCAGCCACATCGAAAATCTTCCCAACTTTTTGTGGCTTTTGATCCTTCTCATTTGGGACTTCCAGTCTCCAAACGTACACTTTCCAATTGGATTGCTCAGTGTATTTCCTTTGCTTACCAGAGTAAAAACATTTCTCTGGAAGGCCATGTCACAGCTCACAATGTGAGAGCCATGGCCACTTCTATGGCTCATCTTCACTCTGTATCCATAGATCAGATCTGTCGAGCCGCCACCTGGGCCTCGGTTCATACCTTCACAGCCCATTACTGTTTGGACAAGGACTCCCGCCGGGATGCCTTATTTGGTCAGGCTGTCCTCAAACACCTGTTCCATACTTGAACAACTCCTGCCCACCTTCCCAGGATGGATGCCTGAGATCCATACGAAGATGGTGAACCCTTGGGAGGGGATCTCCCAGGCATCTTAACTAGGGAGTCCCCATAAGTGAGGACTTATTCCTGCTTGTTCCTGGAGATAGCACAGTTACTTACCTGTAACAGGTGATCTCTGGGAACAGCAGGAATTAGTCCTCACAACCCACCCACCTCCCCTAGGAGTTGTATCTTCTATCTATCTTCCTTTCCTCTCTCTATTGTCTCAGCTATAAACTCGAACTGAGGAGAGCTGGTCAGGAAGGCGGGAAGGCAGCACGCATGTGCAGTGGGAGGCCCCAAAAGCTTCCTTTCTGGGAAGCTGGGGAGCTTTCCCGCGCAGGCTCCGTCGGTTCAGACGTACCCATAAGTGAGGACTAATTCCTGCTGTTCCCAGAGATCACCTGTTACAGGTAAGTAACTGTGCTTTATCCCTGCATTTTATTGCATTGGTTATTTCCTCTTCTTTTTGTACCTTTGCTTTCCTGACTACTTTGCTAGCTTCTCTATTTATTTATTTAGCCAGTTTTGTACACCACCTTATCCTTCAATCAAAGTGGTTAGGGATGGAATGAGGGGTCTACATTCAACAGAGGTGACAAGACATACATATATTTCTGGGGGGTTGTGCCCCAGGTCTGAGATGATGGTGCTTGGTGGCTGTATTGGCAAGGGTGGGAGTTAAGGTCCTTGTTCATATGAGGTCCTGAACAGGTGGGTTTTGAGGGATTTTCGGAAGTCCTTGAGGTCCTTTTGTGCTCTTAGTTCCTCAGGGAGAGTGTTCCATAGGTCCGGTGCCGAGATCAAACTGGCTCTTCTGGATGTTGATTGCTTCGTTTTGTGGTATCCGGCTGGGGTGAGGAGTCTATTGCTACCTTGGGTTTGTCTGGGTCTGCTGCTAGTGTCTCTGGTTACTGTGGTTTGTAGAATGTCTACTGAGCATTGGTATATGGCCTTGAAGATAATTAGTATTGCTTTGAATTTTGCCCATGCCGTTATGGGTAACCAGTGCAGCTGTCAGAGTAATGGTGTTATGTGCTCGTATTTGTGCATGCTTGTGATTATGCGTGCTGTGGTGTTTTGAACCAATTGAAGTGGGTGTATAGCGTGTTTGGGTAACCCCTGATATAATGAATTTCCATAGTCCAGTATGGGGGTGATGACTGCCTTAGCATACTGTGTGGAAATGTTCTTGGCTGGGGATTGGCTTGAGTCATCTGATGGTCTTTAAACGGTGGTATGCTTTCTCTGCAGTCTTGGTTATGTGGGATTGTAGGTTCAGATTCTTGTCTATGGTGACACCAAGATATTTTACTTCGTCCTTTGTTGTGATTGTTCTGTGTAGTATGTTGATTTCTTGAGGTGGGTTGAATGTTGTGCTCCTGGAAACGAACATTGCTTCAGTCTTATCAAAGTTTACCTTGAGGTGGTTGTTGGCGAGCCAAGTGTTCATATGTTCGAGGCACTCAGTCATTGCGGTTATGTCAGGGGTGCTCAGGTCAATTGGTGTACACCATTATGTCGTCTGCGTATAGGTGATATTGTATGTTGTGTTGTCTGATGATACTGCATATGGGCTGTATATAGATGTTGAATAGTATGGATGACAGGGCCAATCCCAGTGGTATTCCTTGTGTGATGGGAAATTGGGCTGATTTCTTCTCCCCGCATATTACTTGCTGTGTGCGGTTGCTTAGGTAGGAGGTAAACCATTTCATGGTGTTGTTGCATAGTCCAATTTCTTGGCAGCGCCGTAGGAGTATGGGGTGTGATACCGTGTCATAGGCAGCAGAGATGTCGATGAAGATTAGTAGGAAAACGTTCTTTATGTTGTCTATCCCCTTCAGTAGGTTGTCAAAGAGGGAGGTGAGCAGAGTCTCTACGTTGTGATGTGGTTTGAAGCCATGTTGGTGCAAGTCTAGCGGAGCATGGAGGTCCACGTGATCCTGTAGTTGTTTTTGCACTACTTTCTCAATGATTTTGGAGATAAATGGCAAGCTTGAGATTGGACAGTAAGACTTTGCATCAGAGGTGTTTAGCGAGTTGCTTTTGAGGATTAGTCATATGGTAGCTTGCTTTACGATCTGTGGGAGGTGCCCTTGTAGGCGGGACTTCTGTTCGATTTTGTGTAGGTGGTAGCTTAGTTGGTTCTTGGAGGCCTTGATCCACTCCACTGGGCATGGGTCCGCTGGTGCGGTTGTTGTATTAGGGGAGCCCACAATGTTTTCTATTTGCTGTGTTGTTGGTATAAAGAAGTCATTCCAGGTTTGGTGAGTTTCTTCGTGGGATTGGTTGTGATCCGTCGATGTTGGGGTGTATTCTGCGGTGAGCATGTTGTTTGTTGGATTCATGTTCTTGTTCATCATGTAGTTTGCGAATTCTTGCGGTTCTACTTAATGTCCACTGGGTAGTGGGGTATCTTTTGTGAGTTGTTGTACTATGTTGAATGATTCTCTTGGTTTGTTGGCTGATTTCAGGATGAGGTTGGTGTGGTTGTTTATCAGGTTGTTGTAGGATTGTTGTTCGGTTCTGTATTGGAGTGCTGCCTCATGTGACTTGGTACATCTCCATTTTCTCTCCAGCCTTCTGAGCGTACATTTTGCTTCTCGGATCTCACCAGAATACCAGGGCACATTGGTTTTTCTTTGGGTGTGTGTTTTTTTTTCTTTGCTTGTCACTGATACCGCTTTGGATAGGTTTGAGTTCCATTTGGTTATGGCTTCATCTGTGTCATTGGAGTCTTGTTGTAGTTGTGGCAGTATTTCCTTAAGGAAGGTCTCCTTGTCGTGGGCTTTGAACCTTCTTGGTTTGGTTTTGCTGGGTGGTGGTTTCAAGCAGTAGAGTGAAGGAGAGTAGGTGGTGATCCGACCATGGAACTGGGGTGTGCAATGGGGTAGTAGCTTGTTTCTGCCTTATTAGCGGTATTGGCATGAAGATCATGTCGGGTGTGGTTCCATGTTGGTGTGATGGTGCTGCGACCATCTGTTGGTAATTTAGGGAAGTCATGGCCTTGAGAAATGCTTTGGTTTCTTTAGTGGGTGAGGACGTTAGGTTGTAGTCGCCCAGGGCTATCAATGGCTACATGCACATATGGATTCCAGTATTGCTGAGAGGTGATCCTTTGTAGCATTGGGGGGTCTGTAGGTGATGCAAAAGCTGATGTGATAGTTGGATATGATGATTGTGTTGGACGCTTAAGTTTTTTCCAAATATAGATGCCTGTCTTCCTCTCTTTGTGATCTCTTGTATTTCTACCTCGGTGGTGGGAAAAGTAATGGAGGCACTCCTGAAAGAGCGAATAGTGAACTTTCTCAAAACCAACAGGTTGCAGGATCCGAGGCAACATGGTTTTACTGAAGGACGGTCTTGCCAAACTAATCTGATTGAGTTCTTTGACTGGGTGACCAAGGAACTAGATCAGGGGCATGCGATGGATGTCATCTACCTGGATTTCAGCAAAGCCTTTGATACTGTTCCTCGTAGGAGGCTTGTCAATAAACTCAGTAGCTTGGGGATGGGTACCAAGATAGTAAACTGGATTTGAAATTGATTGACTGACAGACGACAGAGGGTGATGGTACATGGAGCTCACTCGGATGAGGGGAAGGTGATTAGCGGGGTGCCCCAGGGTTCAGTCCTGGGCCCGGCACTGTTCAATGTATTTGTGAGTGATATTGCTGAAGGACTGAATGGAAAAGTCTGTCTTTTTGCAGCTGACACAAAAATTTGCAGCAGAGTGGACTCCCCCATGGGAGTGGATAACATGAGGAAAGATCTGTTAGAATGGTCTAATGCTTGGCAATTACGATTTAATGCGAAAAAGTGCAGTGTCATGCACTTAGGTAGCAGAAATCCAAGGGAAATGTACACGATAGGGGGCGAGAGGTTGGTGTGCATGGTTCAGGAAAAAGACCTTGGTGTGATTATCTCTGATGATCTCAAGGTGGCAAAACAGTGCGACAAGGCGGTGGCAAAAACCAGGAGGATGTTGGGCTGCATACAAAGAGGGATTACCAGCAGAAAGGAAGAGGTACTTATGCCACTGTACAGGTCGCTGGTGAGGCCTCACCTGGAATACTGTGTTCAGTTTTGGAGACCATATCTTGCAAAAGATGTTAAAAGACTGGAAAGTTTTCAGAGGAAGGCGACCAAAATGATTTGGAGCCTGCGTA
Organism: Ichthyophis bannanicus; assembly: GCA_033557465.1. Classification (NCBI taxonomy): domain Eukaryota; kingdom Metazoa; phylum Chordata; class Amphibia; order Gymnophiona; family Ichthyophiidae; genus Ichthyophis; species Ichthyophis bannanicus. The sequence goes on from CM066032.1 coordinate 1,736,192,073, forward strand.
AGAAACCTTATGAGAAGAGACTTGAAAACCTAAATATGTACACTTTGGAGGAGAGGAGGGATAGGGGAGATATGATTCAGACCTTTAAATACTTAAAGAGGAACGATGAACAAACAAACCTCTTCCAAAGACGGGGAAGCTGCAAAACTATAGGGCATAACATGAAACTGCAAGGTGGGAAATTGAAAGGCAATGTCAGGAAATATTTTTTCACTGAAAGGGTGGTGGGTGCTTGGAATGCTCTCCCGATGGAAGTGGTGGGGGCAAACACGGTGACGGAATTCAAAACAGCATGGGACAAGCACAGCGGATTCCTTTACAGCAACAGGATAAAAACAAAATAAACTGAACCATCTAACTTCTCAACAAATAGGGGTGTCCTACATGGAGTGGTGGGTCCACCCCTAAACAAAGACATGGGGAGGATTGACCTGCACAGAGCGTCAGGTGCACCTATTCTTGCCGTATTGCTGGGCAGACTGGATGGATCATGCTGGTCTTTATCTGCCGTCATTTACTATGTTGCTATGAAGGCCTTCTTCTTTTTCTTCACCTTTTGAGCTACTTCTTTTGAGAACCGTAGTGGCCTCCTTTTCCTTTTACGTTTATTTACCTTTCTGTCGAAAAGATTTGTTGCCCTTAAAATATCCCCTTTCAGTTTTGCCCACTGTTTTTCTACATCCCCCAACTGTTCCCATCGCGCTAACGACTCTTTGAGGTATTGGCCCTTACCTCCTCGTTTGACCTCAAAACTTGTTCCACTGCTCCCACACATCTACACGGCCACTGCCTTGATCTAATACTCTTCTCCAATTCCTCTCCCTCAAACCTCCGCAATTTAATCCTTCCCTCATCTGACTATCACCTCTTAACATTTACTCTTCAGCTCCCACCATCCCAACCTCATCCTGTCTCCTCCGACCTATTTAGAGACCTTCATAATATTGATCCCATGGCTCTCTCTTCCACCATTTCTCCATCTCTCTCCTCCATTTTATCCTCCAAGTCCGTCGACGAGGCATTATCTTCATACAATGCTACACTATCTTCAGCCCTTGACACTCTTGCCCCTCCCACCCCACGTCCTGTTAAACGATCTACTCCCCAACCCTGGCTTTCTCCCACAATGCGCTATTTACGCATCTGTGCCCGTTCCGCCAAATGAGCTTGTCCCAAATCCCGCTCCCAGGAAGATCTTCTTCACTTCAAATTCATGCTTGGCTCCTTCCAGTCAACATTAGTACGTGCCAAACAAGATTACTAAATCCATCTGACCAACTCCCTTGCCTCTGATCCTTGCCATCTCTTTAATACCCTCAACTCCCTCCTCAAGGTCCCCTGCCCCCAATCCCGCCCTCCCTTTCTGCCCAAACCCTAGCCGACTACATCCACGACAAAATCCGCAAGATTACCCTCCAATTCCCTACCCCCCATCTACCTCCCCTCCTCCCCAATTCTCCTCCCCCATCCATACTCCCTCTGCCACCCTTTCCTCCTTCCCTCCGATCTCTGAGGAAGAAACTGCACTCCTTCTGGTCTCCTCCAAACCCACCACCTGTTCATCAGACCCTATCCCCACCCATCTCCTACGTTCCATCCCCTCACCATTGCCCCCTCCATCACTCATATCCTCAACCTCTCACTCCACTGCAACTGTCCCCGTTGACTTCAAACATGCTGTTGTCACACCCCTCCTCAAGAAACCCTCACTTGATCCCACATGCCCTTCTAATTATCGCCCCATCTCCCTCCTTCCCTTCATATCCAAACTATTGGAACGAGCTGTTCACTGTCGCTGCCTCGATTTCCTCACCTCCCAGGCCCTCCTGGACCCACTACAATCCGGCTTCCGTCCCCTACACTACACTGAAACGGCACTCACAAAAGTCACAAACGACCTGTTCCTGGCTAAATCTAAGGACCTCTATTCCATCCTCATCCTTCTTAACCTTTCTGCTGCTTTTGATACCATTGATCACAACCTTCTCCTCACCACCCTCTCCTTGCTTGGCTTCAAAGACTCCGTACTATCCTGGTTCTCCTCCTGCCTCTCCCATCGCTCATTCAGAGTATGCTCTGGTGGCTCCTTCTCCTCCCCTACCCTGCTCCATGTAGGTGTACCCCAGGGATCTGTCTTGGGCCCCCTCCTCTTCTCTCTCTATACCCAAGGCCTCGGCTTATCTCCTCCCATGGCTTTCAGTATCATCTCTATGCCGATGACTCCCAGATCTACCTCTCCGCACCTGATATTTCTCCAGCAACCCAGTCCACGATCTCTGCCTGTCTTTTGGACATCGCTGCCTGGATGTCTCATCGACGACTGAAATTGAACATGACCAAGACTGAACTCCTTGTCTTTCCATCTAACTCCTCCCCCCCCCCACTTCCTCCTCTCTCAATCCATGTGGATGGATCTACTATCCTTCCTGTTCCCTCGGCCTGTAATCTAGGGGTTATCTTTGACACCTCTCTCTCCTTCTCCGCTCATATCCAGCTTGTAGCTAAGCCCTGCTGCTTCTTTCTCCACAACATCAGCAAAATCCGCCCCTTCCTCTCTGAACACACTACCAAAATGCTTATCCACTCCTTAATCTCCTCTCGCCTCGATTTCTGCAACCTACTCCTTGCTGGTCTTCCCGTGAGCCACCTCCTTCCCCTTCAATCTATACAAAATCACGCTGCTCGACTAATCTTTTGTCAGCCTCGCCATGCCCATATTACTCCTCTTTTCAAATCACTTCACTGGCTCCCTGTCCAGTTCCGCATCCAATTCAAGCTTCTCCTGCTGACCTATAAATGCATTCACTCTATGGCCCCTCAATACTTCTTATCTCTTATCTCTCCCTACGTCCCCTCTCGAAATTTGCATTCTGCTAACAAATTACTTCTATCAATGCCTTTCACCCGCACCGCAAACTCCAGACTACATTCCTTTCACCTTGCTGCACCTCACGCCTGGAACAACCTACCTGTGTCTGTGCACCAGGCACCTTCCCTGGCCCTCTTCAAGTCCAGGCTGAAGACCCACCTCTTCACCGTTGCATTCAGATCCTGACTCCTTCCTCATCCCACCCTAACCCCCGTCAACGTTTATGACCAACCGCAGTCCAAACTGCACCACACCGTACCTTGCGTAGAACCAGTTAACACTCTGTACTGTTTTTAACTAATGTACTACTCTAACTAGATTGTAAGCTCCGATGAGCATGACTCTGACGGGCAGGGACTGTCTCATGTATGCTGACTACCTCTTGTAGGTTAGGTTAGCTGTGCAGCGCTGCGTGCGTGGCGCTCTAGAAGTGCTAAATAATAGTAGTAGTAGTAGGGAAAGAACTGTGTATCTCTCCTCCACATTTTCTTGGTCTCTGACTGCATTTCTTGGTTCTTGACGTTCTCCCTCTCAAAACAATTCACAGAATAGTCGCTTGAGACTGATACAACTATAATCAGTGCCATTCTGGTGGTGGTCTCATTGATTATGGAAGTGTCAATCCCAAGCGACTGTTTTGAGCAATAGTGTGTGTTGTGATACTCGTTAATCGCTCCCAAATAGAGCTTAGGCATCTCAAGACTAAAGTAGTTTCAAGATCAAGTTACAGATATGCAGATAGTAGAACCTACACTAAAAAAAATCACTATTGCTTTAAAAAGGCAAACGTTGTTTTGCTTTGTCAGTAAGGGACACTGTACAGAATTTTTTATTGGATTCAAACCTAATTTATGCCCATGTTCCCTGTAAAATAGTTATCTCCAAGTTATAATGCCGATCATAATATTGATCATACCCAAAAAGAGAAACCAATTACACTAGAAATTTTTTGTTGGAACGCACGCCATGAAGGAAAGAAGGAAAAATCCTCTTCTTCTTGTAGCGTGTTATTCCGTTTTTATCTTATTTTAAAATATAGGGATTCAACCCTATCAAAGGACCGAGGGACTATTACCCTCAATACCAACTAGCAATTAATGGACTATAAAGCAACATGCAACTTGAGGTTATATGTTTTCTGATAGACTTTCAAAGGTCTTCACCACAGCGCTAGAATGGTATTAGTACTCAGTCTCTATCAGGCCCAAGCCAGAATGTCCTGGCCCCAACTAAGAAAAATAATCTATTTCACTTAGCTTGAATCAAAATGAAGCGCTCGTAAACCAATGTCCAGTGTAAGCCGCTCCACACAGGTCACACCTGTACTAGAAAACAAAACCTTCAAGAAAACGTCCAATATGATCAACTTCACTTAGGGATAAATGGTAACCCAACGTTGTAAAGTTTCGAGCCTCCGTTATTCCCAGCTCTTCTTCAAACCTTATCGCTTCCTGTTGTCTCTGAATAGACAACGTTTTAAAGCCCCGTTGGTAATCACGTAACCAGTTGGTAACCAATGAACACAGACTAACTAAGAGAATCAGAGCTTAAATAATTGTCCACCATTCCACAGTAGAATTTAAGCCCTGAGGACTAACAGAATTCAATGAAAAAATCCAAAATTGTTTTCGGAGGCTCAGTCGAAATTGTCGATCACCCCCTCTGCTATGGGGTGGAATATGGTCAATTATGCGCCATTTCAAATCTTGAAAAGCATGATTTTGTTCTTGACAATGAGGTACTAGTGGGGCTGTAATGACTCCCCGCTTTATTCGAGACCGATGTTCCTGAAGCCGCTTTTTCATAACCCGAGAGGTTTTTCCCACATAGACCAGAGAACATGGACAAACCAATATATAGATTACAAAAGATGTCAAACATGTCGTGGCAAATTTATTTATATACTTGCGATGAGTTATGGGATGTTCCCAGGATATCCCTTCAAGTGTTGTGTCACAAAAATCACACCCCATTCATTTAAAGTGCCCAACCGGAGCGTCTCTCATTATTTTTTGAGATTGTCTACCATGATGGACCACCCAATCAGCAATATTCCTGCCCCTTTGAAGTCCAAACCTTAATGGCTTCGCAAATGTAGAATGTATTGATAGTATAGACCAATGAGATTTAAGGATGCGTATAACATCAGATGTGCCAGGCATATAAGGTAGCACGCCCACAAAAGGGGGGTCATCTGTCCGTAGAGAATCAACGGATGCCGCCATTGAAGTATCCCACCAGTCACTATGGTTAAAACGGGCTCGTTTATAAGCTCGATTTATTATCGATCATAATATTGAAGCAAAGTCCCGATGTACATAGTACTGTAAATAGCGCACGTTGTAAATAGCTCACCAAGAATCATCGACCAGCTACACACACACGCTCTCACCGATCAATGCATGCGCACAATAGAATTTTGTTGTTTATTTGCGGTGTAGACCACCTTGATTGTAGGAAAAGGCGGTATAGAAATCCGTTTAAATAAATAAATGCCCTGTTTAATGTAATTTCAGTTTGTTCAATGTAAACCGCCTTGATATCATGAAAGGCGGTATATAAGAAATGTTAAATAAATAAATCATTTATAATCTGCTAAACACAGCTGATTGCTGATCTTTACTTTTCCAGAGAGCAAGTTGTTGTATTCTGGAAAATATTTGATTAGGTATAAACTATATTACACTTTATGGGATGAGCACCTGAATTATCCAGAGTTGTAGCATAATAACTTTGGTGTATATTTTTTGTTGATTTCATAAAGACATATAAATTTAAAAAAGAAGAAAATCCCCCCTCCCCCCACAAAAGATTATTTAAAAAAATGAAAGTAAATTGTTACTGTTAATTGGCCAGTTTATTTGTGTTCTAATAAAGGGTATCTAAAACTGCTGCTGTGAATTGTCAGAGTCAGTGATCTGATAATGTTTTTCTACATTGGTCTTCAGATGTGCAGATCGTGATGATGTTCACGTGTGTAAATATCTACTTTTTGTAGAATTGGCTTGGTGATGTGGTTTATTTCCTAAACTAAAATATTGTATGGCAGAGTTAATAGTTAGAAATGTATTCAGAGGAAATATATTATGGTGCTTTATGGTTGTACTGGCTGAAAGGCAGTGAGGGGGTTTGGCTCAAACTTGGAAAATTTCTCCTTTTTCAAAGCTTTTATTAAAAGAAAATCAACATATTCCAAGCAGAAAAAGATATCTGGTTTTTCAAATGCTTCTCCATAGTTATTGCAGCATTTATATAATTACTTTTTTTCTGATTGAAAAATTACTTCTGAGACTCTGTGATACCAAAGATTAGAATAGTTCAAGCATGCCGAATTCTGTATACAAGTTTTTTTGTCTGTGTAAAAGAAGGTTTTTACGTGTACATATGCTGCATCTTTCAGGCTACCGTATTTGTGTGATAACTGCTGAGCAATCATGGTGATGCAGTTTCCTTAGTAACGGGTTTACTGAAGGGCTAGACCTCTGTCTAGGGTGCTGTCAGTGTGGAGTTTCCGAAAGCAGAAAAGTCCCAAAGAAGGTTTCCTTCTACCTAATCCAGTTTTAATTGAACTCCAGAGACTTTGAAGTAAAGCTGCCGACCAGGCAGAAACTATTTCAACATGAAATGAGGGCCTTGCATAGCCAGGCTCAGCTGCTTCTCACTACCACTACCACCTTCTAATGAATACTTGAAGGCAATGTTATTGTAAACCCTTCCTTCATGTTTTTTTGGTTTTTGAATGTATAGAGATATATTTTATGTCTTGGTGGTGCTGTCCCATATGGAGGCAGAAAAGTGCTCACTCTGCGTCTTTTAACATCTTCAGAATAAAGCTTTAAACTGAAAAGGCAAAATTGCAACAATAAAAAGACAAAGTAGTTTTAGATTGGAGATAGGATTAGTTTGAATAGTGAAAGTAGAATAAACATTTGTGTCTGTCAGAGGAGGTGACAGGGATTGTAACAAGTTACTCTTTACAACTGCTTGCTCCATGGAGAGATTAGCTAGAGTTCATTTGCAGGTTTGTGTTTAGCCTTAGCTGACAAAATGATGCTTAAACTTTTCATACAGTTTTTCTGCTCCCAGAATGAATGAATATGGCCTAAAGAAATAGTGAAGCACTTATTCTTTTTATGCAGTACTCGTTTGAAAGCTGAGTTTTCTTTTTAGTTTGTATTATACAATGTGCCGTGTTTTCATAAAAATAACCAATTCTATTGTCAAAGAATCCGTTCTATGAAAAATGTCCATTGATGCAGTAGATTTATATTTTCCTATGAAACATATCAACTTTAGATTTTTTATGATCATTTTAAAGGAGAAATAAAAATCTTTACATATATTAACATCTCATGGTAATTGAAATACATTGTATAATTATTTTTCCTTTAAGTGGGACTATTGGATTGGTCTAGTGATGTTGTGCACTTAGATGATAGGTTAGTGGTTGGAGAAGCAGGCTCGAATCAGGGTTCAGATCTTAATGATTACTCCTTATGGTCTTGGGCAAGTCACTTGACTGTCCATTACCTTGGGTACAAACTTAGATTATAGACTCTCTAGGAACAGGGAAATACATACTACTGTACCTAGATATAGTTCATGTTGAGGTACCAATAAAAAGACGTGGACTAAATCTAAATAAATAACAAATTAATTTAAAATACGTGGGTTTATTTTATTTTTATTATTTATTTAAAAACATTTATATAGCTTTTGCGTATCTAGCTGGCTGATGCAAGAGAGAGTCTGGAGGCACCATTTACGGGCTTTGCGAGAGAGGGAATCCCATCCATCACACAAAAGTGACAGCTTCTAGCAGGGTTCAGCATGCATGAGTACTGGGACTGAAAAGGAGCTCTTGTTCCCTATTGATCGTCGTTACAGAAATGGCTGACTAATAGAGGGAAGATGGTAAAGGAGTAAGAATGCGTGAAGATCCCATGTTAGCTGCAAATTAAAGTCACTGTAAACCTTTTTGAGGCAAGTTTTTGATTGACCTAGAAGACCAAATGAGCAGATAGAAACTCATTTTAGAAAAGAATATTCACAAACTATACTAGTCATATATTTTTTTTATTTTATCTTTATCATTTTACAATAAATCCAAGCATAAATACACTTGCATGGAAATTAGGGTACAGAAAGAAACAAAACAACATTGATACAACAATATCAATATTGTTCCAAAAAAAAAAAGAAAAGGAAACCATTAACAATGAGGAAAAACAAAGAACAATCCTGCCCCTACTATAGCCCTCAACAGCATCGGAGGGAGAACTACTAATTAAACTTAAATTTGAGAAGATAAACCTGACGAGATCTAACAACCAGGCCAAAAAGCTATTACAGTGGAGCTGAGTCTAACTCACCAGGGCGACGAGCACTCCAAAAGGACAGCAACTGTGATGGCTCATAAAAAATATACGAAACAGAATTCAACCTAATCATACATTTACATGGAAATTTCAGAAAGAATTGACCCCCCAACAACAAAATACCTAGGCGAAGTAATAAAAATTCTTTCCTTCTTTTCTGAGTTTCCTTGGACAAATCAGGAAAAACCCGAACAATCCATGAAATATTACATTGGTTTTTGCGTATGTTTTTTAGGAAACGTAATCTCTATCAGAAGAAAGAGCAACTGCTACTAGTCAATATTTCTTCCTGCTTTTTAAATCCTTATTTCATTTATGAGCTCAAGGTATTTATTTCTATCAGACAACAGCAAACTGGCGCTCAGAGCTCCATTGAGAAGTTACATTTTCTGAAATTATTCAGCAGATGAACTCACATTGGGTGAATAAGACATAAAGGGGTATGTTTACTAATGTGCACTAATGGCATGAGGGTTGCCACGCAGTAAGCTCGCTGCACTAATAGCATGGGGCTCCACACCAAGAGGTGCATGCTAATTGGGCAGTGTGCGACTGGCTGGGTACTAGGCGGCTTAGGATGTAACGCAAGTGTTGATGACACATCGTAGGTAGCATGGGCATTAAGGGCATGCATTAACTATGAATGTTGCCATTAGCAAGAGTGCACTTAAGGCCACTCCAAGGAATGGTAGTAAGTGCACCCCTGTGCCAGTTAGCGTGGTATGGTGCATTAGTAATGTGCTAATAGCAGGAGGATGGACGCACATGCCCTCTAAAGTCAGCATTGGCCTCCACACTAGTTTGCAACTCAAATGCATCCTCTAGTAAACATGCTCCTAAATTTTTCTTACAGCTTGCCTATTTTCTTTAAAAAAAAAAACAGTTTCTCAATCTGTTTCATATTTAACTACTCTAATATATTTGTCTGGACTGAATAGACAATGAAACTGCACTTCAAGTCACCTATTCAAAGGGAAAAGATCCTGATCTCAGGACAGAAATGTAGGATCTATCCACAAACTGTCAGAGCTACGGAAACTTAAAAATGATTTACACAGTACAAATCAGATGTATTAGATGTTAGTGTAGAACCTTTTTTTTTAGAATACCCCATATATATACAAAAATTAATTATAACTAGTATGCTTATATCTTTTATGACATAAATCAAATGACTGCTTTTCTGTGTAAGAATTCTAAACATCAAAAGAATGCCAGTTACTTTATCTGAAAATGAATACATATTTTTTTTGTTATGCTGCATATGTTTTGTCATAAGTGTCTTTATTTTTAGTAATGAGAATTAATTTTCATCAAACAAGTGTTATACCTGAGCTAATTCTGTACAACTGTACAATGCAGAATTTGCACAGTTTTAAGGTTATATGCCAAATTTTTCACAGTGGGCAAGAAAGACAGTACAGTAACTTCATCACTGGCCCACAGGATCCAGACTGAGAAGACAGCAGCATTCCATTGGCCTCTTTAGCTAGAAGGAAACAGAATCTGTATCAGCTCATGTGAGATGGAAAGGGTTGGCACTGTTTGCATTGGCTAGATACGCAGACCAGAAGGGGGAAAGCAATGTCAACAATAGCTTGCACAGACTGGAAGGAGGAAGAAGTGATATCAGTAAAGACCCTCACAGGCCAGGAGGAGGAAGAGGCAATGTCAATATCACCTTGCATGGACTGGGAAGGAGCCTGTGGTAACTTTGTCCCATAGCAGCAGGAAAGAGGACAGTAAGGTTGCACCTGAAGAAAGGGATTTAGGTGGCAGGGGGAAGGGGGAAGGGGGAGAGTGTAATGGAATGGCCTTCTGATATGCTATCATTAGAATATATAATGAAATTCTGTGCCAAGATATTTAAAAATTTTCTTCTTTGAGTAATAACTTAATTCTGTATCACATTTTAAATTCATTACACAGACAATAATTTATATTGTTTTATTCTGATAAATAAAGTAGGCTGAATATTTAAATATTCTATGCAGAATTTTTTATACGTTTGTATAGAATTTCCCAGGATTAAATTATGAGGTGCTACAATTAATTTTCTGAATCTCTTGTATACTTTGAGTCCGATTTTGAGCTGGGTGGTGCTATGCGCTGCATTGGCGCATAGCCAGCCCCTCCCTCCCGCCTAACCCAGATTTTCCATGCCAGGTGTCACCTCACAGCCAGGAAGCAGCAGGAGCTACCTGTGTAGCTCCGATTTTCGATGCTACACGGTTTTAGCCCCAGCGCCATGTAGCATTGAAAATCTGTGCTACATGGGTAGCGCCATGTCCCGCCTCTGCTCCACCCTAGAACACCCCCAACACGCCCCAATGCTAAGCGGATAGCATCTGGGCACTTTAGGGACATATCCGGGATTTTCGAAGGGCACTATCCATGTAGATGTCCTTCGAAAATCCCAGATAAGGCATTTACATAGGTAACTATTGAAGTTACCCATGTAAATGCTTTAAAAAAATCAGGCCTATATATATAATAAAACTAGTCATATATTTCGAATTTAAAGAACATGAAAGTTGAAGATTAGATGATGAACCACTGTGTTCCTTACATTGAATTTTAATTTGAAGCTGAATCATTGAGAAGTGACTTCTTGTGAATATGTCTGGAGATATACTAATTGAATTTAGTTGAAACATTTGGCATTAAAACACAAACAATCCCATCACACTAGGTAACGCATAATACATCTCAATAAAACCCAAACTTTAAATGAACAAAAAGCAATAGTGTTGATAACTACCCCCTCCCACAAAAGAATAACATAATCATAAGAACTGCAAAATAACATTGAACAAGAAGCACATCCAAAAGACAGAAGGTCAATTTTACTAAAATGCACTAAGCAGAAAATATGGTAACTGTTATCATATTATCATGACATCGCATGCTAATTTCCCCACAAACTGCATGCCCCATTAGGGGGTGGGAATGGGGCAGAAAGTCTGCATGTTCTGCACAGAGCAGTTAGCACATGGGACTTCAGCATGCGCTGTTACTTATGCCATTAACACGACTGCACTTAGGTGCCCCTGCCTGATCTCGATGCACCTACCATGTAGTACATACATCCACATAAGCCTCCCTCCCTCCCTCCCATACCTTCCCCAATAGAGTCTACAGATTTCCCATTGTAGCACATACCACAGAAGCAAGTCATATAAGTATGGCAGACACATAACCACTTAATACCTTGAAAATTTAAGTACTAATCTTAAACATCCTTGTTTCAATCAGCAGTGGGTGAGAACTTGTCATCATTGGAGCAATGTGATCCCTAGCTTGCATTCATCTTTTGAATAATTTTGAAGCTTATCTTGTACCACAGACCTTGAGGTATCGCGTTACAGTAGTCTAATTTTGGCATCAAAAGAGGCCAAATCATGTTGATCAGATCGTCGATTTAAAGCTTGAAAGGTGATAAATAGTCCTCAATGCTCGAAAATCCGATTTTATTAATGCTGCAACTTGAGAAGCCAGGCTCAATTTGGAGTCTAGTAGGACTAGCAGATCTCTATCTGTACATTTTAATAAGTAAATCACAACCATCCATGTATATTTGTAATTATATTTCTGGGTCCGAAAAACTCAGCCAAAGTATCTCTGGCTTCCCAGTGTTTAGTTTGAACTTATGATTACTAAATGATTTAGCAGAATATATCAAATATATCAAATGACCATAAAGATAAAGATAACCTACACAAAAGGAATCAAATCTGGGCATCATCTCCAAATAAATAAATAAATGATTCTTCAGTCATGTGGATTGAATGACTTTGTTTACATTTTATCTGACACTTTTATGCAATCAGGTGGCAATATAGATCCCTGGGGATGTCACAGCTAGATGTCCAGGGGTCAAAAGAATATTTTTGTGCAACCCACGTTTTGGGATCCATTTTTCAGGAAAGAAGCAAAACATTGCAAAACAATCCCCTCAAACCTACTGACCTCAGCCAGTTGATCAAAAGACTATGATTGCCAAGGGACGATCTATCATGATCAAGAATACACTTCCCCCAATAGCCACATGTAAGCATAAATGATCAAAAAGCGTGACTAATGCGGTGCTGTGGTATACATGGATCTCTAATTGGTAAGTATCTAATACATTTCTCTCAATCATAAAGAGCCCTATTTTGCAAAGGGCTTCTAGGTAGGATTTTGGGGTGTCCAGGACAGGATATTTACTATTCCCCAAGTATTTTACAAAAGGCTCTGTTTATTGTAAAATATCTATAAGGATACCAACAAATATATTTGCATTTGCCAGTACACGCAGTGGAAGCATACATGTGCAGAATAAGATATAAGTTTATGCATTGTAGGCCTCAGGCTTGATTAAGTTACCTTGGCTACTGCTGAAGGTGGAATATCTCGCAGTCAGAGCTCCTTCTCTGCTACTGCTTCTGCTTCTAGTGTTTGGTGCATACTCTTGCCATCTCACTCAACTTGGAGATAAGAGAGAGGATGGCAGAACTTGGAGGAGGAGATTCAGGAGAGGGAAGACTAAAGGGTGTTTGTGCTGTGCGTGTGCTACACAAAACAGGGTCCAGCTATTTAGCCTGCTTGCTGCCGAATAATCCCCATGCTCCAGAAGTTCATGTCGTAGCTAAGAAGGAGAGTCATGCTTGACAACTCTTATGCTCAGAAAGAAGCACCTGCAAGTTTGAAATCCACCTCAGTAGAGTTGACTTTTCCATGGCACACCTGATCAGGTCTAATGGCAGACTGGTTAGGAGACATTGCTCTAACATTCAGATTGAACATTCTTACATGTAACAATGAAAGTTAATTAAAAAATAATATTGTCAGTATAAAACATGTGACTACTGGGAAGAGACATTTTAGATACATGTGCTTACCATCACCTTAGTAACTCTAAGTGATGCTGTACTTACTGGGGCTAACTCAACAGGTTATAGCGCCATGAGCTACCTTTGACTTTTGCACTCCCATTGGGCCAGTCTTGTGGCATGAACTGCATAGATAGGGATGCATTTTCAGCCAGCAGTCATCGGCTTCAATGTGACTATCCATATGAGTAGTGATGTGGGCCTTCAGTGAAGGCGGCTAGCGCAGTTACAGCGCCTGTCCATCCCCGCTGAACACAAAACCTGGATATTCAATGCCGGAGGCATATCCAGCCACCTGCATTGAATATCTGGGTCAGTCACACAGCCCGGAAGCTAACCAGGCAGCGGCGATATTGAGCCCACTGCCCGGTTAGTTCCTGAGGGTAAAGTTATGCCAGCTTTTTCCACACCTATCTTTACCAGTGCGTCGCTAAATGGGCAGCAGCTCAATATCGCTGCTGATCAGTTAGCAAAGTACCACCCCTGGAATGCCCAAAGGCTAAGCAGTTAGCATCGGGGAATATAGTGGCGGTACCCGGGGATGTTCAGCAGCACTAGACATTTTCTGAATACTCCTTATGATTTTCAAAAAGGAGCATGATATTGGTGATTTGTTTTTTTGTGACAATGGATGTCACTTCATTATATACGAGCATACCTCAGTTGGAGGCTCTTCAGGTTATTGAGGAAGTGCTTATGAGTAGAGGTGATCTGTCTACTGACCATGTGTGGTTTTTAGTCAAGGTGGCATCTATGGCTATGACTGAAAATTACTTTGCTTTTGACATTTTCTACCAACAAGTGCAAGGCGTAGCCATGGGTGCTAGATGACTCCTTCTGTAGCTGAGTTTACACGGCCAGGTTTGAGAAACAATGGCTTGTATGTTCCCCCTATAAAACAAACATCATGTTGTGGAAACAATATATAGACAACCTCCGCATATAAACATAAAGCTATTCCTTCACTTTATACAAAGATACAACACATGAACGAATTCTCCTAAGAATCTATCCCATAACCCTCCTCACATCACTGTCTGAATAAGGGATAATACCCACACCACATGAGCTCTGTATGTAGATTCTAACACTCTGTAAATAGTAACAGGATTTCACCCTGTATGTAGATACTTGTATCCTGTAAATATTAGTGTATGTATATACTTGTATCCTGTAAATATTAGTCTGTAAAACATCCTTCCACGTCTCACCAAGTTATAAACCCCTGTTAAATCAATGTTCAGTGTGAAGTTAATGTTGCTTAAATGTAAATCGCTTTGAGTATTTGACGGAGCGGAATAGAAAACTTGTTAAATAAATAAATAAAATGTTTGTCTTTTTGAAGGGTAGCACTGGGCTTTTGCAAGACTTTGGGCAATGGCTGGATACATTTGATGCTAATATTAAGTTTACTATGACTTATGATTCAAAGAGGATTTTGTATTTGGATGTTAGGGTCAATAAGGTTGAAGGTTCTTTGAGAACTAGTGTATATAAGAAAGCAACTGATGGGAATACCCTATTACATTATAACAGTGCGCACCCCTCAGCTCTCAAAAACAGCCTACCCTTTTCACAATTTTTGCACTATTGTTACAATTTTAGTTCCAATGATATGTATTTGGTGCAATCCTGCTCATTAGTTAATACTTTTAGGGAGCGGGGTTATCCCAGACGCATTGTTCATAAGGCGAGGCTATGTGCCTTGTGTAATGACAGGGATCTTCTGTTAAGGGAATCCAGTAGAAGTAATATGGAATCAGATTCTTTTGTTCATTTTATTACTCAATTCTCCCTGTTTGGGAGAAAAATATGTAATATTGTGCATAAACTCGCTGAAGTTCTCACGGTGGTGCCATTGGCTTACAGCAAACACAGACCAGAGTTGTATTCTCTGGGAATAGGAATATTCGTGAAGTCTTATGTCCATTGTTGTTCCTCCCTGAGAAATTGATGAGGGGTTGCGATGGTGGTCATTCTATATGTGGACAATGTCAAATTTGTGCGGTGCCTATGACTTTGATAGAGTTTTCCCATAATGGGCAGCTTTATAAGTTGTAGTGGCATGCCACATGTAACTCTATCAATGTAGTTTATATCATTAAATGCCCATGCAATTTATTATATGTTGGTCACATGACTAGAGAATTGAAAACGCGGGTTCTTGAACCTAGGAGTTGTTTAAACTGTAAGGTTATGGAGACTTCTGTTGTTCAACATTGTGTGTCTGCTGGACATGCCTTTGAGGAACTTTTAGTATTTGCAATTGATCATGTTGCCTCCCCCAGGTATGTACAGTAGATGGGTAGGACGAGTGTAGAGTCTTATATACAAAGAGCAAAATTGGATTTTTATCTTGAAGACTGTATCTCCTGGGGGGCTGAATATGAGTCTTGATTGGCATTTGTGTTGAGGTGGTATGTCATATTTTCATTTAGCTGTCTATGTGCGCTTTAATTTTCTTTGATTTAAGTCATCTGTTGAACCATTGTGTTTGTTTTTTTTTGGGTATCAGCTTCACAGGGTTTATACATGTATTCTGTATTTTGGGTTTTCCAAAATTGAATGTTCTAGCTTTGAATAAATTTAGGATTTTAGATAATTTTATTGGCAGTTTGGTTGTTTGTGAATATGACTTTGAGGATGTCTTTTTGATATTGTATCAAGTGAGATTAGTGGTTTTGCTGAGAAGTTCTGGCATGCTTAAATGTTGCTAGCTGATAGTGAAGGCAGTTTCTTTGGATGATGTTGTGGTAGTGCCTCTTTCTAGCTTGTGGGTTTTGTCTTTCTGAATGGCTTGCATTGGCTTTGCTTTGATTGGCTAACAGTTGGTTTAGATTTCTGAGTTGTATGTGTGCCATTTTACGATCCTGTTTGGTGAAACACAGAAGTAGTATTCCTTTGGGTAAAGATGGTCATAAGGAGATTTTGATCCTGTGGATCAAAGTGCAATGTCAGTGTTGTGAAGAAAGCTTTTCTAACCTCTGTAATTTATGTTGTGAGTTTGTATGGTTGAGTTTTGTCTAGTTTGACTTATCAGTGAAGTTTTTGTTGGTGAGCAAACTAATCGGGGTGTTGTGCTGATATTTTGTTAGATTGTCTCCTGATGCAGCTTTTATTGCTAAATGCTGCGAGCATCGGGGCTTTAGCTTGAAAGGAAAAGGTTTTAATGTTTTGGAAGATGTGTGTTTTGTACATTATAAAATTGAAGATGTGGGGCACTTGATGTTTTATATGGTTCAGTATATGGTGGCTCTCTGATCCACATAAAACTTGTATACCATTTCTTACTGATGCCCACCATCTTTGTTTTTGTTCTATCTTTCTAATTTTGATTAGTAGTCATTTTTTGATAGCATTCTCAATGAATTTTTGTAATTTTCCATAGCCCGACACACACACTGGATCAGTGCAGAAATGAAGTTTCCACAAATAACTATATTAAAAATCCCGTGCTTAATTATAGCTCACCATGAAAATATTTTTTTTGGACTATCATATCCAAAGCCACTATTTTTGAGATGCTTTTCTTTTTAGTCCATTTTATTCTTTTTTATTGTGATCATGAAAATTTTTAATTTAAAAAGATTCTATAAGATGCCATGAAGTTCTGTTCTCTTTAATTATCAACATATAACCGACCAGGACTGTCACTCTCCTTGGCTGGCCACCTTCTCTCGATGCCCTTTTCTTCTACTGCCAACTCCAGGCTTTGATTTTTTCATCTTGCTGCTCCTTATGCCTGGAACAAACTTCCTTTTTTTTTATGTCAAATGTCTTCTGTCCCCCTCTTCAAATCCATGCTAAAGGCTTACCTCGTCAAATCCGCTTTTGATTCCTAATCCCTTATTCTCTTTGTGTCGCCTTCCCTTTTGCCACTTGTTTCTTCTGTATTATACTGTCCGTCTTGACTAGATTCTGAGCTCTTTGAGAAGGGGCAGTCTTCTTTATGTGTTTGTGCAGCGCTGCATACGCCTTGTAGCGCTATAAAATGATCAATAGAAGTAGTAGTAGAATTGCACCTGCTTAATTCTGCATCAGGTTATTGATGGTTTTAAAAAATATTCATCTTGGAGCAACACAATGTAGACTTCCTTCTCATGCAGTCTTCTTCCTGTCATAAACAATCCATTCTTTCTGCTGTCAATGAGCATCCATAGCTTTTAAAAAATGGCCTTGGCATGCTTTTTAACTATTGCAAACTCCTCCTACTTAACGACGTCGTCATCATTCACATTTTAAATTGTAAAGGACCCACTTCAAAAAGGCACAGACCCAACCAGCACTCAGTTCACAACTAGGTGTACGAGTATCTGCTGATTGAGGACATCAAGAGAGACAGTGTTTAGGGTAAATATCCAATATTACATAGAAACATGATGACAGAAAAAGACCACATGGCCTATCTAGTCTGTCCTTCCATATCAACAACTACAACAGTCCACTTTTTACCTTTAGAGATCCTCTGTGTTGGTCCCATGCTTTTTTGAATTCAGTTACTGTCCTCATCTCTACCACCTCCACTGGGAGACTATTCCATGTATCCACTACTCTTTCCGTAAAGAAATATTTCCGCATATCACTCTTAAATCTATCTCCCTTCACCCTCATCCTATGTCCCCTCGTAGCAGAACTTGCTTTCAATTGAAAGAGGCTCTCTCCCTGAACATTTATGCCACGGAGGTATTTAAACATCTCAATCATATCACCTCTATCCCGCCTTTCCTCTAAGGTGTACATATTAAGATCCTTCAGTCTATCCTCATATGCTTTATAATGAAGCCCACTAATCATTTTAGTAGCCACCCTCTGCACCGACTCCATCCTGTTCACATCCTTTTGAAGGTGCGATCTCCAGAATTGCACACTATACTCCAAATGAGGTTGCACCAAAGACTTATACAGAGGCATTATCACCTCCTTTTTTCTGCTAGCCATTCCTCTCCGTATGCACCCAAGCATCCTTCTAGCTTTTGCCGTCATCTTTTCTACCTGTTTAGCTACTTTAAGATCATCAGACACAACCACGCCTAGGTCCCGCTCTGCTTTAGTGGACAAAAGTACTTCACCTCCTATTCTCCACCATTGGTCCGCTGCTGATTGCTGGAAGTGGCGGCATACAAAAGTATACCAAATAAATAAATAAAATAAATAAATAAATACTGTATTGCTCCCTTGGATTGCTACAGCCCAAATGCATGACCTTACATTTTTTAACATTAAATCCCAGCTGCCAAATTCTAGACCATTCTTCAAGCTTAGCTAGATCCCTCCTCATGTTATCTACACCTTCCTACACCTACACCTATTATTCTTTATAATTCAGTCGAGCGTTACGGTTTACCCCTCTCCGTCACATGAAGTTGGACAAATGAATGATTATGTTGAATACAGTGATCTACAATAGGAGCAGATTTATTCAAAGTATTTAACTGGGAACAGTGTTCTCTTAGTCCTTGTACCATCGTACATCTTGTCCTCCCTACATAAAGTTTTGCACATAGGCATTGTAAAGCATAGACCACAGACAAGGATTGACAAGTAGTCGCCCATTTCGCTTATAAAGATCTTCCAAAATTAGAAGGGCTCCAATCAATTCCTTCAATAGTGGAATGACAAAATTCACATATCCCACATGATCAATGTCCTATAGTTCTGGGCTGTATTATTTTTGATATTTCCAAGTTACCGATCTGCTGACAACATTCACAGTATTTCTGCCCTGTCGATAAGCTACAGTCGGGGCATCTGAAAAACAGGCATGTATTTGTAGTATATGCCAGTGTCAATAAATAATAGATGCCACTTCTGGCGTCTTAACAGAAAAAGGCAAAACACAAACCAAAGACTCTTTTTCCTCAGATATTTTTTTGTTGAGGGCTGTAATAAAAGATAATGTTGTGCATGAAGACCACATAAGTACGCTTTCTTAAAGAGAGACCCTCGATCCAGATACCACTGAAAAAGACTTTGCCTGTATTTTATATCCTTCTTTGTCAAAATAGATCTTATGGTGCCTCAAAAAAATGGCTTACTAGTAACCCAATTTTCAACATTTTTGGATGATGATCATGTACCCGAGAGATGGAGAAGAGGAAACTGTGATGCTCAACTGAATTATAAAGAACAATATTGGATTTTTACCCTTAACACTGTGTCTCCTGATGGCCTCAATCAGCAGATAGATTGGTACACCTACTGTAGTTGTGAATTTAGTGCTGGTTGGGTCAGCACCTTTTTGAAATGGGTCCTTTAAAATTTAGAATTTGAATGATGGCGTTAAGTAGGAGAAGTTTGCAATAGTTAAAAAGCATGCTGAAGCCATTTTTTATAAGCCATGGATGCTCATTGACAGCAAAAAGAATGGATTGTTTATGACAGCAAGAAGACTGCATGAAAAGGAAGTCCACATTGTGCTGCTCTAAGATGAGTATTTTTTAAAATGTCCCATATCCTGATGCAGAATTAAGCTAGTGCAGTCCGAAACACGATAGTCGTGGTTGGTTATATATTGTTAAGAGAAGGACTTCATAGCATCTTATGCAATGCAATGTGTGCCTTCGAGTCAGTCCTGACTCCTGGCGACCCAGAAGCTCCTGGGTTTTCTTGGCAGTGTCACCAGAAGTAGATTGCCAGACCTTTCTTCTGAGGCAATGGAGGGTTAAGTGACTTGCCCAAGGCCACAAGGAGTGCCAGTGGGAATTGAACCCTGGTTGCTTTATTACCAAGCCAGTGCTCTAACCACTAGGCTACTCCTCCACTCCTCCTCCTCCACTCCGCATCTTATAGAATCTTTTTAAATTAAATTTTGGCATGATCACAAAAAAAAAAAGGATAAAATGGACTAAAAAGAGAAGCAGCTGGTTAATAGCGGTTTTGTATATGATTGTCCAACAAAAATATTTTCATGGTGAGCTATAATTAAGTATGGGATTTTTGCATAGCCCAACATCCATCCTTCTGCCCATCCCTCTCCACTTTTCCTTGCATATGCCCTTGCTCCCCCCACAACAGTACCTGTCTTCCTGTACCTTCTCCTTCAGCAACTGTCAATATTAGCCCCCTTTTCATACCGCCACCCCTAAAATCTGCCAGTGCCCGCCTTCTTCAAGTGTTGCCCTTCTACTTGCACCGTTAGCAAAATCCTCAGCATAGCAGTAGGGGTTTGTTCATGTGCTTTTTCAGCAAGTTCTGCTGCTGTTACCATGGAATTGAAATGCAAGAACAGGCACTTCCTGCAGTATTGGTGGCAGAGATGTCTGAAGCAGCACAAGGTGATGGGAGTAAAGGCATAAGTTCCTGTTACTGGATTGGTTGAGCCAATAGGGACCTTTAGTTTCAGTACCCTGAGTCAGTGCCTCACTTAAACAGGCCCAGGAATTTAATGTTCAGAGAAGACAAATAACATATTATAAATATCTGTGGAAATCTGAAAGTAACTTGCAGCTTAGCCTCAGGTAGAACAATGATATTTGCCATGCGTGTCAGAGAGTCAGTAGCTTTTTTTTTTTTTTTTGGCCGGTAGCTTTTTAATGATTGTGCTATACTACCTATAGTAGATTCAACTTAAAAAAAAGCTTTCATTACAACCTCACTCGGTTTATAATATTAGTTTGTATTTTGTCGTCTTTTTTTTTTTGTATATAAATCCTGCTCTTGAACTTTATAGGATCTTTTTTGTTGTTCGGATCTTAGAAGTATGTGTTGCATATAAGGGGATAATTGTATAACAAGCTAACGTACATGTGCAGCAGATGTATGCATAAGCTACACTAATTTTCTAAGGGAAAGTATGGACGTATTTGCAAAGAGAAAATTACTCCACAGAAAATTCATGTCCACATTTACATCTGTTCTTAGGCATGCACAAATTATCTGGTTCATTTTATATGCATTCGTGCATAGCTTATAAAGTACGCTCATAAATCTAAATTCTGCCCTTACCCCTGCTGCTAAGAACATGTTCGCTCAGGTGGGATAAGCCTATCTGCATGCAGGCTATATGTACATAGGTTTAGCTGCATAATTACTGGGCATTTTTATAAAAGGTTATTTTGGTACATAAAACACAGTTTTACTCACAGAAATGCATCTTAAATGTATACCTATAATGTCTCAATCAGTTGGTGTTTAAGTGCCAGCTTTCACCATATTTAAATGCTGGCTTACATAAAATGGATTTGGATTTTAGATATAGCTCACACCTTTCAGTAATAGTTCAAGATGGTTTGCCATCAGAAACTGTAGGTATTTTTTTGTTGCTGGTGGGCCTTACAGTCTCTTTGTACCTGAGGCATTGGAGGGTAAGGGCCCAATTCCATTCAAGATGTACATCCCCTTTGTACGTCCGTGCGGATCAGGACATATAAAGGAGATCACGATTCTGATCCCGCTGGGCACGTCTAGCCCCGCAGGATAAAGAATCGCGAACAGCACTGTATGTGCAGGCCAGGACTGTGATTCAGTCCCAGCCTGCACGTACAGAGCTAGCCTGGCTAACTCAGCCAGGGCTTTTAAATGGAGCTGCGGCGCCATGACATCCTGTTGCCATGGCACCGTGGCTCCATTTAAAAGCTGTGATGCCGGCCGCTGCCCCACAAAGTTAATTCCCTGTAGCCCGACCCCTGATCTAGCCTCCTAAGGCCAGAGTCAGGATGCGGAAATTAACTTTATCCCCCCCCCCAGCCCGGCCAATTTGCCAGCCCTGGACATACAGGGCCAACATTAGAATCAGCCCTGTATGTCCATGGCCGGCGACTGCCCACTCTCCGCCCCTGGGCCGGCGATTGCCCACTCTCTGCCCCTGGGCCACCTCTTCCCTGCCCCGACTAACTTCCCTGCAGAACTAGCGGGGAAGTTATTCAGGGCAGGTAACCAGCACGAATAGCGGGGATGGACGTTGGGACATCCATCCCTGCTATTCATGCCTCGCAATGACCCCCTAAGTGTTTTGCCGAAGATCACAAGGAGCAATAGTAGGAACTGAATCCTGGCTTCTCTGGTTCTCAGCTTGCTATTCTACTGTAGAATATTCTTTTTTTTTTTAACTTCTCTAAACTATTTTTTTATGTATTTTGACAGATTCTGGCTTACACAGAGGGGCTACATGGAAAATGGCTGTTCACAGAGATTCGAGCCATCTTCTCTAGGCGCTACCTT
This sequence comes from Ichthyophis bannanicus, assembly GCA_033557465.1. Lineage (NCBI taxonomy): Eukaryota > Metazoa > Chordata > Amphibia > Gymnophiona > Ichthyophiidae > Ichthyophis > Ichthyophis bannanicus. Next base: position 1,736,214,353 of record CM066032.1, read on the forward strand.
CTTCAGAATACAGCACTAGAGATCTTTATGGCAAACAGAGGTAACCATTAAATGTACACATCTGTTTACTCTGATAGTCTAAATTGCAAAATAATGTGGGTGCTATATTTTTTTCTGAGAAAACATGTATTTGCACTTTTTGTATTTCTCTCACTCCACCCTTTCCTGACATCAAGAATGTTCTACCTTACTAGCACCACATCTTCTCTAAATGAAGAGCTAGTAGCAAACATGAGTATGTGCAGTGGTTCTCAACTCAATCTTCAGAACACATTTCATCCAGTCAGATTTCTGAGATTTCCACAGTGAATATGCACGAGATAAATTCCCATGCATTGCTTCCATTGTATGCATATCCCTTTCATGCATTTTCGTTATGGATATCCTGAAAGCTCATCTGACTGCAAATGTCCTGAGGATTGGATTGAGAACCTCTGCTTTAGCAATATTTGAAATAGATGCGAAGCAGATGTTCTACTGTTTTAATATGCCCCTTATGTCCTTCTACTCACCTGCTTTCTCCCAGAAGAACGGTATCTGTCGTAAGTTGGTTGTCCCAGTTAACACATCTAAAATTTTAAAAAAAGTGCTGCTAATATAATACATAGACAAAGTGTTTGCTGTCTCTTATATGAAGTACATAAAATAGTGTCTTCATTGGTTCACATACAAAGGATAGTAGGGTCTATTCAGTTTGTATGCAAAAGTATCTGATTTTATTCATACTTGTTGTATTTTACTATGAGGATTGTTAACGCTGTCTACCCAAAGAAGACTACTAATAAATGGGAAACTATTAATATGAAAAAAGATCATTTCTCATGGTAGCTTGTAATGATGATATAAGCAGTGAGAACATCACATGATATTTCATTATCACCAGAGTCCAAAAATTATAATATGCATATTATATAAGATGATTGCTTACGTTTAAAGCTATTTCCCAGATTAATTTAAATCAGTTTATTTGTCCGATTCATTTATTTAAGTGTTTAGCCTGTCCAATGTGTGCCAGGGCAAGTTGCAGTTTATTTATTTATTTAACAGCTCTTATATACCGCGCTATTTGACATCAGTGCGGTTTACATTAAACAAAATACACTCAGATTTAGAGAACTTGTCCAAGTTACAGGTAACAGGGGAATAAAACAAGGATTAACTGGGGAATAGCATATAAATAATTAAATAAAAGCAATTACATAAGACTAGTTGACATACATAGAAGTTAGACATATGAAAAACACAGCCACTCTATAATCCCAACCCACCTACATATCCCCATGCCCAAGACCAAACATGATTAATCACTAAACCACCATTCTCTTCAACACTGGCAGGCTATAGAACTCAGCTATTTACTTACTATTTACTTACTTTAACACAAACTTAAGCCACCTTAGCCTTTTCTCTGGGAGCCCCAACTAAGAAAGTTGCAATAATCCAAATATGTACTTACTGCTGAGTAAAGAAATCAAGCAAAACCATCCTCCAAGAGAATCCCACAAACTCTCCTCATCTACCTTAGTTGAAAAAAGCAGCTTCTAATCACAGCTGAAAGATGAAATTTCATAGATAAACTACAATTTAGTTCAACAACTAACTCACACAAGCGATCTTGCCAAGAAACTACTGACCACTTCTGAGCATAACTAATTTATGGACCCATAGGACCTCCATCTTTTGAAAATGTAACTGTAATGCATTCTTCTCTATCCATTACTTCACACTCCACGGACAATCCCTCAACTGTTCCAACCTTCCACTCTATCTGATTTTCACAGGGGTATTACATCTCTTAGGATAGTGCCTAGAATTTGAAAATCTTCACTTCCATTTAAGGCTACTGTTACTGTAGTGGGAGTCGACTCTCATCTTAAGTTCGATCATCAAGTCTTGTTTGTTGCTCTTTTTGTCTTAAGAAAAATCTGTGCAATTGAATTTCTATTTGGTAAGAAGGATTTACAATATTTTATTCATGTGTTAAATCTTAATTGTGCCAAATTTTGCAGTTGCCTTCTCCTGGGTATGGAGATCTCATTAATCAAAAGGCTTCAAACTATACAAGGTTCAACAATAAGAATTTTTTTCGGGGGGGGGGGGAGTGGCAGGCAAGTTGGATCGTATCAACCCTTTATTTTATGAACAGCATTAATTGCCAGTTTTGTTTAGAATTCAATCCAAGATTCTTCTGACTTCAACACAGGTCTAACACATTATCTTGCAAGGGCCACAAAAACTGAATATCCTCCACAAAAATATGATATTTGACACCAGTCTCCTTATTGGTTAATGAACTGAGGTGATAATAATGACCCCTGAGGCACCCATGTGAATATTTACTTGATGGCTAGCTACGAGTTACAATATATGAATAAACATGACAACACCTTATTACCCATACCAGCACTTGCCAGTTGCTCCAACAGAAGAGCACAGTCTACAGTATTAAATGCAGTAGTGAAGTCCAGCAGCACTAATGGGGGGTCTGTTCCCTCATCTAACAGTTGTAGATCATTCGGAACAGCTGCCAAAATGGTCTCAGTACTATGGAAGTGTCTAAAACCGGTCTGGCTCTTGTCCGGAATGTCATACTTGTCCACAATGTCTTGTGATTGAACTAGCACGCTCCTCTCCATCAACTTTGCAAGGATAAAACATTCAAAGTTGGGTGAAAATGCACTAGTCTAGATTTTTCTTTCAATAATAGCTTGACCACAACCTTCTGTGATGATTGAGGAAAGACCTTTGCGTGCAGGAAGTGATTTACAGTCCTGTAAATGACCTGGATATAGTACTGCCAATATACCACTGTCCGCCCAGAAGGGTATAGATCCAAAATTAAAGTTGTAGGATATACTGCCTTTCTCTCTCTATAGTTCCTTTACCAACAAATCCCTAAAAACTGAAAAAAAAATAGAAGAGGGATCTGTTCTCTGCTTACTTTGTTGGTAGTGCCAACCTGCTTCTATACCGAATTAGTCTGCTTCCTCCATATCTTGTCATAAAAATATTTTTCCATTACCTCATTCTCCAAAGTGAGATTCAATGTCATAACCCTGGTTGGCTGTTCAAGGGACTGCAATATAGTACAAGTCTCTCTGATTATGGTAGTTTATGGTAAGTAACAAAATGTTTAGAGATGAAGACAAACAAATTGTGTTTTAATGACATTTTATAAATTTACAGTATAACAGTAAAATGAGAGTGGCATTAATAATCCAAAACACCAATAACATTTAATTGTAAATATATCTCTGTATGTATGTTATATATGTATTTGTGTATATATATGTGCATATATGTAATCTCCAGGAACAAGCAGGAATGAGTCTTCACATATGGGTGCGTCGGTACCGACGGAGCCTGTGCGGGAACGCTCCCCTGCTTCTCAAAAAAGGAAAGCTTTTGGGAGCATCCCACAGCGCCTGCGCGCTGCCTTCCCGCCTTTCCTAACCGCCTCTCTCCAGTTCTTCTTTTCCGCGGAGCCAGCAGGTCGTGTTCCTGTCACCGCTGAAGATGTTCTTTATTTTATTTTATTTCTTTGGTCGCGCGTCTGCCGCCTTCGACGTCGGACCGGTACCGCCAGTCTTTTCTTTCTTTTTCTTAAAAAAAAAAAGAATACTTCCGTTCCACTTCAGTATATTTTTTCTTCGTTGGGCCTTAGGCCTAACAGAAAATTCCTCATGGAAAAGCCCGCCTCCGGGTTTAAAAAATGCAGCTGTGCCATCTCTGTTACCGACACCCATGACTGGTGTCTTAAGTGCTTGGGTCCTGACCATTCCATCACAGATTGTCCGTCCTGCTCCATGATGTCTAAAAGAGGTTTACAGAACCGAGCAGCCAAGCTCAGTACACTGTTTCCCTCTGATGCAGCTTCGGTGGCATTGACGTCTTCCAGGGCTTCTTCTTCCTCCTATGGATCTCAGGTAACCAAACATAAGTCCAGCCGGTCCTCGAAGGGTAGATCTCCCTCTAAGCATCGAGATGCCTCCGGGCTTGCCCTCGAGGATCCTGCACCGGCAAAAGTACCCCGGCGGGAAGCTCTGGCTTCCAAAGCTCCTCCTATGGGGTCACAGGTTGACATCGATGACACGGCCTCGACCAATCACCTGTTGCAATGTTCTGGGGTACCGGTGGAATCCGCCGGTACCGACCTCCAGACATTCATGGCGTCGATGGATCAGAATGTTCTGACCATGCAGCGTGCCATTACGACATTCATACAAGCTGCAACTCCGCTGGTACCGCAACAAGCTTCGTTGTCGGTACCGGCTCCGACACCGGCTCCGATATCAGTTCCGGTGCCAGTACCGGTTGCATCGACATCGGCTTCGGTGTCGACTGCAGCGGTACCCTGTCCGATGATGCCTATCGGTACCGATCCGGTACCGATGACTCCCGATGTCGATACCACCCGATGTCGATACCACCCGGTATGCGTATCGGGCTTTACAGGAGCATCCAGACAGGCGATATTTTGATTCCTCCGAAGACTCTGATGCATCGGAGGCCTCTGTCGAAGCATCGGTATTTCTTCCTCAGGAGCCTTCTTCTCCAAAAAGAAGAATTTCCCCTCCAGAAGACTTGTCTTTTCAAGACTTCATAAGGGAAGTGGCCAAGGGGCTTTCTATCTCAGTAGCCCCTGAGACAGAGCCTAGAGCCAAAAAATTGGATATTTTGCAATATCCCAAGGCTCCTAAAGAAGCAGCCACTTTGCCAGTTCATGAGATCCTTTATGACCACATGATAGACATATGGGAGACTCCTCTCACCATCTCTTCTCATTCTCGTAGGTTGGATACCATGTATTGTGTCCCTCCTTGTCCTGGATTTCATAAAACTCAGCTTCCTCACCATTCTATTGTGGTGGAGTCTGCTATGAAAAAGTTAAAGAATGCAAAGAGGCACTCATCTGCTCCTCCAGGAAGAGAATGTAGAACCTTAGATGCTTTTGGCAGGAACATTTTCCAGGCCAGTATGCTTGTTGCCAGAATCAACTCCTATAGTCTCTATATGGGGATGTTTCTGAAGGAAGTTACAGATCATCTGCAAACTTTCCTCCCTTTTCTTCCAGAAGATAAAAGGGAAGACTTTTTTACCTGGCTTAAGCATGCCCAGGATGTTTCCAAATTTTCTAACCGTGCAGCCTTTGACTCTTTTGAGGGGGCCAGCAGAGCCTCGGCCATTGCCATAGGTGCACGCAGAATTGCTTGGTTACAAGCTTCTGATTTGGAACCCTGGGTCCAAGATGGATTAGGAAATCTTCCTTGTACAGGTGAAAACCTGTTTCGCAAAGATTGGCAAGCAAAGGCCACTCAAATGGATGCAGAAAATTCTACCTCTAATCCTGTACAGAAGAGGTTGTTCAAAAATGCATATTTTCCCAAGAAGGGAAGATATTATCCTGTTGATGGTCAACAGACATCTTCTGCAGGTCGTTTTGCTGCAAAGCGTCAACAACCTAAACAGGCCAAGCCTAAGGCTGCAAGGACTACTGTAGCCCAACAGCCTCAACCTCCTCAGGGCCTTTGACTTGCAGCTAGAGAACTTAGCCTTTCTGGCTCTAAAAGACCCAGAGCCTCTCACCATTCCAGAAAGGTTAGCTCACTTTGCTCCCAGATGGGAGCAAATCACAGCAGAGCAGTGGACCCTTTCCATCATAAGGGAGGGGTACAAACTTCATTTCTCAAACCTTCCTCCTTACACTATGGTGAGACAGTTCAATTCTCTAACATCTCTTCTCGACCTTCTGGGTCAGGAGATTTCTACCCTTCTTGCCCAAGGGGCAATAGAAGAAGTACCTCTTCTTCAACAGGGCTCAGGGTTCTACTCCCCCTACTTTCTAATTCCAAAGAAAACAGGGTGCTACAGACCCATATTAGATCTCAGAGAATTGAACAAATTCCTATGCAAGGAGAAATTCAAGATGATTTCTCTAGGTACTCTCCTTCCATTCCTTCAGAGTCAGGATTGGCTTTGTTCTCTAGATCTCAAGGATGCGTATACCCATATACTCATCCATCCAGCACACAAAAGGTTCCTTCGGTTCCTTTATCTGGGAAAGCACTACCAATACAGGGTGCTTCCTTTTGGTCTGGCCTCTGCTCCAAGAGTGTTCACAAAATGCATGGCAGTAATAGCTGCATTTCTACGCACTCTGGGAATATTCGTATTCCCATATCTGGACGACTGGCTCATCCGAGCTTCATCCCAATCAGAGGCCCAGACTTCCCTAGCCTGCACAATGCGTGTTCTGCAGTATCTGGGACTGGTGATAAACATTCCAAAGTCCCAACTCACCCCTACTCAGTCTCTAGAGTTCATAGGGGCCTTGCTGGATACCACAACTGCAAGGGCCTATCTTCCCCAGGCCCGTTGCCTACGCTTAGTGCAGTTAGCCTCTCAGATTCAGTTAAAAACCCATCTAACTGCTCGAGAGATGTTACAACTGCTAGGCCACATGGCATCCACTGTGCATGTGGTCCCTTATGCTCGCCTTCACATGAGGGCAGCTCAATGGACTTTGTCCACCCAGTGGACCCAGGCATCAGGGGGTCTGTCAGACAAAATAGCAACCTCCAGGCGCCTCTCTTGGTCTCTCCAGTGGTGGAAATCCACTCAAAATCTGTTGCTGGGGTCCCCCTTCCAACAATTGTTACCCCAAGCAATCCTTACAACAGATGCCTCTCCAAAGGGTTGGGGAGCTCATCTTCAAGACCTCTCCACCCAGGGCATTTGGTCTCCACAGGAGACCTCCCTACATATCAACATCTTAGAGCTCAGAGCAATCTTCTTAGCTCTCAGTCTCTTCCATACCCTGCTCAGCTACAAGACAGTCCTCATTCACACGGACAACCAAGTAGCCATGTTCTATGTGAACAAGCAGGGAGGGACTGGCTCTCTGTCGCTTTGCAACGAAGCTCTGAGATTGTGGGCCTTCGCCAGAGAGCATCAAATTCATCTTCTGGCAGTATACCCTCCAGGAGTTCAAAACTCTTGGGCAGACAGACTCAGTCGAGTTCTGCTTCCACACGAATGGTCCCTTCATATGGACCAGATAGTCAGAATCTTTCGAATTTGGGGAACCCCGGACATAGACCTCTTTGCAAGTCCATGGAATGCCAAACTTCCCCGATTCTGTTCCAGAATTCCGTGTCAGGGAGTTCAGGCCAGGGATGCCTTCCTCCTTCATTGGGGTCAAGACTTCCTGTACGCCTTTCCACCCATTCCCCTAATTCCCAAGATCCTGTCCAAGCTTCAGAGAGATCGAGGGACTATGATCCTCATAGCTCCACGTTGGCCATGCCAAGTGTGGTACCCTCTACTTCTGCATCTCTCTCAAGCTCCCTCCCTGGACTTGGGGTCTGCTCCAGATCTCCTGTCTCAGGAGGGGGGAACGTTGTGGCACCCAAACCCCCAATCTCTCCATCTCAGGGCTTGGTTGCTGAAGGCTTAGACCTTCAAGATTGGCATCTTTCTCAGCAAGTAAGGAATATCCTTCATGCTTCCCGAAAGCCTTCTACTAGACATTCCTATGCTTTTAAATGGAAAAGGTTTACCATTTGGTGTGCTGAGAAGGGTATTAACCCTCTAGCAATACCTTTGAATTCTTTACTAGAGTATCTCCTGCATCTTTCCCATGTAGGCCTCAAAACGAATTCAGTAAGGGTCCATTTGAGTGCTATTGCAGCATCCCTCAAGCCTCTCAATGGACAACCTGTCTCCTCTCATCCTCTTATTGCAAGATTCATGAGAGGCCTTCTTTTAACTAAACCTCCCATTAGACCACCTCCAGTGGCATGGGACTTGAATCTGGTTCTTGGTCAGCTCATGAAGCCACCCTTTGAACCCTTAGCTACTACCTCCTTGAAATTTCTTTCCTGGAAGGTTATCTTTCTTATTGCAGTCACCTCAGCTTGCCGCATCAGTGAACTGCAGGCCTTAGTGGCTAATCCACCTTATATAAGGTTCCATCATGATAAGGTAGTCCTTAGGACCAATCCACACTTTATGCCTAAAGTGGTCTCACCTTTTCATCTTAATCAAGAGGTGTATTTACCTGTCTTTTTTCCAGGTCCTCATGCATCAAGTGCAGAGAGGAATCTTCATACCCTGGATTGTAAGAGAGCTCTTGCTTTTTACTTACAAAGGACACAGCAACATAGAAAGTCTTCTCAACTCTTTGTTGCTTTTGATCCCTCTCATTTGGGACTTCCAGTCTCTAAGAGGACACTGTCCAATTGGATTGCTCAGTGTATTTCTTTTGCCTACCAGAGTAAGAACCTTTCTCTGGAGGGCCATGTCACAGCTCATAATGTGAGGGCCATGGCAACCTCTATGGCTCATCTAAATTCTGTGTCCATCGACCAGATCTGTCGAGTGGCCACCTGGGCCTCGGTTCATACCTTCACAGCCCATTACTGTTTGGACAAGGACTTCCGCCGGGATGCCTTGTTTGGTCAGGTTGTTCTCAAACACCTGTTCCATTCTTAATCAACTCCTACCCTCCATCCCTGGTTGGATGCCTGAGATCCATGAGAGGAGGTAGAGCCCTTCTCAGGGTCTCACAACCTTGGGGATCTCCCAGGCATCTCTAGCTGGGGAGTCCCCATATGTGAAGACTCATTCCTGCTTGTTCCTGGAGATAGCACAGTTACTTACCTGTAACAGGTGATCTCTGGGAACAGCAGGAATAAGTCTTCACAACCCACCCACCTCCCCTAGGAGTTGTATCTCTCTATCTATCTTTCCTTTCCTCTCTCTCTTTGTCTCAGCTTTAAAACTCGAACTGGAGAGAGGCGGTTAGGAAAGGCGGGAAGGCAGCGCGCAGGCGCTGTGGGATGCTCCCAAAAGCTTTCCTTTTTTGGGAAGCTGGGGAGCGTTCCCACGCAGGCTCCGTCGGTACCGACGTACCCATATGTGAAGACTTATTCCTGCTGTTCCCAGAGATCACCTGTTACAGGTAAGTAACTGTGCTTTGTGTGTGTGTTTCTTTAAAGACCAGGCAGAATCCGCAGTCACATATATGTGATGATGTTCGTAATTAATACTAAATGGATATTTTTCTGAGTTTTCTCTGAAGTGCTCGAAAATGCTTTGAGGCTTGTGTTATGGCTCCTATGCTGCTGTGACCTTACAGAATGGTGTTTCATTTTTTATTTTTTCCAACCCAGCAGAAGTTGAAAAGAATTATACAAGAGGGATCAATAATGTCAGTGTATCTGTCCATCTGTATGTCTGTCGGGGGGCAAAAATAATTCTTTGAAAATTTAAGGATAAAACTTAACACGTGGGAACACCTGGTAAAAAGACACATCAAATTAGAAAATGGGCCAAAATGGATAGGAGATTACAAAGAAATAAGACCCCCCCCCCCAAAAAAAAACCCTGCTGTATTTCTATTGGTTAAATATTGTTTAATTACTCCAATTATAACATGAGAATGTCCTAAAGACAATTTCTAACTTCCCACATCAAACATTAAAGAATTTAGCACTGGGTCTCAGACTCATGTGAGCTATGGTATTCGTTTCATAACCAAATGCTCAAATTTGCATCAATGACCCTTTCTCGGTATTGTCGTGCTATTTTTCTCTATATCATTTAAAATAAAGATTTTTCAAAGATAAACAAGTCAGGCTTAGCTTTAGTTGAAAACTAAGCCTGACTTGTTTATCTTTGAAAAATCTTTATTTTAAATGATATAGAGAAAAATAGCACGACAATACCGAGAAAGGGTCATTGATGCAAATTTGAGCATTTGGTTATGAAATGAATACCATAGCTCACATGAGTCTGAGACCCAGTGCTAAATTCTTTAATGTTTGATGTGGGAAGTTAGAAATTGTCTTTAGGACATTCTCATGTTATAATTGGAGTAATTAAACAATATTTGGCTCAACGGTATTATTACTCTGAAAATATCAGACCAATTTTTGATTGTCAAGTATTTCTATGGGTAGCATAGAAACTTTACACATAGTGAAACATAGCAGCCAGGAAACTGCTTCTTTCAAATTCCCTTTCCAAACTCTAAACCTCCCCTTCCACAGAAAATGCCCGCCCCCCCATTGCCTCTCCACCAAAAAATTAAAAAAACTCTTGCAACTGTAAATCACACTGTGGGCATAATCGGTTGGCTATCAGCTAAGAAAGCATATTTCTCCAATCAGACTAAATAGTTCTTCACTGTGGTATCTAGGCTTCTTCATCCACATATGCCCTTTTCATTGGCTAACACTTTAACAGCAGATGATCTAGCTTTCTTTTCTGCAGAAAAGTTGCAACTTTGCTCTCAGAATATCTTGTGTCCTTCTCCCTAGAACTTGCTTTTTCTCGTTGGTCTCCTCCACCTCCCCAGGCACCTTTGTTACATAGATGGAATTCCTTTAATCTCCTTGTCTCTCTTTCAAAGTCATCTCCTGGGGCAGTTTTTCCAAATGGGTTAGTTTTGCACATACCATGAGAGTCGTAGAGTATGATCTCAGTCTCTCAAATTTACTGCTAATGCTTAGTGTAATACTTGCATTATGCCAGAGAGCTTCCTTCTGGAGTTCTAAGATGTAACATGTATGGGTAATTTGTCAAGAAGTGTTTGGAAATTCTTCTTTATCAAGCCTATGGCTCCCAGTACAATGGGAAATATTTCTGTATCTTTCTGCAACATGTAACCCAGTAAAAACCGTGGAGGCAAGGAAGGAACTATATTACCACCTTTATTTCATAAAGCCAGGCCCGACACAGGCCGTGTTTCGTTTATGCCTTCCTCAGGGGCTTTGGCTATAACAACATATAAAAAATGTATTTAAAACAAACAAATTCATCATAAATATACATATATAAGGCACTCAAAACACTAAAAAATTCATAAAAACTGTAACTAAATAATTAAATAAATAATTAAATACTAACTGCTAAAGTACAGCGAAAGTCTGTGAACCAACAGACAGATAAATACATAAATAATTAATTAAATGACTGTATACGTATGATACGTGTATAATCACATATATAAGAACTTATAGACACATGGTCACATTAATAAATACTCAATAACTTAATAAATTAGTGACACACAATGAAGTATCTATTTACTCTAAATGAATCCAACTAATAATAATAAATAACATATATATAAAAAGTACATATCATATATATAAAACCATACAGTTATAAAACTAGACTGAAAAAGTTAAATGGCTAAAAAGGTCATGAACTAAAAATGAATCAATAAAGATTATTATGTAGTAAATAAACTAAAAAATATATTTTATTAATTAATTAAATCACCCATTTATAAACCTATTTGTGACCAAGAAACAACATAACCCACAATTTGATGTACTGAAAATCATTTATCACATACTTACCTATATGATTTTCTTGCCACAATGATAACTGAAGGGAAAGGAGAAAAGAGAATAGAAGAGCTAATCCAATTAACTGTACCCTATAAAAATCTTTAATGGTACAAAAATCAATAATAACCATAATTAAAATTATAAAAATAAAATAAAAATTAAAAATTATAATGAAGAAATAAAACAGAAACCTACACTACTGGAGGAAACGCTGAACCCAGGAAAACGCAACAGGTAGAGCAAGTGAAGCCTATAATTAATAAACGTACTTAATTGAATATTATCTTATTATCTTATAGGTTGCAGGAAATGATAGTATAAATTTATGGTCCACCACAACTATTTTACAATTATACGTTTTTTATTTCTTCACCGGAAAGTGTTTTAATTTTGATTAATTAAATTATTCACCAATCATCCCTCTATAAAATTACATCTGTACTTAAAACTATTGTACTCAGAACCATTACAACCCTGCTATCTTCTCTATAATATTATGATATAATATAATAAACACTGCCATGATTCTTGATCAGCTAAAAAACAGAGTTCTTTAAAATCACCTTGTGTCTTTCTATAAAGGCCTTCTCGCTTGCCGGATATATATGCCAATTCTGGCAAAGTGCCAACTTTGCCGTTGTTTGCTTGTCCGACTTTTAAAATCTGCAGATGCGCGGGAAAACGTTATCATCAGATTCAACATAAATTGCTCACTATCCATACTCTTTTCAAAAAAATGATTGAACTACTCTATCTCACAAAACCAACTGCCCAGTCATCGGAAACCCTTCCACCATAATCCAACGATATCTGATACACTGACTTATTCAATGATCAAGACCCTTTCAACCGAATCCCTTATTTTTAATATGTGAATCGTGATCCAAAGCACACTCCTGTTCATTAATGAAATCCTGAAACGCGTTTACACCCGACATTTGAAAATACTGCCTGCTGGCCTTTATAACACAAACTGCTTATATTTAAACCTTCATATCGCACCAACTTGTTACAAACAGTCAAACTTGAATTCCTATTTGTCATAAAAACGTGGCATCTGCATCAGACCCATGTAACACTCACCCAAGATTAGAGGAAGTTTTCAAAACGTCCCCGCACTACTTCTTTCTTTTTACGAGTGACACTACAGACGCCCGCAGCTGCATGAAGCTATTTAATTCTTCAAAAGCGCGGGAAACCTTAGTGACGTCACCGCTGTAAACCATCTCGTCCGTAATCTGCTGTCCTGTGCTTCAACTATCAATCTCTCATCCTTCGGTTTCAGTTCACCTCTCCTTAACCATTCATATGTCTGTCTGTCTGTGATCGACAAAGGGTTCCTGGAGTTACACTTTGTATTTCCCACTGTATTTGTGCATTTGCCACTTGGTTTTCCTCATTTGATAATTCTTTGAAGAGTTTTTTCTCCTGTTTTGCAAATTCCATTACTGTCTTCTCTGTGCATGCTTGTGGATTCTCACTCATTCCTTCTGGTCATCAGAATGCTTGTCCAAGTTTGATGATGTAGACAGATTCTTGAGTTTATGTTCATATTTCAGAACAATTTGCATATTTCGATCCGATGATGCGGTCAGCTAGGTCTCAAGGCCTATGACAGTAGTTCTGTATGTGTAATCAATCTCTATGAGGCCTAGCCCTCCTTCAGTTCTAGGAATGTACAGTCTTGGCATACACTGATTCTTGTAAATTACTTAATGGGCATAAAGGAGTTTTCTTCTTCACACATCCAGTTTTTCAAAATCTTTAAGAGGCCAGTCCACAATCCCAAAGCTGTATGAGAGTACAGGAATTACCAGCTGATGATGGCTTGTTCCTTATTCCGTGATGTTAAAGCACTTTTCAGTTATGATTTTAATCTCCTGTAGTATTCTTTACTGATCTGCTCTCTCAGTAATTTCTGTTTGACTGCATTCCTTCCTCTCCTCCGAGATACTGATATATGCCTTTTTCTTCAAGATCCTTGATGTCACAGCCCTCAGCCAGGGAGATGTTTTCAATTTTGCTCAATTTTCCCCTAAAAAAGATTGCTTTGGCACACTTGTTAAGGCCAAACGTCATCGTGATGTCATCAGAAAAGCTTTTCACCACACGGAGTTGCTCTACTGGTTGGTCGCTGGAACTGTACAGCTTCAGATCATCTACAAATAGTAGATGGGATGTTGCTTCTGGGTTGTTACCTTCATTAGGACCCAGGCTAAATCTGTATCCCAAAGAATTGATGAGAGTACTAATTGGATTAAGCTCCACACAAAACAAGTTGTGACAGGGAATCTCCCTGAAATATTCCTCACTGGATCTTAATGTTGGGAATAATGTACTGACCATCTTCATATCTCGAAGAGAGTATGGTTTGCCATCTCTTGGGGCAGTTTCTCCAAATGGGTTAGTTTTGCGCATAACACAACTGTATAAGAGTTACACTAAACTACAAACTAAATAGCTCTTAATCCAGGACTTAGATAGTCAAACACATTTTTCTTCCAAAAATTAATTCATGCAATCTAAATCTTTTTTACAAAAGGCAAATATGACCTCAGCATGGCTAATGATGATGCTCACATCACTGGTCATTACAGCCTCAAAGAAATCTATTTTTAAAATTTTTAATCTCAATTTTTAACTATATTTTTTAATTCCACAAGAGTACTTTTGGGAATTCAAATTACTTATAATATACTATAACACCAAACATAAATACAATATAAATAGCGTCTTCTTAAAAATCAACGGAGCATTCACGGATATATCTTCCATCTCCTGTAAAAAAGATTTTGATTGCATGAATTAATTTTTGGAAGAAAAAATTGTTTGACTATTTAAGTCCTGGATTAAGAGCTATTTAGTTTGTAGTTTAGTGTAGCACTTATACAGTTATTTGTGTTGTGTAGACTATTTTTTTACTGTAATGGCTATTTCGTGGAAGGAGTCCTTTAGCTATAGTTTAGAACAGACAAAGGAAATTTTAAATTTACCACCCTTGTTGGGGGATGACGCTAAAGGAAACCCAGAATGGAATTCTTTCTTTAATAAATCTAAGAAGAGCATAAGATTGGAGCTCCACAGTGTAACGCTATCAGAGTATTGTCGTAAAGAGGTCATCCCAAAAGGTTTACAGATTTGGAAGGCACCAGTATGTTTTTGGAAGATGAAGCTTTTGTGAATCACTGGAATCAGATATTGAATAAGTGCTCTCAGATCTAATGTTGCTAGTGATCGATACAGCACATACTAAAAATACATCTTTGATAAAAGAATTGGAAGAAGATTTAAAAGAATTGAAAGCAGCGGAAGATTTTGATAGTCGTCATGCTGAGATGGTAAAACAAACTGAACGATATAAAAATGATTTGAAAAGTGTAAAAATTAAAAAAACTTCTTAAAGATGAGAAACGTACTAAAGATGGTCCCGTTTATAATTGGTCTTTAAGAAGAATGAGACAACCTGATTCATACTGGAAAGGGAGTGGAGGTGAAAACTCTACATATTCTTCAGACTCTAGTGCAGAGATGAGATATTCTGATACACGCTTTAAGACTGGAGGGTCGGAAGAACCAACTAAAGACTTCTCTTCGGTGCAGCGTGATAAACAGGAAATTTTTTCTGGGCTTCTGACACGCTCACGACGCAAGAAAGAAGGTGTAACTTTTCAACAATGAATACTGTTATCAACCTTTCTGATGTAGTGCTGTCATCAGCACAGAAAGGGTTATTGGCTAAAGGTTTATCTTTTATTGACGGTCCCCGATATGACAGTTTCCAGAGTAGGATAGCTGTAGAACGACTGATACGGACTTTACAACTGAAGGTCTTTTTTAAAGACAAACCAGATATTCATGATCTCTCTTTGGTTCGCTCAAAATCTAATTGGACTCCTCCCGGACCCCTGGACCCAATAGTACACACTTTTAGGCATCTGGTTCTAGCAGATTTAGAGAAGATGGAATCGAGGTATAATTTACCGAGAAATTTATCATCTACTGAATCTGCAGCGTTGCAAGATCTGTCACATATGACCAACATCACGATTAAACGCGCTGACAAGGGCGGTGCAGTAGTAGGTTTTTTTTTTTTTTTATTACATTTCAACAAACTTACAAAAGCAAGATTTAAGCAAATCAAAGTGTCATTGTACATACACACATGAGATCAATGAATATCAACTACATTCCATAAAAAATTACATGCCATAAATCCTAAACAAACAACACTTAATCCTAGCCCTCAATACTGGGGAGATACAAAGCAAAAGAAATAAAAGAAATAAGAAAAACATAAGAGTTATTTCACTCTAATTGCAAGACAGCATTAAACATATTCCTCCTTAACCCCGCCTACTCTTTACTCTGACCCTCTTTACCAATCAAAAATAATTCCAGTTGCGATGGATCCATAAAAGTAAATTTAGAACCCTGCAATGTAATTAAACATTTACATGGGTAACGAAGAAAAAAAGAGGCTGAAAGGACTAAAACTCTAGGCTTCAACGCCAAAAAGGCCTGTCTCCTAACTTGTGTAGCCCTACAGACATCAGGAAATATCTGAATTTTTGCACCACAAAACAAAGAGGACATCTTCTTGAAGTAACTTCGTAATACAAGAACCTTGTCCTTATCAGAAACAAAGGTAACTATCAAGGTAGCACGTGATAGTATAATATCCTGAGAGTCCTCGAGAAATTTGGTGAGCTCAAGGTCAGGACGACCCTGAACCACATCAAATTCCCCAGGAGAATTAAGTGCAACCCCACGTCCCGTCAGGTAATATAATTTTGAAATAGCAATAGAATCAACAGAGGCCAATTCTAAAACCTCTCTAAAGTATTTTTGAAGCAAAATTTCTGGAGAAAGTAAATGACAAACAGGAAAATTCAACAACCGAATATTTTTAGCACGCAACATGTTATCATATAGTTCCAATTTGTGATGTATAGTTAAACTATCTTTTACAATAGAGGAATATACAGACTTTAAAGAGAGACATTGATTTTCACAAGTGGACATTCTAGAAAGGATACTCCCCACCTGCCCTTCTACCTCACAAAGCTTAGTGGAAGTCTCAGACGAGAAATCACACAGCAGCTTAACAGTGGGAACTAAGGAATTCTCAATCCGGTTAACAGCTTTCCAGATGTCTGCCAAGGTAACCTGGTCACCAGGTAAATCCTCGGCAGCACCTGGCATAGCAGACCAAGAAACAGGTTTCAGCTTTTCCCCCAATCCAACTGGAGTACTCTGCTGAAACTGACCACCCACGGTGGGCAAGGGTAGTGGGGAGGAAACACGTGGCGGAGAAGGGGGAGAACGATCCTGGGAACTAAGGGACGCAGCAGAAGAACCCAAAGTCAGAAAGTCAGGGCCCAAGGACCCATCAGCAGTAGACAGTACCTTAATATGTTTGTCCATAGGACCCACAACTGCTGCAGCCGCAGCCGAAACTTCAGGCATAATCTTTTTCTTCCGCTTGCCCATCTGGATGTTGAGTGTCCTGGACCCTCTACGACACTTCTCCTTCGGTTCTCCAAGGGGCTCCCAAGGGCCTAAACGCCCCTTGTATCTAGCCCCTTAGATCGCTGCCCCGGACTCGCGCCTCCGGCTGCGCCAGCAAAGTTGGCTTATAAAGAGGCCCCCTGATGACGTCGGGGCCACCGGAGCAGGAGCCTGTTCCCTCTCCAATCGGGCGCTGTCATCTCCGGCTCTCCCAAACTGCCCACCACACTTCCCGGACTTTAAAGAGGCCCCCTGATGACGTCGGGGCCACCGGAGCAGGAGCCTGTTCCCTCTCCAATCGGGCGCTGTCGTCTCTGGCTCTCCCAAACTGCTCACCACACTTCCCGGACTTTAAAGAGGCCCCCTGATGACGTCGGGGCCACCGGAGCAGGAGCCTGTTCCCTCTCCAATCGGGCGCTGTCGTCTCCGGCTCTCCCAAACTGCTCACCACACTTCCCGGACTTTAAAGAGGCCCCCTGATGACGTCGGGGCCACCGGAGCAGGAGCCTGTTCCCTCTCCAATCGGGCGCTGTCGTCTCCGGCTCTCCCAAACTGCTCACCACACTTCCCGGACTTTAAAGAAGCCCCCTGATGACGTCGGGGCCACCGGAGCAGGAGCCTGTTCCCTCTCCAATCGGGCGCTGTCATCTCCGGCTCTCCCCGCAGTAGTAGTTTTGAATACTAGAGATTATGATATAGAGGTTTTACGACAATTGAATAACAGTAATCATTAGCAACGTTTATCAACTGATCCGACTGAAGAATTACAAAAATTAATTGCAGATGCATTATGCTCAGGCTATCTGACGGGAAGAGAGAAACCCTTTTTGAATCCGCCATTTCCTCAAGTACCAACTTTTTACATTTTACCAAAAGTTCATAAAAATTTGACAACTCCTCCTGGCCATCCGATTTTGTCAAGTAACGATTCTCTGTTAGAACAAATTGGAATATATCTTGACATGCACTTGAAACCTGAAGTTCCGAAAATCCCTTCATATATTAAAGACACAACACACTTTTTATGACTTCTTGAAGATTTTGGAACAACTGAACAAATTAAGTGGATGGCTTGTTTAGATGTAGCAGCTCTATATACTTCCATTCCCCAGGATGATGCGTTACAAGTTTTATTAAAAGTATGGGACGCTAGGATAAAACCACATAAAGTACCAACTACCTTTTTACTTACTTTGGCTGAGCTAGCACTGAAGAAGAATTATTTCATGTACAAACAAGAATTTTTCCAACAAATTTCAGGGACAGCTATGGGAGCTACCTTTGCTCCTTCACTAGCAAATCTATATATGCATTTTTTTGAAGATCAGCATGTATATTTTAGATATGCACTAAACATCATTAAATGGTACAGGTATATAGATGATATTTTTCTGCTATGGGATGGATCTAAGGATCTTTTGAATGAATTTTTTCATTATTTGAATAGGTGTAATGCCAATATCAGCTTTGAAATTGATATACAAGCTCAAGAACTGTATTTTCTGGATGTTATGATCAGCAAACGTACAGAAGGATTTTTTACTACTGTATATACTAAACCTACGGACAGAAATACTTTATTACACTTTACAAGTTTTTATCCAGAACATTTAAAACGAAGTTTGCCATACTCACACTTAAGATGCCGACGTATCTGATCTACACTGCAAGAATTTGAATCGCAAGCAAAAAATATGATGCTTAAATTTTAAGAACGAGGCTATCTAAGTTCAGTGTTAAAGAAAGCCTACAAAAGAGCCAGATATAACCATCGCGAATGGCTCCTCAGTTCTAATCATGTAGAATCAGATTCAACAATTCCATCTGAAACACTGTCTATAACGTGTGTTTTACAGCATTCAAGTCTTTCTAACCGTATAGCAGCTTCAGTACGGAAAAGATGGGGTTTATATAAAACACATCCTAAACTTTCGGGTTTTACCTTACGCATGGCATATAGTCATGGCAGGAATCTAAGAGATTGGTTATGTTCCGCAGTTCCACGTCAAAGTGATATCATTGAAGTGAAAGGCCATATAGTGTGTGATCATTGCTCCTTTTGTAGAATTATGGAAGGTACGATTTGTACAAATTATCAGAGTAAAATTAGTCAACTGACATATAATACAACCTGTAACACCCCGTTTGTCATATATGCACTGTGGTGCCCTTGCCTCAAATTATACGTAGGTAAGACTACAGTCCTTTTAAAGATGCGATTAGTAGAACATAAATATAGTTTGAATAAAGCACGTATAGATACACCATTGATACAACATTGCCTAACAGTAGGTCATTGTTTTGAGGAATTACATTGTACAGTGCTAGAACATGTTCCGTATAATATAAGAAGAGGTGACAGAGGTCGATTACTACTGCAAAAAGAATAGAAATGGATCTATGTTTTAAATACCTTGTACCCTTATGGATTAAATGATAAGATCGAGTGGGTGCTGTTTCTTTAATGCTCTGCTGGGCGTCACTTTGGCGTGCCAATCTTTTAGTTGTAAGGAATTTGTTTAAGGTTGACGTTTCATTTTTTCACGTAATTGTTGGCGTCATCTTTAGTAAGATTTTTTATTGGTTGACGGTCCTTTAAAATGTGGTACATCAGACACTGTTCTTAGTAATGGCGAAGAAGGCGAGGAAAGCATCTTTATAGCTCTTTCTTTTTTGTGCTACTCTAAGCCCCTGAAGAAGCCAGTGGTTGGCGAAACAAAAGCTTTTGTAGGATATGAGCTGATAGAATTGTAGGAATGTCTGAACGAAGACTGTGAGAAGATACTCCCACCTTGTTTTGATATTGAAGATATTCTTGCTTCGTTTGATATTGTATCGTTTTGATGTGGGATGCTGATCACGGATTTCTAAAGCTAAGTAACTGTAGACCTATTTAGGCGCATTTACTATTGTCTATATAAATTAAGCTTTACTTCTGTTATTTTACAGGAGATGGACGATATATCCGTGAATGCTCCGTTGATTTTTTTAAGAAGACGCTATTTATATTGTATTTATGTTTGGTGTTATAGTATATTATAAGTAATTTGAATCCCCAAAAGTACTCTTGTGGAATTAAAAAATATAGTTAAAAATTGAGATTTAAAAAAAAAAAAAAAAAAAAAGATTTCTTTGAGGCTGTAATGACCAGTGATGTGAGCGTCAGCTGTTCCCAATAGTGAAAATTTCACTAAATTTATTTATTTATTTATTTATTTACATTCTCTTATATACCGCGCTATTCTGCATCAGTGCGGTTTACATTAAACAAACTGAAATTACATTGAACAGGGCATTATAACTTGGAGATAACTATTTTACAGGGAACATGGGCTATGTAGGGTATAAGCCATCCTGAGGTCATATTTGCCTTTTGTAAAAAAAAGATTTAGATTGCATGAATTAATTTTTGGAAGAAAAATTTGTTTGACTATTTAAGTCCTGGATTAAGAGCTATTTAGTTTGTTGTTAGTTTTGCACATACCATGACAATCATGAACCTCTCTTCTAAGTCAGGGCATGGGGAGTATGATATCAGTCTCTCAAATTTACTTTTTAAGGCTCGGTATAGTACTTGCATCGTGCTAGAGTTTGTAAGATGTAACATGTATGGGTAGTTTGTCAAGATGTGCTTGGAAATTCTTCTTTATCGAGCCTGTGGCACTCAACATGATGGGAAATATTTCTGTATCTTTCTGCCACATTTTCTTGGTGTCTGACTGCATTTCCTGGTATTTCAGGATCTTCTGTCTCTCCACATGATTCACAAAGTAGTCCCTTGGAACTGACACCTCTATTATTAATGCCATTTTAGTGCTTTTCTCCTTAACCGCTATATCCGGCTTCCTCGCATCCAGTTTTTTATTGGTTGGAATAGGAGTATCCCAGGTAATCATAACCTCCTCATTCTCTTAGGGTCGTGATCCCAGTGCATTTTGGACACAGTGATGTTTGGTTCTTATAGAATTTCCAATGGATAAGGTGTACTACTTTATTATTATGTTTCTCTGTATAGAAAATTTTCACCATTAGAACTTCTCACAGGCAGCTATGAGGTAAGTCACCATTTTCAGGTCTTTCATTCAGAATCGACATATGTCTGTGTTGCTAATTTTTTCTGTCTCCGAATGGGTTAGTTTTCCACATACCATGACAGTCATGAACTTCATTTCTAAGCCAGGGCATAGGGAGTATGACTCAGTCTCTCAAATCCCCCTGAAATATTCCTCGCTGGAATGATATACTATCTTCATATTTCAAAAAGAGTGTGGTTTGCCACATTGTCGTCGTAAAAAAACAGGATTTATTTTTTACATTTCAAGGCAATTTACTATCCAAGTGTGTGGGACGCTGGCCATGATGGCCTTATTCCCACATTAACTGGTCTTTGGTGCCATATGCTCCTCTCTTGTTGCCCTTTTTCTCAATTGCCATGATGTTATTGGACTTGATATGATCATATATTCTTTCTGCATCTATTGTCCATCTCTTCTATGTGGAAGATAACATGTTCTCACAACTCTGTTCCATCATCTTGGTTTCTCGTTGATTCTTTGGCCCTTCTTAATCACTTAATCATTTACTATAGCCTTTGATCAGGTGTAGTTCCCTTCTCTTGGAAATCAGCTCTGATTTGCCCACCTCTGAAGAGTTCTACCCTGGATAAAGCTGTCCTTGCCAACTAGAGACCAGTGTCCAATTTCCCATTTATATCAAAAATACTTGAAAGGATTGTTTTTTCACAGCTCAGTGCTCATCTCAACAAGTCCCTCATTTTTCATCCACGCCAATTGGGATTTTGATCATCCATAATGGCAATCTACTTCTGGTGATACATTGCCAGGAAAACCCAGAGGCAGCTGGGTTGCCAGGGGTAAGCACTGACTTGATGACACTAAAAAAAAAAAATATTCCATCAGATTAGATCAATTAGCCCTTTCCTTTCTTCCTCTGCTCTTGCTTTACCCCTTCCCTCAGGTATTCCAGTTTATGAGGTTAATAGACTACAATTGATTCAAAATTCTGGTCAGGTTCGTATCACAGGCCTCAAGGTTTGAGCACATGACCTCATTTTTATAAGTCATAAACCACTCCTGTTACAGCACTGTTGACTACCCATAAAATTCAGGATCCATTACAAAATACTGATTTTTGTACACAGGGCATTACACACAGGTGTTCCTACCCTTCCCTGACCGTTCTTCACACTCCACATAGGACACTCTGTTCTATCCATTCAAATCATCTTTCTCTCCCTTCAGCCTCTCAAGCTAGGTATGAAGCAACTCGTCACTCTGGATCCTACTTTCTTGCGCCTGACCTCTGCAACAACTTTCCTTCAGCTGTTCACCTGGAATCTACATACTCCAAATTTAAAATAGCCTTCAAAACCCATCTATTTCAAAAGGCTTTCCTTCTCCCAACATAGAGGTAG
This sequence comes from Ichthyophis bannanicus, assembly GCA_033557465.1. Classification (NCBI taxonomy): domain Eukaryota; kingdom Metazoa; phylum Chordata; class Amphibia; order Gymnophiona; family Ichthyophiidae; genus Ichthyophis; species Ichthyophis bannanicus. The sequence goes on from CM066032.1 coordinate 1,736,236,655, forward strand.
CAGACGATGTTGTGAGATATGTGTGCGCGAAACTGTTATCTGTCCTTTATACGATGTACTTCCTTTCTGATTCCTGAATTGTTAATTTTTTTTATTGTAAACCCACCCTGCTGCCCCCAAAGGGCAGTATATAAAATTTTCATAAATTAAGCATAACTAAACTGCCCTACAAATTGGTCAACTGTCTACACCATGAAAAAATGTATATCCCCACAGCTAGCTCAGCACCCTGCCAAATGCCCACCCCAATCCTTCTGCAGTAGGCCCACCAAACTGTATGTTTCCCCAGCCACAAAAATTACCCCTATGCAACTGGCATGTCAAATGTCCGGGTGGGTACCTATTTGAGCAAGGCAGAGTCCAATCACAGCAAGAAAGTCCTAGACTTCAAAAACACTGACTTCAGTAAAATGGCCACGTGCCTGAAGAAGGAGGAGGAAAGGGAAGTGGAACTGCAATGGGCTAAACTAAAGGAGGCAATAAAAGGGGTAATAGGTACATATATAAGGAAAGTAAATAATAAAAAAGAGGAAAAGGAAACCTATATGGTTCTACAAAGAACTGGCTGTACAAATAAAGGCAAAAAACACAGCTTGCACAAAATTTAGAAGTTCGCAAACAGAGGAACACAGAAAACAATACAGGATAAAGCTAAAAGAGACAAAAAGAGAAATAAGGATAGCAAAATCAAAAGCAGAAAAAAAGATGGCTAAAGAACTGAAGTGTGGCGACAAGACATTTTTCAGGAATGTTCAGGAGAAGAGGAAGATCAGAGGTGGAATTGCAAGACTCAAAAGTGCTGAGAACTGATTCGTGGAAAGTGACACTAAAAAAGCGAAAATGCTAAACAAATACTTCTATTTTTGCTAAAGAAAATCCTGGACAAGGTCTGCCTGTGATTGACAAATATACAAATGGGAATGAAATAGATACTACACTATTCACAGAAGATGATGTGATTGAACAGCTTGCAAAACTGAAAGTGGACAAGGCCATGGGACCAGATGGGATACATCACAGGATACTAAAAGAGCTCAGAAAGGTTCTTGCAGGGCCTTTAAAGGATGTTTTTAATGGAGACAGGAGAAGTTCAACAGGACTGGAAAAGGGCTGATATGGTACCTCTTCACAACAGTGGCAATAGGGAAGAAGTGACAAACTACAAGTTAGTAAGCCTTACCTCGGTGGCAGGAAAAGTAATGGAGGCGCTCCTGAAAGAGAGAAACAGTGGACTTTCTCGAAACCAATAGGTTGCATGATCCGAGGCAACATGGTTTTACCAAAGGATGATCATGCCAAACAAATCTGATTGAACATAAGATATGCCATACTGGGTCAGACCAAGGTCCATCAAGCCCAGTATCCTGTTTCCAACAGTGGCCAATCTAGATCATACGTACCTAGCAGTTTCCCCAAAAGACAGCTCTTTGACTGGGTGACCAGAGAACTAGATCAAGGGCATGTGATGGATGTGATCTACCTCGATTTCAGCAAAGCCTTTCATACTGTTCCTCATAGGAGGCTTATCAATAAACTGAACAGCCTGGGGATGGGGTCCCAAGATGGTGAACTGGATCAGAAATTGGTTGACTGTCAGACGACATTAGGTGATAGTAAATAGAACTCACTCAGATGAAAGGAAGGTGATTAGTGCCATGCCTCAGGGATCAGTTCTGGGTCCAGTACTGTTCAATGCAGGGGCGGCTCAAGGCAATCTGTTGCCTGAGGCGAAGGATGAGATGGTGCCCCCCCCCCACCCCCATAGAGGAAGGACAGGGCTTTCTCAAAACTCCAGTCAGGGACTGAACCAAACCAAAAAGCCAAATAGATTATATGGAGGAAATGCAAGATGTTTGTACACCAAGGAACTAAAAGAGAGCGAGAACCACAGCACAGTTTATAAAACTAAATTATAACTCATTTTTATTTTGTTGTTATAAATTGTGTTATGGTTCTTGCTTTTTCTTTTTCAACATATATTTTGCATCCACAGACCCCCCTTCAACAGCGGGGGCAGAGCAGAGCCCAGGACATTCACCCACGGAACTCAATATCTTAAAAAAATAAAACATCTGATTCTGATCATCTCACTAACAACAACAAACATTCTCCAGTACCAGGCATATTGTGAACTAGTACAAAACCCTACAACAAAGTCACTGAGTATCTATAGAGCAAATCTACCACACCATACCTTATCAGCACGAACTTCCAAAACTCACATAAGAAGCCCATCCAAAAAAAGCATCAATGTAAATACTACAGTGGGCTCTGGAACATCCATATAACTATTTGAAAAGCTGACAATGTCAAATTACTACAGTACAGTATAGATCTGTTTGTACAAACTCCATGTTAACAGAACACCTGGCCTCAGTCACACACTCAGAACACAGACCCTCATCAAGTACAGAATAAGTAACCACAATCTAAAGTAAAAATAAAAATATGTAGACAAAGTTTAAACTGAAACCCCAATAAGCCAGTGCAACAGCAGATAAATAAGATATGCAGTTCCCCTATACAGTGTAAAATATAAAGATAGCACAAAGTCCAATCACTAAAATGAAATAAAATTATTTTTTCTCCCTTTGTTATCTGACCATTTTATTCTCTGAGCATGCAGGTCTCGATCTGAGGCTTCTGCTTTCCAGTCTTCTCTTCTCTTCTCTCTCTTTCTGTGGTCTATGGTCTATCTGCCATTTCTTATCTCTTCTTTTGTTTTCTTCACTTCCTTCCTTCAGCCTATTTCCAGTCCTGGTAACCCTCCCCAGTATCAGCCTCCTTTCCAGTCCTCCCCTCCCCGTACCTTCCAATGTCAACCGCCTTGCATTCCCAGGACTGCCTCTGGTGTCCATTCCCTTCCCCCCCCCCCAGTCAGCTCCCTCCCCCCCCCCAGTCAGCTCCCTTCCAGTCACCATACCCTCTGTCCATCCCTCTTCCAGTGCCATCCTCACATGTCAGCTGCCTTCCAGCCTCCTCCCATTACCCAGCCACCTACCAGTCCCATCCCCAAGAATCAGCTCCCTTCCAGTCCTCCTTCAGTCCCATCCCCTCGAGTCAGCTCCTTTCCTTCCTCTCCTTCCCCCCCCCATATCAACTCCCTTCCAGCCCCCTCTTTCCCCCTGTGTCAGTTCACTTCCTACCCCCACCTCCCCCATGTCAGCTTCCTTCCTGCCTCCCCTCCCGTGTCAGCTCCTTTCCTGCCTCCTCCTTCCCCCTGGCAGATCATCTCAGCATCTGTTCCCTTCCAGTTCCATTTTCCCATCCCTCTGCATCAGCCCATTTGTAGTCCTAGCCCCCAGGTTTCTTTCAGAGCCAGCAGCTCTCTCCTCCCCTCCCCTCCCACCTATCAGCCCACTTCCAGTTCGAGCCCCCAGTCATCTTCCTGTGTCAGCAGCTCTCTCCTCCCTCATAAGCCCATTTCCAGTCCCAGCCCCCTTATCAGCCCATTACCAGTCCTAGCTCATTTCCAGTGCTGGCCCCCATCAGCCCATTACCAGTCCTAGCCCCCCCAATAAGCCCATTTCCAGTCCTAGCTCCTCCAGTCTGCCCATTTCCAGTCCTAACTCCCCTGATCTGCCCATTTCCAGGCCTAGCTTCCCTTAAGTGCCCATTTCCAGTTCTAGCCCCCTCCATCAGCCCACTTCCAGTGCTAGCCCTTCCATCAGCCCACTACCAGTCCTAAACCCCCTCTGATCAGCCCATTACCAGGGCTAGCCCCTCCTGATCAGCCTATTTTCAGTCCTAGCCTCCCTTAAGTGCCCATTGCCAGTGCTAGCCCCCCCATTGCCAGTGCTAGCCCTTCCATCAGCTCAATACCAGTCCTAACCCCATCATATCAGCCCATTACCAGTCCTAGGCCCCCTAATCAACCCATTTCCAGTTCTAGCCTCCCTTAAGTGCCCATTTCCAGTTCTAGATTCCCCCATCAGCTTATTGCCAGTGCTAGTCCTTCCATCAACCCACTACCAATCCTAACACCCCCCTGATCAGCCCATTCCCAGTCCTACCCCTCCAATCAGACCATTTCCGGAGCTAACCCCCCCCCCCCCCCCCGCCTAGCCCTGCTCAGCTCATTACCAGTCCAAGCCCCCTCCCCCAGGAAGACCCTGCACTTCCTAATTTTCGCCCCGGCTCACCTTTGCAGAGCCATGGGAAGAAAAAGTGTTTCTCTTTTTTCTCCAGGAACAAGCAGGAAGTCAGTCCTCACTTACGGGTGACATCAGCACTGATGGAGCCCCCGCGGAGCAATTCCCCAGCTTTCAAAGAAAGCCTTTGGGATCGCTGCCACGCATGCATGGTCCTTTTCCCGACCAAGGGTGCCATCTTGCTCAGTCTCCCTTCTCCCGTCCTCCCTGTCGCCCCTGCTCCAGCTGTGGGCCAGGGAAATCCTTTTTTTTCTCCTTTAGTGTTTTTTTTCCCTTCGGGCCCTTTTCGTGCCCTTTTTTCCAACCGCTGGCCTCGAGGGTCTTTGAGCTTGCAGGGGCGCTTTTTGCCCCTATGGCCACCAGCTTCAAAAAATGTGACAGATGCTCCAAGAATATGTTGCTCACAGACACCCATGACTGTTGTCTGCGGTGTCTGGGGACAAACCACAACCCGGAGTTCTGCTCGATCTGTAAGAAAATGTCCGCTAAGGCCTTGCTAAGCCGTAAGCAGAATTCTGATGACATTTTCTGCAAGGCAGTCCCGGGGTCCCCGGTGGCGCCTCACCCCACCGATCCACCACTTGCGGGGTCCCCCGCAGTGACCCTGCACCCCAGGAATCACTCCGATCAGGGTTCGCTCGAGGTGGAATGTCAAAAGAAGAAGAAGAGCTCGAAGTCACAGATGGGGGCTCCAGACAATTATGAGCGGTGTCATGCTCATTCCCTTAGCCCTCCTCGGCGTTCCCGAGTTGGACAAGGAGCGGCCTTGAAACGTACCTCATACGGATACGGAGGCCTCTGACGATGGCACCCAGTCCCCTGAGGGTCATCCCGGCAAGGATCCCCTCTCCTCCTCCATGCCAGACCCCGTAACCCCAGTGTCGACAGTGCAGGGACCCACTCCTGAGTGGGAGTCCCGTATGCTGTTCTGGAGCATAGTGTTTTTGCCTTCCTAGCTGCCCAGCAGGCTATTTTACCCAGCACGGCTGGCTTGTGCCTTGAGACCGAGGGTCCCTCGATGGGAGTCCCGAAAACTGCCTTGGAAACCCCCAAGAGCCGCGGTACTCACGAGGGTCCTTGGCACCGGTCTCGCTCGCCGTCCCATTCCTCGGGGGCGAGGTCTTCCAGAGTCAGTGCCTCTGGCTCTAAGCGGGCCTCGGCCACTGAGCGCAGGGATCAGCCTGACTCTGAGTTCTCCTCGGATCTCTCGAGCTGGGAATCGGATGGGGACACATCCCCTGAAGCCCGCATCCATAGGGACCTTCCTTCTGACCCATCCCCTCCCGCGTTGGAAAGGCAGTCGCCCCCCAAAGACACCTCCTCCTTAGTGTTTGTGTGGGATATAGCTTGAGCCCTCAATCTGCCCATGTAGACCGAGGAAGAGCCGAGGGCAGAGGAACTCGACATCTTGTAATATAAGTCTCCCCCTAGGGAGTCTCTCACGATCCCGGTACCATCTATCCTGACCCAGCTTCTCCTCCGCATGTGGTAGGCACCCGCCTCAGTCCCTATTGTCAGTAAAAGACTCGATGCCATGTACAGCGTCCATCATGGCCCGGGGTTCCAGAAGACTCAGTTTCCCCATACCTTCATGGTAGTTGAATCTGCGGTGTGGAAGCAGAAGAGCCCGAAGTCGCACTTGTCGGTCCCGCCTGGTAGGAAATCCCGTGCCCTTGATGCTCTCAGGCACAAGGCTTACCAGGAATCCATGCTGGCATGCCACATCCAGGCTTACCAACTGTATATGGGGATGTTCCTTCGTGACCTCGCTAAAGAGCTTGGCAGTTTTTCCGCAGGCCTCGGAGGTGAACACCTCCTCAGATTTCAGACCCTTCTGAGATTGGTTGTGGACTGCTCGAAATACCTTTACTGTGCCGCATATGACGGGTTCGAATCTTCCACCCGTATGGTAGCGGCCGGCATCGGAGCCTGGCTCCAGTCTTCAGACCTGGAGCAATGGGTCCAGGAATAGCTCTTGGATGTCCCCTGCCTCAGCGAACAACTGTTCGGCAAGCCCATGGAGGACAAGGCAGCTGAGATCGAGACGAAGTTCGTGACCCACACCCGTCTCTCTCGTAAAACCTCTTCTCTTCGCGGAAGAAACAACACAGAAAGAAGCCTTTCTTTCAGAGGAAGGGGCTCCCTTACTGGGGATACCCACCCTATCCGCCTGCCCCAGTGCCGGCAGCCAGGGCAAAGGAGTAGCTCAGGGTCACCGGAAACTGAAGGGGCCCAAAGCTCAGCCACTGGTGCCACCCCAGCCAGCCCCAGGGTTTGACGCCAAGTGCATATCCCCTTGCCTCCCGGTGGCTCTTCTGCCCTTAGGAGGGCGTCTGTCCCTTTTCAACCCCAAGTGGGCAGCCATTACATCAGACACCTGGGTCCTTCAGGAAATCCTGGATGGTTATCACCTTCGTCTGGACAGACTCCTTCCACCCTTCTTCCCAGTGGAGCATACTCAGTTTCCCTCGCACCAAGCTTGTTTGCAGCAAGAGCTGATCAACCTGCTCAGTCGACAGGCGGTCAAGAGAATTCCATTGCACCACCGAGGTCGGGGATTTTACTCCCGGTATTTCCTCGTTCTGAAGAGGACGGAAGGCCTGCGCCCCATCCTCGATCTCTGAACAAATTTCTGGTGCGGGAGAAGTTCAGGATGCTATCGCTTGGCATCCTGCTGCCCTTCCTCTGGCAGGGCGATTGACTATGCTCCTTGGATCTCAGAGACGCTTATGTCCACATTCCGGTCTACCCCAAGCACAGGAAGTACCTGCGCTTCAGGGTGCAAGGGGAGCACTTCCAATACAGAATGCTTCCTTTTGGGCTCGTGTCTGCCCCGCGTGTCTTCACGAAATGCCTGTCAGCGGCCGCAGCTCACCTCTGGCTACAGGGCATATCCGTCTATCCTTACATGGGCGACTGGCTCATCACGGGCACATCAGCAGAGGACGCTCGCTTCTCAGCATCGCGCACGGTCCTCCTCCTTGAACGCCTTGGTTTCCTAATCAACTATTCCAAGTCCCACCTCGAGCCGGTGCAGGAGTTCATCGGTGCTCTTCTCAATACAGGACAGGCCTTCCTCCCTCAGACACGCGCTGAGCGGCTCTGAGCTCTGGCCGCCGAGGTCCAAAGCCGGTCCAGAGTCTCAGTGCGCGCCATATTGCACCTTCTGGGGCACATAGCCTTCACCGTCCTTGTCATCCCCCACACTCGCATGCACATGTGAGCAGCCCAATGGTGCTTCAGTGCGCAGTGGACCCAAGCCTCAGGCCACCTCCGGGATCCCGTGTCATTCTCCCGCAGCCTCTCGAGTTCCCTGCATTGGTTGCTGAACCCCCAAAGCCTTCTTCCGAGCATGCCCTTCCAAACTCGACAGTACAAAATCATCTTGACGACGGATGCCTCACTGTTGGGCCGGGGAGCCCACTGCGGCAACCTCCATACTCAGGGGCAGTGGTCACCTGAGGAATCTGGGCAGCAGATCAGCCTGCTCGAGTTTCGAACTGTTTGGCTGGCCTTGAAGTTCTTAGAGTATCACCTGCGAGGCAAGTCGGAGCTCATGCAGACCGACAACAAGGTTGTGATGTTCTACATAAGTAAGGAGGGGAGTACGTATTCCCGCCTCCTGTGTCAGGAGGCAGGCCTCCTCTGCTCCTTCGCCATATGCCGGGGCATGACCCTGAGAGTGACCTACCTCCCGGCTCAGGACAAAGTCCTCGCGGACAGACTCAGCAGGCTCCTTCGACCACACAAGTGGCGCTTGGGTCCAGAGGTGGTTCTCCAGCTGTTCTGCCACTGGGGGACTCCGTCCTTGGACCTGTTCGCCAGCCCAACGAACACGCAGCTTCCCCGCTTTTGCAGGTCGATACCGCACCCGAGCAGGGTAGCCCCGGATGCGTTCCTCCTGAACTGGACCTCCGGGCTTATGTATGCATTCCCTCCCACTCATTGCGAGGACCTCCACAAGATTCAGTGGGACTAAGCCTCGGTGATCTTCGTGGCTCCTTCATGGCCTCAACAGCCCTAGTTCCCGTTTCTGCTCCGGCTCTCATTGGAACCTCCGGTCCCCCTGAGAGTATCCCAGGTCTGCTAACGCAGGAGGAAGGACGGATGCTCTGCCCGAACCTGGTCTCACTGTCCCTGACAGCCTGGCAGTTGAACGGGTGTCTCTAGCCTCGCTGCACCTCCCAGAGGAGATCAAAGAGATCCTCTCGTGTCGAGGAAGTATTTGATGAGACGGGCCTACGCCCTGAAGTGGCGGCAGTTCTCCATCTTGTGCTCTGAGCTCCAGATTGACCCATTCTCCTGCTCTACCTGGTGGGTTCTCCAGTACCTCCTCCACCTCTCGCAGGTGGGACTGAAATCCAATTTGGTCCAAGTGCCATCCACTTCCTCATTGAGAGTAAACCCCTCTCAGGCCAGCCTCTGGTCTCCTGCTTCATTGGGACCTCTTATTTTCGAAGCCCACCATCCAGCCTCCACCAACAGATTGGGATCTGAACGTAGTGCTCATGCAGCTGATGCAGTCGCCCTTAGAGCCGATGGCGACGTGCTCGCTTCAGCACCTCTCCTGAAAGGTAGTCTTCCTAGTGGCACTCACCTTGGCTCAGCGAGTCAGCGAGCTGCAAGCCCTCATGGCTGTGGCTCCCTACATAAGGTTTTATGGGAACAGAGTGGTTCTTCGAACTCACCCCAAGTTCCTACTGAACGTTGTCTTGGATTTCCATCTCAACCAAGAGATCGTCCTACCGACTTTCTTCCCGAGATCCCATGTCGACCGGGCATTGGTGGTCCTTCATACGCTTGACTGCAAGAGGGTTCTCGCCTTCTACCTGCAGCGCACTCAGTGTCATTGCAGATCTGACCAGCTCTTCATTACCTACGATCCTAATCGCCTGGGGCTCGCAGTCACCAAGCGCACCATCTCCTGACCGAATCGCCTTCGCGCAGGCAAAGGCTGGGGCCCCGCTGGATTGCTGAGTCACCATGCATGGCGTCCGGGCCAAGGCGACGTCGGTGGCTTTGCTGCGCTCAGTTCCTCTGACGGATATCTGCAGGGCTGCAACCTGGTCCTCCACGAATACCTTTGCTTCACACTAGTGCCTGGAGAGGGAGTCCCACCGGGCCAGCACCTTTGGCCAGACTGTACTCCTTAATCTGGGGTAAAAGCAACTCCTGCCCTCCACCCCTTCTTCTGCGGCTACCAAGGGCCCGAGGACTCAGGCTTCCTTTGGTCATCGACTTCTGCTCACTGCCTCGCAGAGGCATTTTTTGCTTGCAGGTTTCAGTAGCCTGTAGCTGGGGAGTCCTGTAAGTGAGAACTGACTTTCTGCTTGTTTCTGGAGAAAGCATAGTTACTCACCTGTAACAGGTGTTCTCCAGAGACAGCAGGAATCGGTGCCATTTCTGTTTTTCTTCCCTGGCCACCTGCTGAGTAAGGCTGTAGCTATGGGACCTGACTGAGCAAAATGGCACCCTTGGGCGGGAAGAGGACCACGCATGCATGGCAGCAATCCCAAAGGCTTTCTTTGAAAGCTGGGGAATTGCTCCGGGCGGGCTCCGTCGGTGCCAACGTCACCCATAAGTGAGGACTGATTCCTGATGTCCCTGGAGGACACCTGTTACAGGTGAGTAACTACATTTTCCCGCGGCTCTGTTAAAGTTGAGCCCCCGGCGCTGAGGGTAATTTAGGTGTTTCCTATCTCACATGAGACAGGAAATGCCTAGATTACCCTCAGCACCGGCGGGCTCAACTTTCACAGAGCCACGGGAAAGAAGAGAAACGCTTTTCCTTCCCGCGGCTCTGTAAAGGTGAGCCGGGATGCTGGAAAGGGGCAGCAGGGGCAGCAGGAAGGGGGGACACGGGGCCACTGATTCTGCTGCTGCCGAGAAGCAATGGCAGCAGCTTGTCCTGCACATTTTTTTTTTAAATTTTGAAGGCTGAGTGAGGTGGTCTTTTGTGGGGCATTTTTTGCTGCCAGAGACCACCGCCTCACTCGGCCTCATTATAGAGGCACCCCTGGTTCAATATATTTATAAATGATATTGTTGAAGGACTGAATGGAAGTCTGTCGTTTTGAAGATGACACAAAAATTTGCAACAGAATGGACTCCCTGAGGGAGTGGATAACATAAGAAAAATCTACAAAAGCTGGAAGAATGGTCTAATGCTTGGCAGTTAAGATTTAATGTGAAAACATGCAATGTCATGCACTTGGGATGCAGAAATCCAAGGGAATTGTATGCAATAGGGGGCGAGAGGTTGGTGTGCGCACGGACCAGGAGAAGGACCTTGAAGTGATTGTTTCTGAAGATCTCAAGGTGGTGAAACACTGTGACAAGGCAATTGCCAAAGCCAGAAGGATTCTGGGTTGCATACAGAGAGGAATTAGCAACAGAAAGGAGGAGGTACTAATGCCACTGTACAAGTTACTGGTGAGGCCTCACTTGCAATATTGTGTTCAGTTTTGTAGACCATATCTTACAAAGCATATAAATGGAAACTGTTCAGATGAAGGCGACCAAAATGATTTGGAGCCTGCACCAGAAGACGTATGAGAAGAGACTTGAAGACCTAAATATGTATACGCTTGAGGAGAGGAGGGACAGGGGAAATATGATACAGATCTTTAAATACTTAGAGTATTAATGAACAAGCATTTTTCAAAGACAGGGAAGCTGTAAAACTAGAATATGAAGATGAACATGAAGCTGCAGGGGGGTAGGCTGAAAGGCAATGTCAGGAAATACTTTTTCACTGAAAGGGTGGTGAGTGCTTGGAATGCCTTCCCGATGGAAATGGTGGGGGCAAATACAGTGACAGAGTTCAAAATGGCATGGGAGAGATACAGTGGATCCTTTTATAGCAACAGGATAAAATCAAAATAAATGTAACTATTTCTTATATCTCAACAAATAGGGGTGACCTCCACAGAGCTGTGGTTATACCCCTAAACAAAGGCATGGGGGGGTGACCTGCATGGAGCGGCAGGTGCACCTACTTTTGCCACCTTGCTGGGCAGACTATGCTAGTCTTTATCTGCCATCATATACTATGTTACTATGGTCCAGCAATCTGTACACTGCCCCTACCTTTAAAACCACTCCATTGCAACTGTCCTATCACCCACAGACTGCCCCACCCCAAAAAAACGATTTCCCGTAACTGCCCCACCACCCTGCCAACTGTTCTCTGCATCTGCCCCTCCACCCTGCAAACTACCCCACTCCCAAAAACTACCACCCTGCAATTCTCCCACTCCCAACAACTGCCCCACCACTAAAAAACTGCTTCCACCCTCAGAAAATACCCGATAACTGTCCCTTTCCCCCTGCCATATGCCGCATCCTGAAAACTACTCTGCTATAACTGCCCCACTCTCCCAAACTACCCCATGCAATTGCCCTGCCAACCCTAACACTCCCTTGCAACTACTCATCACCCAATAAACTACCTTACCCCTAACAAATATGCCATACAACTGTCCCACCTCTAAAATCTACCTCTGCACCTGCCCCACCGCCTCATCAACTGCCCCTTGTATGAGTCCTACTATCTGGAACACTGTCCCATTCCCAAAAACGACCACCCCACAATCGTCTCACCACAAAAGATTACCTCTTGCAACTTACCAAACTGTCCCACCCAAAAAAACCACCCCTCTTCAATTGCCCTACCTGGCATGTGTCCTTGCCTGAGGGAGGACATAAGCACATCCCTAACCCACATTGTTAATGAATCCTTCAGGCAAGGACACATGCCAGACATCCTCAAAACCTCCATCATCCGCCCACCTCTTAAATAAAAAACAAAACAAAACATAACTTGGACCCCCTTGATCCCGCCTCCTTCAGGCCTATAGCAAGTCTTCCATTCACCACCAAAATCATTGAGAAGATAGTTCAACAACAACTTCAAGATCACCTAGATACCAGCAACATACTGGACCCGCAACAACATGGTTTCCATCCATTCCACGGCGTCGAGACCCTCATGACATCACTAATGAACACCCTCATCAAGGGCACACAGACCAACCACTCTGGATATGCTATGCTCTTCCTGGACATATCCGCAGCCTTTGACACCATCTCCCACAACATCCTCCTACGCAGACTCCATGAAATTGGCATCAAAAACGTCGTACTTCAATGGTTCCACTCCTACCTGACCAATAAACAACAACTGATCCACACAAGCATAGCAACCTCCCCCCCCCTTCCAACAACACCAAGGAGTACCCCAAGGATCCACACTATCTGCCATGCTCTTCAACATCTACCTGCAACCACACTGCTCGATCATACGTGCTCATGACATCAACTACCACATCTACGCAGACGGCATAATGCTCTATGGACCGATCACAACCACCAACCCAACAAATAATCACCTATCAGACTGCTTCATAGAAGTCTCCAGCTGGCTACAAAAGAACAACCTATCCATCAACATAAAAAAAACAGAAGCCCTCATAGTAACCAAGGACCCAAACTTCACACCACCACCACACCTCAACTTAGGAACCACACAAATACAAATTCAACCACACATAAAATACTTGGGAATCATCATAGACCAAGCGCTCACACTCAAGCAACAAAATGACTACCGGAATAATATTCCACAAGGCAAAAACAGTACAACGCCTCAGGCCTCTCATTGATCCACAGGACTTCAGGACAATCATGCAAGCTATGACGGTCCCTCACCTGGACTACTGCAATATAATCTATCACGGACTACCTGCCACCCACACCAACCCACTACGAACTGCCTTAAATACCACAGCAAGAATTATCCAGAAAGCAAAAAAACAAGATCACATCACCCCATTCCTGAGAGAACTGCACATACTCCCTTTCGAAGCAAGACTCAAATACAAATCTGCCCTACTTATCAACAAAGCCCTCTATCAAACACAGACGTCCCAGCTCCGCACTCTACTGCCCCAACCCACCCACAACAGAACAACCAGACAAACCACTAGCAACACCCTCACCATCCCCCACGAACGAACTAAATACAATCAACGGACCTGCAACAGAGCATTCGAACTATACGCACCATCCCTCTGGAACTCCCCTACCAAGTCAAATCAGAAACAACGGAGATCCTTCAACATTCAGGAAACAACTAAAAAACATCCTGTTCCAGGAATACCTCGGACCAGAAACAAACATCCATCACTGACTACCCCTCCAGACCTTCTAACATACCCACAGGTCTACCTACTAAGAGACCTATGTCCATTGTCTAAGTCCTTACTGTCTCTTCAGATCATTAATGTTGGCCTCCCCGGTGTCAGCCCCTCCACCCTAAGAATTGATTACTGTCCCCCACCCCCTCACCCTTTGTTGTTAAACCGCTTTGACCCGGTGAAAAGCGGGATATAAATACAGTTAAATAAATAAAATAAATAAACCTTCAAAAACTCTCCCCATGCAAATGCCCCACTGCTCTGGAAAGTACTCCTATCCCCAAAACTACCTTCCCACAACTGTCCCTACCCCCCAAACTGTCTTCCAGAAATAACTACTTCACCACAGACACAATATATTCACAGAATGCACAAAACACATAACAGGGATATACAGTATATATTTCATTTTCTACTGTGAAAGCTAATGACTGACTTTTTCTGCTTTCTTATTAGTTGTTATGTGCACTGCCAGGTGGTATATTTTGCCATGGGCTTGGCTAGTTTAGGGCATTTGCAAGCTAGGTAAATACAATGGACCCCAGTAGAATATATAAATCACACCACAGAAAATAATTCGATATTCTCTGTGATTGCCAATCTTCATTCATAAATCACGTCATCGGGAGTATCAGAGAAGGGAAAAGACCTCAGTATGTATGTCACAAAAGTCATTAATTAGGCCATCTGCATTTTCAACATCACTGGTCAAAAAACCTTCCGCTTTCCAATTTTATTCATTATTTGTTGCATATTATAGTCTTTTTTTTTCTTTAATTTTTCAACACTTAGCATAAACATTTTCAAATTCAAAATGAAGCCCCAATAAGCAGCACTTATCTTAAACGTGTTCTCTTTCATTGATTCATCTATTCTGACGCTGATGACATTTCGCACAAGCTGCGTCAGGGAATGCACTGGCATAACAGCAGCTCCAATACATTAGGAGTTACTCGGGTGCTCAAGTGCCTCCATAGTGCTTCCCTCTACACTGTTGTTATGTATGATTTTAACATTGATTGACACATGTGTTGACCCCTAATGCATGCGTGTTTGCCAAAACTTGGCCAAGTCAGGTTTCTAATAAAGTTTTTTGAAAGAAGATCTAATTGTTGTGGCTGTAGTGCCTCTCCACTGTTCTTCTGTAGTGCTTGCTATTTGTGGAGGTTTTCCTCTTCTCTGTTGCCCCAAAATGTTACGGGTAACAAACCTTCTTGTTAGGAAAGTAAATAAAAGTAATAGGAAAAGGAGGCTATAATGGTTTTCTAAAGAAATAGCTGAAAAGGTAAGAAGAAAGAAGTTAGCCTTCATAAGCTATACAAAATCACAGAAAGAGGAAGACATACAGCGATATCTGGAGAATCTCAAGGGGAGATGGTAGAGTAATCAGGAAAGCAAAGATACAAATGGAAGAAAAAATAGCCGATAAAAAAACAGGGATAAGATGATAATTAGGGATGTTGGCGACAGGAGGAAGTGCAAAGGTGGCATTGTGAGACTCAAGAGTAAGCAGGGGATATGTAGAAACTGATGGTAAAGCAGACTTGCTTGACAAATAATTCTGTTCTGTGTTCACAGATGAAGGGTTAGGAATGAGACTCAGGGCTGGCCGCCCTCCTCCGCCTCTTCCCTCCCAATTCCCCCCCCCCCCCACCTCTGCTATCCTTTCTTTCTTTTCTTGATTTCTGAGGAGGAAACCACACACCTTCTTTCCTCCTCCAAACTCACTACCTGCTCCTCTGATCCTATTCCCACCAGTCTCCTAAGCCCCATCTCCTCACTTTTGTCCCTTCTATCTCTCATATTCTCAACCTATCACTCTGCACTGCAACTGTCCCTGCAGCCTTCAAGCATGCTGTGGTTATACCTCTCCTCAAGAAACCCTCACTTGATCCTACCTGTCCATCTAACTATCGATCCATCTTCCTCCTCCCCTTTGTATCTAAACTACTTGAACATGCGGTAAATGGAACCCACTTGGATGAAAGGTGATTAGCGGTGTGCCCCAGTGTTTGGTCTTGGGACTGGTACTGTTCAATATATTTGTAAGTGATACTGCCGAAGGGCTGAATGGAAAAGTATCTTTTTTGCAGATGACACCAAAATTTGCAACAGAGTGGACTCCCCTCAGGGAGTGGAGAACATGAGAAAAGCTCTACAAAAGCTGGAAGAATGGTCTAATGCTTGGCAGTTAAGATTTAATGCGAAGAAGTGCAGTGTCATGCACTTGGGAAGCAGAAATTCAAGGGAACTGTATGCGATAGGGGGCGAGAGATTGATGTGCACGGACCAGAAGACCTCGGTGTGATTGTTTCTGATGATCTCAAGGTGGTGAAACAGTGTGACAAGGCGGTGGCAAAAGCCAGAAGGATGCTGGGTTGCATACAGAGAGGAATTACCAGCACAAAGGAAGTGGTACTAATTCCACTGTGCAAGTCGCTGGTGAGGCCTCACTTGAAATATGGTGTTCAGTTTTGGAGACCATATCTCGCAAAGGATATAAAAAGGCTGGAAGCGGTTCAGAGGAAGGCGACCAAAATGATTTGGAGCCTGTGTCATAAGACTTATGAGAAGAGACTTGAAGATCTAAATATGTACACTCTGGAGGGGAGGAGAGATAGGGGAGATATGATTCAGACCTTTAAATACTTAAAGAGTATTAATGAACAAACATACCTCTTCCAAAGATGGGGAAGCTGTAAAACTAGAGGGCATGACATGAAGCTGCAAGGGGGTAAACTGAAAGGCAATGTCAGGAAATACTTTTTCACTGAAAGGGTGGTGGATGCTTGGAATGCCCTCCTGATGGATGGGGGCAAACACAGTGACAGAATTCAAAATGGCATGGGACAGACATAATGGATCCCTTTATAGCAACAGGATAAAATCAAAATAAGCATAACTATCCTTATATCTGAACAAATAGGGGTGACCTACTCGGAGCGGTGGGTACACCCCTAAACAAAGGCATGGGGAGAAGTGACCTGCATGGAGTGGCAAGTGCACCTACTCTTGCCACCTTGCTGGGCAGACTAGATGGACCATGCTGGTCTTTATCTGCCATCATATACTATGTTACCACCGTTGCCTCAACTTCCTCTCCTCTCAAGCCCTGCTGGATCCTTTACAATCTGACTTTCGTCCTTTATATTCTACTAAAACGGCTCTTGCCAAAGTCTCCAGTGACTTGTTCCTTGCAAAATTCAAGGGCCTTTACTCGGTCCTTATCCTTCTTGACCTTTCTGTTGCTTTTGAAACTGTTGACCATAACCTTCTCCTTGATATCTTGTCCTCGCTTCATTTTAAGGGCTCTGTACTATCTTGGTTCTCTTCTTATCTCTCCCATCACTCTTTCAGTATTTGTTCTAGTAGATCCTTCTCTGCTGTTATCCCGCTCTCAGTGGGTCCACTCCTTTTGTCTCTTTTTACCCACTCTCTTGGTGCACTCATCTCGTCCCATGGATTTCAATACCATCTTTACGCTGATGGCTCCTGGATCTACTTCTCTACACCTGAAATCTCTCCAGCAATCCAGGTCTGGATCTCTGCCTGCCTTTCTGAGATTGCTGCTTGGATATGTTACCGCCACTTGAAATTGAACATGATCAAAACTGAGCTGCTTTTTTTTCCCCCTAAACCTTCATCTCCCCTTCCTCCTTTCTCAGTCTCTGTAGATAACTCTCTACTCCCTGTTTCCTCTGCTCCTTCTCCACAAACATCCATCTAATAGCTAAAACCTGCCGTTTCATTCTCTATAACATTGTCAAAGTCCGCCAATTCTTTTCTGAACACACTACGAAGACACTTATCCACTCTTTAGTCACCTCCCATCTGAACTATTGTAACTTACTCCTTGATGGTCTCCCTATGAATCATCTATCTCCCTTTCAATCTGTTCAACACTCTGTTGTACGGCTAATCTTCCGCCTGCCTTGTCATGCTCATATTACTCCTCTTCTCAAGTCATGTCATTAGCACCCTATCTGTTTCCGCATCCAGTTCAAACTTCTCCTGCTGACCTATGAGTGCATTCATTCTGCAGCTCCTCACTACCTTTTTTCTCTTATCGTTCTCTACACCCCTCCTTGGGAACTCCGCTCTTGTAGCAAATCACTTCTATCTGTGCCCTTCTCTTCTATTGCTAACTCCAGACTTCACTCTTTTCACCTTGCTGCTCCTTATGCCTGGAACAAACTACCTGAGTCTGTCCATCAGGTGCTTTTTCTGGTCCTTTCCAAATCCAGGCTGAAAACTCACCTCTTTGCTGCCGCTTTCGGATCTTGACTCACGTGGTCTTCTTTGTGTTTCCTTACCATTTTCCCTCAATGTATTCCATGTCTACAGCTACTGTGTTGTCTGTCTTGACTAGATTGTAAGCTCTGATGAGCAGAGGCCGTCTTTTACATGTGTCTGTGCAGCACTTCGTACGTCTTGTAGCGCTATACAAATACTCAATAGTAGTAGTAGGCAGTCGCCTAGGGTGACAGAACCTAGTGGTTGGCACACCATGATTTTTTTTAAAGCACCGGCTTTGTGCTGCCTCTTTGCTGACTGTGACATGCTATGCACTTCCCCACCCATGGCATGAAAACCATGGTCTGCTACTCCTGCCCCCCTCTGATGCAACTTCCAGAGTGTGTGAGCGGGTGTCAAAGCATATGGGCTGCCGGTGCAGTGAAGTGGTGGCAGACAGCCTCCGCTCTCAAAATGAAGAGTTGTGCTGCTGCTACTGCTGCACCCCCTCCCCTGCAAGATGAGAACATTGATTCAGGTGGCGATGGGGAGGTGGCGCAGCAGGGGCTTTTACCTGGGAAGGCAGAAACCCTTGGGCTGGCCCTGATGGGACCTCAAAGAACACAAATAGGAATGAAAGTGGGGTAGAGCTTGAACTATTTTCAGAAGACTGTGTTCATGAGAAGCTAGCTAAACTAAAAGTAGACAAAGCAATGGGGCTGGATGGAATTCGTCTGAAGGAACTTATGGAAGTATTGACAGCTCCACTGACTTTTTTACTGCTGTTTTAGAGTCAGGAATGATCCCAGAGGATTGGATATGGGCAGATGTGTTTCATGTCCACAGAAACAGAAGAGATTGGGAACTACAGGTCAGTTAGTCTGACCTGTGATGAGTAAATTAATGAAAATGCTAAAGCAGAACATAGTGTGGTTGCTGGAATCCAAGGGATTACAGATTCCAAGATCACATGGCTTTATAAGAGGTAGGTCTTTAAGACTAATCTTATTTCTTTGACTGAGTAACCAGAGAATTGGATTAGGGGAGAATACTAGATGTGGTATACTTGGATTTCCGCAAGGCCTTTGACACTGTTCCACATTGGTGACATTCATAAACTGAGCACTTTCAAAGTAGATTTTACAGTAACTGATGGGTAAGAAACTGGTTGAGTGGAAGGCAACAAAGGATAGTAATAAATGGAGTTGACTCTAAAGATAGGGGCATTAGCAATGGCATGCCCATGGGTTGGTCATTGGTCCCATTCTTTTTAACATTTTTGTAAGTAATACTGCAGAAGATCTTTTAGGAACTGTTTGCCTCTTTGTTGAGATACCAAAATCTGCAACAGGATAGACACCCTGGAAGGTGTGGATAACATGAGGAGTGGTCTAGCGAAGCTTGAAGAATGGTCAAGAATTTGGCAGCTAAGATTTAATACTAAAAAATGTAAGGTCCTGCTTTTGGGCTGCAGAAACACAAGAGAGAGTGGTACAATATAGGAAGTGAAGTATTTCAGTGCATAATATAAGTACAGGAACTAGGGGTACTCATATCAAATGATCTTAAAGTAGTCAGAGGTAGAAAATATGACAGTATAAGCCAGAAGGATGCTTGGGTGCGTAGGGAGAGGAAGGACCAGCAGGAAAAGGGTCACATTGCTTTTGTAAAAGTTTTTGGAGACCACATCTTCATAAGGATATAAACAGCATGGAGTTATTCAAGAGGATGGCTTCTAAAATGGCCAGTGGTCTTCGTGATAAAGCATATGAGGCTAAACTAAAATACCTCATTATGTATACTCTGGAGGAAAAGTGGAAAGAAGAGATATGATAGAGACATTTAAATACCTCTATGGTATAAATGCACAGGAAGTAGGACTCTTCGAGTTGAAAGAAGCTCTGGAATGAGGAGTCATATGATAAAGGTGAAAGAGGGTAGACTCATGAGTAATCTAAGGATATATTTTCTTTACAGAAAGGGTGATGCGTTGTGTGGAGCAGCCTCCCAATGTAGGCAGTGGAGACAGTTACTGCATATGATTTTAAGAAAGCATGGGACAAATACAAAGGGACTGTTTGAGAGAGGAAGAAATTGAAGCGCTTAATAGTTCTTATGGATGGGCACCCTGGGTAGGTCATAAGGTCCTTTATGGGCCATCATTTTCTCTGTTTGTCTGTTTCTGACATTGTGAGATTGACATTTTTGGGCCATGACTACTTGTGAAATTTGTTCCATAGGTTAAAATTTTCTTTGGGTTGTATGGGAAGGGCAGTTGCTTAAAATTTTGTCTCATGTGCAGCCAACAGTCGTTTTTCATGGATCATCACCAGATCTGCTTTAAATAGAATCCCAAGCCAAGAATCAGTAGATTACAATATACTAGTCCAATTAACGCTAGTGATAATTATGTATAATGAATCCTAGTTAGGTATTCACTCTCCAATACAAAAAGAAGGAAAAATCAAAGAGAAAAAGACCTCAGTCACTAAATCCCTTAGATGTTTGGGAATTGGGCCAGTATCACTCATTCTATACAGGGAGAACTATTCAGGCAATTGGTAACAGACCCCACACGTGAAGGTGCCATACTGGACTTGGTGCTTACCAGTGGTGAAAGTGTTTCTGATGTTATAGTGGGAGATCATTTTGCATCCAGTGATCACCAAATGATGTGGTTCAGTATTAGGACTAGGGCTGTTAGAATCCATTCAAAAGCGAGAGTCTTAGGCTTTAGGAAAATTAACTTTGCCAAGATGGGCCAATACCTCAGGGAGTAGTTAGCGGGATGGGAACAGCTGGGGGATGTAGAAAAACAGTGGGCAAAACTGAAAAGAGATATTTTAAGGGCAACCAACCTTTTTTGTTAAAATGGTAAATAAAGGTAAAAGGAAAAGAAGACTGCTGTGGCTTTCGAAAGAAGTAGCCGAAAAGGTGAAGAAAAAGAGAGAGGCATTCATGAACTACAAGTGATCACAGAGAGGAAGACAGGCATCTATATTTGGAAAAACTTAGAGAAGCTAGCAAAGTAGTCAGGAAAGCAAAGTTTCAAAAAGAGGAAGAAATAGCCAATGCAATAAAATGGGGGGATAAGACATCTTTCAGATATGTTAGTGAGAAGAGGAAGGGCAAAAGTGGCATTGTCCGACTCAAGGGTGAAGGGGAGGAATATGTAGCTGATGAGGCTAAAGCAGAATTGCTTAACAAATATTTCTGTTCTGTGTTCACATTTGAAGAACCAGGAGCAGGACCTCAGAAAACACCCACAAACAGGAATAGAAGCGATGGGCATCTTGAAGAATTTTCAGAAGACTGTGTTCGTGAGAAACTAGGTGAACTTAAAGTAGACACAGCGATGGGACCAGATGGGATACACCCTAGAATACTGAGGGAACTTGGGGACTTTCTAGCAGCTCCACTGACTGACCTTGTCAATGCCTCGTTGGAGTTGGGAGTGGTGCCAAAGGACTGGAGAGAGGCTCATGTGGTGCCTTTACACAAAAGCGGAAGTAAGGATGTGGTTGAAAACTACAGGCCGGTTAGTTTAACTTCGGTGGTGAATAAATTATTGGAAATGCTGCTGAAAGAGAAAATAGTGAGGTTTCTGGAGTCCAGCGGATTACAGGATCCGAAAGCATGGATTCACCAGTGGCAAGTCTTGTCAGTCAAATCTGATTGATTTCTTTGACTGGGTGACCAGGGAGTTGGACCGAGTGAGAGCCCTTGATGTGGTGTATTTAGATTTCAGTAAAGCCTTTGACACCGTTCCTCATAGACGACTTATAAACAAACTGAGCACCCTAGGGATGGACTCTAAAGTTACTGCTTGAGTTAGAAATTGGTTGAGAGGGAGGCGACAAAGAGTACAGGTAAATGGAGCTCACTCTGAGGAGAAGGAAGTTACCAGTGGTGTGCCCCAGGGATCTGTCCTTGGTCCGATTCTGTTTAACATCTTTGTTAATGATATAGCGGAAGGGCTGCCGGGTAAGGTTTGCCTCTTTGCGGATGATACAAAAACCTGCAATAGAGTAGACACCCAGGAAGGTGTAGATAACAGGAGGAGGGATCTAGCTCAGCTTGAAGAATGGTCTAGAATTTGGCAGCTGGGATTTAATGTTAAAAAATTCAAGGTTATGCATTTGGGCTGCAGCAATCCAAGGGAGCAATATATAGTATAGGGGTGAAGTACTTTTGTCCTCTAAAGAAGAGCGGGACCTAGGCGTGGTTGTGTCAGATGATCTTAAAGTAGCTAAACAGGTAGAAAAGGCGACAGCAAAAGCTAGAAGGATGCTTGGGTGCATACGGAGAGGAATGGATAGCAGAAAAAAGGAGGTGATAGTGCCTCTGTATAATTCTTTGGTGCGGACCTCAATTGGAGTATTGTGTGCAATTCTCGAGACCGCACCTTCAAAAGGATATAAACAGGATGGAGTCAGTACAGAGTGTGGCTACCAAAATGGTTAGTGGTCTTCATTATAAAGCATATGAGGACAGACTTAAGGATCTTAATATGTACACCTTAGAGAAAAAATGCGGGATAGAGGTGATATGATTGAGACTTTTAAATATCTCCTTGGCATAAATGCACAGGGGGAGAGCCTCTTTCGATTGAAAGCAAGTTCTGCTACGAGGGGACATTGGATGAGTGTGAAAGGGGATAGATTCAGGAGTGATATGCGGAAATATTTCTTTACAGAAAGAGTGGTGGATCCGTGGAATAGTCTCCCAGTGGAGGTGGTAGAGATGAGGACGGTATCTGATTTCCAAAAAGTATGGGACAAACATAGAGGATCTCTAAAGGAAAAAAAGGGATTGTTGTAGTTGTTGATATGGAAGGACAGACTAGATAGGCCATGTGGTCTTTTTCTGTCGTCATTTTTCTCTGTTTCTATTCTTTTAAAAAAAACTCCTTTGACTTTCTGAATTCTTTTTCAATTAACTATAACATGTGATTAGTGCATTACTGTTTATTGAGATGCATAAACAAGACCAAGCTTTCACATTGATAGATATTAAGTATATCAAGAGGTTTTAGTTATAACGCATAGATTTACATACAAAGTTTCACAGTTTCATAATCTTTTCTAGGTCTGATCACTTTATAAAGTATAATTTTGCTTTCATAAGAACATATATCCTCCTAGATATGAGAGTGGTTGATTGCTGCATTTGGAGAGTCCACGTGTGCAAACCAGTGTTTCTTCTGGCTTAGAGGCGTCAGGGCTAAAGAGCTCGGCGTCCTCTTCTGGGTGCAATCTGATGCCGGAGCTGTGTTTGCCTCTTGTTCTGCCTGCTGGTCTTTCCTACTTGGCTATATATAGCAACCATAGCCCTACCTCAGGGAGTGTTTGGCAGCCAGAAGGAGGCAGTTCAGCCAAGTTGGTTGCAGTGGTGGAGTCAGCATCTTCTACCAATGTTCTGGCTTCAGGAGGCACTATCTGCCGGAAGGAGGAGGAAGGAGAGCTACAGAATCATGGCCGGGCTGAGGTTGCTGGGGGCTCTTCGGTAGCGGCTGAAACTGGTGCGGGTTCTGTCTCAGGATTGATGCTGTCCTTTTCTTCGGAGCACCCGACTATATTTACCTTGGATTCGATCTGGACAGCAGTTTCTTCTTTGGGTACAGTATTGGTGCAGCAGATGAATGGGTTGACAATGCAAATTCAATCTAATATTAAGACATCGCTGGCTAATGCAAGTGAACTTTGTGCTGTTAAAGAATTGGTTGGAAACTACAAGTTGAGACTTAGAAGCATGAGACTATTATTCATCAATTGTGAAGGATGTTTCTAATCTGAGACTTAAAAATGAACTACTTGAGAATCAAGTGCACTCTACAAATTTACGTTTAGTGAATTTTCCCCGCTCTCCTTTAGTATCAGTGGATATGCTGAAAATGTATTTGCAAGATGTTTTAGGTGTCCCACCTGAGTCTCAGCCTCCTCTTTCAAAAGTGTATTATATTCCAACACAAAAGAAGATTTTAGCTGAGACCTAGCAAGACTTGTTACTTAATTTACATCATGTTGACATTCTTAATATATCTAATATCCTCGAATTTTCTGATACCAAAACTGTAATACCATCAACTTTAATTTCCTTAGCTCTTTCATCCAACCGGGTGTGGTTCTTTAAGTTATATTTTAAGAAGAGCTCCATTCCCTTCAAGGGATTGTTAGTTGCCATGTATTCTGATCTAGCCCTTGAAACACAGCAACGCCTGGGGAAATTCCTAGTACTCAAGCCTGAGGTGGTCCAGCTGGGAGTTTTGTTCTTTTTATAATTTCCATGTAAATGCCTAGTGTGCTTACAGTCGAGTTTTGTTTTTTATGATCCCTCCCAGGTGACAGCCTTTGTTAGCTCATGCCTTCCTCTTTTATGTACGGAGGGAACCAGTTAGGTTTTGTTGTAGTCACAGTAGTAGATTGTGGTTGTGGATTAAACTGTCTAATTACGCTTTCCTTGCATGTTTACTAAACTTTTTTTCTTTAGTTTTTAGGCTCCGATGATTGTTGGGCTAGTGGGCATTCTGTTGTATTAGTTTTTGCCTTTTATAATTTTCCTAAATTGTAACCTAAGCTGCCTTTTTCTTTACAAGTATTGTGCTTGGAATTTTGTGAAATTTATAAATATAACATTTTAAAAAAAGGAGTGGTTGATCTCTACCTGATTCACACAGCATGCTCCTCCTAGCTTTCAGTGGGCCAGTGGAATCAAACCTCTCAAGGACTCCAGGAATGCATCAGTATCTTGAGAAGCTCAGAGACTCCCTTGTTTTTTTGGCTTACCCATTTCAGTTTGACCAAGGGGTGTACCCTTCCAAAGTCAAACTCCATTCAGTTGTCCTAACTGTTAGTACATTCAACCTAGGTTGGGGAGTTCATTAAAATGGATACCACACCTCAATTTCCTGGTTCCCCATCATCCTGAGAAAAATAATTCACAACTTCCCTTAATTAAGAGTGTGACCCCCAGGGTCACTGCAGGAATTACAACAGCAGTCTCCATCTCTGGGAAATGTATATTATCTGGACCAGATTAATATACATTTCCATAGGAAGAGTGAAGAACTAGACTAGTGCTTAAATAAGATTCAAATTACACTGATGCTCTTTGTGGTCTTGGGCAGGTCACTTAACCCTCCATTGCCTCTGGTACCAACTTAGATTATAAACTGTCTGGGAATAGGGAAATACGTACTGTACCTGAATGTAACTCGCCTTTAACTACTATTGGAAAGGTGTGAGCTAAATATAAAAATAAGATGGCATTTGGGAAACAAAGATTGTGGGATGTGCCACAGGAAGACTAGGTTGCATCAAACAGAGATCCACACTTTTTGAACTTTGACATTGAAGAGATGAAGACCTCCTTAGGGATTTGCTCAGTAATCTCAGGAGACACGTCATACCAATCAAGAGGGGCCCAGCCTGACCTAGACATAACTATTGCTTGTCTCGCTCTCTTTCTCATCTGCTGGTTCTATTGTTTCTGATTGGTCCTAAAAGGATGCTTTTGATTTGGCAGTATGTGCCAGTGAGCTCTAATATATCTAATCAATTTGGGACAATTTAAAATCCCTTCATATGCATATTTCACTAATAAGGGGGGCAAGAAGGGTTAAAAGATGCACTGAGACAAAGAACAAAGAGCAGCCCAGAAGAATCTTCTGAAAATACATGCCTGTCTGTTGTGTGACTTGGCCTTAACTTCTCTCTCTCTGCCTGCTAAATGTTGAGAAGGTTTCTGTCTCTGGCTGCTTGCTGTGACTCTCATAGCTAGAGCCTGCAGCATACTACTCCCTGCATGCATTCTCCAGAACTGGTGTCCCTCATCAAAGAGGAAGTGCTGGACTCTTGCTTCAGGACACTTTCCAGAGACACTGGGCCAGGAACTGATGAGAGACTGGGTTTTTTTTTTTTTGTTTTGTTTTTGTTTTGTTTTCTGTAAAAGGGGATATTTAGAGTGCAGATTTGCTTTTATTCAATGAAAGGGAAGCAGAGAGAGAGATTGAGTTTTATTGCTTGCACTAGATAAGTATCTCTTATAACCAACTAACTGCTTGTACCTTAAATTTGCTTTCTTTCTTATATAGGCTAATATTATAGGTCATACTACCCCATAATAAAACTTGCAGAACAGAACCTTTATTCTAAACTGCCTTACTTTTATACTATGTCTCCTTGCTGCCTGATGTATTCAGCTAATGGTTCCATTGTTAGGCGAATAATAAGACAATTGACACCCTAGCCTGATTTACCTACCTAACTCAAAAGGCAGTAAGTACCTATTATTCTCTGGGAAAAAGCAGGAAATCAGTCCTTTCATATGGGTGACCTCTGTGCAATGTAGCCTGTGCAGTAACCTCTCCCCAGCTTTCAAAGAAAGCCTTTGGGAGATGTATTTTATTTATTTATTTATCAATCATTTGTATACCGCTACTTCCAGCGATCAGAAGCGGATAACTTATAGGTTAAACATAACTATTTTACAACTACGTTGAAACAAATTTAACAATAGAATGGTAGGTGATATTATTAGATAACAGGTGATTAACATAAAGGTATAACAAATACAATGTTGATCGGGGTAACTTAACAAATACAATATTGATCGGGGTAACTTATATACAATATTGTATCATGGCATGCGTGGTTCCCTTCCCGCCCAAAGGTGCCATCTTGTCTCAGTCTCCTTTTTTCCACGAAGCCCATCGGATGTTTGTCTATTCCCCCGTAAAAAGTTGGTGATTTTTGTCGTCTTTTTTGCTTTCTCTGGTAGCGTATCAGTGCCTTTTCCCACCCCCGAGCCCGCTTGCCTCAGCATCACATCCTCGGGTACTTTTCTTTCCTTTTGTGTCTGTCTTTTTCATTTGCTACGGGTTCACACCTTTTTCCTTGCCAGGCCTGGTGAATTTGACCTTGCGAGGGCTGTCTTCCCCGCCATGGCCTCAGCCAGTGGCTTCAAGCCCTGCAACTGCTGCGCTCATAATATGTCATGCATGGATCCGCAGGACTGCTGCCTTCGATGCCTCAGGCCAAACCACAATGCCTTGGCCTGCGGTCTCTGCAAACAGATGACCACAAGGCCCTCAGGAAATGTCAGCAGCAGCATGAGTCGATTTTTCAGATGATCGCACCAAGAAGGGCCAGAAGACCTCAAGGACCCCATCGGGTGACAAGCCATGGAAAGTGGAAAAATCTCATAGGCCCCAGTCCTGCAGGCCTCAACAGGAGGCCAAAGGTGACAGCAAGGAGCGTCCATCCAAGTTGCTTTGCCCGGAACCATCCACACCCTGGGACTGGTCTCGGACCCCTGAGGCCATCTTGGTCAAGGACTCCCCCTCGATTGAGCTGGTGCCGGGCTCTAAGTCCTCAGTGCCCGTGCCAAAGGCTGTGGAGCCATCTGCTTTTGAAGCCAGGATGGTGGTCTTGGAGCACAGTTTGCCTTCATGGCCTAGCAGCGGGCTCTGATGCCCGGTTCCTCCAGTTCATCACTCCCAACCACCCGGCCTTCAACCTCAAGGGACTTCCCAGAGGTCAAGCCGATCCTCTAGCGCCACCAGCCTCGAGAGATGCCTCGGCTGCAGTCCCGGTCCTGGTCCTTGGGGCCACGGTCCTCACTGCTCCGTGCCCCTAGCCTCCACTTGTCGGGCATACGTCTTCAAATGGCGGAGGTTCTCAGTCTAGTGTATGGAGCATTGGGTCAACCCCTTCTCCTGCTCCATCAAGCTAGTGCTGCAGTACCTATTTCTCCTGTCTGGTGCAGGGCTGAAATCTAACTCTGTAGGAGTGCATCTCTTTTGCTCTCGTGGCACACCACTATCTCATTGAGGGCAAACCCCTCTCTGCTCAACCCCTCTTGTCTCACTTTCTGAGGGAGTTGCTCCTGTTGAAGCTGCCCGTCCGTCTGCTGGCGGCAGAGTGGGACCTTAACATCATGCTCTCCAAGCTCACCACGTCACCCTTTGAGCCTCTCGGCCTCTGCCACCTCAAGTATCTCTCCTGGAAGGTGGTATTTCTCATGGCGCTCACTTCTTCCTGCAGAGTCAGTGAGCTTCATGCTTTGGTGGTACAACCACCATACATTAGGTTCTACAAGAACAAGGTCGTGCTCCACATGCACCCCAAGTTTCTACCCAAGGTAGAATCTCTATTCCACCTCAACCAACAGGTTGTGATCCCCATCTTCTTCCCATGGCCTCATGCCAGCAGGGCGGGCGCAGTTCTCCATACTGGATTGTAAGTAGGTGTTCGTCTTTTATCTCAAGTGCACCCATGAGCATCGCCAAGCTTATCAGCTCTTTGTGTCCCGTGACCCGAGTCGGTTGGAAGCTGCGGTCTCTAAGCTGACCTTGTTCAACTGGGTCGCTGACTGCATCGTCTTCGCATATGAGCAGGCTGGTCTCACTAGAGCGCCGTGTCACGGTGCACAGCGTCTAGGCCATGGCGGCCTCTTTAGCAAACTTGTTCTCCATTCCCTTGTCGGAAATCTGTCAGGCCGCCACCTGGTTCTCAGTCCACACTTTTGCAGCTCACTACTGCCAGGAGAGAGAGTCCCATCAGGACAGTACCTTCAGCCAGGCAGTACTCTGTCATTTGTTTAGGGTATAGGCAACTCCTGCTCTCCGGCCCTTTCATGTGTTCAGGCTGCCGGAGCATTGGCTCCTTGCTGGGGATTTGGTTCACACGGGAGTCTGTTATCTCTCGACTCGTTGCTGCTGCTCATGGCTTTCCCTTTTTCTGGTCACTCGTGAGCTTTTTACAGGTTTTTTGGTAGCCTATAGCTAAGGAGTCCCATATGTGAAGACCGACTTCCTGCTTGTTACCAGAGAAAGTATAGTTGCTCACCTGTATCGGGTGTTCTCTGGTGACAGCCGGAATCAGTCCTCACAACTCTTCCTTCTCCCCGTGGAGTTGCTTTTTCTTTTTGCCGTCTTGTGCTATGATATCATACTGAGACAAGATGGCATTCTTGGGTGGGAAGGGGACCACGCATGCATGGTACATCTCCCAAAGGCTTTCTTTGAAAGCTGGGAAGAGGTTTCCACATGGGCTCCGTTGGCGTCAATGTCAACCATATGTGAGGACTGATTCCTGCTGTCCCTGGAGAACACCTGTTACAGGTGAGTAACTACACTTTCACTCAAATTCAGCCCCGAGGCCTTCATATGAAGCTTTAATCCAACTAATAAGTTTCTTCCTGAAATCCGTTTTCTTCAGAACTTTAAACATAAAGATCCCATTCACTCTGATAAATGCTTTTTTTGGCATCTATTACAAAAAGCATCATTGGTTGATTCTCCTCTCAGATTACCACATCAGATTAGGCAGCATTCTAATGGTATTCCCCACTTGCCTGCCCAGAAGAAAACCTGCTTGTTCTTCATGTCCTAGACCAGGCAATGCTCCCTGTCTGAGAGTGATGTTGGCTATAATACTCTCACACTGTAAGGTCTTTCTCGGCTTGGGAATCATTGTTACCTCATTACCTTCATCAATGGCAGGAGAGATCTCACTTGAATTACTATAAAATGTTGTCATTAGGAGAGTCATCGACAGATCTCTAATTTCTTATAGAAACCAGCCCTGGGGCCTTCCCTTTCTTTAATTCTTTGATTTCTTGCCTGATTTCCTCAGCAGTTATATCCCTCTCCAAATGATCATTGTGTAAATAGTTACCTTTTGTTATCCAAGTTGTTTCTCCTGTTAATTGTAAACTCAGACCTATGTACCCTGTCTGATTGTTATGTTCCATGTAAACCGCGCTGATGCTAAATAGTGCGGTATAGAAGAACTTGTAAATAAATAAATAAATAAATAAAAATAATAAATCATTAACATCTCCTGGAATCTGTGACATAACCTTATTTAGATACTTCTATATGTCCTTCTCAGCCACCATTACTTCTTGTTGTATAGTTCAGCATAAAACATCCTAAAAGTGACCTTTATTTTCTCATCATTATTTAACTATATTCCCCTGTTTTTGCACCTTTAAAATATGCAATACAATTGCTTCATGAGCTTTTAGTCTTCCTGTTTCTCCCAGGGCAAGCAGGATGAGTCAGCCACAAGTGGTGACATCATCCGACGGCGCCAGAGATGGAGTACTCTCACTAGCCCAGAGGGCTTTAGCTCCCTGGGCATGACCACTAGCCCCACCTCCAGATCCGCCCCTAGCTGGCCAGTCTTTGTCTTCCGCCTTGCCAGTAAGACGTTTTTTTATTTTGCTCTCATACCTTGTTCATCATGAAGAAACCTGGATTCAAAAATGCCCAGCCTGTTCCAGAAAAATGGCTAACTCGGACTCACACCATCTCTGCCTCCGATGCCTGGGTAGCGATCACGCTGTTGAGAACTGCTCTGCCTGTGGCCGCATGTCTCCCCGGGCTCTGAAGTCACGCCGGCATGCTCTCAGGGATTTTCTGGCTCCCGCTGTTGATGTGAGTACTCCCGCTGCTGCTGTGAGCTCTCCCGCTAATACTGCTTCTTCCAGTGCCGCCGTGGTTGCTCCGGCCGGGGACGCGCCGTTTTCGGCCTCCATTCCCCTCCGCAATGCTCTCAACCCTCTGGACACGTGTGTCCCTATGGAGGCTTCCATCTTGCCTGGGGTTTCCTCCTCTCTGCTTCCTGCCTCGACTATGACGACTTCCTGTCCTCCCGGGCCCACCTCCTCCCGGCGCAGCCTCCACGGGCTCCCCGGAGCAGATCTGAACAGCGCTGACTGCCTGCCCCTTCGGAGTCATGCTGCCCGACAGGAAAGCCATGAGCGCAGAGCCCACAAACGGCGCAGACATTCACCGGATCGTCGGAGCCGCTCGAGGAGGCAGAGCCGCTCTCGGAGACTGCACGGATACCGCAAAGCAAACAAGAAGCACAGCAGCCGGCGCAGACGCGCATCCTCGGAGAGCCATCATCAGCGCAGACCCAGGCACAAGGACTGCAGATGGCACAGGGATCGCAGCACCAGTTCTGGGTCATCACACTACCGCGGTAAGAGACTCAGACACAGCAGCCACAGTTCCTCGCTCTCCCAAGGCTCTCTCTCCAGTGGCAGCTCTAAACAACACACCCCCTCATCTGCCTGCAACAACTCTGTCTACGTGGCTTCCTGCAGCTCTGAGGACTCCGACCTCTACCTCCCCGCATCCCCTGTGCGACCAGTCTCTCATGAAGAGGCCAACCGACCTCTCCAAGGCAACGCACAGGCTCCTGTGGCTCTACCTTCCCAAGGAGCCCCGGACACCCTGCTGCTCCTTAAAGACATGCTTCAACAGTGGACGTCAGCGCTCTCCAACCTGTCCTCCCACCAGGCGCAGCCCCTAGTGCCCCCGGCAGTAACCTCCACACATCTGGACACCATTGCCATGGCCTCAACCAACCAGCATCAGGTCCCACTACTGCTGGAGCAGGAACCCACGCCGGCCGCCTCGGCCAGCCTGGTGCAGTCCCAGCTTCAAGATCGCCCTGATGACCCTTCGCAATCAGGGACCTCTTCTCATGCTGACCAGGACAACCCCCTCAGGGCCACCCGATCCTCCTGAGGACTTAACCTACGCAAAATTCGTCTGGAAGGTCCTTGCAGCTCTATCCATCACTCCTGCGGATGCCGTAGATCAACGTGACGAAGTTCAAAGCGCACTCAAGTTCGTGGACTCCCCCAAGGCCATTTCGGCCCTTCCTGTTCACCAGCTCCTCCGCGACAACCTTACAAGATTATGGCAGACCCCTGCGTCCAATCACTCATGCCCCCGGAAATTGGACTCTTAAGTATGTGGTCCAGCCTGTCCTGGGATTTGACAAGCAACACCTGCCCCACCAGTCCATCATGGTGGAATCCGCCCTCAAGCGGTCTAAATCTTCGCGCACATCTACCAATGCGCCTCCCGGGAAGGACAACAAACTTCTAGACGATGTTGCAAAGCAGATTTATCAAGGATCCATGCTGAACGCCAGGATCTACGCACATCTTTTTCAACGCGCCATCTACCAGGACACCTTGCTGGCCAACATAAGAGCCGCCGCCAAGGGCACAGAACTTCCACCGGCACTCTTGTCTGCCCTCGCTGACCTCGAGGAATGCACCAAACATCAAGGTCGAGCTGCCCATGACACCTTTGAGACAGCCTCCAGAGGGGCCAGAACTGCCATCTCCGCGCGCCGGCTTGCTTGGCTCAGGGCCTCAGGCCTGCAGGCTGACTCTCATGACAAGCTCGCTGACACACCCTGCACAGGCAACTCACTTTTTGGCGACAAGGTCAAGGAGACAGTGAATGACATGCGCGAGCGCTGCACCATGCTCAAAACACTGGAGGAGGGCTCCAAGCGTTCAAAACCCTACCGCAAGGGAGCCTTCCACGGCCCATCTGGTCCTAAGCGCTACAACTCCTACCACAGGTGGCAGCAGCAGCCGCGCTACAAACAACAGCATTACCAATTCTCGTATAGGCAGAAACCACGCCAACGAGAGCGCACATCAAAGAAGGCACCTTCCGCACCTGCCAAAAACAATCCTAGTTTTTGACTCACCGCCCTGCCAGCACCTTCCGACAGAGGGACGCTTATCTGCCTTCCTTCACTCCTGGGAGCAGATAACTACGGATCAATGGGTCCTCTCTATCATCAAACAGGGCTATCGCATAAACTTCTCCTCAAAGCCACCCGTGCGGCCACCCTCGGTGAGCACCATCCCCTCCCAGCATCTAGAGGCCATGGATTCAGAGCTCCAGACATTGCTTGCCTCCAGGGCCATCGAGCCTGTTCCCCCCGGCGAGACCAGCAAGGGGTTTTACTCCAGATACTTCCTTGTTCCCAAGAGGTCGGGGGGTATGTGACCCATCCTCGATCTACGGAAGCTCAACAAGTGCATAGCCAAGGAGAGGTTCAGGATGCACTCCCTGTCCACCATCCTGCCCCTCATTCAACCTATGGAGTGGCTTGCCTCTCTGGACCTTCAGGACGTATACACTCACATTCCCATGCACCCTCATCACAAGAAATTCCTGCGATTCAGGGTAGCGGAGAAGCACTACCAATACAGGGTGCTACCTTTCGGACTGTCATCTGCTCCAAGAGTATTCACCAAGTATGTAGCAGTGGCTGCCGCCCACCTCCGCAGACAAGGGGTATGCGTCTTTCCCTACCTGGACCATTGGCTGTTCTCAGCACCCTCCCCTGCGAAACTGCGGATGGCTGTCAGGAAAGCCACCTCTCTCCTCTCCTCGTTGGGATTCCTTGTCAACTACCCGAAGTCTCATCTTTCCCCCACGCAGCGTCTGGAGTTCATCGGCGCTCGAATCGACACCACGCAATCCAAGGCCTTCCTGCCTCAGAACAGGAAAGAGGCCATCAGCGCTCTCGCTCTACAAGCCCTCAACTCCACGCACTCCTCCGCTCGAGCGATCCTACGCCTTCTGGGACACATGGCAGCCGCCACCCATGTCCTTCCCATGGCGAGATTACAGATGCGTGTTCTCCAGTGGCACCTCCGCACTCATTGGTGCCAGCACACTCATCCCTTGTCATCCCTGATCCCCAGGGACCCCCGGGCAACCAAGGCGATCCGCTGGTGGACACACTCCACCAATCTATAAGAGAGCAAGCGCCTGCAGGCCCCGACCCCTCAGATCACCGTGACCACGGATGCTTCAGCTCTAGGATGGGGAGCCCACTGTGCGGGCGCACACACTCAAGGATCATGGTCCACCGCCGAGAGGGACCTCCATATCAACGTCCTCGAGCTCAGAGCTGTCCGCCTCGCCCTCCTGGCCTTCAAGGATCTGGTCAGGGGAAAAACAATCAAGATACAGACAAACAACCAGGTCACCATGTTTTACATAAACAAACAGGGAGGCACGGGTTCTCGAACTCTGTGCAGAGAAGCCCTCCTCACCTGGCACCTGGCCCTCTCGCTCCAATGCAGCCTTTAGGCCTGCTACCTACTGGGAGAGGAGAATGTACTAGCAGATCGCCTCAGCAGACAGCTAAGCCCGCACGAATGGACACTCCACGAAGACGTGTCATCATTCCTCTTCAGGGAGTGGGGCCTCCCTCAGATCGATCTCTTTGCCTCCCAGGAGAATGCCAAATGCCACCTCTTTTGCTCCAAAAGGCCGTCCCCGCACAGACTAGCGGCGGACGCCTTCGATGTGACCTGTGACCAATGGCACTTAGCCTACGCGTTCCCGCCAACTCCGCTCATCGCACGGACTCTTCAACGGATCATCAGGGACCGGGCCCGGGTCATCTTGGTGGCCCCCTTCTGGCCCAGGCAAATATGGTTCCCATGCCTCCAACGCCTAGCAGTGGTCCCTCCCATCCAGCTCCCCCAGTGACCAGACCTACTCTCGCAGGACGGCGGCATGATGCTCCACCCCAACCTGCGGACGCTATCACTGTCGGCCTGGAAGCTGAAAGGCTAGCTCTGGCCCCCTTTAACCTGACGACCGAGGTCCAGCAGATCATACTGGCGGCCCGGCGCCCTTCCACCAGGAAGTCATACAGCCTCAAGTGGCGGCGCTTCTCCATCTGGTGCGCTGCCCGCCATCTTGACCCCTTCTCTTGCCTGGCGCCGCAGCTCCTACAATACCTTGCATCGCTCTCTTCGCTCGGCCTCAAGACTCAGTCCATCAAGGTCCACTTGTCTGCCATCGCGGCCTTTCACCACCGCGTTGGGGACACCTCGATAGCAGCGATGCCCATCGTGGCCCGCTTTATGAAAGGACTATCCAACCTACGCCCTCCGTGCAGGGAGCCCGTGCCCGCCTGGGACCTTAACGTCGTCCTCAATCAGCTCACGGAAGAACCTTTCGAGCCTCTACATTCGGCAGATTTGAAGTTTGCTTCCTGGAAAACACTGTTCCTTGTCGCTATCACTTCAGCCAGGCGGATCAGTGAAATGCATGCCCTCGTGGCTTACCCGCCTTACACCATCCTTCACCTCGACCGTGTCTGCCTTCGGACACACCCCAAGTTTGTCCCCAAGGTGGTGTCTGCTTTCCACATCAATCAAACCATTGAGCTGCCCTGCTTCCTCCCCGGACCACACTCCAGCCCGGATCAACAATGCCTGCACACACTGGACTGTGTCAGGGCCCTACGGTGCTACCTCAACAGAACCTCACCTCTACGCAAAGGGTCTCAGCTTTTCGTCTCTTACGACCCTAACAAGCCGGGCCTACCCGTGTCCAAGCGCACGCTCTCCGGCTGGATTTCCGCCTGCATCGTCTTCTGCCTCTCACGCACTGGAGCGAGCCCCACCGCAGGTATCACAGCACATCACCTGTGGGCGTTGGCCGCCACCATCGCCAACCTTCAGTTCGTTCCTATACCTGACATCTGCAAAGCCGCAACGTGGTCCTCTGTACAGACTTTCCAGAGGCACTACTGCCTCGACAGAGCCGATCACGGTGGCTCCACATTCGGGCTAGCAGTGCTGTCTGCTGCCTTTTCCCCTTGCCAGGACAGGAACATGTGACTTCTGCTGATCTTGCATTTATTGCCATGCCCTACGGCTATCATTGTTGATTGCGACTGATTGCCATGCTCTAGTGATTGATGTTTTTCACCTTGTTGTCATTGCACCTTATTGCTCTTGTGATTGATGTCACTGCACTTTATTGCCTGTTGATTATTGTTACGGTCACTGCACTTTGTGCCTTGTTGTTTGCTGGTTGTTGCTGTGCACTATTCTTGCTGTTACTGCACTTCGTGCCTTACTACTCGCTTGTTGTCACTGTGCACTGTTTTTTGATAAGAGCACTGTTTGCCGATTTGCACATCCTGTTATAAGTTGTTTTGACTTGAACTACGCCCCCCAGGCGCGTTCACTCATTAAAACGTATTGCACCTCACGGTCATGCGTGTCTCCGTTTCTTCAGACCTTCCCCGCCGCTGCATGTGTAGCTGGGGAGACACCACTTGTGGCTGACTCATCCTGCTTGCCCTGGGAGAAAACCGAGTTACTTACCTGTAACGTGAGTTCTCCAGGGACAGCAGGATAAGTCAGCCACACCTTCCCACCCTCCTCCCCGGCGGGGACCTCCTGTCTCTCGCTATCCGCCTCCTAGCCTGAATACCGCGTCAGCTTGGAAAACCTGGCCAGCTAGGGGCGGATCTGGAGGTGGGGCTAGTGGTCATGCCCAGGGGGCTAAAGCCCTCTGGGCTAGTGAGAGTACTCCGTCTCTGGTGCCGTCGGATGACGTCACCACTTGTGGCTGACTTATCCTGCTGTCCCTGGAGAACTCACGTTACAGGTAAGTAACTCGGTTTTATCTCCCTATTCAAAGTATATTTATTTCACTCTGCTCAGAGAGTATACTATTTCCTTTGCCTTCAGTGCTGCCACTAACTCCCTGAGTAGCTTAGAGTATAGAGTTGTTGTATGTCTTATGTTCCAAGTATGAAATTAGCCATCGTAGCTTTTCTTCTTTGTTTATTTAGCTGCATTTATATCCCGCTTTTCATTGGGTCAAGGCGGTTGGGGGATACATTTAACACGAGGGGATATGAGAGACATACACTAATACTTACAGGGAACATGGGCAATGGAGGGTTAAGTGGCTTGCCCAAGACCACAAGGAGCACCTGTGGG
Organism: Ichthyophis bannanicus; assembly: GCA_033557465.1. Lineage (NCBI taxonomy): Eukaryota > Metazoa > Chordata > Amphibia > Gymnophiona > Ichthyophiidae > Ichthyophis > Ichthyophis bannanicus. Next base: position 1,736,272,827 of record CM066032.1, read on the forward strand.
ACTAGAAACCCCAGTCCTGGCCCAAGTTTGCTGTCCTCTAGTGGGATTTGAACCACCGACCTTCCGGCCTGTAGTACCTTGCACCAATCACTAGGCCACTCTTCCCTCCCCCCCTTTTGCCCTTGCCCTTTCTTTCTATAGGATGTCCATAACCTCCCCCTTACCACTGCTTTTAAGGCATCATATACTGTCACTGCTTCTACCATTCCATTAAAGACTCCGTAATATCCATCTTCAGTTTACCACAGAAATAACTCAGTACCTGAATGTAACTTCCTTAACTGCTTAGCTGCTACCCACTATAGGTGGTATGTCAAGTAAAATAAACTATAATTGTAACTATCCTGCTTTATCTTCAAGCAAGCTGTCATTAATCTTCCAAAATTGAGACTTTCTCCCTTCCTGCTATATGCCATCACATTTGCACCGGGGCATGGTTTGACCATGTAATGGATTCTGTTTGATTGATTTAATACTCAGTTGATGATCTCTTTTTCTATCAGAATCATATCTATTCTGGTATGTAGGTTGTAGGGATGAGAGTAGAAGATATACCCTCTCTGTCCTCCACTTCATAACTTCTTACCCTCCAAATGTCTACCAAGTCAAACTGTCCCATGAGCTCCTGGACTTTCCTTCTATGTGTTTTACTGTTAGGTTCCCTCCCCCCTATGGAACTATCTGCAGATGGAACAGAGTATTAATAAAATCTCCTGCTACTGCTAGAGAGTATTTTGTTTCAACTTCCAGTATACTCCTTAGCTCTTCAAAGAATCTCCCCTGGCTCAAATTGGTTGCATAGGTGCATTCCAACAATAACTAACACCATTCATTACCAGGTTCACTAAAGCTTGACAAGGGAGATTAATATATTTACCCTCAGTAACTCTATGTCTTTTAGAAAAAAGGATTTCCACCCCACTTTTCTTGGGTTTCACATAGTTGGAGGATGCTAGACGGACAAATAATAAATCTCTGGACCTCATTAAATGCTCATCAAGCCTTTTGGCTTCCCTGAACCGCATACTGCTTTTATTGCCCAAGTTTAGGCCTTGTGCATTCAACGTTATTAATTCACATTTCGCACTCGTCATAGAACCATCTAACATTCACTTCCCTGCTCACGGCAGTCTCCCTCGGCATTACATACCCTCTCCAACCTCATCACATGGTTTTACCAGCACTCTCTTAGTCCTCACTCCCACCCTCCTCTCTCTTTATTCCCCCTTAGCTTTTACAGGAAGACTCATCCAATTCTTCCTGGAGAAGTGACACCACCCTCCCCCCCCCCCCAAAGCCTTGGCTATTGACCTCATCCATATAGTTCATTACTCTTGAAGCCAGCAACCATTAGTCTTTTCACATCCTTCTACCCTAGAGAAACCCAGCGCATTTAGTTTGACAGTTCAAGCATGTTTTCTCAGTCACTGCTATTATCCCTTCTCTTCGCGCAATGATCAATCCATGGGTAGGATACTGGTCTCAATGGAGCATTAGTCTTATGTTCTTAACTGTATGGGCTTACATAGTAAACTCCCCCAGTGGTGTAAGGCAAACCAAAGGGGAAGAACCAGCAGTATCTGTTGTTTTCAGTCGTTAATTTGTTAGTTATTGGCTTAAAATCTGTATTTCACTGTGATGTGGATAGAGCCAGATCTGCAATCATATCTATTTTGTGGCACTCACAAATCATCTGGTTTGTCATTCACATGTTTGTGGCAATCTGTTCTTTTACAATGACGTCATTGACACAGGATCTCTAAGGCAAATAAAGAGACTGTAAAGTTTAGTAGTTGGTATGGAAGAGCAGACTGGATAGACATAAGAAATGCCATACTGGGTCAGACCAAGGTCCTTCAAGCCCAGTATCCTGTTTCTAACAGTGACCAATTCAGGTCACAAGTACCTGTTGGGTTCCCAAAAAGGTACACAGATTCTACAATGCTTATCCCAGGGTAAGCGTGGATTTCCGTGATCCTCTTTAATAAGGTTTATGGACTTTTCCTCCAGGAACTTGTTCAAACCTTTTTTTTTAAACCCAGCTACACTAACAGCTTTTACTACATCCTCCAGTAATGAATTCCAGAATTTGATTACTCGAGTGAAAAAACATTTCTCCGTGAACAAGCAGGAAATAAGTCCTCACGTATGGGTGACATCACTGATGGAGCCCCACACAGAGCGCTCCCCAGCTTCCAGAGGAAGCTTTTGGGAGATATGCTGCACATGTGTGCCTGCATTCCCCACCTGCCGCAGCGCCATAGTTTCCAATCTTCTTTTTTCATGGAGCCCTTAGGATGCATTCCTGCAGTTCAGAAAAAAGTTTGAACTTCTTGCCTTTGTGGCTGAGCTTTTGCTTGTTTTTTCATCTGCCTGTCATCGGTTAGCCCTTTGGGCGTTTTTTCTTTTCTTTTCTTTTTTGTGCTTTTTTGGTGGTGTTTCCCCCCTCAGGGGTTTTTCCCACCCACAGGCATTTTTCAATTTGATTTTGCCAAGGAGGTCTTTTTCAGAATGTCTAAGCCGGTTAGAAAATGCACCAAATGTGTCAAGACCATTTCTGCCACTGCAATGCCTTGGACCGAACCACCATTCAGCATCCTGAGAACTCTGCTTGCTGATGACGCATAGAGGCCTGAAAGATCGGGAAAAACAGGAGTCGTCCCTCTTTGGCTCATCAGTATCCTCAGCACCGACCCACTCGTCCATGCCTGAGGTGGCCAAGGGAAAAAAGCAGAGGGCTCAGTTGGAGCAGAAGGGTCCAAGCGGAGAGGGGCGTCCCTCTACAGAAACCCCATCCGTGTCGAAGGGGGAGCACAAGGAGAAGATCTGTGTGCAGTGACATCACAGCCCTTCTTGCTACGAGACAGACAGCGAGGGCCGACCAAGCTTCCTCAGCGGGAGGACCCAATCCGAGCAGCGGAGTCCATTCCAAGTGCCAGGAGGGCTGCCGGATGTTTCCCGATCCTCCTATCATCATGAAGTCCCCCACCCGAGGGTTCACTGGCAATGTCCCTGGCCACGGCATCAATGTCCTCATCATTGGTGATTCTGGAGGAACGCCTACAATCCTTAGAAGCCCCGAGGAAAGCAGGCTTCATGGCACGGAGCATGTCACCACACTCTTTCAAGCCGATTCTGGAAACCCTTGCCCTACCCACTGCAGCTGGGAATTCAGGTGGGAGACCAGGATTGACACCATCTCTCTCTCCAGTTTGGTGGAGTCCGAGGCCTGAGGCATTGCCATTGGCATGCCAGGCGTAAAGGGAGCCATCAACATCCACCCTCTCCTGAGCCGTGCAGTTGGCGCTCGGAGGAGACTTGGCATTACTTCAGCTTCCTCTCGAAATCCGAATTGGAATGGAAAGCCGAGGCGGAATCAACGGTGTCGGATCTTGAAGCCCAGGATCTCCCATCCAACCCATCGCCCCCTCCAGTCAGTGGAAGTCACCCCCGGAAGATGCGTACTTCCAGGATTTTGTTTGAGACTGACCAGTGCCATCTCCCTCTCTGGAATCGGAAGAGTAACCAAAGGCAGAGAAATGCTCTAAAACCCCTCGGCCCCTCGTGAGATGGTGACTGTTCCCGTCTACCATGTCCTGCAGAGGCTGCTGCTGTGGGAGGCGCTGCTCATGCTTCCATCCGTCAGATGCCGGCTCGATTCCTTGTACCAGATCCAGAAGGCCCTGGGTTTGGAGAAGCCACAATTGCCCCACAATTCCATTGTGATCAAGTCTACCTTGAAGTGGACAAAGAGTGCCAAGACACACTTCTTGGTGCTGCCCAGCATAGACCCTGAACTCCTTTGGGAGGAGGTGCTTCCAGGGTTCCATGATGATAGCCCAGATCTTGGCCTAGCAAACTTACATGGCCCTTTCCCTTAAGGATGTCATGCTGGATATCAAGGACTTAGTTTTCCTCTCCCCCGAGGACTGCCGTGAGTCTTTTCAAGATCTCATAGTTCATGGCAAGGATTGCTCGAAGTTTATGGTCCAGGGTGCTTACGATGCTTTCGAATCTGCTGGTAGGATAATGGCTGTGGGGATTGCCAGATGGCAGATAGCCTGGCTGCAGTCCTCTGAGCTGGAGCAGTGGGTCCAGGACAAGATCACCAATGTCCCCTGTCAGGGTGAAATCCTCTTTGGCAAGCCTGTGAAGGAAAAGGCCGAAGAGCTGGAAAAGGAGCAGGTGACCCTCACCAGGCTCTTCAGAAAGACTGTGGATCCCACATGGAAGAAAGCACCACTCAGAAAAGCATTCTTCCTGCACCCACTGAGGTACTTTTCTGTCCCTTCTGCATGTGCAGCCTAAGGCCCAAGCTCCGCGCTCTCAGCGGAGGGAGAAAACCCTGAAGGCACAGCCAACCCCCTAACCTAAGCTGGGTGCAGATTTTTGATGGGGTCTTCAAGAGCATAGTCGGCCAACCATTGTCCACCAAAGTCCCCCCGCAGGTGAGGGGGCAGCTTGTTCACTGTGCCCACTGGTGGCCTTCTATCATCTTGGATGCCTGGGAGAGCTACAGATCGTCCAAAGTGACTATCAGTTGCATTTCACCCAGCTGCCACCCCCTTACAATCCTGGGGAGTATCCCAAGTACCCTGCGCACTGGAGGCGCCTGCTAACCGAAGTCGTGGCCCTGTTGGCCGACCTCGCCATCAAAACTGTTCCCCCGGCCCAGATTGGGAAAGGCTTTTACTCCAGTTACTCCTGGTCCCCAAAAAGACTGGCGGGTTCCACCCCATTCTGGATCTACGTAACCTCAACTGGTTCTTGGTGCACAAAATGTTCAAAATGGTTTCACTGGGGACCCTTCTCCCGTTCCTCCTACAAGATGACTGGCTATGCTTCTTAGATCTGAAGGATGTGTATGTGCATATTCCGATCCACCTGCATTACAGACAGTACCTTCGGTTCGTGCTGTGTGGTCAGCACTATCAGTATCGGGTAGTACCCTTTGGACTTGTCGTAATCCCCAGGGTCTTTATGAAGTGCCTAGCAGTCGTGGCACCTTTTCTTCGGACCTGAGGAGTCTTTGTCTTCAAGCACTTGGACAACTGACTTGTAAAGGGTCCCACACAGATCAGCTTTCATCAGTCTACTGAGCTCACTATTCAGGTGCTTGAAGGCCTCTCTTTCTTGATCAACTATCTGAAGTCTCACCTCCAGCCAGTGCAACAACTGGAGTTCATTGGGGCCCTCTTCAATACCAATCGGGTGAGAGCCTTCCTGCCACGGGACCACCTGCAGTGTCTCATCGAGGTGGCAGGCGTGTTGCAACGTCAGTGCCACATTACATCCTGTGGGCTGCTGAGAGCCCTCGGACACATGGCGGCACGGTGCATGTTATCCCTCAGGCTCACCTCTGCATGTGGTAGGCTCAATGGACCTTGCAAACACAATGGCAACAAGCCTCAGGCCGCCTGCGTAACAGAATGGTGGTCACTGTGCCATTCACAGTCCCTGATGTGGTGGCTCATGCCCGCAAACATGCGTTGCGGCCTCCCGTTCCAACCAGCAGCAACCTGCAGGCTGCTCACTACGAATGCCTGCAAGCTCGGCTAGGGCACATACCTGGACGGTCTCTGCACCCAGGGCTTGTGGTCTGAGAACGAGAGTCTCCATCAGATCAACTTCTTCTTGCTCCGGGCCATCGTGAATGCTCTCCATGCCTGGCTCTGGCGCAGCAAGGACCTGGACCCTCATCCTTTCCTTCTCACTCAACAAGAGGGTCACCTCCTGCACCTCAACCTACCGGCCCTTGCACTAGTCACATGGAAGCTGAGGAGCTAACAGCAACACAGGATGTCCTCACAGCTGCTGTCCAAGCCATTCTTCAGGCTTCATGTCGGCCATCCACCCAACGTTCCTATCACAGAAAATGGCTTTGCATCACCCACTGGACTGGACAGCAGGGACGACCGCGTGTCATGTCCCCTTAATCACATCCTTGCCTACCTGCTGCATCTCTCTGACTCCAGTCTCCAAGCCTCTTCAGTCCGCTACCATCTCTCAGCAATTCCATCGCTCCTAGATACAAGGACGACAAACCCATCTCTGTGCACCTGTTAGTCACTTCATAAAGTGCTTGATGAATATCAAACCTCCTCTTAAGCCCCCTACTCTAGCGTAGCACCTTATTTATTTATTTAGCGTACATTTGTATACCGCTACTTCCAGCGATCAGTAGCAGATTAGATTACATGTCGGAGCTGTCTGATCAGGACAGAAAATTTGTATTATATACAAAGTGATTGACAGGATAAGCACGACACACAGCAGTTAGGTAATTGATTTTCCTTCCATAAGATGGGAGGAATTAATTACATATATACATATTTATTTATTTATTTTTTACACATATGTACATCTTTGGTTCTGTGGGTAGCAAGGGTTAGTCCTCATTGTCTAGATCATGTTATAATGAATCTGAAATAGGTGAGTCTTGAGTTTTTTCCTAAAGTCCATCAGGTCGTTGCTAGAGCGTAGCTCAGGCGGGAGTTGGTTCCAGAGTGCGGGTGCTGTGTACGAGTATGCTCTGTTACTTGTACTAGTTTTGACAGATCTTATACTTTTCGGTACGCAAAGGGTATTTAAATTGGTGGTGGTTCTGCTTCTGTTGAGAGGTTGCGTGTTGATTAGGTTGGAGAGGAAAGTTGGCGCTGTGTTATGAATGAGTTTGAATGTGGTTATTAGGGTTTTATATTTTATGCGAGCTGTAATGGGGAGCCAGTGTAGCTCGATTAACACTGGTGTGATGTGTTCAGCAAAACCTTTTTTCATGATGATTCTAGCCGCCACGTTTTGCGCCATTTGCAGTATGTTCAGGGTTTTCTTTGGTAGGCCCTGTAAAATGGCGTTGCAGTAGTCGAAGTGAGGTGTGATGAGAGCTTGAGCTACTGTCCTGAAATCATGAGGTTCAATGATGTTCCGTAGTGGTTGTATGACTCTTAGTTTGTGGAAGATAGCCCTGTTTATTATGCGGAGGTGTTTTTCCATCTTTAGGTCGCTATCGAGCTTTACCCCTAGATATTTTATTTCTTTCTTCGTGTGGTAGGTATTGTTGCACAGGGTAACTGTTGCAGGCGGGTTGAAATCCAGTTTTCTGGAGATGTACATCACCTCTGTTTTTTTATGGTTTATAGCCATGTTGTTTCGTTGTAACCAGGTTTGCATCTCGCTTAGGCATTCTTCTAGTTGGATGTAATTTGGATTATTTGCGTCAAGTTGTGTATACAGCATTATATCGTCTGCATATATGTGGTAGTCGATTTTGTGCTTCAGGAAGGTTTCGCAAATTGGTTGCATGTATACGTTGAAGAGAAGTGAGGAAAGAGCTGAGCCTTGAGGTATGCCTTGGGTTTGGGGGAACGCCTCTGCTTTTTCATCGTTGAACTGGACCTGTTGCATTCTGTTTGTTATATATGATGAGAACCATTTTAGGGGGTTCCCGATATTCCTATTGATTTAATTCTGTTCATGAGGGTTCCATGGTGTACTGTATCGAATGCCGCTGAGATGTCAATAAATATGAGAATAAACATTTTCTTTTTGTCTTCTAGGCCTTTGAATAGGTTGTCTAGTAGTGCAATCAGTAGGGTTTCAACCCCATGATGTTGCCTGAAGCCGTATTGATGATCATCTAGGGTTTCGTTGTCGTCCAGGTGGTCTTGCAGTTGTTGTAGGACTGCCTTTTCAATAATCTTTGCTAGGAAGGATATGCTGGATATTGGGCGGTAGGATGCTGGGTCGTCCTTATTGAGTGTTTTGTTTTTTAGTATAGGTCTTATGATGGATTTCTTAAGTTGCGTAGGCATGATTCCTTGTTGGAGTGATTAGTTTACTATATGCGAGACGTGTTGGGCAATTTCTAGTTTCGCTGCCTTGACCCATGCAGCAGGGCAGGGATCCAGTGGGGAGGTTGTTGTGTTTATGTTAGTGATTATGTTCATAATTTGCTGGTCTTCAATTTTTCAGAAATTGTTCCAATCACTGTCCCGGTTTTCGCTCGCCGCCATGTTGAGTTGTGGTGCGGGGGGGGGGGGGGGCTGCACCCAGGCATTGAGTGGGTTTTGTAGCCACATGTGGGTTTAGTTTGCTTGCGTAGTGATCTGCCAGGGTTTGGGCCTTAATTTTGTTGCTATAGTGATCATCTTGGGAGGTCTTGGTTAGTGATTTGACCAATTCGAATAATTCTCTGGGCTTATTTATGGCCTTATTTAGTAAATAAGTGTGATGCGTTCTTTTTGCCAAGTTGACCTCGTTTTTGTATTTTGAGAGAAGAGTCAGATATTCCGTTTTATGTTCTACGGTTTTGCTTTGCCGCCATTTTCTCTCCAGTTTTCGTAGTTCTCTCTTCAATCTGGTCAGAGTTTTGGTGTACCATGGTTCTGTTCTGGATTTAGTTGTGTTAATTGAGGCTTTCCATTTTGGTTCTGATGAAGCTTGTATTCCCGAGTTCCATCTGTTTATTAGATCATCGAGGTCCGTGTGTTCCAAGTCTATGTGGGATGCAATAGAGCTTATGAGAGCTTCTTTGTTGAATTTATTGAATCTCCTTTGAGGGTGCGTTGATCGTCCGGTTTTCGGGTGTTTAGGTAGAGAGGGCAGATGCATTTTGAGTTCTATTTGGTAGTGATCGGACCATGGTACTTGAGTTATTTTTGTTACAGGTTTTTTTCCTTCGTTGTGCTGCTGTTTGGTGGGTATGAATACCATGTCCAGAGTGTTTCCTTTGTCATGGGTGGCATCACTTATTATCTGCTTGTACCCAAGTTGGTCCATGGCTTCTAGGAAGGTGTTCGCCTAAATATGTGGAATTGATGCTAAATTTAAGTCTCCCAGGATGATTTGGTATTTTTTGATTGCGGTGGTTGAGATGCTTTCTAGCGTTGTAGCCAGTGTTTCGTGATGTGACGAAGGGGGTCTGTAGATTAGACAGATGGTTATTGCTGTGTTTTCTACTTTGAGTATGTCGATGTCCTCAGTTGTGCTCTGGGAGGTACTAGTTAGTAGTAAGGTGGATTTAGCAACGATTAGGACTCCTCCTCCCCTTTTGTTGGTGCGAAGGCAGTTGTATATTTTGTATCCGGGTTTGTTTATTTGGTTTATTATTGTGGAATCAGAGTCAGTGACCCATGTTTCAGTGATGCAGAGGATGTCAGGCTGTTCATCTGTGATGATATTGTGGATGATGTGTGTTTTGTTCCTTATTGATCTGGCGTTGATTAGGATGATGGTGTATGTGTCTTGCGCCGGCTGGTATGCCTGTTGGTGTTTGCTTTGTCTCGCCATGGGTTTAGTTCTATGTGTTCTCTGTGGCTTAGGGTTACGAAAATTCCGTGACGTTTTCTGGTTTACAAGGATAGGTCTTTGATTTGGTTGTGGTGTAGGATTGTCAAGGGTAAGGTGGTATTGAGTGTGTTGTGACAGTGACGGTATTAAAAGGGAGTAGTAAATATAGACTGGTCTCCAGATGTAGGGCAGAAAGTAGTGCAAGTTTGGGTTGCATGTGTGCGTCGGTATAAATATGCACATACATAATATTAGCAAAATGTTGATGAGCTCCATTTCATGGCTGCTCAGAGGCCTACTATGCAAAATTGTTATTTGGGTTGTACTCTAATCGCTGCCTTAGTACAATGCATCAATATATCAGTCAGTGGCCTAGTATATGCAGTTGGTTTACTCAATGCAGGGTTAAAACTTATAATATTAAGAGATTACCTGCATGTGATTTCATAGCTTACATTGGTTATATACTAGGCTATATACTCTAATCACTGCCTTTGCACAATGTAACAATGGCTTAGTAAACACAGATAATTTTCTCTATGCAGTGTCTAATTTCATCATATCAAACAATCACCTGAAAAGCAATGTCTCGGTTTACGTCACTTCTTTGTTTCCTCTGTGCCAGCAATAGGTTATCAGTGGGTCATTTAGGAGTGTGCGTTACCTTTGTCCGTTGCTTCTCGGTTACGGGCTTTGTTGGCGGGCTTAACTTCTCGTGTCGAGCTCAGCCCGTGTGGTTCTGTCGTAGCTCTTGCTGGTAGGGAGTTTGAACTTGCTGGAAGATCTGTGTTGTCTTCGCCGTCTGTGGTGAGGGTACTGCTTTTGTAACGCTCTTAGTTTCTTGCCTTAGGGCCACAGCCTAAGCCTATTTTGTAGTTGTGCGTTGCTGCCCCAATTGGGCAGAGCGAGGTGGGTGGCCAGACGGGGCCTCTCTATCCCGTGCAGGGAGAGCAGCCTCAAAGCGGGAACGTGGCGGTCTTGTTTCTGCGCCCGATGGCGCCTCTTTTGTAGTTGCTGCCCCGGTTGGGCAGAGCGAGGTGGGTGGCCGGACGGGACTGCTCTATCCCGTGCAGGGAGAGCAGCCTCAGAGCGGGAACGTGGCGGTCTTGTTTCTGCGCCTGATGGCGCCTCTTTTGTAGTTGTGCGTTGCTGCCCCGATTGGGCAGAGCGAGGTGGGTGGCCGGACAGGGCTGCTCTATCCCGTGCAGGGAGAGCAGCCTCAGAGCGGGAACGTGGCGGTCTTAACACCTTAACATCTTCCTTTCCAAGCTTATGAAGCCACTATTTGAACCTTTTGGCTTGACTTCCCTAAAACATCTCACCTGGAAAATGATCTTTCTTATAGGCAAGTCAGCAAACTACAAGTCCTTGTGCACTGTCCTCCACATACACAGTTTTTATATGACAAAGTTCTTCTGTGTACCCATCATAAATTCCTTCCTAAACCAATCTCTGGTTTTCATTTCAATCGATCCGTTGTCCTACCCACCTTCTTTCTGGCAGCACAACTGGACTCTCAAGAACAAGCCCTGCACTCCTTGAACTGTCGCCGGGCTTTTCTTTACTACCTTAGAGCCACACAGCTCTTTGTGACTTTTAATCCCAATAACCCAGGCAAAGCTGCATCCAAACAGACTCATCTCCACCTGGATCGCAGACTGCATATCTTTCTGTTACACCCAGGCCGATCACACACCTCCAGGATGGGTGGGTTCTCTCTGTCTTGCTGCTACAGTGGCTACGATCACCAACTTAGCTTCCAGCCTTTTTATATCCTTTGCGAGATACGGTCTCCAAAACTGAACACAATATTCCAAGTGAGGCCTCACCAGCGACTTGTACAGTGGCATTAGTACCTCTTCCTTTCTGCTGGTAATTCCTCTCTGTATGCATCCCAGCATCCTTCTGGCTTTTGCCATCGCCTTGTCACACTGTTTTGTCACCTTGAGATCATTAGAAACAATCATACCAAGGTCTTTCTCCTGGTCCGTGCACATCAGTCTCTCGCCCCCTATCGCATAGAGTTCCCTTGGATTTCTGCTTCCCAAGTGCAAGACACTGCACTTCCTCACATTAAATCTTAACTGCCAAGCATTAGACCATTCTTCCAGTTTTTGTAGATCTTTCCTCATGTTCTCCACTCCCTGAGGGGGGAGTCCACTCTGTTGCAAATTTTGGTGTCATCTGCAAAAAGACAGACTTTTCCATTCAGCCCTTCAGCAATATCACTCACGAATATATTGAACAGTGCCAGTCCCAAGACCGAACCCTGGGGCACACTGCTAATCATTTTCCTTTCATCCGAGTGAGTTCCATTTACCGTCACCCTCTGTTGTCTGTTGGTCAACCAATTTCTGATCCAGTTCACCATCTTGGGATCCATCCCCAAGTTGTTCAGTTTATTGATAAGCCTCCTATGAGGAGCAGTATCAAAGGCCATGCTGAAATTCAGGCATATCCATCGCATGCCCTTGATCTAATTGTCTGGTCACCCAGTCAAAGAACTCAATCAGATTTGTTTGGCAAGAGCGTACTTTGGTAAAACCATGTTGCCTCGGATCATGCAACCTGTTGATTTCAAGGAAGTCCACTATTTGCTCTTTCAGGAGCGCCTCATTACTTTTCCCGCCACCAAAGTAAGGCTTACTGGCCTGTAGTTTGTCACGTCTTCCCTATTACCACTTTTGTGGAGAGGTACCACATCAGCCCTTCTCCAGTCCTGTGGAACTTCTCCTGTCTCCAAGAATCTATTAAAAACATCCTTTAAATGCCCTGCAAGAACTTCTCTGAGCTCTTTCAGTATCCTGGGATGTATCCCATCTGGTCCCATGGCCTTGTCCACTTTCAGTTTTGCAAGCTGTTCTAACACATCATCTTTTGTGAATGGTGTGGTATCTATTCCATTCCCATTTGTATATTTGTCAATCACAGGTGGTCCTTCTCCAGGATTTTCTTGAGTGAAAACAGAGGAGAAGTATTTGTTTAGCATTGTCGCTTTTTCAATGTCACTTTCCATGAATCTGTTTCCAGCCCTTTTGAGTCCTGCAATTCCACCTCTGATTTTCCTCCTCTCCTGAATATACCTGAAAAAAGTCTTGTCGTCACACTTCACATCTTTAGCCATCTTTTCTTCTGCCTTTGATTTTGCTATCCTTATTTCTCTTTTTGTCTCTTTTAGTTTGATCTTATATTCTTTTCTGTGTTCTTCTGTTTGCAAGCTTCTGAAATTTGTGAAAGCTGTGGTTTTTACCTTTATTTGTGCAGCCACTTCTTTGGGTTTCCTTTTTCTCTTGTTTTTATTTACTTTCCTTATGTATATATCTGTTGCACCTTTTATTGCTTTCTTTAGTTAAGCCCATTGTAGTTCCACTTCCCTTAACTTCTCCCACCCTTCTCCTTCAGGTACTTAGCCATTTTACTGAAGTCAGCATTTTTGAAGTCCAAGACTGAGTTTGCTGTGATTGGCTTCCACCTTGGCTTTTATCTCAAACCACACCGTGTGATGATTGCTGCTGCTCACATGGGCACCCACCTGGATATCTGACATGCTTTCTTGGTTGGTGAGCATTAAATCCAGCACGGAACTTTCCCTGGTTGGTTCCATCATCATTTGTTTAAGTAACACATCTCGGAAGGCATCCACAATTTTTTTTACTTCTTTCTGGATTTGCAGACGGAACACTCCAATTCACATCGGGTAGATTAAAGTCACCTAATTTGATCACTTCCCCTTCATGGCTATCTTTGCAATATCAACAATCAGTTCACTATCCATTTCTTCGGTTTGAGTTGGAGGCCTGTAGACCACACCAGAATGGATGACAGTGCCATCTCTTCTTTCCAACACAATCCAGAGCGCTGCTTCTTTTCCCCACGTCCCCTGTATTTCAGCACTTTAATATTGCTTTTGACATACAGGGCTACTTCTCCTTTTCTACCCTCTCTATCTCTTCTAAATAGATTATAGCCAGCTATGGCTATATCCCATTCATGTGACTCGTTAAACCATGTTTCTGTAATTGCCACAATGTCCAAGACCATTTCCAGCATTAGGGCTTCCAGATCAGGAACTTTGTTGGCTAGGCTTCGTACATTTGTATGCATTGCTTTCCAGCATTTGTTGAGTGGCTTGCCTGCCTTTTGCATGGGTTTTGTTCTACACGCCCCTTCCCACTTGCCATTGATGTGGTGTTCAAGTGTGTGACTGTTTCGAATGTTGTTTTTCTTTTGCTGAGAGTGACATACTGAACTTGTCCTCCTCCATCCGTCACTGCTTTTCCCTTGTTTAAATGCCTGTCCACATAATGCCTGAAGTTTTCACTTAGGATCCTTTTTGAAAAATTAATAATTTCTTAAAGTCTTTATTTGTCTGAGCCCCTGACAATGCCATGTTAAAGCAGGAAACAGGCATTGTGAAACCTGTGTCTTTTGGGGAAACTGCTAGGTACTTGTATCCTAGATTGGCCACTGTTAGAAACAGGATACTGGGCTTGATGGACCTTGGTCTGACCAGGTATGGCATATCTTATGTTCTTATGTCTGAGGATATGGTTATGGATCAAGCTATGGCCCAGTGACTACATTTGATTCACTAGAAGGTAAAATACATTTATTGCCACACAATGTTATATCATAGTATGTGATAAATAATAAATGACAGAAAGTTGTACTGTGCTTTAACACTTCTGTTTTTTTTTATAGTTGCCATCATGTTTAACTTTCCAGACCAGTCCATGGTAAAGAAAGTGGTTCACTGTCTACCTCGAGTTGGAATTGGCACTAATTTTGGATTGCCACAAACAAGGTATTGCAGGTTTCAAACTTTATCTTAGAAAAGTAGAAGAAAGTTGATAAGGTTTCTAAAATAATAGTATTGCTGATAAATGGCCTTTTCTCTTCTGTATTAAAATGCATCATCCTCCTCATAATTATATAATTAGAAGAAACACAAAATACTCTACCTGTTTAATCTGTGGTTGCTAGTAAACCATGGATATGATCCTCTTATTTCACTTTTGAATAAATAAAGCTAGTCCCATGCATATCTGGTTGCCTTATATTACTACTTTGCATGAGCAGAGACATAAATGACCACTGAGTGTTACATATATGATTTTCTCCCAGTTGTTGAGAGGTCTTATGTGTGCACTAAGTGCAAAGAGCTCTTTGCCCTTGGAAAGCGAGTCCAATCTCTGGAGGCTAGAGTAGTGTACTTGGAAAAGCGGAAGTAGACAGAGGTATATAGATGAGACCTACAGAGGTACAGTATAGAAGTCCCACCTCCATCTGGCAAGCTCTCTGCTGCCATGGAGGAGAGAGGTCACGTGAAAGGATAGCATCACCTTGGTGTGGCAGGAAGTGATTCTATAGCTAGGAGCTGTCCTCCAAGTAATGTAATACCCTGTCATACTGAGGATGTGTCTCCAGGTCCATGTGCCCATCAGGGAAGGGTTATAGTTATGGCCGTTATAGTTGCTGATTCGATCATTAGACATGTAGCTAGCTGGGTGGCTGGTGGACAGGATGAGGGCATACACATGTTATTCTTCTGTTCACACCTCCTATTCTAGGCTGGATTACTTCCTCATTAGTTCCTCTCTGTGTCCCTTTGTGAGCAAATGCAGTATCGATAGCATCATTTGGTTGGATCCTGCTCCGGTACATCTTTGGTTGGGAACTGGGGATGACCGGAGGGGTGAAGTAAAACCTTGGAAACTTAACACATCACTGCTGGCCAATAAGGGCACAACTCTGGAGGTGGATAAGGGTGATCAGGACCTACATTCAGGAAAATGATATGGGGGATGTCCCCCTGACGATCATCTGGGACACCCTAAGGCAGCGATGGCGAACCTATGGCACGCGTGCCAGCTGTGGCACGCGAAGGCCTTGCAGCTGGCACGCGGGAAGGTCCGCATTTAAAAAAATAAAAAAAAGCTGTCTTCTGCCGCTTCCGGGGCCGCCGCGGCAGAATCGAGTGTGCCGCGGGGCCCCCCCTGTGCCTGGCAGAGCCTGCCCTCCAGATCCTGCCTTCCCCGGTATCAGTCCGTTTCCAGCTTGTCACACGCGCCGGCTTTCAGAGCGCGAGGGGAGAGTTTCTCCCTCGCTGCTCTGTTAAGCCCGCGGGGCTAGTTCCCATCAGCCCCCGCGGGCTTAACAGAGCCGCGAAAGGGAAACTAGTTCCCTTCGCGCTCTGAAAGCCGGCGCATGTGACAAGCTGGAAACAGGGACTGATACCGGGGAAGGCAGGATCTGGAGGGCAGGCTCTGCCAGGCACAGGGGGGGCCCCGCGGCACACTCGATTCTGCCGCGGCGGCCCCGGAAGCGGCAGAAGACAGCTTTTTTTTATTTTAAATTTTGGCTGGGCTGGGCTGGGGGGGTTAGGAGTGGTGATGGGCACTGGGGGGGGGGTTAGGAGTGGTGATGGGCACTGGGGGGGTAGGAGTGGTGATGGGTGCTGGGGGGGTTTAGGAGTGGTGATGGGCTATGGGGGGGGGGCTTAAACTAAAAATTGGATTAGGACTGGAAATGGGCTGGTGGGATTAGGACTGGAAGTGGGTTGATGGGGGTTAGGACTGATAATGGGCTATGGGGGGCTTAAACTAAAAATTGGGTGATGCGGGATTAGGACTGGAAATGGGCTGGTGGGATTAGGACTGGGAGTGGGCTGATGGGGAGGTTAGGACTGGTAATGGGCTATGGGGGGCTTAAACTAAAAATTGGGTGATGGGGGATTAGGACTGGAAATGGGCTGGTGGGATTAGGACTGGGTGTGGGCTTTTGTGGAGGTTAGGAATGGTAATGGGCTATGATGGGGCTTAATTTGAAAATGGGGTGATGGGATTAGGACTGGAAATGGGCTGGTGGGATTAGGACTGGGAGTGGGCTAAGGGGGGCTAGGACTGGTAAAGGGTTCTGGGGGTTGCAAGGACTGGAAATGGGCTGAGTGGAAGGGGGCTGGAATTGCAAAAAGCTGATGGTAGACGGGGCTTGGAATGGAAATGGGCTGAGGGGAAGTGGGGGGCTTGAACTGCAAATAGCTGATGGGGACGGGGCTTGGAATGGAAATGGGCTGAGGGGAAGTGGGGGCTTGAACTGCAAATAGCTGATGGGGAGGGGGACTTGGAATGGAAATGGGCTGAGTGGAAGGGGGCTTGAACTGCAAATAGCTGATGGGAAGGGGGGCTTGGAATGGGCTCTTAGGGGAGGGAGCTAGGACAGGAAATGGGCTGATGGAGGGGCTAGGATAGGACTGGGAATTGGGTGTTGGGGGAGCTAAGTTTGGAAATGGGCTGTGGTGGGGGCTTGGATTGAAATGAACTCATGGAGGGGCTAGAACTGGAAGTAGGCTCATGGGGGGCTTGGATTAGAAATGGGCTGAGTGATGGTGGGGCTAGGAAAGGACTAGAAATGGGCTGATGGGAGGCTGGTATTGGAAATGAGCTGATGAAGGGACTCGGATAGGATTGGAAATGGACTGATGGGGGGCCAGGACTGGAAATGGGCTGATGTGGGGACTAGAAGGGAGCGGATACTGGGTGGGACTGGAATTAAAAGGGAGCTGATGTTGGGGGAGATTAGAAGGGGATGGGGCTGGGAGAGTGAAATGGAGAGGGGAAAAATATTTTGTGTGGGAGGGAAGAAAAATGTACAATTGGCCGGGTATTGGGAGACTAAAAAAGGAGAAAGATTATTATGTTAAAGCAGATGAAGAGAGAGAATGGAAAAAAACTAGAAGAGAAGAAAGGAGAAATGGACAGCAGACGATGGAGAGATAGCAGAAGACACAAATAAACCAGAAGAAAGTGGCTGGAACAATTGCAACTGAAAAAAATGCACAAAAGGTACAAAGATATCTCTTTATTTTGAATTTATTAACTGGAATGTGTCAGCTCTGGGAAATGTGCATCATTAGTGTCTGTGCTTTGTTTAGTACAAGAGGAAATTAATTTATAGTTTTATTTCTACAGTGTTGTTGTACATTCCAAGTTTGGCTTTTGGGGTTCCCAGTTTAATTATTGCCTTCCTGTTTCTAAATTGAATGAAATCATTAAAACATTATAAATTGCCAATAAATTGAAATGAAAACCAAAGGATTGTGAATCAAATTGATTCTCTGACAATACAAAGATTCCAAACTTTACAAATGATGTTACATAGTTCAGGCAACTTTATAAGGAGTTTTTAGATACTAAAATCTTGTTGTTAAGGTTTAATTGACGTGCTGGCACTTTGAGGAAATTCTTTGGTTTTGTGCGGCAGTTTGGGCACTCGGGCTCAAAAAGGTTAGCCATCACTGCCCTAAGGGCTGTGGCTCGGTGTAGTCTGATAGAGGTGGGCTCCAGAAAGGATAAAGCGAAGGCCCATTGTAGGAGGGAGTTGGAGTGGGAACTGGGCATACTGGAGGTTGAGCATATGCTGGCCTAGTCCAAGTAGTTATTCTGTCGCTTAGCATTGAAGTGGTGTGAGCTTAATGCCGTCTTGGCAGACGATATTGAGCTGCTCTTTAAGAAGACAGCCCAGACTTATTACGCCTGGGGAGGGAAAATAGACAAACTATTAGCCTTACAGCTGAAGAAGCGGCAGGCCCAAACCACGATTCTCCAGATCTAGGATAGTGCGGGCCTGATGCATCACGATAAGGAGGGTATTACAGCAACAAGAAAATATCAAAATAAACTGAACCATCAAATTCCTCAACAAATAGGGGTGCCCTACATGGAGTGGTGGGTTCACCCCTGGGCAAAGACATGGGGAGGGGTGGCCCGCACGGAGCGGCAGGTGTGCCTACTCTTGACATTGTGCTGGGCAGACTAGATGAACCATACTGGTCTTTATCTGCTGTCATTTATTATGTTACTATGTATTGAGTGGTCTTTCGTTCAGTTTTACAGTATGTTGTATTCCTTGTAGTATTCCATGAAAGATGCTCAGCAAATAGCAGAGTATGTGTCAGGTAAGGTAGGGAGGAGACTCACTGGAGAGCAAAGGGAGTGGTTGGATAGCCCCATCATTGTCCTGGAGATGCAACAGGCCATTGACGGTCTGTCATTAGGCTAGATAGCAGATCCAGATGGGTTCCCACCCCCCTTGAATTTTATAAAACCTTTGGCAGGATCTTTTTCCCACTGTTGTGCAGGGTATTTAATCTAGCCAAGGAGAAGGGTGTCCTATCATTGCCCTTTTTAAAGACCCACATCACCTTAATTCATAAGAAAGGGAAAGATCTGACATTGCCTGCTTCCTACTGACCAATTTCCTTCCTGAACACTGATGCGAAGTTACTTGCTAAAACTTTTGCTGAACGTCTTAACCATCTTATTGTGGTATTCCCCCACAAAGATCAAACTGGATTAATTTTGGGCTGCAACGCAGCGGACAATATTAGGAGGGTACTGGGGATTGTACATCGATGTGGGGTGGTTACTCCATGGCCAGTGGTGGCTCTTGATTTTGAGAAGGCCTTCGACCTTGTCAAGTGGCCTTTTCTGCTACAAGCTCTGAAAGCCTTTAATTTGGAGCCAGCTTTTCTGAGGGTGATTTGGGCACTATATAGTGGGCCTATGGCTCGGTTACATATAAATGGAACTCTTTCCATTTGTTTTGGGTGGAGACATGAGACAGGGTTGCTTGTTATTCCCTTTGTTCTTTGCACTATCACTGGAGTTTTTTGCTCAGGTTGAATGATGAAATAATGGAGGTTTCGGTAGGGGACATGATACACAAAGTTGCTATGTATGCAGATGAGACCCTCTTATTTCACTCAAGCCCTGATTGTTCCTTGGCCGCCTTTGAGGTGGAGTATCATGAATTTGGGGCAGTTTCAGGCTACAAGCCTAACTCGACCAAATCAGTGCTCTTGCACTTTAATGTAGATGCAGACCTGGAGGAGCAGCTCAAAGCCCAGCTTTCCTTATCGATGGGAAGTAGATTTTCTGCCGTATTTGGGGATGAAGATTTCCACTAGATTGGATAGATTATTTCAATTGCATTTTTCCCTGCTGCTTAAGAAGATATGGGATGACTTCCGTGGGTGGGCATTTTTGTCCCCATCATTGCTGACCTGTATTAATGTGATCAAGATGAACGTCTTACTCCACTTTATCTACTTTTTTTTAATGTTGCCCTGTCAGATATCTGATGCATATTTTTGTGATCTTTATAGATCAATTGCCCACTTTCTGTGGAATGGCAAGAGAGACCAGGGTCAAGTTGAGCTTATTAATGCATTTGAGACATCGGGAAGGCTGTCCCTGCCCAATTTTAAGTTATACTCCTGGCCAGCACAGCTGAGAACAGTCTACTATTGGTGGTTTACAAAACCTGACCAGCATTGGATACCGATAGAGCCTGAATAGGTGGCTCTGCTCATTATTGGTGTGGCCTCTCGAAGGCGACTGGGGCAGGCCGCAGAATATCCTTTAGTGGGCCCTACGTTGGAGGTCTGGGAAAAGGCCGCATGGCAGGTGGGCTTTGATCCCTCGCTGTCTCGCTTGGTCTTTCTGACTGCAAGGGGACCTGTTCCTCCTTGGGATGATGGACCCAGGTCAGTTCCCATGGATGAGTGCTAACAGGATGGATAGGGTGATGAGTTATATCGAGCAGGGCCATTTTCTATCCAGAGACATAGTCATCCCCCCACCCCCCATTTTTTCTCTCTGTTTCAATTAGAACACTTTTTGCATACTCAGCTCAATAACCATCCTCTTGAAGAGTTTTTTTACTGAGCCCCTCATGAGCTGGCTTAGTTGTACCAGGTAATCCTGCATGATACCCCGGGAGTGACACTGTTACCAAATCAATTGGGTGAGCAATTTGGGGAGGGATTGGTCGGAGGAGCAATGGGAAATGCTGTGGGTGAGCACGTTTCAGATGTCGGTATGCCAGTCACATTTAGACTCCTAGTACAAATTACTGTTTAGGATATACCTTACCCCTTCTAAGTTACATGCTATGAACAAGGCCTATCTGGTAGTCTGCTGGAGGGGATGTGGTGAGAGAGTCACCTCCTACATATATTATGGAGCTATGATAGGGTGAGGCCCTTTTGGGTACAGATAGCCAAAATGTGTGCTCAGATTATGAGGCATGTGTTGCCCCCTTGACCCCACTTTAATGTTACTGGGATATCAGGAGGAATCTCCCCCAGCCTGTCTAAATAGGACAATGCTTACTAACTTTTTTTTCTAGCAGCATTCATCTCCATAGCAATGAAGTGGAAGAACCAGCAAGCGGCAACGATACTGGACTGGTCCAAGAAGCTAGCTTACCTCATGGAACTCGAACAGAGGGTGGTGTATATGCAAGGCATGATAGACAAATACGACAAGCTGTGCGCTCCGCTCAAACTCTTTTTGATTCCTTGGATGGGAAGGAGTGGGCTGAGGGTAAATAGCCTGGTTGTAGCCCTTTCTCCAGGACCAAGCAGGAAGTCAGTCCTCACATATGGGTGTCATCGGCGCCGATGAAACACCAGCGGGTGTCATCGGCGCCGATGAAGCCCCAGCGGAGCATTTCCCCAGCTTTCTATGAAAGCCTTTGGGAATGCAGGCACGCATGCGCGGTTCCCTTCCCACCTAAAGGTGCCATCTTACCTCAGTCTCTTTTTTTCCGTGAAGCCCACCGGACGTGTGTCCAGTTTTCCCGGTTAAAATTAGATTTTTCAGCGATTTTTTGCTCTTTTTCTACCGGTTCGACGCTGGTTCCCCTCCCGCCGGGTTCGGTACACCGGTATCAAGCCCGATTCCTCTTTTTCAGTTTTTGCCCTTCGTGGCTGGTGTTCGCGCTCTTTTTTCTCTTTTTCCCTGGAAGGCCGGTCTTTTGACCTCGCGGGGACTCTTTTTTTCCACGATGGCTTCCAGTGGTTTTAAGAAGTGTGATCGGTGTAAGAAACTAATGTCTCTCACCGACACACACGACTGCTGCCTTCGGTGCCTGGGCCCCGACCACGATCCTAAGTCGTGCGGGGCCTGTGGAAAAAATGTCTTCCAAGGCACTATGAAGTCTCCAGCAGCAAAATTGAAAGGCTTTTCTCGGACTCAGCCTCCGGCCGGGCCCGGACCTCGTCTGAGGCCTCGACATCTCGGGATTCCGATCCCGAGCGCCGTCGAAGCTCCTCGGACAGGGGGTCCCCTGACCGGGAACGCAAGAGGAAGAAACGGCTCGCGAGGGCATCGTCGGAAGAGGTCCCTGGCTCCTCGAGGGCCAGGTCTAAGACCCCCGACTGTCGCCCCGGGCCTGTGGAACCGGAGAAGCCTGCTAAAGTTCCTCATGTGGAGCCGGAGTCTGCTGGACACGTAAGCCCCATAGTCCTCGTGGACTCTCCTCCCAGGGAGCCGACGTCGGGCCCGGCGCTGCCGGGGCCCGAGTCGGTGGCTGCTGCGTCTCCCGACCTGAGTCTCAGGATGACAGCCTTGGAGAGCAGAATGTCTGCCTTCATGGAGTAGCAGCGGGCACTGATGGCCAGCCTGTCTGGCGCATCTGCCCCGACCACCGGGACATCGATGTCGAAGTCGACCCCCGAGACCGAGCCGATACTCGACTCCATCGTGGCTCGGAGTCGACCTCGGTCGCGGTCCCCCTCGACCTCCCGTTTGGGACCGAGGGTGTCGACGCCGGTGCTTCTGGTGTCGGGGCGGGTGCTCCAGGGCCCCGCGAGGTCGGACCCCGACTCTTCCTCAGATGAGTCCTCTTGGGAGACGGAGGACGAGGAGTCTCCTGACACCTTTAAGACTCGGTGCGTCCCTTCGGACTCACCGCAGTCTGAGCCCCGGAGTAAGTCCCCCCCGGAGGACACCAGGTTCTCGGAGTTCGTCCGGGATATGGCCACTGCCTTGGCTATTCCGGCGGATCCCGAGGAAGAGCCTCGAGCTGAAGAGCTCGAGGCGCTGCAGTATGATTCTCCTCCGAAGGAGGCCTTTACTGTCCCGGTTCCTCCGATGCTGGAATGGCTCCTCTTCCATATGTGGGAGGCACCGGCCTTGGCGCCGGTTCTTAGCAAGCGAGTCAATTCGATCTATCGGCTCCATAAGAGCCCTGGTTTTCAGAAGGCACAGCTACCACACCATTCCATGGTTGTGGAATTGGCCATGCATTGTCTGAAGAGTCAGAAGATGCACTCCGTGTTGCCTCCTGGCAGGGAGGCCCGAAACCTCGATGGCGTCGGTAGAAAGTGTTTTCAGGGCTCGATGCTTGCTTGCCGTGTCCAGTCTTACCAGCTGTACATGGGCATGTACTTGCGGGATCTGGCCAAGGAGTTGGCCGGATTCTCTGCTGGTCTCTCTGGGGAACCCTTGCAGAGATTTAAGTCCTTGTCCTCGGGGATTCGGGACTGCTCGAAGTTCATGTCCCGCGCCGCCTATGATGGCTTCGAGGCTTCGGCCCGAGTTGCGGCAGCCAGCATCGCGGCTCGACGCCAGGCATGGCTGCAGTCATTGGACCTCGAACCATGGGTTCAGGACAAGTTGGTCGCTGTCCCTTGCCGAGGTGAAAACCTTTTTGGCAAGCCCATGACCGAGAAGGCCGCTCAGCTCGAGACCGAGCACCTCACACGGACAAGGCTGTCGAGGAAGACCTCTGCCCCTTCTCATAAAAAGAAGGGCTCGGGTAAAAAGCCCTTTTACCTGAGGAAGGGCACTGCCTACAAACAATACCCACACTGTCAGGCTGCCCAAGCTGCCCCCCAGGATCAGCAAGCCAAGGGCCAGGGTAATGGGCCCCGTAGGCAGAGGACCCCCAAGCCTCAGGCCCCTGCTACCACTCAGCAGGGTGGGGGCTTTTGACTCCTTGAGCATAGCCTCTCCTCCACTGCTCTCCCAACCCTGCACAGGAGGTCGTCTCGCCCTCTTTGCCCACCAGTGGCCCCTTATCACCGGGGACAGTTGGGTGCTGGAGATAATCCACAAGGGATATGCCCTCCATTTCCACCAACTGCCACCCCCGTATTTCCAGGGGAGCCTCCAAGGCCTCCTCTGCACACAGACCTTCTCCGTCAGGAGCTTCAGGGTCTGTTGGTGGACAGGGCAGTGGAGCCTGTACCTCCCCACTTGAAAGGTCACGGATTCTACTCCAGGTATTTCCTGGTGCCCAAAAGGACCGGTGGTCTTCGCCCCATTCTGGACCTCAGGAACCTCAAGTTCCTAGTGAAAGAAAAGTTCAAGATGCTTACTCTTGGAACCCTTCTGCCCTACCACCAGCAGGGAGATTGGCTATGCTCCTTAGATCTAAAGGATGCGTACACTCACATCCTCATTCATCCAGACCACAGAAAGTACCTCAGGTTCATCGTGGGAGGAAACCATTATCAGTACAGAGTGCTGCCTTTCGGCCTCACCTCCGCCCCCAGAGTCTTTACAAAGTGCTTAGCAGTGGTGGCAGCCTACCTGAGAAATCAGGGCATCTTTGTCTTCCCCTATCTGGACGACTGGCTCATCAGGGGTCAGACAGGTCGGGAGGCCAATCAAGCCACCCTCAGGACCATTGCTCTTCTGCAACGCCTGGGGTTTGTCATAAACTTCGCAAAATCCACTTTGCTCCCTTCCCAGAACTTGGAGTTCATAGGGGCAAGGTTGGACTCTCTCCTGGCAAAGGCATTCTTGCCAGAAAACAGAGCCCGAAGGTTGATGGCCTTGGCAAGTCAGTTTCTCAGTAGGTCCTTGGTCTCCGCCAGACTCTGCCTGCGACTTCTAGGCCACATGGCTTCGACAGTACATGTGACCCCCAATGCCAGGCTCCATATGAGGCCTGCACAATGGTGCCTTCGGACTCAATGGTCACAGGCCACAGGCAGCCTCAGAGACAGGATAAGGGTGTCCAGACCATTTCTGCACTCCCTCAACTGGTGGCTACACCCACCCAATCTGCTGAAAGGGGTGTCCTTTCAGATTCCAGGTTACACAGTGATGCTAACAACAGATGCCTCCCTGCAAGGCTGGGGAGCGCATTGTCTGGGCAAGTACACAAGGGCCTCTGGTCTCCCTGGGAAGCTGCACAGCAGATCAATCTCCTTGAACTCAGAGCTATTCGATTAGCACTCAAAGCTTTCACTCCTACCCTGGCTCAACAGTCTGTCCTGATTCAGACAGACAACCAAGTTGCCATGTTTTATGTGAACAAACAGGGCGGAACTGGGTCCAGGATCCTTTGTCAGGAAGCTCAGGACCTTTGTTCTTTTGCCCTCAAGCACAACATGCTCCTCAGGGCTGTGTACCTTCCAGGCCAGGACAACTACCTGACAGACAGGTTAAGCAGGATACTGCAGCCCCACGAGTGGCAGCTGCATCCTTCAGTGGTTCAGAAGATCTTTCCTGAAATGGGGTCTCCCTTTGATGGATCTCTTTGCCAGCCCCATGAACAAGCAACTGCCAAAGTTCTGCTCCAGGCAACCACATCCTCTGCGGATACAGCGGATGGTTTTCTGATATCTTGGTCTCAGGGCCTCCTCTATGTGTTTCCTCCCACGCCCTTGGTGGCCCGAACCCTATTCAAGATTCTCCAGGACAAGGCCTCGGTCCTTTTGGTAGCTCCCAGGTGGCCAAGACAGCCTTGGTTTCCTCTTCTGCTTCAACTGGCGGTAGATCCTCCACTGCCTCTGGGGTTGCAACCCGACCTTCTCACACAGGACCAGGGTTCCCTTCTGCACCCCAATCTCAAATCTCTCAATTTGATGGCCTGGAGGCTGCAAGGGTAGTTTTGGTTCCCTGGGGCCTACCTCAGGAAGTTGAGGAGGTTGTCCTAGCCTCTAGGAAACAGTCCACTAGGAAAATCTATGTTCTCAAGTGGAAGAGGTTTTCTGTGTGGTGTCACCTACGTACAGAGGATCCTTTCTCCTGTACTGTGCCAGTAGTTCTTCAGTACTTACTGCACTTATCCAATCAGGGACTTAAGTCCAATTCTGTTCGGGTCCACCTCTCAGCTCTAGCAGCTCACCACTCATTGGTAGAGGGGCAATCTCTATCTGGTCACCCCTTGGTGTCACGCTTTCTCAGGGGCTTGCTTTTGCTCAAGCCTCCCATCCGTTGTCCTGCCCCTGAGTGGGAGCTGAATGTGGTCTTGCAGCAACTGACTCGCCCACCTTTTGAGCCGATGGCTACTTGTCCACTATGCTTCCTCTCCTGTAAGACACTCTTCCTGATAGCCCTTACCTTGGCTAGGCGAGTAAGTGAGCTTCAGGCCCTGGTCTGTGACAGGCCTTACACCAGGATTTATAGGAACAGGGTAGTCCTCAGGACTCATCCAAAGTTCCTCCCTAAGGTTGTCTCCTCTTTCCACCTCAATCAGGAGGTGGTTCTTCCAACATTCTTCCCTAGGCCTCATGCTAGCCAGGCTGAAGCAGTCCTGCATACCCTGGACTGTAGGAGGGCCTTATCCTTCTACCTTGACCTTACGCAGGGGCATAGAAGGGCTACTCAGCTCTTCGTATCCTTTGATCCCAATAAGTTGGGGTTGGCTGTGTCCAAGCGTACCTTGTCCTTCTGGGTGGCTGACTGTATCACCTGGGCTTACAAGGCGGCTGACCTTCCTTTGTAGGGTAGGGTCACGGCCCATCGTGTCAGGGCTATGACTGCCTCAGTGGCTCATCTCCGCTCTGTGCCCTTGGTAGACATCTGCAGGGCTGCAACTTGGTCTTCAAGCCAGACTTTTGCGGCTCATTACTGCCTGGAGAGGGAGTCCCATAGGGACAGTGCTTTTGGCCAGGCAGTACTCCGGAATCTCTTTGAGGTTTAGGCAACTCCTGCCCTCCTGCCCTCTGTTGGGCTACCGGTGCAGGTTGTGTCCTTGAAAAGCCTTTCTTTGCTGCTGAGACTAGAGGGAGTTCTCTTGTTCAGCCTGGGTTCCTCGTTAGCCCAGAGCTGGGGAGTCACCCATATGTGAGGACTGACTTCCTGCTTGGTCCTGGAGAAAGAGTAGTTACTCACCTGTAACAGGTGTTCTCCAGGAGCAGCAGGAATCAGTCCTCACAACCCTCCCTCCTCCCCTTGGAGTTGCAGTTGTACATAGTTTATTTTTCATTTTTGTGTGCTGTTCTTAGCTATGTCATTTGACTGAGGTAAGATGGCACCTTTAGGCGGGAAGGGAACCGCGCATGCGTGCCTGCATTCCCAAAGGCTTTCATAGTAAGCTGGGGAAATGCTCCGCTGGGGCTTCATCGGCGCCGTTGACACCCGCTGGGGCTTCATCGGCGCCGTTGACACCCGCTGGGGCTTCATCGGCGCCGTTGACACCCGCTGGGGCTTCATCGGCGCCGTTGACACCCGCTGGGGCTTCATCGGCGCCGTTGACACCCGCTGGGGCTTCATCGGCGCCGTTGACACCCGCTGGGGCTTCATCGGCGCCGTTGACACCCGCTGGGGCTTCATCGGCGCCGTTGACACCCGCTGGGGCTTCATCGGCGCCGTTGACACCCGCTGGGGCTTCATCGGCGCCGTTGACACCCGCTGGGGCTTCATCGGCGCCGTTGACACCCGCTGGGGCTTCATCGGCGCCGTTGACACCCGCTGGGCTTCATCGGCGCCGTTGACACCCGCTGGGGCTTCATCGGCGCCGTTGACACCCGCTGGGGCTTCATCGGCGCCGTTGACACCCGCTGGGGCTTCATCGGCGCCGTTGACACCCGCTGGGGCTTCATCGGCGCCGTTGACACCCGCTGGGGCTTCATCGGCGCCGATGACACCCATATGTGAGGACTGATTCCTGCTGCTCCTGGAGAACACCTGTTATAGGTGAGTAACTACTCTTTCTCCCAGGATCTGCCTCTGTCTCAGTGCCCCCTCTCCTTGTTTCCTCTTCTTTTGGTGACCTGACTTGCTCTCACTTTCACTCCCACTCGTCCCCTCTCTTTCACTGCTTCTCTGTAGTGGTATTATCTCCAGGAAGAAGCAGAAATTTAGTCTTCACATATGAGTGACGTCCCCCAACGTAGCCCGCAAGGGAACACTCCCCAGCATCCAATAGGAAGTGTTTGGGAGCACTCCTCTGCGCATGCGGGCATGCCTTTCCAATGATTCTCTTCATTCTTAGTTTTTCCAAGGAGCCCTACAGATGCTTGTCCTGTCACCGCAGGTAAAACTTTCTTCTGTGCCCTTGGGGGTACTTATTTTATCTTTTTTTTTTTTTTTGCTTTCCCGTCTACTTCGATACGGTCGTTCATTGACTCCGGTTGCTTTTCTTGGCCCTTCCCTTACATTTATTTTTTCTTCTTACCTTGCGGTTCCCATGGGTTTTGTCATCAGTCCAAGCCACCATTGAGTCTTTTGACTTTGAAAAAGCTATGTTTCCTTACATGGAGAAGCCAGCCAGCAGTTTTAAAAAGTGTACTAAATGTAATTGTATTATTTCGGCCCTTCTTGGCCGTAACCTGCATAAAGGGACCATCTATTGTTAGCACAGAAATAAACTTGATACAGTATTGTGCAGTGAGAATTCTTATTGAGAAAGTTGTTGAGGAAACACAGAAGAAAAAGAATTCTTCCATAGAAAAACCTACAGAGGAAAAATAAAATCATTATGCGCTGAGGTGCCACTGACAGAGACAAATCTCAGTGGATTGAAGATGCCAGAAATAAGAGGTCCAAAACCTGAAGTTGAAGTATGCTATTGTATCAGAAAAAGATCTTAAATTCATATGCCCCTATAGCAATTTGAAAATATGAGCAAAAGTTGAGGAGACATGGAGAGATAGTTGACTAGATTGTAAGTTCTGATGAACAGACTGTTTCTTACATGTCTCTGAACAGTGCTGCATAGGCCTTGTAGCACTATACAAATGATTATTATTAGTAGTAGATATCAAAATAAACTATTCAGACGGAACACAAAACAATTTATAGGAAGCTGGGGAAGAATATAATTGCAATTGAAGCTCTGTCAGCCAAAGCTCAAGCACAAAGGTTCTGGAGAAGTTTATATGAGACTTCTATAGAGTACAACAAAGAAGCAGAATGGTTCGCCAGCCTACAGAGGAAAGTAGAAAATCTATGGCTATTGAAAATATGGAATGGTCTGAAGTAACAATTAAAAAATTGTAAACTAGGTTGAGATGCATCCCAAACTGAAGGAGTGCTGCCTTTTGATAGAGTGCCCAACTTTTGGCTCCAGTGTATATAGCATGTCTCCTCCAACATCTGGCAAAGTGCAAAAGTCAATTATTCAGACAGCCGAAACTAGACCACCCCTCACAGCCTTTGGGGAAAAGCAGCATAAAAAATGTAAATAAAAATAGGAGGAACACTTCTGCTTTGAAGAGAGAGCCAAGTAGCATTCCCTAGAACTACCACCCAGTAACATGCTTGCTTATCATTTATATGTTCACTGCAACAAATGCAGATAAATTATAAGGTTATAGAGATTTTAATAACATTTTGGTGCTAGAACAGAAGGACAACAAGAGTGGAATATATTGAACCAAAGATCAGTTATTACTGAAGAAAGCTAGCATGATGGAAATTTTTCAAAGAGCTTCCCTATCACCAGTCTCATTTTATATGCCATTAAAAGATTTGAATGGTCATTTAATGGAATAACTCTAAGCAGTAAAATATGCTGGGGAAGAATATAATTGCAATTGAAGCTCTGTCAGCCAAAGCTCAAGCACAAAGAGATTTAACTGCTTTTTCTCTGAAAGAACAGCTGGGAAACCAGTTGATACTTTGGTAGTTCTCTCTGTTTTGCTTTAACAGATACCTAAGCTCCACCGACTGAACAATGGCTGGGAAAAATCATATCGCCAAAGCTGTTGCTCCCATTACAGCTTCTGCATCTGTCCACAAAGAAGTCCCAATGCCAGTTGAAGGATGCCTGAAGCAGAAGCTCTCAGGAAACAAGTTGAGGAACTCAGAGGGGAGGTGGTGAGGCTGAGGAGCATTCAAGAGAGTGAGAAGTGCATTGATGAGATGCTTCTTGCAACATCCAAGCTCTCCAGCAGAGGAGAAGATGGGAGCCTACAGAATGACGAAGGTTGGACACCACCAGGGTCTGCAGAATCACCAATCTAACTTCTCCAGCCCTTGAATTGAAGAACCATTAAGTAGCCCTGGAAGTGGAGGTGAAAGCATCACTGGAAAGGGAAGAACCCAAGCTTGAGCACAACAAAGTTGCAGAATCAGTGACAACAAGGAAGCGAAGGGTAGTGGTAGCTGGTGACTCTCTTCTGAGGGATACTGAGGCGTCCATCTGCCGACCAGACTTGATATCCAGAGAGATATGCTGTCTGCCAGGTGCCAAAATCTGAGATGTTATGGAGAGTTTGCCGAGACTTATCAAGCCCACTGACTATTACCCAATGTTGCTCATCCATGTCGGCACAGATGATACTGCCAGGTATCCCTCTGAGCATATCAAAAGTGACTTCATGGCTCTGGGACAGAGGGTGAAGCAGACAGGGGTGCAGGTGGTGTTCTCTTCAATCCTCCCTGTTGAGGGTAAAGGCCAAGGCAGAGAAGCTCGCATCCTGAAGATGAATGCATGGCTGCATGGATGGTATCATCGAGAGCGTTTTGGTTTCCTGGACCATGTGATGCTGTTTCAAGAGTTGCAGGGCAGAGATGGCATCCATTTGTCAAAGAAAGGTTGACATATCTTCAGTAGCAGACTGGCTAATCTACTGAAGAGGGCTTTAAACTAGATTTGTTGAGGATGGGTGAAGAAAGCTCCCAGATAAGTGAAACATCAAATAACTTTTTGGAAATGGGTAAAAGGAACAACATATTGAAAGCGGTATATATAAATGCTCGTAGGATGGGAAATAAGATCCCAGATATTGAAGCTTTAATGGGAGTGGCTGACTTGGATTTAGTGGCAGTTACAGAAACATGGTCCACAGAAAACCATGACTGGGATGAAACTATATCAGGCTATACTTTATTCAGAAAGGACAGGATAGGAAGAAGGGGAGGAGGAGTGGCACTATATGTAAAAATTAATATTAAAGCTTTGGAAGCATTAACGGGGCTCCAGGATGTTCCAGAGGCTTCCACCTCTGCAGAACTACTGGTGCTATGTTCTGGGATCGTGGCCGCCTCCACCGGTACTGCCACCCAGGTATCTACAGTAGTGATGGATAAGAGAATCCTCGCTATTGAACGCAGTCTAGCGACCCTCTTAGCTTCAGTACTGCTAAGACCCCTACAGACGGTTCCACAGGTATTGGTACCGACATTGGTACCGGTACCGAGGGCATCTGCTTCGGCAGGTATGCTTCCCCCCCATGCCGAGCCTTGAGTCTATCTCAGGTATCGAGGGACCGGAACCAAGACACTCCGGTACCGACTTCGAGTGGTACCGGTACCGTGCGTTACAGGAGCACCCGGTACAGAGTGACTTCGAATCTTCCGATTCCGATGACTCTGATGATTCTACCGGTACCAGAGCGATCCTAATGGAGGATCCAACTCCCTCTCCTCAATGCAGAATGTCTCCTCCAGAAGACATGTCCTTCCAGGATTTCATACGTAATTTAGCCAAGGGTCTTTCAATCTAGGGCGGAGGAATTAAGGATTCTACAATATCCTATGGCCCCTAAGTAAGCAGCTATGCTTCCCATTCACAAGATCTTACATGATCTTATGTTAAGGATGTGGGAAACTCCTTTAACGGTGTTTCCACATTCCCGACGCCTCGATACCATGTATCGACTGCTCAAAAGACTCAATTACTTCACCATTGAATGGTAGTGGATTCGGCCATGCGTAGAATTAAGAGTGCTAAAACACATTCTTCTAATCCTCCAGGCCGTGAATTGAGGACACTCGATGCCTTTGGGCGTCGATGCTTTCAATCCTCCATGTTATCAGCCAAGATCAGATCCTACATTCTTTATAAATAAATAAATAAATAAAATAAAGATATGGGTATGTTCCTGGAAGCAGTCGCACATAACTTAGAGCTCATGAGCCCTAATATGTCTGAAGACAAAAGAGAGGATTTCCTTACCATGGTCAAGCACGCCCAGAATGTCTCTAAATTCATGAACCGTGCAACCTTTGATTGCTTTGAATGCATAAGCAGAACCTCTGCTATCTCCCTAGGTGCATGTCGTATTGCCTGGCTTCAGGCATCAGACTTAGAGCAGTGGGTGCAAGACAAGCTGGGTAACATTCCTTGTACAGGAGAAAATCTCTTTGGCAAGGACTGGCAAGACAATGCTAATCAGCTTGAATCTGAAAATACTACCTTGAACAGACTATCAAAGTCTACAGCCAACCCAGCAAAGAAAAAGTCATTTAAGAAACCCTTTTTCAACAAGAAAAAGAGGTTTTACCAATCATACCCCCATCTGGGCCACTGTCCAGTTCATGTTCCCCAAAAGGGACAATAGAGCAGACAGCAAAGAAAGCCGCAAGCTCAAAGAGCTCAACCGACCCAGCAGACTCAGCCTCTTTGACTCTTACCTAGAGAACTTAGTCATTCTGCCCCTAAAAGGTCCAGAACCTTAACCATTCCAAGCAGGTTATGCCATTTTGCCATAAGATGGCAACAAATAACATCAGAAAACTGGACACTGTCCATTGTACGACTGGGGTACAAGCTTCACTTTCTCAACATGCCTTCTCCTACAGTAATCAAACAGTTCAATTCTCAGGTCCCCGCCACCGACCTCTTGTGGCAGGAAGTCACATCACTTCTCGCTCAAGGGGCAATAGAAGTACCTTTATCCCACAGGGTTCAGGGTTCTACTCCCCCTATTTTCTCATTTCAATGAAAACAGGGGGAGACAGACCTATACTGGACCTCAGAGAATTAAACAAATATCTGTTCCGAGAAAAGTTCAAAATGATCTCCCTTGGAACACTCCTACCATACCTTCAGAGTCAGGACTGGCTATGTTCTCTAGATCTAAGAGATGCCTACACGCATATTCTCATCCACACAAATCACAGGAAGTTCCTTTGATTCCTGGTCCAGGGAAGACACTTCCAGTACAGAGTTCTTCCCTTCGGCCTGGCTTCTGTCCCAAGAGTCTTCACAAAATGCATGTCAGTGGTAACAGCATTTCTGAGAACTCTGGGAATTTTCGTCTTCCCCTACTTAGACGATTGGCTAATTCGAGCATCAACAGCTCTAGAGGCCAGTTTCGCTCTTTCTCGAACAATGAGAGTCCTTCAATACTTGGGATTGGTCATAAACCTCCCAAAAGCTCATCTCACCCCCTCTCAATCTCTTGAGTTCATAGGGGCTCGTCTAGACACACGGCAGTCAAAAGCTTTCCTGCCACAGCCGCGCTGTCTGCGTATAATACAGCTGGCATCCCAAGCAGCTATGAAGGTCTTCCTGACTGTTCGGGATATGACCCAGAAGCTGAAGCATCTGGCATCCACTGTCCATGTGGTTCCCTATGTGAGCAGCCCAGTGGACCCTATCCTCTCAGTGGACACAGGCCTCGGGTTGGCTAACAGACAAAATCAGAAACTCCACGTGTCTAATTTCGTCCCTGCAATGGTGGCAGTCACTGGAAAACTTCCTCGTAGGCTCTTTTTTCCAGCAGCCTCTATGCTAAGCCACCCTAACAGATGCGTCCAAGTTGGGTTGGGGGGCCCACTTGCACGATCTCTCAACTCAGGGTCTCTGGACCCTACAGGAGACTTCTCTTCATATAAACCTCCTAGAGCTAAGAGCCATTTTCAATACTAGTTGAGTATTTCAGGCCCAGCCACAAGACAGTTCTGGTCCAAACCAACAATCAGGTAGCCATGTGGAGGAGTGGCCTAGTGGTTGGGGCAAGGTACTTTAGGCCGGAAGGTCGGGTGTTCAAATCCCACTAGAGGACAGCAACCTTGGGCCGGAAGGACTGGCGTTTCTAGTCCCACAGGTGCTCCTTGTGGTCTTGGGCAAGCCACTTAACCCTCCATAGCCCATGTTCCCTGTAAAATAGTTATCTCCAAGTTATAATGCCCTGTTCAATGTAATTTCAGTTTGTTCAATGTAAACCGCCTTGATATCTTGAAAGGCGGTATATAAGAAATGTTAAATAAATAAATAAATGTTCTATCTGAACAAGCAGGGCGGAACAGGCTCTCTGTCGCTATGCAACGAAGCTTTGCGACTATGGGCCCTCGCCAGAGAGCTTCAAATCCACCTTCTTGCGGTATACCTTCCTGGCATTCAAAATTCATGGGCAGACAAACTCAGTCGAATACTGCTGCCACACGAGTGGTCTCTCCACTCAGACCACCTTGCTCAAGTGTTTCAAATCTGGGGAACTCCAGATATAGACCTCTTTGCAAGTTCACAGAATGCCAACTTCCCCGATTCTGTTCCAGAATCCCGGCTCACAACTGTCAGGCAAGGGATGCCTTCCTACTCCACTGGGGTCAGGACTTCCTCTATGCCTTCCCACCCATTCCCCTCATTCCCAAACCTTTATTCAAGCTTCAGAGAGACAGAGGTCGTATGATACTTATAGCCCCACGTTGGCCACGGCAAATGTGGTATCCTATGCTTCTGCGTCTCTCTCAAGCCATACCTCTGGAGTTAGAAAATGCTCCAGATCTTCTTTCCCAGGAGAACTGGTCCTTACTCCCCCCTAATCCCCAGTCCCTGCATCTCAGAGCCTGGTTACTGAAAGCCTAGAATTCCCAAATATTAACCTTTTTCAACAGGTGAAAGATATCCTTCTGGCTTTCAGAAAACCTTCCACGAGGCATTCCTACACTTTTAAGTGGAAAAGATTCTCTGTCTGGTGCTCACAAAAGGGACTTAACCCCCTTTTGGTACCTATAGAGTCGCTACTGGAGTATCTCCTCCAGCTATCTACTTCTGGTCTGAAGACCAATTCAGTAAGAGTCCATCTTAGTGCTATTGCTGCTTTTCACAAACCTTTCGATGGACAGCCTATTTCCTCTCATCCACTCATGTCAAGGTTCATGAGAGGTCTACTTTTAACAAAACCTCCCATTAAACCATCACCGGTAGCATGGGATCTCAATCTTGTTCTCGGGCAACTCATGAAACCGCCCTTTGAACCTTTAGCCACTTCAGCCCTAAAGTTTCTTTCATGGAAAGTCATTTTCCTAATTGCTATCACTTCTGCAAGACGCATTAGTGAACTGCAGGCTTTAGTGGCTGACCCTTCTTATGCAAGGTTCCACCATGATAAAGTAGTCCTCAGAACTCATCCTCACTTTATGCCAAAGGTGGTTTCACCTTTTCATTTAAACCAGTCGGTTTATCTTCCTATCTTCTTCCCTAGGCCTTATGCCTCCAGTGCAGAAAGGAATCTTCACACTTTGGATTGTAAAAGGGCCTTAGCCTTTTATCTTCAAAAAAATTAAGCAACAGAGAAAATCCTCTCAGCTTTTTGGTGCTTTTGACTCTAGTCATTTGGGACTTCCAGTTTCCAAAAGAACTCTATCCAAATGGATTGCAGATTGCATTTCCTTTGCATATGAGAGTAAAGGACTTTCTCTCGAGGACCATGTCACAGCTCACAATGTGAGAGCAATGGCAGCCTCAATGGCTAATCTTCGTTCTGTGTCTATTGATGACATCTGTAGAGCAGCCACTTGGGCTTTGGTACACACCTTCACAGCCCACTACTGCTTAGACAAGGACTCCCGTCGGGATGCCTCGTTTGGCTAAGCTGTTCTCCAGCATATCTTTCATAGTTAATACAACTCCACCCATTCCCCTGATTCCCAAAACCCTGTTCAAGCTTCAGAGAGACAGAGGCCATATGATTCTTATAGCGCCACATTGGCCACGGCAAGTGTGGGTACCCTCTGCTTCTACATCTCTCTCAAGTTCCCTCTCTGGCGTTAGGATCTGCTCCAGATCTCCTGTCTCAGGAGGACGGAATGTTATGGCATCCCAATCCCCAGTCTCTGCATCTCAGGGCTTGGTTGCTGAAGGCCTAGATCTTCAGGATCTTAACCTTCCTCAGCAAGTAAAGGATACCCTTTATGCTTCTAGGAAACCTTCCACAAGATGCTCTTATGCTTTCAAGTGGAAAAGGTTTACCATATGGTGCTCGCAGAAGGGTCTTAACCCCCTTGCGAGACCTCTGGAATCCTTACTGGAGTATCTCCTTCATTTATCCAATGCAGGACTCAAAACTAACTCAGTAAGAGTCCATTTAAGTGCTATTGCGGCTTCTTTCAAGCCTTTAAATGGACAACCTATCTCTTCCCATCCTCTCATAGCAAGATTTATGAGAGGCCTTCTTCTAACTAAGCCTCCCATTAAGCCACCACCGGTGGCATGGGACTTAAACCTGGTTCTTGGTCAGCTCATGAAGCCACCTTTCGAGCCCTTAGCTACTACTTCCTTGAAATTCCTTTCCTGGAAGGTTATCTTTCTCATTGCAATCACATCAGCACGTTGCATCAGTGAGTTGCAGGCACTAGTGGCTGATCCACCTTATACAAGGTTCCATCATGACAAGGTAGTCCTTAGGACTCATCCACACTTTATGCCAAAGGTGGTCTCGCCTTTTCATCTTAACCAAGCAGTCTACCTGCCTGTGTTTTTTTCCAAGACCTCATGCATCAAATGCAGAAAGGAATCTTCATACTTTGGACTGTAAAAGAGCTTTAGCCTTTTACTTGCAAAGAACACAGCAACATAGAAAGTCCTCTCAACTCTTTGTTGCTTTTGATCCTTCTCATTTGGGACTTCCAGTCTCCAAGAGAACACTGTCCAGCTGGATTGCTCAGTGTATTTCCTTTGCCTATCAGAGTAAGAATCTTCCTCTGGAAGGCCATGTCACAGCTCACAATGTGAGAGCCATGGCAGCTTCAATGGCTCATCAGCACTCTGTGTCTATCGATGACATCTGTCGAGCAGCCACTTGGGCCTCGGTTCATACCTTTACAGCCCATTACTGCTTGGACAAGGACTCCCGCAGAATGCCTTGTTTGGTCAGGCTGTTCTCCAACACCTGTTCCATACTTAATCAACTCTTACCCGCCATCCCTGGTTGGATGCCAGAGATCCATGGGGGGAAGTGGAGCCCTTTCACAGGGACACACAACTTCTGGGGTCTCTCCCTGGCATCTAAAGTTAGGGAGTCCCCACCATATGTGAAGACTACAATCTCCAGGAGCAAGCAGGAATGAGTCTTCACATATGGATACATCGGTACCGATGGAGTCTGCGCGGGAACGCTTCCCAGCGTCCAATCAAAGAGCTTTTGGAAGCATCCCACCACGCCTGTGTGCTGCCTTCCCGCCTTTCCCAACTGCCTCTCCTCAGTTTTCGTTTTTCCGCGGAGCCGGCAGGACATCCTCCTGTCACCGCAGAAAATTATTATTTTTTATTTTTAGTTTTCTTGTGGTCGCGGCTGTCTTCTCGACGCCACCGGTACCGCCGGTGTTTTCTTTTCTTTCTTGTAAAATTTTCCTTTTCAATGGGATATTTTTTCTTCATAGTGTCCCACAGGGTCTTAGGCCTTTCAGGCCTCCCCTATTTTTCCTTCATGGAACCGCCAGACACTTTCTCCACGAAATGTTCAGACTGTGGTGGTACAACTTTATTTGTAGACCCTCGAAGTTGGTGTCTAACCTGCTTGGGTCCTGACAACAGTTTGGTGAGAAGACATCTTCAACATTGAGAATCCCTCGATACACGGTTTCCCTCCAACTTCGGGGCACCATCCCTTTCTTCTTCCACTTTGATTCAGGTAACCCACAAACAGTCTGTTAAGACTAGCCAGTCCTCGAGTGGTACGTCTCATGCATAGCATGTAGACAGCTCCGGCTTTGCCCTCGATGGCCTCCTGGCTTCAAAACCCCGGCAGGAGTCTTCGGTCTCCAAAGTGTATAAGGGGTTTCAGGTTGTTCCTGGGGTTCAACCCCCACAGAACATACCTGAGCCGTGCACGGTGGTGGCATCCGCTTCGAGTGGTACCGATACCCCTGCATCGGCACTGGTGTTGGATGAAACACTCCTCACCAGGGATTGTCATCTGGCCTCCTCGGTGCCTTCGGGACCGATGGATACGTCCCAGATTGACTTTCCCTTATCGGTTCCAACACCGATACTGCCACCGACGTCGGTACCCTCCAGATGTGCATCGACAGCCTCGCTTCCTTCGATGCCGAGTCTGGAATCGATCTCCAGTTTGGAGGACTGGGTACCGACTCGCCTTGGTACCGTCTCGCGGCGGTACCGAAGGCTCGGTTCCGATGACTCGGATCCGCAACTCTCGGTTCCCCTGAGGCTGCTTGAGTTGCCACTGGTAGACCTTCATTCACCGGTATCGGACACGGTACCGAAGTTGGTACTGATGTCTTCATTACCCTTACAGTCGGTGCTTTCCATGCTTCGCTTCTCAGGCTCCTTGCCCTCGATGCCGAGTTTGGAATCCATTTCTAGTCTGGAAGACTGGGTACCAATAGGTTTTGGTACCGACACCGATCGATACCGGTGGCTTGGTACCGAGGATAGCAGCCGGAGGTTTTCGGTTCCCTCGGTACCGATTGAAGTGTCACCGATGACTACTCCGATGTCTTTGTCGAGCCCGACTCCGACATCAGTACCGGTATCCACAGTAGCATCGTGGCAAACTCCTACCATGCTTTTTTCAACAGCATCGCTCCATTCTATACCAAGCTTGGAGTCGATACCTGGCATGGACAATGTGGTAAGGACGGTTGCTGCTCCTGACAACCATCCCTTAAGCATTCCACACTGCACCCTGCAGGATCTTCTATTCCTATATATTTGGATAACTCTGTGGGTGCTCAGGCTAGTTCTTTAGATCTAACCTGTCCAAGGGAGATTCCTGTTGGGGATCCCTCTTTTCAGAGTTTCCTCCTGGATATAGCAAGATCCCTTGCCATTCCTATTCCAGGACATGATCCTGCACCAGGCTCTGTTTCTTCCAAAGCAAAGGACAACATAATGCTTCCTTTGCATCATTCCTTGCAGGATCTCTTTCTAGGAATGTGGGAAACACCTTTAAGGGTACCCCCACCTCCCAGAGCAACTGATCTCTTATATCAGGTGCCCCCCTCTCCAGGGTTTCAAAAGACTCAACTTCCTCATCATTCCATAGTAGTGGAATCAGCAATGAGGCGGATAAAGAGTAAGAAAAAGCACTCTTCTTATCCGCCAGGTCGTGAGTCTAAGACACTAGATGCCTTTGGACGTCAAACCTTCCAGACATCTATGCTTTCTGCAAGAATTCTCTCATATATTTTTTATATGAGTCTTTCTCTTGAAGAGGTCACAAAGCAATTACATCTTTTGACTCCTTTCCTTCCAGTTTCCAGGAGTACAGACTATTCCTCGCTGCTTAAGCATATCCAGAATATCTCTTGGTTTCTTTCTCGTGCTTCCCTAGACTCTTTTGAGTCTGTTAGCAGGACCTCTGCTATAGCTATAGGGGCACGACGTAGAGCCTGGCTCCAAGCTTCAGATTTGGCCAAGTGGGAACAACAACGGCTGGGACATACTCCTTGCACTGGAGAAAATCTTTTCAACAAGGAGTCTTTACGTCAGGTTACTCAGTTGTCCACTGATTTACCTGTTCCTAAGGGTTCTTCTACACTTTCTTCTGTCCCAGTAAGTAGGAAATGTCCTACCAAACTTTCTTCCCACAGGAGAAGAAGGTTTTATTCCTCACTTGCCCATCATACAGATGTTCCCCTACAGGGGAGCCATCGTCCTGGTCTGAAGAATCCAACCTCTCACCAGGCTCAGCAAACCCGGCCTCTGCAGGGTTTCTGATCAGTCATCATCAAATGCTTGTGACCCTTGGGGTTAGAATCTACAGTTGCTTCTTCTCAACAGAGGCGATCCATTACTCATTCTAACCCCTACACATGGATCTCTTTCCAAAAGACATCCATTTTTTCTATGAGCTGTCAGAATGTTCATGCCTATAAGTCACAGGTTTCTCCTCTTCTCCTGCCAGAGAAAGAGGTCTGACCACTATCAAATGATAGTTCCTGTGCCAGCATGTATTTTTCCTTCCTATAGACTTACTACTTGGTAAGTCTTCTTCAGCTCTATTCTCTTCGCCCTCTTACCACTGTAAGAGCGGAATTACTTACTGGAGGGTTTTTCTTCAGCCTCTCTAGGTTTGTCACTTTCCAGTGCGGAGTTTTCTTCCCTGAGTTTCCTCCCCTGTCTCAAATTTACTTTAAGGCAGCTTATCAGACATGTCCAGAGTTTTCTACTCCTGTTCTGTCTGTTCTTTCTGGTTTTAAACAGTAATATTCTTTCTGCTGTCTTGCTAGCAGCTGCCTATGCAGGAGCCTTAATGTTTGGTCCACTGGTTCTTGCCCACAAACAACCAGATTTGTCCTCCTCTAACATTCTATCTGGTCTTAATAGTGGCTCCAAGTCAGTGTTTTTCATCTATCTTGGAAATTATCCCACTACAAGCTTTCTGGGTTGGTCTTCTATTTCTGCCATCTCCATTCCCCTGGATTTGGCAGCATAGTGGACTGAGATACTGGCTCTAGCAGCCAGTCCTATCTCCTCATTCTCCTGCATCATGCTCTCTGCAATTCTACAGAGAAGCTTTCCACTATGGGCCCTTGCTAGAGAGCATGGGGGTTTTCTCCAACAGCTATCTTAGATGGTTGGAAAAGGCTTTTCAGTCATGTCTCCCATGACTAGAAGGTTCTCCCTTCTTTTACTATCTCCTTTTGCCATAAAGGACATAGGCCTTCTCTTACCTAAGGGCTTAAGGAGTTGCCAATTCCCTGCTTTGGTCCATAGCATTCCCAATCGAGGATATGCTCTTTCTCCTTGCAGCTCGTCCTCATGGTAAGAACGCATGATACTTTTTGCCCTTAAGTAGGTCAACATGGTATCTCATCCTTATCTGTCTTCTGTCTACTTACCATGCTAGAGTCTTGGACGACTCTGGACTTGCTGGCTACAGATTGATATTATCCTCTGTTTTTCATATAACCATCCTGGTTATTTCACTAGCTAGCATCCTTGCGGATCATAACCAGGGGGAATAGATTCTCTATATATCTTTTCAAGTAGGTTGCACCTCCTTGTTATTAGATGAATCTTTCCTCTCCACATGTCCTATGTGAATACCATGCTGTAGGCATATATCTGTCTGTTTACTTACAGACACCCATATTTAGGCCTAAATATTCATATTTATATTTGTGCCTATTTTATGCCCTTCCATATCTCACTATAGATATATTCTTATATGTCTATTCATATATCTATATTTCTATCTATCTATCTATCTATCGATATATATATATATATCTGTCGAGATATTTCATTATAGATAGATATGTCTCCACATACTTATCTATCTCACTGTCTATGCTCATATAGCTATCTGTTTCTGACAGAGGGGTTTTACCCATACCTCTGCTATTCAGCAGGTTTGGGATTCTACACACACAACCACTCCTGTGGTAGTCAACAATTTTTATACCATAACCTAAGGGTTTAGGTACCTCTGAAGCTCTCCGTACCTAATATCTCTCCTAGCTTACCCCATTTAGGAGAGAGATTGTGGATCTTCAGTTAATCACAGGCTTTAACGCCTCAGGCATTTGTCTTCACCCTGGGATACAAGGGGTTCCCATACCCTTTCTCCCCACAAGGACTGTGCCTGTCTGTCCAAATCGGTTAGCCTTTCTCTTTTTGCTCCCAAGAGTGAGTTACTCTGCCGCCAAAAGAGTTTGGTTTTTACCATACAGCTTTCGCTGAAGGCCCACCGTTTTTGTACTACCCCAGTTTTTCCTACCAGGGGTGCCTGTTACCTTTCAGGATTCTAACCTCCTCTGTTTTCCTACAGGTTTATTACCTCCACTTTTCAGTGAGGTCCTCTTCACGGTTCCTCTACTGGCTTCCCAGTAGATCCATGAACCTCCATACTTCTATGAAATCCTGTTAGCGGAGGTCCATATTGCAATATTCTTTGCAATATCATTGATGACAATCA
Source organism: Ichthyophis bannanicus (assembly GCA_033557465.1). Classification (NCBI taxonomy): domain Eukaryota; kingdom Metazoa; phylum Chordata; class Amphibia; order Gymnophiona; family Ichthyophiidae; genus Ichthyophis; species Ichthyophis bannanicus. Next base: position 1,736,313,979 of record CM066032.1, read on the forward strand.
TTATCCACACATGGACTCCTTTTCTGCAGTCCTGTGCTAGGTTAGCTGTTCCACAGCATCTTCTTTCTTCAACTCCTACCCTCCATCCTCAGGATGCCTGGTGTTGTGGGGGATAGCATGTTTCAACCTATGACATGCTCGGACTCCAGGCATCTCAGCTTGGGAATCCCCATATGTGAAGACTCATTCCTGCTTGTTCCTGGAGATAGCACAGTTACTTACCTGTAACAGGTGATCTCTGGGAACAGCAGGAATAAGTCTTCACAACCCACCCACCTGCCCAGGAGTTGTATCTCTATCTTTCCTTTCCTCTCTCTCTCTCTTTGTCTCAGCTTTAAAACTTAACTGAGGAGAGGCTGTTGGGAAAGGCGGGAAGGCAGCACGCAGGCGTGGTGGGATGCTTCCAAAAGCTCTTTGATTGGATGCTGGGAAGCGTTCCCGCGCAGACTCCGTCGGTACCGACATACCCATATGTGAAGACTTATTCCTGCTGTTCCCAGAGATCACCTGTTACAGGTAAGTAACTGTGCTTTCCTGCTTGTTCCTGGAGATAGCATAGTTACTCACCTGTAACAGGTGATCTCCGGGAACAGCAGGAATTTAGTCTTCACAACCCACCCACCTCCCCTAGGAGTTGTATCTCTCTATCTATCTCTTTCTCTTTCCCTCTCTCTCTCTTTGTCTCAGCTTTAAACTCAACTGGAGAGAGGCAGTTGGGAAAGGCGGGAAGGCAGCACGCAGGCGCTGTGGGATGCTCCCAAAAGCTTTCTAATTGGACGCTGGGGAGCATTCCCGCGCAGGCTCCGTCGGTACCGACGATACCATATGTGAAGACTAAATTCCTGCTGTTCCCCGAGATCACCTGTTAAGGGTGAGTAACTATGCTTTCCTTTACTGATAAAAACTAAGGGGCTATTTTACTTAAATGTGTTAAAGTTTTGAGTTTTCTGCATAGTAAGTGTCCAAATTGCTATAAAGTAACTGAAAGCATGTGCAGTAATTGTAGGGAGTATGCCCAACATCTGTCTATTTAGTTACAACGAGGAAAAATCTTTATCGCTCAGTAAGTGCAGTGACAATACAGATGCACTTACCTAAAAGTGCATCCCCACCAATATTCCCTCTAATTTTCTGTAGGCTGTGTGCGCATAAAATATCAGCTGTGCAGCTTTTGAAGGAAGGTTAAATTTTTGCGCGGCACATAACGACACTCGGAGTTCTATACTTTAAAATTTGACTACACGTCAGAATACAGTATGTACACCACATTGATTGCACTAGATAATATTGTAGAACTTGTGAAAATCGTAAATACACAACAACTTTTAAATGTTAAGATGTCTGTGTTGTTTTCTATCAGAATCAGAACCGTAATTTTTGTGCGCTCTGTTATAAAGTATGTGCGCTCGCTCGGCGAGGTGTGTGCGCACGCACACGCGCACAGCTTAGAGGGAACAGTGATCCCCACTATCTGCATCGGTTACAGTGTCACTGTGTGCTTAACTGCAAGGCACATTCCGCACTCCCTGCCCATTTTCCACCCCATTCTAGGTGATGCAATTAGTGCGTGAATTAGAGTGCACTGTCATGCCAGCACAATAACTGTTGCCACTGTAGTGGATTAATTTAATGCATAACTGCTTACTGCAACTTAGAAAATGGCCACTAGATTGTGTTACGCTCTTCAATATAATCTTATTTGTTCAAGCTGTCTGTAATAGAGATCTGGATTTTTTCCAGGTTGCAATTTTTTTTTTCAACATGAAGATCTAAGAAAGATGATGTAACTTTCAGTACTATATTGGTGGCATAGGCAGGGCACTGGTGATTTGCAGCCAAATATACTGATGTCCCTTTCAAAGCATTAATCATTTAAAGGCCTATTAGCTAAAATGTGTCAGTTTATCACACTAATTCCCGCATTAAACAACCAATGTGGAAAATGCTTCTTTGAGGCAGTGAATGGGCATGGACTGCAGCGCACCATTAACATGGCAGCAGTTAGAGCAGGTTAACTGTTAATGTGGCAGATAACGCAAGTAGCTAATACAACCTCATGATCTGCCCTGTAGTTAATATGTGGCAGCTACTTTTTTCTGTGTTAATTGCATTGCAAGCCTCCCAGAGATGTTTGAAATACCCCAACAGTTACACAGAAGTTTTACAGTTACCACACATTAAATTTGGAAATTACTGTGCAGTGACTGCAGAACCTTACCACATCTTAGTAAATACAGGCCTTAATGAAATAGGTAAACTAAAGTCCCAACATTAAATAAGAGAACTTGAATTAAGTGATATTTCTGTGTCTCTGAGCTCTCTTAAAATGATTACAGTCTCCTGGGGCAATTTCTCCAGATGGATTAGTTTTGTAAATATCATTGCAGTCATGACTTCTAAGCCAGGGTATGTAGAGTACAATGATCTGCTTAGTGAAGATCCACATGATTCTATTTGGATCCACATTTAATCTCAATACTTGTTTTAAAAGGAACTCTCTTTACAAGCTTATATGTCTTAAACACAACTTGTTAAGGTTCATCTTTGAATAAAATGCTCTGTTATCTAAACTGCAGAGTAAAACTGTTCCTGTTGTGTAAGTTATAGACCCTCAGAAAAAAAGAAAGCAAAACTAATGGCCTAATTAATTTTGGGTTTTTCTCCTATTCCGTGTCTCTGGGAAGACTTAGGGGGATGTTTCTAAAGGGTGTTAGCTGTCATCATGGCACTAAGGTGGGAAAGTCAGTTCCACATTGACAGCTACTGTGGCCAAAATGCAGATATTGCAGGCAATTTTCTGCGATATCTGCATTCACACCATAGAGAAGGGGGGAGGCAAGGCAAGGCAGCCACCGCATTAACAATGCTATCGCAATGGCTGTTTCAGTTGATCATGGCTACAGATAACCTCACCTCTTGAGGTGGCATTATCTTCAGCCAATGCTTGGATACTGCATCATTTATTTATTTATTTTATTGCTTTTATATACCACGCTCTTTAAAATCAGTGCGGTTTACAGATAACATTTTTGTGCAGAACAGGGGCCTGTTATGCACTTACATTGAACAGGTGATACAACTTGGATTTCAAACTGAGGAAACTACAGTTATCTACAACTATCTACAATATAAACATGAGTTGTCTGTAATTTACAATTTCTCAGTTATATCATGAAATCGGCTCCACTTCTAACCTTAGAGATTATTACCAGTGGAGGAGTGGCCTAGTGTTTGGGGCAAGGTACTTCAGGCCGGAAGGTCAGGGGTTCAAATCCCACTAGAGGACAGCAACCTTGGGCCGGAAGGACTGGGATTTCTAGTCCCACAGGTGCTCCTTGTGGTCTTGGGCAAGCCACTTAACCCTCCATCAGGCGCGGCGTTCTGGAGATGAAAGAAAGCAATCAGTCACTTTTAAGTCAGTAATCAGGCCCTTTTAAATTAAGTTTCTGCCTACATACGTTTTGCTGGAGCTGATACACGGTACCGTGATTCCAGCGAGTTCTCTTGTGTGACTGTCGTTGGTTGCTTGTGTTCGGACTTACCGTTGGTTCTCGCTGGGTTCTCTAGGTGACACAGCGTTCAGTGAGCCAGTATATGGCTGATAGGTTCAAGTTAATCGCTCAGTACGATGTTGTGTGTGCCACTTACTTGCAGGTGATCTTGTTGGGTTTGCTCCTGGTCATTCTGGTATGTTCATGGCTACCACTGATCGGCAGCAGCCACCACGACAAGACCCCGATCCTACCATGGGCTCCCTTAGCCTCCCCCCTTCTTAAGCCTGCTGGTGCTGCTTATCCTGGTGATCCACATTGACATCTTATCACTAGGGAACAGCACCACAAGACTGGTGCCATTTTGTAAAGCACCAGAGAAGAGGACAGGAGTGTGGAGGAACCACTCTTGCCCCCTTGCTGCTGGACCACCAGGGAGTTTTAAGGTAAGGCTGGAGGGACCTTTAGTAGATGTAGGGAGGGTCAGGGATATTAGCAAAACTGGCTAGCAGGGACTGTGAGGTTGATAGGGAAGGGGGGTGGTGCCCTGTTCCTCCTTCCCCAGACAGTTACGTAAAGGGTTTGGGAGCTATCCAGAGTGAGGGTGTTGGGTGGGGGTGGGGCACTCTAATACTATCGTTGGTTCTGCAAATCGCCAGATCTATGCACTGGCAGCTTAAAAAGGGAAAGCCTAAGGGAGGCTGAAGGGGGGCGGGGCAGGGGATCGGGGTCTTGCTGCAGCAATCTGGGGAACAGAGCAATTACTTGCTCTATCCTCTCCTGGCTCCCATGCTTTGGCCCGCGATTCCTGCATCAGCAGGCACTGTGGGAGTTCTCGCGCTACCTGCCGATTCAGGGATCTCAGGTCAGCACAGTAAGTGCTGGCCCTGTGTGGTATCTGCAGAGCTGGTGCTGGTCACTTCCCCTGCAGATGCCACACAGGGCCAGTACTTACGCAGGTTTTGTAGTTACTGCATGGCATTTTTACATAGCTTGCACAGTAGCTGCAAAAGCACTTTCCGCACATTAGTTAATATGCCCCTTAGTAAAATGAGTATTAAGTCTGACAGACACTTGTTAAATATGGATTCTTCAGCATCACTTATGGCAAATACCCACTGGGACATGGCTAGCTTCTACAAATATTTCTCTTATTAAACAGTATCTTGTCTATACAATTCTATCACTAAACCTTAGCACGTCTGCTTGCCATATAATATCAAGTTGTTATAGATTATTCTTTCCAGAATATTCTGTTAGAATTCCATGATTAATTTCTCATCACTTGATCTATAATTTCAAGGTGTCATATTTCTTTTTGCTAGGCTTCAGGAAATTTGTATCAGAAACATAAGAATTGCATAATTGTTGGAATTATTTATTGCTGAGTCTCCAAATTTCCCAAAACCTTTCCTTCTGCTGCAATGCAATTTGTGCCTCCGAGTCAATGCTGACTCCTGGCGACCCAGCAGCTCCTGAGTTTTCCTGGCAGTGTGACCGGACATAGATTGCCAGGACTTTCTTCCAAGGCAATGGAGGGTTAAGTGACTTGCCCAAGGCCACAAGGCGTGCTAGTGAGAATCTAACCCTGTCTTTTGATTACCAAACCAGTGCTCTATTAGGATACTCCTCCACTCCTTCTGATAGCTATTCTGTATTTCAAATTAGTGGGAAACACATAGCAGCTGATATTTAAAAATCTCACTTTAGAATAAAACTTCCATGCAGTGCTTTTCTTATGTAATATTGTAATATGCCTCTAAGTTGGCAGTAATACTCCTTTGGGCTGTCATTTAACCCTCCTGAACCATTTAAACTTGCAGTGCTGTACAATAAATTGTTGAAAGTTTCTAAAACGTTGGCTGTCAGCATAACGCTATCTAGCTCCCAAATCAGATTGGTGGTGATCTGTTCTCATTAGGTTTAAAACTGAAAATAAAGAGGGCAATCACATATTTAGCAGATATTTCAGGGTCAGTGTGTGTTCTACTTTCAGCTTTGCAGTAAGCGTAACTATTATTATATGTTATGCTACTATTGTAGTGTATTTTATTTCAGTAGAAGAGTTCTAGAGATCTCATGAGAGTATGAAAACATTTTACAGTGGAGTAAAGAAAAGTCTGTTATAAAAAGAGTTAACTGTATCCCATTATTCTTTGGGACCAAATGCGATCTAATAATAAAGTTGCAAGGATAAAAGTCACCTTGAATCATGTTGCCTCATAGAAATGGCAAGTTGCATGGACAATTTTGTTCATGTATACTGAGACTGGACACATGTCTAAGATTCTGATGCTACTAGTCATGCTGAAGTACTGCTGCTTTTGCATTTTATATTTTTAATTTTTATGGTTATAATTTTGTCTTGTAGGCGTATCTCTTTGGCTAGTCCTCGCCAGATTTTCAAAGCATCAAATATGACTCAACGGTGGCAGCACAGAGAAATTTCCAACTTTGAATATCTGATATTTCTCAACACTATAGCTGGTAATTCATATTTTCACTTGTATAACATACTAGGGAGAGAAGCAGAGCTGAAATAGCTGTTGGTGCCATATTTTCTCCTTAAGCTGCAAACGTCAATGTTCTTTCACTAGGCAGGTAGATGATAATCCTCTTGATTTGATGGCTTGCAAATCTCGTTTTTTAAATGCTGGGCACATCTATCTTATGCCCAGCAACAGATTTATCAATTTTTTATATTGGCTCATTCCCCTACTATACAAGTTTACATCAGCATCGAGAACAATGGTGGGTACATCCAACAACTAATGAAAGGAATTTTCAAGTTGATTTATGTTCAAACATTTTTTTTCATTTTATGTTTTTGTAGGTCATCTTTTTTAGGCAGGGAGACTCTCCCTTGACTGAACCTTAGAGCTACTAATTGAAAATACATAAAAATCAGTTTTTAATATTCATGTACGTACATGGAAGAATGTTATGGCACTTTTCAAGGGCAATCTTTTAGTATTTTATCCAAGGCCTGTTTATATCACAAACTATATAGGGCATTAATTAAAGCATTTCTGTGACTAAAACAGGGTTTTCCCCACAGAAAGGGACTCTTTTTGATTATTGACTATCCTCAATTGTACTTTTACCTACATTGTTTTGAGGCTGTCCCAGGAGCTGGATTTATCTGAGGAGTAAGCATGCTTAATTTTATAATCCAAACCATGCTCATTGATTCCTAAGGAAAGCAGTGTAAGCAAACTTAATTCTCCATAGACAAGCAGGATAAGTGCTCACATATGGGTGATGTCACAGACAAAGCCCCCATGCAGGGGGCTTCTTTTAGAAGCTTCTAAATCTGTCCCGCCACATATAGGTGTCTCTTCCCACTTGCTGCTACCACATCTCATCTCCTCTGCTAGGTACTCATGAGACTGGTTATTGTCAGGGAGAGGATGCTGGGCTCAATGGACCTATGTCCAACTCAGCATAGCTTAAAGGCCCTTGAATTTGGCCAGAAATAGGTCATGGAGACTTTGGCAAAAGTTCTGTCTGTAGAATGTACAAGGCAAAATTCAGATTAGAGTGGATTAAGAATGACTTGAGATGAGTCATTTAAGACTACAGAGGTGAACAGCAGCATTTCTCCGTGGTTTAGATGCAGAAAGCAAGAGAGACATAGAAAACGACAGCAGATAATGATCATACAGCCTATCCAGTCTTCCCATCCTTGAGAGCTGTTAAATTCTACAATCCCTTCCTCTCTCTCAGAAATAGTCTGATAGAAACATAGAAAATGATGGCAGACAAAGACCATATGACCTAGAGAAAGAATGATAGTTAGCAGGGCAGGTAGGAACCAGATAAGACTTTTTGAGGTGTATTGTGATCAGAGCATGATTAAAGGCAGCAGGACCAGCTTTCACATGCTGTGGAATCTAAGTGTCTTGAACTAAGATACTGTCTAAAACAGCTACTCGGCTCATACAATAATGAGTAACAGGGATAATGTTCTCTAGATTGTCTTCAGAATATGTGGCTCCTTGTTCTGAACACAATCTGCAGTTCTTTACAAGTCTTTTGCTCAGCAAAGAATCATCATGCTAATATTTGCCAAACATCATCACATGCATTTTTAAAGATACCACTTTATAGTAGAGCCTAGTGAGTTTAAAATGACAACTGCCCAAAGGCTAAAGTAAATACATTAATTCCAGTATTCCAAATAGAGTATAGTTTTATTTAACTCTTCTGAAACAAGTTTAAAACACATTCTATTTGACTTTCAGACACAGTTGCACAAATACATTTGAAGTTCAAATAGAATTCAATTTGAATTCATCTGTGTTTTAATAAAGGCTTTCTATACTTAGTACTTTTCCAATAACTGTTTTATGTTTACACATTAAAAATAACCCTGTTATACATGGATATACCTAATGTTGGCACGTTCTCTTCTCTTTGAAACATCAAGAAAAAATAATTACCATTTTACACTATGGGCCTTTGGTAAATAACTAGTGAATGTGATAATCTAGTTCTACTCATGACATTTCTCTATTTGCCTATCAAAACAAAAAATCTCCAATAACCTCTACCTCCCCAAAATGAAAAGAAACATTTTATGGCTTATAAAAAGATTCTCCGTGGACAAGGATGAAAAAAGTCCTCACGTATGGGTGATGTCATCCAACAGAGCCCTGCACGTGAGTATTCTTGCCTCCTTCTGGAAGCTTTTGGAAGCTCCTCTGCACATAAGCATGTCTTCCTGTCTGTCGCTATGGTGCTATTTTACCTCTTTTTTTTTTTCTACGGAGCCCCATGGATGCATCATAGAACTGCTCTTGGTGGGTGTTTCAATTTCAAATAAAAAGTTGGGGTTTTTTGGCCTTTACGGTTCTCTGCCTGCCTGCTGTCATGGTAGTCCTGTGTTTTTTCTTTTGCAATGCAATGTGTGCCTTCGAGTCAGTCCTGACTCCTGGCGACCCAGAAGCTCCTGGGTTTTCTTGGCAGTGTCACCAGAAGTAGATTGCCAGGCCTTTCTTCCGAGGCAATGGAAGGTTAAGTGACTTGCCCAAGGCCACAAGGCGTGTTAGTGGGAATCAAACCCTAGTTGCTTAGTTACCAAGCCAGTGTTCTAACCACTAGGTTGTTTAAAGTTCCCTTTCTTTTCATGGCACAGTTGCTGTTTTTCATGTTGGTGCTTTACCCACATGTGCATGTGTTTATTTTTTTGAACAAAAATCGAACCATTTGATCTCGCTGAAGCTATTTTTCCTGACAATATGCCACAAAAACTAGCTAGCGGGTTTAAAAAGTATTCCAGGTCCTCAAGAAGCATATCCATAATGGACACTCACAATTGGTGCCTTCAGTGCCTGGGGACCCGATCACCAGCCCTGTTGTAATTTGTGTTTGAAGATGACAAAAAGAAGGCTCAAAGTTTGAGAGAAACAGCTTAAAACTATTTTTGACACTAAGATGTTTGATCCATTGAGCTAAACATAAGTAGTACGCTGGAGCATTGGCAAATTGATCAACGTTTGCCTGAAGGTGAAGGATTCATCTTCATCAACACCAAAGGGTGATAGCATCAAGAGGAGGCTTTGGTGCATTGAAGTCGAAGCCCTCTGAAGAATGGCATTGAGAGCAAAGAGGGTTCGCAGGAGCACCCCTCTAAGTCACCCTGAAGAGAGGAGAGCTTGTCCTCCAGGACATTGGAGGGGCAATGACAGCCTACTGTGTGCTGAGACTAAGTAGGTGATGCACCATCTCTGGATCCATGAATTTCAGCTGTGGCCAATGGGGAAGCGCCTTTTGAGGGCTGTCAAGGAATGCATCACAATGCTGTTTGCCATGCAGCATGGCAGTGCCTCAATGTCTGCTGCATTAACATCAGCAGCAGTCCAGACAATCCTCAAAAAGCATAGAGTGCCTGCAGGAGAGACATCTGCAGAAGAGCCCTGACACTGGAGTCTGCCCAACTGATAACCCTTTCTAGTGCATTGGGGTCCGATGCTCCTCCAAAATCTAGAAAGTTATCACTGCTCCTAGAAGAACTCCCAATCTCCAAAGGGCAGGAGAGTCATCCTGGCTAAGACTCAGAGATTTTCTCTCTGAGTCATACTCAAAAGGCTGGGTCACTAATAATTATGAGTCCAAGGGCATGTTGGAGGACAGGTTCCCAGAGCTACCATGTGACCCTTCTCCACCTCATGAAGAGGCATAAATCACCTTCTGAGGACATGACTTTCCAAGATTTTGTTAGGGATATGGCTAAGGCCATACCATTTTCTTTGGAAACTGAGGATGAAGGCAGAAGAATTGGGGATCCTTCAGTACTCCTCTGTACATAAGGAAGCAGTGATGGTGACTGTGTAATGTATCCTTCAGAGAGTACAGATGAGAATGTGGGAGAGCCCCCTCAATGTACCTCTGGTTAGTGGAAAGCTTGACTCTATTATATAATAGAGTTCAGAAGGCTTCTGGTTAGAGAAGCCTCCGCTTCCTCACCATTCCTTGGTGGTTGAATCCACCCTTAAAAGTTCCAAGACTCATTCCTTGGAGCCCCTTGGGAGGGAAGCTAGGACTTTGGACTCTTTTGGGAGATTTTACAGAGTAACCAAAAAATAAAGAACCGCTCTCAATATTACACTCCAAAATTCTAAACCAAAAATTTACCAACATCAAATAATAACTCTGGGCATATTATTTGATGTTGGTCAATTTTTGGTTTAGAATTTTGGAGTGTAATATTGAGAGCGGTTCTTTATTTTTTGGTTATTATATTTGGCTCTCAGCAGCAGTTGTGTGTGAGATTTTACAGAGTTCCATGCTTGCAGCCTATATGGCCTCTTACAAGCTCTACACAAGCTCTGTTCTCAGGGAACGATTCCGATCTCTGGAGGCTAGAGTAGCAGACTTGGAGGACATAAGGAAGACAGAGAAGTTTATAGATGAGACCTACAGGGATATAGTACTGAAATCCCACCTCCAGTTTGGCAACTTCCCTATTGCCATGGAGGAGAGAGGTCATGTAACAGGAGAGCATCACCCTGGTGTGGCAGGAAGGGATCCTGTAGCTAGGACCTGTCCTCCAGGTGATTTAAAGCCCTCTCTCACCAAAGAGGTTTCTCTAGGGTCATTTGCCCATGAGGGGAGAGTTAGGATGGCCGTTATAGTTGGTTATTCGATCATTAGGCATGTAGATAGCTGGGTGGCTAGTGGATGTGAGGATCGCCTATTAACGTGCCTGCCTGGTGCAAAGGTAGCAGACCCACGCACAACCTAGAAAAAGTGTTAAATAGCGCTGGAAAGGAGTCTGCTGTCTTGGTAGATGTTGATACCAATGACATAGGAAAGTGTGGTAGGGAGATTCTGGAGGCCAAATTTAGGCTTTTAGGTAGGAAGTTGAAATCCAGAAGTTCCAGGGTAGCATTCTCATGCTTCCCGTTCCGTGTACAGGACCCAAAAGGCAGGCAGAGCTCCGGAGTCTCAATGTGTGGATGAGACGATGGTACAAAGAAGAGGGTTTTGGATTTGTTAAGAACTGGGGAACATTCGTGGGAAAGCAGGGACTTTTCCAAAGGGATGGGCTCCACCTTAACCGGGATGGAACCAGGCTGCTGGTATTACCTTTAAAAAGGAGATAGAGCAGCTTTTAAATTAGATAGTAGGGGAAAGTTGAGAGTCACCCAAGAGCACATGGTTCAGAACAATGTATCCATGAAGGGTGCTAGCAAAAGACTGAAGTTAGGGCATATCAACAGTGTGGTTCCAATAATGTTTAATGCCCTGATGTTTAATATCTACATGCAGCCTATCTGTAACCTCATTCGCACTTTTGGGGTAAACTGCCTGATATACGCAGCTGACGTCCTACTTTACATGCTCTTCTCAACAGAAAACCCAGACCTTTCACCACTTACAGAATGCTTTGATGCAGTATCCAATTGGCTCCAATCCCAAAATCTTAGAATTCAGCACAAGAAAACTGAGGTGCTGTTCATCACGAGGAATTTAAATTTCATCACGCCTACACATATAAAGGTCAAGGAAGCGGAACTTCAGACTAAATCCTCAATCCGGTACCTTGGAGTCACCCAGGACCAGCGCCTTGACATGAAGATCCACATAAGCAACGTAGTCAGAGTGATATACCACAAGATCCGTACCCTCAGGCACCTTCGTTTCCTACTTGAACCAAGCGACTTCCGGACTATCTAACAGGCGCTAATCACGCCTCATTTTGACTATGCAAATCCGATCCTGCACGGTCTCCCTCAGTCTACTTTAAACCCTCTAGAGCTCGCAATGAACACGGCAGCGAGAGTTCTAATCGGAACGTCTAAGAAAGATCATATCACACCCATCCTGAAACATCTTCACTGGCTCCCCATACAGTTCAGACTATCTTTCAAAATTCTGCTGCTTACTTTCAAATCAATCAATGGGCTAGCCTCTACATCATTAGCAGAGCTTATCCATACCACACCATCCAACAGGTCCAGGAGATAGGCAGCTATCAACACATTAGTAGTCCCAAAAGAAATTACCCAATGCACCCATGCTACAGTTAACAGAGCTTTTAAACGATGTGCACCAAGAAGCTGGAATTCTCTTCCACCCAACATACGTGCAATCACTGAATTGGTCCAGTTTTGGAAGGCAGTAAAACATTGCCTATTCCTTCAGTACTACAAAATAGACGAAGATACAGTAGTGTTACCCTCAGTCTAAGATAGATATTATGTCTAAATCATGAGTATAGCCTATATAATTGAAAGTCTGATGTAAATAGTTACCCCAAGTTAACCAAGTTTTATTTCCTGTTTCCTGTAAGCACAGTTCATTATATGCAACGTGTATGTTTTATGTAAACCGCACTGATGTCGAATAGCGCGGTATAAAAGAAATGTAAATAAATAAATTAAAATAAATAAAATAAAGACAGAAGTAACCCAAATACCCTTAAGTACAGAGCAGACAAAGCTTAAAGATTCCAAATTACCCCTGTCTACTGATAACCAAATTAATATGAGTAAAATACAACCTCTAAAATGCTTGTATGCAAATGCTAGAAGTCTAAAAAATAAGATGGGAGAGTTAGAATATATAGCACTAAATGAGAGATTAGATATGATTGGTGTCTCAGAAACCTGGTGGAAGGACGACAACCAGTGGGACACTTACAGTATACCTAGGTACAAAGAGTAGATCAAATTGGTGGAGGGTTTGTGCCCAATGTTCCCCCTAATTTTCTGTAGGCTGTGTGCGGAAAATATCAGCTGTGCAGCTTTTGAAGGAAGGTTACATTTTTGTGCACCACAACTCAAACTATGATATCTCCTACTCACATAGAACCAACAAAAAAGGAGGTGGTATATTGATTATGACAAATAAAAACCTAAAAGCCAAAAAAATACTAGCTAATTCAAACAACAACATGGACACGCTCATAATAAAAATAGATCACCTCAGAATCTGTTTAATTTATAGACCCCCCAACCAAAATGCTGATAGCCTCCAATCATTAATTGAACTCCTCAACTTATCTTCAGAACAGAGTCCTCTAATTGTCCTAGGTGATTTCAACCTTCCCTCACTACCAACGAATGATTCTAACCTCTTTCTTGAAACAATTCAAGATCTCGAATACCATCAAGTAATAAACATACCTACCCACACCAAGGGTGGTACCCTTGATCTAGTACTACTACCTAACTTATGCTTTAAACTGTTTAATCCAGACTCTATAGAATGCTCTCAAATACCGTGGTCTGATCATCACCTTATCAAACTAAATCTCAATTACAATACCATCGACACCATAAAACACAAAAGAAATGACCATACATTTAAATTTAAAAAATTTAACGAAACTGAATTTCTGGATGCCACAATCCCTCTCCTTGATCCTTCTCCAACAACCCTGGATGAAGCAGTCAAAAACTGGCATACTACCATAAACAATGCAGCCCAAATACATCAAACTAATAAAAATCAACCCACTCAAAAACCAACGGCACCCCATGGTTTAATAGCACTTTAAAACAAATGAAAAGAGAGCTAAGAAAACTAGAACATAAATGGCGCAAAACCAAATCCACTATTGAGAAAGAAATATACTACAACCACCTCAAAAACTATAAAGATGCCATAGATAACTCAAAGAAAAATCACTATGCTACAATCCTATCAAAATCATATAACAGACCAAGAGAACTATTTTCCATAATTACCAACCTAACAACCAACCCTCAAGATTCTAACAAGGAAAACACTGACATCTCTGCACAAACTCTAGCCAATTATTATCAAAACAAATGAAAACACTCACCAATGACCTTAGATCCTATCTACAAACCTCTCCATATGCTAAATGAATGGCCAGAATTTTACCCTTTATCCAAAATATCATTAAAGAATATCATTATCAATCTTAACACCACAACATCCTATCTAGACCCTTGTCCAGTAACCTGGATAAAAAACACACTACCAACACTTCTTTCATTCATACTTCCTATGGTCAATTTATCACTACTCCAAGGCTACCTCCCACCCACCCTTAAACAAGTACAAATCAGACCAATCCTGAAGAATAATACACTTGACAAAACCTCCCCAAAATCTTACCGACCTATCTCAAGTATACCATTCTTAGCAAAAGTCATCGAAAAAACTGTACAAATACAAACACAAGAATTTCTTGACTCATCCTACTCGCTAGATGACCAACAATATGGATTTCGCCCCAAGCATGGAGTTGAAACACTCCTGACTGTTTTTACCAATACACTACTAAGAGGAATAGACAACCACAAAAAAGCTTTTATCCTCTTATTTATTGACATATCAGCCGCTTTCGATAGTGTTAACCATTCAATAATGCTTAACTACTTAAGACACATAGGAATATACTCTACAGTTCACAAATGGTTCACCTCTTATCTGAGCAATAGAACGCAAAATGTTAGAATAAGCAATCAAACTTCTGAATCATATAAATTTGAAACAGGATTACCACAAGGCTCAGCGCTTTCAGCTCTACTATTTAATATATACATAAAACCAGTTTGCAATATCTTTAAGAAATATGGTGTACTCTATCATCTATATGCAGATGATATTATGATGTACATCCCATTCACTATCCCTAACATACCGTTGCAACTCCTTTCGGATTGTTTTAATGAAATAACATTATGGCTAAATGCCCACAATCTCCTAATAAACCATTCAAAAACTGAAGTGCTAATAGTCACCAAAAACCAAGATTATACCCCACCAACACATATAACACTTCAAAACCAAGAAATTAAAATAAAGAATGAAGTGAGATACTTAGGAGTCATTTTAGACAAACATCTTACTCTAGATACCCATATCAGAAATACCACAAAGAAAATTTACTACAAACTTAAAATACTTAAACAACTTAGACCTCTTGTTTACATACATGATTTTATCAGTATAATCCAAGCCACTATAACCCCCCACTTTGATTTTGCGAATCTTATATTATTAGGTACATCAAAACAAAACATCAAAAGACTGCAACTCGCACAAAACTCAGCAGCTAGGATAATAACAAAAACACACTCTCATCAACATATAACACCAATTCTAGCATCCCTTCACTGGCTTCCAATTCAAAACCGAATAACATATAAAACACTAATAACAGTATTTAAATCACTATTTGATTTGACACCTTCTACTTTAAGTAACTTAATTACCAAAGAACATCCAAAACCTACTCAAAGAAAAAATCAACTAAACAAACTTAAAACCCCCATAGATTTCATAAAAACAAATAAATCAACAAACAACAGAGCGTTCTCACATGCAGCCCCAACAGCCTGGAATTCCCTCCCTGTTGAACTAAGAATATTAACAGAGATTAATGAATTCCGAAAAAAACTGAAAACACACCTCTTTACAATGCACTACAACACTATAGAACAGCCATCAAAAGAATTAGACAAAGGCTAAACAGTTTTATCTACATCTCACTATAACAGAAAAGAAAACCTGCCCTATCTGCATCTGTACTACTCATAATGATTATATCCCACATAACTTGTATATGTATTTAATAATATAATGTTAATGTACATAATGTATATAGTGTTGCACTGTTCAGTGCTATCTGTTCAACATTTCTGTTTACTGTACATTGGTTATAGTTATATGACGTTATATGTAAAACAAATCCATGATTTGTTGCCTGTTGTTATTTGTGAACCGCAGCTGATCTTAGGAAGCTGCGGTATATAAGAGATTGTTAAATAAAATAAAATAAATAACCAACACTCGGAGTTATATACTTTAAAATTTGACTACACGTCAGAATACAGTATGTACACCACATTGATTTTAATCAAATTAAATGAAAATAGATGATTACTAAATGAAGCAGAAAATTTCTAGTAATTACAATCACAACTTTTAAATTTTAAGACATCTGTGGTGTTTTCTATCAGAATCAGAACCGTAATTTTTGTGCGCTCTGTTGTAAAGTATATGCGCTCGCTCAGCGAGGTGTGTGCGCACACACAGCTTAGAGGGAACAGTGGTTGTGCCCTATGTTAGAGAGGGCATTGCATCACACAGGATGGAAGTGTTGCAGGAAACAAAATACACAGCAGAATCTCTATGTATAAAGGGGAAGGCTATGGCGGGGGGGTGTACTACCGACCGCCCGGCCAGAATGAACAAATGGATGATGAAATGCTCAAAGAAATCAGGGAAGCTAACAAAAGGTACAGTACAGTAATAATAATGGTGATTTCAATTACCACAGTATCGACTGGGTCAGTGTCACGACAGGACATGCTAGGGAGATAAAGTTTCTAGATGAAATAAATGACTACTTCTTGGAGCAGCTGATTCATGAACTGACGAGGGGAAGCCATTTTGGACCTAGTCCTTAGTGATACGTAAGAATCTGGTGCAAGAGATAAGGGTGTTGGGACCACTTGGCAATAGTGATCATAGCATGGTCGCGTTTGATTTCATAAATGGAGGATGACAGCAAGGAAAGCCACAGTATTGTCTTTTAATTTTCAAAAGGGAGGCTATGATAAAATGAGGATAACAGTTAAGAAAAAAACTAAAAGAAGCAGCTGCAAAGGTTAAAGATTTACAACAAGCATGGGCGTTGTTGAAAAATAATATCTTGGAAGCCCAGACCAGCTGTATTCCATGCTTTAAGAAAGTTGGAAGGAAGGCCAAAAAACTGCCAGCATTGTTTAAAGATGAGGTCAGAGAGGCTGTTGTAGCCAAAAAAGCATCTTTCAGCAAATGGAAAAAAAAAGCCAAATGACGAAAACTGGAAACAAAAACATTAATAAGGCAGGCAAAGAGAATTTGAGAAGCTTGCTGTGGAAAAAAAAATGCATGACAAAGACTTTTTCAAGTACATTCATAGTAAAAAGCCTGTGAGAGAGTCAGTTGGACCATTAGATGATAGAGGCGACAAGGCCATAGCAGAGAGACTGAATAAATTCTTTGCTTCGGTCTTTACTGAAGACATAGGGTAGTTACCAATGACTGAAATGATATTTAAAGGTGATGCATCGGAAGAATTGAAAGAAATATCGATAAATATTGCAACTATTTGATAAACAAAACAGTAGCAAATCACCTGGACTGAATGGTTTACACCCAAGAGTGTTGAAAGAACTGAAGTATGATATTGCAGACCTACTAGTAGTAAACTGTGAACTATCATTAAAATCATCTGCAGTATCAGAAGACTTGAGAATGGCCAATGTGATGCCAATTTTTAAAAAGGGTTCCAGGGGTGATCCGGGAAACTACAGGTCTGAGCCTGGCATCAGTACCGGGCAAAATGGTAGAAACCATTATAAAGAACAAAATTACTGAACATGTAGATAGATATACAGTCAAACCTCGGTTTTCATGATTAATCCGTTCGAAAAAGTCTGACTAAAACCGAAACGTATGAAAACTGAGGCAATATTTCCCATAAGAAATAATGTAAATCCAATTAATCTGTTCCAGACACCCAAAAATATTCACAAAAAATACATTTTATAGAGAATAACTATATTTTTACATACAGAAAACAATGAGAAATATATATAAATGACGAATGAAATGGATAAATGAACATTTAACATCACTGAAAGCAAGCTAAGTACAGTACTGTACAGTACAGTATGTTAACATCTGGCCTTAGCCACCCCTGACAAGCTGCTGTGCCCAGCTCTCTTCGGAATCACATTGGATTCAGCCCATTAAAATACCTTTACATTATCTGCTCAATGCTTCAGAATGGCAGAAAATCTTAATGATATAGCTTCAGACGTACCCTGCAAGAAAAAGAACTGCCTCCCACATTCATGCAACATCTCCTGCTTACGTTGACAGCTTTTCTTCCCTGCTACCTCTGAGCCTGAAGGGGCGCTCCAGAGAACGGGCAGGCGGTGGACAAGATCGGGGCCTTCCTCTCTGCGCAATCCTTGCCTCTCTGACTCTGACCAGGCTCGAGGATGTGTTTCATTTACGTGCTCAGCTGGCTTTCGCTTCTCATCACGCTGGCGATCGGTGAGTCCGGGGGGCAGTGCTGCCGGGACCGGGCGGGCGTTCCGGCAGTGTATACAGACCGGTGTGCAGCGCGAGGGTGTATGTATTTATAGTACTGTACTTTACGAAAACCGAGGCGATGTATGAGAACCGGGACAAAATCTCAGTCAAAAAGACGTTGAAAACCGAAGCGATGTATGAGAACCGGGACAAAATCTCAGTCAAAAAAGACATTGAAAACCGGGGCGTATGAAAACCGAGGTTTGACTGTATTTTAATGGTAGAAAGCCAACATGGCTTTAACCAAGGAAAGTCTTGTCTTACTAATCTGTTATATTTTTTTGAAGGTGTGAATAAACAGGTAGACAAAGGTGAACTGGTCGATTATAGTGCATCTGGATCTTAAGAAAGCCTTTGACAAGGTCCCTCAATAGAGACTCTTGGCAAAGTTAAAAAGTCATGGGATATGAGGCAGTGTACTATTGTGGGTCAGGAACTGGTTAAAAGAGAGAAAGCAGAGGGTGGGGCTGAATGGCCAATTTTCCCAATGGAGAAAGTTGAATAGTGGAATACCCCAGGGATCTTTGCTGGTTCTGCTGCTTTTTAACATATTTATAAATGACCTGGAAATGGGAATCATGAGTGAGATAGTCAGAATTGCAGATGACAGAAATTATATTCAAGAGGATTGTGAAAAATTGCAAGAGGACCTTGACATATTGGAAAACTGGACGTTCAAATGGCAGATGAAATTTAATGTGGACAAGTGCAAAGTTATTCACCTAAGAAAGGACAAACCAAACTATGGTTACACAATGCAAGGTTCCACATTAGGAACCACTACCCAGGAAAAAGATTTGGACGCCATTGTGGATCACACATTGAAATCCTCTGCCCAGTGTGCAGCGGCGACCAAGAAGGCAAATAAAATGCTTGGACTCACAAGTAAAGGAATGGACCTTTGATATTGTGTGCAATTCTGGTTGTCATATCTTAAAAAGGATATAGCGGAATTAGAAAAGGTACAGAGAAGAGCCACCAAAATGATAAAGGGGATGGAAGGATACTCCTATGAGGAGAGGCTTGTCAGGACTTTTCAACCTGGAAGAGAGTCGGCTGAGGGAGAAAAGATAGAGGTCTATAAATTAATGAATGGAGTGGAATGGGTAAACATAGATTGATTGTTTATGCCATCAAAAAGTAGAAAAACTAGTGGACATACAATGAAGCTACAGTGTAACTCTTTTAAGATTAATAAGAGAGAATATTTTTTCACTCAACGTGTAATCAAACTCTGAAATTCATTACCAGAGGACATAATAAAAGCTGTTAGTGTAGCTGGGTTTAAAAAACGTTTGGAGAAATTCCTGGAGGAAAGGTCGATAAACCTTAAAGAAGACCCAGGTAATTCACTGCTTGCCCCAATGCAAGCATTATGAAACCTGTTTTCTTTTTGGGAAACTACTAGGTACTTTGACCTGGATTGGCCACTGTTGGAAACAGGATGCTGTCTGACCCAGTATGGCATTTCTTATGTTCTTATGTTAAGCATGTTTTTGAAGGAAATCATAAGTGGCCTAGCTGATTTTTCCCAGTTTCTCTTTCCAGAGAGATTGGAACAGTATAGTTCCCTAGTGAGACATGGTCAGGACTGCTCAATGATACCAAAATCTGCAATAAAGTAGGCACCCAGGAAGAACTAGATAACGTGAGGAGGGATCTAGCTAAGTTTGAAGAATGATCAAGAATTTAGCAACTGAGATTGGCAACGCTAAAAAAATGTAGGGTCATACATTTATTTATTTAACTTAAACTTGGTAAACATACATTAAACAGGGACATTTAACTTGGATTTTTCTGAGCAATGGAGGTTTAAGTGACTTGCCCAAGGCCACAAGGAGTGCTAGTGGGAATTGAACCCTGGTCTCTGGGTTCCTAAGCCAGTGCTCTAACCACTAGGCTACTCCTCCATTTGGGCTGCAAAAGGCCAAGGCCACGGTACAGTATAAGGCGTGGAATACTTCTGTCCATGAACTGAGAGCAGAACCTGGGCATGATTGTTTCTGATGATCTTAAAGTAGTTAAACAGGTTGAAAAGGCAACGATGAAAGCCAGAAGAATATTTTGGTAAATAGGGAGAGGAATTTCCAGCAGAAAAAAAGGAGATGATAGTGCTTCTATGTAAGTCTTTGGTGAGACCTCATGTGGAGTATTGTGTGCTATTCTGGAGACCACACCTTCAAAAGGATATACACACGATGGAGGTGGAGCAGAGGGTGGTTACTAATATGGTCAATGGTCTTCGTTATAAATCATATGGGAACAGACTTAAAGGTCTCATTATGTATATAGAGGAAAGACCTAGATGGATGAGATATGACAGAGACCTTTAAATGCGTCCATTGCATAAATGCACAGGAGAAGAGCCTCTTTCAATTGAAAGTAAGCTTTGCTATAAGGGGACATAGGATAAGGGTGAAAGGGGATAGACTCAGGAATAGTATGTAGAAATATCTCTTTACATTAAGAGTGGAAGATGTGTGGAAACATAGAAACATGATGGCAGAAAAAGACCACATGGCCTATCTAGTCTTCCCTTCCATATCAACTATAATAGTCTCCTTTTTACCTTTAGAAATTCTGTGTTTGTCCCATGTGTTTTTGAATTCAGATACTATCCTTGTGTCCATCAACTCCACTGGGAGACTATTCCACACATCTACCACTCTTTTCATAAAGAAATATTTCTGCATATTACTCCAGAGTCTATCTCCTTTCACTCTCATTCTAGTCCCCTTGGAGCAGAGCTTGCCTTCATTTGAAAGAGACCCTCCTGTGCATTTATGCCATGGAGGTATTTAAAGGTGTTTAGCATGTCGCCCCTAGCTCATCTTTCCTCTAAAGTATACATATTAAGTCTGTTCTCAAATGCTTCATAATGAAGACCCCTAACCATTTTAGTATCCACCCTCTGCACCGACTCCAATCTGTTTATATCCTTTTGAAGGAGCAGGTCTCCAGAATTGCACACAATACTCGAAAAGAGGTCATACCAGAGACTTATACAGATGCATTATCATCTCCTTTTTTTCTGTTGGCCATTCCTCTCCCTAAACATCCAAGCAACCTTCTGGCTTTCGCAGTTGCCTTTTCTACCTGTTTAGCTACTTTAAGATCATCAGACACAATTATGCCCAAGTCTCACTCTTTTTTTGAGGACAGAAGTACCTCACCCTCTACACTGTACAGCTCCTTTGGATTTTTGCAACCTAAATGCATGACCATTCATTTTTTAGCATTAAATTTCATTTGCCAAATTCTAGACCATTCTTCAAGTTTAGCTAGATCCCTCCCCATGTTATAGACTCCTTCCTGTGTGTCTACTCTATTGCAGCTTTTGGTATCATCAGCAGTCCTTCCACAATATCACTAGCAAAGTTAAACAGAATCAGACTAAGGACATATCCCTGTGGCATACCACTTGTAACCTCCTCCTCCTCTGAGTGAGCTCCATTTACCTGTACCCTTTGTCGCCTCCCACTCAACCACTTTCTAACCCAATCAGTAACTTTCGGGTCCATCCCTAGGGTGCTCAATTTGTTTATAAGTCGCCTGTGCAGAACAGTGTCAAAGATTTTACTGAAATCTAAATGCACCATATCTAGAGCTCTCCCTCTTTCAAACTCCATGGTTACCCAGTCAAAGAAATCTATCAGATTTGCCTGACAAGACCTGCCTCTGGTGAATCCATGCTGCCTCGGATCTTGCAATCTATTGGACTCCAGAAACCTCCCTATTCTCTCCTTTAGTGGCCTTTCCAATAATTTACTAACCACAGAGGTTAGACTAACCAGCATGTCATTCTTATGTCAGCTTTTGTGTAAAGCGACCAAATGTGCCTTTCTCCAGTTCTCTGAAACCACTTCCTACTCTAAAGGAAACCACTTCCTACTCTAAAGGAAAAGGTCAGACAGTGGAACCATTGGGACATCCCCATGTTCTCTCAGTATTATTGGATGTATCTCATCCAGACTATGGCTTTGTCTACTTTTTGTTTAGCTAGTTCCTCACAAACACAGTCTTCTGAAAATCGTTCGAGATCCCCGTCACTTTGGTTCCTATTTGTAGGTGTTTTCTGAGATCCTGCTCCTGGCCCTTCATCTGTGAACATGGAACATAAATATTTGTTAAGCAATTCTGTTTTATCCTCAACAGTTTCTGTATATTCCTCCTCTGCACCCTTGAGCCTGACAATACCACTTTTGCCCTTCCTCCTCTCATTAACGTATCTGAAAAAGATCTTATCCCTGCATTTTATTGCATTGGCTGTTTCTTCTTGTATTTTGTACCTTTGCTTTCCTGACTACTTTGCTAGCTACTCTAAGTTTTTCCAAATATAGATGCCAGATTCTCTCTGTTATCTCATGTATTTCATGAAGGCCTCCCTCTTTTTCTTCACCTTTTCAGCTACTTCTTTTGAGAACCATAGTGGCCTCCTTTTCCTTTTACCTTTATTTATCTTTCTAATGAAAAGGTTTGTTGCCCTTAAAATATCCCCTTTCAGTTTTGCCCACTGTTTTTCTACATCCCCAAGCTGTTCCCATCCTGCTAATGTCTCCTTGAGGTATTGGCCCATCTAGGCAAAATTAGTTTTCCTAAAGTCTAAGACACTCGCTTTTGAATACATTTTATCAGCCTTAGTTACTAATACTGAACCATACCATCTGGAGATCACTGGATGTGAGATGATCTCCCACTGTGACATCAGAAACACTTTCCCTATTGGTAAGCACCAAGTCCAGTATGGCCCCAGCACGTTCTGTTACTAGTTGCCTGAATAGGTCTCCCTGTAGAGAATCCAGGATCTCCTTACTTCTAGATGACACCGCAGTAGAGATGTGCCATTCCACATCTGCATATTGAAATCGCCCATCAGTAGCACTTCTCCTTTCATGGCAATACTGTGTATGTCTTTTATTAAATTTTCGTCCACTAATACTCCTTGTGATGGGGATCTGTATATAACTCCAATGCAAATGGATTTCCCTTTCCCTCTGTCTTGTTTAGCCCACAGTTCCTCCTCTCTTACTTTTAAGCCTTGGGAGTAGTCTCCCAGTAGAGATAGTAGAGAAGAGAACAGTATTTGAATTCAAGAAAGCATGGGACAGACTCAGAAGATCTCTAAAGATAAAAAAGGACTGCAGTAGTTGATATGGAAGGGCAGACTAAATAAGCCATACTGTCTTTTTCTGATGTTGGTTTCTGTGTTTCTATGTCTTGACCATTTCCTTCAGCAAAAGATTCCATAGTATAAATTTGTACTGCATGAAAAGATACTTCTGTATTTTATTTTCAATCTGTTAGTTGTTGGTTTCGTGAAGTGTCCTTCTCTTTTGATGGTGTTTAAAAGGTTAAAACTGGTCCCTTTAACTCTTCGACCTCACGTGTGATTTTATGACACGGTCTTATCCCCTCTCTGTCTCTTTTCCAAGTTTAAGAGCCTAACTTGTTTGGCCTTTCTTCATAAAAGAGGTATTCCAGACCCTTTTATCATTTTGTGGACTTCTCTAAGCTTTTTTTAGTTCCACTGTATCCTAATTGAGAAGAGGTGGCCAGAACTATGCACACAGTACTCAAGGTGTGGTTGCACAGTCAGAGCTAGTGGAAAGATATGAGGCACTCTAGGTAAACATCATTCTTGCTGCCACTGGCACCCCTCTCCGGGACCTGCAGCACTGTCAATGACTTTAAAATAGCAGTGCAGTGCTTACCAGAAGCCTCCAGTGCTGCTTGCTGTTCATGCTTCCTTCCCCTCCGATGCAGACTTCTTGTTTTATGGAGGCAGAAATGGCTTGTCTGGATGACCGCCTAGTTCACATATTGACTAGTGCCGGCCCTATACACACTGGACCTATATACACAGACGGCCATGGCATATTGGACCAAATGTTTTAACATATTGAACATATTGTTCATAATGACTCGAAAATCTTTTTCTTTGATAGTGGCTTCTAACTTGGATCTCAGCAATGTACACCTGTGACTGAGTTTATTTCTCCTTATGTGCATCACTGTGCACTTTTCCACATTACAATATATTGCATGTATTTATTTATTAAGATTTATTAACCACCTGTATGACGAGATTGATCCAAAGTAGTGTGCAGCAGGTATAGCTTGACATTAACAACTTACATTTTTTTAACAGCATAACAGTAGGAGGGAAGAGTGGTCAAGTGGTTGGGGCAACTTGCCTCAGGCTGGAGGTTCAAATCCCACTGGAGGACAGCAACCTCAGGCTGGAGGGACTGGGGTTTCTAGTCCCACAGGCGCTCCTTCTGGCCTTGGCCAAGCCATTTAACCTTCCGTTACCTCAGGTACAAAATGTAGATTGTTCACCGCTTTGACCTGGTGGAAAGCAGTATATAAGCATTGCTAAATAAATAAATAAATATTACACTGGAACCGGAGAAGCCTGCCAAAGTTCCTCGTGTGGAGCCAGAGTCCACTGGACACGTAAGCCCCGTAGTCCTCGTGGACTCTCCTCCCAGGGAGCCGATGTCGGGCCCGGCACCGCTGGGGCCTGAATCGGTGGCTGCTGCGTCTGCCGAGCTGGGTCTCAGGATGACAGCCTTGGAGAGCAGATTGTCTGCCTTCATGGAGCAGCAGCGGGCACTGATGGCCAGCCTGTCTGGTGCATCTGCCCCGACCACCGGGACATCGACGTCGAAGTCGACCCCGGAGACCGAGCCGATACTCGAGTCCATCGTGGCTCAGAGTCGACCTCGGTCGCGGTCTCCCTCGACCTTCCGTTCGGTACCAAAGGCGTCGACACCGGTGCTTCCGGCATCGGGGCGGGTGCTCCACGGCCCCGCAGGGTCGGACCCCGACTCTTCCTCGGACAAGTCGGCTTGGCAGACGGAGGACGAGGAGTCTCCTGATACCTTCAAGACTCGGTGCGTCCCTTCGGACTCACCACAGTCTGAGCCCCGGAGTAGGTCCCCCCCCAGAGGACACCCGGTTCTCGGAGTTCGTCCGGGACATGGCCACTGCCTTGGCTATTCCAGCGGACCCCGAGGAAGAGCCTCGAGCTGAAGAGCTCAAGGCGCTACAGTATGACTCTCCTCCGAAGGAGGCCTTTACTGTCCCGGTTCCTCCGATGCTGGAACGGCTCCTCTTCCGTATGTGGGAGTCACTGGCCTCGGCGCCGGTTCTTAGCAAGCGAGTCGATTCGATCTATCGGCTCTGGAAGAGCCCTGGTTTTCAGAAGGCACAGCTACCACACCATTCCATGGTTGTGGAATTGGCCATGCAACGTCTGAAGAGCCAGAAGATGCACTCCACGGTGCCTCCTGGCAGGGAGGCCCGAAACCTCGATGGCGTCAGTAGAAAGTGCTTCCAGGGCTCGATGCTTGCTTGCCGTGTCCAGTCCTACCAGCTGTACACGGGGATGTACTTGCGGGATCTGGCCAAGGAGTTGGCCGGATTTTCTGCTGGTCTCTCTGGGGAACCCTTGCAGAGATTTAAGTCCTTGTCCTCGGGGATTTGGGACTGCTCGAAGTTCATGTCCCGTGCCGCCTACGATGGCTTCGAGGCTTCGGCCCGAGTTGCGGCAGCCGGCATCGCGACTCGACGCCAGGCATAGCTGCAGTCATCGGACCTTGAGCCATGGGTTCAGGACAAGTTGGTCGATGTCCCTTGCCGAGGTGAAAACCTTTTTGGCAAGCCCATGACCGAGAAGGCCTCTCAGCTCGAGACCGAGCACCTCACACGGACAAGGCTGTCGAGGAAGACCTCTGCCCCTTCTCATAAAAAGAAGGGCTCGGGTAAAAAGCCCTTTTACCCAAGGAAGGGCACTGCCTACAAACAGTACCCGCAATATCAGGCTGCCCAAGCTGCCCCCCAGTGTCAGCAAGCCAAGGGCCAGGGTAATGGGCCCCGTAGGCAGAGGGCCCCCAAGCCTCAGGCCCCTGCTACCACTCAGCAGGGTGGGGGCTTTTGACTCCTTGAGCGTAGCCTCTCCTCCACTGCTCTCCCAACCCTGCACAGGAGGTCGTCTCGCCCTCTTTGCCCACCAGTGGCCCCTTATCACCAAGGACAGTTGGGTGCTGGAGATAGTCCACAAGGGCTATGCCCTCCATTTTCACCAACTGCCTCCTCCATACTTTCCAGGGGAGCCTCCCAGGCCTCCCCTGCACACAGACCTTCTCCTTCAGGAGCTTCAGGGTCTGTTGGTGGACAGGGCGGTGGAGCCTGTGCTTCCCCACTTGCAAGGTCACGGATTCTACTCCAGGTATTTCCTGGTGCCCAAAAGAACCGGTGGCCTTCGACCCATTCTGGACCTCAGGAACCTCAACAAATTCCTAGTGAAGGAAAGGTTCAAGATGCTTACTCTTGGAACCCTTCTGCCCTACCTCCAGCAGGGAGATTGGCTATGCTCCTTAGATCTAAAGGATGCGTACACTCACATCTTCATTCATCCAGACCACAGAAAGTACCTCAGGTTCATTGTGGGAGGAAACCATTATCAGTACAGAGTGCTGCCTTTCGGCCTCACCTCCGCCCCCAGAGTCTTTACAAAATGCTTAGCGGTGGTGGCGGCCTACCTGAGAAATCAGGGAATCTTTGTCTTCCCCTATCTAGACGACTGGCTCATCAGGGGTCAGACATGTCAGGAGGCCCATCAAGCCACCCTCAGGACTATTGCTCTTCTACAATGCCTAGGGTTTGTCATAAACTTCGCAAAGTCCACTTTGCTCCCCTCCCAGAACTTGGAGTTCATAGGGGCAAGGTTGGACTCTCTCCTGGCAAAGGCATTCTTGCCAGAAGACAGAGCCGAAAGGTTGATGGCCTTGGCAAATCAGTTTCTCTGCAGGTCCCTGGTCTCCGCCAGACTCTGCCTGAGGCTTCTAGGCCACATGGCTTTGACAGTGCATGTGACCCCCAATGCCAGGCTCCATATGAGGCCTGCACAGTGGTGCCTTCGGGCTCAGTGGTCACAGGCCACAGGCAGCCTCAGCGACAGAATAAGGGTGTCCAGACCATTTCTGCACTCCCTCAACTGATGGCTACACCCACCCAATCTGCTGAAAGGGGTGCCTTTTCAGATTCCAGGGTACACAGTAGTGCTAACAACAGATGCCTCCCTGCAAGGCTGGGGAGCTCATTGTCTGGGCAAGTGCACCCAGGGCCTCTGGTCTCCCTGGAAAGCTGCACAGCAGATCAATCTCCTCAAACTCAGAGCTATTCGATTAGCACTCAAAGCTTTCACTCCTACCCTGACTCACCAATCTGTCCTGAACCAGACAGACAACCAAGTTGCCATGTTTTATGTGAACAAACAGGGCGGAACCGGGTCCAGGATCCTTTGTCGGGAGGCCCAGGACCTTTGTTCTTTTGCCCTCAAGCACCACATGCTCCTAAAGGCTGTGTACCTTCCAAGCCAGGACAACGACCTGGCAGACAGATTAAGCAGAATACTGCAGCCCCACGAGTGGCAGCTGCATCCTTCAGTAGTTCAGAAGATCTTCCTCAAATGGGGTCTCCCTTTGATAGATCTCTTTGCCAGCCCAATGAACAAGCAACTGCCAAAGTTCTGCTCCAGGCAACCGCATCCTCTGCGGATAGCAGCGGATGCTTTTCTGATATCCTGGTCTCAGGGCCTCCTGTATGCGTTTCCTCCCACACCCTTGGTGGCCCGAACTCTCTTCAAGATTCTTCAGGACAAGGCCTCAGTCCTGCTGGTAGTTCCCAGATGGCCGAGACAGCCTTGGTTTCCTCTTCTGCTTCAACTGGCGGTGGATCCTTCGCTACCTCTGGGGTTGCAACCCGACCTTCTCTCACAGGAGCAGGGTTCCCTTTTGCACCCCAATCTCAAAGCTCTCAATTTGATGGCCTGGAGGCTGCAAGGGTAGTTTTGGCTCCCTGGGGCCTACCTCAGGAAGTTGAGGAGGTTGTCCTAGCCTCTAGGAAACAGTCCACTAGCAAAACCTATGCTCTCAAATGGAAAAGGTTTTCTGTGTGGTGTCAGCTACGTACAGAGGACCCTTTCTCTTGTACTGTGCCAGTAGTGCTTCAGTACCTACTGCACTTATCAAATCAGGGACTTTAGTCCAATTTTGTTCGGGTACACCTCTCAGCTGTAGCAGCTCAGCACTCTCTGGTGGAGGGACATTCTCTGTCTGGTCACCCCTTGGTGTCCCGTTTTCTCAGGGGCTTGCTTTTGCTCAAGCCTCCCATCCGTCCTCCTGCCCCTGAGTGGGAGCTGAATGTGGTCTTGCAGCAGCTGACTCGCCCACCTTTTGAGCCGATGGCTACTTGTCCACTACGTTTCCTCTCCTGGAAGACACTCTTCCTGATAGCCCTTACCTCGGCTAGGTGAGTTAGTGAGCTTCAGGCCCTGGTCTGTGATAGGCCTTACACCAGGATTTATAGGAACAGGGTAGTCCTCAGGACTCATGCAAAGTTCCTCCCCAAGGTTGTCTCCTCTTTCCACCTCAATCAGGAGGTGGTCCTTCCAACATTCTTCCCTAGGCCTCATGCAAGCCAAGCTGAAGCAGTTCTGCATACCCTGGACTGTAGGAGGGCCTTATCCTTCTACCTTGACCGTACGCAAGGGCATAGAAGGGCTACTCGGCTCTTCGTATCCTTTGATCCCAATAAGTTGGGGTTGGCTGTGTCCAAGCGTACCTTGTCCATCTGGGTGGCTGACTGTATCACCTGGGCTTACAAGGCGGCTGACCTTCCTTTGCAGGGTAGGGTCACGGCCCATCATGTCAGGGCAATGGCTGCCTCAGTGGCTCATCTCCGCTCTGTGCCCTTGGTAGACATCTGCAGGGCTGCAACTTGGTCTTCAAGCCAGACCTTTGCGGCCCATTACTGCCTGGAGAGGGAGTCCCGTAGGGACAGTGCTTTTGGCCAGGCAGTACTCCGGAATCTCTTTGAGGTTTAGGCAACTCCTGCCCTCTGTTGGGCTACCGGTGGAGGTTGTGTCCTTGAAAAGCCTTTCTTTGCTGCTGAGACTAGAGGGAGTTCTCTTGTTCAGCCTGGGTTCCTCGGTAGCCCAGAGCTTGGGAGTCACCCATATGTGAGGACTGACTTCCTGCTTGGTCCTAGAGAAAGAGTAGTTACTCACCTGTAACAGGTGTTTTCCAGGAGCAGCAGGAATCAGTCCTCACAACCCTCCCTCCTCCCCTTGGAGTTGCAGTTGTACATAGTTTATTTTTCATTTTTGTCTGCTGTTCTTAGCTATGTCATTTGACTGAGGTAAGATGGCACCTTTAGGCGGGAAGGGAACCGCGCATGCGTGCCTGCATTCCCAAAGGTTTTCATAGAAAGCTGGGGAAATGCTCCGCTGGGGCTTCATCAGCTCCGATGACACCCATATGTGAGGACTGATTCCTGCTGCTCCTGGAGAACACCTGTTACAGGTGAGTAACTACTCTTTCCACTTCATCTATTCACACTTCAGCTGCGTGACTTTATCGTCCCCTATTGTTGGTACACTCACGTAACCTCTCTTCTCAAATCACTTCATTGTCTCTATCCATTCCTACTTATAGTTTCTCTTAGTCATTTTTCTTTTGTTTTTTTTTTAAGTGCCGTCAAATCAATGCTGACTCCTGGTGACCCAGCAGCCCCTGGGTTTACTTGGCAAAGTATGACCGGAAGTAGATTGCAAGGCCTTTTCTTCCGAGGCACTGGAGGATAAAGTGACTTGCCCAAGGCCACAAGGAGTGCTAGTAGGAATCAAAGCCAGATCTCTTGGCTTGTAGACTGTTCCTTTAACCACTAGCTACTCCTCCATTCCTCTTAGTCACCTACAAATGGATTAATTCTGCAGCTGCAGAATGTCTCTCCTCGCTTATTTCTTCTTCCACCCTTCCTTGGGAACTACACTTATTGAGCGAATAAATCTTATCTGTTCCCTTTAGCACCACCAGTCCTAGACTCCGTTCTTTCCAGCTTACTGTGTTGTGTACCTGGGATAAATTTAGCATGTCATGCTTTCCCTTGGGTCTTATTCAAATCCAGCTTAAAAAGTCCACTTTTTTGAGGCTGCTTTTAAATCTTAAGCCCTTATACTCCTCCTTATAATTAATTTAATTCTGCACTTGTGAAGGTTTTCGTGTAGCTGTACTACTTTACTTTATGGATATTTGTCATAAAAGCTGTTTCCCCTACCCTTTTGTAAATTGAGGTCTAATGTCAATTGGCTAGATATAGTGGGCCTCTCTTATACCTTTTAACAGATAATTAAAAAAAAACCTTTATGCTAATTTTAGCATTTCAGCATTTTCTCTAGTAAACTTTCCAGTTGCCTGTTTGTTTATTTAACTAGGCTTATATACTGCTTTTCTACATGTCAAAGTGGTATGCATTCAGGTACTATATATATATTTCCCTTATCCCCGAAGGGCTCACAATCTGTTTTTGTACCCGAGGCAATGGCTTGCCCAAGGCCACAAAGAGCACCTATGGGACTAGAAACCCCAGTCCTTCCAGCTGTTGTCTAGTGGGATTCGAACCCCTGGCCCTCTGGCCTGAGATAACTTGCCCCAACCACTAGGCCACTCCTCTCTTTTGCATTAGATTTCCCAAGCAAGGTATCCTTTATATAGGATCTCCATAGCAGTTCTCTGGAGTATTTTTAACATAACACAATGTGATCATTTCGGTAGACTAGATAGACTGTAATGTATCGGCATACTTTTATGTCCAGAAGTCTGATAGGTTGTCAGATCCTCTTTCAGTGAAAATGGAGCCACAGAATTACTAGAAAGTAAGCCCCAGACATAAAGTTGAAGAAGAATTGACATTTCACGTTAAATTTAGAGTAATAAAAGTCATAGGAAACTATATAAAATATTTAATTGTGTTTTTATTGACAGATACCTTTAAAGGAGTAGTTCTGAATATCTGGAGTATAGGTTTTCTTTGCAAAGGAGTTGCTATCTGTGTAACACTATTAACCTTCAATTGTGATGTAAAAACAGTTCTGTTCTCTCTCTTAATCTGCAGTAGAATCACTAGACCGTGGTGCTGGCTTTTCCAACTAGCATATGCCATTGTACATAGAACAAGAAGAGAATAGATAGACATCAGACCTTTGATTCTGTTCTAAAATTTATGTCTAGCCTGATAATTTATCTGCATTTGCTCTGGACTCCGCTACACATGTTTGTATTAAAAAGAGATTAAGAAAAGAGGCACTGTTATTCAGCAATGTACTTTTGACTGAAGTTAATCGTAGAGTATATATGGTTAATTTTAACCAAGAAACTTAAATATTTAACTTGTCGCCATCGATTTTGAATATACTTGGTTAAAGTTAATTGGATTAGTTATAGCTGGTTATCTTTGGATGGGTATTTGTCTGACCAGAATTGATTCTTTACCTGGATTGTGGAAGCGCACCCCTGGCACACCTCAGTCTCTTCTGTTGCCTGTTAACTTGTCATCGGAAGAAAAGTTATCTGGACAAAAGTTAACCAATTGGCAAGGTTAGAAATTCAAAACTTTAGACTTGTCTGTTTAACTTCTAAAGTTAACTGGTCAAATCTTTTGAATCTAGATGTCTGATTGTTCCACATTGTACAAACCTGTTCATTGTAAACCGCGCTGATGCCGAATATTGCGGTATAGAAAAACCAAAAATAAATAAAAATAAATAAATAACAAGTTTGATTGTAATATTGAAGTAAACATGATATACTCAAGCAGACACGATAACCTAATCGGATCCAAACGGACAGAACCCATGTTGATATGTAAATATCTTGAATAAGTTGTATATAGTTACTCCCCTGTTAAATATCCCAAACCAACATAATGTACCCTGTTCATGTTCTGAGTTTAATGTAAACCGCTTTGATTTCAGGATAAGGCGGTATAAAAAACAAGTTAAATAAAATAAATAAATGTAACTGAAAAGAAGTTGTGGAGTCGGCTCCAGTATTTAATGTGAACACAATAGGAAACTAGTTTGCATTTAAATTTGGGTAGCTTTCCAAGTATAAAGTGAACAGTGATTGAAGCCCAATTAATGCAGCATAGCCTGCTCTAGTAGTTATCCTGGACAGAAGACTTCATAAGAACTTTTCAAGTTATGCTAAAAAAGAAAGCTTACATTCAAAAATATTTTTCTCTATAAAGGCATAGTGATATGCAAATGCACAGTTTTCAGAATCCAAAATGTTTTTATTTTGTGCACATAGTTTTGCAGAAGTATGCAAATTCTAACATCCGGAGAAGCTACAGTATTCAGTTCATCTTTTATACCTGTCTATGAAATATTGTAATTTTTATTATTTTGTTAACTAGGGCGTTCCTACAATGACTTAAATCAGTACCCAGTATTTCCATGGGTGATCACCAATTATGAATCCGAAGAGTTGGACCTTACGCTTCCCAGCAACTTCAGGGATTTATCCAAGGTATTTTGTTTAATCCAATATGTTTTGTTTCAGTAATAATTCTAATGAATAATAATTCCTGTATAGGGAAGATAAGGGCTAGAGCAGGACAACTCTAATGCTCTGGAGTCTGAAAAGAAGTTCTGGAACGGTGTTCCAGGTGATTGTCCTAGAAATTAAGTCCTGTATAAAAATAACCTTTTCAGAGAAATGGCATACTCATCAGTGTAATACGTGTTGGCATATTTTTGTCTGACAGAATATGCTAAATGCATTTCACAGCTGTTCATTTTGTTAAACAGTCTTCATGTGGTGCTTCAGTATAGTAACTTCATTGCTTTAGAGAGATGCATTGCAGGATTTGGTATTTTCTCACTTGATGCTTGCATGGTTGAATTTCAAGTTCCTGTTGGTGCATTTTGGGAGAATTACTGATAATTCAAAAGAAATGAATCATCAACACTAAATTCTACAAATGCTTTTCTTGCATTTCCACCTCACTCCAGTAATAAAGGCATCTTCCTAAGAACAATGTACTGTTAAGTACTGCTAACTGTGGACCATAACAAAATTTCTCCTTTTTTAATTGTTGAAGACTGATGCATCTGGTCAAAGTCTGAAAGTCAATCATTAGCCTACACAACTTCTCCATGCTAACACAAGGTGACATTTTACTTACTGGATAATGTCCTTTTCTTGAGTCCTGCTGGGCCAGTTCAGACAGATGGGTTGTGTTCCCGTATCAGCAGAGGTGGTACAGATTGCACTTATTAGCTGCAATCACAATTTTTCCATCCAGCCATACTATTTAAATTGTGCCAAATCAGAAAAAAAATGCCATTGAAGCAGTTTTAGATTGCAGCCTTTACTTAAGAGATTTGCTAGTCCTGTTCAGGAGAGGTGAAAGCAGGTCTGGTTTTCAGGATATTAGTAGTGAATATTCAGAAGATACTTGCATGTTTGGGTTGTCCTGAAAGCAAAAGTTGCTTGCAACCTTTAAACTAGAGTTGTCTGCCCTTTGTAGCATTTCTATAGGATTACTAGTTGTGTTACAGCTGAAGTACATACTGTGATCAAAGCATGCCTGCAGACAGCAAAATATTATTATTTTTTAAAACTCTGTTTATTAAACACATATCAATACCAAACAGAACATACGAACAGTATACAATGATAACATCTCGAGCGGGGGTTGTATCTTATCCCCCACTCCAGAGCAACTCGACAGATCAGTCATCAGAAAGATACAGCAAAGTTTTACCTTTAAACCCTCCCCCTTCCTTCCCTCCCCCCACCCCTCCCACCCTCCCCACCCCCCACCCTTCCTCATACCCCAGGGGACATACACCTCAGCTACCCTTGCCCTAATTCCGTGTCACTCCGTGGCCTCCTACATACTATCTACCCCTCAACCCAACTGGAGCACCTCATTCCGGGCAAGGGGACCCAGAATCTGAATATAGGGTTCCCACACCAACAAGAACGAGGCCCAACGGCGGGCACTACCCCTGGCGCTCCTCCTTTCCATAAGCATTAGTTGGTGGAAGCTATTACGCCACTCCCAAAATGTAGGGCTCGATTCCTCCCTCCACCGGTGAAGGATCGGGCCCTTACCCACCAGACATGCCTTCCTAACGAGCAACCGCTCCCACCTTCCCTTCGGGTGGAGTGGCCCAAGCAGGTCTAACGCCACAAGCAAGGCCGTCCAGTCAATCCGCTGCTGAATGACCTTACTCATATACTCAGCAATTCTTCGCCAATACTGGCGAATCCTCTAACACCCCCACCACATATGCCCCAGGTCAGCCAGGGGACAAGAGCATTTTGGGCAGCCCCCATCATCCGCAATACGACACCGTAGTGTGCGTCTCGGAGAGATATGTGCTCGTATTAGGCACTTGAACTGCACTTCTCGCCAGCGGGACCCCTCCACCAACCCCTTGATTCTGCCCAAGGCCCGATAGAGCGTCCCCGGGGGGACCCCCAAACCCAGCTCCCGAGCCCACAAGTCCTCCTCCCTTCCATACTCCGGCAGGCTCCCATAACTGTCTATACGCTTCTTTAAATTAGCAATTGTGGGGGGAACCTCCTCTCCCAATGTAAAAAACTCCAATATCTGCGCAGCTCTTTCCGCCCACAGAGCAGTCTGTGGGAGAGAGGCTATATAATGGTATAGTTGGGCATAGGCAAAAAAGTGTCGTCGATTCACCCCATACTCCTTCCCCAAATTCTCAAGAGACTTGCACTTCCCCGTGGGGTCAATCACATGTCCAATATTCCGTATGCTTAATCCCCTCCATTCCCAGAACACCTTCGTTTCCGACCCCGGAGTAAACCGATGATTCCCCTGTATGGGCAGCCAGCTCGACACCTCTGGGGGCTCCCTCCAGATGCCATTCAAGTACTGCCACGTCCGTCTCGCCGGGCGGATCAGCACGCTACTCACCCCCCCCCCCCCTGGGAGAGACCCACGGTCCAGGTGCAGTACCGCCAACAAGGACATCGGGGCTACAAACGCCTCTTCCAACGCCCGAGGGGTATACACCTCCGTATTCCCCAACCAGTCACCTATATGCCGCGCTTGGCAAGCTAGGGCATAAATCTTTAAATCGGGAAGTCCTATCCCCCCGCGTTCCCAGCTCCCTCTCAACCTATGCAGGGGTATACGGGCTTTGGCTCCTCTCCAAAGAAACCTCCGAATCTCTTGGCCTGTGGAATTTAAGTCCTGCTTCAATATCCACACCGGAAGAGTCTGTAACCAGTAAAGTACTCGCGGTAAGATCACCATCTTTAATGTCGCCACCCGGCCCAACAACGACAGAGGCAACGGAGCCCATGCCAAAAGCTGCGAGCGTGTTTGGGACAAAACCCGTTCCAGATTCTTTCTATACAGCGCTCGCGGGTCTCTGGGCAAAAGCACCCCTAAGTACACAAATGAGTCCCCCGCCCACCTAAGTGGGAACCTCCCCTGCCACTGTCCCCTCAGTGTCCCCACCACGTCTAAGGCCTCCGACTTATCCATGTTAATGCAAAGTCCGGCAAAGCTGCCGAACCTGGAAAATTCTTCTAATAAACTGGGCAACGACACCTGGGTAGACGACAAGTGCACCAACATATCATCGGCAAACGCCGCCATCTTAAAGGTATGCGACCCTATATCTATCCCGTGTATATCTCTAGAGGCCTCTATTCTCCGCACCAGCGGGTTCAAAGACAGCACAAACAGCAGGGGAGACAGCGGGCACCCTTGCCGCGTCCCCCTCTCCAACGAAAAGCCTGCCGACAACACCCCATTACACAGCACTCTCGCCGAGGGCTCCGTGTAGAGGAGCTCTACCATGCTACAGAAGGATCCCCCAAGTCCATACAGGGGCAACAGATATTTCAGGTAAGACCAGCTCACCTGATCGAACGCCTTCTCAGCGTCAAAACTAACCAGCAGGGATTGCAATTTCCTGTCCCGCACCCACTCTATCGAAGCCACGATTTTACGCAGATTCCACACAGCATAGCGGCCCTGCACAAACCCCACCTGAGAAGCATGCACCAACTCCCCGAGCACCAGGGCCAATCGATCCGCCAGTACCTTGGCCAAAATCTTGACATCAAAGTTTAAGAGAGAGATAGGCCTGTAAGACGCCGCCTGCGTACCGTCCTTCCCGGGTTTGGGGATCAGTACAATGTGCGCCTGGTTCTCCCTTCGCTCGAAGCCTCCTTGCGCCACTCTCCTATGGTACACTGCCATCAGAGGCGCAGACAGCTCTGTCCTCAACAACTTATAGAATTCCGCCCCGAATCCATCCGGGCCCGGCGCCTTGCAGCAGCTCGCCCTCTGAATAACCCGTTGTACCTCCTCCTCCGAAACTGGCGCATCTAGTTGTGCCCGCTGAGCTGCTGTCAGCTGGGGCAGCTGCACTTCTCGTAGGTATTCTTCCATAACATTCTGAGATTCCTCCCTCCTCGCATACAGTTTTTGAAAGAACTCCTTGAATACCTCAGCAATCGCCTTGCTATCCTGATGCAGCGTCCCCCTGTCATCCCGCAGCGCCCCCACCAAGCCCGATCCCCTGCTACCCTTAAGACATCGTGCCAATAGCTTGCCCGGTTTATCCCCATATCTATATAATTGGTATTTGTAAAATAAAAAGGATTTCTTGGCTCGTTGATGTAGCAGCTCATTAAGAGCCATCTGGAGCTCCCACAACTTGTGCCTCCCCGCTACCCCCAGGTGTTGCGCTTGCTTACGTCTCTCTTTACGCACTTGCTGCTCCAACCGCACTATTTGTTGCGTCTGCATCTTCCTTTTCCTTCCCACATACCCCATGATCTCTCCCCGCAAAACCACTTTGGCCGCTTCCCAAAAGAGCTCAGGGTCGTCCCGGTGTTGGGCATTATGGGCTGCGAACTCCCGCCACTTCTGCCCAAGAAATACCTGGAAATCCACCTCCCTATACAATTCCATAGGAAATTTCCAGATGCGGGGCCGCATGCTCAGATCATACCACACTAGGTCCACCCACACCAGCGCATGATCCGATATCTCCATAGGACCCACTTGCGCATTCTCAACCTGAGCAAAGGAGCTCTCCGAGACCAACACGTAATCTAGCCGGGCACTCGAGCCATGCGCTCGAGACTGGTGCGTGTAATCCCTCTCAAAGGGGTACAGAAGCCGCCACGGATCCACCAGCCCCAATCTATGCCTCAAGTTCTGCAGCGATTTGGCAGTTTTCACCCGTGTCCTGTCCCCCCCACCTCTGGTTGTATCCAACTCCGCGTCCAAGACCCCATTAAAATCTCCTGCTAGGATCAGTGGCACATCCGGCAACTGCTCCACTCTGGAGCCCAGGCTAGCATATAGTGCTTCATCAAGCACATCGGGGCTGTACATGTTGCCCAGTACCACAGGTTTGCCCTCCAGTAGGCCATATACAAGCACATATCTCCCACCCTCGCCCTCAAAAATGCTCTCCAGGACAAATCTAATTCTCTTGTGAATCAAAATGACCACTCCACCTTTCCGCCCCCTCGCCGGGGCCCCCCACACCTGTCCCACCCAATCCCTTTTTAATTTAAGATGCTCCTCAGCAGTCTGGTGGGTTTCTTGTATCATAGCGATATCGCATTTCTGCCTCACCAGGGCCTGCAACACTTTAGATCTCTTGATAGGAGTACCTATTCCACAGACATTCCATGATATAACCCTCAGGTCAGGGGGTTACAATAAGGCACGAAACGCCTGGCAAAACACCTACCATATTGAAGGACCCCCCCCAGCCTGAGGCCCTCCCAATCCGTTGGATTTAAACTCCCTTCCCGCCGCACTAAATCCCCTAAAGGTAAAACTCCCCTCTCCCTCCCCCCCTCTCCCCCCCATCTCCCCCCTTCCCCCCCTCCCCTCCGCACTCCTCCCCCCTCCAGTCCCCCATCTCCACTACCAGCCGCCTCTCTCCCTCCTTGTGACTCCAAGATGCGTGTGGTACCCCCCCACTTCCCCCTTATACCGACTCTCTAAGAGCCCTCCAGGGTCCCCTCCTCCTCCCCCCATCTCACCCCCCAGCATCCTCCCTCACCAAAGTGACCCTTCCCCTTCCCTCTCCTCCTATGCTAGGCAACCCAAGCAACACAAACCCCCCGCAACACCTTCCCCCATCCCAAAAAACCCCCAGCAAACAGGCAATACTTAAGACATCTTTAGCAGACCCCTTGCACCCCATCCCCCCCTACATGGTTAATGCTGCCCCCTCATCTCCAATTCAAAACAGCATGCTCCAAACTTGCTCTTCCGGTCTGCTCTCCGCGCCTCTCAGCGTTGGACCCCTGTCGCCGCTGTGGCTGCCCGTCGTATCTCCTCCACGTAAGGCGTCGCCACTGCTGCTGATTCAAAAGTCCGGCGCACCCCCCCATGAGTAAAAATCAAACGGGCGGGGTATTGTACTATAAATTTGATATTGTTGTCGATCAAGATCTGACACAAGGGTCCATACTCTCGTCGACGTTGACCCAGGGCTGCCGAGTAATCCTGAACTATACGCAGCGTAACATTGTCCTTGCAAACTGCTCCTTTCTTCCTCACTGCCCGCAACACCGCCTCCTTTTGCGGGAATCGCAGGAACCGTGCCAGCACCACTCTGGGACGGCCATCACTGGCTCTCCGAGGTCCAACCCGGTGTGCTCTCTCTATTTGCACTAGAGAACCTTCAGGATCGTCCACTAGGATTTGTTTCACCAGGTCTTCCAGATAGAGTTTTAAGTCCCTGTCCTCTATGGCATCTGGAATCCCCAAGAATCGCAAGTTATTATGGCGAGACTTGTTCTCAAGGTCATCTAGCTTGGCCTCCTGCCCCTGGAGCAGCTTTTTCACACGAGTCATCTCCTGCTGCAGCTCCAGCACATGTTCCTCTATCTGCTCTATCCGGTGCTCCGCTTCCTGCATGCGGCTCCCCATGGATTCCACCGAGGATTTAAGAAGATCCATTCTGCCCCGCAGGTCCTCGAATTGCGCAGACAACGCCCCCACCACCGCTAGGGAGATTTCATCCGCCAGCTCCGCTTTAGCCCCCACCTTCGGCGGCGAGGATTGCTCCGCCACTTTATGCGGCATAGGTACCTTCTCTTTGTCTCCTCGGCGGCCCCCTTCGCCGCCATTGCCATATCTGCTTCTTCCTTCGTGGGTCTCCGCCCTGCCACTACTAGGGCGTGTTTCTGCGGCACAGACTCCCCTACTTCTTATGCGCACTACGCGGACTCCGCGTGAGGACGGAGCCGGCACCGATTCCGCTATCTCGCCTCGGTCCCCCACCGGCCTGATGGGGTGTATTCTGGGCTAACCTGCCCGTGAGGAGTGTCAGGATCCAGCGGAGGGGGCAAAAAAACAGCCAGGAGTACCCACTGCCACCACTAACAGTTTAGGGTTATTAGTGCAAACGTGCTTGAGCAGGGCGCCCCAAGCCTCCAGGCTCTACAGTGCTTCTTAGGCTTGGCCCGGGCTACTGCAGCACAGCCCCCCTGCCACTCGACTTTCCCGAAGGCCCCAGGGGTCCAGCACACATACCTTCCCTTACAGCGAGTCTTCGGCCCGTGCATAGGCCAGACAAGGGCTCTGAGCCTCCCCTCGGGGATCCGGGGTCTGCCGTCCTCCAAGAGCCAACTGTTGCAGGGGGGGGGGGGGGCCGGGGAACAAGGATCGTGGAGTCCCCCGCCGCCGCCGCAGAACGCTGCCCCGATGCCTGGTCTCAGCTTTTTTCATGACCGGCTCGTCCCCCCCGCATGTCACGCTGTCCCGGCCAAGCGTCCTCACCTCCGGCCGCCCAAGTCCAGGGCCGACTCTACAGCTCAGCGGGGGAAAGCGGAGCGGGAACGCAGGATCTTCCTTCCGCCATGCAGTCCGGTCGGGTGGGCAGGGGAGAGGTCCAGGGCCCCGAATCCGGCTCGTTAGCACATTTTATCCCTTCGGGGGAGCGAGGGGGCCCAGAGCTCAAGCAGCGTGTGACTGCTCGAGCTCACCGCATCACCGGAAGTGCAAAATATTATTTTATCCTCCAATAGTAAAATTGAAATAAGAATGCCCCATGTCCCATTTTTCACACACTCACTAATTAATAGAATAGTAGCAGGTAGTGTTCTGCATTATTTTAAATAAATTCTAAAATATGTGTGGGGCTTTTATGTGTGTGTGTGTATATCTATATGTATAGATAGATAGATATAAAAGTAAAAAGATATGTAAAGGAACTTTTGCCTTTGTGTTTTTTGCTTCAGAATGACCCACAAGTACTTAACTACTGTAGATCAGAAAACACTCCTTATCTGCTAGGTTTAAGTGCTGTTCTTGATAAATGCCTTTCCTTTTTATGTGTGCTGTGCAAGAGATAGAGCTTGAATCATTCTGCCATCTATATGTCCCAGGTGGCAACAGGTTATTGTGTGGACTGTGATCTGTTCATCACTGTACCCAGTATGATCTGTGGAATTCTGAACCTTACCACTTGCTCTGACATTAGAGCTCTCTGAAGTCTTGGCTGGCTTCTGATGCAGTAAGCAATTTAACATGTATCAAGTTAAGTTTAAACAAGGTAACATGTTAAGGAATGACATTGTAAATCTCATAGTAATGGCAAAAGAGGTAATTCATTGATGGGATTAAAAATGAAAGCACATATTAATGTGTAGCACTATGAGATTTTATGTTGCAGAGATCTATGGGAAATATATAGTGGAAAAGCATGATATGATGAAAAACAAAGCTGAAAATAAAATAACCCCATAAAATAATACCCAATCTCCAGGAACAAGCAGGAATGAGTCTTCACATATGGGTACGTCGGTACCGATGGAGTCTGCGTGGGAACGCTTCCCAGCGTCCAATCAAAAAGCTTTTGGAAGCATCCCACCACGCATGCGTGCTGCCTTCCCGCCTTTCCCAACTGCCTCTCCTCAGTTTTCGTTTTTCCGCGGAGCCAGCAGGACGTCCTCCTGTCACCGCAGAAAATTCTTCTTTTAATTCTTTAGTTTTCTTGTGGTCGCGGCTGTCTTCCCCGACGCCACCGGTACCGCCGGTGTTTCTTTTTTCTTCCCTTGTAAAATTTTTCCTTTTAAGGGAATATTTTTTCTTCTGAGTGTCTTACGGTTTTTCAGGCCTTCTAGGCCTCTCCATGTCTTTCATGGAACCACCAGCCACTTTCTCCAAGAAATGTTCAAACTGTGGCAGTACAACTTTATTTTTAGACTCCCAAAATTGGTGTCTAACCTGTTTGGGTCCTGACCTTTTTCCTCCGGAGCCCTCAGGCAACAGTATTGTGAGAAGAGGTTTTCAACATCGAGTTTCCCTCGATATGAGGTTCCCTTCCAACTTTAGGGCACTGACCATTTCTTCTTCTACACAGGATCAGGTAACCCACAAACAGTCTGTTAAGACTAGCCAACCCTTGAGTGGTAGGTCTCATGCACAGCATGTAGACGGCTCCGGCCTTGCCCTCGAGGGCCCATTGGCTTCAAAACCCTGGTGGGAGTCTTCGGCCTCCAAAGCCTATGTGGGGTTTCAGGTTGTTCCTGGGGCTCACCCCTCACGGAACATACCTGAGCCATGCCCGGTGTTGGCATCCGCTTCGAGCGGTACCAATACCCCGGCATCGGCACTGGTGTTGGACGAAACACTCCTCACCAGGGATCGTCATGTGGCATCCTTGGTACCTACGGGACCGGTGGATACGTTCCAGACTGACTTTCCAGTATCGGTACCGGCACCGATACTACCACCGACGTCGGTACCCTCCAGACGTGCATCGATAGACTCGCTTCCTTCAATGCCGAGTCTGGAATCGATCTCTAGTCTGGAATACTGGGTACCGACACGTCTTGGTACCGACACCTATCGGTACCGGACGCTCGGTACCGAGGGTGACTGCCGAAGGCTTTCGGTTACCTAGGTACCGATTGGGCTGTCACCGATTACTGCTCCAATGTCGGTGTCGGGTTTGGTTCCGACAGCGGTACCGGTATCGGTACCGGTATCCACAGTAGCATCGTGGCCAGCTCCTTCCATGCTTCTTTCAACAGGATCGCTCCCTTCTATACCAAGTTTGGAGTCGATACCTGGCATGGACGATGTCGTACTGACTGTCGCTGGTCCTGACCTCCAGTACCAGCGTCCATCTGTTAAGGATCCCATACTGCACCCTGCAGGATCTTATATTCCTATTTTCTCAGATAGATCCTTCGGTGCCCAGGCTAGGTTTTCAGATCTAACCTGTCCAAGGGAGGTTTTCTTTGGAGATCCTTCTTTTCAGAGTTTACTCCTGGATATGGCAAGATCACTTGCCATTCCTATCCCTGGACATGATCCTACACAAGGCTCTGTTTCTACCGAAGCAAAGGAGAACATAATGCTTCCTTTGCATCATTCCTTGCAGGATCTTCTTCTAGGAATGTGGGAAGCACCTTTAAGGGTACCCCCACCTTCCAGAGCAACTGATCTCCTATATCAGGTGCCCCCCTCTCCAGGGTTTCAAAAGACTCAACTTTCTCATCATTCCATTGTAGTGGAATCAGCAGTGAGGCGGGTGAAGAGTAAGAAAAAGCACTCTTCTTATCTGCCAGGTTGTGAGTCTAAGACACTAGATGCCGTTGGACGTCAAACCTTCCAGACATCCATGCTTTCAGCAAGAATTCTCTCATATGTTTTTTATATGAGTCTATCTCTTGAGGAGGTCACAAAGAAATTACATCTTTCAGAGTCCAAGAGTGCAGACTATTCCTCACTGCTTAGTCATATTCAAAATATCTCTTGGTTCCTTACTCGTGCTTCCCTAGACTCATTTGAGTCTGTTAGCAGGACTTCTGCTATAGCTATAGGGGCACGACGTAGAGCCTGGCTCCAAGCTTCAGACTTAGACAAATGGGCACAACAAAGACTGGGTAATACTCCTTGCACTGGAGAAAATCTCTTCAATAAGGAGTCTTTACATCAGGTTACTCAGTGGTCCACTGACTTACCTGTTTCTAAGGGCTGTTCTACGCCTTCTTCTTTCCCAGTAGGTAGGAAATGTCCTACCAAACTTTCTTCCCCTAGGGGGAAAAGGTTTTATTCATCTTCTACCCATCATACAGATGTTCCCAAACAGGGGAAACATCGCCCTGGTCTGAAAAATCCAAACTCTCACCAGGCTCAGCAAACCCAGCAACCACAGGGTTTCTGATTAATCATCATCATATTTTTTGTGCCTCTTGGGGTTTAGAACCTGCAGTTGGCTTCTTCTCAGTAGAAACCTTCCATTGCTTTCATTCTAAACTCTAGGCATGGATCTCTTTTCACAAAACATCCATTTTTCTCTGCTTTACGAGCTCTTAGGATGTTCATGCCTATAGGTCACAGGTTTCTCCTCTTCTTCCTGTTAGGGAAAGAGGTTTAACAACTATCAAACAATAGTTTTCTGTACCAGCATGAATTTTTCCTTTCTACAGACTTACCACATTGTAAGTCTCCATTCAGCTCCATCTTCTCTACCCTCTTACCAAGCATTTCCTCTGTAAGAGTGGTACTATTACACTGGAGGGCTTCTTCTTCAGCCCCTCTAGTTTTGTCACTATTCCAGTGTGGAGTTTTCCTCTCTGAGTTAACTCCCTTCTTCATTTTTGCTTTGGGGCAGCTTATCAGACAGGTCCAGAGTTTCCTTACTCCTGTTCTGTCTGTTTTTTCTCTTTTAAACAGAAAGACTCTTTCTGCTGTCTTACTAGCAGCTGCCCATGCAGGAGCCCTAGTGATTGGACCACTAGTTCTTCTCCACAAGCATCCAGAGTTGTCCTCCACTACATTCTTTCTGGCCTTAGTAGTGACTCCAAGACAGTGGATTCATCTTTCTTGGGAAATCTTATCACTACAGGCTTCTCAGATTGTCTTCTATTCTTGCCATCTCCAATTCCCTTGGGTTTGGCAGCATAGTTGACGTAGGTACTGGCTTTTCCAGCAGCCAGTTCTATCTCCTAATTCTCCTGCATTATGCTTTCTGCAATTCTACAGAGAAGCTTTCCACCATGGGCCCTTGCTAGAGAGCATTAGGATTTTCTCAAACAGCTGTCCTAGATAGTTGGAAAAGGCTCCCTCAGTCATGCCCCTCATGACTGGAAGGGTTCTTCCTACCCTACTATCTCCTTTTTAAAACAAAGGACATGGGCCTTCTCTTACGTGAAAGCTTAAAGAGTTGTTCAATTCCCTGGTTTGGTCCTCAGGTTTCCCACTGGGAATATGCTGTTTTTTTCCTTGCAGCTTGTCCTCATGGTATCCTAATCCTTCATGGACAGCACATATTTAGCTAAAGAACGCATGATACCCTTTTTGCCCCTCAAGTAGGTCAACATGGTATCTCATTCCTATGCGTCTTCTGTCCATTTACCATGCTAGAGTTCTGGAGGACTCGGGACTTTCTGCCTGCAGACTGATATTATCCTCTGCTTTTCACGTAACCATCCTGGTTATTTCACTGGCTAGCATTCTTGCAGCAATCTAGTCTGTTCCTTGTCAGGGAGATTTTTCCCCTGACTCCTTCCATCATAACCAGGGGAAATAGATTCTCTATATATCTTCTCAAGTAGGTTCCACCTCCTTGTTATTAGA
Organism: Ichthyophis bannanicus; assembly: GCA_033557465.1. Classification (NCBI taxonomy): domain Eukaryota; kingdom Metazoa; phylum Chordata; class Amphibia; order Gymnophiona; family Ichthyophiidae; genus Ichthyophis; species Ichthyophis bannanicus. The sequence goes on from CM066032.1 coordinate 1,736,358,507, forward strand.
TGAATCTTTCCTCTTCACATCTCCTATGTGAATATACTTCTATAGGCATATCTCTGTCTGCTTAATTGCAGACACCTATATATATAGGCCTATATATTCATATCTATATATATATCTGTATACATCTCTATAGATATATATGTCTGTCATTTGTGTGTGTATATGTTATGCCCTTCTATATCTTGCTATAGATATATATTCTTATATGTCTATCTATATATCTATATTTATTTATATATATATATATATATATATATATATATATATATATACGTATATATATGTGTATCTGTCGAGATAGTTTTTATAGGTAGATATGTATTTACATACTTATCTATCTGACTGTCTATGCTCATATAGATATATATGTCTCTATATGATTCTGACAGTTGGGCTCTACCCATACCCATGCTGTTCCAGCATGTTGGGGTGCTACACACACAACCACTCCCATGGTAGTTAACAACTTTCTACCATAACCTTAAGGGTTAGGTACCCCTGAAGCTCTCCATGTTCCAGTATCTTTCCTAGCTACCACCAGTTAGGAAAGACATTGCGGATCTTCAGTTAATCTGAGGCTCTAACGCCTCAGACACCTGTCCTTTCTTTTTGGGATACAAGGTTTTTCCATACCCCTTCTTCCCACAAGGACTAGGCCGGTTTGTCCAAATCGGTCAGCCTTTCCTCTTTTTGCTCCTAAGAGTGAGCCACTCTGCAGCCAAAAGAGTTTGGGCTTTTTCCATAAAGCCTTCCGCCGAAAGCCTACCGTTTTTGTTCTACCCCAGTTGATCTCTGGGGTTACCTCTAACCTTTCAGGATTCTGACCTCCACTGTTTTTTTCCAACAGGTTTATTACCTCCACTTCACAGTGAGGTCCTCCTTGAGGTTCCTCTACTGGATCCCCAGTAGATCTCATGAACCTCCTTACTTTTCTGCAATCCTGTTAGGGGAGATCCATACTGCAATATTTCATTTTCAATATATTTGATGATAATTGTCATCCACACAAGCACTTCTTGCCTGCAGTCCTATGCTAGGTTAGCTGTCGTTTACAGCACCTTTCTGTTTCAACTCCTACCCTCCATCCTGAGGATGCCTGGCGATATGAGGTGTAGCATGTTCCAATCTATAACATGCTGGGACTCCAGGCATCTTAGCTTGGGAGTCCCCATATGTGAAGACTCATTCCTGCTTGTTCCTGGAGATAGCACAGTTACTTACCTGTAACAGGTGATCTCTGGGAACAGCAGGAATAAGTCTTCACAACCCACCCACCTCCCCTAGGAGTTGTATTCTCTATCTCTATCTTTCCCTTCATAAGAACATAAGATATGCCATACTGGGTCAGACCAAGGTCCATCAAGCCCAGTATTCTGTTTCCAACAGTGGCCAATCTAGGTCATATGTACCTAGCAGTTTCCCCAAGAGACACAGGTTCTGCAATGCTTGTACTGGGTCAAGCATTGATATCTTCGGTCACTTCTTAATAATGGTTTATGGACCTTTCCTCCAGGAACTTGTCCAAACCTTTTTTAAACCCAGCTACACTAACAGCCTTTACTACATCCTCCGGTAACAAATTCCAAAGTTTGATTACACGTTGAGTGAAAAAATATTTTCTTTTATTAGTCTTAAATAGTTTACCCTGTAGCTTCATTGCATGTCCCCTAGTCTTTCTATATTCTGATAAGGTAAACAATCAATCTACGTTTACCCGTTCCACTCCGTTCATTAATTTATAGACTTCTATCATATCTCCCCTCAGCCGTCTCTTTTCCAGGTTAAAGAGCCCTAACCTTTTTAGCCTTTCTTCATAGGAGTATCCTTCCATCCCCTTTACCATTTTGGTGGCTCTTCTCTGTACCTTTTCTAAAATCGCTATATCCTTTTTAAGATACGGTGACCAGAATTGCACACAATATTCAAGGTGCGGTCTCACCATGGAACGATATAGAGGCATTATAATATCTTTTGTTTTATTTTCCATTCCTTTCCTTATCATACCTAGCATTCCATTTGCTCTCTTGGCCGCCGCTGCACACTGGGCCGAGGGTTTTAACATGGTATCCACAATGACGCCTAAATCTTTTTCCTGGGTGGTGGTTCCTAATGTGGAACCTTGCATCGTGTAACAATAGTTTGGGTTGTTCTTCCCTAGGTGCATAATCTTGCACTTGTCCACATTAAATTTCATCTGCCATTTTGATGCCCAGTCTTCCAATTTATCAAGATCCTCTTGCAATTTTCCACAATCCTCTTGGGTTTTAACAACTTTAAATAGTTTTGTGTCATCTGCAAATTTGATAACCTCACTCATTATTCCACTTTCCAGGTCATTTATGAATATGTCAAAAAGCAGCGGACCCAGCACAGATCCCTGGGGTACACCACTATTCACCTTTCTCCATTGGGAAAATTGGCCATTTAGCCCTACTCTCTGCTTTCTATCTTTTAACCAGTTCCTGATCCACAATAGTACACTGCCTCCTATCCCATGACTCTTTAGTTTCGCCAAAAGTCTCTGATGAGGGACCTTGTCAAAGGCTTTCTGAAAGTCCAGATACACAATATCAACCGACTCACATTTGTCCACCTGTTTATTCACTCCTTCAAAAAAACATAATAGATTAGTAAGACAAGATCTTCCTTGTCTAAAGCCATGTTGGCTGTCTCCCATTAGGTTGTGACTATCTACATGCTGAGTAATTTTATTCTTTATGATGGTTTCTACCATTTTTCCTGGTACTGACGTCAGGCTCACCGGTCTGTAGTTTCCCGGATCACCCCTGGAACCCTTTTTAAAAATTGGTGTTACATTGGCGATCCTCCAATCTTCAGGTATTAGAGATGATTTTAATGATAGTTCACAGATTACTGATAGCAGGTCTGCAATCTCATATTTCAGTTCTTTCAACACCCTTGGATGTATACCATCCGGCCCAGATGATTTGCTACTCTTCAGTTTATCTAATAGTTGTAAGACATCTTCCTGATATATCGATATTTTCTTCAATTCTTCCGCACCTTTAAATACCACTTTAAATACCACTTCTCTCTCTCTCTCTTTGTCTCAGCTTTAAAACTTAACTGAGGAGAGGCAGTTGGGAAAGGCGGGAAGGCAGCACGCACGCGTGGTGGGATGCTTCCAAAAGCTTTTTGTTTGGACGCTGGGAAGCTTTCCCGCGCAGACTCCGTCGGTACCGACGTACCCATATGTGAAGACTTATTCCTGCTGTTCCCAGAGATCACCTGTTACAGGTAAGTAACTGTGCTGTGTCTGTTGTTCAGAGGATAAAAAGAAACATGTTGGTTTCTGATATCTGAGCACATATACAAGCATATCTTTTGGAACAATGGACACTGTGTCAAATTATGCAGCAAGGGGGAGGCAGATGCAGTCCAATGTAGCTATTGCTGCTAGTTCATGCAGAAAATAAGAGGCATTTGTGGTTCAAGGCAGTCCCTACCATCAGGGGGGAGGGGTAGAAAAAGTGGTAGGGACAGTCTGGGAGGAAGAGAGTAGTAGGAACCATTTTGGGAGGCAAAGTGGTGGGTAGGGGGATGGAAAAAGTGATGTGGATAGAAAATGCATTAATGTGTTTATTTAATAGATTTGGAAGATGAAAGTTTAGTAGATCTTGTATCTGGACAAAATACAGTAACAGTAATTTTAAACTTATTTGAAAACTTATGTATTATGAGCATCAAATAAAAAAATTGTTTTAAAATCAGCATTAGATTATTAACACAGTTTTACCTCAATTAAAATTTTACTTTATTTTTTATATAATGAGCTGAATCTGCAAAAACAAGCAGAATAGAATGTCCTCACAAATTGGTAATATCCACTGGAGCCCTTGCAAGAAAGAGTTTCCCCTAGTTTTGGAAGTCACAGAAGTTTTAACTTGACTGTGCACTATTTCCTGTGCTGCTTCATCAACCCAGAGTGCTTCAGTTCTGTTTTTTTCCCATGGCGCACACAAAGTCTTCTCCCCCCCCAACAGTAAAACATTAGCAATTTTTAAATTATTCTTCAGTTCTCATCAAGGCAGAGAATAATGTCAGATACTCGAGACCCATGTGGTGTCTGGAGGACTTTTACCAATGCTGAGGCATCAAAGGACCTCAGAGTTGGTATTACTGTCCCAACGTAGATATCAGGTGCATCGGTGAAAACATCTCTCCTGTGGAATCTGTTGTCATCAAAGCCTGGGCCCCATCAGTGAAGAGGTACCTTCATTAAGATTTTGACTAATAGCAAGGTGCACACTCAGACGTGTCTGATGAAAAAATTAATACAAACCAACAGTGGTTTCTGAAGAGACATGCTTCACAGGTTTCCTGTTTGATCCCTCTCCTTCTGAGGAAAGGGAAAAGTTCCCTCTGGAGGACTTCTCCTTCACTCGTTTTATAAGGGAAATAAATGACCAGTATGATTCTGTGTCAGGTAGAGGAGGAGGACAAATTCAGGACAGAGCTATTAGATATCTTCCAGTTCCTCACCCCACCCCCGCAGTAAGTCATAACAGTGCCCACACACAAGGTCCTTTTGGATATGCAGATGCAATGCAAATGCCTTTGAGTCATTGCTGACTCCTGGCGACCCAGAAGCTCCTGGGTTTTCTTGGCAGTGTAACCGGAAGTAGATTGCCAGGCCTTTCTTCCGAAGCAATGGAGGGTCAAGTGACTTGCCCAAGGCCACAAGGCGTGCTAGTGGGAATCGAACCATGGTTTCTCGGTTACCAAACCAGTGTTCTATGCAGATAAGAATGTGGAAAACCCCCACTCCTCTGTGTGCTCTCTGAATAAGAAGTCAGAGAGTCCAGAAAGTTTTCAGCTTCAAAAAAGAGCTACCATACCATTCAGTGGTGGTTAGAGCTGCTCTCAAGAGGGTCAGGAATACTAGAACCCACTCTCTGGTATCATCAGGGAGGGATGCTCATACATTGGACTTATTTGGGAGAAAGATCTTTCAGAATACAATGCTTTTTTCCTCCATAGCATCCTAGTAGCTTTTCCCAGCTTACACATGCAAGATGTTTCCTGTAGAGTAGCAGACCTTGCAGATTCATTCATTAGGTCACTAATGAGTAAAGAGAAGGAATGTGGAACATGCACAGTTAAGTCAAACTTGTTGTTTTCAAGGCAGTATTAAGAACTTCTGCTATAGGTATCAGAGCTCATAGGCTCTCATGGCTGTGAACTCTGTACCTTTGTCATGATGTGCAGGAAAAGCTTGTAGGCAAGCCCTGCAGAGGGGAGAATCTCTTCTGAAACAAGGTAAAGGAAGCAGTTAAATAAAGGAGTATTGTGATATATTCAGATTCTTCTCCAAAGCAACCTCTGATCCACTAGCTTGCATCCTGTAGAAGGTATGTTAATAGTGGCCAGAGAAGAGCAAACTATCTTCAAAGAAGAAGGCATCCTTCATCACTTAATCCAGTCAACTTTAATAAGGATATCTTCCTGTAGATAACATAACTCATAGCCAACTTCCCTGCCCAAACAAGGAATAGAATTTTGACTGGCTCTAAAGAGACAGAATCCCAGGACCTAGAAAATCTGCTTTTCTGGGTGAAGGCTGCAGTTTTACATTAACTGTTTAGCTAGTATAACCACAGATACTTGGGTATGTAGAGGAATTTGAAACTGGTTCAAATTGTACCTTTTGGAAAAAATCTTCAAATTGCCTACTGAAAGCATCTTGGTCAGGTCTCAGCCTCGGAAAATACTTGGAGACTAATGCAGTCAAATCCATTGCTGATAAAAGCAAGGATTTGTTTTAAATTACATTCTTTGGCATTCCAAATCCTGTGAATGAAGGCCTAAAATACTTATCATTTAAACTGAACTGGTATGTACCTAGCAGACAGTTAAGATTTAGCCAGGGGGCATATTTGATGGTGCTGTCATTTAAGCAGTTTTGAAAGGTAAGGTTGAGAACAAGCAGAAAGTCCTCACATATGGATGACGTCTCCGATGGAGTCCCGCATGGGAACGCTCCCCAGCTTCTATTAGAAGCTTTTTGGAGATTCCACAGCGCTCCCCTTCCTGCCTGCCACCACGGCTCCATCTTTTCCAGTCTTAGTTTTTCCGCGGAGCCCCATGGACGTTGTTTTGGTCCTCCACCAGTAAATGTTATCCTTCCCCTTTGGGAGCCTACCTAGCTAAGTAACCTTGTTAGTGCCTGTTGATATGGCTGTGTTGGTCGCAGTTCCTTCATCAGTTCCAGCGCTTTTGGTGATATTTCATTTTTTCTCAGATTCTTTTTCTGTGGCCCAACTGGGGCCCATGGTCACCATTGAGCCATTTGATCTAGCCATGTCCGTCTTCCTGGACATGTTACAATAACCAGTTAGTGGGTTTAAGAAGTGCACCAAGTGTGCCAGGATCCAGATCACCAGCCCTCTTCTTGCTATATGTGTTTGCAGTTGAAAAGAATCAGGATCTGAAGGGTCAGGAGAAACAAAGAGAAACTCCTTTTGGCCAGAGGTCTGATTCAGCATCTGTCTCAATAGAATTCCCAGGGATCTACTGACGGTGCATTGAGATTGAGAAGCTCTCGAGCTTAATCAGAGTCAAGCACCTGCAGTGCCCCAGAGCATTGGCCATCGATTGGTCTCTGACTGGAATTGGGAAAGGATGTGGTCTCATCTCCGTCAGAGGATAGGGCATCAAAGAGTTCTGATGCCGGTTCCCTGTGGAGCCATCTCCCTTTCGAGTGTCTCAGGTTTTGATGCCCCGGTGAAACCTCAGAAGCCCTCGGCGCATCATCGATCCCATAGAAATTCCCACTCCAGTATTTTGATTTCCTCTCAGAGTCTGATTCTGATGGCTGTGTGAATGATGTGGAATCAGAGAACGTGTCTGAGGGTAGATTTCCTGAGCTCCCATTAGACCCCTCACCTCCACACGAATGGCATGTCCTTCCAAGATTTTGTGAGGGATATGACCAAGGCCATTCCATTTTCACTCAAGATGAGGGTTAACTCACTGTGAATTTATTTATTTGTACATTTTTCTATACCGCCCCTTCCAGAGATCAGGGGCGGTTTACAAGAAACTCAACAACAGTTTTCATATAACAGTTTACATATAAGAATAAACAACTTTTGTTCAGGATAACATTTTACAAAGAACGGGGGACAACTTGGGCTTCTAAACAAGTTTACATATGGTAGCTTAAGGGTATAACTATGTACAGGTTGCCTCCGTGCAGGAGGTCTTTGTATTTCTACTTGTTGGTCTTAGGCATGGCATGCCTTGTCGTGGTTGTCATGGGTGCTGGGCTAGCCTGGCGGAATGTGGGTTTTTAGGTGCGAGCTTTCACTACCATAGTGGATGGAGAAGAGGTAGGTTTTGAGTTGTTTTCTGAAGTCTTTGAGGTCTTTTGTTGCACGGATGTGCAGTGGGAGGGAGTTCCAGAGGTTGGGAGCAGTGTATGAAAATATTAGGAGCCGTGTATGATGCTGGTCAGCATGCTGTATTTCTTTTCTGGAGATTTTAGAGATAGGTCTATGTGATGGTGTCTTGGAACAGTTCTGTTTGCTTGTAGAAAGATTTTCTTTACTTCAGAGAGGATGGGAGCAGATTGTGAAGTTGAAAAGTAGCAGTCCCTCTTCTTACTTTGTTTCTTTTCTACCCTTCGTTACAAAGATGTCCAGTAGCAGCTCCCACTAAGAGTGACTAGGATGAGCTTTTATATTTTCTTGTAAGCCCACAAAAGGAAAAGTTAAGACTGTTTCTTACTAGTTCTTGAAATGGCGGCCAGAGTGGAAAGGTAATCTTGATTGGCTCAGTCACATAGGAAGGCGTAGCCTAGTGGTTGGGGCAAGTTGCCTTGGGCAGGAGGGCCAGGGGTTTGAATCCTGCTGGAGGACAGCAACCTCAGGTTGTAGGCACTGTTCCCTCTAAGCTGTGCGCGTGTGCGCGCGCACACACCTCGCCGAGCGAGCGCACATACTTTACAACAGAGCGCACAAAAATTACAGCTCTGATTCTGATAGAAAACAACACAGATGTCTTAAAATGTAAAAGTTATGATTGTAATTACTAGAAATTTCCTGCTTCATTTAGTAATCGTCTATTTTCATTTAATTTGATTAAAATCAATGTGGTGTACATACTGTATTCTGACGTGTTGTCAAATTTTAAAGTATATAACTCCGAGTGTCATTATGTGGCGCACAAAAATTTAATCTTCCTTCAAAAGCTGCACACAGCTGATATTTTATGCGCACACAGCCTACAGAAAATTAGAGGGAACATTGGTTGTAGGGACTGAGGTTTCTAGTCCAACAGGCACTCCTTGTGGCCTTGGGCAAGCCACTTAACCCTCCGTTGCCTCGGGTACATAACATAGATAGATCATGAGCCCTTCAGGGACAATGGAAATATATACCATATCTGAATGTACACCACTTTGACCCAGTGAAAAGCAGTATGTAAGCATTGCTCAATAAATAAATGTTTCTTTCTAAACCATGTATTAAACTGATATGTTCAAGATATTCATGTGATTACATCAGAGGTTATCAGTACTTGTCTGTCAGTTATCATGCCAGACAAGCAGGCCAGCCCCAGAATTTGTTCAAGGTGTTGGCACCCTAGGCAAACCTTAAGCAAACCCCTGGCTGTCAGAATCTTTTGCTTAACTTTGTATGCCCTAGAACCTGCTGCCCTAAGCACCTGCCTAGTTTGTCTAATGTTTAGGCCAGCCTTGCAGACAAGGTTCTGCCCAGTCCTTGAAGGCTTTTGTTTTAAAACATGCAAATCACAAAATAGCAAGGAAGATGTCCAGACTTTTTTGTTTATTGTCTTTTGTCTGAATCAGGTTTTTAAATGGTTGTCTTGATATCTCTGGTAATCGCAGATAGTTTTAATTTATGCAAACTGAATTTCTGTTCATCTTTTCCTTTTATCCCGCAGTTTCAACCATTATTTCCTATGGATCATCTTTTGTTACAGTAGATCTTCCATTAGGTGACCTTTGTTCTCCCAGGACAAGCAGGATGAGTCAGCCACACCTGGTGACATCATCCGATGGCACCATGGATACGGCTCCCAGGTGAGCCTTTCTGAGTACATGCTGAGCCCATCCCTACCTGACTCAGTCTTTGTTTTCCGCCCTGCCATTCGGATGGAATTTCTGCTTTCCCTTCAACAACTATAACGGACAAAGAAAAGATTGCTAAGAAAAGCAAGGATAGACCGGAGAAGACAAGCAAACCTGGCATTAAGAAATGCTCATGCTGTTCAAAAAAGATGAACTCCACCGATGCCCACGATCGCTGTCTACAGTGCCTGGGGAAAGATCACCGCATGGAGGACTGCCCGCATTGTGCCCAGATGTCCCTCAGGGCCCGTCGCTGTCGCAGCCATGCCTTATTGGACTTCTTAGCAGGCAAGAACTCACCCTATGGTGGTGATCCCCCTGCATTATCTACACCCAGCAGAGCGGGAAGAGAAAGCAGCAGCCAGCAGCTCCTGGGTCTTCCAACCACATGGCTCCAAAGATGGCCGCCGCCGCCAAAGATTCATTTACCACCGCTGCAACCCGGAATGTGCCCTTGGAGGTCTCCATCCTCGGTCCAGCTGCAAAATCGCCTGTTCGTGCTCCCGCTGCCCCTCCGGCCCAGAGTAGAACAGCCTCCTGCAGAGATGAAGATCCACTGCTCTATCATGGCGCCAATCACCAATCCCCTGCTAAGGCTCCGCCCAAAGACCACGTGATTGGCCAATGTCACTGCAACATCATCAGTGATGTCTGCCTTTGTGGCGCCAGCCAGGAAACAAACCGCATCTGACCCCACCAGGCCAAGAGGACTCCCTCTCCTCGTCGCTGGCACAGACACCGCTCTCACAGCTGCACAGACAGCAGCCCCTCCCACAGAAGCAGCAGCTGGGAGGATGACAGAAGATGCAGATGCCAGGAGAGGAGCCCCTACAGCAGCTCCCTCTCTCCTGCAGCACATTCGCCGCCACAAAAGAGCTGGAGGGAGGACTCCAGGGGACGACAGAGGTACCATACACCCCCAGTTTCGGCTCCTGCTTCCTTTAACCCATAATGTCCCCTGGCAGCCATGATGAGCCTGTAGACGTCTTTCTTATCTCTGCATTTTCCCACTCTGAGCTCCCAGGCATCCCAACCTCAGCCAGCAACACCAAGCATACGGACCCTGATGCCTCGGAGGTCACCCTTGCCCATCGGATTCTTGCTGGAGTCCCTCTCAGGGAGTGAAGCTGAAGAGGCGGTGGAGCGTTTATCTTCATGTAACCCCTCCCCCGCAAACAGTAGCAGAGAGATTCCCTTGGAGCCCTCTCCAAGGTCCCTGTTCCCATCCTCACTGCCGGAGGACTTGACCTACCCTAAATTTCTCCAGAAGCTATCCTCATGCCTGGCTCTTAGCCCTGTGGACACACCAGACCCCATATCCATGGTCTCCATCCCGATCCACCGCCTCCTATTGAACACTCTCAACAGCAACTGGCAGACACCTGTATCCATCCCAGCAACATCACGCCGACTAGACGCCAAATACCAAGTAAATCAATGCCAAGATTTGAAAAGCCTTAACTACCACACTATTCCATCATGGTAGAATCTGCCCTTAAGTAGACAAAGTGCTCCTGCATGCATGCCAGCGCAGCTCCGGGCAAGAACCATAAGATCCTGGACGACCATGGAAAAAAGGTATTCCAGGCCTCCATGCTGAGTGCAAAAATTGCGGCACACCAATTCCACCAGGTCCTATACCTCGACCCCATCCTGTACGGTCTAAAGAAAGCCACAGATGGCCTATCCGCCGAATCAAAGGCTGTTTTCTCTTCTCTTCTGGGGGACCTTAGTGAATGCAGTAAGCATCTCATCCGCTCCACCGATGCCTTTGACGCTGCTTCTAGAGGGGCAGCTACAGCCATCGTGGCAAGACGCACCACCTGGATCCATGCTTCTGGCCTCAGAGAAGACACACACAAGCATCTGGTGAATGCTCTTTGCACTGAAGACAACCTTTTTGGAGCAAAGGTAGAAGAGACTGTCAGCAGTACGAAGGAACACTTTGACACCCTCCATACCTTAGCCTCCGATGGCCTTTATAGGGGTTCGGGCTCCAGCTCCAGGAAGTCGCAAGGGTCTTACTACCGAAGGCCCCAACAACCAACCAGGAAATACCAGCCCCACCAGAAGTGGCAGGCGTAATGCTCAAACTACCAGCCATACAACCAGAAACCACGCACCAAGGAATGCAGGCAGCAGAAACAAGCCTCATCCTCAGGGAAAAGTACACCATTGTTTTGACAGTGCAATATTCACACGCTTGCAGTAGGAGGATGCGTGGCGGCCTTCTAGGAGGCATGGGGGAAAATCACCATGGACAAGGGGGTCCTGCGCACCATTGGACACGGCTATCTTATCCGTTTTGCATCTACTCCCCACCAAAAGTCCATTCCTCACTGCCACACACCAGCCCATCTCCACGACATCCTGTCCCACGAGATCAGGGCCCTCCTGGACTCCAAGTCAATAGAGCTCGTTCCCCGAAAAGAAACAGTGAACAGTTTCTACTCAAGGTATTTCATGGTCCCAAAGGTCAGGGGGACTGCACCCAATCCTCGATCTACACCATCTCAACAAATTTATCCACAAGGAACGCTTCAGGATGTACTCCGCAGGGTCCATTCTCCCCCTCATTCAGCAGAATGATTGGCTAGCCTCTCTGGACTTGCAGGACGCCTATGCCCACATCCCCATCCATCCAGCACGCAGGAAATTCCTGCACTTCTGCATTGGGGACAGCCACTACCAATACAAGGTGCTCCCCTTTGACTTCTCCCTGGCCCCCAGGGTGTTCACGAAATGTGTCGCAGTGGCAACGCTCACCTCCAGAGGTCCGTCATCTGTGTTTTTCCCTATCTGGATGATTGGCTAATTGCTGCACCCTCCAGATCTGCAGCAGAGGAAACGGTGCACAACACCACCACACTTCTATCCACTCTTGGCTTCCTAGTCAACTTCAAACAATTGCAGTTACAACCCCAAGCATACACTGGACTTCATCAGTGCAACGCTATGCACACGCCAAGCAGAGACTTTCCTACCCTTGTCCTGGGTGGACACAATCATATGCCTTGCATGCACGGCAGGTTTATACGGCCAAGGAAGTAACTGCCAGAGTGCTCTTGTGCCTCTTGGGCCATATGGCAGCAACTACACATGTGATCCAATTCACCAGAGACCACATGAGGAGCCTACAGTGGCATCTCCACTGCCGCCGGAACCAGCGGTCGCAGCCCTTGTCACACCGGATAAGTGTAGACCAGAAAATACGGACTTCCCTTACTTGGTGGATGTGCAGGACACACCTCTCCCTTGGCAGGCCCTTTAAGGACCCTCTGCCTGACCTCATCATCACAACAGATGTCTCCATGTGGGGATGGGGTGCACATCTTCTCCACCTATGCACACAAGGAACATGGATGGCGCAGGAGAGCCGGCTCCACATCAGTCTTCTGGAGCTGAGAACTAGCAGGTATGCACTCCAAGTCTTCCAGTTACACCTGGACAACAAAGTGGTCCTGATTCAGATGGACAACCAAGTCGCCATGTTCTGTATCAACAAACAGGGCAGCATGGGCTCATTATCCCTCTGCAGGGAGGATCACGTCATATGGGACTTTGCACGATCCAAGAGCTGCCACCTCCAGGTGGCCTACTCCCAGGCGAACAAAACCACCCGGCGGACAAGCTCAGCCACCAACTGCTACCCCACGAATGATCCCTCCATCCAGAGATCACAGCCTCTCTCTTCAGGAAATGGGGACAGCCGCAGACAGACTTGTTCGCACACCCAAACAATGCAAAGTGTGTAGAGTTTTGCTCCAGGCATCCGGCGGAGCGGAGGGTAGCAATGGATGCATTCCACGTTCACTGGGGGAATCACACACTCCTGTATGGCTATGCCCCTACGCCACTCATCTCCAAGGCCATCCAGAAGATCATCACTGACAGGGCCTCGGTAATCCTCATTGCACCATTCTGGCCGAGACAGATGTGGTTCCTATACCTCCTACGCCTCACCCAGGACCCCCGGGTGTGCCTCCCTATGCGCCCGGACCTCATCACCCAGGATGAAGGGTAAACCAGACACCCCAATCTCCCCATCCTCGCACTGACTGCCCAGAGGTTGAGAGGGCATTCCTATCCAACCTGAACCTCACAACGGATGTCCAGCATGTCATCCTGGCCGCCCAGATGGACTCGACTCGATGATCCTATGCACTAAAGTGGAACAGATTCGATGCATGGTGCAGAATGGCAGGGGTCAGTCCCCTCTCCTGCCCCCTACCGCAGATGCTCCAATACCTGTCCGCCTTCTCGCAAGTTGGTCTCCAAATGTCGTTCATCAAGCATTGCAGCCTTTCACGACCACTTGGATGGGCATTCTGTCTCCACACACCCTTTGGTCTCACACTTTATGAAGGGTCTCGCCAACCTGTGACCCCTGGTGAGCAAACCAGTACCCTCCTGAGACCTCAACATAGTGCTCGAGCAGCTCATCAAGGACCCCTTTGAACCACTGGAGGAAGCTCCACTCAAGTTCGTCACATGGAAAACACTGTTCCTCATTGCCAACACTTCAGTCAGGAGGGTGAGCCAGGCGCTAGTAGCGCACTCTCCACACACCATACTTCACCCCAATAATGCGTCCCTGTAAACCCACCCCAAGTTCCTACCCAAGGTGGCATCGCATTTTCACATCAACCAGACCATTGAGCTCCCAACCTTTTACCCGGAACCAAATGGTAACCCAGAGGAACGCCGCCTACACACCCTGGACTGTGTGTGCGCACTATGCACATACCTATCATGGACAGTGGCAACCCGCCAAGGAAGCCAGCTCTTCATGGCCTTCAACTCAAACAGGTCTGGACAGCCGGTCACCAAGCAAACTCTGTCACAGTGGATCACCACGGGCATTGCATACTGTTATACATGGGCCGGCACCATCTCCCTGGCGCATGTGCAGGCACACCAGCTATGTGCCATGGCCGCCACCCTGGCGAACCTCAGTGCAGTTCCACTCAGTCTGCAAGGCCGGCACGTGGGCCTCATCCCACACCTTCCAGAGACACTACTGCCTAGAATGCCTGGCCCTGACAAGCAGCACGTTTGAACATTCTGTGCTAGACAGGGGGATCCAGCCCTCAGACACCTGTCCATAGGTGGGACAGTTATCCTCAACATGACTTCCACTCAGGTTCAGGATCTGTCAGATGTTTTATAGAATTTGACCGCTTGTTGATGGTTGTAATTGTTAATTGCTGCTGACGTCACTGTGGCGTCATTGATTGCTGCTCCTAACTACAGGAAGCCAGTTGTTACAATTTGCTGTGCTTGTATTACAGTTATTGTTTGCAGTGCTTATGGTACAACGTGATCCAACAAACCTTCTGTTGCATCCAAGGTGTCATGTTGATGTTAGGTCCCTGTGCAGAGCCGCTGACCACCTTCCTACTGCAGCCCAGGGTAGCTGCACTGCGCTGGTGAGTCACCAGGTGTGGCTGACTCTTCCTGCTTGTCCTAGGAGAAAACAGATTTACTTACCTGTAATGGGAGTTCTCTGTGGATAGCAGGATCAGTTAGCCACACATTCCCCCCTGCCTCCCCTACGGACGAAGGCACTGCGGTCTGCCATGTCTCTAGGCAGGCCACATCTCCACCAGGCAACCGGACGAGAGATGCCGTAAGCTCGGTACAAACTGAGCCAGGTAGGGGCAGGCCCGGAGATGGGGGCATCCAGCACATGCTCAGAAAGCTCTGGGAGAGCACTTCCGTATCCATGGCACCATCGGATGATGTCACCAGGTGTGGCTGACTAATCCTGCTGTCCACGGAGAACTCCCGTTATAGGTAAGTAACTCCTTTTTTAAGTAGGGTGTCATTAGGCGGAGGAAGGGTGTCAATATCTGCTAATTACCTGACAAATTCCTTTTATATTTCAGCAAAACTAATATCTGAATCCAGCAAAATTCAATAATTCAGCCTATCATGCTACACATTTTTTCAAATTGAGAATGCACGTTTCCCTACCTCGGCGGCTGACTGGTCAAGAACTCTCAGGAAAGGTGCTCAGTGATCAGTGAGTGAAACCATCTGCATGATAGAATCACTGCGGTTCATTAACAATTACCCAGAATTTCTCTTGAGCTCTTCACCTTAACTGGAATTTATAGGCACTTTGCCAATCATAACTCAGGCAAAGGCCCTGCTCCCACTCAAAGGATTACCACACTTGTATCTGTGGTTCAGGAGGCAACAGTAAGTCTGCAGACATCAACACTGGGGATGTTGAGATTGTTGGGCCATATTTTATTTATTTATTTTTATTTAGTTTACACCTGAGTTTGGCCTTTCCAGTAGTAGTTCAAGTTGAGTATGACATCATCAGTTCATGTAACTCCCTTGGCACATCTCAAAATGCAACAGGCTTAATGGACTTTTTACTAACAGTGGACTTGGCCCATTTAGAACTTGCGAGTCCTAATCCTAGTCATCAAACCACACAAAGCCTCCCTCTCCAAGTGGTTGAATCATTCGCGTCTGGAAAAAGAAATGTCCTTCCAAATTTCTCCCATTTAAATTATCCTAAGTACAGACACATCCAAACTGGGTTAAGGAACTCATATAGATGGACTTCACACTCAGGACCTTTATTATATTCAGGAGAAACTACACAGAAAAAATTTCCGTGAGCTAAGGGCAGACTAGAACTCTTTAAAAGAGCCTTAGCCTTCTATTTGCAACAGATTAAAGCCCTTATAACTGATGTTCCCAGGGACCCCTAGTTCATCCTCACCACTCTTCCCAGCCCTCCTGCTCTCAGCACCAAGGCAGTCCCCAGTACCCTCTTTGTTTGTTTCCCTTTCCTGTGTCAGCCAATATCTCCCTCTTCCCCTTCCCCAGCTAGACTAAACCTGTTTCTGTCTCTCTTCCTCCGGTAGAAGGAGGGAGAGAGAAAGAGACAGATCTCTCTTTTCCCTCACTTCCAACTGTGCCCACCAGTCTTTGTCTCTCTCCTTCTCCAGTCTTACTCTCTCTCTTGCTCCCTTGTTTGTCTTTTTCTTCCTTCCCAAACCTATCCCTGCCAACCTCAACCACTCTGTCCTCACATATTGATGCTAACTGCTGTTCCCAGGCTCTGCAGGGTTATGCTGGTCCTGATGCTTCTGCTCCTGCCTATGAAAAGGGAAGTAATTTTGATAGGAGATTTCAGTTTGCGTGATGTTAATTGGGATTATCCCTGCTGTGGTGTCATCAAGAATAGGGAGTTCCTGGATTCTCTACCGGGAGAACTGTTCTGGCAACTGGTAATGGAACCCGTGCGGGAGAGGACTGTACTGGATGCTGCTTACAAATAGAGTGTTTCTGATATTGTAATGGGTGATCATCTGGCATGCAGTGATCACCAGATGGTGAGTTTCAATAATAGGACATGGGTGAGAATAGTTCATTTAAAAGCAACGGTCCTAGATTTCAAGAAAACTAACTTTGCAAAACTGAAAGGAAGATATTTTAAGGGCAGCACATCTTTTTGTTAAGAGAGTAAAAAAAATAAGAGGAAAAGGAGATTGCTATGATTTTCAAAAGACGTATCTGAAAAAGTAAGGAAAAAGAGGGTAGCCTTCATAAACTATAAGAAATTGCAGCAAGAGGAAAACCAACAAGAATATCTGGAGAAGCTAAGGGAAGCTGGTAAAGTAGACAAGAAAGCAAAAATGCAAAAAAAAAAAATATATAGCCGATACAGTAAAACACAAGGACAAGACTTTTTAAATGTGTATTAGTGACAGGAGTAGCCTAGTGATTAGAATAACAGCCTAGTTCCCAAGAGCTCAGGGTTTGATTCACACTGGCACTCCTTGTAAACTGCATAGATATTATATTGAAAAACAGTATATGAAACTAAAAACTTGATCTTTTTTGTTGCTCTTCTCCAAAGTTTTTACAGTTTTTCAAATGGGATGACTGGAACTGCACATAGTACTCAAAGCATAGTCTCTTATTTAAATAACCCTTAGCATTGTACAGTGGGCTGAAAAATTCAATATATTATCCACAAGTCCCTTAAGATTTTTTTCTCAGATATTGACTGATAACTCAGAACCCAGCATTTTGTACCCAAAGATGGGATTATTTTTCCCTGTATACATCACTTTGCAGTTGTCTATATTATATTTCATATACCATTTAGATGCCCAACTTCCTAGTCTCACAAGATCCTTCTACAAATCCTTACAATCCTATGCCATTTTAAGAACTTTGAATCATCTAGTTTGATCAGCTCACTTGTCATTCCTTTCTCCAGATACTTTAAGAACATATTAAATAGCATATGTCCCAAATACAGAAACTTGGAGCACTCCAATAGTGACCCTTTCCAGATGGAAATCTGCCCATTTAGCCCTATTCTTTATTTTCTGTCTTTTAGCCAGTTTGCAGGGCATGGCTAGTTTTCTAAGGGCATGACTAATTTTCTAAGGTGCTTCTCATGAAGAATGTGTCAAATGTCTTCTGAAAATCCAAATACACTATTGTGTTCATACCTGTGTATATTATATCTGTACTAATTGCATTTTCTTGGCCTGAGTTGTGGGATGGTACCTAAGCAAGGGGAATGCAAAGAATGTCAATATTACCAGTAATATCACCCTTAATTGTGCAATTATCAATAATCTAACACTCTCCATCCATAAATTGTGGTCTAAATTTCAGGCACAACTACAGACGGTTAACACCCTAAGAATAGCACCAATCACTTGACAGTGGGAGAAGGACTCCTATGTATAAATGGAACACTCATATAACTAATCCTTTTTTATGCAATTATTTATAATCATTCCTTTCATTTATAGGAGTCCTTGTCCTATTGTCAAGAGAGAGGTACCATTAATGGAGTTAACCATCTGCAGTTATGCCTAAAATTTAGACCACAACAATCAATAACTTCAACTAGTTTACCATGATCCACTTGTTTCTTTACACAAGTGGTCTCAAAACATTTTATACCAAGGGCCATATTGGACCTTTCAGCTAACTGAAAGCGCCAAAAACATTTCTGATGGGGATCCTGCAGCCCTCTGCAGCATGTGTTGCTGAGGCTCCAGGGTCATAGTTTGGGACCCCTGGCATAGAAAGTAACGATTCTGCATCTCCCCTCACCTTCTTTACTATCTTTTATTTTTGCCGTCGTTAGCAATGTCATTTGACTGAGCAAGATGGTACTCTTGGGCGGAAAGGGCACCACGCATGCGTGGTAGCATCTCCCAAAGATTTTCTTTGAAAGCTGGGGGGATGTTTCTGCGAGGGCTCCATTGGTATCGACGTCACCCATATGTAAGGACTGATTCTTACTGTCCCTGGAGAACATTTGTTACAGGTGAGTAACTACGCTATCTCTTGTTTTATCTTGCTATATAAAAGTCCAAAGTAGCTTTGGGAAATATCTTCAGCTAAAACTATTTTTTTTTCTGATAACTCAAATATTGTCTCAAATAGATCTAGATATCTTTTTAGTCTAATGAAGAAATAGGGGTGTGAAGGCAGAAGACTTTCATTTCGTTTTCATTCATTTTACAACAAAAAGAATGAAATGAATATCTCTGTTAAGAGATGTCCTATACTAGGTCTCTGCCTATGGGACAGTTTGACTATGAGTCTGTTGCCTTTTATTTTAAGAAAAAAAAATTCACTGACTTATAAATGATTTTGAAGGCAGTGGACAGACTAGTACAGAGTATCTGAGTATCTTACCTCTTGAGGCCAGATTGGTTGAGTAAATTAAACTTTCACTGATAGGAGTTGATAGCCACTTAAAACGATTAGACCATGATCTCTAGATTACTGTAGATCTATGCCCCTCCAGTCTGTTGAAATCTGTGAAATCTGATCTATTAAATGTGGTACATCAAAACATAAATTGTTCCCTACAGGAATGTATGTTATAAGGCCAGTTAAATAAGGCAATTTTAGATCCATTGATTAAGAAATCTTCATTAAATCTACAAGTGATAGATTATTTTCATCCAATTTCAAACCTTTTTGTTTTTTTAGGAAAATTAGTGGAGCATGTAGTTTCTGCTCAACTGTCAGAGTTCTTGGAGTCAATAATGCATTGGATTATTATCAGTCAGACTTTTGCTGAGACTAGTACAGAGACAGTATTAGCTCTTGGTATGATCATTTGCTTAGCTTTTTGGACAAAGGCTGGAATTCTGTGGTGGTTTTGTTAAATCTAACCACCGCATTTGATACTGTAGATCATGGGGCCTTTTTGGAATATCTACAATCTTGTGGTGTCAGAAGCAATGCATTGGTTTTGTTTCAGCATTTTTTTTTAAATTTGACCTTCTAGAGCTTGTATTCTGTAATGACCATCTGTGCCCTGGAATGTAATATGTGGAGTCCCGCAGGGCTCCTTATCTCCTACGCTCTTTAATCTTTATGTTTGATTGTTGAGGACTTTGATCCATGCCGAAGGAGTTGAATTCAATATATATGTGGACAGTATTCAGCTCCTTATGGAGTTGGTTTCAGGTACGGAAGAAAATTTAGTTAAGCTCTATTCTCTCTGAACAAAATGTCTCTTGGGCTGTCAGAAAATAAGATGACTTTAAATCTAAGAATTCTTCAATATTGTGGGTAAGGAAGCCAGGCATTCATCCACTTGGTCCAATGATAGGTTCAGATGGAGAGGTTTTTGACTGTAAAGATGTGGTTCACATTCTGGTAATGAAATCTCACATTGCCAACATTGCTAAAATCTGCCTTTTTCACTTAAAACAATTATGTCAAAGCCTTAATTTAGTCTTTCATCACTAATGAATTAGATTGTTTTAATACTTAGTGGTACTACCGAACATTTCTTTGTCTAAGCTTTATTTAATGCAGACTTATGTGGTCTTACTTCTTTTAAATCTTCATCACTAGGATAATAATTTGTCACAGGCAAATACTCCATTGGTTACCCTAGAGGAGAGAAGTGGGTTTTTTTAATTGCAATTTGGAAAATTTTACATTTCAGAAGTAACATAGGAAATACAGTAAACCAAAAGAAGAACATAATCAAAAAAGAAAAAATATATATATTTAGGTAAACTTGTTCATTATAGGACAACCCGCATTGCAAGAAAATAAGAGGCATTACATACCCTGGAGTGGGGTTCATGACTCTCATGGTATGTGCAAAACTAGCCCATTTGGAGAAACTGCCCCCAAAGAAAATAAAGAGCAGAACTATAACACAAGAAAAGGCTTACTAGCCTAAAATATGGTGTATCTCTATTTACATATCCTTTAACTCCCCCTTCCCCCTATTTCTTTCTATCCACGCAATATTTTTCTAAATGCATACTCTCCTGAAAAAGATAAGTATTGCTTTGGTAGGAAGTAATACATTAACATGGAAATCAAAGATAGGAAATTGTCTCCAGGCGAAAAACTGCTTCCTATGGAGCTGTGTGCTCCTAGTAACATCTGGAAGCACCAACAGCTTGTCCCCACAAAAAAAACAACCCCTTTGTTTTTAAAATAATCCTTGAGAAAAGTCATGTTATCACTCACTGAGGTGAATGTAACCACTACAGTAGCTGTTTTTGTTATTAGGAAAGGTGAATTCACACTCGTATATCCTAGGGTTGCCAACCGGCCGGTTTTCAGTTGGCCTGGCCGTTTTTTCTGTGGCCAGGCTGCTGTAGCAAAGTGTAATCAATGAATAAGTCCAGGAGTCAATTGACAGGGTCCAAGCCAGTTTATTGTGCACAGGCCCAGTCAGTCAAAGTGTAGCAGCAGAGCGCAGACAAACCAATGATACCAGGAGTCTGTTCAGAAGGTCCAAATCATTTATTTGTGCACAAGTCTCAAGCAAAGTCAATTTCAAAATGGCTGAGCGATGTTCTTTGGCAATACAACAACTTTTATAGATTTTTACTCCATTCTAGGTATAGAAAAGCATTTCATTGGTCCCGGTAACCTCCCGTACCTTCTCTGTTGGTCCCGGTACTGATATGATTATCCAATTATGTTCTTTGAGTGGGCTCAGCACCTGCTCACCTCCCTTCTAGTCCCAATTACAATGGTCAGTTCACCAACTTGTTACTTTCCTACTTCCAAGGCCACTCAGCTAGTTAGTACGTGTAGGGTAGCAGGGCTCTGTAACCTTTCTGTCAGCAGTTTTAATTAAATTCCTTACAGCTGTGTTCTCTTATCAGTGAGCATTTAAACATATTTTTCTGTATTTTTCCAACTTCCAGTTCTGCTTGTCTAAGCTAATTCAATACTTTTACTGAGTTCTAATTCTACAATAGCAGCATGTTGGGGGATGTGTAATTCCTATGGGCCTCCTCACAGGCTTCATTTACAGGTCAAGCTAGTTAGGCCTGCTTGCTTATGTCAGACACTGTGGATCACAGGCCTTCACCTGCCACATTCCCCCCTTTGATTAATCTCACCCTATTATTTAATAAGGTGTGAGAATTAAATCACTTAAAATGGTTATACCAAGGCCGGAGGTTTCCGACTATATGTAGGAGGTTTAGGTTGGTATAAGGCCATAATCTTAGTTGCGGTTTTCCGCTCAACTGTACTTTCAATAGTATTTTGAATACAACGCACACAACATGGGATTATGCATGGTAACAGTAAAATGACAGCAATGATTATTAATACTAGTATAAGGAAAGTTTTAAGTCCTCCTATCCATGAGAAAAGACCAGCAAACCAGTTAGGAAACTTTAGTGAATGCCAAGTTTGTACTGGCACATAGGCTTGTTTTCTCATAGTTTCAGCAATTTCTTCAACTACTTGTCCTTTATCATCTATTTTTAAGCAACAATTAGTTAGATTCAGCTTACCACATACTCCTCCTTCAGCCGCCAACAAATAGTCTAAGGCTAAACGGTTCTGATATATAGCAGTGCGCATTTGGGTACTCTGTCTGGCTAAAAGTGTGAGTACTTGGCTAGTTTCATTAGTTATTATCTCGACTACTGCTTGTAAGCGAATAATATGATTAATCATATAAACCGGGGTCCGATAACCCCACATACCATCATCATTCCAAGTGGCAGGTCCATAATATTCAATGATTCTCTCAGGTGGCCAATCATCACCCTTCCACTTTTCCCACTTGCCTACCTGGAGGGGCGCTCTCTTTTGTCTTAGTGCTCTTTTGTGTCTATGATTAGTAGTGTTTACTGGGTATCCTAATTGTTCTCCATGTTCTGTATTCAGAAGAAAGAAAGAAGGTCTAATGGTCCCTAAGACACATGCTCCTCCCCAGTGTGTAGGGAGTCGGGCATATGCTCGGTTTCCACAGATCCAATATAGGCCAGGTGGGGCTTGCCAGGCATGAGGTTTGGCAAGATTAGTCCATAAACTAGCAAGTTCTGGGAATCTTGCTAATGGGTTAGGGGGTTCAGGTTCTTTAATTCCTGACCACCAGGATGTCTTTTTGGTGGTGTCATTATAGAACTTTTGGCTAAGACAGACCAGCTGTCCTACTTGTTGTTTGAACTGGGGTCCAGTTCTGGCATAACAAAGACGTCCAACTATTGTGTGCGCTAACACCCATTCGCTGGTAGTCTTGTGTATTTCAGTCTGATTGTAAGTCATTGAGTAATTCAATTCTTGGGCTTCCCATGGCCATTGGTCACCCATTCGTGTTCCCCCACAAAAATAACAATTGGAAATGTTTAGACTGGATACTACTGCTCCAGCTAATTCTAAAAATAAGTTCTGGGAAGGATGGGGCATGTCAAATTTATTTAAATGCATGGTTTCATAGAATGTGTTATGGATTTGATACTTGGATGATTTATGAGCTTGAGTATTTAATTTTATATATACTATGGTTCCTGGATCTGTTCCAGTTCCATCAATTCGCAATCCAAATCGGAATCCTTGTTTCCAATTTTCTGGCCTCTGTATGACTAACTCCAAAGGATTGCAAGCATTTTTCTTACATTTGTCTAGGTCTTTGACCTGTGATGGTTTTCGTAATGTAGCCATTCGATTATCTTTATTCCATACCATACCAATCCAGGTGGCATAATAAACACATTCCCACTTTGGGCAGAAATACTCTGACTCTGGGGCTTTGCTATATACATTGGTTGAAACTTCCTTTCCTGTACATGCTCCCCATTCAGTGGACCCTTCTGGACACATATATTTGCCACTCTGTGAGTATGTTTTTTCCCAATCACCACACTTAGAACGACTATCTCCATTGATTACTTCACAAGCATCAAAATACAAAATAGCATCTTTACTAGGATCTGTTAGTTGGCGTGTGGCATTAATTAAAGGTCCATTCGCATCTTTCCATCGCATTTCTAAGGTATAATAGGATGGATTTTGATGCGGATTGAAGCATACTTTAGATTTACCTTTGGTACAAACATTCAGTTCAGTGGTGTTATATATACACCGAGTCACCGTACCAGTGCAGGTATAGTAAGAATGATAAAGTAAAGTCTGAGTTATTTTCATTCCAGTCCGAGTGGAAGTGATGCAAGCAGTACATGGAGGGAAGGCATAAGTTAGTTCAAAGCCCCCATACCAGGCAACCAGGACAAAGCAAAAATAAAGATACATGTTGATTGGAGTTCTTCTGAATCCTCAGATTGCAAATCTTGACACGACGTTCTCTTCTTCGTCCCGTTTGCTAATAAAGCAATTCAACGGGTGCTGAATGTTGATTGAAGATCCTCAAATTGTCCATCACACATTAACCAACTTATCAGTCTTAGTTGGCTCTGAAATATGGTCAATTAATGTAGCATCAAAGTAGTGCGTAACATTGCACACCTGGGGTTCGTTGAAAAAGAACTTTTGCTGTATAAGAAACAGCAATCCTCTTCGAAAGACTTGGCTATTGCACAGCACTATGATAAAGTGTCTAAGCTGCTGGTTGCCGTCTCAAGGTGATACGCAAAGGTGCATCAGGATACTGCTCTGTTGTCCACTGCTCAGGTTCTGGATCAGCTGCGGGCTTGACTCTGCTGTGATGAATCCAGGCGTCGATCTCCGCTACCTTTACTGCAGTTGGGGTAGACAGGATGACGGTGTATGGTCCGTTCCAATGGGGTTCCAGCGGTGTCTTTCTCCAATCTTTGATCCACACCGAGGTACCAGGCCGGTAGGGATGTAAGGGTTCCGTCAAGTTGATAGGCAACTGGTCTTGGATCCACGCATGGAGAGTCTGTAGAACAAAACTAAGAGCTAGGAGTTCTTGCCTGGTTATTTCTGAACCAATTTGGGCTAGACTTCCTTTAATTCCCTGCACTATTGGTGGGGGTTTACCATACAGAACTTCAAAAGGGGAAAATCCTGTTGACTTCACAGGAGCTGAGCGAACTCTGAGTAAGGCTATTGGGAGCACTTGGGGCCACTTCAGGTGAGTCTCCTGACAAAGTTTGGACATTTGGGCTTTTAGGGTACGATTCATTCGCTCAACTTTCCCTGAACTCTGGGGTCTGTATGCAGTGTGAAGCTTCCATTGTATCTGCAAAGCTTTTGCTAACTGTTGAGTAATCTGAGAAACAAATGAGGGTCCATTGTCTGAACCTATTACTGCCGGGATTCCAAATCTAGGGACAATCTCCCTCATTAAAACTTTGGTGACTTCTCTGGCTTTCTCAGTTCTGGTCGGGAAAGCTTCTACCCACCCAGAGAAAGTACAAACTAATACTAGCAGGTAATGATACCCATTAGCTTTTGGCATTTCAGTAAAGTCAATTTGCAGGTGGTGCATGGGGGTTACACCTCCTGACTGAACTCGGGGTGCCGGTGTGGGACCTTGTTTGGCATTATTTTTGGCACAGATTAAACACTGGCGTGCTATTGAAGCTGATAGGGTTGCTAACATAGTGATGCAGAAGTGTGGTCTGAGTGCTTTTTCCATAGCACTTTTTCCATAGTGTGTGGCTTCATGGAAGGCTTTAACAAAAGCTGGGCACAACAATTCAGGGATTACTATACGCCCTGGGGGCTGACTGCCTTCTGCTGGTGGCAGCTCAATCCACCCATCTTTCAGTACTCCATCTTCCTTGTTACAATAGTAATCCAATTCTTTGGTGGTATATCGTGGTGTCCATGAGTTCAAAGGTACTGGAAACAATGCTGCCTGTAATGGCATAGCTTGTGACGAAATTTGTCCTGTCATATTTGCTTGTCGTGCTGAGGCATCTGCAAACCTATTTCCTCGTGCAACTTCTCCTTTTCCTGCTTGATGTCCTCTGCAATGCATAACAGCTACACGAGTTGGGGCCCACACTGCATCAAGTAACATTAATATCTCTGGGCCATACTTGACTGATTTTCCTCCGGATGTGATGAGCCCTCGTTCTTTATAGAGAGCTCCATGTGCATGTAGGGTAGTGAAGGCATACTTTGAGTCTGTATATACATTTAACACAAGTTTTGCACCTAACAGCAGTGCTCGAGTAAGTGCTATCAATTCTGCTTTCTGGGCTGATGTACCTGAGGCTAAAGCTGATGACTCAACGACTTCATGTTGAGTGACTACTGCATATCCGGCGCAGCGTCGTCCATTGATGATAAGACTGCTTCCATCTACGTAATAAATTTGATCAGGATTATCTATGGGCACATCTGTTAGGTCAGGTCGACTTGAGAAGACAGTGTCCATGACTTCTATACAATCATGTTCTGGGGGTTCTTCACTGATAGGTATCAATGTGGCTGGGTTTAAGGCATGGCTCACTTCTAGTTGTATCTGTGGATTTTCACGTAACATGCTTTGGTATTTCAACATTCAGGAATTGGTGAGCCAATGATTTGCTTTCTGTTCCATAAGGGCAAGGACTGCATGTGGCACGGTGACTCGTAGATTCTGTCCTAGTGTGAGCTTGTCTGCTTCACTCACTAACAATGCTGTGGCTGCAACTGCTCTCAGGCAAGGTGGCCAATCTTTGGCCACAGTGTCCAATTGTTTTGATAGGTATGCTACAGGTCGCTCCCAGTTTCCCAATTTCTGAGTTAACATGCCTAACGCATTTCCCTGTGCTTCATGTACAAACAAGTGAAAAGGCTTATGAACATCTGGTAATCCAAGAGCTGGTGATGACATCAATTCTTCCTTTAACGTCTTGAAGGCTCTATCCTGCTCAGGTCCCCACTCCAATGGCGATTTTTCTTCTCCTTTTGTGGCTTCATACAATGGTTTGGCGATTTGTGCAAAGTTGGGAATCCAAATTCGGCAGTATCCTGCCGCTCCCAGAAAGGCTCTGACTTGTTTTCTGGTATTTGGGGTTGGAATTCTGCATACTGCTTCTTTTCTTTCTCTGCCTAACTTTCGGCTTCGTTGGGTTATACGAAAGCCCAAGTATTTTACTTCTTTTTGGCATAGTTGTGCTTTTGCTCTGGAAGCTTTGTATCCAGCTTCATCTGGTAACTGCAGGAGGTCTTTAGTGGCTTGTATACATTCACTTTCTGATACAGCAGCTATCAGCAGATCGTCCACGTATTGGAGAAGCACTCTCTTCCCCGGGGCCACTGGATAGCTTGAGAGGTCTTGATTTAGTGCAGCACTAAAGATGGTAGGCGAATTCTTGAATCCTTGGGGTAATCGTGTCCAGGTAAGTTGGCCCCCTCTTCCAGAGATGGGGTCCTGCCACTCGAATGCAAATAATATCTGACTTACAGGGGCTAATCTTATGCAAAAGAATGCATCTTTTAAATCTAGAACAGTGAAGTGGGTAGCTTCAGCAGGAATCAGTCCTAGAAGGGTGTAAGGATTTGGCACGACAGGCTGTATAGTCTCAACTGCTTCATTCACTCTTCTTAGATCTTGCACTGGGCGATAGTCATCTTTTCCAGGCTTTTTCACTGGCAGGAGTGGAGTGTTCCATGGGGATTGACATACTTTTAGTAGGCCATGTTCTAGTAATCTTTGCAGGTGGCGGTGGATGCCTTCAATTGCAGCTCTTGGGAGAGGGTATTGCTTAACATATACTGGTGTAGCACTAGGCTTAAGGGTTACAATTACTGGAGCTATATGTTTGGCTAGGCCTGGAGGACTTCCTTCTGCCCATACTCCAGGTGGGGCATCAATACTTTTCAAAGTTTGTTCAAAATAGGTGTCTTGGACAGAATCATCACTGTAATATCTCCATTCTTCTTCTTGGGGAATTGTAAGTAGCATCATTCCTGCTGGTTTGGCCTGAGAATTTACTGTCATTTGCATTTCTCCTTTTTCAGTAAAGGATATTTGGGCTTGTAGCTTGGCTAACATATCTCGTCCCAGTAGTGGCACTGGACATTCAGGCATGTAAAGGAATCGATGAGTTATTTGTTGTCCTCCTAGACTGCATATGCGATTCTGAAGAAAAGATTTTGTAGCCTTGGCACCAGTTGCTCCTACAATAGTGACTGCTTTTGTAGAAAATGGGGCTATCTTCTTGTCTACTACTGAATGTTCTGCTCCAGTATCAACCATAAAGTTCATAACTTGGTCTCCTATTTGTATTCCGACCATAGGCTCCTGGAGACCTAAAGCAAATTCGGAGCCCAGTCTGTCCTAATCCACGTCATCTTCATCATGGGCTGTCGTAGCCAATGCTTGCACGGCTTCTCCTCTTTCTCGCTGCTATTGCTCTCGATTGGCTCCTCCGCGATTTCGGGGACGGCCTCGTCTTTCTTCTCTCCATTGATGATTGTCTTCGTCATCTTGATGGGCGTCTTCGAGTTGCGGGCATGCATCTCTCCAATGTCCCTCCTCCTTGCAGTAGGCACATGGGTTCCTGCCTAGCTGGGGCCGGCCTCCACCTCGGCCCCACCCCCTTCCTCTACTCCATCGATTAGGGGTACCTACCCTTTTCTGTTCAACTATGGCCGCAGCCAAAAAATCCGCTTTCTTCTTCATCTTTCGATCACATTCTCTCTGCTTTTCATTATCACGATTCACATATACTTTATGAGCGATTTCCAGTAACTGAGTTGTATTCATGCCCGCAAACCCATCTAATTTTTGTAATTTACGTCTGATATCTGGTTGAGACTGATTTACAAAAGCAGAATTCACCATGCACAAGCTTCCTGGTGCATCAGGATTATAGGGAGTATACATTCTATATGCTTCAGTTAATCTTTCAAGAAATTCTGCTGGGCTCTCATCTATACCTTGGATAACTCCTGCAACTTTAGAAAGGTTCATAGCTTTCTGGCCCCCCCTTTTCAGGCCTTGTATAAAGCCTTTGCGAAAACGGGCTAGGGCTCTGGATCCTCTTTCTGTATTTGGATCCCATCGGGGGTCTTCATTTGGGAATTCTCTCTGGGCTGCTTCCCGATTATCTATTCTTTCCTCCCCTGCTTCTGGAGCTACAGGGTTATCCGCCAGCCAATCTATAGCTGCTTTTCTAATTCGTGTCCGCTCCTCTGTGGTAAATAAGGTAGACAGGAGCTGGCGACAATCTGCCCATGTTGGTTGGTGAGTTTCCATAATAGTATTCACTAACTCTGTAAGCTCTTGGGGTTTATTGGTATAGGAGGCATAATGTGTCCTCCAATTTAACAAATCAGTGGTAGAGAAGGGGACATACACATAATTTAGGGGTCCCGCCACCACCTCATTATCTTCATTTCTTATGGGTATTCCCGGGACTTGCCGTAAAGGCATCATTTTGACAGTAGATGTCTTTTGGGATCTGAGAGATATTTTCGTAACTTTCCTGTCAGGGGTTATTTTCTTCTTTTCTTCGTGCTTTACTTTAGATTTACTTTTCACTGGCGAGCTAACACTGGCAGCCACTTTTACACTGTCAGTATCACTCGGGGAATTCTCAGCTTCTTCCTTCTCTGTTTCTGTATCTGATTCTCCTTTTTCTGTCTCGGTAGAATCATCTTCTTCAATTAAAGGGAGCTCATCTACCTGCTCTTTAGGTAATAGCTCAGGGGTTGGGTCCCGTTCCTGCCGTCTCCGGGGCTCTGGGGCAGGACGTGGGGCTACTCTCACTGGGCACTGGGTTTGGGGCTGTCGGGTGATCACTTCTGGGGAATCAGGATCTACCAGGATGGGTTTCTTCCTGGACTTTTCACCTTTCCCTTTCTTTCTAGGCTGTTCTATTTTCTGACTATAGTCTGTCTTTGCTAACATTATTTTGCATTGTTCTTCATAACAGCGCTTCGCCCAAGGGGGCGGATCTTCACAGATACTTAACCAGGAATCTATATAGGGGTACTGATCGGGGTGCGCTATTCGCACTCTACGGTGCACTAACTGAATAATTCCTACATTAAAGGTTCCCTCTAGGGGCCAGGTAGGATCTAGATCGGGCCACTCCCTAGTACACAAAATCTGTAAACAGGCTGCAGTCATTTTAATACCATAGTCTCCGGAATATCCTTCTTTAAAATGTGCGATCATACATTCTAATGGAGTGTTCCTAGTAGACCCCGCCCCTCCCATTTCGATGTGTGCGCGCAACAACAGACAGAAGAGAAAAGGAGGGCGGGCCGTGGGTAAGGGGTCCTCACGGCCCTAGAAACATTTAAGGAAAACAAATAACAAGACAAGACGACAGTCGCTTCCGCCTTTTTGCGACCTGAACGCGGTCGCCCGGTCAGGAAATGCGCTACTCAGGGGTCCGCCTTCGCTTGGTCCGTGCTGCCAGACCTCTCATTCACACTTCATTCACTCAATCATGCTAGCAACGTATCCCAGAATGCATTCATTTCTATCTATTCTGACTAGTCTCAAGCAAGTTTCAAATACTAGAAAGACGAGGGTTTCGCCCTGCTTCTCTTACGCAGGGGTATTCGGCCCGTCTTTGAGAGGTGATCAAGCTCTCTTACCAAGTTCCAAGTTCCAAGCAAGATTCAAATGGCCATACAAGAATCAAGTGGCAGTACTGCTCTTTCTTATCTGTCTAGACGTACAAAATCAAAACTCTACTCACCGGATCCGGTCCTCAAACTTCCCAAGCAGGCGCATGAGTTGGACCTCGGACTCCCCTCACTCGGGTTCGAGGTGTTGGCTCCAGCCGGGTCCGGCACCCGCCGAGGTCCAACCAGCTCCCTCCGATACAAGGGACCGGCGGCGCCAGGGAGCAGCCCCCGTCGGAAATGCGCGATCCCGGCAGGACCAAACCTATAGAGGCGGAAAGTCGTGGTATATTGCCCTATATACCCTCTAATACCACACCTTCCCGGCCAACGCACCAAGAATATGTAGCAGCAGAGCGCAGACAAACCAATGATACCAGGAGTCTGTTCAGAAGGTCCAAATCATTTATTTGTGCACAAGTCTCAAGCAAAGTCAATTTCAAAATGGCTGAGCGATGTTCTCTGGCAATACAACAACCTTTATAGATTTTTACTCCATTCTAGGTATAGAAAAGCATTTCATTGGTCCCGGTAACCTCCCGTACCTTCTCTATTGGTCCCGGTACTGATATGATTATCCAATTATGTTCTTTGAGTGGGCTCAGCACCTGCTCACCCCCCTTCTAGTCCCAATTACAATGGTCAGTTCACCAACTTGTTACTTTCCTACTTCCAAGGCCACTCAGCTAGTTAGTACGTGTAGGGTAGCAGGGCTCTGTAACCTTTCTGTCAGCAGTTTTAATTAAATTCCTTACAGCTGTGTTCTCTTATCAGTGAGCATTTAAACATATTTTTCTGTATTTTTCCAACTTCCAGTTCTGCTTGTCTAAGCTAATCCAGTACTTTTACTGAGTTCTAATTCTACAATAGCAGCATGTTGGGGGATGTGTAATTCCTATGGGCCTCCTCACAGGCTTCATTTACAGGTCAAGCTAGTTAGGCCTGCTTGCTTGTCAGACACTGTGGATCACAGGCCTTCACCTGCCACAAAAGCTTCAAAAGGAACTGAGCAAAAGTTTATACAGAGACATAACCATTTATACCTCTTTTTCAGTTTGATACATGAGAATTTTCTATTGGTTCCAACTCGATACATGCAAACTTTTCATTGGTTATACATTCCCTTCATTTGACCAATTAGAAATCCCTCCGGAGCCTAGCAACCGGCCCCCTCCTTTAGGATTGCTTGAACAATGGTACAGTTCTTAATTTCGTTACTTCTCCACTGCAAGGTTAACCTTGGCTTCAGGAATGCATATACTGAAACATTTCTGTTTCACACACAAGAGAATAATAGAAGACTTATGGATTCATGAAAACTTCTCATTAAGCATTTTAAAACAGTTTTCTCATTTACTACAGATTTTTGGTTCTTTTCTAGCTATAATGGGAGTTAGGATCCAGGCCTAACTTACAGGCCTTTCATAGTAGCAGGCCATGCTAGGCCATAGCCTACCACAAGGCCAGCTGCCGGCAGAGATTGAAAACCGGCACTTGAAAGGCTGGTGTTTTGCGCTGGCCATGAGACCAGGATCGGCCAGAGCAACAAATTGGCTTTTCATCTGCGTTCCCCGACCCCTCTGTGCAGCCTCACCTTCCCCTTGCAGCCGCTGCTCCTGCTTCTTACAGGGCAGCAGCTGCAATAAAGGTAATTTAAAAACAAAAGGAAACCTGTGTGGAGCCCTCTGGCCTTATGAAACCCCTGCTGCAGTGTCCCACCCCCTGTAGCGTCACTTCCTGTTGAGCGCAGATGCTGCAGCAAGGGTTTCATAGGGCCAGAGGACTCCGCACAGGTTTCCTTTTGTTTTTAAATTAGTTTTATTCCTTATCGTCACTCCAGTCTAGTCCCGGAACTCCGGGTTGTATCCATTCTCCAGATGCTTGGAGACTGAACACCTTCATCTCTTTTGTGATGTCACTGGTATATCCATTCCGGATCCGCCTCCTGACACCAATTTGTTCAGTCTCCAAGCAGCTGGGGGATTGAGGAGCCTGGAGGTCCAGGCTCGACATGTAGCAGCAGAGCGCAGACAAACCAATGATACCAGGAGTCTGTTCAGAAGGTCCAAATCATTTATTTGTGCAGAAGTCTCAAGCAGAATCAAATTCAAAATGGCTGAGCAATGTCCTCTGGCAAAACAACAACTTCTATAGACTTTTGTTCCATTCTAGGTATAGAAAAACATTTCATTGGTCCCGGTAACCTCCCGTACCTCCCGTACCCCTTCTATTGGTCCCGGTACTGATATGATTGTCCAATTATGTTCTTAGAGTGGGCTCAGCACCTGCTCACCCCCTTCTAGTCCCAATTACAATGGCCAGTTCACCAACTTGTTACTTTCCTACTTCCAAGGCCATTGGGCTAGTTAGTATGTGCGGGGAAGCAGGGCTCTGTAACCTTTCTGTCAGCAGTTTTAATTAAATCCCTTACAGCTGTATTCTCTTATCAGGGGCATTCAAACATATTTTTCTGTATTTTTCCAACTTTCAGTTCTGCTTGTCTAAGCTAATCCAATACTTTTACTGAGTTCTAATTCTACAATAGCAGCATGTTGGGGGATGTGTAATTCCTATGGGCCTCTTCACAGGCTTCATTTACAGGTCAAGCTAGTTGGGCCTGTCTGCTTATGTCAGACTCTGTGGATCACAGGCCTTCACCTGCCACATTCCCCCCTTTGATTAATCTCACCCTATTACTTAATAAGGTGTGAGAATTAAATCACTTAAAAATAGTTATATCATGGTCAGAGGATTCCGACTATATGCAGGAGGTTTAGGTTGGTATAAGGCCATAATCTTAGTTGCGGTCTTCCGCTCTACTGTACTTTCAATAGCACTATGAATAGAACGCATACAACATGGGATTATACATGGTAACAGTAAAATGACAGCAATGATTATTAGTACTAGTATAAGGAAAGTTTTAAGTCCTCCTAGCCATGAGAAAAGATTAGCAAACCAGTTAGGAAACTTTAGTGAATGCCAAGTTTGTACTGGCACATAGCTTGCTTTCGCATAGTTTCAGCAATTTCTTCAACTACTTGACCTTTATCATCTATTTTTAAACAACAATTAGTTAAATTCAGCTTACCACATACTCCTCCTTCAGCTGCCAACAAATAATCAAGTGCTAAGCGGTTCTGATATATAGCAGTGCGCATTTGGGTACTCTGTCTAGCTAAAAGTGTAAGAGCTTGGCTAGTCTCATTGGTTATTATCTCAACTACTGCTTGTAAGCGGATAATACGATTAATCATATAGACTGGGGTTCGATATCCCCACATACCATCATCATTCCAGGTGGCAGGCCCATAGTATTCAATGATTCTTTCTGGTGGCCAATCATCACCCTGCCACTTCTCCCACTTTCCTACCTGGAGGGGTGCTCTCTTCTGTCTCAGTGCTCTTTTGTGTCTGTGATTAGTTGTGCACACTGGGTATCCTAATTGTTCTCCATGTTCCGTGTTTAGAAGAAAGAAAGAAGGTCTGATGGTCCCTAAGACAACGCCCCTCCCCAGTGTGTAGGGAGTCGGGCATATGCTCGGTTTCCACAGATCCAATATAGGCCAGGTGGGGCTTGCCAGACATGAGGCTTGGCAAGATTTGTCCATAAATGAGAAAGCTCAGGAAATCTAGTTAATGGGTTAGGTGGTTCAGGTTCTTTAATTCCTGACCACCAAGACGTCTTTTTGGTAGTGTCATTATAGAACTTCTGGCTTAGACAGACCAGCTGTCCTACCTGTTGTTTGAACTGGGGTCCAGTTCGTGCATAGCAAAGACGTCCAACTATTGAGTGTGCTAACACCCATTCGCTGGTAGTCTTATGTAGTTCAGTTTGATTGTAAGTCATAGAGTAATTCAATTCTTGGGCTTCCCATGGCCATTGGTCACCCATTTGTGTCCCCCCACAAAAGTAACAATCTGAGATTTTTAGACTGGATACTACTGCTCCAGCTAATTCTAAAAATAAGTTCTGGGAGGGATGGGGAATTTCAAACTTATTTACATGCATGGCTTCATAGAATGTGTCATGGATATGGTACTTGGATGATTTATGGGCCTGGGTATTTAATCTTATATATACTATGGTTCCTGGATCTGATCCGGTCCCTGCAATTCGTATACCAAATCGGGATCCTCGTTTCCAATTTTCAGGTCTCAGAACAACCAACTCTAAGGGATTGCAAGCATTTTTCTTGCATTTGTCTATACCCTTGACATATGGCCTCCGCAATGCAGCCATTCGATTATCTTTGTTGGTATTCTCTACCATACCACTCCAGGTGGCATAGAAGACACATTCCCATCTTGGGCAAAAGTAATCTGATTCTGGGGCTGTACTATATACATCGGCTGAGACTTTCTTCCCTGTACATGCTCCCCATCCAGTGGTCCCTTCTGGACACATATATTTGTCATTCCATGTGTATGATTTTTCCCAATTACCACACTTAGAACGACTATCTCTGTTGATTACTTCACAAGCATCAAAATACAAAACAGCAGATTCACTAGGATTTGTGAGTGGGCGTGTGGCATTGATCAAAGGACCATTTGCATCTTTCCATCTCATTTCCAAGGTGTAATAGGATGGATTCTGATGCGGATTAAAGCATACTTTAGATTTACCCTTGGTACAAATATTCAGTTCAGTGGTGTTATTTATTTATTTATTTATTTTATTACAATTTCTTATATACCGCACTATTGTCAGCGCGGTTTACATACAACAAAATGACCATAACAAACTGTTTGGCTTCACATAGAACAGGAGAAAACAACTTGGATAACATGCTTATGCTTTACATAGAACAGGAGTAATAACTTGGATAACATGCTTATGCTTTACATAGAACAGGAGTAATAACTTGGATAAACGGGGAATGCAAACTAAACTACTTACATATGTACAATGAGATCGAGTATTGTGAATTCAGTGTGAACATGTGTACAATGGAGTTGATATATTAACTTGAGGGGGTGAGGGAGAGGCACTTATGTAGGGGTAGGGTTAATCTGGTAGTATTGAGTAAATAAATGGGATTTGAGAGCCTTTCTGAATTGTGATAGGTCAGTAATTGCACGGATGCCTGGTGGTAATGCGTTCCAACATTTTGGGGCATAGATACTGAATGCCCTGTTAGATGTTGCGGTTGTGTACTTTGTTGAAGCCTTTGGAATTACTAGCACATTTGTATATGGGTGTCGCCTTGTTCTGTTGGGAGGAGCTGGCTGGATGATGTTGGTTAATGAGGGGGAGGTGATGCCATGGATAGATTTGAAGGTGAGTAACAAAGATTTGAATGTAAGCCTTCCTTGAACGGGGAGCCAATGAAGTTGTATTAGGATAGGCGTTATATGGTCGCATCTTGCTGCTCCTACTAAGATTCTGGCTGCGGCATTCATGGCAAGTTGCAACGGATTTAGAGATGATTGAGGGAGACCTTGGAGAATAGCGTTGGCAAAGTCAAAGTGTGGTAAGATAAGTGCTTGGTATATTGTCCGGAAGTCTTCAGTGCTTAGAAGGGATTGCAGGTGTCTGAGTGACCGGATTTTGAAGTATACGGCTCTGACTATGTTGGATATATGGGTTTTCATATCTAGTCGTTGGTCGAGGGTGGACCCCTAAGTACCGAATTGCTGATTTGGTTTGGAGCTCAGCTTCTTTAACTTTTATATGAGTTGGGGGGCAGAATTTCTGGTCTCTGGTGATAAATAGCACCTCAGACTTTTTGTGTTGGATCCTGAGGTTTTGTGATAGGAGCCATTCGGAGACTGTATTGAAGCATTCAATCAGTGGCGAAAGGTCCATTTTTTCTGTGGAGAATGGCATAAATAGGAGGATGTCATCAGCATAAATTAGACAGTCGACCTTGAATGATTCGATAATGTTGAAAATAGGTTGCATGTAGATATTAAATAATAGAGATGAGAGGGAGGACCCTTGGGGGACGCCTTGTCGCTGATGGAAGGGTTCGGAAGATCTTGAACCTGATTTTACATGCTGCCATCTGCCATCAAGGTACGATCTGCACCAATCGAGGGCGACGCCACTTATGCCCTTTTCTTTTAGTCGTTCTATTAGCAGACCATGGTGTACAGAGTCAAAGGCTGCCGCAATGTCTATAAAGATGAGGGCGAAACCTTGATGGATGTTGTCGATACCTGTGACGATTTTATTGAAGAGAGAGGTAAGTAGGGTTTCGACGCCATGGTATTCCCTGAAGCCATGTTGCCGATGGTCTAGTGGGGAGGCTAAATCTATATGGTCTTGCAGTTGTCTTTGTGCTTCCTTTTCGATTATTTTGGCTAATAGAGGTATACTGGCTATGGGTCTATAGGATTCAACTTTGCTTGGGTCCAGTTTAGGGTTCTTTAACAGAGGTCTGATGGATGTTTGCTTGAGTGGTGCAGGGAAGGATCCATTTGAGAATGATAGGTTCATCATTTTTGTGATAAGTGGGCTGAGTTCTGATCGTAAATTTTTAATCCAATATGCAGGGCAAGGGTCAGTTTGTGCAGTCGTGGTGTTGAGTGCTGCAATAGTATCTTCCACATGTTTCTTGGATGGTGTGGAGAACTTGCAGGAATAGTAAGAGTGATAAATCAAAGTCTGAGTTGCAGGAATAGTAAGAGTGATAAATCAAAGTCTGAGTTACTTTCAGTCCAGTCCGAGTAGAAGTAATGCAAGCAGTGCATGGAGGCAAGGCATGAGTCAGTTCAAAGCCTCCAAAACAGGCAACCAGGGCAAAGCAAAGATAAGGATACATGTTGATTGGAGTTCTTCTGAATCCTCAGCTTGAAAATCTTGACCACGACGT
The DNA here is from genome assembly GCA_033557465.1 of Ichthyophis bannanicus. Classification (NCBI taxonomy): domain Eukaryota; kingdom Metazoa; phylum Chordata; class Amphibia; order Gymnophiona; family Ichthyophiidae; genus Ichthyophis; species Ichthyophis bannanicus. Next base: position 1,736,395,230 of record CM066032.1, read on the forward strand.
TCTTTTCTTCGTCCCGTTTGCTAATGAAGCAATTCAACAGGTGCTGAATGTTGATTGAAGATCCTCAAGTTGTCCATTACACATTAGCCAACTTATCAATTTCAGTTGGCTTCCGAAATATGGTCAATCAATGTAGTATCAAAGTAGTGTGTAAAATCACACACATGAGGTTCGTTGAAACAAACTCTTGCTGTATGGAAAACAGCAATCCTCTTCGAAAGGCTTGGCTACTGCAGGGCACTGTGATAAAGTGTTTAAGCTGCTGGTTGCCGCCTCAGAGTAACTCGCAGAGGTGCATCAGGATGCTGTTCTGCTGTCCACTGCTCAAGTTCTGGATCAGCTGCGGGCTTGACTCTGCTGTGGTGGATCCAGGAATCGATTTCTGCTACCTTTACTGCAGTTGGGGTAGACAGGATGACGGTGTAAGGTCCCTTCCAATGGGGTTCCAGCGGTGTCTTCTTCCAATCTTTGATCCACACCGAGGTACCAGGCTGGTAGGGATGCAAGGGTTCCGTCAAGTTGATAGGCAACTGGTCTTGGATCCACGCATGGAGAGTCTGCAGAACAAAACTAAGAGCTAGGAGTTCTTGCCTGGTTATTTCTGAACCAATTTGGGCTAGACTTCCTTTAATTCCCTGCACTATTGGTGGGGGTTTACCATACAGAACTTCAAAAGGGGAAAATCCTGTTGACTTCACAGGAGCTGAGCGTATTCTGAGTTAAAGCTATTGGGAGCACTTGGGGCCACTTCAGGCGTGTCTCCTGACAAAGCTTAGACATTTGGGCTTTTAAGGTACGATTCATTCGCTCAACTTTCCCTGAACTCTGGGGTCTGTATGCAATGTGAAGCTTCCATTGTATCTGCAAGGCTTTTGCTAACTGTTGAGTAATCTGAGAAACAAATGAGGGCCCATTGTCTGACCCTATTACTGCTGGAATTCCAAATCTAGGAGCAATCTCTCTCAGTAAAACTTTGGTGACTTCTCGGGCTTTCTCAGTTCTGGTTGGGAAGGCTTCTACCCACCCAGAGAAAGTACAAACTAATACTAATAGGTAGTGATATCCATTGGCTTTTGGCATTTCAGTAAAATCAATTTGCAAGTGGTGCATGGGGGTTACACCTCCTGACTGAACTCGGGGTGGTGGTGTGGGACCTTGTTTGGCATTATTTTTGGCACAAATTAGACATTGGCGTGCTACTAAAGCTGATAGGGCTGCTAACATGGTAATGCAGAAATGTGGTCTGAGTGCTTTTTCCATAGCACTTTTTCCATAGTGGGTGGCTTCGTGGAAAGCTTTGACAAAGGCTGGACCCAACAATTCAGGAATTACTATTCGTCCTGGGGGTTGACTGCCCTCTGCTGGTGGCAGCTCAATCCACCCATCTTTCAGTACTCCATCTTCCTTATTACAGTAGTAATCTAATTCTTTGGTGGTATATCGTGGTGTCCATAAGTTCAAGGGTACTGGAAACAATGCTGCCTGCATCGGCATGGTTTGTGGCGAAATGTGTCCTGTCATGGCTGCTTGTCGTGCTGAGGCATCTGCAAACCTATTTCCTCGAGCAACTTCTCCTTTTCCTGCTTGGTGTCCTCTGCAATGCATGACAGCTACACGAGTTGGGGCCCATACTGCATCAAGTAACATCAGTATCTCTGGGCCATACTTGACTGATTTTCCTCCGGACGTGATGAGCCCTCGTTTTTTATAGAGAGCTCCATGGGCATGTAAGGTAGTGAAGGCATACTTAGAGTCTGTATATACATTTAACACAAGTTTTGCACCTAGCAGTAGTGCTCGAGTAAGTGCTATCAGTTCTGCTTTCTGGGCTGATGTACCTGAGGCTAGAGCTGATGACTCAACGACTTCATGTTGAGTGACTACTGCATATCCGGCGCAGCGTCGTCCATCGATGATGAGACTGCTTCCATCTACGTAATAGACTTGGTCAGGATTATCTATGGGCACATCTGTCAGGTCAGGTCGGCTTGAGAATACATTGTCCATGACTTCTATGCAGTCATGTTCTGGGAGTTCTTCACTAATAGGTATCAATGTGGCTGGATTCAAAGCATGGCTCACTTCCAATTGTATCTGTGGGTTTTCACATAACATGCTCTGATATTTCAACATTCGGGAATTGGTGAGCCAATGATTTGCTTTCTGTTCCATAAGGGCAAGGACTGCATGTGGCACAGTGACTCGTAGATTCTGTCCTAGTGTGAGCTTATCTGCTTCACTCACTAACAATGCTGTAGCTGCAACTGCTCTCAGGCAAGGTGGCCATCCTTTGGCCACAGTGTCCAATTGTTTCGATAGGTATGCTACAGGTCGCTCCCAATTTCCCATTTTCTGAGTCAACATGCCTAAGGCATTTCCTTGTGCTTCATGTACAAACAAGTGGAAAGGCTTGTGAACATCTGGTAGTCCAAGGGCTGGTGATGACATCAATTCTTCCTTTAACGTCTTGAAGGCTGTATCCTGCTCAGGTCCCCACTCCAGTGGCGACTTTTCTTCTCCTTTTGTGGCTTCATACAGTGGTTTGGCGATTTGGGCAAAGTTGGGAATCCAGATTCGGCAATATCCTGCCGCTCCCAGAAAGGCTCTGACTTGCTTTCTGGTAGTTGGGGTTGGAATTCTGCATACTGCTTCTTTTCTTTCTCTGCCTAATTTTCGGCTTCCTTTGGTTATGCGAAAGCCCAAATATTTCACTTCTTTTTGGCATAGTTGTGCTTTTGCTCTGGAAACTTTGTATCCAGCTTCATCTAGTAACTGCAAGAGGTCTTTGGTGGCTTGTATACATTCACTTTCTGATACAGCAGCTATCAGCAGATCGTCCACGTATTGGAGAAGTACTCTCTTCCCCGGGGCCACTGGATAGCTTGAAAGGTCTTGATTCAGTGCAGCGCTAAAGATGGTAGGCGAATTCTTGAATCCTTGGGGTAATCGTGTCCAAGTAAGTTGGTCCCCTCTTCCAGAGATAGGGTCCTGCCATTCAAATGCAAATAATATCTGACTTATGGGGGCTAATCTTATGCAAAAGAATGCATCTTTTAAATCCAGAACAGTAAAGTGGGTAGCTTCAGCAGGTATCAGTCCTAGAAGAGTGTAAGGATTGGGTACAACTGGATGTATGGTCTCAACTGCTTCATTCACTCTTCTTAGATCTTGCACTGGGCGGTAGTCATCCGTTCCAGGCTTTTTCACTGGCATGAGTGGAGTGTTCCATGGGGATTGACATACTTTTAGTAGACCATGTTCTAGTAATCTTTGCAAGTGGCGGTGGATGCCTTCAATTGCAGCTCTTGGGAGAGGGTACTGCTTGACATGTACTGGTGTAGCACTAGGTTTGAGAGTTACAATTATTGGAGCTATATGTTTGGCTAGGCCTGGAGGACTGCCTTCTGCCCATACTCCAGGTGGTGCATCAATGCTTTTCAAAGTTTGTTCAAAGTAGGTGTCTTGGGCAGGTTCATCACTGTAATATCTCCATTCTTCTTCTCGAGGAACTGTAAGCAGCATTATTCCTGCTGGTTTAGCTTGAGAATTTACTGTCATTTGCATTTCTCCTCTTTCAGTAAAGGATATTTGGGCTTGTAGCTTGGCTAACATATCTCGTCCCAGTAGTGGCACTGGACATTCAGGCATGTAAAGGAATTGATGAGTTATTTGTTGTCCTCCTAGACTGCATATGCGATTCTGAAGAAAAGATTTTGTAGCTTTGGCACCAGTTGCTCCTACAATGGTGACTGCTTTTGTAGAAAATGGGGCTATCTTTTTGTCTACTACTGAATGTTCTGCTCCAGTATCAACCATAAAGTTCATAACTTGGTCTCCTATTTGTATTCCGACCATAGGCTCCTGGAGACCTAAAGCAAATTCAGAGCCCGGTCTGTCCTAATCCACGTCATCTTCATCATGGGCTGTCGTAGCCAATGCTTGTACAGCTTCTCCTCTTTCTCGCTGGTATTGTTCTCGATTGGCTCCTCCGCGATTTCGGGGACGGCCTCGTCTTTCTTCTCTCCATTGATGATTGTTTTCGTCATCTTGGTGGGCGTCTTCGAGTTGCGGGCATGCATCTCTCCAATGTCCTTCCTCCCTGCAGTAGGCACATTGGTTTATGCCTAGCTGGGGCCGGCTTCCGCCTCGGCCCCGCCCCTTCCTCTGCTCCGTTGACTAGGGGTACCTCCCCTTTTCTGTTCAACTATGGCCGCAGCCAAAAAATCAGCTTTCTTCTTCATCTTTCGATCACATTCTCTCTGCCTTTCATTATCACGATTCACATACACTTTATGAGCGACTTCCAATAACTGAGTTGCATTCATGCCCGCAAACCCTTCTAATTTCTGTAATTTCCGTCTAATGTCTGGTTGAGACTGGTTTACAAAAGCAGAATTCACCATGCATAAACTTCCTGGTGCATCAGTATCATAGGGAGTATACATTCTATATGCTTCAGTTAATCTTTCATAAAACACTGCTGGGCTCTCATCTATACCTTGGGTAACTTCAGTAACTTTGGAAAGGTTCATAGCTTTCTGACCCCCCCTTTTCAGGCCTTGTATAAAGCCTTGGCGAAAATGGGCTAGGGCTCTGGATCCTCTTTCTATATTTGGATCCCATCGGGTGTCTTCATTTGGGAATTCTCTCTGGGCCGCTTCCCGATTATCTATTCTTTCCTCCCCCCTTCCTCCTGGAGCTACAGGGTTATCTGCCAGCCAGTCTATAGCTGCTTTTCTAATTCGTGTCCGCTCCTCTGTAGTAAATAAGGTGGACAGGAGCTGGCGGCAGTCTGCCCATGTTGGTTGGTGGGTTTCCATAATAGTATTCACTAGTTCTGTAAGCTCTTGGGGTTTATTGGTATAGGAGGCATAATGTGTCCTCCAATTTAACAAATCAGTGGCAGAGAAGGGGACATACACATAGCCTAGGGGTCCCGCCAGCACCTCATTATCTTCATTTCTTACGGGTATTCCCGGGACTTGTCGTAAAGGCATCATCTTGGCAGTAGATGTCTTTTGGGATCTGAGAGATATTTTTGTAACTGTCCTATCAGGGGTTATTTTCTTCTTCTCTACGTGCTTTACTTTAGATTTACTCTTTACTGGCGAGCTAACACTGGCAGCCGCTTTTACACTGTCAGTATCACTCGGGGAATTTTCAGTTTCTTCCTTCTCTGTTTCTGTATCTGATTCTCCTTTTTCTGTCTCGGTAGAATCATCTTCTTCCATTAAAGGGAGCTCATCTATCTGCTCTTCGGGTAATGGCTCAGGGGTTGGGTCCCGCTCCTGCTGTCTCCGGGGCTCTGGGGCAGGACGTGGGGCTACTCTCACTGGGCGCTGGGTTTGGGGCTGTCGGGTAATCACTTCTTGGGAATCAGGATCTACCAGGATGGGTTTCTTCCTGGACTTCTCACCTTTCCCTTTTCTTCTAGGCTGTTTAATTTTCTGACTATAATCTGTCTTTGCTAACATTATTCTGCACTGCTCTTCATAACAGCCCTTCGCCCAAGGGGGCGGATCTTCACAAATACTTAACCAGGAATCTATATAGGGGTACTGATCGGGGTGTGCTATTCGCACTCTACGATGCACTAGCTGAATAATTCCTACATTAAAGGTTCCCTCTCGGGGCCAGGTAGGGTCTAGATCGGGCCACTCCCTAGTACACAAAATCTGTAAACGGGCTGCAGTCATTTTAATGCCATAATCTCCGGAATATCCTTCTTTAAAATGTGTGATCATACATTCTAATGGAGTGTTCCTAGTAGACCCCGCCCCTCCCATTTCGATGTGTGCGCGCAACAACAGACAAAAGGGAAAAGGAGGGTGGACCGTGGGTAAGGGGTCCTCACGGCCCTAGAAACATATAGGGAAAACAAATAACAAGACAAGACGACAATCGCTTCCCCCTTTTTACGACCTGAACGCGGTCGCCCGGTCAGGAACTGCGTTACTCAGGGGTCCGCCTTCGCTTGGTCCGTGCTGCCAGACCTCTCATTCACACTTCATTCACACAATCATGCTAGCAACGTATCCCATCCAATCCTGTCTATTCTGACTAGTCTTGTTCAAATTCCAAAATACAAGAAGACGGGGGTTTCGCCCTGCGAATACTCATGCGGGGTTAATCGGCCCGTCTTTGAGAGGTGATCAAGCTCTCTTACCAAGTTCCAAGATGCAAGATTCAAGTGGCAGTACTGCTCGCTCTTATCTGTCTAGACATACCAAATCAAAACTTTACTCACCGGATCCGGTCCTCAAAGTTTCCAAGCAAGCGCATGAGTTGGACCTCGGACTCCCCTCACTCGGGTTCAAGGTGTTGGCTCCAGCCGGGCCCAGCACCCACCGAGGTCCGGCCAGCTCCCTCCGATGCAAGGGACCGGTGGCGCCAGGGAGCGAGCCCCCGTCGGAAGGGCGCGATCCCGGCAGGACCAAACCTGTAGAGGCGGAAAGTCGTGGTATATTGCCCTATATACCCTCTAATACCACACCTTCCCGGCCAACGCACCAAGAATATGTAGCAGCAGAGCGCAGACAAACCAATGATACCAGGAGTCTGTTCAGAAGGTCCAAATCATTTATTTGTGCACAAGTCTCAAGCAGAATCAAATTCAAAATGGCTGAGCAATGTTCTCTGGCAAAACAACAACTTTTATAGACTTTTGTTCCATTCTAGGTATAGAAAAACATTTCATTGGTCCCGGTAACCTCCCGTACCTCCCGTACCCCTTCTATTGGTCCCGGTACTGATATGATTGTCCAATTATGTTCTTAGAGTGGGCTCAGCACCTGCTCACCCCCCTTCTAGTCCCAATTACAATGGCCAGTTCACCAACTTGTTACTTTCCTACTTCCAAGGCCATTGGGCTAGTTAGTACGTGCGGGGAAGCAGGGCTCTGTAACCTTTCTGTCAGCAGTTTTAATTAAATCCCTTACAGCTGTATTCTCTTATCAGGGGCATTCAAACATATTTTTCTGTATTTTTCCAACTTTCAGTTCTGCTTGTCTAAGCTAATCCAATACTTTTACTGAGTTCTAATTCTACAATAGCAGCATGTTGGGGGATGTGTAATTCCTATGGGCCTCTTCACAGGCTTCATTTACAGGTCAAGCTAGTTGGGCCTGTCTGCTTATGTCAGACACTGTGGATCAGAGGCCACAGACAGAGAGACAATTAAGGAGAGATTAGGTGTAGGGCTGTGTTTGGGAAAAAGGAAAGACATAAGTAGGAGGGAGGTATTAATTCTTAGCTTTAATTTTAATTCCTAATTGCCACAGGACGGGCTAAGCAGGAGAACTTCCCATCTTCTGGCCCCTCGGGGCCCCTCTCCCTCCTTTTTTCTCTTTTTTATTGTTTTTTTTGGGGGGTCTTTTATTTTGGTGCTTGCCCTTTTCCTTTCCTGGTAAATACAGGAGCCGCCTGAATCGGGGGTGAACCCGCTGAGGCAGTCAGTCAGCGCTAGCAGATGCTTTGCCTGGTGGCGCTGTGAAGAGATTCAGATGGTAGGAAATTGTCGTTTACCTGCTTCGAACTGATCCCCTGCTTCTGCCGCTGTCAGCAGTGCGAGCGGTAAGCAGAGAGCTGGCCCCGATCGGCGTTTGCTGGCGGCTGAGTTAGGCGGGAAAGTAAAGCCTGCTCCTGGCCCATTCTTCGGAGTGTGCCGGTGGAACGTGAAAGGCAAGGACCGCTAGAAGACAGTGTCAGCAGGGAGGCCTTGCCGGTCAGCCTCTTCTGGCTCCCGACACTAGAAAAGACCCGTGTCGGTGGAGCGGGAGGAGTAAGGAGAGATCCGGGGCGTTCAGCAGCTGCTGGTGAGCAGCAGAGGTAAGGCGTGGAGAGAGAGGCTGGTTCTGGGCCCTGCCGCGTGGCGTCAACGTGGAGGGCGCTGGGCAGTTAGCAGGGCCTGCAGGAGCCTGTAGTTTGCGCGGGAAGCCTAGTTTTTGCTGTTAGCATGGCGTTTCAGACTCGGGGGGGGGGGGGGTGTCCGGAAGCAGCAGTTGCTAGCCATTGTGTCATTTTCTTAAAAAAAAAAAAAAGGAAAGGAGAAAGGAAACTGTTCCTCAGTTAGGCTGTGGGGTATGCCTTCCAAACCAGTTTGTTTGCTCTGCGGCTCCAGAAGGGGGACTTCAGCAGACACGGGGGTCTGTAAGAAGTGCATGCAGCTGGCTACTACTATGGAGCACGATTTGGGGGCGGCTGAGAGTCAAACAGAACCTTCAAGCGTGCAAGATTCTTCTGTGCCACGTTTGGGCTTGGAGGAGCCTGTGGCTGGGCCATCCTCGGCCCCAGATCTCCCTGCCTCGCCAGCAGCCCTATCAGGGGGTTTGGCGGGCATTTTTTCACCATAATTTGTGGCTCTCATCCAGCAGGGTTTTTGGGAGCCAGCGTAAGGAGCGGGGAACTAATTCCGCAGAAGAAGCCCGCTGAGTTAAGAGACTGGTGACTCCTTTGGCTGCGGGGAGGCCAGGTAGTCCGGCTGGGGAGGCCAGGCTGGAGAAGGATCTGCAGAAGCGGTACGTGGACTCTGAGGCAGTTCTGTCTGATGAGGGAGAACTCGGCTTGGACTTGGAAGATGAGTTCGAGGAAGGAGAGATCACGGACAGAGAGGATCAAGCAAGGGTCGTGAGAGTGTTTAGAAGGGACGAATTGCCGGCACTTATCTCTGAAACGCTAAAGGCGCTGAATATGCCGTCGCCGGAGCCGGCAGAGGATACAACGTTGGAAGATCCATTGCTGCAGGTGTTTAGGAAGACCCAGCGAGCCTTCCCGGTGCATAGAGTGATTAAAGAGATGATTCAAGAGGAATGGGATTTGCCAGAGGTCACACTCAAAGGCTCCAGGGTGATGGGTAGACTCTACCCCCTGGTGGATCAAGATCGGGAGCTGTTTAAGTCCCCTAAGGTGGATGCGGCCATCTCGGCGGTCACTAAGAAGACTACCATCCCAGTAGAGGGAGGGGGGGGGGGTGCGGCGCTCAGGGATTCCCAGGATAGGAAGATGGATTCATTGTTAAAACAGGTGTTTGAAGTTAATACCTTGTCGCTTCAGGCGGCTATTTGTGGAGCTTGGGTAGCTAGAGCCTGCCTGCGCTGGGTTCAGTGAGTGCAAGGAGATCAGAGCGGGGAAGATTCAGGAGAAGCAGCAAGACTGGAGTCTGGTACAGCATATTTGGCGTATGTCCACTATGACCTCATTTGAGGCTTGTCAAAGAGCATGGCGTCGGTAGTGGCGGCGCGGCGTTACCTGTGGCTGCGCAACTGGGCAGCAGATGGTTCTTCGAAGTCCAGGTTGAGCAAGCTCCCCTTCCGGGGGAAATTGCTCTTTGGAGAGGATTTGGAGAAATTAGGGAGGAGTGGCCTAGTGGTTGGGTTAAGTTACCTCAGGCCAGAACGTCAGGGGTTCAAATCCCACTAGAGGACAGCAACCTTGAGCCGGAAGGACTGGGGTTTCTAGTCCCACAGGTGCTCCTTGTGGTCTTGGGCAAGCCACTTAACCCTCCATTGCCCATATTCCCTGTAAATAGTTATCTCCAAGTTATAATACCCTGTTCAATGTAATTTCAGTTTGTTCAATGTAAACCGCCTTGATGATATGAAAGGCAGTATATAAGAAATGTTAAATAAATAAATAAATTAGTAAAGGATCTTGGGGAATCTAAGGGGGGCAGACTTCTGGAAGACAAGCAGAAGCAAGGGCTGCCTACTTCTTCTGGCAGGGGGCAGCAGAGGGAGTTTAGGCGCTTTCGATATCCGAGATTCAGCCCAGCATCCCGAGGGAGATACCCGGGCAGGAACCAAGGATTTTGTGGATTTCGAGGAGCAGGAAGGGTCTTTGGGACCTCAACCTCTTTCGCAAATTCCCGAAAGTTGCAATGAGATCAGGAGGACCCAGGCAGGCCTGGTTCCCGTAAGGGGTCGGATGCGGGATTTTTACCCTGCCTGGGTCGAGATTACCTCCGACCAGTGGGTGTTGGAGCTCGTTCGCGAGGGGTACGCGTTGGCATTCCAGTGTCCAGTAAGAGAATTCTTTGTTCAGTCACTGTGCAAGTCACGGATCAAGTGCAACGCTGTGCGGGGGACGGTCAAGAAGTTGCTCGAATTGGAAGCTATAGTGCCACTGCCTCAAGACCAATGCGGGTCCGGTCGATACTCCATCTATTTCATAGTGCCCAAGAAGGAGGGGTCATTTTGACCAATTTTGGACCTCAAGGGCGTAAATCGGTGTCTGCGTGTCCAGCACTTCCGTATGGAGACTCCTCCGGTCTGTGATAGTGGCGGTCTGGAAGGGGGAGTTTCTGAAGTCCCTTGTCTTGTCGGAGGTGTATCTCCACATCCCGATTCGAAAGGAGCATCAGAAATTCCTCAGGTTTGCGGTGGTACTTCAAGGGTGGTAGCACTTCTGCAGAGTCTAGGTTGGGTGGTCAATATGTCCAAGAGCAACTTAGTCCCATCTCAATGGCTGGAGTACTTGGGAGCCTTGTTCGATACCGAGGCGGGGAAAGTTTTTCTGCTGCGACAGCGGGTGGAGGGTCTGAGATCGCTAGTCCAGTGGTTTATGGCCAGGCCTACCCCCGCAGCGTGGCATTATATGCAGCTTCTGGGAACCATGGCGGCAACGATAGAGCTGGTCCCATGGGCGAGGGCGCACATGCGGCTGTTACAGAGAGCTTTGCTCAGGAGGTGGTCTCATCAGCATGACCCGTTGTTGCGAAAGCTGCCTTGTCGCTCGGAGACGCGACAGGCCTTACAATGGTGGATCAAGCCGGAGGCCCTCAGCAGCGGAATGCCATTGGAGATGCCTTCCTGGTTGCCTCTGACAACAGATGCCAGCCTCGCAGGTTGGGGAGCTCACTGCCAGGGACGATACGCCCAGGGTCAGTGGTCCGAACTGGAGAAGTCCTGGTCCATCAACAGGCTGGAGCTGAGGGAAGTGCGCCTGGCCCTGCGGGCATTTCAAGCATCTCTGCGCAATGAAGCCATTCGAGTGCTGTCCGACAATGCCATGGCGGTAGCCTGTATCAATTGGCAGGGCGGCACCAGCAGTATGTCCATGGAGGCGGAAGCAGATCTGTTGTTAGAGTGGGCCGAGGAGAATCTTGTTGGCGCTGTTGGCAGCTCATGTGGCCGGAGTAGAAAATGTGGAGGCTGACTTCCTGAGTTGAGTGAAGGTAGACCCAGGCGAATGGGTTCTCCATCAGGATGTGTTTGAGCTGTTAGTGGACCGGTGGGGGATGCCGGTGATGGATCTCATGGCAACGTTCCGGCCGGCAAAGGTCACGCGTTTTTACAGCAGGCGAAGAGAAAGGATGTCAGAGGGCCTGAATGCTCTTATGCAGAGCTGTCTGGAGGAACAGCTCCTGTACGTGTTTCCCCCTTGGGTATTAATAGGAAGGGTGCTGCAAAGCATAGAGCGCCAAAGGGGAATGGTGATTTTGATATCTCCAGATTGGCCGAGGAGACCTTGGTACGTGGATTTGCAAAGACTCATAGTGGGAACTCCGTGGCGTCTGCCTCTACGGGGGGATCTGCTGTCTCAGGGACCCCTGCGCATGCCTTAAGTGGATCGATTCTCTCTTACGGCTTGGCTGTTGAGAGGGCTAGACTGAAAGCGAAAGGTTACTCTACTCCCGTCATAACCACTCTGTTGAAATCCAGGAAGAGGTCTACTTCTCTGGCTTATGTGTGGATTTGGTGAGTGTTTGAGGCCTGGTGGGCGGACAGGCAAGTGGAGCCGTTGTGGGTGGCTATTCTGCAGGTGTTGGCCTTTTTACAGGACGGCTTGGACAAGGTTTTAGCAGCCTCATCCTTACGAGTGCAGGTGGCGGCCGTGACGTGTTATATAGATAAGATTCGGGGGCAGAAGATAGCTTCTCATCCGGATATCAAGCGATTCTTGAGGGCGGTTTCTCTGCTTCGGGCCCCTTGTAGGCAGGGAGTGCCCAGCTGGAACCTGCCTTTTGTGCTCGATTCAATGGGGAAGGAGCCGTTTGAGCCCTTATTAGCAGCGTCGTTGAAGGATCTTACTTTGAAGGTGGTGTTCCTGATAGCTATATGCTCGACCCGCAGGATTTCGGAGTTGCAAGCCTTTTCCTGCAGGAAGCCCTTTTTATCCTTCTATGATTCCAAGGTGGTGTTGAGGACCGTGCCGTCGTTTTTGCTGAAGGTGGTTTCGGCTTTTCACCTCAATCAGGCGGTCTCGTTGCCGGTGTTTTGGGAGCGGGTCTCGGGAGCGGCAACAGGTTGCATCGACTAGATGTTCGTCAAGCGTTAAAGATTTATCTGCGTAGAACCGTGAGTTTTCTTAGATCGGATAGACTGTTGGTGCTGTTTGGCGGACCCAGAAAAGGCCAAGCAGCTTTTAAGGCTTCCATAGCCAGGTGGTTGAAAGCTGCAATAGCGTCTGCCTATATTTTGAAGGGCAGAGAGGTCCCAGAGGGGCTCTCTGAGCTCATTCGACGAGGGCTCAAGCTGTGTCGTGGGCCGAGTTCCAGTTGGTACCGGTAGTGGAGATATCTAAGGCAGCAACCTGGTCATCGCTGGATTCCTTTGTTAAGCATTACCGTCTGGATGTACAGGCCGAAAGGGATACCTGTTTTGGATCGGCAGTACTTCAAGCTGGTCTAGCGGGACCCTCCCAATGAGTGGTTTCTTTACTGCTCTGGTACTTACCCAGAGTTCCGGGACTAGACTGGAGTGATGATAAGGAAGAGGAAATTAGACTTACCTACTAATTGTTGTTCCTTTAGGAATGAAGAGGGCCTTCTGCAGAATTACACAATGGAGAAAACGGCAGAGGGCAAATACCACGGCCTACCAGAGGGTGTGGGTAAAATCATCTTTATTGAAGACCCAATAAAGTTGATTTTACCCACACCCTCCGGTAGGCCGTGGTATTTGCCCTCCGCTGTTTTCTCCATTGTGTAATTCTGCGGAAGGCCCTCTTCGTGGTATTGTTCCTTTAGGAACTCCAGTCTAGTCCCGTATCCCTCCCTGTTGGTTTGCAGGCGAATGCCAGAAGCAAGATGCGCTAACAGGTAAGACAGTGTTTTCTAGTGTCAAGAGGGGTAGGGTTGGCAGGACCCTCATGCACCCAAAGAAGGGAGAAGGAACCTCTTGGGGGTTAGACGACAACGGGGGTGACACAGTGGTAGCTGGTTGTTTAGCCGGTTTCCCTAGGATGGGTTGTGAGTTAGTTACAAGATGGTTGCAGTTCATTCTACTTAATTGTTGCTTCGCTGAGTCTGCTTTGTCAATAGGAAACTGGTGTCAGGAGGCAGATCCAGAATGGATATACCAGTGACATCACAAAAGTGATGAAGGTGTTCAGTCTCCGAGCTGCTGGAGGATGGATACAACCCAGAGTTCTGGGACTAGACTGGAGTTCCTAAAGGAACAACAATTAGCAGGTAAGTCTAATTTCCTCTTGCAGCCACCGCTCTGTAAGAAGCAGGAGCCAAGGCTGCATGGGGAAAGAGGTGGCAGAAGGGGACTGACACAAAGGGAGAGTGAAGGCTGGAAGGGAGCTGAAAGAGGGGGAGGGGGAAGGAAGTGGCAGGAAGGGACAGACAGGGTGAAGGAGTTGCCCGGAAGAGAGCTGAAAGAGGGGGGGGGGTGGCTGGAAGAGAGCTAAAAAAGGGGCGGGGGGGGTGGCTGGAAGGGACCTGTAAGAGGAGGGGAAAGAGGTGGCAGGAAGGGAGCTGACACGGGGTAGGAAGGAGATGGCAGGAAGCGAGCGGATACCTGGGGATGGTACTGGTAGGTGACTGGAAAATTGGGGAGGAGACTGAAAGGGAGCAGAAACATGGGGATGGTACTGGAAGGGGGATGGACAGAGGGTAGGGTGACTGGAAGGGAGCTGACACGGGGATGGCACTGGGAGCGGAAGTGAGCTGATACCTGGAATGGTATTTGGACTAGAAGGGGCTGGATAGTGAGGAAGGAAGGGGACTAGAAAGGAATGGACACCACTAGCAGCCCTGGAAATGCAAGGGGCTTGACATTGGAATGTAATGGGAGGGGAGGACTGGAAAGGGGGCTGATACTGGGGAGGGCTACTGGGACTGGAAATAGGCTGATGGAAGGCAGTGAAGAAAACAAGAAGACAAGACATGGCAGATGGACTATAGACCATAGAAACAGAGCTAAGAGAAGACAGGAAAACAGAAGACTCAGATCGGGACTAGCATGATCAGATAATAAAATGGTCAGACAACAAAGGTAGAAAAAATAATTTTATTTTCAATGTAATGACTGGACTTTGTGCTACCTTTATATTTTACACAGTATGGGGAACTGCATCTCTTATTTGATGTTGCACTGCATGAGGAGTCTGGCTTCTTGGGGTTACGGTTTAACCAATGCTGTGTATTCTGCCAGTATAGAATTTCTGTTTAAGAATGTGCAGCAATCTTGTTTGTTCAGTTTGCACATTGCCTTCTCTGCAATTTTTTTGGGACAGGGGCTGGAGCAAAGGTGGGGAGGGGTGGAACAGAGGGTGGGGAAATGGCAGGGTGGGGGAAGGCATGGGCAGTGCATGACTAGCCGCAGGTGGTGGGTTTTTCTCTTTCAAAAAGTTGGCAACCCTAGTATATCCTCATATAATATGGGTTTCATCCCATATTATTTGAAGTAGCAGTTACAGCATTATATCCTGGTCAGATGCTTGCATTCCCAAAATGAGGCTCTTTAACGTTCTTCCTCTTTGTGGTTAAATTGACTAATACCTAGAAGAATCATCTCAAGTATTGTCTTAATGCAGTAGAATTCTCTCTCAATAGCGATGGGGAAGAAGGTGACTAGAAATCCCTTAGAAAATTAGTTAAAACATTTTACATTTGTTTTTGAGGGGATTTTTTGAAGTAATTCACAACTTTCTGCATTATTTTGTAACCTTGAATTGTACATAAGAACATAAGATATGCCATACTGGGTCAGACCAAGGTCCATCAAGCCCAGTATCCTGTTTCCAACAGTGGCCAATCTAGGTCATACGTACCTAGCAGTTTCCGCAAAAGACACAGGTTCCGCAATGCTTGTACTGGGTCAAGCATTGATATCCTGGGTCCCTTCTTAATAATGGTTTATGGACCTTTCCTCCAGGAACTTGTCCAAACCTTTTTTTAAACCCAGCTACACTAACAGCCTTTACTACATCCTCCGGTAACAAATTCCAGAGTTTGATTACACGTTGAGTGAAAAAATATTTTCTTTTATTAGTCTTAAATAGTTTACCCTGTAGCTTCATTGCATGTCCCCTAGTCTTTCTATATTCTGATAACGTAAACAATTGATCTACGTTTACCCGTTCCGCTCCATTCATTAATTTATAGACTTCTATCATATCTCCCCTCAGCCGTCTCTTTTCCAGGTTAAAGAGCCCTAACCTTTTTCGCCTTTCTTCATAGGAGTATCCTTCCATCCCCTTTACCATTTTGGTGGCTCTTCTCTGAACCTTTTCTAATATCGCTATATCCTTTATAAGATACGGCGACCAGAATTGCACACAATATTCAAGGTGCGGTCTCACCATGGAACGATATAGAGGCATTATAATATCTTTTGTTTTATTTTCCATTCTTTTCCTTAAGATACCTAGCATTCTATTTGCTCTCTTGGCCGCTGCTGCACACTGGGCTGAGGGTTTTAACATGGTATCCACAATGACGCCTAAATCTTTTTCCTGGGTGGTGGTTCCTAATGTGGAACCTTGCATCGTGTAACCATAGTTTGGGTTGTTCTTCCCTAGGTGCATAACTTTGCACTTGTCCACATTAAATTTCATCTGCCATTTTGATGCCCAGTTTTCCAATTTAGCAAGAGTGGAGGAGTAGCCTAGTGGTTGGGGCAAGGTACTTCAGGCCGGAAGGTCGGGGGTTCAAATCCCACTAGAGGGCAGCAACCTTGGGCCAGAAGGACTGGGGTTTCTAGTCCCACAGGTGCTCCTTGTGGTCTTGGGCAAGCCACTTAACCCTCCATAGCCCATGTTTCCTGTAAAATAGTTATCTCCAAGTTATAATTCCCTGTTCAATGTAATTTCAGTTTGTTCAATGTAAAGTGCACTGATGCAGAATAGCGCGGTATATAAGAGAATGTAAATAAATAAATAAGATCCTCTTGAAATTTTCCACAATCTTCTTGGGTTTTAACAACTTTAAATAGTTTTGTGTCATCTGCAAATTTGATAACCTTACTCGTTATTCCACTTTCCAGGTCGTTTATGTATATGTCAAAAAGCAGAGGACCCAGCACATATCCTTGGGGTACACCACTATTCACCTTTCTCCATTGGGAAAATTGGCCATTTTTGGATTCCTTCGTAGATGGGTTTGTTGATGTTAAAGGATCTATAAATCATTATGTCATCTGCACAGATGTGAAAGTGAATAATATGGAATCATATGATAGTGCATAATGGCTAGAGGTAGAGGTTGAAGAGAACTACTAATAGTGTTGTTCCTTGTGGGATGCCTCAGGTTTGCGGACATGGTGTTGATGTGTCTGGACCCACTTGTTGTTGGCATTCTGTCAGGTAGGAGTTGGAACCATTTTAATACTTTTAATATTTTGTAGTCCAATTGATTGGAGTCTTTGGAGAAGGAGGTTGTGGTTGATGGAGTCGAACATTGCTGTGATGTCCAGGAATATCAGTATATATCCTTGATGAGTTTTTTGTGTTCCTTTTATTAGTGTGTTCGTTAGGGAGGTGAGGAGGATTTTGACTCCGTGGTGTGGTCGGAAGCTATGTTGTGAGTCTAGCAGGTCATGGTTGATGACAGATTCTTGGAGTTGTTGAAGGACAGTTTTCTCTATTCTGGATAAGAATGGGAGACTAACAATCGGTCTATATGATGAGGGGTCTTTTGTGTCAAGTTTTATGTTTTTTAGTGTAGGACAAGATGGCTTTCCTAAAGCCATGGAAGTTAAAGAGAAAATTCCAGCCTCGAATTGGAATGCTACAAGATGCTCAAGGATCCTTCTTGAATGATGCTGAGAAGATCAAGAAAAGGTGGGAAGAATATAGAGTCATTATACTATAAAGATCAAGTGGACCAACAGCCATTTCATACTTAAAAGACTGCCAGGAAATTTGGAAGACAACATCATGGCCAACTGACTGGAAAAGATCTGTGTTTATAATAATACTGAAGAAAGGTAATCCAAGTAACTATGGAAATTATCGCACAATTGCTGTGATCCCACATACCAGTAAGAATTCTACTCAAGATCATTCAACAAAGACTACAGCCATGCCTGTAATGAGAACTGCCTGAAGTGCAAGCAAGGTTCAGGAAAGGGTGAGGAACAAGAAACATCATCACAGATATGAGATGGATCCTTGAAAAGACAAAAGAATGCCAAAAAGATATCTATATGTGTTTTATTGACTACAGCAAGGCTTTTGACTGGGCCACACGAAGATGCATGGCTACTGTCTTGCCACATTATTTTGCCATCTTGAGATTCTCAGACGCTATCACCCCGATGTCCTTCTCCTGGTCCATGCATGTCATCCTCTCACCCCCTATCGCAAACAATTCTAGTGGTTATAGCAGTAAGCTGGAAACTAGAAAAACTGGGGGTCAAATCCTACTGTGATACTTCTTGTTACTTTAGACAAATCACAACTCTCCATTGCCTCGGATACAAAATTTGATTAAAAGTTGTGTAGGCACAAGAAAATATCTATTGGATACCGCACCTGATCAATGGAAGGAGCGGTATATAAATAATCTGTTAATTAAATTAAATTAAATACAGCTTGTCTTGAGCTACTACTTAAAAGGTATGAGCTAAATCCGGAAATAATGTGAAGAAGAATTGATGAAAACTGCTCTGAAAATTTAATGGACACATCTTAAATGGTTTAAGCCTTACCTCAGTGGTGGTGAAAGAAATAGAGATCCTGCTGAAAGAAAGAATAGTGGTATTTCTAGAGTCCAATGGATTGCAAGATCCTAGCCAACATGTTTTTACAAAGGGCCAAACAAATATGAATGATTTATTTGACTGGATGACCAGAGAATTAGATCCAAGGGCATGCACTAGATGTGGTCTCCTTAGATTTCAGCAAAGCATTCGATACAGTTCTGTGTTGGGGATGGGTCCTAAGTGGAAAACTGGATCAGAAATTGGTTGACTGACAGACTACAGAGGATAGTGGTGAATGGAATTCATTCTGAAGGAAGCAAGGTGAGAGGTGGAGTGCCCTTGGAATCTGTCCTGGGACCTGTACTATTCATTGACTTTGTGAGTGATATTGCAGAAGGGTTAAAAGGAAAGTTTGCCTTTTTGTGGATGACATAAAGATTTGTAATAGAGTGGACATCTCAGAGGGAGTAGATAGCATGATAAAAGATTTAGAAAAATTAGAAGAATGCTCTAATGTTTGGCAGTTAAGGTTTAATGCAAAGAAGTACAAAGTGATGCACTTGGCATGTAGAAATCCAAAGGAGCAGTAGACAGTGGGGGTGGAGACTGGCGTGTACAGACCAGGAGAGGGACCTTGGGGTGATAATATCTGAGGGTCTCAAGGAGGCAATAAAATGTGGTAAGTTGGTGGCCAAAGTCAAAAGGATGCTAGGTTGCATACAGAGAGGAATAACCAACAGGAAGAAGGCAAGATTAGTGCCCCTGTACAGATCGTTGATAAAGCCTCACCTGGAGTATTATATTCATTTTTGAGATCGTACCTTGCAAAGGATATAAAAAGACTTGAAACAGTTTAGAGGAAGGAGACAAAAATGATATGGGGCTTGGGCGAGAAGATTTTAATATGTATACCCTAGAGGCAGAATTGTACTGAGCCCTGTGCGAGCGGTGCGGCCGCACAGGGTGCAAAGACTTAAAGGGCACATTTCATCTCTCTGCCGTTGGCTGCCGCTGCCACATTTTCGGCGGCAGGCAGTAGCAGAGAGACGAAATGTGCCCCTTAAGTCTTCGCGCCGGCAAACTAAGCAGGTCTGGTCTCTCTGAGAGGGACCAGACCTGCTTAGCGTGCCGGCGACTTGCAGATCGGGCGCGTGCCCCCCCCTCCTGCACCTCCATAAAGTGTCTAAATGGAGGGGGGGGTGCGCGCTCGATGTGCAAGTCGCACAGGGCGCATTTCAGTCTCGGTACGGCCCTGCCTAGAGAAGAGGAAAGGAAAGACAGAGGGATATGATACAGATGTTTAAATACTTAAAGGGTATTAATGAACAAATAAACCTTTTTAAAAAATGGGAAAGTGTAGAACTAGAGGTCATAAAATGAAGTTGTAAGAAGATAAACTTTAAAGCAATGTCAAGAAATACTTTTTAACAGAAAGGGTGGTGGATTCCTGAAATACTCTCCTAATGAAGGTGATAGGAGCAACAGCATTGATAGAATTCAAAAAGGCATAGAAAAGTAACATGCACAGAGCAACAGGCCCAACCCTAAAAAGAGGCATAGTGGGAGGAAAACTTGCATGGAGCGGCAGGTGCAAGTCTACAACTTTAACCACCTTACTGTACTGACTAAATGGATCGTTTACAGTACTATGCTATTATGGCTCATGACTGTTATTGCTGCAGACAGGAATTTCACCAGGTTTTGAGACAGTGGGTGTGAAGACTTATATAATCAAGACTTTTTGGTGTCTTATTCTTAATTACTTGAATATTTCTCTGATTGTTCCCTCATGATGAAAATGGTAGAGTATGTTGATAGATTAATAAACAAACTCCTACTTTGATGCATTTTAAATTGCATGTTTAGAAAGCAGAATGTGAAAAATGTATAAGTGTGCATGGAATTCTGCAAGCATTATATGTGCATAAATTGATGAAAAGGCTCAAACGTAAAATGGTAATTGTCTGCTTTCTCCCAAATAAAGGAGTCTGTATAGCTGAGAAATACAGTGATTTTATTTAGGTTTCCTCATTGCTAGTACTGGTAGGAGTAATGACTGTTTCTGTGTGACCTGCAACAGTGCTGCTTCTGGAAAATTACTTCATCAATAGCTTGATAAAACATGTAGAGCACAATACAAGACCTGCTGAAATGGAACAAACATGATTGAGGAGATAATAAAAATAAACTAAAAACGTCTCTAATATGGAAAGTTAGAAAGAAAACTGCACCATAAAGTATAGAAATAAAAAAAAATTGTTAAACCTTCTCTTTAAAAGAGCTGCATATTTAAAAGAATTAGACAAAGCAATTGTAAAATTGTCTTCCCATGTTAAATGCTGAGTGATCCTGTTTCTTGCTTATCTATTTTTCAGCATAGCAATGTTATATAGTAGCATTTCATGAATGCTAGTGATTTTTGCACATTATTAAGCCACATCTGACTTGTGGCAATAGAAGCTGTTCGTTCTTGGTCATGCATGCAACAAAATTTACTCAGCGATGCTGCTTTTGTAAAAAAAAAAAAAAGTATGCCCAGTCTCCTGGTTATACTTGTCAGTTAGATAAAGTGGTTGCTGGAGCTGAAGCAAAATAGTTCTCTGTGCCTTAAGCAGTACGTATAGCTCTTAAATGAGGCCACTAGAGACCATTTATTCAGTGCCTCTTCACTGGGATGAAGTGAAATAAAAGCCTTGGTGTGTAACGATGCTATTGGCTTGTCATTCTAAAACAAATTTGCGGTAGAGAAGTAGATCAAATAATTTAGGCTTTACTGATATTTTATGCATGTGTTTTTAATGGTGGAGCTTGGCTAGTTTGTAAACTAAAATTGGACCTAAACAATTAACAAATGGCAGTTTGTTTAACGCTGAATCTCTTTCTACAGTTACCTTTGAAGTCTGCCATACGTTAAAACAAAACACTTGAATCTCTTCTGATAATGTGCTCTTACCAAACAGTGCTGGCAAAAGCTGATAGAAAATCAGGAAAATGAAATTAAGCAAAAGACTTGCAGAAAAACATGGAAATTAGTCATATATCTGTTTTATTTGATTACATGTAAGAATGTATAAATAAAATGTATTTATTAGGTTTTACTAAACTGCCTTTATGTCTTATAATTTTTATGATATGTTTGCATATGCAATGCTGTACAGGACTGATAGCTATTGAAATATAGCAAGTCCCTGCCACAGAGCGTTACAATTTAAGACTTCTATTTAATAATGCTTAGCATGCAACAACAGTATTATCATGCATTCTCCAGGGACAAGCAAGAAGTCAGTCCTCAGATATGGGTGACATTTGCGCTGATGGAGTCTGCACCGAAGCATCTCCCCAACTTTCAAAGAAAGCCTTTGGGAGATGCATCATGCATGCATGGTTCCCTTCCTCCCAAGAGTGCCATCTTGCCTCAATCTTCTTTTTTCCGCAGATCTCATCGAACGTTGTCCAGTTACCCCTGGAAAAAGTCAGATTTTTGTTCCTAAGTTTTCTCCGGTTTGCATACCGATTCCTTCCTGCCCCCAAGACAGCTCGTCTCAGCACCGCTACTTGGGTTCATGCATTCATTTTCATCACTTTTTATCGTGGTACTCCTTGACCGGCGTGCGTGCCCTTTTTCAGCCAACGGCCTTGGGATCCCTACCGGGAGGCAGGACTCCCTTTTTCCGATGTCCTCCAGTGGCTTCAAAAAGTGTGACTGGTGTGGAAAAATGATGTCACTCACTGACCCACATGACTGCTGCCTCCGATGCCTTGGCCCAAAGCATAATGACTCTGACTGCAATCTCTGCAGAACTATGA
The DNA here is from genome assembly GCA_033557465.1 of Ichthyophis bannanicus. Classification (NCBI taxonomy): domain Eukaryota; kingdom Metazoa; phylum Chordata; class Amphibia; order Gymnophiona; family Ichthyophiidae; genus Ichthyophis; species Ichthyophis bannanicus. The sequence continues at coordinate 1,736,416,907 of CM066032.1, forward strand.
CCTCCAAGGCTTTAAAGAGCCATCAGCAGCAGCAGGAAAAGATTTTTCAGAAATCTGACTCCGCGCCGGATTCATACTCCAGCGCCCCCTCTGATAACCTCGATGCCCTGTGAAGCCAGAGCCTCTTCGGAGTCCCATGGCCGCGATTCCTCATAGCAGAAATCCCTGGAGGTGGAGCCCAAGAAGAAGAAACCCTCAAAGACCGCCTCGGAGGATGGATCTGGGAAGAAGGGGAAAACCCACCCCAGGACCCATAGTCCCAGGAGTGAGTCCGAGGAGTTGAGGCAAGAGCGGCCCTCCAGGCTGCCCTGTAAGGAGTCGTCGGCACCCGCTTGACTGGCCTTGGACCTCTGAGGCCATCCTCATCCAGTACTCCTCTTGACAATACTGATGCTGGGCCTGAAGTCTTCGGTGCCGGCATCGATGGCTGCAGAGCCAACTGGTATAAAGACCAGAATGGCCACCCAAGCGAGCAGTATAACTGTCCTAGTGGCCATGCAGCAGGCGTTCATGTCCAGCTCATCTGGTTCATCCACCCTGATGACGGGACCCTCGACATTGAGAACTTCCCAGGATGTCAAGCCGGTCCTCGAGCACCACCGGCCTCAAGAGAGCCCCCGGAACTGGATGAGGTCCCAGTCCCATTCCTCAGGATACCATTCCTCTCTGGCGAGTGCCCACGGCTCAGACCACAGATCCTCCAGAGGACCCTGCCCGCCTGGAGCGACCCTCGACCAAGGTGATCGCAAGGCATCAGACTCGTACTCGGACTTCGATTCCAAATGGGAGACCGAGGAAGAGGAGTCCCCGGACATGAGGCGGCACTAAGACATGCCCTCAGATCCATCTCCTCCAATGACCTGGCGCCATTCCCTGCCCAAGGATGTTGCTTTCCTCTATTTTGTGCAGGACAAGGCCAAGGCTTTCACTATTGAGACTGAGGCCGAGGAGGATTCTTGCACCGAGGAATTGGAAATACTCCAATATGAGGCACCCCCAAAGGAAACCCTTATGGTCCCAGTGCCCCCAATCTTCAACTGTCTCCTCCCCCGAATGTGGGAAACACCGGCATCAGTACCAAACGTTAGCAGGCATCTCAGTGCCATGTACCAGGTACACCAAAGCTCTGGGTTCCATAAGACTCAGCTTCCCCACAACTCCATGGTCATGGAGTCGGCCATGCGACAGCTTAAAAGCCAAAAAACTCATTCCGCGGTCCCACCTGGCAGGGAGGACTGAACCATCGATACCCTCGGCCACAAGGCTTTTCAGGGCTCCATGCTGACATGCCGGATTCAGTTCTACCAGCTCTACACCAGCATGTACCAGAAGGAACTGTCAAAAGAGCTCAGTGGATTCTCAGCAGGCCTCGACGGAGAACCCCTACAGAGCTTTTTGTCCTGAGCAGCCTACGATGGCTTCAACTCATTGGCCAGGTTGGCCACCACAGGCATCGGGGCATGATGCCAAGCATGGCTGCTGTCATCCGACCTGGAACAGTGGATGCAGGACAAACTGATTGATGTCCCCTGACTAGGAGAAAACCTATTTGGGAAGCCCATGGCGGATAAGGCAGCAGACATAGAGACCAAGTTCATGACAAGGAGCAGGCTCTCAAAGAAGACCTTGGTGCAGCCCCGGAAGAAAGCCCCAGGGAAAAAGCCCTTCTTCCCAAGAAAGAAAGGGGTTTTGACAGTACACAGCACTTCCAGGGCTTCCCGGCCCTTCAGCAGGGCCTGCAACAAAAAGGCCAGGGATATGGTCCCAGAAAGACCCTGAATTCCCAGGCCCAGCTCCGACTCAGCTTGGGGGAGCTTTTGACTGCCAGGGCACGGCCTCCCCACCCCGGGGGCCCTCTGCTGCCCACAGGGGGGGCACCTAGCCCTGTTTGCCCACAGGTGGACAGACATCACCACTGACACCTGAGTACTACAAGTGGTCAAGAAGGGCTACCTCCTCCACCTACAGCGGGCGCCAACCTCATACTTCCCATGAGAGCCCACCAGGCCTCTCCTGCACCAGACCCTGCTCCTCACCGAGCTAGCCGGACTAATCCAGGACAAGGCAGTGGAGCCAGTCTCAAAGCATCTCTGGGGCACAGGCATCCACTCCAGGTATTTCCTTATCCCCAAAAGGATAGGGTGCCTCAGGCCCATCCTAGACCTGCGAGTGCTCAACAGGTTTCTGGTCAGGGAGAAGTTCAAGATGCTCTCCCTTGGGATATTGATGCCATTCCTCTAGCAGGGAGATTGGCTATGCTCCTTGGACCTAAAGGATGCCTACATGCATGTCCTGATTCATCCCAGCCATAGAAAATATCTTTGCTTCGGGTTGGGGGGACAGCATTACCAATACAGGGTGCTTCCCTTCAGTTTGGCCTCATCACCAAGAGTCTTCACGAAGTGCCTTGCGGTGGTCGCACCCACCTCAGGATTCAAGGGGCCTTCATCTTCCCTTACATGGATGACTGACTCATAAGGGGAGCTACAGCTGCAGAGACTCAATGCATCACGGGGTGCACCACAAACACCCTGCAGCACCTGGGATTCATCATAAACTACCCCAAGTCCCACCTCACCTCACCCCGGCCCAGCACCCAGAGTTCATAGGGGCACAACTAGATACCCTCCAGGTGAAAGCTTTCCTCTTAGGAAAGGTCAGAATGTCTCAGGGGGCTAGTTGCAGAGGTGCAATGATGCCGGATGCTACCTCCCTTCTCCTACTACACCTGTTGGAACACATGGCCTCCACAGTTCATGTGACCACATATATCCACCTGCACATAAGGGAAGTACAATGGTGCCTCTGCTCTCAGTAGACACAAGCCACAGGTAGGCTCAGGGGGACAGAGTGAGAGTGATCCACCAGCTGGCAGACTTCCTTGGATGGTGGCAGAGTCCATGTGACCTTCAGGCCGGGATGCCCTCCAGGCACCTACCCCCAAAGAGGGTCCTCACCATGGATTCCTCCCTACTGGACTGGGGAACACACTGCAAGGGCCTCCAGATGCAGGGCTGCTGGTCCCAGGAGGAATCCTAGTTGCAAATCGACCTGTTGGAGTTCTGGTCGATATTCCTGGCTCTTTGCGCTTTCAGCCACCAGTTGCACAGGAGGATGCTCCTGAGGGCGGTTTATCTCCTGGGCCAGGACAATGCCCTAGCAGACAAACTGAGCAGAGTCCTCCAGCCACAAGAGTGGCACCTGGATCCAGAAGTAGCCTCTTGGCTATTTTGTCTCTGGAACATCCCCTTGATGGACTTGTTTGCCAGGATTGACAACACGAAGTTGCCCCGATTCTGCTCCTACCAGTCGCATCCTTCCCGGGTGGCAGCAGATGTGTTCCTCATCCCATGGACGGAAAGCCTTCTCTATGCCTTCCCACTGACACCGCTGCTCACCAAGACCCTCTTTAAGTTCCAGCGTGACAGAGCATCATAAGAACATAAGGACATAAGATATGCCATACTGGGTCAGACCAAGGTCCATCAAGCCCAGTATTCTGTTTCCAACAGTGGCCAATCTAGGTCATATGTACCTAGCAGTTTCCCCAAGAGACACAAGTTCCACAATGCTTCTACTGGGTCAAGAATTGATATCTTCGGTCACTTCTTAATAATGGTTTATGGACCTTTCCTCCAGGAACTTGTCCAAACCTTTTTTAAACCCAGCTACACTAACAGCCTTTACTACATCCTCCGGTAACAAATTCCAGAGTTTGATTACACGTTGAGTGAAAAAATATTTTCTTTTATTAGTCTTAAATAGTTTACCCTGTAGCTTCATTGCATGTCCCCTAGTCTTTCTATATTCTGGTAACGTAAACAATTGATCTACGTTTACCCATTCCACTCCGTTCATTAATTTATAGACTTCTATCATATCTCCCCTCAGCCGTCTCTTTTCCAGGTTAAAGAGCCCTAACCTTTTTAGCCTTTCTTCATAGGAGTATCCTTCCATCCCCTTTACCATTTTGGTGGCTCTTCTCTGAACCTTTTCTAAAATCGCTATATCCTTTTTAAGATACGGCGACCAGAATTGCACACAATATTCAAGGTGCGGTCTCACCATGGAACGATATAGAGGCATTATAATATCTTTTGTTTTATTTTCCATTCCTTTCCTTATTATACCTAGCATTCTATTTGCTCTCTTGGCCGCCGCTGCACACTGGGCCGAGGGTTTTAACATGGTATCCACAATGACGCCTAAATCTTTTTCCTGGGTGGTGGTTCCTAATGTGGAACCTTGCATCGTGTAACCATAGTTTGGGTTGTTCTTCCCTAGGTGCATAACCTTGCACTTGTCCACATTCAATTTCATCTGCCATTTTGATGCCCAGTCTTCCAATTTCTCAAGATCCTCTTGCAATTTTTCACAATCCTCTTGGGTTTTAACAACTTTAAATAGTTTTGTGTCATCTGCAAATTTGATAACCTCACTCGTTATTCCACTTTCCAGGTCATTTATGAATATGTCAAAAAGCAGCGGACCCAGCACAGATCCCTGGGGTACACCACTATTCACCTTTCTCCATTGGGAAAATTGGCCATTTAGCCCTACCCTCTGCTTTCTATCTTTTAACCAGTTCCTGATCCACAGTAGTACACTGCCTCCTATCCCATGACTCTTTAGTTTTGCCAAAAGTCTCTGATGAGGGACCTTGTCAAAGGCTTTCTGAAAGTCCAGATACACAATATCAACTGACTCACCTTTGTCCACCTGTTTATTCACTCCTTCAAAAAAACATAACAGATTAGTAAGACAAGATCTTCCTTGTCTAAAGCCATGTTGGCTGTCTCCCATTAGGTTGTGACTATCTACATACTGAGTAATTTTATTCTTTATGATGGTTTCTACCATTTTTCCCGGTACTGACATCAGGCTCACCGGTCTGTAGTTTCCCGGATCACCCCTGGAACCCTTTTTAAAAATTGGTATTACATTGGCGATCCTCCAATCTTCAGGTATTAGAGATGATTTTAATGATAGTTCACAGATTACTGATAGCAGGTCTGCAATCTCATATTTCAGTTCTTTCAACACCCTTGGATGTATACCATCCGGCCCAGGTGATTTGCTACTCTTCAGTTTATCTAATAGTTGTAAGACATCTTCCCGATGTATCGATATTTCCTTCAATTCTTCCGCACCTTTAAATACCACTTCAGTCATGGGTAACATCCCTACATCTTCCTCAGTAAAGACCGAAGCAAAGAATTCATTCAGTCTCTCCGCTATTGCCTTGTCGCCTCTTAGTGCTCCTTTAACCCCTTTATCATCTAATGGACCAACTGACTCTCTCACAGGTTTTTTGCTACGAATGTACTTGAAAAGGTCTTTATTTCGCGTTTTTGCTTCTGCAGCAAGCTTCTTCTCAAATTCTCTCTTTGCCTGCCTTATCAATGCCTTGCATTTGACTTGCCAGTGCTTGTGCTGTTTCCAGGTTTCGTCGTTTGGCTCTTTTTTTCATTTCCTGAAAGATGCTTTTTTGGCAACAACAGCCTCTCTGACCTCACCTTTAAACCATGCTGGCAGTTTTTTGGACTTCCTTCCACTTTTCTTAAAGCGTGGAATACAGCTGGTTTGGGCTTCCAAGATAGCATCACTAATGCTGATAGCTTCTCGGTAGCCCAGGCAGCTCTGGTTCCCATTGCTCCTCTCCCTATCAGCGGCATTGCCGATTTACCTAGGCTGAGCCCCAGGGCTACTCTCACAGGAGCAGAACTGTCTTCTACACCTCAACCTGGGGTCTCTGTCACTCACAGCTTGGCTGCTGAAAGGGTAGCTTAGGCTCCCGTCAACCTCCCACGAGAAGTGGAGGAGGTTCTTCTGGCCTTGCATAAGGCCTCCACAGGAAGGGCGTATGCCTTTAAATGGCGCCTTTTCTTGGCATGGTGTGCAGAGAGATGGGAAAATCCATTCTCCTGCTCAGTGCAAATTTTACTGCAGTACCTGCTCCATCTGTTGCAGGTGGGATTACAATCCAGTTCGGTCAGAGTACACGTGAGCGCCATTGCAGCGCATCACCATCCCATTGAGGGAAAATCCCTATCGGTGCAGCCCCTTGTGTCCCGATTCCTGTGGGGCGTCATGCTATCCAAACCTCCCGTCTGCCCTCTGGAGTCAGAGTGGGATCTAAATGTGGTGCTTTCGCAGCTCACTAAGCCTCCGTTTGAGCCCCTGGCTACCTGCCACCTGTGGTATCTCTCCTGGAAGGTTGTATTCCTTGCGGTGCTCACATCAGATAACAGAGTCAGCAAGCTCCAGGCTCTAATGGCAGAGTCCTCCCTACACAAGGTTCTACAAGAATAGGGTGGTGCTCCACACACACCCCAAGCTTCTTCCCAAGATGGTGTCCCCATTCCACCTCAGTCAGGAAGTGGTTCTACCCACCTTCTTCCCAAGGCCTCCTGCTGATAAGGTGGAGACCATTCTCCATACTCTGGATTGTAAAAGGGCCCTGTCCTTCTATCTGCAACAGACTCAGGCCACCGCTAAGCATCTCAGCTTTTTGTATCCTATGACCGCAGCCGTCTGGGGCTTCCAGTGACTAAGCAAATTCTACACTTGGGTGGTGGACTGTATCACCCTTGCCTAAGAGCAAGCGGGGATTCCACTTGGCCAGAAGGTCATGGCACACAATGTCAGGGCCATGACTACTTCTGTGGCAAATCTATATTCCGTCCCCATGATGGAAATCTGTTGTGCCACCACCTTGTCTTTGGTCCACACCTTCGCAGCTCACTACTTCCTGGAGAGGGAGTCCCAACAGGACAGTGCCTTCGGCCAGGCCGTACTCCATAATCTCTTTGGGGTGTAGACAACTCCTGCCCGCTGACCCTTCTGTGTTCAGGCTACCAGAGTGCTGGTTCTCTGCTTGACACTTGGGTCTTGCGAGAGTCTCCCAGGAGGGACTCAACTGCTGCTGATCGTGGCTCATCCTTTGAAGGTCGCTGTGGCATTCTTGTTTTACAGGTTCTCAGTTGCTTGTAGCTGGCGAGTCCCATATGTGAGGACTGACTTCCTGCTTGTTCCCGGAGAAAGCATAGTTACTCACCTGTAACAGATGTTCTCTGGGGACAGCAGGAATCAGTCCTCACAATCCTTCCTCCTCCCTTGGAGTTGCACCTTTACCATATTTTTTTTTGTCATTAGACTGAGGCAAGATGACACCCTTGTGTCTGAAGGGGACCACACATGCTTGGTGCATCTCCCAAAGGCTTTTTTGAAAGCTGGAGCGATGCTTTTGAGCGCCTTGGTCAGCGCAGATATAACCCATATGTGAGGACTGATTCTTGCTGTCCCTGGAAAACTCCTGTTACAGGTGAGTATGCTTAATCTGCACCAAAGCCCATTGCATAAAATCAGCTTTGTGGCAGATGAAATGTGATAATGACATTTTCACATGCTAAACATTAGTAAATAAGGACCTAAGTGGGTATTTGAGGTATCGAGAGATAGTGTGACTTGCCCAAGTCAAGACATATCCATGATCGAAATGGAGTTTGAACTGTGATTTCCCTGGTTCTGTCTATTATGCAAATCATTAGGCTACTGTTCTTCCTCTAAATAGACTTCAAAGAAGTTGTGGTCTCTAGAAAATATTTTTTCACTCAACGCGTAATCAAACTCTGGAATTTTTTACTGAAGGATATAATAAAAGCTGGGTTTAAAAGAGGTTTGGACAAATTACTGGAGAAAAAGTCTATAAACGGTTATTAAAGAGGACCAAGAAAATCCACTGCTTACCCCTAAGATCAGCAGCATAGAGTCCGTGTACCTTTTTGAGAACCTGAGAGTTGGTTATGACCTGGATTGGCCACTGTTAGAAACCAGATACTGGGCTTGATGGGCTTATATTTTTAGCAATTTAATGTGTCCTATTGTCTAGTGTGCCAGCATCTTTTGAAAGTAAGACTTTGGTCCATAAGAGACAGGATTTTTATCTTTATCTTTATTCAGTTTTTAATATACCGCCCAACACACAAGCATCAGAGCTGTTAAATGCTGCTTAGAAGAGAAACAGAACGCCAATAAATTAATAGGAAAGAATATAGAGGAAAGGATACCTTAAGAACAGGACATCAGTGCGGGAGAGACAGGAGAGGAGGGGAGGCAGGCAGGGGGAGATCAAAGACGGTGCAGAAGAGGTGGGTTTTTAACATCGCTTTGAAAATGGTGAAGGAGGGTTCCATATGGAAGTTTCAGAGTTTAGGGCCAAGAGAGAAAACGGCAGAGTTACGAGTGGATCCGAGGTGAGCTTGAGATGGGGAAGGGAGGAATAAGCAGTTGGCGTGAATGGACCTGAGAGGGTGCTGAGGGGCGTGGAGATGAATGTTAGAAAGGTATTGAGGGATTCCACTATTAAATGATTTGTAAACAAATTTGAGGAGCTTGTACTGAATTCTAAAGGTCACAGGGAGCCAGTGGAGATGGATGAGAAGAGATGTTATATGGTCCAAGTGGGAGGGAGGTGTGCATGAGGATGCAGGCTGCTGTGTTTTGTACGAGGATGGTCCTTTCAGAATTATGGGGATAATTTTAGAAATCATTTTCTACTTGTAAAGCATATTTTCTGTAGACAAGCAGGATTCAGCCAGGCACATACATAAGTGAATGACATTATTAGACTGCCAGAATGGAATAGGTCTCCCAGAATTCAAAACTAGTGTATTCTGAGCATCTATATTCCTTTCCATATGCAGTTGACTTCTTACTCTTGAGTTTTTTTTTTTTGCCTTGCCAAACAGATGCAGAATAAAGCTCATTTTCAAATCCCCACCCTAACCCACCCGTTGGGGGTCAGGTGTATTACTTTGTTCAGTAATGGCTAAACAACTGAATAGATTCTTGGATACTCAGCATTGTCAGGACCAGATACCATATTACTTTTTAAAATAACTTTCTTTCTTTATCATTCCTAGGATTTAAATAACGCATACAAAAATTAAATAGTATATACAAGCAGTTAAGTTCCCACCCAAACGCCACCCCTCCATCCTCCCCCTCCTTATACATTATCAGTATCAAGGCTAGTAAGAGAATTGGTGGGTTCAGCAGCATTTAACAATAGAGTACCTTCCTCATGTGATTTGGTGCTAAGAAACAGTCAGATGTAGTCCAGTCTGGATTTTGTGTGCTAGTGTTCCAGCCCATCTAGAGGTATGCTTTTCCAAATGACCCTGTATTAGCGACACTAAGCAGTCCATAGACATCAAGTCCTCAGTTCTCAACTTCCAGGCTGCAATGGTAGGGCCTGTAGTCGCCCTCCAAGCTCCAAGCTATTACCATTTGGGCACTGAGGAGTAGAATCTCCGTTAGTTTCCTCCGAGCTGGTGGGAGTCCTAAGGACATATCTAAAAAGCCCAACAAGCAGCTGCTTGGAGAAGCTTCTATAGCACAGCCCATAATCTCTTTAAGCAAGGAGACAATCAAGCCCCATAAATTCTTGACTCGGGCATTCCACCACATATGTATAAAGGAGCCTGGTTGACCACACTCCCTCCAGCAGTCATTCCCTATGTGGAGTCCTAAATGATGCAAGTGTACGGGGGTGAGATGTACCTGCATTAGAAGATGATATTGAGTTTGTCTACAATAGATATTGCGAAAACATCTATAGCCTCTTCTGTGAATAATATTCCATTTGGCTTCAGTAAAGGTTCTATCTATCATTTTATTCTAGAGCTGATAGTGACAATTTCTTGGGGTCGATATAGCTCTAACAATAAGCAACTTTCTCCAAACTGTGACCTTATAAAAGAGGACCTTTTCCAAGGACGTTGGTCCTCGAGTGAGGTTAGTCATCTATCCTGGGCGCATAATAAAGTATCTTAACTGGAAATACTGGTGAAAAGGAATTTGTATGCCACATTTTGCAATCACTTGAGCCATACTCATACACATCTGGTCCGTTAAACTGGCAAAAGATGAACCACTAAAGGGCAAGAAATCGGCAAGCTGGGATTTGGGACCAAGAGAAAACAGCACTCTGGTCTTATGCCGTTTTGGTCCTATATCCACGTAAGAGGTGCTAGCAAAATGTGGGGAGTAACCACAGCCCTACAAACACGGAAAAGGGGGCTAACCAAAGATGCTCCGTTTCTACCCAGTGCACATTCAGAGGTCTCATATAATGGTATCGTAGCCCTCGCAATACTGCCACTTTATAATAAAGAGAGCGCTTAGGACAATTCATGCCCCCATCTTCTGTTGGAGCTATCATGTGCTTCCACCCGATTCGCGCTTTGGGTTTTCCCCATACAAATCTACAAAAGAGCCCTTCCAATTTCTGAAAAAATTGTGGTAGAACGTAAATGGGCAATTGCAAAAACAGATAGATACATTTTTGGATAGTGATCATTTTTAATTTTGCTAATCAACTCATCCAATGAAGTGTAAGTGGTTCCCACCACGTCAGTTCAGGGGTTACTGCAGAAACAAGAGGGGTATAGTTTAATTTAAACAAGTCAGCCATATTTGATGGGATTCTAACCCCTAGATATTTTATGGAGGCTGAAGCTAACTTGAAAGGTCAGTCCCTCGACAGATTTCCCTTTTGCTGCCCCAGTGGCAGGACCTCTGTTTTATCTAAATTAACTTTAAATCTGGAAAAACTTGTAAATTCGTGAAGAATCCGAAGCAGACCAGGAAGGGACTGGATGGGCTTTTCCAAGAAAATCAGTATATCGTCAGCGTACATCTATACCTGATAAGATATACCCCCGGCTACCAATGGAGCGATGTCAGGCACCTCGCACAATGTTGATGCCAGGGGCTCGACAGCCAAAGCAAATAGTAAAATTGACAAGGGGGCACCCTTGCCGCCTGCCTCAATGTGGTCTGAACTTTTCTGAGCAAGTGCCATTGACTACTGTGGAGGCCATTGGCTCAGTATACAGGGCCCAGACCCACCTGATAAACCTTTCACCTATGGATCAATACAGAGGCAATATGATATTCTTTGTTGAATTCTTTCCTTATTTCCTAGTAATTCTTAACATTCTTTTGGTTTTTTTGGCCACTGCCTCTTAATGGTGCAGAAACTGATGATGCCTAGATTTTTTCCTGGATAATGACTCCTAATGTAGAATCTACCATAGCGTAAGTATAATTGGGTTATTTTTTGCTATATGCATCACTATTTACACTAAATTTCATCTGCCATTGGATGCCAGTCTCCCAATTAGCACAAGATGCTCCTACAGTTTCTCACAATCTACATATGAGTTGACAGCTTTAAATAATTTAGTGTCATCTGCAAATTTAATGGCCTTGCTTGTTGTTCCCATTTCAAGATCATTTATACATTTGTTAAAAAAAACACCAATCCCAGTACAGGACCCTAGAGTACTACACTATTCATCTTCCTCCAATGAGAAGATTGACCATTTATCATACTCTGTTTTTTTCTCTTTTAACCAGTTATTTATCCACAGTAGGGCATTTCCTCCTATTCTGTAGCTTTTTAATTTCCTCAGGAGTTTTTCACTAGGTACATTGTCAAAGACCTTTTGAAAATCCAGATGCATTCTACCAATTGGCTGGTCTTTGTCCACATTTATTCATGACTTAAAAAACAAAACAAAACAGAGAAGATTGATTAGTCCAGACTTTCCTTGGCTAAATCCATGTTGAGTTTGTCCCATTAAAGATTCAAGGTTCAATTTATTTGATAGACTGTCTATCAATTAATACCTAAGTGGTTTACAAATGTAGAATTGCATACAAAATAACATTCTAAACCATGTCTGTCTATGTTTTCAGTAATTTTATTTTTTGTAATAGTTCCTATTTTGCCGGCACTGTCATCAGGCTCACCATTCTATAGTTTCCTTGATCATCCCTGGATCCCTTTTTAAAATTGGTGCTATCTTGACCACCTTCCAATCTTCAGGTACCATAGATGATTTTTTAATGAAAGTGCACAGATTACTAAAATATATCTACAGTTTCAATATGAATTCTTTCAGTAGTCTGGTGTTTATACCATATGGTCCAGGTGATTTGCTGCTCATTAGTTGATTGATTTGATCTATTAGATCTTCCCAGTTGATTGCCTTGATTGCCATTCCTTTTGATCCAAATCATCTCAAGCTTCTCTTTCTATCTTCCTTGGAAGTGAGCTTTCGGTACCTGATCCCCTTCCATTAACATATAACATATGTAAATAGCCAATGTGTTGTATTCATTGTAAATAATTTCCCCGGTTATCCAAGTTTTTGTTCCTTGTTCTATGTAAAAAACAGATAACATGTACCTTATCTGATGTTTTCTTGTTCTATGTAAACCGCGCTGATTATAAATAGAGCGGTATATAAAAAGATGTTAAATAAATAAATAAACATCGCCCTGGTACCTGAGATTTGTTTCAGTTCCTCTGAATCACCACCATTGAATACCATTTTTGGTATGGGCCGTTCCTGTAAATCTTCCTCAGTAAAAACTAAAGCAAAGAATTTATTTAGTTTCTCACCTATGACCTTGTCCTCCCTGAGTTCCCCTTTTCCCCAGGATCATCTAATGATCCAGCTGAATTCTTTAAGACTTCTTGATTCGGATATTCCTGAAAAAGATTTTGCTATGAGTTTTTACCTGTCACAAGTTTCTTTTCAAATTCTCTTTTTGCCTTCCTTATCAGTGCTTTATATCTACTTGCAGTGCTTATGATGTTTTCTGTTTTCTTCATTTGGATCCTTATTCTGTTTTTTGAAAGATGTTCTTTTGGATATAATAACCTTTTTCACATCACCTTTAAACCATGCTGGCTGTCATTTGGCCGCCTTTATACCTTTTTTTTTTTTAATATGAGTCACTCTCTCTATTCTCACTTTATTTAATTACTTTTATATACCACCTTATCAGAATGTCAAGGCAGTTGATTGAAGTTACATATCAACAAATAGGAACAAAGGAAAGTAAGGAACAATATGCATACTGCTAGAGAATCAACGTGACTGAGTGGAAAGGGGGGGGGGGGTAGGGAGGCAGAACCAGGGAATGCAACTGAGTAAATTATACAGTGTACTCAGAATAGCTAACTGAAGGGTAGAGCTTTGTGCACTTAATGGTAGGAGGAAAACTAGTCGTCTCTACCAAAGTGCTCGATGAACAAGTACCTGTTAGTATGCATGTAAACCGCACTGATTCTAAAGAGCGCGGTATAAAAAAATAAATTAAAAAAAAAAGTGATCTTTCAGTCTCTTGCGGAAGTCTAATAGGTCATGGATGGCTCGTAAGCTGTGAGGGAGCGCATTCCATATGCTTGGGGCATATAGCGAGAAGGCTTTATTTGAGGTGTTCTGGTCGCTCTTCACTTTTGCTGTGGGGATGGTAATGGAATTTTTGTGTGTTGCTTCTTCTTTGTCTGCTGTCTGGCGTCCTGTAGGTATTCCAAGGAATGGCTATGTAAGATTTTGAATATACTAAGCAAGTTCTTGTATTTTGTGCACCTCGCTATGGGGAATCAGTGAATGTTTCTGAAGATTGGGATTACATGATGTTTTCTGGCTGCTCCATAGAGGTTTCGGGCAGCCGTGTTTTCTGCCAACTGTAAAGGGTGAATTATGTGATTCGGTAGTCCTTGTAGGGATGAAATTGCAATAATCCCAGTGTGGGCAGACTAGGGTTTAAAAAACTATAGAAGTCCTGGATGTTCAGTAGCGGGCATCAGGCTCTAGTCCCAGTTCCAGCTGTGTTCCCAGCTGCGATCACCAAGAGGCTAATTTTCAAAGGGGCAAATATTTAAATGCCATGCTTCAGCCACAGAGCTTAAATATAATCCAGATATTCAGCAGCAACGTCTGGATAGTGGCTGCTGCTGAATGTTGAAATAAAGTGACTGCTATCTTTATAAGTGCATCCTTATCCAGATAGTGGACGTTTTCAACAGTTATTTATCCAAATAGCATTTTAGGCCTGCTTCTCAAGCAGCCTAAGCTATCCGGATAAGTTGTGATTGAAAATTGCAGCTATCCAGATAAGGTCAGCACTTATCCGAACAATGGTCATACTGCCTTCTTTCCCCCATAGACCGCCCCTGCACTAACCATAGAGGCTGGCCATCTAAGTGTTCTCACCACAATATTCAGCAGCACTACCTGGATTGTGCTCTAAAAATCCCCACAGACTGCCTTAGCACTATGCAGTTTGTGCAGGGGCTGTGCATGGGCAGTGTCTGCCCCAGTTGGATGAGTGTCGATACCTATCCTGTTAGCAGGACTTCATTTCAGGGGGAATAGCCTGGAACACAGTTCCAGCACTTCTTTTCAAACTCCAGAGCAGTGAGGCGTTCTGCTTAAGCCTCTTCTTTCCAGGAATTCTGCAGGAAAGAGGAGGGAGAAGGAGGTGAACCTACAGCAGAACAGCAAATAATCACCCTGTGCCCTAATCTAGCCCCTCTTTTCCTTTTGCTCCTGCCCTTGGCCCTCCTCCAGCGCCTCAGTTCCACTTCCTTTTTCTCTGCAAATTAAGCTCTACAAGTTAGTGGCTTTTCAGTCGGCACCTATCCAGCCAACTTCAGCTGCATGAAAAGCTGGCCTAAATTGCAATCTAGCTAAGTGCCGACTAACAATCCTCCAACCTAGTAGATGTAGGAATTTATCCGGTTAGGGCTGCTCAACCCCACTATTTAGCATTATCTGCTATCTAGATAGTGCTGCAGATTATCCTACCGATATTTCAGCGCCACAGCGTTTGTCAGCCATTTAGACTCCTGTGGCTGAAATTAGAGGCCGTGGGCACAGGAGGGTATGGAAGGGGCCAGGAAGGGGTTAAAAAGTGGAGGGCAGGGGGGCAGGAGGCCAGGCCTTGGCAAGGGTTATTTAGCAGCCCACAGAGCCTTGGGTCACCCTCTTGCCCCTCCGGACTAAAGGTCATCGGGCGACTTTCCCGCACACTCATTCCTTCTGAGTGGATTCTGTTGTGGCGTGGCCCTGAAGTGGGAGATGCAAGACGGGACACACAGCCGTCCATTGGAGCAAAGGGGAGTAGCCATGAGCTAATTGTCCTCCCCCGGTGCAGGGTCAATGGGTTCCCAGCAGGTATGAGACAACTTCTCCACCCCCCCCCCTGCTTTTGATGACACTTGAGTGATTTGGGCCCGAATATTGACTTTTGACGGACTGGGAGTAGAGCTAGAGAGCAGAACCCCTGCTGCAGACAGGGGGAGGGGAGTCAGGGCACGCTTTTACAGCCTGCCTTTCCCCTTACCCTAGGGCTAAGATGTTAGTTTGTAAAAAGTATGATGACTAGCACTTGAAGTGGACAAGTATGCAGAAACAGGAATTGGGTCGGGCTTTAATGGCCCAAGCCGAGGGCAGTATGGGCTGTGTGTCCCTTGTGTCTCACGTGATTCCGTTCATGGAATGTTCTTGGGGTATTCATAGTTTGGATTTGTTGGCATTTTGTATATATGTTGCATTGAGTTGATATCCAGTTGCTGTAAGATAGACCATGCTGCGGCCAAGAGTTTTCCAAATAAACTTCATCTCTGTTGAACATCAGAGAAGTCTGCCACATCCATGGCAGGGAGAAACAAAAGGTGGGGGGGGGGGTGAGATACATGCAAGGAAGGGGAAGGCATGGGTGGGTAGCCCACGAAATGTTTACTCCTTGCCCGGCTATGAAAATTGGTCCCTTGTACAAGAAGCATAAAAACAAAGAATAAACAAAGTTACTTTTTTTCTCATTTCCTAATTCATTGTATCTTCATTTCTTAATTCAACTAAAATAAAATGGGAGAAGAGAGCAGATATAAAGTGGAGCGGTGAAAAAAGGCAATCATGCCAAGACAATTAAGGCATTAGGCACAAACGAACACATTGGGAAGATGTAGAAACGGAGATTTCCTTCAGATCTAGGAACGACTGCAATTGTTCCAGAGTAAAGAATATATATATATCTAGTGTTCAAGTAATTTACCACACATTTACTGGATAGCATAAACAATATACAGCTCCCAATGCCCAAGTTCCTTGTCACATTTCTAGAAATAAACATCATCTCTTCTGAGTAAAGCATGACATGCATGCATGCAATGTGTCAGCACACACTTTGTTTATAGATTTTTCTTCCAGGAGTTTTTCCAAACCTTTTTTAAACTCAGCTATACTAACAGCTATGATTGGAAACCTCTTATTGAGCAAAAGAGATGCTACGTAAAAAAGTCAAGCAAAAGTAGGAAAACGCCTTCATTTATTAGTGTTACTGTACTTTATGTATATATTTGAAAATACTTGTATTATTAAGGATTTTCTTACAAGTAAAATGTGTAGGAACTCTTCTAAAACATACTCCAGCAAAAGCCTTTCTTCCACAATAAAAACTCACCAAGCTGGTTGCCATCATGGAAGATGTACAGAAGAGCCAGCAGACATCAGAGAGGAACACATTGATAATGTTGAGCCACATGGCTTTGACAGTTCACCTAGCTCATGTTCTCTGTGGATAACAGGATAAGTCCTCACAACTCTCCCACCTCTGTTTGAAGTTGTATTCTGCTTCAGCTTGAGACTTGACTGAGGGGTTCCTCTGTGTTAGTGGCATGTGGGAAGTTGCATGCAAGTACACAGTTCCAGCTTCAAAAACTTCCAGAAGCTGGGAACTGGTCCCGCACCTAGCTCCATCGATGACACCATCCACACATGAGGACTTATCCTGCTATCCATAGAGAACACCTGCTACAGCTAATAACTTTGTTTTATCTCTCAAATAACAGAAGTTTTAAGGTAAAATCTTTGTCTTTGGAACCTCAATAGTTTGGATAGCCTTTGTTGCAAACGAGAAGCCTAATATCTTGCATCTTGAAAGTAAAATCCTTCCTCCTCCTTAGCAGAGAAATCCCCATTGTGATACTCGCATCATCAGTGAAAGAGTGAGAGGGCTCTATTTGATATTGGCTCTCCTTGCTTAGAGAAGTTCCTGGGTGAAGAATTTCATATGCATACGTTTTATTTTTGAAATCTGTTTATGCAAATAATAACAGCAGTGTACATCTATTAAATACTGTTGAAGTTGTACTGCCATTACACTTCCAAATCTGGTGCAAGAGATAAGGATGTTGGTGCCACTTGGCAACAGTGATCATAGCATGATCGCGTTTGATTTAATAAATGGAAGAAGGATGGCAAGGAAATCCACAGTACGGCCTTTTAACTTTCAAAAGGGAGACTATCAAAAAATGAAGAAAATGAAAAGGGGCAGAGATCCAAGATGGTGTCTAGGTAGATCCTGTGCCTCTGACATTTACCTGATGGGGAAGAAGAGGAAAACTGTGGTGGGCTGGCAGGCAAGCTGCTCCAGGCTTCTCAAGCGGCATCATCTCCAATTTCTTCTTTGGTCCGCTTGACCAATTTGTGATTTGTCAGGAGGCACAGCCTGCACATGGGTGAGCCCAGTGGAGAGGGCTTTGGAGTCGGGTGGCTCAGAGTCTTCCCTGAGCATAGAACTTTCACCCCCAGATACACGGAAGCACGCGAAGCAGCCAAACATTGGCAAGAGCCCAGAAGGACAGTTGATAGCGGGGGTGCCTTCGGCTGACTCATCTGCTCTCAGCCTAGGGACAGCTTCCAGAGGTGACAAGGGAGTGGATTCCTTCGTGTGGAGATGGCATCCACCTGATGTGCTGCTTGAGCCCGGAAGAGCGTCAGAGTCGGCTGGTGGAGCTAGTGGTCACCCCTCGTCGGGCACCTCTAGAGTTCCCGTTCTTGCAGCCATGGAAGGAGGTGCTTCTACTTTTTCTTTTTTCTTGCAAAAGCCAGATCATTTCACTCTTGAGTTTGTTTCTGCTCAGCTTATTCAATCTAAGGAAGGTCTCCAGAAATCCTATGAGGATATGAACCTCCATGTGGCATGATTGGATACTCATTCAGATGGTTTATTAAAGATTCTACTAATTTGAAGGTCCATATGGAACAGTTGAAGAATCAAACCAGGCTTGCCAATCTTTGGTTGATAAACTTTCCTAAATCGTTTATTCTATCTGCTAAAGAAATGTTTAAATTTTTTTTAAATTTTTTTATTTATTTACATTCTCTTATATACCACGCTATTCTGCATCAGTGCGGTTTACATTGAACAAACTGAAATTACATTGAACAGGGCATTATAGCTTGGAGATAACTATTTTACAGGGAACATGGGCAATGGAGGGTTAAGTGGCTTGCCCAAGACCACAAGGAGCACCTGTGGCACTAGAAACCCCAGTCCTTCCAGCCCAAGGTTGCTGTCCTCTAGTGGGATTTGAACCCCCGACCTTCCGGCCTGAAGTACCTTGCCCCAACCACTAGGCCACTCCTCCACTCCATAAATGTTATCTATCTGAGATTTTGGGGGTTCCCCAGAGTCACATCCACTCTTTGTAAAATATTTTTATTTGCCTAGTAGTCGGAAGGAATTGGCAGGTGCCAAGATTTCAAAGGGTCAAAGTGCTGATGTTTTGAATGTTTCCAATCCACTAGAAGCTTCTGTTTCTAATACTATTGTATCCGCAACTTGTGTTGTCACTCTAGCCCTAGTCTCTGATAGGGAATGGCTCCTCAAGATGTTTTTTTTAAGAAGAGGAATCTTAGGTTCAAAGGTTTTTTGGTCCGCATATTTCCTGGCCTGGCTAGGGAGACTCAACGATGCAGGATGGAGTTTTTACTCCTGTACCCTTGGGTCTTTAAGCTGGGGATTTGTTCTTTCTAAAGTACTCCTGTAAGTGTTCAGTTAAGATGGGGGCTGTTTCCTATATTTTTATATTTCTTTCACAGTTGATATACTTTCTTAATGCTCGTCGTGACGGGGGGAGGGGGAGGAATAGACAGTTCTTCTATTCTGTTATTCGTGATATATAATAGTGTTGTCTGTTGAATATGCTTAATTTCCTTTGAAAGTATTTGAGTTATAATAATTGTTTCTTTGCTTAGATTTCTTTTATTGTGGGCTAGGATTGGATCCGCTTATTGGTTTTCTTGTATTTATGAGTGTTATGTTCTTATTACTGACAGCAGTAACTCAAGTTTTCCTTGCAAGATGCTTATGCTTATTAAATAAAAAATAAAATGAGGAAAATAGTTAAGAAAAAACTAAGAGGAGCAACTGCAAGGGTTAAAGATTTACATGAAGTGTGGACATTATTTAAAAACACTATCTTTGAAGCCCAGACCAGATGTATTCCACACTTTAAAAGAAGTGGAAGGAAGGCCAAAAAACTGCTAGCATAGTTTAAAGGCGAGGTAAGAGAGGCTGTTGTGGCCAAGAAGACATCCTTCAGGAAATGGAAAAGGAAGCCAAATGATGAAAACATAAAACAACATAAGCACTGGCAAGTTAGATGCAAGGCATTGATAAGGCAGGCAAAGAGAGAATTTGAAAAACGGCTTGCCATGGAAGCAAAACCACATAATAAAAATGTTTTCAAGTATATTCAGAGCAAAAAACCTGTGAAAGAGTCAGTTGGACCTTTGGATGATAGAGGAGTAAAAGGGATACTAAGGGAGGACAAGACCATAGCGGAGAGATTGAATGAATTCTTTGCTTTGGTCTTTACTGAAGAAGATGTAGGGAAGTTACCCATGCCTGAAATGGTATTTAAAGGTGACATATTGGAAGAATTGAAAGCAATATTGATAAACTGGGAAAATGTATTACAAGTATTTGATAAATTCAAGAATAGTAAATCCCCTGGACAGGGTGATATATATCAGAAGGTGTTGACAGTACTGAACTATGAGATTGCAGACTTACTATTAGTAATCTCTGAACTATCATTAAAATCATCTGCAGTATCGGAAGACTGGAGAATGGCCAATGTGATGCCAATTTTTAAAAAGGGTGACAGGGATAATCCAGGAAACTATAGACCAGCGAGCCTGATATCAGTACTGGGCAAAATGATAGAAACCATTATAAAGAACAAAATTACTGAACATGTTTAATGGAAGAAAGCCAACATGCAGTTAGCAAAGGAAAGTCTTCTCTTACTAATCTGTTATATATTTTTGTAGGTGTGAATAAGGTAGACAAAGATGAGTCAGTTGATGCAGTGCATCTGGATGTTCAGAAGGCCTTTGGCAAGGTCCCTCCTTAGAGACTCTTGGTGAAATTTAAAAATCATGGGATTGGAGGCAGTGTACTATTCTGGATCAGGAACTGGTTAAAAGATAGAAAGCAGAGGGCAAGGCTAAATGGCCAATTTTCTCAATGGAGAAAGGTGAATAGTGCAGTATCCCAGGGATCTGTTCTGGGCCCACTGATTTTTAACACATTCATAAATGACCTGGAAATGGGAATAATGAGTGAAGTGATCAAATTTGCAGATATAAAATTATTCAAAGTCGTTAAAACTCAAGAGGATTGTCAAAAATTACAAGAGGACGTTGATAAATTGGAAGACTGGATATTCAATGGCAGATGAAATTTAATGTGGACAAGTGCAAAGTTATGCACCTAGGAAATTACAACCCAAATTATGGTTAGACGATGTAAGGTCCCACATTAGAAACCACCATCCAGGAAAACAATTTAGGTGTCATCTATAAATTAATGAATGGAGTGGAACGGGTAAACGTAGATTGATTGTTTACGCCATCAAAATATAGAAAGATTAGGGGGCATGCAATGAAGCTACAGGGAAACCTATTTAAGACTAATAAGAGAAAATATTTTTTCACTCAATGTGTAATCAAACTCTGGAATTTGCTACCGGAGGATATAGTAAAAGCTATTACTGTAGCCGGGTTTAAAAAAGGTTTGGACAAGTTCCTGGAGGAAAGGTCCATAAACCATTATTAATGTGGACCCAGAATATCTACTGCTTGCCCCAATACAAGCATTGTGGAACCTGTCTCTTTTGGAGAAATTGCTAGGTACTTGTGACCTAGATTTGCCACTGTTGGAAATAGGATATCTTGGTCTGACCCAGTATGGCATATCTTATGTTTTAACCCTCCACCCAGAGTGCAGCGGTGGCCAAGAGAGCAAATAGAATGCTAGGAATCATAAGGAAAGGAATGGAGAAAAAAACAAAGGATATTATAATGCCTCTGTATCGTTCCATGGTGTGACCTGTAAACGGGGGCGCTGGTCGTGAATGGCCACAGTCTTAGCAAAGGCAAAAATATTATTATGACTTGCAAAGGATTGTGGGGAATGTAGTTCACTTATACCAGAATCAGCCGTTCACAAAATAATGAGTTGTGATGCACGAATGTAAGCAAAGAAAAAATGGATTTTATTCATGGGGTTAATTCTCCCACACAGATTTACTTGGTAACACAAAAAGGACACTTGCTTTCAGTATTGCACTCAGGAAAACAAAACATGAAATAAGGTAACTGAACTTCTTAAGCAAAAATCAAATAAGACCTTGATGGGTAACAGAAAAGGTCTTTTTGATGGCTCATGCTAATAACTTTCTTAGCATTGCTCCAAAAGCAAAAACAAAACCCAAAAGTAACAAAAACTGTTCTTTATCAAGGATAACTTTCTTCTATTTACACACACAAAAAGAAAAGTTTCCTTTCAGAGCTCACGTGCACTTGTGCCTGGCTCAATTATCACTAATTAGCCAGCTGCAAACCCCTTTGCTGGTTCACTTTCTCTACGTGGCTCAATCCTACTCTAAAGCTTTCTTGTAGACTTTTCTGGGTAGATAAAAGAACGAATTACAGTTCCTTTTGGTGGTTTTTGTATTAGTGAGAAAGTATTTTACCACAGCAGCCTAGACAGAGAGCAATCCATGTATTCATTCTGATCATTTAATATATCTCCTTCTTCCTCAAATATCATGGAATCAATATCAGGGTCTGGCTCAGAGGAATTCCTCAATTGTTCACGCTCAGGATAATATTTGTTTCCCTGCTGTCTTCCTGGAGAAGAGCTAGGGCATAGATCAAAGTTCATACCTGAGCTTCCTTTGCTGTTAGGTTTCCTCTCCAGGTATCCTGGCCAGTAAGTAGTCCAGCTTTTATGTCCAGCCTTCCAATCAAGATCCCTGGACACTGGGTCTCTCTTCACATACCTTCTTGCACCGGTCTTAGGGCCCCTTCCACATGCAGCCGTCTCCTTCAAAGGTGCCGTCTGGGAATTCCTGGCTCTATAACCCCACTCCTCTGGCTTCCTCCAGTCCAATGGAGTATGCTTGCCTCTGGAATGACTTCCAACACACGTACTGCTGTGGGCTCCTTCTTTAGACCTGCTAGATGTCTTTCTCTTCTTCCTTCCACGTTGCTGCTGCTGGCTCTGTCTGCTCTGTCCACTCTCTCTGCTCTGTCTGTGTGTAGAAAATCTATTACTTTTAACGTGCTTAGAGGGACACTCCACCCTAGCACAGCCCAGGTGTGCTGAATCAAGCCCTGCCCTTGGAGATGAGTGATTGGGGATTACCTCATAGCTCTCCTGATTGAACACACGTTTCCCCACTTCAGCCCTTCTAGAGGCTGTTTGAAACCTGGTGCATTCTGGGACTGGTAGTCTTTTATGAAAACATTCTGTTTTAGTATTTCTACCAGCAAAGACAGGTTGCTTGTTCATAGCCAATTCACCTCTTTTATAGCTCCCTCCTGAACTATGATAAGCTTCCTTATCACAGACCGCACCTTGAATATTGTGTGCAATTCCGGTTGTCTTATCTTAAAAAGGATATAGCATAATTAGAAAAAGTAAAGAGAAGAGCCACCAAAATGTTAAAGGGGATAGAATGATATCCCTATGAGGAAAGCTTAAAGGTTAGGGCTCTTCAACTTGAAAAGAGATGGCTGAGGGTAGATATGATAGAAGTCTATAAATTTATGAATGGAGTGGAACAAGTAAACATAGATCGATTGCTTACACCATCAAAAAAGTAGAATGACTAGGGAACACGCAATGAAACTACAATGTAACCCATTTAAGACTTTCACTCAGCACTTAATCAAACCCTGAAATTCTTTACTGGAGGATCTAATAAAAGCTGTCAGTGTAGCTGGATTTAAAAAAAGTTTGGACAAGTTCCTGGGGGAAAGGTGTATAAACCATTATTAAAGAGGACCCAAGAAATCCACTGCTTGCTTAGGACAAGTCTTGTGGAATCTGTGTACTTTTTTGAGAACCTGCCCAGGTACTTGTAACCTAGATTGGCCACTGCTGGAAACAGGATACTGGGCTTGATGGATGTGGGTCTGACACAGTATGGCATTTATTATGTTTTTATGTAAATGTGAAAGGCTTTTGACTATGATCACGTTTTACTGACTAGTAAATCATAGTGCATGTATTTTGTAAAATTTTCATTTTTCTGGTAGTTCATGATCATTTCTTCTGGTATACTAGTGAAATCTTTGACCAAAGTTGTGTTATTGATCTCTCACTTTCTGTGTTATACTTCTTTTCTTTAATAAAGTCCTCTCTTTTGTCAAATAATAGTTTATGTAGGGAAGACTCCCTAAAACTAACTGATGGCAGATTTAAAACAAATTTTTTTCTCAGCCAATATAACAGTTATCTATAGAATTTGTTGCTCACAGATTTTTTAAAGTTAGTAGTATTGCTGCATTTGATAAAGTTTTATGCAGATTTCTGGAGAGACGATCCATCAACAATCATGGGGTTCTTTTACTAAAATGCACTAAACAATTAACGCACATTTTAGTGTGGTAACTATTAGTGCAAGCCAATGGTAATGGCTATCAAGCACTAAAAACAGCCAGCACAATAAAAACCAACTGCTTAATACATGATGGGCAGGTTATGAGTTGAGAGTGGGCGTGTACTGCACTTTCATTTAATATATGGTACTTATTGCATGCTGCCAATTTTGTAGAGGTGCACTTAATACCAGCTCAAGAAGAGGCATTGAGTACACCTGCACTTAACTACAAGTGAATTTAATGCACGGTAAGGAACTTTTCTGTGTGGTGTCTCTAAAGGCATGCTGGCCATGCACCTGGCAGCATGTGGCTTATGCACTTTTCACCTGTTGGCTTTCTAGACACTTTAGTAAAAGGGGCCTCTATGTGTATGAACCAGGTAGGTTTAGAGAACTCTGCCTCTTTATGCTAGAAGTGAACTGGGAATGGATCTCTTCATTGGGATCTGTTATACAGTATACGTCTCCAGATTGAACTGGATTGGCTGCTCTCAGACATAGGAAGCTAGGTTTGATGAACCAATGGTCTTACCAAGTATGTTATCTCTTGTGTTCCTGCTTGCTTCACTCAATTCAATTTTCACTACCTAAACATGATCAGAATGTGTATATATTTGTTCTACCTAGCACACATTATTTGATAAAATGTAGAGTTGGTCTTTATCAATCTCACCTCTCTTTCTGTATTACTTTCTGTCTTCTTCGTTCATCATAAATGATCTGTTTCTGAAGTAGTATATTTATGTGTTATGGTGCATTCATATATAGCTGAGGGTATAAAACTCTTATATAGACGCAATTGCAAGCCTCAACATGACAGCATCCCCCCTGCACCCTGCCCAGTGCACTCGATCAAAATTACTATAGCCGAGCTAAGCCCAGTTCTGGAAAAAATAGTTCAACTATCTCTCACCCTAGGATACATGCCTACCAGCTTAATAACGATGTCTATCTGACCCACACTAAAGAACCCTAAGCTAGACAGAAAAGATCCAGCCACCTATAGACCCATAGCTAGTCTCCCCTTTCTAGCCAAGATAATGGAAAAAGCAATACTTCAACAGCTCCATGAAAACATCGTGTCCCACTGGACCCACAGCAACATGGCTTTAGAAGTGGAGCAGAAACGCTGTTCACTTTCTTCATGGAGAGAATCATAAAAGGCATCCAGAAACAAAAAATGGATTCATACTAATATTTCTGGACATAGCAACACCATTTGATGCTATCCGCCACAACCTGCTACTATTATGACTCCAATCAGCTGGAGTACAAAACAAAGCACTGGAATGGTTCCACTCATACTTAACAGACCGTCAACAACAAGTAAAAATAGGATCTAACAAATCAGCCCCTTACATACAAAATCAAGGAGTACCTCAAGGCTCAATTCTTTCCTCTCT
This sequence comes from Ichthyophis bannanicus, assembly GCA_033557465.1. Taxonomy (NCBI): domain Eukaryota; kingdom Metazoa; phylum Chordata; class Amphibia; order Gymnophiona; family Ichthyophiidae; genus Ichthyophis; species Ichthyophis bannanicus. The sequence continues at coordinate 1,736,441,918 of CM066032.1, forward strand.
CCTATTCAACATATATGTACAACCATTATGTTCAGTCATACAGTCTCACAAAGGCTACTACCACATATATGCAGATGACATCATTCTCTACTTACCATTTAATACAGATAAGCCCTCATTTGCATCAATAATAAACTGCTTCAAGGATGTTGCCCAATGGCTAATGGACCACTCACTCTGAAATTACAACAAGACAAGAGGTATTGTTTATCACTAGAGATGAAACTTTCAACCCACCACCAATCCTAAGAGTAAATGACATAGACTTTAAACTTCAACCTGAAGTCAAATACCTAGATATAATACTGGACCAGCAATTGAATCTGAAGTCCCAGGTCAACAAAACCATTTATTTATTTATTTTTATTTTATTTTATTTACATTCTCTTATATACTGCGTTATTCTGCATCAGTGCAGTTTACATTGAACAAACTGAAATTACATTGAACAGGGCATTATAACTTGGAGATAACTATTTTACAGGGAACATGGGCTATAGAGGGTTAAGTGGCTTGCCCAAGACCACAAGGAGCACCTATGGGACTAGAAACCCCAATCCTTCCGGCCCAAGGTTGCTGTCCTCTAGTGGGATTTGAACCACCGACCTTCTGGCCTGAAGTACCTTGCCCCAACCACTAGGCCACTCCTCCACAATATATCACAAAATGCAATATAATATAATATCTATGCACTCTACTTGAACCACATGATTTCCGCTCAGTATTCCAGGCAATTATCTCCCCGCCCCCTTTTTGGCTACTGCAACATCATATATCACCAGGGCTGACCCATCCACTAGGCGGGCAAGGCAGCCACTTAGGGTGGCAGACCTCTGTGGATGGCAGACCATGTGCTTTGGCACACTGACCTGCCGCTTCTGACCCTCCCCCAACATGAAGTTGTGTCAGAGGGGAGCCTCATGATCAGAACACATCACTCCCATACTGAAGCACCTGCATTGGCTGTCCCGTATCAAGCTGAATCAAATACTAAGTTCTGCTATTAATATTCAAAATTGTCGCAACCAATCATCCACCTACAAACACTACTGCAAAAGACCCAGAGTAACTGAACCAGAAGACAGAACACCCAGAATATGCTAACTATCCCACACAAAAGAACAAAAAGCAGCCTATATACCTACCCCCATTCATTTTCACTCTATGCTCCAGGACTGTGGAGCCCACAACCCGAAAAGATAAGGAACATGCAACATTCCTCAAGCAACTAAAAACTCAATTATTCATTGAACATTTTGGAATGAATATGCATGTAACCCAATGATCCTTTCACCCAATTGCTCCCCCTGTCGATCTGCTAGTCACACACTCGTTCTCTAGATAATCCCCTCCAGCCTTATTTCCTCCTCCTCCCCCAACTCAACAATATTAATATCAACATAGTTATTAGATACGTATGCCAATAAAAGCACGCCCACAGTTGACTGTTTTATATATGTAAACCTATTCACTGTTCCTTGAAAACTGCTTTGACCCCGTTAAACGCCAGATCTATCAGGAACAAACCAAATAATATCCTTGACCTAATCCAAGACAAGAAGCTTGATTTAACATGTATCACTGAGACCTGGCTAGGCGACTCAGACCAGGTCATATTAAATCAAGTAACCCCAACAGGATACTCGGCATTAACTGCATCAGAGCACAAAAGAGAGGAGGAGGAATACTAATACTTACCAGAAAGGATTTCAGATTCAAAACAATAGCCTCCACTAACACAATCGAATCCAACACACTATAGCCAACAAATACCTAACCATCTCCCTCACATACAGACCACCTGGAACCACAACTGAACACCTATCCACAGTAATTGAAACGATATGTGCACACAACAGAAGACACAAACCTCTAGTTGTACTAGGAAACTACAACCTAACATCCGCACCCACCAGAGAAACTGCAATGTTCTTAAAAGCCATGGAGTCACTAAAATACTGCCAGACAATTAACACCCCAACACACAAACATGGTACAACTCCGGACATAATATTCATGCCAACACAATTGGTGGAACAGAACAAAACTACAAAACCAATAATCACCCCAGTCCCTTGGTCAGACCACCATGTAATTGAATTCACCATGACCCTGAATAATCCCACCCAACACAAAGAAGATGAAAGAATAATCAGATGGTTCATAACATTTGACAGAGACTCATTCATCAATGAAATCAATCCACAACTTCATCAGGAACAAGACACCCTAGATCTTAATATAGAAGAATGGAACACAATAATAGCCAACGCAGCATCTGCCCCAACCAACAATGAACCGCAAACTTGCAAAAGATCCAACGCCCCATGGTATTCACAAGAAATAAGAGTTGCAAAGCGCACACTAAGAAGACTAGAATGAAAATGAAGACGGAACAAGTCACATAACTTCCTAACACAATACAGAGACAAACAACGGGAGTATAACAATCTAATAAATGAATGCAAACAACAACACCATACCAACCTAATCATGAAATCTACCAATAGACCAAGAGAACTTTTTAGCATTATCCAAAAGCTCACTAAGGATGACACGCAACAAAGCACCAACCATCTTGACCCACAAAAATAAGCAGACTACATGAAGTCAAAAAACACAAGCCAAACAAACTCTGCCTCTGAACAAACAAATGATCACACGATAAAGAAGAAACATCAAACACGGGAGAGCTTCAACATACCAACAAAACAGCAAGTAGAAGACATTATATCTTGTCTAAACACAAAAACTTCACCATCAGACCCATGCCCAGTGTCATGGATCAAAGCCACAAAAAGCCAGCTCTCTCATCACATTCATAAAATCGTCAAGGATTCACTCCAACAAGGATACATGCCGCAATCCCTAAAGCATGCAATGATATGACCAACAATTAAAAATAGCAATCTGAGCCCATCCGAACCAAAATCATACCGTCCCATCTCTAGCCTGCCATTCCTTGCTAAAGTCGTCGAAAAAGCAGTCCAAAGGCAACTTCAGGACCATATAGATATCAATGCCCCTCTGGACGTACATCAGCACAGATTCAAGCCCCAACACGGCGTGGAAACACTACTCACCTCCCTCTTTGATAATCTCCTAAGAGGCATTGACAACATAAAGAACAGCTTCCTCCTAGTGTTCATGGATATCTCGGTGGCCTTCGATACTGTGTCACACCCTAAGCTACTGCAACGCCTACAACAGATAGGACTATGCAAGAATATGCTAAAGTGGTTTACATCATACCTGGAAGGGCGAATGCAACAAGTAAAATGCGATCAAAAGAAATCTCTACAATTCCCCGTCATGCAGGGAATACCTCAAGGCTCAGCCCTATCTACAATGCTCTTTAACATCTACATACAGCCCATATGCAACATCATCAAGAACCATAATCTATGCTACCACATTTATGCTGACGACACCATGGTGTACACTCCAGTCAACTTACTGGCACTAAACACCACATGAATGACTGGCTCATAGACAACAACTTAACAGTCAACTACGACAAAACTGAGGCAATATTCGTCACCAGGAACTCCACATTCACACCCCTACAAACCATAAGCATCCTAGACAAACACATAATAGTCAAAGAAGAAGTTAAATATCTGGGCATAACACTAGACAGAGCTCTGAACTTAAAATCTCACATCAACAAAACTGCGAATAAGGCATATCATCGATTGAAAACAGACAAATCAAACCAATGGTCCGTCAAGACCACTTCCACACAGTATGTCAAGCACTCATCATACCTCTGCTTGATTATGGAAACTCACTATACCAAGGCCTTCCTCACCAAACACTACACCCACTGCAGATGGTACAAAACACTACAGCACGCATCATTACGGACACCCCAAGGACCGAACACATCACTCCCATCCTACAACTACTACACTGGCTTCCAATGGTGGCAAGAGCTAAATACAAAACAATCATGATAATCTTCAAAGTCATTCACCATCTCTCAGCGGACGTACTCCAAAGCATTATAACAAGAGACATCAGCAATAGACCAAAAAGAACCAATAATAACAACATGATCAGCACCCCTGCAGGCTATCACAAAACCAAACAAACAACTTCAAAAAGAGCACCATCACTGCTGGCATCCTCAATATGGAACTCCCTACCAATGAGCCTGAGAGCATTAGAAGACCTCACAGACTTCCGCAAAGACCTCAAAACATGGTTATTTATAGAAACCTATGAGTATTCAAGCAACATCCCTTACCCAAACAGCAATACTAACATCACTGCCAACTAACACACACCCACCCCATCCACACGAACAAATTCATCACACCACGTTAGTAAATACTTTCATGTTATATGTTACCCCAACTGTACTGTCTAAATACTGTCACTTAACTGTACTGTCTAAATGTTTACACGTACCCCAATATTAAATGTAATCCTCCAATTGTGTTGTGACGTGACCACCTTGATTGAAGGAAAAGGTGGCATACAAATCTGTCTAAATAAATGAATAAATAAATTAAATAAATAAAAGTGGTATAGAAAAGTAGTTAAATCAATATATTCATTTGAAGTATACAGTGCCTTGCAAAAGTCTTAACATCCTTGTACATTTTTCATCTTTAGTTGTCTAAAAGATATAATTCAGAATGCATTAAAGTAGGAGTTTGTTTCATTGACCTACACAACATACCGTACTATATGCATTCAATGTGAAAGCACAATTGTAGAGATTTTCAAAGAGTATAAGAAAATAATAGGAAACAAAAAAGTCTTGGTTGCATAAATTTTCACGTCCTTTCCCCTCAATACTTGTTGGAAGCCTCTTTTTCAGCAATAACAGCTATGAGTTATTTAGAACAAGTGTCTACCTACTTTGTGCCTCAAGATGACAGGTTTTTTTTTGCCATTGGCAGAATAGTTCAAGCTTTTTCAGGTTAACTGGGCAATCATATGTGGACTACAGTCTTCAAGTCTTACTCAAGATTTTCAGCTAGATTCAGGCCTGTCCTTTGACTGGGCCACTTGAAGACATTTACCTCTTGCCAAGTAGCTCCATTTTTACTTTTTGTTTGTGTTTAGGATTATTGTCCTACTAAAGGGTGAATCTTCTCCCCAGTTCCAGGTCTATGACAGACTGGAATGGATTGTTCCTACAAGTTCTACCTATATTTTGCAAGATCCATCTTTCCTTTAATCTTCAGAAGCTTCTCTGTCCCTGCTGCTGCTAAGCATCCCCATAATATAATGCTATCACCGTGTTTTATTGTTGGGATGATATTAGCAAGGTGATAATCTGTTTATCATAAGCCTACATATTGCTTAGTACTGAGAGCAAATCTTCCAGTTTGATCTCATCAGACCACAAAAGCTTTTCCCACATGCCTACAATATTCTTCATTTCTTTACAGACACATCATTTAGCTTTTCTTCAGAAGTAGCTTCTTTATTGCCACTCTCCAATACAAGCCATGTACTACTGTAGGTGAAGTAATTTTGAAACTGTTGAACAAGCACCAGTTTCCCTCTTAGCCGGAAGCCTATGTCGTTCTTTTAAGGTAATATTAGGACTCACTGTGACCTTTCTTAGCAGTTTCCTTAACCCACACTACTGACTTGCGAGGGATGCCTGATTGAGGCATTGTCTTTGTGGTGCCACTTTACAATGATGGACCTAGCAGTGCCCTAAGGGCTGGATATTCAAAGACATTGAAATGTTTTCATAGTCTTCCTCTAGTCTATATCTCTGAATGTACTATCCCAGTGTGGCTTCAGCAGATCTATGTTCCACATGTTTAAACTGTTGCTTCAAATTCATTTCATATAACAGAAATAGTTTCCTTCTTCATCCAGAAGAAATCATATCAGTTCAGCTACTGTATCTGAACCCAAGTGTGCTCTATTTAAATTATTATTGGCCTGGCTAAGGCAATTTTTTAGAAATGAAACTCGTATGGGTTTGCTATGATAAAGGGTGTGAGATTTATGCAATTATAATTTTTTTGTCTCTTATTCTTTACTTATGTTGTGAATTTTTCTATCATTGTTATTTCATATTGAAAGTGTAAAATATGTTAATTAGATCAGTAAAAAAACTAATACATTTTATTCAGCATTTTTTAGACATCAGAATGTGAAAAATGTGACTTTCATAAGGCATTGCCCGTAAAGGGGATACTTTTAAAGGCATTTCCATGGATAAATAGTTTTGTATGTGCAGAAATAGGCTTTTACAAAATTACTCGCCTAATGTGCATGTAAACTGATGTAAGTAAGTTTACCCAAACTGAGCAGACGTGTTTCCTGAAGCAAAGCTGTAGAGGAGTTAGCATTTACATGCATATTTTCTACAATACATGTATATGTGTGTAAAATAAGCCAGGCAAGTTGGTTATACTATATAGATGTAAATGTGTACATGTACTTCCCATTGGATAATGTTCAAAGGAAAGTGTGCATATATTTTCCCTTTAAAATTTGGTGGAACTTATGAACATATAAGTTAGGTAGTCTATTACACAATTACTCTCAAAGAGAATGATTTATGATATAGCTCTTACAATCCCAGTCTCCACTCCATAAATACAAGTGTGTATATGAATACTACAAAATCATCAAAATTTTGCTGACCAGAATGTGAAGAATTATTGTAAATTGTGTATATTTAAATAATGAAATACTGGACCTTGGGCAAGTCACCTTACCCCCCATTGCCTCGGAAGAAAAGGCCTGGCAATCTACTTCCGGTCATATCTTGCCAAGAAAAACCAGGGGCTACTGGGTCACCGAGAGTCAGCATTGACTCGACGGCACTTAAAAAAAATAATGAAAGACCTCTTCACTAAACCACATAAGCTGTTTAATGCTGCTTTTTAGCACATACTAATTGCCACATGAAACTACTAATGCTGGAATTGCTATGTTTGGGTTTGGGATGGGCAGAGACTGCACTTTAGAGTTTATGTAGAGGTCATTAGTATGTTAACTTTTAATACGACCTCATGCATTATCTGCTGTGCAGTTAACATGCAGTGGTAAATTTTGCTCTGTGAACTGTACAGTAGTCCTCCCAAAAAAGCTGGAAATACCTCCAGCAGTTAACACAGAGATTTTGCAGTTGCCATGTGTTAATTTTGGCTGGTCATATTAGCTAGTTCTAAGGACTGGAAACAAATACTTTATGGACATGCTCTTTGATATGAGAATTATTCAACAAAAAAGGACCGGTATAGGAGAAATCAATCCTATAACTAGTGACCCAAAATCCTATACTTAATGCAAAAGCTCCTAAGACAAAAACTATTTTTGTTGGACTCTCAAATTGAGGGTGGTATTGAGAAGCGTCCTCCAATATGTCCTTTTTATGTTTAAATCTTTTTATTAATTTTTAAAAACATATTATAACATAAAAGCAGTTTACATGTAGAAACATTGCAAACATATTGAAATATTGTAAACAGCATACAGATTAAGACATAATAAAGAATAATATTATAACCACTTCAGAAAATAATCATTACTATTTATCCCCCTCCCATTTATGCCCACTACCACCCTTCCCGTTTCCCACCTTTCTCTCCCTCCCCCCACTACCTCCCTTCCCTTTCCTCCCCCCAATTCTCACCTTTCCCACCCCCTCCCCACTCCACCCTTACCCTCAACCCCTTCCATCTCTAAAACCTAATTATACCAACTTTAATTACTAAAATAAAAGTTAAACCAAATTACACTGTTAAAATATCAATATGTCCTTTTTAATATATTTTAAGTGATCATGCATCTAGAAACTGCCATAATACAATCAGTAAGCCAACGTGTTTCGAACCACAATTTCTATACAGGTTCTGCTTCAGGGCAAGCAGTACTTATCTGAATCTTTTAACAATTGTAGGAGAATCCTTCTTTCTTTGGAGCTCAGCTGGCTTATACTAATCGAAAATGGCTGCAACATCTTTTTCTCTCCTTTCAAGCTCTGCCCTCCAGAATATGTTAAAAGGTCAGATAGATCATATTACTGTGTGCCATTCAATCTGTAAATTTAAACCTTTGATTTGCATAGTATTAAGATAGACAGTCCAAAAATGTTCTCTCATTTAGGATAGCATTGCAATCACCTCCACGCCAAGTTTGATGCACTTGCTGCAAAATTCGCCACTGTAATTGATCTAATGTATGATGCATCTGTAAACAATGCATAACAATAAGGATTGACTGAGTATTAGTGTGAAGTCTAGATCTATGTTCACGAAGCCGCATTATCATGTTTCTTCATTACGACCTATATACAACTTCTTAAACAGACATAATATCAAATATACTGTATGGGTTGTTTTCCATGTAGTTAAGTAGAAGCTGTAATTTGCTGTGATTACTGGATCTATCCATGAAACCTTTCAATCATTGATATCAGAAAGGCTGTGGGCCACGTGCCCGCTGGTCGCCGTTAACCGGGGGGGCGGCGGGTGCGTGGTCCCGGCCCCACGTGCTGGGAGAAGGACGATGGCGTCAGCGAGGTGATGTCAGCGCGCCCCATTGGCTCCCGCGTGTGAGTGGAGGGTGCGGGAGCCAATGGGGAAGAGTGTGGGCCTGGAGGGGAGGGCGGCAGACGTCGGAGCGAGCTGGCAGGACCGTCAGTCACCGGGGGAGTGCGAGAAGGTGGCTGGCGTCCCACCCTCCCATCCTTAGGGTTGGGCAGGAATGGGGGAGGAGGGTTGCAGCTGGAGGGGGATTGCGGGATCCCGGAGGTGTCCGGGGTCCGGAGCCGTTGGTAAGATGCAGGGCGGGGGTGGGGTACCCCCAGCCCGGTGAAACCCTCAGGGTTTTTGCTAATAATATGGCGAAGCCGGAAGAGGGGGGGATGGAATGGCCTGTGGCCGGTTCCCGGCGTAAGCGGATGGAACTCACCTTGCTACTCACACGGCTGGTGAGGGTTCGTTCCAGGGCTGGAATTCAGTTAATGAAGGTTTACTGTTGGTTATTGTTAAAGAATAATGTTGTACGGTTAATAAAGCTGCGACCAGTTTGATTCCCAATGGTTGTGTTGTGGTTATTTACTGGTTGGGGGTGGGGGTGGGGGTGGGGGCGGGGGCGAGGACAGGAGCACCATGTCCGCCTTACCCGGTTAACAAAATTCACAAGTGCCACAACTAAAACGGCCTGGGGAGTCTGACACATCATCCTCAATAGACCACATTTGTGAAGAGCTCACAAAATTGGCAACATTCTTTCCTCTGCAGAATGCTATCAGGCGTTCTTTGAAACATTCATGCAATTGTAACACCCTCCAGTGTTTATATATTAAAGAAGCTATTTGGGGGGGCTCGAGTTGAGAAAGGTAAAGTACAAACCAATAAATTTTCTTCTGTTGTAGTATACCTTTCTTTTGATATTAATAATAGTTCACGTTGAGCATAAAGGACTCAAAGGTATCTCTTACCCATCAATTTAGAGTCCTCAATATAATCTTGTGTAGAGGAACTTAATCAACGAATCCTTAGAAACTGACCTACTGGAAGTCCATTTTTTAATTTAACTGGATGGTGACTAGTATAATGCAATAAATTATTTTGAGCCACTGGTTTTTGATAAAGTGTTGTCTTAAAACGTTGATCTTCTCGTATAATCATAATGTCTAGATATACTATTTTTGATTGATGATAAGTACTATCAAATTTAACATTAGATTGTAATGAGTCAATTTGTAAAGTCCCGCAATAACTCTAGACTTTGTTTCCATAGACAAAAAATGTTGTCTAAATACCATTTATGTTTATGTTTATTGAATTTGATATACCGCTCAGACCCATAAACACACATGTTGCATCCAATCAGATGGATAAAGATATTGTTCTTCAAATGCAGACATGTATAGGGTAGCCACTGTGGCCCCCATAGCTACCTCAAATTTTCGATGAAAAAAATTCCCATTGAAACAAAAATAGTCATTCTCCAATACAATACCTAATAGTTCCATAACATATGATTTGGGAAGTCTCACAGGGAGACTAATATCCCATGTCAGTTGTTGAATCAATTCCGTAGCTTCACATTGATCTATATTTGTGTAAAGTGATTGCACATCATATGTGACTAATCATATTTCTTCCATCGGAACGGTGACAGTATCTAATATCTGCAACATATGTGTGATGTCTTTCAAAAAGGAAGTAATTGGACTAGTAAGCGGTTTTAAAATTTTATCCAAAAACACTGATAATGATTCCAATACCGACCTATTGCTTGCTACAATGGGTCGTCCTGGGGAATAATCTAGACTTTTATGAATTTTGGGAACAGTGCAAAAAAATAGGAACCAGTGGACATTTTTAAAATTTAATATTGCGTCTCTTTTTGGGTAAGATAATTATTGAGACAGCCTCTGGTTACAACTTCATTAATATGTTGTACCAAACTAGAAGTGGGATGATCTTGTAGACGTTCATAATATTTTTTATCATTCAATTGGCGAAATGCTTCCTGTTCATATTGTATCTGTGACTGTATTACTCTCATGCCACCCTTATTGACCCTTCCAATTACAATATCCTTATTCTCCTGCAAGCTTTTAAGGATTTGGAAACAATCATGAGAAAGATTCCATTTTAGGGCAACATATTTTTGTTCAAGAGTTTTCCAAAGCTTGCAGGATCAACCATTGATAAGTTGCAATCATTAGATCTGTTGATCCTAGTGGAATCCATTTGGAAACTGGCTGTACTATTGATGTATCTGGGGGTGGGGGTATAATATAAAGGGATCCATAATGATGGATCACTATATGGCAAAAGAAGCCATATAAAGCTACTCGCACTTCATATGGTCGATAGGAGACAGTGGGAACAAACAACATTCCATGAATTAATACTTGTATTAGAAAAGCAATACGATTCACCAAAGTCATTGACAATTGCTGTTTTTTGGAGCATGCATGGGTGACTAGACACTGGAGTAGTTGTATTGTCGTGGTCTGTGCCCTCAAGCGCTTTCCCATCCTTGCACTCTTCCTCTCCAAATGAGGTCTCCTAAAAAATCCTGAGAATATTCATCTCCACTGGTTTCATCTGACATATAATCAGTATATTCCCATGTATGTCCTCCTTCAGCTTTATTCATCTATGGAAAAAACAAATTTATTTCAAAATCTGTCTGGTCTCAGCGGAGTTTCTTCAGTTTTGTAGCTTTAATGGTCTCTTAATATTTTCAAACCATATCTTTAGTTTCTTGTAATTGTCGCTGAAATACCTCCACTTTGAGATTTTTTTGTAAATCAGATTTGAAGCTTGAAGAATGGTCTAGAATTTGGCAGCTGATATTTAATGCTAAAAAATGTAAGGTTATGCATTTGGGCTGCAACATTCCAAGGAAGTGGTACAGTATAGGGGACGACTTCTGTCCACAAAAGAACGGGACCTAGGCGTGATTGTGTCGGATGATCTCAAAGTAGTTAAACAGGTAGAAAAGGTGATGGTGTAGGCGAAGGATGCATGGGTGCATAGGGAGAGGAATGGCCAGCAGAAGAAAGGACATGATAGTGCCTCTGTATAAGTCTTTGGTGCGACCTCATTTGAAGTATACTGTGCAATTCTGGAGTCCACACCTTTAAAGGAATATAAACAGATTGGAGTCTGTGCAGAGGGTGTCTACTAAAATGGTTAATGGTCTTCATTATAAAGCATATGAGGACAGACTTAAGGGCCTTAATATGTATACTTCAGAGGAAAGATGGGACAGAGGTGATATGATAGAGACCTTCAAACACCTCCATGGCATAAATGCACAGGAGGAGAGCCTCTGTCAATTGAAAGCAAGCTCTACTACAAGGGAACGTAGGAAAAGGGTGAAAGGGGATAACTCAGGAATAATATGTGGAAATATTTCTTTACGAAAAGTGGTGGATCCGTGGAATATTCTCCCAGTGGAGGTGGTAGAGATGAGTACAGTATCTAAATTCAAAAAAGCATGGGAAAAACACTGAGGCTCTCTAAAGGAAAAAAGTGGACTCTTGTGGTGGTTGATATGGAAGGGTAGACTAAACAGGCCATGTGGTCTTTTTCTGCCATCATGTTTTTATGTTTCTAGATTCTACTTCTTTAATTGATTTAGTAACTGAGCGTCTGCCACTGATAAAGTCTCCACTAGGAGGAGCATAAGGTCAAGTGTGCATTTCATTAAAATACCTTTCCATTTTTGTAGAAAGGCTTCATTATCATTAAATAATTTAGGGTACTTAAGTACCCATAATCCTCAGGGAGAAATGCCTGACCTAATATATTGCAACAAAGTTGCACTATATTATTGTATTCTCTGGCGTTTCTTGTATAATTTTAATAACTGTGACCATTTTTCAGTATCAAATGTTATCTGGTCATGAAAATTTAATTCAGGTATATTTTCCAATATTTTGCCCTGAAGCAGAACCTGTATAGAAATTGTGGTTCAAAATGCGTTGGCTTACTAGCTATATCATGGCAGTTTTTAAATGCATGATCACTTAAAATATATTAAAAAGGACATATCTGAGGATGCTTCTCAATAGCACCCTCAATTTGAGAGCCCAACAAAAATAGTTTTTGTCGGGAGCTTTTTTTATTAAGTGTAGGATCTTTGATATGAGGAAGCATATATTACAGGAGGTTTCCAAATTCTATTTGAAGGATATCTAGAAAGAAGTGGTAACAACTGAGGATGTTGTTCTAGCCTACTGAAGGGCATTGAAATTGATAGGTTTTGTGTAGCAGGACAGAGCAAAAAGTTGATGCTTTTAACCAAAATAAGAAACTCTTCTCACCAAGTTGAAATGATGACTCTGCTCATTTTGAAAGATATATAAGTGAGCATCAAATGTCTTGTGGTTCTTGAATTTAGTGCATGTCTAACAGAATTTGGAATAAGTGTTCTAATCTGCTTTCCAAAGGGTATGCATTAGAGAAAATACAATCTTCCTTTGTCCAGGAAAATATTGCCAATTTGTTTTCCCACATTATGACAATATTCTTAAATTAAATAGAGTTAATGGAGGGATTTTGAAACATTTAAAATGTGATAGTGTGCTGCCAGTAAGATCCAAGCTAAGGAAAATGCTTTTATTGCACCTTATAACATAGTTCGGTCACCTCATCTTTTAAAGCAGTTGTCAGAAAAATATGGGGCCAGCATAGTAGAATATATTAGCCCAATACATTGTCTCCATTTTATTATGGAGCTACTGAGGAAGCTGTGATATACAGCGCTGTCATTATAGATCTATTGTTAGAAGGGTTCCAGAGTCTTCTGTGCACTGCCATTAATTTATAGCAGTAAACAATGTGTATCCATCTGACTGCAGCAAAGCAGAATCTTTTAATGAGGTGGATGTTATTACCACAATAAATCAGTGCATTCGTGTAATGTATAATTCAATGTGTGTATTCCCACTGTAACTTCTTTGAGTAAGCTGATAGTGTATCATTGTCAGTGCACAGCTCCCCTCGTTTTTATTTAATACTCTCCTTTCATTTGGGGAATGTGTGGCGGTGTTTTCTTTATTTGCCTGCAAATAAATGCGTGAGGGTCTCACTAACTGTCTTATATAGCCAGGTTTAGAAACCAACTGTAACAATAACAGCAGAAATCAATACCGTGGATTCTAGCTTTATGGATCTCAGCATGATACCATTTTTACAAAAGGGAATGAAATCAATTGTAATTGGATTCTAGCTGTATATTCAAGGAAGGTAATTCTATAACTATTGATCTGAGAGAAAGGTATAGTCATTTGGAAAGTAATAAAAATAGGAGCAGATAAAGTGAATTGTTGAATTGCTGCAGGACCATATATATGTGCCATTGATCCTTTTGTGTAATGAATTAAATTTGTATATCAGTGATTATGTCACTCTTTCCCCTTTCTTCCTCTGCCATAAATCAATTTATAGGAGATTAAGGAAAACTATACTTGGAGAAACTTCAGATTGGATCTATCATGCAGAAAACAATTTTTATAAGTTTTATATTTTTTTTGTCCCTGGGAGAGATTTCTGAATCACATTTGGTCCCTGATTTAATAGCCATTGCTTAGAATTTATTTCAGCTTGATACATGCAGAAAAAGTAGCCAATGTAAAATGTTTTCTGAATTTTACTTCACCCACTTCTGCCTGGTAGCGTCTTCAGATTTTGAGAACTGACCTCAAAATAGGATTATGATGTCATTAACAAGTACTGGAGGTTTCTGCACCATTTCTATGTCCTTATGCTCATTCCTCTCTATCTCAGTCATCACAGTGACAGTTTCAAGTGGGGGAATATAGACCACAGCTTTCAAAACGAATATATGTGTACTCTTAGATATTGCTTATGGGCATTTGCTTATGGGCATTGACTAAGATTCTCTTCTTCCAGGGAGATGTGAATCCTGCCTTTTCTGCATCTTCTGATCTTGATAATTCAATGCGCAAAAGCATAGCTCAGAAATTAAAACCAGGTCTCATGCAGAGGAACAAAAATAAGTTCATTTTGGTTTTCAATATTATATATATTGCTTTTGCACTCTTTACTTCTCATTAAAACTTGTTAAATAAATTACTTTTCATCTATGCTTCCAATCAGGGAAGTATGCCTGAGAATAGATAGTTTTTCTTTTTGATGAATTAACTTTTCTGTAAAAGTGACTTGTTTTGAAAGTGGCATTGTTGGGCTGCAAATTCTTTTAGCTGTTTATAACTATTTCCCTTTCATTTAGTTTCCTTGTATCGTGTACTCTATTGTTCTAGTCAGAACATTAGCTGCTTTTCATTGTATTGTGTAATTGTAGTAACATTTGGTTCATTTTTCTCTTTTTTTTAAAGTTAAAAAATTCTTATACTTACTCATAAAGCACTGCACTCCGGCTCCCCCCAATATCTAGCCAATTCCATCCGTCTACAACCCTCCCCCCCGTCGTCTTCGCTCAGCACATGGTTATCGTCTTTACCTCCCTGCTCCATCCTCAGCTCATCTAGAATCAACACGTCACTCCGCCTTTTTCTTTCTGGCCCCTGCCCTCTGGAATTCCCTCCAACCTGCCCTCCGTACCGAACTGTCTTTTCAACAATTTAAATGCTCACTCAAAACCCACCTCTTTCAGCAGGCTTTCGACCTCCCAGACCCTTAAGGTTAACTTCCTCCACCAGTACCTTTACAAAGTCTATCTCTCTCTTGCTCAAATATCTTTTTCTTTCTCTTTCTGTCCTGTCTAAATAATGGCGTTCTTTTCCTTTTCCTGTTTTTATTGTTTATACTGTACACCGCCCTGACGTATATGCTTGGGCGGTATATCAAGCGATGAATAAAGATAAAGAAGTCAAACCTGAGGAAAATATAATCCGTAATTATTATATATTTTTCTTTCTTCTAGTTATCTTTGAACTTTTTTTTTTGGACTGTTCCTAATCGCCCTCATCCTTGTTTCTTTAACAAGTCTTCTGACAAACCCCTGGAGTTACTCCCAAAATCAACTTCAGTCTAAAACAGGGATTCTCAACCCAGTTCTTGAGACACACCTAGCCAATCAGGTTTCAGGATAACCACAATGAATATACTTGACAGAGATTTGCATACAATGGAGGCAGTGTATGCAAATCTTTCTCTTGCATATTCATTGTGATTATCTTCAAAACCTGATTGACTAGGTGTGTCCCAAGGACTGGATTGAAAACCCCTGGTCTAAAATCATTAACTCACACTGCTTTCTTTTTCCATTCTCCATCTGTCATCTGTGATCTTCAGCACCCTCCATCCCTCACTCAGCCCAGAAGCACAGAGTGTGAACAATTTGGCATAGGCAGATTGACTGCTTCATAAACCAATTTTCTCAGTCACAGATGCCAAGCACTTTTGTCTCCTATATCTGCCCCTTTAGTCTCCCTTCTGTTTACAGACATGAAAAACGTTTACTCTTTTGTAAACCAGAATTCAAATATAGTTTACATATTACACATATTTTTTTTTAATATGGCAATAACTTCTTGATTGGAATGGAGGAGTAGCCTAGTGGTTAGAGCAGCAGCCGGTGACCAAAAGACCAGGGTTCATTTCCCACTGGCATTCCTTGTGGCCTTGGGTAAGTCAGTTTACCTTCCATTGCCTTGGAAGAAAGGTCTGACAGTCTGCTTCCAGTCACACCTTGCCAAGAAAATCCAAGGGCTCTACTGGGTTGTCAGGAGTCAGCTTTGACTCAATGAAGCAGATTGCATTTTGCTACCTCTTGACTAAAAGAAAGATTACAGAGAAGAATTTATACATTAGTGAAAAGTGAAATGATAGTTAATAGGAGAATGCTATTACTGAAAATAAGAAAACTGAAATAAAAAAGTTTTATATAACATCCTTATGCATTTTTCCCCTCTCAGCCTGTTGGAGCACTGAATCCAAAAAGAGCAGCCTTCTTTTCCGAGCGTCATGAAACATGGGAGGATGAACAAGTTCCAAAGTTTCATTATGGCACACATTATTCAACTGCAAGTTTTGTGTTGGCATGGCTACTAAGAATTGTAAGTATATTATCTCCTTTTAATAAATTATTTAATTTAAATCTCACAAATAAAAAGCAAACCTTCCAGTCAAAGGTTTTTGAGCAAGTAGGCACATGATCAAACTGTGAAAGAAAGTGGCCAGTAAATTCTGCCCTTCCCTTTCTTTTTTCCCTATTGCTCAACCCTGTCTGCCTCCTAGTTCCCTGCTTCCTCCTCCTTGCCAGTTTAGTGGGAAGAAAAATAGATTATCTGGTGAGTCCACAGTACCACCTGGCCACCTGATTTAAAATAAACAAATAACTCTGCTAGTCATCTCTCCTCATGATCCCCCTCTTTCTATTAAAGAGATCCTCCCAGTAACCCTCCTTTTCTCATCCCCTAGAAGCCTCCATTGTATCCCCCAGCTTAGCCAGACGTACACAGGTTGCTTCCCTCCTGCCTCGTTGTCCATCATTCTTGGAGGAATATCTGATGCTGAGCCAGAAGGGCAGTAAGCTTTTCTCTTCCCTGCTCACCTGAGGTATCCATTGACTGGCTCAGGAGGGTGCAGACAGTTGGGGTGGGGATTAGGAGGGAAAGGAAAATAGGGACTTTATTTTTGTTTATTTATTCTTTTGGAGCAAGGGGGATGGGGAACAACCACTAGACTTTTTTTCATTGGACAGAAGAAAGAGGGTAAGTGACAGCCACCAGTCCTTTTTTTATTATTATTATGCAAGGAATAGAGGGAAGGATCAAGCATCAGATAATGTCTTTGTAAACTACAATAAGATGCAGGGAGGGTAGTCTAATAAATTTAGGATTATCTTTGTAGCACTTAGATTTGCCTGGTTAAATTGAGTTAGTTTGCATTGAATCTGATGCTAACTAGCCAAATTTGGAGTGGAGGTGTATCCTAATAGTTAGAGCACTGGCCTGGGGACCAGGGTTCAATTCCCACTGGCACTCCTTGAGGTCTTGAGCAAGTCACTTAACCCTCTATTGCCTCAGAAGAAAAGGCCTGGCAATCTGTTTCCAGTTATACCTTGCCAAGAAAACACAGGGGCTGCATGACTTGACGGCACTTAGAAAAAAAAAGAAAAAAAGCTAAATATGAAAACCTTCTTACCTGACACACCCTCACCCAGCAATCTGGTTAAATTTCATCCATTTTCTCCACATAGCAGTTTAGTGCAGAGAGGGAGATTTTGAAATGGCACATTTTTTTGAATATCTACATTATAGTCTTTACTAATCAGAATGGATGTCTATTTTTCTAAAGAAAATCAATGTGTATTAAATATAGGACTTTATTTTTTATCATGTTTATTTTATTAAAAATAAGTGCATGTCAACCAATAGTGTTCTTTAAAAACTCGATCCCAATTTATGGGTTAAAAGACATCTAAGTAAATGTGTAAATAGAATAAACTGTCCTAATTTATATACAGAACAAGTTAGCTTTTTTAAATAACGTTTGTATGCTCTGTGGATTGCATTGTATTACTGTTTATTGATAATGCTTTGGTTAAACAGTGCATGTTTCTGTAAACCTAAAGGTAATTCATCTACTAGAAAGTAATTTCTTTGGGAAAGCATTAGCAGCATATCATTAATTAAAGCTCGTTAGAATGGTACAAGCAGACATAAATCTTGCATGTAATTTATAGTGCTTGGCTAATTTCAGGCAATTATCTACTAATATGTGCTTAAGTGTTCTTTAACTAAGAGGAGGCTTTTAAATCTTTTAAACATTTTTTCTTTTCACCATAAATTAAACAGCAAGCTCTAGGTTTAAGGAAATAAATAGAATATACAGTATTGTGCATTTGAGTGGCTTAGACAACATAGCATTGATAGAATACTTGATAACAAAAGTGGTTCAATGTAATTTTTGAATATTGAAAACAATTTTTTTACATAGTTGACAGTATGATGATAAAAAAAATGTGTATGTGGAATATATTCAGATATTTGGAGATTATAACATACATCGTCGCCATCATTTATTTCATGTTCTTCCAAAGCAGAGTTTCATTATATAACAAAGCTGAGACAAAACAAATAAAACTGCTATGCATACTTTACTAGTATGGCATTGCAAATGATATCACACATCCATCCCATATTATTCTCTGAATATATAGGTTTTTGATTTCCCTGCAAAAATCCTCACGATCGCTTATACCCAAGGACTCTGTTAAGAACAGCATTCCACAGCCCAGAAGCATAGAGTGTGAACAATTTGGCATAGGCAGGTTGACTGCTTCATAACCACGTAACAGGGATGTTGTGGATGCTGTAAGTGCTCTGGGAGTGTGCGGCTCTTGATCAAGTAGACAAAAGTTGCTCTAATGTGGATGAAAGGCATGCTGCAGAAGGCCCATGAGAAATTTCAAGTATAGTAAGCAATACTTTGTACTTGACCCTACTACCGATAGGGAGCCAATGTAGTTGTTTCAGTAAGGGAATGATTTGAGTAAAACAAGACTGGTTTAGGAGAAACTGAGCAACAGTATTTTGTGCTTGCTGTAAAGCAACATTGAAATACTGTGTGGAAATTATCCACATCTAATAGGAGTCCACATAGAGGTTTCCAACCTTGGGGTAATACTTTATCAAAAGTTGACCTTTCACACCACATTAATGGTATCATAAGTAATGTCTACCATATAATGAAAATTATACGTCACCTAAGTCAACTCCTTTAACTTTCTGCATTGCCAGAAGAGCAAATGCAAGCTCCTGAGTGATAAAAAGTACCTTGGTCATCTTGTAAGTTGACTGCTAAACTATAACTAGATGGCGGGGACTATTATTGAAGCAAAGCAGTATGTCAATGGGGCATAAGCAGATTTTATAGGAAAAATGTTGTGTGCAATATAATATCTGCATAAAGATGATAGTAAGTCTGAAAAGGCAATTAATGTACAAAGAGATTGTAAATAAACAATAGGGCAGAAAGTGCTGACCACTGGGGGACTCTGTATTGAAATGTATACTAATCTGATTTCTGAAGTCCTATTCTCACTTATTAGGTGCAGTTAGCTAGGTAAGAGTGAACTACTGCAATACAGTTCTCTGTATGCCAAATGCCTGTAGGCGCTGTGGTAAATGATTGTGTCAGAATGGATCGAATGTTGCTGAAATGTCAAGAAAGATCAGCACGGAGGCTGCTGATGTCATCAGTGAAGATATCCACCTGAGCTCAAGCTCCAGCTGGCTGTTGTGAAATATGAGCCTGTAACAGTCCCAGTACGAATGATCCGGCCTGTGAACAGCCAATTTCGGCAGTGCACACAATTGGGATGGCAGCAAAGGGGAAAAAAACAGACCTGCGGGACTTCATCCTGACAGGAGTCACAACAGTACCAAAACAGCCCCCAGATAAAATGGTGGTGGAAGCAGGAGCAAAAGCCTGAGAGCGCTGGAAAAGTAGAGCCGCGGAGAAAATGTCACGAGAGTGGTTCCTTCGGCAGAAACTGCCAGTGAACAGACACTGAGGACAGAAATGCGTGCCTGGTTCCAGGACTTTAAGGGGGATATCTCCCAGGTCAGAGAAGAGGTGATGGGCTGAATTGAAGGGCCAGAACAAAACAAAAAGTGAGTATCAGAATGCAAACTTTATTAAAAACTAGGTCAATGCCAAGGCAACAAATCGAAAAAAGAACAAAATCTAACACAGCCGTGTTTCAGCGTAGCCTTCCCCAGGGACTATGATCTGCTGAAATATGAATAAAAACATAAATATGTTCTCCTCATATATTAAATAAAATTAACAATAATAATACGAGGGTTGCTCAGAAAGTAATGCCCCACATGTTTTTTCTCAGTCCAGAATGAAAATAGAGGTGTGAAATTGAAAGGGTAGTAACTTGTAACTTCAAAGGACACGTGTGTAATTTTACAGTCGTCCGACAAATAGCGAGGCGGTAGTGATCCTTCAAATGGTGTCTGTGAGTGACATAGTACAAACAACGAGCTGTAATTGAATTCTTGGTGGAGGAGAAAGAAAGTGTGAGAAACATTCACAAACAGTTGTGTGCTGTGTATGGAAGTCCGGACAAGTTGCAGCGCCCTGCGATAGCTGCCAGCGGGCATTAAAATACTGTAAGCTGTTGCAGTGTGCCTTGCACACACCTTTGAATATCCCAAAGAGTCAATAATTGCCATTGCACTAACTCTACTGACGGAAAGATGTACGGACAATTCCCGACACGTGATGCGCCGATCTGCACGAATAATGTCATCAGTGCGCTGCAACTTGTCTGGACTGGTGGCTGAGGCAGGACGCCCAGACCGCAGCCGATCTTCCAGTTCCATTTTACCACTTCCTGAAGCCTTTACTCTCTTCACCCATTGTCCAACGGTGCTCCTATCTACTGCAGAACTTCCATACATGGAGATGTTGTATGGGATGGGTTCAAGGCTATTTTGAGGGGCCTCTTTGTGAAGTGTGGAGCGAGGAGGAAGATGGAGAAAGGAGCACGGAGATGAGAGCTTTACGATCGGTTGATGCGCCTACGGTAGGCAGATATACAGAATGGGACAGGGCAGTTCACAGGAAGGGTGTTGGAGGTACGGGCACAGCTTAATGCTCTGGATGCGGAGGAGATTCACTATCAGATGCAGTTGGCACGGCAGGAATATTTTGAAGGGGGTAACAAGGAATGGAAGTGTCTAGCGAGGAGCCTTCGGAAGAGGAAGTTGCATTTTCAGATACTGGCACTAAAGGGACCTAAGGGCACCCTGCTCATGAAGGGTAATGAATTGTTCAGAGCCTTTAGAGACTTCTATAGGCAGATGTACTTGGCAACACCTACCCCCCCCCCCCCCCGAGGCGGAGATTGATAGCTTCTTAAACTCGATCCTGCTGGAAAAGTAGTTGAGCAAAATGTTAGAGAGGGAGACTGGAGTGGACGAGATATGTGCAACACTTGTGGTGCTCAAGGTGGACAAAGCACCTGAGTATGATGGCCTGACAGCTCATTCTATTGAAGATTTAGTAAAAAGTTGCTGAAACCACTGCAATGCATATTCAATCTGCCCAGGGAAGGGGGTAAGCTTGTGGGGACAATGGGATGGGTGGGAATTACTCTCAATCCTAAAGAGCGAAAGGATCTGTAAATGTGTGCCTCTTAGAGGCCAGTCTCTTTGCTGAATTTAGATGCTAAAGTATTGGCAAAAGTGCTAGCCACCTGCTTAAATAGGGTAGTACTGGGATTGATACTTGATGACCAGGCAGGGTTCATGCCAGGGAGGCAGATGGGGAACAGTATACGGAAGATCCTTAATTTGATCTGAATTGCTCAGCAACACAATGAACCGGAGCTGCTCCTGTCTCTCGATGCAGAAAAGGCATTTGACCACGTCTCCTGGGAGTTTATGTTTAGGACACTGGAGAAGATGGGATTTGGAGAGGGTTTCTGAGGTTGGGTGTGACCGTTGTACGAGTAGCCCTGAGTGTGTGTCAGAGTGAATGGAGAATACTCTTTTTTTTTCCATAGAGAGGGGGACAAGGCAGGGGGTGCCCCCTTTCCCCTTTGCTATTTGCTTTGACATTGGAACTGCTGGCAACACGCATCAGGATGAGCAGGGACCTAAGGGGAGGGATTACTGTGGGGGCTAGGCATTATCAAATTTCTCTGTTCTCAGATGACATTATTTTAGCAGTGACGTGACCCCAGATTTCTATACCCATTATTATATGGGAGTCGGAGTTTGCCAGCTGTTGGGCTTTCCTCTCAACTGGGGTAAATCAGAGATACTTAATGTTACAGTCATGGAGGAACAACGCGAGTGGCTACATGAACGCTTCCCCTTCAAATGGGCGTAAAATGGGATTAGATATCTGGGGGTACAGTTGGGGAAGCAGGTGGAGAACCTGTTTACCCTGAACTATCATAAGCTGTTGGGAGAAGTGGATGGCCTCCTGAGGAGGTGGGGCA
Source organism: Ichthyophis bannanicus (assembly GCA_033557465.1). Taxonomy (NCBI): domain Eukaryota; kingdom Metazoa; phylum Chordata; class Amphibia; order Gymnophiona; family Ichthyophiidae; genus Ichthyophis; species Ichthyophis bannanicus. The sequence goes on from CM066032.1 coordinate 1,736,464,328, forward strand.
GGGATGGCTCTCCTGGCTTGGCCAAATAGTGGTGGTGAAAATGATGCTGGTCTACGAAGGACCACTCTATTATGATGGAACTTGGTATACAGTGGATGAACCACTAGAGCCTGGAGCTCACTTAAGTGGTATGCTGAGGTAACAGCCACCAGGAACAAGACCTTCCAGGTCAAGAACTTCAAAGGGCAGGAATCAAGTGTCTCAAAAGGAGTTAGCATGAGGTCCCAAGTCACTGCCGGAGGCTTGAAAGAGGATTCATGAGGAGCAAGCCTTGCATGAAGCAAACCACTATAGTCTTAGTTGATATGGACTTTCCTTCCAAACCGTGATGGTAAGCCCCAACCATGCTAAGGTAAACTCTGAAAGAGTTGGATTTGAGACCTGACTCCGAGAGGAATAGAAGGCACTCAACTAGTCTGTTGACGGAACAATCAAAGGGATCCAATGCCCATTCTTCACACCAGGAAGCAAATCTCTTCCATTTGAAAGCATAAGACCTTCTCATCGAGGCCTTTCTGAAGGCCAGCAGGTCATCTGTAACTTAGTTGGGCAGGTTAAGTTCGAACAGGGCTAGCCTCTCAACATCCACACAGTGAAGGCCAAGGATCTGACATTGGGGTGCAGCATCCTCCTTTGATATAAGATCTGAGGCAGAGTGCAATTGCAGAGGTTCCCACTGGGAGAGTTGAAGCAGAAGGGAAAACAACGGCTATCTGGACCAATACAGCGTGATGAGAATCATTGTTACCCCTGTCTGTCTGGAATTTCAGCAGGGTCTTCGCTATGAGAGGTATGGAAGGATATGCATATAGCAGGCCCTTGCCCCCCTAGTGCAGAAGGGAAGGCATCCAGAACCAGCCTGCTGCGCAAGGCAATCCTGGAGCAGAACTGATCCACTTGGGCATTGTGCTGAGTGGCGAACAGATCTATCAAAAGGGTACCCCACCTCCAAAAGATCCGGGCCACGACATCCCTGTCCAGAGTCCACTTCTTCAGCTGGAGATCGCAGCTCAGCTAGTCTGCCAGGGCATTCTGCTCTCCTGGCAGATATGTGGCCCGAAACTTCCTACTGTGAGTGATGGCAAACTTCCACAACTGGACCACCTCCCAGCACAGGAGATATAAACCTGTGCCCTCCTGCTTGCTTATGTAGTATATCGTGATCTGATTGAATCAGAACAATCTGGTTGGCTAGGCGATCTCAGAAAGCCCTAAGGGCATTTTCTATGGCTCTCAGTTCCAAGAAATTGATCTGGTGCAGGCTCTCTTGTTCAGACCAGAAGCCTTGAATGTGGAGGCCATCCAGATGTGCTCCCCAAGCAGCTTGGATGCGTCTGTTGTCAGTGTCTTCTGGGATGGCGCCTTCTGAAAAGGGATGGAGATTTCCTTCCGAAGTAGGTCCAAATGCAGAGGATCATGCTCTCGGGGGGCAATGAGGAGGCAGCTCTGCAAAGTGCAACATGTTACTGCTTTGGACTATCTGAAGCACCCACGAGTCAGAAGTTATAAGTGTGGAGGAGTGAAGTGGATTGGAGGAATTATCTAATGGTTAAAGCACTGGCTTGAGAACCAAGAGACTTATTTTATTTTACTTTATTTATTTAACTGTATTTATATCCTGCTTTTCACCGGGTCAAAGCGGTTTAACAAAAAAGGGGGGGGGGCAGTAATCAATTCTTGGGTGGAGGCCTGTCACCTGGGAGGCCAACATTGATGATATAGACAGACATTAAGGACTTAAACAATGGACAACAGTCTCTTAGGAGGTAGATCTGTGGGGTATGTTAAAGGGTCGGGGAAGGAGTCTGTGGTAGATGTTTGTTTCTGGTCCAAGGTATTCCTGGAACAGGATGGTTTTTAGTAGTTTTCTGAATGTTGAAGGATCTCCGTTGTTTCTGATTTGACTTGGTAGTGAGTTCCAGAGGGATGGTGCATATAGTTCAAAGGCTCTGTTGCAGGTCCGTTGATTGTATTTAGTTTGTTCATGGGGGATGGTGAGGGTGTTGCTGGTGGTTTGTCTGGTTGTTCTGTTGTGGGTGGATTGGGGCAGTAAAGTTCTATTCCCACTAGCAGCATTCCTTGTGGCCTTGGGCAAGTCACTTAACCCTTCATTGCCTCACAAAAATCCAAGTTATCAATGCCCCTGTTTAATGTACACTCCAAGTTTGTTACAATGTAAACCGCTTTGACTAAAGTTATAAAACAGTATAAAAAACCTATTCAATAATAAGGGGCCACCTATGGGCAAAAAGGGTGAGCCATTCCCCTTTGTGGTCACTGGCAGATTGGCTATGCTCCAGAAGAACCATTCAAAACGCCACACCCGGCTTGGGTTGCGGGGCAGGCTGAGCCTTTTGAGGCTTCTCCTGATGCTGTGGGCGAGGAGTCTGTGTCTTTTGCTGGGAGGTTTGAGGACCAGGGAAGTACCTGCACTTACGTGGGTAGAAGGCCGCCTTCTGGCCAACACCTTGATACCTCCTGCCATACTCAGCTGGATCAGACGTACATCTCAAGAGCCTGGCGAGGGGTAATGTGCTGCTTCTCTATTATGCCAGCTTTTTCCTCCACCTGCTCTCCGAAGAAGTTCCCTCCATGGGATGGCACATCTGCAAGCTTATTTTGCACCGACTGGTCCAGTTCCAAACACTGAAGCCAGGCGAGACTGCGGGCTCCAGTACCCACTGCTGCCACATGGGAGACCATCTCAAAAGGTGTCATACATCACCCTGACCAGGAACTTCGAGCAGTCCTTGCCATGGCCCACCAGGGCATGATAATGCTCAAGTTTCTACAAAGGGAGGAATGGGCACAAACCAGCGAGATCATGCATAATGTCCTTCAGGAACATGCTCTTGTAGAACTGGTAAGGGTGTACTCCAGCCACAAGCATGGAGCTCTGGAAGCACCTCCTTCTGAAAGAGTCCAACATCTGAGTCTCCCTACTCAGGGGCATCAAGGAATAAATCTTGGTGCTCTTAATCTTCTTTAGGGCGGACTCCACCACTAAAAAGTGATGCAGGAGTTGAGGCTTCTCAAATCCAGGGCCTTTTTGAACCCAGTACATCAAGTCCAGCCTCCTGCTGATGGCACAGGAAGGGTATTCTTATTTGCAGCCTTTGTAAAATTCAATGCACCGGCACCATCACTGCTTCCTTAGGAGCCGAGGAGTACTGGAGGATTTCCAAGTCCTCCGACCTAGGCTCATCTTCTGACTCCAAAATGGGATGGCCTTGGCCATATCCCTCATGAAGTCCTGGAAGGACATGTCCTCTGGAGGAGACTTCCGCTGTTCATGCAGAGGGGAGAGGTCTGATGGAAGCTTTGGAGACCAGCCCTCCAACAGATTCTCTGATTCTGTATTGGTCAACCAGCCATCAGAGTCAGATTCCAAAAGGAAGTCAAAGTACCCCTGAAACTTTACCTGGAGCTCTTTCTGGCCTCGAGAGGAGTAGGAGCATCGACGGGATTGATGATGGATCCAGTGCTTCTGGGGTTTCATTGGGACATCTGAGCCCAATACACTTGAGAAAGAGATGGCCCCGCTGGAAACCGGCATCAGATCTCTGTGGTGCCCCAATGTTGATGCCTCTGCAGGCAGAACATGCATCTCGAGGATCAACTGCACAACGTCTGATGATGATGCCCTGGGCACCAAAGGACCAGCCAGCTGTTTCTCCAGCATCAATGTGATGTGGGCTTCAAGCGCCTGAAGGCATTCCTCCATGGCTGCTGATTCCAAAGGCCTTGGGGCCTGAGCAGCTTCGACCAATGCCTGCAAGGGTATGAGCATGGCCTCGGTTATCGGGAGATGGTCAGTGCCCCTCCACAACTCTCGATTCCTCTCTCCAGGGCACTTTAACAGGCCACTCATGGCCATCGCTCCCAACATTGCATCAGGAAGGGCTCCAATGCTGATGCACAGGGGGCTTAGCTCGGTGCTCAGTAAGATCCCCCTTCGACACTGACGGAGCTGAGGTTGAGTCCTCCTTCGATTTCATGCGGGGACCGGTCGATGGCCAATGCTCCGGGGCACTGTGGGTGCTTGGCTCCAATTGAGCCTGGGAAGCTCTCGATGTCAGTGCACCTTCAGTGGATCCTAGGGAAGCCATCAAGACTGATGCCGGTGCTGAAGATGCTAAATCATATCTCTGGCTAAAGAGGGATTCTCTCTGTCTCTCTTGACCCCTCAAGCCTCTCCTTGTCATTTGTAAGCACAAATTGCAAGAAGAGGGCTATGATGGGGACCAGACATTGGAGGCACCAATTGTGCTTGTCTGTGACCAGAATAGTCCTGGCATATTTGGTGTATTTCTTGAACCCGCTGGCCAGTTTTTGGGACATGTCTGGGAAAATGGCTGTAGCTGGATCAAATGACTCAATGATGGTCAGAAGCCCATCCAGACCATGGGAAAAACAGTAAGAAAATTAAAAGTTACCAAAAAAGCGCTGGAACCGAGGGTGGAACTGCAACTGATGGACCCGTCGCAACCAACTGCAGGCAGAAAGCAAACAGCACAAAAAAGAGACCGCTGAAGAGGAAAAAAATGGAATGTTTACTGGCGGATGACCGATTCATGTCTGTGGGGCTCCATGGAAAATGAAGACTGGAGAAGATGGTGCCGTGGCAGTGGGAAGACAGGCATGCGGGTGCCTCCCAAAAGCTTCCAATAGAAGCTGCGGAGCATTCCCATGTGGGTCGCCATCGAGGACGTTACCAATACGTGAGGACTTCATTCCTGCTTGTCCACAGAGAAGAGCGGAGGTCCCAAGAAGGGGTGTAGGGAGAGCTGTGTTATTGTCAATAAACTGACTGTGCTATTTTAAGCCAACTAACTGGACATGGGTCGAGATGAGATATAGTGGTATTAAGACCCTTTATTATACTGTCTGATTGTTCATATGTCATCCTCCCAAAGTTGTTCCAGGTGTATAGCGAGGCAGGATATCTGTACTCTGTGCAGCAACCTTATGCACTTGTATCTTGCTCTAAAAGTCATCTGCCATAGCATGTGGGCAAGGGGCATTGCCAAATCCTTGCTGACTTAGTTCTTGCACAAGACACTTTACCAGATCAAATAACTCCCTAGGATGATGCAGGGAAGATTGAGTCATACAAGTATAATATGCTCATCTGCTTTCATCTTTTACAAGGCAATATTCTTGCAAGGCAGTAAAATATATTTCATGCACCTTGGCTTCCTTGCAGTGCCTCCGCTTCCTCTCTGACTGGTGGAGTTTCTTTCTTTGCTCCCTTATACTGAGGATAAACCAATGTGCCGGGTTGAGGCTTTTTTTAGTTCTTGGGTTCTGTGGGGCTAGAGCTGTGCCACCCTGACAACTCCGTCTCAGGTTTCAACCAGTGAGTCAACATTGTTATTTTGTGAATCCAAGCAGTGGGGTACTATAAAAGTGTCTCTATCAAACACCTTGTACCTATGATATGTGAATGCATAACATTCTGCATACTGTTCTACTCGTACTTGTGGTATAGCAAACTGAACAATAGTGTGATCAGACCAGGGTATGGGAAAAACTTGAGAGAATTTTGGATTTGAATCTCTTGTAACAATGGAGGGAACAAATAAATAACATCATAGTTTTATCCCCACGTTTTTTTCACAAGTGCTACATCACTCATTGCAAACCATAATAACATAAGGCAGAGCACAGATGACTATAGTGATCACAAACACGGTTTATTTAATTATTTCAGAGTATTCAGAAAAAGTTCTTAAACACCCTTCCTTCTTGATGGTACTCCAGTTATTTATTTATTTATTTAACCGATTTTATATACCGTCTTTCTACAAATCAAGACGGTTTACATAAAACAAAAATAGAGTGTTTCCACTGTTTACATAGAACAAAGTAACAAATATATATAAGATAACAATGAGGTAACACCACACTTCTTGCTGTACCAACAATTCCTGTGATTCTGGATCAGAATTTCTGATTGGTTCAAAGCTGGAAAGCTGGAGCTTTATCCAGTCCCCTCCTTTGCTATTCTGTAGCACAGTACCCTTGATTATCACCATCTTACATAAGAAATTCCATACTGGGTCAGACCAAAGATACATTGAGCCCAGTGTCTTGTTTCCAACAGTGACCAATCCAGGTCACGAGTACCTGTCAGCTTCCCTAAAGGTAGACAGATTCCATGCTGCTTATCCTAGCGATAAGCAGTAGACTTCCCCAGTCTTCTTTAATAATGGTTTCTAGACTTTTCCTTCTGGAACTTGTCCAAACCTCTTTTAAACCTAGCTACACTAACATGCTGTGATAACAAATTCCAGAGTTTGATTACGCGTTAAGAAAATATTTTCTCGGATTAGTCTTAACATAGTAACATAATATACTACTTTTAGATGGAGTAAACAACTGATCTATGTTTAGCCATTCCACTCCAATCATTATTTTATAGACCTCTTTTATATCACCCATCAGCCATCTCTTTTTCAGGCTGAAGAGCCCTAATATGTCCTCAGAAGGATGTCCTTTTATCCCCTTTATCATTTTAGTGGTTGTCTGTACCTTTTTTTACATTTTCCAAAAGGTGCTTTTTTGGCTATGACAGCCTCTTTGACCTAACCTTTAAACCATGCTGGCAGTTGTTTGACCTTCCTTCCACCTTTCTTAAAACGTGGAATACATCTGGTCTGGGCTTTCATGAACGTATTTTTAAAAAATGGCAAGTCTTGATATAAACCTTTAACCTTTGTAAACCTTTAATCTTTGCAGCTGCTCCTTTTAGTTTTTTCTTAACCATTTCCCTCATTTTATCATTGTCTTCCTTTTGAAAGTTAAATGCTATCACCATGGATTTCCTTGCTGTCTTTCCTCCATTTATTAAAGCAAATGTGATCATGTTTTGATCATTATTGCCAAGTGTCCCCAACACCGTTATCTCTTTCACCAGATCCTGCATTCCACTAAGTACTAGATCTAAATTAACTTCCTCTCATGTCTTTTTCTGAATCAGCTGCTCCATGAAGAAGACATTCTAGCACGTCCTGATGTGATAATGACCCAGTCAATACCGAGGTACTTGAAATCACTCATTACTGTGTTGTAGGTTTTGTTAGCTTACCTAATTTCTTTTAGCATTTTGTCACCAATCTGTTCGTTCTGGCCATGTAGATGGTAGTACACCCTCAGTGCCATTGTCTTCCCCCTTTTACATGGAATTTCAATCCCTAGAGATTCTACCATGAATTGTGTTTTTTGCAAGATTTTTATTCTATTTGACTCAATGTCCTGTTTAACATACAGCGCAACCCCTCTACCAATTTGATCCATCCTTTCATTGCGATATAATTAGTCCCATTGCTGTCCTCCTTCCACCAGGTCTCTGAAATGCAATTATATCTAACTTTTCAGTTAGTGCTATATATTCTAACTCGCCCATCTTATTTTTTAGACTTCTAGCATTTAAACTTGTATTTTATTCATATTGACAATCTGCTAATCAGTTGACAGATGTAATTTGGAATCTTTCAACTCTGTTTGCTTATTACTGTCCTTCCTTCCAGAATGGCCCCTCCTAACTCCTGCTCATTTGCACTCAGGCTTGCCTTCATCATACTATACCTCACTTTGTTCACCCTCCCCTATGCACTTTCTCTGACACATAATATCCCCATTCCTATAATCCACTCTCTTAGACACCTATACTTCCTACCACCTCTATCTCACCCTTTTCATAACCCCCATTACCGTACTTGCAAACTCATACCCATTAACATAACTCCCAACCTTAAGCCCAACCCTCCCTCTAACATCCCCTATCCCCCCCTCAAATGTGCCCTACTCAGTATTCGCTCTGCCAGAAATAAAATCCCCTTACTCACTGACCTCATAACTGACTATGACCTCGATATATTTTGCCTCACTGAAACCTGGTTTCAAGACACTGACATGGTTCTAATAAACCAACTTTGTCCTAATGCATACTCAATATATACCTGTAACAGAACACAAGGCAGAGGTGGAGGTGTAGCTATTATTGCCAGATCTAACCTACAACTTTCTATAGTTGAGTCTACCTCAACATCAGGCATGGACACCATAACAGTCTCTAACTCTACCCTATCTTTATACCTCTTATACCGTGCACCCCAGACAGTCTCATCCGACCTCTTCACGATTCTAGACACAGCCTGCTCCCCCCAACCTGCCTTACGCCCCCTCATAATCTTAGGTGATTTAAATTTACACTCCATAACCCCTAATCAATCGTCTACCTTCCTCCAAGCTATGAATGCCCTCCACTTCACTCAAATCCTAAATCATCCTACACATTCCAAAGGAAACATCCTTGATTTAATATTTATTCCACAACAAGCTCCATTCGCTGAACAAATCCATCACACCATTCAACCTATTCCTTGGTCTGATCATGCTCTCATCCTCTTTTCCTTCCCCTACTCTACTCACAAAGCTCATCCTCCTACCCACCCTCAACACACTCGTAAATTTAGACAATTCAATGCGCCCATCTTCCTAGAGCAAACGATCCCATCCCTCGACCTATTAAAAGATATGGGACTTAATCAAGAGTCTCACATCTCCAAATGGAATGAAATCCTATCTGCAGCCTCTCTCCTCCCACCTAAAGAATTCCCTCAAAAGCACCGTAATAGAGCACCTTGGTTCTCTACAAAACTAAGAAATCTCAAAAGAGAACTTAGACGTTTGGAACGTATCTGGAGATGCTCAGATAATCCCAATGCACATTCTGCCTCCATAAATAAACTCCAAACCTACTGCTCTGAAACCCTCAACCATAAAAGGGAATATAATGGAAACATAATCCAACGGTCTCTCAATAAACCTAGGGAACTTTTCTCTATAGCGAAATCCTTAATAAATGAACCTTCACTGCAGGACCAGCCCCCGAAAATATCTGCACAAACTATTGCCAACCACCTTACCTCTAAATTCCTTCCACCCCCTCAATCAATAACCCCTATTTTACTCCTGACTACAGCACCCTACCTCCAGAACCTACCCTCCTAACCTCTTGGAACGAATTCGATCCTATCACTCTAGAAAATGTCTCCAATGTTATAAAAGACCTGAATACATCCACTTCTGCCCTTGACCCCTGTCCTGTCCCTTGGATCAAAGCTACTAGAGATTCCCTCAGCCCCTACATCCTATCTATTATACAAACCTCCCTCCAGACTGGTTTTGTTCCACCTCCTCTTAAACGTGCCACTATCCGGCCTATACTAAAAGGAACTAAACTTGATCCCACTTCCCCTACCTCCTACAGACCTATATCTAGCATCCCTTTTCTTGCCAAAATAGCCGAGAAACTAGTTCAAACCCAACTTCAAAACTATATTGATGATCACTCTCCCCTCGACCTATTCCAACATGGTTTTAAAAAGAACCATGGTGTCGAAACCCTCCTTACCTCCCTACTAGACTCCCTGTAGTTGCACACCCAGAATCCTACCCAAGGATGCCTACTCATATTCCTTGACCTATCTGCCGCTTTTGACTCCCTTCCTCACCATCAACTCTTAGGCAGGCTCCATGAAATAGGGCTAAGAGGCACAACCCTAAACTGGTTCCGATCCTACTTAGATGACAGAACCCAACAGGTCTGTATTGGTAATGATACCTCTCTCCCATTTACACTAAAACAAGATGTCCCCCAAGGATCTAGCCTCTCTGCTCTCCTTTTCAATATTTTTCTTTCAACCTGTTTGCAATATCTTTCAGAGCTTTGGCATTCAGTACCAATTATATGCGGATGACATGATGTGCTTCACCCCATTTAATCTCTCCAACCCTGACTTCTCTAATCTAAGTGATTGCTTATTTACGCTGAAATCATGGCTATCTCAACATAACCTTCTAATTAACCAAGCTAAGACTGAAGTGCTACAGGTGTTCTCCGCTACCTCATACACCCCCCCCCCCTCTAACTATCACTATTGGAGATTTCACCCTTACTATAAAAAACCAGGTGAAGTATCTTGGTATCATCCTTGATCAGAACCTTTCCTTCACTAATCAAATAAAGAGAACCACTAATACAATATATGCAAAACTACGTACCCTCCGGAATCTCAAACCCCTCTTAAGCCCCACTTCTTTTCGATCTGTCTGTCAAGCCCTCACAACCCCCTCTCTTGATTACTGCAACCTAATCTATCATGGCCTTCCCAAGAACGCTATACAACCGCTCCAACTTGCCCAGAACACGATCGCACGACTCATAACCAACATTCCCAGGCGATCACACCAGTCCTATATGACCTCCACTGGCTCCCCATCTACTGCAGGATTAAGTTCAAAGTGCTTACCCTCATACATAAAATCATCTCCAACGAATCAGCTCCATGCCTTTCCCCTCTCATTCCCCTCTCTTCTAGCTCTAGAACCCGCCGTACTATTACCAAAAACCTCATCTCTATTCCAACAGCCACAAGATATAGTAAACAATATACCTGTAACAGGGCCTTTTCCCTCTATGCTCCTACCCTATGGAACTCCCTTCCCCATGAGCTGCGGAACTCTAGAACTCACCTTGAGTTCCGAAAGAACTTAAAAACCCTCCTCTTTCAGGAACATTTTTCCCTTCCACCTTAGTTTCTAACCTTCATCTGCTTCCTCCCAGCTCCTACCCCTTCTAAACCTTCATACTGACAACTGATATCTCGGTAAATACCTTGTAAATAGTTGTTTTATTTTTATGATTAGTTCTCATTGTTATCTTGTATATATTTGTTACTTTGTTCTATGTAAACAGTGGAAACACTCTATTTTTGTTTTATGTAAACCGTCTTGATTTGTAGAAAGATGGTATATAAAATTGGTTAAATAAATAAATTACTCAAAGGCATCTGGGTTACCTTTACCTTTATTGGAGCTTCTCTATAGGGATGCCCTAACTTCTGTGTTTTACTAGTATCCTTTAAATGTACATGAAACATGCACTCTTGTGTGATTTTGGCTTTCTCCCATTATCTAGTTGAAAAGCTGCTCTAACTCCTTTTTAAAGGTTAATGCCAGCAACCTGGTTCTACCCTGATTAAGATGGAGCCCATCCATTTGGAAAAGCACCCTCCTTCCCTAGAGTGTTGCCCAGTACCTAAAAAATCTAAAACCATCTTCCCTAGACCATCGTCTCATGCATAAATTAAGATTCTCCAGGAACAAGCAGGAAGTCAGTCCTCACTTATGGGTGACGTTGGCACTGACGGAGCCCACGCAGAACAATTCCCCAGCTTTCAAAAAAAGCCTTTGGGATTGCTGCCACACATGAGAGGTCCTCTTCCCGCCCAAGGGTGCCATCTTGCTCGGTCTCCATTTTTACGCGGAGCCCATCGGACACACATCCTCGTCCCTTGGAAAATGTTTTCGTTTTTGGCCTACAGGCCTTTTGTTTTCCGGTTGCACCAGTCCTCTACCCGTCTTCCGCTGCTCTACCTTCTTAGAGATGTTGGGGATAGTATTTTTTCCTTTTTCATTTTTTGTTACGGGCTTCGCACCCTTTTCTCTTTTCCTAACCGCTGGCCGCATGGGTCTTTGACCTCGTGGGGCCATTTTTGCCCCCATGGCCACCAGCTTCAAAAAATGTGATAGATGCTCTAGGAACATGTCGCTTACGGACACTCACAACTGTTGTCTGTGGTGCCTCAGAGCTGACCATGATCCGGAGCTCTCTTCGCTCTGCAAGAAAATGTTCTCTAAGGCCCTGCTCAGCCGTAAGCAGACATCCGATGACATTTTCCAAAAGGCCGCCTCAGAATCCCCGGTGGCACCCTCGGTCGTCTCTCCCCAGTGGGGTCTCCCCCTTCGGCACCGCGCTCTCGGCGGCACTCCAACCAGGGATCCCCTGAGGTGGAGTGGCGCAAAAAGAAGAAGGCTTCGAAGTCGCTGTCGGGGGCGCCCGATAAGCGTGAACACTCCCGCACTCGGTCGCTTAGCCCCCTTCGGCGTTCCCGAGAGTCGGACATGGAGCAGCCCCGCAAGGTACCCCGCACGGAAGCGGAGGCCTCCGGCAAAGGCGCCCGGTCTCCTAAGGGCTGTCCCGGTCAGGACCCCCTCTCCTCCTTGACGCCCAATACAGTGATCCTGGGATCGGCATGTCAGGGCCCCATGCCCGAGTGGGAGTCCCGCATGCTGATGCTAGAATGCAGCATTTCTACGTTCATTGCTTCCCAGCAGGCGCTCACAGCCAGCTTTTCTGACTCGTGCCCAGAGACTGTGGGTCCCTCGCATGGGACACCGAAATCTGTCCAGGAAACCCCCGAAAGCCGCGGGCCTCATGAGGGTCCTCAATGTCGGTCTCGCTTGCCCTCCTGTTCCTCGGAGGCGAGATCTTCCAGGGTCTCCGGCTCCAAGCGGACACCGACCATTGGACAGAGCGACCTGCCCAGCTCGGACTCCTCGACTGATTTCTCAGAGTGGGAGTCAGATGGGGACACCTCCCCGGAAACCCATACCCACCGGGATCTTCCGTTGGACCCCTCCCCGCCCGCATTCCAGCAGTGTTCACCACCCGAGGACACCTCCTTCCTGGTGTTTGTTCGGGAGATGGCACAGGCTCTTAAACTGGCCACTCAGGCCGAGGAGGACCCTCGTGCTGAAGAACTCGATATTCTTCAGTACGAGTCCCTGCCCAGGGAATCCCTCACTGTGCCGGTTCCTCCTATTCTATCTCGGCTGCTGCTCTACATTTGGGAGGCCCCTGCCTCGGTCCCCATCGTGAGCAAGCGCCTTGATACTATGTACAAGGTACAATGTGGGCCGGGTTTCAGGAAGACCCAACTTTCCCACACCTCTATGGTGGTGGAGTCGGCCATGAGGAAACTAAAGAGCCCAAAATCGCACTCGTCAGTACCGCCCGGTCGAGAGTCAAGAGCCCTTGATGCCCTGTGCCACAAGGCCTACCAAGGCTCCATGCTCGCTTGTAGCATTCAAGCATACCAACTATCCATGGGTATGTTCTTGTGCGATTTAGCCAAGGAGCTCAGAGGGTTCTCCATGGGCCTCAAGGGCAAGCCCCTCAATAGATTCAGCACTCTGTTGAAGTCCGTCGCAGACTGCTCTAAATACCTCTCCTGAGCCACCTACAATGGATTCGCATCATCGGCTTGGGTGGCGGCCGCAGGCATCGGGGCCCACCACCAGGCATGGCTCCAATCCTCAAACTTGGAGCAGTGGATGCAGGAAGAGGATGAAATTTATGAGTTCTATGAACAAGTACAAGCTGAAATTGACAGAACATGCAAACAGGATATCCCGATAGTCATGGGTGACTGGAATGCAAAAGTCAGCAACAAAAGGCAAAATGGATGGAAAATTGGACTTGGCAACAGAAATAAAGCTGGAGAAAGACTTATATAATTCTGAAAAACCAATGATCCATTCATCTCAAACACCTTCTTCCAGCGGCACAAGCAGCGACTGTACACATTGACTTCACCCAATGGATTGTACAAAAATCAAATTGACAACATCTGTGGAAGTCAATGATAGAAAAGCTCCATAACATCAACAAAGACAAAACCTAGAGCTCACTGTGGTACAGATCACCAACTACTAGTATGCAAACTCAAGCTAAAGTTGAAAAAGAGCAAGCCATTCATGAATGTAGCAAAATATGACCTTGAGAATATACCATCGGAATTTAAAGACTGCCTGCAAAATCTATTTTCTGTTTTACATATAAATGACAGAGTTCCAGAAGAGTTATGGGATGACATCAAGAAGGCTGTGTTGGAAGAAAGTGAGAAAAACCTACAAAAGGTGAAAAAGCAATTATGGCCAAAACGGATGATGGAAGAAACTGAAAATTGCCCAGAAACGCAGAGAAGCTAAATCCAGAGGAGAAAGAGAGGCAATCATAGAACTCAACAGAGATTTCCAATGTGCAGCAAGACAAGACAAGGAGAAGTATTACAATGACGCATGCAAGGAAATAGAAGCAGAAACTATTAGAGGAAGAACAAGATCAGCTTTCCTAAAGCTACGAGAGTTAAAGAAAAAATTCCAGCCTCGATTTGAAATGTTACAAGATGCTCAAGCATCCATGTTGAATGATGCTGAGAAGATCAAGAAAAGGTGGAAAGAATATACAGAATTCTTATATGATGAAGATCAAGTGGACCAACAGCCGTTTCAACCTGTACCTTATGATCGGGAACCATTGGTGATGAAAGAAGAAGTCGAAGGAGCATTGAAAGCTTTATCAAATAACAAAGCACCAGGCATTGATGGCATGCCCATAAAAGTATTACAGCAATCTGATGCAGCTGTTACCGTACTTACAAGGCTCTGCCAGGAAATTTGGAAGACAGCATCATGGCTAACTGACTGGAAAAGATCTGTATTTATACCAATACTAAAGAAAGGTGATCCAACTGACACTGGAAATTATCGCACAATCGCTTTGATCCCACATGCCAGCAAGATTCTCCTGAAGATTATTCAGCAGAGACTACAACCATACCTGGAATGAGAACTACCTGAAATGCAAGCAGGGCTCAGGAAAGGGCGAGGAACAAGAGACATCATCACGGATGTGAGATGGATCCTTGAAAAGACTAAAGAATACCAAAAGGCTACCTATATGTGTTTTATTGACTACAGCAAGGCTTTCGACTGTGTAAATCATGAAAAACTCTGGGCCACATTAAGAAGCATAGGTATACCTGAACACCTGATCATTCTCTTGCACATTTTTTACATTGATCAAAAAGCAACAGTTCAGATGGAACAAGAAGAAACAGAATTATAGGTCTGACGACAATTACTATGTATACCATGAACTGCCCGAAGAACAAACCAGTCAGTATGAGAGGAGATCAAACCTAAGCTTTCTTTAGAAGCTCAGATGACAAGATTTTGACTTTCATACTTTGGACACTTCATGCAAAGAGAGAGATCATTAGAGAAAGACATCATGCTTGACAAGATAGAAAGTCAACACAAAAGAGGAAAGCCAGCAAAGAGATAGAGCGATGCAATAACAGCAGCTGTGGGTGCCAGTCTGTCAACAATGAGCAGCCTGACTGAAGACTGAACACTGTTTAGGACAACTATCCAGAGGGTCACCATGAGTCGAAACCGACTCGACGAAACTTAACAACAACAACATCAATTAAATATTTAGAGGTGATATTCAGTGGCAACAGCAAGTGATTGTAAGGCAGCTAACTGTCGCCACTGAACTTTGATCCTGGATATTCAATGCAGGAGTCCCTACACCCCTCCTCGGGAACTCTGCTCTTCTACCAAATCGCTTCTATCTGTGCCCTTCTCTTTTATTCTAACTCCAGACTTCGCTCCTTTCACCTTACTGAACCTTACGCCTAGAACAAATTACCTGAGTCTGTACATCAGGTGCCTTCTCTGACCCTTTTCAAATCCAGGCTGAAAACTCACCTCTTCGCTGCTGCTTTCGGTTCTTGACGCACCTGATCTCCTTGTGGTTCCTTACCATTCCCCTATGTATCCCTGTCTACACCTACTGTGTTGTCTATCTTGACTAGATTGTAAGCAATGATGAGCAGGGACAGTCTCTTACATGTCTGTGCAGTGCTGCATACATCTTGTAGTGCTATATAAATGCTAAGTAGTATCTGGCCACTGACATGGAATATCTGGGTTGACCGGATAGCTCCACAGCTAACCGGGCTGGTTAGCTAAAGCAATGAAATTTAGGTGCACCTTTCACGTGCTTAACTAGGAAAGAGAGGCATATGTAACTTTTGCATACCTGAATATTTATTTAGCAGGTTTTTTTATATCGCCTTATTATTTCAGTCAAAGTAGTTTACATTATAACATAAACTTGATAATGTACGTTCAACAAGGATATTGATAACCTGGATTTTTCTGAGGCAATGGAGGATTAAATGACTTGCCCAAGACCACAAGGAGTGCTAGTGGGAATCAAATACAACTTGCCTCAAGTTTGGATTTGGAAGAATCAAATCTAAAAACAAATATCCAAAATCCAAATGCATGACTACACATGCTCAGAAAGGAGCTCTCCTGCAAGCATGGTCAGCCCAGCCACTAGGCGTAACTAGATGGCTCTTTAAGGGGGCAGCTTCTGGGAGGATGACAAACAGCAGGGCATTCAAAGCTAAACAATAGATTGTGACAACCAAGGGGGCATAAGGTTTGCCTAGGGTGCGAGTAGCTTGAACCAACTCTGGAGCCAGCCTTGCCTGCAAGGTTGCTGTAGTATATATATATATATATATTGGGAAACACTGGTCTATTGGTTAGAGCAGTGAACTGGAAACCAGAGAAATCAGAGTTTAAATTGTTTTTCTCCCATTGACACTTCTGTGACCTTTCGCAAGTCACTTTATCTCCCATTTCCTCAGATACCAAGGACGAGTCAAACCATTTGGCAAACTAGGCAGTTGCATATAGCAAAGTGCAGCTTTAATCACACTAACTAAGAAGCCACCAATGTATCCTTATACCTGCAGGGAGGGCAGCCATTCTTTCAAATGGTTATTTACTTGGGTAAATGGATTTTGGTATATGGCCTTATTCTGTGTGTATCATGTGTGTATCTATCTTCATATGTGTGTATGAAACAAAGCTTAATGTTTAAAAGTACAATGTCAGATTATGAGGTTATATAGGGAGGGGTGGCTTTAGGATGATCATACTTGTAGACCTGGCGATCTTAAGGTGGCCAAACAGGTAGAAAAGGTGATGGTGAAAGCCAGAAGGATGATTGAATGTACAGGGAGAAAAATGACCAGCAGGAAGGAGGAGATTGTGTCTCTCTGTAAGCCTCTGCTGAGACCTCATTTGGAGTATTGTGTGCAATTCTGAAGACAGCACCTTTAAAAGAATATAAACAGGATGGAGTTAGTACAGAGGGCAGCTAGCGAACTGTTTAGTAGTCTTCATCACAAAACATATGGTGACAAACTTAAATATCTGGAATAAAGGTGGGAGAGAAGAGATATGATAGAGACATTCAAATACTTCCATGGCATCAATGCACAGGAGGAAAACCTTTCTCAGTTAAAAGAAAGCTCTGGTGGGAGATCCAGGATGGCGACTGCTGGGAATCTGCTCTGAGACACCTTTTCTGCATGGGCAAACAGAAGGATAAGGCTCTTCGGAAGCCCTCTCACATCAGCCAGATGACCTCTGCCTTACCTATGATGGCTAAATATGGTCCAAGAGAAACTTTTCATCAGCATCTCGAGCCCCAGCCTGCTTTGTTGGGAATGTGCCCTGCTGTTTCATGTCAAAGTCAGAGGATTCTGCATCTTATTTGGGCTTGGATACCACACTCTCCCCTGATAAGATTCCCTCGTGGCCGCCGACTGGCCTTGCATCACCTGTTAGTTCTAAATGCACTCCCCACCTATTAAGCGAGAGAGCAGCTGCTGTGGGCAGGAGGACTTTTGGGATGGCTGCAGCGACAGCTTCGCCATCGCGGGAACAGCAACTGGCTGGTTCAACGTGCAATAGGGATGATCGGTGTAGACGTGGCAGGAGGAGCCATTGTCTATCAAGCTTCGGAGGTATGGTTAACCCTTTGAAGTCTATCTCTGGGACTAAAATGAGTGTGACTCCCTTTGCTGCTGCTTCTTTTTCCCTGGAACGACTGGTTATTTTCACCTTGGAGTCCATCCTGTAGTGCCATCTCCAAATTGGGGGAATCTTTGGTACCTCAGCTTCATAATCTTTGGTACCTCAGCTTCATAATCTTTCTTTACAAGCTAAGTGCATACCTTTTCCATTAAAAAAAATGAGGAGGAGATTTCCACTACTAAAGCTACTATTTTGTATGTGGATACTCAGGTTCATTGTTTGGAGTCTTGTAATGAAGCATTTCATAATGATATTGTAATGCTGAAAGTTAAGAATGAATCATTGGAGAATTATGCTCGATCTTCTAATTTGCGTGTGATTAACTTTACTAAATCCCATTTGGTATCTGTGAGAGAAATGTTTAAAAGAGAGCTCTGGAATGAGGAGGCATAGGATGAAGGTGGAAGAGGGGATACTCTGGAGTAATATATTTCTTTATGGATAGAGTAGTGAATGCATGGAATAGCCTCATAGTGGAGGTGTAGCAGCGAGGACTGTATCTCAATTCAGGAAAGAATGGGACAAACACAGAGGATCTCTGAGGAAAAAGAAGGGATTGTAAAGCTTGCTATCATGTTGCTATGTAAATGCTTGCTTAGGCTGTAAGCTCTTATGGGTTGGGATATATTTGTCCAAGTATTTATTACATTACATTATATTATACAGTGCAGTAAAATTCAATAATACTAAAAAAAATCATAATACTCTTGTTGACAGTAATCATATGATGTTTTTGATTATTTTATAGGAGCCCTTTACAACGTTTTTCTTAAATTTACAAGGTGGTAAATTTGACCATGCTGATAGAACTTTTTCATCAATCTCAAGAGCCTGGCGCAATTGTCAGCGGGACACCTCAGATATAAAGGTAAAGAATTATTCTCTTTCAAAATGTGCTGAATGTGTGATAAAAGTGCCAGTGAATTTTGTGTCTAAGGGAGAGCCTTTCATTTAATTTATTGTAGTTCTATTCCATATAATACAAAAAAATCTTGACTGATTACAAAAAACCCCCATATATCGTAAAATTCACAGTAGAAAAACAGTACAACAGTTAAAATATGAACTAAAACTGCATTTCTATTATCATAATCTAATTGGATGAATCTGACCTTTATCAAAACCAGTAGTTGCAGCTTAAACTTTCAGAAAAAAAGATGTCTGTCTTGAAGCTACCACCTACTTAGCAACCTGTTCATTTCCTATGACTAGATAAATCTTTAATTTCGTCCTAAAGATTAAATAGTCACATTCCATCCTCAGAATCCCAAAAATGGAATACCATAGTAGGGGACCATCTATAGAAAAAGCATCGTTCTTTGTGACAGTTAAGTTAACATGAGTAATAGAAGGTACCACTAATTTTCTGGTGGTTGTAGATTAACTAACATGTCATGTGGTGACAGCTCATGATGTTAACCTAGCCCCCTCTCTAGTCAGGACCTGAAAAATCAAAGTTATAAATTAAGTTTTATCTGAAAATCTACTGGGAACCAGTGTAACCTGTTTTAGTTGAGGAGTGATACAAGATCACTGTGAAGTATTACTCAAAAGATGCATGGCAAGATTTTGAATTCCTTGTTACAACCTTAAAATCTATACAGGTAATCTAAATATGAGGAATTAACAAAGGTTTAACCCAGAGCATGCCACAGACTGCGACACAGTTTGAAACTGATCTGACGGTAAAAGACAGTGTAACATTCAAAGTAATCTTGACATAAAGAATGAAGCAAACACCACCTTCCACACTTGCTTTGACCTAGAAGAATTAACTCTCCAGCCCAAGTTTTTAATTGAAGATGAAATAGAGAAATTCCATTAATCATTAAGTAAGTAGGGGGCCAATGAGACATTTCTTGCTATTCAGAATAAATCTTTTTTTGCCAAATTAAGCTCAAAGTCTATTTTGAGAAAGCTACTATGGACAAAGTTCATACAAAGAGTCACTAATGTAGTCACATCCTATAAATCCCCAGTTAATAAAAATATTTGGATATCATCCGCATATTTCCAAAGTCTGTAACCTCTAGACTTTAATTCAGAGGCCTGAGGATTGATATTTATTTTAAAAAATCACAGCTGAGAGGGTTAAAGTCTTGTGACACCTCAGTGGGTAAACTTTTCCAAGAGAAAAACTGTCCCTCAGAATTTACCCTCTGCTGCCTATTTGACAAAAAAGATTCATATCAGGTATATACCTTTACCTTTAGCACCTATCACTCTCAAATGGGCCAGGAATATGAAATGTTCCAATATGTCAAATGCTGCAGATATATCTAATAAAATTAATTTCTATAAAGACCAACAGGATAGCAAGTCCTCACAGGTGGATGGTGTCAAATGCTGGAATTCACATGGAGATGCCTCTTCAGTTTAGAGTACTTCTAGAAGCTTTGAAGGAGGACTACAGATTTCCGTTTGTTGTTGTAATGCGGAAACTCCTTAGTCTTAGTTTTGCAGGAGAACCGAACAGACATCTCCCATTTCTCCTTTTTCTGTTATGATAAAATTTTCATTTAAATTCTTGTTATTTTCATGCGAGCTTCTTAAAATTGTTCCTTTTCAGTTTCTTAGTCAGGATTTTTTATTTGTGTTACGATTTTCTTTTGTTTTTGTGTATCCACTCATTGTCATTCCCTTTTGGGGCTTAGGATATCTCATTCAGGCCTACTTTGAGTTGTTTGATTTTGCTGCAGCTATTGTTTATGGTGGCATGTCCCAGTTAAAGCCCTCAGCAGCTTTTAGAAATGTTGGTGGTTTGGCAAGACTATGTCCAGTGCATACACACACAGTTGATGCTTGCAGTGCCTTGGGCCCAATTACGAATCCTCTCCGTATCATCTGTGTTCTCAGATGGCAAAAAGAGGGATTCAGAACTTTGAAGAACAATGTGAAAAGATCTTTGGTTCATCAAAATCAGGTCCATTTATTTTTTTATTTTATACCGCCTTTTCAAGTAATCAAAGCGGTTTACAATGAACAGTATTTAGCAAAACACAAAAGTTAGAAGTGAGCAAAACTTCCATACGAGGTAACCAGCAGTAACTTATTTACAATGAGATTTTGAAGTGGTTTACATTTTTACATTGTGTGATGTATTTATATAGGTTAGAATGAAAGGAGTGTGTTAGGTGAATATGTTGAGCATTATGATCAGGGAATAATTTATGTTGGTTGATTATAATTATCTGTTTTGGTTTGTTTAGTTCCATAATGTTCTGAGAAAAGCAATGTCTTAATATTTTTCCAGAAGGTGGATCGGTCATCTATGTTTCTTATTCTAGCTGGGAGGGAGTTCCATAAGTTTGGGGCGTAATAAGAAAAGGCTCTATTACTCGTTGGCTGTGTGGTCCTTCTGAAATCTTTTGGGATGGCTAGGGAGTTTTGAGCATCTCCCTGCCTTTGTCTGTTATTTGGGATCCTGTTAATTAGAGATCCACAGGTCATTGATGCACACTATCTCACTGTAAGTCTACACTGCTCTTGTCACTGGTGAAAGTGTGCAGAAAATACATGGTCAGAATGACATTGAGAGCTTTTTATGCTTCAGGTATTGAAACCTGCAGACTGTCATGGCTGCAAACTTGTGACTTTGAAATCTTGTGCAGTAAAAGCTTGCTGATGTGCTCTCCTGTGGAAAGAATCTCTTTGGATGTAAAGATAAGGAGGCAGCTTCCTTCATTAAAGAGCACTGGGAGACCCTTAATTCCCTCTCAGTGGCACACTTGCCATCAAGCTTCAATTTCCTCCTGAAGTTAGTGTTAGAGTCAAAGGAGAACTTATTACTCTGAGTCATAAACACCCGCTTCCTCCTCCTCCTCATTCAAGGCAAACTCAATAGGGATCTTGCTTTCATACCAGACAGCATAGAACTCAGAAGCCACAACCTGCTCCCCCGCCAAAATCCAGAATGAGATTTTGATTGGTTCCATGAGAACAAAATCTGTGTTCCAGTATCCTTGCCAGACAGCCTTCCATTAGGGAGAAAAGGCTAAGGTTTTTCACAAACTGTTGGTCTCTTCTAACCTACCTCTTTTGGATTCTAAAAATTGTCTGTCTGGGATACAGAATCCATCTATTAAAGGTTCCTCCAAATTGCCCACCAAGAGTTTCTTGGTGTAACTTGCAGCATCAAGAAATACCTACCAAGGAATTCTCTTATTTCTTAGAGGCCAGTATAATTGAACCTGTTCCAGCTTGAGGAAAAGGGGAACGATTTTACCCCAAGTATTTCCTGCTGATGAAAAAGACAGGAGGATTCCATCCCATCCTCACTTCTCCATATCCTCTGATACCCCGCTTCAGGAGAGATTCCTCTAGTAGGTCATACAATTTTTAATGTGAGAGGTTTGCCATTTGGTATGATGGAAAGACTTTAGATTACTTTTCTTGTCCCTCAAAAAAAACGCTTTAAAGCCTCCTATCAAGCCACCTGCATTGTCTTGGGATTTCAAAGTATTTTAACAAGCTGAAGAAAGCTAATTCCACACCACTGGATACCTGTGTTCAGACGTACCTGACCTGGAAGGTCTTGTTTTTAGTGGTGGTAAGTTCAGCTTGCATAGTAAGTGAGTTCCAGGATCTAGTAACTGATCCATCTTACATAAAATTTGCAATAATAGGTTGGTTCTTCGCACTCATCCAAAATTCCTTCCTGAGGGTAGTGTTGGATTTCCACCTTAATCAATCATATTGCCAACATTTTTTTTACAAGGCCTCACGCTCACAGAGATGAAAGCGCATTGCACACATTGGATTGAAAGAGAGCCTTAGCCTTCTATTTGGAGCAGACTAAAGTCCTTAGGAAGTCCACCCAACCTTTTTTGCTTTTGACCTAAACAAGGGCTGCTCTCAACAAATGCACTTTATCCAGATGGCTAGCAGACTGTATTTTCTTCTCTTATATCCAGACAGGCAGGCTTGATTTGAGGGTCTTGTCACAGCCCATAATGCCAGAGTCATGGCTGAGTCAGTAGCCCACTTGAAATCAGCCTCTATAGAGGAAATTTGCAGGGCAGCAATGGGGACTTCTGTCCATATATTCACACATTTCTACTGTCTAGGAGACTCAATATGCGATAGTAGGTTTAGCCAATCCATCCTCCAGAGTCAGTTTGGGGAATAGAGTTCAACTCCATCCTCCTGAGCCCATTTCTTTTCATTTCCAGGCTTCCTTCCAAAAAACCAAAAAGGCATAATATTATTAAAAAGACTAGGTGCCACCAATAAAAACATTGTTGGTGTTTACCATTGCAGTCCGTGCATGTATATCATTTTCTCCTTTTTCTGTTTAAAGCAGCCTGTAGCTAGGAAATCCCATCTATGAAGACTTGCTATCCTGCTCATCCTCAAAGAAAACCAAGTTGCTTACTTATACTGTAGATGATCTCAACAGGTAAAAAAAGGCAACAGTAACAACTAGAAGGATGCTTGGGTGCATAGGGAGAGGAATAGCCAATAGGAAAAATGAAGTGATAGTGTTTCTGTATAAGTCTCTAGTGAGATCTCATTTGAATATTGTGTGCAGTTCTGGAGACCACAACTTTAAAAATATATAAGTAGGATGGAGTCAGTGCGCAGAGGGCAGCTATTTAAAATGGTAAGTAGTCTTCGATTTTGTTTGGTTTAGTGAAGGGGGGGATTGGACTGCTGAACAATCAAGGTTTTGTTTATTTTTGGGGGGGGGGGGGGATCGGGCCACCGAGCCACCAGGTCTTTTGTTTCTGAGGGGAGTTGTTGTCCAGGGAGGGACAGCAGCTCCCTGACAGTGTGCCGATAACATCAAGGGCTTTCCCCAATACCTGGATCATTCTCTCCTGTATTTTTGTTCACGACTGAATCTTTACTGGCATGAAGATCCAGCCGGAAACAAAAACATCATCTGAGATGGTGGGGGAGCAGGGGGAGGCTGGAGTTGAACTCTATTCCCCAAACAGATTCTGGAGGATGGTGGAAGAGATGGTAGGGGATCAGGTTATGGCTTCTGGGCTCTCTGCT
Organism: Ichthyophis bannanicus; assembly: GCA_033557465.1. NCBI lineage: Eukaryota > Metazoa > Chordata > Amphibia > Gymnophiona > Ichthyophiidae > Ichthyophis > Ichthyophis bannanicus. The sequence goes on from CM066032.1 coordinate 1,736,487,926, forward strand.
GTCTGGTATGAAAGCAAGATCCCTATTGAGTTTGCCTGGAATGAGGAGGAAGAGGAAGCAGGTATTTATGACTTGGAGTAACAAGTTCTCCTTTGCCCCCACACGAATACCTCCAGGAAGAAAAGGAGGCTTGGAGGCAAGTGTTTCAGGAAAGGGAATTTTTTTGTTTTAGTTCCCAGCCTGCCTGACACTGGCATGAAGATCCAGCATTAAAAAATGCTAAGCTTCAGCACAGTTTTATACATTTGCCACAATTAAGTATGCAGTGATTTGCATGCTCAGTGCGCTGCAATGTAGCACTGTTGTGTGTTGGCATTTTTTGGGTGCCAGCTTGCTTTCGGCATCAGAGAGCAAGCCGAGAGTGGGAAAAGCATCAGAAAAATGCAGCGCTAAAATTTTCTACATTGAAAGAAAAGGATTTCCATATCGTCCTGCTAGATCAGTCCCAAAAAGTGGGTTTTATCCCCCTACTAGCAGATTGGTGGAGATATAAAAAAACAATGAAAAGCCTAGGTTTCAATGACATCAGTCCTATCCTCTTCAGCCACCAGAGGTCTTTTCAGTATTTCTTTGTCTCCAGCAGATGGTGGATGGATTTTCTCCTCTCTGTAGAAAATCAGACAATTGAGAAGAAAAGAGATTGATTAAATGCTCGTAAATGACCACCTCAAGCCCTAAAGGGGTCACACTCTCATTTGAGTGTGACGTGGGAGGTTCCACTAGACTGCAGTCTTTTTGGTAGCAATAGGAGGAGGGAAAATTGCTTTAGCCACAAATTGGAAGAATCTAGACGAGCACAGTGCCCCTCCCTTCTCCTCTGTCCCCCCCGCTCTCTCCCGAAATTTGCAGAAGGCTTTCAGAGGGATCTACCTTCCAGCCACCTTACACTCAATGCTGTAGAGTCAGTCAGTGAAGCAGTTTCAGGGGAGTAAAGCTGAGCCCAGCATGGATCCTCCATCTGCGGCTCTCATGGGGTGAGTACCAAAGCTTGGATCTCATCATTGTCTTTGTTGGCTCCCAGTTCCATCTCTGAGGGATACAATTTGGGGTGGACTGCTAGCACTGTGTAGGGTTTTACTGGTGTTTTCTGCACGCATTAGTAACGTTTTTGCCTATTGTGCGCCTGGTAATTGTGTGGTCCTAACGCTCATTCCGCCCAAGCGGCTCCAACACATGTTCCTTCCCTAGTGCCTTTAATGCACATGGAGCAAAAGTGCAATTAACGAATGTTTGCAGGCCAATGCAGCTTTAGCACGCTCTTTTGTGATAACCTAACTCTTTGTCCTCTTCCAGGAAACATTGTTTGACTTGTGGCAAGTGAGGAGTCTCATCCTTGGATTCTGGACTCTGCCCTTCCTGCATGGCAGCTTCTGAGTCACCCCCAGAGGGCCTGCTTTCCCCCTCTTAGCCAGGGGATGTGGTTAGTCTGCCCTTACCTGCCTTAACCTGGTTCTGAAACGTGCGCGTTGTGCATTATTTATAGACGACTATGTTTTGCTGGTCTGCATACACTTTTTCATCGTACAAAAAGCTGTCTTTTATGCTAATTGATTGGTTTTAAAAAACCTTAATAAAATGGATGTGGCCATCTGGAGTGTTTAGGGTGTTTTCCTAACTTCCCTTGGCCTTATCCGACAAAAAGTAATTAATATTTAGGTTTGTTATTTTTGGGAAGAGGCATATTGGTAATTTTTGCATGTTTTGTGTTTATTGTTATTACTGATAGTTAGGGTTTGCTTTGTAGACTTACCTGCCTCAGGGCAGGAGGTGTCAGATGACACTATGGGTAAGGATATTCAGCCAGCCAGAGGCTCCAGCAACCATGCTGTGAGCTGCTCATTGTCCTCTTGGGGTCTATGGTGGCTGTGCTCCCTGGTGTTCGGGAACTTTATCTGAGAGGAGAGCTTCCAGACTCTGATTTGTCCTCCCTAGAATTCTTTTCCTTTTTGCAACAGGACTGGTACTTCTGGCATGGTAATTCAGATCCTGTGGCTTCTGGGTGCCCCCAAATGCACACTCATGCAGGGCAGGCTGAAAGTTGTAGCCCTGTTCAATTCACAGGGCTGCAAAAAATTTTTTTTCGAGAGCTGTTTTGGTTATTCCACGTAATCTTTGTTTTTTGGTGCGCTGAATCCGAAAATGACCTCCATTTTGTCATAGGACATCACGTTACCTGACAATTTAGGTAACTATGTTAAATAAGACAATACCTCAAAATAAATGGAAATAGACTAATAAAATTAGTTTTATTACAATATTTTCATGAAAATCCTTTTTTGAACTGAAATGAGCTCACCTACACACACTAAACTCAATTCTTCTTCCTTGTCAGGCTCCTCTTGGTGCATTTACGCTTGTGAGTAGCATCTGGAATGTCTCTCTGAAGCATCCAACAGTAGTCTGCCATCATTGTAATGCTCCATTTTCCCTGGTATCTCCTTTCCATCTCTTTAATGTCTTGGTGGAGTCGTTCACCTTGTTCCTCACTCACAGCTCCCAAATTTTCAGGAAAGTAGTCAAGGTGGGACTGGAGGAAATGCACTTTCAAACTCATCAGGCGACCTAAAGCTTGAAATGCTTTCAGCATTCGTCCGATGATCTTTTTGTAGTGAGGCTCTTTGTTATTGCCTAAAAATTTCTGTACGACTTCTTTAAATGCAATCCACCCTTCTTTTTGAGGATCCGTCATGGTATTGACAAACTCTTCATCAACTATAAGCCTTCTAATGTGTGATCCGACGAACACACCTTCCATCAATTTTGCCTCCGACAGGCCTGGAAATTTGGTGACCAAGTATTTGAAGCATTCTCCATCTCTTGGAAGTGATTTTACGAATTGCTTCATCAATCCCAATTTTATGTGGAGAGGTGTTAGAAGAACTTTATGAGAAGGTACCAAAGTTTCTCGGAGGACATTTTTTTCACCGACTGTTAGCACCCTCGGCTGCCAACTCTTCTTGGTCCAGTGATTTTGTCGGTCTCGACTGTCCCATAGACACAGAAAACAAGGATATTTGGTATACCCAGCTTGTTGCCCGAGCAGCATGCACAAGACCTTCAAGTCCCCACACACTTGCCAACCATGGTCTTCATATTTAAGTTTACGAAGAACCAATTCCAAGTTCTCGTAGGTTTCCTTCAAGTGTATGGAATGACCTACAGGTATGGAAGCTTAAAAACAGTTGTGGAGTAAAACTGTTTTGAGACTTCTTTTTGAAGAATCTATAAAAAGACGCCATTGCTCTGAATCATATTGGATTTTAAATTGACCCATCAGACCTTCGACATCGATGCAATAAACCAACTTGTCTTCCTGGGCGAAGTAAGGAACGAACTCCTTTTCACGATGTCTGAACCATGAAGATGACACTCCTGGCAACAATAAATTCCTGCTTTTCATCCTTGATCCGAGTAACTCAGCGGCATCTTTGGGAAGATTCAAGTCTCTTACCAAATCATTTATCTCCTCCTGAGAAAACAATTTTGGTCTTGTATCATCTTCAAAGTCAGAACTTGATTCGTCATCTGGTTCAGGTATGACTTCACCTTCATCGGAGCTAGGTATCTCTTCCAAGGTAGCAGGGGGCTTGGATACTGGTATATCTGTGCCTTGGGGGATGGGACGAATTGCCGAGTGAAGATTGGGGTATGAAATGGAATGCTTCCATTTGGAATTAAACCCTTTCACATCGCATGAACAAAAGTAACAGTCATCACCATGGTTCTTTTGCTCTCGCCATACCATAGGAATCCCATAACGGAAAGATTTTTTCTTACCCTTGAACCAGTTTCGGAGGTCCTCAACACACCGTTTGCACACTTTATGAGTCGCCCAGACTTTATCTTGATCTCCAATTTTTAGTCCAAAGTATGCAAAGTATACTTTTTTCACAAAGTCTGTAATATTCTGCTGTTGCTTCAACACTGTATATTCACCACAGATGAAACAGAAACTGGCGAATTAATACACTTTCGCGGAGCCATAACATAATGGTTGAAGAATGACGAGCTAACACGAATTGCGATGAAAAAGTGTGAACAGCCTAGAACCAAGAACCTGATGATGATTCGTGCACAAGTGTGGCATGCAGGAGAGAGCAGCTCTGTGTCTGTACACGAGATGTCACAGTGCTGGCCACGCCCCCCTGCACTGACCGGAGCTGCTGCTATCTTCCCTGTGTCTCCCTCCCACTGGATTCTTCAGGAAAGATTAACCCCTTCTACCATTAGAAGCACGGACTTAAAACTTGCTTAGCTTATGTATATTGCTGAACATCAGATTTACAGTGCTATATTTTTTTTTACATAACTCGGACAACCCCTTTAAGGTTTTTCTGGCATTTTATATCTTAAATGCACTTATGTAAATTAATTAATAGTAATTTGAATTAATTAATAGTAATTTGAAAAAAATTGATAAATTTGAAGACAATTTTGCATGTTGTGGCAAATCATGACATCTAGGAGTTTTTTCAATATTTTATTTGTTTTCAGCACACCAAAATACATGGAAATTAGATGAAAATAATCAAACCGCTTTTTAGTCGCAGACCTGTGTTACCTTTGGCTAAGCATCCCCAGCAAGGGACACTCTCTGGAGATGGGGAACATCTAGGAACTATCCGAGATGTTGACTATGCCTCAGATTCATATGACTCAGGACTGGGCTCTGATGTTGATGAGGAAGTGCTCTCACCTTCAGAAGATTCTGCTGAGGCCGGCATGATTCGCCTATTCTGGGAGGAGGAGCTGGTGATCTTGATTACCAGAGTCTCATCCACCTTGAACTTGACGGATGCTTTCAGCACTGAGCAGGAGCCAAAGGTACACACGCTCCTTCAAGGGGTGTGGAAATTCACTCCTGTCTTCCCATTCTCAGAGGTGATCAATGATATGATCCAGTTAGAAAGGAACTCCCCCGACTCTCTACTTAAAGGTTTAAGGGTGTATAAGATGATCTACACTCTTCCGGAGGAGGAGCTTATCAAATGGTTTGCCATTCCCAAGGTGGATGCGCAAGTCACGGCGATTATTAGATGGACCACCATTCCTGTGGAAGGCGGATCAGCCTTAAAGAATGTCCTGGACCGCAAGGTGGATTCCTTGATGAGAAGCCAGTTCGCCATGGCAGCGGCTATTCTACTGCTGGCAGTATGTGCCAGCCTGACTTCTCCAGCCCTGCTCCAGTGAATTCAGTCTGTTCCGCCTAATTGATACCAGCCCTCTTTTGGAGTTGAATACAGCTTTCCTTTCTAAAGCCATGTATGGCCTGGTACGTTTGGTGGCCATGGATGGTGTCGTGATGATAGTGTCACGACGTTGGATTTGGCTCTGTCACTGGGCAACAGACACCTCCAAAGCCCGATTGGCTGAAATAGCCTTTAAGGGGAAGCTTCTCTTTGGAACTGATTTGAACAAGTTGCTAAAGGATCTTGGCAAGACAAAAACTTACCACCTACCAGAAGACAAGTGCAAGGGGCTTGTGAAGTGGGCTGGTGCCCCTTTCTCATCAGCCTCCGCCGGACCACCATGGGCATGCTGGCTGGATTCCTGGAGGGTCTCTGGAAAACTTTTCATCTCCTCTGCTTCAGGGCCTCGGGCTCAGTCCTTTCATGGCGTGTGTGGTCCCAGGGACTCTGTCCCCTTCACAGCAGGACCCTTTCAGGCTGCACAGTGAAGGTTTGGGGACCCACTCCCTGATTCCTCCGGTGGGCAGAGGCTTTGCCATTTCTTTCAGGAATGGGCCTGTATTACCAATGATCCCTGGGTGCTAGACACCATTCAGTTCAGCTTTGTCCTGGAATGCAAAGAGCTGATTCCTAATGCCTTCGTCATTTCCCCCTATGGGTCTGCGATCAAAGGTGCCACTGTGTGGACCAACTTGAACAAGTTACTGCGTCTAATGGCAGTGGTTCCCATCCCCCCAGATGAACGGGACAAGGGAAAATACGCCATCTATTTTGTGGTACCAAAGAAAGATGGTTTTCTCTGACCCATTCTGGACCTCAAAGGGGTCAACGAGCACTTGCACATCCTGCACTTTCAGATGGAAACCTTGTGCTTCGTGATTCAAGCAATTTGCAGAGGGAAGTATTTGACTTCTCTGGATCTGGCCAAGGCATATATCCCAATCCAGGCGGATCAGCAGAAGTATCTGCGTTTTGCAGTGCTTGGTTATCACTATTAGTTCGCCTTCCCTTTCAGGCTATCAACTACCCCAAGGACATTCTCCAAGGTCACGATGGTGGTGGCTACAGCGCCAAGGAATCTGTGTCCATCTCTATATGGATGACTGGCTCATCCGAGCCTGTTCCCTGTCAGAAGCATCTCGGGTGGCGTCCTGAATGGTGTCCTTTTTGGAAAGCCTCAGCTGGGTAATCAGTCTGGGAAAGAGACAGCTTTTGCCTTCCCAGTCCTTGGAATTTCTGGGAGCACATTTCAGCACTCAAGTGGGCAGAGTCTTCCTGCCAGAGAACAAGGTCAAAAGACTGTTGAATTGCCTGGCACTGTTCTGTATGCAGCAGGCCCCCAGAGTCTGGGATTGTCTTCAGCTCCTCAGATTGATGGCAGTGACCACAGAAATGGGGCCGTGGGTGTGTGCTCACATGCAACTGCACCAGCGGTCCTTGTTGACTCGATGGTCCCTGGGTTCTCAGGAGTTCAAGCACAGGCTTCCACTCCTGTTGATGGTGAAGGCCAGTCTGCAGTTGTGGTGGCAGTCCTGTCACCTGAGGAAGGGGGTGCCAACTGGATGATTTCTCCTAGATCCTGTTGATGACAGATTACAGTCTCTTTGGCTGGGGAGCCCATTGCCAAGACCTTATGGCCCAGTGCCATTGAAACTGCAGCGAAGCAGTGTGGTCCATCAACCATCTCGAGGCGAAGGCCATCAGGTTGGCTCTGGCCCCTGATCGAGGGCCAAGCAGTTTGAGTGTTTTTAGACAATGTATGGCGGTGGCTTATGTCAATCAGCAAGGCAGCACAAGGATCTCCTGTTTGCCTGGGCAGAGAAGAACCCTCCATCCTTGTCGGCCAGCACATTATCAGGCCAGGTGGAAGCAGACTTCCTCAGCTGGCACTCTCTGAATCCTGGACAGTGGGAGTTGAGTCAGGAGGCTTTTCAGTTGATTCTGCACCACTAGGGTCACCCTGAAATGGATCTGATGGTGACCCACTCCTATGCCAAAGTATGTCGCTACTTCAGTCACCATACAGGGATGGGGTCCGATGGCGTCAGTGCCCTGACCCAGCCTTGGCCAAGTCAGTGGCTGCTGTATGTGTCTTGTCTGTGGCCCCTGGTGGGACATGTGACTTGGTGTTTAGAGTGCCACCTGGGCAAGATTGTTCTGGTGAAGCCGGATTGGCCGCGGAGAATGTGATTTGAAGACCTCTTCGCCTGCATCCATCTCGGGGGCTATTGCAGCAGGAACCGATCATCCTGGAGGACCTGGCTTCCTTCTCGCTTACAGCATGGCTCTTGAAAAGAGACTGCTAATGCATACGGGCTACTCTCCAGCAGTGATATCTGCTCTACTTGGTGCCTGGAGGAGGTCTACCAAGCTAGCATACATATGGATATTGTGCCTCTTTGAGCACTGTTGCGGCAGTTGGCAGTTGTCTCTTGAGACAGCTAAGGTCCCCCCCCCCCCCATTGGCCCTTCTTCAGGATGGCCTAGAGAAAGGTCCTTTTTCTTAGTTCCTTGAAAGTTCAGGTGGCAACTCTGGCTTGCTTCCATGGTCTGGTAGTGGCTAAGTCTTTGGCCTTGCACCTGGACGTCACACGTTTTCTCCAGGGGGTTAGGTGCCTGCTTCCTCCCCTTTGGTCTGTGATCCCTTCCTGGGATTTGTGTCGGGTGCTCAGAGCCCTGATGTTAGTGCTCTTTGAGCCGTTGAAGCACGCTACCTTGAAGGATTTAACACTCAAGACTGTCTTCTTGGGCGACATTTGTTCCGCCAGGCGGATTTCCAAGCTGCAGGCTCTGTCTTGCTGAGATCCTTATCTGTCCTTTTTGGAAGAGGTCATTTCCATTCGACCTATACCTGCCTTCTTCCCTAAAGTGCATTCTCCCTTTCATGCGAACCAGGTGGTTTGCCTACCCTCCTTCCCGAAAGAACAGTGTTGGTGAAAGTATCAGGATCTTCGCCTGGTAGATGTCTGGAGGGCACTCCTCCACTACCTGGCGGTTTTGAATCCCTTTCATAAGTCTGAGCATCTTTTTGTTTTGTTTGCTGGTGCACGCAAGGGTGAAGTAACCAAATTCTTTGGGGTGCTGGATTAAGGAGGCCATTGCCTCGGCGTATCTGCTGCAAAACTGACCTGTTCCGAATGGTTTGGGCAGTCATTCTACCTAAAAGAATTGAGCCCAAATAAACCCAGCCAACCGATCAATAACTACAAAAAGAGACCAGGCAAAAAGATCACCACACACATATAAATTAACAAAAAATATTTTTTTGTCTGACTGCTCACAGAGAGGACAGTTCCTTTTCAAATGAAATGTCCATTTTAATCAAACTTTGTGCAGTAAAAGCAGAGGTACTTAGCTATATGACTGCTGATCCAAAAGATTACCACCGTTCAATCTATAACATTTTTTCAGACAAGGAAACAAGGAAGGCTTCTTTGAACAGATGTGACGCAGTACTGTGTTTCGGGTCTATCTGACTCTTGAGACCCTGCATCAGGTACTCTGTCCTCCATAAACCTTGTTGAATGAAATGTACTTTCAGTCCTAATTTGCTTCCTGAACAGAAAAACTGCTCTTTTTAAATCCGCTCGCCATCTAACGTCACGACTGGCCTCATTACAAACTGCAAAGCTTATTGGGGTCTGAACACAATAGATAGATGTAATCGCACCCTAAACAGCTAAAAGTCAGGGAATCATAGAATACTTTGCCATACCAACTCCAGGTTAAGCCCCCTGGAATAATTGTTCTCTTCCTGATTGTCCTCCAATTATCTTCATCTCCACCCTGCTAAATTGGCCGCCATCTGGTTCACCTTTGGTGCTCCCTGCCCCTCACTAGCCCCTGTTCTTTCTGACACTTCCATACCTGTCACCTCAACCCTCCGATATCTGGGCATTACACTCGACTCCTCCCTTTCTTTCCACGAACACATCACTTTACTTGTATGCCGTTCATTTCTCAAACTGCACCAGTTAAGGGCAGTATGCTCCATTCTCCCAACGTCCTCCCTGACCATTCTTACAGTATCCTTTTTATTTTTGTCATGACTTGACTTCTGCAACTCTGTTCTGGAAGGCCTTCCCCTTTACCAGCTTCACCGCCTACAGTTATTGCAGAATACAACTGCCTGGCTCCTCACCTAAGTCTCATGTACCGACCATGTGTCCCCCCTTCTTATCCATTTACATTGGCTTCCCCTTCAGTTCCGGTTTCAATATAAGGTCCTCTTCACTGTACATCGGATACTTCATGCTGGCACGCCTCAATACTTAACTGACCTACTACATATGCATGTCCCTCCCCTTACCCTCCACTCCATTCACAACAACCGCCTGACTCTTCCTTCTCCTGCCCGTGCATGCCTAGAGCTCACACGCCATTCCGCCTTCTTTTTCCTTGGACCAGCCCTATGGAACTCACTACCACCTTTACTTTGTGCTGAGCAGTCATTCCCATGATTCAAGGCGATGCTGAAGACCCACTTCTTCGGCATTACCTTTGATCTGTTCCCAACCCAGGATCAGACTACATGCCCTACCTGACTTGTAGACTCTCCATTTATACATACCTTTCTATCTTTTCTGTGTGCCCTATCTTCTCTACTGTCCTATAATACTGTCCTATAAGAAATCTGGCATTCTTTTCTCTCTTTAGTAGCGTTTGTTTGTTTGTTGTACACCTCCCTGATGCCTTGGCCTGGGTGGTTAATCAAATGCTCGAATAAAGATAAAGAAAATCCATTTTTGTTCAACAAATTGTAAATGAGCCTCATGATCACCACCTCTAGGCAAAGGAGGAATCCAATCAATAATCCGCCAAGTAAGTTGTTGAAATGAATGAGCAAACTGAATACAATGTTGCACAATTGGGGCAGTGAGAGTTCTTGTGCAAAGGCGAGATGCATGTTCAGATAAGCAAAACTTAAAGGCCGAATTGTCCATCCAACGTATTTTAAACCACAAGTGCAAAGTAATAAATAAACCACATAATCGGATTCACAAAAAGTGTAATGGCGAGAGTGCCATACCTTGCCCGGTATGGTATCAGTCCAAGAATCCCTACTCATGGTACCTTGACAAAAAGCACAGTTGCCACAAGGAAAATGACCCTTTAATTCAGGAGAGTGCTGAGATGGAAAAACAGTATGTATTAGTTTATCCCTCAAATTACTACCTCTAGTAAAAGCTATGCCCAGGGGTTTTTGAAAACACTGATGAAGATCTAAAATTTGCCAGTGTTTGCACAGGATCTTGACAACCTCTCCACAGGTACACTACCAAAAAACTGCCTCCAGTTTTGCAACTGATTCCTATAGATTTTGGGGTGCTGAATCCAGGAAAAATAGCCAAAATGTTCCATCACGTCACGTTTTCTTGCAAAATTAGATTTCTTACCCATATAAGGAATGTTCACATAATTTCTTTTTAGCCGACTGCAGTTTATTTTCTTGGCCCAAAATAGAGGTTGTAATGGTTAACTAACTAGAAACACTCCCTCATGATATTTTAGAGTGTTTTGTATTCATTTTATACATTAACAGGACAATTGGGAGGCGGGGGGCTAAATCCAGTACTCGCGCTGGCGCATGTTCTTTCCTGTTCGCCTCGCCTCGTTCGCTCGCTCAAACACGGTGGTTGCGACATGAACGTTCCTGTCAAATTTCAGTTTCTTGCAAGTTCATTATTACCTTTTGTTTGCTCAGTCGTAATCCAGCTTTATTCCGAAGTGGTTCACTACAGTTGTAGTTTGCAGTGCTATGTATTTGTGATGGCTCACAGAGCCAGAGGTTGCGTCAACTCTCCAGACAGTTTTTGTTTTATTTGTGGGGAATATACCGTGAAAAAGCAGCAGAGGAACATTTCTGCATTTATTAAAAAAGTATATTTCGCCTATTTCGGTTTGAAGTTAGGCGATCAAGACAAACCGTGGGCTCCTCACAAAGTGTGCAAGACATGTGAGGAAGATCTACGCTTATGGATGAAAGGTAAAAAGCAAGCATTTCGTTTCGGAATACCTATGATGTGGCGTGAACAAAGAGACCACAGCAGTGACTGCTATTTTTGTTCTTGCATTGTGAAGGGATACAACTTAAAAAATAAGAACGTAATAAGTTACCCCAACCTTCCCTCAGCAATTAGGCCTATGCCTCATAGCAACGAAGTACCTGTGCCTGAACCACCAAAATCTTTGGATCATATTTGTGTGGACGGTTCTGATCATGATGAGACTCATCAGATGGCTTTTCCCGATGAGTCCAGTACTTCCGAGTTTGAAACTGAACCAGATCCGAAACCTGAACTTTTCTCTCAAGCTGAATTGAATGATTTAGTCCGGGATTTAGGACTCCCAAAAGATGCTGCCCAACTGCTAGGTTCTCGACTTAAACAGAAAAATCTATTGTCACCAGGAACAACTTTTTATTGGTACCGCAACCGCGAGACACAATTTTTGAAGTATTTCAGCAAAGAGGAAGATTTGGTATTTTGCAACAATATATATGGAGTGATGAAAAAGTTTAAACTCAAGTATGATCCTGCTGAATGGCGGCTGTTCATTGATTCGTCAAAAGACAGCATAAAAGGTGTTCTTCTTCATAATGGCAACACATTCGCTTCAGTTCCTATTGCTCACTCTGTTATTCTCCAAGAAAAATACGAGAATTTGGCCCTGATTCTTCAGAAGATTCTTATGATGAGCATAAGTGGATGATTTGTGGAGACTTTAAAATTCTATCCATGCTATTAGGGCAGCAATCCGGTTTCACCAAATATCCCTGCTTCCTTTGCTTGTGGGATAGCCGGGCCCGCGACCTACACTGGGGGAAAAAGACTGGCCAATTTGGGAGTATTTGAGACCCGGTGAGAAAAATGTTCTTCATGAGAGCTTGGTACCTCGTGATAAAATTCTATTACCACCTCTCCACATTAAGTTGGGTCTCATTAAGCAATTCATCAAGTCCCTTCCAAAAGATGGTGAGTGCTTTCGGTACCTTTGCTCAAAGTTCCCCCGACTTTCTGAAGCAAAGCTAAAGGAAGGAGTGTTTGTTGGCCCTGATATAAGGAAACTCATTTCAGATGGAGCATTCGCTGAAACGATGTCTGAGAAGGAAAAAGAAGCCTGGGATTCCTTCAAGGATGTTCTCAAATTCTTGGGGAACAGGCAGGATGAGAACTATAAGGATATTGTTGCCAGGATGCTCAATGCCTTCAAAGAACAAGGCTGTAACATGAGCCTGAAAGTCCATTTCTTGCACTCCCATGTGAACTACTTTCCCGAAAACTTGGGGGCGTACAGTGAAGAACAAGGTGAAAGGTTTCACCAGGACATCAAGGACGCAGAGAGAAGGTACCAAGGAAGATGGAACACCACTATGATGGCTGATTTCTGCTGGTTGCTGCTGCGGGAAACCCCAGATGAAAAATACGCCAAGCAGCGCACCAAGAGAAGCATTCGGGGGAAGAAGAAACGGGCCCACCAGGAGATTGATTGACCCAAGAATGACTTTAAAATCTAAACTGTGTTGACAAATATCGTGTTTTTACTAAACTTTGAAATAAAAATTTGCTAGTTATTACCACAGTGTCGGATCTCATTTATTAGAATATTATTTTCACACCATCGGGTGTTTGTCTTCATGTATTGCAATGGTGCGGTTTGCGTTTTCTATTCTTACATACATACCTGTACAACATTTTTTGCACATTTCTTTGCTTTGCTTTGTCTAACCTCGCTCTTATATGCTCAATGTTTGTGCACATGTATGTGGCTGTTTTAAGTGCAGACAGTTTTGCTACCATCACAGTGTGTTTTGTTGACATTACTCTATTCTTATGTGCTGCCTTGTTACAATTTTCGTTATTCTTATTTGAATAACTACTAAACAATTAGTATAAAGAATTCATCCAAGAAACTTTTATCTCGATCGCACTCAATCTGAAACGTTCACCTCAAACTGCTAACCCAATGTAGCAAAAAATCTGTACGTGATGGAGCAAATTGGTTACCAGATTTGGATTCAGCGCACCAAAAAACGTAAAAATCAATCGAAACATTAGAGGCAGTTTAAAAAAATTTTTTTTAGTGTACCTGTGTAATTTATCCATATAAGGAAGAATTCCCCTCACTCTCCCCTCAGCAATAGGTGCTTGTGCAGCAGTTACATCATCTGTGGTTATAGCCATAGGTAAAAGCTATTGTCTAGGTTATTCAAGGCTCATTTATAAGCCTTCCAGATGACTGAAATAGGATAACTTCTTGCCAAAAAATGTTCAGGTAATTCATATGCATTAAGTTTAAAATCAGCTGTTGAAGCTCAAATGCATCTAATCTGTAAGAACTGCCCAAATGAAAGACTTCTTTTTTAAGGAACCAGGGTGAAAACTGTGGAAACGTAAAAGATTGTTTCTTTGAACTGGTTTTCTATACAATCTTGTAAGTAGACGATCACCTCATTGAAAAACTGTCATGTCCAAATATTCAATAGAACCAGGGTTCAACTTAGCTGTTAATTTGATATTAGCTTTACACATATTCAGCGATTCCCAAAAGATCTTCAGATCATCACGATGAACCAGTTCAGTCCACTTTGATTTATAGATAAAGCGGTATAAGAGAACACACAAATAAAATAAATAAAAATAAATGTATCATTCAGAAATTTTTTCCATAGACTGATATATTGAAACCAACAAGATGAATATATGAAAGTCTCTTCCAAATTAGCCAAGCCACTGTGGCCTCCATAGCTATGCCAAAGACTTGGAGATAGAAAACGTCCTCATACATTCCACCCGAGCACAAGTGTCCTCGTGGATGGAATGGAGCTTGGTTGCACCTACAGACATTTGTCGGGCAGCAACATAGGCATCACTTTCCACTTTTGTCACGTATTACCGCTTGGATGGCTATGCGCGGGCAGGCATAGCGTTTGGGTCAAGGGTTTTCTGAGCTGCTGTGTTGTCTTCCTGCCCAGTGGTGGTATAGCTTTGGTACATCCCACTTGTCTGTACTGGTCTAGCAGGATGATATGGAAGGTAACATTTTTCTTACAGTTAATGTCCTTTCCTGAGTCCTGATAGACCAGTCCAGGGCTTGCTCCTGAAACTGTATTTGCTTTATTTTATTACTGCGGTACCCTTGGGTCTGCTATGATCTTTATCCTTGACTCTGCAGGTTTATCTTCTGTTGACAGCCTTTTGTTGATGCTTTTGTGTACATAAGTTTCTATTGTTGCTTACTCTTTGTTACCCACAATTGAGGTTGTGTGAGGCTTGCTATGTATCTCCCATATGCTTTGGGATGAATGCTCAATGTACTTCTAGTGACTGAAGCGAATAGAGGCATAGGAGTGATAGCACTGAAACCTGGGCTTTTCTTTGGTTCTTTGTCTCCACCAATCTGCTGGTAGGGGAACACAACCCACTTGTCTGGACTGGTCTAGCAGGACTCAAGAAAAGTACATCAACTGATAAGTAAAATGTTACCTTTGTTTATTTGGGGGCCCCGATTCCCTCCCTCTGAAAAAAATAAACAAAACCCTGGTTGCTCAGTGGCCCTGATTTCCCCCCCCCCCCCCACCACACTAAACCAATAAAAATCCTGGTGGTCCAATGGCCCTGATTTCCCCCCTGATTTCCCCCCTAATTTCCCTCCACCAAAACGAGCTAAATCCTGGAGATCGAGCAGCCTCAAACCCTTGCACCCCTCTTTTTGTACCTTAAATGATGACGATCACTGACCATTTTAAATAGCTGTCTTTTGCGCACTGACTCCATCCTGTTAAAATCTTTTTGAAGTTGTGGTCTCAAGAATTGCCCCCGTAGAATGTAAGCCCTCTGGGGATGG
Source organism: Ichthyophis bannanicus (assembly GCA_033557465.1). Lineage (NCBI taxonomy): Eukaryota > Metazoa > Chordata > Amphibia > Gymnophiona > Ichthyophiidae > Ichthyophis > Ichthyophis bannanicus. The sequence continues at coordinate 1,736,502,961 of CM066032.1, forward strand.
GAAATGCTTGCTGAATATAACTCGCCTTGAGCTACGACTGGAAAGACGTGAGCTAAAAACTAATAAAAATAAATAAAATAAGGGATAGGAAGGGAGTACAGTGCTTAGTAATTGGTATGGATGGGCAGACTGGATAGGCCAAATAGCCTTTGTCATATTTTTTTGTTTCTATGTTCTCCCACTTCCCCTAGAAGTTGTATTCTACATTCAAATGTAGTATTAGACTGAGGTGATCCTGCATGACAGCAACAGGCAGAAAATGGCACACATGCCCAGTGGGACTTCTGAAACATATCTAAGTTGGAATAGCTTTTCCTATGCCAGGCTCCATCAATGACATCAACCCCATCTGTGAGGGCTTTATTCTGCTCTTCACGGAGAACGCCTGAAACTGCTAAGTAACTTGGTTTTCATATAGCTCCCTTTTGGCTAAAACAGTTCTGGTTTCCTCTCTTTCAGGGGTTATCCATAAGAGGATCCTTCAGACTGGGGGATTCTTCAGCTGTGATCATGTAGGTGCAAGGAACAACTTTGCATCCCAATGGCAGGTCTCTTGCTCTCACAACCTACATGCTGAGAGGGTAATCTTCAGTACCTTAAATTTGCCTGACACTGTATTTCAGATCACCCTGGCTTTTAGGGGAGACTCCACTAACATAGTAAATGATAGGCGATAAAGACCAGCATGTCCCATTTAGTCTGCCCAGCAAGGTGTGTAGGGTTGGCCGTTCCAAGCAAGTTTGTTTATCTATTTAACAGAACATAAGAACATAAGATATGCCATACTGAGTCTGACCAAGGTCCATCAAGCCCAGTATCCTGTTTCCAACAGTGGCCAATCTAGGTCATACGTACCTAGCAGTTTCCCCAAAAGACACAGGTTCCGCAGTGCTTGTACTGGGTCAAGCATTGATATCCTGGGTCCCTTCTTAATAATGGTTTATGGACCTTTCCTCCAGGAACTTGTCCAAACCTTTTTTAAACCCAGCTACACTAACAGCCTTTACTACATCCTCCGGTAACAAATTCCAGAGTTTGATTACACGTTGAGTGAAGAAATATTTTCTTTTATTAGTCTTAAATACTCGTAGTTTACCCTGTAGCTTCATTGCATGTCCCCTAGTCTTTCTATATTCTGATAACGTAAACATAGAAACATGATGACAGAAAAAGACCACATGGCCTATCTAGTCTGTCCTTCCATAACAACAACTACAACAGTCCACTTTTTACCTTTAGAGATCCTCTGTGTTGGTCCCATGCTTTTTTGAATTCAGTTACTGTCCTCATCTCTACCACCTCCACTGGGAGACTATTCCACGGATCCACTACTCTTTCCGTAAAGAAATATTTCCGCATATCACTCCTGAATCTATCTCCCTTCACCCTCATCCCATGTCCCCTCGTAGCAGAACTTGCTTTTAATTGAAAGAGGTTCTCTCCCTGAACATTTATGCCACTGAGGTATTTAAACATCTCAATCATATCACCTCTATCCCGCCTTTCCTCTAAGGTGTACATATTAAGATCCTTAAGTCTGTCCTCATATGCTTTATAATGAAGCCCACTAATCATTTTAGTAGCCACCCTCTGCACCGACTCCATCCTGTTCACATCCTTTTGAAGGTGCGGTCTCCAGAATTGCACACCATACTCCAAATGAAGTCGCACCAAAGACTTATACAGAGGCATTATCACCTCCTTTTTTCTGCTAGCCATTCCTCTCCGTATGCACCCAAGCATCCTTCTAGCTTTTGCCATCGCCTTTTCTACCTGTTTAGCTACTTTAAGATCATCAGACACAACCACACCTAGGTCCCGCTCTTCTTTAGTGGACAAAAGTACTTCACCTCCAATACTGTATTGCCCCTTTGGATTGCTGCAGCCCAAATGCATGACCTTACATTTTTTAACATTAAATCCCAGCTGCCAAATTCTAGACCATTCTTCAAGCTTAGCTAGATCCCTCCTCATGTTATCTATGTTTACCCGTTCCACTCCGTTCATTAATGTATAGACTTCTATCATATCTCTCCTCAGCCGTCTCTTTTCCAGGTTAAAGAGCCCTAAACGTTTTAGCCTTCCTTCATAGGAGTATCCTTCCATCCCCTTTACCATTTTGGTGGCTCTTCTCTGAACCTTTTCTAATAACGCTATATCCTTTTTAAGATACGGCGACCAGAATTGCACACAATATTCAAGGTGCGGTCTCACCATGGAACGATATAGAGGCATTATAATATGTTTTGTTTTATTTTCCATTCCTTTCCTTATGATACCTAGCATTCTATTTGCTCTCTTGGCTGCCACTGCACACTGGGCCGAGGGTTTTAACATGCTATCCACAATGACGCCTAAATCTTTTTCCTGGGTGGTGGTTCCTAATGTGGAACCTTGCATCGTGTAACCATAGTTTGTGTTGTTCTTCCCTAGGTGCATAACTTTGCACTTGTCCACATTAAATTTCATCTGCCATTTTGATGCCCAGTCTTCCAATTTATCAAGATCCTCTTGCAATTTTCCACAATCCTCTTGGGTTTTAACAACTTTAAATAGTTTTGTTTCATCTGCAAATTTGATAACCTCACTCGTTATTCCACTTTCCAGGTCATTTATGAATATGTCAAAAAGCAGCGGACCCAGCACAGATCCCTGGGGTACACCACTATTTACTTTTCTCCATTGGGAAAATTGGCCATTTAGCCCAACCCTCTGCTTTCTGTCTTTTAACCAGTTCTTGATCCACAGTAGTACACTGCCTCCTATCCCATGACTCTTTAGTTTTGCCAAACGTCTCTGATGAGGGACCTTGTCAAAGGCTTTCTGAAAGTCCAGATACACTATATCAACCGACTCACCTTTGTCCACCTGTTTATTCACACTTTCAAAAAAACATAATGGATTAATAAGACAAGATCTTCCTTGTCTAAAGCCATGTCGGCTGTCTCCCATTAGGCCATGACTATCTACATGCTGAGTAATTTTATTCTTTATGATGGTTTCTACCATTTTTACCGGTACTGACGTGAGGCTCACCGGTCTGTAGTTTCCCAGATCACCCCTGGAACCCTTTTTAAAAATTGGTGTTACATTGGCGATCCTCCAATCTTCAGGTATTACAGATGATTTTAATGAAAATTCACAGATTACTAATAGCAGATCTGCAATCGCATATTTCAGTTCTTTCAACACCCTTGGATGTATACCATCCGGCCCAGGTGATTTGCTACTCTTCAGTTTATCTAATAGTTGTAATACATCTTCCCGATGTATCGATATTTCCTTCAATTCTTCCGCACCTTTAAATACCACTTCAGTCATGGGTAACATCCCTACATCTTCCTCAGTAAAGACAGAAGCAAAGAATTCATTCAGTCTCTCCGCTATCGCCTTGTCGCCTCTTAGTGCCCCTTTAACTCCTGTATCATCTAATGGACCAACTGACTCACAGGTTTTTTGCTACGAATGTACTTGAAAAAATCTTTATTTTGCATTTTTGCTTCCGCAGCAAGCTTCTTCTCAAATTCTCCCTTTGCCTGCTTTATCAATGCCTTGCATTTGACTTTCCAGTGCTTGTGCTGTTTCCAGGTTTCGTCGTTTGGCTCTTTTTTCCATTTTCTGAAAGATGCTTTTTTGGCAACAACAGCCTCTCTGACCTCCCCTTTAAACCATGTTGGCAGTTTTTTGGACGTCCTTCCACTTTTCTTAAAGCGTGGAATACAGCTGGTCTGGGCTTCCAAGATAGTATTTTTCAACAACACCCAAGCTTGATGTAAGTCTTTAACCTTTGCAACTGCTCCTTTTAGTTTTTTCTTAACTATTTTCCTCATTTTATCATAGTCTCCCTTTCAAAAGTTAAAAGGTAGTACTGTCGATTTCCTTACTATCCCTCCTCCACTAATTAAATCAAAGGCAATCATGCTATGATCACTATTGCCAAGTGTCCCCAACACCCTTATCTCTTGCACTAGATCTGGTGTTCCACTAAGGACTAGGTCTAATATGGCTTCCCCTCTGGTCGGTTCATGAACCAGCTGCTCCAAGCAGTCATTTATGTCATCTAGGAACTTTATCGCCCTAGCATGTCCTGCCGTGACACTGACCCAGTCGATACCGGGGTAATTGAAATCACCCATTATTATTACTGCGCTATAACTTTTGTTAGCTTCCTTGATTTCTTTGAGCATTTCATCATCCATTTGTTCATTCTGGCCAGGTGGTCGATAGTACACCCCCACTGCCATCGCCTTCCCCTTTTTACATGGAATTTCAATCCATAGAGATTCTACAGCAAATTTTGTTTCCTGCAAAACTTCAATCCTTTCTGACTCAATGCCCCCTCTAACATAGAGCGCAACCCCTCCACCATTTTGATCAGCTCTATCATTACGATATAATTTGTATCCAGGTATCACAGTGTCCCACTAGTTGTCCTCCTTCCACCATGTCTCTGATATTCCAATCATATCTAACCTCTCATTTAGTGCTATATATTCTATCTCTCCCATCTTATTTTTTAAACTTCTAGCATTTGCATACAAGCATTTTAGAGACTGTATTTTATTCATATTAGTTTGGCTGTTGGTAGACATGGGTAATTTGGGATCTTTAAGCTCTGTCTGCTCCATACTCGAGGGCATTTGGGCTACTTTACTCTTTTTTGGAACCTCTCTGCTTTTGGTAGTATCCTTCAAGGATACATTCTTCCGAACCATCCGCTCTTGGGCGACTGTCGGCTTTCCCCTATTATCTGGTTTAAAAGCTGCTCTATCTCCTTTTTAAATGCCAGCAGCCTGGTCCCATCCCGGTTAAGGTGAAGCCCATCCCTTCGGAAGAGCCTCTCCTTTCCCCATAATGTTCCCCAGTTCCTAACAAATCCAAAACCCTCATCTCTGCACCATTGTCTCATCCACGCATTGAGACTCCGGAGCTCTGCCTGCCTTTTGGGTCCTGCACATGGAACGGGAAGCATTTCAGAGAACGCTACCCTGGAAGTTCTGGATTTCAACTTTCTACCTAAAAGCCTAAATTTAGCCTCCAGAACCTCCCTACCACATTTTCCTATGTCATTGGTACCGACATGTACCAAGACAGCAGACTCCTCCCCAGCACTATCTAAGACCTTATCTAGGTGGCGCGTAAGGTCCGCTACCTTCGCACCAGGCAGGCATGTTACCAGGCGATCCTCACGTCCACCAGCCACCCAGCTATCTACTTGTTTAGGAGGGGATAGGAAAGGTAGGGGAAATGCAGGACAGCTGGGAGGCTAGTAAGGAAGGAAAGGAGAGATGTGGGACAACCTTGTGGCTAGTAGAGAAGGGAAAGAGAGATGTGAGACCTGGATTAGGAAAGAGAGGGAAATCCTGGATGTGGGGCATGCAGGGGAGGTATGGAGAGAGGGTGAATTGGTGAGAAGGAGGGGAAAGAGGGTTGATGGAAAGCTGTAGGTAGATGCAGTTAAAAAGAAGGAGGTTGAGAGCTGAATGGTAAGAAGAAGGGTGCATATGAGTGGTCAGAGAAGCAGAAAGTGGAGTCCAAACAAATAAAAATAAAAAAAACTTTAGTTAAACTGGGAAACTACATGAAAGAAGAGATAGCAGTCTGTGAGGCGATAAGGGAAGTGTAAAAGAAGTGGGCAAAATTGAAAGTGGCTGAGAATTGCTACTTGCAGAGTGAAGAGGAGAAAGTGGAAATGTTAACAGTTTTGTATTAATGGAAGAAAATACTAGAGCAGGACCACAGATAGCTGACAAAGATATGTATGGGAATGGAGTAAATATCACAACATACATGGTAGAAGGTGTTTATTAACCACTTGAAAAACTGAAAGTAGACTAAGGCATAGGGCAGATGAAATGCATCCCAGGATCTGAGGGAGTTCAGAGAGATTCTGGTGGGTCCTTTTAAGAAGGTGTTTAATCATCCTCAGAAGTAGGAGAGGTTCCACAGGATTGGAGGATGGCTGATGTGATCCCTATTTAGAAACGTGGTAACTGAGAATAGATGGGAAACTGCAGGGTAGTAAGTCTTACCTTAGTGCTTGGAAAAGCAATGGAGATGCTACTGAAGAAGAGGATAGTGAACTTTCTACAATCCAATGAGTTGCAAGATCTGAGATAGCAGGGTTTTACCAAAGGCAGATGGCACCAAATACTATACATATATCCAACTGATTTCTTTGACTGGGTAACCAGAGAGCTAGATCAAGGGTAGGTGCTGGATGTGGTCATCTTGTATTTCAACAAAACCTCTGATGCTGTTCCTCATAAGAAACTTATGAATAAACTGAATAGCCTGAAGTTACATAGGATCAAAGATGGTGAAATGGATTAGAAACTGATTGACCAACAGATGACAGAGGGTTGTGATAAATAGAATTCACTCAGAGGAAAGAAAGATGAGAAGAAGCTTGCTGCAGAAGCAGAAACGCGTAACAAAGACTTTTTCAAGTACATTCGTAGCAAAAAACCTGTGAGAGAGTCAGTTGGTCCATTAGATGATAGAGGGGTTAAAGGGGCACTAAGAGGCAACAAAGCGATAGCGGAGAGACTGAATGAATTATTTGCTTCGGTCTTTACTGAGGAAGATGTAGGGATGTTACCCATGACTGAAGTGGTATTTCATGGTGCGAAAGAATTGAAGGAAATATCGATACATCGGGAAGATGTATTACAACTATTTGATAAACTGAAGAGTAGCAAATCACCTGGGCCGGATGATATACATCCAAGGGTGTCGAAAGAACTGAAATATGAGATTGCAGACCTGCTATTAGTAATCTATGACCTATCATTAAAATCATCTGTAATACTTGAAGATTGGAGGATGGCGAACGTAACACCAATTTTTAAAAAGGGTTCCAGGGGTGATCCAGGAAACTACAGACCGGTGAGCCTGACGTCAGTACCGGTAAAAATGGTAGAAACCATCATAAAGAACAAAATTGCTGAACATGTAGATAGCCATGGCTTAAAGGGAGAAAGCCAACATGGCTTTAGACAAGGAAGATCTTGTCTTACTAATCTCTTATTTTTTGAAGGTGTGAATAAACAGGTAAACAAAGGTGAGTCGGTTGATATAGTGTATTTGGACTTTCAGAAAGCCTTTGACAAGGTACCTTATCAGAGATGTTTGGCAAAACTAAAGAGTCATGGGTAGGAAGCAGTGTGCTATTGTGGATCAGGAACTGGTTAAAAGATAGATGTAAGATTTGGTCAGTTATTCTTCTGTAGGTCCTGGGTTCATTTCACTTCACAGAGGCAGTAGGGTTTGCAACAAAACAAGCAAACAGGTGTGGCTTGGAGAAAGGTTTTTATGTAGAAATAGGCTTAATACATAAGTATTGAACAGAGGTATATAGTGATTGTTACAGAGCTGTTTCAGTGTGCATCAATGAATCTGGGTGTGCATGTGTGAAGTGTGAGGTGTAAGAGAGAGAGATAGGCCCGAACATGTGGCTCAGAGCCTCATGGCAAGGGAGAGAGAGAGAGAGAGCGGGGGAGGGTTGAAGGGAATTGATTATTAGAGCCTCCTGTCCTTCATGTCCAATAGATGGGTGGGAGAGAGAGAGAGACAGGAAGTGTTTCTGTCTTTTATAGTGAACTGAATCCTTTCCAGCACTTCCCCTTGAGGTCTGCTAGCCACTCCCTTTAAGGTCTGCTATTCTTGATTTAGCAAGGAGGGGCTTCAGACAGGCCTTGGAGAATGAAATCACCAGGGGGTCAGAGTTAATCTCATCTTGTAAACTGTCCTATTACTTTTGGAGACTGAAGTCACCAGAGTCCAAAGCTGCATGAAATGTATGCTGACATCTCCCACACCTTTTTTATTTTTATTTATTATTTGTGCCTGGAAATGGTGGAAGCAAGCCTGTGGTACCTGTCCCAGCTGCCATTACATGATAGTAGGCAGCTTGTCTAATACCTCCTGTATTAAATACCTTGCTATGTCCAGCAAGTCCCCTGTCCTGCACAGTACTGTCTCTGGTACTGTCTCTAGTGTTCTAGAGATAAACAAGTCTCCTTATGAGTCCCAACCTCGTGTCTTAGGTAGAGCAGCCACTACTGGGGGGGGGGGGGGGACCCAATATGCTACCTCCATGCCCGTCTTAGAGAGAGTAAACAGTGCATAAGGTCTGCAGGAATTTTTGAGGAGGCTAAAGCAAAAAGGTACCAGGATGCTATGAGTGAGGATAGGAAGCAATACTGGACTGCAGCTGACTCTGGTATTCAGTGTAATAGGAAATGCCAAATTAGCCAAATTAGCAGGCCAAATTAGCCCGGATGTAGGGGTGGATGCTGGAGAAGTTCAGTGTAACTACCTTAAAATGTTGTGGTTCTGTATGACATGTGCTGCAAGGATATGTACATTTGTTTCATTTTACAACACAGGAAAATTATGATAATGCATAGAAATATTTGTACAGCAGTTAAAATAATAATAGGGTGAATAAAAACATTAAAGACATGATCAGCAGTAGGTGAGTAACCAAATAACAATTCCCACACAGACACATGAGCATCTTGTAGCAAGTGTCCAACAATTTGTTGAATGTGTCCATTCTCATAAGCGATGGTGTGATTCACTTCAGTGGATGTTGTTTTAAGGTGATCAATATAGGCATGGAGTTCTGTAAAGTTGAGCAGTTTATGTAGTGTCTCTTCTCCCATGCCAAGTGGTAAGGGATGCACAGCATATGAGATAAAGTCTGGAATATCCATAGAGTCATTGGTAACCAGCGGTGTGGAATAAGTTGTCCCATTAATGGTGAGGGAGACCAGTGGTGTATGACTGCACCAGGTATTGTTTGGTAAATAGTTTGAACTGTACAACAAAGTGTTCTTGGGAAGGCGAATGTCATGCATTCTGGGAGCAATCGAAAAAGAAACATTCTGGGGAAATAACAGATGAAAACAAAAGTGTCCAGCTCCAAGGTAATACAAACTGTGTGAGGTAGTCAGGAAATATGAGAGCTTAACAGTCAGGGAGCAAGAGGAGTAATTGTTCAAGCAGGAGGTGTCAGCCTCTTTAAACTGGTGAGGTTGACACTTGAACTGAAATGTAGTCTTGAATGAAGTCCAGGTGTCGTCCAGTGGCTGCACCCATGTGAGATGGTCCACAGGATACATAAGCATATTATCAAACTGCACCCCAATATTAACAGTAGGATAAATAACTGTGTGTTGTCCTGACCATGGGATCAAAGTACAGATAGAGCAGCCTTGTGGTGAACAAATGGGAACACTAACTGTCCACCTATCAAGGTGAGCTATAGCAAATTCAGGTATTTTGGTACTAGCCATATGGATGAGAGATGGTGGCCAATGTCCTAACTTAGCAGTGATCAGAATTTCCTTTAGTATAGTAATAAGCTCGATCTGTACTTGATCACAGGCAAGAGCCCAGGAAATATTCTTTCCCAATCTATATTCTGCATGTGCTAAGGTAACAATTTTCTGTTCTATAATGGGAGATATAAGAGCAAAGGTATCTACAACGACATTGGACAGTTTAGAGGAAGCTTCATTAATAATATGTTGTGAGGTAAAACCATCAGCAGCATGCTGAGCAGTGGAACCCATTTTATTACGGAGCACCTCTATATCAATTATATTAAGGGCACCCAGTGCAGTCCCTGTGCCACCTAAAATTGTATCAATTAATTCACGCTTGTGTCGAAATTGCTTGGCTCGGGGTGTTACTGACTGCATATCAAACCAAGTATTGAGCATTTGTATGTGGTTGGCAACAAACTGAGAGCAATTTGGATATTTGTGAGTAACTAGAAACAATTTGGGAAATAGATGCCAAGTAAGAAAATGGTATTCCACATCATATAAAACATCGTGTGGTGCATCATATTTAATCTGAAAGGGGTGTCCTTCCTGAAATGGGTGGATATCAGTAAGGTAGAGTACAGGAGGAGCAGAAGTGGTAGGAGGGGTAGGATGAGGGGTGGTAGGTAAACAAGATATATCCAAAAGGAATGAAGTCTCAGTGATGTGCTGTTGATCACTCACAACCCATGTATAAGTTATTTTCCAGGTACCTCTGTCCTGACAGGAAATATTGTACAAAATCAAAGCAGGAGGACTGCGGCGCTCCTGCCCGGCCTTGGGGCTAAAGACAGGAGCGGCGGTCTGATGCTTCGTGAGGAAGGAGAGTAACCTGTATCCAGGGAATGCTGGGTATTGTAGTTCCTGCTCCTCTCGCTCCGAAATAAAGAGTTGTAGTTATGGGGTTTCCAGTATATTTATTATAGTAAAGGATATTGTTCCATCACATGGCAAATAAATGCAAACAAAATAGGTGCTTCAAATGCTAACAGGAAAACTTAGGATAAAGGCAACTTAAAGTATAATTGCTGCTTTTCACTTCTAAGCAAATTACTCACTTTGCCCCAAGAGGTCAGTTAGTTTCACTGCAGCCTCTTTCAGCCACTGTTACCTTCACAGTGCTGAGGAAAATCAGGTGCACATAATTAGAGCTTTCTCAGCAAGGCAATACAACAGCTCCGTAGCATTCAACTCACATACGGTAAAAAGCAGTTTCCTTCAGCTTGGCATTTCTACACAGCAGACCGTGCAATCCATGCTCTCACAATCTGGTAAGTCTGTATTATCTTGTGTTAACTCTTCAAGCTGTATGGAATTACTGGCTTCTGGTAACACTGGCTGTCTTCTAGCTTGCAACTCTAAAAACTGCTTAAAACTCTGTAGGAGCAATTCAGCCTGCTGTTTGGGAGGTAGGGAATTGCTATCAGCTATACAACTTCCCTCTGGCTTAAGGCTGTTTATTTTCTCCTCTCTTAGATTAATTGGGTCAGAGTAACTGCTAGTCTCTTTTGCTAATGTTTCACACACAGGAGAGTTAGCTTTACGTTCAGCCTGGAAACTTTGTGGCAATTCACTTACTTGTTGCCATGCCATTCTGACTTCAGATGGCTCCAACATTCTCCAGCTGTTAGAATGTTTGTTGCTCTCTGGCTCAAACGGTACTTCACAGAATGATTGTTTTCTTTCTTGTGCCTGCCTTGAAGGCTTCCTTTCCCAGGGCTGTGCCTTCCAACGGTTATCTATTTCAGGGCTAGGTCCTCTCTCCTTGGGACTTCTACTCACTGCCTCTGAATAGAACTTTGCAGGTTTCTTTCCAATGCCAGGTTCCCAAGTATCAGCATACTGTTTTCTGGACTTCCAATCATTCCTCCTCCTCTCCTTCTTTCTCTCATTCTCCCTCTGACTAGCAAAGCCATGCTCTGGTTTAAAACCACGTTCTCTCCTGGACACGCCCCTTCCAAGGGCAGGGTGTGCCCAATCAGGACTGCAGGACTCCTCCCCTGGGCTGGTCTCCATGCTCAGCTCTGTGGAATAGAGTCTCTCTTTCTTCCTTGGTTTCTCAAATAGGCATAAATCCTGCTGAACCTCAGGATTTTCATCCGTCTTCATAGGCTCAGGAGGGCACTGTTCACCACAGGACCTAGAAAGTAACGTTCTGGGCGTGCCCTCAATTCTTGTGTCCTTTCTAGAGAAGTGGAAACTGGTGGCTCCCACTGTACTTGAGTGATGTTTAATGAATAGAACACTGGCTTGTCCTGTACCGAACAGAAACTCAGGATGACCAGATCCTTTCCTTCCGGGAAAGGTGGGGATATTTCTTGGTAGCGATACACTCCACCTGTGGAATTAGCCCAGCCAATCGTGCATATTCGGATGATAGTTCCTGTAATGAGACTTGAGTAGAAGAGAGCAGATACCAAGAACAACAGGAAACCGAGACATAATAAAAGCTAACTTGTTTCACTCTACTAGGGAGTAAACTAATGCTCCCCACTTATACTATGTAACAACAAAACAAACAAAAAAAAAATAATAATAATTTTTACTATTTATTTACATAACTATTAAACACATGTACAGCAGGAGTAACTAGTTACCGTCCTCAAGCGACTTTTGTTCAGAAAGCAGCTGTCCGTGCTGTCTTCAGAAAGCAGCTGTCCGTGCTGTCTTCAGGTGGTATCTGAAAACAAAGACTGATAAAACACGTATTACCCATATGGTTTTAACTGGGTGATGTGTTTCCAGTACTGCTGGTTGTCAGGCATTAGGATCTGGTATAGGCTTGGGCCTAAGGTATCAGTAGCTAAGTACGGTCCTTCCCACTGGGCAGTTCCAAAGGGGAGGTTTGGTCTAGGTCTCATCTCTGCAAGACACTAGTGACAGGGCTTCCTTCATGTATTCATGAAATATTGATGGGGAATCCTTATATCCCTGTGGGAGCACAGTCCATGCATATTGTTTATTCAGCCACTGAAAGGCTGTTTTGTACTGGCACTCAAGGGCCAGGGGCAGACTCCAAAACCCACTGGATATGTCTAAAACAGAGAAAAATTTACATTTGGGATTCAGTTTAGAGATCATTTCAGGGTATGAGGCTACCACGGGCACTACAGATTTTGAAACTTGATTCAGGGCACGGAAGTCCATAGTGAGCCTGAAGGAACCTCCCGGTTTAACTATCGGCCAGGCTGGTGAATTGCATGTGGAAGAAATAGGTCTAATCAGACCCCTCTCCTCCAGTATCTTCACAATTTTAGTCACTGGTTCTATAGCCTGATGAGGTACTGGGTATTGCTTCTGTGGTGGAGGATCCTCACCTTCCAACAGTATTTCTGTGTGCATTTTCCCACAATCTAACTTGTCTTGAGCCCAGACTGGAATATCAGCCACTTCTGAGGGAATTACACACAGATCATGCTGCTGAGCTGCCTTAGTGCACTGAGTTGCTAACTGCATGGGAATGACTTCATGCACTAAAGTTTTAGAAGCACTTGAAGTTCCTGAATACTGCCACAATTTAAGATTAGCCATATCCACCACCAAATTTAACTGGTTGAGAACATCAATTCCAATTATTTCTTTTGGTGTGTTCACTATAGTGGAGGCAGTGGTTTCTAACATTTCCTTGTTTTGTTCACTGTGCACAGGGATACCCCATTTAACTGGGATAGCCACACATTTGGAAGCTGTGTCATTAATTCCTTGAATTTCATAAATTTCCATATTTTTCTGATCTGCAGTGGGAGAAGCTCTGTTAGTAAAACTAATTCCAGCCCCTGTGTCAATGAAAGCTAGTTTATCCTGACCCCCTATTCTACTGATAACATTGGGGCGTGCACAAGAGTCCAGTATCAAGGGTGTTAGAAGCCTTAAATTGTGTCCTGTGCCTGTATCCATTTCATCATCCAGAGGCTCTGGAATTGAGTCCTCTGCTGAGATAAAGGAGGCAGGCTGGGCTATGAAGGCTTGAGACATTTTGATATCTGAGCTCAAGAGGTCAGGACACCCCTATGCACTAGCCTTATGTTTGTCCTGAGCTGCTTGTATGTCCTGTTTTAATTTATCTATTTCTATCTGCAGTATGTGTTTGTCTTGTTCCCATTTAGTTTTCTCCATTTCTAACCCATCTCTCTGTGCTTTGAGCTCCTGAAAAGGAATGTAACCTGAGGAGTTTCTAAAAGTACCTCTGCCATGTGCTGTCCAAGGTGTGTTTCTTGTGTACTGAGAGGATCCCTCGACTTGCCACTTAGGTGTGTGTCCTCTGTCTGTGTTTCTTGTGTACTGAGAGGATTCCTTGGCTTGCCACTTCCGTGCTTCTGATACTGTAATGACCTGCGAGGGCTGGGTCTTCCAAACAGACCCAATTCTGAGCATTAAAGTATCAAAAGGGGTTGCTTCAGGGTCTTCAGAAAATAACAGAAGGTGTTTTGTAATCTCAGGGGATAACAATTCTAATAAGAATTCCTTATGCATGCTCTCCCCATAATCTTCTGCTTTGGGCCAGGACTCCTGCTCATTAAGGACTGCTTTTAAAATCCAGGCTCTATATGCAAACTGTTCCAGTGTATCATTTCAGGATACACTGGAACAGTATCAGGAGTGGAGGAGTGGCCTAGTGGTTGGGGCAAGGTACTTCAGGCCGGAAGGTCAGGGGTTCAAATCCCACTAGAGGACAGCAACCTTGGGCCGGAAGGACTGGGGTTTCTAGTCCCACAGGTGCTCCTTGTGGTCTTGGGCAAGCCACTTAACCCTCCATAGCCCATGTTCCCTGTAAAATAGTTATCTCCAAGTTATAATGCCCTGTTCAATGTAATTTCAGTTTGTTTAATGTAAACCGCACTGATGCAGAATAGCGCGATATATAAGAGAAAATAAATAAAAATAAATAAAAATTTGGTAGAGGTGAAATAATTTTAAATACTTGCATTGGGGAACAGTGAAATAGTTTCTCAGTACCCCTTTTAACCAACTAGTATGGGTGAGTGAGAGAGCCAACTCTATAATAGTGTGGCCCCAGAGCCAGATGCATAAGTCTATCAAAGTCTGATTGTTTTCTTCTGTATTTCCCTAGACTCCAGTGAATCAGAATATCAATTGCCCATTTAACCCACTGATTTACATTAAGAGACATAGTGCCAATTTTCTCAACTTTTTTTCTATATCTCTATCTTTTAAATGTTCCTACAACATTACTTTAACTGGTGCTTTGAGTTCAGTACTGGGTGCCATGTCTAAGTCATCTGAATTATCCTCCTGGCAGAGATCCTGATTATTGCTCTGTTCTGGCTGAGATAAACTATCAGAATTTTGTTCCTCTGATTCAGCTGTATTCTTCCCATTTCTAAGTCCAACTATGCATACTTTAGTATTCTTTTGTTTGTCAGTAGCTTGTATGCATTGCTCATAAGGTGTGTCATAGGCATAGGGGGCTGAGGGAGTGAGTGTTGGCTTTTGTCTTACAGATGCCAATTGATCCTTAACGTGCCTCAATTCAATTTTAAGTGCTTCTAATTGCTCACTAACAGTTATAAAATAATTTGTGGCTTGTATCACTTGAGTTCTTTGTATAGAGATGCAAATTTGTGCCTCCTCAAGGTCTTTGTTTAATTGTGTGCACTGAGAAGTCAGTTCAGAGTTTTCTTGTCTCATGCTAATGAGTCCCCTGCACATGCCTTGGATAAAAAGGCATTTTCTTTTATTTGTTTTCTTTTTGAATTCTTGATCATGGTTTAACATTTGTCTTTGAATATTATACCATGATGACTCAGGGAATTCACCTTCAAAGGGACCCCCTTTCCTCTTATAGTATGAAATTAAAATTTCTTAAATTCTTTAAAATCAAAGGCTTCCATATTTGATACTGCAGAAAGGCTGTAGTTGGACTATCTCAAATGTGTAACCTTAGAAGGAGGAATGCTCACTTTTATGAAGAAGTGAGACTTAGAATTATAGTTGGAATGGTATAAATTTTATGGGTGTTCAGTAAAGAGTACTGGCATAAAGACCACACCTTAAAATTATACCTGAATAAAAAGTGGTTCTCACCTTTTTAACAGGGTGGAAGTTTAGGGTGAAGTTATAGTAAGAAGGGTGTTAGGAGATTAACAGAATTGTTGTATCAATTGCAGCCAGCTTTAAGCCTGCTCTCACTAAGATAGTTACTGACAGGAGACAGAGACATAAAAGTTAAAAGGGACAGGAGGTAATAGCTTTATCAGGAAAGATGTATATTGTATTCAATGAGGGACTGTTTACCTGTGTACCACTTCCAAACTAAATCTGGACTATCTCTCTGTCTTTTCTTAGCAGCTCAAATACTATAGAAAAATCTTTAGCAAGCCTATACATCAAAATAAGACAATTGCAAGCCACTCTGTGTGATGTCCTTAAAATTCTAGATTCTTACAGAGCCTTTTGACAATAAAAATCTCACCTTGTCTAACCCACAAAACAAAATTGTAAATGGTCACACGGACTTTCGATTCTGTCTCACTCTGTCTGAAATCTACTTAATGTATTATACAAAATTATTACTTACCCAACTGGAGGTCTGCTGTGAAATCCGAGAGAAGAGTCCCCATAAAGATGTAAGATTTGGTCAGTTATTCTTCTGTAGGTCCTGGGTTCATTTCACTTCACAGAGGCAGTAGGGTTTGCAACAAAACAAGCAAACAGGTGTGGCTTGGAGAAAGGTTTTTATGTAGAAATAGGCTTAATACATAGGTATTGAACAGAGGTATATAGTGATTGTTACAGAGCTGTTTCAGTGTGCATCAATGAATCTGGGTGTGCATGTGTGAAGTGTAAGAGAGAGAGATAGGCCCGAACATGTGGCTCAGAGCCTCATGGCAAGGGAGAGAGAGAGAGAGCGGAGGAGGGGTGAAGGGAATTGATTATCAGAGCCTCCTGTCCTTCATGTCCAATGGAGACAGGAAGTGTTTCTGTCTTTTATAGTGAACTGAATCCTTTCCAGCACTTCCCCTTGAGGTCTGCTAGCCACTCCCTTTAAGGTCTGCTATTCTTGATTTAGCAAGGAGGGGCTTCGGACAGGCCTTGGAGAATGAAATCACCAGGGGGTCAGAGTTAATCTCATCTTGTAAACTGTCCTATTACTTTTGGAGACTGAAGTCACCAGAGTCCAAAGCTGCATGAAATGTATGCTGACAATAGAAAGCTGAGGGTAGGGCTAAATGGCCAATTTTCCGAATGGAGAAAGGTGAATAGTGGTGTACCCCAGGGAACTGTGCTGGGTCTGCTGCTTTTTTGACATATTCATAAATAACCTGGAAAAGGGAATAACGAGTGAGGTTAACAAATTTGCAGATAACATAATACTATTTAAAGTTGTTAAAACCCAAGAGGATTGTGGAAAATTGCAAGACGATCTTGATAAATTGGAAGACTGGATATCAAAATGGCAGATGAAATTTAATGTGGACAAGTGCAAAGTTATTTACCTAGGGAAGAACAGCCCAAACTATGATAACACGATGCAAGGTTCCACATTAGGAACCACCACCCAGGAAAAAGATTTAGGCGTCATTGTGGATAACATGTTAAAACCCTCGGCCCAGTGTGCAGCGGCAGCGAAGAGAGCAAATAGAATGCTAGGTATCATAAGGAAAGGAATGGAAAATAAAGCAGAAGATATTATAATGCCTCTATATTGTTCCATGGTGAGACCGCACCTTGAATATTGTGTGCAATTCTGGTCGCTGTATCTTAAAAAAGATATAGCATTATTAGAAAAGGTTTAGAGAAGAGACACCAAAATGGTAAAGGGGATAGGAGAATACCCCTATGAAGAAAGTCTAAAAATGTTAGGACTCTTTAACCTGGAAAAGAGACGGCTGAGGGGAGATATGATTGAAGTCAATAAATTAATGAACAGAGTGGAACGGGTAAACGTAGATCGAGTGTTTACGTTATCAGAATATAGAAAGACTAGGGGACATGCAATGAAGCTACAGGGTAAACTATTTAAGACTAATAAAAGAAAATATTTTTTCACTCAACGTGTAATCAAACTCTGGAATTTGTTACTGGAGGATGTAGTAAAAGCTGTTAGTGCAGCTGGGTTTAAAAAATGTTTTGACAAGTTCCTGGAGGAAAGGTCCATAAACCATTATTAAGAAGGGACCCAAGATATCAATACTTTACCCAATACAAGCATTCTGGAACCTGTGTCTTTTGGGGAAACTGCTAGGTACGTATGACCTATATTGGCCACTGTTGGAAACAGGATACTGGGCTTTATGGACCTTGGTCTGACCCAGTATGGCATATCTTATGTTCTTATGTTCTTATGCCTAATGATCGAATCACCATCTATAACGGCTGTCCTAACCCTTCCCTCATGGGCACATGGCCCTGGAGAAACTTCCTCGGTGCGAGAGGGTTTTACATCACCTGGAGGACAGGTCCTAGTTACAGGATCATTTCCTGCCACACCAGGTGATGCTCTCCTGTCACGTGACCTCTCTCCTCCATGGCAACAGGAATGCTGCCAGACTAGAGGTGGGACTTCAGGACTATATCCCTGTAGGTCTCGTCTATGTATCTCTCTGTCTTTCTTATGTTTTCCAAGTCTGCTACTCTAGCCTCTAGAGAACGGAC
The DNA here is from genome assembly GCA_033557465.1 of Ichthyophis bannanicus. Taxonomy (NCBI): domain Eukaryota; kingdom Metazoa; phylum Chordata; class Amphibia; order Gymnophiona; family Ichthyophiidae; genus Ichthyophis; species Ichthyophis bannanicus. The sequence goes on from CM066032.1 coordinate 1,736,520,912, forward strand.
TCGTTCCCTGAGAGCAAAGAGCTCCTTGCACCTAGTGCACACGTAAGACCTCTCACCAACTGGGAGAAAATCATACAGGTTTTATATACTGCTTTATTGTTCAGTCAAAGTGGTTTACATTTAATATTAAACCATAACAAATTAAACAAGTTACAAGTAACTAGGGAAGGGTCAAATAACTTGGGTAAACAGAATAGTAATATAAACAGGTAGATTTATACAACTGTTGTACTTTTGATGCGCTATTCATTATCATCAGACCCAAAGAATTTGACAAGCAGGTTTTTTGCGTAGCTCGGGTACAGTTTTGGCAGGTAATAAGGGTTCAGGGATGAGTTCCAGATGGTGGGTGCAAAAAGGGTGAAGGCTGTGATACATGTCTGTTGAGTGCTTCTTTTGAGAACCGGGATGGCCAGTAAGTTCTGATCGTTGCATCTTCTTGATCTTGTTTGTTTGTTCAACACTTAATATACCTCTTTTTGCATGGTTGGCAACAGAGCAGTGTTTGTTACCCCTACTCTCTATTGTTTTTACATTGGGTTAGAACTGCTGCTACACCTGCTATGCTTTTTTGAAATGTGAAAGTCATGTAAGTTTTGCTTGGAGCAAGCATGCTCTTTTTTTATATAGGGATTTGCTATGTTTATCCCATGTCTTTTTGAAATCAGTCACTGTTTTTGTCCCTATCTCCTCCAGTGGGAGGTCATTTCAAGCATCCACTATTCTTTCCTTGAAAAGTATTTCCTGGTATTGCTTTTAAATTTTCCTCCTTTCAGCTTCATTTCATGTCCTCTTGTTTCAAGTACAATATTTGAATATCTGCATCATATAGAAACATGACGGCAGAAAAAGACCATAATACCTAGATTATCTAGTGTGCTCTTCCATATCAACTACAATAGTCCCTTTTTTTCCTTTAGAGATCTTTTATGTTTGTTCCATGCTTTCTTAAATTCAGATACTGTCCTCGTTTCTACTTATCTCTACTAGGAGACTATTCCACACGTCTATCACTCTTTCTGTAAAGAACACAGAACAGAAATATTTATGAACACAGAACAGAAATATTTGTTAAGCAAGTCTGCTTTATCCTCATCCGCTTCTACATATTTCTCCTCTTCACCCTTGTCCGACAATACAACTTTTGCCCTTCCTCCTCTCACTAACATATCTGAAAAATGTCATCCCCCATTTTATTGCATTGGCTATTTCCTCCTCTTTTTGAATCTTTGCTTTCCTGACTATTTTTCTAGCTTCTCTAAGTTTTCCAAATATAGATGCCTGTCTTCCTCTCTCTGTAATCGCTTGCATTTTATGAAGGCCACCCTCTTTTTCTTCACCTTTTCAGCTACTTCTTATGAGAACCATAGTGGCCTCCTTTTCCTTTTTCATTTATTTAACTTTCTAGCAAAAAGATTTCTTGCCCTTAAATATATCCCCCTTCAGTTTTGTCCACCATTTTTCTACATACCCAAGCTGTTCCCATCCTGCTAATGACTCCTTGAGGTATTGTTCCATCTTGGCAAAGTTAGTTTTCTTAAAGTCTAAGACCCTTGCTTTTGAATTGATTTTATCAGCCTAGTCCTAATACTGAACCACACCATCTGGTGATCACTGGATGTGAGATGATCTCCCACTTTGACTTCAGAAACACTTTCACCATTGGTGAGCACCAAGTCCAGTATGGCCCCTTCATGAATGGGTTCTGTTACCAGTTGCCAGAATAATTCTCCCTGTAGAAAATCTAGGATCCTCCTTACCTTTAGATGACACCACAGCAGGGATGTACCAATCAACATCCAGCATATTGAAATCACTTATGAGTAGCACTTCTCCTTTCATAGCAATATTGTGTATGTCTTCTATTAAATCCCTGTCCACTTTTTCTCCCTGTGAGGGAGATCTGTATATCACACCAATGCAAATGGATTTCCCCTTTCCTCTTTCTAGTTTAACCCACAGTGCCTCCTTTTTCCCTTTTAAGCCCTGTAATTCTATAGCTTTAATATTAATTTTTACATATAATACCACTCTTCCTCCCCTTCTTCCTATCCTGTCCTTCCTGAATAAAGTATAGCCTGGAATAATTAAATAACAGTCATGGTTGTCCCTGAACTGTTTCTCCACTAAATCCAAGTCAGCCTCTTCCATTAAAGCCTCAACATCTGGGATCTTACTTCCTATGCTATAGACATTTATACACGCTGCTTTCCAGATGTTGTCCCTTTTACCAATTTCTACAGAGATATTTAATGTTTACATAAGAACATAAGATATGCCATACTGGGTCAGACCAAGGTCCATCAAGCCCAGTATTCTGTTTCCAGCAGTGGCCAATCTAGGTCATATGTACCTAGCAGTTTCCCCAAAAGACACAGGTTCCACAATGCTTGTACTGGGTCAAGCATTGATATCCTGGGTCCCTTCTTAATAATAGTTTATGGACCTTTCCTCCAGGAACTTGTCCAAACCTTTTTTAAACCCAGCTTCACTAACAGCCTTTACTACATCCTCCGGTAACAAATTCCAGAGTTTGATTACATGTTGAGTGAAAAAATATTTTCTTTTATTAGTCTTAAATAGTTTACTCTGTAAGCTTCATTGCATGTCCCCTAGTCTTTCTATATTCTGATGATGTAAACAATCAATCTACGTTTACCCGTTCCACTCCGTTCATTAATTTATAGACTTCTATCATATCTCCCCTCAGCCGTCTCTTTTCCAGGTTAAAGAGCTCTAACCTTTTTAGCCTTTCTTATTTATTTATTTATTTTATTTAACAGTTTTTATATACCGCACTCTTCATCATCAGCGCGGTTTACATTTTAACAAATTGTACTTAATTGTACTTAAATTCTTCATAGGAATATCCTTTCATCCCCTTTACCATTTTGGTGGCTCTTCTCTGAACCTTTTCTAATAACGCTATATCCTTTTTAAGATACGGCGACCAGAATTGCACACAATATTCAAGGTGCGGTCTCACCATAGAACGATATAGAGGCATTATAATATCTTTTGTTTTATTTTCCATTCCTTTCCTTATCATACCTAGCATTCTATTTGCTCTCTTGGCCGCCGCTGCACACTGGGCCGAGGGTTTTAACATGGTATCCATAATGACGCCTAAATCTTTTTCCTGGGTGATGGTTCCTAATGTGGAATCTTGCATCGTGTAACTGTAGTTTAGGTTGTTCTTCCCTAGGTGCATAACTTTGCACTTGTCCACATTAAATTTCATCTGCCATTTTGATGCCCATTCTTCCAATTTATCAAGATCCTCTTGCAATTTTCCACAATCTTCTTGGGTTTTAACAGCTTTAAATAGTTTTGTGTCATCTGCAAATTTGATAACCTCACTCGTTATTCCACTTTCCAGGTCATTTACTTACCTGGGGGCTTTCTTCACCCATCCCAATGAATCAAATTTAAAGCCCTCTTCAGTATGTTAGCCAGTCTGCTAAGAAAGACACTTTGACCCTTCTTGGACAGATGGATGCCCTCTCTGTTCTGCAGCCCTTAGAAAATCATCCCATGGTCCAGGAAACCAAAATGTTCTCAATGACACCATCCTTGTAGCCATGCATTCATCTCCAGGATGCGAGTTTTTCTACCTCGGTATTTACCCTCAACAGGGAGGATTACTACTACTACTGAGCGTTTGTATAGCACTACAAGATGTACAAAGCGCTGCACAGACATGTAAGAGACAGTCCCTGCTCATCAGAGCTTACAATCTAGTCAAGATAGACAACACAATAGGTGTAGACATAGGATACATCTAGGGGGAATGGTAAGGAAACACAAAGGAGATCAGGTGAGTCAAGGTCCGAAAGTAGCAGTGAAGAGGTGAGTTTTTAGTGTAGATTTGAAAAGGGCCAGCGAAGGCGCCTAACGTAAGACTCAGGTAGTTTGTTCCAGGCATAAGGAGCAGCAAGGTGAAAGGAGTGAAGTTTGAAGTTAGCAATAGAAGAGAAGGGCACAGATAGAAGCAATTTGCCACAAGAGTGGAGTTCCTGAGGAGGGGTATTGGGAGAGAAAAGAGGAAATGTAATGAGGAGCTGCAGAGTGAATGCACTTATAGGTCAGCAGGAGAAGTTTGAACTGGATGCGAAAATGGATAGAAAGCCAATGAAGAGACTTAAGCAGAGAAGTAATATGAGCATGATGAGGCTGCCAGAAGATTAGCCACACAGCAGAGTGTTGAACAGATTGAAGGGGAGAGAGATGATTCAGCGGCGACCAGCAAGGAATAGATTACAGTAGTCAAGACAGGAGGTAATTAAGGAGTGGATAAGTGTCTTTGTGTCTTCAGAAAGGAATGTGCAGATTTTGTTGATGTTATAGAAAAAGAAACAGCAGGTCTTAGCTATCAGATGGATGTGTATAGAAAAGGAGAGAGAGGAGTCAAAGACGACCCCAAGGTTGCAAGCCGAGGAAACAGGGAGGAGTAGAGATCTATCCACCCTCTGTCCTCTGTCCATGAAATCACTTTTGATATGCTCAGAGAGGTGCCTAGCAGTATCATTTGTGCCAACATGGATGAGCAACATTGGATAATAGTCAGTAGACTTGATGAGTCTCGGCAAACTCTCTGTAACAACTCAGATTTTGACACCTGGCAGACAGCACACTTCTCTGGACATCAAGTCTTGTCGGCAGATAGATGTCTCGGTACTCCTCAGAAGAGAGTCACCAACCACCAATATCCTTCGCTTCCTTGTGATCACTGATTCCACAAATTTGGGGTGCTTGAGATCCAGTTCTTCCCTTTCTGGGATATTTTTACCTCTTCCACTTTCAGGGCTGCATACAGGTTCAATTCAAGGGCTGTAACATAGAAACATAGAAATATGATGACAGAAAAAGACCACATGGCCTATCGTAGTTGTTGATATGGAAGGACAGACTAAACAGTCCCCTTTTTACCTTTAGAGATCCTCTGTGTTTGTCCCATGCTGTAGGAGTTGGACTGTTGATTTTGCAGGCTGTGGTGACGGTGTCCAACTCTCTTCATTCTCTAGCCTCCCATCTTCATCTCTGTCAGAGAATTTGGGTGTTTCCAGAAACATCTCATCAATGTACTTCTCACTGTCTCAAATGCTTCTCAGCCTCTTCTCTGAGCTCCTCCACTTGTTTCATGAGGGCTTCAGACTGATGGCTTCTTGCACATGCAATCAGTCCTTCAGCTGGCATCGGGCTCTCTGTCTGGACAGAGGCAGAAGCTGTAATGGGGGCAACAACTTTGGCAATATGATTTTTCCCAGCTACTATTCATTTGGAAAAGCTTTGGTACCTGTTGAAGTCAATGAGAGAGATCTACCAAAATCTCTAACTTTTCCTCAGCTGTCCTAGAAGTTAACCTCTTATAAGAACATAAGATATGGCATACTGGATCAGACCAAGGTCCATCAAGCCCAGTATCCTGTTTCCAACAGTGGCCAATCTACGTCATAAATACCTAGCAGTCTCCCCAAAAGACACAGGTTCCTCAATGCTTGTATTGGGTCAAGCAGTGATATCCCAGGTCCCTTTTAATAATGGTTTATGGACCTTTCCTCCAGGAACTTGTCCAAACCTTTTTTAAACCCGGCTACACTAACAGCTTTTATTACATTCTCCGGTAACAAATTCCAGAGTTTGATTACACGTTGAGTGAAAAAATATTTTCTCTTATTAATCTTAAATAGGTTACCCTGTAGCTTCATTGCATGTCCCCTAGTCTTTATATATTCTGATGAGGTAAACAATCGAGCTACGTTTACCCGTTCCACTCCATTCATTAATTTATAGACCTCTATTATATCTCCCCTCAGCCGTCTCTCTTCCAGGTTGAAGAGCCCTAACCTTTTTAGCCTCTCTTCATAGGAGTATCCTTCCATCCCCTTTATCATTTTGGTGGCTCTTCTCTGTACCTTTTCTAATATTGCTATATCCTTTTTAAGATATGGTGACCAGAATTGCACACAGTATTCAAGGTGCGGTCACAACATGGAATGATACAGAGGCATTATAATATCTTTTGTTTTATTTTCCATTCCTTTCCTTATGATACCTAGCATTCCATTTGCTCTCATGGCTGCCGCTGCACACTGGGCCGAGGGTTTTAACATTTTATCCACGATGACGCCTAAATCTTTTTCCTGGGTGGTGGTTCCCAATGTGGAATCTTGCATCGTGTAACCATAGTTTGGGTTGTTCTTCCCTAGGTGCATAACTTCGCACTTGTCCACATTAAATTTCATTTGCCATTTGGATGCCCAGTCTTCCAATTTATCAAGATCCTCTTGCAATGTTACACAATCCTCTTGGGTTTTAATAACTTTAAATAGTTTTGTGTCATCTGCAAATTTGATAACCTCACTCATCATTCTCTTTTCCAGGTCTTTTATGAATATGTCAAAAAGCAGCAGACCCAGCACAGATCCCTGGGGTACTCCTCTATTCACCTTTTTCCATTGGGAAAATTGGCCTTTTAGCCCTAACCTCTGCTTTCTGTCTTTTAACCAGTTCCTGATTCACAATAGTACACTGCCTCCTATCCCATGACTTTTTAGTTTTGCCAAAGGTCTCTGATGAGGGACCTTGTCAAAGACTTTCTGAAGGTCCAGATAAACTATATCAACCAACTCACCTTTGTCTACCTGTTTATTCACACCTTCAAAAAACATAACAGATTAGTAAGACAAGATCTTCCTTGTCTAAATCTATGTTGGCTGTCTCCCATTAAGCCATGACTATCTAATTGTTGAGTAATTTTGTTCTTTATGATGCTTTCTACCATTTTTCCCGGTACTGACGTCAGGCTCACTGGTTTGTAGTTTCTCAGATCACTCCTGGAACCCTTTTTAAAAATTGGTGTTGCATTGGCAATCCTCCAATCTTCAGGTATTACAGATGATTTTAATGATAGTTCACAGATTACTAATAGCAGGTCTGCAATCTCATATTTCAGTTCTTTCAACACCCTTGGATGTATACCATCCGGTCCAGGTGATTTGCTACTCGTTTATCAAATAATTGTAATACATCTTCCCGTTATATCGATATCTCTTTCAATTATTCCGCAGTATCACTTTTAAATACTACTTCAGTCATATGTAACATCCCTACATCTTCCTCAGTAAAGACCGAAACAAAGAATTCATGCAGTCTCTCCACTATGCCTTATCCCCTCTTAATGCCCCTTTTACCCCCTATCATCTAATAGTCCAACTGACTCTCTCACAGGTTTTTTGCAGTGAATGTACTTGAAAAAGTCTTTATTATGCGTTTTTGCTTCCACAGCAAATTTCTTTTCAAATTCTCTCTTTGCCTACCTTATCTCAATGCCTTGCATTTAACTTGCCAGTGCTTGTGCTTTTTCCAGTTTTCGTCATTTGGCTCTTTTTTCCATTTCCTGAAAGATGCTTTTTTGGCAACAACAGCCTCTCTGACCTCACCTTTAAACCATGCTGGCAGTTTTTTGGACTTCCTTCCACTTTTCTTAAAGTGTGGAACGCAGCTAGTCTGGGCTTCCAAGATAGTATTTTTAAACAACACCCAAGCTTGATGTAAGTCTTTAACTTTTGCAACTGCTTCTTTTAGTTTTTTCTTAACTATTTTCCTCATTTTATCATAGTCTCCCTTTCGAAAGTTAAAAGGTAGTACTGTGGATTTCCTTACCATCCCTCCTCCATTAATTAAATCAAACGCAATCATGCTATGATCACTATTGCTATTCTAAAAGCGCTGTTCTATATCCCTTTGTGTAGCGCCACTTCCTTGCAAGACAGTTTATTACTTTAGTAAATGTTGATATTATATGTCTGAAGAATACAGATTAATATGTTCCCTTAGTAAAATGACCTAATCAAAGCTCCATGAAAAATGGCAAATTGTTTGTCAAGAAGCTAATTGGGGAGTTGCCCTATACAGCAACAATTCTCACATGGGGTGGATGGGAGCTGGGGTGGGTAGGGAGGGTTCTAACACCTGATGAGGTCTGGGAGTTCAAAGAGCTTGCTTTGAATGGAAAACTGGAAAAAGGAAACTCTTAACAGCAGAGCTTTACCCAACACCACAAAATATCCCCCTTTTGAAATACACCACCTGAAAAAGAAATTAGCTATTAAAATGACAACCAAAATGCCTTTAAGAGCTCTCAGGCAGAGAACTTGTATTTAAAAGCCACACAGTATTACCTTGCTTGCAATGGAGACCTTTTTAGGAATGCCAGTACTTTTAAGGCACTGTAAACCTTTATATAGCTCTCAGCTGCCTAGCTCCTTTGCAAGCTAATTAAGGACCACTAGCGCCTTTAAGGTATGCATGTTCACATTGCATTTTTCTTAGGAAAAATGGTGCCGGTGCCCTCTTCCGTCTGTGTGGGACACAATTTGGGGTAGATCGTTGGCTTGGTGTTGAGGGGGGGTTCCCACCATTTTCTTAATGTACTAGTAGCGTTTTCTCCTATTGTGCGCTTGAGGTTGCACGATCTGTGCATGCAAGCGGCTCCAGATCGCAATGTTACCCTAGCATCTGTAGCGCGTGTTGCAGTAAAAGCGCAGTTAATGCACACTTCAGACAACCACAGCCTTAACGTGCGCTGTTGTGATACTTGCTTTACTCTCTTTGTCTTCTTCCAGGAATCGTCGTTTGGCTTGTAACAAGCATGGTATTCATCTCTGGTTTCTAGACTCTGCTCTTCTGGTACGGCAGCTCTTGAGTTGTCCCTGGGGGGATTACTCCCCCTCTCTACATTGGAGGATAAGGTTAGTCTGGCCTTACCTGCCTAAAGACAGGACATGTCGGATGGCGCTGTGGGTGAGGATAACCAGCCAGCTGGAGGTTCCAGTGACTGTATTGTGCACTTCCCCCGACCACTAGGGGATTGACAGTTACTGTGTCCCCTGGTGTAGGGGAGCTCATTTACACAAGGAGAGCTTCTGGAGTCTGGATTGTCCTCACCAGAATTATTTTCCTTTTTACAACAGACCTGGTCATTCTGGCATGGAAATTCAGATCCTGCGGCCTCTGGGTTCTCCTGAGCTCAGTCTTGTGAGGGGTAGACTGAAAGTGGAAGCCTTGGTTAATTGCCCATGGCTAAGAGTCCCCCGGAAAAGGTGCCCCCTCAAGATGGGAATTAGCTGGGATCTGTGACAGATTCAGATGTTTGTTGTGGATGAAAGTAGTACTCTCGCCTTCAGAGGATTGTAAGGAGACCAGTGTTATCTGCCTGTTCTGGAAGGAGGAACTGGAGGTGTTGATTCCCAGGGTCTTATCCACCTTGAGGTTGGCAGATACTCCAGGCATGGAGCAGGAAGATGCATCTACTCCTGCAAGGGGTGAGGAAATCCACTACTGTATTCCCATTCTCGGAGGTGCTTAAGGGCCTGTTCTGGTCAGAGTGAGATTCCCCCTACTCCCTGCCTAAGGGGCTAAGGGTGTATTAGAAGATGCATGCTCTTCCGGAAAAGGAATGCATTGTGTGGTTTGGCATTCTCAAGGTGGATGTGCCGGTCACAGCAGTTACCAGTCAGACCACCATTCCTGTGAAAGGCAGATTGGCCTTAAAGGACACTCTGGATCAAAAGATGGATTCATGTTGCAGAACCAGTTGCTGCGGCGGCTGCTGTTCTTCAGTTGCGGTATGTGCAGGCCTGACATCTTGAGCCCTGCTCCAGTGGATTCAGTCTCTTCCACCTGTTGATTCTACTCCTCTTGGAGTCTACTACAGCCTTCCTTTCTGATGCCATGTACGACCTGTATGTCTAGTGGCCAGGGATTGTGCCCCATCGACCGTGACATGGCATTGGCTTAGCTCTGACATGGGGCAGCGCACTTGTCTTCCAAAGCCCAGTTGCCCATCTGGCCTTAGAAGGGATGCTTCTCTTGGGTTTGATTTGGAGAAGCTGGCGAAGGACTTGGGTAAGATGATATCTTACCACCTTCTGGAGGATAGGTCCAAGGGGTCTGTGAAGTGGGCAGTAGCCCCTTTTCCACAGCCTCTGCCCGCTCCTCGTGGGCATGCTGCTCGGACTCCTGGGCGTCTCGGGACGTCTGTCACTGCAGCCTGGAAAACCTTTCTTCCCCTCTGCTTATGAACGTCAGGCTCATTCTCAGTACTTTAGTGGAGTGCTTGGGCCCAGGGACCTGGTTCCATCCAGAGAAAGACCCTCCTGGGCTGCAGAATAGCAGTTTGGAAGCTCGATCCCTTGTTCCTCTGATTGAGGGCAGGATTTGCCTCTTCCTTCAGGCTTGGGTCTTCAAGGATCACTGGATGCTTGTCCTCATTCAATACGGCTATGTCCTGGGATGCAAGAGCTGATCCTGGCCGCTTTAATTTTTTCCCTATGTGGGGCTGCGAACAGCAGGGCCGTTCTGTAGATCCCCTTCAACAAGTTGCCTCTCTGCAGATCCCCTTCAACAAGTTGTCTCTCCTGAAGTTAGTGGTGCCCGTTTCTCCAGATGATCAGGGCAAGGGTAGGTATTTCAGCTGTTTCGTGTTGCCAACATGGAAGGAACATTCTGACCCATTCTGGTCTTTGTGTGTCAATGAGTGGTTGCACATCTGTGCTTCTGACTGGAAACTTTGTAATCCATGATTCAAGCAGTGCACCAGGGGGAGTTCCTGGCAGTGCTGGATTTGACCAAGATGTTTTTTCATATCATAGAAACATAGAAACATGATGACAGAAAAAGACCACATGGCCTATCTAGTCTGTCCTTCGATATCAACAACTACAACAGTCCACTTTTTACCTTTAGAGATCCTCTGTGTTGGTCCCATGCTTTTTTGAATTCAGTTACTGTCCTCATCTCTACCACCTCCACTGGGAGACTATTCCACGGATCCACTACTCTTTCCGTAAAGTAATATTTCCGCATATCACTCCTGAATCTATCTCCCTTCACCCTCATCCCATGTCCCCTCGTAGCAGAACTTACTTTCAATTGAAAGAGGCTCTCTCCCTGAACATTTATGCCACGGAGGTATTTAAACATCTCAATCATATCACCTCTATCCCGCCTTTCCTCTAAGGTGTACATATTAAGATCCTTAAGTCTGTCCTCATATGCTTTATAATGAAGCCCACTAATCATTTTACTAGCCACCCTCTGCACCGACTCCATCCTGTTCACATCCTTTTGAAGGTGCGGTCTCCAGAATTGCACACTATACTCCAAATGAGGTCGCACCAAAGACTTATACAGAGGCATTATCACCTCCTTTTTTCTGCTAGCCATTCCTCTCATTATGCACCCAAGCATCCTTCTAGCTTTTGCCGTCGCCTTTTCTACCTGTTTAGCTACTTTAAGATCATCAGACACAACCACGCCTAGGTCCCGCTCTTCTTTAGTGGACAAAAGTACTTCACCTCCTATACTGTATTGCTCCCTTGGATTGCTGCAGCCCAAATGCATGACCTTACATTTTTTAACATTAAATCCCAGCTGCCAAATTCTAGACCATTCTTCAAGCTTAGCTAGATCCCTCCTCATGTTAACTACACCTTTCTGGGTGTCTACTCTATTGCAGATTTTGGTATCATCTGCAAAGAGGCAAACCTTACCCGACAGCCCTTCCACTATATCACTAACAAAGATGTTAAAAAGAATCGGACCAAGGACAGATCCCTGGGGCACACCACTGGTAACATTCTTCTCCTCAGAGTGAGCTCCATTTACTTGTACTCTTTGTCGCCTCCCACCCAACCAATTTCTAACCCAAGCAGTAACTTTAGGGTCCATCCCTAGGGTGCTCAGTTTGTTTATAAGTCGCCTGTGAGGAACAGTGTCAAAGGCTTTACTGAAATCTAAAGACACCACATCTAGAGCTCTCCCTCGGTCCAACTCCCTGGTCACCCAGTCAAAGAAATCAATCAGATTTGTCTGACAAGACCTGCCTCTGGTGAATCCATGCTGCCTCGGATCCTGTAATCCGCTGGATTCCAGAAACCTCACTATTTTCTCTTTCAGCAGCGTTTCCAATAATTTACTCACCACCGAAGTTAAACTAACCGGCCTGTAGTTTTCAACCACATCCTTACTTCCGCTTTTGTGTAAAGGCACCATATGAGCCTCTCTCCAGTCCTTTGGCACCACTCCCGACTCCAACGAGGCATTGAAAAGGTCAGTCAGTGGAGTTGGTAGAACGTCCCCAAGTTCCCTCAGTATTCTAGGGTGTATCCCATCCGGTCCCATCGCTTTGTCTACTTTAAGTTGAGCTAGTTTCTCACGAACACAGTCTTCTGAAAATTGTTCAAGATGTCCCTCGCTTCTATTTCTATTTGTGGGTGTTTTCTGAGGTCCTGCTCCTGGTTCTTCATCTGTGAACACAGAACAAAAATATTTGTTAAGCAATTCCGCTTTATCCTTATCAGCTTCTACATATTCCCCCCCCTGCACCCTTGAGTCTGACAATACCACTTTTGCCCTTCCTCTTCGCACTAATATATATGAAAAATGTCTTATCCCCCCATTTTATTGCATTGGCTATTTCCTCCTCCTTTTGAATCTTTGCCTTCTTGACTACTTTGCTAGCTTCTCTAAGTTTTTCCAAATACAGATGCCTGTCTTCCTCTCTGTGATCTCTTGTATTTCATGAAGGCCTCCCTCTTTTTCTTCACTTTTTCAGCTACTTCCTTCGAAAACCATAGTGGTCTCCTTTTCCTTTTGCCTTTCCCTATGGGCTGAAGAGGGGGAGGCGTAGCCTAGTGGTTGGGGCAAGGTACCACAGGCCGGAAGGTAAGTGGTTCAAATCCCACTAGAGGACAGCAACCTTGGGCCGGAAGGACTGGGGTTTCTAGTCCCACAGGTGCTCCTTGTGGTCTTGGGCAATCCACTTAACTCTCCATTGCCCATGTTCCCTGTAAGTATTAGTGTATATGTGTCATATCCCCTCGTGTTAAATGCATCCCCCAACCGCTTTGACCCGGTGAAAAGCGGGATATAAATGCAGCTAAATAAATAAATAAAATAAATAAATTTGCCATTTTAACAAAAAGGTTGGTTGCCCTTAAAATACCCCCTTTCAGTTTTGCCCACTGTTTTTCTACATCCCCCAGCTTTTCCCATCCCACTAACGACTCCCTGAGGTATTGGCCCATCTTCGCAAAGTTAGTCTTCCTAAAGTCTAAGATCCTCACCTTGGAATGGATTCTAACAGCCCTAGTCCTAATACTGAACCACACCATCTGGTGATCACTGGATGCAAAATGATCTCCCACTACAACATCAGAAACACTTTCACCATTGGTAAGCACCAAGTCCAGTATGGCCCCTTCATGTGTGGGGTCTGTTACCAATTGCCTGAATAATTCTCCCTGTAGAGAATCCAGGATCTCCTTACTTCTAGATGATACTGCAGCAAGAATGTGCCAATCAACATCTGGCATATTGAAATCTCCTATGAGTAGCACTTCCCCTTTCCTAGCAATGCTGCGTATGTCTTCAATTAACTCTCTGTCCACCTCTTCCTCTTGTGAGGGAGGTCTGTATATCACACCAATGCAAATAGATTTCTCTTTCCCTCTTTCTAGTTTAACCCACAATGCCTCCTCTCTCCCTTTTAAGCTCTGTAATTCCAAAGCTTTAATAGTAGTTTTTACATATAGTGCCACTCCTCCTCCCCTTCTTCCTACCCTGTCCTTTCTGAATAAAGTATAGCCAGGTATAGTTACATCCCAGTCATGGTTTTCTGTGAACCATGTTTCTGTAACTGCCACTAAATCCAAGTCGGCCACTTCCACCAAAGCTTCAACATCAGGGATCTTATTTCCCATGCTACGGGCATTTATACACACTGCTTTCCATATGTTACCCCTGTTACCCATTTCCATAAAGGTATTTAATGTATCACCTACCTGGGGGCTTTCACTTATGTGGGGGCTTTCTTCACCTATCCCCAACGAATCTAGTTTAAAGCCCTCTTCAGTAGATTAGCCAGTCTACTACCGAAGATATCCCGATCTGGGGGATCAGCAAAGTATCTGTGTTTTGCCATGCTTGACTCTCACCTTCAGTTTGCCACCCTCCCATTCGGACTCTCCACTCCCCAGGGACGTTCTACAAGGTCATGGTTGTGGTGGCTGTGGCGCTACGGCACCAAGGGATTTGTGTGCACCCATATTTGGACTATTTGCTCATCCAAGCCCATTCTCTTTCAGAGGCATCTCAGGTAGCTCCCTGAGTGGTGTCCTTTCCTGATAAGCCTTGCTGGATGATCACTTGGGGAAAGAGCCAGTTGTTGCATTCCCCATCTCTGGCGTTCCTGGGAATATGTTTTGATACTTGAGTGTACAGTGTCTTCTTGCTAGAAAAAAAAAAGTAAAGAAAAGGTCAAAGGTTATTGGATTGCCTAATGCTGTTCAATTCACAGCAGGCTCCCAGAGTCCAGGATTCTCTTCAATTCTTCGGATTCATGGCCAGGTTGGCGCCGTGGGTGTATGCCCTTTTGCGGCCGCTCCAGTGATCCTTGCTGACTCTGTGGTAGTTGAGTTCTCAGCAGTTCAAGCTCAGGCTCCCGCTCGAATGATGGTTATGGCCAGCCTGCAGTGGTGGCAGCAGCCCAACCTTCTGATGGATGATTGCTCAACTGCTGGATGATTGCTCATGGACCCTTCTGTCCATGGATGTCAGTCTCTTGGGCTGAGGAGCCCATTGCCAAGGCCAAACGGCCCAGGGCTGTTGGAACCGCAGGGAAGCGGTGTGGTCTGTCAACTTCCTTGAGGCGAGGGCCATTAGGTTTAACTCTTCTGCATTTCTCCCCCATGTTGAGGTTGTGTGAGGATATGCTTTTGGATGAATACTGAAGAGACCTCTGGTGTCTGTGGCAGGTAGAAGCATGGGAGTAATGTTATTGAAACCTGGGCTTTGTCTCCACCATTCTGCTGGTAGAGGAACAAAACCCACTTGTCTTGACTGGTCTAGCAGGACTCGAGGAAAGGACATTATCTGTTAAGTAAAATGTCACCTTACCAACAACCTATACAGAGGCATTGTCACCTCCTACTTTTGGCTGGTTATGCCCCTCTCTATGCAGCCTAGCATCCTTCTGGCTTTGGCCACCACTTTGTCACATTGTTTTGCAGTACAGCACCTTGAGAAACTCCATTTCTCACTCTTCTTTCTTTCGAGTGAATTCCTTTTACCACCAGCATCTGTTAGGCTGCTCAGTTTATTCATGATCCTCCTATGAGGAGTAGCCTAGTGGTTAGAGCAGCAGGCCGGTAACCAGAGAGACCAGGGTTGACATCCCACTGGCTCGCCTTGGGCAAGTCACTTAATCTTCCTTTGCCTCAGGTACAAACTTAGATGGGCTGAAGCAGGAAAGATTAGTGTGGCATTTTTCTAGAGCTTTTCCCGTGCTAGGCTTGCTCTCCAATGCAGAAAGCAAGCTAGCACCAGAAAAAAAGCCACAAAAACAACCGCGCTGAATTGCAGCACACTTGGCATGTAAATTGCTGCATAAGTAACTGTGCCTGATGTAAAAAACTGCACTGAAACGTAGCACAGTTTATTACATTGTATTTTAATGCTGAATCTTCACGCTAGCTTCAGGCAGACTTAAAGATCCAGCCGAGAGCAAACATATCATCTGAAGTGAACTTTGACACTTCACTTCAGATGATCCAGGCACTGGGGAAAGACCCGGTGCTATCAGAATACTGTCGGAGTGCCAGTGCCTCCCCCGACACCGATCCAGAAACCTAATCCCTGGTGGCCCAGCGGCCCCAATCCCCTCCCCCTACTCACCCAATAAAAAATTCCCTGGCAGGCCAACGATCGCCAAACCTCCCCCCCCCCCCCCAGCAATGTTCCTGCTAAGCTGCGCTGGGTCCGCCAGCAACATTCCTGCCAGCGGGGGGTGCAGTGCAATTGATGGGAATGCTGGCGGAGGACTCTGTGTCTAGCAAAGTTCACTTTAATCTGCGCCGGGTCCTCCGCTGGCATTCCCGCTGGTGGGGAGAAGGGGCAGAGCATCGATCGCACTGCACCCCCCCCCCCCCCTGCCGGCAGGAATGTTACCGGCGGACCCAACGCAGCTTAGCGGGAATATTGCCCCCCAGTATCTCTGATCTGGAGCAGGAGCATTGCCCAAATGCTCCTGCCTGTGCGCCGCCGCCTTGATAAATGCGAGGAGCTGTTATTTTTCAAGATGTCGGCGCAGGAGCATGTGGGCAACACTCCTGCTCCAGATTAGAGGGACCGAGTGAGGGGAATATGGAGGCCACAGAGCCACCAGGGATTTTTTTTTGTTGTGTGGATGGGGGGGATCGGGGCCGCTGGGCCACCAGGGACTTTGTTTCGGGCAGGGGGGTTGTGTCTGGGAGAAGCACCGGCCCCCCAACAGTATGCTGATGGCATGTGGGGCTTTCCTTGATACTAGATCATCTGAGGTGAAGTGTCAGACTTCACCTCATATAACCCTGTTTCTCGGGACAGCATACCAAACTTACGCTGACTTCTGTGTGCCTGTTTTTGACTTGCTCTCCCAGTTTAGTGCTGACTTTTTGTGCACTGGGTAATTTGAATATTGCATTCAGTGCAGAGAGTCAGCGTTAAAGTCACGCTATGAAATCCTGCGTTACAGCTTTAAGCACTAGGCTCTAGTGCCGTGTTTCCGCATTGGCCTGTTAGATTGTAATCCCTCTGGAGACAGAGAAATACCTATGTACATGAATGTAACTCACCTTGAATTACCACTGGAAAGGTGTGAGCTAAAGACAAAAATAAATAAACCAACCCACCCACCCTTCCAGAATGTCTTTGAGCTCCCTTAGTATCCTGATATGTTTCTTGTTCGGCCCCATGTCTTTGTCCACTTTAGTTTTTCAAGTTTATTTATTTTTATTTTATTTATTTATTTCTTTTTTATACCGCGCTCTTTAGAATCAGTGTGGTTTACATGTATACTAACAGGTACTTTTTATTCCCTTGTCCCCAAAGGGCTCACAATCTAAGTGTACCTGAGGCAATGGAGGGTTAAGTGGCTTGCCCAGGCCACAAGGAGTGGCCATGGGACTAGAGACCCCAGTCCCTCCGGCCTGAGGTTGCTTGTCCCCATACGGGAATTGAACCCTCGGCCCTCTGACCTGAGGTAACCTGTCCCAACCACTGAGCCACTCCTCCCTCCAAGTTGTTCATAGATACTTTCTTCTGTGGATTGTGTGCTATCTACTTCTTTTTCATATGTATTTTTATCAGCCATCTGAGGTCCTTCTTCCATATTTTCTTCCTTGAACAAAGAGCAGAAGTATTTGTTCAGTATTTCTGCTTTTTTCTTTTCACGCTCTACACAATTGTCCTCAGTATGTGTTAGCCTTAAAATTCCACTTCTGGCCTTCCTCCTTTCTCCAATGTATGAAAAAAAAATCTTGTCACCTTGCTTTCCATCTTTAGCCATTTTTCCGTCTGCCTGTGCTTTTGCCATTCTGATTTCTTTCTTTGCCTCTTTGAGCTTTACTTGGTATTTTGTTTGTGTTCCTCATCTTGTGATCTTCTGTTTATGTGAACGCTACATTTTTCGCCTTTATTTTTTTAGCTACTTCTGTGGAGAATCATATCGGTTTCCTTCTCCTCTTGCCTTGACTGACTTCCTTTACATAAAGATCAGCTGCAATTTTTATAGCTACTTTCAGTTTGGCCCACTGCCTTTCAACTTCCTTTATCTCCTACCATCCGGTCAGCTCCTCCTTCATGTACTAACCATTTTACTAAAGTCAACACATTTGAAATCTAGGACTTTGAGTTTTGTGTGCCTAGACTCCACTTGAGCCCTTATATCAAATCATACTGTGTTATCACTGCTGCCCAAATGGGCACCTACCTGGACATTATACACACTGTCTCCTTACTAGACCCAATGTTACCCCTTCCAGCATGGGATCCTTCACCATTTGTCTGAGCAGAGTGCCTTGCATTGCATCCACAACTTGCTACTTCTTTCTGATTCTGCAGATGAGCTATCTTAGTCCTCAAACAGTGGGTTTAAATCTCCTAGCAACAGTTCCTCTACTTTTATTCCCAGCTTTTTGATATCCATGGCCAGATCTCTGTCCAGTTTTTCTGTTTGAGTTGGAAGTCAGTAGATGACACCTGTGTAAAGTTCATCTTTTCTTTCCAAGATGACCCATATTGCTTTCTCCTTGCCCCAAATCCCCTGCATTTCAGTTATTTTAATATTGGTTTTCACATTAAGGGTTACTCCTCCACCCTTTGGGCCATCTCTGCTCTGTCCCTCCTAAAAAGATTATAGCCTGGTATGGCCATGTCCCATTCATGGGACTCATAGTGCTATGTCCCCATAATAGCAATAATATCTACTGTAAGTTTGCCATTACCAGTACAGTTTCCAGATCTGAAACTTTGTTACTTAGACTGTGAGTCTTTGTGCTCAATGATTGCTTCCCTGTTCTTTTTTGTTGGCTTTTTCATACTCTTTTTAGCCTTTTGCCTATTCTTCTCTTCTGCTTTCTTGAGAAATGGGTTGCTAAGATGGTTTATTTGGGGGGGGTTCCCACTGCTATCTTGATTTTGCTCATCAGTTTCCATGTGCCACCCTCATCTTCTAGTTTAATTGCCCAATAATATTTTAGTATTTGGTCTATATTCTGTTATCTAAGAAGGAAGGCATTATACCTTGATGGAACCCTTGGATGAGATTCCTAGGTTAGCACCTCTGGAGTCTCTTAGCGGTAAGATCTTTCTCTTTGCAATACTTTGTCAGTGCTTTGGGGATTTTGTTTGCACTCAGTAATTCTTGTCATCCCTGGCACCACTTCAGCTTTCCCTTCATGAGCATAGTAATGCTCTAGTGCAGTAAAGGAATTTTGTAGGGACAACAGCTGGGAAAATGGATATCTGTGTGTCACAGGTTGCAATCTACCTGGGGCCACTGTATCAATCGATGTGGGTTGTTTTATTCTCTCTGGGAGTGGGAGTAAATTGGATGTTGTATAGTCTGGCAGGAACTTTAATTGCAGACAATCTTATGTTTTTAAGTTGAAGGGGTTTACCATCTGGTGTGACAGACAGACCCTAGACCCCTCTTTCTCTCCCACACAGAAACTGCTTGAGTACTTTCTACATCTTTCTGAGTGAGGTTTGTAAACCAGCTTTGTAAGGGTACTGTTCAGTTTAATTAATGCTTAGCACCACCAGGTAGAAGGGAAACCTATCTCGTTACAGTCTTTAGTTCAGAGCTTCTCAAATCTGTCCTGGGAATGTCATGGCCAGTTGGGTTTTCAGGATATCCACAATGAATATGCCTGAGATATATCTGCATGCACTGGAAACCTAATGTATGCAAATGTTGCTTATATATATTCTTTGTAGATATTCTGAAAATCCAACTAACTGTGGGATACCCAAGACAGGTTTTGGAAGCTCCCAGTTGCTCCCTTTATGCACGGCTTGCTTCTATTGAAACCTCCTATCAAGCTTACACCCCTATGCGGGCCCCCCTCCTCCTGGGGTTTTCTAACCCAGGTAATGAAAGCTCCCTTTGAGCCACTAGAGTGATCTGAAGTACCAGACCTGGAAGCTCATATTTTTGGTGGTAGTCGCTTCAGTGTACAAAGTTAATGTGCTTCAAGCACTAGTAACTAATCCAGGCTTTTCAGTAAATGGATGGTTTTGCATACTCTTCCACTGTTCATTCCTGTTCTGATGTCAGATTTCCATATTAACCAGTCAGTGAATGTGCTTCCAGCATTTTTTTCCGAGGCCACATTCCTAGTTTGGTGTTTTTATCTTAACAGACTTTGTATTGCAAAAGAGCCTTAACCATCAACTTGGAGTGGATTAAATTACTTTAAAGTACACCCAATTATTTTGTAAAGAAAATCAAGTTTTATTTATTTATTTATTTAAAGTTTTTTTATACCACGCTTTTCAATTTCAGCTCGGTTTACAGGTAACAATAACTTTGTCCAGTCTTGGAGGACCGTACTGGACTTACAGAGAACAGGGTTGGTAAACTTGGGTTGAACTGGGTTACTTAATGTAGCAGGTTACTTAATGTAGCAAGTTACTTAATGTAGCAAGTATTCTTCATGAACAGCAGAATGCAAGTCTTCATACTCTCCTTGAAATTTTCTCCTAATCCATCTTTTGCACAGAGGAGGTCATGCATGCGCAGTATGGCCTCTCAAAGGCTTTCATAACTGGAGAGGACTTTTTCCCATGTGGGCTCCGTCAGATGATATCACGCATTTGTGGGGACCTATATCCTACTGCCCGTGCTGAATACCTGCTACAAACAAGTAACTTAGCTTTCCTGATCTCATCTGGGCCCATCAGAAAACAGGAATATAGTTTCTCTAATGGTGTGGTATACATGGCTATACTGCAACAGAGATTTCTAGCTGCACTAGCCTCCAGCTTCCAAAAAAACAAATGTTTTTATTAAAAATAAAATAATTTTTCTATAAAGGGTGAATGGTGTGATATTTTATCACAGTACACTAACAGAGGGAGCAGCTTAATTGTCAAGGAGACTGAGCTGACAAGCTGATTTATAAGACTAAAATAATGAAGATCATTTGTAGTGAGTTTAGATTTACTGTTTTCACTAACTTTATAGTTGCAATTTGTGTTCTCTAAGTGCTAATTTTTCTTTCTTGAACTTTCTTGTGATTTAGTCAAGTCACTATCTTTCATTGTCTCAGATACCTATTTGGATTGTAAGTTCTTTGGGGCTACTTGAAGCTGTATGTAATTTGTTGTAAAACACTTTGGTTTAGGGTACTATATAAATACCAACGTGAAAAGGAAATTTTGATATTTCTGTGATGTGTAACATTGACAAAAGCAGAAGCTCTTTAATGCTGTAACAACTCCTCCTCCTCCTTCCACCCTCTACTTCTACAATTAACAAGGGGTTAGAAACTGGTTATCAGGCGCTTGTCAGGCATTTTGTAGACAAGCTCATTTTTTCCTCCTCAGTTAATTAAGGTGATTGTAAACAAAGGGATCTGCAATTCAAAGCCTTCCAGTGTTTTACACAGTGATGGAGGTGACAATAGTTCAATTCCTGCTTGATCTTAGCTGTCTTTGCCCTAGATACTTCAGCCTGACCTTGTCCCCAATCAGATGACCTTCTCATTGCTCTCAGCTGCCTTTAGAGCTGTTACTGCCAAAGTTGGACCTGAGGCAGTATCTTGGAGGCCACTAAGCCGGTGAACCATGACAAGACCGGATTTCAAACTTGATCTACTGGGCCTCTGACACAACTACCGGGGGTCATGTCAGAAAATAGCCAGCAGGATAGCCTGTGCTTTACTGCTTGCTAAGTGGCATGCAGTTTGTGCTAGTTAGAAGAAAGACAAATTTTGCAACAATCACTTGCTATTAATTTCCTGATATAATTATAAATGTTGTTCCTTTCTCATTCTTGTCAAACTATATGTAGCAGAATTGGACAAGTTACAGAGAAGGGTAACCAAAATGATAAAGGGGATGGAAGGATACCCCTATGAGGAACGGCTTAAAAGGATTCTTAAGCTTGGAAAAGAGACAGCTGAGGAGAAATTTGATAAGGGTCTATAAAATCATGAGCAGAGTGGAATGAGTAAATGTGAATCAGTTGTTTACTCCTTCAAAAAGTACAAAAACTAGGGCATGCAAAGAAGCAACAAAGTAGTACATTTAAGATTAATCATAGAAAATATTTTTTCAGTTAACGCATAATTAAGCTCTTGAATTGGCTGCCAGAGGATGTAGTAAAAGTTATTAGTGTAGTTGGGTTTAACAAAGGTTTGGAGAAGTTCTAGGAGGAAAAGCCCATAAACCATTATTAAAGTGGATTTGGGGAAATCCACTGCTTATTCCGGGGATAAGCAGCATGGAATCTGTCTACCTTTTGGGATCCTGTTAGGTACTTGCCACTGTTGGAAACAGGATACTGGACTTTATGGATCAGTAGTCTGACCCAGTATGACAGATTTTATGTTTTTACATAATAACATTCGACGCGGTGATCATCTGGGACATCCCCATTCTGACCAATTTAAAAAAAAAAAAAAAGCTGGATGCGATTAAATCATACATAGTGGTGAAGGAGAAAAATACCAGAACAGCATTGATAATAGTGGACTCATTTCAAAGGGATTATACTGTAGCTCATGTCAGAGACCAAGAAAATGTGGCAGAAAGCTACAGAAATAGGTCCCATCATATTGGGACCCACGGGCCTGATTAAGAGGAATTGCCAGTCACACCTTCATAGGAGGCAGCTCTCTCTGGCACACTGCAAGTACTGCGCTGGGCATTATCAGTAAATCTAAGAGACCGAATTATACTCTACAAGCAATTTGCATGCACTTTAAGTTTTTAGGCACAAAACAAACCAAATGTATGCTCAGAAATGTATACTCCTGGCTTGAGAGTGAGGTTCACTATCGTCGACAAATTTAACCTATTTGGAGACATTATCCCCGAGAGAAATATAGACTTCTACATTTATATTTATGTGTGTGTGTGTGTTTGTCTAGGTTTTATGAGACACAAGGCAAACATTGTAACTGTATTAAGATTTTCGTAAAGCAGCTATATTTTATACATTAAAGGAGCAATTCTCAAAGGCATGTCCTTGGGTAAATGAGTATTTGCACACAGTAAAAGCCCCTTTGAAAATTGCCATATGCTACCTGTGGTGAAAAGTAGGCATATTGTGGATAGCTTGCATATTTTTCTCTGTGAGAAAAAAAAGGAGCAGGATGAAGGCATAAGCAAACTAGGCACATGCCTATGGTCCAAATGTTTAGGAGGGGGCTTCTGAGATGTTCTAATTCATTGTCTCCCAAGGCATATTTTTAGGAGCATACATTTATGAGCATACATTTGGTTTGTTTTGGTGCCTAAAAATTTAAAGTGCATGCAAATCGCTTGTTTGCATGTATACTTATGAATTAAAATGCATGCACTTGATCTGTGCTGGGTCCACTGCTTTTTGACATATTCATAAATGACCTGGAAAGTGGAATAACGAGTGAGGTAATCAAATTTGCAGATGACACAAAACTATTTAAAGTTGTTAAAACCCAAGAGGATTGTGGAAAATTGCAAGAGGATCTTGATAAATTGGAAGACTGGGCATCAAAATGGCAGATGAAATTTAATGTGGACAAGTGCAAGGTTATGCACCTAGGGAAGAACAACCCAAACTATGGTTACACGATGCAAGGTTACACATTAGGAACCACCACCCAGGAAAAAGATTTAGGCGTCATTGTGGATACCATGTTAAAACCCTCGGCCCAGTGTGCAGCAGCGGTCAAGAGAGCAAATAGAATGCTAGGTATGATAAGGAAAGGAATGGAAAATAAAACAAAAGATATTATAATGCCTCTATATCGTTCCATGGTGAGACCGCACCTTGAATATTGTGTGCAATTCTGGTCGCCGTATCTTAAAAAGGATATAGCGATTTTAGAAAAGGTTCAGAGAAGAGCCACCAAAATGGTAAAGGGGATGGAAGGATACCCCTATGAAGAAAGGCTAAAAAGGTTAGGGCTCTTTAACCTGGAAAAGAGACGGCTGAGGGGAGATATGATAGAAGTCTATAAATTAATGAACGGAGTGGAACGGGTAAACGTAGATCGATTTTTTACCTTATCAGAATATAGAAAGACTAGGGGACATGCAATGAAGCTACAGGGTAAACTATTTAAGACTAATAAAATATTTTTTCACTCAACGTGTAATCAAACTCTGGAATTTGTTACTGGAGGATGTAGTAAAGGCTGTTAGTGTAGCTGGGTTTAAAAAAGGTTTGGACAAGTTCCTGGAGGAAAGGTCCATAAACCATTATTAAGAAGGGACCCAGGATATCAATGCTTGAACCAATACAAGCATTGTGGAACTTGTGTCCCTTGGGGAAACTACTAGTACGTATGACCTAGATTGGCCACTGTTGGAAACAGAATACTCGGCTTGATGGACCTTGGTCTTACCCAGTATGGCATATCTTATGTTCTTATGATTGCATGCTTAAAGTTCTTGCATGCATGCAAGGTGTGCCTAAAACATCAAATAGGTAAAATGAACATGAAAATATGCACAAAAATCAGGACATTTGTTTTTAGTAAGTATGAACAAAAGGGGTTTTTTAGTTGGTCACACCCCTAATATTTTTGCCCTGATAAATTGTCTGCTGATGGCAAGCAGACTAGAGAGGGAGAGCAGAACCATTAGAGCCACCATTGCCTGCAGAGGTTTGTGTGTTTGCCTCATCTTCAGTCCATCATCTTCCAGTCTGCAGGAGTATTCTGCAAGCAGCACTTATCATCTGTCACTTCCTCTGCTGGTTTTCCTCTGTAGTCAAAACTACATGGTGCTCCATTTGTGGAGGATTTAAACAGCATTTATGAGGTCACGTGATGCGTGAGTGAGCGTGGACGCTTTCTCGCTCGCTCCGGGGCAGCCCCATGAAATAAACTGCTTTAAACTTTGCAATTTGCCTCCCCAACACTCCCCGACACGAGAAACCGGTACCTGAAGCTGCTTACTACCAGCAGCCGGCATTCGCACTTCACCATTATGCCTCCGGCGCCGAAACGGGAGCGAGAAAAACTCTCCAAAGCTGGGCCTTCCACGTCGGCGACGGCACAGCCTGCCTCTCCCGGGGGTGAGAGCATAGACTCAGCCCCCGCGGAGCTCGCTAAGGAAGTGGTCAAACTCTTAGACCCGAAGTTCGATCTGCTTCTGAAAAAGCTCGACAGTATGGAAGATTCCTTGGCGGATTTTGGAAAGCGGGTGGATGAGCTGGAGCACAGAGTCACGAGTCTCGAGAGCGACGAAGAGTGCCGCGAGCGTGAGCTGCTTAAACACACACAGCTCTTGCAGGAGATGCAGCAGAAACTGGACGACCTCGAAAATCGTTCAAGGCGTAATAACCTGCGCCTCTTGGGGATCGGAGAGGAAAAGACTGAAAGGGAGTTGCTCCCTTTTTTGGAAACCTGGCTGCCGGAGGCGCTGGGCCTTGCGGATCTGCGAGGCCGTTTTAAAATTGAGCGCGCACACCGCATGGGGCCCTGGCGAGAAGATGGCGGCCGACCACGTGTGGTTATACTGAGAGTGCTAAACTTTCAACATAAGGCCCTAATTTTGCAAGCCTATAGGAAAACTCCTGAATTGTTGCTGGATAACAAGAAAATCTTGATGTTTCAAGATTACTCTGCGGTGGTAGCGGCACAGCGGCGGGAATTTGCACCAATCTGTTCTGAGTTGTTCCGTAGGAAGATTCGTTTTATTTTGGCCTTTCCAGCCACGTTGCGGATTATTTTTCAGGGGAAGGCGCACGCCTTTACGCAAGCTGAGAAAGCGAAGCAATTTATGACTGGGCTACCTGCTACATCACCGGAAAATTAAGAGCTGGGCCTGCCTCCCCACTGAGGGGGATGCAGTATAACGCTAGAAGGGACAGCTCTTAGCCTGCCTGCAGATTGAGACCACATGTGATCCGCAGATACGGAAAATCCTGTGGTATGATCCTGGAGGAGGATGGGACTCAGTGGATAACCGGAGGAACATTTAGACTTGAATGTAACCTAAGTATTGCTTGTCTCTTGTCCCTCTCTTCCTTCATGTGAATGTACAGTTATGTTTTGTTACATTACTGCTGTCCTCAATTTTGCTTAGCGCCTGACCATGATGTGCTATTTTGCATGTGGGGCCAGGGGGGGGGGGCGGGGAGGACAACGGAGGCTGCCCTGCAGCATCGCTTTGACCGAGGCCTCAGTTGAGGATACTGAGAGAATGATAGATGAGGGTTGGTTGGGGGGCGGGGGGGGAGGGGGGGAGGGGGGCGGCTGGGAGGGAAGGGTTGGGAAGGGGGTAAGGGCTATAAGGGGGGAGGGAAATCTCGGGGGGGTTGCTTTATTCATGGGACCCTACCCCTGGAGGGGCTATTGCTCTGGCCTATCTGGGAACTCCACCGCTTGAGAGCGCCATCAATGGGAGGTGAGGTGGAGGCTGGGCTGCCCCACGCTCCAAACAAATTGTTCCGTCCTAAGTTTGTATGCATCGAACGCAGATATCATCCACCATGAGTTGAACATTGTAACTTGGAATGTTGGGGGGATCACCACTCCTGTGAAGCGTACAAAAATTCTCCAAGCTTGGAAACGCCAAAAGGCCCACGTGGCTTTATTACAGGAGACGCATTTGACAGCCATAGAACATTCCAAGTTGCAACGAGACTGGGTGGGGACAGTTCTATCCGCTCCCTCGGATACGCGGAAAAAAGGTGTTGCAATTCTGCTTCATAAGAACTTGGCATGTGAAGTATTAAAGGTAGAACTAGATCCTAGAGGCCGCTTTCTGTTCGCCCATCTTAAGCTTCAGGGTGAAGAGTTATTCCTGGGAAACGTATATGCCCCCAATAATTATGATCATGTTTTTTTTAAAACTATTCTACACAAGGTTTTAGGTGCCCCAAAGATCCCGGTAATCCTAGCTGGGGATTATAACTGCCCTCATGATCCCCAACTGGATCGCTCTCACTCTTCTCAGGGGGGGGGGCTGGAACAAAAAGGGAGTCCGATATCTGTGTGAATTAGGTGGGCTAGTGGATGCCTGGAGAGTGTTACGTCAGAATAGCAGAGATTACACACATCTGTCACGTGCCCACCAGACGTGGTCTCGCATTGACTACATTTTGGTCTCTCAGCATTGGTTCAGGAAAGTAAGTCACGCGGAGATAGGGCCGGTTCTGGTGTCTGACCATGCTATGGTCTCTCTGTCATGGTGTTGTGAACGGCTGGGAGCTTCTAATTGGTCATTTCCAAGCCATCTCGCTAATCGACCGGACTTCCGCGACTTTGTGGACAGACATTGGGCGGAATATGTTAAATTCAATGAGGGAACGATCAGCTCCTTGGCGCTGTTCTGGGAGGCGGGTAAGGCGGTTCTTCGAGGACATATTATTGCGTATGTGGGTGCGGAACGTAAGCGAATTAATGCGGATGTGCTTCGCTTGACTGGGGAACTTCACGCAGCGAAACAGACGGCCCTCAAACACTCGCAAGGTGTGGCAGGCTATTTGGAGCTTCAGAAGCAGCTGAATGATTTGCTGCAGGAAAGAGCCATCCAATCCCAGCAGTACTATCGCCATCAATTTTTTCGTTATGGAGATAGATCAGGGAAACTGTTAGCTCGATTGGTGAGAGATCAGGCTGGGCCTCGTGGGATACTGGTTATCCGCGATGGGGAGGGCGGGCGACACACTAGGCCAGCGGATGTGGCGCGGGTCTTCCGCTCTTTTTATGAACAGTTGTACGCAGCTGAGGAGGGAGACGAGGCCTCCATGGCTTCCTTTCTGGAGCGGGTCTCGCTTCCACAGCTTCATCCAGACCAAGTTGCCATGCTAAATCACGAGATTACGGGCGCGGAACTCCAGAGAGCGATTAGAAATGGGAAGTCGCACAAGGCTCCTGGCCCGGATGGCTTCACCTATGAGGCGTACAAAATGCTGGAGGCTCCGGTTACCCCCACATTAGCAGCACTCTATGCTGAAGTAGTGCAGACTGGGAGTTTCCCCAGAGACATGCGTACAGCTCGAATCACGCTGATTCCGAAAAAGGGGAAGGATTTGGAGGACCCTGCCTCATATCGACCTATTTCCTTGATCAATGTTGACCAGAAGCTGTTTGCATCTGTGCTGGCGGAGCGGCTTCAGGGGTGCTTACCAGGGCTAGTGGGCTCCCACCAAGCTGGTTTTGTCCGGGGTAGAGAAGCCTCGATAAATATTAGTACGGTGTTGCTGGGCATGGAGCGGACTATACTTGCCCAAGACCCGCTGATTCTTGCTAGCTTGGACTCAGAAAAGGCCTTTGACAGGGTATCGTGGCGTTATATGTTTGCGGCTCTCCGGAGATTTGGTTTTCAAGGGGCTTTTCTGCAGGGGTTGCATGCATTATATGCAGCCCCCCGAGCGGTGGTTGATGTTGGGGGGCTTTGTTCCTTACCCTTTCATTTGCATCGTGGTACGCGTCAGGGATGCCCGCTTTCTCCTCTCCTCTATGTGTTACAGCTAGAACCTCTTCTCCTCTCCTTAATTGCATCCCCACGGATATCGGGTATTGCCTGGCGAGGCGGAGGTATAAAAGTAAGCGCGTTTGCAGATGACCTTTTGTTGTGTCTGACGAAGCCGATGGAGTCTCTACCGGAAGCCTTAGGTATGATTGAGCGCTTTGGCAAGTTCTCAGGACTTCGAATTAATCAGACGAAGTCGCTGGTATTAGATGTAGATCATCAATCGCGGGGCCAGTGGCAAGGCGATTTTCCGCTTAGTTGGGCGACAGGATCTATTAAATATCTGGGTGTTTTCCTTCCCGCCCGCTTGCGATCTTTGTATGAAATCAGTATTCGCCCCCTTCTTCAATCTACCACAGCGAGGTTACTGAAGTGGAAGGATCTCCCCCTGTCTCTGTTGGGGCAGGTAGCATTGGTACGGATGATAGAATGGCCGCGATGGCTGTATCTACTGCGGAATCTTCCCCTTTGGGTGACTGGGCAGGATCTACGGGAATTGCATAAGCAGCTTAGTCGCTTTCTGTGGCGATCCCGGAGGCCGCGCATTGCCTTAGAGACACTTATGGGGCCGGCTGGGGAAGGGGGTCTTGGATTGACTCCGCTGCGGTCTTATAATCTTAGCTATTTCGCGCGGCGTCTGAGTGACTTGGTGATGGGGAATGCCGACAGGCTACCGATTACTCTGCTCGATCAATTCTCAGAGAGCTGGCATAGGGCTTCCTTGCTCCACTGTGGGGGCATGGCACTTCCCCTGGCGTGGCGGGCGTCTCCCTATCTCCGTACACTTCGAGTGGTTTGGAAGTTCTTTTGTAGCTCGCGCGGTCGGTCATGGAGGCTCACAGATTGTTTGCCCCTGAGCGGCAACAAGAATTTCTCACCGGGCGCAGCCAGTGGGGGGGGCCAGTTATGGCTGAGGGCTGGTATTGAGTATCTTGGGCAGTTACGGATGGACAATACGGATCAGCTCGACTCTTTTCAGAATTTGTCACAGAAATATGCCCTGAAGAAGGAAACCTTCTATTATTATTTACAGGTCAGGCACTATGTTAACAGCCTGCCGGGAGGCCTGGCAATGCTCTCTCGGGTACATAGCCTCTGGTCTGTGTTGGAACAATGCCAGGACCAGCTTACTGCGAAGCAGATGAGGGAACTCTTGGCTCCCCCAGGTAGCTTGGCAAGACTTCTCACCTTGGCAGACCGCTGGCAGCGAGACGGAGTGGAGGGATTCACGGTGGAGTTGGTGGAGTTGGCTTTTCATAGAATCCGAGCAGTTTCCGAAGCTGTTAGATACCGCGAACTGCAATTTAAGCTTGTGTGGCGAGCGTATGTCTCTGAAACAGGAGCGACGAAAATGGGACTACTGGCCTCTGATGTGTGTGGTCTCTGTAAGGGGCATCCGGGCACCCTATCTCACCGATTCTGGTTTTGCCCTCTAATTCAAGCCTTTTGGGAAGCAGTGAGGAGTAAAGTGGCGGTCTGGGTGGGGGGGGACGTGGACCTGTACCCCCTGTGGTGTCTCTTTAATGTGGGTACTGTGGGGATCCAGGGTACGCTTGCACAGTCGAAGCTCTGCGAAAAGAGTTTTCTAGTAGCTAAACATTGTATTTTACGTAATTGGCTATCGGCAGGTGGTCCTGGGATAGTGGAGTGGGAGCGCTTACTGGGGGAACTAAGATCAATGGAGGGTAGAACGGCACGGCTTTTGGGGCCTAAAGCATGGACCCGTTTTCCATCCATATGGACACCGCTGCTCTCAGCCCGGACCCCCGACCCTACTTGGGAACGGGAGGAGACTCCGGGGTAGTTGCTCCCTCTGGAGAGAGGCGTCTCTATGGGGGGGAGTTTCAGCTGTTGAGCGTAGGGAGTATATAGGGTAATTAGGGGTTCTTTATTTGGGGAAGGGGGGTACCCTAGGGGATAAGGGGGGGTGGTACATTTAGAGGGGGGCCCTGTTTGTTGCCCTTGGGGGAGTTCTTATGTAGATGTCCGAGCACTGCCTATTGGACCTCTGTCATGGCGGCACATTGTCATAATTGCCAACTCATATTTGTACCCTGGGTAACGTCTAGCGATGCTTTTGTGCCTCATCGTTGATGATGTTTGTTTGTTTGTTTGTATTTACGGGTCACTGCGCTCAGCAGTTCTCCCATGTGTATATATATCTCTATGATAGTACTTGTCTTTTCTTTACTGTTGAGCTCTCTGGGCTCCCGGGCTTGA
Organism: Ichthyophis bannanicus; assembly: GCA_033557465.1. Lineage (NCBI taxonomy): Eukaryota > Metazoa > Chordata > Amphibia > Gymnophiona > Ichthyophiidae > Ichthyophis > Ichthyophis bannanicus. Next base: position 1,736,551,152 of record CM066032.1, read on the forward strand.
CCCACTGACTCCTCGTTGCCTGTAATTGTGTTACTCGTATGTTTTAAATGGAAATAATAAAAATGACTTTACCTAAACAGCATTTATATTACTGTTGAGGACCCCAATACACGTATTGCCTAGGGGCCACCAAAGCGTTAATCCTGCCATGGAGAAAAGAGAAGTGGCACTGGGTACATTGCTGGGGCAGGCTGAAAATAGCAAGCATGGAAATACTACTACTACTGCGTATTACTAATCATTTGTATAGCGCTACAAGGCATACACGTACATTTTCCATTCCCCACATCAGCTTTTCACTGCTGTAACCCACAGACCCGGCTATCTGTAAAATATTGTGGTATGCAAAAGTGCACGCCAAGACAATGCAACCCTTTGAGTGCTAGATGGTGCTCCAGAGAGGAGGATTGAGAACCCTAGCAATCCAATGTTGTAGTAAGGAAAGAGCTAAGGCTATCTAGGTGCCCTTAGGAGCCACCTTAAAACAAGTGGAGGAGACAGTTCAGTTTACAGAGGGTAGTCTGTCGGCATAAAAGCTCAGGGAGGCTCCTGGAAGGAAGAAGTGATGTTTGTCCAGAACTTGTCCTCTGGGGACAGAAGACCTATTACTTAGCATAAGTGAGGGAAGCGTCCAAGTTCCTGCTGGCTCATGCAGGTAGGAAGTTCTTATGATGCACACCAGGGGAATATTTGCAGAAAGCAGGAAGTTCACAATATCTGGATAAGAAGGAGAAGCAGAAGCAGGAAAGCTCAGAAGCCCTGGAAAGAGAAAGAGCTGAAGGAAGGAAACAGGCCAAAAGTAAGTTTGGGATTTGGGGTTTTTTTGTGGCTCAGGAAAGCCTTAGTTGCTCAGAAACCTTCAGGTGGGAACTGGGATTAAGGCCCCAGGAATTGTGCAAACACTTGAGAAATAAGTATGTGGAATTTAATGTACAAACCTTTGTGAAATAAGCATATGGAATTTGGCTACTGTTCGGATTCTTGAGGGCAGGAGTGCGGTGAATGAAGAGAGGATAAAAATAAGCCATAGAGATTAATTATTCTGTTTATATCAACAATATATGAAACAAATTTCCTTACCTATAACTGAAGTCATTCACCTTTAAAGCAAGCACCTATAAACTATGGAATTGCTGCTATTCCTGGGGAGTAGAAGCTGTTAGTGTAGCTGAGTTTAAAAGAGGTTTGGACAAATTCCTGGAGGAAAATTCATAAACCATTACTGAAATGGTCTGAGGAAAGCCGCTGCTTACCCCTGGGATAAGCAACATGGAATATTTCTATCTTTTGGGAACCTAAAAGATATTGGTGACCTGGATTGGCCACTGTTGGAAACAGAATACTGGACTCAATGAACCTTTGGTTGGACCCTGTATGGCATTTCTTATGTTCTTATGTAAGTTGATGATAATCAAGGGTACTGTGCAGAAAAACAAAGGAGGGGGCTGGATAAAGCTGCAGCTCTCTGGCTTGGGACCAGTCAGAAATCCTGGTCCAGAATCACAGGAGTTGTTGGTACAGCAAGAAGTGTGGTGTTAACTGGAGTACCATCAAGAAGGAAATGTGTTTAAGAACTTTTTATTTATTTATTTATTTAACAGGCTTTTTTATACTGGTTTATCATTTCAGTCAAAGCATAATTTTTCACTTGTCCACGTTAAGTTTCATTGACCATTTGGATGCCCAGTCTCCCAATTTTTCAAGGTCGTTTTGCAATTTTTACAATTCTCTTGTGTTTTAAGAACTTTGAATAATTTTGTGTCATCTGCAAATTTAATCACCTCACTCACTATTCCCATTTCTAGCTCATTTATAAATATGTTAAAAAGCAGCAGGCCCAGCACAGATCTCCATTGAGAAAGTTGTCCATTTAGCCCTACTCTTTGTTTTCTTTTAACCAGTTCTTAATCCACAATAGTACACTGCCTCCTATCATCTCTCCTCCCCCTCCATGAGCATGATGGTTATTGGATATAAAGCTCCCTGCCCTCAGGTATGCTATAGTGTTAACACTTGCCCTTGATCTCTCCACCTGTTCGTGGCCCTGCCCTCTCGACTAGCCCAAGCACATCATTGCCCATCCAAATGTTAAAAAAGTCATTACTTTTCTCAAAAAGGTGTGCCTCCTTCTTCCTGAACAGAATGAACAATCCATTCTCTGCTCTTTTTGTCTTATCAGCACTTCACTGTGACATTTGAGCAAGAGGTCTACTGAAAGTTCACATTCTTTGACCCTATTCCACAAACAATTTATTTATTTTGTATATTTGTTATACTGTCATTGGACAGTTAAAAACTGCTATCATGGTGATTTAGAAAATTTAATGTTCTATATGGCCATTATTAATTTTTTACACTTTCAATTAAAGTAGTCAAATAGACTAAACAACAGAGGGTACTCACTAGGGAAGGGGATGAATATAGGACAATAGTAACCTTAGAATTAGGTGATGCATGGATAAACAGAACACATGAGGTAAAAGGAGGTTTTAACCTGCTTCTTAAGTTTATTGTGGTGACTTTCAGATCTGATATCTAGTGGAAGGGAGTTGCACAAGCAGGGGCTGAATTGGTGAAAGAGGAATTACACATCCACAAAAATCTAAGTTTCCAGTATAAAGGGTACAACTAGTAGATGTGCCTGTGAAGAGCTCAAATGGCTTTGTGGATTATATAGGATGAGAAGGGGAGATAGATATAGAAGGGTAACCTGTGGAGAAGAACTGATGAGCTGACAATTTTGAACTTTATGCGACTTGATACAGGCAACCACTGCTGTTCTACGTAGTTGTGTGACATAATCAGAGTGTTTGGCAATATATATTAGCTTAACTGTGTTTGAACAAGCTGAAGACGTTTTCTGGTGTATTGTGAACATCCTGCAAATACTGAGTTGCAATAATCAATCTATTTAGAAGGAGAATATGAATTAGGGTTTTAAGAAAACTGATCTCCAGCTATGATCTAACAGACTTAATCATTTGTAGGATAAATATTGACTTCTTAACTATGGAGAAAATGTATGTGGCAAATGTTAATTCCCTATCTAAGATAATTCCACGTGAGGTAATAGCTTCCTTAGTTGAAATGGTGATATCAGCCATTTGTAGAGGAAATGACAGTTTTCTTTGGAAAATCAAATCGTAAAATAGTTATCTCCAAGTTATAATGCCCTGTTCAATGTAATTTCAGTTTGTTCAATGTAAACCGCACTGATGCCAAATAGCGCGGTATATAAGAGAATGTAAATAAATAAATAAAATAAATAAAATAAAGACTTCTTGATATTAAGTGCAAATCTGAAATGTGATCCATTCTGCAAATTGATTCAGATATGGTGACGAGATTGCTTGGAAAACAATATCCCACGTGTCATGGCTAATGATGATTTGGACATCATCGAGTACATATGTATACTGAAGTTGAAACCCTATATTACCACTACTATTACTATTAAACATCTATAAAGCAGTACAAAGCATATGAAGTGTTGTACAGACATATAAAGACTGTCCCTTCTCATTAGAGCTCACAATCTAATAAAAACAGACAAGACCAAAGATAAGAATAAGGGAAAAGCGAAGGGTGAGTATACTTCAAAAGCAGCTTCAAAGAGGTGAGCCTTCAGCATGGTCTTGAAAAGGGGCAGAGATGAAGTTTGATGCACAGACTGTTCCGGGCATAAGGAGCAGCAAGATGAAAGGACTGAAGTCGAAGAAAAGGGCAAAGAGAGAAGCAAGCCAGTGGCAGAGCGGAGTTCACAAGGAGGGATGTAGAGAGAGAGGTAGTGAGGAGCAGAAGAGTGAATGCACTTATAGGTCAGAAGAAGCAGCTTGAATTGGATACGGAAGGAAGCCAGTGAAGTGATTTGAGAAGAGGGCTTATATGAGTATATCAAGGCTGGCGAAAGATTAGTCGTGCAGCAGAGTTCTGAACAGATTGAAGGGGAGAGAGGTGGCTAAGAGGGAAACCAGCAAAAAGGAGATTGCAGTAGTCGAGATGGGAAATAATTAGAGAGAAGACACGTGTGTGTTCAGAAAGGAAGGGGCAAATGTTGTTAATGTTATAGAGAAAAAAACAATAGGTTTTAGCTATCTGTTGGATATGTGAGGAGAATGAATGAGAGGAGTCAAAGATGACCCCAAGGTTGCGGACCGAGGAAACAGGAAGTAGAAGAGTGTTATGCACAGAGATAAAGGAGGGAGGAAGGCTTAGGAGGAAAAATAAGAAGTTCGATTTTGGCCTTGTTTAATTTCAAATGGCGGTGAGGCATCCAGGTGGCAATGTCAGACAGGTAGACAGAGACGTGGGTCAGGAGTGTCGAAGAGATATCAGGTATAGAAAGATAGATCTGAGAATCATCAGCATAAAAATGATACTCAAATTTATGGCAGGAGATGAGAGCACCAAGGGACTGGGGCAAGAAATATATTAAAGCGTGTAGGAGAAAGGACAGATCCCCGAGTGACGTTGCAGGTTAAAAGAAATTCAAAAGGGACATTATTATCAATGACCACTTTTGTGGGGCAATTTCATAAACTCCTGTGCAGTTAACGAGCGCCACAGCACACTTATTTAGGCCTATTTTATAAAGTGAAGTACATGTGTAATAATCACAACAGTTATGCCTGCTCTAGGGCTGGCGTAAATGCCTGTACCCAGATGCTTCAAAAACACAAATAAGTTATAGTGTTTTATAACTTATGCACGTAAATTTGCATTTTGCCTATACTTCACCCAAGCTCCACTCCTTAGCATGCCCACACTGAAAGTATGTGCAATAGGAATTAAGTACGTGCTTACAAAAAAGCGACCGACTAAAGCACATGTGTAAGTGCCTAGTTACACACGTTAAGTCCTTTTAAAATAGGAACGTATGTGTAAATAGCACATAACTTTGATGGTCCCTTATGAAATGAGCCCCTTGAAACATAAGATCTGAACCAACCTGAAACATAAGATCTGAACCAATCTAAAGCAGTTCCTGTCAGTTCAGTTTCTTCCAGCCAGAGTAGGAGCTGGTGGTCTAATAAATCAAATGCAGCTTTCATATCTACCCCCATCCAAATGGATAAGGAGTTTGTTGTACATGGCAAGTAACAGGGTCTCTCTGCTATGGTGGGCTTTAAAGCTAGATTGTGTCAGGTGAAGTATATTTGCTTCCAGAAATAATGACAAATGATTATCAACTACTTTTTCTATTATTTTGACCATAACTAGAAGGTTGAAAATAGGTCGGTAGTTAGCTGGGAAAGATGGATCCAATGTATTATATTTTAAGAATGGTCCAATTGTAGCACGTTCCCTTAATGCAGGAACACCACCAGGTTAAGAGTCAAATTGACCAACTCCAGAAGCACCTTGGAAATATGAAGGAGTAAGTCACTCAATACAGCGCCGTGTATGCCTTATAGCTATATACAAATAAGCAGTAGTAGTAATAGGAGGAGGGGGAAATTGGGCCAGAGATAGTAGTTTTTTTTTTTTTATTAAAAGGCTTCCAAAGAATACAGAACATCATAAACCACAGAGATCTTCAAAGAAAAAGCAACAATAATAACATAACACCAGATCACAGTGGTAGTCAACAATATGCCTTCATTTTTGCAGTTTTAAAATAAGGAAACAGAGAGCAGTGACCCCCCAACCTCCCGTCCTCCCCCCCCCCCCGACACCTCCCTAGCCCAGGACCCCCCTCCCACCCAACCTCCCAATCCCCCCCTCTATGGCTCTCTAACGTTCAAGTACGGGGAGGGTGATGAGGAGCAGATACACTCAAGGGGCTAGCTCCCTCTAATGTTTGCAATTTCCCCTCTTATCCAGCACAGTCACGCACCGTAACGAGAGACAAAAGGTGCCCACACCAACTCAAAGCGCGTCAGGCGCATCCTATTGACCGCTACCCCTCGTTCCATGGTATACATATCCCACATCCGTTCCAGCCAAGTCTGAAAGGAGGGGGCCAAGGCACGCTTCCAGGCTGCTGCAAGGGATAACCTAGCTGCATTCAGACCATGGCGAAGTAAAGCAAGCTGTGGAGCCCGTGCTCCTGGCACCGCGGCCCCAAACAGGAAAATCCCCGGATCCCAAGGGACACTCACTCCCAGAAGCAATTGCATCCGAAATTGGATACCCCTCCAATAGGCGCGAATGCAGGGGCAGTCCCACCAAATATGCCCTAGGGTACCCCGATGCCCACAGTTACGCCAGCAGAGGTCCACCGCGCCAGGATAGAAGCGCGCGATCCGCGCCGGAGTCATGTACCAGCGGTACAATATTTTATAATTGGTCTCACGGGCATTAATCGCTACCGCACTTTTCCACAGGTGAGTTTCCACCCTTTCCCACTGCTGCTCAGTATAGGAAAGGTTCAGGTCGGAGTTCCAAAGTTCCCTGTGTCTGGTAGAACACGATTGGGAGCCCTGCAAGTGAGCATACAGGGTCGCCACGAGTCCCTTAGTGGTAGTGCACCCCTCACAGTAACGTTCCAAATCGGTCAGGGCCCGCGCTACTTGGGGCCGAACATGTTTGGATCGAACCCAGTGCATCACCTGCATATATTGATAATGCTGCTTGGCCGGAATGTCAAATTCATCCTGTAATGCACGAAAAGGTTGTATTTGACCATCATCAAAAAGCTGTCCGACCCTACTAAGGCCGTGATGTCCCCACTGCCGAAAAACTGCATCACTTAACCCCGGTGGGAAAGAGGCATTATCTACTATAGGAGCAAAAGGGGTTAAGTCCATGTCGCGAGATCGAAAGTGCCGATCCCAACAACGGAGGGTGTGAAGAATATAGGGATTGCTAGTGCGCTTACCACGGCGTAATTTCGGGCCTAACCACAGCCAATCTCCCAAGCCAGCTCCCCCCGCCAAATTCATTTCCAGTTGCACCCATCGCTTAGAGCTATCAGCAATCATCCACTCCACCCCCGCCCGGGATTGCGCCGCCGCATAGTACCAATATAAATTGGGCATGCCTATACCACCAGAGCGCGTACGGGCATAAAGAACCTGTCGCGCCAAGCGTGGACGGCGATAATGCCAAATAAATTTCATGAGCAACTGCTGCCAGGTCGCCAAAGTGGCCCGCGCGATGGGAAGCGGCAAAACCTGAAAAAAGTAAAGGAAGCGGGGAACAACCACCATCTTAACTATGGCTATACGCCCGAACCAGGAAAGGAGCAAGCCCTTCCATACTTCTAGATCCCGCCGAACCTGACGAAGCAAGGGATCATAGTTGGCCTTAAAAAGGTCTGCCCGCTCCACGGTCAACTGCACCCCTAGGTAACGTAGAGCTCCGGACACCCAGCGAAGAGGGTAAGCCGCCTGGAGCTCCGCACAAACCGCCCCGGGGACCCCAACATTCAGAATCTCCGATTTAGTGTAATTGATTTTGAAACCGGATACTCGCACGTAGTTATTGAACAGCTGCATCGCAACTGGAAGGGAGGTGGACGGGTCCACCAGGGACAGTATGATGTCGTCCGCAAAGAGCGCAATCCTATAATCCTCAGGGCCAATGTGAACCCCCCTCAAGCCTAGATGTTCTCGGAAGCTCTGGGCCAAGGGTTCCATCGCGAGAGCAAAGAGTAGGGGCGAAAGAGGGCAACCCTGTCGCGTGCCCCGTTCCAACAGGAAGCGTCTCGAGTGTCCCCCATTGATCCGAACACACGCCTGGGGCATCTGATAAAGACTGCGAACCCAACAGATATAATTAGAGCCGAAGCCCATTTTCTCCAAAACACACCATAAGTATTCCCAGTCAACCCGATCAAAGGCTTTTTCTGCGTCAATCCCCACCAGCAGAGCTGGTTGTGGGTCCCGTTGGGCGACATGAATGACCTGCAACATACGCCTAATGTTGTCTGCCGCCTGACGCCCTGGCACGAATCCCACCTGATCCGGGTGAACCAGGCCCGGAAGGACCCGATTCAGGCGCGCCGCCAATACAGAAACAAATATTTTAACGTCAACATTTAACAGGGAGATGGGGCGGTATGACGCCGCGTCGTGCAATGGTTTGGGTATCATCACGATCAATGCCTCACGCTGGGATGGTGGTAAAGAAGCCCCTCCCAAGATCTCGTTGAACAGGATAGTCAAGGTTGGCGCCAATTGCACCCGAAACTTCTTATAATATTCTGCTGGGAAGCCATCACTTCCTGGCGCACTCCCAGTTTTCAATCGTCGGATTGTGGTTTCCACTTCATCTATCGTTAATTCAGAGTCTAGCTGAGCCCGGTCAGGGTCGGAAAGACGCGGCAGACCAATCCCCCGCAAATAGTCCTGTACACGATCCCGCTCAAAAGGCTCCGCCTTATAAAGCTGCTCCAGAAAGTCAGCAAAAAGATCGCGTATCTCCCAGGAGATAACCCTCTTCCGTCCCCCAGCATCACGCAGTTCGCGTACCACTCGCGCAGATTGTTGTTGGCGAAGACGCAAGGCTAGGAAGCGGCCTGTTTTGTTCCCATGCTCATAAAAATTTTGTCGTAACTTGCGGCGCTTATTATCTAATTCTTTCTGCAAGCACGCATCCAAGGTGGCTCGAGCTGACCTCCACTGGCGCAGGACCTGTCGCGAACCAGTTCGGGCGTGCTCCGAGCCCAAGCGGGTAGCCTCCGCCACCAACTGGTCGCGTTCACGCGTCCACTTTTTGCGCGTGCCGGCCGCCTCCGCCATGAGTTGACCATGAGCCGTAGCCTTATAAGCCTCCCACACCGTGGGGAGAGGAACATCCCCAGAGTTGTTAAGCTCAAAAAAATTCCGTAATAAAATGGACATGGTCCTGCACTGCGCCCTGCCGTCGTAGGAACCTCACATCTAGGCGCCAAAGCCTCTGGTGCTCACTGTACAAGCCAGGTGGAAGAGCAAGCGAGCACGGGGCATGATCCGACCAAGTCAGCGCTCCATGTCCAGCCTTCACTCTCCCGTCCATCAGGCGCTGATCCAATAGAAAATAATCAATGCGAGTATGAACCTGATGGACCGGAGAGTAGTACGTATAGCCTCTCTCCCCCCCATGGGTATCCCTCCAGACGTCCCTCAGACCTAAGTCAAGCATGAGGCTTTGCAGGGCCCTGGCTGATCCCCCCACTCGCCCCCCAACACGACTTGTGGAATCCAGGTGGGGCACCAGGTGCGTGTTACAGTCCCCCCCCCAGAACAATAGGACCTCTTGCAAAATCCGCCAATGAGGCTTTCAATCGTGCAAAGAAGGCCCCTTGACCTGTGTTGGGAGCGTAAACATTAGCCAAGGTGAGCAGGTGCCCTTCTAGATGGATATTCAGGAAGAGCCACCTCCCCAAGGTATCTTGTTTTGTCTCCTCTATCTGTAGAGAGAGGCTCTGGTGAAACATTAAGGCCACTCCCCGTTTCTTCCGTCCCTGTGCATCCGAGGCCACCCGCACCTCAGTATACGGGGACCTCCTTATCCAGCCCTGCTTACAGTTCTGAAGATGGGTCTCCTGTAGGTAAACAATGTCCCCCTGCAAAGTGCGCAGTTCGGAGAACAGGAGGGATCTTTTCCTCGGGGAGTTAAGGCCCTTAACATTTAAAGAGACAAAGCGCACCATTAGCAATTACAATCCACTCCCTCGTTGCCGCCTGCTATCCAAAAGGTCCCAATGGTAGCTCCCCCTCATCAAACCCAGGGAATTAGTTAGCCGAACCCATCCATTCCACTTTCCAAGAACAAAGGCCATAGTCCCTCCTCCCAAGCCCAAGCACACCCCCCAATTCCATATTAATAAAAAGCCCCCCCACCCATCTCCCACCCCTTCCCGTCAATACCACCTGCCTGTTTAAGTTATCACAGGACACGGTAAATTGACCACAAACCCCGAACCCCCCAGAACCCCTTAAGGCAAAAATTCAGCCTAAACAGTGAAAAACAGAGATAAACATACCCCCCACTACTCCTCCACCTCCCCCGGATCATCAAGCTCATCATGCCCCTCTGCCAGAGCAGTAACAGCAACAAAACATTTGCAGATCATCTGCTGCCCCCCATATACCAAAAAGAAAAAAGGGTGGGGACCCCAATCTAATTCCCACCTCCAGGCATCCAAAAGGTCGGGGGCCCACAGAATAGGACTCCCTAAAAAATAAAAAAATAAAGAGGAACTCCTCAAGTGCACAGAAAGGAATCAAGTGGGCTTGCCCACCCGAGTCCACCGGGAGTGCTGGGGTTTAGGGGGCAGCGGGTGAGGCTGAGCATTGTCATCTACTAGGCCCGCCTGGCGCAAGGCTCGCCAAGCTTCAGTGTAATCTTTTGCAGAGACCTTTTTGTTGCCCAAGAGAAAGTTCATCCTAAATGGGAAGGACCAGGAATAGCGAATACCCTTGCTGTTCAGGACCTCGGAGACCGGCTTCATCTCTCTCCGCCGCGCCAGGGTGAACGTCGAGAGGTCCTGATAGATAGACACTGTCGCATCTTGAAATCGGACCGTCTTTTTCTCCCGGCCTCGCCGGATAAGAAGCGCAGCATCAGTGTAACGCAGAAATCTCGCAATAACATCGCGAGGTTGGTTGTTAGGGGGTTTCCCCAAAGCGCGGTGAACTCGCTCAATTTCCATACCAGAGGCGTGTGCAGCTAAGTCCTCCGTCGAGAGCAATTCCGCTATTAGCAATTTAAGTACAGTTGGTAGGTCTTCTCCACCCCTTGCCGCCTCTGGGATGCCACGGAAACGCACATTGTTGCGGCGAGAGCGGTTTTCAATGTCATCAATTTTATAAGTCAGTTCCATGGCTTGCGTATGTTGCCGGTCTAGAGCACATTGTAAATCCATCAACATCCCATCTTGTTCTACCATCTTGGTCTCCACGTCTTCCACTCGAGCTCCCAGCTCCTTGACGTCAGTCCTAAGCTCAGCGACATCTTTCAGCAGGTCCTCTCGTAGCGCGCGAAACTCATTAGCTAGTTCCGCAAAGCCCCTGCGGAGTTCTTGTTTGAGCTGAGCCGAGGAGAGTTGTTTATGTGGATCCAAGTCCTCCTCGCTGACAGTCTCATCATCAGAACCAGATGGGAGGGATTGTTCGTGGGGGCTACTGGGGGCTCCGGACTTGCTCTGCAGGCGTTGAGAGGAGCGCATCCCCTCCCGAACCTCTGAGCTTTTAGCTTTAGCAGCCATTTCACAAAGTCTCCAAAGACTCACAGTGTTAGGAGAGAGGTGTATCCAATGCCAGCAAAGAAGGAAAAGTGGGCACCCCAAGGAGACAGCAGCATCCAGGCTCTCACAAATCTTCAGCACAGTTGCCTCCACACAGTGTCAGGAAACGGGTATAGGCAATGCCAGCAAAGTATAGGGCACTGGGTAATTAGCGAGACAGCAAAAAGAAAAGAAGGAGAAAGCTGTCCCAGCCCTCCCAGGGCAACAGGTGTTTAATAGGGCCCCCAAGTTCCACTCAGAGGGGACATAAGCTTTTGCGGGGCTCCAAGCTGTTAACAAATAGCCCCTGTCTTCCACTCCAGATGTAGGCACAAAATATAAGAAGCAGGAAAGTGGGCGCCCGGACTTACCCCCCTCGGGGCAATTCGTAGAGGCCTAGGATGATGGCCCAATCCGGCAGCTGCCATGCGGTCTCCATGCCGATTCGGCAGGTCTCGCAGACAAGATTGAGGCCACTCTGTGTGCTGCAGCAATGTTTGGAGCAGTTGCCTCCCCCAACCAACGGGCTGCCGCACGATGCACAGTGCAGCGCCCAGGAAGTTGCCGCTCAATCGTGCAGGGCTCCGCTCCGGAATTAAACCCGCATAGGGCTCTTCTGTTATCCGCGGGAGCAGGCAGGGCCGGGGCCGTCGACACGTGGAGGCACTCAGCAGGCCGCACTCCCGGAGCAACCCCCAAGATGGTCCAATCTGCCGGAAGCCCGCTAAGCCGCCGAATCTCAGCTCCGAGGAGGACCTCTTTACTCACGCCGATCCAGGGTAGGCAGAGGGGGGCAGTTTGCTAACGTTAGCGCATGTTTGCTATGATTTTGGGGCTGTGAGGACGGAGCTCTAACAAAGTGCGGCCATCACGCTGTGGGCTCACGAGCGCCCCCCAGAGATAGTAGTTTTAAGGTTAGTTGAGGTAAATAACTTCTCTCGTCCCACCCTGGTAATTGTTGGGAAGCAGTTGAGGGTATTAAATGGTAGCTTCAAGGACTTCTCATGTGTGTCAAGAGCAGATGGTATGTAAGGGTCATTCTGGGTGCTAGTGGGTAGTAAAGATATTAGTGGTTTGCCACTTTCTCAGTGATAAAATGACCAAATTGATCAGCTGTTAAATTGCTGGGACTTAAACAAGGTTTGGACAAATTCCTGGAGGAAATGTCTGTAAACCAAGAGGACCCAGGTAATCCACTGCTTGCCCCAATACAAGCATTATGGAACCTGTGTGTCTTTTTGGGAACCTGCTAGGTACTTGTGACCTGGATTGGCCACTGTTAGAAACAGGATTCTGGGTTTGATGGACCTTGGCCTGACCCAGTATGGCATTCTTATGTTCTTTTCCTCGGCCCATTAACAAGGACCAAATTCCAGACAAGCCTTAATAGTTGGTTTGAGAAATCTCCATTGATTAGGATTTGTTTGGAATTTTAGTCTGTTTTTACTTTCCTTATTAGGGTTCTAGATTTTTTATAGAGTGCCTGCACTCATTCTTATAATGAGGATTTTTATCCTTTGTCCACTTTCTTTCTGCCTTTTGCAGCCATCGTATTTATTTATTTATTTAAAAGCATTTAATATACTGCTTTATCTTTAAATCAAAGCAGTTAGCACATCAAACAAATCATGAGGCAGTGTGTGTGGGTGAGTACATGCAGTGGATACATCAACATGGGTGGTGTGAGAGTACAGTGTGCATGATTAACTGGTGAGCTATATACATTATGAGCTATATACTGTACATTGTGAGCAACTTTCTCAAGGAGTGACCACGGGTGGTTGTGCTGGCCTTTAATTTTATTTATTGTACTTTACATGGTGCCATCTGGTCCAGGGAACTTTTAAGGCCCAGGTCCCAGTCAACCACCTTGTGATCCAGGGAAAGGCCATAAACTGGGTTCTACACTTTTGAGCTAGATCTTCTTTATTTATAGTTTTCCAGTTTCTCAGGTCTTATTATAGTGGACTTTAAGGTTGGAGGGGAATAAGCAATTAGATAATGATCCAACCAAGAAAAGGGATGGAAACCTGGCTTGCTTGGAGCCAGTGTGTTGCCGTAAGTGAAGACAGGGTCAAGACAGTGACCTGCAATGTGAGTTGGAGTCAAAGATAAGAGAATAAATCCTAGGTCCATAAGCATAGATAAGATGGTTTTTTTGAGCCTCTCTAGAGGGAGAGTCAAAATAAACGTTGAAATCTCCAAGTAATATCAAGTAACCAGATAGCAAGCTAAAATCAGCTATCACTAAGTTTATCTCGACCAATAAAAATTATTAAATAGGGGGAGGATAATAGATTAATAAACAGTGTAGTAGTGGATCTGTAGAAAAATGCCCCAGAAGCACATCTGAGAATCTGGATAGTTGACAGAGTTGCTTACATTGAAACTTTCTTACATATTAACAAAACAATTCCCCTGCCATGTCTAGTGTGGTTGTAGCTGGCAAACATTTGGGATTTAGCCATGCAGGATTGTGTTAAATAATGAATTTCATCTTCTTTGTGCCAGGTTTCTGTTAGTGCCATAATGTTGAGATGATAGGCATTAATGAGATCAAGAACCAAAGGATATTTAATTTTCATTGAATGGGTGCTAAGCAAGCCTAACTCAAAGCTTAACAGCATACTATTTTTAGCAGAAGGTTGAGCAGCATGCCAAACCACTGCCTTCTGAGAAGAACCATCTGGTTCTGTTTCTTCTTGTGCTTGACCATCCGTATCATCTGCACTTCTTTCATTGTTGTGTTGAGGTGCCATCCATACAGCCTGATTTCCAGCTCACAAAGTGACTGACAATCCATAGTCTTCACTTGAGCTGTTACTGATGGACTATGCTCCACTGGCTTCCCATAGAAACACGTATCAAATACAAATATCTACTGATAACTTTCAAACTATACAATAAGATCCCCCCCCCATGCCTTTCCTCTCTTATTACCCCTAGTGACCCCATTAGATCCAGAAGAACGTGCACCCAGAATACCCTCTCAATTCCAGCCCATTTTTGTAACACAATCAAAACTACAAGTTCAAGAGCATTCTTGTTTATAGCCCCTACTCTCTGGAACTCTGTCCCAGACAAACTAAGACTTATAAAAAATCTACAGACTTTTAGAAAAGAGCCATTCCTCTTCATTAAACCATTCCTCTTCATTCAACACTTTAATCTTAACACCTCTATTACTCCCCCTCGAACACCATGAGCCCTCCCTACTTCTCTCCGCTATATACTGGAGAAATGCAAATACAATAAATACATACTCTCCTGAACCTCTTTCTCACTTGATATAGCTTAATTAGGTAATTATTCTTCCCCCCTCCTCTAAACCTTTCTCTTTATGAAACTCCATTTAATATATTTCTCCCTTATCCCCGTTCCCTTCCCCACCCTACATTGTAAATAGCTCTGCCTCAGCATCCGCTATGTGAACAGCTGATTTGTAAATAGTACCTTGTAATATAGCTAGATATGTTCTTTGTAAACGAGTTCTGTTCATTGTAAACCGCTCCTGATCACTGGAAGGGGCCGTATATGAAAACGTTTAAATAAATAAATAACATAAAATGAAATGTATACTATCAGTGGCAAAGAGCCATGACTTATAAACAACTGTAAATTATAAATCTGGGTATACTCATCAATATTTATTCTTCCATGCTCACAGGGTAATATATTATTCTGTATTTCATAATGAGCAAGTAGCTAGGTATCTAGGTTCTTGACCATGCACAGAATAATTATAGTCCTCTACCATCTTGGTCCCTATTGGATCTCTATCTTTTCATATAATCTGCCTCCCAGTATCGTAATATCACTTACAAACAGCCCGCCCAGCTCTGTGTCATGTGTAAATGGCAACTAATTCAACCTAGAACATGGCAAAGAATGCCAAGCTGAAGGGAAAGTGCAACAGTACCATCCCCAGTGTAAACATACATATTTTATTTATATTTATTTTATTTATTTATATTATTTCTATACCACGTTCTTAAAATCAGCGCGGTTTACATGATACAAACAAATTGTACAAAGCAGCAGGCATGCAGTGTACATTCCAGAGAACAGGTTTTTACAACTTGGATTCAACGGGGCAACTAATTTACACTATGTACAAGTGCATGTACTAGTACTAGTGCATGGGATGTATGCGTAATGGAGGATATTGCCTACTTCAATAGCCTTTCCCATGTGGTCTTATTGCGTGGTCAATGACTTGTCTTGTTACCCTGTGCCAATGCATCAATCTTCTCCATTGCATGACGTGCTCAGTTGTCTAGACGCCTTCCTTGTATGCAGTCCAGATTGTCAGTGCAACCAGTTTCTGGAGCAGTTACCATATTGCTGCATCCTGGATTGCCATAGCTGCTTCAGTTGGATTTAATTATTTACCTTTCCAAATCCATCATGGCCTCACGTTTACTCCTCCCTCTCCTTTCTTATCATTTGGTATGCCATTCTTGCAGTACTGGGTCCTGCTCATTGCAATTTTTTCTGGTCTCCTCCAGTCCCAGTTGTATGAAGAGCAATGATACTGTGTTTGCATGATACTAGGTTACATGCAGCCTGGGACATTTTTTCATTCATCTTCATCACGGTCATTGATTTAAATTCTTATTGAAGAAATTCCTTCATTATTCATATTTAGTATATTTAAGATAGCAACTATCACAATAGCTTAAATGTGTAGAGAAGGGAAGGGGAGATTATATGATAACATTGGAGCTTATAATCAGACATTGTTTTTTGTTTATGTACAGGAGCTGATCCCTGAATTTTATTATCTCCCAGAGATGTTTATAAACTTCAATAATTACAACTTAGGAGTGATGGATGATGGAGTAGTTGTGTCTGATGTTGAACTTCCACCATGGGCGAAAACCCCAGAAGAATTTGTTCGAATTAACAGACTGGTAAGATGGTAATCATCTGTTATGCCTGTCGAGGGCCTATTTTCAAATATCTTTTGTTGATTGGCTCATAGTATTTAACCCCTTTCTTTCTGGGTGAAGCCGTTTGTTCTATCTTAATGTATGTATTTAATACAGAGGTTTGTTTATTATAGAGCTTAAGTTTTTATTCCACAGTTCCCTGAATTCATAATGAATATTTGCTAATATACATCAATGTCCTTGTGATACAGGACACAGAATCAATGAGGTTCTAGGATGTTTTTCAAACCATACTGCTTGTGCTCAATGTGTGATGCTTCTTGTCTACAGCTACGCACGTTAAACAAATATTTACATATCTGAGGCATATATACAGTCCGCATTCTGCCAGTTTAGCAATTTATAGAAAATAAGACATCCTCAAAAAGTTGTGTAAGGAATTCATAGCAACTGTTAGGTCTTTGGTTTTTTGGTTCCTAGATTTTCTTAAACTTTAATGATCTTCATGATATTCATGTATGGTAATTTCATACTCGTTATTTTAGAAAGATGCATCTTTACTATAATTGTGCTTACACATCTTCCTTATTCTTGTTACCACATATAGTGATTGTAGCATGCAAGATTTTGTAGTAGCACTAATGTTAATCACAAGAACAACTGTTTTTGGAACTTTTCCAAGCTCATATCCTTCTAAATGATTTATTTAAGAACGATGTAAAATGCTTTATGGATTGTTCAGTGAAGAATCGTTGAGTTCCATAGCTATAGAGTGCAAGCTATTCAGTGCATCTTCCATGTTGAACCATTTTATAGTTTTGCCAAATAAGAGGATCAACAAGCTTTTTTTCTCACATGACAAAAATGAGTGCAATTATAAGTACCGGGGATGGTATGGATTTTGAAAGAATGGTGGGGAATGCTTGAATCTTACCATCTTGCATACACAAAAATGTCTTGACATAGAGCCCTTCTAACACAATATTTTAGAGCACATTTTTGTATTGAATTGCAGTGGGAAAGAATGCTAGAGCTCACTGGCATTCTTTTTCATTGCACTTAACTTCTTTAGGAGCTGCGGGTACCAAAGAATTTCTAAGAATTAGAAATTCTTTGGTACCCGCAGCTCCTAAAGAAGCAGCTACCCTTCCCATTCACCGAATCTTACATGATCTCATGCTAAGAATGTGGGAAACTCCTTTAACGGTGTCTCCACACTCTCGGAGACTCGATACCATGTACCGAGTTCCACAATGCCCTGTTTTTCAGGAAACACAATTACCACACTATTCAGTGGTAGTGGAATCGGCGATGCATAGGTTCAAGAGTGCTAAAGCGCATTCTTCCAATCCTCCAGACCAGGAAGCGAGGACACTCGATGCCTTTGGCCGTCGATGCTTTCAATCCTCGATGCTATCAGCTAGGATCAGCTCCTACATTCTTTATATGGGAATGTTCCTTAAAGAGGTTACAAGGGATCTAGAGCTCATGGCTCCACTTCTCCCCGATGATAAAAGGACAGACTTCCTCACTCTGGTCAAACATGCCCTGAATGTGTCTAAGTTTATGAATCGTGCAACCTTTGATTGCTTTGAGTGCATTAGCAGAACCTCTGCTATTTCTATCGGTGCACGTCGTATTGCCTGGCTTCAGGCATCGGATTTAGAACAATGGGTGCAAGATAAGCTGGGGAATATTCCTTGCACAGGAGAAAATCTCTTTGGCAAGGACTGGCAAGACAAGGCTAATCAGCTTGAGTCTGAAAATACCACCTTGAACAGATTATCAAGGGCCACAGCCAACCCAGCAAAGAAAAAGACATATAAGAAACCCTTTTTCAGCAATAAAAAGAAATTCTACCCATCTTACACCCAGGCTGTCCACTGTCTAGTTCATGCTCCCCAGAAGGGGCAACAGCAACCCAGACAGCAAAGGAAGACCCAAGTCCCCAGAGCACAACCAGCTCAGCAGACTCAGCCTCCTCAGGGGCTTTGATTCCTTCCTAGAGAACTTAGTCATCCTGCCGCTGAAAGGTTCAGAACCTCTCACCATCCCCGGCAGACTTTGTCATTTTGCCAGAAGATGGCAACAAATAACACCAGAAAACTGGACTCTTTCCATTGTAAGAGAGGGTTACAAACTCCATTTTCACAGTATGCCCCCTCCCACCATAACAAGACAGTTCAATTCTCAGGGCCCTTCCACCACTCTCTTGTGTCAGGAGGTCACCTCACTACTTGCTCAAGGGGCAATAGAAGAGGTATCCATATCCCAACAGAGCATGGGTTTCCACTCCCCTACTTCCTCATTCCAAAGAAAACGGGGGGATACAGACCCATACTGGACCTCAGAGAGTTGAACTAGTATCTGTTCCAAGAAAAAGTCAAGATTATCTCCCTTGGAACACTTCTTCCTTCCATTCAGAGTCAGGATTGGCTATGTTCTCTAGATCTAAAGGGTACATACACGCATATTCTCATCCATACAGATCACAGGAGGTTTCTTCAATTCCTTTTTCAAGGAAGACATTACCAGTACAGGCATAGGTGGCTCTATAATGAGGCCAAGTGAGGCGGTGGCCTCAGGCGGCAGCTTTTTGGGCTTTGGGGGGGTGGCAAAATTGCCCCCAAAAAGACCGCCATCACCGCCTCACTCAGCCTTTAAAATAAAAGAAAAAAACAAAACTCCGGCGCAAGAAGCAGCTGCCGCTGCTGCTGCTCCAGTGGCAGCAGCGGCAGAATGAGGAGCCCCGCGGCCGCCCGCCTGCCCCCCCCCCCCCCGGAGAGCCTGCTGGTTTCCCCGGCTCCACTTTGCAGAGCTGCGGCAAAGGGACAGTGTTTCCCTTAACCGCTGCTCTGTTAAAGCTGAGCCCGAGGTGCTGATGGGAAACAGGATTGATTGGGGGGGTTTAGAACTGGAAATGGGCTGATGGGGGGGGTTAGGAATGGTAATGGGCTATGGGGGAGAGGTTAGAACTGGAAATGGGCGGATGGGGGTTAGTACTGGAAATGGGCTGATCGGGAGGGGGGCTAGGACTGGTTATGGTCTATGGGGGGGTTAGAATTGGAAATGGGCTGATGGGGGTTCAGAACTGTTAATGGACTGATCAGGAGGGGGCTATCAGGGGGGTTTAGAACTGGAAATAGGCTGATGGGGGTTAGGACTGGTAATGGGTTATGGGGGGTTAGAACTGGAAATGGGCTGATGGGGGTTAGTACTGGAAATGGGCTGATCGGGAAGGGGGCTAGGACTGTTAATGGGCTGATGGGGGGGTTAGAACTGGAAATGGGCTGATGGGGGTTTAGAACTGGAAATGGACTGATCAGGAGGGGGGTTAGGACTGATAATGGGCTATCGGGGGGGGGAGTTAGAACTGCAAATGGGCTGATGGGGGCTTAGGACTGGAAATGGGCTGATCAGAGGGGGCTAGGACTGGTAATAGACTGTCGGGGGAGGGCTAGGACTGGAAATGGACTGATGGGGTTTAGAACTGGAAATGGGCTGATGGGGGGGTTAGGACTGGTAATGGGCTATGGGGGGAGACTAGGACAGGAAATGAGCTGATGGGGTGCTAGGACTGGTAATGGGCTGATTGGGGGGCTAGGACTGGGGTGGGCTGATAAAGGGGATAGGACTAGAAATGGACTGGGACAGGAAATGGGCTAATAGGAGAGGGGAGGAGAGTGCTGCTGGCCCTGGAAGAAAACTAGGGGCTAGGACTACAAATGGGCTGATGCGGGGGGGGGGGGGGCATGGTAGAATAGGACTGGAAGGGAGCGGATACTGAGGGTCTGCCAGGGGAAGGATGGGGCAGGAAGGGAAGGAGGGGACTGGAAGGGAGCTGACACTTGGGGATGGAAGTGGTAGGTTGCTGGGTAATGAGGAGGCTGGAAGGGAGCTGACATGTGAATGGCACTGGAAGAGAGATGGACAGAGGGTAGGGTGGCTGGAAGGGCGCTGACTGGGGGGTGGCACTGAGAATGAACCTGAGCTGATACCTGGGATGGTATTTGGACTAGAAGGGGCAGGACAGTGGGAAAGGAGGGGGACTGGAAGGGAATGGACACAAGTGGCAGTCATGGGAATGCAAGGTGGTTGACAGTGGAAGGTACTGGGAGGGGAGGACTGGAAAGGGGACTGATACTGGGGAGGGTTACTGAAACTGGAAATGGGCTGATGGAAGGAAGTGAAGAAAACAAAAGAAGAGATAAGAAATGGCAGATGGACCATAGACCACAGAAAGAGAGCTAAGAGAAGACAGGAAAGCAGAAGCCTCAGATTGGGACCAGCATGATCTGGCCCTGCAAGAAAACTGGGGGCTAAGGCTACAAATGGGCTGATACGAGGGGATGGGAGAATGGAACTTGTAGAGAGTGGATCTGAGAGGGGCTGCCATGGTATTTGTACTAGAAGGGACTGATCAGTGGGGAAGGAGAGGGAATGGACACCAGTGGCAGTCATGGGAATGCAAGTTGACATTGAAAGATACTGAGAGTGAGGACTGGAAAGGGGCTGATACTGGGGAGGGTTACTGGGACTGGAAATAGGCTGATGGAAAGAAGTGAAGAAAACAAAAGAAGAGATAAGAAATGGCAGATGGACCATAGACCACAGAAAGAGAGCTAAGAGAAGACAGGAAAGCAGAAGCCTCAGATCGGGACCAGCATGATCAGAGAATAAAATGGTCAGACAACAAAGGTAGAAAAAATAATTTTATTTTATTTTGGTGATTGGACTTTGTGCTATTTTTATATTATACACAGTATTGGGGAACTGCATCTCTTATTTATCTGATGTTGCACTGCATGTGGACTCTGGCTTCTTGGGGTTTCAGTTTAAATTTTATCTACATATTTTTATTCTTACTTTAGATTGTGATTACTTATTCTGTACTTGGTGAAGGTCGATGTTGTGCGTGTGTGACTGAGGTCAGGTGTTCTGTTAACATGCAGTTTGTATATAAAGATCTATACTATACTGTAGTAATTTGACTTGTTCAGCTTTTCAAATAGGTGTATGGATGTTCCAGGGCCCACTGTAGTATTTACAGTGACGCTTTTTTTGGATGGGCTCCTTATGTGACTTTTGGAAGTTTGTGCTAATATGGTATGGTATGGTAGGTTTGCTTATTGTTGTAAGGTTTTTTATTAGTTCACAATATGCCTGGTACTGGAGAATAGTGGTGGTTGTTGTTGTTAGTGAGATGATCAGAATCAGATTTTTTTTTTTAATATTGAGTTCTGTGGGTGAATGTCCTGGTTCTGCTCTGCACCTACTGTGGATGCAAAATATATGTTGAAAAAGAAAAAGGGAGAACCATAACGCAGTTTATAGCAAAATAAAAATGGGTTATAATTTAGTTTTATAAACTGTGCTATTGATTCTTGCTGTCTTTTAGTTCCTTGGTGTGCAAAGAGGACCATACCTAGCCCTGTGCAAGCAGTGCAGCCGCACAGGGCGCAAAGGCTTGGGGGGCGCATTTCGGCTCTCTGCTGTTGCCCTGCTGCCGCTGGCAGGACAATAGCAGGCAGTTAAAATGCGCCCAAAGCCTTTTCGCAGCACTTTAAGCAGGTCTGGTCCCTCCCTCCTCCGACACAATGTCAGAGCAGGGAGGGACAGATCTGCTTAGAGTGCCGGCACCTTTCAGATTGGATGCATGCCCCCCTCCTCCTCCCCATACCTCCGTCCAGTGCTGCCTGCTCTTTCCCTTCTGCCGGCGCCACCATGAAAAAAACAGAGGGCGGCAGCAGCAGGGAAAGAGCAGGCAGCGCTGGATGGAGGTATGGGGGAGAGGGTGGCGTGCGCCCGAGTTGCAAGTCGCATAAGGCGCGATTGCAGTTCGATATGGCCCTGTGTGCAAACATCTTGCATTTCCTCCATATAATCTAATCGGCTTTTTGATTTGGTTCAGTCTCTGATGACTGGATTTCTGAAAAAGCCCTGCCCCCTCTAAGGTGATGGGGGGGGGGGTCATCTCATTCTTCGCCTCAGGCAGCAGACTGCCTTGAGCCGCCCCTGAGTACAGGGTTCTACCCTTCGGACTGGCTTCTGCCCCAAGAGTCTTCACAAAATGCATGGCAGTAGTAGCAGCATTCCTGAGAACTCTGGGGATATTTGTCTTCTCCTACTTAGACGACTGGCTCATCCGAGCATCAATAGCTCAAGAAGCCAGCTTCGCTCTCTCCCGCACAATGCAAATCCTGCAGTACCTGGGAGGTTTATGATTTTGGTCATAAACCTCCCAAAATCTCATCTCACCCCTTCTCAGTCGCTAGAGTTCATAGGGGCTCGACTAGACACAAGGCAGTCAAAGGCTTTCCTGCCACAGCCACGTTGTCTTCAAATACTCCAGCTGGCATCTCAAGCAGCTATGAAAACTCTGCTAACTGCTCAAGAAATGCTTCAGCTGCTGGGGCATATGACATCCACTGTCCATGTGGTTCCCTATGCTCGCCTTCACATGCGGGCAGCCTAGTGGACCCTATCATCTCAGTGGACACAGGCCTCGGGTCGCCTGACGGACAAAATCAGAAACTCGACACGTCTCATTTCGTCCCTACAGTGGTGGAAATCGCTGGAAAACCTTCTCGTAGGCTTTCCTTTCCAGCAGCCACTACACCAAGCCACCTTGACGACAGATGTGTCCAAGTTACGCTGGGAGGCTCACTTGGACAATCTCTCCACTCAGGGTCTCTGGACCCAGCAAGAGGCTTGTCTTCATATAAACCTCCTGGAACTCAGAACCATCTTCTATGCTCTTCAAGTATTTCAGGCCCACCTCAGCTACAAGACAGTTCTGGTCCAGACCGACAATCAAGTAGCCATGTTCTATGTGAACAAACAGGGTGGGACGGGGTCTCAAGTATTGCGCAACGAAGCTCTACGCCTCTGGGCATTCGCCAGTGATCTTCAAATCCATCTACTAGCAGTGTATCTTCCAGGCACACAAAATCTCTTCGCAGACAAACTCGGTCAAGTACTACTGCCACACGAGTGGTCTCTTCATCCAGAGCAAATTGCTTGAATTTTTCAGATCTAGGGAACTCCAGATATAGACCTCTTTGCAAGTCCTCAGAATGCCAAACTTCCCCGGCTCTGTTCCAGAATTCTGGCTCAAAACTGTCAGGCAAGGGATGCTTTCCACCTCCACTGGGGGCAGGACTTCCTGTATGCCTTCCCACCCATTCCCCTCATTCCCAAAACTCTGTTCAAGCTTCAGAGAGACAGGGGCCATATGATCCTCATAGTCCCACGCTGGCCACGACAAACATGGTATCCTCTGCTTCTACGTCTCTCTCAAGTCAGACCTCTGGAGTTGGGATGTGCTCCAGATCTTCTTTCCCAGGAGAACGGGACCCTATTGCACCCGTATCCTCAGTCTCTACACCTCAGGACGTAGCTGCTGAAAGCCTAGAATTCCAGGATATCAACCTTTCTCAACAGGTTAAGGATATCCTTTTGGCTTCCAGAAAACCTTCCATAAGGTGGGCCTACGCCTTTAAGTGGAAAAGATTCTCTATCTGGTGTTCTAAAAAGGAACGTAATCCCTTTTCAGTGCCAGTGGAGGCGTTACTGGAGTATCTCCCCCATTTATCATCCTCTGGTCTTAAGACCAATTCAGTAAGGTCCACCTCAGTGCCATTGCAGCTTTCCACAAGCCCTTAGATGGACAACCTGTTTCCTCTCAACTACTTGTAGCAAGGTTTATGAGAGGTCTACTCTTGACTAAACCTCACATTAAGCCACCACTCGTGGCATGGGATTTGAATCTTGTCCTTGGGCAGCTCATGAAACTGCCCTTCGAACCCTTGGCCACTACATCTAAAGTTTCTTTCCTGGAAAGTAATCTTCCTAATTGCTCTCACTTCTGCAAGACTCATCAGTGAGCTCCAGGCTTTAGTGGCTGATCCTCCTTATACAAGGTTCCACCATGATAAAATAGTTCTTAGAGCTCACCCTCATTTTATGCCAAAGGTGGTTTCGCCTTTTAATTTAAACCAATTGGTTTACCTTCCTGTATTCTTCCCTAGGCCTCACGCCTCCAGTGCAGAAAGGAATCTTCACACTCTGGATTATAAAAGAGCCTTGGCCTTTTACCTTCAGAGAACTAAACAACATAGAAAGTCTTCCCAGCTTTTTGTTGCCTTTGACTCTAGTCATCTTGGACTTCCAGTTTCCAAGCAGACTTTGCCTAAATGGATTGCAAATTGCATATCCTCTGCATATGAGAGCAAGGGACTTTCTCTCAAAGGTCATGTCACAGCTCACAATGTGAGAGCAATGGCAGCTTCTATGGCTAACCTTCACTCAGTGTCCATTGACGACAGTTGTAGAGCAGCCACTTGGGCTTCAGTATACACCTTTGCAGCCCACTACTGCTTAGACAAGGACTCCTGTCGGGATGCTTCATTTGGCCAGGCTGTTCTCCAGCATCTCTTTCAGACTTAGAACAACTCCTACCCGCCGTCCCGGGTTTCGATGCCAGAGATCCATGGGAGGAAGCATGACCCATCTCAACTTGGGTTTCGAAGCTTTCTGGGGTCATCTGCCTGGCATCTCTCAGCTGGGGAGTCCCCATATGTGAAGACTACATTCCTGCTTGTTTCTGGAGATAGCATAGTTACTCACCTGTAACAGGTTATCTCTGGGAACAGCAGGAATTAAGTCTTCACAACCCACCCACCTCCCCTAGGAGTTGTCTTTCCCTCTCTCTCTCTCTCTAGCTCTCCGTCTCTCTTTTGTCTCAGCTATAAACTCAACTGAAGAGGGGAGAGTTGGAAAGGCGGGAAGGCAGCGACGCAGGCGCAGTGGGATGCTCCCAAAAGCTTTCCTATTGGACGCTGGGGAGCGTTCCTGCGCAGGCTCCGTTGGTACCAATGATACCCATATGTGAAGACTTAATTTCTGCTGCTCCCGGAGATCACCTGTTACAGGTGAGTAACTACGCTTTCTCCTCCATAGGGTCCAACTGCCTCAAAGACCCTAATGAAACAAACTCCACCCACATTCCATTAGGGTTTGACCCCTTTCATTCTGGAGTGCTAAACCTTATACCTCTTGTAGAGTCAGAGACCCTGAATGAAGTTCATTGTTGCATGGAGCAATGTCTGAACCTGATCAGTCACCTTTCCTTCCGCCAGCTCCACCTGGAGCCAGAACCAATGTAATGGATACCTGCAAACTACTCCTAATTACGCTGGTTTGGGTTTCCCTATTCATCCTTCCTGCTGAATAGGTTGGGTTTCTATACCCATGCTCCCTTCTATAGTGTCCAAAGTAGCTTCCTCTCTCCGCAATCTTATGCCAGCCTTCATGGGTAGGTGGGCAAACTTGTCCCCTTTTATTTTGACACTTACTTCGAGGATCTCCCTTCCCTTTAGGCATTCTGGCAGAATTATTCCTGTTGAGACTTCATGCTTGAGGGGGGTGTGGGGGGGGGGGACTAGGTGGGTAAAGATTTGGGGATGCTCCAGACTAGCCCATTAGGAACTTCTGCTTTTACTTGCAGAATGTATCGCACAGTTCTGCTTTGTGAAATTAATGTGCCAGTTTTCTAGAAGATCATTAATGGAAATGTGTTGTGACAAGAATGCCTGCTATAGTGGTACTATGCATCAATGCTAGTGAATATGCTATGATTGGAGCTGCTCAGAATCCTGTTGTCCAGGTGACAATGACAAAAATTAAACCAAATGCAGAAGTATTCATCTGAAAAATGTTTTCCTCTTGACTGTATATTTAAACGTGAGAAGTGTGTGTGGATAGAATCAAGAATGGCTTCCTAGAAAGCAGCCGTACTAAAAATAAATGTGGTATGTTACAAAAACATACAAAAGCTTGCTGCTGGATAAATTGATTCAATTTAAAAGTGAATATCTTCAAGAGTAACCTTTTATATGCTATTATATTTTTCCTGGCTTTTTGGTTTAGTACTTCCAGTTCACAGATTGTATTCAATGATTACAGCTCATGAAATGCATGCTACTTTCATCTGTGACCTTTTTGTGGTACTAATCGGGTTCCTGATATCATTATTCCTTGCTCATTAATCATATTTCCTGCAACCCGTCAGAAAGGCAGACAGCCCAGGCCCCCTTTTTTGAGCCCTGTGTTGGCAGGTTTCTGCTTTTTCAGATTATTGTAGTGCAGTACTTTGGCTTCTCATAAGCAGAACCACATCAAGCTGTGTGCTACAATTGAAGTCAGATGGTCCTCAGGTTAAACAGGGATGTAGTGTTGCAGCTGTCTGTCTTCCTGAAGCAGACCAACACTAGGAACAGATGATATATAGGACAGGGTGTAGTAACAGATTGTGCTGTACGGGGTCAGTAACTAAGACTCAAAACATTATTAGTTGGTATGCTTATTTTAATCAGATATCCAATCTGTCTTATTTGTATACCATGTTGGGTGTATTTTAATGAAATGATTGAATAACTTAAAGGATTCTCTGATGAGATTAGAAGAAAGCAAAGAACATGGTAAATGGATAATATAGTTTTGAATGTTATAATCTCAAAAAACATCTGAATAATCTTTGAAAAGCAGTATTTTTTTATTTTTAAGTTTACTAGATTGAGGCTTGAAATATTTGAGGAATTGTTTTTTAGAATACAAGGGGTCTTGTGTATAATTTAACAAAGAGTTCTATGCAGTATATTTTAATAAGTAATAGTGTGTAGGTCTGTAATACTATCCTGGAGCATGTTTTAACTTTGATTAATGTATTTCTTCTAAAGTTTAGGACCAGAAACATTTACAATATAATCATGAGTTTGGTGAGAAACCAAAGCATGTGTTGATCTTTAATCTCTGGTGAACTGTGTTTAAATCAAACTGTGTCCATATGTCTGTACAGTGCTGCATATAGCTTGTAGCGCTATACAAATGATCAGTAGTAGTTATAAGTTGAATGAATTTAATGCTGTTAACTTAAGATTTGATCCTGGTGAATATTTGCATAGATTATACAGAATAATACGTATACATATGTTGGAAACATGGTATCAATATGCACAAAAGAGTATAATTAAGAATTAAGAACGATAGTGCAAATTATCAAGACTTCAGCTTCTAACTGCTTACGATATGGTCATCTCTCATAAGCATTCATAATTCAATTTCCATAACGTAGAAAATAATCTATCAAATTCATTCATTCATTCACCTGCTGCATGGATCACTAAGAAGAGAAGATTATACTACCCTTGCGTTTCTGAAGGCGTCCCTTTTGGTTCCGTATTCATTTCAAACTACTTCTCTTAACCTTTAAATGCATTCGCTCTATGGTCCCTCATTATCGTTCCTCCCTCCTCTCTCCCTACTACCCCCCCTCGTGAACTCCACTCCTCTTCTGGTCTCCATCTCTCTCTGCCCTTCTCTTCGAATGCTAGCTCCAGACTTCAATCCTTTCACATTGCTGCTCCTTATGCCTGGAATAAGCTTCTCAAATCTCTTTTCTCTCCCTTTTCAAATCCTTACTAAAAACGTACTTCTTTGGGACCGCTTTCGGACCATGATCTTTGTTTTCCTTGTGTCTCCTCTTTCCTTTGACCTCATGCTTCTTGTATTGGCACGTCTATTTGTCTTTTAGATTGTGAACTCTTTGAGCAGGGACTGTCTTTCTTTGTGTTTGTACAGCGCTACGTATGCCTTGTAGTGCTTAATAAATGAATAATAATAGAGTGATGTATAGATTGTAAAACCTACTCTACTCAGTGGTATTCAGATGTGTAAGATAAGACAGTAAGGGGCAGCAGTGAGAAAACCTAATCAATTTAATCAATCCAACACTTTGCCCCAAAATAATTTTTAAAAGCATTAGTTGTATGTGTATATATTTCTTCATCGACATGCAGAATGAATCGGTTACAAAAGTGGATGACATTCAATGCCGCCAACTTGAAAGGTTCTTAGAGCTCAAATCTGCCCTCCCCCCAAAGTTTTCATGATTATTCATGGATTTCCCATGCACTATGTCATGAGTCCCTGCAAGTTATTGCATAGATACTTTTTTTCTTTTTCACTGTCAGTATATTTGTGTTCCTTGCAAATTTAAAAAAAGGATTTCTCCTGTCTCTCTTTTTCTCAGAATTCCTCTTGGTTATTACCACCCCCCCCCCCCAAAAGAGAATGAATGTTAATTTCCTTTACACTCTCTCATAATTGAGTTAAGCCTAGTGAACCTCTTCAGTTTTTGGGTGCTTTTAGGAAATTCACCTGTGGGCGGAGGATTGCCTTCATAGACACCCACTGGAAGTGCTACCACTATCTAAGATTGGACCTTGAAGTCCATATGTGTGAGCACTATGCCATAATATCACCATTGCAAGAGAATTCAGAAACTGCAAGATGAAGGCTCTTCAGTCCTGATAATCAGATTCGCCTCCACTGTCTAAGTAACATCAAAAATGAGGTGAGAAAAGCTTCTCAGTTCCTTTATAGGCCTGTGCATCTCCAAAAGAAAGAATAGGAAGTGCCATTCAACTCCAGTAAGTGGTTCTTCTTCAGCACTTCAGAAAGAAGATGCCCCATACAAAGGATGAGCATTCCTCCAAAAAGCGGACTCTAATTCCCAAAATGCTACAGCCCAAGCCAGCACAGAAGGCTTCTCCACCCATAGTGCAGAGGAAGTCGGCACCGACAGACTGCATAGAAATTAAGTAGAGCACACCAGGGGCGTTTAGCATGGACAAATTGTGTACAAAAACTACATGCGGACCATAAGATAAATTTAGCACAGAAGCTTTTGGCACAGAGGCCTAAACAATTTCAGCAGCTCTGCACAGAACACAGACCTTTCTTAGGTCAGAAAATTCAGCACAGAGAGATCTGGTGCTGCAGTAATGTACAGAGCAGAAGGTTTTGTTTTAGCACAGTAAAGGTTTGCAAAAAAGATTTATTCAGCCCCAAAATCGCAGAGGTAGATGATACCAATCCATTGCCCACCTCAAGAAACTTAGGAACTCTTGCCATCCAAAGAAGCTTTGAGCTGTTTGTTTAAAGTTTTTCCTCAGATATGTCAAAACTTTCTCCTGTACAGGAACCAGTAATGAATATTTGCTAATGTACATCAAGTAACTACAAGTAATCCCAGTGTTGGATGTTTTGCAGGAAGAATTTCTCTCAAATGTTTTGCAATATACTTACACAGAGAACATTCTTCCCTCACCACTGCACAGGCCAGAGGAGAAGAGGCTGTCCTTGCTTCCTAGACTAATCAAGAATAGCTCCTCACATCCTGCCCAACTCCAGGACCTGATCAAGTTACATAAGTCTCTACCCTCTTGTAGGCCATTTTGTTTAGCACAGTCCTACCTCATAGGAGAGCGTGGACTCAAGGTACTTCCTAGTCCCTATAAAAGACAGGATAATTTTTTCCTTTTTTTGATTGTAGATCTAATTGTCATAGACCAGAATTGAAAGATACCAGTCTTCTCTTCCTGATGAATCAGAAGCAAAACTAATGTTCCTTGGGAGTGGGGACTATCTTTTGTACATGCATGCTTCATACCTCTGATGGGCAAAACTTTAATAAAACTCAGAAGAAACTAGGATGCTATGATATCTCTTTGTGATTTGTCCTCAAGGAAACAAATCAAATTGTGAGCCAGAAAGCATTCCTCCAGATTGAATGTTAAAAAGGGGGAGGGTATTATTTGATCCTTTTTCTCCAAAGGGGCATCTAAATTAATTCTGTTTTCTAGAAACAAATCTACCAGAAAGTCTTCTGATTTTAAATGGAGGATGTTGTCCATCTGGTATGAGATCAAAGCACTATATCTCTTCTTTTGCCCCTTACAAAAACTGGTGGAATATCCTCTGCATTGTTCAGTCTGGCCTAAAAGCAGTCCTGGTAGGGCACAATTGAGCTTGTCTACATATTGGTTATAAGTGCCATTTCTGCACAGCTTCTAGCTGTCAGATTCATGTGGGGATACTTTAGTTGAAGCCTCCTATTAAACCTCCCACAGTGACATGGGACATCAATATAGTTCTTAACCTAACTCATGAAAAGTCCCTTCAGGTCACTAGAATCTTGTGAGCTGAGGTAGCAGATCAGGAAAGGCGCCTGTTTTGTGACAGTCACTTGAATTTGCAGAGTTAGTGTTCCAGGCCCTAGTGACTTATCCACCAAAATTTCACCATAAGAGGGAACTTCTCCACATATCCTACCAGTATTTTTCCATATACAATAAAGGTTAAACAAGCCAGTCCATTGATTGTAAGCGAACTGTTCTTTACCTGGAGCAAACTTTATCGTTTAAAACATATGCGGATTTTTTTTTTTTGAAATTTTGACTCAATAGCCTGGGGGGAGTGGTATACTGTGCAGTTTTTCTAATTGGATAGAAAACTGTATCTGCTCTAGTCATGTCCCCAGTATAAGGAATGCATTATATTCTATCTACCATCTAATGTTTACCTCAGTCGAGGAGAATTTGCAAGGCTGTGATATGGAACTCAAGCTCTGTTTGTTTTATTTTTTTAGATTTAGTTTGCACCCTTAATTGGCAGCTCAAGGCTACTAGTACATTCAGGTGCTGTCGTTATTACCCTTGTCCCCAGAGGGCTTACAATCTTAGGCTTTACTTACTGTTACATTTTAATATGTGTTAATGCTTAGAGGGTAATTTTAAAAATGCATTTTCATGCATATATGACAGTATACCCACATAAAATGCCACTTATAAAATTACACCATGACAATCAAACACATACTTTGTGCAAATCAAATGTAGGCATGTTCAAGGGTGGAGTTTCAGCAGAATGCAGCCCAACTAAATATAATGGAGCTTGTGTTATATAATGTGCATTAACTTGCATTAACCCGTTTTGAACAGCTCGCATATTCTTTCTCTGTTCTGGATGATTTATTCGATTTGTTACACTCCAACAACTATGAAATACCGGCAATAATAAAAAATATTAAAACTTTGCAGAAAATAGAAGTTTCACATAGTGCATGTTTTTCATACACTGGTCCAATATATTATATTGTCCGTCTTCAGAAAAGATAGGATTCAGTTCCAATATTCATTGACATAAACATACTGTATGATACTATTGAAACTGCAGTTTTCATTTAAAACACTTTATTATGATATAATATAGTTTGTCAACAGTCCATTCTGACGGCGGATTATGATACATGTGAAAACACTTCTGATGCAGTGCGTTGATATTGCACCATTGAAACACCTAGAACAGAACGCTTGACAGCAATTAGTTTTGACAACATATTAGCCCAGCATATGAAAAACATACAAGGCCGATATACGCACCAATAACTCTGACACTAAGTAACTTAGTTATCTAAACCTATTTTCTAAAAAAATAGTAGCTATTACAGCATTATAAGCTACTTACTATTTTTTGTGATCTTTTTATATTGAGCCGCCAGTACCGTCAAAATCAGCAAACTTCAAATACCTATTAAACTAACTAGATCTCAGATAAAAAATCTGTATATAACGCTTTTTGACATAACGATAATAGCTAAACATAGTTCCATTGAATTTATAACCATTAATTAGTAAACAGTTGAGTAGTAAGTATGGAAACCTTATGTATGTAAAACATACGCTGGTCCAAAATGGGTTAATATATTGTTGCATGTTAGTAAATGAGGCTATTAGTTACATGGCATGGGTAATTTTTCTATATCTTCTTCAGTAAGTTAGTTCAGATACTGCATGTAGTGTATCTGAGGCAATGATATGTAAAGTGATTTGCCTCAGGTCACAAGGAGCATCATCGGGATTTGAACCCTGGCTCCCCCGGTCCTCTGCCTGCTGTTCTAAGCACCATCCGTTCACATCCTGTTACCATCTAGGAAAAGATGGCCTCCAAATGGGATAATGTGATTGGACGATCTGATTCCTACAGTCTTAGGGCTGCTAGAGCTCTCCATCTCTGCAGCTGCAATGAACATCCATTTTTAGCAGTTACAAAAAGCACCAAAATAATGACCTGAAATGTTCATGCTCTTTTAAGTAATAAAAGTCAAATTTACTAAAATAAATACAGCTGAAGTAGTAAAGTAAGTGATGGCAAAGAAAGATCACCTGACCCATGCAGTCTGCCCAGCAAGATGTTGTAACTGCTGTCCCTTGCAGGCTGCAAGATTTGCCCACCCTTCCCTAAAGAATATACCTAAGATACAGGACTTGGCGTTACATCTTCCTCTCTTACCTTTACAAAATGGTGTTCCAAACTATTTACTTTAGTATTATTTTATTTTATTGTAAACCGCTATGATTGCTTGCAGAATGACAGTATATCAAACTTAATAAACTATAAACCCCCAATAATACTCCCTCATAGCTGACCTCCCAACCCACCAAATGTCTCATCTACAAAATAAAATATCCCCACGCCACTTTGCCAAACCTGCAAATTGTCCCACCCAAGAATCTATGCCCCCACAACTTCCCTGCTACACCATAAACTGTCCCCGCTCCAAAAACCAACCTCCAACAACTGCCTCACCACTTTACTAACCACCCTGCCCCCAAAACTAACACCCTGTAATTGCCCCACTGCCCAGAAATTGTCCACACCCCAACAAATAATCGCCTGCAAATTCCCCATTCCCCCCAATTTTTTTAAAATTTTATTTCTTTATTTATACCGTGCTCTTTAGAATCAGTATGGTTTACATGTATGCTAACAGGTACTTTTTATTCCCTTGTCCCCGAAGGGCTCACAATCTAAGTGTACCTGAGGCAATGGAGGGTTAAGTGGCTTGCCCAAGGCCACAAGGAGTGGCCATGGGACTAGAGACCCCAGTCCCTCTGGCCTGAAGTTGTCCCCATGTGGGAATTGAACCCCCGGCCTTCTGGCCTGAGGTAACCTGTCCCAACCACTGAGCCACTCCTCCTTGCAACTGTCCTATCACCCCACAAACTACCTTCAAATTTTACCCTCTGCAACTCCTCTACCACCCCACAAACAGAGCCCACTTGCATCAATACCCTCCACAACTGTCCCACCATCCCAGAAACTGTTCCACCCCTACAATTATCCCAGGTCCTTGCAAACTTCCCCATTCCCAAAATCTGCCCCACTACTAAAAAAAAAAAAACCTTCACAACTGCCCCACCCTGTACGTCCATCTCGAAGGTAGAATAAGCAGCACTGACCTGGTGATCGGGCAGGGTGCGAGGGGAGTCCCCGCCGCCTGATCCAGGCCCCGGCTGGCCAGCCTTGGGTCGGGCGATGGGGAAGAGGGGGGTCAAAGCCACAGGAGTTGGGTCCTTTGGAGGCGGGACAATGCTGCACGGAGCCCGTTTAGAGACAGAAAGGCTCCGCAACGGTTTTACAGGCACAGCCGCGGTTCCCTAAGAGGCAGGGAACCGCGGCTGCATTAGAAGGAAGGGGGTGAGTTTGCCGCTGCCGAGGAGCAGACTCGGCAGCGGCTGCAACTTGTGCGTTAGAAGGAGACAGACATGGGGAGAGGGGCGAGGGGAGCAGGGAACCTGCAACGGGGCTCACAGGGGGGAGGGGGAGGGGAGCTGACATGGAGGGAGGGTGGGCTGACGATGGATGGATGGAGGGAGGGAGGGGGGCTGACATGGAGAGAGGGGGGCTGACATGGATGGATGGAGGGAGGGAAGGGAGGGCTGACATGGAGAGAGGGGGGAATGACATGGAGGGAGGGATGGATGGAGGGAGGGGGCTGGCATGGATGGATGGATGGAGGGCGGCTGACATGGACAAAGGGAAGAGACACGGGGATATACTGGACAGATGGATAAATGCTGGACAGAGGGGAGAGACAGTGCGAGTTAGAATTATAATGGGCAGATGGGGGGGATAGGACTGGTAATGGACTGATCAAGGGGGAAGGCTAGGAGTGGGAATGGACTGATCAAGGGGGGGTTGGGACTGGTAATGGACTGATGGGGGGCTAGCATTGGAAATGAGCTGATCGGGGAGATTAGGATTGGAAATGGGCTGATTAGAGGAGGCTAGGACTGGTAATGGGCTGATGGAGGGGTAGGACTGGTAATGGGCTGATTAGGGGAGCCTAGCACTGGTAATGGGGTTGAGGAGGGACTAGCACTGGAAATGAGCTGATTAGGGGAGGCTAGCACTGGTAATGGGGTTGAGGAGGGACTAGCAGTGGAAATGAGCTGATTAGGGGAGGCTAGGGCTGGTAATGAGCTGATGGGGTGGTAGGACTGGTATTGGGCTGATTAGGGGAGGCTAGCACTGGTAATGGGGTTGAGGGGGGACTAGCACTGGAAGCGAGCTGATTGGGGGGCTTCGACTGGGAATGGGCTGATTGTGGAGAGGGGAGGATAGAGCTGCTGGCCCTGGAAGAAAACTGGGGGCTAAGGCTACAAATGGGCTGATACGAGGGGATGGGAGAATGGAACTGGAAGAGAGTGGATCTGAGAGGGGCTGCCATGGTATTTGTACTAGAAGGGACTGATCAGTGGGGAAGGAGAGGGAATGGACACCAGTGGCAGTCATGGGAATGCAAGTTGACATTGAAAGATACTGAGAGTGAGGACTGGAAAGGGGCTGATACTGGGGAGGGGTTACTGGGACTGGAAATAGGCTGATGGAAAGAAGTGAAGAAAACAAAAGAAGAGATAAGAAATGGCAGATGGACCATAGACCACAGAAAGAGAGCTAAGAGAAGACAGGAAAGCAGAAGCCTCAGATCAGGGACCAGCATGATCAGAGAATAAATTGGTCAGACAACAAAGGTAGAAAAAATAACTTTATTTCATATTAGTGATTTGACTACAAAATCATCATAATTTTGAAATCAAATATTGTTAGTTGTGATTAATTATTGTGGTTTAAATAAGTAAATTTTATAAATAAAAACATATTGCAAAGGCCTATAATATATTAATAATTCAACAAATGATTACAGCGACAATGCGTTAACGGTAAAGGAAGAGAGACGCATTTGATTTTATCATTGGGGGTCACCACAAGTTGACCAATGGTAAAAGGGGTCACGGTACAAAAAAGGTTGAGAACCACTGATCTAGCCAGTGGCAAAGCTGTGGGGGGCGGAGCACTGGAATGCTGCTCTGGTCATAGGAAGGGATGAGGTGAGCTGGGGAAAGTTCCTGTACAAATTTTGTTTCTGTATGCGATGATAGATGGAAGAGAAATGAAGCCCCCAACCCCCCAAAATATGGCACAGTGCATTTCTTCAAGCAAAACAACTGTAGAGTACTAACACTATTCACAGTAACATAGCAATTATACAGTTGTACCTGTCAAACAGCGCTCACCTCTTATCTCCTCTCCAAATCACAGACGCACAGAGAACATACATAAATACGCACACATACATACAAGCATGCATACACATGCAGACATACCAACCCACAAATATACATATACACTTGCTTAAACAACAAATATAACAAACATACAGAACGACAATATACACACAGAAGAGTGGATGTATACACACACAGGGTTTAGAAAAATTCCCCAAGGCTCCGCCCTCTCTGCCTTACTGTTCAACTTATATATCCAACCGATATGCACCGTATTAAAAAAACACAAAATAAAATTTCACATATATGCAGACAATATTATGGTGTCCTCCCCATTAGATATTCTTAACCCCACCTATGACAATTTAACAATCTGTTTAACTGAAGCAGTAAACTGGCTTAAATCAAACAACTTGAGTATCAACCTCAAGAAAACGAAAGTCCTAGTTACATCAAGGCACCCAAGCTTTACCCCTCTACCAACAATTAGCATAAATCACTCCCAGTAAAACAGGAAGTAAGATCTCTAGGGGTTATCCTAGACAAAACACTCAGCGTGGAACCACACCTGAAACAAATAAACAGAACCATATTCTTCAAATTAAGGATTATCCAACAACTCAGACCCCTTATTGACCTAACGATTTCAGAACTGTAGTTCAGGCTCTTATCACTCCTTACTTTGATTACTGCAACAGCCTACTTCACGGATTA
The DNA here is from genome assembly GCA_033557465.1 of Ichthyophis bannanicus. Taxonomy (NCBI): domain Eukaryota; kingdom Metazoa; phylum Chordata; class Amphibia; order Gymnophiona; family Ichthyophiidae; genus Ichthyophis; species Ichthyophis bannanicus. Next base: position 1,736,587,163 of record CM066032.1, read on the forward strand.
GCAAAAAAAGCCCTTAAACATATTACAAATGGCACAAAACGTCACAGCTAGAGTTATACTTAAGGCAAAACTGTTGGATCACATTGCACCTATTATGTATCAACTCCATTGGCTCCCAATTGCTAGCAGAGTAAAATATAAAATCATAATGATAACTTTCAGACTAATTAATAACATAGCCGCCTCCCACGTCTCCTCTCTGATCAATTTACAATTAGACCCCAGAGCCAGAAGAAGCACAAATGAGAACTCCCTCACAGTTCAATCATCAATCTGCAAAACTAAACAAATTACCACCAACAGGGCCTTCACATATATAGCCCCCACCCTTTGGAATGCCCTCCCTGTTTCACTAAGAACAATGAAAGACCTACAATCATTCCGCAAAGAGCTAGAAACACTTGTATTCATAGAACATTACGGCAATCACAAACTTGTCAGTACACGAGCCACTAACACCAAACCCCCCTATCCCCTCCCCCGACCCCCCTCTCTTATTCTTAACCAGTCCGCAACTGAAGTATATATTGCAATTGATAAATTTATAAGGCACAAGAATAATCCCTGGAAAGGTATTCTAATGTACATAGTTGAATATAAATAGTTAATTGTCATAAAACTGTTATAATGTTCCATGTAAAAACCTTGTTACAATGTAAACAGCCCCTGATCTCTGGAAGGGACAGTATAGAAAAATGTTTTAAATAAAATAAAATAAATAAACATACTCTGCAAGCTTTTCCCATGTATTTGGTCTGGGAATAGACTCTGGTGAAAGATGAGCTTTAGGAATATCATTTGCCACCAGGAATAATCTTGCCATCGGTCTAGCTTCAGTACCAGCATTTATCCGATAAAATTTCATCTGCGGGAATTCTGCGTAACAAGTACAGTAACAGTTTATTAAGCTCCTTGAGTCTTCATGCTCCAGTAGTGTTATATCAAGATGAGGTTAAAGAAGAGATTTACTCTTCACTTAACTGTGCTGTTAATGCCATTCTATCATCCAATAGAAAATTTAAATACAAGAGATGGTTGAGATTTTAGAATTTATGGACCAACCTTTGACAACAGGAAATATAATGCAAATGAGTATGGATTGTTTTTATGAATTGTGTTTAACTTCCACTTATGAATTGTTATTCAAATGTGCTATATTTAAATTTTGTGAATATGAACTGCATTTTAGTATGCTGTTAGACTATCGGACTAAAAAGGCAGACTATAAGAGTAATTAGATAGGAAATGGAGAATTGTTGCTTAGTTTTTGCATGCATGCAACAACTTATCACCAATCCTTATTTCTACTAGACAGAAACATTTCTATATATGGAAAATTACCATCTTTTATGGTATACCCTTACAAGACAAAATGGTTTGAAAAATATTATTAATATGTGAGCTATGCAGGGCCAGGCCGTCCACTAGGCGAGTTAGGTGGCCACTTAGGGCAGCCGGCCCGGGTGGACAGCGGCACCCATGACTGGCTGCGCCCCCCAGCTGCCGCAGATTCTGTTTTTGAGGGGGAGGCGGGCAGCGAGAGTATTTCCAAAAGTGGCAGCTTTCTTACCCTCAACAAGCCTGTTGCGGGTAAGCAAGCCCAAGATGATAAGCTCCGTGTTGGCCATGTTCACTTTCAGATGATGACGGGGCATCCAGGCAGCAATGTCAGATAAGCAGGCAGAGATCCCACTATAGGACAGCAACCTTGGGCCGGAAGGACTGGGGTTTCTAGTCCCACAGGTGCTCCTTGTGGTCTTGGGCAAGCCACTTAACCCTCCATTGCCCATGTTCCATGTAAGTATCAGTGTATGTGTCTCATATCCCTTCGTGTTAAATGTATCCCCCAACCGCTTTGACCCGGTGAAAAGCGGGATATAAATGCAGCTAAATAAATAAATAAGATCCAGGCCTGGATTCCTGGAGAGATTTCGGGTGCAATGAGGTAGATCTAAGAGTCATCAGTGTAAAGATGATACTGAAAACCATGGGAGGAGCTGAGTGCACCAAGGGGCTGGGTGTAGAGAAAGAAAAGGAGATGTTCCAAGAGAAATCCTGGGGTACACCAACTGAGCGTGGGATAGCAGTAGAGGAGGATCCACCAGAACATATACTAAGGGGCTTGTTTACTAAGCAGCGGTAGCGGCAGCGGCTTCCAACCAATATCGGAGCAGTGGCCCCATTGAATTCAATGGGGCCATGGCTCTGATATCGGTTGGAAGCTGCTACCGCTGCTTAGTAAACAAGCCCCTAAAAGTGTGGAGGGAGAGATGTGAAACAGGAGAGTACAGAACCATTAAATCCAAGTGAGAACAGGGTATCAATGAAAAGGTGGTGATAAACAGTGTCAAAAGCAGCGGAAAGATCAAGAAGGGTAAGGATTGAGTAAATGCCCTTGGATTTGGCCAGGAACAAGTCATTGGAGACTTTGCAAAGAGCTGTTTCAGTAGAATGTAGAGGACAAAAGCCTGATTGCAATGGATCCAGAAGGCTTGAGAGCAGAGAAAGTCAAGACAATAGAAGTGAACCACATATTCAAGCAGTTTAGAGATGGGTCAGTAATTAGAAGGACAGGTAGGATCAAGTGAAGATTCTTGAGATATAAGTAACCACAGCATGCTTGAAGGCTGCAGGAAGAGTTGCAGTGGAAAGCAATAGGTTGAGATATGACAGATAGAAGGGAAGACAGTGGATGGGATGGAGCTTAGTAGATGGGTGGGAACAGGATCAGAGGATCAGGTAATAAGTTTGGAGGAGGAGAGAAGATACAGCATGTATGGTTTCCATGTTAAACTGTATGCAATTTCCAAGTTTTTAGATCAGCGATTTTCAACCTTTTCATCTTGGGGCACACTGAGAAGATGCTAAAATTGTCAAGGCACACTATCGTTTTTTTAAGGATATATTTTATTTAAAAAATGAATATTAAGATTGTGTTTAGGGTTCAATAACTAAAAATTTTAATCATAGTGTAATTTTAAAAATAATAAATCAGTGTTTCCTGATGTCTCTTGTCTGAGAGCAGATGGTATATAAGCATACCCTCAGGTCCTTCTCCAGTGTTTGAAGCCACAACCTGTTCTTGTTCTTCATTGTGTTCATAGCAGAGCAACCAGCCTCACACAGGTAAGCTGTTGAGAAAGGAAGAAATGCTTTAATCGCCATCTCTATGATGTGGGGTAGTCCTCTTGGAGAGACAACCAGAATGAGGTCATATCTGTTGATGAGTGTTTCAATTGCAGGTCTCTATTATTTCTAATTTCCGTCAGCTTATCATCTTCTGCAACAGTTAATTTTGCTGACTCGCATGCACTTAACACAAGTGGATCTCTCACGTATTCCAAGGAAGATAATATCAAGTGACATGAAATACACAGAATAACACACCTGATCCGAACAGCTGTTGACTGAAGAATGACACTGGTTCCACTCTCCCTCAAACTCCCTGAATGGCCCTACTAATAAATGACTCTCCCCCAAACCCCTGCAGCATATCTGCGGACCGGACCATTCACAGTACACCAATAAGCAGTGGCACAGTGTTTGAAAATCACTGTTTTAGATAATATAGATTTGTATGGTCACCACATTGAATGGTTTGGCGCTAGTCTTGTACCTGATAATATTTTAAATAAAAATAAAATAAAGCAATCTCCAGGCATAAAGTGACTATTGTTTCTCCTAAAAATCTTGATATTGGGTAGATGGATATGGAAGATAAATTAGGAGCTGCATGCACCCAAGCCTTATGGTCTGACTATGCAAATGCAAAAGAAATAATTAGTCATGGTATATTCTGAAACCTGTACTTTACAGTGTTTCACATAACTTGGTCACTCAAAATGCAAACATGAAGATTGATCAGAAGATAGTGTCCAACAAAAGCAGAAATTCTCTTGCAGTTTTTTCTCCCTCCAGTTTATCATATATCTCCCAATTTCACCCTTTACCTCTTATGTAGCCTAACCACCAATCTCTGATTCCTCCGACATTTCTCCTCATCACTGAATCTCTCCCTTTTCCATTATGCATTTCATCCCCACTGTTCTCTATGCCTTTCCCTCTCTGCATCCTTTTTCATAATCCGTATTTAATTTAAAAACGTGTATTCTGCCTTTACTGTCAGTAAAGGACATTCCAAATGGTTTACATTAATCAACACACAATACAGTTAATCTTCTTTCTTCCTTTTTCCTTCTCTCATTCTTTTTACCCCAAGTCTTTTCCTTCAATCCTCTCTTATCTCCTCATACAGATTGTACTCCCCCCCCCCCCCATTTTTGCACCATATCGATAGGTGGAGGGGGCATTCTGCAACAGCCAACTGAAGCTCCTTCCTGGTTTGCTGTGACTATACAGTACAGTTGTTCTTTAGGGAATGAGACATCCTGCAGCAAGGGCTAGATTGTATGGATCCTGCTTTGGAATTGCAGAGGCCCTTGGCATGTAAAGGTTTTATTACACTTGAGCTAGGCACTATCACTAGAGCCTACAATATTGACATCTCTCTTAGAACACTTAAATCCAAAGTTTTTGACCAGGTGAAAACTATGGTGGATCACTAATAATAAAGTATTGCAGTATTTGAGGGACTATCTTCATTCAACTTCTGAATTTATTTTTCTGCAGACCATAGTTGATTTTTACGAAGAAAAAATTGTATCTTATCTAATGTTTCACATATCACCCTAGTAAGCATAAGACGTTTTTCAATCTTTGCCAAGAAGTGGTCCAAATTGAAGAATTTTTTCTAAATTATCCTTGTGTATTTTTGGTGAAGCACATTGACAGTACCTATTTTAGGTCATGTTTATATTGCAAACATCTTTCTCTTTAAAAAGAAAAATAAAACAATATGGGGTGTGATTTATTATTTTGTGTTCAAAATTTAATTGTTATTAATATCCCCCCCACTGACAGGGGATTTAACATTATATTTATTTGCATTTAAGAATGATATTAAACGCAATACTTGAAAAGAAAAGCACATTCTTGAAACAATCAAGTAAGCACAATTCACAGAGGACATTGGACTATGTCGGGCCACAATAATTGGAGGGGGGGAGGGAGGAGGGAGGCATAAAAACGCAGTAAAGTATCTTCTGTAAAATAAAAGATATAAAAGGAGTATAAACCATAAAGGGCACATCCAGCTATAAACAAAAGGTTCTTATCTATGTACTTAAGTCACAGGTGTAGAGGTTGCCCCTAATAATGTCTTAAAATCCATAAAAAATGTCATTTGGGATAACTCAAAAAATATATCACATCATTTAAAATGAGCATACATTTACAATGGTTATGTTTGACAAAAGAGGCCCCTAAAGCGAGTATATCCAAGCACATCATCAGGAATTTTGTCTCCGGTCCTGAGCAGCCTTACAAAGGTTTGAATAAATCAAAATCCATTACTCCAACTTAATCTTCTCCTCCACCTTCCTCCCTTCTAGATGGCAAATTATTGATTGAGGGAGTGCGTCTTTAGGGATTTTCAAAATCTCCTTAAACTTTTTAAAATATTGAGTAGGATTGGTGCTATATATCTAAAGGTTCATTTTCAAAGATACCACCCGACACGGGCATTGCACTCCCAAAGAGACTGTCATTGGTGTTACTCTCAGCCAAGGCATTCAGATTGGTGACTATTCGAAATGGTACAATTTGGGGAAGAGCTCCTGCCACGTGGAACTCATTATAATCTGACACTATTTATACAGAGTTTCAGAAAAACGGAAAATGTGCCTGTTTAATCTTTAGTCGAAAGAGGGGACATAAGTGTCTGTCATGGGGTTTTAGTTGATTTTATTTAGCTGTCTTTTATTTTTATATTTAGATAAGTAATTTCATGTATAGCTAGAATTGAATTGTAATATTTTGTACACTAGTCCCCGGTTGTTGTGTTGTCTGTCTTGACTAGACTGTAAACGCTTATGAGCAGGGATTGTCTCTTACATGTCTTTGTACAGCGCTGCGTACATTTTGTAGTGCTATACAAATGATAAATAGTAGTAGTAGTGGAACCACGTAATTGGCTGGAGAGGTCTAAAATGCTAAATTAAATTAAATGCATTTAAGGAAAATGTAACAGTTTCAAATTAAGAGACCCAGACGCATTTTGCAAGTTCTCACATCTTGCACAATGTAACTTCCTTATTTTGAGCCAAGAGGGCTTGGATCGATGCTAGCCTGCCAGAGCCTTCTTCCAGCAGGGGATTTAAATGCAACCATTACCACCAGAATAAAACTTAACACTGCCGCAGTTTAGGGTCCTGCTACATGACTGGCTATGGCCCTTGTTAAAATTTGGACTACTGGACGCTACCTCGCATGACAGCAGCCTTCCTTCTGTTATTTCACCAGGAGATTTAAACACACAACAGTTGCCTCCTGGAGCTCACTATAGAGGCCTTTGTATAGAGGCTTCATAGTAGAGGAGTTTGAAGAGAATATATTGTTTATTTTGTACCTGAAAGAGTAGATATATGATTGTGACAATATTCGATTTTACGAGTGATCGCCAATGAGCTTTTATGTCTATAATGGTGGTTTTAAATGTTGTGTATTACAACATGCAAAGGTGAGGGGAAAATTAAGTCTGAAATAGGGTATGGATGGTAACGATTTAGCAGGACATATTTATTTATTTACATTTTCTTATATACCGCGCTATTCTGCATCAGTGTGGTTTACATTGAACAAACTGAAATTACATTGAACAGGGCATTATAACTTGGAGATAACTATTTTACAGGGAACATGGGCTATGGAGGGTTAAGTGGCTTGCTCAAGACCACAAGGAGCACCTGTGGGACTAGAAACCCCAGTTCTTCCGGCCCAAGGTTGCTGTCCTCTAGTGGGATTTGAACCCCCGACCTTCTGGCCTGAAGTACCTTGCCCCAACCACTAGGCCACTAGGCCACTCCTCCACACATATAAAGGAACAATTAAAAATGTTAATTGTTATATCTCTTACTGGAGAAGAGATGCACCAAGATCAATCAGTAACAACTATGAGGGTATTTTATTGTACCGTCAGTATTAAAGAACAAAAATTAATGGTTTAATTTTAAATAAGAAACTAGACTTATTTGGCATCAGATTTAATATGTGTTTGCCCACCAAGGCAGAGTGAGGAAATATTGATATTGTGTGTGTGGAGGGGTGGGGGCGGGGGTGGAGTGTCAGAAGTTTATTTGGAGTCTCTCTCTATTCTTAGGATGTATATCAATAAACAGAAGATTTGTGATTCTCTCTTTCCCTAATTGATTTAATTTACATATACTGGTCTGCTATTGACATATGGGCCACTATTTTTAGATTAACCTGTTTTTCTTTTTTGCAAGATCACACTTGTGGCTTTGCCCTTATCTGCAGGGCCAACACACTTTTTAAAAACAACAAAAAACGACTTGCTATATCTTAAAAAAAATATCCTGCTTTTTTCATTTTCCTCTGCTCTTTTTCATATGAAGAAGTCTTTGCGTTATTCTTTAATGCAGTCACCTACTTCCTTGTTTAGGTAATTCTCCTCTACGTCTAGCGTTCTTTACCAGATACATTACTTTTTCCACAGCCATTCCCTCAGTCCTCTTTTTTCATAGGTTTTTTTTAATGACGTAACTCCAACACATGCAGTCAACCTTCCTGTATCTCTTTCCAACCTATCTCCTTAACACCTGTTTTGAGTTCCATTTCTACTCAGTTTCCCTTTCATTGATTATGCGAACATAAGAAATGCCATACTGGGTCAGACCAAGGTTCATCAAGCCCAGTATCCTGTTTCCAACAGTGGCCAACCCAGGTTCCACAATGCTTGTCCTGGGGTAAGCAATGGATTTCCTGGGTTCTTTTTAATAATGGTTTATGGACCTTCCCTCCAGGAACTTGTCCAAACCTTTTTTAGACCCAGCTACACTAGCAGCTTTTACTACATCTTCCGGTAACGAATTCCAGAGTTTGATTATGCGTTGAGTGAAAAAACATTTTCTCTTCTTAGTCTTAAATGGATTATATTGTAACTTCATTGCATGTCCCTAGTCTTTCTACTATTTGTTGGAGTAAACAACCTATCTACTTTACCTGTTCTACTCCAATCATTAATTTATAGACCTCTATCCTATCTTCCCTCACCCGTCTCTTTCCTAAGTTGAAGAGCCCTAACTTTTTAAGCCTTTCCTCATAGGTGCATCTTTCCATCCCCCTTACCATTTTGGTGGCTCTTCACTATACCTTTTCTAATTCTGCTATATCCTTTTTAAGATATGGCGACCAGAATTGCACACAGTATTCAAGGTGCATAACTTTGCACTTGTCCACATTAAATTTCATCTGCCATTTGGATGCCCAGTCTTCCAATTTATCAAGGTCCTCTTCCAATTTTCCACAATCCTCATGGGTTTTAACAACTTTGAATAGTTTTGTGTCATCTGCAAATTTTATTACCCCATTCGTTATTCCCATTTCCAGATCATTTATGAATATGTTAAAAAGCAGCGGACAGCACAGATCGCTGGGGTACTCCACTCTTCACCTTTCTTCATAGGGAAAATTGGCCATTTAGCCCTACCCTCTGCTTTCTGTCTTTTAACCAGTTCCTGATCCACAATAGTATACTGCCTCCTATCCCATGACTTTTTAATTTCACCAAATTGAGATCATAAGATCATAAGATATGCCATACTGGGTCAGACCAAGGTCCATCAAGCCCAGTATTCTAACAGTGGCCAATCTAGGTCATATGTACCTAGCAGTTTCCCCAAGAGACACAAGTTCCACAATGCTTGTACTGGGTCAAGCATTGATATCTTCGGTCACTTCTTAATAATGGTTTATGGACCTTTCCTCCAGGAACTTGTCCAAACCTTTTTTAAACCCAGCTACACTAACAGCTCTTACTACATCCTCCGGTAACAAATTCCAGAGTTTGATTACACGTTGAGTGAAAAAATATTTTCTTTTATTAGTCTTAAATAGTTTACCCTGTAGCTTCATTGCATGTCCCCTGGTCTTTCTATATTCTGATAACATAAACAATCGATCTACGTTTACCCGTTCCACTCCGTTCATTAATTTATAGACTTCTATCATATCTCCCCTCAGCCGTCTCTTTTCCAGGTTAAAGAGCCCTAACCTTTTTAGCCTTTCTTCATAGGAGTATCCTTCTATCCCCTTTACCATTTTGGTGGCTCTTCTCTGAACCTTTTCTAAAATCGCTATATCCTTTTTAAGATACGGCGACCAGAATTGCACACAATATTCAAGGTGCGGTCTCACCATGGAACGATATAGAGGCATTATAATATCTTTTGTTTTATTTTCCATTCCTTTCCTTATCATACCTAGCATTCTATTTGCTCTCTTGGCCGCCGCTGCACACTGGGCCGAGGGTTTTAACATGGTAACCACAATGACGCCTAAATCTTTTTCCTGGGTGGTGGTTCCCAATGTGGAACCTTGCATCGTGTAACCATAGTTTGGGTTGTTCTTCCCTAGGTGCATAACCTTGCACTTGTCCACATTAAATTTCATCTGCCATTTTGATGCCCAGTCCTCCAATTTATCAAGATCCTCTTGCAATTTTTCACAATCCTCTTGGGTTTTATCAACTTTAAATAGTTTTGTGTCATCTGCAAATTTGATAACCTCACTCGTTATTCCACTTTCCAGGTCATTTATGAATATGTCAAAAAGCAGCGGACCCAGCACAGATCCCTGGGGTACACCACTATTCACCTTTCTCCATTGTGAAAATTGGCCATTTAGCCCTATCCTCTGCTTTCTATCCTTTAACCAGTTCCTGATCCACAATAGTACACTGCCTCCTATCCCATGACTCTTTAGTTTTGCCAAAAGTCTCTGATGAGGGACCTTGTCAAAGGCTTTCTGAAAGTCCAGATACACAATATCAACCGACTCACCTTTGTCCACCTGTTTATTCACTCCTTCAAAAAAACATAACAGATTAGTAAGACAAGATCTTCCTTGTCTAAAGCCATGTTGGCTATCTCCCATTAGGTTGTGACTATCTACATGCTGAGTAATTTTATTCTTTATGATGGTTTCTACCATTTTTCCTGGTACTGACGTCAGGCTCACCGGTCTGTAGTTTCCCGGATCACCCCTGGAACCCTTTTTTAAAAATTGGTGTTACATTGGCGATCCTCCAATCTTCAGGTATTAGAGATGATTTTAATGATAGTTCACAGATTACTGATAGCAGGTCTGCAATCTCATATTTCAGTTCTTTCAACACCCTTGGATTTTATACCATCCGGCCCAGGTGATTTGCTACTCTTCAGTTTATCTAATAGTTGTAAGACATCTTCCCGATGTATCGATATTTCCTTCAATTCTTCCGCACCTTTAAATACCACTTCAGTCATGGGTAACATCCCTACATCTTCCTCAGTAAAGACCGAAGCAAAGAATTCATTCAGTCTCTCCGCTATCGCCTTGTCGCCTCTTAGTGCTCCTTTAACCCCTTTATCATCTAATGGACCAACTGACTCTCTCACAGGTTTTTTGCTACGAATGTACTTGAAAAAGGTCTTTATTTCGCGTTTTTGCTTCCGCAGCAATCTTCTTCTCAAATTCTCTCTTTGCCTGCCTAATCAACGCCTTGCATTTGACTTGCCAGTGCTTGTGCTGTTTCCAGGTTTCGTCGTTTGGCTCTTTTTTCCATTTCCTGAAAGATGCTTTTTTGCCAACAACAGCCTCTCTGACCTCACCTTTAAACTTTTTTTGCAGTTTTTTGGACTCCCTTTCACTTTTCTTAAAGCGTGGAATACAGCTGGTCTGGGCTTCCAAGATAGTATTTTTCAACAACACCCAAGCTTGATGTACGTCTTTAACCTTTGCAACTGCTCCTTTTAGTTTTTTCTTAACTGTTTTCCTCATTTTCTCATAGTCTCCCTTTCGAAAGTTAAAAGGTTAACTGTGGATTTCCTTACTATCCCTCCTCCACTAATTAAATCAAAGGCGATCATGCTATGATCACTATTGCCAAGTGGCCCCAACACCCTTATATCTTGCACTAGATGTGGTGTCCCACTAAGGACTAGGTCTAATATGGCTTCCCCTCTGGTCGATTCATGAACCAGCTGCTCCAAGAAGCAGTCATTTATTTCATCTAGGAACTTTATCTCCCTAGCATGTCCTGACGTGACACTGACCCAGTCGATACCGGGGTAATTGAAATCACCCATTATTATTACTGCGCCGCAACTTTTGTTAGCTTCCTTGATTTGTTTGAGCATTTCATCATCCATTTGGTCATTCTGGCCAGGTGCTCGATAGTACACCCCCACTGCCATTGCCTTCCCCCTTTTATATGGAATTTCAATCCATATAGATTCTACAGCAGATTTTGTTTCCTGCAAAACTTTAATCCTTTCTGAGTCAATGCCCTCTCTAACATAGAGCGCAACCCCTCCACCAATTTGATCAGCTCTATCATTACGATATAGTTTGTACCCAGGTATCACAGTGTCCCACTGGTTGTCCTCCTTCCACCATGTCTCTGATATTCCAATCATATCTAACCTTTCATTTAGTGCTATATATTCTAACTCTCCCATCTTATTCTTTAGACTTCTAGCATTTGCATACAAGCATTTTAGAGAATGTATTTTATTCATGTTAATTTGGCTATTGTTAGACATGGGTAAATTGGGATCTTTAAGCTCTGTCTGCTCCATACTCGAGGGCATTTGGGCTACTTTACTTTTTTGTGGAACCTCTCTGCTTTTGGTAGTATCCTTCAAGGATACATTCTTCCGAACCATCCGCTCTTGGGCGACTGTCGGCTTTCCCCTAATATCTAGTTTAAAAGCTGCTCTATCTCCTTTTTAAAGGTTAATGCCAGCAGCCTGGTTCCATCCCGGTTAAGGTGAAGCCCATCCCTTCGGAAGAGCCCCTCCTTTCCCCAGAATGTTCCCCAATTCCTAACAAATCCAAAACCCTCATCTCTGTACCATTGTCTCATCCACGCATTGAGACTCCGGAGCTCTGCCTGCCTTTTGGGTCCTGCGGGTGGAACAGGAAGCATTTCGGAGAATGCTACCATGGAAGTTCTGGATTTCAACGTCCTACCTAAAAGCCTAAATTTTGCCTCCAGAACCTCCCTACCACATTTTCCTATGTCATTGTTACCGACATGTACCAAGACAGCAGACTCCTCCCCAGCACTATCTAAGACCTTATCTAGGTGGCGCGTGAGGTCCGCTACCTTCGCACCAGGCAGGCATGTTACCAGGCGATCCACACGTCCACCAGCCACCCAGCTATCTACATGCCTAATGATCGAATCACCAACTATAACGGCTGTCCTAACCCTTCCCTCATGGGCACATGGCCCTGGAGAAACTTCCTCGGTGTGAGAGGGTTTTACATCACCTGGAGGACAGGTCCTAGTTACAGGATCACTTCCTGCCACACCAGGGTGATGCTTTCCTGTCACGTGACCTCTCTCCTCCATGGCAACAGGGGTGCTGCCAGACTGGAGGTGGGACTTCAGGACTATATCCCTGTAGGTCTCGTCTATGTACCTCTCTGTCTGTCTTATGTTTTCCAAGTCTGCTACTTTATCCTCTAGAGAACGGACTTGTTCCCTGAGAGCAAAGAGCTCCTTGCACCTAGTGCACACGTAAGACCTCTCACCAACTGGGAGAAAATCATACATGTGACACTCAATGCAAAAGACTGGAAAGCCCCCATCCCGCTGCTGGACTGCTGTCTGCATCTTAGTTTTAAGTTTGTGTCTAGATCTTTAAGTTCTTACTTACTAGGGGTTGCTATGGGTATTTATACCAATAAAACTGTACCTAATACGTTTAATATAGCTTGTTCACCTGAAGCTTAATTAATCTCAGGTCCTTAGTGTATGACTGATTTGGGTAATGAGCTTCACCTGAAAGCACCTCCTGTCTTTTAAGATGTGTAAGTACCTATAAAGCTATGATTATCCCAGGGGTGGGTGGGAAATAACACTTATTAAAAGAGGGCTGCTGCACAGTACCCTGTCTTGTGCTGCTGAGGGTAAGCTAAATTCTGATTTGATTTAAATTATAGCTCTTAGCTGCTGCTAGGCTCTAACTTCTTATGAAATTTAAACTACAAGCTCTCTGCTGGGTACTAAATTTAACCAGAAAGCTCTCTTCTGTGTTCTGTGTGATGAACCTTGTGAAAGGCTTTCTGAAAATCTAGATACGCTATATCAGCCAACTCACCTTTGTCTACCTATTTATTCACAGATTGAAAAAAACAAAGCAGATTAGTAAGACAACACCTTCCTTGGCTAAAGCCATGTTGGCTGTCTCCCATTAAGCCATGAATATCCACATGTTCAGTCATTTTGTTCTTTATAATGGTTTCTACTATTTTTCCCGGTACTGACATCAGGCTCATCGGTCTGTAGTTTGTGCTGCTGAAGCGAGCACATGTACTAAAATATGAAACACTTCACGAATTTGCGTGTCATCCTTGCGCACGGGCCATGCTAATCTTCTCTGTATCATTCCAATTTTATATTGATGCAGAACTTAGTACGGACACCCGATCGGCATAGCAAACTGCAGTCCAGAACTCCTGGACTCAAGCGATCCGCCAGCCTCCCCAGTAGCTGGCAGATCGCTTGAGTCCAGGAGTTCTGGACTGCTGTGTGCTATGCCGATCGGGTGTCCGTACTAAGTTCGGCATCAAGTTTCACGGATCAAACCAGGATCCTTTTTAAAAATTGGTGTTACATTGGCCATCCTCCAATCTTCAGGTATTACATATGATTTTAATGATAGTTCACAAATTACTAATAGTAGGTCTGCAATCTCATATTTCAGTTCTTTCAACACTCTTGGATATATACTATCCGGTCCAGGTGATTTGCTATTCTTCAGTTTATCAAATAGTTGTAATGCATCTTCCCGGTGTATCATATTTCTTTCAATTCTTCTGCGGCATCACCTTTAAATACCATTTCAGTCATGGGTAACACCACTATACCTTCCTCAGTAAAGACCGAAGCAAAGAATTCATTCAGTCTTTCCACTATGGCCTTGTCCCCTCTTAGTGCCCCTTTTACCCCCTGTCATCTAATGGTCCTACTAAAACTCTCACAGGTTTTTTGCTATGAATGTACTTGAAAAAGTCTTTATTATGTGTTTTTGCTTCCACAGCAGGCTTCTTCTCAAATTCTCTCTTTGCCTGCCTTATCAATGCCTTGCATCTAACTTGCCAGTGTTTGTGTTGTTTCCAATTTTCATCATTTGGCTACTTTTTCCATTTCCTGAAAGATGCTTTTTTGGCAACAACAGCCTCTCTGATCTCACCTTTAAACCATGCTGGCAATTTTTTAAATTTCCTTCCAGTTTTCTTAAAAGCATGGATACAGCTGGTCTGGGCTTCCGAGATAGTGTTTTTAAACAACACCCATACTTGATGTAAATCTTTAACCTTTGCAACTGCTCCTTTTATTTTTTCTTAATTGTTTTCCTCATTTTATTATAGTCGCCTTTTCAAAAGTTAAAAGGTAGTACCATGGATTTCCTTACCATCCCTCCTCCATTTATTAAGTCAAAAGCGATCATGCTATGATCACTATTGCCAGGTGGCCCCAACACCCTTATCTGTTGCACCAAATCTTGTGTTCCTCTAAGGACTAGGTCCAAAATGGCTTCCCCTCTGGTCAGTCCATGAACCAGCTGCTCCAAGAAGCTCTCATTTATTTCATCTAGAAAATTTATCTCTCTAGCATGTCCTACCATGACACTGACCCAGTCGATACCAGGGTAATCGAAACCACCCATTATTATTACTGTGCTGTAAGTTTTGTTAGTTTCCCTGATTTCTTTGAGCATTTCATCATCCATTTGTTCATTCTCACCAGGCGGTTGATAGTACACCCCTACTGCCATCTCCTTCCCCTTTTTACATGGTATTTTAATCCATAGAGATTCTATAGTGAATTTTGTTTCCTGCAAAACTTTAATCCTTTGTGACTCAATGCCCTCTCTAACACAGAGTGCAACCCCTCCACCAATTTAATCTGCTCTATCATTATGATATAGTATGTACCCAGGTATCACAGTGTCCCACTGGTTGTCTTCCTTACACCATGTCTCTGAGATACCAATCATGTCTAACCTCCCATCTTATTTTTTAGACTTCTAGCATTTACTGTCGTGACCCCCTGCCTAGGCCAAAGGCTGATAGGCAAAAGGGCTGCCTTATTTGCTCTTAAGTAATGTCACAAGACGTTTCTTCCAGCAGGGGTTGCTGGGACTTGTAGTTCTTATATTACTTGCAGACAAAGTAGTATGACCACTCTGGGTTTTTAAGGCAAAACAAAAGATATTTATTTTTGGGTTTCCCCTCTCGCATCAAAATTCACAAACGCTATGCAAAGGGGGATTATTTCTCCAAATGAAAATCACCAGGAACAAAAATGTGGCTGGAACATCAGAACTCAATTAGACTCTTTGCACAGTAGCTGTTCATAGCATTCTTCAGCACAAACTGTTTCACAGCTACTGCTGGTATTTACAACAGGTAAATTCTTTTTCTTTTTTATCCAAGGCTGATGCATTTAACCCTCAGGTTTCAGTGGAAATTCTTTCTTTCTCACAGATGCTCTCAGCTCTCCATTAGCTAAACAAATATGCTATGTAAACTTCCTTCCACATTTCAAGGCTAGCACATGTTTAAGCTTTCTGCTTTACAAAAAGAACAGTCCATCTCTGTTTCGTCACACTCAGAAACTCGCTCATAAACATCAACTTGCATATCTTCATAAGCTGCACTTTGCTTATCTTTCTCCAGGCTTTTGGCAATAGGTTCAAGCTTACTGTTATACAGAAACTTGTGAAGCTCTCCTAAGAACTGCTCCCTCTGGTCACAACCAGCAGTGCTTTGGGAATGAGCCTTCCTGTTCTGAAACAGCTTCTCCAATAACTCAACAGCATTCAGGTCTGTGTCGCTGTCTTTACTTGAACTCTGATTACTTTTGTTTGTAACAGCTTTCACTGACTTCTTGCCTGCACGGTTCCCTTGAGCATTCTGTTCTGCACTTAGTTTCAGTTCTCTAACAACGTCTTCAGCCAAAGTTCTGCTAAGCACTGAAGCAGACATACCTTCTAAGCAAGAACTGCTTTTCTTGTTGTCAGAACTGTTTCCCACGGTAGAGTAAAACTTTCCAGATTTCTTCTCTCTGAGCTGCTTTGAACCAGGCTTCTCTCTCAGCCACGCTTCCTTACAACTCACTGAAGCAGGTTTAAAACAGTGCTTTGCAGCGACCACACCCTGCTTCCTGCACGTGTATCTCATCTCACTAGGGCTCAAGCTTGCTCCTACGTCATGGCTTGGGCGGGGCTCAGCTTCAGCTACTGCATGTTCCTCTAGCTTGTGGTCACTATGGAAACCTTGGCTATCTCTGCTCTTAAAAGTGTATTCCTCATTTTCCTCACATTCCATCTCTTCCACACAGCTCTCATTGTCACATTACATACAAGCATTTTAGAGACTGTATTATATTCATATTAATCTGGCTATCGGTAGGCAGGGGTAATTTGGAATCTTTAAGCTCTGTCAGCTCTGTACTCAAAGGCATTTGACCTACTTTTGTCTTTATTTTAACCTCTCTGCTAATATGCCGTAACTTCAATCTTTTGCTGAAGAAACTCTGAAAATTGCCCCAGAAATGCAAGAATGCTAAAGCCAGAGGAGAAAGAGAGGCATCACAGAACTCAACAGAGATTTCCAATATGCAGCAAGATGAGACAAGGAGAAGTACAACACTGATGCATGCCATGACATAATACAAAACTATTAGAGGAAAAACAAGATTGGCTTTCCTAAAGCTACAAAAGATAAAGAGAAAATTCTAGCCTCAGATTGGAATGCTACAAGATGCTCAAGAATCTATGGTGAATGATGCTGTGAAGATCAAGAAAAGGTGGAGAGGATATCCTGAGTCATTATACCATAAAGATCAAGTGGACCCAGGGCCGGATTTACCTTGAGTGAGGCCCTACGCCAACAAAAATTGTGGGCCCCCAGCAGGGGCGGCCCAAGGGGGGGGGTGCGGGGCCTCATTTGCATAAGGGGCCTCATTTGCATAAATATTTGCATAATGTTACCATATACTCACTTTTAGTAAACGTGCCTCTTAGAGTGTATGGATAAAGAAAGACTAAAAGATTTCTACATTACTATAATCCAGTGCCAACCCATAGCAAACCCGCCGTATCCTAACAGCACTACCAGGACTCACAAAGCACCATACTCTACCAATCAAAAGGCAACACTGCAAATATTAAACCAATACATTTCAGAGAACAACAATACATGACCTACTAGGGAAAGAGAACAAGTGGCAATGTCAAATAGGAATTATATAAACAGAACACCTCAGCTCAGTTACACATGCAGAACATTGACCATCACCAAACAAGTAATCACAATTTAGAAACAGGAAGACAATAATTAAACTGGGAATCCCAAAAGCCAAACTTGGAATGTACAACACTGTAGAAATAAAACTATACATTAATTTGCTCTTGTACTAAACAAAGTGCAGACGTTAATGATGCACATTTACCAGAGCTGACATATTCCAATTAATAAATTCAAAATAAAGAGATATTTTTCTACCTTTTGTGCATTTTTTTTCAGCTGCAATTGCTCCAGCCACTTTCTTCTGGTTTCTTCTTCGTGTCTTCTGCTAACTCTCCATCGTCTGCTGTCCATTTGTCCTTTCTTCTCTCTTCTAGTTTTTTTCCATTCTCTCTCTACATCTGCTTTAACATACTAATCTTTCTCCTTTTGCTCTTTCCTCATTCCTATTTCATCCACTCAAATTTACCCCTCCATCCTCAATCCCCACTTACTCTCCCAATACCCGGCCAATTGTAGATTTTTTATCCCTCCCACACAAAATATTTTTCCCTTCTCCATTTTATTCTTCCAGCCCCATCCCATTCTAATCCTCCCCCAACATCAGCTCCCTTCTAGTTCCAGCCTCACCCAGCATCCATTCCCTTCTAGTCCCTGCATCAGCCCATTTCCAGTCCTAGCCACCCATCAGCCCATTTCCAGTCCTAGCAACCCCCCAACCCAATACCAGTCCTAGCCCCCCCATCAACCCACTTCCAGTCCTAACCCCCCATCACCCCATTTTCAGTTTAAGCCCCCCCTATAACCCATTACCAGTCCTAACCCCCCATCAGCCCACTTCCAGTCCTAACCCCATTAGCCCACCTCCAGTCTTAACCCCCCCAGCCCATTTCCAGTCCTAGCCCCCCATAGCCCATTACCAGTTCTTAACCCCCCCTCATAGCCCATTACCAGTTCTAACCCCACCCACAGCCCATTATCAGTCTTAACCCCCCCCATAGCCCATTACCAGTTCTAACCCCCCCCAACAGCCCACAGCCCATTACCAGTCCTAACCCCATCAGCCCACCTCCAGTCTTAACCCCCCCCAGCCCACAGCCCATTACCAGTCCTAACCCCTTCAGCCCATTTCCAGTCCTAGCCCCCCATAGCCCATTACCAGACAGCCCCCATCAGCCCACAGCCCATTATCAGTCTTAACCCCCCCTCATAGCCCATTACCAGTTCTAACCCCCCCAACAGCCCATAGCCCATTATCAGTCTTAAACCCCCCAAAGCCCATTACCAGTTCTAACCCCCCCCCAACAGCTCACAGCCCATTACCAGTCCTAACCCCATCAGCCCACCTCCAGTCTTAACCCCCCCAGCCCATTTCCAGTCCTAGGCCCCCCCATAGCCCATTTCCAGTCCTAGCCCCCCCCCATAGCCCATTACCAGACAGCCCCCATCAGCCCACAGCCCATTTCCAGTCCTACCCCCACCCCCCCCCCCCCCCATCGGCTCAAGTAAAATTAAATTTTAAAAAAGCAAAACCGCTGGCTGCTACCAAGGCCGCGGCAGCATGGACGGTCCCGCAGGGCCCCCTCTGCCCTGCCGAATCCCTCCCTCCGCGACGGCTTTGAGAGGCGCGAAGGGAGAGTGTCTCCCTCGCGTCTCTGTTAAGCCCGCAGGGGCTGATGGGAAATTTCTGATAAGGTAAACAATCGATCTACGTTTACCCATTCCACTCCGTTCATTAATTTATAGACTTCTATCATATCTCCCCTCAGCCGTCTCTTTCCACTCTACCTTCGCGCCTCTCAAAGCCGTCACGGAGGGGCTCAGCCGGGGATTCGGCAGGGCAGAGGGGGCCCCGCGGGACCGTCCATGCTGCCGCGGGAACGTCCATGCTGCCGCGGCAGCTTTTTGTGGGCCCTTGCCAGCTGTGGGCCCTACGCCATGGCGTGCATGGCGTATAGGTAAATCCGGCCCTGAGTGGACCAACAGTCGTTTTAACCTGTACCTTCTGATCAGGAACCATTGTGATGAAAGAAGACGTCAAAGCAGCATTGAAAGCATTATTAAAGAACAAAGCACCGGGCATTGATGACATCCCCTTTAGAACATAAGAACATAAGATATGCCATACTGGGTCAGACCAAGGTCCATCAAGCCCAGTATTCTGTTTCCAACAGTGGCCAATCTAGGTCATATGTACCTAGCAGTTTCCCCAAGGGACACAGGTTCCACAATGCTTGTATTGGTTCAAGCATTGATATCCTGGGTCCCTTCTTAATAATGGTTTATGGACCTTTCCTCCAGGAACTTGTCCAACCCTTTTTTAAACCCAGCTACACTAACAGCCTTTACTACATCCTCCGGTAACAAATTCCAGAGCTTGATTTCATGTTGAGTGAAAAAATATTTTCTTTTATTAGTCTTAAATAGTTTACCCTGTAGCTTCATTGCATGTCCCCTAGTCTTTCTATATTCTGATAAGGTAAACAATCGATCTACGTTTACCCATTCCACTCCGTTCATTAATTTACAGAATTCTATCATATCTCCCCTCAGCCGTCTCTTTTCCAGGTTAAAGAGCCCTAACCTTTTTAGCCTTTCTTCATAGGAGTATCCTTCCATACCCTTTACCATTTTGGTGGCTCTTCTCTGAACCTTTTCTAAAATCGCTATATCCTTTTTAAGATACGGCGACCAGAATTGCACACAATATTCAAGGTGCGGTCTCACCATGGAATGATATAGAGGCATTATAATATCTTTTGTTTTATTTTCCATTCCTTTCCTTATCATACCTAGCATTCTATTTGCTCTCTTGGCTGCCGCTGCACACTGGGCCGAGGGTTTTAACATGGTATCCACAATGACGCCTAAATCTTTTTCCTGGGTGGTGGTTCCTAATGTGGAACCTTGCATCGTGTAACCATAGTTTGGGTTGTTCTTCCCTAGGTGTATAACCTTGCACTTCTCCACATTAAATTTCATCTGCCATTTTGATGCCCAGTCTTCCAATTTATCAAGATCATCTTGCAATTTCCCACAATCCTCTTGGGTTTTAACAACTTTATATAGTTTTGTGTCATCTGCAAATTTGATAACTTCACTCGTTATTCCACTTTCCAGGTCATTTATGACTATGTCAAAAAGCAGCGGACCCAGCACAGATCCCTGGGGTACACCACTATTCACCTTTCTCCATTGTGAAAATTGGCCATTTAGCCCTACCCTCTGCTTTCTATCTTTTAACCAGTTCCTGATCCACAATAGTACACTGCCTCCTATCCCATGACTCTTTAGTTTTGCCAAAAGTCTCTGATGAGGGACCTTGTCAAAGGCTTTCTGAAAGTCCAGATACACAACATCAACCGACTCACCTTTGTCCACCTGATTATTCACTCCTTCAAAAAAACATAACAGATTAGTAAGACAAGATCTTCCTTGTCTAAAGCCATGTTGGTTGTCTCCCATTAGGTCATGGCTATCTACATGCTGAGTAATTTTATTCTTTATGAAGGTTTCTACCATTTTTCCTGGTACTGATGTCAGGCTCACCGGTCTGTAGTTTCCCGGATCACCCCTGGAACCCTTTTTAAAAATTGGTGTTACATTGGCGATCCTCCAATCTTCAGGTATTAGAGATGATTTTAATGATAGTTCACAGATTACTAATAGCAGGTCTGCAATCTCATATTTCAGTTCTTTCAACACCCTTGGATGTATACCATCCGGCCCAGGTGATTTGCTACTCTTCAGTTTATCTAATAGTTGTAATACATCTTCCCGATGTATCGATATTTCCTTCAATTCTTCCGCACCTTTAAGTACCACTTCAGTCATGGGTAACATCCCTACATCTTCCTCAGTAAAGACTGAAGCAAAGAATTCATTCAGTCTCTCCGCTATCGCCTTGTCGCCTCTTAGTGCTCCTTTAACCCCTTTATCATCTAATGGACCAACTGACTCTCTCACAGGTTTATTACTACGAATGTACTTGAAAAGGTCTTTACTTCGCGTTTTTGCTTCCGCAGCAAGCTTCTTCTCAAATTCTCCCTTTGTCTGCCTTATCAGTGCCTTGTATTTGACTTGCCAGTGCTTGTGCTGTTTCCAGTTTTTGTCGTTTGGCTCTTTTTTCCATTTCCTGAAAGATACTTTTTTGGCAACAACAGCCTCTCTGACCTCACCTTTAAACCATGCTGGCAGTTTTTTGGACTTCCTTCCACTTTTCTTAAAGCATGGAATACAGTTGGTCTGGGCTTCCAAGATAGTATTTTTCAACAACAGCCAAGCCTGATGTACATATTTAACCTTTGCAACTGCTCCTTTTAGTTTTTTCTTAACTGTTTTCCTCATTTTCTCATAGTCTCCCTTTCGAAAGTTAAAAGGTTAACTGTGGATTTCCTTACTATCCCTCCTCCACTAATTAAATCAAAGGCGATCATGCTATGATCACTATTGCCAAGTGGCCCCAACAACCTTATCTCTTGCACTAGATCTGGTGTTCCACTAAGGACTAGGTCTAATATGGCTTCCCCTCTGGTCGGTTCATGAACCAGCTGCTCCAAGAAGCAGTCATTTATTTCATCTAGGAACTTTATCTCCCTAGCATGTCCTGACGTGACACTGACCCAGTCGATACCGGGGTAGTTGAAATCACCCATTATTATTACTGCGCTGTAACTTTTGTTAGCTTCCTTGATTTCTTTGAGCATTTCATCATCCATTTGGTCATTCTGGCCAGGCGCTCGATAGTAGCATCCCCACTACCATTGCCTTCCCCCTCTTACATGGAATTTCAATCCATATAGATTCTACAGCAGATTTTGTTTTCTGCAAAACTTTAATCCTTTCTGACTCAATGCCCTCTCTAACATAGAGAGCAACCCCTCCACCAATTTGATCAGCTCTATCATTTCGATATAGTTTGTACCCAGGTATCACAGTGTCCCACTGGTTGTCCTCCTTCCACCATGTCTCTGATATTCCAATCATATCAAACCTTTCATTTAGTGCTATATATTCTAACTCTCCCATCTTATTTTTTAGACTTCTAGCATTTGCATGCAAGCATTTTAGAGAATGTATTTTATTCATATTAATTTGGCTATTGTTAGACGTGGGTAATTTGGGATCTTTAAGCTCTGTCTGCTCCATACTTGAGGGCATTTGGGCTACTTTACTCTTTTGTGGAACCTCTCTGCTTTTGGTAGTATCCTTCAAAGATACATTCTTCCGAACCATCCGCTCTTGGGCGACTGTCGACTTTCCCCTAATATCTAGTTGAAAAGCTGCTTTATCTTCTTTTTAAAGGTTAATGCCAGCAGCCTGGTTCCATCCCGGTAAAGGTGAAGCCTTTGATGTATTACAACAATCAAATACAGCTGTTACCATACTTGCAAAGCTCTACCAGGAAATTTGGAAGACACAATCATGGCCAACTGACTGGAAAAGATCTGCGTTTATACCAATACTAAAGAAAGGTGATCCAACTGACTGTGGAAATTATCGCACAATCACTCTGATACCACATACCAGCAAGATTCTATTCGAGATCATTCAGCAGAGACTACAACCATACCTGGAACGAGAACTGTCCAAAGTTCAAGCAGGGTTCAGGAAAGGGCGAGGAATGAGAGATGACATCACAGATGTGAGATGTATCCTTAAAAAGACAAAAGAATTCTAAAAGGATATCTGTACGTATTTGTTTTATTGACCACAGCAAGGCTTTTGATTATGTAAACCATGAGAAACTCTAGGCCACATTAAGAAGCACAGGTATACCAGAATACCTAATAGTTCTCTTGCACAACCTTTTATATTGATCAAGAAGCAACAGTTTGAACAGAACAAGGTGAAAAAGAATGGTTTAAAATTGGCAAAGGTGTATGGCAAGACTGCATTTTTCCCTTTACTTGTTTAATTTATATGCAGAACAGATCATCAGTGAAGCAGGACTGTATGAAGAGAACCAAGGTGTGAAGATTGGTGAAAGACTCATCATTCGTTATGCTGATGATACCACAATACTGGCTGAAAGTGAAGATGATCTGAAACATTTGTTTCTCAAGATCAAGGAACATAGTCTTAAAATGGGCTTGCACCTTAATGTAAAAAAAACAAAAATCCTGACAACTGGCAAGATCAATAAGTTCATTATTGATGGGGACGACATGGAAATAGTGGACAACTTTAACCTTCTTGGATCAATAATCCAATAAAAAACAGACAATCAAGAAATCTGACGACATATTGCTCTTGGCTGAATGGCTATGAAGAACCTAGACAAGATTCTCAAGAGCAAAGATGTCTCTCTGCCTACAAAGATTAGAGTTGTCCAAGCCATGGTACTTTCAAGAATGTCATATGAATGCAAAAGTTGGACAGTGAAAAAGATAGACAGGAAGAAAATTGATGGCTTTGAATTATGTTGCTGGCGAAGAATACTGTGTATACAATGGACTGCCCGAAGAACAAACCAGTTAGTACTAGAGGAGATGAAATCAAAGCTTTCTTTAGAAGGTCTGATGAAAAACATTTTGACTTTCATACTTTGGACACACCTTGCGAAGAGAGAGATCATTAGAGAAAGATTTCATGCTTGGCAAGGTAGAAGGTCAGTGCAAAAGAGGAAGACCAGCAATGAGATGCATCGATACAATAACAGCAGTTATGGTTGCCACTTTATCAACAATGAGCCGCCTGACTGAAGACCGAACACAGTTTAGGACAACTTATCCTGTGAGCGATCACCATAAGTTGACACCGATTCAATGGCACTTAACAACAGCAACCCTGTTATCTTTGGAATTGTCTCTATGCCTGTGTAGGTTCTACATTTTACTGAATAGTTATCATGTCTTGGGATTCTTTCTTTGTGTTTTTTTTTGTTGTTGTTGAAATCACTAGAAATTTGCTATACAATTTCCATTAAGTGAATGTAGCTGGGAAGGTTCCACTGTCATTTTATGTTTGTTTATGTTTGCTTTTATTTGATATACCACAGTTTCTGCATGCAAACAAAGCGTAGTTACTCACCTGTAACAGGTGATCTCTGGGAACAGCAGGAATTTAGTTTTCACATATAGGTATCGTCGGTACAGATGGAGCCTGCGCGGGAACGCTCCCCAGCGTCCAATAGGAAAGCTTTTGGGAGCATCCCACAGCGCATGCATGCTGTCTTCCCACTTCTGTACCTCTCTCACTTAAGTTGAGTTATAGCTGAGGCCAAAGGAGAGAAGTAGAGAAAGAGAGAGATAGAAACAATTCCTAGGGGAGGTGGGTGGGTTGTGAAGACTAAATTCCTGCTGTTCCCGGAGATCACCTGTTACAGGTGAGTAACTACGCTATCTCCATGAACAAGCAGGAATGTAGTCTTCACATATGGGGACTCCCCAGCTGAAAGATGCCAAGGGGTGACCCCAGCTAGCTGTGAACCCAGGTGAGATGGGTTATGCTTCCTCCCATGGACCTTAGGCATCCAAACTGTGGATGGTGGATAGGAGTTGTATTTAAGTATGGAAGAGATGTTGTAGAACAGCCTGGCCAAACGAGGCATCCCAACGGGAGTCCTTGTCTAAGCAATAGTGGGCTGTGAAGATATGTACCGAAGTCCAAGTGGCTACTTTGCTGATGTCATCAATAGAGACAGACGAAGGTTAGCCGTTGAAGCTGCCATTGCTCTCACAATGTGAGCTGTGACATGGCCTTCGAGAGAAAGTCCCTTACTCAGATATGTATAGGATATGCAATCTGCAATCCAATTTGACAGAGTTCTTTTAGAAACTGGAAGTCCCAAATGACTAGAGTCAAAAGCCACAAAAAGCTGAAAAGGTATTCTAGGTGGCTTGGTTCTTTGGAGATAAAAAGCCAAGGCTTTTTTACAGTCCAATGTGTGAAGATTTCTTTCCGCACTGGAGGCATGAGGCCTAGTTAAGAATATAGGAAGATAAACCGACTGGTTTAAATGAAAAGGCAATACCACCTTTGGCAGAAAGTGAGGATAAGTCCTGAGGACTACTTTATCATGATGAAATCTTGTATAAGGAGGGTCAGCTACTAACGTCTGTAGTTCACTAATGCATCTTGCTGAAGTGATGGCAATTAGGAAAATAACTTTCCATGAGAGAAATGTTAGGTTGGAAGTGGCTAAAGGTTCAAAGGGCAGTTTCATAAGCTGACCAAGAACAAGATTTAGATCCTATGCCACCAGTGGTGGTTTGATGGGAGGTTTTGTTAAAAGTAGGCCTCTCATAAATCTTGATATAAGTGGATGAGAGGAAATAGGTTGTCCATCGAAAGGTTTATGACAAGCTGCAATAGCACTAAGATGGACTCTAACTGAATTGGTCTTTAGACCAGAAGTTGATAATTGTAGAAGATACTCTAGTAGTAGTTCTACAGGTAGTAAATTAAGCCCCTTTTGTGAACACCAGATAGAGAACCTTTTCCACTTGAAAGCGTAGGAACGTCTTATGGAAGGTTTACTGGAAGCCAAGAGGATATCCTTCACTTGTTGAGAAAGGTTAATATCTTGGAATTCTAGGCTTTCAGTAACCAGGCCCTGAGATGTAGGGACTGGGAATTGGGATGCAGTAAAGATCCGTCCTCCTGCAACAGGAGATCTGGAGTATTCCCCAACTCCAGAGGAGTGGTTTGAGAGAGACGCAGAAAAAGAGGATACCACGTCTGCCGTGGCCAACGTAGGGCTATGAGTATCATACGACCTCTGTCTATCTGAAGTTTGAATAAAGTCTTGGGAATGAGGGGAATGAGTGGAAAGGCATAGAGGAAGTCCTGTCCCCAGTGGAGTAGGAAAGCATCTCTTGCCTGACAGTTTTGAGCTGGAATTCTGGAACAGAATCGGGGAAGTTGCAAGTCCACACAATGCCAAAAGAGGTCTATATCTGGTGTTCCCCAGATTTGAAACACTCGAGAAATCTGGTATGAGTGGAGGGACCACTCGTGTGGCAGCAGTATTCGACTGAGTTTGTCTGCCCACAAGTTTTGAATGCCCGGAAGGTATACCGCAAGCAGGTGAATTTGTAACTCTCTGGCGAGGACCCATAGTCGCAAAACTTCTTTGCATAGCAACAGAGAGCCTGTTCCACCTCGCTTGTTCACATAGAACATAGCTACTTGATTATCGGTTTGGACCAGAACTGTTTTGTTGCTGAGATGGCCCTGAAAGACTTGGATAGCATTGAAAATGGCTCTCAGCTCTAGGAGATTTATGTGAAGGGAAAGCTCCTGTGAGGTCCAAAGACCCTGAGTGGAGAGATCGTGCAAGTGGGCCCCCCAACCCATCTTGGATGCATCTGTCATCAGAGTGGTTTAGTATAGAGGTTGCTGGAAAGGAGAACCTACAAGGAGGTTTTCCAGGGATTGCCACCATTGTAGGGACAAAATCAAACATGTGGTAGCTCTGATTTTGTCTGTCAGTCGACCCGTGGCTTGTGACCACTGAGAGAAAAGGGTCCACTGGGCTGCTGGCATGTGGAGGCGAGCATAGGGTACCACATGGACAGTGGATGCTATGTGCCGCAGCAGTTGAAGCATCTCCCGAGCAGTAAGGAATGCCTTCCAGTTCATACTGCTAGACCAGTCCAGACAAACGGGTTATGCACCCCTGCCAGCAGATCTTGGAGACAGAGAATTCTACCAGAGCTCTGATAGGCTGGAGCCTGGTGATATAATCCTACCCCTAGGGGTCTCCCTCAGTTTTTCTCTGTCTCCAGCAGATCTAGATGGATCTAGTGGTGCTTCAGTGTCGATATGATGTTGGATTTGTTGGATGCTTTCTTTTTTTGCTCCTTCAAAAAGATTTAAAATGCTTTATTTCTTTGTGATTTCTTTTGGAAAGATTATCCCCTGTAGTTGCCAGTGTACTTATCTGAGCACCAGGGTATTTCCAGCTGAGCTCCTGTGTCCTGTCACAGTAGAGATCGCTGATGTGAAGACTCCCCAGCACTAGTCAAGAGGACTATTTAGCTGGATGGTAAGCCTCCTAAAATCCAGTCCCTGGGGCTGATTTTAGTGGTGAGGCAGCTGGCAGTGGTCTGAGCAGCGGTCCGTGGCTTCTCTGCACTTTCGGTACTGTGAGTACAGCACCTGTCTTTCTCCCACTGATGTCGGCAGCTCTGTGGTGACTCAATTTATTTTTATTGATTTTTCAGCGATTTTAGGCATTTTTCTCATGCCTGCAACCCTCCCACCTTGTCCTTAGTCTTTTTAAGTTAATTCCTTAGCTTTTGGGGGTTTTAATTCTCTCTTTTTGAGGTTTATTTTTGCCGGCGGCCATTTTGAATAGCTAATGAGCACCGGTTTTTGGCGGGAAGCCAGATTCCTTTTCTACTTGCTTTCTAGCAGCTTATTGCTCTTTGTTTTTCCACAGCACTTGATAGCTGTGAGTTATTTATTTATTTATTTATTTATTTATTACAGTTTCTTATATACTGCGCTATTTAGAATCAGCGCGGTTTACATCATAACATAACGACCATAACGACAAGCTGTCAGGTTTTACATCGAACAGGAGTACAAACTTGGATAACAGGGTTAACTATATACATAAGCTATTTACACTGCAGATAATACATGTAAGGGCCATTCTAGATTGGGTCATTTCTTGGGAGGGATATCTAGGTTCAATTGCTGTCTGGGAAGTATTGGAGGAAAAGGTGGGTTTTGAGAGCCTTCCTGAACTGATATAGATTGGTAATGGCCCTGATGTCAGGGGGAAGAGCGTTCCAGCATTTGGGGGACATAAAAACTGAATGCCCTGTTTGTGGTTGTCGTGTTGGACTTTGTCGAAGCCTTTGGTGTTGCTAGCAAGTTTACAGCTGTTGTTCTTCTGGATCTGTTGGGGGGGACAATGTGGATAAGATGCGTGAGTGAGGAGGATGAAATACCTTTGATTGCCTTGAATGCTAATAGAAGGGATTTGAAGGTGATCCTCCCATGGATCAGTAGCCAGTGCAGCTGTTTGAGAATAGGGGTCACGTGGTCGTTTCTGGATGCTCCGTAAAGGACCCTAGCTGCGGCATTCATGGCCAACTGTAAGGGGGTCAGTGTGGATTGGGGGAGACCTTGTAAGATGGCATTTGCAAAGTCAAAATGCGGCAGGATCAGCGCTTGATATATGGTTCGGAAATTGTCTGGGTCCAGCAGGGAGCGTAGGTGCTTGAGTGAACGGATTTTAAAATAGACGGCTTTGACTATGTTGCTTATGTGGCGTTTCATATCTAGACGTTGGTCCAGAGTAACTCCCAGGTATTTTATTGCATCTTTAGTTTGCAAATCAGCTTCCTTGACACTGACGTGGGACGGGGGAGTAAAGTTGGGGTCTCTGGTGATGAATAGGACCTCTGTTTTTTTTATGTTGAATGCGTAGGTTCTGTGTCTGGAGCCAAGTTGAAACTGCATTGAAACAATCTGTGAGTGGGGTCAGGTCCATGTGAGTTGTGGAGAAAGGCATGTATAAGAGAATGTCATCTGCATATATCATGCAGTTCACGTTGAATGATCTTATGATATTGCAGATGGGCTGCATGTAGATATTGAAAAGTAAGGAGGATAACGAGGAGCCTTGAGGTACCCCTTGCTTTTGATGGAAGTGTATTGACTCTTCTGATCCAGACTTCACATATTGCCATCTACCGTCCAGATAAGACTTACACCATCCTAGTGCGTTGTTGCAGACGCCCTTCTCTTTCAGTCTTCCGAGGAGAATTTCGTGACTCACGGAGTCGAATGCCGCAGCGATGTCTAGGAAGATGAGCACAAAACCTTGACGGATGTTGTCAATTCCTGTGATGATATCGTTGAATAGACCAGTAAGTAGTGTCTCGACCCCATGATGTTCTCTGAACCCATGTTGGCAGCTGTCTAAGGGAGCAACGGCATCTATGTGATCTTGAATTTGCCGTTGTGCCTCTTTCTCAATTATTTTGGCTAAGAGGGGGATACTAGCTATTGGTCGATAGGAGTCAACTCTTTGGGGGTCAAGTTTGGGGGTTTTCAGTAGTGGCCTAATGGAAGTCTGCTTGAGTGAAGTGGGAAAATACCCTGTTGTAAAGGAGAGTTTCATTATATTTGCGATGACAGGGCTGAACACATCACTTAGCTCCTTGATCCAAAACGCTGGACATGGGTCAGTCTGTGCAGTGGAGGTGTTGAGCGATGCTATGGTGTTCTCAATACATTTAGTGGATGGTGTGGAAAAAATGTTCAGTGGGGAAAGGCCCGTTGGTTCTTGATATTGGACTGCTGACACCTTGTTGGTTTGCACAATCTTGGATTGCAGGTGATCAGCGAATTCTTGTGGGTGAATCTCGCTGTGTTGTTCGGGAGATGGTTCCTTTGAGAGGGATTTGACCAAATTGAAGAGGTCACGTGGTTTATTCAGAGACCTCTTTAGGGTGTCAGTGTGATATTGTCTCATTTTGGTAGTGATTGTTTCTCGATGTATTGCAAGGTGGGTTCGGTATGCGGTCTGGTCTTCAGTTGAGCGCGATCGGCGCCATCGGCGTTCAAGTCTACGTAGTTGCGTGAGGGAAGATCGCAGCTCAGGGAAGAACCATGGGACGGAGCTTCTTTTTGACCTTGCTGTATTCTTAGGGTTCGAGTGTTGTGAGATGGCAAGCAGGCTGGAGTTCCAGCAAGAGATTAGTTCATCAAGGTCCGGTGTGGTTTTGTTGATGAGTGATGGGGTCTCCGAAAGGATGTGTTCCCTATCGAAGGGGCGAAAGCATCTAGTGGCAGTTCGAGAGGTGATGTTCGTGGGTCGGCTTCTGTTCAGCTGGTCATTGTTGATGGGTATCTGGATAATGATCAATTTGTGGTCGGACCAGGGTACATCCACGACTGATATTGGAGGATTGTGGTTTTTGTCCATGACTGGATGTGGAACAAATACCATGTCAAGAATGTTCCCTTTTGTATGTGTGGGTTCATTGATAATTTGTTTGAGTCCCAGGTCTTCCATTGCATCAAGGAACGCATTTGCGTGGCTTTGGGGTAAAGCTGGGAGATTGAAATCACCCATTATCCAATTTGGTTTATTGGGAGTGAGGGTGTTAGCTGCAAGGTCAATAATGGTTGGAAGGTCAACTGGAGAAGTAGATGGTGTTCTATATAACAGGGTAAGAGTTGTGGAGGGGTTATTTTCTCTCTGCCTATGTATTGACATAATAAATAAAAAGTAGGGCAGGCATGAATAGAGAGCAGGATGCAATTCAGGGACAGAGTCTCACTTTGCCCTTTTCAGGTCTACGCTGCATGGACTGTCAGAAGAAACACAAGGACCTCAAGAATCAGCTGTGCTCTTCCCCCAGCGACTTTATTCCCCAGATAAACTTGGGAACTCCTGAGCCTAGCTTCAGTGGAACTCCCGATTGGCTTTATGCAGCGCTGAGTCTTTGCCACGGGGGCTTGGACATCCCCAGGAAGTTCAGGTATCATTTTCTGACAGAAACCTGTAAGTAGACTGTTTTTTCTTACTTGCCCTGGGTTGATTTCAACTGCATCCGGACCGGCTGCCTCTGAGTTGTGAAGTTCCTACTTTAAATTTTTAATCCACAAGGAACAGAACCACAGCACAATGCTTAAGACACTGACCACTGGTGCGGGGATCAAGGGTTCAATTCCCCAAAGTGCCCAATACACAGGACTGGCTGAGGTATTACGTATTATATCTGCAGCCGGGTTACTTTGTATGTCTTACTGGAATATTGTACCTGTCTTATTCAATATACCATTGATTTGAATTTTATGTCAGTGTTTCGGATCCTGACTGTTTTGGGCTCGGCCTAATAAAAAAAAAAAGCTTAATCACTGTAATCTTCAGTACAGCTGGGTTTGGGCTTCTCCATCCCTCCCCAGAAACACCTTTCAACCCCTGCCCTGAAGGTCTGAGTGGCTGCGGAGGGTTCAAACTCTAATTTCCCTACTTTCAGTCACTGTGATTGCCTTACCCTGACTTTGAAAGTTTCTCTGTACCAGCACAGTGAATGACTGACAGTTTCCTTCTCAGCTCAGTGAATACCTGACAGTTTTTCTGTGCCAGCGGCCGTTTTGTTTTTCTCTTCAGTGTTTCTTTTTGGAGGGAACAGCTCTGGACAGCCGTTTCCACACATTTAAACATGCTGTGAAGGCACGGGGAGTTTCAAAATCCTTTTCTTTGAAGAGTATTCTGTTTCCCTAATCCTACCTTGATTTTTGTTTTAAACACTAAGCTCAAAAAAAAAAAAAAGGAGAAAAGGTGGTTTAAGTCTCTGCAATGCTTGTTTCTCTGGCTGTATTATATGTGATATGTAATAAGCAGAAGGGGGAATTAATAGATTGCTTGTGTTCCACCTGCACGCTGCATCCGGGAGACTCTTCCCCCATTCCCACTGCGCTGCTAGATGGGATCATCAGCACCTTATCTCCTCCCTCCTCAGAGCCCTGCTGAAGGATCTTCCTGCAGGAAAGGACTCAGTCAGCTCCCATTTCGCTTCCACAGCCGCTGGAAGCCACAGCAGCCTTGACTGACAGTGCGTTCCTCACACTCTTCCATCTGGCATGACACCTGTGGCGTTTGGAGTCTTTTGGTATATCTCCTACACACCCGCCCAGTAGCAGGCAAGGATATGGCGTGGTCTCGCAAGCGGTCCCATATGTCCTCAGACCTTGGAACGGTACGTCCTCCTAGGGGCGTTGCATGTGCCTTGCGGGGTACTATGGATATTCAAGAAGACTTTAAATCTTCGGAGGTCAGCCCTGACTCGTTGGAGTAAGGAGATGGGGAATATTCTCCGTCTGTTTCTTCGCTGACAGTTCTCAGCCTTTTTTGGAAAGAGGAGTTGCCGGCTCTAATCACACAGGTGATGGAGTCGCCACTCCTAGCCGACACGCCTGATCCTCAGGGTTCTCGAATCCGGTTGCAGCCGGATCCCTTTTTCAAGGGCATTCGTACGGCACGCGGTGTTGGTCAGTTATACCCTTGGTCTCCCTCTGACTTGGACCATTGGCTGACATGCCCGACAGTTGATGCATTATGACCAGGGTCACCAGGCATTCCACACTTCCGGTTGAGGGTGGAGCGGCACTCCGCGACCAGCATGACCTAAAGAGTTGGGAGTCTGCTAAAGACGGGTTTTTTTCTTCGCCCGCTATTTCCTTCATGTAGGGGTGTGCGGAGGTCTGGCAGCTCGGGGATTCAGCAGCTTCCAGGTGTTCCCGAGTTGGTTCATTTAGAATCCATCGCTGCATTCCGGGCAGAGGCCTTCTGTGATCTCTTACGGCTGTCAGCTCGCTTCCTAGCATCGATGTCGGTAGCTCGGAGATGGCTCTGCCTGCGTCAATGGGCAGCGGATGTTGCTTCGTTTACAGGCGCCAGCGTTTAGATGCCATTCGTCCCGGTCCACCGTTGGAAGGAGGACTGGGCCGTTACTCTGTCTATTTTGGGATGCTTCAGGTCCTGGATTTTCTAGGAGCTTGGTTCGACACTCGTCGGGGACGTGTGTTTCTACCTCTGGACCGCTTTCAGAAGATCTCTCTTCAGCTCCGCCGCTGCTTGTATCAAGCGGCGCCTCGGACTTGGGGCTACCTTCAACTCTTGGCGTCCATGGCAGCAGCGATAGCCCTCGTTCCGTGGGCGAGAGCGCACATGCGCTGCTTGCAGACGGCGCTTCTATCTCGTTGGTCGCCGGTATCGGAGAGTTATCGAATCCGGTTGCCTCTGCTTCCGCCGCTGCGCCGCAACCTCCGCTGGTGGCTTCAGGCACGCAATTTTCTACGGGGGGTCACTCTGGTGTCTCTGCGCTGGATCTTGGTGACGCCAGTCGCCAACCTCTCCGGTTGGGGAGCGCATTGCGGCTTGGCCTCGGCGCAGGGGAGTTGGTCACCTCACGAAGCCCAATGGTCTATCAATCGTCTCGAGACGCGGTAAGTGCGCTTAGCCCTTCTTCATTTTCAGCCTCTTCTGCGGCGGCGTGCGGTTCGGATCCTGTCCGACGCCACGACAGTTGCTTACCTAAGCCGCCTAGGCAGCGCGAACTGTCCGGGTGTCTCACAGGAAAGGCGTTTACTCCTCCCGTGGGCGGAGAAACATCTTCAGGCTATCGGCGCAGCACATTGCAGGCATGGACAAGGTGCAAGCCGATTTTCTCAGCCGGCTCTCTCTGGAGCCCGGGGACTGGGCTCTGCAACCGGATGCGTTCCGGTCCATTGTTCACCTGTGGGGACTACTGACCTTGGCTCTAATGGCTATGGCGCAGACTGCCAAGGCTTCGCTGTACTTCAGCCATTGGAGGGACAAGGGAGCGCATGGCATAGATGCTCTCAGCCGTGGCCGACTCCTCTTCTCCTGTATGTTTTTCCCTCCCTGGTCCATGATATGCATGGTTCTCCAGCGGCTCTGAGACCTTCGCGGCCCAGTGCTCCTGCTGGCTCCGAATTGGCCTCGCGGACCATGGTATGCGGATCTCTTCCGTCTGTCTCGGGCGTCGCCGGTCCGCCTCGAAGCGTTTCTCGGCCTTCTGATTCAGGGACCAGTGGAGATGGAAGACCCAGCTCCTTACTCGCTTTCGGCCTGGCTATTGAACGCCGCCGGTTTGCTCGCTAAGGCTATTCGCCTAGCGTGATCGTGACGCTTCTCACGGTGCGGCGGTCTTCTACGTCACTGGCTTACGCTCGGGTTTGGCGTCTCTTGACGGTTGGTGTTCGCGAAATAACCTCTCTCCCTGGCGTTGTGGTGTCCCGCACATCCTGTCCTTTTTACAGGCTGGAGTGGATAAGGGATTAGCACTCGGTTCCTTGCGAGTGCAAGTGGCCGATTTAACTTGTTTTCGGGGTCCTATAGCGCGGCAATCGATAGCTTCGCATTCGGACGTGTCTCGGTTCCTCCGCGGAGTTAGGGCCTTCCGGCCTCCTCTACGTTCGCCTGTACCGGCGTGGGCTCTCGCGCTTGTCCTCTATGCCCTCGTTGTTCCTCCCTTTGAGCCTCTGAGGGCCTGTTCTCTTAAACATTTGACTCTGAAGGCAGTCTTCTTGGTGGCCATAACTTCGGCACGCCGTATTTCTGAGCACCGGGCTCTCTCGTGTCGAGATCCCTATCTCTCGTTTTCCTCAGAAGGCATTTCTCTGTGAACTGTCCCTTCCTTTTTGCCCAAGGTGCTGATGCCGTTCACTGTTAACCAGCCTCTTTTCTTTCCGTCTTTTCCAAAGGCGCAGTGTGACAGTGGTCGGTCTCCGTTGCGGACGGTGGACCTTCAGAAGGTTCTTTTTCGGTATCTGAGGGTCACGAAACCCTTCCGTATGACTGTTCCTCTTTTGTCTTGTTCGCAGGTCCTCGTCGGGGATCCGCAGCCTCCAAATCTGCCATTTCTCGATGGGTTAGGGAGGCCATTGAGGCGGCGTACCTTCTTATGGGAGAGCCAGCTCCACCAGGACTCCGTGCTCACTCCACTCGGGCGCAAGCTGCTTCGTGGGCCGGGAGGTCTCCTGTAGCCCCTCTTGATATTTGCCGGGCGGCGACTTGGTCGTCGCTGTCCACCTTTGTCGGTCATTATAGGTTGGACGTTCATGCCCGTCAGGAGGTCCGTTTTGGAGTTGCTGAGCTGTCGGCGGCCTTGCCCCCCCTTGAAAGCAGGTAGCTTGGGTACTGCCCGTTTGTCTGGACTGGTCTAGCAGTATGAACTGGAAGGAGAAATTTCACTTACCGTTAATTTCCTTTCCTGGAATACTGCTAGACCAGTCCAGGACCTGCCCTGCTGTCTGTTGGAGTGCCGCTGGTGCGGTGCAGCCGCCGACCGCGGTTCTTCTCTTTGCCTGTATGCCTCGCCATGGGCAGTCCATGGGTTCGTAGGTGGATACTGTTTTCAGCTCTAGGGAGTTCTTTGGCTCCCTTGTATATAGTTCACTTGAGACCCTCTGGGGTGCTGTTACAGTTCATGTTGCATTAGCTTGTAGACGTAACTGAGGGAGACCCCTAGGGGTAGGATTATATCACCAGGCTCCAGCCTATCAGAGCTCTGGTAGAATTCTCTGTCTCCAAGATCTGCTGGCAGGGGTGCATAACCCGTTTGTCTGGACTGGTCTAGCAGTATTCCAGGAAAGGAAATTAACGGTAAGTGAAATTTCTCCTTCGTAGATGCTTGGGATGCTAGATGCATTATACGTAGACAGAGTGGCTGTGGCAGGAAAGCCCTTGACTGCCTTGTGTCTAGACGAGCCCCTATGAACTCTAGGGATTGAGAGGGGGTGAGATGAGATTTTGGGAGGTTTATGACTAGTCCAAAGTGTTGAAGAATTCCCATTGCTTGAGAGAGAGCGAAGCTGGCCTCTGGAGCTGTCGATGCTCGAATGAGCCAATCGTCTAAGTAAGGGAAGTCGAATATTCCCAGAGACCTCATAAATGCTGATACCACTGCCATGCATTTTGTGAAGACTCTTGGAGCAGAGGCAAGTCCAAAAGGAAGAACTCTGTACTGAAAGTGTCTTCCTTTGATCAAGAATCGAAGGAACTTCCTGTAGTCTGAGTGGATGAGAATATGCGTGTACGCATCTCTTAGATCTAGAGAACATAACCAATCTTGACTTTGAAGGTATGGTGGAAGTGTTCCGAGGGAGATCATCTTGAACTTTTCTCGGAACAAATACTTGTTTAATTCTCTGAGGTCTAATAGAGGCCTGTGTCCACCTATCGTCTTTGGAATAAGAAAATAGGGGGAGTAGAAGCCTGTCCCATGTTGGGATATGGGCACTTCTTCTATTGCTCCTTCAGCCAGAAATCACGTGACCTCCTGCCACAAGAAGTCGGTGGCAGGGCCCTGAGAATTGAACTGTCTCAGAATTGTAGGTGGGGCAAGTTGAGGAAATGAAGCTTGTATCCCAATCTTACAATGGACAGAGTCCAATTTTCTGATGTTGTTTGTTGCCATCTTTTGACAAAATGGCATAGTCTGCCTGGAATGGTCAAGAGTTCTGGACCTTTTAGGGGCAGAATGACTAAGTTCTCTAGGTGGAAGTCAAGGACCCTGAGGAGGCTGGGTCTGTTGAGCCGGTTGAGCTTTTTGAGCTTGTGGCTTTCCCTGTTGTCTGTTCTGTTGTTGTCCCTTTTGGGAAACATGAAGAGGACAGTGAAGTTTGATGGGTGTAAGATTGGTAAGACTTCTTTTTCTTACTGAAAAAAGATTTATTGAATGTTTTCTTTTTTGCTGGGTTGGCTGTAGCTTTTGACAATCTGTTCAAAGTAGTATTGTCAGATTCAAGCTGATTAGCCTTGTCTTGCCAGTCCTTACCAAAGAGATTTTCTCCTGTGCAAGGAATGTTTCCCAGTTTTTCTTGCACCCATTGTTCCAAGTCTGATGCTTGAAGCCAAGCAATACGACATGCTCCTATGGATATAGCAGAGGTTCTGCTAAGACATTCAAAACAGTCAAAGGTAGCACGGTTCATAAATTTAGAGACATTCTGGGCATGTTTGACCATAATAAGGTAGTCTGCTCTTTTCTCCTCTGAGACAGAAGGACTAATGAGCTCCAAGTCTTTTGTGACTTCTTCCAGGAACATTCCCATATACAGAATGTAGGAACTGATCCTGGCTCCCAGCATGGAGGATTGAAAACATCGATGGCCAAAGGCATCA
This sequence comes from Ichthyophis bannanicus, assembly GCA_033557465.1. Lineage (NCBI taxonomy): Eukaryota > Metazoa > Chordata > Amphibia > Gymnophiona > Ichthyophiidae > Ichthyophis > Ichthyophis bannanicus. Next base: position 1,736,624,169 of record CM066032.1, read on the forward strand.
AGTGTCCTGGATTGACGGCCTGGAGGATTAGAAGAGTGTGTTTTTGCACTCTTGATTCTTCGCATGGCCAATTCCACTACCACTGAATGGTGTGGTAACTGAGTTTTTGAAAACCAGGACAACTTGGCACTCGGTACATAGTGTCCAGGCATTAGGAATGTGAAGATATTGTTAAAGGAGTCTCCCACATTCTCAACATCGGTTCATGTAGGATCTTGTGAATGGGAAGCATAGCTGCGTCCTTGGGAGCCATAAGATATTGTAGAATTCTTGGAGTGGAGGAGTGGCCTAGTAGTTGGGGCAAAGTACTTCAGGCCGGAAGGTCGGGGGTTCAAATCCCACTAGAGGACAGCAACCTTGGGCCGGAAGGACTGGGGTTTCTAGTCGCACAGGTGCTCCTTGTGGTCTTGGGCAAGCCACTTAACCCTCCATAGCCTCCAAAGAGCCCAAAATATCTGCGCTCGCGTAACAACGAAAGCTCGCCTGACCGACCACATAACTCCCATCTTATTTGAATTGCACTGGCTCCCCATAAATAGCAGAATAACATACAAAATAATCATAACCACATTTAAACTCATCAATGACATCTCTCCATCTCATCTAACCACCCTATTGCAAGCCCCACCAGAACACAGAACACGAAGACAAAATGCAACATACTCGTTAGCCATACAAAACACTATCCGTAAAACAAAAAAAACCACGAGCTCCAGAGCATTCTCATATGCTGCACCCGCCATATGGAACAAACTACCTTTAAATCTCCGAATGATAAAGGACCTACATCTATTCAGGAGAGAACTTAAAACCCACTTATTCACAGAACACTTCTCAAACACAATACAGATCACAAACCCACCTTAAATGCAGACGATCACACAGTAACCTCAACGTTGATGATTGAATCCAACAAATGTCTACCTACGCTACCTACTCCACTACTCCTGTATATAGTTGTTTACAATTAATAATATAGTTACTCACAATCATGTTGATTGTCAATAATTTAAAAACTGTTGATTTAAAAGTTGATTGTAAATAATTTTTTAAATCTGTTCTATGTAAAACCTGTTCATGTTACACTTGTTATATGTAAACCGCTTTTTATTTAAAAGTTGATTGTAAATAATTTAAAAAATCTGTTCTATGTAAAACCTGTTCTTGTTACACTTGTTATATGTAAACCGCCTTTGATCTATGGAAGAGGCGGTATATAAGAAAGTTTTAAATAAAATAAATAAATAAATAAAAATAGCCCATGTTCCCTGTAAAATAGTTATCTCCAAGTTATAATGCCTTCTAATGCAGTTACACTGGCTTCCTATTCATGCCAGGATCTTCTTCAAGACAGCGCTGCTGGCATTCAAAGCGGTCAATAATCTCTCCTCCTCTTCACTATCTGACCTTATCCAAACAGCAGCCCCTAATAGACCAAGAAGATCAGCAGCAGTAAATATGCTAACATTGCCAAGAGAATTAACAAGATGCACCTCGGCAACTGCAAACAGGGCCTTCAGTCTCTGCGCCCCAAGACTCTGGAACTCCTTACCGACAAGCATCAGGTCAATCACCAACCTAATCCAGTTTAGGAAGGCCCTTAAACACTTGCTTTTCCTCAAATACTTCCTAGAGAACAATGAATCACATTCCCACTCAGTTTCTTACAACTGTTCCAACACACCTTGTCAGCCAGAGGACCACACCATGCAAGAGGTCCTTTACCATTAAATCTCATTCTTTGTTTTTATATGACACTGTTTTGTAAATAGTTATCTTTGTCATCCAAGTTGGCTCTCCTGTTAATTGTAAAATCAGACTTATGTACCCGTCTGATTGTTATGTTTCATGTAAACCGCGCTGATGCCGAATAGTGCGGTATAGAAGAAATTATAAATAAATAAATAAATAAAATATCAGTTTGCTCAATGTAAACCACACTGATGCAGAATAGCGCGGTATATAAGAGAATGTAAATAAATTCCTCTGCCCTAGGTTCTTTTTCTGGAATCGCAGTGATTGCAAGGCCTTTTGCTAAATCACGTATGAAGTCCTGGAAGGACATAGCTCCTGGAGGAGACATCCTGCGTTGAGGAGAGGGAGTCAAATCTTCTAATAGATTCACTCTGGTACCGGTAGAATCATCAGAGTCATCTGAATCGGAAGACTCAAGTAACGGGTGCTCCTGTGACGCATGGTATCGGTACCGCTCGAAGTTGGTATGGAAGTGTCTCGGTTCCTGATCGCCGATACCGGACATCGGCATGGGGGGAAGCAGTCCCGTCGAAGCAGGTGTTGTTGGTACCAGTACCAATACCTGTGGAACCGTCTGTTGCAGTCTTAGCGGTACCGAGGCTTTTAAGAGGGCCGCTAGACTGCGTTCAATAGCGAGGATTCTGTGATCCATCGCTCCTGCCGATGCTTGGGTGCCAGTACTGGTGGATGCGGCCATGACCTCAGAGCATGGCACCAGTAGTTCCACAGAGGTCGAGGCCTCTGGATCATCCTGGAGCCCCGTTAATGCTTTGGAGCCCGAAGACTCCCGCCGGGGCTGTTTTGCCAGTGAAGTGTCCTCGAGGGAAACACCCGAGGCATCTCGATACTTCGAAGGAGATTTTCCCTTCGAGGACTGGCTAATTTTACTTTTGGTTACCTGAGATCCATGGGAAGAAGATGAAGGCCTGGAAGACGTCAATGCAACTGACATTGTGTCGGAGGCAAAAAGGGTACAGAGTTTTGCAGCTCTATTCTGCCTGTCCCTCTTGGTCATCCTCGTGCAGGAGAGACATCCCGTTGGACAATGTTCAGGGCCCAAACATTTTAGACACCAATCATGGGTGTCGGTGACGGAGATGGTACCGCCACATTTTAAGCATTTTTTTAAACCACTGGCTGGTTTCTCTATGCTCGAAGAAAAATGGCCTAATGCCCAAAATAGTGCCTAGCACCAGAAACAGGGAAAAATCCCTGAAGAAAAATATGTTTGTTTGTTTTTTTTGTTTTTTTAAAGAAGGAAGAAGGAGAGAACCGGCGGTACCGGTAGGCGTCAAATGAAGGCAGACGCGACCACAAAAAAAAAAAGAAATAAAGGTAGATTTTCTGCGGTGACAGGGTACCATGTCTTGTCGGCTCCGCGGAAAACAAAAAACTGAAGTGAGAGAGGTACAGAGGTGAGAAGGCAGCACGCATGCGCTGTGGGATGCTCTCAAAAGCTTTCCTATTGGACGCTGGGGAGCGTTCCCACATGGGCTCCGTCGGTACCGACGATACCCATATGTGAAGACTATATTCCTGCTTGTTCCTGCAGACTGTAGTTTACCAATAAAAACTACAATGTGGGAAAAAAACCCACCAACAACAACTTCAATGATAGGAAAGGCAATGAAGAAAAAAACATAAGTGGGAAAGATCCAGATGCAGAAAAGAAGGGGAAAGAGGTAAGGGGAGAGGGTGGGGGGAGTTTGCTCTGTCAGGCATAATTCGAGAGAGTACACCTCAGACGTTTGCCGTTGAAGACCAAAACGCAGCTTCAAACAAGTAGGTCTTCAGTGCTTTTTTGTAGATATCAGAGCTTAATTTATAAATAAAAGGAAGCAGAACTGGTGGGGGGCGGGGGGGGAGAGTAGGTAGAGGGCAACAGGGAAAGAGTAAAATCTGAAAGTGAATTGTCTCACTGCTTAGACATAGATTCTCAGAGCCAAAGTCTTTCACCACTTGGAGTAGACTTAGCAGGTCTTCCCCCCCCCCCCCTTCCCTTAACATCTCCAAGCATCCCCTCTATTGATCTTAATCCCCTCCTCTAGTTTCTGCTCCTGTCCTCTTCACTCCACCCACAGCAGCCTCTCCCTTGCCTCTTCACTTTTGTTCCCTCCCCACATTCTCCGATGCTTCTGCCTCTGTTACCTTCCATCTGCCTTTGCCACATCTGTTCTGCATAGTTTCTCCCGCTTCTCCTCCCATGGCTATACATTACCTCATTGCCTGAGAGCCCAGGCTGCCATGTCCCTCCATTTCTCCTTAATAAAGACAGCACAACAAATGAAGTTGAAAACTTGCCAGTAACACTTCCTGTAGGCTAATCTCGTATATTGCGAGATCAGGCAACAGGAAATGCTGTTGGCAAGTTTTCAACTTTTGTTGCACCAGCATAAACAAAAAATGATGGCACCAGCAGCACGGACTCCAGCTGCTGTTCTTGTTGGCCTGTGCAGAAGTTCTAGAACACAGTTTTGTCCCATTCCAGCACAAACTAAGCCCTGTACAATATATTTTATTTAATGATACAAAAAAAATGGTTTTGATACTTAGAAAACCCAGACTTCATGAAATTTTCTAAATTTACTATCTTTTTCAACTTCAGTAGCTTCATATATTACTGTTAAACATATCAAGTTAAATTTCACCAGGACAATGACTGTATAGCTTTGCATGGAAAACTTATCCATAAGAGTTATACATATATGCAGAGATAGTAAATAAATAAGAGCTTCCACGTAATATACACATATAACTTTGTACAAATAAGTTATCCATGTTGGGGGTACTTTTGTAAAGCATTGTTTGCATGCAAAACCTGTTTTTACAAGCGAAAAAGGGCTTTTATAAAATTGCACGGTTGCATATACGCATAAAAAGTATGTATATGGAAAATGTGCCTCTACTTTTACTCGACTCATGATTAAGCATTCTCCAGGAACAAGTAGGAAGTCAGCCTTCACAAATGGGTGACGTCGGCGCTGATGGAGCCTACATGGTGCATTTCTCCAGCTTTCACAGAAAGCCTTTGCGAATGCTACTACGCATGTGTCGTCCCTTTCCCGCCCAAGGATGCCATCTTTCTCAGTCTCTTTTTTTCCACGGAGCCCAATGGACGCTTGTCCTGTTTCCTTGGAAAAATCCTCTAAAAATTATCCTTAGAAGTTGTTTTTTTCCCTGTTTGTGTACCGGTTCCTCTTCCTGCCTTGAGCTGACACCGTCCTCTGCTCTTCCCTTCTTTTTTATTTATTTATTTATTTTATTGTTCTTATATACCGCACTCTTAAAAATCAGCGCGGTTTACATACAACGATACTGTGCCAAATAGGCAATTACAATGGAACAGGAGATTAAACTCGGAATTCAACTGGGGGAACTATGTACAATATTAACAGATTATCTAAAATATGTATCTACAGTATGTACATCCTTTGACAGTATTTCATGTGTTCCTTGTGTGCATGATAGGTGGTGTTGGGTTGGAGGGTTGAGAGTAGTGTAGGGGAAAGAGGTGGTGTTTTAGTGCCTTTCTGAATTGGGTCAGATCTGTTATGGCTCTGATGGACGCTGGGAGAGCATTCCAGCAGCTGGGGGCATAGAACTTGAAAGGCTCTGTTCCTTGTTGTTTTGTTGCATTTTGTTATATCACTGGGGATCTGTAGAGTATTGGCTGTGCAGGTTCTCCTTTCTCTGTTTGCTGACATGGGGTGAACAAGGTCCATTAAGGCTATAGGGGCTATTTTGTTGATGACCTTGAAGGTTATGATGATTATTTTATAGGATAGCCAACAGTAGATCGGTAGCCAATGTAAGTCCTTAAGGACCGGGGTGATGTGATCACCTCTGGCGGCTCCACTTAGGACGCGTGCGGCAGCATTCATAGCTAACTGTAGGGGGTTTAAGGTGTTTTTGGGTAGGCCCTGCAGGATCACGTTGGCATAGTCAAGGTGGGGGATAACCAGAGCCTGAAAAACTGATCTGAAGTCCTCAGGTTGCAACAAGGGTCGAAGATGTCGTAGAGTTCATATCTTGTGGTATATTTGTTTGATGGTGTTGCTGATGTGTACTTTGAAATTGAGCTGTTGGCCTAATGTAATGCCTAGGTAACGGATGCTGGGTCTGCTCGAGAGTTCTGCATCTCTTGTCGTCAAGGTTGGCGGCGGAGAGAAGGACTGGCTTTGGCAAGGCTTGCTTTGATCAGCATTCGTGCCCTTTTTCACCCACAGATCGTTGATCCCGACTGGGTGTCTCCCACCATGTCTCCCACCAGATTAAAAAAGTGTGAACTCTGCAGTCAAACCATGTCTGTTACAAACACCCACGACTGCTGCTTGCGTTGCCTCGGCCCGGACCACAAAAGTACCACCTATGATCTGTGCCAACCCATGACTAAAAACCAACAAGAAAAGGTCAGAGTTGCAAGAGATGTTCCCGCAGTCCGACTCAACCCCAGTTTCCCCAATGCTGAGCCCCAAGCCTAGCACATACCATGAGGCCCGGGCGTCTTCGGAGCCCCGCAGAAAGACCCCAGAAAGCAAAAGAAAAAAACCCTTGAGACCAGTAGATGTTCCACTGCAGAAACCTGGTAAGGTCCCGCATCGGGAGACTCTGAGCGGTGCCCCTTAAGGTCTCTAAGAAGGAGTCCTCAGCCAGCAGTGACCATGCGAGGCTCCTCAAGGCTCTGGTCCTTGTCAAGGATGCACTTGCGAGAGTGCCGGCATCAGGCCCTTGGTGCCCACACTGCGGAGCCTTCTCGCATCAAATCCAGAATGGCGGCCCTGGCGTAGAATATCTCTGCTATCCTGGTCTTGCAGCAGGCAAGGATATCTAGTTCATCCGTATTATATGCCCCAGCAGCCAGGCCTCTAGTGCCACCAGCCTTGAGCGAGTCCTCGGCACCAGTTGAAGTCCCGGTCCTGATCCTCAGGTGTCCAGTCCTCCCTGGCCAATTTCCAGGAGTCTGACCCGAGATCCACTGGGGGGACCCTGATTCCTCGGGGCCGGCCTTGAGGCGCGGGAGTCCCGAGCCTCGGAGTCCTCGACACCCTCCGGCTCTGACTGGGAGACCAATGTCGAGGCCTCCCCCGAGACCTCTCGACACTGAGATGTCCCTTCGGAGATGTCTCCCCTGGAACTACAGTGCCATTCCCCTACCAAGGAGTGGCCTTCTACGACTTCATCAGGGACATGGCTCGAGCCCGTTCAGTTCCGACCAAATCAGAGGAGGACCTGCGCACTGAAGAACTGGAGTTCCTCCAGTATGAGTCCCCGCCTGAGGAGACTCTTACGATGCCAGTACAGCCCATCCTCGAGCGGTTGTTCCTGCGGATGTGGGAGACCCTGGCCTCGGTGCCAGTGGTCAGCCGACACCTCAATGCCATCTACTGCTTCAAGAAAGGGCCCTGGTCGTGGAGTCATCTATGCAAAAGCTTAAAAGCTAGAAGAATTACTCCTCTGTTCCCCGGTCAGAGAGGCCCGAGCCCTCGAGCACAATTGCTTCCAGGGATCCATGCTGAACTGTCGGATACAGGCCTATGAGATGTACATAGGCATGTACCTCAAGGGCCTCATCCAAGAACTGGCGGGCTTCTCTGCAGGCCTCGCTGGGGAACCCCTCCAGACGTTCCAAGCCCTGACAGCCATGATCTGGGATTGTTCAAAGTTCCTATCCCGCACTGCCTACGACGGCTTTGAATCAGCAGCCCAGGTAGCAGCAGCGGGCATCAGTGCCCGGCGCCAGGCCTGGTTGCAGACCTCCAACCTTAAACAATGGGTGCAAGAGAAATTGATTGACGTCCCCTGCACCAGGGAAAATTTGTTTGGCAGGCCCATGGCTGAGATAGAGGCTGAGGTCGTGATCAGAGAGACTCTTGAGGAAGACCTCGACCCTTCCCTGGAAGAAACCATCAGGAAAAAGACCACCTTTCCCGAGAAAAAAAGTGTCTTTTCACCTGGGTGGGGCAACAACAGGGCCCCCAGCCCAAAAACCAGGGCCATGGGCAGAGGAAGCCAAAGGGTCAGAAGCCTCAGCCACTAGCTCCCACCCAGCCTGGGGGGAGATTTTGACTCCTCAGGCAGGGCCTTCTCTCCACCAGGAGACCCTCCCCAGCCCACAGGGAACTGCCTGGCGCTCTTTGCCCACAGGTGGGCCGGGGTCACCACAGACCAGTGAGTACTACAAGTGGTAAAGGAGGGCTATCTCCTTAGGTTCCAGTAAACACCCTCAGGGTTCTTCCCAGTTGAACCGATGCAGTTCTCCTTCACCAGACCTTGCTCCTCTCAGAGCTCGCAGGCTTGCTCAAGGACAGGGAGGTAGAACCTTTACCCAGGCATTTGTGAGGAAAGGGTTTCTACTCCAGGTATTTCCTTGTCCCCAAAAGAACTGTGGCCCTCAGGCCCATATTAGACCTGCGAAACCTGAACAAGTTTCTGGTGAGGGAGAAGTTCAAGATGCTCTCACTTGGAACTCTGCTGCCCTATCTCCACCAAGGAGATTGGCTGTGCTCCTTAGACCTAAAGAATGCATATACCCACATCCTGATCCACCCCTCCCACAGAGAGTACCTAAGGTTCGTGGTGGGAGGAGAGCACTACCAATACAGGGTACTTCCATTTGGCCTGGTCTCCTCTCCAAGAGTCTTTACAAAGTGACTGTGGGTCATAGCCACTTATGTGCGTCTACAAGGGACCTTCGTCTTCCGCTATCTGGACGACTGGCTCATCAGAGGCAGCACAGCCCCTGAGATCAGCCAGGCTGCAGGGCGAACAATCTGTCTCCTGCAGCACCTAGGGTTCATCATCAACTACCCAAAATCCCACCTCTCTCCAAACCAAAATCTGGTATTTATAGGTGTCCAGCTGGACATGTTTCAGGTCAAGGCCTTCCTCCCAAAGGAAAGGGCACATTGCCTCGTACAGCTGGCATGAGAGGTGCAGAGTCACAGGTCGGTACTGGCTCGCCGCCTCCTCCGCCTACTGGGCCTTATGGCCTCAACAGTCCATGTCCCTCCCCTCCCCAGCCCACTTGCACATGCGGGCGCCCCAGTGGATTCAGGCCACGGGCAGGTTGTAGGACATAGTCAGGGTCACCACTGGAAGACTCCCTCAACTGGTGGCAGTCCCTACGCCACCTCCAAGCACGGATGCCATACCAGATGCCTGCGCCACAAAGGGTCCTGACCACGGACGCCTCCCTACTGGGTTGGGGGCATACTGCAGAGATCTCCAGGGAGGAGTGGCCTAGTGGTTGGGGCAAGGTACCACAGGCCGGAAGGTCGGTGGTTCAAATCCCACTAGAGGACAGCAACCTTGGGCTGGAAGGACTGGGGTTTCTAGTCGCACAGGTGCTCCTTGTGGTCTTGGGCAAGCCACTTAACCCTCCATTGTCCATGTTCCCTGTATGTATTACTGTATATGTCTCATATCCCCTCGTGTTACATGTATCCCCCAACTGCTTTGACCCAGTGAAAAGCGGGATATAAATGCAGCTAAATAAATAAATAAATCTCTGCACTCAGGGCAGCTGGTCACAAGAGGAGTCGCTCTTGCAGATTAACCTCCTGGAACTCAGGGCCATCATCCTGGCCTTGCAAGCATTCTGCCACTTAGTGCAACTGTCCTGTGCTGATCCAGACAGACAACCAGATCACCATGTTTTATGTAAACAAGCAGGGGGGGCACGAGTTTGTACTCCCTCTGCCAGGAGGTGGTGGCTCTCCTCTCCTTCGTAGTGTGCCACGGAATGCTCCTACGGACAATGTCAAGACAATTTCTTAGTGGACAAACTCTGCAGAGTCCTACGCCCATACAAATGGCGTCTGAACCCCAGGGTGGTGCAAAGATTCTTCTGTCTCTGGGGCAGGCCCGTGATAGACCTGTTCACCTCCACAAACAATACGCAGCTGCCCCACTTCTGCTCACGCCAGTCACACTTGGGGAGAGTGGCAGTGGATGCCTTCCTGATCCCATGTTCCGAAGGCCTCCTCTATGCCTTCCCACCGACTCCTCTAGTGGCCCTCTTCTAGTTCCAGATCAAGCAGGCCTCAGTGATTCTGATCGTCCCCAGATGGGCCCAGCAACCCTGGTTCCCTCTGCTACTCTGCTTGCTAGTGGCACTCCAAGTCCCACTGGGCCGGGATCCAGACCTCCTGTCCCAGGAAGAGGGCTTCCTCCTGCACCACAACCTGGGGTCGCTAGCGTTGACTGCATGGCTGCTGAAAGGGTAGCATTGGCCCCTTTCAGTCTCCAAGGGAAGTCGAGGAGATCATGCTGGCCTCCCTTAAACCATCCACCAGATGAGTGTACCCCTTCAAATGGAGAAGATTCTCCATCTGGTGTGCAGAAAGAGAAGAGAAGAGAACCCTTTCTCCTGCAGTTTGCAACAAGTGCTGCAGTACTTACTGCACCTTTCGCATGCCAGCCTGAAGTCTGATACGGTGAGGGTACACCTGAATGCCATAGCTGCTCACCATCACCCTATAGAGGGGAAATCCCTCTCAAACCAGCCCCTGGTTTCCAGGTTTTTCCAGGGTCTCTTGCTATCGAAGCCGCCTCTCCGCCCTCTGGCAGCAGAATGGGACCTTAATGTGGTGCTCTCCCAACTCACCAGACCGCTGTTTGAGCCCCTGGCCACCTGCCATTTTTGATATCTATTCTGGAACGTGTTTTTTCTAGTGGCCATCATGTCTGCTTGGAGAGTGAGCGAACTCCAGACTTTGGTGGTGGATCCGCCATATACAAGGTTCTATAAGAACAGGGTAGTGCTCTGCATGCATTCCAAATTCCTCCCCAAAGTGATATCTCCCTTCCACTTCAACCAGGAGGTGGTCCTTCACACCTTTTTCCCAGGACCCCATGCCAGCAGGGAGGAGCTCATATTGCATATGATAGACTGTAAGCAGCCCTGTCCTTCTACCTGCAGTGGACCCAGGCACATCGCTAAAGTCCTCAGCTGTTTGTGTCATATGACCCCAGTAGATTGGAGCTCCTGGTAACGAAGCAAATTCTGTCCACTTGGGTGGCGGACTGCATTGCTCTCACCTATGAGTGAGCGGGCCTCTCCCTTGGGCACTGGATCACTGCACATCACGTGCAGGCTACGGCCTCATCGGTTGCCAGCCTCCTCTCAGTGCCAGTGATGGAAATCTGCAGGGCCGCCAAATAGTCTTCAATTCATACGTTTGTAGCTCATTGCTGCCTGGAGAGCGAGTCCCGAAGGACAGTCCCTTTGAACAGGCAGTACTCCATAATATTTTCGAGGTGTAGGTAACTCCTGCCCTCCAACCCTTCTGTGTTCAGGCTACCGTAGTGGTGATGTCACTGAACGCCCGGGTCTTGCAGTCTCTCTGTCGGGACTCACCTTCTACAATTTATGGCTATCCCATGCTTCACCAGTAGTGCTGTCGTGGTTTAGTCCTCGGCAGCCTGAAGTTAGGGAGTCCATATGTGAGGACGGACTTCCCGCTTGTTCCTAGAGAAAGCATAGTTACTCACCTGTAACAGGTGTTCTCCAGGGACAGCAAGAATCAGTCCTCTCGATCCCTCTCTCCTCCCCTTGGAGTTGCCTCCCTACATTGTCTTAAGTCCTTTTCGCTATGTCATCTGACTGAGCAAGATGGCATCCTTGGGCGGGACGAGAACTATGCATGCATGGTAGCATTCCCAAAGGCTTTCTGTGAAAGCTGGGGAAATGCGCTGCGTGGGCTCCGTCGGTGCCAACGTTACCCACATGTGAGAAATGATTCCTGCTGTCCATGAAGAACACCTGTTATAGGTGAGTGAGTATGCTTTTTCAGGGATGTAGGTCAGGCAGAGGGAAGATGGAGTTGTGATATATGCGCACATTTTATAAAATATGCTTGCACAGTATTGTCCCCATGATAGCTTGACTGCTGTGCTTGAGGACGGACCATTGATTTGACTGATTAGTCGTGTTGCTGATGCTAAGTCAAAACACTATATTGTGTTGGATATATGAGACTGTATTATTATCTAAGTAGTTATTTTTTGAAGAAATTATTGGATGATATTTTGTAATATAAAATATATCGACTTCAAAGTGTATTGATATATCTTATATAGCTCATGGCTTGTGAGCTTTCTTGGGCCAATGATGACAACGTGAGCAAACCTGGCTTCATTGCCATGAGCTTCTTTAGGTTTTCTGTGTTGGAAGCTGTTTGAGCTCTTCTAGGCTCTCTGTGCTGGAAGCTATTTGACTTCTTTATTTGAAGTCCACAAAAACTCATTTTATAACTTATTTTAATTTCATTTGTAGGTTTAGGTTTTGAATGCTTGGTGCTGTTATGCCCCTGTTTTTGAGATATTAATTATTTGCCTTTATAAAACTGGCTTTAAATAGGTACTTTTCTTGATGTCTCACATAAGTATTGTGTTCTAAAATCAAGGCTGTAAAATTATAATTGTGCTATTCATGAGTTGAAACTTGAACACACAAGTTGTATAGAGAGCGCGTGAGTTTGCCATGTCATTTGGAAAACTACAGTAGCAGTAACCAGGTATCTCTTCTGCACTTTGATTATAACAGCATATGGGGAGCCTGAGGGAAATCTGTGTGTCTTTTGTTTTAAACCTAACTTTAGTGGCAGCAGCAGCAGTTCAGCAGGAGGAGTGAAACACTTATTTTCTTTTTATTTATTTTTTTTGTTTTTTTTCATTTGTTTTGTTTTAAAGAAATGAACAAAAACAAAATACATAGGACCCCCCCCCCCAATGAAACAAAAAAGGTTCATTGCACCCTTAAATTCTTCCCCCCTAGCCTGTCATCATCTCAACTAATATCCATTCACGGTGACCGTTTATCCTATCACTCCTTTTGATTTCAAAAATCTCTTGGCTGACACCCCACCCTTCCCAAAAAGAGTATTTAAATGTTTTGGAGGTGGTTCTAAATTTGTTAGCTGGACAAAACTGCTATGACTAAAGATGCAGAATTTGAGACATTCCAGGGTGCTACTCAAGTTCAGTCAGACAGGTCTGGTTGGTGTCAAAGGCTGTTCTAAAGTTAACTGGATATTTGTATCTGGTTAACTTTAGCCGATTGCATTCAGCAGCACTGACGTACTATTGAATATTCAAACAAAGTTACCTGGATAAAGTTATCCAGGTAGCTTTGCCATTTACACAGTACGCCATATGGCCCCCTTGGTTTATTTCAACAGAGCTCCTTTTTGCTATATATGTAATGTGCATAATGTTAAACTGGATTAAGAAAGGTTTCCATGTTATGTAAATAATTTATAAGCTCTCTGTTTAACATCATAACGGTTTTTAATGAAATCCTTGGCAACATCAAAAAGAAAGTGAACATTTTCTTTTAAACTGGGTTTATAATACATTGATAACAAGCAAGCAGAAAGTAAACCAATCACCATATTATTTTATGCATGTTTAAAAACAATAAATTGTAAAGGCAAGAGCCATCTCTCTGTATATTTTCCATGCTCCTTATGTATGTCATACTGTGTTCTCATATTTTAGCATATTCATTGACACATTCTTATTTTTATTTTCAAAGCAGTGAAGATTTTATATTTTCTTACTTATTGATGCATACTTTGTCATTTTGTAGCTGCACATTTGAGATATGTAGACAAAATAAAAGGTGGAGAGAAGAATGAGATAACTGTATTTGAACAATTTGAATGTTAACAGTATTCTTAAACATATGTCTGTATGGATAAAGGCTAGTATGAAAAGGTGACAGTTGGGTTATGGGTGTTTGGGATCTGCAACCTCCAGGTCAGGTTTGCTTAGTTTTATAGTTACTATAGAATAATTTGTTTATTCATTCATTCAGTGTTAAGTGAAAATGAATCATTGGCTTGCAGCTTTGTTGTTCTTGCTAATGAGATTATTATGCAGTTGCCGGCCCACTATCTGATGTCATAAGCAGGAAGAGTATGAATTGAGCTTCACATATGACTCCCATCAGGCTGTATCAGCAAAATGCAACTAGAAAACTGAACGGGCTGAAATAAGGGACTGAATGCCAGATAAATGTTTGTCTATAAAGCGGTAATTCTTGGGACCATTGTCATAAGGCCATGAGAGATCAGAGCCAAGAATCCCATCCCAAATCTCAGCCTGGATATCTAACCATCACCTTAAACTTAACATGACCAAGACAAAACTTATTTTCTTGCCTCCTCTTTTTTTCCATCATTATTTGACACTTGATATACTGCCCAGGTGATCCAACTGACTGTGGAAATTATCGAACAATCGCTCTGATCCCATATGCCAGCAAGATTCTACTGAAGATTATTCAAAAGAGACTACAACCATACCTGGAACAAGAACTACCTGACGTGCAAGTAGGGTTCAGGAAAGGGCGAGGAACGAGAGACATCATTGCGGATGTGAGAATGGATCCTTGAAAAGACTAAAGAATACCAAAAGGATATCTATTTGTGCTTTATCGACTATAGCCAGGCTTTTGACTGTGTAAACCAGGGGTCTCAAACTCAAATTGCTTTGAGGGCCAAATGAGGACTTGTAAAGTAACCCGGGGGCCGCATAAGACGCGGGGCCTCATTTGCATAAGGGGCCTCATTTGCATAAATATTTGCATAATGTTACCATACACTAACTTTTAGTAAACATGCCTCTTTAATGAGTATGGATAAAGAAAGACTAAAAGATTTAGAAACAAGAAGACAATAATTAAACTGGGAACCCCAAAAGCCAAACTTGGAATGTACAACAACACTGTAGAAATAAAACTATAAATTAATTTCCTCTTGTACTAAACAAAGCGCAAACATTAATGATGCACATTTCCCAGAGCTGACATATTCCAGTTAATAAATTCAAAATAAAGAGATATTTTTCTACCTTTTGTGCATTTTCTTCAGTTGCAATTGTTCCAGCCACTTTCTTCTGGTTTCTTCATGTCTTCTGCTAACTCTCCATCGTCTGCTGTCCATTTGCCCTTTCTTCTCTCCTAGTTTTTTTTCCATTCTCTCTCTACATCTGCTTTAACATACTAATCTTTCTCCTTTTTCTCTTTCCTCATTCCTATTTCATCCACTCAAATTTTACCCCTCCATCCTCAATCCCCACTTACTCTCCCAATACCTGGCCAATTGTAGATTTGTCTTCTCTCCCAGACAAAATATTTTTCCCCTCTCCATTTCACTTTCCCAGCTCCATCCCATTCTAATCCTCCCCCAACATCAGCTCCCTTCTAGTTCCAGCCCCACCCAGCATCCGCTCCCTTCTAGTCCCCCCATCAGTTCATTTCCAGTCCTATCCTAGCCTCACCATCAGCCCATTTCCAATCCTAGCCCCCCATCAGCCCATTTCCAATCCTAGCTCCCTCCCCTCACAGCCCATTTCCATTCCAAGCCCCCCTCCCCATCAGCCATTTGCAGTTCAAGCCCCCCTTCCACTCAGCCCATTTCCAGTCCTATCAACCCCCCCCAGCCCATTACCAGTCCTAGACCCCCCATAGCCCATTACCAGTCCTAACCTCCCCATAGCGCACTTCCAGTTTTACCCCCCATCACCCCATTTTCAGTCTTACCCCCCCATAGCCCATTACCAGTCATAACCCCCCCTGCCAATAGCCCACTTCCAGCCCTAACCCCCATTACCCCATTTCAGTCAGCCCCTCCATAGCTCATTACCAGTCCTAACTCCCCCCATCAGCCCACCTCCAGTCCTTCCTAACCCCCACCTGCCCATTTCCAGTCCTAGCCCCCACCATAGCCCATTACCAGTCATAACCCCCCTGCCAATAGCCCATCTCCAGTCATAACCCCCCCTGCCAATAGCCCATCTCCAGTCATAACCCCCCCTGCCAATAGCCCATTTCCAGTCATACCCCCCCCTGCCAATAGCCCATTTCCAGTCATACCCCCCACCTGCCAATAGCCCATTTCCAGTCATACCCCCCCTGCCAATAGACCATTTCCAGTCATAACCCCCCTGCCAATAGCCCATCTCCAGTCATAACCCCCTGCCAATAGCCCATCTCCAGTCATAACCCCCCCTGCCAATAGCCCCTCTCCAGTCATAACCCCCCCTGCCAATAGCCCATTTCATTACAAATCCCCCCTGCCAATAGACCATCTCAAGTCTTATAACCCCCCTGCCAATAGCCCATCTCCAGTCATAACCCCCCCTGCCAATAGCCCATTTCCAGTCATACCCCCCCCCTCTGCCAATAGCCCATTTCCAGTCATACCCCCCCCTGCCAATAGCCCATTTCCAGTCATACCCCCCTGCCAATAGCCCATTTCCAGTCCTACACCCCCCCCCCAGGTAAATTAAAAAAAACCTGGCTTCTGCTGCTGCAGCAGAAAATCAGCTGTCCCGCGGCCCCTTCCCCTCTGCGCGGAGAGCCCTGAGTGTGCTTCATCAGCGGGTGCTTTTTAAGCCGCGAAGAGAGTATTTCCCTCTCGCGCGGCTTAAACCTAGTCACTTTTCAAGCCTCGCGAGAGGGAAATACTCTCTTCGCGGCTTGAAAAGCACCCGCTGATGGAGCACTCTTGGGGATCTCCGGGCAGAGAGGAAGGGGCCGCAGGACAGCTGATTTTGCTGCTTGAGCAGCAGAAGCCAGTTTTTTTTTTTTTTTTAAATTGACCGTCGATTCTGCCGTTGCCACGGCGGCAACGGCAGCAGCAGCAGAAGCCGTCGCGGGCCGCACAACGTTCTCTCATGCGGCCCGCGGGCCGCGTGTTTGAGACCCCTGGTGTAAACAATGAGAAACTCTGGGCCACATTAAGAAGCATGGGTATACCAGAACACCTGATCGTTCTCTTGCGCAATCTGTACATTGATCAAGAAGCAACAGTTCGAATGGAACAAGGAGAAACAGAATGGTTTAAAATAAGCAAAGATGTAAGACAAGGCTGCATACTTTCCCCCTACCTGTTTAATTTATATGCAGAACAAATCATCAGAGAAGCAGGATTGTATGAAGACAACAGAGGTGTGCAGACTGGTGGAAGACTCATCAACAACCTTCGCTATGCTGATGATACTACATTACTGGCTGAAAGTGAAGATGATCTGAAACATTTGCTTCTCACAATCAAAGAACATAGTCTAAAAATGGGCCTGCACCTTAATGTAAAGAAGACAAAGATCATGACAACTGGCATAAACAACAGGAGGTTCATCGTTGAAGAAGAAGAAATTGAAATTGTGAACAACTTTCGACTTGTTCAAGCCATGGTATTTTCAATAACATCATATGGATGTGAAAGCTGGACAGTGAAAAAGACAGACAGGAAGAAAATTGATGCCTTTGAATTATGGTGCTGGCGACGAATACTGTGTATACCATGGACTGCCCGAAGAACAAACCAGTCGGTACTAGAGGAGATCAAACCTAAGCTTTCTTTAGAAGCTCAGATGACAAGACTTCGACTTTCATACTTCGGACACATCATGCAAAGAGAGAGATCACTAGAGAAATACATCATGCTTGGCAAGATAGAAGGTCAACGCAAAAGAGGAAGGCCAGCAATGAGATGGATCGATACAATAACAGCAGCTACGGGTACCAGTCTGTCAACAATGAGCCGCCTGACTGAAAACCGAACACAATTTAGGATAGCTATCCAGAGGGTCGCCATGAGTCGACTCCGACTTGACGGCACTTAACAACAACATACCGCCCAGGCAGTAGCTTCAGGGCGGTTTACAATAAAGTAGTTGCTGCAAGACAGAAAAGTAAAGAGAGTGCCATTATTGGACAGGACAGAAGAGGAAGGCACAGTAAGAGAGGAGAGAGGTAAAGGGCTTAAAGGGGTGTTAGAGAATGTCTAGATCAGTGAGGGGGAAGGTCAAAGGCAACATGAAGAGGTGAGTTTTCAGTGAGGCTTTAAAGGTTGGAAAATAAGGTTCTCAATGAAGTGTTGGGGGGAGGGAGTTCCAGAAAGCAAGGCCTACAAAAAAGAAAGCAGAGTGGCGGGTTGATTCAAGGTGAGCATGGGAGACAGGAGGGAGAAAGAGACAGTTTACGTAAACAGAATGGAGGAGACAATGGGGGGTCTGAAAGTGGATGAGATCTGAGAGATATTGCAGAGTACCAGTGTAGATGACCTTGTGAACAGTAGTAAGTATCTTGTAATGAATTCTGTATTTGACAAGGAGCCAATGAAGGTGAATGAGTAAGGGAGTGGCATAGTTTGATCTGGAGGCATGAGTGATGATGCATGCAGCAGAGTTCTGGAGTAAATGAAGTCTCTGAAGTTGGAACTGGCTAAGGCAGCATTGCAGTAATCCAACCATCTGATGACAAGTGAGAGGAGAAGTGTGGTTAGGGAAGAAATGGTGAGGAAAGGGCGAACTGCATGATTTGATGTTAAGAGTGGAGGAGTGGCCTAGTGGTTGGGGCAAGGTACTTCAGGCCGGAAGGTCGGGGGTTCAAATCCCATTAGAGGACAGCAACCTTGGGCCGGAAGGACTGGGGTTTCTAGTCCCACAGGTGCTCCTTGTAGTCTTGGGCAAGCCACTTAACCCTCCATAGCCCATGTTCCCTGTAAAATAGTTATCTCCAAGTTATAATGCCCTGTTCAATGTAATTTCAGTTTGTTCAATGTAAACCGCACTGATGCAGAATAGCGCGGTATATAAGAGAATGTAGATAAATAAATAAATAAATAAGAGTGAAAGGGTCAGGAGATGTTCATTGAAAGATAATGAGTCCAGAGTTGACACCAAGGTAATGGAGAGATGTGACCAGTGGGACTGTGGTAGATGCGAGCAGGGGGTCCAAGGGCAGACAAGCGGGCACCATAAGTAAACTAGAGAGTAATGGAGGAGATAAAAGGTAAAGTGACCTGCACAAAGAGTGTCCGTGGGATTTGAACCCTGGCTTTCCTGGTTCCCCAGCCTGTTGCTCTAACCACTAAACTATTCTTCCACTCTACTCTAATAAAGGTTATTTATTTATCATTTTTGAGTACTTGGCTACTATAGGAAAGGTCAAGGTACAATTATAAATCAATCAAAACAGCAAAGCTAGATAGAATTTAAAAACAAAAAAACATCCAAACATAAATCATTCATGGTGTATTTTCATTTTATGGAATGCTGAGAATGAAAAGAGCAATAGAGTTTTCAGAGATGCCAAGAAAAGCAGACATCTCAGTATAGCATGGATAAACTATAAGAAACCTTTTGATGGCATCCCGCACTCTTGGATAATAACTTGCCTTGAAATGTATAAAATAAATCCTTGTTTGATAGAGTACATTAAGTTCACCATGACAATGTGGCAAACCATAATCTTTTTGAATTACGAAGATGGTCAGTTCATCATTTCGGACATCAAGATCCAGCAAGGAATGTTTCAGGGAGATTCCCTGTTGCCACTTCTGTTTTGTATGGTACTTAATTCAATGAATACTTTCATCAACTCTTTGGGATACGGATTTAGCCTAAAGAAAGTAACAACCCAGAGATAACATCGCACTTACTATTTATAGACAACTTGCAGCTCTACAATTCCAGCAACCAACAATTAGCAGAGCAACTCCATGTAGTAAAAAGCTTCGCTAATGACATCAGGATGACCTTTGGCCTTGACAGATGTGCTAGAGGAAAATTGAGCAAAGCGGAATCTCACTGACTGAGGGTTGTGACATCAAGTAACTTGAACAGGAAGGTGTATATAAATACCCAGGAATAGAAGAATGACCAGCAATCAAGCAGAAATTACTAAGAGAAATGATTAGTAAAGAATATTGTAGGTGATTAAAATCATTATTAAAAGTGCTTTAACATCACAGAATAAGATACAGGCCATCAATCAGCTGGCAATTCCTGCACTTACACCTTTGGGATTGTAGACTGGCTTCTTAAAGATCTTGAAAAACTGGATGTATGACAAGAAAACTCCCCCATGCCCATAAGGTAATTTACAAGAATCAATGTATGCCGAGTATGTTCATCCCTAAAGCTGAAGGAGGCCTGGGCCTCATAGAAATTGATTGCACATACAGAGCTACTATCATAGGCCTACCTAACAGCATCATCATATCCAAATGTGCACAAAGTACTGAAATATGAAACTAAGGGGATTATTTTGAAAGCTCTATCTGTGTTTTGGACATCTGAAAACAGGCACAGAGATGTCTCCAGAACCATTTTAGAAGCCAGGTCTGTAGATGTCCCTAGTGTGAGGACTTCAGAGTCTGACTACGAGGGTGGTGGAGTCGTGGCTGGGACATTCCCAGGAACCTGGATTTCACTGACTGATTGTAGAAACGTCCTGGATGTCTGGAGTTGCGTCTAAGTTTAAACCTACTCCAGGCACCAATAAGCATTGGGAAAGTGTTCATTTTGGCTGAAAAACATCTAGAGAGTAAAGAGAAGATAGCACGCCATCATCCCCCATACAATCCCAATGATAGCAGTAGTGGGATTTGAACCCCAGCTTCCCTGGTCCTAGCTCGCTACTCTATCCATTAGGCTATGCCTAAAGGTCCAGGTTCTGAAATACAATTTTGGGGATGTCTATTTAGACTCCCTCGCTGCTGTCCATATTGGGTATGTCCATGTTTTTGTAATTATGTCTGTACCTGGACGTGCCTACTATTTTTCAGACATTCTGGCTTAGACGTCCCAAATTGATCTTAGAGGTCCTTTCTAAATTGCCCCTCTAAATGTTCAGAATCTGTCTCCATTAAACTTGGACAAGCATTCTGATGATTATAAGCAATGATTGATAATCCACAAGCACACACAGGGAAAGAAGCAAGATAATCTGCAAAACAAGAACAAAAAAGACTTCAAAGAATCAGATCAACAAATGAGAAAAAAACAAGTGTCAAATGCACAAATACAGTGGGAAATGCAAAATGTTACTTCAGAAATGGCCAAAATGAATGACTGAAGAAACTAAAATTGTCCAGAAACACAAAGAAGTTAAAGCCAGAGGAGAAAGAGAGTCAATCGAAGAACTCAACTGAGATTTCCAACGTGCAGCAAGACAAGACAAGGAAAAGTACTACAATGAGACATGCAAGAAAATAGAATCAGAAGCTATTAGAGGAAGAACAAGATTAGCTTTTCTAAAGCTACGAGAGTTAAAGAAAAAATTTCATCCTCAAATTGGAATGCTACAAGATGCTCAAGGATCCATTTTGAATGATGCTGAGAAGATCAAGAAAAGGTGAAAAGAATATAGAGTCATTATACCATAAAGATCAAGTGGACCAACAACCATTTCAACCTGTACCTTATGATCAGGAACCATTGGTTATGAGAGAAGTTGTCAAAGCACCATTGAAGGCCTTATCAAAGAAGAAAGCACCGGGCATTGATGGCATTCCCATTGAAGTATTACAGCAATCGGATGAAGCTGTTATCATACTTAAAAGTCTCTGCCAGGAAATTTGGAAGACAAATTCATGGCCAACTGACTGGAAGAGATCTGTTCTTATACCAATACTGAAGAAAGGTGACCCGACTGACTGTGGAAATTATCACATAATTGTTCTGATCCAACATGCCAGCAAGATTCTACTCATCATTCAGGAGAGACTACAATCATACCTGGAACGAGAACTGCCTGAAGTGCAAGCAGGGTTCAGGAAAGAACGAGGAACGAGAGACATTATCGTGGATGTAAGATGGATCCTTGAAAAGACAAAAGAATACCAAAAGGATATCCATATGTGTTTTATTGACTACAGCAAGGCTTTCGACTATGTAAGTCATGAGAAACTCTGGGCCACATTAAGAAGCATTGGCATACCAGAACACCAGATCGTTCTCTTGCACAACCTTTACATTGATCAAGAAGCAACAGTTCGAACAGAACTAGGAGAAACAGAATGGTTTAAAATCAGCAAAGGTGTACGACAAAGCTGCATACTTTCCCGCACATCGGCCCCTGTACATGCAGGGAGCCTATGGGACAGAACTGGCTAACAACGCTTATCGGGAAATGTATGTTCAAACTGGGCGTATATCCCCACTAATTGCTGTTTGGAATGACCCCCTTAGCTTATTAACAAGTAAAAAGAAAATGGAAATCAGTAATATTTAGAAAAAAGAATAAATTGGGTTTATGTTTATTTGATTTGATCTCTTTACCACTCTGTCATTTAGAAGTATTCCATTTCAAATATTCTTTACAAGGAGAAACTAAACTTTTTGGAGGTAATTTTATAACAGGAAGCCTATTTTGAAGGTCTAAGAAGGGACCTCCAGTTTTATCTCTGTTTTGCATAATGTGTTACATTGTAGGCATCTGTGTTCCTTTATAAAATAGAGACCAAGAATCAGCCTCAGTAATGCACAAATTTACTCCTGCTCTGAAGATAGGATTAATGCGCGCATGTATTGTACGTGTGTACCTGCATATTTTATAAAATACATGCTTACGTTGCAGCCCTGCCTTGGCTCAAACTATGCCCCCAGAAATACTTATAAACAGACCATGTAAAAGAACATGCGATCTTTCAGTGCACATACTTTTTATACGCATTTTTATAAAAGACCTTTCTTGCAGGTAAACCAGGCTTTACATACAAGAAAAAATCCTTTATAAAATCACCTCTGTTATGCAGCGGTCTTGTTTCCTTTCTCTGTGACCTATCTGTGGACAAATCATTACCCAGATTTTGCTGCAGAGGTATATATAACTGTAAGTTCGAAAATAGCATTTTCACTCTGTCATTGAGGTGTCAGTTCATCTTAGCATTTCATAAACTTCAATTGACTACTTGGGTGGCATGCTAGGTGTATTGATTTTCTCTTCTCTTCCAGGACTAGCCTACCAATATACTATCAATGCTGTGCTAGCTTGACTTGCCTAGCTTGGCCTTAACCATGCGTTCAAAGAGCAACATTTGGAACTAAACCCAGAAAAGGAAGGTGGAAGCCTGATGCTGGCTTGGTGAGGAGAGTTTTGATGGTAAATAGGGATAGGTATGTGAGGGATGTTGAAGAGGTAATACCCCTGGAATGGTAAATTACATTTTGCAGTCTTGTATTTTGGATGAAGATGTGAAATCACTGAAACTCAAGAACATCTTGGTAATGAGATTACTGTTGTGTGTCTGACTGAATCCTGCATAGCTTGGCTTATCTAAAGATAAGCAGAATATGCATGCTATGTGTGTGAATGATACTGGCAGAACCCTCGGTCAGATGTTTCTTTGAAAGCTTTCTGTGTAATTTATTATTATTATTTTTTTATTATATTGAGCATGTGTGAATTATCCACACATCATCAGTGTCACTCCCTCTCATCCTCAGACTTTCCATCTGAGATCCGGTTCATCTGGGCGATTCATCAAATCTTATTACATAGGATTGTGGGGACAGTGTTACATCCCAGCATAAAGTCACTAGCCTTCACAGCTTGGATGTTGAGAGGTTGATTTTGTGCTCCTTCAACTTGCCAGTTGTTGCTATTGAGGACCTCTTGGTTTCCAGAAGAAATTCTATCTGGAGGTCATATGCTTTCAAGCAGAGTCGGTTTGCCAGCTGGTGTGACAGAAAGGCCTTAGATCCTTTCTCATGCCTCACACAAAAACCACTAGAATATCTTCTGCATTTGTCTTGAGTCTGGTCTGAAAACCAACTCTGTAAGGGTTCACCTCAATTCAATTGGTGCTTATCATTATCATGTAGAAGGTAAACCCATCTCTTGTTTGTTTTATGTGGGACTCTCTTCTTGTGAAACATTCCTTCAAGCTTCCTGTAGTATCTTTTTGGTGCTTTACTGTGTGCTTAATTCAGCAGATGAATACTCCTTTTGAGCTGCTAAACGCCTGTCCCCTAAAGTTTTTGACTTGGAAGATCTTGTTTTTGGTGGCAGTTGCTTCAGTATACAAAGTTAGCGAGCTTCGGTCTCTGTTAGCTGATCCACCCTTTACAAAGTTTTTCAGGGGGCAATTTCTCTAAATGGGTGAGTTTTGTGCATACCGTGACAATCATGAACCTCACTTCTAAGTCAGGGTATGGGGAATATGATCTCAGTTTTCTCAAATTTCTGTTAATGCTCGGCCTATTACTTGCATCGTGCCAAAGAGAGCCTCCCTCTGGAGTTCATAAGATGTTTCGTGTATGGGTAATTTATCAAGATGTGCTTGGAAATTCCTCTTAAATATTAGGCCTGTGACACCCAAAATGATAGGAAATAACTCTGTATCTTTCTGCCACATTTTCTTGGTTTCCGACTGCATTTCTTGGTACTTGAAAATCTTCTCCCTCTCAACACTATTTACAGAGTAGTTGCTTGAAACCAACACCTCTATAATCAGTGCAGTGCTGCGGTTTTTCTGCTTTACCCCACTATATCTAGCTTTTTATTGGTCGGTTTTTCAGCAGTAGGGTGGTGGTATGAACACATCCTCAATTGCTTCCAAAAGTGGTGCTGGACTTCCACCTTAATCATAGTCATCCTGACAACCTTTTTCCCAAGTTGCTATACTCACAAGAGGAAAATTGCACTGCACACATTGGACTTTAAGAGGAGCATTGGCCTTCTCTTTTGAGTGGATCAAAGCCTATAAAAAATTTGCCAAGCTTTTTGTTTCATTTGAACCAAATAGTTAGGGGCTACCATCATCAATTGCACGCTTTTAAATTTGCTTGTAGATCACATCTCTATCACTTATGCCCAGGTAGACTTGAGTCTTGAAGGTCATGTTATGGTTCACAATGTCAAAGTCATGGCTGAATCGGTGGCTAATTGCACTCAGTCTTCATGAAAGAGATTTTCAAAGCTACAACCTGGGCTTTGGGTCATACCTTCAAACTTAAAAAATCTTTGCTCTAGTCCAAAGGCCTGAACAAAAACCAGCAGCCTGATAATTATACACTATAGTCAATGTTTTTTAAGTGTTGTTCATAGCATTTACATAAAATTTGGATATTTAGTGCCAGTATTAGGGTTGTGGTTGGTGGGAACTGTGTCCAGTTGTGAAAGACGGCTTACCTTGGGCCCGTCCATCGACCTCTAGACTGTCTGTACTGCCGCTGATTGCATGGTTTGAGGACTTGCTGACAGGGACTCAGAGAGGCACTGAGGGGGCAACCTGGTATCCCAAAGGCCCCTCTCGGGGTATAAGATTGTTCCTTGGCTTCCCCGTGACCTCAGGTCATGTTCTGAAAGGGCATGTACAAAGGGGCAGTCACAATGAGGCGAAGTGCACCAGATGTCCTAGAGTCTTTCAAGTTAAGTTTATGATTTTGTTTGATTTCTTTTGTTTTAATTATGGGCAAGCACAAGAACAAGGCTTGGGACTAGGGTGCAGGCTGCCATGGAGTCAACGGGGATTCCCGTCAGCCCCATGGGCAAGTACCTTGTTCCGATTTCAGCTCTGCACTGGATGGGGTTTCTTTGAGTTCAGGCGGATGAACCCCACCACCCTGTCCTGCTCTTTTGTTATCCTCCACATTTTCTGAGGTGATTTCCTCTAGTCAAGGAGTGAAGGCTATTATGTCAGTTCCTATTCCAAACCCATATTGCCATGGGAGTTCGGTAAAGATACGAGCTCCTTGTCAGTACTACCAGAAGGGGAGATTACCTTAAGGATATTTAGGGAGAGATGCAGGATATTGATAAGAAGTTATGCTCTACTCTTTTATCGTTATGTGTATTACCAGAAGAGACTGTAGTTCTCTACAGGAACTTGATGCTAGGGTTACCTCTTTAGATAAATCTGTGGCTAAAATGGATTCTCTAGTTCAACTGCTCAAATTGTCAAATATTGCTCATATTAAGGATTCTTTGGCTGCTCATGCGAGGGTGAAAGCACCGGAGAACTCACGTGCTTGTAATTTACATTTTTTAAAGTTCCCTTATACTCATTTACCTTCCCCTGATGTCCTTTTGAAGAAGTATTTTACTGAAGTGTTAGTGACTGCTGACCCGATTGATTATGTAAATCCCATAGGTGGGGGTTTTGATGTGCTGTCTCCTTCTGTGACTCAGAACCTCACAGCCATTCTAGAGGATTCTGCAGATATTATTGCTAGACATTCCATTTTACTAGTCACCTTTGTTTCGAAGGTTGTTAAGATTTGTGTTCTTAAGGCATTTTTCAAAAAGAAGGGATGCCCTGTTTTGTGGTCATTTAAGTATTTTCCCAGATGTTATGCTCAGTACTCAACTGCGCAGGAAGCAATTCTTGGAATTAAAATCCTGGGATTTGGCCTTGAGTGTTACTTTTTTCAGAGTTTTTCCTGTAGGTTTATTATTACCCTGCAGGGAGAAACATTCGTATTCCAAGATGTTGCTCACCTGGAAGAATTTCTTTTAGATAGAAAGGGTCAATTTGTGGTGGTTAACAGTTAAGTATATACAGTACAGTACTTGCCTCTAGTAATTGTATAGCTTTGCCTTGTTGTGTATTTTCTGTAAATCATGGTTCCCTTGATGTAGGCTACTTTGTTTGATATTATTCCTTTTGCTTTAGTGGTTTGCTGTAATTTGATATTATCCTTTATTGATTTGGTTATATAACCTAAAAATCTTATAATAAAAGAAAAGGATTGTGGTTGGCAATAAATATCTGGATAGAGTGGTGAATTGTCATGCTGTCCAGATAGTGGTAATATTCAGACCACTATCCAGATAGATATAGGGATAATTGAGGACAACCATTTTGCTGTCCTTAAGTTAGTAATCTATATAGTGGTCTAAATATTGGCATTCTGTTGATAACTCTTTCCTCTGCCCACTATTCATCCTATACTGACTCAGCATTATCCATACAATGCTGAGGTGATCTGCCCGAACAACAAATTTCAGTTCTTTTGAAGTAATCATAGGGCTCATAATGACCTTCCTCAGCTGTTTCGATAACCCCCATAGCTACTGATTTTGAAGTAGTGTCTTGGTCGTGCTAAACTATTTCTTCTTTATAATGATGAACCTCACAATTCCCCAAGGGATATTTAAACTGTGACGTAGAAGCATCTCAAGAAGCAATGGAGATAGACGGAGATCTGGTGGAGAAAAGTGGTACTGCACTGAAAAGCAGGATTTTCTCTTCAGGAGGAAAAAAACACGCAGCTGATCAGGAACCACACCTCACCTTAGGGGAGGAGACAGGTCAGGTCACTGATTGGACACGCCCAAGCAGGAGGTGGGCAGTGCAACACAGTAGGAGCTGGTTAAATACGCAGGCAGTTAGAACACAGAAGAATCTGGAAGAGAAGCTGGAATAGAATCTGAATCTGGAACAGAAGTGGAAACAGAAACAGTTTGAGAAGCATGTGACAAGGAACAGCTGGGATCCACAGAGAAGCAGGGATCCACAGGGAAGCAGTTTGGAGTCACAAAGGGAGTTACTAGGAGACTCAGAGGCACTGAGAGACTTCTATGGAAGGAAGGACTCAGAAGCACTGAGAGACCTAGAACTACAGCCTGAGCTACCTGAGAACCAAGCAAGACCTTGGAGCAGTAACCAGTGGGGTAGAGAGTTATCCTGGAGACACTCTCAGCACAAGGTACGAAGTGGGGTTGAAGGAGCTAGCAACTGTGATACTAGGAAGCAAGAAAGCATGGAAGAATAGCTTTAAAAGCCAGAACAACGACAGACAGAACTATGGCAGATTTGTTCAGCCTGATATACACTTGAGCAGCATAAGAGACACTAATAAGCCAGCTGGAGCTTACAGCCTGAAAGCCAATAGAAGGAAAAGTGCTGAGCCTTATTTGGAAGACTTGAGCCAAGGTAAAGCTGACATTTCTAGTTTTAATTGTCTGTTCAGAAACTCTCCAGAGCAAATTGAACTGTTAAAGGAAAACCCAACACTTACTTTTAAGGATAAGTGGGGGAGGGGTTTTACTCACACGGAGAACTGTTGTGCTGACAAAAACAGCATAGCCAATTACCACGAGCTAGATATCTTAAATAAACGTTTACCTGAAGCAGAAGAAAGACATCAGCTTAGCAAAGGACAGAAGCAGGCTGAATTACTTCTGGCAGAGTTTAGGGAATTCTTAGAGAAAAAGGCAGTCTCTCCTTTTAATCTAACACAGCTTGCCAATAGCTGTGAAGAAGAGATGCCGTTAGATATTTCCCTGCCTTCAACAGAACAAGATCTAGCCATGGATTGCTCTACTTGTACTATTGAAAAGAATCTTGAGTGAATGCTTTAAAATTATATGAAAAGAATATAATAGAAGATTAACTTACCTGTTACCAGGGTGAAAAAGCTTATGAAAGTTTAATAAGTGTGATCATTTCCTGGAGCTGAGAAGCTTTGCTGTTGTAAGAAGAATTTAGTTTCAGTTCATGGAAGAGTCACATGATTACCTGAATGTGAGTCTAAGAAGGAACCCTGAATAAGCTAATTGAAACCTAGCCCAGCATTGCAAACCCTGTATATTTTGGTTTCCCCATCTTTTGTTGAATGTGCCATAATCTTCTTTTGCGTCTGATTGCACTGAACTGCAAAGCGTTGGAAATAAACCTCTTAAAAAGAAAATTTCTTTGCCTGCCTTTGTCTGCTCGAGCTACAACTACAATCTCCAATCCTTCAGGAGGCTCAGGACTACACTACCCAGAATCCCTAGGGTCAAATAGTAGTACTTCACGCCTGAAGGGTACCAAAGGCCACTCCAACCTGGAAACCCTCAAGGCCCAGGTAGCAGGTGGTGGCAAAACATATTGAAGTTTTCCTAGAGTCTTCCTCGAATTAGTAGCTTTAGAATTACATTATCCCAGCGTTCTGTCATCAGATCCACGTTTAGCATGTTTAGACTTTTGCTTCAGATTTACTTCATACAACAGAAACAATTTGATCCTTCATCCAGGAATATTCAAATCGGCTTAGCTACTCTGATTGGACACAGGTAGTCTCTGTTTAACTTATGGGCTTTGTTTGAGGCTATTTTTAGGAACATAGCTAATTTGGTTTTGCTTATAACAAAGAGTATATAGGATATAGTAACAAAGAGTATGCGGATATAGTATATGTAATCAACACTTTTTAGTGTCTTATTCTTAAACACATTGGGCCCGATTCCATCCTGGACATCGATCCCCTCTGTACGTCCAGTCTGAACCGGACGTACAGAGGGGATCATGATTCTAATGCCACGGGGCACGTTTAGGCCTGCGGGATCAGAATTGCGAACAGTCCTGCACGTGCAGGCCAGAACTGCAATTCAGTCTGGCCTTCGTGTGCAGGACTGTCCCCGGCTAACTCAGTCAAGGCTCTTCAATGGAGCAGCGGCACCATGGCATCATGTTGCCATGGCACCGTGGCTCCATTGAAGAGCTGCGATGCCAGACGCCGGAAATTAAAGCTAATTCCCCGCAGCCCGACCCCCCCCCCCCGTTCTGGCCTCCTATGGCCAGGGTTGGGCTGCGGGGAATGTCCTTTGCCCCCCACCCCCCTGCCCCATCCGTGCCTCGGCATTTAAAAAATGACAAGTCCAGGGAAGTTATTCCACCTCAAAGGTGGAATAACTTCCTTGCACATGTCCCCGGCCCTGGAAGTACAGGGCTGACATTAGAATTGGCCCTGTACGTCCAGACTCTGCCCCCAAGCCACCCCTTCCCCGCCCCATCTAACTTGCACGCACAGCTGGCGGGGAAGTTAGTCGCGGCTGGGTGAAGGCACGAATAGCGTGGATGGACGTCCCATTGGGCTGTCCATCCCTGCTATTCATGGCACAGAATAACCTCTGTTTTGAATATTTCTGTAATTCTTTTATGTTGAAAGTGTATAGTATATTACATGGGTCCGTGAAACAAACTTGTACTTCAATGCATTTGAATTGCATTTTTTAGATAGCAGAATGTGAAAAATTTACAAGAGTATGAAAATTTTTCCAAGGCCCTGTTGGGGCAATGCAATAATGTGCACTAGGCTTTGTCCATGGTTAGTTCAGCTTTTGAACCCAATTTTATATGCACCCTATGTAGAAAGGAGTTTTTCACGAGAGCTAACTGCACAAATCCTGCGGCAGACATTAGCACACAGCACATTTAAATTCATGGTAATGAAGCTATTTTGTGCAGATGCAGAGAAGTGCACAAAAGAGAAAAATGCTGAGGGCAACACCGGCGTTTCATTACATGGTCTGAGGAGGGATAGCTTATTCTTCAGCAATAGCATTAGTGAGGTTTTCATGCCTGCTTCTTCCCTTTACTAGTATGAACATAAGGATCTGTAACTTTTTTACCTTCTGTGAAGAGTGTGGTTAAAAAAATAAATTAAAGCTGAGGGAGTATACTGAAGAAAAAGTGAAGTGCTTGACAAATGGGTATCTGCACTGGTTGGATTGAAACATGTATAGATCCACATATATTCTGTGCATACATATACACAGAATAACATTCTGTTATATGCATGGATCTATGTCCATGAGAGTGGCACTCCTTGTGACCTTGGGCAAGTCACTTTACCCTCCATTGAAGCAAAGGCCTGGCAGTCTACTTCCAGTGATATATTGCCAAGGAAACCCAGAGGCAGCTGGGTCGCCAGGAGTCAGCACTGACTTGATGGCACTAAAAAAAAAATGCCCGGACTTCCGGTGACGTCACCCACCTGAATGGCGGCGTAGCGAAGGAGCTCCGCCACCAGAAAGCCCATAAATGCAGTGAGAATCCCTACGGGCAAGGCTAGGGGCGGATAGCAGTGGAAAAGAGACTTGAGAGGCTCAGGTTTACCCCTCCGGTGCGTCGGGAGCAAGGCGCAATAGTGCGGGCTGGTGAGCAAGTGCCTGGAAAGGAGGCCGGATCACCCGGGTCACCCGCGGGACGCACAGGGCGCGAAGAAGCTGGGCGCGTCTGTGAGAAGGCACGACTGTGAGAAGGCAGCAGGAGAGCGGAAGCCTCGAGGGGGAGAACCGGCGGTGAGAGTGCCAGTGGGGGAAGCCCTCGGACTGCAGCAGACCGATCACCAACCATAAAAAGTAGCGCTGATTAAAGGAGTGGACCGGGCCGAGATTGACCTGCCACGTGGTCTGCACGGATCGCAGCAACTCTTGCAGGCTGGAAGTGGAGGAGCCGAGAGCGGAAACAGCGAGAGTGTTGGCAGCTGCAGTGGTGGAAGGAAGGCTGTGAACTTTGGTGAGCTCCTAAAGACCTCCTTAGGGGCAAGTGTTGAGACTGGAGGCTGAGCACGCTGGTGTACAGGGCCCCGCGAACTAAGAGGGGGAGGAGAGGAGAGTGGGCAGTTGGCCCCGGGTGCAGGCCGGGAAGAAGGCTGAGGCAAGAGAGGACCAGCACAGCAATGGAGAAGGCTAAGAAAGAGGGACTGATGAAAAAAAAGTTGGCTGAATTCCGCTCCCCCTATGTGACGCCTAAAGGCGGGAAGGATGGGGAGAAATCAGGTAAAACATCTGCGGAGTCCCCGCACAGCCCAGGGGGGAGCGAAGGTGGAGAGGAAGGCTTGAGTGCAGCGGAACAGATCAAGCAGTGGCTCCTCGAGTTAAAGGAGGAACTGAAGGTGGAGATGTGCGGGGTGAAAAATGAGATCAAGGAGGCCGTACAGACTCTCCGCCAGGACATCTCTGATTTGGGAGAGCGAGTTGACGAGGCTGAATCCAGGTTGGAAAGCCAAGCGGACATAGTGACGCAAATCCAGAAAGGCTGCAAAGAGTTGCGGTCAGAGCAGGAGGTAATTAAAGCTAAACTAGAAGATCTAGAAGACCGCTCACGAAGATGCAATCTCTGGGTACGAGGCGTGCCGGAAGAGCCCAAGTACAAGGACTGTGAGGAGGAAGTCCAGAAGGTATTTAGGGACCTCCTGGCAGCAGCAGGTCAAGGTGTAGATATGGAAGATAACTATCTGAGAATAGAAAGAGCGCACAGAGGATTAGGACCTATCCGAGAAAATAGGCCAAGAGACATAGTAGTATGCCTGAGCTACTATAAAACCAAGGAACTATTGCTGGGCGCCAATCGAAAACTAAAAAGCTTCCACTGGGAGGGCCATAAAGTGGAGTTGTACCAAGACCTGTCACAGGGAACGTTGCAGCGCAGAAGAGAGATAAGAGAGGTAACAGCATTTCTGCGGAGAGAAGACCTGAGATACAAGTGGCTATACCCATTCGGTTTGATGTTCACGGTGAGAGGGAGATCACGGACAGTGAGATCCAGTGCGGAGGCTTGGAAGGCCTTGAGAGAACTTGGAGCAGAGCATCTTCCGGAGGCGGCTGATAGTACCTCTACTCTGCAGAGACCGGAGACCAGGGCTGGGAGGCTAAAGAGTGCGAAGTGGCAGAGGGTGAGCGGTCGGCGACAGGCCAGGTCGGCCAAGGAAGGCCACCAGAGTCCGGAGTCGGGGCAAAAGACCAGATGAGTGGTGGAGAGCAAATAAAGGACTGGTAACTGTGAATAAACAATGATGGAAGGCTGGTGGGTGGGGGTGGGGGGGGGGGACATAGAGATAGGCGAGTAAGAGAGTGTTAGGGTGAGGTCGGAGTAGGGTGGAGGGGGAGGAGATATCCAGCGGTGAAGGGAAGGGAGGGGGTATGAGTGGTGGGGGCAGTAGGGGGGTGGTGGGTCGGGAAGGGGGGGAAGGGGTATGGGGATCATGAGAAGGAGTAGGCTGGGAGGTGGGGTGTGTCACTGAAATGGAAGTCGCGTCTCCTCAAAGGAGAGCACTGATAGGGGAAGGAGGGGGGGAGGGGAAGAGCAGAAGGGATCGCGGGTGGGGGGGGAGGAGAAGGAGGGGTATTGAAAATTGTTTCGCTGAACGTCAAGGGATTAAACTCCCAATGGAAGAGGCAGAAATTATATAAAGAATTAACAAGGCAGAAGGCGGACATAGTAATGTTGCAGGAGACACATTTGCAGAAAAAGCACGAGGCAGTGGTGCGGCCCAAGGGATATGGGACCAGTATGTTTGCTTCCAATACCAGGGAAAAAAAGAAAGGAGGTGTGGCGGTGCTGTTTAGGGGGGAAGTTAAAACAGAGGTGCAGACGGTGATCCGGGATAAGGGGGGAAGATATCTACTGTTGAGGGTAAAATTGGGGGATGAGTGGTTCTGTGTTGTAAATGTTTACGCTCCCACGGGTTCCCAAAAAGAGTTCTGGGAGGAGCTGGGTGTGCAGGTAGCGGCAATGGGGGATGGAGTGATGATTTGTGGTGGAGACTTCAACTTGGCCTGGGAGGTTGGGAGGGATACGACGGGGAGGAGGGAAGGGCGGGGAAAGGATAGGAAGCGTTACCAAAGGTTTGTGAAGGAGAATGGCCTAATTGATGCGTGGCGGATGTTGAATCCGGGAAGGAGACAATTTTCCTTCTTCTCGGCTGTTCATGGAACCTATTCCCGATTGGACGCCATATGGGTAGGGAAGGAAATAGCAGGGAGAATTAAGGGGGGAGAAATAGAACCTATAACATGGTCAGATCATGCACCGGTGGTGGTTCAAGTGCGGGTGGCAGGGGAGGATAAGGGGCGACAATTTTGGAAGTTAAATGAAGGCTTGTTGGAGGATAGAAGGGTGGTGAAAGAGATCGAAGTCTTGATCCCGGAGTTCTTCGAGAAGAATGGGGCAGGAGGGGTAAAAGAGGGGGTGGTCTGGGATGCCTTCAAGGCAGTGGTAAGGGGGGTGTTTATCAAGTGGGGAGCGCGCATAAAACGGGAGAGGGAGGAGCGTGAAGTGCAACTATGACAGCAATTGCGGGAGATGGAGGAGGAGGATATGCAGGGGGGGTGGGCAGTTTCGCGGTGCAGTGTTGGAACTGAGGGCAAAATTGAATGCTATTGAGGCTGAGAGGATTCAGTTTCAAATGCAGCTGCTGAAACAGCGGTTCTTTGAGGGGGGTAACAAAGCAGGGAAATTCCTTGCAAGACAGTTGAAAAGGCGGAAGGAGTGGAATAGGATCTCGCTGATTAAAAGTAGGGGAGCAGTGGTGCGGGAGGATCATAAAATTAGAGAGGAATTTATATCTTTCTATAGTAGCTTGTATGCGGCATGAGAGGAGAGGTCGGAGGAGGATGTTCATGAGTATGTGAGGGAAGCAGGGCTCCCTAGCCTGTCAGAGGAGGAACGGAGGGGGCTGGATTGGGAGATCGATGCAGAGGAGGTATTGCGGGCAATTAAGGCTTTAAAGATAGCTAAAGCCCCAGGGCTGGATGGCCTGACAGCGCGGTTTTATAAACAATTTGGGAGCCTCTTGGTGTACCCATTAACAAGGGTTTTTAATGGGCCACAGGTAGGGGAGAAATTGGCGGACACAATGGGCTGGGCGGGTATCACTCTTATCCCTAAGGAGGGGAAAGACCCGCAGGATTGCGTGTCATATCGGCCAATTTCATTGTTGAATGTTGATGCGAAACTCTTGGCCAAAGTGTTAGCGACTAGACTCAATGCGTTGTTAGGGAAATTGGTGCATGAGGACCAAGCTGGGTTTGTGCCAGGCCGGCAAGTGGCGGATAACATACGGAAAGTGCTGAATGTGATTTGGTCGGCACAAAAGAAGGGGAAGGGAGACACTGTTGGTATCATTGGATGCTGAAAAGGCCTTTGATCCAAGTGTCCTGGAAATTTGTGTACTCGGTACTGGAGATTTTGGGGTTCGGGCCCAGTTTTGTGAAGTGGATTAGGGCATTGTATTTTAGGCCAAAAGCCTGTGTGCGGGTCAATGGCTATTCTGAGTTTTTCCTGCTGGAACGAGGGACTCGACAAGGATGCCCGTTGTCCCCTTTATTGTTTGCGCTGTCCCTCGAGCCCCTGGCAGCGAGGTTGAGGGCCAACCCATTGATCACGGGAGTCAGGGTGGGGCGACAAGAATATAAAGTGTCCCTATTTGTGGACGATATACTCTTGACAATCACGAACCCCAGAGTAACATTAACAGCGGTGATGAGTGAGATTCAAGAGTATGGACAGAGGGCGGGCTTTCGGATTAATTGGGGGAAATCAGAGATTTTAAGTATAGTAGGGGAGGAGGAGGGGCAGCGGGAGCTACGGCAGAGTTTCCCGTTTAAATGGGCAAAGAAGTCGATTCGATATTTAGGGGTGCAGCTGGGGAGGAGCTTGGAGGATCTGTTCCCCTTAAATTATAATAAATTGGTGTGGCAGGTGGAGGGGCGGTTGCAGGGCTGTGGCAGAGGGTATTATTCGTGGTTTGGGCGAATGGCCTCGGTGAAAATGATGCTCCTTCCCCAGTTCTTATTCCTGTTCCAAGTCCTGCCCATACAGGTGCCCCGGAGAGTATTGAGGAGGGTGCAACAGCAAGTGGAGAGATTCATCTGGGGGGGGAAAAGGCCAAGGGTGGCGGCTAGGACGATGCAAGTGTTGGTAGAAGAGGGCGGGATGGGTGTCCCAAACTTGAGTCTGTATTATGCGGCGGCACAATTGAGAGCAGTTTATGCGTGGCTACGGGAGCCCAATAAACAATGGGTGAGGATGGAGGTGGATGAGTATGGGCCAGGAGAATTAGAACGCATTGTGTGGGAGGGGAAGGGGGGGAGGGGAAGGAATCCACTAGTGGGGCATACTCTTAAGGTGTGGCAGCAGTATAGGAAGCGGTTGGTGGGGGACAAGAGGTGGTCACCTACTATGTCCTTGCAGGCGTGCTGTACGGAGGGACTGGGTCCGAGTGCAACGCTACTTAGACGGTGGGCGGAGCATGGGCTGACTCAGGTGTCCCAGATAATGGTGGGGACGCAGATTAGAGGCTTTGAGGGAGTGAGAGATCTGTACCGGTTGGGAGAGCAGGATAGGTTTGCGTACATACAGGTGGGTTCGGTGGTCCGACAAAGGGGGAGAGAGCAGGGGGGTAGGGGGGAAGGGGAGTGGTTTGAAGGAGCGTGCCTAGGATCCCTGGGGCAGCAGGGGATGCTTTCTAGGATATATAGAGGATTAGTAGTGAGGGGGGAAGGGAAGTTAAAGTATATGGAAGCGTGGGAAAAGGATTTAGGGGTAACGTGGGGGGTGGAAGAGTGGGAGGCAATAGCATTGGGTATGGCACGATTCTCCATAGCCACAACGTTACGCGAGAATGGTTTTAAGGTGTTGAGTCGATGGTATCTCACACCGGAGAGATTGTGTAGGGCGGGAGTGAGGCAGTCGGATGATTGTTGGCGGTTGTGTGGAGAGTGAGGGTCCTGGCTGCATCTGTGGTGGTCATGTCCAGTGGTTAGGGAATACTGGGATAAAATAGGGGAGAATATTAATAAAATTGTGGGTGCGAATATCGGGCTTGGACCTGAGATGTGTCTCCTGCATAGACCAGAGGGGCGCTGGGAAGGAGATTGGAGAATCATTTGGTATTGTGTAACCGCGGCACGGTGCGAAATAGCGTGGTACTGGAATAGACCGCATTTGCCGTCTATAGCTAGCTTCGCACGCAGAGTGTCGCATCTTTATGCCATGTACAAAATGACGGGGGAACGAAGGGGAAAAGGGGAGCAAACAGCAAGACGGTGGTCAGGGGTTTGGGAGTGGCTATGGGAAGGGTCGTGGAAGGAAGGGGGAGGAGCGGGGGAGGAGCGGGGGATAGGGGGAGGAGGGGGAGCAGGGGGGGGAGTAAGCAATAGGGGGAGGGAAAGGGAGGTTAGGAGTGTGCACGAGGGGTTGAGAGGGTAAGGGGGGGCTTTAGGGACGTGGGATTGGAAGGAGAGCGACTTCATTCTATATTGTTTACAGTGTACTGTATCTAATCCATTGCTTATTAGGTAGAATAATGGAATGAGGGGCAAAACGTTTAGTAAGGGGTGGGAAATGTTAGTAATATGTTGCTAATATTGACTGTAAGATGTATTGCATTTAAGTTATTGTTTATATTGTACAACAATGGAATTCGAGTGGCCAGGGGACAGCGGGGCAGAAAGTGTAGCAAACGGAAGTTACCTGTTGACTTTATTGATTGTAGGATGTTAGATAACCATTGTATAGTATGAGAAGGTGATTGAAAAATGTACATGGTTGTCTGTTTGGCACTGTAAGTGTAAGTGTAAAGGTTGATAATAAAAAAAAAAAAATGCCCATGCAATCTGACCAGTGCTGCAGGTTTTTTTTGTGCAAGACATAAGTTTCTACTAGCCCAGATCCGTGTATACATGCATCTGGTGAGCTCTTCCATGTTAGTGCACATTTTTTTATGATCAGCTTACTTGCACACTATTTGCTTACAGCATTGGGGAGCCAAACGTTTGTGTTAGGCTTGCATTAGGAACCTGTGCACTGAGCTTTAGCACACGACTCTAAAGCATGTTTTCTGCATTGGGGCTGTTAATTTTTGTTTACGCAGCTATTTACTGTCTCACATGCTTAGAATGACTGATGTTCTGCTTCATATGCTCTAATTATCCTCTTTCCCCCTCTGTCTTTGTTTTAAATAAAAGTGGACAACACCCATCCAAACAATGGGAAAATCTTGTCTTATGGAGTTGCTGTGGGTTGTAGTCTAAAAGTATTTTCAAGCGTTATCTAGCTTCTTTATCATGGGTGAGAATGATTCCTACCAACTGTATCAAAATCTGTCACTCAGGATGATAATCACATGGAACAACATGCCAAGACTGGTTAGAAACAGGTTTCCTAAGGTCATTGGATTCCAGGGGATTATCACTAGCCAGTATATATATATATGTGTGTGTGTGTGTGTGTGTGTAATTTGTATTTATAGGCCTTCATAAAGGCAAATCTCTATTGCCACTGACGTACAATAATACCAAAAGCCACTATATGGCTGCTTTTGCTTTTTAGTGAATCTTCAGAAGTATTTCTGTGGCTTGACTAATTTTCTGCCAGTAGAGTACAAAGCATGTTGTTCTGGCTGAGTGTTTTATGGCATTTCCCTTAGGCCATGCTTACTCTCTCTATGCTGCATTTCTTTTAAATGAAATCTCTCATCCAGTGCACTTTTATTCCCGTGTTTACTCATAGCTGCCCTTTCTCATATTCTGTTTGATGGAGTACTGCTGTGTATTATTTTTTAATTCCCCAAAGGATACCAAGCCTGTTTTATTCACAGTTTCATCTTGGAAGCTTCAGAAGAAGGGTAGTGGAACACATGGACTATTTTCAGTTATGTGGGAGTTGTCATTGCAGCACGTACTGTTCAAGCCACTCATAAAGAATATGGTGTATCTGTATAAGTGTAATATATTGATGCTCTCAATTAAATTATATAGGCTTTTTTTGTAATTTACTTTTTATTAATGATTTTAGTTTGTTTTATCACAACAGCAAAGGCAAGCCAAGTAAACATCACAAATAAGTCCCAAAAGACAGATCAGGGACCCATGAAAATCCCGTTGTCTTTCTCTCGCCCTTCCCCCCACTCTCCGCCTTCTCCCTTGCCCACCCTTCCACCAAGTACAAAAAAGAGTCCAGATAGACTCAGTCTTCTCTCGCAGACCCTGTCAAATTACTGTAAACCTCTGCAAGCTGTAGAACTCATGTAAATGATCATGGAATCTTCCTGGATCAGGCAATACTGCCACTGCACAGTTGAGAGCGATCTCCCCTCTAGCAGTAACGATGGCATATTTCAAAAACTTCCCAAACCACCTCTGAACTGTGGGATTATATTTATGTAGCAGAAATACAGTAATTTAGGGTTCTGGTCCAATTTAAACCACACAATTTTCTCCATTCAAGAAATACATTTCTTCAAATAAGCCTGAGCCACCAGGCACTACCACCACATGTGGAAGTATGTCCCCTTCTGCCCACTTCACCAGCTTTTATCTGACCCCCTCCTCCCCTGATTTTACCCAGGTGCTGTTGCAAGCGATTTAATAATTTCAGCTGTTCTCTATCACATTCACAGTAATCTAAATTTCTTGTATATTGAGAAAGACCTTCTGCCTCCAAAACCACCCCAGATCATGTCCCCACTGGTTAAGGGTCACTCCAAGGCCCCCTGACACCCTATAAAGTTTTGAGATTATCCCCCCTCACCTTCCACTGTCCCTCACATAAGGTTTCCATAAATGGTTTTCCCCTACCCATATCTTCCCCTCTCTCCCAGTCTTTAGGACGGTAGTGCCTAATCTGGAAGTACCCAAACCAATCTTTCCCACAAATCCTCAAAACCCAGGAGTTCCCCATGCTCAAACAACTGCCTCAGCCTTGTAAAACCCTTCTCTTTGTACCTTTTAAACACCCTCTCAGTCAGCCTAGGAGGAAACTCTGCATTTTACCATATATAGGGGTCAAGAAGGAAACCTCTTCTATTGCAATAAACTGCTCTGAACTCTTCTCCATAGTTCCAGTATGTATCAGGTAATGGGATTCCAAACTGCTGCAATATGGACCACCTCCCTTGGCAACCACACTCAATAAGCTAAGTCCCCCTCCCCCCCAACAACTCCTTCTCTAGCACCACCTAGGATTTTGACAGACACCATGTCCACTCCCATATCACTCACACTTGAGCTGCCACAAAATATCTTTTTAGATCAGGAACTCTTAACCCTCCTTGCTCTCTGTCCACATCCAATACCTTCCGCATTACCTGAAGTAGGCAACCCTTCCAAATATACCGAAAAATGCTTCTGCTAATAACTCTGAAAACTCTCTCTGGAATGGCAACTGGTAATATTTGGAAAAGATATACTATAACAACCTAGGCAACGCCATCATTTTGATTATGGCTATCCACCCAAGCCCAGTATATGTTGTACCCCTAGAAAGGATTTTTTAATAATATTTTTCAATGATATTTTTCATGCATCATGTGTGGTTCTGGTTTCAATACCATCATTTTTAATGTATTTAAAAAGAAATGCACATTATAAAATTTGTGTATACAAGGCTTTTACGAACTGTTCCTCCAAATCTAGATTCGTTCTCAGTTTTATACAAAACAATTAAGGTTACCATAAAATGAGCAGTATAATGCTAGCATTTGATACAATTTGCACATGTCCTAGTATAAGAAAATTCCATATTCATTAATCAAATGGGAAAAATATTTAGTGAGATCTTATGTTAAAAGCACATAGTATAGGATATACGTAAAAGCATAAGATTTGCCTTACTAGGTCAGACCAAAGGCCCATCAAGCCCAGTATCCTATTTCCAGCAATGGCCAGTTCAGGTCACAAGGACCTGGCAGGATCCCTAAAGGCAGACAGAATCCATGCTGCTTATCCCAGGGATAAGAGATGGATTTCCCCTGAGTCTACCTTAACAATGATTTAGGATTTTTCCTTCAGGAGCTTGTCCACACAATTCCAGAACTTAATTGCCATGTGTTGGGTGAAAAAATATTTTCTCTGATTAGTCTTAAACATGTTACTTAGTAGATTCATTGCGTATCCTTTTTGAAGGGGTAAACAATTGATCTAAGTTTAGCCATTCCACACCCCTCATTATTTTATAGACCTCTATCATATCTTCCCTCAGCCATTTCCAAGCTAAAGAGTCCTAACCTTCTAAGACTTTCCTTACAAGGGTTGTCTTTCCATTCCCTTTATCATTTTTTTTTGCTATTTTCTGGGGCTTTTCTGTTTCTGATATATATAATTTTTTAGATGATGTGACCAGAACTGATATTTCTATACTTTTTACTTGTTTAGAATTTATTATTCTTGTTAAACAGATACTCTAGAATGCTCTACTGCAATCATATGGAAGAGCTAATGTAATAATGTATTGGAGGCTTTGCTCAAAGCTTAGCTCTGCTTAAGCCCACAATTTTCTGTATAGCACAGCTACCCAGTGCTAAAAGGAGTTTTGTGCATGAGTAGGCTGTGCAAAACCACTCCCAGCGACATCAGCACACAGCTCATTTAAATCCCATGGTAATGAGGTTCTTAGTTATTAAACCCAGATGCATAAGACCTGAAGGCTGAATGCATGGTTTTCTAATGCTGCGGCTTTAACACCTGGTCTGAGGAAGCATAAAAATTTAGCTCATTCTTCTTTGGCTGGCTTTAATGCAAATGTCATATCTGCTGCTTCTTCCTTCTATGAGCCAAAGGACTCACAACTTTTTTCTTGATTTGTTGAAGTACATGGTCAAAAAATAAAGGTAAACTATTAGAAGCTGAGGTGGAGGTATCATGGCTATGAACAATAAAGCATTGGACTGCACATTTATTTGCAGAATAGCATTCCAGCTATTCCATTATATATATACTTATATAATGTTTTGGTGCCCAAAATATAACTGCTGCTACCACGGACCCATGTACACATTCTTCCTGTGTGCTCGTCCATGGTGTGCACATTTTTTTGCATGTAACCTGTTTGCATACTATTTGGTTACTGCATTTGTTGCAACATTTTTTTTCCTTATGCATACATTAAGAAATTGTGCACTGCGCTTTAGTGTATGGTTCTATTGCAAATTTAGTTTATCAGCCCCCAGTGCAGAGTGTTTTTTGTGACTTCCCAAATTTTGAAAACCATGGGCCTGATATTCAAGGGGATTAACACAGTCAACAGACCTGCTAACCACATTAATGCCCCTGGCTGACATATTCAGCGGCACTAACACAGTTAGGGCTGCTGAATATGGGCCACCGCTGCACGCCCTGATGCTAACCAGTTAGTATTAGGATGTTCCAGGAGCAGCACCTGGCAATAACCGGGCAGCAGCAATATTGAGCTGCTGTCCACTTATTAGGAATGCGGTGAAAGTCAGGCACAGTAAATTCTGGCCTTTCACTGTTGAAACTAACTGGGCAGCGGCTGAATATTGCCACTGCCCGGTTAGCTTCATGCCAATCTGGGCAATCCGCATATTCAGTGCCGCGGGCCCAGATACGGCACCAGCATCGAATATCTGGGTCTAAAGTTCAGCAGCGGCAGCAGATAGCTGCTTTAACAGCACTAACCTCCACCATTGAATATCTGGCCCCAAATTTATAGCAAACATACAATGTATGCGAATTCTGGGGAAGAAGTGCTAACATAAAAAACTTATGTAATACTTTATGGATTGCATTATACAAGTAATAGTGAGTATATATGGAGTAAATTTAAATGTACAAGCACATAGAAAAGTATATTTTAGAACTGATCGAAGACAGGAGGCTTAATGATATGGAAAGCTTACTTTATTCTTTTCACTATATTTATAGAGAGAAGACAAAGTAAATGCATATGGTAGTATGGAAAACAGTAAGAAAGTGTAGTCTTAATTATTTTCACCAGTATTCCTTAATTCTTTGTAAAGATGTATATGTCCTGAACAGAGCATTATGCATGACACTTGAATAAATACGTGTATAATTCAGATCAAAATAAAAGATGG
The DNA here is from genome assembly GCA_033557465.1 of Ichthyophis bannanicus. Classification (NCBI taxonomy): domain Eukaryota; kingdom Metazoa; phylum Chordata; class Amphibia; order Gymnophiona; family Ichthyophiidae; genus Ichthyophis; species Ichthyophis bannanicus. The sequence continues at coordinate 1,736,666,052 of CM066032.1, forward strand.
CATTAATAGAGGAGAAGAAATCAAAAAACTTTGACAGTATCACATTAAAAGTTTTGGCAAGCAAAATTATATATGGTAAGAGAAAGGGGAAATGTTCCATGAACCATAATTCCCTACATGTAATATGAAAAACTGTATGCTATCACTATTAAGGACTGGAATATATTGTTGTGTCAATAGGAAGATATCAGTCATCAGTTCTCAACAAATGGAGCAGTGCATATTACTAACATAATCAGATGTGTTCTTTGGCTCATATTCAGTTCTTTGCTTATTAAATATGTCCTATATATTAGATGACTCCAGTGATCTAGCAACAGCCCCGATAAAGTAGGATATTTGAAAGCTGCTTATTTGAATTTTGATGGCCAAATTCTGAATTGCCTTGGAGAGCTGCCCTTGAGTAGAACTTTCTCTAACCATCTGGACCATGTGCAGCCATTATAGAGGAAGGCAGTAAGCATGTGGGGGAAATGATCCCTTTTTGACCTCTTCAGTATTAGTGGGTCAACCAAAAGAACAAAATGATTCTCCCCCCTGGCTGATAAATCTGAGACATAGGACTTTGTTGCTCTGGGTTTTAGGTGAGTGGGATTAGGATGATGTAAATCACTTAGATAGTAAGCTTTCCAAGATTAGGGACATGTAATTCAGTTTAAGCCTCTACTGGAAACCTGTGAGTTAAATACAACAGCAACAAACTAGGCATGTCTGAGAGATGCTATGAAGAAACTATAAGTATAAATAGGGATAAGAACATAAGAACTGTCATACTAGATTAGATCAAAGGTCCATCAAACCCAATGTCCTGTTTGCAATACTGACCAATGTACATAACAAGTATCTGGCATATCCCAACCAGTGGTTTTCTCTTGGTCTACATTAATAATGGTTTATGGACTTTTCCTACAGGAATTTGTCCAAATCTTTTTTAAACTCAACTATACTACCTGCTTTTACCTCATCCTCCGGCCTTGAGTTCCAAAGCTTAATTATTCATTGAGAAAGAAAATATTTTCTTCTATTTGTTTTAAATACACTATTTGCAACTTCATGACATATCTCCTAGACTTTGTTGATTTGGAAAGAGTAAACAATCCGTTTCACTCCACTCAGGTTTTTATAGACCTCTCATATATCCCCTCAGCTGTCTCTTCTCCAAGTTGAAGAGCTCTAACCTATTTAGCCTTTTCTCATAAGAAAGTCATCTCATCCCCTTTATCATTTTAATTGCCCTTCTCTGTACTTTTTCTTTTTTTTTGTCAAATGTTTTTATTAGCAGTAGATTCCATAGGTACAGTCAATCTTGTCAAACGTAACAGTCCGTGCTCTAATACATAGGGATACTAAAACATTACAAAACATTTTCCTGTAATTAGCTATCTTGGATATTTTTATTTATTTATTTACATTTTTATACCACGATTTCCTACAGATCAATTGTGGTTTACAATGAACTGTACAGAAAGTACGAATTCAGTTTACATGGAACAGTATCAACTATGTACAATAACAATTAAAACGAAATATGTTAACTATATACATGAGATCTTGTCTTCCACTTCGTCTCTCCGGGCCAGTCCAGGTAACTGTAGGTTTTGAACTGTAGGGTTGCCAATCCTCTCCAGCAGCTGAGGACTGTAGTTCAAAAACTTGCTGACAGACTTACCAGCTCCCCTGGCTTGCAAGCCTCAGTCTTACAGTCCTCAGCAGCTGGATAGGACGTGGCTGACAGGCTCCGGAGAGAATCAGAGAACGGTTACCTGCAGTGTTGGGGTTTTTTTTTTTTTGGCTGGGCTGCCCTAGCTGGGCTGCCAAGGTCAGAATACCTGGGGTTTGATTGGGGGGGGAAAAAAAAAAAGTAAGCAGAGAAAGTGCTTGATATATATCCCGGTACTTGAAGCTGGAGGTAGAGCCTGCCTCACAGTCAGCTTCCCAGTCATACCCGGGGGGGGAGAGACAGCGGATCTGGGAGCCCCAGGTTGCAGCCCTCTTCCTTTCCGACTGATCGGGGACCTCCGCGAGCAGCGGCAGTGGACCGATTGTCACATCGATGTTTTGGTTTCTGGGGTTCAGGTAGGAGCGGTCTTGGTGCGGCGTCGCGGTTCTGATCAGGCCGCTCACGAAAGCATTCTTGCAGAGGTTTATCTCCCGGCGCATGTTGGCCGCGCCCGCATCTTGTGCTCATTGAGGGAGTCGGCAAGGGCTGCGGGGCCGGGTATTTGTAGAATTTGTTTTTGCGTAGCTAGTTCTATTGAGCGGCTCTTAGGAGGTGCGATGGGGTTTAAATCGCCGTCCGGAGATGGTACTGAGGGCCTCGCCGGTGCGGAGCTTAAGGCGGGAACGGCGGCCATTTTAGCCTCAGCTTCTGCCTCTCCCGCGCTTCTTGACAAGCCGGCAAAACGTAAGCAAAAATCTAAGAGGTCTTCCCCGCAGGGGGGAGAAGTGCAGGATGCTATCCCTAGTGTTCCCGGGGGGGGGCTTGTCTTCTGTATTTTCGGCGGATTTTATACTCTCCTTACACAGAGCCTATTTATTGAAGATGGAACAAAGCCTGGGCAACTCCGCCTTGGCTAGCGTGGAGTCTATGCCTCAGGGGGAATCCTCATCACCGGATCTGGGGGAAGGGCCCTCAGCGAAGGTCCGCAGAACAGATCCCGAGCTCCTCGGTGAGCAGGCTGCTGGGCTTCAGGAGACTGAAGAGGGAGAGCTTCTCTCTGAGGGTTTTCTGGATTCCTGGGCTCTAAGTGAGGTAGAAGACAGTGAGTTGGTACCGGGAGAGGACACTAATGTTTTTAAGGTTTTCTGGAAGGAGGAACTCGGGGCGCTGATTGCGCAGTCTTTAGCGGCTCTTAACATCCCTTTGCCTGTGGTGCAGGAAGAGCCGTTAGAGGATCCTCTTCTGCAAGGCTTTAAACCTGAGCAGCGCTGTTTCTCTATTCATAGGGTAATTAAGCAGATGATAGATTCTGAATGGGAATGTCCAGAGGCTTCCCTAAGGGGAGGCCAGGCCATAGGGCGCCTATATCCCGTTCCGCAGGAGGACAGGGATCTACTGCGTATGCCTAAAGTCGATGCCCTTGTGACCGCAGTGACCAAGAAAACCACCATTCCCGTGGAAGGTGGGGCGGCGTTAAAGGATATGCAAGACCGCAAGTTGGAAGCGCTCTTGAAGCAGGCGTTTGATTCCAGTGCCTTATAGCTCCAGGCTTCTATTTGTGGAGCTTATATTTCGAGAGCCTCTATTAGATGGCTGCAGAGTGACTCGGGGTCCGACAAACAGGTTGGCACGAGCGTGGAAGGCGCTAGGCTAGAGTCGGCGGCGGCATACCTGGCGGACGCCTTTTATGACTTGGTTAGGATTTCTGCTAAGTCCATGGCATCGGTGATTGCGGCAAGAAGATTCCTCTGGCTGCGTAATTGGGTGGCAGACTCGTCTTCTAAGACCCGTCTTAGTAAGCTCCCTTACAAAGGTAAGCTCCTCTTTGGGGAGGTGCTGGAAAAAATAGTTAAGGATTTGGGGGATTCCAAGGGAGGACGTCTGCCGGAAGATTGCCCGAAAGGACCCCAGCCCTGGCTGCCAGCTAGGGGCCAGGGTAGAGATTTGTGCAGGTTCCGGGGTTCCCGGTTTGGGCCGTATCAGAGAGGGCGTTCTCAGGCCCGTGGGCAGTCCTTTCGCGGAGCGCGGGGATTCGGCAGAGGTTATGTTGCTTCACAACACAACGCCCCCAAAAAGCCCCAATGAAGTTCAGCCGGCTCAGGCGGAAACCCCAGTCGGGGGATGCCTCCAGAGTTTTCTTTCCGTCTGGGCCGACATTACAATGGACCAATGGGTACTGGAGATCATCCGCGAGGACTATGCGCTGGAATTGGCGCAGCCCATAAGGGAGGTCTTTCTCAGTTCTCCTTGCGGATCCTTCGAGAAAAGAAGGGCAGTAGAAGATACTCTGCAAAGGTTGCGGCGGTTGCAGGCAGTGGTGCCTGTCCCTTGCGACCAGTGCGGGTTAGGTCAATACTCGATTTATTTCATAGTTCCCAAAAAAGAAGGGTCTTTTCGCCCCATTCTGGATCTCAAGCATGTAAACCGCTGTTTGCGGGTGTCACATTTTCGGATGGAAACTCTATGGTCGGTTATTCAGGCAGTAAGGCCCGGGGAGTTTCTCTCCTCCATAGACCTGACGGAGGCCTACCTTCATATCCCAATAAGGCCAGATCATCAGAAGTTCCTAAGGTTTGCCGTGTCCATGGGTCACTTCCAGTTTAGGGCATTGCCCTTTGGTCTGGCGACTGCTCCGTGGACGTTCAACAAGGTGATGGTGGTAGTAGCGGCAGCTTTGAGAAAGGAGAGGATTCAAGTTCATCCCTATCTGGACGATTGGTTGATTCGAGCAGGTTCTCACGCGGAATCGGTCACGGCAACCGACCGGGTAGTTCAGTTTTTGGAACAGCTCGGTTGGGTGATAAACCAGTCCAAAAGTCATCTCACTCCTCGGCGACGCCTGACGTATCTGGGCGCCTTGTTCGACACCGAGCAGGGCTCAGTGTTTTTGCCCGAAGAAAGGGTACAGAAGCTTTGGAGACAGGTGAGAGCCTTTTTGAGCATAAGGGCTCCCACGGCGTGGAGATACCTGCAGTTGCTAGGGACCATGGCAGCAGCCTTGGACTTGTTACCGTGGGCCCGGGCTCATATGCGTCCACTGCAACATTCCCTGCTATCCCGTTGGTCGCCGCAGATTCATCCTCTGGGCCAGAGGCTTCTCTGTCCGGACTCTGTGAGGGTCGGCCTGCATTGGTGGTTGGATCCGGTCCGGATTCGCGCAGGGGTTCCTCTGCGGGAGCCACATTGGTTACTGGTGACAACGGACGCCAGCCTATCGGGCTGGGGAGCACATTGCTCGGCGCGCGTGGCGCAAGGGCTCTGGTCCTTGGAGGAGGCCAAGTGGTCAATCGATTGCCTGGAGATGAGGGCAGTCAGCTTAGCCCTGCAGAGTTTCTTCAGTCTCGTTCAAGGGAGAGCGGTGCGTGGGTTCTCTGACAATGCGGTAATGGTCTCGTATATCAACAAGCAAGGAGGCACGGGGTGCATGGACCTCCTGGCAGAGAGTCAGAGTTTGTTGCTTTGGGCGGAGACCCATCTTCTGGCCATCTCGGCAGCTCATGTGGCCGGGAAGGAAAACGTACAGGCCGACTATCTCAGTCGGCATATCCTCGATCCAGGGGAGTGGGTGCTGAATGCCGCAGTATTCCATGACATCTCTCTTCGCTGGGGGCAGCCGGTCTTGGACCTCATGGCGACCCTGGAGAACACCAAGGCGACTCGGTTTTTCAGCAGGTACAGGGTTCACATGTCGGAAGGCCTCGATGGTCTGGTACAGCCGTGGCCGGCGGATCAGCTTCTCTATGTTTTTCCCCCGTGGCCTTTGATTGGTCGAGTGATACGGAGAATAGCGAGACATGACGGAGTGGTGATCCTCATTGCGCCAGATTGGCCCCAGAAACCGTGGTATGCGGACCTCGTCAGGTTGTTAGTGGCTCCTCCATGGAGACTTCCAAGTTGGGTCAATCTGCTGAACCAGGGTCCAATCTTGATGCCGCAGGTGGATCGGTTCTTGCTTACAGCTTGGCTGTTGAAAGGGAGCGTCTCCGACGACGAGGATTCTCACCGGCAGTGATTGAGACCTTGTTAAGATCTAGGAAGTGGTCTACTTCCCTTGCTTACATCCGCGTCTGGCGGATTTTTGAGAACTGGTGTCGCGAACGTGACTTTCGTCCGTTTTCCGCCTCCTTACCAGTAATCTTAGCCTTCCTACAGATGGGTCTAGAGAAAGGTTTGGCGCTCAGTACACTGAAGGTTCAATTGGCGGCCTTAGCGTGTTATAGAGGTAAGGTGGGCGGTAGAGTATTATCGGCTATTCCCGATGTTCAACGATTTCTTAGAGCTTCTAGGCTCCTCCGTCCACCCCTGCGAGCGGTGGTGCCTGCGTGGGACTTGAATTTAGTAGTGGAGGCTCTGACTCAGCCACCTTTTGAACCGGCTTCAGCTGGGAGTTTGCGCGAGTGTTCTTGGAAGACGGCCTTCCTCGTGGCCTTGTGTTCGTCGAGAAGGGTTTCGGACCTTCAGGCGCTCTCGTGTCGGGCTCCTTACCTGCAATTTTCTAAAGAAAAGGTAGTGCTTCGAATGGTGCCTTTGTTTCTTCCGAAGGTGGTTTCTGCTTTTCATGTGAATCAGACTATTTCGCTTCCCACCTTTCCGCGGGAGGACGACAGTGTTAGGGGGCAGCTGCTTCGAAAGCTCGATCTAGATAGGGTGCTCCGTAAGTACCTCCGTAGAACGGAGAGTTTTCGAAAGTCGGACAGGTTATTTGTTCTGTTTGGAGGGCCTCCAGGTAAGGGGGAGGCTGCGTCAAAGGCATCCATTGCACGCTGGGTAAAAAGAGCGATCGCGGCAGCATATGAGGCAAGTGGCAAATTGCCTCTGCAAGGTCTTTGAGCGCATTCGACCAGAGCACAAGCCGCTACGTGGGCGGAGCTTGCATTGGTTCCCCCGGTGGATATCTGCCGGGCGGCTGCATGGTCTTCCTTGCATGCCTTTACTAAGCACTATCGTTTGGATATTCAAGCAAGACAGGATGCGATTGTTGGGGCTTCTGCGGTGTTAGGGGGTCTCGCAGGTCCCTCCCATCTGTAGTCACTGCTTTGGTACTTCCCTACAGTTACCTGGACTGGCCCGGAGAGACGAAGAGGAAGGAGAAATTAGGCCTTACCTGCTAATTGTCTTTCCTTGAGATCTCTCCGGGCCAGTCCAGGTCCCGCCCTTTGGATCTGCGAGAGTCTCTCGTTTCTAAGGTTGACATAATTTCGCGTGGGGGGATTCGAACAGTTCTAGGGTGCTTGTTAATCGACTTAGGGCGGTTGTTGGAGGTCTGGAGTGGCTGCCCTGGAGTTCTTTTTTTCCGCTGAAAGGGGAGGCAGCATTTCTATAAGAAGTTTATTAAAAAAAAAAAAAAAGAAAACCCAGGAACAGAGGATGGAGAAGCGGCTCAGCTCCGCTAGGAGAAGCCAACACTGCAGGGGCCGGGCGTTGAATCAGTTCCTAGGCATTTTTGTCTGTAGTTTTTCTTATTTTCGTTAGGATCTGCTTGGACAGTAGTAGACTGAGGCTTGCAAGCCAGGGGGAGCTGGTAAGTCTGTCAGCAAGTTTTTGAACTACAGTTCTCAGCTGCTGGAGAGGATTGGCAACCCTACAGTTCAAAACCTACAGTTACCTGGACTGGCCCGGAGAGATCTCAAGGAAAGACAATTAGCAGTTAAGGCCTAATTTCTCCTTTGTTTTGTGGAAGTGTTCTGCTAAGGTGCTAATTGATTGGGTGAGTGGTACGCCTAGGTTGTGTGCAGTAGTTATGTTATAGAGTCAAAGTGTTGTGAGAATAGGTATGTTTTAAGATTTTTCCGGGAGGAGGAAAGGTCTTTTGTGGCTCTTAAGCTGTCCGGAAGTTTGTTTCAAAGGGTTGGAGTGCAGTGGGAAAATGCTCTGGTGTTTGTGATTTTTTTTAGCCTTTCTGTAGTCTGTTGCAGTTATGAGTTTATTTTTATTGCAGTCCCGTTGGGTACAGGGTTCTTTGTTCTTTTCACCAGCGATGAGAGAGGATAGGTAGGATGGTGATATGGCAATATAGTGTAAAAAGTCCTTTCTTTCCTTTTTGGACTTGCTTCCCCTGCTACGTTTTTCATAGCAGGTACCTCCTTTGCACTGTATAGGACTTCGCTGTCCTGCTCTGCACCTCGCTGGGAGGTTTGCCCCTTAGTGAGCCATGTGTCTATAAGTCTCTTTCAATGTCCATTAGGTTGTTCGTATTCGTATGCACTCCATGACAACCCTGAGAGAGGATAGGCATTCCAACGAGTGTCTAACCATCAGTATATTGAACTTATGCTAACACATAATATCAAACAAATCAACTTAACTTGGCTCAGTGTATATTTGCAGCCTACCCATACTTGTTGACTCCTCGTTCAGTGTGGTGTTCATTGGGTATTTACTCCTCATGGATCTTAGGTTAAGAGCCCCATATTTTTTTTAATAACCATTCTTTTCCTCTGATGTGATATGACAATCAATCAAACCATAGGGCTTCCCCCACTTTTGTTCTCCATTCCTTCACCCTGGGGCCTGTCTCAGAGCGCCATCTCTAGGCCACCACCACTTTGGCGGTCAAAAATAATTTCTCTCTTAGCATTTCTTTTCCCCCCCAACTCCCCTGTGCCCCAAATAGTACATCCACTGAGTCGCTTTCCTTTGTACAACTGTAAAGGGGTAATGTAGGATCTGTGGACTAATTGGAATTGTGTCTGTCTCCAGGACATGACTCAGGAGTATTTGTCGATCCCTCCATGTATTTAACTGCCAGGTGACCCCTTCCAATTCCTGTCCTACCCACCTCAGTTGGGTCTCCCCTACAATTTGTTCTGTCTCCTTCAGTTGGGATCAGTACAGCTTTGCTAGCAAACCTTCCTAAGCGTCTCTCCAGTCTAGTCCCTTTCTTCTGGATTGTGCTCCTCTTCTAGCAGCTTGGAGACTGAGTACGTCATTCTTTGATCCCTCAGGATATATAATCACTGGCACCACCCTCCAGCTCCAGTATACTCAGTCTCCAAGCAGCTTGAAGGAGCATTAAGCCAGGGAAGGCTTACTGGAGAGACCTTAGAGTTGATTAGTTTGAGTTGCCCTGTTATTTTCTTTTGTTGGGTTTTATTTGCCTTTAGTTTTCTGTTTCTTTATTTGCTGTTTGTAGGAGCGTCTGCCCCCCCCCCCTTCGCCCTTACCAGTCAGAGGATTCGTTCCAGAAGGAGGCTTGCCTTGGCCCGGGACACGTTTTTGAAAAAGAAAAAAAAAAAAAAGAAGAGACTGGTGAGGTTTCTTCTGCCGTGTCTCGTCGTGATTCAGAGCCTCTGGGCTGCCTCCCGCCTCGTAGCAGAAGCCTGGGAGACAGCTGAGCATGAGGGCGGGAAGACGTTAGGCCTCCGTCTCTGCCAGGACACCTCGGAGCGGCGGGGAGACAAGCAGAACCATCCGCGAGGTAAGGGGAGCCTGTTCTGAGGCAGCCAGGACAGGAGAAGCCTTGTGCGCAGGCAGCGGGCCGTGGCTGCGAGGCTCTTGGGCAGCGAGTCAGCAAGGCTGCTTATTTTCGCACGCTTTGCACGCTGGGGGGGTTGGGCCGGGTGCTGGGCATCTTCAGAAAGAGTGCAATGGCTGCGGGGACTGTGTTCCCGGTGCAGGAATTTTTGTTTTTGGAGTCTCGGGTAAACTTGGGTTCAAGTGTAAACATTGATATATATATATATATATATATATATAGAGAGAGAGAGAGATATTATAGGGTAAAAAAAAAGAAGAGGAGAGCCAAGATGCCAGCTAGGCCTCAGTGCCTGTTTTGTGGAGCCCGCAAAAGTTTGGTCTCTGAAGCAGGGGTCTGTAGGGGCTGCGCCATGGAGGCGGCCTCAGTTGAGCTGGGGCTGCAGGCTGCAGGCTCTCAAGATCCAGTGGCGGAGGTCTTTCAGGAGTCAGCGGAACCCTTGGAAGGACTCCTGGGGGAAAGTTCTGCTCTCGCTTTGAATTTGGAGCAGCAGGTGGAGTCTCAGCCACAACCAGGAACCTCCTCGGGAGAGGTAGGCCTGGGGGAAGGTTTTTCCCCGGAATTTGTTTTGTTGTTGCATAAAGCTTTTTATTTGCGTCAGCAGGGAAGTCGAGGACGCACTCTAAAGTGTGAGGCACAGGCCAAGCCGCTGGTGGAGACAGTGGTTCCATCCAAGCGAACCAGAACCCTGGAAGAGGAGAACCCTCGTTCCTCTGATTTGGAAACTCTGGAAAGGGGGACTTCCGAGCAAGAGCTGGGAGAGGAGGAAGAGGAGCTCGAGGAGGGAGAGATCCGTGAGGAGCAGGTGAGGATTGTAAGGGTCTTCTGGCGAGAAGAGCTGCCGGCCTTAATTGGAGAGTCCCTGAAGGTTCTTAACATGGCAGGGGTGCCTGAGCAGGAAGAGGCGTTGGAAGATCCGTTAATCCAGGCGGTGAGGAAATCCCAGAGAGTTTTTCCTGTCCACAAGGTAGTGCGACAAATGATCCAGGAGGAGTGGGACCAGCCAGAGTCAGGTTTGAGGGGCATGCGATCGATGTCGCGCTTGTACCCTCTGCCCGAAGCGGAGAAAGAGTTGTTGAAATCATCAAGAGTGGACGCGGCAGTATCCACAGTAACTAAAGAGACTACGATCCCGGTAGAAGGCAGTACTGCCTTAAAAGATGCCCAAGACAAGAAGCTGGATGCTGTGTTGAAACAAGCCTTCGATATTAGTGCATTGGCGCTTCAAGCATCAGTTTGTGGGGCCTGGATGGCCCGGGCTTGCCTGCAGTGGTCGCAACAGCTGAGGATGGCTGAGGAGTCTTCGGCTGGATCACAGGGAGAGGCCGCTAAAATAGAGTCCGGAGCGACCTATCTGGCGGACAGTCAATACAATCTTATTAGGAGTCTGTCCAAAAATATGTCCTCTGTGGTGGCGGCTCGGAGGTCCCTTTGGCTTCGCAATTGGGCGGCGGACGGTTCGTCCAAAGCCCGGCTTAGTAGACTCCCTTTTAGGGGTAAGCTGCTTTTCGGGGAAGATTTGGACAAGTCGGCAAAGGAATTAGAGTCAAAAGGAGGCAGACTACCTGAGGATAGACCTAAGCAGGGTCGCTTTACGGGCCCGGGATGTTCTCAGCAGAGGGACTCGCGCAAATTTCGTCCGGCTAGGCAGACCTCCTTTCAGAGGGGCCGTTTTGCCTTGAAGGGGACAAGGCTTCCAGGGGTTTCGGGGAGAGGGAAGAGGTTTTGGAGCTTTGTCTTCCGCCGCTGCCCAAAGAAAGGCTCAATGAAGCTGCGGGGGCTCGGGTGGAAGTGCTGCCGGTAGGTAGTCGGTTGCGGCAGTTCCTTCCCGCCTGGGCCAGGGTTACATCCGACCAGTGGATCTTGGAGGTAGTGAGAGACGGTTATGCCTTAGAGTTTGCAAGACCAATTCACCCTTCTTTTGTCCAGTCGCCAGGCAAGTCTCAGGCCAAGCGAGCGGCAGTGCAGGAAACCTTATCAAGGCTGTTGGCCTTGAAAGCGGTGGTCCCGGTCCCGAAAGACCAATGCGGTTTAGGTTGATACTCCATCTATTTTGTAGTTCCAAAGAAGGAGGGCTCCGTAAGACCAATTCTGGACCTAAAAAGAGTTAATTGGTGCCTGCGGGTTCCCCATTTCAGGATGGAAACTCTGACGTTAGTGATAGTAGCAGTCCGGCAGAGAGAATTCTTAACATCTCTCGACCTCACTGAGGCATATTTGATATTCCCATCAGGGAGTCTCATCAGCAGTTTCTGCGTTTCGCGGTACTGGGGGGACATTTTCAGTTCCAAGGGCTTCCGTTCGGCCTGGCAACAGCTCCACGTACTTTCACCAAGGTGATGGTGGTGGTCGCGGCAGCGTTGCGCATAGAAAGGATCCTGGTCCATCCTTACCTGGATGATTGGTTGATCAGGGCCAAGTCCAAGGATGAGAGTGTGACGGCAACTGCCAGAGTGGTCTCCTTCCTCCAAAGCTTGGGGTGGGTAATAAATCTGGCAAAGAGCAGGTTGGTCCCTTCTCAGGAACTCGAGTATCTAGGAACAAGATTCAACACGGTTGCAGGCAAGGTCTTCTTGCCAGCCCAGAGAGCGGAAGGTCTGTGTCGGCTAGTACTAGAGTTTTTGGATCGGAAGGCGCCTTCGGCGTGGCACTACCTGCAGGTGCTGGGAACTATGGCGGCGACATTGGATCTGGTTCCCTGGGCCAGGGCCCATATGCGTCCCTTACAGAAGTCACTTCTGTGGGAATGGTCTCATCAGCGTCAGCCTTTGTCAGTGACGTTTCCATGTTCCTTAGCAACCAAAGAGGCTCTTCAGTGGTGGCTCTCTCCGGGGGCTCTAGAGAACGGAATGCCCCTCGAACCTCCGCAGTGGGTGCAGGTAACGATGGGTGCAAGTCCGGCTGGGGAGCCCACTGCGAGGGGAGATTTGCCCAGGGCCTCTGGTGTGCTCAGGAATCCCAGTGGCCCATCAACAGGTTAGAGTTGAGGGCGGTGACCCTAGCTCTCAAAGCATTCCAGTTTTGGGTGCGCAGAAGGGCAGTCAGAGTTCTTTCAGACAACGTGACAGTGGTAGCTTACATCAACAGGCAGGGAGGCACCTGCAGCCTGTTGTTGGAAGAAGAAGCGGAAAGCCTCTTAGTGGGCCGAGACTCATCTGTTGGCCCTGTCAGCTCAACACGTGGCTGGAGTGGAAAAAGTTACAGCCGACTATCTCAGCTGGTACAAGGTGGATCACGGCGAGTGGGTACGCTGCCAGGAAGTCTTCCATCAGGTGGTACGCAGGTGGGGTCCCCGGTCATGGATCTGATGGCATGCTGGGAGTCGGCCAAAGCCAGTCAATTCTTCAGCAGATGAAAGGAGAGAATGTGAGAGGGGCTGGACGCCCTAGTTCAAGGGTGGCCCGCGGAGGGGTTGCTGTATGTATTTCCTCCGTGGGCGCTCATAGGCAGAGTTCTGCAAAGGATAGAGGTGCATCAGGGCTTAGTGGTTCTGATAGCTCCGGATTGGCCAAGAAGACCGTGGTATGCCGATCTGATGCGTCTGTTGGCAGACAGGCCGTGGCGTCTACCAGTAAGGGAGGATCTCCTCTCTCAGGGTCCGGTGAGAATGTTGCAGGTGGATCGGTTCTCGCTTACGGCCTGGCTATTGAGAGGGCAAGGATGCTCAAGAAAGGATATTCCGGTGCAGTGATCTCAACCTTGCTGAAGATGCGCAAGCGCTCTACCTGTCTAGTGTATGTGAGAATTTGGCGAGTTTTTGAGAATTGGTGTGAGGGGCAGCAAAAGAGGCTGTTAAAAGCTTCCGTCCCTGAGGTATTGGCGTTTTTGCAGGATGGTTTTCAGAAAGGTCTGGCAGCCAGTTCCTTGCGAGTTCAGCTCGCAGCTATTTTCTGTTACAGAGGTAAGATTTTGGAGAAGCTGTTAGGCGAGCATTCTGATGTGGTCCTTTTCCTTAAGGCAGTGAGACATTTGAGGCCGCAAAGAAGGGTGACCGTCCCGCCTTGGGATCTTAACCTGGCCTTGGATTCCCTGGTGGGAGATCCTTATGAGCCGGTGCATCTTGCCTCTTTAAAAGATTTGACTCTCAAGATGGTTTTTCTGGTGGCCATTTGTTCGGCCAGGTCGGTGTCTGAGTTGCAAGCATTGTCCTGTTCCCCGCCCTTTCTGGTTTTCTTCAAAGATAAGGTAGTTTTGAGGACAGTTCCTTCATTCTTGCCCAAGGTGGTTTCCCCGTTCCTTGTGAATCAATCGGTTTTTCTCCCGTCCTTTAACGGTTTAGGGCAAGAAGAGAGTGACACACATTGGAGTTGGAGTGGAGGAGTGGCCTAGTGGTTGGGGCAAGGTACTTCAGGCCGGAAGGTCAGGGGTTCAAATCCCACTAGAGGACAGCAACCTTGGGCCAGAAGGACCGGGGTTTCTAGTCCCACAGGTGCTCCTTGTGGTCTTGGGCAAGCCACTTAACCCTCCATTGCCCATGTTCCCTGTAAAATAGTTATCTCCAAGTTATAATGCCCTGTTCAATGTAATTTCAGTTTGTTCAATGTAAACCGCACTGATGCAGAATAGCTCGGTATATAAGAGAATGGAAATAAATAAATAAAAATAAATAAGTTGGATGTGCATATGATTTTGAGGCGTTACCTGAAGCATACGAAGGCGTTCCGTAAGTCAGAGAGGTTGTTTTTGCTTTTTGGGGGGCCGCACAGAGGAGAAGCGGCGGCCAAAGTTTCAATTTCAAGGTGGATGAGGGAGGCCATTGCTTCTGCTTATCTCCTGAGAGGGCGTCAGCTTCCGCTGGGTTTCCGGGCTCATTCCACATGAGCTCAGGCTGCCTCTTGGGTGGAGTATAGTTTGGTTCATCCTTCGGAGATCTGTAGGGTGGCTACTTGCTCCTCCTTGCATACTTTTGCCAAGCACTACCAATTAGATGTACAGGCGGCAGCGGATGTTGGTTTTGGAAGAGCGGTACTTCGGTCCGGTTTGGCAGGCCCCTCCCATGCTTGAACTGCTCTGTTACATCCCAGAAGAAAGGGACTAGACTGGAGAGACGCTTAGGAAGACGTAATTAGACCTTACCTGCTAATTAGTGTTCCTGAAGGATCTCCAGTCTAGTCCCTGATCCCGCCCGGAATGATAAGGAGAGGTTTTCTGGTCCGAAGAAGTTGGAAGGATGGTTGGCTTGGCAGAGGTTTTCCTTCAGGTTTCGGTGCCAAAGTGGAAGAGGCAGTTACAGGGCACTGATATCACCATTGAAATTTACCTGGCTGGCGGTAGGGCAAGGCCTTGTGTCAGGTAAGCCTCCTCTTCAAAGGAAGGGTGGGGAAATCCCTTCCTGAGAGGGGGAGGGGATTTTTTGGTTAAAAAGTTTATAATTAGTCATGTTTGCTTAGTTGTCTGTCCGTTAGGTCTGCTTTGTTAACAGGATACTGAAGCTGGTGGGTGGTGCCAGTGATTATATATCCTGAGGGATCAAAGAATGACGTACTCAGTCTCCAAGCTGCTAGAAGAGGAGCACAACCCAGAAGAAAGGGACTATACTGGAGATCCTTCAGGAACACTAATTAGCAGGTAAGGTCTAATTACTTCTTTCAAACCAACCCCTCGAAATAGCGTCCTTTCCAATGAGGAGCTTGGTCGACTCAGGTTTGCTACATTGTTTGGATGGGTAATGAAGTACCTTATTTGTAAGTACTGGAAGAAAGATATTCTACTCCCCAGGCGTTCTTCAACCACTTTTATAATTATCATGCACCCAGCTCCCACCATATCATGGACTTTAGTTATCGCCTAGGCTGCCAGGCCCTTCCGAACTTCGCAGAATGCCTTTCCAGAGAATGGACGGAAGTCCCTCAGCTTAGAGAATCGAGAGATCAACGTTGGCAATGCCCCCCTTTTCCATTCCCCATTAACAATCACCCATAAGTCCATCAAAAACAGGTGGTTCCCTAACTCCCGGGTGCCCCCTGCCTCATCCCGGTCTCCCCATTCCAGCCATTCAAATGTTGATATGGGTGCTAGCTGGGCCTTCTCAATGTCTATCTATATAGTATCGAAAGACCAAACAAGCAGGTGCAAGAAAGAGACTGGCGGTAATCCAATTCAGGTAAAACCCCTTTTTAATAGCCCCTACGCGTTTTGGCTGGGAAGCATTCTTCAGGGGGTCTTTAGAAGAAACACACCTTTTTTTTGTCTCGTAGTACACAAATATGATCACGTTAGCCGCAGGCTTCACTGTTTGCTGCTTTGAAATGCTTGGTCTTCTGTGTTAGAGTGCAAGTACTTGCTGCTCTCCTTGGTTCTCTATCTATATAGTATCTCCATTCCGGACGTAGTGTCCCCGCAAGGCCTGCATAACTGCTGTCCTATAATACCACCTTAGAGAAGGGAACCTAATCCCTTTCTGCTCTCGAGAGCTGTATACCGCCATGTATTGACCTGAGCTCCCCCCCAATAAATTTTATTAAGCGCTTCTCCCATTTCCCTAACAGTGTCAATGAAATGGTAATCAGAAGCTGGAAGAACATAAAGTGGAATTTGAGAATTATATTCATCTTTCATGCTGACACCTGTCCCATCCAGCTCAGATGTAATTTTACCCATTTCTCTAGGTCCCCTCCCACCTTAGGTATCAGCAATGTATAAATAAGCAAAAATAGATCACTTGGATCCTTAGATATGTACACCCCCAAATACTTGATATCTTTCCTCTGCACAGTGAAAGGGAAACATTGGAATATCTTGGGATCCTAATTCCCTCCCTCCCCCCCTCCCCCCAGTGATAGAGCCTCTTTGTTTTATTAGGTTAACTTTAAATCCTGAGAATTTTGACAAGGCGTCCAATTCTTTTATTAAGGCAGGGACAGACTTCTCAGGCTGAGTCATAAAAATCAGTGTGTTGTCCACGTAGAGCAGGATTTTATATTCTCCAGGAACAAGCAGGAAGTCAGTTCTCACATATGGGTAACGACACCAATGGAGCCCACGCGGAGCATTTCCCCTGCTTTCAAAGAAAGCCTTTGGGGATGCCACCACGCATGCGTGGTCCCCTTACTACCCAGGGGTGCCATCTTGATCAGTCTCCCTTTTTCTGCGGAACCCTTCAGACGCACATCCTGTACC
Organism: Ichthyophis bannanicus; assembly: GCA_033557465.1. Taxonomy (NCBI): domain Eukaryota; kingdom Metazoa; phylum Chordata; class Amphibia; order Gymnophiona; family Ichthyophiidae; genus Ichthyophis; species Ichthyophis bannanicus. Next base: position 1,736,682,305 of record CM066032.1, read on the forward strand.
TCAGAAAAAGTCTTCAAAATTTCTCTCTCTAATCCGGTTTTCCGGTCCTTCTCCCGCCGTCCCCAGTGCCCTTGCTTCGGCAGCAGGCCCCGGGACTTTGTTGTTGTTGTTCGGTTTGTTTTTTTTTTCCATTTTTCTTGACCAGGGCGTTTTTGCACCCTTTTCAACCGCTGGCCAAAACGAAGGTCTTTGATGTTGCGGGGATTCTTTTAGCCCTCATGGCCTCCGATTTTAAAAAGTGTGACAGATGCACCAAGAATATGTTCCTCATGGACACCCATGACTTGTCTTAGGTGCCTAGGAGCTGACCACAATCCAGAGCTCTGCTCCCTTTGTAAAAGGATGTCCTCCAAGGCCAACCAGAGCCATAAGCAGAAACTGGATGACATTTTCCACAAGGTGTCCCCGGTAGCTTCCTGCTCCACCGACCTTCAGTCTCTGGGTTCCCCTGCAGCTGTTCCACGGCCCCAGCACCACTCTGAGCAAGGGTCCCATGAAAGGAAGCTGAAGAAGAAGAATGAGGCCTAAAGAACAGGGCCAGACAATTTGTCCTCGACTCGATTTCAGTAGCTTCGGCATCATCGAGGACGTCTGCCGCTTCTCTCGATTCTCAGGTCTTCTCCATATCCAAATATAAATCTAAGTCTAAGTCATCGGCATCGAAACCCGATACCGATCCTTGAGGTAAATCCCTTCATCGTCATCTTGACTCACCGAAAGTTGTGTCCAATGTGGATCGGACTGTCAAACAGTCACGGTGGGAGGACCAGTCCTCCAAAGCTCTACAGGGGCTCAAGGATGCTCCTGAGGCCAAAACCTCCGGAGAGCTACTGGTTCCATGCTCTGGGATGGTGGCTCAAACCCAATACGTAATTCCACCAAGGCATCAGCCTCCTTCGTCGACCAGCGCATCCTGGCTATCGAGAGGAGCTTGGCAGCATGCCTAGCCTCGATACCGACGGTATCAACAATCTCGGCAATGCAGGGATCAACCGCCGAATCAAGGCCAATACCTTTGGGGCCGATGCCAGCCCTCCAGCTCGCATCAACAACTCCTCTCCCCTGATGCCTCCTTTGGAACTGATAGACATCATTGATACCCAACCGGTGCCCAGATCCAGTACCGCACCGGCTCACCATCAGTATCAACATCATGCCTTGACATCAGCACGAGATCATCGATACTTTGATTTTTTTGTCTGAATCAGACTTGTCCTCTTCCGATTCCAATGATACTTTGGGAGGACTCCAGGGCTACCCGAGACATTCCTTCCAAGCCCTCTCCACCTCATGATTGGTGTTGATCCCCACCTGAGGAGATGTCCTTTCAAGACTTTATTCAGGACATGGTAGTGGGTCTCCAGATTACTGTAACATCAGAAACAGAACCGAGGGCAGAGGAATTGGAAATCCTACAATACCCCTTGGCTCCCAAGGAAGCGACCACGTTACTGATGCATTGAATCCTGCAGGATTTAATGCTACGTATGTGGGAAGCCCTGCTAACAGTTCCGCCTATCAGCAGCGCCACATCAAGAGTTCTAAAACTCATTCTTCCATGCCTTCAGGCAAGGACTCTCGACGCTATTGAGCATTGCTGTTTTCAAGCATGTATATTCACTTCCAGGATTACTCCTTAACAAGCTCTACATGGGCATGTATCTCAAGGATATCTCCAGGGATCTGGAGAATTTTGCTCCTATCAGTCCTGATGACAAACGCGATGCATTCCTGGCCTTAGGCAGAATCAGAATACATCAAAGTTCCTTACTAGGGCATCTTTCGATGCCCTTGAGTCTTCCAGTAGAGCTTCAGCAGTCTGCATCGGTACGTGCAGAATGGCATAGCTCCAGGCTTCTGGCCTTGAACAGTCGGTTCATGAAAATTTAGCCAATATTCCCTGCTCAAGAGAGAACCTCTTTTGAAAAGGTTGGAGAGAAAAGGCTGGGGAGCTTGAGAAGGATGATCTCACCCTCAAACATCTTTCCAGAAAAGACGTCAGACCCTTCTAGGAGAAATACCAATCCAAAGAAGGCTGTCTATCCTAAAAAGAAGAAATATTATCCTTCTTTTCCACCTGCAATGGCTTACCAACCTCAGCGGTAACAGCAGAGACAACAGGGTCCTCACCAGGCTAAAAAGTCTAAGACCCCTAAGCCACAACCAGTGGTGCAGCCACATTCGGCACCTGGATTTTGACTCCTTCCTAGACAGCATAGCTACTTTGCCTCTGCAGGGTCCACAGCTCTTTCACATAGCAGGCCGACTTTCTTCCTATGCCCACAGGTGGTACCTCGGAACAATGGACTCTCCACATCATCCAAAGGGGCTATCTGCTTCATTTCCAAAGCTTACCCCCTACCTTCACAAGAGATTATCCTGCAAATCCCTTGCAGGCCGATCTCCTGTCAGCTGAGATGGCAACCATGTTATCTCAGGGGGGCATAGGAAGAGTTCCTCCTGCCCAAGAGGGCAGGGGCTTCTACTCTCCTTACTTTTTTATCCCTAAGAAAACAGGAGGGTTCAGGCCTATTTTAAGGGATTTCTAAGGGAAATTCCTCATCCGTGAAAAATTCAAAATGATTTCCCTCAGTACACTTCTGTCATACATTCAGAGGAACAACTGGTTATGTTCTCTAGACCTCAAGGAGGCATTCACACATTTGCTGATTCACCCTCAACACAGAAAGTATTTACATTTTTGTTGCCAGCAAATCCCTTACCAATACCGGGTGCTCCCCTTCGAGTTAGCTTCCGCACCCCGTGTGTTCACAAAATGCATGGCAGTCATGGCTGCCTATCTTTGTACTTTGGGGATCTTTGTCTTCCCCTACTTGGACGATTGGCTGATCAGGGGAGAATCCCCAGAAGAGGTAAAGCTTTCTCTTCATTGGACCATCATTATGCTCCAAAACCTGGGATTCATCTTAAACTTTCCCAAGTCGCACATCTTCCCATTCCAGCGACTCAAATTCATCAGAACGCTTCTAAACATTTCTCAGGCCGGAGCTTTTCTTCCACAAGATCGTCCTGCCCGTCTCATCGAGCTTGCACACACCATAGGCAGTCAAAGTGTCATGACAGATTGAGAAATGCTATGCCTTCTGGAGCACATAGCCTCCACAGTCCATACCGTCCCTTATGCCCGCCTGCACATGTGACAAGCTCAGTGGATGCTGTCATCTCAATGGATCCCAGGCAATTGGGCATCTGCCAGACAAGATTTGCATTACCCCTCCTCTTGTCAACTCCCTTCAGTGGTGGTGCTCCCCTCAAAACCTACTCAGAGGGTCACCTTTTCAGATGCCTCTACCTCAATGCACTCTGACAACGGATGCTTCCAAATGCGGGTGGTGAGCACATCTGAACAATCTCACTACACAGGGGCAGTGGACACATCAGGAGTCTCAGTTGTAAATCAACCTTTTAGAGCTACGGGCCCTCATGAATGCTCTTCAGGTTTTTCAACCCCAATTGTTTGGGCAACAGGTCTTAGTTCAAACGGACATCCTGGTTCTTCTCCATTTTATTTAAAGTCTCTTCTATACCGCACTATTCAGCATCAGCGCGGTTTACATTGAACAAAGAATTTACACATTTCCGATGGTACTTTGTGTTTACATTTGAACAGGAAGAAATAACTTGGATAACAGGGGTAACTATTTACAAATTAAGACAGGTAACTATGCACACTGCATCCACCTCAGGGAGGTGTACCTCTCAGGCAAACTCATTCTCCTAGCGGACAGACTCAGCAGCATCCTGCGCCCACACAAGCGGACTCTAAATCAGGACATGGTACCTTGGATCTTCCACCTGCGAGGGATCCCCTCAACAGATCTGTTTGTCACTCAGGAGAATACACGACTACCACTGTTTTTCTTAAGGCTTCCCTCCCTCAACCGTGAAGCAACGGATGCCTTTCTTCTCCATTGGGGAAAGGTCTCCTTTATGCATTCCCAAAACCCTGTTCAAACTGCAGGCCGACAGGGGTTCCATGATTCGAATAGCTCTTTACTTGTCCTATCAGCCATAGTTTTCTCTGCTGCTTTGACTAGCACGGACTCCACCCCTCAGCCTGGGACATGCACCCAACCTCGTCTCCCAGGATTATGAAACACTTCTCCATCTCAATCCACAAGCCCTCCGTCTCAGAGCATGGCTACTGAGAGCATGATTTTTGCTGATCTCAACCTTCCTCAAGAGGTCAAGGACATCTTACTTACATCATGCAAGCTGTCTATTAGGGGTTCTTATGCCTTCAAATGGCAGAAGTTCACCCTTTGGTCTACCCCAAAACACATCGACTCCTCCGTCCAGTGGTGTTCCTTTTGCATTATCTCCTCCACTTATTGACAGGTCTCAAGACTAACACCATCAGAGTTCATCTTAGTGCCATCTCAGCCTATCACAGGCAGGTGGATAGGCACCCTATTTTGTATCACCCCTTGATGCAATGATTTATGCAGGGTCTCCTGCTGTCTATGCTGCCAGTCAAACTACCAACATAGTCCTGACTCTCCTTCTAAAGCCTCCTTTTGAGCCTTTGGCCACTGCTTCTTTAAAATTCCTCTCTTGGAAGGTCATCTTCCTCATTGCTCTCATCTCAGCTCACCGCATTAGCGAACTGCAGGTGTTGTGTCAGATCCTCTGTACACCCGGTTCTATCATGACAGGGTGGTTCTCCGTACACATCCACACTTCCTCCCGAAGGTGGTCTCAGCTTTCCATCTCATTCAATCAATCGGTCATGCAACTAATCTTCTTCCCCAGACTGCACACTTCTAGGGCTGAAGCAGTGCTGCACACTTTAGACTGTAAGCATGTACTGGCTTTCTATTAAGTCACCTTGGACTTCCAGTCTCGAAATGCACCTTTTCCAACTGGATTGTGGACTGTATTTATTTTGCCTATGCTCAAGATGGACTCTCCCTGAAGGGTCACGACACCACGCACATCATGCGGGCCATGGAAACCTCAATTGCCAACCTTTGTTCAGTCTCCATTGACAAGATCTGTCGAGCAGCTACCTAGTCCTCCATTCACACTTTCACTGCTCACTACTGCCTAGACAGGGCCTCCTGTTGGGATGCTGTTTTGGGCTAGGCTGTCCTCTAGCATCTTTTTGGGACTTAACTGCAGCTCCTGCCCTCCGTCCCAGACTTTTTCTGGCACCAGACTTCACTGTCGATGTATTCTTGCCAACTGTCCAACAGGGCCACTCTGTATCCACACCATCTGCTTCCATTCTTTAACCTTGGGGATACTGTTGTTATTCCAGTCTGGTACCTGGGAATTAGTGAGTCCCATATGTGAAGATTGCATTCCTGCTTGTTCATGGAGATAGCATAGTTACCCACCTGTAACGGATGATCTCCGGGAACAGTAGGAATCAGTCTTCACAATACTCCCTCCTCTCCTAGGAGTTGTAGGGTATTCTTTTTTTCCTCTATCGCTCAGCTACAAACTCAACTGAGGAGAGGACTTGGGAAGGCAGATGCACAGGCGCAGTGGAGTACTCCCTAAGATTTTCCTATTGGATCCCGTGGAGCATTCCTTCACGGACTCCGTTGGTACTGACGATACCCATATGTGAAGACTGATTCCTGCTGTTCCCAGAGATCACTGTTACAGTTGAGTAACTACGCTTTCTTGTATGTATATCCCCCATTCCTAAAGCCCTGCACACATTCCAGTAACAGCCAAGTACCATGCACCATATTGGCCTTAACAAAACTGGTTTCCTCTTTTAAAAAAAAAAAGCTAGCAGTTCTACAACCATATAGGCTCCAGAGCAATTCAACATTAACCACACAACATGAGAACCATCTTCTTCATCCAGATCTGAAGTCTCTAGCTCTTGTAGCATGGAAATTGAGCAGTATTTTGTTTTTCTGATCTAGATTTACCAAAGCCTATCCAGAACATTCTGCCAACTGCTGGAAAACTGTCCATCCGGGGACACACTTTCAGATTTGAAAAGATTTTCTTTCTGGTGCTTCGCAAAGAGCTGCAACCACGATGCATGTTCTCTTCACACTATACTTTACTTCTTATGCCATTTATATTGTCTTGCGTTACAAGCATCTTCCATCAGACTGCATCTCTGTGCTTTCTCTGCCTATCATGCTCCAGTTCATAGCCTTCTAGCTTCTCAGTGTCCCATCATTAAACATGTCATAAAACATGCTGCAGAAGCCCTTCTTCCATTTTTTGTTAACTTTCCTTATGAAGTCACCATTTGAATCGTTGGAGTCTGCTTATCTTAAGCAGCTGCCATAGAAAGTAAATGAACTCCAAGCACTGGTAACCTACGAGCTGTACACACAGTATCATCATAATAAGGTAGTTCTATGAACTTGCCCCAAAGTTTTCTCTAAAATAACAACAGCTTTGCATATCAATAAGGAAATAGTGCTTCCTACATTTGGTTCAAAACTACATAAGAATCCATATGAGAGCCCTCTGCACTCTAGACTAAGCAGGCCCTCACGTACTATCTCAGAAGAACCATGTTAATCAGGAAGTCTACACCATGTTTTGTTTCCTTTAACCCCAACAAAACTGGCATTCCAGTCGCCAAGACAACTTTAGCAAATTGGTTAGCATCCTGCATCCAATTTGGCTATGAATAAACTGATGCTCCTCTGAACATTAAAGTAAAGTCTCAACAGATTAGTTGCACTGTAGCTACTGTAGCTATCCAAAGTCTGCCTCGCTGGGTACAATTTGTAAAGCCAGCGACATAGTCCTTACTTCATACCTTTACTTTGCTTTCTGCCTGGACCTAGCCTGAATTCTGAGCTCTGGGAGAGCTGTTCTGTTTTGGTGTGTGCCTGATCAATCTTTCTGTCTACTGACAACAATGCTTTTTATCTTAACTGGAACAACGGAGCCATAAATTCTTAGTATGTTTCATTTCTTATAATATGGCATACTAAAAATGAAAAGGCATGTCTAAATTATAGAATAACCTGTCAAAAATTATCCCATCTTAGTAAGTGTGAATGAGACATCAGTTTGGCAATTGTCTAACAGAAGAGGGAGAAGAACATGTTCCTTATTGTCCCTCCAGTCCAGTCCCGAAACCTCTGGGGTTGTGTACCTCTTCCAGCAGCTTGAAGACTGAGTAACATCATTCTTTTGATGTCACTGGTATAACTACCGAGGGACTGCCTCCTTGCTCCAGTTATTTCAGTCTCCAAGCAGCTGGAGGTTGTATGAGCCCAGAGGTTCCGGGCTCACCTGAGGGATAATTAAGCAGAATTGTATTTAAATTTAAAGTTAAGGGTTAATTAACTATTTACTTTCATTTGGTTTGTTAACTTAAAGGGTAATTAAATAATTTGAGATTTACTTAGGATAGTTAGCTGTTGGGGCCTGTCAGGGTTAACTGTCCTGAGGTGCTTCCCCCTTCCCCCCCCCCCCTTTCTCCCTCATCCGCTTGCTTCACGGTCTCCTAAGGTGCTCAAAGCATATCTAGGAACAGTGCTGTGGCTCCTGAGCCCACCTATTTGGGCGAGGAGCCGGTGATCTAAGGGGCCGCCGGCGCTGAGAAGTGTGGAGAGCACACCGGAGGCGATTACTGAGGCGGCGGCTCCATAAAGACGTCCATTCTCTCTCCCGACGCTGATGTCGCGATTACGGCCAAGCGCAGGGAGAGGCGGACGAGTCAGCGGCAGACAGCGGCAGACGGCCCAGAGGTAAGAGGGTCCGGTAGCTAGCGGTGAGAGGATGCGTAAAAGGGGTGATTCAATGCCATTTTTGGAGGCGCGATTAAATTACAGGCCAGACCGCGTGGCGCGCGTGCGCTGGAATCGGCGATACAGCGAGTGTGAGTCTTGGGGATAACCGAGGTCTCCGGTTGCTGGTGCGACCCTCGGTTTTAGATTTTGGGCATCAGAGATAGCTGGGGAAACAGAACTAGGTAGTGTTAGCCAGTTAAAAAAAAAAAAAAGATTTTGCTTTTAATACAGTAAGCTGATAAAGCAGACAGTGCATAGGGGACTGCAGCTGGTTTTGGACCCTAGCCATAGTTTTCTGGCAGAGGGCCAGCAGAGGAGAACCGCGGAGGCGGAATGCCTTCTAGGCCGCAGTGCTTGGTCTGCGGCACTAGAAAAGGAGCCGTGTCAGACACAGGAGTGTGTAGAGGCTACGTCCAGGAGGCGGCATCTATGGAGCAAGCCTTGGAGGTCAGTGTAGACAGTCAGAAAGGAGCATCCCTGTCTCTGCCGGAGGCTGTGTCACCCGCTTTGCTATCGCTGGAGCCAGTGGCAAGACCTTCCTCTGCTCTGGATTTGCCTCCATCTCAGTCAGTTTTCACCTGAGTTCATAACCCTGCTTCAGCAGGCCTTCAGTAATGGACAGAAAGGCCCGGAGACCAACTCCACTGGGGGGGGGACCAGGCGGGAAGCGTCCGGGATTACCTCTGGAATTAGAAACGAGCACAGTGCCTTCAAAGAAGCATAGAGGTGTGAAGGAGTGACAGGAGCACTCAGTGACCTCAGAGGTGTAGAAGAGGACGACTTAGAGGAAGGAGAACTCACTGAGCAGGAGGACCGAGCTAGAGTGGTTCGTGTTTTCCGGAGAGACGAGTTACCAGCACTGATTGCAGAAATGCTCAAGGCGCTTAATATGCTAGCCGTTGGGCCGGTGGAGGATTCCACCTTAGAGGACTCGTTGTTGCAGGCATTTCGGAGGACGCAGAGGGCCTTTCTGTGCACAGAGTAGTGCAGGAGATGATTCAATAGGAATGGGACATGCCCGAGGCAGGACTAAAGAGGTCGAGGTTTATGGCCAGCCTGTATCCTTTGGTGGATCAGGATCAGGAGTAGGAGTTGTTTAGGTCTCCCAAGGTGGATGCAGTGGTCTCGGCGGTGACCAAGAAGACTACAATTCTGGTAGAAGGTAGTGCCGCTCTTAAGGATGCCCATGACAGAAAGCTGGACACATTGTTGAAGCAGGTGTTTGATGTCAATGCTTTATCCATGTGGAGCATGGGTAGCCAGAGCCTGTCTTCACTGGTCTCAGCGGGTTCAGGGTGAGCACATGGTGGAGTCCGCTGCAGAGGCATCCAGGTTAGAATCAGGGGTGGTTTATTTAGCTGACATTCATTTTGACCTTATTAGAGGGCTGTCGAAGAGTATGGCTTCGGTAATTGCAGCAAGAAGGTATCTGTGGTTACGTAATTGGGTGGCAGATGGTTATTCTAAGGCAAGGCTTGGAAAGCTCCCTTTCAGGGGTAAGCTTCTTTTTGGTGAAGATTTGGATAAGCTGGTAAAGGATCTCGGGGAGTCCAAAGGCGGAAGGTTGCCTGAGGAGAAGCAGAAGCAGGGGCATCCGACTCCGGTGACCAGGGGGCAGCAGAGGGACTTTCGTCGTTTTTGTTCCCCTCGCTTCGGCCAATTTCAGAGAGAACGTCCCACTTATAGGAACCAGGGATTTCGAGGAGCTGGCAGGGGATTTGCCGCCTCCTTTTCCTCAAACCTTAGGAAGTCACAATGAAGCCAGAAGGATCCAGGCAGGTCTGGTTCCCGTGGGAGGTCGCCTGCAGGATTTTTATCCGGCCTGGGTCCAGATCACATCAGATCAGTGGGTGTTGGAGGTCATTCGAGAAGGATATGCTCTAGAGTTTCAATGCCCAGTGGTCAATTCTTACGTTCAGTCTCCTTGCAAGGCACGCAACAAGTGCAAAGCAGCGTGAGACACCTTGCAAAGACTTCTGAACCTGAACGCAGTAGTTCCGGTACCACCAGACCAGTGCGGATGTGGTCGATACTCCATCTACTTTGTGGTTCTGAAAAAGGAAGGTTCTCTTTGGCCAATTTTGGATCTGCAGAGAGTAAATCGTTGTCATTGGGTGACTCATTTTCATATGGAGACACTGAGGTCTGCCATAGTGGTGGTAAGAAAAGGAGAGTTTCTTACATCTCTGGATTTGGCGGAGGCTTATCTGCACATTCCATTTTGCCTGGAACATCAGAGGTTTCCCAGGTTTGCAGTGCCCATGGGACATTTTCAGTTCAAGGCCTTTCCGTTCGGCTTGGCAACGGCTCCACGAACGTTCACCAAGGTGATTATGCTAGTAGTGGCGGCATTGCGAAAGGAAGGAGTGTTGGTTCACCCCTATCTGGACGACTGGTTAATTCGAGCGAAATCCAAGAAGGAGAGCGAGCTGGCAACGGCCACAGTGGTAGACTTGTTACAGAGTCTTGGTTGGGTAGTCAATGTGGCAAAGAGCAGGTTGACTCCATCGCAGAGCCTCGAATACCTGGGAGCGCGCTTCGATACACGCGTAGAAAAGGTGTTTCTATCTCAGCTGTTGGCGTTAGGGTTGAGAAAGCTGGTCCACAGTTTCCTAGAGAGAATGAATCCCACTGCATGGCATTATCTTCAGTTGCTTGGCACCATGGCAGCGACACTCGAGCTAGTTCCATGGGCAAGAGCCCACATGCGTCCATTGCAGAGAGCGCTACTCAGAAGGTGGTCGCACCAAGAGGAACCCCTCTCTCGGAGATTGCCCTGTCCACCGGAGACACGACAGGCTCTCCAGTGGTGGTTACATCCAGGAGTTCTGGAAGTGGAAATATCCCTGGAATCACCCGCTTGGATTCCTTTAACGATGGATTCCAGTCTCATAGGCTGGGGAGCTCACTTCGAAGGGCGATTCATTCAAGGACAATGGATCGAGAGCAAGAAGGTTTGGTCAATCAACAGATTGGAATTGAGAGCGGTAACTCTAGCGTTGCAAGCATTTCACCGTTACCTTCAGGGAAAGGCCATTTGGGTGTTTTCTGACAACGCGACCGCAGTGGCCTACATCAATCGCCAAGGGGGCACAAGCAGTGTCTCACTAGAAGCTGAGGCCGAGCAGCTGTTCGTGTGGGCCGAGGTGAATTTGGTGGCGTTGTTGGCATCACATGTAGCAGGGGTGGACAATGTGGAGGCCGATTTTTTGAGTCGGGTCAAGTTAGACCCAGGAGAGTGGGTCCTGCATCTGGAGGTGTTCGAGATGTTAGTGTTCCGTTGGGGAACGCCAGTAATGGATCTGATGGCAACTTTCGAGTCAGCAAAGGTCAACTGATTCTTCAGCCGAAGACTAGAGAGAATGTCGGAAAGCCTAGATGCTCTCATGCAGAGGTGGCCAGAAGAACAACTTCTGTATGTCTTTCCTCCATGGGTATTGATAGGTCATGTTCTGCAGCGGGTAGAAGTGCACAGGGGACACGTTATATTGATAGCGCTGGATTGGCCAAGGCAACCATAGTATGCAGATCTGGTAAGGCTATTAGTGGACCAGCCATGGCATCTACTGCTACGAGAGGACCTGTTACTACAAGGTCCATTACGCATGCCGCAGGTGGATCGATTCTCGCTTACGGCTTGGCTCTTGAGAGGGCAAGGTTAGGAGCCAGAGGGTACTCTGCGGCGGTGATTTCCATGTTATTGAATGCAGAGATCTACCTCCTTGGTGTATATTCGAATCTGGAGAGTGTTCGAATTGTGGTGTGCCGTTAAGAGTCTTGATGCATTAAAAGCTTCCATCTCGCACATTCTGTCCTTTTTGTAGGACGGGTTTGGAAAAGGCTTAGCTGCTATGTCCTTGAGAGTTCAGTTGGTGGCACACTCCTGTTATAGAGGTAAGATAAAAAGGGGAAGTGCTAGATGTGCACCCTGATGTTTAGCATTTTTTGAGAGCGGTGTCTCTTTTGAGGCCGCCATGTAGACCGACAGTGCCGACGTGGTATCTACATTTGGTGCTGGAGGCGCTTGTACGCGAGCCATTCGAACCTTAGTCGTGGGCGTCCTTGAAAGACCTTACTCTCAAAGTAGTTTTTCTGGTGGCTATATCGTCGGCTATGAGGATCTCAGAGTAACAGGCTTTGTCCTGCAGAAAGCCTTTTCTGTCTTTTTACGAGAAGAAAGTGGTGTTGAGACCAGTGCCGTCATTTTTGCCCAAAGTAGTGTTGGCTTTTCATGTGAATCAGTTGTTTCTTTGCCAGTATTTGAGGGCAGTGGCAAGGAAGCAGATTTGTGGAAGTTACATCTCCTAGACATGCTTAAGGCATTGAAGAAGTACATGCAGCGGACAGAAGGATTCCACAATACAGAAAGGCTGTCTGTCCTTTTTGGAGGGGCAAGGAAAGGGGAAGCAGCTTCCAAAGCCTCTATTGCCAGATGGCTCAAAGAGGCTATAGCTTCAGCGTATCTGTTGAAGGGCAAGACAGTACCAGAAGGGCTTAGAGCACATTCGACTAGAGCGCAAGTGGCGTCGTGTGCTGAGTGCAGTTTAGTGCCGGCAGTTGAAATCTGTAAGGCGGATACTTGGTCGTCTTTAAATTCCTTTGTCAGACTTATCGTCTGGATGTGCAGTCGGAGAGGGATACCTGTTTTGGATCAGCGGTGCTTCAGGCTGGTCTAGCTGGTCCCTCCTGTTGAAGATTCTCACTGCTCTGTTACATCCCCAGAGGTTTCGGGACTGGACTGGAGGGACGATAAGGAAGGTGAAATTAGACTTATCTGCTAATTGTTGTTCCTTGAGGAACTCCAGTCTAGTCCCGCATCCCTCCCTAATATTCTGTTGTTTGGACTAGGGCCTGAAGCGAAGAGGTAAGGTATTCTACACGGTAAGCTCAAGATCCAACTATATGGGTTACAGGCCATAAGGAGAGGGTAAGAGAATGGGGAATCCTAATGCGGTCATAATCCTTTATTAAGGAGGAGGGCGGACCTTAGCAGGACAAAGGTAGTAGAACTTTAAAGAAACATTCTCCTTTTCCATTGTTGAGTTCATAGTTGTCGTTTGTTATAGTTTGATAGTGATGTTTGCTACTTAATTGTTGCTCCGGTGAGTCTGCTTTGTCAATAGGTTACTGGAGCAAGGAGGCGATCCCTCGAGTAGTTGTACCAGTGACATCAAAAGAATGACGTTACTCAGTCTCCAAGCTACTGGAAGAGGTGCACAACCCCAGAGGTTTCAGGACTGGACTGGAGTTCCTCAAGTAACAACAAGCAGGTAAGTCTAATTTCACCTTATCTCTTCCTTCTTTTTCCTCCATGTGTGACATGACATAATTGACTACCAGTTCTCGCTCCTGCACCTTTAAAAATGAGCGAGTTAATAAGTAAGGTTAGGCTGAAAAATGTCCAGGTGGTTTTAAATATCCACAACTGATATTATTTTACCTTTTGGTCTGTAACGCAGCTTTAAAAAAATCCTTAAGACATACCTCTGTTTCAAATCTCTTTTATATTTGGATGGTGTCTCATTCAGTGATTTCAAGCCCTCATTGCTTTGTGATGTCTGTCTCATACTGGATCAGATAATTTGTTTAATAACAATTACTCTTTGTTACAGGAAGTTTCTGGACAAACTGCAATTGTTATTAAAGTTGATAGCAATAAATCCCCCATGGACTTGTCTTTCAAGTTTTATGTTGAAGGATCAGCGTGTCTTTGGTTAAGCTTTTGTCATGGAATTGTCATATTTATATGACATTCAAAACATGTTATCAAGGAGGCCTGCTGACTAAAAAGAGTAATAGAGCACAGGGTGGCTATCAACATGCAGAGCATAGGCTTTGTGAACAAATTGAACTTTCATGCTATAAATTGCCTGAGGATAGGTTGATTGGTTTAATTTAAGGTCTGTGATATTTAAGGTAGGCACAGAGGAATTAACTGTGGATTCCTCACTTGAATCCTGTGCCATTTGGAAGGTTTTCTATTTGGGCTTGGTAGGGTGCCCACCACTCTAAAACAATTTCCCCTGGGAAGCCATGAACTATGAAACTTCAATGCCTGTTAACACTTGTTCACATTATAGTTTTTTTGTTTCATATTTTCATTTAGTTTTCCCATAATTTTATTTAGTCATTAGCTGGGTGTATTCTCTCCAGTATTTTAAAGCACCACAAGATCTTTGTTGGTATATGTGCACAGTAAATAAAGTAAATGTATTGAACTCTATTACCAGGAAATAGCAATGTATTATTTGTATTATGTAAGTGTTGAAAGGATGTCTGAAAGTATGGTGCCTCTGTCTTCAACACTGTAATATATTTTGCTGACAGTCAGCAACGTTTCAGGCCTTCACTGGGTAGCCGAATTATAGTTATTCTGTTAAGATGGTTCTTCTAGGAAGTATCATATTCATAATAATAATTTATTTGGCTGTGCTTTTATGCCGCTTTTTGCTGGATCAAAATGTGCATTCAACAAGAAAACAGATCAATTACATAGAACTTGAACTTATATACATTGGATGTGGGGGTGTAACGCATGTACTGTATACAGGGAGGTTGTTTTTTTTACTGAATTAGCGATATGATGAATCTTGTGAGTAAAGGAAGAATATGTGTGGTTATGTAATGGTGCCAAAGTATTCGAGGAAGAGATGAGTTTTCAGTTGCTTGCAGAAGGTGTGGAGTTTAATGGTGCTCCTAAGTTTTTTGGGGAGTGAGTTCCAGAGGGTTGGTGGATAGAGTTTGAAGGATCTTGTACAGGTTTGCTGTTTGCTCTTTGTTCATGTGAGGGGGATGACCAAGGTGTTCCTGGTGGTTTGTCTGCTGGCTCTGTTAGACTGGAAGGTCTGGAGTAGTGTTTGGAGATGCGAAGAAGAGTGAGCATTTAATGTTTGTGGGTCATCATGAGGATCGTGAATTTGATATGACTGTTTAGCAGGAACCAGTGGAGTTACTTAAGGATGAGTGTGCTGTGCTCACTTCTCGGAGCTGCTAGTAGTGTGCATGCTGTTGTATGTAGAGCTGTCCATAGTGGTAGGATGGTTGATTGTGGCAGTACGTGATATATGGCATTACAGCAGTCAGCGTGTGGAACGATTGTAGATTGGATTGCTGATCTGTAGTCAAGGGGGCTCAGAATTGGACATAGGTGTTGTAGGTTTTGGATTTTGTAGTAAATTGCTCTGACAGTGTTCTTAACTTTTTATTTGAACGTGAGGTTCAGGTCTAGGGTGACTCCAAGGTATTTTGCTTCTGTATGGACCTTGATTTAGATGTCATTTAGGATTATGGGGGTGGGTGGCAAGAATATGTTGTTGTCTTTGGAGATGAATAGTGCCCCTGTCTTTTTGTAGTTAATGTTTAGGTGATTTGTGATGAGCCATTGGGAAACTTTGGTGAAGCAGAGTTGCAGTTTTGTGTAGCTGGGGTGTTTAATATCGAAGGGTGCGTAGAAGATGATGACATCTGTGTAGACATGGTAGAAGAGGTCATGGGATTTGATGATTGTGCATAGGGGTTGGAGGTATATGTTAAAGAGTAGTGCAGAGAGGGTGGAGCCTTGTGGGACTCCTGGGTTTGTGCATAGGGGGTGGAAGTGACTTCACCCATTTTGATTTGTTGCTTGTAGTTGATCAAGTAGGACTGGAACCATCTCAGTATGATTTCTTGAATTCCAGTGACTTGTAGGCACTGGAGGAGGATGGTATGGTTCACTGTGTCGAATGCTGCTGAGATGTCAAGGAAGACCAGGATGATGCCTTGTTGCATATTCTGGATACCTTGAATGAGTCTGTTGAGGAAGGAGAATAGAAGGATTTCAGCACCATGGGTGGGGCAGAATCCATGTTGTTGGGGGTCAAGAGGAGTGTGTTTGTGATCTTGAAGCTGTTGGTGGACGCTTTTTCTATTATTTTTGCCATAAAGGGGAGGCTAGCGATTGGTCTATAAGATGCTGGATACATTGGGTTGAGGTTGTGTTTTTTCAGCATAGGACATAGGGATGAGGTCTTTAGGCTGTCAGGCATGTGACCATGGAATAGGGATAGTTGGGTGATCTTACTCAGGATGGGACTGAGTTCCAATTTGTTTGCCTTGATCCAGGAGACTGGGCGTGGATCAAGGGAGGATGTCATGGTATTGAGGGATGTGATGATAGATTCAATGTTATTGATGTTGATAGTATCGAAGGGTGACCATGTAGTGGTAGTTGAGGGTTTGGTGAGGGGAGGGAAGGTCATGTGGACTGGGTTGGGGCTGAAGCTGTGTAGTGATTGGCTAGTTGTTGAGGATTGATGGATGTGACTGGAGTGATCTTGGTGGATGATTTTGTAAGTTGTACTAGGTCAAATAGATCTCTTGGTCGGTTAAGAGCCTAGTTAAACAACTTGGTTTGGTAATTCTGTTTGGCGTTGTCAGTTGCCACATGATATCCTTCTAGGAGCTTCATGTAAAGGTTGCGATCATCAGTATGTCTGGATTTCCGCCATAAGCTTTCATAGAATGGTTTTAGTTTTCTGGAGTTCAGGAGTGTACCAGGGGGTTTTGGGAGGAGTGAAGGAGATGAGGTGACTGAGGCTTCGTTGATGGTGGTGTTCCATATGGTTATGAATGTTTCTAGGTTGTTTGTATCTTCCTCAAGGGTGGAGAGGATCTGGATGAGGAAATCGTCTTTGTTGAACTGTTTGAATCGTCTTCTAATTTGCTGAGGCTTTGGGTGATTTGGCTGGGTGTTGATTTGTTGGGTGTTACTTGCAAAGAAATTAATCATTGCCCGATGTAATGGGGTTCCCCAAGCTGATGTTGGGCACCCCTAGGCAGAGGCAGGAGGAGGTGTGTGGTTGATGGGGAGTGGTAGAAAGCCATTGCAGTGGTTTGCTTGCAGCAACGGTGGATTGCCTCTGTGCTTGTTTATCTAAATTGATTAGCCTGGACATCAGTTTCTTTGCTTGCTGATTGTGGCCAGGATAGGCTGTGGTGATTTTGCCAGATCTTGGTGGTATGGAAGAATGTGTTGCAGGGCCTCAGGGGATATATCTTGTCACAGTGGGTCTAAGTGAATAGCTATTGCTTATTGTGGTTTGGCAGTGCAAACAGGCTGTCAGTTCATGAGACGACTTGTTTGGGGGGGGGGGGTGGAATTGATAGGGTTTTATCACCAAAGATGCAGACTTCTTGGGTTGAAGCAGAGATGTGGTGTATGTGCTTGTTGGAGTATACCTACAGACTTGGTATCTGGGGGTTGGACATTTTGTTGGATGTGGTGTTCACAAGTTCTATTTTGATGGTTAATAAATAAAGCTGTGGCCTTATTCTCTCATTTGCATGGATTTGTGTTTTGTATGAAGATATGAGATTGGGAGGTGAACGAGGAGGCCTTAGGTGACCCTGATTATTCTGTAACTCTACTTTGGTTTCCATGACTAGTAAATAAAGCAACATTGTTATTTTCTATCCTAACACATTTGGTTATTTAATTTAATATAATTTTCAGCATTTATATTCTGCTCTACCCTAATGAGAGCTCAAGGTAGATTTTAGACCAGTTGTTACAGTTGGCATCATTATAAACATATAAATACACTATTACAATAACATCCAAATTAATAAATATCTAGTAAGACAAGCTTCTCACTGCACAATTAATTTAACTAGTAGGGAAATATTTTTGAAATAGTCATGTTTGTAGAACCATTCTAAATTGATTATGAGATGTCATCAGTCTCATAGACAATGCCAGAATGTTCCTCTACCTTGGTGTTCTACCCAAGAATGCCTACATTTCAAAACTTTTCAATTGAATAAATTGAAAAGATGATGGATCCTTTGATTTAGTAAAGATTTTAACCTACAGTCAGGAATATGCAACTTTGTAAATCCCTTCATGTAAACTGGCACTAAACCAGGAAGGATTTTGAAAGTAAACTTCATTTTAAATTCATTTTTTTGCCTAGATTGGTAGCCAATAATATCAACATAGATATGGTGTTATCCTTTCCCATCTAGGCATCACAAGATCATTCTAACTGCAGTGTTCTATAATATTTGTAGTCTAGTTATCTATTTATTTAAGACATTAACCAATCAAATTCCATTATGCAGGTGGTAGGGATTTTTATTTTAGGTTCTAATGTGTATAATAAAAAGTTTATAGAAATAGACTATGTGATGGTGAATGAACAAATTAGATAACGACCAGAACAAGATCATGTCATGTAGCTTACTGTGTAAGATAGCTCTTCTCTCCAGCTATTCACAAAGGGGGATGTTTGCTAAAATACAGTGTTTGCATTTACCTTATCTTAACTGCAAATGTAGAGGTATGGTAAGTGAAAGCCTGTGTGGTAAATGTAGGGAGCATGCTGAACATCTACCCTGGAGTTACTGCTCAGGGCAGACACTTACCACCCTGGCCGAAGCAAGGAACATGACCTTGTATGAAAGCTGCAAAAAATATGCCAAACCTCGCATACTATGGCCCTTCCTCTCCAATCACATCTCCCTTTACACTTACTGAAACCATTCCCCTCCCAAAACACAGTTTTAACTCTTCCTTTCCAGTTCGTCCTCTACCCACACTGAGACACTGCCTCCCTTGCAGGGCAGCTGTCAACACCATTTCAGCAGCCCCAACACACGAAAAAGCAACAAATGAATTATAAGAGACACCCACACCAGACTATCCCTTCCTGATTCAGATTCCACCCAAAAGAAGATACAGCCAATCAAGAGACTCCACACCACCCCTTCTATGAGTAAACACCCCTTTCCCCTTCGATCACCCCACTAGACTGACTTGGGGCATTCCCTGGTGTCTGGTGGGATCAAGGCAGGAGTGGCCTCCATCTGCTCTTGCCCTAATTGCTATGCCATTCACAATGATGGCTTCCACTCCTAGAAGTAGTTTTGCTTGAGGTGGTGTTAAGTGCAGCCCAACTATTGGCACTCCATTCATGACAGCGCACAACAACATCCCATGCGTTCTCTTAGGCTTCAGCAGCTAATATCATGAACTTTGCAGTTTTCCGAGTCCACTTCCTAAGATGCAGGAAAACCCGGAAAACTACAAAGATCAGCATCCATATGTATTAGCTGTCACTGGCCAACATGCTCACTCTCCTTTTCGATCCTGCCCTATTGTACTCAGAGCAGTTTGCATGGGATTTTTTACCATGCTGCTTGCTTTTAGAACATAGTATAGCAGGTACACAGCTCCATGCTAATGGTTAGCATGTGCACTAAAACTCTATTACTTCTACTACTACTACTTATCATTTGTATAGCCCTATAAGGTGTACACAGTGCTGTACAGAGACATGTAAGTGACAATATCTGCTCATAAGAGCTTACATACTAGTCAAGACGGACAACACAACAACTGGGGACAAGGATATATCTAGGGGAATGGTAAGGAAACACACAGGAGACGAGCAGGAGACTAAGAGGATCAGGATCCAAAAGCAGTCTCAAAAAAGTGAGTTCTTAATTTGGATTTGAACAAGGCCACAGATGGAGCCTGATATACTGACTCAGGTAGTTTGTTCCAGGCATTAAGGAGCATCAAGGTAGAAAGATTGAAATCTGGAATGGGCAATGGAAGAGAGAGAGAGCATTTTAACCATTAGCATACTTTTATAAACATCGTCCTATTTTTTTGTAATATTTCAAACTGACTTAATAGGCCATTGTATAAGTAAAATAATTGACATCCCTATTGCAGATAAACTATCACCATAGTTTTGGAATGACTGAAGGAAATCTAATCGAGGCTAAGTATACACTCATACTTTCTTTACCTGACTGACTATGCTTATTTTCTTATTTTTTATTTCCATGCAAATAAGATTTTAGGAAATGTAAAAAATAAGCAACATAATCCAATTTTTTCCTCATTTCTCTCTTAAATGAACAGCAATGGAGAGTCTTTCACATGATGTCGTAATTCAATAAAGTACTAAGGTGTGAATATTCTCTTCAATTTGGCACACTATTGGGGAAAAAAACCTTAAATAGCCATTGTTTTCACAGACTAGCTATATCAAAGGTGAATATTCTTTCTGCTTGAGATGCTCCCAATTCATATTCTGAGCAAAGTTTTGCATGAACTTAAGTGAACAGTAACAGTGTTTGGAGGGGAAAAATACCCAAGATCTCAAGAAACATATCATGTAATGGTGAAAGAAAAGTGGGATGATATCTTAGATTTTCAGTTTTATTCTTGGCCCATCTGTTTATAAAATAGCATAAACCATAGCATTCTATACCTCCACATACTCTACATCCTTCCTTCCATACTCCCGTTACTTCCTCATTTTGAAGAAGACGGTGGGGCCTGCGCTCCATCCTCGATCTCAGGAACCTAAACAAATTTCTGGTGTGGGAGAAGTACAAAATGTTATCGTTTGGCATCCTGCTGCCCTTCCTCCAGCAGGGCGATTGGCTATGCTCCTTAGACCTAAGGGACGCTTACGCCCACATTCTAGTCCACCCCCAGCATAGGCAGTTCCTGCGCTTCAGGGTGCAGGGAGAGCATTACCAATACAGGGTGCTCCCCTTCAGGGTCATGTCCGCTCCGTGGGTCTTCACAAAGCATCTCTCCATGGCCGCCACCTTCCTCTAGCGACGGGGCATGCCGGTCTTCCTGTACTTAGACGACTGGCTCATCACGGGGACTTCAGCCGAGGAAGCCCGCCTGGCGTTGCCACGCACAATCCTTCTCCTCGAATGCCTTGGCTTCCTAGTCAATTACTCCAAGTCCCACCTCAAACCGGTGCAGACCTTGGAGTTCATCGGCGCACTCCTCGACACGGAGTGGGCAACCGGTGGACCGTGTAGCCCGCCTACGCGTCCTGGCAGCCCAGATCCAGAACAGACTTCGAGTCTCGGGGCAGGCCATACTGCGCCTCCTGGGACACATGGCCTCCACTGTCCATGTTGTCCCCCATGCCCGATTGCACATGTGAATGGCTCAGTAGTGCCTCAGGACGCAGTGGAGCCAGGCCTCTGGTTGCCTCAGGGACCCCATCCGGGTCTCCCAAAGTCTCCTTGGATTGATGGCGGGATCCCCGAAGCCTCCGTCGGGGAATGCCCTTTCAGGCCCCCAGTACGAGCTTGTCCTGATGACGGATGCTTCTCTGCTGGGTTGGGGAGCCCACTGCGGCAATTTGTGCACCCAGGGGCAGTGGTCGCTCGAGGAATCTCGGCAGCAGATCAACCTACTCGAGCTTCGGGTGGTCCGGTGGGCCCTGAGGACCATCTGAGAGGGAAGTCAGTTCTCGTGCAGACCGACAACAGGGAAGCCATGCTCTACATAAACAAGGAGGAGGACACGGACTCCTGCCTCCTCTGCCGGCAGGCGATCCTCTTTTGTTCATTTGCCTTTCGCCGGGGGATGTCCCTGCGAGCGGCATATCTCCCAGGTCAAGAGAATGTCCTCGCGGACAAACTCAGCAGGATCCTCTGCCCACACGAGTGGCGCCTGGATCCGGAGGTCGCCAACCTCTTGTTCCATTAGTGGGGGATTTCGTCCATGGACCTGTTTGCCAGCCCAGTGAACGCGCAGCTTCCGCGGGCCAGTTCCACACCCAAGCAGCGTGGCTCCAGATGCAGTCCTCTTGAACTGGACCTCTGGGCTTCTTTACTTTTTCCCTCCCACTCCTCTCATTGCGAGGACCCTCCACAATGTTCAGCGGGAACGTGCTTCAATGAATCTCGTAGCCCCCTCGAGGCCTTGACAGCCTTGGTTCCCGCTCCTGCTCTGTCTCTTGTCGGAGCCTCCACTCCCCCTGGGCTGCGCCCTGGACCTGCTAACGCAGGAAGAGGGACAGGTTCTTTACCTGAACCTGGCCTCCCTTATGGCCTGGCGACTGAATGGGTCTCCTTAGTCCCGCTGCACCTCCCGGGGGAAGTCAAAGAGGTCCTCGCGTCGAGGAAGGAGTTGATGAGATGAGCCTAAGCCTTCAATTGGCGACGCTTCTCGACCTGGTGCTCTGAGCTCCAGATCGACCCGTTTTCTTGTTCTACCAGGTGGCTCCTCCAGTACCTCCAGCTCTCGAAAGAAGGGCTGAAGTCCAACTCGGTCAGGGTCCACCTGAGCGCCATCTCGGTGCATCACCTCCCCATTGAGGGTAAACCCCTCTCAGGACAGCTCCTGCTTCATGCAGGGCCCCTTGCTTTCCAAGCCCCCCCATCCGGCCGCCCCTGGCGGAGTGGGACCTGAACATCCTGCTGATTCAGCTTACGTGATCACCCTTCAAGCTGATGGCGAAGTGCTTGCTTTGGTACCTCTCTTGGAAAATTGTCTTCCTGGTGGCTCTGACCTCGGCTCAGCGAGTCAGCAAACTCCAAGCCCTATGGCTGAGGCTCCCTACACCAGGTTCTACGGGAACAGGGTGGTCCTCCATACCCACCCTAAGTTCCTACCGAAGGTGGTCTCGGACTTTCTTCTCAACTAGTAGATAGTCTTGCCAACCTTCTTCCAGAGACCACATGCCAACCGGGCATTGGCAGAATTACATACACTCAACTGCAAGAGGGCTCTTGCCTTCTACCTCCAGTGTACTCAGGTTCATCGCAAGTCCAACCGGCTCTTTGTCGCCTACGATCCCAATCGCCTGTGGCAGGCAGTCACTAAATGCACCATCTCCATCTGGGTGGCGGACTGCATGGCCTTCACCCAAGCAAAGGTGGGCGCCCAGCTGGATTAACGGGTCACCGCACATGGTGTCCGGGCCAAGGCAGCTTCGGTGGCCTCGCTGCATTCATTGCCTCTAGCGGACATCTGCCGGGCTGTGACCTGTTCTTCAGCAAACACTATCGCCAGGCTGTACTCTGTAATCTGTTCAGTGTATAAGCAATTCTGCCCTCCGACCCTTCTTCGATGGCTACCGAAAGCTTTGCCCCAGGGGCCCGAAGACTCAGGCTCCTTCGGGCATCAACTTCTGTTCACGGCCTCGCGGAGACACTTTGTGTTACTGGCTCCGTAGCCTGTAGCTAGGGAGTCCCATAAGTGAGGACTGACTTCCTGCTTGTTCCTGGAGAAAGCGTAGTTACTCACCTGTAACAGGTGTTCTCCAGGGACAGCAGGAATCAGTCCTCACTACCCAACCATCTCCCCTGTAGAGTTGCTATTTTTGTCCTTCCCTTGCCATCTGCTTGGTATGGCTCTAGCTATGGGATCTGACTGAGCAAGATGGCACCATTGGGCGGGAAGAGGACCACGCATGCATGGCAGCAATTCCAAAGGCTTTTTTTGAAAGCTAGGGAATGTGCTCCGCATGGGCTCCGTCGGTGTTGATGTCACCCATAAGTGAGGACTGATTCCTACTGTCCCTGGAGAACACCTGTTACAGGTGAGTAATTACGCTTTCACATGGGGGGCTGACCTGTGTGGAGTGGCAGCTACAACCCTAAACACAAGTACATAGAGGGTGACCTGCACAGAGCGGAAGGTAGATGATGCATCTTAGAAAAATTGTATCTCATGTTACTAAGATACCCACTATGTCAGCAGAGAAACTGGAAATAGCAAATTGATCATCAGCATTTGCTGTTATGATCTTCCATAGATTCTGTAAAAGGTATCCATGCTGAAGATGAAGATGCATTTAAATCTTAGAACTTAGTTCTGTGGACATGGGGATCAAAGCCCAAAACCTTATTATTCCAAAACAACATACAAGCTAGACGTTCATGCAGCCAGATGCAGATATATATCAGCAACTTCAGCAACAGTTGGTAAAAATCTGCTTCCTTTGGAGATATGAAGAAAAGGCGTTGGATTTGTGTTTGTTGGGGGGGGGGAAGATTCTTTTACATTTTTTGTGATTCAAATTGTCTGAAGTGACTTATTTTCACTTTAGGTGCACCTGGTTGCGCCAGGGTGTATTTACAATCAAAGGAAGTCATTTTAGAAGCATTTCTATGTGAAAATAGTGGCATGTAAAGTATAGATTTCCAAAAACTGCTATTTATGCATGTAGATGGCAATGATGCTGAAATTTCAAGAGGGACATAGTTTGAGTGGGCCAAAAAATATGCATGTATTTCCCATATTTCAGTGCAATTATACATGCATTTAAAACAATTTCCCTGTTGACTGCACCAGTTCCGAGGCACGCATTGGTTTCATCAAAGTGCTCATTTTCGCCAGGCCTTGACAAAGAGGGTAATTGTGTTTAACCTCCTAGGGATTTTTTTTGAGTTCAGAATCCTAAATTTCACCTTTTGGGACTTCACTCCTTAGTTGGCGCCACCTCTCCGTATATTTTTCGGGCATGGAGCTCCTATACCTATAATTGCTTGCATTTATACTTACACATGGAGGTGTCAAAAATTGGCACCTCCACACATATGCAATAGTCATGCCACTCTTTTTGTTTATGTGTAGGTGTGTGACATAGCAGCTCCCTCTGTATGCCCTAGCAAATGCAGGTGTATTTGCCACCATCCTTGTTTGTATTTTACAAAAGGTTCCGCATTCAGAAGAGCCTTTTGTGAAATACCAGGTGAATTGTGAATGTCCCAGTCTGGACACATTTCAATCCCTATCTAAACATTCTATGCAAAATGGGACTTAACTCCCTGACTGCCTTTTGTCTGTCCAGAGGCATCTGGTTTATACTTCACTGTATTTAATTTAATTTAAAAAATTTTCACGTTTGCAATCATCAAAATATCAGAAACAAATCACAGAGTTACACATAAATTCCCGCAGATTTGAACAATATGTTAACAAACCATTAAAACAGATAAGCCACAGACCCACACGCACGCATGTCATATACTTCCTGTACCTTACTATCCCTAGGGCCGCCTTTTATTCGTGAATGTTGCTGAGCCCCTTATTCTCATGAGTCTAACTACAGGGACCTCAGCCAGATAAGGAGATAGATATTTTGTCTGGTTTACACTGCCTTAAGGGGTGCTGGCATGGGAAGATGATGTGGCTGCTCTAGAGCAGCTACTTTTCTCCCTAAAAGCTGCTCTAAAGCATCCACAAGGCTTGCCAGCTGGGGTTCTACATTCTGCATTTCCTCCTGTATGTGACAAATCAGCTGGACCAGCTGGCTCACTGCTACAGCCACTACATCCTCAGAATTCAGTGCTAAGAGATCTGCCTCTACTGCAGCACAAACCCAGCTACTAAAATGCAGTAGCTGAAGCTGGACCAGGACTTAGCCTGATATTGTTCTCATGGAGATAGACAAGTCAGAGGCTGAAGCCATTGTAAGAACTCTTTTCCTTATCTGGTAATTTCATCGAAAATGTAGATACTCGGCCATCATTTTCAACTCTAATGGTAGGTTATTCTACAATTTGGAGACAACCTGTGAATGGATCCTAGCCTTCATTTTAACTAATCTTTACCTCAGATGCCATCAGACTATATGCCTGACTTGAACGCATTGCATGGCTAAGATCTTAGCTCCTTACTTGCCCTTTTCTTCTTCTGCAAACTCCAGACTTTGATCTTTTCACCTTGCTGTTCCTTATGCATGGAACAAACTTCTGCTATCTTTACGTCAAGCCTCTTCTCTCTCCCTCTTCAAATCCATGCTAAAGGCTTATCTCTTTAAGGCACATTTGGATCAAAATCAAAATAAACATAATTATCTCTCATATCTCAACAAATAGGGGTGACCTGCATGGAGCGGCGAATGCATCTACTCTTGCCGCCTTGCTGGGCAGACTAGATGGAACATACTGGTCTTTATCTGCTGTCATATATTATATGTCCTCTGTTTTACAAACTTTAGTTGATTCACTTGGTGGCAGCTTGCTTGTAGATAGAAACAGACTCATTTTCCCTCTTCAGGTGCTCAGGAGGTAGCAGAAAATGGAGTTAAATCTGTGGATTTTGTCAAGCTTTTAGGCTAATTTTCATAAAGACTGTGGGCCCGATATTCGAAAGGCATTTGCATGGTTTACAGCCCAGTAAAGCATGTAAATGCCTTAGATGGAGATATTCAATGGCACTTACATGGTTAGTACCGTTGAATATCCCCATCTAGGTCCCTTACATCCCCCTATGCTATCTGGTTAGCATCGGGGCGTGTTTGGGGGCGGAGTGGAGACGGAGAATGGTGCTAACCAGGCAGCAGTGATATTGGATGCTGCCTGGTTAGCGATCTGCATCCAGTATCGCTGCGCTGCCCTGTTAGCTTTGGCGACTTCTGACTTTTGCAGCAATCACCGGATATTCAATGCAGCCACCACGGCCCTTCAAAGATCCAGACAGCTGAAAATTGGGCCCTGCATGATTTTATAAATAAATAAAAGGTTACATTTAAATTAGCATTCTTGTGCATTTAAACCTATCTTGACAGAATTATGTGTGTGTGTGGTATTGGGGGGGGGGGGGGGCGCCTAGGACACAGGCTAAAGGTTGATGGCAAATCGGAGTACATCAAAACAACTATCCACAGAGCTATAGCATGAGCTCTTGTATGGAGAGGAAGTGGAAAGGCATTTAATGTGATAATGTTTTCAGATGGACATTGGCAGTCTTTGTTTGAATGGACTTGTTAAATTGTTTTAACGTGTGCATGTGTAATTTAAACAGGATTTTGTTCTTCAGTCTTTTTTTTCTCTTAGAGCCATCTTCCTAAGTAAAAGGATGATAAATGGAAGCATAAACATAGCGTGAGAATGTGAACTGCTTCTCAAACACTTTGATGGTTTTATAAACAATTGGTCACTGTTACTTTTAGCTTGGTTAGCAGCAGCTTTGTACCACTACATTGCAAAATCATTTTAAATGTTTTAAATATTTAAATAATTCTTCTATAATTATAAGTAAGCTCCTTAAGCAATGGCTTTTAAACTCTGTGAGAAAGGGCCTATTTGTGTTCTGTGTATTATTATCCAAAAGTTGTAGTGGAATCCAGTGAAGGAATGCATAGACCTTTGGTGGTATATTGCCATCTATATGTAATAGCAGTAGTGGTATTTTGTGTTTTATAGAACATTATTGTGATTCGAAGTTTAGATTTCTAGGACAATGCCCACCAGTAAAGACCTTTATAAAGCAGGCATGGATCAGGTGCAGATTTCACTTTTCTTTACAAAAGAGCTCCTTTCTGCATAGCAATTTCTCACATAAGAAATATTCTATTGCAGGTCATTCAGCGGCTGCTTTGAGCAAATCCTTATGTAGGATTTTTTGAATCTCCTAGAGGTCGATTATATAGACTAATGAGAAATCCTTTTGAAGCTAGGTTAGGTGAGAGTGCATGCCATTAAAGATATCATCAGTAAAGTGTCTCTTGGCTCTCTTCAGTTGACTGGAAGCCAGGGTACACAACCTAGAAGACATAGGCAGGTGTGATTTCAAGATAGCCATCATGAATCTTCATGAAATATATTGATATGTATTGTTCTGAAAATCAGATGAATTTACATACGTTGCTGACCCTGAAAGCTGCACTTGCTTTTCATCTTTCAGGGGCTGGAGTGCTGCATTCCGATATTAAAAACTGAATAATAGCTCAAATATGGAAAATAGTTTTACATAGTAACATAGTTTATGACGGCAGATAAAGACCAATATGGTCCGTCTAGTCTGCCTAGCCAGGCAGTATGAGTAGGTACCCCTGCCGTTCCATGCAGGTCACCCTTCACCATTCCCCATTCCTTTGTTTAGGGGTGTACCCACTGCTCCATGTAGATCACCCCTATTTGTTGAGATATAAGAGAGTTATGATTATTTTGATTTTATCCTGTTGCTATAAAGCGATCCACTGTGTCTGTCCCAAGCCACTTTGAATTCCGTCACTGTATTTGCCCCCACCACTTCCATCGGGAGGGCATTCCAAGCATCCACCACCCTTTCAGTGAAAAAGTATTTCCTGACATTGCCTTTCAGTTTACCCCCTTGCAGGTTAGTTAGATGTGATGGCCGTGTTGCTGCATCCTTTCATATTGTTACCATATGAGGTTCTGATACTTTTCCTTCAAAGCAGCACTTTTAGAAGAAATAATTTATTGTTAAACCAGCAAAATGGTTGATCTTTTTCATGTTCATTTATATACTTCACTCTTGTGGTGATAAAAGTCTTTAAAAATAAATATTTCATTTATTGAATTTAGAACCTGCTTATCAATTCTCTTCTAAGTGAATAACAGATACATGTATAAAATATGATTATAAATTTGATCATGTTTTCCCATTGCTCACAAACAAATATTGACTCCTAGGGTATGTTTACAAAGCAGCGGTAGCAGCCTCCGTGCAATATCGGAGCCACGGCCCCAGAATTCAGTGTGGCTGCGGCTCCGATATCGCACAGAGACTGCTACCGCTGCTTTGTAAACATAGTCCCTAGTCTCTTATAGAGTGAAGTTTGCAATCTTTGCTCTTATACACAGAGCACTTTGTACAGGTTCTCTTAAATATTTGCCTGAAACTTTGATCCTATATGTCCCTTCTTCAGCTCTTTGTTCACAGCATGAGTGTCTTCTAATGGTCCCCTCCCTGCTGCGTGTATGGTTAGAGAGTGCATAAGAACATAAAATATTCCATACTGGGTCAGACCAAGGGTCCATCAACAGTGGCCAATCCAGGTCACAAGTACCTGTCAGGTTCCCAAAAAGGTACACAGATTCCAGGATAAGAAGTGGATTTCCCCTAGTTCTCTTTAATAATGTTTATGGACCTTTCCTCCAGGAACTTGTCCAAACCTCATTCAGCATTTTTTTCCTTAGCCATTTTTGTGGAATTATGTCCCACCTTCCTTCAAAATAAGACATTCTTTATAGAATTTAAGGTTGAGGTAAAAAAAAATTCCCTCAGAACTTTGATGGGATAATTACATGCTAGGGCCTGGGATAGCAACAGGAACAGGATTTCTTCTCCAGGACCAAGCAGGAAGTCAGTCCTCACATATGGGTGACATCGACGTCGATGGGGCCCTTGCGGAGCATTTCCCCAGCTTTCTATGAAAGCCTTTGGGAATACTGCATGCATGCGCGGTCCCTTTCCCGCCTAAAGGTGCCATCTTGCTCAGTCTTTCTTTTTCCGTGGAGCCCAACGGACGTCCGTCCTTGTCACCCCGGTTAAAGTTAGATTTTCTTTGCGATTTTGCTGCGATTTCTGTCCGGTTCCCCTTCCTGCTGGGTTCGGTACACCGGTATCGAACCCGTCTTCTATTTTTCGGTTTTTGCCCTTAGTGGCTGGCGTTCGCGCCCTTTTTTTCTTTTTCCCTGGAAGGCCGGTCTTTTGACCTCGCGGTGGCCCTTTTTTCCCCAATGGCTTCCAGTGGTTTCAAAAAGTGTGATCGGTGTAAGAAATTGATGTCTCTCACCGACACACATGACTGCTGCCTTCGGTGCCTTGGCCCAGATCATGATCCTAAGCTCTGTGGCCCGTGTGGCAAAATGTCCACCAAGGCACTGCGAAGTCGTCAGCATCAGAAGGAAAGGCTTTTCTCGGATTCGGCCTCCAGCCGGGTCCGGACCTCGTCTGAGGCCTCGACGTCTCGGGAGTCTGACCCCGAGCATCGCCGGGGCTCCTCAGACAGGGGGTCCCCCGATCGGGAACGAAAGAGGAAGAAGCGGCTCGTGAGGGCGGTGTCGGAGGAGGTCCCTGGTCCTTCAAGGTCCAGGTCTCGGACCCCCGACCGCCGTCCCGGGTCCTTGGAACAGGAGAAGCCATCCAAAATGCCTCGTGCTGGACACGTAAGTCCTGTTGTCCTCGAGGACTCTTCTCCCAGGGAGCTGACGTCGCCGGGGCCCGAGTCGGTGGCTGCTGAGTCTCCTGAGCTTGGACTCAGGCTGACAGCCTTGGAGTGCAGACTGTCTGCCTTCATGGATCAGCAGCGGGTGTTGATGGCCAGCCTTGCTGGTGCATCTGCCCCGACCACCGGGACATCGACGTCGAAGTTGACCCCGGAGACCGAGCCGATACTCGAGACCATGAAGGCTCAAAATCGTCCTTGGTCGCGGTCTCCCTCAACCTCCCGCTCGGGACCGAGGGCGTCGACGCCGGTGCCTTCGGCTTTGGGGTGGGTGCTGCCAGGACCCACGCGGTCGGAGCCTGACTCCTCTTTGGATGAGTCAGCTTGGGAGACGGAGGACGAGGAGTCCCCCAACACTTTCCGGACTCGGTGCATCCCATCAGACTCACCACAGTCCGAGCCCCGGAGTAGATCCCCCCCGGAGGATACTAGGTTCTCGGAGTTCGTCAGGGATATGGCCACAGCTTTGGCGATTCCCACGGACCCCGTGGAGGAGCCTCGAGCTGAGGAGCTCGAGGCCCTCCAGTATGACTCTCCTCCGAAGGAGTCCTTTACTGTGCCGGTTCCTCCGATGCTGGAACGGCTCCTCTTCCGTATGTGGGAGACACCGGCCTCGGTGCAGGTTCTGAGCAAGCGGGTTGATTCCATTTATCGACTCCGAAAGAGCCCTGGCTTTCAAAAGGCGCAGCTACCTCACCATTCCATGGTGGTGGAATCAGCCATGCATCGTCTGAAGAGCCAGAAGATGCATTCTGCGGTGCCTCCCAGCAGGAAGGCCCAGAACCTGGATGCGTTTGGTAGAAAGTGCTTCCAGGGCTCGATGGTTGCTTGCCGTGTCCAGTCTTACCAGCTGTACATGGGCATGTACTTGCGGGACCTGGCGAAGAAGCTTGCCAGGTTCTCTGCTGGTCTCTCCGGGGATCCTTTGCAGAGGTTCAAGTCCTTGTCCTCGGGGATTCGGGAATGCTCGAAGTTCATGTCCCGAGCAGCCTACGACGGCTTCGAGGCCTCGGCCCGTGTTGCGGCAGCCGGCATCGCGGCTCGACGCCAGGCATGGCTGCAGTCGTCGGACCTCAAGCCATGGGTACAGGACAAGTTGGTCGATGTCCCTTGCCGAAGTGAAAACCTTTTTGGCAAGCCCATGGCCGAGAAGGCTGCTGAGCTCGAAACCGAGCACCTCACTCGGACAAGGCTGTCCTGGAAAACCTCTGCCCCGGAAAACCTCTGCCCCTTCTCAGAAAAAGAAGGGCTCGGGTAAAAAGTCCTTCTACCCGCGGAAGGTGACTGCCTACAAACAGTTCCCACATTACCAGGCCTCCCCAGCATGGTCAGCAGGCCAAGGGGCAGGGACATGGGCCCCGTAGGCAGAAGACCCCCAAGCCTCCGGCCCCTGCTCCCACTCAGCAGGGTGGGGGTTTTTGACTCCCAAATCATAGCCTCTCCGTTTCTGCTGTCCCATCCCTACACAGGAGGTCGACTAACCCTGTTTGCTCACATGTGGTCACCCATTACAGGGGACAATTGGGTGTTGAGCATAGTCCACAAGGGCTATATGCTCCATTTTCACCAGTTGCCTCCTCCTTACTTCCCAGGAGAGCCTCCAAGGCCTCCTCTGCACACAGACCTCCTCCTTCGAGAACTTCAGGGTCTGTTGCTGGACAAGGCGGTGGAGCCTGTGCCTCACCACCTACAAGGTCACGGTTTCAACTCCAGGTACTTCCTAGTACCAAAGAGAACCGGAGGCCTCAGGCCTATTCTCGACCTCAGAAATCTCAACAAGTTCCTGGAGAAAGAGAAGTTCAAGATGCTTACTCTTGGAACATTGCTGCCCTACCTCCAGCAGGGAGATTGGCTATGCTCCTTGGATCTAAAGGATGCGTACACTCACATCCTCATTCATCCAGACCACAGAAAGTACCTCAGGTTTATAGTGGGAGGAAACCATTATCAGTACAGAGTACTGCCTTTTGGCCTCTCCTCCGCCCCAAGAGTCTTTACCAAGTGCCTGGCGGTGGTGGCGGCCTACTTGAGGAATCAAGGTAGCTTTGTCTTCCCCTACCTGGACGACTGGCTCATCAGGGGTCAGACGTGCCAGGAGGCCAGACAAGCCACCCTCCGAACTATCTCTCTCCAACACCTGGGGTTTGTCATAAACTTCGCAAAGTCCACTTTGCTCCCCTCCCAGAACCTAGAGTTCATAGGGGCAAGGCTGGACTCCCTGCAAGCAAAGGCTTACTTGCCAGAGGACAGAGCCCAAAGACTGATGGACTTTACAAGCCAGTTTCTCAACATGCCACTGGTTTCCGCCAGGCTCTGTCTAAGGCTCCTGGGCCACATGGCATCTACAGTGCATGTGACCCCAAATGCCTGGCTCCACATGAGGCCTGCCCAGTGGTGCCTCAGAGCTCAGTGGACACAAGCCACAGGAAGCCTCAAGGACAGAGTATGGGTGTCCAAACCATTCCTGAACTCCTTACGCTGGTGGCTGCACCCCCCCCCAACTTACTACACGGGGGTGCCTTTTCAGTTACCTGTCTTCACGGTAGTGTTAACCACCGATGCCTCCTTGCAAGGCTGGGGAGCACATTGTCTGGACAAGTGCACTCAGGGCCTGTGGTCTCCCTGGGAGGCCACACAACAGATCAACCTACTGGAACTCCGGGCTATTCGCTTAGCCCTCAAAACCTTCTCTCAAACCCTGGTTCACCAGTCTGTCTTAGTACAGACGGACAACCAAGTAGCCATGTTCTATGTGAACAAGCAGGGCGGCACTGGGTCCAGGCTCCTGTGTCAGGAGGCACAGGACCTTTGTTTGTTTGCGCTCAAGCACAACATCTTTCTCAAGGCTGTTTACCTCCCTGGCCAGGAGAACTTCCTGGCCGACAGGTTGAGCAGAATTCTGCAGCCCCACGAATGGCAACTGCACCCATTAGTGGTTCAGAGAATTTTCCTGAAATGGGGACTACCATCCATAGACCTCTCTGCCAGTCCCCTGAACCATCAGTTACCCAGGTTCTGCTCCAGACAACCGCATCCCATGAGGGTGGCAGCGGATGCCTTCCTGATTTCCTGGTCCCAGGGCCTCCTGTATGCGTTTCCTCCCACGCCTCTGGTGGCCCGAACCTTGTTCAAGATTCTAAAGGACAAGGCCTCGGTACTTCTGGTAGCCCCCAGGTGGCCGAGACAGCCTTGGTTTCCACTTCTGCTTCAACTGGCAGTGGACACCCCACTACCTCTGGGGTTGCAACCCGATCTTCTCTCTCAGGATCAGGGTTCTCTTCTGCACCCCAACCTCAAATCTCTCAATTTGATGGCTTGGAGGCTGCAAGGGTAGTGTTGGCTCCCTGGGGCCTGCCTCAGGAAGTTGAGGAGGTGGTCTTGGCCTCTAGGAAGCAATCCACCAGGAAAACCTATGCCCTGAAGTGGAGAAGGTTCTCTTTGTGGTGTCAGCAACGCACAGAAAATCCTTTCTCCTGTTCTGTGCCAGTGGTGCTTCAGTACCTGCTGCACTTATCCAATCAGGGCCTCAAGTCCAATTCTGTTCGGGTCCATCTAGCAGCTCACCACTCACTGGTGGAGGGACACTCTTTATCGGTTCACTCCTTGGTGTCCCGGTTCCTAAGAGTCTTGCTCTTACTCAAGCCTCCTATCCGTCCTCCAGCCCCTGAGTGGGAGTTGAATGTGGTCTTGCAGCAACTGACTCGCCCACCCTTTGAGCCGATGGCTACTTGTCCTCTCCGCTTCCTTTCCTGGAAGACTCTCTTTCTGGTAGCCCTAACCTCAGCCAGGCGAGTGAGTGAGCTCCAGGCCCTGGTCTGTGACAGGCCCTACACTCACTTCTATAGGAACAGGGTAGTCTTTAGGACTCATCCTAAGTTCCTTCCAAAAGTTGTCTCCTCTTTCCACCTCAACCAGGAGGTGGTTCTTCCGACATTCTTCCCTAGGCCTCATGCAAGCCAGGCTGAGGCAGTCTTGCACACCCTGGACTGTAGAAGGGCCTTATCCTTCTACATTGACCGTACGCAGGGGCATAGGAGGGCTACTCAGCTCTTCGTGTCTTTTGACCCTAATAACTTGGGGTTATCGATGTCCAAGCGTATCTTGTCCATCTGGGTGGCTGACTGTATCACCTGGGCTTACAGGGTAGCTGACCTTCCCTTGCAGGGTCGGGTCACGACCCACCATGTCAGGGCTATGGCTGCCTCAGTAGCTCATCTCCGCTCTGTACCGTTGGCAGACATCTGCAGGGCTGCAACTTGGTCCTCAAGCCAGACTTTTGCAGCTCATTACTGCCTGGAAAGGGAGTCCCATAGGGACAGTGCTTTTGGCCAGGCAGTACTCTGGAATCTCTTTGAGGTTTAGGCAACTCCTGCCCTCCAGCCCTCTGTTGGGCTACCGGTGGAGGTTCTGTTTTCAGTGAAAAGCCTTTCTCTGCTGCTGGGACTAGAGGGAGTTCTCTTGTTCAGCTTGGGTTCCTGGTAGCCCAGAGCTAGGGAGTCACCCATATGTGAGGACTGACTTCCTACTTGGTCCTGGAGAAAGAGTAGTTACTTACCTGTAACAGGTGTTCTCCAGGAGCAGCAGGAATCAGTCCTCACAACCCTCCCTCCTTCCCTGGGAGTTGCAGTTGTACATAGTTCCTTTTTATATTTTTTGTGCTGTCTTTTAGCTATGTCATCAGACTGCACATAGATCCCCTACCTCTGTCAAATTCTTGTCGGAAATGCCAGCACAGTGTACGGGAAACACACCCAACACCACTGTGGCCGTTCCTTTTAATAAAGTGAAACTTTCTTAAAATATAGCCGCTTTACTTAGCTGAAAAATAGGTTGACATTTGGCGTACAGCGTATAGTGGATTGTTTGAGGAGCAGCCCACTCATTCAACTTATTTTTCAGCTAAGTAAAGCGGCTATATTTTAAGAAAGTTTCACTTTATTAAAAGGAACGGCCACAGTGGTGTTGGGTGTGTTTCCCGTACACTGTGCTGGCATTTCCGACAAGAATTTGACAGAGGTAGGGGATCTATGTGCTTTGCTACACAGGGTTTTTGTTTTTTGATGTTTCTTCTGACCTTGTTTATAGGATAATTTTTGGATGTCATCAGACTGAGCAAGAGGGCACCTTTAGGCGGGAAGGGGACCGCGCATGCGTGCAGTATTCCCAAAGGCTTTCATAGAAAGCTGGGGAAATGCTCCGCAAGGGCTCCATCGACGTCGATGTCACCCATATGTGAGGACTGATTCCTGCTGCTCCTGGAGAACACCTGTTACAGGTGAGTAACTACTCTTTTTCCTCCTTCTTTCTCCCTCATAACTACTTCTCATCCCT
This sequence comes from Ichthyophis bannanicus, assembly GCA_033557465.1. Lineage (NCBI taxonomy): Eukaryota > Metazoa > Chordata > Amphibia > Gymnophiona > Ichthyophiidae > Ichthyophis > Ichthyophis bannanicus. Next base: position 1,736,717,112 of record CM066032.1, read on the forward strand.
CCACTGCCGTTCTCTGGTTTATCTTCTCTCCTCCAGAACTATCTCTGTCAGTTGTTAGATTTATTTTCTCCTCTTTCCCCTCTTTAAAATACCTGTTTGTGTTATTTCTTACTGTAGACTGCTTTGATGTGTGACCAAGGGAATGGTATAGAAAATGCTGTGATAAACAAAGCAAAATTGAATTCCTTTCAGTCATTCACACCAATCACAATCTAGGTGTACTCACATTGATCCATAAAAGAAGCCCATTCAGGCATTACGATGGTGCATGTAAAGCATAAAGACAGTAATTTTATACAGGTTGCTTAGGTTGGGAGGCCAAACAGATGCCTACTTTTTTAAAAGTCCAAAAGAAGACTCTGGTTTTATATCAAAAAATAGCACAACTTAACTTTTTAAACTTTTTAAAAACTTTTCTTAATTGGACGAAAAAGCCATCATACTCTTGATCAAAGATTTTTTTATGACCTAAGTCTGGAGCCAGTTCTAATCACTGGTCTTAAAACACCTCCATTTTCCAACTTTTATCCAAAATGAGTTCATCAAAAATTGTATTTATATAGTACTTACCTGTTTAAAATTATTTCATATAGACACCCAAACAGAGGCATATATTTTCGCCTTCATGGTTTCTTCAGGGTGACTATCATAATTTTTTAACCATATCATGATACTACAAGGTCAGGCTCCAGACATATGGTCATTAAACAATCTTTGACCAGCAATATGAGGACTTTTTCTTCCAATTAAGAAAAGTTAACAAAAAGTTAATAAAAAAGTTGTAAAAATGTTAAAAAGGAAGTTAGTGAGACTTCCGGTGACGTCATCGGAGCGCATGGCGGAGTAGGAGATCAGCTCCGCTACAGAAACCTGCTAAAGAGGTGTATAACCCCCCCTAGGGCGCAAATGCCAGAGCGGAAAGATGAAGAGCAGCTAGGGAAGGAAGATCCCACACAAGAAATTGAAGCGGGCAAGAGCCGCGGTACTCACTCGTGGCACTACAAGAGCGGTGAGAGTGGACTGGGGAGAGCAGTGCAGGCTGATGAGACCCGCGAGTGATGCACGTGGTCTGAGGGTGAGCAGGAGGCAGATCGCGGTGAGTTGGAGCGGCGGAGAATGGAGGCCATGCGGTTCGTAGGAGAGCTGGAGGCAGGGCAGCAGAAGAGCCCGGGAGGAGCGGCTGGGTGAAGCCTGAGTGAGCAGCCACGTGTTGGGGGAGCACAGGGCCTGGAGGAGAGCAGACGAGCACCAATCGGATTGGAGGAGATGGCTGTGCAAAGGGCCGCACAGCACAGGCGGCACCCAGTGGAGAAGTAGGGGAGCCAGACAGCCCAGAGGTGTGTGGGGAGTGGAAAAGTGTGCGGTGCATAGCACGGCTGAAGGAGAATCTGCAAAGCGGGGCAGACAAGGCAAACAAGTTCCAGGCCACGTCGGGAGAGGCTCAGCAAGTAAGTCCAGAGACAGAGGCAAAATAAATTGGAACTTCAGTGGCTATACCAGTCAGGAGGAATAGTAGTGCCCCAGTCAGTGGGAGAAGATTGAGGATCAGTCAGCTTTGCGAACAGTACTCCACAGGGAGGGGGAGAACAGTAGAGCTTTACAAAGAAGTCACAGCCTGCGGAGTGGAACTCACTAAAAATAAATAATGGATAAATCAAAAAGAGAAGGGGCCGTGAAGAAAAAACTGGCGGAATTTTGCTCCTCCTATGCGCCATCAAGAGTTAGGAAAGAGGGAGAGAAGACTTGTAAACAGATGGGGGACTTATCACCAGGGCAAGAGGAGGACACGGAAGGAGAGGCGTGCTCGGGAATGGCTGAGAAAATCAAACAATGGCTCATAGAACTAAAAGAGGATTTAAAGGAGGAAATTGGAGGAGTAAAGAATGAGTTAAAAGAGACTTTGCAAACAATTAAGCAAGACATCACGGATCTGGGAGAGCGTGTGGAGGGCGCAGAGAATCAGTTGGAACAACAAGGGGTAGCTGTGGAGCAAATCCAGAAAGGATGGGAGGAGCTGAGGGAGGCTCAAAAGGAGATGAAGGTTAAAACGGAACACTTGGAGGATCGTTCGAGAAGATGCAACATTAGAGTGCAAGGAGTCCCGGAGGATCCCAAATATATAGGAACATTGAGGAGGTGGTTCAAAAAATATTTGGAGAACTCTTAAAAGCAGTGGATCGAACAGAGGAGGATGAAGGAGACCATTTGAAAATAGAAAGGGCTCATAGAGGGCTGGGGCCCATAAGGGACAAGCGTCTGAGAGACATTGTAGTTTGCTTGAATTCCTTCAAGATGAAAGAACGCATCCTGGGAGCAGCGAGAAAGCTAAGAAACTTCCAGTGGGAAGGACACAAACTGGAACTATTTCAGGATCTGTCCCAGGGAACACTGCAACGTAGAAGGGAGATAAAAGAGGTTATGGCCTACTTGAGGAGGGCCAACCTGAGATATACTATACACAGTCTGAGATATACTATACACAACCTGAGATATACTATACACATCTACGCCGATGACATCATGATATACACACCTATCACAGTCGACAAACCGGACTACTCCAAAATAACAAACTGTCTCATACACATGACCAGCTGGCTTCAAAACAACAACCTCACCATAAACTATAGCAAGACTGAGGCACTGATCATTACTCGAAACACTGAATTCGTCCCTCCACCCTGCATCAAGATAAAAGACACAACAATACCCACGAAACCGGAAGTAAAGTACCTCGGAGTAACCCTGGACAAGGAACTGAATTTACATGCACACATGAGCAGAATCACCAAAAGCGCATACCCCAAGATCAGACTTATTCGGCGCATTAAGCCTCTCCTCGACCCAGAACACTTCTGTACAGTCTGCCATGCACTAATAACCCCACTACTAGACTTCTGCAACCCGATCTACCTTGGCCTATCAAAACAAACACTCAGACCGCTGCAGTTGGCACAAAACACAGCGGCCCGCATAATATCAGGCACAACAAGACAAGAACACATCACACCCATACTGAAAGATCTACACTGGCTCCCAATCAACTCACGCATCAAATATAAGACAGTCATAAACATCTTCAAGATCAAACAACAAGCATCTGCCCTCAGCCTACAAACACTCATACAACCTGACAGAAGCACACGACCAAGGAGGAGAGCCACTTCAAATCGTGTAAACACCCCAAAAGACCTCACCAAGGTCCGCAAGGACACTGCGGAACGGGCCCTTTCACTGGCTGCACCAGCAATCTGGAACTCCTTCCCAGATGATCTAAGACTAACAGATGACCTCAAGGACTTTCGAAGCAACTTAAGACAACATTATTCACTGAACACTATGGACATGTCACATGATCTACTCACCAACCAAGAACAAAAGACCAACCCCCGCCCCTAACCCTTGTATATAAGAATGTATAATAGCACTTAATGTAAGTAGCTCACAAGAATCTGATATACACCTCCACAAACACACAACCTGCACCACTGCATGAACACACTTAGCCACACTTATGATTGTTTGCTGTGAGACCGCCTTGATTGAAGGAGAAGGCGGGATAGAAATACTTTTAAATAAATAAAATAAATAAATAAATAAGTGGTTGTACCCGTTTGGATTGTTGATCACGGTACAAGGGCGGTCACGGAGAGTAAAGACAAGTGTAGAAGCTTGGAGAGCGTTGAGAGATCTAGGAGCAGCAAATCTTCCAGAAGAGGCCAGCAGTCCAGCTAGACCAACAGACAAAGACGCGCACACTACTAGTTCAGTCGGTGACGAGGGACAAGGGGGGGGAGATACCTATTACTGCATGTGAAAATTGGGGAGGAGTGGTTTTGTGTGGTAAATGTCTACGCGTCCACAGGGTCCCAGAAAGATTTTTGGGAGGAGTTAAGTAAGCAGGTTGCTTTAATGGGGGACGGAGCGATGATTTGTGGAGGGGACTTCAATATGCCCTGGGAGGTGGGGAGAGACACGAGAGGTAAGAGGGATGGGCAAGGGGTGAGGGGCGGATAGACAGAGGTATCATAGGTTTGTGAATGAGAATGATTTGATAGATGCATGGCGATTGATGAACCCAGGTAGGCGACAGTTTTCCAAGCAGCTCATGGCACATATTCAAGACTAGATGTTATCTGGGTAGGGAAGGAGTTGGGCAGGATAAAGGGAGGAGAAATTGAGCCTATAACGTGGTCAGACCATGCACCCGTGGTAGTACAGGTGAGGGTGCGGGGTGAAAGTTAAGGGGGGGGCAATACTGGAAACTAAATGAAGGCCTGATGGAGGATACTAGGGTGGTGAGAGAGGTGGAACAATTAATACCGGTGTATTTTGAAAAGAATGGGGAGGGAGAGGTAAAAGAGGGGGTAGTATGGGATGCTTTCAAAGCAGTGGTGAGGGGGGTGTTGGTAAAGTGGGGAGCGCGGATAAAAAGGGAAAGGGAGGAGCAGTAATTGCAGCTAAGGCACCAATTAATGGTATTGGAGGGGAAAGATGCTTAGGGGGGGTAGTGGGCTATTTAGGGGAACAGTATTGGAGACGAGGGCTAAACTGAATGCGTTGGAGGCGGGATGGATAAGGCATCAGCTGCAGCTGTTGAGGCAGAACTTCTTTGAAGGGGGTAATAAAGCGGGGAAGTACTTCGCACGGCAGTTAAAAAAGAGAAAGGAATGGAATAGGATCATACAGATCAGAAGCGGGGGTGGGGGGGTAGTGCGGAATGATCATCAGATCAGAGAAGAGTTTGTAGAGTTCTATCAGAAGCTATATGCTGCCCAACCAGAGGGACCAGCGGAGGCGATTAATAACTATCTGGGCGGAGTGTGGCTGACACGGTTGGAAGAAGGGGAACAGCGGAATCTAGACCAGTGGTTCTTAACCTGGGTTCGATCGAACCCTAGGGGTTCGGCGGAGGTCAAGACACAAGACATGCACCCGACTCATATGATTCGTGATGACACGCCCCGCTTGGCCATCATTGGCTGCAGGTGATCACGCTACATTGCTTGGCCAATCTGTGCTGCAGGGAATTTGGTGCACTCAGTAGTCGACTTGTGACTGTCGTGATGGTATGTTGTGTGATTTCTTTCTTAATATTTTAATCCATACTAACTATGTCGAACAAAAAAAGAAAGTGGTCGGATGAATATGTACAACATGGATTCGCATATATAACAGAACGTGATGGGAGTCAGCGTCCTATCTGCATGATTTGCAATGCCAAGTTAAGCAATTCTAGTCTAGTACCAGCAAAACTAAAGGAACACTTCCTTAACCTGCATGGAGATGGGGAATACAAGAACACAACGCTTGCTGAATTCAAGGTGAAGAGAGCCAGATTCAATGAAAAGGCTACTCTGCCTGCTCTCGGCTTTGTACCCATCAACAAACCGATCCTCACAGCATCGTACGAAGTTGCTTACCTGATCGCAAAGCAGGGCAAACCACACACCATTGGTGAAACACTCATAAAACCAGCTGTGTTGAAGATGGTGAATCTGATGCTGGGAAAAGCGGCCGAAGTTAAATTATCCCAAATTCCTCTTTCAAATGACACCATCAGCAACAGAATAGAGGACATGAGCAAAGACATCTTGGCTCAAGTAGTTGCAGATCTGATTTCAAGCCCGGCAAAATTCAGCCTCCAACTCGACGAGACCACAGACGTTTCTAATCTAAGTCAGCTTGCTGTATTTGTGCGCTATGTGAAAGACGACATGATAAAGGAAGATTTTTTATTTTGTAAGCCTCTTACAACAACTAAGGCAGCCGATGTGAAGAAACTTGTGGATGACTTCTTCAGAGACAACAATCTTTCGTGGGATATGGTTTCTGCAGTTTGTATGGACGGAGCTCCAGTCATGTTGGGAAGAAAGTCTGGTTTTGGTGCGCTAGTGAAAGCCGATGCACCACACATCATTGTTACGCATTGTATTCTGCACAGGCATGCATTGGCAACAAATACCTTGCCTCCAGAAATGACAGAAGTATTAAAAATTGTAGTGGAATGTGTGAACTATGTGCGAAATAGTGCACTGAGGCACCGCATCTTCAGTGAGCTGTGTAAAGAAATGGGCTCTGAATTTGAGGTACTTCTGTACCATTCTAACGTTCGGTGGTTATCCTGGGGACAGGTGCTGAATCGTGTTTTTGCCATGCGTGTGGAATTAGCCCTGTTTTTGCAAGAGCACCAACATTGTCATGCAGATTGCTTCAAAAATTCTAAGTTCATTCTCATTTTAGCGTACATGGCTGATATATTCGCATCTCTCAATCATCTCAATCAGCAGATGCAGGGTGGTGGAGTCAACATCAACGAAGCGGAAGAAAACTTGAAGGCTTTTCAAAAAAAGCTACCATTATGGAAACAACGAACAGAGAACGATAACTTCGCAAACTTTCCCCTGCTGGACGACTGTGTAAGTAAGATCGAAGATGTGTCTGGAATCGGAGACATTTCTGTACCCACGGAACTGAAGCAAGCAATTGCCACGCACTTAGGTGAGCTTGCAAAGTCTTTCGACGGATACTTCCCTACAAGAGAGTCATATCCAGCAAGGGTGAGACAGCCGTTCACGTTTGGTGTTGAGACAGCAGATGTCAATGATGAATACCTCGACGAAATCATTGAAATTCAGCAGAGCCAGGTTCAACAGCAACTCTTTAGAACAACAACGCTCTCAACGTTTTGGTGTCGACAAATGGTAACGTATCCTGTTATTGCTAGGAAAGCCCTGGAAATTTTTATACCATTTGTTACAACATATCTTTGCGAGCAATCCTTTTCGAGGATGCTGGACATAAAAATGAAGAAAAGGAACAGACTTTGCTGTGAAAATGACATGAGAGTGGCACTTGCCAAGGTGAAGCCACGCATTTCTGAACTGGTCTCTCAAAGGCAACAGCAGAAGTCACACTGATTTGCAGTAAATATTCATTATTATTGTAGCGGTGTAGCCTGATGGAAATTAGGTGATGGGTGTGTGTTAAAATGTTAAAAATAATAAATAGCATAAATACAATAAGTTCATTATTGGAATACATAAGGTTAAAAATTAAAGCCATTTCAGTGTGGTAGTATTAAAAAAGGTCATGTCTTTATGAAAAGTTATGTATGTAATTTGTTGTGAGTTCATGCATTGTATTGGCTTTGTTCTTTGAACACAGTGATGTTAATGCACGATTCATTTTGTGAACCAGTAAAACATACACCTATGTCTTGAATTTGAAAAAAAATCATATTTTATTTTTCAATAAAGAAGGGTTCGGTGAATGTGCATATGAAACTGGTGGGGTTCAATACCTCAAACAAGGTTAAGAACCACTGATCTAGACAGAGAGATTGGAGCAGAGGAAGTGATACGGGCGATTAAGGATATGAAGCTAGGGAAAGCCCTGGGCTTAGACGGGCTGACAGCACGATTTTACAAGAAATTTGGGAGTCTGTTAGTACAACTCTTAACAAAAGTATTCAATATGCCACGGCGTGGGGAGAAATTGGCGGACATGATGGGATGGGCAGGCATCACCCTTATACATAAGGAAGGGAAAGATCCGCAGGACTGCGCGTCCTACAGGCCAATATCTCTTTTAAATATTGATGTGAAACTGTTGGCAAAGATACTAGCGACGAGGCTTAATAAAGTACTGGGTAAGTTAGTTCATGATGACCAAGCAGGTTTTATACCGGGGAGGCAGGTGGCGGATAACATCAGAAAGGTACTAAATGTGATTTGGGCAGCAAGGCGATCGGGTGACCCTGCACTGTTGGTTTCGCTGGATGCTGAAAAAGCATTCGATCAGGTGTCATGGAAATTTTTATTCTTGGTGTTGGAAGCCATGGGGTTTGGGGCAGAGTTTGTGAATTGGATAAAAGCTTTGTATGTGAGTCCCAAAGCATGTGTGAGAGTAAATGGAGGACACTCACGCTTTTTTCCTCTGGGGAGGGGAACTCGGCAGGGTTGCCCTTTATCGCCACTGCTTGTTGCGCTTTCGTTGGAGCCCCTGACAGCGTGGATAAGGGCGAGCCAAGATATTAAGGGGGTACGGGTGGGACAAACAGAGTATCGCATATCGCTCTTTGCAGATGACATACTGTTAACAATCACGAGACCAGGGGAAATGTTGCCAGCCATAATGGGTGAGATACAGGAATATAGGAAAGTGGCGGGGTTCCGGATCAATTGGGGGAAATCAGAAATATTAAGTTTGGAGGGGGAGGAGGAACAGCAAGCGGGGTTACAGTAGCGCTTTCCCTTTAGGTGGGCAAAGAGGTCAATTAGGTACCTGGGGGTGCAGGTGGGGAGGGCACTGGAGGACTTATTTGAATTAAATTATAAAAACCTCTTAGGGCAATTGGAGATACAGTTGAGGGGATGGAGCAGGGGGTACTACTCTTGGTTTGGGCGTATGGCGATTGTCAAAATGATGTTGCTTCCCCAGTTCCTGTTCTACTTTCAAGTATTACCAATAGCAATACCGAGAAGAATATTGAGGAAGGTACAAAAAAAGTGGAGGGTTTTATCTGGGGGGGCAAAAGGCCAAGGGTGGCAGCGCGGACATTACAAGTACAGGGAACGGAGGGAGGGATGGGTGTACCTAACTTTACACTGTACTACAAGGCAGTGCAAATGAGGGCGGTGTATGCATGATTACGGGAACCATATAAGCAATGGGTGATGATGGAAGCAGTAGATTTTGGCCCTGGAGAGTTGGAAAGGATAATTTGGGAGGGGGAGAGGGGAGACAACCCTTTGGTGGGGCACACTTTAAATGTGTGGCAGCAGTATAGGCAGAGGATGGTGGGGATAAGAGGTGGTCACATACAATGTCCCTTCAAGCGTGCTGTAAAAAGGGAGTAGGACCGAGTAGAGTAGTTCTTAGAAGAAGGGCGGAGCAGGGATTAAGTCAGGTGTCACAGATAAGTGGTTGGGAATGAGGTAAAGGGTTTTGAAGGTATCCGAGATATGTATCAGTTGCCGGAAACAGATCGATATGCGTATGTGCAAATGGGGTCTTTGATTAGACAAAGGAAGAGGGGGCAAGATATCGGGGGGGGGGAGTGGAATGGTTTGAAGGGGCATGTTTGGGTTTCATGGGGCAGAAGGGCATGATATCTAGAATCTATAAAGGGTTAATAGCGAGGGGATCGGGGAAATTGAGTTATATGGAAGCGTGGGAAAGGGATTTAGGGGTGGAATGGGAGGTGGAGGAATGGGAGGGAGTGGCGATGGGTATAGCCAAACTCACTATAGCCACATCATTGCGTGAGAATGGGTTCAAGGTGCTGAGTAGATGGTATCTCACACCGGAGCGGTTGCATAAAGCGGGGGTATTGAAGACGAATGAATGTTGGAGGCAGTGTGGCAAAGGGGGAACATGGATGCATATGTGGTGGTCATGCCCAGTGGTTCAAAGGTATTGGGGGAAAATTGGAGATAACATTAATAAAATTGTGGGATCATGTATAGAGCTTACTCCTGAAATGTGTCTCCTGCAAAAGGAGGACAGGCAGTGGGAAGGAGAGTGGAGCATCATTTGGTATTGTGTCACGGCGGCCAGATGCGAAATAGCATGGCACTGGAATAGAAAGAGTTTACCATCTATGGACAGTTATGCTAAGAGACTGTCGGAATTATATCTTATGTATAAAATAACGGGAGAAAAGAAGGGCAGAGGGGGACAAATGGCGAAACGGTGGGAGGGGGTATGGAGATGGTTAAGAGAGGGCATGTGGAAGGATGGAGCAGTAAAGGATGGGGAGGGGGGGAGGCGCAGCTGGGGTGAGGGAGTGGGGTTAAAGTTATGGGAAGAAGCATGAGATTTGGTTCACAGGAGGGGAGGAGGGGGATGGAAGGGAGGAGGGGGAAGGGGGAGATGAGTTATAGGTTGGTAAGTGTAAGGCAAAGGGTAGGAGGTAGGTAGGTGGGGACACTAAAGGCGGAGGAGGTGGCACTGGGGAGAAAGAAGGGAGGGGTTGAATTTACATGTAAAGGCTTGCTGTAGCAGAATTGTTGGATGAAGCGATGTGTAAAAATTTCAATAAAGTTCAAGAAAATGTTTTGGGAGGGGGAGAAAAACTGAGGAGCGATGAAAAGGATGGAGGTATATAGCTAAGGGGAGGAATTGTATGCTTTACGGGCACGTCTTGGGGAAAATGTTACATGTTCATTGATGTTTGTTGTTGAACATACTGCGGTTTGTATTGCCTATTGAAGACCTTAATAAAAACTTAAATGGAAGAAAAAAGGAAGTTAGTGCTATTTTTTAATTTAAAACCCAGGGGATTGTTTTGGACTTTGATATGATTGAAGCACTGGGTTTCCCCAATTGTGTTGCCTATTTAATAAAGACACAAAGGCATCTACATAAGAACACATCTCTTTTATAAAGAACACAAGTAGGATACAGTGCTATCTGCATTCTGCCCAAAGACCATCCCCAAACAAGCCTACACCCCAGTCACATAAAGTATGCGCTTTCTTGTCACCGCACATACTTTTGTGCGGGGGTTAATTTTATAAGAGGAATTTTACTTGCATCTCGTATATACATGTGAGAAAACCTTTATAAAATTATCTCCAAAAATTACAAGTGAACTTGGAAGATTTTTTTTCAAGTATAGGGTCTGATCACAAAGTACACACATTTTATTCCTCCAAAACTGTGAAAATATATAAGAACATAAAATATGCCATACTAGGTCAGACCAATGGTGCATCAAGCCCAGTATCCTGTTTCCAACAGTAGCCAATCCAGGTCACAAGTGCCCAAAAAGTAGATAGATTCCATGCAGCTTATCTCAAGGGTAAGCAGTGGATTTCCACTTTAATAATGGTTAATGGACTCTTCTTTTGTCCTGAGTAAACTTATAGGAAGATCTTAAATTTCTGATTGAAAAATGGAACATTTCTATTACAAAGAAAGATTTTTAGAATCTAGTTTCTTTCTTGTTCAATTATAAAAGTCACCAGTAGGGAAGGGATTTTTTTATTTAGCTCGCACCTTTTCAGTAGTAGTTCAAGGAAAGTTGAATTCAGATAATGTAGGTATTTTCTTATCCTTGGAGGTCTTGTAATCTAAAATTGTGCCTGAGGCAATGGATGGTTAAGTGACTTACTCAAGGTCACAAGGAGCCTCAGTGGGTTTTGAACCTAGTCTTCCTTGGTTCTTAGCCCACTGCTTTAAGCTCATATCCTCAGCAAAAGAATAGAGCAATTGGTACAACTATTCAACAAGGATTCAATATGCATTACTACACCCTAGATTTCCTACAGTCTGTCATTTCTGGGAGCCATCAGGATAGATGTCACAAAAAACTGAGCTGAGATTGGTATTGTCATTCTTTCCAAATGCCTTCCTAAAACAAGGGGACTACCACTTGTGGGAATGGGGTAAGATGGACTCACACCTTCAGGGGACAGAATGGATCTGTCAGCTTTTTACATCCTCTCTGAGGAAAATAAAGTTCACAAGTCCTCACAAAGTGAGTGATGATATTCAATGGAGCCCGTGCTGGAAAAGTCGTTCCAGCTACGAAAATCTTCCAGAAGCATTAGAGCAGCACCATTATGTGCAAATGATGTCTTCTTCACGCCACTGCATGGGATCTCTTCAGTCTTTGTTTTTCCCTGGAGTTGGTAAGACATATTCTGCACACTCTAGCTCTCTCCTAATTTTCTACCTTACTGCAGAGGTCTTCCTTTTCACTTTTAGCATTCTTAGTTGGGTTTTTTAGATGTCTTTTAAGGTTTTTCTTCTTTTTCCAGATTTGCCTGCATGGCCCCTTTTTTTTTACTGCTTGGCAGACCAGCTGATCTCACTTTTCAAAATCAGGCCATTTAAGTTCACTGAAACTGGTTTTTTTAATGACAAGTCCTATAAAAAGAACAAGTGTCTTTAAAAAAAATATGAGTGGTGTAGCAAAACCATATCCTGAGCAGATATTCACAGTTGGTGTTTGCAGAGCTTTGGGCCTACTCACAGACCCTCTTAATACTATTTATGTTCTCAGATTGCTAAGAGAGGAATTCATAGCCGTGAAGAGTAAAGGAAAGAGTTTTCAGCACTGTCAAATCCAATCCACCACCATCAACATTAGTCCTGAGGGTTGTAGTAGCTGTACCAGGTGCTGAGGGGGTACATCATAAAGGATTTATTGATCTTCCTCAGTGTTGAGCCACAATAAAAGCAATTGAGAATTGACATCAGCTGATTTCATCCTAAAGAAAAAAAGAGGATTTGGCATCTTCAGCAACATCAAAGGCCACTGATGATGAGCAAAGGCGTAAAATCATTGACATTGACCTTCATCAGAGTACAAATATACTGGTAGCTGCCTTACCTTTGAAGCACCCCCAGACAGATGACCGCTGATCCTTCTTAATGTCATAAGAAATTTACTAGCCTCCAAGGACCTGGAGCCTGTCTTTCAATATATCTCAGATGACTCAGGAGGACTTAGCTTTGCCTACTACATACTAGTCGATCTTGATGTTGGCAGTCTTCAAGGAGAAGCTGGATAGGAAGATCAATTCTAAGTATCTTGTTTGATGCCTTGCTTGACGCATTCCCTCAGTTTCGACGAGATCAACACTGATTGCATAGAATCCTGCAATCAATCCTTGAGACCTATGCTCTCCTTGGAGTTGTTAAATTGATGCTGAGGCCTCAGAATCAATATTAGCTACCCCAGGATCCATCTCCAGTGCATTGGAGAGGGAGCTTTCTTGAGGCATCAGTGAAAAATTGGTGTCTAGATGCCCACAATCAAGGATTATTTTCACTGAATGAATGACATTTAGTCAAACACAGACTCATACTTCTCCATTAGAGGAGTACTGTGAATCTGAATCAGAGTATTTCTGGAATTCTGGCTATGAGCACGGAGTTTTATGAAGAAGAGGGCTCCACTGGTTTACCCTTGGATCCCTCTTCTCCACAGGAAAGGAGAACATTTCCCCTCTAGGATCTGTCATTCATGGAGTTTATTATGGAATTGGTTTGTGCCATTCCATTTAATTTAAAGATGGAGGAAGAGCCCTTTGTAAAAATGTTGGATATATTCCAGTACCATGACTTCCCCCCCCCCCTACCTTCCCAAGGAAGGTCTGACTGTGCCTGTGAACATGATCTTGAATGTTATGCAGGTGAGAATGTGAGAGACCCCCTTTCTCTGCATCCTGCTAATAAGAAGGTCTGACTGTGTATAGAGTCCAGAAAGCTTTTAGATTCAAGAAAAAGCTTCCACATCACTGTGTGGTATTTGAATCTTCTCTCAAGAGGGCCAAAAATTCCAAGTCCTGCTCTATGCCCCCCATGGAGAGATGCTAGGAAACTGGATTCTCTTCAGAATGCTTTGTTCTGTGCCTGAATAGAGTCTTACCAGCTTTCATGGGTCAATATATGCAAAATACTGCATAAATTTGAGTAGCTTGTGGATTTTCTCTTGCATGACAAGTCTGTCAAAACTCCAGTCACTAGTACACAAGAGGAAGAAGCGTGAAAAGCATATGGTCATGCCAGGTTTCTGCAATGACTGTTGGAGCTTGTAGACTCTCATGGCTGCAGGCTTCAGACTTCCATCATAATATGCACGAGATGTTTGCTGATATGCCATGCTGAGAGGAGAACCTCTTTGGAGATAAGGTCAAAGAGGCAGCTTTTCTCAAAAAACAGCACTGTGAAACATTCAAATCCTTCTCCTAGGCCACTCCTGACCCACTCTCCTTTTCTTCCAGGAGGCTCATGAGGGAGAGGCAAAGAAGAACCTGCTATTTTCAGTGATGTTGGTATCCTCCTCCCTCTCATTCCAGAAAAACACAGCCGGCATCTTGCTTTTGTCTCATGCAGCAGAAAGCCTAAAAGCCCCAGCCTTTTTCACAGCCAAACCCGGGACAGGATTTTGTCTTCCTCCATAACAACAAAGATTCCAACCTTTAAGTGTGGGGTAATAAAGTTTTATGTAAATCATTGACCATTGAGTTCTAAATATTGTCCATCATGTCCGTCAACTACAGTATGTCTATTTGATATGCCACCAAATTGTTCACTGAGAGCATCTTGCTGAAACTCTCAGCAAACAGGAAATGCTTTTAAAGGAGCTCCCTTACATTCTGGACAACAATACAGTCAAATTCATTCCTCCAAGGATAAAAGGACAATGATTTTACTTCAAGATTACAAACTAAGAAGAAAGAGCTCAGAAAAATCTAAGCAAATCATCATTTAAGTTTTTAGGTGACCTTGGTTTTGGAGGAGCTGGCCGAGTCTCCCTGGCAGGATTTAACAATTTGTTCCAATTTTTTAGCAATGGCCATGACCTTTGTTTTTGCTGTCCTTCCTCTCGTATTTTACCTTTAGTGATTCCTTTTTTAGAATAGCTTATTTATTGTATTAGATCTTTTTTCCTCTCATATATTTAGTTCAGTCTTTGATTCTTTTTGATATTGAATGATATTTGTGTGTCAGTGTTTCTTTTTCTTTTTGTCTTTCTTTTCTTTGATTATCAAAATAATCTGTTGATTTTAATGTTCTTACCTTGTGCATCACATAAACATAAATACAGGCATTTCATTTTCATTTTTCAATATTGCCATTATCACATCAATGGATCTATAAACTTAGTCAAAGATGATTGTTGAAAACTTGTAAGTCAGTCAATTGCCTTGCAGTAGAGCATTCTTTTTATACACTCCGGGACTTTGGAATATTCTAACCAGCAAAATACAAACCACCACCGAACTCACAACATTCTGCAAAGAATTAAACATGTACCTATTCATAGAGCAGTACGAAGACAACACCTGGATAAGCAGATGGACTACCCAAAATTCACTTCCTTGATTGAATTGCAAAAATAAAATAAATCCACAGTGAGAACCCTGACCTCCTTACCTAAGACATCTGTACACACCCACTTTTCTAAACTCCATGAACAGAATAAATACTTCTGGTCTAGCATTACAAACGTTTACCTTTACCTTTGATTATACATCATGTACATAGTTCATTGTAATTAGCTCCTGTTATAAATTTCTGTTGTTAGTTCAATGAAAAAGTTCATTTTGTAAACTGCTCTGACTTGCACAAGAGTGGTATAGAAGAATAGTCAAATAAATACATAAATAAAATTAATATTCAGAAATGTTGACAAACATTAACGTGTTATTTACAACACATTAACGTGGTAACACATTTTGGTAAATCTACTTTATTGTCAATGATAGACACCATAATCCTGAAAAACAGACGGGTTAGGTGTATGCCAGAATTGGGCTGGGAAAGACTGACTTGTAAGAAATTGCTTTTTTTGACTATTAACTTGCCTGCAAGAGAGTCAACCTTTGTCTAAACATTCTCTTCTAAACTTCTCAGTATTGCTTGTAAAGTAAAATGAAAATAAAATGTTGTTCTTATCTAATATAAGTATGTTTTTGAGCTATTTCCATAGTCTCTTCCTGGTGTGTAAATGAAGTGTAGTCAGAATATCGAGCCAGTCAGAAACGGGATTCCTATTCGATTTACCTATGTCAGATTTATATTACTTTGTTTGGATTATTATTTTATGATTACTTTGAATTTTTACAAATATTTATAGGTACAGCTCTGAGACTTGTCTTAATTTTTGAGATTAGCTGATTGGCGTGTTTTTGTCTTCCTATAAAAAAGAACAACTGATATGTGTTATCACATATATGTACTTGCAAAAAAATAATAGTAGCAGGTAATTTATTTTTTATTATTGCCCAGGAAAAACAAGGCCTTGGATATTTTAAAACTGTATTGGTTTTTTTTGGTATGAAAAGACCTTTTCTTAAACTGTGATGCAAGCAGCAAGATGTTTTTCTTCACTTCACTTTTAGATACTGATACTGCCGCTTCTGACTGCATTACAATTTACACAGTTTTTGTTTAGCTGTCAAAACATTTAATTATATCATACCTGGAGGTGTAATGGTGTCAAATAAATCTGGAGCCCTGCATAAACATTTGGCGAGTTTCATGTGCTACCAAGCTACAGTTGTTAGCAGTCAGCTGGTAGGAAAACACCCCCTCCCCCAAACTATACTTTTACTGAGAAGGCACAGGCCAGCACTGGTGCAGTGAATTGCAGATTCCTTGTAGCACAGCAGGTAGTAACATCTCCCTGGACTTTGTAATTCCTGTTTTGAGAAATAAAGTGATAAATCAGACTGGTGATAAATTAAGTATCTATGTTAACATGCTGAAATCTGTGAATCGAGTGGCTGAGTTTTACTGGCTTAAAGAAAAACCTGAATTAGAAAAGAGAAGGGGGAAAAACCCCCACTGTCACAGTACAGTGCCCTTACGTTTTCTGACAGGAGAACCTCCCCCCCAATCATTCAATAACAGCTTTTTTTTTTTTAAATAGTCCCTTTCAAGGATTTTGAAACCTCGGCTGTCCTAGTGGCTTAATGGACGTGTTCTGCATAGCCATCTGAGAGATTTGGGTTTGATTTGCAAGGCCAATTTCTGCTTCTGATCCTAGTTGGACTGAGGATTAATGATAAATCATTTGTATAAGGCATCCTTAAAGATATACTGTATAGTGCTATGCAAAGACATGCGGAGGATAATTTTATAACAATCATCTCTAAAATTCTCAAAAATCGTGCTTATTTTAGAAAGTGTACCCTATGCCTATAGGTGGTTGTTGTTAAGTGCCGTCGAGTCGGAGTCGACTCATGGCGACCCTCTGGATAGCTATCCTAAATTGTGTTTGATCTTCAGTCAGGCGGCTCATTGTTGACAGACTGGTACCCGTAGCTGCTGTTATTGTATCGATCCATCTCATTGCTGGCCTTCCTCTTTTGCGTTGACCTTCTATCTTGCCAAGCATGATGTCTTTCTCTAATGATCTCTCTTCGCATGACGTGTCCAAAGTATGAAAGTCAAAGTCTTGTCATCTGAGCTTCTAAAGAAAGCTTAGGTTTGATCTCCTCTAGTACCGACTGGTTTGTTCTTCGGGCAGTCCATGGTATACACAGTATTCGCCGCCAGCACCATAATTCAAAGGCATCAATTTTCTTCCTGTCTGTCTTTTTCACTGTCCAGTTTTCACATCCTTATGATGTTATTGAAAATACCATGGCTTGAACAAGTCGAATCTTTGTATGGAGAGAGACATCTCTGCTCTTGAGGATCTTATCTAGGTCTTTCATAGCCATTTTGCCAAGAACAATGCGTCGTCTGATTTCTTGACTGCTTGTTGCTTCTTTATTGATAGTTGATCCAAGTAGGTTAAAGTTGTTCACGATTTCAATTTCTTCTCCTTCAACAATGAACCTGTTGATTATGCCAGTTGTCATGATCTTTGTCTTCTTTACATTAAGGTGCAGGCCCATTTTGAGACTATGTTCTTTGATTATGAGAAGCAAATGTTTCAGATCAGATCATCTTCACTTTCATGCCTATAGGTAGCTTTTACAAAATAGGCTTCCAGATGCATCCCCATTAGCATGGAAGCACTCTTGTTCAAAGTTACGCTTGCTTCAAGGCAGATGCATTTATTTGGGGTACTCTGTGGGTAAATGCATATTTTATAAAGTATGCATAGATCTCACAACTCCACCCCAGCCTCCCTATAAGAGGTCCATGTATAAGCTCTAGTCTACATTGTATATTTTTGTGCATGTATGTATCTGTGCAATTTTTTAATGGCTATTTTCAGCATGTAGAACATGCTTTATCTAGACTGCAAGATCTGAGACAGGCAATGTTGTAGAGGCCACAGGCACCATTGATGGAGGCAAGAAAAGGAATTAATTCCTCTGCAGACCTGATGGCAGGTTCCCGAGGAAGTCATAAACTATGATCATTGGCCCAAGGACTGTTAAGTTTTATGACTGGTTTCGGTGAAGGCTGTGCATTGGGGATGATTGTTACGTTTACAAAATTTGAAAAAAATACAGGAAGAGTTGGAAATAAAGGCTTATCACACCAGTGGAAGCAGTTTCTGATTGATCTGGAAGCCCAAAAGAACAGAGAGACACTGACTATGGGGGGGGGGAGGGGGCAGGGACAGGGAGGAGGAATTAAAACATGATTGTAATTATATTTGTCTCTTGAGAATACATTTAACCATCAGAAATTCACTTTTTTGGATATTGGATATGAAAATACAATTTTAATTATTGTAGCAGAAATAAAAAAGACCCACTTTGAAGATTTTCTTTCGTTTGCCTTTCAAAATGCATATGGGGAGACTCTGAATAAAAGCTGCTTTTCATTAGAGCTGCAGAGTACCTGTCTGAAAAGCCAAGCTCTTACAATACACACAAGCACAAGAGCAATGGAAGGCTTCTTTACTATAGCCCCATCAGCTAAACAGCCTCTAGATTCTCTTTCCAGTTAGCTGGTTTCAAATCAGAGCTAATTACTCCAGTCATTTATTATAATCACCTTCCTCATATGCCTGGCACATTCTGTCATGGGGTGGCATCATTTGAAGCCCTGAAGTTTGAAAGCCACTGCAGGGTACTTGAGGCTCATTAGTAGGACCTATCCATTCCTGGCTCCTTGATTAACTCTCTGGTTTCATTTCCCTGCCCCCTCTCCCCTCCTGCCCTTTACAGTCATCCCTTTAATTCCAATTAACTCTTACTGTGCTGCTTGACATTTGATCACATAGGCACCATTGAGAACGCAGTAAAAACGTACTTTGATGGTCTACTTGCAATTATTCTTTTATTGCCTTTTTCATCCCTCAGGTTTGCCTGCATTCTGTTTGCAGCAGTGAGTTGAACTAGCATGATGTTGAATCTAATGCAGAAAATATAATGAATATATGCTATTTAAATATGTTAGTAGACACTATGAAAATAAACTTGCATTTGGGTAGTGTGTTTAGAAGAAGTTGTCCAAAGTTTTTTGGCATATCCTCTGATAGTGACAGAAACCTTAATAAAACTCAGAATGAACTGGTGGACTATAATTCTAAAAACTCCTCCTTTACCAAGATAGATTAGATTCTCAGTCCTTTAAGATTTATCAGAGAACCAATCATATTGGACATTTTGCCAGCCTTGGTTACGCAGAACCAAAGAGTGTCACTTCGTCCCTCTCTTACCCTTGTGACTTGCATGTTGAAAGTACTATAATTCGGTGGCCTTTCTGGTTATTTTAAAAGCCATGTGTAATATCTATGTGTGTTAATAGCATACATGTATAAATGGCAATCTCAGAATGCTGCTATTTACATGTGTAGATGGCCTGCGATGCCCAGATTCAAAGGGGGCATGATTTTTGGCATGATTTTGGTGAGCCAAAAAATTGTAGGTGTATTTCCCATTTTACAGTGGAAATGTATATTTTAAAAAAGTTCCCCATCAACATTTGCACCTCCGACGCACATATAAGCTTCTGCAAAGTGCTCATTTCAGCAGGGTTGAAACAAATGATCGAGGAACAGTTGTGCTTAGCCCCACAATACTACGATCAGTGCTTTTTTTGAAGGAGTACTCAATGGTACTTGAGTGGAGGAGTGGCCTAGTGGTTGGGGCAAGGTACTTCAGGCCAGAGGGTCGGGAGTGCAAATCCCACTAGAGGACAGCAACCTTGGGCCGGAAGGACTGGGGTTTCTAGTCCCACAGGTGCTCCTTGTGGTCTTGGGCAAGCCACTTAACCCTCCATAGCCCATGTTCCCTGTAAAATAGTTATCTCCAAGTTATAATGCCCTGTTCAATGTAATTTCAGTTTGTTCAATGTAAACCGCCTGGATATCATGAAAGGCGGTATATAAGAAATGTTAAATAAATAAATGAGTAACAGCACTTTTTTCATTGCCTGCCAAAAGTGACCCGTGGTTCTCAAGTATTATTGAAAGAACACTGCATATGAATACAGACAGCTTTTTTGCTAGGAAAAATGCACTGACTGTGATTACGATTTCCTAAAGCGGGGAAGCAAACTCCATAACCTTATGAGGCTGGTCAGGTTGAAACTTACAGGGCTAAGAAGGATAGAGAAGGATAAAACTACATTTCCATACATTGCTAGAGGCAAAGGAAGTTCCCCAAAAGGATTCTGGGATTGTGAGACCCTATGAGGGGAAGTCCTGCGAGTAGGATGGGCATGGCTTCCCAACAAAAGGAAGTGACAAGCTTTCAATGGTGGCTGTTGAAGGCGGTCCATGGGGATGGAGATGGAAGTAGAAACCCAGGATACAGCTGAGCCAGTAAAAACCAAAATGAATGAGGAAAGCATGGAGGTTAGTGCTACAATTGAGTAAACCAATGACAAGGCCAAACAGGTAGGAAAACTTACTTAATTGTGGAGTGATGTGTTTAAATTATCTCTCTGGGAATAAAAGGGAGATGTTAACTCTATTACGGACAACTAGTACAGTGCTGGAACAATGAATTTTTGTTCAAGGATTTTGTGTGCCCCATTCAATGCAAATGACATTATATACAAAAAAGTAATTTTGGTGAATATAAGGTCCTTCAAGGGTCTAGTGGAAAGTTGGTGGTAGGGGTCTGCAGTGAATGGTACCAACAAAGATGGTTCCCCATTAACAGTAAAGACTCTGATTATGTGTTCAGATAGCCCAAATAGTGGTATTGCAGTACTGAAAAACATAGAAAGTGATAATTGCTGGGGAGCAAGAGAACTTAATACTGCAGAGTAAGCCTGGTCTGTGTTATACAGTTTAGTAGTATTAATGGGACTACTTTCTGAAGCAGGATATAACTGTGTTGAATTGAATTCTTTTTGAGAAATGAATCTGGAGACTTGGAAACCGCGAAGCCTTCATACTTTAATTTGTAAAAATGTGGCATTTGTGGCTTCTTTTATGGTCTTGGGCAAGTCATTTAACCCTCCCTTGCCTTGAAAGAAAGGCCTGGCAATCTACTTCCGGTCACACTGCCAAGAAAACCCAAGAGCTGCTGGGTCGTCAGGAGTCAGTACTGACTTCAAGGCACACATTCCTTTAATTAGCTGCAATTATACAATTGTCTGGAATATGACACTTAATAGGCATTTTCATATTGTCCTGCTAGACCAATTCAGGCGAGTGAGTTGTGTTCCCCTACCAGCAAATTGGTGGAGACAAAGAGCAATGAAAAGCCCAGGTTTCAGTGACATCATTCCCAAGCCTCTATTCGCCTCAGCCACCAGAGGTCCCTTCAGAGAAACATGGCAAGCTTCACACAACCTCAACATGGGTAACAATGAGTAACAAAACAGTAGAGAACAATGTAAAGGAAGTCATAAACAGACAGTTCTCAGTAAAAGATGGACTTTTAGAGCCAAGTATAAAATCATAGCAAACCCAAGGGTACCGCAGCAAAAGAATAGAGCATGACTAGATTGTAAGCTCTGACGAGCAGGGACTGTCTTTTTGTTTATATTTCTGTACAGCGCTGCATGCATAGCGCTATATAAATGCTAAATAGTAGTAGTAATAATACAGTACCAGGGGTGGGCTCTGGACTGGTCTCGCAGGACTCAAGGAAAAGACATTAAATGGTAAGTAAAATATCACTTTCCATATCGTCCTGCTAGATCAGTCCATGCAAGTGGGATGTACCCAAGTGGGAAGAAGACACAGCAGCTCGCAAAACCCTTGAGCCAAAGGCCATGATGGCCGCGTGTGGACATCTAAGCAGTAATGCTTCACAAAAGTGGAGAGTGATGCCCATGTCGCTGCCCGACAAATATCCGCAGAGGCTACTGAGCACCGCTCTGCCCATGGGATGCTTGTGCTCAGGTAGAATGGGCGAGGCAAATTCTCTTGAACCAGCCGGTTCCGCAACAGATACCCTGAGACAATGCCTCCTTAATCTAGCATCCCAAAGTCGATTTAGCTGACGCATCACCCTTATGTGGGCCAGCAAACAGCACAAAAAGATGGTCTGACTTACAAAGGGAATTTGTAACCTTCAAGTTCCGGAGAAGCACCCTCCGGATATCCACAAGGCGAAGATTCTTATCCTTCACCTGACACTGCCCCTTAGAGAAGGAGGGCAGATAGACCATCTGGTTCACGTGAAAGGGCGACAGCATTTTAGGTAAGAAGGAAGGCACAAGCAGAATGGAAATGGCCTCAGTTGAGGACAGATGGTGATAAAGATTTCAAATTAAGTGATTGCAACTGTGTCAAAAGACAGCTGCACGCCTTATTTTTGGCATGTCTTGATATACCGCAGTAGCTGCTTTACTTCACAAATTACATTGACTTAAAGTCCCTAACCAGATTCGTTTCAGGTTTTTTGTTTTTCTGTATAAATTCTTTAATGATTTTGTTCTGGAACATTTTTTGTCTCTGTTATTTCCTCTTATGATATGCAACACTAAATATTTACAATCTGCCTGTATTCTTTTATATCCCCCAAGTAGAGGTATTCACCGAAAATCATGTTTATATGCACTATTCCCTTCATGGTGGCACAGTACTGGTCTGAATTGCCTAGACAATTAAAAAATACTTTTTCTCTTTTTGAATTTCATAAAATTATGAAAACTTGGTTGTTTTAGTCAAATTAGTTAAACTCTTATTCTCTTTTTATCTTTGTTGTTCTTGTTGTAAAACCACATAGAACTACTGGTTAATTAGGATCATTGTGGTATACAAATTCATGTTAGATTAGATTAGATCCCAGCAAGACAGAGCCTGCAGCTTGGAGATCCACCTTGCAGAACAAATTGCGACCAAGAAGACAGTCTTAAGTGTCAAATCCTTCAAAGTAGCGGACTTCAGTGGCTCAGGGGGCTGCCATCAGGGCCCTGAGCACCAAACACAGATCCCAGGAGGGGATCACAGACTGAAGGAGAGGGCGCAGACGCTGAACTCCCTGGAGAAAATGTGAGACATCCAGGTGCAAGGCCAAAGACTTGCCCGCCACCGGACCATGGAAGCAAGACAGAGCTGCCACTTGAACCCTTAGGAAGCTAAGTGGGAGGTCCTTCCCTAGGCCATCCTGCAGAAAGGCCAACAGGGAGGGAACCTTATGTTTATGTTTATTACACTTGATATACCGCTCAGGCCAAAGCATCAGAGCGGTTTACAATATTACATAAATTATACTGAAAATATGAAAAGAACGCCATTGATAAGATAGGACAGAGTAAGAGATACAGTGATAGTCAAAGAAATAGAAGAGACAAGAGGAAAGGCTCATTATAACATCCAGAGAGGTAGAATATCGTACCACCACAGCTCAGTCCTTCCAGACAGACTTGACCATAATGGCTGCTTATAAACCGCTACTGCCTGGATATACTTGACTGAAGCAGGTGATGAGGCAAAGCTCTCACTTCCAGCCTGCAATGCCGACATCATCCCTCCACCGTCCCGATTGCCGCAGCAAGCAAACCAAATATAGCAGTTTACCCAGTCCCGCATGGTCCAACGCCTAAGGGCCATGCCAAAGGGCCCTCTTGCGAGGCCCTCAGGCGCGGGCGCGCCGGTGGAGTGGCGGTTTAAGAGCCGATGGAGTGGGCAGACTCTGTGGAGGGAGGTGGAGCTCCCACTCTCACCTCCGATGCTGGCTGCTGCTCTCCCCTCACAGAACGTGCCGGTGGAGTGGCGATTTAAGAGCCGATGGAGTGGGCAGGCTCTGTGGAGGGAGGTGGAGCTCCCGCTCTCACCTCCGATGCTGGCTGCTGCTCTCCCCTCACAGAACGCGCCGGTGGAGTGGCGGTTTAAGAGCCGATGGAGTGGGCAGGCTCTGTGGAGGGAGGTGGAGCTCCCGCTCTCACCTCCGATGCTGGCTGCTGCTCTCCCCTCACAGAACGCGCCGGTGGAGTGGCGGTTTAAGAGCCGATGGGAGCCAAGTGCCATGCACCACACACCAGTGCTCAAAAAGGCACCATATCCATATATAAACTAGTTTGGTAGACCACCTCCGGGCAACAAGTATAGTAGAGATTACAACTGGAGAGTAGCCCATATGTGCTAGCAGTCTCCTTTCAAGAGCAATGCCGTAAGTGAAAAGGGAGCCATGTCTTCCAGGACGATCAGTACCTGCTGCAATAGTCCCCAAAATGGAGACAGCTGAAGGGGAGGCACTTGACGGAGCTGTATCAGGTCTCTGAACCATGCTATTGGTAGCCAATCTGGTGCCACTAGAACAATCCTGCCTGGTTGGCGCTCTATATGGCAAAGCACACATCCCACCAAGAGCCACAGAAGAAACATGTACAGCAGTCACTTGCTGGGCCAAGGCTGGGTCAGGGCATTGACACACTCGAGCCCTATCTCCGTGTGGCAGCTGAAGAAGCAGCACACTGGCAATGGCATGAGTCACCATCAGATCCATTTCAGGGCAACCCCAGCTGTGTAGAATCAACTGAAACACTTCTTGACTCAACTCCCACTCGCTGGGATTCAAAGAGTGCTGGCTGAGGATCTGTTTCCACGATGTCCACTCCAGGAATTTGCTGAGCCAACAAGGCTAGGAGGTTCTCTGCCCAGGCAAATAGGAGATACTTCTCCAGGGCCACTCCAGCACTTCTTGTGCTGCCCTGTGTGATGATGCAGAGGGTTTAAACAGTAAGAAAAAGGGTTTAAAACTGCAGCTTTCCTCAAATGCACACATTAAGGCAGGCAAGGAAGGGGTTAAAGCACAAGCCCAGAGAAACTCTCTGCACAGAAAGGCAGTGAGAGAGCCACACCCCAGCTCCAGGACAAACAGGGGAGCTGACGTAAGAGGCAAGGGGGCGGAGTCAAACCGGATAGGACAGCCCTATGCTCTTAACCAGGAAATAACAGAGAGAGTTAGTTTGAGTTTGAGGGGGAGAAGGAGTCTGAGGAGAAGTTCCAGTTCAGGTGAAAGCTCGAGTCAGAGTAACACTGATCTTGGAAGGAAGAGAGTTCGTGTGGGAGCAGGAGGAGTGCCTGGGAGAACAGGAAGTGTTCAGGCAGGAGACTCAGGACCTGACTTTGACCAAGTTGCAGAGAGAAGCAAAGGAAGGAGCAGCCATTGCCAGGCTAACACACGGTGCTGGGAGAGTTGCCATCCAGACTGCTTTGAGACACGGAGGTCTCTGAGAAAGCAGTGGAGAAAGCTTCCTCTGGGAGAGAGAGGTCACCACGAACCAGGCAGCCAGGAGAAGCAGGTGTGAAGCTACTTTTATTCTCACGGGGAGAGGCTGGAACCCTTACCCAGAAGAGATAGAATCACTTCCCTAGAGTCTTCCCTAGAAGCTGTGAACAAAGGTGAGAGTTTGAGCAAGTATAAAGTTCTGTATGATAAGCTGCCTAAGCGTTCCAAGTGCAGGAAGCCTGATACTAGCAGAAGCTTAGAAACTAGCCCAGCTGTTCTTAACTCATCAGCTGATGGTAGGCTATGCCGACAGAAGCTAAAGCTAGCCCCTGCTAAGCCAGTGAAACGAGAGCATTGCAAAGACCGAGACTTGCCTTGTTATCAACCTTTGCAACCCAGACCCACTAGAAGAAGATTAAGCCAGTTGAATTCCTTTAACGCTACTTTAAAGGAGGCTGCTGATTCTAGCTACATTCAGATACCACGTAGGGAAAGGAATAGTAAGTGGAAACAGCTTAGACACCATTTGGAACAATGGAAGCCTGTTGATCTGCAGTACCCTGAATTGAATCATAAGACGTCTGACTCGGATGTTGAATCAATGCAGTTAGGTTCAACTAAATCAGATAGCTCTTATTCTGAGATGGAGGCAGACTGTGCTTTGTGTTGCCAAGAGTGAAGCTGTTGATATCAATGTATATGATAAGTGCTGAGAAGTTATTTCATGCTATTGAGTTTGCACGGAGAGAAGCAGCGTTCTGCTGGAGTGAAACTCAACGTCTTTAAGCAGCTGTGAATTGTGAATGCTATGGAAGTGATTAGCTGCAACTAAAGCTGTTCATAAGTGAAGAGAAGTTGAATTAACCTTGTATATAAATTGACAAACCCTGAGAAGGATCAGGTTGGACTTTATCACCTTTGGACTTTATTTTGGCATAAGAAATATCCACCTTTTTTTGTTTCTGGTTAGGGGATGGTAGATGACAGAATTCTGTGCAACAAATAAAGTTTTTGTTATCACATAAAACCTTGGCTGTCTTCGTTTGGGCCACAACTACACGGATATCCCAAGCTTCAGCACTTACAAGGATAATCTGGCACATTTCCCACTCTTCCAGGCAACCGCCTATATGCTGAGAAAGGGGGTGTGACACCTGCCAATTGACATAACCTTCCACCATGGCATTGTCTGAAAAAACTCAAACTGCCTGGCCCTCGACCAGGGGCCCGAAAATTCAGAAGAGCCAACCTGTTGGCCCTCGTCTCAAGGTGGGTGATGGACTACACTGCTTCCTTGCAGTTCCAGCGGACCTGGGCTGTATGGTCTTGACAATGGGCTCCACAGCCCGAAAGACCGGCATCCATTGTCAACAGAATCCAGGAGAAAATCGTCCAGGGCTGCTGCTACCACCACAGGCTAGACTTCACCATCAATGGGATTGGGAGCCTGCACTCAAACTCCTGTGAATTCAGGAACCATCGAGTCAACAAGGGAACGGTCCCATGTGAGTACGCGCCCACTGAACCATCTCTGTGGTCGCTGCCATCAATCTGAGGAGCTGAAGGTGATCCCAGACTCCAGGGCTGGCCGCATACATAACATTGCCAGGCAATTCAACAGTCTTCTGATTTTCTCCTCTGGCAGGAAAACTCTGCTCACTCAAGTGTCAAAACATGCTCTCAGATACTCCAAGAACTGGGAAGGCAAAAGCTGACTCTTTTCCTGATTGTTCACCGAACCAAGGCTTTTTGAGAAGGCTACCACTCAAGACATCACCTGAGATGCACCTGACAGAAAGCAGGCTTGGATGAGCCAGTTTTCCAGATAGAGATGGACAGAAATCCCTTGCCGCCATCACCATGACCTTGGAGAATGTCCTTGGGGTGGTGGAGAGTCTGAAAGGAAGGGTGGCAAACAGATAGTGAGAACCAAGCATGGCAAAATGCAGATACTTTTGCTTGTCCACCCGGATTGGGATATCAAAATACACCTCGTCCAGATCCAGAGAAGCCAAGAATTTTTGGTGCACTGTTTGAATCATGGAGCGCAAGGTTTCCATTCAAAAGTGCAGAATGTGCAAGTGCCTGTTTGACCCCTTTTCATGTCCAGGATGGGCCAGAAGGAACTGTTCTTTGGCACCACAAATTATATGGAGTATCTGCCCTTGCCCCATTTGTCTGGGGTGACGGGCACCACTGTCGTTAGCTGAAGCAAGTTGTCTAAGGTGGTCCGCACTGCGGCAGCTTTGACTGCAGACCCACCGGGGAAGATGATGAAGGCATCAGGAATCAGCTCCTTGCATTCCAGGATATCTTTATCATCTTTATTAAAACACTTGATAAACCGCCCAGGCCGAAGCATCAGGGCGGTGTACAATCATAAAAAACGACAGCTGCCGGGAAAGGAAAGAAAGAAAAGAACGCCAAAAAATGATAGGACAGAAAGAGAGACAGTAAAGAGTAGAGAAAAAGCAATAAAATGGTAAAACAGTAAAACAATAAAATGTTAAAACAATAAAATAATAAGAAAAAAAAGGAATGGGGGGGGGAGGGGAAGACATGAGCAAAATTTAGAAGGGATGGGAGGCGCGACTAAGGGGATAAAACACCATCAGTGCTAAATTGAATGGTGTCTAGCACCCAGCAATCCTTGGTAATCCAGGCCCATTCCTGAATGAAGAGGTGAAGCCTGGCGCCTACTGAGGCACCAGGGAATGGGCCCTCAAATCTTCATTGTGTAGCCCGGGAGAGTCCTCCTTTGCAGAGGCAACAACCCTGGGTCCATATGCGCCACAAATGACTGAGAACAAGGCCATGAGGCAGAGCGGAAGAAAGGTTTTCCCAGTTGGTAGTGACAATAGTCCTGAGACCCTCAAAAATCCAGCCAGCAAACCATTGGTGGTGGGGCCGAGGCTGATGAGAAAGGGGCACTTTTCTGTTTCACAGGCCCCTAGACCTGTCTTCCAGGAGGTGGTATGATTTTGTTTCTCTTAGGTCCTTCACCAACTTCCCCAAATCTGATCCAAACAAGAGCTTTCCTTTAAATGCCAGTGATCCAATATGGCTTTAGAGGATCTGTCTGCCACCCAGTGATGGAGCCAAATCCAACGCTTTGACACAGTTGCCCAGGGCACCATTCCTGGCCGTCAAGAGCACCAGATCATACATGGCATCAGAAAGGAAGGCCATAGCCAACTCCAAAAGAAAAGTAGTAACATCAGGCAGAAGAGACTGAATCCACTGGAGGAGTGCTCGAGAAGTCAAGCTGGTAAATACCTCCAGTTGTAGAATACCAGCTGCCATGGCAAACTGGCAGTTCAGCAAGAAATCAACCTTGCGATCCAGAACATCCTTTAAGGCTGATCCACCTTCCACAGGAATGGTGGTCTGTCTGGTAACTGCTGTGATCTGTGCATCCACCTTGGGAATGTCAGACTACTCACCATGCTCCTCCAGGACAGCATAGATCTTCTTATTGACCCTTAACCCTTTAGGCAGTGAGTCGGATGAATCCCACTTAGACTGGATCATATCTTTGATCACCTCTGGGAAAAGGAAGGTAGTAGTGGATTCCCGTATCCCTTGAATTTGTTGATTTATTTATTTAACTGGTCATATATACTTCTCAATTTTTAAGTTGGAGCTGTTTACCATTAACATTACAACAGTGAACATAGAACATAGAATCAGAAAATAAACTTGGAGAACTTAGCAAGGTTCAACTAAGGTTATACCAAGTTGCCTAACAAGATAAAGTTCCTATGCAGCAAGAGTCTGAATATCGGGGCTGGGCCATTAGGCCATAAAAGTTCATTCCCACCCTATGGTATGCATTCATGGTACTGTTGTAATAAATGTGTTTATAGTGTCCTGCAGAAGCTTGAGAAGTCAGGGTTAGCTTGGATCGAATCCGGGAGGAATTTCCAGAGTGTCTGTGCATACAATGAGAATGCTTGGTTACAGTACATTTGGCTGCTCTTTATTCTTGCCGCCGTGGTCATGAGTGTTTTGCCGTCTTGTTCTGTTGTCCGGAGTCAAGTATATGATGGATGAGAATGAGTCTGCGGATATGTTATGTATTATTTCAAATATCATGAGTAATGCTTTATATTTTATACGGACCACTACTGGTAGCCAATGTAGGTGTCTTAAAATGGGTGTGATGTGCTCTGACCTAGAGGCTCCATATAGGGCATGGGCAGCCATATGAAGAGTTTGCAGTATGTTTTTTGGTAGACCTTGGAGAATGATATTGCAGAAGTCGAAATGTGAAAAGACGAGAGCTTGAAAAACCATGCGGAAGTCATGGTTGTCCAAGAGTGGACGTAGGTGGTGGAATGTTCTAATCTTGTGATATACTGCTTTAGCGAGGTTGTTGATATGGGCCTGCATAGTTAGTCAATGGTCAAGGGTCAAGGGTGATTCCACGATAGTGTACCTCCTGTTTCACCTCCAGCTCTGCATCCCTTAAGTTTAGAGTTGATGAGGAGGTAAAAGTCTGATCTTTGCTTATGAATGGGACTTCATTTTTTTTGTAGTTAACTGTCAGGTTGTGCTTGGAGAGTCATTGTGAGACTTCCTTGAAGCAGTCTAATAATTTCATGTAGTTGGGTTTATCTGTGGAGAAGGATGCATAGAGAATAATGTTGTTAGTGTACACGTGGTAGTGTATGTTAAAGGATTGTATTAGGGAGCAAATAGGCTGAATGTAGATATTAAATAATAGGGAAGATAAGGTTGATCCCTATGGGAAACCTGTGTTTGACTGTAGTTGATGAGTGTGATCCAATTTTTATGTGATGAAGGCGCCCTGTAAGGTAGGATTAGAACCACTCCAAGGCTGTATTCTGTATGTTTTTTTCCTGTATTTATTTATTTATTTATTTACATTCTCTTATATACCGCACTATTCGGCATCAGCGCGGTTCACATAGAACAAAAAGTCTCAGTACAATAACAAGCATGAGTTTACAGATAACAAGGGAAGGAACTTGGATAACAAGGGAAACTATTTACAGTCTATTTACATATGTAACACTACTGCATGTATACAAGTTATTAGGAACAGGTGCTAAGAATATATTGTAGGTGGTAGAGCAAGGTGTTATGACATACTGAGTCGAACGTGGAGGCAATATTCATGAATATTAGTATAAATCCTTGCTTTGATTTCTCAGTGCCTTTTATTAGCCTTCAAAGAAAGAGGTCATCAGGGTTTCTTTTCCATGCTGCTGTCTAAACCCATGCTATTGCAAGTTTAGGGGAGCATGTGAATCTATGTGGTGTTGGAATTGCTGCTGGACTATCTTCTCAGTAATTTTTACCAAAAGGTGGAAAGCTGCATATGGGTCCATAGGAGCTTATGTTAAGTGGGTCCTACTTCTTATTTTTTAGTAAAGGTGTTGTGGAGGCAGTTTTGAAAGAATGATGCCCAGACTTAAGGATAGTTGTATGATGGTGGTGATGATTGCACTTAATTTGTATTGTGCTATTTTGATCCAGATAGTCAGGCATGGGTTGAATGATATTCTCAATGTGGTCGGTAGAGAGTGGATCGAAGGAGGATAGCTTGGGTGTGGAGGTCTTGGTGCTTAGAATTCTTTCTGGCTTAAAATGCCTTCTTATAATCTTGCTCTGGAAGTGATCTGCAAACATCTGAGGGCGTCAGGTGTTGTGGTCAGAATGAATGGTGGGGTCTTTTAGGAGAGATTTGATGGATATAAACCACTATGATTGCTTGCAGGATGGTGGTATATCAAAATTACTAAAGCATAAACTATGATTTCGAAAAACTCTCAAGGTCTGTTTAATGAGCACATTAAGGTTTTTTTATGCTATTCCTTCTGCTTTGACTCAATCATTTTGCGATGCTCTTGTAATCTGGTCAAAAAAGAATTTTGATCCCACAGTTGCCTTGTGTGGCACCATTTTTGCTCTAGCTTTCTGAGACCTAGCTGGGAGTCCTGTAAATCTACAGTATACCAAATGGCTGTGTGATGTTTCCTGGGGTGTTTTATGGACTACGACGACTATGATGCTTGGCGTATGGTTATGTCAGTGTTAAGTTTTGGTAATATTTCTTCCAGGAATGTCTGCTTGTTGAACCGTCTGTAACGATGAATTCTTGATGAGCTCCGACTGTCTTTGTGTTGGATTGCTTCATGAGGGATGTTGAAAGTAATGGCATTGTGGTTGGACCATGGCACTGGGAGTACTAGTGGTGGGATGTGATTGTTCAGTTTGAGTACAGATGTGGGAGCAAAGATGAGGTCTAGGGTGTTTCCTCTGTTATATGAAGGAGTGTTTATTATTTGATCATATTCTAGTGCAGCCATTGCTTCTAGGAAAGAAGATTGCTTAATTGGGAGCGATGGGAGTTTAAAGTCACCGAGCAACCAAAGCTGCTTTCTTTGGGTTGTGTGGCTGCACACTAATTCTAGGATAGAAGACAGGTCATCGGTGTGTGCTGATGGTGATCTGTACAACAGGCACACTGTAAGATGGCCTGTTTGTGATTATAATGATGTCCAGGCTGGCTGTTCTTTCCAATTTGATAGTATTGAATTTCAGTTCCCTTTGAAGATGCCTCCACCCCTTTGGTTGACAGTTGGGCAGTTAAAGAGATCATAGTTGGGAAATTTAAGTTCATTTGTTGTTGTTCTGTCAGTATCAGAGAGCCAAGATTCTGTTACACAGAAGATATCTAAGTTTTGGTGATTGATATAGTCCATTAGCACTGGAAATTTATTCCTAGCAGAGCGAGCATTGATAAGCATGCATTTTAAAAATTGTTTTGTTAGTGGAAGGTTTTGTGTGTGGATCCTTGTTGGTGGCTCTAGGAGTATATGAATAAGTGAATTGTGACTTCTAGAATGAGAAGCCTGAGAGTAACTCCATAAGTCATTATGCTCCCTACGTCCATACCCTTATATGATGGTGTAAAAGCTTCCGATTGTGTGAACAATAGGGCAAAGCAAATTAAGAGGATTATGATTGTGAACAGAGGAGACACTGTGTTGGGTTGTAATTATAGCTGTGTGGTTGCTATAGGGTGCACAGAGTCCTTCACTGTCTTAGATGGAGGAAGATGTTCAAGAGATTATGCCAGTGGGGGGAGGCCACTAATCTAAGTTTAAAGGGAAACCAAGATCACATCTGGCCCTGTGGGGGGGGGGGGCTTGGTGCTCTTATAACTAATGCTCAGCTGGTACGTAAGAAAGCTTGACTCCTATGATAATAAAGGACTCGTTGCTCATTTGCGCTTTGGTGCTGGAGTGGTCCACTCCTTGGTCCACTCTAAGGGCCACGCCTAAGGGGTCTTTGGCTTGGCCCTTAGGCGCGGTCTGTCTAATGGCAGGGCTTTATTTAAGTATGATGATTCGGGTGGGCAGAACTTGCCTCGGGGGCTGCTGATGCCAGTGCAGGCCCACAATGTCCTTCGGGAGTGCCTGTGGAGGCTGTGATCCTTGCAGCTGGGCTCCTTAGCATGCCTCGCTGCTAGTGCTGGATCCGGTGTTGAGGCTTTGTTCCTCTTCTGGTTGGACAGAGCTTGCCTCAGGGACTGCCAATGCTGGCAGGACCTCAACATCCTTCGGCAGTGCCTGTGGGGGCTGTGATCCTTACAACTGGGCTCCTTAGTGTGCCTCATTGTATGCTGCTGGTGTTGGATCCAGCATCAGGTGTACTTAAAGCAGCAGGTGTACTTTCAGCTCCTGCCCCATGCTGGAAGCATCTGTCAAGTTCAAGCAGCTGAGACACTGGAAATCGGTGCCACCAGCTCCTCCTCCTGGAACAAGTGGATCACGCCGGCCTCTTCATAGTCTTCTGAAGGTAATAGTAGGTTCTCCTCCACATCGGAGCCCAATACTGATTCATCTGGGTCTGAGGCATAGTCAGTATCTCAGACAGCTCCCCCAACTGTTCCTCATCTTCAGGGAGTGTCCCATGTCGGGGACGCTTAGTCAAAGGCATTCAAACAGGGCTTCTGCTTTCAGCCTGCCTGGTACGAGACTGCGTCTAGGGACACCTAGAGGCACAGGATCTGAATTTCCATGCCAGAAGGACCAGGCCTGTTGTAAAAAGGAAAAGAATTCCAGGGAGGACAAACAGAAATCCAGAAGGGAAGGAGCACTGAGGTTGTGTGAAGCTGCTGTACTCTTCCAGATTCTTCCAAATCCTTCCAATTTGTGGCTGCTCAATAGGCCCTTATCATGATAAAAGGTGTGGAGTTAAACCAATTTCCCTCTCCTCCTATGACTACCAAAAAGACTGCAATCTAGTGGAGTGTCCCACGCCGCACTCAAGTGAGAGTCACCCCTTTAGAGCTTTGAGGTGGTTGTTCACAAGCGTTTAATCACTCTCTTTTTCCTCTCAATCATCAGATTTTCTAGAGAGGAGAAAATCCATCGACCATCTGCTTGAGACAAAGAAATACTGAGAGACCTCTGGTGACTGAGGCGAATAAAGGCATAGGAGTGATGCCATTGAAATCTAGGCTTTTTATCAGTTCTTTGTCTCCACCAATCTGCTGGTAGGGGAACAAAACCCACTTGTCTGGACTGGTCTAGCAAGAACGATATGGAAAGCATTTTTTCAGTAAGAAAATATTTGTAATAGTATAATTTGAATAAAGTTAAGAGTTATTTCAAGATTATTCACAATTACTTTATTTCCTTATCTAAATTGTAAACAAATTGCAGTTCTGCAGTTTCTCATAACCCTTTGGATATTCCATCTTTGAGTATTGCTCATTTAACATCAATTTGTTAGTAACTATTTTCTGTGATTGTTCCAATCATTTGGAACATCTTCCAGTAGATTTGTGAATACATTGATGTCTGTTCATTTAGAAAGAAAAGCTTGACTTGATTGTTTTAAAATTGACTTTATTTTCCTCTCAGAAGATAGGGAGATTTTTTAATGTTGAAATTGGTATCTAAATTATATGTTATTTGATTTTAGGGTTCTTTTCATTTAATGCAATGTGTTATCTTTATGTTTTGATTAATCTATGAATGTAGTTTATTTTTTTCATTATTTCATATGTTGTGTTTGCTGCATATCACAGAATGGGCAGGTTATAAATTGTTTTAAATAAATACAATTATTTACAAATACTTGATAACACGCTTTCTCCCAAAGTTTCAAGTGAGTTACAACCAAAACTCTAAATTGATTAGACAAACATTGCAGCACCCCTACTAAACAACTCCCATCCATCCCTATATACCCCTAACTCATTAACTCAAAAAGTGGGGTATGCCTACAAACTCATAAATAGCTATTCCTATCCCCTGTGAATTATAAATCTGTTTGTAAAGCCAGGCTTTTCCTTCTTGAATAGAACACAGTTACATCATATCTTAGTTCATCTGGTAAAGCAGTCCACAAATTTGACCCTAAATCCTTGTACTTGATAGTTTAGCAACTTGTGGCTCTGGTACAAATAAAAGTTCCTTTTGGGATAATCAAAATTATTTTGTTGGAACATATGCAATTATTAGTTTACTGATGTAACTAGAGCAAAGACCTAAAGAAAAGGTAGAAAACCTTGGCACTCATTCACTAGCTATCAGCAACCAGGGTAAATCCCGATGAATTGGGTATCATCTTACCTCGTCTTCTTTCCAAATAGCAATCTTGCAGCTGTCATCCTGACATACAAGAATGCAAATGCCATTAAGAATAAAAAATTCCAAATTCAAAGATAATCTTTTGTGTATAAAATATGGAGCCAGTGACTGACAAGCCGTTCAAAGTTACAAGTTACATTAGTACTCGGTATGAACCATTCCTTGCCAAAGAGATACACATCTTTATCTTTATTACAATGCTTGATAGACCGCCCATTCGAGGCCATCTGGGCAGTTTACAATGTTATAGAGCCAGAGAAGGAAAAAGGAACTACAATACCAGACAGGGAAGTGTACATTCATTTGAAGTCTAAAGAGAATGGAGAGCCTAAGTGGAGGGGGAAGAGGCGGCAAGGGGATCAGGGAAGGGGAGGTCATAGGCAGTACAGAAGAGGTGGGGTTTTCAGGAGGGACTTAAACTTGGAGAATGATTGTTCTTGATGGATTAGGGAAGGAAGGGAGTTCCAGAGTGATGGGGCTAAGAATAAGAAAGCGGAGCGCCAAGTTTGCTCCAAGTGAGCATGGGCTGGGGAGGGCAGGTCAAGATGGTGGGTGTGCAGGGTCCGGATGCTACGGGGTGGAATTGTATTGAATCTGCCAGATATTGAGGAGTGTGCTTATGTACCGGCCCTGTGGATCAAAATCATGAGTTTGAAGGTGATACGATAGGGGGGAGGGAGCCAGAGTAAGTGAATCAGAAAAGGTGTGATGTGACTGGAGCAGGAAGTATGAGTGAGGATACGAGCTGCAGTGTTCTGAATTAACTGTAAACGGAGCTAGATATCCATTTATAGAAGGATGATTGTGCTTCTAGTAATATATTAAATACAGAAGAAATCTGTCTGTTTGTTTCTAAGACATCTTTTCAGACAAGAGTTCCTTGCTTCAGATTGCCATCTTTTTATTAAGATGCTTTGTTTAACCAGAGCTATTTATAGATGGGGTGTGGGTGTTGACTTACACTCTCAACTAAGAGATTTAAAAATAAACAGCTACATTTTACAAATGACGTCCCCATGCAGTCTTGGACATCCAAGCCAGAAAGTCTGAAAAAAAGCAGGGAAGGCTAAATTCAAGCACAATTTCAGAAACATTGACATGCCTGATATGAATATCTATGGGGCTCT
This sequence comes from Ichthyophis bannanicus, assembly GCA_033557465.1. Classification (NCBI taxonomy): domain Eukaryota; kingdom Metazoa; phylum Chordata; class Amphibia; order Gymnophiona; family Ichthyophiidae; genus Ichthyophis; species Ichthyophis bannanicus. The sequence continues at coordinate 1,736,752,881 of CM066032.1, forward strand.
GTACATATAGTTGTGGTCAACAATATTGGCACCCTTGCAGTACAACCCCTTAATGTCCAATATCTCCTAAAAAAAATGTGGCCAGTGAAATGGCTTTGGACTACATATGCACACATATCTGACACATAAAAGCATCAAATATAAAAAAAAAACAATTAAAAAAGGAAATAGTATAAAAACTGGGGCATTGCAGGACATGATTATTGGCACCCTTATAAACAATTCAAATCAGTTTGAACAGAACCACCACATTCCCATTGCAGTAAAATTAGACGAACCTGTGATCAATTGTCAGTATTTACATGACTTGAATCAACCAATGAATGATGGTTCTAATGTTTAAAATGGCACATTCACTCCCTGTTGCATTTTCACAATAGTGAAGGCAAGAGAGCTGCCTGAGACTGTCAGAAAACCCTTTCTCCAGGAACAAGCAGGAAGTAAGTCCTCACTTATGAGTGACATCGGCACCGACGGAGCCCACGCGGAGCATTTTCCCAGATTTCAAAGAAAGCCTTTGGGAATGCCACCACGCATGTGTGGTCCCCTTCCCGCCCAAGGGTGCCATCTTTCTCAATATCCCTTTTACCGTGGAGCCCTTCGGACATGCTTCTTGTCCCCGGAAAAAGTTTCTCTATTCCAACCAGTTTTTTGCTTGCCAGCCTTTGCCAGTCCTCTTCCCGCCTCTCGAGCACCTCTGCTTCGGCCTTGGTCTCAGGTTTTTTCCTTTTTGCCCTTTTGTGTTTCACCGCTCTTCGTGTTCTTTTTAACTGCTGGCTGCATTGAGGGTCTTCGACCTTGCAGGGGTTCTTTTTTCCCTAATGGCCTCCGGTTTTAAGAAATGTGATAGGTGTTCAAAAAACTTGTCGTTCATGGACACCCATGACTGTTGCCTCAGGTGTTTAGGAGCTGACCATGACCCGGAGCTATGCTGTAAGAAAATGTCCTCCAAGGCCATCCAGAGTCATAAGCATAAGCTGGATGATCTCTTCCATAAGGCAGCCCTGGTATCCTCGGTAGCCTTCCGCTCTTTGGCCCTGCAACCCCTGGAGTCTCCCAAAGGCTCCTCCCCGGGCCCAGCAGCACTCTGACCAGGGGTTGCCCAAACGCAAGTGGAAGAAGAAGGCTGAGAGGACTCTCGGGGGCACCAGACAAGTATGAAAGGTCACACGCCTGGTCTCTCAGCCCTCCTTGGCAAACTTTGGAGTCAGAGAGGGAGCAGCCAAGTAAGATACCTCGAACTGATATGGAGGCCTCCAGGAAAAGTGCCCGGTCTCCCGAGGGTTGTCCCAGTGAGGACTCCTCGACACCCAACCTAGGGCCTTGGAGCGCAGTGTTTCTGCGTTCCTCGCTGCCCAGCAGGTGCTGGTGCCCGGCCCTGCCGGCACGCACCTCAGTACCACAGGGACCTCAACCTCAAGGACTCTCCAGGCCGCCCCAGTGACCCCTGAGAGCCAGAGCCTCATGAGGATTCTCGACATGGGTCTTGATCTTCATCCCGGTCCTCGGGTGCGAGATCTTCTCAGGCAAGTGCCTCCGGCTCCAGGCAGGCTTTGGCCTCGGGAGCTTAGTGCAAATCACTAACCCATCTCGAGCCGCCCAACCTCGAGTCCTCCATGGACAACTCCAGAGTGGAGTCTGATGGGGAAACCTCCCCGGAGATTCGATCCCACCGAGACTTCCCCTCGGATCCCTCTCTGCCAATCCAGAGGCGGCAGTCACCTCCCGAAGACACCTCCTTTCTGGAATTCATCCAGGGCATGGCGCGGGTCCTAGTGTTCACAACCTAGTTGAAGGAGGAGCCCAATACTCTTCAATATAAAGCCCCTCCGAAGGAAACTCTCTCAGTGCCAGTTCCTCCCAGTCTGAACTGACGACTCCTCTGCATGTGGGAGACCCCAGTTTCTGTCCCTATCATGAGCAAGCACCTGGACGCTATGTATAGGGTTCAGCGGGGCCCAGGCTTTCGGAAAGCCCAGCTTCCTGACACCTCGATGGTGTCCACCTCAACCAGGAGATAGTGCTGCACACTTTCTTTCAGAAGTCCGAAGCGATTCTCCATATGCTGGATTGTAAGAGGGCTCTTTCCTTCCACCTGCAGCAGACTGGGGACCACCACAGATCCAGGCAGCTCTTCGTCTCCTATGATCCCAGCTGCCTGGGGCTGGCGGTCACCAAGTGTACTTTGTCCATCTGGGTGGCAGACTGCATTGCCTTTGCCCATGCCCAGGCCAGGCTTCCCCTGGACCGTCAAGTCACGGCTCAGAATGTCTGAGCAATGGTGACGTCTGTCTCTAGTCTGCGCTCGGTGCCACTGACAGACATCTGCCGGGCTGCCACCTCGTCCTCATCTCACACTTTTGTGGTGCACTATTGCCTGGACAGGGAGTCCCATGGGGACAGTGCCTTCGGTCAGGTCATACTCTGTTTAAGCAACTCCTGCCCTCTGACCCTTCTTGTTCCTGCTACCAGGGAGAGTGGCCATCCATGGACCCGGAGTCCTCGAGCTGCCTTCGGCTTTCACTGGCCACTGCTCATGGCTCTGCCATGCTTTTTCCTACAGGTCCTTGGTAGCCTGTAGCTGTGGAGTTCCATATGTGAGGACTGACTTCCTGCTTGTTCCTGGAGAAAGCGTAGTTACTCACCTTTAACAGGTGTTCTCCAGGGACATCAGGAATCAGTCCTCACAACCCTCCCCCTCCCCTTGGAGTTGCTATCCTTTTTTTGCAGTCTTTTTGGAGGGGCTATAGCTATGGCACCTGTCTGGGTAAGATGGCACCCTTGGGCGGGAAGGGGACCACGTATGCAAGGGTGGCATTCCCCAAGGCTTTCTTTGAAACCTGGGGAAATTCTCCACGTGGGCTCCGTCGGTGTCGACGTCACCCATATGTGAGGACTGATTCCTGTTGTCTCTGGAGAACACCTGTTACAGGTGAGTAACTATACTTTATCCTCAAACTTCAAATGGGGATACAAGGCTGTCTCCAAAGACCTTGGGATTCCTGTGTCTACTGTTTGCAAAGTTATTAAGAAGTTTTCTGCTCATGGAACTATCAAGAACCTCCCAGGATGTGGTGGGAAGAGGAAAATTAATCCTAGAAGTCTTTGAAGATTAGTGTGAACTTGTTGGAAAAACACCATGTACAACATCCAAAGAGTTTAAGGCTGACCTGGAGCAATCTGGAGTGATGGTTTCAACCCAACCATATGCCGCACACTAAACAAAGAAGGATTTCATGGGCAAAGGCCAAGGTGGACCCCACTGCTCAAAGACAGACATAAAAAGACATGTCTAATCTTTCCCAAACACACCTTGAGAAACCACAATCCTTCTGGGAAAATGTTCTGTGCAGACCAGCGATACATTTACAGGCAAAGAAATGAAATTTACAAGGAAAAAAATCACCTTTCTTACAGTTAAATATGATAGAGGTTCCAAAATGATGTTGTGCTGTTTTGCGGCCTCAGGAACTGGAGGCCTGGAACATATTAAAGGAATCATGAAGTCAGAAGACTACCAAGGTTTTTTGAAGTGAAATGTGCTACCTAGTATCAGAAAGCTAGATCTGGGTCAAAGGTCATGGGTCCTCCAGCAGGGGAATGACCCAAAACATACATCCAAAAGTACAAAGAAATGGAACAAATGAACTGTTTTAAACTGGCCAGCAGTGAGTTCTGATCTCAATCCAATCAAGAACCTTTGGAAAAAGCTGAAAGCTACCATTCATAAAAGGAGTCCTGGAAACATTCATGAGTTGGAACAAATCACAGTTGACGAGTGGGAGAAACTACCAGCAGACAGATATACAAAATTTATAGACTGCTACAAGAAACATTTGGTGGCTGTCATCACTGCCAAGGGTTGTGCAACCAAATATTTGTGAAGGGTACCAGTAATCCTGTATAGGTCATTTATTTATTTTATTTTATTTATTTACATTTTCTTATATACCACGCTATTCAGCATCAGTGCGGTTTACATGGAACATCAGAACTTACACATTTCAAAGTTGATCTGCGTTTACAATGAACAGGTAATTGAACTTGGATCATAACTAGGGTAACTATTTACATCTTAACAATCTATTATAGAATATTTCCTTTGTACTTCATTGGCTAGCTAGTTGAAGGGGCTCTGGTGGTACTGTCTTCCGAGTAATATAAAAGGAAGAGATGATGTTTGTTTTAGTACATTCCTAAACTGTGCTAGATCAGAAATTGCTCAGATGCTGGGTGGGAGGGTGTTCCAGCATCTAGGTGCACAGAATTTGAAAGCTCTGTTTACTGTTGTCTGGTTGCACTGGGTTATTGCTTTTGGGACTATTAGTATGTTTACTGCTGCTGACCTTCTAGATCTGTTAGGGGGGTTTCTCTGTATGAGCTCTGTTAGAGATGAGGAAGAGAGCCGATTGATGGCTTTGAAGGTTAGCAGTAAGGTTTTGAATGTGAGCCTGGCGTGTATGGGGAGCCAGTGGAGCTGTTTCAAGATGGGGGTTATGTGGTCACTTCTGGATGCTCCCAGAAGGACTCTTGCTGCTGAGTTCATCGCGAGCTGTAGTGGGTGCAGAGTGGACTGCGGGAGGCCTCGCAGTATGGCATTTGCATATTCGAAATGCGGTATCATCAAAGCTTGATAGATTATCCGGAAGTCATCCGGTTCTAGCAAGGAGCGTAGGTGCCGGAGAGATCGGATCTTATGGTATACTGCTCGTGTTATATTGCTTATGTGCATCTTCATGTCTAGATGCTGGTCTAAGGTGACTCCAAGGTATCTGATAGTGGGTTTGGTGAGAAGTTCTGCTTCCTTGACCTTCAGATAGGGTGGAGTGATGAAGTTTGGGTTCTTTGTGATAAATAGGACCTCCGTTTTCTTATGTTGAATTAGAAGATTTTGGGTTTGGAGCCAGGTGGACACTGCGTTGAAACAGTCTGTCAGTGGGGAGAGGTCTAGGTTTTCTGTCGAGAATGGCATGTAAAGGAGAACATCATCAGCGTATATTAAGCAATTCACATTGAAAGATCAGATAATATCGCATATAGGCTGCATGTATATGTTGAACATCAGCGCAGAGAGGGAGGATCCTTGTGGGATGCCTTGATTCTGGTGAAATGGGTCTGATGTTGAGGCCCCTGATCGTACGTGCTGCCATCTATCCGAGAGATACGATTTGCACCATTCTAGTGCTGTGTCGCGTATCCCCTTCTCCTTGAGACGTAGCAGGAGGAGCTCGTGGCTTACTGAATCGAAAGTGGCTGCTATGTCCATGAAAATGAGGACACATCCGTGATGGATGTTGTCAATATTTATTTATTTATTTAACAATGATTTATATACCGCATCTTCCGTAGTTCAGTTGCGGTTCACAATAAACAACAGTTAACAAATCGGAGTTTGTTTTACATATAACATCTTGTGGACAAAATAGATAAATAAATACCAGTCATTATATTACTAAAGAGTGTGGTGAGGAGTGTTTCAACCCCATGTGCCTCTCTAAAACCATGTTGACAGGGATCAAGCGGAGCGGAAGCTTCAATGTGTTCTTGGATTTGTCTTTGGACATCTTTTTCTATAATTTTGGCCAGAAGTGGCATGCTTGATATCGGTCTGTATGAGTCTGCCTTCTTTTGGTCGAGGTTATTGTTCTTTAGAAGTGGTCTAATGTAGGTGCGTTTAAGTGATTGAGGGAATGTACCTGTTGTGAAGGAGCGGTCCATGAGCCTAGCTATAAAAGGGCTGACGTCTGATCGTAATTACTTTATCCAAAAAGCAGGGCAGGGGTCTGTTTGTGTGGTGGTCATGTTGATCGTAGCAATTGTATCTTCGATATGTTCATTGGATGGCGTGGAAAATATGGTCAGGGGTGATAGATATCTCGGCTCAAGTGCGGTGGTAGGTGCTGGGGGCAGAGCTTTGATTGTAAGTAATCAGCGAAATCTTGGGGGTGGATCTCACTTGGTTGTTCAGATGCTGGCTCTTTTGTGAGGTTCTTGACAAGAGCAAACAGGTTGTGAGGTTTGTTCAGGGACCGTTTTAGTGCGTCCGAGTGGAATCTTCTCATGTTCTCTGTAACTGCTTGGCGGTGATTTGCTAGTTGCACGTTATATGCTTTTTGGTCCTCAGTGGAGTGTGTTCAGCACCAGCATCTTTCCAGCTTCCTCAGGAGGTTGAGTGAGGAACTTAGCTCAGTGGAGTACCAGGCTGCGGTGGCCCGTTTCCCTGGCAGTTTGTTTGAAGGTGGATGTAGAGCAAGAGAGCTGAGGCTCTTATTCCAGTTGGAAACTAGCACCTCAGGATCAAGTGTTGTCACGGTGAGGAGTGGGCGGGTTTGGTTTAAGATCTTGTTTTTGTCAAATGCTTGGAACCTATGAGGTCTTGTCTTGGTGTTGCTACAGAGCCTATCGGTGTCTATTTGGGGTTTGTTGTGCAGAGGTATTCGAAATATGATCAGCTTGTGGTCGGACCAGGGGACTGCGGTGGTGGACAGCATAGATGTGTTGGTTGTGTTGAAATTTGTCTGTGGGGTGAAAACGAGGTCTAATATATCCCCTTTTACATGGGTGGGTTCATTGACCAGTTGCTTGTATTCTAGCTCTTCAAGAGCATCGAGGAAGGCTGAGATCTGTGAGTCATGCAAGGAGGGCAGATTGAAGTCTCCTAGAAACCAGTTTGGAGTGCCTGGACACTGGGAGTTGGAGGCGAGGTCAATTGTTGTTGAAAGGGCATCTGTGTCTGTTGATGGGGCCCTGTATATAAGGTTGATAGAGCAGTGCTTGTTGGTTATGGTGATTGTGTCGAAGTATGCTGTACTGGTTGCGTTGCTCATGTGGAACTGGAGGTCCATTTTAGTGATGGCGAGTATTCCTCCCCCTCGTTTGTCATTTCTATGGCATGTGTGTATTGCAAAGTTGGTAGGTAGTAGCAGGTTAAGGAGCACGTTATCATCACTGGAAAGCCATGTCTCAGTAATCAAGAGTACGTCAAGGACGTGGAATGAAATCATGTCTGAGATGACTGGCCATTTCTTGCATATTGATCTGGCATTTATGAGGGCACATCTTAGGTTCTGGGGGTGGGTGTATGCTTCTTTCTTTGCTTTTTCATTGTGTTGTAGTGCTATATGTAATAAGTGGGGGTGGCAGGAGTGGGAGGCCTCTTCTGCTGTGTAGTGGGGGGTGCTGGACCACCACCTCCTATGGTTATGGAGGATAGGTATTTGGTTCTTGTCTGGAGATAAAGCTGTGACATTAGCTAGCCATCCAGAGAGTAGATATAGGGCAACTATGAAAAAGCTTAAGAGGGCCATTTATATGTCTGCCTTGATTTCACGTGTCAGGTGCTTGTCTGCGTTGGTCTGTGTGTGTGGTCAGGTGGGTTGGGCAATGCAGGCTGTGACTGGTGGGACAGCAAGGAAGGTCTATCACTGGTGGGTAGACAGATAGGTGGTTACTTGTGGTTTGGGCAAATAGATAAATAGGAACGCTGTGTAATTTATATCAGGCTATAGGTCAATTATTACAGTCAAGTATATCAGGCAGCAGGCATGTGGGATGTAGGTACGATGGTACAAAGTATGCGGTACAACGCCAAAACAAAACAGTTTTGCAAAACAAGTGTAACAGGTAGAAGACTAAAGACAAGTAGAGACTACCTGGAGAGCTACAGTAACATTATAATGAGAATTCTCTATGTTTCAACTACACAGTTGTATTTTGTGGTGTTCTCAGAAATTACTACATCATACTAAATTGTTAGTGATATAGCAGAGGGGCTGTCAGGTAAGGTTTGCCTTTGTTAGTGATATAGTGGCAGGGCTGTGGGGTAAGGTTTGCCTTTTTGCAGATGATACCAAAATCTGCAATAGAGTAGACACCCAGGAAGGTGTAGATAACATGAGGAGGGATCTAGCTAAGCTTGAAGAATGGTCTAGAATTTGGCAGCTGGGATTTAATATTAAAAGATGTAAGGTCATGCATTTGGGCTACAGCAAGCCAAGGGAGCAATATAGCATAGGGGGTGAAGTACTTTTGTCCACTAAAGAAGAGCGTGGTTGTGTCTGATGATCTTAAAGTAACTAAACAGGTAGAAAAGGCGACGGCAAAAGCTAAAAGAATGCTTGGGTGCATACGGAGAGCAGAAAAAAGGAGGTGATAGTGCCTCTGTATAAGTCTTTGGTGCGACCTCATTTGGAGTATAGTGTGCAATTCTGGAGACCGCATCTTCAAAAGGGATGTGAACAGGATGGAGTTGGTGCAGAGGGTGGCTACTAAAATGGTTAGTGGTCTTCATTATAAAGCATATGAGGACAGACTTGGAGATCTTAATATGTACACCTTAGAGGAAAGGCGGGATAGAGGTGATATGATTGAGATGTTTAAATACCTCTGTGGTATAAATGTTCAGGGGGAGAGCCTCTTTCAATTGAATGCAAGTTCTGCTACGAGGGGACATGGGATGAGGGTGAAGGGGGACAGATTCAGGAGTGATATGCGGAAATATTTCTTTACGGAAAGAGTAGTGGATCCGTGGAATAGTCTCCCAGTGGAGGTGGTAGAGATGAGGACAGTAAGTGAATTCAAAAAAGCATGGGACAAACACAGAGGATCTCTAAAGGAAAAAAGGGGACTGTTGTAGTTGTTATGGAAGGACAGATTAGATAGGCCATGTGGTCTTTTTCTGTCGTCATATTTCTATGTTTCTATCTAAGTTTGTTTATTTAATTAATTAACAGGGGGGGGTTTATACCGCTTTATCATTTCAATCAAAGCTGTTTACTTTGTAACGTACATTAAACAGGGACATGGATAACTTGGATTTTTCTGAGGCAATGGAGGGTTAAGTGACTTGCCCAAGGCCACAAGGAGTGCTAATGGGAATTATCTCTTGGTTCCCAAGCCAGTGCTCTAACCATAAGGCTACTCTTCCACTCAAAAGAAAAGTTGCACTGACATCTTTTTTTTTGTTGTATACCTTTGAACATACTATTAAAATATTGTGATGACATACAATTGGAATATTTCCAATTATTTCTCCAGGAACAAGCAGGAAGTCAGTCCCCATGATATCCACTGCTTGGCCAAATACAAGCATTGTGGAACCTGGGTCTTTTGGGGAAACTGCTAGATAATTGCGACCTAGATTGGCCACTGTTGGGAACAGGATACTGGGCTTGATGGACCTTGGTCTGACCCAGTATGGCATATCTTATGTTCTTAGTCCTCACTTATGTGTGATGTTGTCGCCAACGGAGCCCCCACAGAAGCATCTCCCCAGCTTTCAAAGAAAGATTTTGAGAGATGCCACCACGCATGCGTGGTTCCCTTCCTGCCCAAGGGTGCCATCTTACTCAGTCTCCCTTTTTCCGCGGAGCCCAAGAGATGTTTGTCGTCTTCCATGGAAAAAAGTTGATATTTTTGTGCATAAAATTGGCCACCTTTCTCCTGTTAGCACCGGTCCCTTTCCTGCCCCCGAGTCCCATTGCAAGTCTTAGAACCGTTTTTAGTTGTTCTTCCAGCATGGTTTCACACCCTTTTCTAACCACTGGCCTTGTTGAGGGTCTTCAACTTCGCAGGGGTCCTTTTTACCCCAATGGACAGTGGGTTGAAAAAGTGTGATCGGTGCGCAAAGAGCATATCCCTAACCAATACACATGACTGCTCCTTCCGCTGTCTAGTGTCGACCATGACCCAGAGGTTTGCACTCTGTGCAAAAAGATGTCCATGAAGACCATCCATCGTCGTCAGCAGAAGCAAGATGACATCTTCCACATGTCAGATTCTGCTCCAGTATCCCCAGTAACCTTGCTCTCTAAGGCTCCGCATAGATCCTCCGAGTCGCATAAAGCCCATGCTGTGCCCAATTGGGCCCGCGGACACTCCAACAAGTGTTCTCCGGAGCGTGAGGCCCTGGCCACCGAGGTGCAACACATCATGCAGTGTTGGTGTAGTCCATGCTCCGCCTACTGGGCCACATGGCATCCTCAGTTCATGTGGTTCCCAATGCCTGCCTCCACATGCAGGCGGCTGAGTGGTGTCTCCACGCACAGTGGACACAAGACGCAGGCAGGCTCTGGGACGGGGTCTTAGTGTCCATTCAGCTAGCAGAGTTACTCAACTGGTGGCAGGGCATACAGGGCAGTATACCTTCTGGGCCAAGACAGTGCCCTAGCGGAAAGGCTGAGAAGGGTCCTCCAGCTGCATGAATGGTGACTAGACCCCAGGGTGGTACAACGGCTCTTCTGACTCTGGGGAACCCCAAGTGTGGACCTCTTCACCAACCCGATCAGTGCTCAGCTGCCCCATTTCTGCTGTCCCCAACTGCATCCGTCCCACGTAACAGCAGATGCCTTCCTCATCTCGTGGTTGGAGGGCCTTCTGTATGCCTTCTCTCCCATGCCAATGATCGCCCAAACCCTCTTCAAAGTTCTGCTGGACAAGGCCTCCATGATCTTGGTGGCCTCATGGTAGCCCGGCAACCTTGGTTTCCCCTTTTGCTCCGCCTCTCGATGGAGCTCCCGGTCCCTCTGGGGAATGCCCCAGGGCTATTGACCCAGAAGGAGGGCTCCCCTCTTCACTCCAACCTGGGGTCCCTGTCATTAACAGCATGGCTGCTGAACTGGTAGCCTTAGCACCCTTCAACCTCCCAAGGGAGGTGGAGGAAGTCCTCTTGGACTCTTGTAAGAACTCCACAAGACCAGCCTATGCCTTCAAGTGGTGCAGATTCTCAGTATGGTATGTAGAGCATTCTCTTGCCAGGTGCACACGGTGCTACAGTACTTGCTTCACCTTTTGCAAACCAGATTCAAGTCCAACTTCATCAGAGTGCATCTGAGTGTGCTCTCGGCGCACCATCATTCCATAGAGGGCAAACCTCTTTCTGTGCAGCCCCTCCTTACCCGATTTATGCAGGGCCTTCTGCTCGCTAAGCCTCCCATCCGCCCACCCTCAGTGAAATGGGACCTCAACGTGTTTCTGACGCAGCACACCAAGCTGCCTTTTGAATCTCTGGCTACCTGCCATTTGCGTTATCTTTCCTGGAAGGTCGTCTTCCTGATGGCTCTCACCTCTGCCCACAGAGTCAGCGAGCTTCAGGCCTTGATGGCCGTGCCACCTTACACCAGGTTCTACAAGAATAAGGTCGTGCTTTGCACCCACCCTAAATTCCTTCTGAAGGCGGTTTCCACCTTCCACCTCAACCAAGAGATGGTGGTCCCCAACTTCTTTTCATGTCCTCATGCCAACAAGGTGGCGGCCATTCTCCATACTCTGGCTTGTAAGAGGGCCTTATCCTTCTTCCTCCAACGAACCCGGGGTCACCACAAAGCCTCACAGCTTTTTATTCCTTATAACTCCAGTTGACTTGGGGAGGCTGTCACCAAGAGGACCCTGTCCACCTGGGTGTCAGACTGCATCACCTTCGCTAACGATCAGGCTGGACTCTCGTTGAAGAGCTGGGTCACCGTGCACAATGTCAGGACTATGGCAACCTTGGTTGCAAGCCTATGCTTTGTCCCTATGGCAGGTATCTGCCGGGCCTCCACCTGGTGCTCAGTTCATACCTTTGCAGCTCACCACTGCCTGGAGAGGGAGTCTCAATGGGACAGCACTTTTAGCCAGATCGTACTCCATAATCTGTTCGGAATTTAGGAAACTCCTACCCTCTGACCCTTCTTGCTCAGACTACCGGAGCGATGGTTCTCTCTGGACACTGGGGTCCTTAGAGTCTTTCTTCAGACTTGTTTGCAGCTGCTCACTGCTGGGCCATGTTTTTCTACAGGCTCTCAGTAGCCTATAGCTATGGAGTCACATATGTGAGGACTGACTTCCTACTTGTTCCTATAACAGATATTCTCCAGGGACAGCTAGAATCAGTCCTCACTACCCTCCCTCCTCCCCTTGGAGCTGCTGTACAATTTTTTGCCATCTTCTTTTGTCAGCTCTAGCTATGTCATCTGACTGAGTTAGATGGCACCCTTGGGCGGGAAGGGGACCATGCATGCGTGGTGACATCTCCCAAAAACTTTCTTTGAAATCTGGGGAGATGCTTCTATGGGGACTTTGTTGTCACCAATGTCGCCTATATGTGAGGACTAATTCCTGCTGTCCCTGGAGAATACCTGTTACAGGTGAGTAACTACTCTTTCTCAAGATATTGTACACAATATACCTAAAATGTAAGGGTGCCAATAATGTTGATCACAACTATAGATAGTTCAGGAAGAGTATTTAAGACCAGGGACGTCTAATTTTATTTTTTATTTATTTAACAATCATTTATATCCCGCATCTTCCAGAGTTCAGATGTGGCTCACAATTGAACAACAGTCAACAAAGCAGGGCTTGTTTTACATGGAACAAATTTTGACAGTAAACAATGTAATAGTTAAATACGTAACAGAACGGTGAATGGTTAAATGCATAACAGAACAATGTAAAGGTTAAATACATAACAGAACAAGAACAATTTATGAACTATGTACTAATGAGTATAGTAATGTGGGTTATGACCAGGGAAGCTGGGGTTTGAATTCTACTGCTGCTCCTTATGGTCTTGTCTGGTCTTGGATCTTGGGCAAGTCACTGAACTCTCCATCTTCTCAACACCCTCTGGATATTTTACAACCAAAACAAGAACTTTACTGATGTCTGTTCATGCCTGCAGCAGGTCTAAACTTGGACAGGGTCGCAGATGTTCCAGACATTTCTGAAATCAAGTATGGACGTCTAAGTCCATTGCACTGCCCCAGTCATGCCTCCGCCATGCCCCCTACTGGATGTCCCCGCACTGGAGACGTCTTTAAAAACCATTTGTGAAATGGTTCTGGTGACATCTCCGTAGTTGGGACTTTTGCATGCACGTTTTCAGATTTTCAAATCACAAGTAAGGCTTTTAAAATTACCCCCCATAAACTTTAATGGTGAAATTCATTTACAATCAGTGTACCTTTCCTAGCAAAATAGGTGCCAGTGCATTGCTCTTTCATTAATACATGAGGACCACTGTTCCCTCTAAGCTGTGCGCGTGTGCGCGCGCACACACCTCGCAGAGCGAGCGCACATACTTTACAACAGAGCGCACAAAAATTACAGCTCTGATTCTGATAGAAAACAACACAGACGTCTTAAAATTTAAAAGTTATGATTGTAATTACTAGAAATTTCCCACTTCATTTAGTAATCATCTATTTTCATTTAATTTGATTAAAATCAATGTGGTGTACATACTGTATTCTGACGTGTAGTCAAATTTTAAAGTATGTAACTCCGAGTGTCGTTATGTGGCACACATAAATTTAACCTTCCTTCAAAAGCTGCACACAGCTGATATTTTATGCGCACACAGCCTACAGAAAATTAGAGGGAACATTGATGAGGACCATGAGTCAGTTTTAATAGGCAGTCAAAAAGGTGCTGGTAAGTCAGTACCAATGAGTACACTCTCAATAAAAAGCCCTTTCTACAACCATGGAAACACTCCTGAGATTTTCAGAAAATATACATTTAGCATTTATAGGGTTAATATGTACTGTATTTGAGGGACAGGACATTTAGTAATTATTAAAGAAACCTGAATTAACGATGAGCTCAGAGTGGAGGAGTGGCCTTGTGGTTGGGGCAAAGTACTTCAGGCCGGAAGGTCGGGGGTTCAAATCCCACTAGAGGACAGCAACCTTGGGCCGGAAGGACTGGGGTTTCTAGTCCCACAGGTGCTCCTTGTGGTCTTGGGCAAGCCACTTAACCCTCTATAGCCCAAGTTCCCTGTAAAATAGTTATCTCCAAGTTATAATGCCCTGTTCAATGTAATTTCAGTTTGTTCAATGTAAACCGCACTGATGCAGAATAGTGCGGTATATAAGAGAATGTAAATAAAATAAATAAATAAAAATAAAAAAGTTGCCAGTTTTTGTAAATTTGAGTAGTTTTCCACAGTGGGCACTTTCACTGTTTGAAAAATAGAAACATTTTCATTTTCAGATATAAGATCACTGAAGTGAAATACAATCCCACATATTTAATCTAAGTCACTAATTCAATCTAAAACATTTAATTCAAAGCATGTTTTCATTGGAAGAAAGTTGGCATGGAGGAAAATGCTAGGATGAAAAAGTTAAAAAAAAGATAAAGTTGAAAGGATTTTATATCATAGATTTAGCAGGAGAATTTGAAACCAATCTAATTAGACTGTACATTATAAGTTGTATATCAATATAAAGAAAACATTACCAGTAAGAGTTTCAATTCTGCACCTGCAGACAAAAGCGATTTATTTTAATCTCTCTCCACCCCCCAAATGGAAGGTTACATAAATGTTTAAAACAGAATCAGTTTCCAACTTTACAAATGCTATGGGATATTACTTTTTAGTGCATTTACGTGTGTAAATTAAACTTGCTGTCTTGTTTTTAAAATTTGGCTTTCAAAAAGAAAGTAGGGTAAAAAAAGTTCTTCATTGGAAATAAATGACTGATCATATCCAGATAGAAAAGACAATTAATATAAATAGATGGAGTGCATAATGTATACATATGTACTTCAGGTCCCCTCCTCCAAGCAAGATAGCAGTTAATGGAAAGTGCAAAAAAGAAAATTAAACTATAGTTCTATAGATGATACCACTAATCAAAGAATTCAGTTGACCAGACATTTAATAGACATGCTTTTTCACACTTAAATTCATATCCAGATGGAACTGTATGTTCTTTCAGAAACTTTTCTAAATGGGCTGGCTCAAAAAAACAAAAAGCATGAAAGTCTTGATGCTTCACAATGCACTTCATAAGAAACTAGAGAAAAAAGATTGTGCCCCAACTAGACAATTTTGAAGTGGAAAGATCCACATTTCCTCTTCACGTCCCACATAATTCAGAAAGATTGAATAGATTTGAACTCTTAAATTTAAAAAAGGGAACTTCCCTCTTCCTAAAAAATCAGTTTTAAGGGTCAAATTTCTATTTGTGTCCAACAGGAAGAACATTTTCAAAATCGCCTTTGACATTTCCTCCTCTTGGGACTGTTCAAGCATTGCAGTTAAGTTCAGAAGTGGGGGGAGAAATGAATTTATCTGTAATCCCTTTGCCCTTTAAGGTTTTTAATGGTTTCAATAAGTCATCACTTAGAGAGACAAGCTTGGGAGCTTAATTATTAATTTCTACACCTAATAGTCATTGAAGGGTTATAGTCTTTGTTTGCTTTAAGAGGTTGAGGAACGAAAAGATGAGAAAAAAGATGTTTCCATTCTAGTGATAGTTACTTCACTTTGATTGTTACTACAGTATGTAACCATTCCTTCTTTCAGATAGGATAGGTTTATGATAACTAGTTTTAGAAACAATTTATATATCAAACTTTTTTAATGATACCACTTACTGTTGTGATACAACATAACCCATCAAAAAATTGGATGACCATTTTGGTTTCATTTTTCAGGATTTGTACACTGTGTTTTTGGTTGTCAATAATTTATCAACAAATGTTTATTATATGTATCAAAATTTGTGAACTTATTGGTATACAGCTGGAAACCTTTTAAGAACATTTATTTTCAATGTATTTGCTGATGTCATTCATTCAAGAATATATTGATTCGGTACAGATATAACTAAGCTTAAAATTGTCATCTGCCTGATTTATTTATTGATGGAACTTATGATCTTGCAAAAAAATATGGTTGCAAATGTGCAAATTATGCCCTATGATAAGAAATATAAGGGTATGTTTACTAAAGTGCAATACATTTTTGCACTTTGGGTGTATTAGGAGCAAAACTAATGCATGGTAAGTGTAAAGTCTATGCCATAAATGTCCAGAACATGACAAGCATGTGCCCTGCATTTAACCCACAGGGCAGACACTATAAGGCCCATGGTATATGCATCAACGGACAGCATGTATTCACCCACGCTACCTGCAAATGCATGTAACACAGGCTGCAGCGCCACCCATACCAAAAGTCAAAAAAATAAACATTTCAGCTAATGTACCCAACCCACCCCAATGACCAAGTTCTGTCCTCCTGCTGTAAACCTTGACACCTGATGCAATTCCTCACTCTCTGCTGATCTGATTTTATTTATTTATTTATTTGATTTTATATACCACACTATTTCAAAATCAGTGTTTACAGAGAACAAGTATCAACACTTTACATAGAACAGGTGTCCAAGAACAGAACCATAACTTCAGGTATTGCACTATAAACAATAAACATTTTACATTAAACAGGGGTGTCAACTTGGGTAGTAATAGGGCGAACTATCTACAGGATGGTTAGTGGACCGTAAGAAGAAGGGAGGTCTGAGCTAAGGCTGGCAGACAGGATCCATAGCGCAGCTGTGGTATATGGTCAATACAGTTGGAAAAGATGCATCTTTATCGCTCTCCTGAAGGTTGACAGGTCGGAAGTGGAGTGGATTGGGGTAGGAAGGGAGTTCCAGAGAGTTGGTTCATATAATGTTGTAACTATCAAGATAAGGTTCCCCCTAATGAAGCCTCCCCATAACACCATTAAGGGTTAATCTGCCAAATAAGGAGTAATTGTCATTATTTCACAGATTGACCCCTAGCAGTGGTACTATGAGACTACTGCTAGGGGTCAGAGCCACCATTTTGAACCTCAGGAGCAACGGGGCAAGAACAGAGGGGACTTGTTCAGGCCCCTTACACTCAATTACCCAGGTAGGTTGGTTAAGTGCAGGGAGAGGGTCAAATGAGATCAAGAGCTATCGGAGAGGGGGGAGTTGGATCAGCAGGGATGGATTCTTGCATCAGGATCAGGGGTTGGAGAGGGGAGGGTAGAACTTGTTGATAGAGGGAGGGGGTACACTGGTCACAATGTTGTTTTTTATTTTCATTTTTGGTATAGGCAGCAGCCACACAACCTGACTGCTGGTAGTACGCTGCACTTTTTGCTCACTTTAGTAAACATGCCCTATAGTGTATAAGAATAACCGTGACAGAGACTGCTGCTTGAATAATACAGATGATGGTGTTCACATATGTTCACATAATTCATTTTCTGAGCATGAATGTTACATTTATAATATAAAAACGTGAAAATAATATAGGAGTGTTTTAACTAAAGTGTGGTAAAAATTTGCAGTTAACACACAACTACCGCAAAGCCTCTGTGGTAACGGTTGTGTGTATGCCTGGTATGTTCTCATGCAGTTAACACGACAAAAACATTTACTATGTATTAAGTGAACAACAGATTACCAGCAAAGCACACTATACATTAGAGCAGGAGTTCTCAGCCCATTCCTCAAGACACACCTAGCCAGTCAGGTTTTCAGAATAGCGTTTTTTTGAGTGAATAACATATTTCAAGGAGAGGAGCCGCAATCCCCTGACGAAACATTATAGGTGAAACGCCACGGCGCCAAGTTGCAGCGTCGGGAATCTGAACATTTTGAGTTCTTCCCATAACCATATGGAGTTCCAGCTGAAATAATAAATGACCAACGTGGCAGCGAGTAAAAGTGAAAACTTGAATTTTCAGCCGAAATAACACATGACTAGTGTGGTAGCGAGTGAAAGTGAAAATCTCGGCTTGACGAACTGGATGGAATATTCACGACCCCCTTCACGTGAAGTCATTGGGGGACCGTGAGTCATAAAATTGAGCAAAGCTAAGTAACCCTTCACTATTTTCACTTGCTTCACAATGGCTTCTTGCATATGCTTTATATATGAGTTATGGATAGTTTATATAAAACAATATTAAAAAAATCTTCAAAAAAAGTCAAAAAAACGAAACGAGAGAAAGAAAACATTAAGTAACAGTGGAAGGCTAAACTAGCAATACCACACAGGTCGTTGATGTACAACAGACGCTTAGTTTTGCCTTCAATGAGCAAACTTGAATAAGCAGTCTAAATTCTGAGACCTGATTGCTATAGTCTCGAATAAGTTAAGAAAGTTAGTTATCTACATATGAAGGTAAGAAAGTAGAGCTTATTTAATATTATACTGCTGAATAGCAACGAGCTCTGAAAAGTGACGCTTTTTAGTTTCTTTAGGTTTTCAGAATAGCCACAATGAATATGTAAGAGAGATGTGCATGCAGTGGAGGCAGCACATGCAAATCCATCTAATGAATATTCATGGTGGTTATCCTGAAAACCTGATTGACTAGGTGTGTCCCAAGGAATGGGTTAATGACCCATAAGCCTTATAAAATTAGGAATGTGGTGCAAACAGGCACATACTTCTAGGCCTGCTTTGGAGAGGAGTTTGGGTGCACCATGGGTGAAGTTTAAATGTATACACACATTTTGTAAAATATACACGTTCATGTGTGCTTTACGCGCTAACATTCACTCTGATTAGTATACTCACTAATTTGCTCATTAGGTGATTAACGCACTGTCGTAAAAGGGCCTTAACATTTGCATGCTTACAAAAACAGCAAGTGCACATTCGGTACAAGATATTAATTTCACTTTATCACCTTATAGTTATTTCTTTTGACTCTTCTGACTGAGCAACTTTAATCCTTTGATGTCTTATCATGTTTTTTTATTAAGCACAAGAAACAGCTCCAGATTCAAAACTGCATTTAAATTAAATAATTTCATATTGGAGGCCCTTTTTCTATGTGCTTGTATCACCTTTGACTTTTAATTTATATATATTTTAAGGAAAACAATTCTCTTCAAGTGAAAACCTTGTTGGTTTATTTTGCTCATTTTCTTCATCTTAGGAATGGAGATAGGGAAATTGCTAATAGGTGTTTGTGTTTGACATCTGAATATTGTACTACTTAGTATACCTCAATTGCTTTAGCCTCTATGCCTAATAGATCTAATTAAAGAAACAGATACTGGCCTGAGACAGTTTGTCAAGGTAATATGAGTCCCACTGGGTTGCACTGACAGTTCGTCTGTGGCTTCATATGACAAGCCTTTTTGTGGTCTCATTTGATCCTTAACAATTGGACATCAGTCATTGATTTATTTTACTATAACTCAGAGCTGTTGCATAATTTTGTATTTCTCTTGGACATGAGTGTATTTTGTTCTTTCCTGATGTTCCTCAGTGTGCACACATTGGATGTAAATAATGGTTGCAATCTGTTCTGGGAGCTGTAACAATTGATTAGATAGGTTTGGGGGGAAAATGTTAGACTCCCATAGCTGCACACATTTAACTCTAACCTTAATGAGGACTTTTTCTAATCTTACCAAGCTTTCGATGCATAGTTAAAAATGAAAAATCAAAAGAGATAAATAGTATTTGTCTTGAAATAAATGGTTTGATATTTTAAGTAGAATATTCTGCTATTATCATTCATATTAACATATTTTAAGCGCTATAAATAGAGTTGCAATTATTTTCTAATAGGGGAATTTTAGAAAGGATATTCCAGTGCAATCCGGGATGTCTATGCCAGAACATCTGGAAAAAAAAAGCAGGCATGTTAAGGTGTAGACGCAATTTCACAAGCGTGGATGTGCCTAATATAGATGTCTGTGGGGGTGTCTACATAGACATCCCCGGAACAGGGAAGCCAGGGTTCAAATCCCACTGCTGCTATCACTGAAATTGTGCTGAGTACTGGAGACAGAGTGCTTTCTTCTCAACACCCTCTAGATGTTTGTTCAGTCAAAATGAGCACTTTTCAGATGCCTGTTCAGGTCTAACCTTAGACGCGATGCTGAGCATCCAATGTGTTTCTGAGATCAGGCGGGGAACACCCCAGCCATGCCTCCACCATGCCCCTGTTCAAATTTAGGCATCCTCACACTGGGAACGTCCAAAGAATTGGCTTCTAAAATGGCTCTGGAGACGTCTCTGTGCTTTGGAATTTCTTGCCCGTTTTTGGACGTACAAAGCAAAAATAGGGCTTCCAAAATGACCCTCTAAGTGTTTTGTTTTTTTTAAAATAAATTACAGATTCTAAGTCTTTTCCATTTTTTTCTTAAAATCTAGCTTCTTACAACTGAGAAGGAAATAAAGTTTGTTGAAATGTTATTTCTGGTTTTAAATCTCATGAAAACGTATTCTACTTAGTAATTCATATATTTGAGATGGCTATCATGCACTCTTTACACACTGCAAGACGTTTTCTCAAGGAACTCATTGGCATTTACTGTATATGATGAGATCTGAGATGGTAAAACTGCCACACTTGTTAGCAAGACAGTGTCCTGTACATACTGAATATTACCATGTTCATTTTATTGCAGCTGGATTAAGAAGAATCCTAAGTCCTTTTTAAAGTCATACCTTTGCAGTGTTAGTCCACTTAAATTCATGGAAATAAAAGTTAATAACAAAAGTGAAATGAATAAAAGGTGTTAACTATTGGACTAATTTAATCATTTTCTTAGCCAGATTTTGGGAGCAAGTGCTGTATTCTTCAGGTTAGAGCAGAATAATGCAATAGTTCTGGTTCTTGATACCTGGAAATCTTACTTTCTCTCTCCTTCTCTGTGGCTTGGGTATAAAGCAGGAATCTCATAACTCAGCTCTTCTTGCTCCACTTTCCAGAGGCAGTTGATGTCATAGAAGAGTGATTCTCAAACTTGTCCCAGGCTAACTCCAACCAGTCGTGTTTTCAGGATATTCACAATAAATATGTGTGAGACAGATTTACATTAATTGCCTTCAGTCCATGCAGATTTATCTCATGCATATTCATTATGGATATCCTGAAAACCTGACTAGTTGATGCTCTCCTAAGAGAGATCTGAGAAGAAGTAGAATAAGATGCCCATAAAGGCAGGTACTTGTACGATGATATGTATTATTCCCCCCCCCCCCCATATATTGTAACACATGGTGAGTACCCAGTTGTCAATAGAATGGCATGACTCCAAATACCAAATTACATTTATATTACATTACACAATAAAGAAGATTATCTAAAACATGGATATGATATAAAATATACAGCTATTAGCAGATCCTTTACTATATACTATGCAGAAGCTGTGCTTATATTGAATGAATGAAAGGAGGTCAGCAGAGTGGAGGAGAGGGGGGTAGAATGAATGTAAGATGGTCCTGAGTAGCTCTTGATAGTCCTTTGAGATGATTCTGTACTTCCAGCCATCCTTCTAATAAAATTAAATGCTGTGGTTTCATTTACATTTACCTTTCCTCCCCTGGCCCGTCTTGTACAGTGGGCATTTAAATTCTGTATAAACCTGAGAAAGGGAGTGTTAGCTTCTGAAAGTTAGACAAGAAATGTTAGTCCAATAAAAAGATGATATCTTATTTTTTTATTTTTATTTAAGCTTTATATACTTGTTATACTTGTTATTTTTTGTAAAAGAAAATTACATTCATTGCCTTTTCAAGAAGATGAGCCAGCAATTAAAATCTTGTTCTAGTATTCAAAGGCATAGAAACAAGATTTCATTTATATAATTGTTTTGTTTTGTTGTTTGTTTTTTTTTTACTGAACCTAGTAGATTTTTTATTACCATCTCACTTCCTTGCTATGTACACTCTTGAGACTTCTTTGGTGGCTTTTATCTTATTAAACAATTTTGAAATCATTAATTTTTCATTTTTTAATTGGGAAGCTTCTTCCTGTTATAGTTTTAATTATGTATGTATCATTTTAATGCTTCTGTTTGAAATACTAGCCAGGCTATGTCTTTTCTAATTATGGCTATATTCTCTCTAACATTTATTTTACAAGATGATTCAATAGAATTTTTTGTATAAACCATTGTATTTCCTCTGAAATTTTAGAGTGAGTTTATAGTAGATTCAGTAAGCAAGCATCCTACCCTGATGGTAAAAAAATCATCATTTGAGATTGAAGATAGGTGCAAGTCTTTTCTTTCTTGATTGAAAGTTCTAATTAAGTGAATTGGGAAAAAATTAACTGAAATTAGGTGTCAGAAAGTCACATTTAAATGAATGATGAGCTACGCTGGCAGTAAACATTTAAATGATATAAATTGCCATTTAAGTGTATGGTTTAATGTTTGTCATGCATTAATGTGACATGTGACTGCAGTGACAATCAAGCAGCTTGCTCTAATTTGAACATATTTAGAGCTTTTGTGTGAAGTGCATAACACAAATTAAGACAATTGCTGTTTTTATGCAGCAATTTAATTTTTTTTTCACATATCGGTTAATGACAAAGTCATCATAGTCAAATGCAAATTGTAAAGTGGTGTCTTATGTGCTTAGATTGCTTTTAACTTTGCTCATTTCATTGGAGATTCTTTAAACTTAGGCACATTTTTCCATAAATCTTCATATTCCATTTTACATGTCATAGACTTTGTTTTGTATTGTTTTAGCTGTACTCTTTCAGATTAATGGTACCCATTATAACACATGTTAATAAAAATGCTATCTACATAGTAACTGTGTTAAATATTTATAATATTTTTTTTCCTGACAATGTTTTGAAGAAACTCATTAACACTTCTGCCCTGCTGATTTATTTTGTTAATTATTTTGTACACTTTGTATATATCATCCTTCAAATCAAGCATCTGTTCAAGAAGAATTGCTATACTTTGCTTTTAATCATATGTAGTACAAAACAGTTGCAGCATAATGCAATTAAAATATTTTTTTCATTTGTTAGCATTTTATGTTATCCCTAGCAAGTGACATGGAGAGTTCCTTTTCTATCAGCAATATCATCTATGTGAAATACATAATAATGTGATACAGTAGGGTTTATATACTTTTCTGTATTCTATTTATTTTGTTGTGCAGCACATATTTAGGGTAGAGGCTCCTTTTATTAACACATACTGCAGCTCGAGCTATCTGCTGCATGGCCCATTTTATTCCTATGGGCTGTGTGACAGATAGCGTGTGATAACTGTTAGTAAAAGGAGTCCAAGATTTACTCAACTGCTCACTAACATGGATGAATGCAGATTATTTACAATAGGTCACATGCTATGGGGAGGAACATGATACCTGTTTAGTATTAAGGCACGTTAATAGTGTGCTGTTGAGCCAGTGCTGACTCCTGGCAATTCAGCAGTCCCTGGGTTTTATTTATTTATTTATTTATTTTATTTATACATACATTTATATACCGCATCTTCCAAGGTTCAGTTGCGGTTTACAGTTGAACAACACTTAACAAAACAAGTTTGTTTTACAGGGAACGTCATATTATAACAGAACATATCTACAAGGAACATCAAATTTATATATATGGCAGTGTGACCAAAAGTAGATTGCCAGGCCTTTCTTCCGAGGCAATGGAGGGTTAAGTGTTTTGTCCAAGGCCACACGGAGCGCTAGTGGGAATTGAACCCTGGTCTCTTGGTTACCAAGCAAGCCTATAGGCTACTCCTCCACTCCTAGTGTTAAAGACTTAGTAAATCTAGGCTTTAGTCTGATCAAATTGGAAATAGAGCCAAATGCAAGCTAAAACATGAGCAGATTGTCAAAAATTGTAGGAGGCAATTGCATGGTGTGGTAGATGTCTAAATAGCAGATGGAATTTAATTTGAACAAGCACGAAGTGATGCATATAGGGAAGGAAGCTATCAAATTTGCAGAACAAGAGAAAAAAACTCTTCAAAGGATTAGATCAGCAAATGAGGAAAAAGAAGAGGCAAATACACAAATACAGCAGGAAATTCAAAGTGTTACTTCAGAACCCTTTGGTGATCAAGAACAGACACATGAATGCTTAATAAAAGGTGAACTGAACCCAAAGGGAGATTGATAGTCACAGCCCAGGACAGTAGATTCTGAAACTAGCAAAAGAGACATATGTAGATTCTGTAAGAAAGAACTGGAAACAGTGACTCGCCTCATAACTGACTCTGAAGTTCTGATGGCAGAAAATTTCTTTACAGAAAGGCATAATAAAATAGCATGTCTCATCCATTGGAAACTGTAAACACTTCAACAGCACTGTGCCAAAAAGGCATTGGGATCATGACCATTAGAGAATTATGAGCCTATGATCACCTGAGATACTCCCATTCTGACCAATAAAAAGCTGGATGCAAGGTAGCCGGACATAGTGGTAAACAAGAACACCAGAACGTAAAGGAAAAGAACATCAGGAGGAGGTGATAGTGCCTCTGTATAAGTCTTTGGTGACACCTCATTTTGAGTATTATGTGCAATTCTGGAAACCACACCTTCAAAAGGATATAGACAGGATGGAGTTGGTGCAGAGGGTGTCTACCAAAATGGTCAGTGGGCTTCATCATAAGGCATATGGGGACAAACTTAAAGACCTCAATATGTATACTTTGGAGGAAAGCTTAGAGAGCAGAGATATGTTAGAGACACTTAAATATCTTCATGGCAAAAATGCACAGGAAGAGAGCCTCTTTCATTTGAAAGAATGCTGTGCAACAAAGGTGCATAGGATGAAGGTGAAAGGGGGTAGACTCAGGAGTAATATGCAGAACCATTTCTTTAGAGTCGTAGATGAATGGCATAGTCTCCCAGTGGAGATAGTAGAGGGCAGAACAGTATCTGAATTTAAGAAAACATGGGGCAAACACAGATGATCTCTAATGGGGGAAAAAAAGGGACTATAGTATTTGGTATGGAAGGACAGACTGGATAGGTCATATGGCCTTTTTCTGCCGTCATGTTTCTATGTTTCTGTTATAGAGGTGTTAGTCCCAAGCAACTATTCTGTGAATTACATTGAGATGGAGAAGATCTTCAAATACCAAGAAATGCAGTTAGAAGCCAAGAAAACCATAAACCATAGGGTGTTACAGGCTTGATTAAGAGGATTTTCCAAGCACACCTTGATAAATTACCCATGCATGATATCAGGAGTGGCGGAAGGCCTTTTTCTTTTGGGGGGAGGCCCAAGCACCACTGCAAGCTCCCCTTCCCCACAGGCAGAGATCCTGCCTGTTCTGCCCACAGTGATCCAATCTCCCGTGGGCAGACAGAAAAGGTCTTTGCCGGCATTGCAGCTTTACTTCTGCCCATAAGAGATGAGATCCCCGCTGGCAGCCTGCTGCCTGTCAGCTCACGATTATGGCAAAGACCCTTCCTGTCTGCCCACAGGAGATCAGATCCCCATGGGCAGAACAGGAAGGGTGTTTGCCATGATCATGGCTGGCCAGCAGGCAGCCCGTGGGGATCCCATCCCCCACGGGCAGAAGAAGAAGAAGTAAAGACATTCTTTGACACTTTGCAAGTATTATGCCAGGCATTAGCAGTAAATCTGAGGGACTGAGAACATACTATATATACCCTGGCTCAAGAATGAGGTTCATTACTATCATAGTATGCACAAAACTAATCCATTTGGAGAAATTGCCCCTGGGAAAAATAATCCTAACTATAAATACAAAACGCTGGGTTCTGTGTTGAGAGTCCCTTCCCAGGAAGAGCTCCTTGGAGTCTTTGCGAACAATATTTAGAAATCCTCAGGTCAGTGTGGAGCAGCAGCCATAAAATAAATAGAATGTTAGAAATTATTCAGATAAGAATTGAGACAAAATCTTACAACATAATAATGTCTCTGCGTGCTGCTGTGGTAAACAGACCTAGAAAAAGTACAGAGAAGTGCACAAAAATAATTAAGGGGCTGGAAGAGCTCCCTTAATAATGAAAACCTAGACAGCTTGAGGTCTTTAGCTTACAGAAGAATTGAGAGAGGATATGGTAGAGGTTTATAAAATTATGTGTAGTGGTGAACAAGTTCATAGGGAATAGTTATTTACCCTTACAAACAGTAGTATGACCTAGGGGACAATCTACTTTACTAACTACGAGCAAATTGAAATGAAATTTAGGAAAGTGTTTTCAGTCCACACATGATAAAGCTATGGAATGTTTTTGAACAGAGAATGTGGGCAAGTTTCTGGAGGACAGGTCCATAAATAATATTTACCAGTTGGACTTTTATTTTTCTACTGCTTGCTTCTGAGAGTGAGCAATATGGCAAGGATGTTCCTTTTGGGATCTGTCAGGTACTTCCAAGTGATTCAGACTGATCCAACATGGCATTTCTTATGTTTGTATACTATTCTGCTGGACCTGTATACAAGGGAAACACAATGTATGTCATTGGTAATATTACTTTTAACAGCCTGATGCTCTATCTGTCAACTTAAATAAAATCTAATATCAACATAAAAACTAGGAATCTAAATTTGTAGGCAAGCTACTTGCATAAAGGAGAGAACAGTAAAGTATAAATTTCCATTTAGTAGAATGTGTATATATGTATGCCATGGGGGTGAATATATTGTATCCCTAAACTGTGGCTTCACTGTAATGGTTGGCTTGTTTTGGACTATACTTTTCATGGCTTTAATATCAAACATCAAATATATCTGAATGAAAAGTGCAAATGTGATGATGTGTTTTCTTGGGGGTAGGTCAGGAACGCCTGGAATTTTCCTTCTCCTCTTCCTCCTCCGGGCTTCCAACTCAGTTGGAACCACTCTCATTTCCAATCTGCGGCAGTGCATGAGCCTTCAGTCACAGCCTCCCAGAAATGTTTTCTCTCCTATATAATTCCTGAGCGGTAATCCAGTTTAGTCCTCTACATCCGGGTAGTGCACCTCCTCCTGCAGCTCGGAGACTGGACCAATCAGAATCTTCCTATGCCAGGATGTCTGCTGCTGGATCTCCCATCATCCCCCAGTGTGTCCAGTCTCCTGGCAGCTGGAGGACGTGTGTGCCTGGGGTTAGGCTCACTTAGGGACATTTAGAGGCAACACTAGAGAGTTTTTTCCTTTGTATTGCTATTTTTTGCTTTGCTTTCTGTTTTTAGGTAGCTGTCGCTTTAAAAAATTACAAACATAGCAAGAGAGCCGGCTGCGCTCGAGAGCCGAGCCTGCACTGCACTGCTGACTTGTCTCTGAAGTTGTTTGCTGAAGTCCAAGGCTGGCTCCCTCCTCCACGACTGTTCGGAGGAGGGCTCTGCCTTTCCGGTCACCTGGCAGCGTTTGGGAAGCCCCTCTTCAGCAGGCTGGCTTCCCTCTTACGCTCCGTGCTGCTTTCCTTCTTTGACTGACAGCCAGTGCCATTGTTTGCTCCCGCTCAGGATTCGAGTGGAGAGTTTGCTGCGGCGATCTTAGTCAGGTGCGGTGAGTGTCGGCAGTTTTTTTGGTGGCTGCTTGCCCCTTTGCCTTCTTGGCCTTGCTATTTCTTTTTACATTTCATTTCGTTTCATTTTCCTTTCGGTGGTTTTTCGCGACTTTTTTTTTTTCCCGCCGGCTAAAGGTGCCGGCGGCCATTTTAAGGACCCGATTTTTTCCCGCCCAGCAAGAAGTGTGCTTTAACTGCTGTTCCTTCCACTTAGCACACCTTTGGCATAGCGTTTTTGCTGAGAGGGGGGGGGGGACATTGCAGTTCCCAGTTGCTGATTCTAAAAAAACCCCAAAAAACTGAGCATTTCTTCTTGTTTCTTAGCTTTAATTTTTCATTTCCATTTACTTTAAATTTACTTTTCCTTTCACTGTGGGACTGCTGTGGCATGGCTGCCAGACCGCAGTGCGTTATCTGCGGGTCGCGCAGGGGGGCGGTGGATGAGTCTGGGGTCTGCAAGGGCTGCACCTCAGTTTCCACCAGTTTAGAGCACCAACTGGAGCATAAGGAGTTGTCCGGCTCCGGAAGCCCGACGGTGCAGACGGACGGTGGTCCCTCTCCTGACCCTCTTGCATCTGGGTCTACGGTCCCTCCTAAAGGGCAGGGGGGCACATGGCCAATTGCAACGACGGAATCTTCCTTCCCGGATTTTTCCCCAGACTTTGTCCTGCTTATGCACCAGGCCTTTCGCTTGGGGTGCTCGGGCAAGTTGCCAGACGCTTGGCCGTCGCCCCTGTCTTCCCTTCCAGGTGGGGGAGGCCAGGCAGGAAGGCCAGCCTTCGGCCAAGCGCCTTCGCGCCATGGATCTGGACCATGACGACTTGAGCTGGCAGGATACTGATGAAGAGGTGGATCCGGACGGTGCTGTTGACGAATTGGAAGACGGGGAAATCCCAGAACCCGAGGATCAAGCCCGTATAATTCGGGTCTTTCGTAAGGAGGAGTTGGTGCCTTTGATTACGGAATCTCTCCACGCTCTCAATCTCGCTGCTCCTCGTTCTGCTGATGAGGATGGCTTGGAGGATCCTCTCATTCAAGCAGTGCGGGGCTCTCAGGTGGTGTTTCCGGTGCACCGTGTTGTGGAGCAGATGATTCAAACTGAGTGGGATCATCCCGAGTCCGGCCTTAAGGGAATTCGGACTATGAACCGCCTTTATCCTTTAGCGGATAAAGACAAGGAGAGGTTTAGATCGCCACGAGTGGATGCCGCGGTGTCGGCAGTCACCAAGAAGACCACCATTCCGGTGGAAGGCAGTGCGGCTTTGAAGGACGCACAGGACAAGAAGATAGATGGGTTGTTGAAGCAGTCCTTTGAGACCAATGCTTTGTCTTTGCAGGCCTCCATTTGTGGGGCTTGGGTGGCTAGGGCCTGCTTACGTTGGGCTCAACACTTGAGACAACTCTCCGGCTTGGATCAGCAGGGCTTGCTGGAGGTGACTAGGCTGGAGTCGGGATCAGCGTATCTGGCGGATGTGCAGTATGATTTGATTAGAACATTGGCAAATAGTATGGCCTCTTTGGTGGCAGCGCACAGATTCTTATGGCTGCGGAATTGGGCGGCCGATGGTTCTTCTAAGTCCCGACTCAGTAAGCTTCCCTTTAAGGGTAAGTTGTTGTTCGGTGACGATCTGGATAAATTGGTAAAGGATCTCGGGGAGTCCAAGGGTGGGCGACTGCCCGAAGATAAGCCTAGGCTGGGTAGAGGTTTGCCGTCGGTGCGGGGTCAGTTTCGTGACTTTCGCAAATTTTGTTCCTCCCGATTTTGGGGTTCCCAGCGCAGCCGGTATAGTTC
Organism: Ichthyophis bannanicus; assembly: GCA_033557465.1. Taxonomy (NCBI): domain Eukaryota; kingdom Metazoa; phylum Chordata; class Amphibia; order Gymnophiona; family Ichthyophiidae; genus Ichthyophis; species Ichthyophis bannanicus. The sequence continues at coordinate 1,736,781,694 of CM066032.1, forward strand.
CAGAGGCCATGGTTTTTGAGGTTTTCTGGGGGCGGGCAGAGGATTCGCAGCGGCATCCTCTTCGGCGTCCTCTTCCTTTGGTCGCAAGCCACAATGAAGCGAGGCGGGCTCCGGAAGGGGGGTTAGTCATCGGAGGACGTCTTCGGGACTTTCTTCCTTCCTGGGCCCAAATCATGTCCGATCAGTGGGTACTCGAAATAATCAGAGAAGGTTATGCGCTAGAGTTTGCTATGCCAATTCCCGACGCCTTTGTCCTTTCCCCCTGCAGAGGCGAGCAGAAGGTGCAGGCCATTTGGGGGACGTTGAGTCAGCTCATCGCATTGGGAGCGGTGATTCCCGTTCCTCCTTCCGAGCGCGGCGTCGGTCGCTACTCCATTTATTTTGTGGTGCGAAAGAAGGATGGGTCGCTACGCCCGATTCTAGATCTCAAGGGCGTGAATCGTTTCCTCTGGGTCCCACATTTCCGGATGGAGACCTTGCGGTCCGTCATAGTAGCGGTGCGTCAAGGAGAGTTTCTTACCTCTCTCGATCTCTCGGAGGCCTATTTACACATTCCCATCCGAGCAGTCCACCAGACGTTCCTGAGGTTCGCGTTCCCGTGGGGTCATTTTCAATTTCAGGCATTGCCCTTCGGTCTCGCCACAGCTCCGCGCACCTTCACCAAGGTCATGGTGGTGGTTGCGGCGGCCTTGCGCAAAGAAGGTATCTTAGTCCACCCTTACCTCGACGACTGGTTGATTCGTGCAAAGTCCAAAGAGGAGAGTGTGCAGGTCACGGGCAGAGTAGTGGCCTTGCTACGGTCCCTCTGCTGGGTGGTCAACGAGAAGAAGAGTCATTTGGTGCCAATGCAGTCCCTCGAATACCTCGGAGTTCGTTTCAACACGGCGAGAGGGTTGGTGTGCTTGCTGGAGGTGTTCAGGCCTTGCGAAGTCTCGTGCGCTCATTCTTGGGGATTGCCGCCCCGTCAGCGTGGTGGTACCTGCAACTGTTGGGCACCATGGCGGCGACGTTGGAGGTGGTGCCGTGGGCCCGGTTTCATATGCGGCCCCTTCAGAGAGCCCTGTTAACGCCGCTGGTCGAACCAGTTGGATTCGTTGAACAAGCGGTTGCCGTGTCCGAGATCGGTCCGTTTGTCTCTCCGGTGGTGGCTGTGCTCGTCGAACCTCCGGATGGGGCTTCCTCTGGAGCAGCCTTCTTGGATCCCGTTCATCACGGATGCGAGTCTGTTGGGCTGGGGAGCCCACTGCGAAGTGTCTTGGTCGATAAACCGCCTCGAGCTGCGGGCGGTGAGACTCGCGCTGCAAGCCCTCGAGGCGTTGGTGAGGGGGCGTTCTCTCGGACAACTTGGCAATGGTGGCCTACATCAACCACCAGGGCGGCACTGGCAGTGTGGCCATGGAAAGCGAGGCAGAGGTCTTGTTCGCTTGGGTGGAGACCCGCTTGCCGGCTCTGTCAGCGGCGCATATCGCCGGAAAAGACAATGTGATGGCGGACTTTCTCAGCAGAGTGCGGGTCGACCCCGGGGAGTGGGAGCTGAACCCGCAGGTGTTCGCGCAGATAGTGCGCAAATGGGGACCTCCAATTATGGACCTTATGGCAATGTTCCAGTCGGCAAAGACAGGTCGGTTCTTCAGCAGGCGGAGAGAACGCATGTCCGAGGGCATCAACGCGCTAATTCAGCCGTGGCCGGCGGACGGTCTTCTTTGTCTTCCCCCCTTGGGCGCTGATCGGTTGGGTCGTTCAGCGCATCGAAGCGCACCGGGGGCTGGTTTTGCTGGTGGCTCCGGATTGGCCGAGAAGACCGTGGTATGCGGATCTGGTTCGCTTGCGTCAAGGAGTGGCTTGGAAACTGCCTCCGCTTCCGGATCTGCTTCTTCAGGGTCCGTTGCGGATGCCTCAGGTGGATCGCTTCTCGCTTACGGTTTGGCCCTTGAGAGGTCTCGGTTGAGGAAGAAAGGTTATTCTCCTGAGGTGGTTGCCACGCTCCTCCGGGCGCGGAAGCCTTCCACATCGCTGGCGTATGTGCGGGTGTGGCGGCTATTTGAGGATTGGTGTTCGCGATGTGGGGTTCGCGCGGCTACGGCTTCGGTATCGGTAATTCTCAGTTTCTTGCAGGACGGTTTTGACAAAGGTTTGGTGGCCAGTTCTCTGAAGGTGCAAGTGGCAGCGCTGGCGTGCTACCGGGGCAAGGTTCTCGGGGTTTCTTTAGGGATGCATGCGGACGTCCAACGTTTTCTCAAGGCGGTTGCGACCTGCACGCAGAGTGTCCGTTCCTTCATGGGATTTGAACCTCGTGTTACAAGCCTTGGTTCGCGCACCCTTTGAGCCCCTTCGGAGAGCGTCGGTTAAGGATCTCACTCTGAAGACGGTGTTTCTGGTGGCGATCTGTTCGGCGAGGCGCATCTCTGAGTTGCAGGCGCTATCGTGTAGGGAGCCATTTTTGTCCATTTCTCGGGATCGCGTGGTTCTTCGGCCAGTGCCCTCATTTTTACCTAAGGTGGTTTCGCCATTTCATTTGAATCAGCCGGTATATCTTCCGGTCCTTCCTTCCGAAGCGGAGGGTTCTGCGGACGATGGTTTACATTGTCTAGATGTGCGACGCGTCCTTCGTCGTTACTTAAAGGTGTCCGAAACGTTCCGTAAGACGGATCATTTGTTTGTGCTTTTTGGCGGAATCCACAAAGGTGAGGCGGCGGCTAAGGCGTCCATCGCCCGGTGGATTAAGGAGGCGGTTGCATCGGCTTACATTTTACGGAATCGACCGGTTCCGGTGGGTTTGCGGGCCCACTCTACCAGGGCTCAGGCGACGTCCTGGGCGGAGCATAGTTTTGTTCCGCCTGCGGACATTTGTAGGGCAGCTACGTGGTCGTCTCTTCATACCTTTAGTAGACACTACCGATTGGATGTGCTCACCACTCAGGATGCTGGGTTTGGTTCGGCTGTGTTGCGCGCCGGTTGGCAGGGTCCCGCCCGGTGTTGACTGCTCTGTTACATCCCGGATGTAGAGGACTAAACTGGATTACCGCTCAGGAAATAGAAATTACACTTACCTGGTAATTGTAGTTCCTGGAGGATCCAGTTTAGTCCTCCTTCCCTCCCTGGTGTCACGGTTATTGGTAGCAGCGCTTTTGCGATGATCGGCGATAAATTGCTTCAGTCTGTATTCTCGGGTTTTCATATCCCAGGCTCGTTTCTTCTTTTCTTTGCCAGCTGTTCAGTTCAGGTGGCTGGCTTAGGACTGCTTCTTTCTTCAGGTGCAGTCAGAGGCGCTGTGCAGAATTTTGGCTCCTCGTTTGGGGAGGGGGTCGCTTAGCAATTAAGGGGACTAAGTACTTTTCTGGTTTACTGTTTATAGTTATCTCATGTGTTTCTTCTTTGAGTCTGCTTTGTCAATAGTTCACTGGGGGATGATGGGAGATCCAGCAGCAGACATCCTGGCATAGGAAGATTCTGATTGGTCCAGTCTCCGAGCTGCAGGAGGAGGTGCACTACCCGGATGTAGAGGACTAAACTGGATCCTCCAGGAACTACAATTACCAGGTAAGTGTAATTTCTATTTTCTCCTCCTAGGTCTGATTTAATCCAGTCATGACACTGGCAGTCCTCAGCTGGATGCCACCAACAAGGGTTCTTTACAGAACCATGCAGTGGTGGATCCTAAATCCCCACCCACTAGTTGTTGCCATTATTATGGGTGGATCTCCTTTCCTCACTGGCTAAGAATATTGCTCCACAATAACCCCAGGCCCAGACAACCCAGGAAATGAACTCTTATCACCTTCTACAAGGTATTGCACAGCACTACTACTAGGATAGCCCTCATAATCCGTGACCTTTAGCATGATTGTGGAGAATGAAGAAGTTGTGATTGCTTTGTCATTTCCATTCTCACCGATAAACAACTTAATGCTAGAAAACCAGATATTGCAGTAAAGGAGAACCCCCCCCCCCCCCGCAAGAACAGCATTACTAATAGACTCTTCTGCATTAGGAGTGTATAAAACTGAATTACACATTCTGATGGAACAGCCATATTTAAGTAATAATAGGGTTGGCACAACCATCAAGCTGGTTAGGCAGCTAGGGTTGCAACTTCTAGGCAGGTGGCAGAGGACATCTGCGCTCCAAATAGGTCGTAACAACCACCCAAACTTAAAGAGCCATCAGTGTGTACTTTTAGTTGTAGGGAGTGTAGCAGTTTTCAAATAATCTATTTATCCAGACAACTAGTCATTTACCTGAGTAAATGTTTTTAGGAAATTGCCCTCATTATGTATATGTGAGCATGTATGTGTATGTGTGTGTGTGTATATGTATATATAGAGAGAGAGCGAGAGAGGATTTACCACATACTAAGCAAGCCATGATAACTGTTAACAGATGCTAAAACAGCGCAGTAAAAATCCCATGCTAACCACTTAACACACAATGGGGTGGAGAACTGGGCAGGTTAGAGGCAGAGAGTGGGTATTAACTTCACTATGGTTAGCACAGGGATCATTAGTACACCATAATTTTCAATGTTTCAGTTAGCACAGGTGCACTTACAGCATTTCAGTGGGTTGTGGTAATTGCAGCTGACAGTTTAGCATGATAAGGTGTTAATCACCACAGTAACTGCATGAGGACATGTTGAACAGTTAATGCAGGCCCATTACACCATCTATGCAAATTTTTAGCACTATAATGTGTGCTTCCTTAGAACACTTTAGTATGCATGCCCCTTAATATCATGTAAATTCACTTATGTAATTTTTTGTGTGGCAAAATGTCCTGTCAGCCTTTATATGTGCTATGCATGAAGAGAATGCCTAGAATCAGATTTATGGAACATTGCGGTCATTTCACTACATAAACCCTCACAGCTCCAGTGGTGGAACATTATACACAAGCACAGCATGCTTTTCAGGAGTTGTGTTGGAAGATTGCCCACATTCAGCCCAAGAGAAAAGACAATGTTCTCCGTGGACAAGCAGGAATGAGTCCTCACGTATGGGTGGCGTTCCTGACAGAGCCCCATATGAGAACACTTCCCAGCTCCTATTGGGAAGCATTTGGGAGGCTCCGCTGCTTCTGCGTAGCTCCTTCATGCCTGCTGCTGTGGCACCATCTTGATTCAGTCTTTCATTTTCCACGGAGCCCCACAGACACGTTCCAGTTATCCTCTGCTTGGTAAACTTTTCCTCTCCCCATGGGCGTTTTTTGCACTGCAGGTTTTTTGCCTAGTTGCCTTCAGTCCTCTTTTCCTTTGAGTTTTTCTCCCTCGATTGTTAATTTAATTCTTTGCCGTGGCACCTCTACCTAGCTGGCACCTGTGCTCCGCTGGGCCTTACCTCCAATATCGAATTGTTTGACTTCGCCGTGGCTATTTTCCCAGACAGTATGCCCCAGAAACCTGTCAGCATGTTCAGAAAATGTTCCCAGTGTGCTAGGACCATATCTGCCACAGATACACACAAATGGTGCCTGGGTCCTGATAATCAGCCCTCTTCTTGTAATTTGTGTTTGCAGGTGACAAAAAGAGGACCCAAAGGTTGGGAGAAGCAGCAGAGTTCACTTTTTGGTGCTCAGAAGTCTGATCCATCGCCTTCGGCATCAATGACATTGGTCTCAATGGCTTTCAAGGCTGCATTGGATAACAGTGCATTGACATTGGGCTCAATTGGAACCGAGCACCCATAGTGCCCCAGAACATCATCAATCAATTAATCTCCACCCAAAGATAAGGAAGGATTTGGCCTTGTTGTCTTCGACATCGAGGGATGATCTCACTGAGTGTAAAGGTTCTGGTGCATTGGTGATTGAGCCCATTGAGGCATGACATCAAAAGCAATGGGGGCCCACGTGAGTACCATTTGAAGGTGCTCCGAAAAGAGGAGAGCTCGTGCTCCAGGACCTCGGAGGGGCACCAACAGCCTACCGACATCAGTGACCTAGCCACCAATACTCCTGTTCAGATACCAGATACATTGGTCAAAGTTGCAAAGGCCCTGCAGCCTTTGGAATCAGCATCCATGGAGAAGTGCCTTCTGCAAGCATTCGAGAAGCGCATCATGGTGCTGTTGATGGTCCAGCATGCCAGGGCCTCAATGTCGACTGTATCAAGATCAGGCACTGTACATCCAATTCCCAAGACACATGCTCTACCCGCAGGAAAGACATCAACATCAGGGCATCGAAGGACCCTGATACTGGTACCTGCCCAGCTGATATTCCTCTCTAGCGTTTCGGAGTCCGATGCGGCCCCAAAGTCTAGATGGGTATCAATGCATCATCGCAACCGATGGAGTTCCCAATCCTCTTGGAGTAGGAGAGAGATCCAGCAGAGACTCAGAAGAACTTTGACTTCCTTTCCAAGTCTGACTTAGAAGGCTAGGTCACCGACATGGAATCAGAGAACTTGTCTGAGGGCAGGTCCCCTGAGCTCCCATCAGACTCTTCTCAACCTCATGAGCAGCATAAGCCCCTCCTGAGGACATGACCTTCCAGGAGTTTATAGGGGACATGGCCAAGGCTGTATCATTTTCTCTGGAAACTGAAGATGAGCCAAGCGCAGAAGAGTTGGAGATCCTACAGTACTCCTCGGCTCCTAAGAAGGCAGTGACAGTGTCTGTGCACTGCATTCTGCAGAGAGTACAGATGAAAATGTGGGAAAACCCCCTCAATGTACTTCCAATTAGTAAAAGGCTTGACTCTATGTACAGAGTTCAGAAGGCTCCCGGATTCGAGAAGCCTTAGATTCCGCACCATTTCTTAATGATTGAATCCTCCCTAAAGAGAATCAAAAGTACCAAGACTCATTCCTCAGTGTCCCTAGGAAGGGAGGCTGAGAAATTGGACTCTGTAGGGAGAAGAGGTTTTCAGAGTTCTATGCTTGTAGCCTGTGTGGCCTGTTACCATCTGTACATGGGCATATTCTTAAAGAATATCATCTGCGACCTGGCTGACCTGGCCCAGATTCTTTCTCCAGAGAAACTGGATCAATATCATTCCATTGTGACCCATGGCAAGGGCTGCTCCAAGTTTATGGTCCAGGCATCCTGTGACACCTTCAAGAAATGCTGCTATAGGCATTGGCACCCGGAGTCTTGCCTGGCTCCAGTGACTAGACCTGGAACAATCAGTGTAGAACAAGCTAGCGGACATTCTGTGCTGGGGAGAGAATCTCTCCAGCAAACAGGTAGAAGAGTAGTCTGGCTATATTAAGAAGCAGTATGTTGCTCTTACTAAAGGTGCATGTCTGAGCTGGCATCTTATCATAGGAGGTACCTGAGGGAGTCAGAATAAAACCTACTACCCTCATAGGCGTAGGTACTTCCATGGGCCCCAGACCTCCCAGCCAAATAGGCTCCTCGCCAACAGCAGCATAGAGAGAAGTCTCAGAAAGCTCAACCAACTCCTCAGGCAAAACCTGGATTGGGTTTTGATTGGTTCCTTCAGAGCATAGCAACTCTTCCCATGACCGCAGTATGAAACCCTAAGAACATAAGAACATAAGATATGCCATACTGGGTCAGACCAAGGTCCATGAAGCCCAGTATCCTGTTTCCAACAGTGGCCAATCTAGGTCATACGTACCTAGCAGTTTCCCCAAAAGACAGGTTCCACAATGCTTGTACTAGGTCAAGCATTGATATCCATTGATATATATATACCCATGTAAATATTTGACCATTGTAAAAAGTTCTGTTATTATACACATGTTCAATGTGAGCAGTCGTAACACACTGCATTGTTATGTTTACTGTAAACAGTCTTGATTTTCAGAAAGACGGTATATAAAAACTGTTAAATAAATAAATAAATAAATCCTGGGTCCCTTCTTAATAATGGTTTATGGACCTTTCCTCCAGGAACTTGTCCAAACCTTTTTTAAACCCAGCTACACTAACAGCCTTTACTACATCCTCTGGTAACAAATTCCAGAGTTTGATTACACGTTGAGTGAAAAAATATTTTCTTTTATTAGTCTTAAATAGTTTACCCTGTAGCTTCATTGCATGTCCCCTAGTCTTTCTATATTCTGATAATGTAAACAATCGATCTACGTTTACCCTTTCCATTCCGTTCATTAATTTATAGACTTCTATCATATCTCCCCTCAGCCGTCTCTTTTCCAGGTTAAAGAGCCCTAACCTTTTTAGCCTTTCTTCATAGGAGTATCCTTCCATCCCCTTTATCATTTTGGTGGCTCTTCTCTGAACCTTTTCTAATAACGCTATATCCTTTTTAAGATACGGCGACCAGAACTGCACACAATATTCAAGGTGCGGTCTCCGCATGGAGCGATATAGAGGCATTATAATATCTTTTGTTTTATTTTCCATTCCTTTCCTTATGATACCTAGCATTCTATTTGCTCTCTTGGCCGCCGCTGCACACTGGACCGAGGGTTTTAACATGTTATCCACAATGACGCCTAAATCTTTTTCCTGGGTGGTGGTTCCTAATATGGAACCTTGCATTGTGTAACCATAGTTTGGGTTGTTCTTTCCTAGGTGCATAACTTTGCACTTGTCCACATTAAATTTCATCTGCCATTTTGATGCCCAGTCTTCTAATTTATGAAGATCCTCTTGCAATTTTCCACAATCCTCTTGGGTTTTAACAACTTTAAATAGTTTTGTGTCATCTGCAAATTTGATAACCTCACTCGTTATTCCACTTTCCAGGTCATTTATAAATATGTCAAAAAGCAGCGGACCCATGACAGATCGATGGGGTACACCACTATTCACCTTTCAACATTGGGAAAATTGACCATTTAGCCCAACCCTCTGCTTTCTATCTTTTAACCAGTTCTTGATCCACAGTAGTACACTGCCTCCTATCCCATGACTCTTTAGTTTTGCCAAAAGTCTCTGATGAGGGACCTTGTCAAAGGCTTTCTGAAAGTCCACATACACTATATCAACCGACTGACCTTTGTCCACCTGTTTATTCACACTTTCAAAAAAACATAACAGATTAGTAAGACAAGATCTTCCTTGTCTAAAGCCATGTTGGCTGTCTCCCATTAGGCCATGACTATCTACATGCTGAGTAATGTTATTCTTTATGATGGTTTCTACCATTTTTTCTGGTACTGACGTGAGGCTCACCGGTCTGTAGTTTCCCGGATCACCCCTGGAACCCTTTTTAAAACATTGGTGTTACATTGGCAATCCTCCAATCTTCAGGTATTAGAGATGATTTTAATGATAGTTCACAGTTTACTAATAGCAGGTCTGCAATCTCATATTTCAGTTCTTTCAACACCCTTGGATGTATACCATCCGGCCCAGGTGATTTGCTACTCTTCAGTTTATCTAATAGTTGTAATACATCTTCCCGATGTATCGATATTTCCTTCAATTCTTCCGCACCTTTAAATACCACTTCAGTCATGGGTAACATCCCTACATCTTCCTCAGTAAAGACCGAAGCAAAGAATTCATTCAGTCTCTCCGCTATCGCCTTGTCGCCTCTTTGTGCCCCTTTAACTCCTCTATCATCTAATGGACCAATTGACTCTCTCACAGGTTTTTTGCTACGAATGTACTTGAAAAAATCTTTATTTCGCGTTTTTGCTTCCACAGCAAGCTTCTTCTCAAATTTTCCCTTTGCCTGCTTTATCGATGCCTTGCATTTGACTTCTCAGTGCTTGTGCTGTTTCCAGGTTTCGTCTTTTTTCCATTTCCTGAAAGATGCTTTTTTGGCAACAACAGCCTCTCTGACCTCACCTTTAAACCATGCTGGCAGTTTTTTGGGCTTCCTTCCACTTTTCTCAAAGCGTGGAATACAGCTGGTCTGGGCTGCCAAGATAGTATTTTTCAACAACACCCAAGCTTGATGTAAGTCTTTAACCTTTGCAACTGCTCCTTTTAGTTTTTTTTTTTAACTATTTTCCTCGTTTTATTAGTCTCCCTTTCGAAAGTTAAAAGGTAGTACTGTGGATTTCCGTACTATCCCTCCTCCACTAATTAAATCAAAGGCGATCATGCTATGATCACTATTGCCAAGTGGCCCCAACACCCTTATCTCTTGCACTAGATCTGGTGTTCCACTAAGGACTAGGTCTAATATGGCTTCCCCTCTGGTCGGTTCATGAACCAGCTGCTCCAAGAAGCAGTCATTTATGTCATCTAGGAACTTTATCTCCCTAGGATGTCCTGCCGTGACACTGACCCAGTTGATACCGAGTAATTGAAATCACCCATTATTATTACTGCTCTGTAACTTTTGTTAGCTTCCTTGATTTCTTTGAGCATTTCATCATCCATTTGTTCATTCTGGCCAGGTGATCGATACTACACCCCCACTGCTATTGCCTTCCCCTTTTTACATGGAATTTCAGTCCATAGAGATTCTACAGCAAATTTTGTGTCCTGCAAAACTTTAATCCTTTCTGACTCAATGCCCTCTCTAACATAGAGCGCAACCCCTCCACCAATTTGATCAGCTCTATCATTACGATATAGTTTGTACCCAGGTATCACAGTGTCCCACTGGTTGTCCTCCTTCCACCATGTCTCTGATATTCCAATCATATCTAACCTCTCATTTAGTGCTATATATTCAAAGTCTCCCATCTTATTTTTTAGACTTCTAGCATTTGCATACAAGCATTTTAGAGACTGTATTTTATTCATATTAATTTGGCTATTGGTAGACATGGGTAATTTGGAATCTTTAAGCTCTATCTGCTCCATACTCGAGGGCATTTGGGCTACTTTACCCTTTTTTGGAACCTCTTTGCTTTTGGTAGTATCCTTCAAGGATACATTCTTCTGAACCATCCGCTCTTGGGCGACTGTCGGCTTTCCCCTATTATTTAGTTTAAAAGCTGCTCTATCTCCTTTTTAAAGGTTAATGCCAGCAGCCTGGTTCCATCCCGGTTAAGGTGAAGCCCATCCCTTCGGAAGAGCCCCTCCTTTCCCCTGAATGTTCCCCAGTTCCTAACAAATCCAAAACCCTCATTTCTGCACCATTGTCTCATCCACGCATTGAGACTCCGGGGCTCTGCCTGCCTTTTGGGTCCTGAACGTGGAACAGGAAGCATTTCGTAGAACGCTACCCTGGAAGTTCTGGATTTTAACTTCCTACCTAAAAGCCTAAATTTAGCCTCCAGAACGTCCCTACCAAATTTTCCTATGTCATTGGTACCAACATGTACCAAGACAGCAGACTCCTCCCCAGCACTATCTAAGACCTTATCTAGGTGGTATGTGAGGTCCGCTACCTTCGCACCAGGCAGGCATGTTACCAGGCGATCCTCACGTCCACCAGCCACCCAGCTATCTACATGCCTGATGATCGAATCACCAACTATAATGGCTGTCCTAACCCTTCCCTCATGGGCACATGGCCCTGGAGAAACTTCCTCGGTGTGAGAGGGTTTTACATCACCTGGAGGACAGGTCCTAGTTACAGGATCACTTCCTGCCACACCAGGGTGATGCTCTCCTATCACGTGACCTCTCTCCTTCATGGCAACAGGGATGCTGCCAGACTGGAGGTGGGACTTCAGGACTATATCCCTGTAGGTTTCGTCTATGTACCTCTCTGTCTGTCTTATGTTTTCTAAATCTGCTACTCTAGCCTCTAGAGAACGGACTCGTTCCCTGAGAGCTCCTTGCACCTAGTGCACACGTAAGACCTCTCACCAACTGGGAGAAAATCATACGTGTGACATTCAGTGCAAAAGACTGGAAAGCCCCCATCTTGCTGCTGGACTGCTGTCTGCATCTTAGTTTTAAGTTTTTGTTTAGATCTTTATGTTCTTTACTTACTAAGGATTGCTATGGATATTTATACCAATAAAACTGTACCTAATACGTTTAATATACCTTGTTCGCCTGAAGCTTAATTAATCTCGGGTCCTCAGTGTATGACTGATTTGGGTAACGAGCTTCACCTGAGAGCACCTCCTGTCTTTTAAAATGTGTAAGTACCTATAAAGCTACGATTATCCCAGGGGTGGGTGGGTGTGGGGAGAGAGGGAGGGAAATAACACTTATTAAAAGAGTGCTGCTACACAGTACCCTGTCCTGTACTGCTGAGGTAATCTATATTCTTATTTGATTTAAATTATAGCTCTTTGCTGCTGCTAGGCTCTAACTTATTTATTATGAAATTTAAACTACAAGCTCTCTGCTGGGTTCTAAATTTAACCAGAAAGCTCTCTTCTGTGTTTTAAATTTAAACTAAAAGTACTTTGCTGATGCTAGGCCCTGAATGACTATTAAATGTAAACTACAAGCTCTCTGCTGGGTATGAAATTTAACTAGACAGCTCTCTTCTGTGTTTTAAAAGTAAACTTAAACTGCTGCTACTAGGCCCTGACTGATTTCACAAAAAATAGTGGGTTCACAGATTAATTAGCTTTAATAAAAAGAATTCATTTCAGAAAATTCCTAGAAGTATATACTCACAATTGCAGATCTCTCTCCAGAAGTAACAGTCCCCCTTTCTAGTCCTTCAAGACAACCCTCTGATCAGGGGGAACTTTTCTCTTTTTGCAAAAATGTGGCCTTTTATAACCTCGGACTCATGGGTCCTACAGATCCTCCAAAGCACTTACAAACATCATTTATTTGAACTGCCACCAAATTATCCCCCAAGGGTGCATTATCTCGACCCTCTGCAGCAGAAATCATCACCCTCTTGTCAGATCTCACGATTGAGTTCATACCACCAGAGCAAAGAGGTTTTATTCCAGGTACTTCCTGATCCCCAAGAAAATAGGGGGGATACTGTCCCATCCTAGACCTAAGAGACCTGAACATGTACTTGGTAAGAGAAAAGTTCAGAATGATTTCTCTAGGCACCCAACTTCTCTACCTTCAAAAAGGAGATTGGCTGTGCTCCCTGGATCTGAAGGATGCGTATACCCACATACCGATACATCCCGCTCACAGGAAGTATCCCTGATTTGTCTTGGGTGAACAACACTTCCAGTACTGAGTGTTGCTGTTTGGCCTGGCCTCAGCTCCTCACATCTTCACAAAATTCCTTGTAGTAGAAGCTGCTTACCTCCGGATGCTGGGAGTGTTTGTCTTCCCCTATCTGGACTATTGGCTGATCAAGATTACCTCTCTGGAAGGGGTTCAAGAATCAAAACAATTGACCATTTGGGTTTGGAACTACTAGGGTTCATTATAAATTACCCAAAATCCCACCTTCAACCCATGCAGCAGTAGGAATTCATTGGATCCCTGCTCGACACAACCCAAGCGAGAGCTTTTCTTTTGCACTTGACAGCACTGGTGCGGGAGACTCAACTGAGTCAGCAGGTGACAGCTCGTAAGATGTTGAATGTGCATGTCACACTCTTTGCATGCCTCCAGATGAGGCAGGCTCCGTGGACTCTGAGAAGTCGGTGGACCCAGGCTACAGGTCATCTCAGGGATCATCAGTATGTCACCGCCCCTCTCATTCAGTCATTGCACTGGTGGGCAGTCCACCACAAGCTGCTCAAAAGTCTCCCTTTCCAAATTTGCTCCACTCCAAAGAGTTCTGACGGCAGACCGATCCATGCTGAGGTGGGGAGCTCATCTCGATGGCTTGCACACGCAGGTCAATTGGTCTATCCAAGAAAGTCTCCATCAGATCAATTTCTTGGTATTAAGAGCAGTGTCAAACGCTCTGAAGGCTTTCTGAGATTGACTGGACAATCAAATTGTTCTGATTCAAACCGACAATCAGGTCGCCATGTTCTACAATAACAAACAGGGAGGGATAGGTTTGTACCTCCTGGGTTGGGAAGCAGTCAGGTTGTGGAAGTTCACCATCGTGCATGGGATGGAATTTAGAGCCATGTACCTGCGAAGTGAAGAAAACACTTCTGCAGACAGACTGAGTTGAGTCCTCTAGCTGCATGAGTGGACATTGAACAGGGAAGTGGTGAATCGCATCTTTCAAGAGTGGGGCAACCCCTCAGTAGATCTTTTCACCACCTCACAGAATGCCCAGATGGATCAATTCTGCTCCAGAGTAAGATTACACAGCAGACTGGTGTCAGATGCTTTTCTACTTCATTGGGGGGAAAGTTTTCTGCATGCTTATCCTCCATTACCTCTTATTGCAAAGATCCTCCTGAAGCTCAAAACAGATGGTGGCACGATGATTCTCATTGTTCCCTCCTGCTGCAACTCTCCAGTCTGGAGCCGCTAGGCTTGGCCATGCACCAGAGTTGATATTGCAGAAGGGTGGGACGATGTTGCACCCCAACATCCAGTCTTTGGCCCTTATGGCATGGATATTGAGAGGCTAATCTTGTCTCAGCTCAACTTGCCGAACAGTGCAACCTAGGTCATTTTGGCCTCCAGGAGGACCTCAAAGAGAAAATCTTATTCTTGCAAATGGAAGAGGTTTGTTCTCTGGTGTGAGGGCCAGGCCCTAGATCCTTTCGTCTGTTCCACACAAAAGCTGCTTGAATATCTTGTACACCTCTTCAAGTCTGGACTTAAGTCCAACTCCGCCAGGATCCACCTCCTTGTGATTGGAGCATATCATCGACGTATGCAAGGCAAATCCATTTTGGTACTGCCTTTAGTTATTTACTTTATATGGGGATTACTTCTCTTGAAGTCTCCCTACAAGTCTCCTGCAGTGTCTTGGAATCTTATTGTGGTTCTTGCACAGCTCATGAAAGCTCTCTTTGAGCTATTCAATTCCTGTCCTCTGAAGTTCTTGACCTGGAAGGGATTGTTTCTTGTGGCGGTTACTTCAGCATGCAGAAGGCTGCTTTTGGATCCTGATGTTCCTCATTCTCTTGTCCACTACTTATGTGTATCTTGCCGTACTGTAGTCCCCAGTTTTGTGATGTTTTTTCATCTTGATTAGATCATAAGCTCTGATGAGCAGGGACAGTGTCTTATGTCTATATGTACAGTGCTGCTTATGCCTTGTAGCGGTATACAAATGATTATTAGTAATAGTAGTAGAGTAAGTGAGCTTCAGGCCCTAGTGTTTCATCCACCTTACACAAAATTCCACCATAACAGATCCTTGTACTCATCTTAAAATCCTTCCGAAAGAGGTATCGAATTTCCACCTAATCAATCAATTGTTCTTCCAACATTTTTCCAAGACCTCACACCCATAAAGAGGAAGCTGTGTTGCACATGTTGGACTGCAAGCGAGCCTTAGCCTTCTACTTGTAGTGGACAAAAGCCAATAGAAAGTCCATCCAGCTTTTTGTTTGTTTTGACCCCCCCAATAAGCTAGGGGCTGCTATTTTTAAATGTTCTATTTCAATTTGGCTGACAGACTGTATCTCTTTCGCTTATGCCCAGGCAGGCCTGAGCTTTTGATGGTCCTGTCACAGCTCACGACTTCAGAGCTATGGTTGTGTCGGTGGCCAACTTACTTTTGGTCTCCATGGAAGAGATCTTCACGGCTGCAATGTGGTCTTCTGTCCACAAATTCACATTGCACTACTACCTAAACAGGATTACCGACATGACAGCAATTTTGGCCAATCTGTACTCTGGAATCTGGGGGTTAGAATCCAACTCCATTCCCCCTAGGCTCATTCTATTCTGCCCAGGCTACCAAAGAAAAATAAAGGGAAGAGTGAATGACTGCTGTTGTACATAATTGTTTTTTTGACCATTAAGGCCTGTTGCCATGCCGCAGTTGAGTTTTGCTTCTGTTAGGCTTCTCTGTGGCCTCCTTGGTTTTTGGAAGCCTGTAGCTTGGAAATCCCATATGTGAGGACTCATTCCTGCTTGTCCACGGAGAAATGGTAGTTCCTTACCTATAGCAGATGTTTTCTGTGGACAGCAGGAATTTGTCCTCACAACCATCTGACCTCCCCAAGGAGTTGTCTTCTGCTACAGCTATGTTATTAGACTGATTCAAGATGGTGCTGCGGTGGCAGGAGGCATGCAAGCATGGTAGAGCTTCCCAAAACTTCCAATAAAAGTTGTGGAGTGGTCCTGCATGGGGCTCTGTTGGGGATGTCACCCATGCGTGAGGACTAATTCCTGCTGTCCACAGAGAACATCTGCTACAGGTGAGTAACTACCTTATCAGGATAGGGTTTAGAATATAGGGAGAAATACTGTATTTGTATATTAAATGCAGTGAATCCATATGGTATGAAGGAGGAATCCCTTTGATTGGCATTTGAAGGTTGTGTGATAGGTAAAAACCGTTAGAACACCACCAGGATGAATGTTAGAATCAAGCAGTGCCAGTGGAAGGAAATACAAGCATGATTTAAGAAACATGTTAAATATTGAAGAGAATGGGATTGGTTAAGACAGAGGTTCCCAACTCCAGTCCTGGAGGGCCAAACACCATTCAAGTTTTTAGGCTGTCCCTAATAAATATGCATGAGATGCATTTGCATGCATTGCCCCCATTGTATTCAAATGTATCTCATGCATATTTATTAGGGACAGCCTGAAAACCTGAATGGTGTTTGGCCCTCCAGGACTGGAGTTGGGAACCTCTGGGCTAAGAGAAGTAATTTTAATCTCAGAGTCAGAACATGCATTTGAAACATGTTTGATGTTTTCTTAAATACAGACTAATAGTTACTTAATGATTAGGAGCTTTATTATTTTATGAAAATAGACTGAGAGAGAAAAGATGTAAAACAATCAAAGAAGGATTGCTAAATTATAAATAAATGTAGGTAAAAGATAAGTGTGCTTGATATATACAACCTGGGGAAATTTCTGCACAAAAATTTTGAAAAGTTTGTGTGCGGTATTTTAAAAGTCTGCAAAATTCTACATGCGCTATTAGTAAATTTTTGCACAGAATTCCCCCATCATAAAGCTTAACTCCTCCTCTAGACCTGAAATTTCCCCTGCCTTTTTCCTTAGCTCTCTTGCTCCAGTCACAGTTGTCCCCAAGTCATCCTTGTCCCCCCTGTTTTTGCTTCCTCTAACTTCCAGTCCCCAGCAAACCCCCCAACTCACCAGCCACCCATCTCCAGCCCCAGACAACCCCTCCATTTCATCAGCAGCCCATATCCAGTCCTCAGCAACCCTCCCAATTCATCAGCAACCCCCCAACTCACCAGCAGCCCTTTTCCTGCCCCCAACAACCCCCCCCACAACTCACCAGTAGCCTGAACACAGCAACACAGCTGCGGGAGAACTTCTGTTTGCTACTGTGGCTGTGCTAGAGTCCGATGCTGGTGTATTTTCAGAGGTACACAGGTACTGTGGGAGCAAACAGAAAAATCTAAGTTCCTTATCGTCCCTCCAGTCCAGTTCCGGAACCTCTGGGGTATAGTACCTCCTCCAGCAGCTTTGGAGACTGAATACGTTATCACTTTAATGATCCTGGAATAATTAGGCAAGGACCGCCCCTCCTCACCAGTAGTTTCAGTCGCCAAGCAGGTCTCACAACAACAACTGAGGAGAGTTTAGTAATTAGGATAGTGGTTAAAAAGGGAAGGAAAGAGTTAATGTAAAAGTTCTAATTTGTGCCTCCTTTTTCCTTGTATTACCACTCTACTGCTTCCTCAGTCTTGCTGGTTATTTGGTCTCTCCCCCTCCCATTTCCCATTTTGGAGTTTTTGCTGGTGATACACAGAGTATTAAGCCTCCCTGCTCCCGATCCCGCAATTACTGGTGAGGAGCAGGTAGAAGGCTCAGCGGGCACTGTTCCTGCTGGTGGGCTGCAGACTGGAGCGTCTCTTGTCAGCGGCAGCGTCTCTCTGCTCCTGGTGCTGAAGTCACGGCTAAGGCTGAGCATGGGAGTTGGATTGAGGCAAAGGTCACGGAGGATTGAGAGCCAGAGGTAAGGTGGTACAGGAGATCGGTACAGCAGAGCTAGCCTTCGGGAATGGAGTGTTACTGCAGGCAGTAAGGGAGAATTCTGAGCAGGCCCAGCTGCGTGGTTTTCACACGGGAAGCACTGCCGGCATTTTTTTCTGCTTAGTCCTGTTCCCGCTTCGTTTATAGCAGTTGCCTGGCAGTTAGGAGTCGCATTTCGGTGGAGGGGCTACTTGGTTAAGCTAGGGCAGTATTTCTTGTTTATTAAAAAAAAAAACAGTTTTCTTGTCGCTGGGAGGGGGGATTGTTTCTGGTAAATATAGCTTGTATATTAGAATGCCTTCCAAACCTCAGTGCTTAGTTTATGGCACAAGAAGGGGATCAGTGTTGGACACAAGAAGCAGCGGCCATGGAGTAGACTCTGGAAGCAGGAGCTGAAGGGAAAAAGGCTATCCCTCAGGAGCAGTCTGAAGTATTATCCCCTGCTGGGTCGGCTCCGGAGGCGGTAGCGGGACCCTCCTCAGGTCCAGCTCCAGTTCCGCAACAAGTGATGGGTCAACCGCTTGGTTCATCCATGTTTCCTCCAGATTTTTTTTCTGATGCTCCATCAAGCTTTCTGTTTGAGGCAGATGGTATTATTTGCTTCTGAGCAGCAGGGAGAGAAGAGCGCTTTAGGATCTGGAGGGGCTCCCTCAAAGAAGGTGAGAGTTGTAGATGACGGTCTAGAGAGGCTCCCGTCTTTAGAGGTTTTAGAGTCTGCTGATGAGACTCTGTAGAAGATTTAGAAGAAGGTGAGCAGGCGGAGTCGGAGGAGCAGGCTAGAGTGGTCAGAGTGTTTAGACGGGAAGAGTTGCCAGCACTCATTATTGAAACACTCAAAGTGCTAAACAATTCCTTCTGCGGTTACGACAGTAAATTATGCTCTTGAGGATCCGTTGTTGCAGGCCGTTCGCACTACACAAAGGGTCTTTCCTATACATAGAGTGGTACGGGATATGATTTAGGAGGAGTAGAATCTTCCAGAGGCGGGTCTCAAAGGTTCTAGAGTAATGACCCGTCTCTACCCCCTGTCTGATCAGGTTCGGGAACGTTTTCGCTCTCCTAAGGTAGATGCAGCAATGTCGGCCGTTACCAAGAAGACAACCATCCCCATCGAGGGCAGTGCCGCTCTCAAGGATGGTCAGGATAGGAAATTGGATACATTGTTGAAGCAGGTTTTTGACGTCAGCGCGTTGTCAATGCAGGCTTCGATTTTAGGAGTGTGGGTAGCTCGAGCTTGTCTGCGTTGGTCACAGAGGTTACAAGTTGATCAGGGAGGAGATCAGATCAATGAGGTAGCCCGTTTAGAGTCTGGGGCAGCGTATTTGGCGGACATTCACTATGATCTTATCCATGGACTGGCTAAGAGTATGGCTTCGGTAGTAGCAACTCGAAGGTATTTGTCGTTGCGTAATTGGTCGGCTGATTCTTCCTCTAAAGCTCGGTTGAGTAAGCTTCCCTTTAGAGGGAAGCTCCTGTTTGGAGAGGATTTGGAAAAGCTGGTAAAGGACCTTGGAGAGTCTAAAGGAGATCGTATGCCTGAAGATAAGCCAATCTGTATAGAACCAAACCTAAAAATAAACCCCTTACTTAAAATCCCATTTTTTTGTCGGAAGAGGCTGGAGGCGACTGGAATGGAAACCCAGTCACACCAGACAACCCGTTCCCTTTTAATTATGTAAGCGAAAACGCTGTACTTAGCTTTAGAAATGTCCAGTGAAGTTTGTGCACTCCAGAAAATTCAGCTTCAAGAAGCTGAATTTTCTGGAGTGCACAAACTTCACTGGACATTTCTAAAGCTAAGTACAGCGTTTTCGCTTACATAATTAAAAGGGAACGGGTTGTCTGGTGTGACTGGGTTTCCATTCCAGTCGCCTCCAGCCTCTTCCGACAAAAAAATGGGATTTTAAGTAAGGGGTTTATTTTTAGGTTTGGTTCTATACAGATTGGATTTCATATTTACCGAACCGGGGATTGGTGATTTAGTTATTGAAGATAAGCCAAAGCAGGTCAGGCCTAGTGCGGCTCCCAAGGGGTCACAAAGAGAATTTAGAAGGTTCAGGTCGTCCCGGTTCGGTCAGTTTCAGAGGGGCCGTTTTCCTGCACGGAATCAGGGGTTTCGTGGGTTTCGGGGAGCAGGCAGAGGTTTCGCAGCGCCTGCCTCCACAAATCTTAGAAAGTCACAATGAGATGAGGGGAACTCAGGTGGGATGCGTGCCCGTAGGAGGGCGGCTACAGCAGTTTTATCCTGCCTGGGTCCAAATAACATCGGACTAGTGGGTGTTGAAGGTCATTCGAGAGGGTTATGCTCTAGAGTTCCATTGACCTGTGGTCAGTTCCTTTGTGCAGTCTCCATGCAAAGCACAGTTAAAGCAGGTAGCTGTTCATGAAACCTTAAACAGACTACTGCAGCTCAAGGTGGTAGTATCGGTTCTGCTGGACCAGTACGGCTGCGGTTGGTACTCCATATATTTCCAGGTTCCAAAGAAGGACGGAGGTTTTCGGCCCATTCTAGATCTAAAACGGGTGAATCGGTGTCTTCGAGTAACTCATTTTCATATGGAGACCCTTTGGTTGGTAGTAATAGCAGTCAGGGCAGGGAAGTTTCTTCACTGGACTTGACGGAGGCATATCTACACATTCCGATTTGGAGGGAGCATCAACAATTCCTTTGGTTTGCGGTACCCATGGGTCATTTTCAGTTCTGGGCGTTACCGTTTGGTCTAGCCATAGCGCCGCGAACGTTCACCAAGGTAATGGTGGTGGTGGCGGTGGAACTACACAAGGAGGGAGTTTTAGTTCATCTGTATTTGGACGACTGGTTAATTCGGGCAAAGTCGAAGGGCAAGAGCGAAGCGGCTACGACCCAAGTGATGCAGTTCCTTCAGAGCCTGGGTTGGGTAGTCAACTTATCCAAAAGCAGGCTGACTCCGGTGCAGAGTTTAGAGTATCTGGGAGCTCGGTTCGATATGGCACATGGCAGAGTATTTCTTCCGGTTCTACAGGCGCAAGAATTGAAAGCAATAGTGCAAAAATTCCTAGACAAGAGGGCTCCCACAGCATGCCATTATCTACAGCTGCTCGGTACGATGGCAGCCACGATAGAGCTGGTGCCATGGGCAAGGGCACAAATGAGACCTTTGCAGAGGGCGCTGCTTTGGAGATGGTCACACCAAACAGGCTCGCTATCCCAGAGACTTCCCGTGCCAGTGGAGATTCAGAGGGAGTTGCAGTGGTGACTGCTTCCGGGAGTTCTGGAAACGGGAATGCCGTTGGAGGCTCCGGCCTGGAGACCGCTAACAACGGATGCCAGCCTGACAGGCTGGGGAGCACATTTTGAAGGCCGTTTTGCGCAGGGGCTCTGGACAACGTCCGAAAAGGAGTGGTCCATCAATCTGCTGGAGATGAGAGCGGTAGCTTTATCTCTACAGGCGTTTCGAACGGGTTTGTTAAAGACAGCAGTTCGAGTTCTGTCTGACAGTGCGACCACGGTGGTCTACATCAATCGTCAAGGAGGCACAGGAAGTGCAGCCTTGGAGGCAGAGGCAAGTCGGATCTTGGCTTGGGCCGAGATTAATTTGGTTGCGTTGTCAGCGCAACATGTGGCAGGTGTGGACAATGTTGAGGCGGATTTTCTGAGCCAGGTCCAGGTGGATCCAGGAGAATGAGTTCTTCACCCGGAAGTGTATGCGCTCATTTCTCGGCGCTGGGGAACGCCGATTATGGCTCTGATGACAACCTTCGAGTCGACAAAAGCTTCCTGCTTTTACAGCAGGAGACGAGAAAGGATGTTGGAGGGCCTCAATGCTCTAATGCAACTGTGGCCAGTGGAAAGTTTCTTGTATGTGTTTCCGCCATGGGCCTTGATATATCGTGTGGTTCAGTGCATAGAAGCCACCAAGGCTTGGTGATTCTGATCACACCGGATTGGCCAAGAAGACCATGGTATGCGGATCTAGTTCGTCTGCTGGTGGACAGTCCATGGCGGCTTCCCGCAAGGAAGGATCTGCTGCTGCAATGTCCTCTGCGGATGCTGCAGGTGTATCGATTCTCGCTTATGGCTTGGCTCTTGAAAGGGCACGGTTGAGAGCCAAGGGATATTCAGCTACAGTTATCTCGACTTTGTTGAAAGCCAGATGTAGATCTACTTCTTTGGTGTATATACGTGTTTAGCGCATTTTTGAGGCATGGTGTGCAGAGAGACGGGTCTGACCTTTAGCGGCTTCCATTTCTCAGATTCTTTCATTTCTGCAGATTGGGTTTGAAAAAGGACTAGCACCAAGTTCTTTAAAGATGCAATTGGCAGTGCTTTCTTGTTATAGGTAAGATTCAAGGGGAAGTGCTGTGCACTCATGCAGATGTTAAGAGGTTTCTCAGGTCAGTATTGCTGTTGCGGCCACCGTGTAGGATGTCGATTCCATCTTGGAATCTCAATTTGGTGCTAGAAGCGTTTGTGGCGGAGTCTTTTAAACCTTTGGGAAGGCTTCCATGAAGGATTTGACTCTGAAGCAGTATTTTTAGTAGCCATTTGCTCAGCGCGTAGGATTTCGGAGTTGCAGGCCTTGTCTTGTAAGGAGTCTTTTCTGTCTTTCTCTGAGCAGAAGGTGGTGTTACGGCTGGTACCTTCTTTTTTGCCCAAGGTGCTCTCTGTCTTTCATGTCAATCAGGTGGTCTCGTTACCGGTGTTCAATGGTGGTAAGAACTCAGCATCGAGTGGAAAGTTGCATCTCTTGGATGTGTGTAAGATACTGAGAAAGTATCTCCAGGGTACACAGTCCTTTTGAAAGTCGGACAGGTTGTTTGTCTTGTTTGGAGGACCTAGGAAAGGAGAAGCAGCAGCAAAGTCTTCTGTTTCCAGGTGGATTAAAGAGACCATAGTAACTGCTTATATTTTGAAGGGAAGGACGGTTCTGGAAGGTCTCGGGGCGCACTCGACTAGGGCGCAGGCTGCTTCCTGGGCAGAATATAGTTTGGTGCCGGCCGTGGAGATATGTAACGTGGCAACTTGGTCGTCATTGCATTCGTTTGTCAAGCATTACCGCCTGGATGTTCAGGCGGCGGGGGATACCTGTTTTGGATCGGCAGTGCTTCAGGCTGGTCTAGCAGGTCCCTCCCGTTGATATCTACTGCTCTGTTACATCCCCTGAGGTTCCGGGACTTGACTGGAGGGACAATAAGGAAGGTGAAATTAGACTTACCTGCTAATTGTTGTTCCTTGAGGAACTCCAGTCCAGTCCCGGATCCCCCCTTGGTTTATTTGGATTGCAGCCTAAAGCGGGATAGAAATAAGAGTACAGTAAAGGTCCCGTTTGTCAATAAGGTTAATCCATTGAGCCAGTGTAGAGGGAATGGGTACTTTCGTTCTTCGCATGAAGGTGAACGGAGGCATACCTATGCAGTGATATACTACATGATTTCATTGCAGAGAAACTTAGTTTTAGTTTTAGGTTAAGATTGTCAATTGGATTTGAGTTTAAACAAATTGAATTAACAGATATTGGTTTATGTTGACTACTACTTTGTTGCTTTGGAGATGCTGCTTTGTCAATAGCTACTGGTGAGGAGGGGTGGTCCTTGCCTACTTATACCAGGATCATTAAAGTGATGACATGTTCAGTCTCCAAAGCTGCTGGAGGAGGTACTAAACCCCAGAGGTTCCGGGACTGGACTGGAGTTCCTCAAGGAACAACAATTAGCAGGTAAGTCTAATTTCACCTTATTAGTGTCCCTGTTTATTGTACATTACCAAGTTCAAGTTACAATGTAAACTACTTTGACTGAAATGATAAAGCAATATAAAAGAACTCATTAAATAAATAAATAAAAAATAATAAAATTATCTGTGTCACTGAATATCTGAGCCAGATATTCAGTGACACTATCTGGATAGTAACATACACAATAAAATCACTAACTGGTATCTTCGTCACAGCATATCATTATTTATTTAGCAACTTTTTTATACCGCTGTATCTACAAGTCACAGCGGTGTACAGTTAGTATGGGTATAAAGACTTATATGTAACTTGATTAGAACTTAAATAAAGGTGTAACTAATAAGAACATGTAAACAGTAGTTAACGATGGTATAACTATAAGCTGAGATGCTATTTTAGCTTATACAAGGAAGGTACAGGTTTGTGGGACAAAAAACGAGGGGGAGGGGTAGAGTAGGGTGGGGGTTTAACATATATTATATTATATTATGCAATATAAATGAGGTGAAAAGGACCTCAGATTGCGCCCTTCACTTTCTTTTTAACCATGGCCCTCATGGTGCTTTCAATTGGCTATTATAGGCTCTTTGTGGGTCAAGGGAAAAAAGAAACCTTTTTATTCTTTAATACCACCTAATTTTGAAAATCTCTTATTTTTAATAATTGCAACTTTTATTGAAATTTTTTACCCTTAACAAACTTAGCTGCAATTCATTCTGCAGCACACTTGATGAGAACTGTGTTTCCCAAAACCCTGTGCATAAGGAGTGTGTTCCTCTATAATGCATTTGGAATGTAATCTGAATGAACATAAGAACATACCATACTGGGTCAGTCCAAAGGTCCATTAAGCCCAGTAACCAGCAGTGGCCAGTCCAGGTCACAAGTACCTGGTCAGGTTCACAAAAAGCTGAGAGCCCACCATAATTGTATGTTGCTTTGGGATCCGCTGCTGATAGATGGCCCTAGCAGTTTAAAAAAGTCTGTCTGGATAGTGCCACTGAATATCTTCAATGACCACCAGTGCCAGGGCAGAGCTTGGTTGATACCACAGTTTTCCGGGTAATAGTTGAGATGATCCAAATAGTGGCAATTTTCATTTATGTGGATGATTTAGGCCAGTGCATAAGCTAGCCTAAATTGCTATCCAGATGATAAACTATCTGTGTAACAGTTGAAAATCACCACTATCCAGAGAATCACTGCCATTATACAGAAGATAATTCTATAATCTTGCATGCGGAAAAATTGCATTTTCACACGCTTATTTAGGGCTCTTCTGTGAATAAAGAACTGCTCAGACGAAGGTGTGAATTTATGCACGTACTTAAGTATTTTTTTAAATTATTTATTTATGAATTTTTAACAATATTACATTAAACAAAGTTTGAACAGAATAGTGCCATCAAAGTTGAAACAGACAAAAGGAAACATAAGCAAAAAAGGAAATAATTAAACTAGGACACCAGTAGTCCCCACTATTAAGGAGAGAGGTTACAAACACCACTAAAGGCAATAGCTACTAGTGAATTCAAAAGAAACACATTTCAACAAATTAAGAAGCAACAAGGGGGCCGAGGTCATTTATACAACTGATGAGAGACCAACTTAAGGCGGTGACGAAGATACAACGTGCATATTGATAAAGGAAGATAACTCACCAGGCTGAAAAAAAAACATATTTCTGGGATTTAAAAATAACAATGCATTTACAAGGAAATCTGAGAATGAAGGAAGCCCCCATATGTATCACCCCAGGTTTTAGCAAAAGAAAAGACTTGCGTCTTTTCTGAGTTTCTCTTGAAACATCTGGGAATACAGATATTTTTCTACCCATGAACAACACTGCTCTTTCTATAAAACAACTTAAGAAACCAATTCCTGTCCGTGGACAAAGCAAACGTTACTAACGGTGTGGAGGTCTTAATTTCGTCCTCCTTAAGGGATTGAAGCATAGCGGAGAGGTTCAGGAAATCCATATCAATAGCTCCAACAGAAACCCTCCCCTCTTTTTTACCAGAGGGAAGGTAATACACTTTCTGCACCGGAGGAATTAAATCAGGAGACACTGATAATGATTCCTGAAGATATTTCTTAAAAAGTTCCAATGGTGCCACATCCGGAATGAGAGGAAAATTGAGTAGACGAAGATTTGAAGCCCTAGTGGCATTTTCTAAAGTCTCCAATTTCATTTTTAAAGCGATACTGTCTTTCATTAAGGAGTAAGTCAGATCAGAAACCTGTAAGAGTTTCTGATCAGAAGCTTCCATACTACTCTTCACTTCCACCATGTTGGTAGTCAGCATATCAACATTATCTTCCAGCTTGGAAATTTTGGAAGATGAGAGAGTCAGTTGTTGATTCACCACAACAGAAAGCTGGTTAATCGCTTCTCAGATGCTATCCAATGTCACCACAGCAGGGCGAGAAAGGGAAAATAACAACTCAGCCCGGGGAGCACACTCCTTCACAACTCCACGATTATCTGCCGCTCTCACGGTAGACGACGACTCCTCAGAATGGAGAGCACCAGCTACAGCAGCCTCTAACACAGGTGGCTGACCTTCGAGAACAGCCTTCAGTGCCTCCCGCATCTGTCCCGCAGCATGAACCAGAACGGAAAAGGCTGCAGAGACAGGCGCCGAGGGAGTCTCCGAGGAACCTGGGGCAGGAGGAGGCAGACGCTCATCTGGGGAGAGAGACAGTTCAAGGGCGGAAGATGCCGAAGACTCCTCTACCGGCTCAACCAAGCCCACTCGAATCTCCCTTTTCTGATCCTCACTGAGCCGAAAAAACTTATCCATCGGACCCACAGGAGCAAGCACAGGCTCCGCGGGAGGAGGTCTTGACTTGCCCTTTCACTTCAGCATTAGGCTCAGAACCCCACTGACGCCATCTTAGAATAGACCACTCCCCCCAAAATCATGGAGTTCTCAAAACACGTATTTTATAAAATATGCATGCATATCACAACTGCATCCTACACCACTCAAACCATGCCCCCAGGAGCACTTACTGTAGATGTGATTCATTTATAAGTGATGATATTTTATTGGCAAGTACGTTTGGCCATGCAATTTTACATAAGCCTTTTCCTATGTATAAACCATACTTTACCTATGGAAAGTGCGTTATAAAATTACTACTCATATGTTTGTATGTTGCTGTATAAACTCTAAACCGTTTTCCTTTCCATTTAATTAGCACCAATTGTGCTGTGTCTCAGGGTTATGGTATATAATAAATTATATATTTTTTTTAGTTTGCATTAGTAAATTAATGTGAACAAAAAGCATGCCCTCTTTGTTCTAAGAGATTTAGGGGCCCTTTTACTAAAGCGTGCTAAGCAGTTAATGTGTTTTAACGTGCAGTACCAATAGGATGGACTCTTGGTAACGGCTACTATGTATTAAAAGCAGCTAGTGCAGCAAAAACCTGTGCTAATTGATTAATACATGACAGATCAAAGGGGCACTGGGCATTACGCTGCGCTGTCAGTTTTTCAGTTAGCACAGGGACACGTAATGGTACTTCAAGAAAAGATATTAAGTGCCCCGTGCTAATTGCTATAAAACTTAATGCACAGGAAGGAACCTTTCCATGTGATAACTGCAAGGGACATGCTGGTCACGTCCCCAATAATTAACGTGTGTAGCCTTTGTACCATGCACTTGGTTTTGCTCCTAATTCAGGGTAAGTGCAAAATCTTACTATACTTTAGTAAAAAGACCCCTTAATTCCTTACTTATCTTAAATTTCACCAGTCTTCCCAGCTGTGCTTGTTCAGGTTGAGTGATCACAGATAACACTTGTCTAGCTCTGCAGGCCTTTACCTCATGCTCCATCATTTTCAGTCATCAGTAGTTAAAGAGATGAGCCTGGCAGTCAGACATGGTTTTATTTGACAATATAGACTGCTGTGCTGTATTTTCGTGATTCTGATATAATCATCATCAGTAGTTTTTACTGGCCTATTAAAGTTCTTGCTTGCTTATTATACTTTTAAGCATTTGCTCCTCTTGGGCTTGAATAAAATAGAACAAAAACATATAGGCTTTTGGAGGAATTTGCCATCAAATGAATTTCAAGCTTTTCAGGAATTATGCAGAGGGGAGAGTATTATGATTAAGAGAGCAGATAAAGGAGGTGAAATTGTTGTTCTGAACACAGCGGACTATGATAAAGAGGTTTATCATCAACTAGATAACACTGATCATTATGCGTGCCTAAAAATGGATCCTACTTTGGAGTTACAACGGATGATTGAAAAAGTTACTAAGGAGGCTTATGAGTTGGGATTTTGACTACTAAGGAAAGGAAATTTCTGAATCCTCCATTTCCTAAGGTTCCAGCGTTTTATATTTTCCCTAAAATCCACAAAGCCTTGAAGAACCCTCCGGGGAGGCCTATCCTTTCAAGTAATGACTCTTTATTGGAACGTGTAGGGATTTTTTTGGATGTGTATTTGAAGCAAGAAGTGCCTAAGATTCCTCCTTATATCAAAGACACTACTCGCTTTTTACAAAGTTTGCAGGAGGTTGTGGATATGAATGAGATTAAATGGCTAGTGACCTTTGATGAAGCCGCATTATAAACTTTTATTCCACAGGAGGATGCGCTTGAGGTTTTGTCCAATGTATGGTAAGCAAGACCAAGACCACATAAGATTCCAACTCAGTTTCTTCTATGTTTGACTGAAGTATCGCTCAAACGTAATTATTTTGTTTATAAGAATGAATTTTTTTCAACAAATCTCAGGCATGGCAATGGGCGCTACTTTTGTTCCTTGTCCTCCCTGGATTTTTTTTTTTCGATTCAGGCGCGGAAGGGGCTGGGGGGGGGGGCAAAGTTTAATGCCCCGCAGCCGGACCCTGTGGGGAATTAACTTTTTGGGGCAGCGGCCAGCATCGCGTCTTGTAAATGGAGCTGTGGTGCCATGGCTCCATTTAAAAGCCCTGGTTGAGTTAGCGAGGCTAGCACTGTACATGCAGGCCGGGACTGAATCACAGTCCCGGCCTGCACGTACAGTGCTGTTCGTGATTCTGATCCCGCGGGGCTGGACATGCCGCACAGGATCAGAATCGCAATCTCCTTTGTACGTCTGGGTCAGCCTGGACATACAAAGGAGATCTATGTTGTGAATAGAATCGGACCTTTACTGTTTTAGGGCTGAGTCAGAGGAAAGAAGAGGTCATCTGACCCTAAGGAAGAGTTGGTTATTGTATCCTATAAGAGAATGAGGATAGTGTAAGTATTGAGAATCTCTGAGATACTTGCGACTTTTAAGTTAATTCCATGTAATGTATACATTAGTATACAAATTTGTTTACTTGTTCCATGTAAACCGCCCCTGATCTCTGGAAGGGGCGGTATAGAAGAAATAGATAGATAAATAAATAAATAAATAAAAAATTGGGTAGGGTTTAAAAAATGTTTTAAATATGAATGAAGATTCATTTTTTAAAATGAGTATTGAAAATCAAAAAAGCACTTTCTTTGAATTGATAAAATAAAGTATTGAAATTGAATGGGAGTTTTTTTTAAGACCGGTGATGTGAGTATCTCGCTTTCCCCTATGGTAATCTTTATCGCCGTATGGTGGGACTAGAGCCATCCTGAGGTCTTTTTCTCCTGAATAACTGTATTTGATGATAAGTTAATGGAAGAATGGTAATGTTCAGCCCTTTATTAGTTAGTTTGGTATTTGGAGAGTGTTAATAGGATAGTTTTTAAGGGGCATTTTTTGTTTTGTTAGGTTTATTATAAGTCTACACATTTAAGTTATGTTGAGATGTTAAGTAGTTTGTCTAGTATTATGCTTTTATTGTCTGATCTGTTATTTGGAGTATGCATTATTTCTTAATGCAATTTTAATAGTATGGCAGAAACTTAGGGGTCTTTTTACTAAAGTGTGTTAAGCAGTTGACATGCATTTTCATGCACAGTAAGTACATTCTTGGGCCCGCAGTAACTGTTACTACGGGGGCATGCCAGTTACTGTATGTTGATTTGCATTGGGGTGCTGAGTGGCATGGTAGAGGTAGAGAGTAGGCATGGTAAGCACATTGCAGTTAGCATGGGCAGACACAATGTTACCATTAGTGCAGGTGTACCTAATGTTACCGCAATATTTGGAGTTAGGTGAACCCATGATACTTTGAGTTGTGGTGCGCATCCATGCACTCCAGGAATATGCTTTTCATGCACCTGACAGTAGCCGCAGAGCTTTGCATTTAACTCACATTAGTTTATGTGCTAAATGTGCAAAACATACTTTAGTAAAAGGGCCCTTTAAGAGTAATGTGTACAAATAATGCAATATATTCCATAAAAATTAATACATTGGTATCTGATCATGAAGAATAGTTGTATGATAAGTGAGTGCAATGTATTCTGTTTATGTTGCAGGCCTTGGAAAGTGAGTTTGTGTCATGCCAGCTTCACCAATGGATCGATCTTATTTTTGGATATAAACAGCAAGGACCAGAGGCAGTCCGTGCACTCAATGTATTCTATTACTTGACGTATGAAGGTGCAGTCAATCTGAGCTCTATAACAGATCCTGTACTGAGAGAGGTAAGTTGTCATTCTTATGCTATGAAAAATTTTCTTTTCTATTGGCTACTTAGAAAAATGCTTTCTCTTCCCCCACTTGCTTTTGTTCTGCATAAGAAAGTTATTATTTTAGAAACGAACAGTAAGAAATAAATCTCCAATTAGCTTAATGCAGTTGGGGAGGACTTGAAGACCTGAGACAAAGCCAAGAGCCTTAAATGAGAGAAAATGCTTGGCTTTAGAAGTCATTAATACTTTTGCAATAAACACGGGGGAGGATATTCAAAGCCATTTAGGTGGTTTGCAGACCTGCAAACCGCCTAAATGGTGCTGGGTGGGTATTCAGCATCACTAACATGGTTGAATAAAGCTGCTGCCCAATTAGCTGCTGAGTTATCCAGCCAACCAGCATTTTCAATGCCAGGTATGGTCCCAGCATTGAATATCCAGGTGCAAAGTTCAGCGGCAACAGCTAGCGGCTGTACAAGTGCTAGCAGCCGGCACTGATCGCCCCCATACAATTTAATATAGTAACTTTTAAATAGAAAATAATATTTTTTACATTGTCATTTGACTTTCTATTGACTTAAGAGGTCCTGTCCCGGATTTGAAGATATATACACAGTAATATTGAAATACCTTTACATCTTATGTGTCTGTAATATGATATAACCTTTTCACAATGGATATCTATAATGAATGAGCATCAGCTATATAAGATTTTGTTACTATAGATTTAACTCTCTTGAAAGATGTTTATTTGCTTTTGTAATTTTATATTCATTCACTGTTTTTGAAAGGGTGCTTAATTTTTATCTTAGCATAAATATATTATTGTTTTCATTTGAAGTAAATGCACATGTATTTTTAATTACATGTAAATTGTTGATACTAGTTACTGAAATACATCCTTCCACAAAGGAAAAGTAGTATTCACCAAAACAAGAAGTGGAAACTGGAGAAGCAAAACTTGGTTTCAGCAAACAATTTTGCTTGATAGAAATGACTATTTATGTCTGTGAAAAATGAACAGTGCAGAGGTTCATATGGCGATCTGTCTTACTTGCACATGAATTTTGCATAAGGTTTTCATTAGATTATTCACTGTAACCTAAATAAAAGGATTTGTTTTTAAAACATTGTTTTATGGTTGAGTTAGTCCAGTTTAACTGAATAAGAATGTCAGTTTAACCCCCAAATTTATTATGATGTCATGAAGAAAAGAAAAACACAGCACTACTGATATATCAAATTATCTGTGGTCTTATGCCCCAAGAAAATAGCATCTTCAGAAAAGATCTGTTTATTAAAACATCCCTTTGATTGTTCGCCATATTCTATTTTGAGGCTAAAAAGTTTGATTTGTTTTTTAAATTGCATGGGGGTTCATGAAAAATATTGACTTTCTGTATTTAGAATCAGGGAAAAGTAAAAATGTGTAGATTTCTTTTTGACTCAGGAATTTCGTCCTCCTCTGGGTTTTAGCTCAATGGGATTGCCTTTGCTAGGACTATGGTTCCATTAGCCTTCATTCACAGTTCCTCGAGTTTAACATATAATGGTTTAATATACTATCAGAGCAGTGGCAGAGAGGTGTTACACAAAAGCTGAGGTCCTATACTTCGGGAGTGTTAACTTTACTAAAATGAGAACATGCTGTAAGAAGATGCTGGCAGAGTGCAAAAATGTTTGTGTAGAACAGAATGAGGCTAAACGAAAAGAAGCTATAGTTAAAGCTCTACATCAGTGGTTCTCAACCTAGTCCTCTGGGACTTCCAGGCCAGTCAGGTTTTCAGGATATGCACAATGAATATGCATGAGATGGATCTGCATGTACTGCTTCCATTGAATGCAGATCTATCTCATGCATATTCATTGTGGATATCTTGCAAACCTGACTGGCCTGGGGTCCCAGAGGACTGGGTTCAGAACCACTGCTCTACATCTTTATGGTTGGAAAGTGCACAAGAGTAAGAGAGCAAATAGACCAGTGAATGAAAAGTAAGTGCAAAAAAACAAAACATTGAAAAGGTACAAGAATCACAGAAAGAGGAAAGCAGAAATAATTTCTGAAAAAGTGGACAGAAGAAGGGAAGATGGTCAGGATGGCAAAGAAGTGAATAGAAGAAAAGATAGCTAAAGCAAGATGACAAGACCTTTTCAGGTACATCAGTGAAAGGAGGACGTACAGAAGCGGGATTCTATGAATGAGAGGGAAAAGGAAGAATGTATAAAATATATAAAGATTAATCTAATACTTCTGTCCGGTATTCATTGAAGAAAGGACTAATGAGGGGCCACACATAGAAGGAAGGTACTTATGATAGTGGTATTGATGTCTCACTATTTATGAACAAGTGTTTTCATATAATTAGTAATAATAAAAATAGACCAAGCTATAGGGTGAGATGAGCTGCATCCTAGGACATTAAGAGGTATCAGAGATTTCTGGCTTGTCTCCTGAAGGATTTGTTCAATTAATGGAATTGGGTGGTTGTCTTCTTCATCACAGTGGCAACAGGTAACCGGGGATCCGTTACCCGGCGCTCTCCCTCATCCCTCCCCTCTCCTTAACCCCCATCCTTGCATGGCTCCCATAAAATGCACAGGCACCAAAGCTTAGAAAACACCAGGTCGCAGCTTTATTGCCCAATAACAATTCAACATTTATAACAACAGTAACAACTTAGCCAACAATCCCCCTCCCCAGCGGAGCGATACCTCACCAGCCATACTATTAGCAAGGTGACCTCGCTTCCGCACCTTGTCTGGTCAACCACCGGTCCAGCTACTACCACCCCTGCCTGACTTTGCCATATCACTAACAAAAGTCAGCTCGGGGTTCTCCAGGTCGCAGGCACCCTGCCCCTGCCCCAAGTAGCTTACGGCTCTGGACCCCGGAAACCTCCGGGATCCCGCCTCACCCTCCCCCCCCAGCTGCGACACCCCCGAACCACCCAAACCGACCCTCAAACTAAAGGGTGGGAGGGCGGGACACGGACGGCTCCCTGCTCTTCAGCCATGTGCTTGGCGAGCGTCCTCGCCGCAGCAGCACATGGCCCTCTGCCCCTTCTGATTGGCTCTCGCTGCGCGCGACCCCGCGGCAGAGCCAATCAGTTTGAAAGACGCCGCCCGCTTCAAGGCATCCTCCACCCCCCCACCCCACCAGCACCGCTACTCAACGAGGGCAGGGACCCGCGCCGGTCCGGGCCACCGGTTACCGGCAGCCACCGGGACCCTTCCCGCGGGCTTCATAGAAGTGGGAAATTACATCTCCTTTACACATCCCTCACATGGTTAAGTTTGTGGAGAAACTAATAAAGGAATAGATAGTAAAATATTCAGGATCCAAAGCAGCATGATTTTATCAGACACAAATCATGCAAAAAAAAAAAACTGTTCAACTTGTTTAACTAAATGACCAAATAATTTGATCAGTGGTATGCACTGAATGTAATGTACTTGAATTCCAGCCAAGCTTTTGCTGCATGGGAGGTTCATAAATACATTTCACAGTCCGGGGATGGGCCTCAAGGTGGTAAAATGGATTGGAAACGGAGGTGTTTAGTGAAACTTGGGGTTGTATCTGCTCAATATCTTTGTGAGTGATATTGTGGAGGTGTTATAAAAACAGTATAAAGAAAAGTTATAAAGAAAAACATCTGCATCAAGGAGAAGACAGAATTAATTGTAATCTAAGAAAGCTCAAGGTTTAGTGCAAACAAGTACAGAACTGTGTATTTGGGGATGCAGAAATCCAAGCGAGCAGTACATGATATGCTCTAACCTGAAGAGAGATGGCAGGGTAATCATGCCTGATGATCTCAAGGTAGCAAAACAATATGATAATGCCATGGCCGGAGCCAGAGGGGTGGTGGGGTGTATAAGGAAAGGCATAACCAGCAGAAAAAGAGAGATTACAATAGAACATAAAAAATGCCATACTGGGTCGACCAAAGGTCCATCGAGCCCAGTATTCTGTTTCCAACAGTGGCCAATCCAGGTCATAAGTACCTGTCAGGTTCCCAGAAGGTAGAATGATTCCATGATGCTTATCCCAGGGGTAAACAGTTGATTTCACCAGTCTAATTTAATAATGTTTTTTTTACTTTTCCTCCAGGAACTTTCCCAACCGTCTTTTAAACCCAGCTACACTAACAACCTTTATGACATCCTCTGGCAACGAATTCCATGTAAAGTGAATTCCATGTTAAGTGAAAAAATACTTCCGCGATTAGTTTTGAATGTGCTATATTGTAACTTCATTGCATATCCCCTTGCATTTCTACTTTTTAAAGGAGTAAACAACCAAACTATGTTTACCCGTTCCACTCCACTCATTATTTTATAGACCTCTGTAATATCTTCCTCAGCTATCTTTTTTCTAAGCTGTAGAGCCCTAATCTTTTATGCTTTTCCTCATAGAGGTTTCCTTCCAGCCCCTTTATCATTTTGGTTGTCTTCTCTGTACCCTTCCTAATTCCACTTTATCCTTTTTTAGATATGATGACCAGAACTGCACACGATATTCAAGGTGCATTTGCACCATGGAGCAATAGAGGCATTATAATATCCTTGGGTTTTACATTGAAGCCTAAATTATTTTCCTGGGTGGTGATTCCTAATGTGGAACCTCGCATTGTGTAACTATAATTTGGGTTGTTTGTCCCTAAGTGCATAACTTTGCATTTGTCCACATTAAATTTCAGTTGCCATTTGGACACCCAGCCTCCCAATTTCTCAAGATCCTCTGGCAATTTTTCACAATCATCTTGTGTTTTAACAACTTTTAATAATCCATTTCTAGGTCATTTATGAGTATGTTCAAAAGCAGCACAGATCCTTGGGGTACTTTACTATTCGCCTTTCTCCACTGACAAAATTGACCATTTAGCCTTACTCTCTGTTTCTGTTTTAACCAGCTCCCAATCCACAGTACTACACTGCCTCCTATAATATGGCTTTTTAATTATCTCAAGGTCATGAGGGAACTTGTCTAAGGCTTTCTGAAAATCCAGATACACTTTGAGCCCGATTCTGGAAGGGGCACATCCGGGCCCATTTGGACCTGATTTCGAAATGCGGGAGCAAAACATTCCTGTGGCTTTTAGAATCAGGCCTGCGGATGACCTGGCATGTCTCTCCTGCAGCCGCAGGGATGTCCTCCCCGTGGCTCAATCTCCCCGCAGCCTCGAACCCCCCAACTCACCTTTGCTCAACACCAGTGGGGCCACTGGGGCCCAGATTGGGCAGCGGGGACTCACCCTCAATGTCCCAGTGATCTGGTGGGGGGCTCCAAGGGAGCTTCTGGCAAAGTTTGAAGGGGTGCCCTGCTCTTATTTCACCTCGGAGATGGAATAAGCAGGGCATCCCCCCCGGCAATCCCTGGACATAGAGGGGCATCCTGAAATTGGCCCTGAATGTCTGGGGATCGGTCCCGCCCATGCTCCACTCACTCTCCTCCACCATCATGCCTCTGTCCCCTGCAGCATGCACATCAGCTCTGTGCGTACAGCAGGGGACAGAGGCAGAATACTGGCAAGGCAGATAGTGGAGTAGAGCGTCCTGGCAGGACATGCTGCCCCACTATCTGCCTTATAGAATCAGGGCCTATATCAATTGACTCACCTTTATCTACCTGTTTGTTCACACTTTAAAAAAAATATAAAAGATTAGTGAGACAAGACTTCCCTTGGCTAAATCCATGTTGACTTTACCCTGTTAAACCATGACACTCTATATGTAATGTAATTTTGTTCTTTATAATGGTTTCTACCATTTTGCATGGCACTGACATTAGGCTTACAGGTCTGTAATTTCCTGGATTACCTCTGGAATTCTCTTTAAAAATTGGTGTTTCATTGGCTATTTTCCAATCCTCAGGTTTTAATGATAGTTTACAAATTTCTAAGAATAAGTCTGAGATTTCATGTCTGAGTTCTTTCAGCACCCTATGATGCATACCATCCAGTCTAGGTGATTTGCTACTCTTTAGATTATCAAATTGCTGTATTACATCTTCCAGGTTTATTGAGATTCATTTCAATTCCTCTGCTACATCACCTTTAAATATCATTTCTGGACTTGGTAAGTTTCCTACATCTTCTTCAGTAAAGACTGAAGTAGAGAATTAATTCAGTGTCTCCGCTATGGCCCTGTCCTGTCTTAGTGCCCCTTTTACCCTTCTATCATCTAATTGTCCAAATGGTTCTCACACAGGTGTTTTGCTACAAATGTAATTGAAAAAGTATTTCTTATGCACTTTTGCTTCCATGGCAAGATTCTTTTCAAATTGTCTCTTTCTTTGTTTGTTTGTTTGTTTCAAATTGTCTCTGTGGTAGAGATGAGGACAGTAACTGAATTCAAAAAAGCATGGGACAAACACAGAGGATCTCTAAAGGTAAAAAGGGGACTGTTGTAGTTGTTGATATGGAAGGACAGACTAGATGGGCCATGTGGTCTTTTTCTTTCGTCATGTTTCTATGTTTGCCTTGCATTTAATTTGCCAGTACTTATGCTGTTTCCTGTTTTCATGATTTGGCTCCTTTTCCATTTTCTGAAATATTCTTTCTTGGCTATAACAGCCTCTTTCATCTCAACTTTAAGTCAAGCTGGCATGGAGTACATCTGGTTTGGGCTTCCAAGATATCCTTTTTAAATAACTCACAGGCCTGATGTAAACTCTTAGCCTAAGCAGTTGCTTCTTTTTGTTTTTTCTTAACCATTTTCCTCATTTTATCCTAGTCGTCTTTTTGAAATACTAACACAGCGGATTTCCTTGCTATCCTCCATCCATTTATTAAATCAGATGAGAACATCTTATGATCACTATTGCCAAGCGGCCACAACACTATTACCTCTCACACTAAAATAGTTTCTCCTCATGTCCGTTCCTGAACCAGCTGCTTTCATCTAGAAACTTTATCTCCCAAGCATGTCCTGATTTGACATTGATATCAGGGTTAAGAGGGGAAGTTTTGACTCAAGAGCAGTATCAGGAAATATTTCTTAGCAGAAAGGACAATAGAGCATGAAATATCTTCCTAGGAGAGGAGGTAGTAGAGACAAAAAAAAAAAAAACCTATGACAGAATTCAAGAAAATATAGGATAATCCAGTATTTCCCAACTAGTTTACCCGTGCAAAAGTTAGCATTGCCTGATACTTGATCCTGACCATGGGGCTGCGGCTCCAATATTACACGGAAGCCACTACCGTGGCTTAGTAAACATACCCCTTAGTCTCACCATCTCCTCTCTGTCCTTCAACTCGTTTCCTGAAGGATTCAGCCTGCAGGTATGTTGCACACTGAACTGGTTCCATGTCCATCTGGATGGATGTGAAGTGGTAATAGGGGCAACTGCTTTGGCACCATGATGTTTCTCAGCCATATTTCTGCTGTTGGAACTTTGGTACCTGCTGGCAAAAAATGAGAAAAAAATACCTACAGATGTCTCTACCCTGTTCCTCAGCAGTCCTGCCAGTAAAAATACTAGCCTTTGTTATATGAAAACTAATACCTTTGTTTAGATTGTCTATGTGTAGTCCTACTTGTTTGCTCCCTATTATTGGGGTCTGCAGTAGTTTACCTTATCTCTTCAGACTGCAAAATGTGTTTATTTATCTTGGGGTGTGTAGTATAGTATGTCCCCTTTCTAGAATTACTTCAAGGATTTATTAAGATATTACTAATCAAAGACCCCTGAAATATATTGCATTGAAGTATTTCCCCAGAGAACCTAATTTTGGCCTACTGTATATATGAACTCCCTAATCTGCCTACTCAAAAATAGAACTTTCTAAGCTAACCCTTTAATTGGGGATCCGGTCTACATAGCAAGAGTCAATACTGGGG
Source organism: Ichthyophis bannanicus (assembly GCA_033557465.1). Taxonomy (NCBI): domain Eukaryota; kingdom Metazoa; phylum Chordata; class Amphibia; order Gymnophiona; family Ichthyophiidae; genus Ichthyophis; species Ichthyophis bannanicus. Next base: position 1,736,819,579 of record CM066032.1, read on the forward strand.
TGCCTGGGAGCTGGAGTGGAAAGGGAGGGATCCAACACTTCAGCAGTGCAGTGGCTTCAAAGAAAATATGCTACCTTCCCCCTCCTCTGATACAAAGAGAAAAAAAAAACAGAGAGACGGCGTGAGAGAGACATACGGCACATAGACACACAATACATGTTCCAGTACATTTTAAATGTTCTGTGCATTCATTTCCCCCCCTCTCCTCACTCACTAATCTATCCTGCCTAGAAGAGGCTTCCTCCTGCTGGCTGCTACTTGCCATTTCCTCATATTTAGTGCAGTCATACCTTCCTCCTCTGCGATGGGGGACTTCAGCTGTCTTCTCAGGTTTAGCGGCACCACAGTTTTCTTTTTGCACGACTACAGAGAGGGAAAGAGGAAGGTCAGCTCTGATGATGACATTTGGCTGCAGTGACGCAGCCAGATAATGTCATCAGAGTGGAGCAAGGTAAGGAGATTTTGGGGGTTTATGGGTTACAACAGATAAACCCAATTTCCCATTTGGGATGTCTTATTGGGATTTTCCAGTTATACCCAAGCATCATAAGCCATACTTATATGCCATTATGTTAGCTGTTTCTGTATGTTCATCATTTTTAACCATCCCAAATAGTCTACCTTTCATCAAAATAGTCCTCAGCCAGGGCTATGGATGCTGGCTCCCTCCAGAAATTAATAATGTACTTACTTATTTGATAGACTTCCTTACATCAGGATGGTGTACAGAACTAGTAATTAATATGAACTAAGAACCGATGCAAAACATCTAGATATATATGATTGCACAACAGTAACCGAGGTATCCGGATTCCCAACCCGTCTTCCACCCCCCACCCCCCCCCACCCCTCTCACCTCCCACAACCCCTTGACCCTTCTGACAAACACAAGCCGACATCAGGTAGTGGTGCAAATTGCTTGGTCGCAGCTTTTATTTAAAGGTATTAAAACACCGGCCCAACATGGGCCCAAATCAGCATTCATAACAATAACAAAAACACCCCCCCCCCCCACCCGTCCTCCGGATGACGCTCCCACCAGCCGTTTCTAGCAAAGTGGTGCATCATCCACACCCCCCCTTTTTCCCCCTACCGCCCGCCTCGCCATGTTATTAGCAAAGGCCGGCTCAAGGGTTGCCAATTTCCGGGCAGAGACCCCAGCCGGGACGTCTCCCCCAACGTAAAGAATAGTGCCGCTCCCGTGGAAAGCGGCATGAAGCTGAAATGCCCCGCCGGGTCAGCGAGCACCTGCTCGCCACCCCAGCCCTAGACGATGAGTCCCCCACCAGCTGCAATGCCCTTCCCCCCCCCCAGCCTAAAACAACAGGAGGGAGGGAGGGAAACCTGCCGGTAGCGCAAGCAAACAGGAAGAGGGAGGACGCCAGCCGGCGCTCCCTCCTTGCTCGTGCTGCCCCCGCCCACTGACCGCCCGCGCGGTCCAATCGCCAGGCTCCACCTTCGAGCGTGGAGCCCGAGCGCGGAAGCCCCGCCCGCTGCCGAGCCGGAGCTGACCCCCCCCCCCAGGAGCAAGGCCTGCCACAAGGTCGGGCCCTGGGAACCCGGTTACTGGGCTGGCCACGGGACCGGGGCCCGGCGGCACAGCCCGTACAAGTTTCCTTAGACAACAAATAACTCTGAAAACTTAAAAATATAAGAGACCAATGATTACTAGCTGCCAGAGGCTATTGTTAATCTTGGTTTGATGGATCAAAGGGGAGACCAGAAATTAGAAAATGTCTGGTCAAAGAGCCAGGTTTATTTACCCATTTTAAAATGTTTCTATGAGCTCTCAAGTCTCAGGTTACTGACAGTGAGTTCCACAAGGATTGGGGCCAGACAGCTGAATGTGGAGTCAAACAAATTATCAAATTTTAGTTTGGTTTTCATTAGCATTGCCAGGTATTTGGCCTGGAAGGATCTTGAGGACTCATTGAGGGCAATCGAGAATAAGGGAGGATGTTAGATATGCCAGAAAAATAATGTAATTAAGTGCAGTGGGTCAACATTAATATCTGATTGGAAGCTGTTGGAAGAATAATGGAGATGCATGATCACTAGCCCCTGGCCAGACCAACCCAAGAACCAAAGACAAGGTTCAAGAATCAGCCCCAAATCTCTTGCCGGGCAATATGCAGAATTACCACTGAGCCATCATGTCTGCATCAAATGTTTCAACTTCAATTACGTAAATAAAAATTTCATAAGCATCAGTAATCCAAACATGCAGTGTTTTATAAAAAAATTGAATAATTATACACCAGTGGAAAAATGGATATAAATTAGTTATTTGTTTAGAATTAACACATGCTTTTTATTGATAGCTCAAGGTTAGTAGAAACACTAGGTATTTCCTTGTCACCAGAAGGCTTACATTCTAAGGGGCCAATTTACTGAAAACGTTTTTCCCATTTTGTGTCTCCATGAAAAATGCATATTACATAGGGCCCTAAGTTTGTGCCTGGGAAATGGAGGACAGAGCATCTTATCCAAGGTTACAAAGAGCAATCAGCTTGTTCACATACTACTACTCTTGTCTGAAAAAGCCCTAGAATGGAGATGCAGCTTTTGAAATTGCCCTTACACAACACTTATAGAAAAAACACACACGTTTTTCTTTGGTACCAGGAATTTATTATAAGCCAAACTGTTGTAAGACAGATTATGAACTATTAGATTGGATAAGGTGATAGAGAGACAATAGAAATATTGTATGGATTTTTGGTGAAATAATTACCCCAGCACTTCTGAGGACAAATATTGCTATCTAACCCTCAAAATATTTCAAGAACATGGAGTGTACCAGATGGGCTTTCTTGGGGCATCCTCACCACTTCCTTCCATCATTTCCTTCTGTTCTTTCTTTGTTGTTGTAGCCTCTTCTTCTCTCTGATGTTATCCCTGTTATATATGATGTTTTGTCACTCCTTTTGCTGTTGTTACTTTTGTGATACCAGTCTGTATTCACTGAAGACTGCTAAGTCATGATTTCAGACTCTGTCCCAAGTGATGTATTCCTGAAAGGAGCTTCTTATCTGATATGCTAATGCCAGGTCAGAAGAATGGTGGAGGTTCAGAGTGGACATGGCCTTTGAATGGTCATGTCATTTTACACATCAGTTTAGTTGCCCCTCCAGTCCCCATGCATAGGAGCGGGCTGACAGCCCGACATTTCCAGACATCTGCAGCCTGTATCAGACAGTTTGAGATATTCTAAGACAATTCCCAGAGAGTTAGAAACTACAAGTGTACCTGAAGATAGGTGTTGCTTAGTCTTTTCTGGATATGTCAGTCAGGCACTTATGACAGTAGTGTTAATGGAGAAGAGTTTCATGTCCATCAATTACATTGATGTTGCTGGGCTCTGTCTGAGGCTCCGTCCTACATCCCCTCTTAATACAGAACAAAAATCTTGCACTGGCAAAACATCAATGTCTCTGCTGTTTTGTTCTCTATATGTCATTTTTTCTTTTGGGCTAAATGCCTCTGAAGCAAAATAAGCAAACAGTCTCTGATCATCTCAAGATGGAGTTTGTTAAAAATAAAATGAATTCTGACTCATGGCGATCTCCTGTTGTTAACAGGCCTAGGGTAGATGTCAGAATTTGGAAAGTTCTCCTTCTATCTTTTAAAGTCCCAGGATGGGCAGTGTGACCTTTATATACACCCTAACCACATGATCACACTAGACGCCATAGTCATGTTACTAAAATATATGTATATTACCACTACATGTGTAATCATGAAAAAGCTAATAGTATCAAACTTTCAAAATTATAACATGGGATATTTATAAAGAATGTCAGTATCACTGGAGAAAATTTGCATCCTAGAGTTTTAATTATATATCAATCCCAATATTCCCAATACATTTTTAGAAATATTTGTATGCAATTATGCAATTAAAATATCCTTTGAGGGCTACAGTGCCATATCTTTATCCTTTTGTGCATTTTTCATAACTCTGCTGTCTAAAAAATACAATTCAAAATGCCTTAAAGTAGGAGTTTGTCCACTAAACTATACAACATCGTCTATACCTCATGTGATCAGCTGAGACATTCCTATTCCGATGGATAAGAAACTGGATGCGAAGAAACCGAACATAGTGGTAAAGGAGAAAAACACCAGAACGGCATTGATAATAAAGGTGTTGGTACCAAGTGATTATTCTGTGAATCGTGTGGAGAGGCAGAAGATCCTGAAGTACCAAGAAATGCAGTCAGAAGCCAAGAAAACGTGGCAGAAAGATACAGAAATATTTCCCACTGTATTGGGAGCCACAGGCTTGATAAAGAATGTCCAAGCACACCTTGACAAACTCTCCTATACCTGTTACACCTTACAAACTCCAGAAGGATGCTCTCTTTGGCACAATGCAAATGCTACACCAAGCATTAGCAGTAAATTTGAGAGACTAAGATGATACTCCACATACACTGACTTAGAAGTGAGGTTTATGACTGTCATGGTCTGTGCAAAATTAATCCATTTGGAGAAGCTAACCAAAGAAAAAATTGCACAAATATTTAAAAAGTAATGAAGAGTAAGAAACCAAAACTCTTGTCATAGCAAACCCAAATTAGCTACATTTCCAAAACTCACCTTAACAAGGTCCAGAGAAAGTTAAATACAGCCTATCTGTGTCCAACTATAATAGTTGAGCTGATAAGAATACTCCTGGATAAAAAGTCATACTATTTCTGTTTTATGAACTGAATTTAAAGTAAAGGTCTACACAAACCAAACATGGAGGTGCCAAAAGGGACAGCAACCTTGGGGCAGAAGTACTGGGGCCTCTAGTCCTATAGGTACTCCTTGTGGCCTTGGGCAAGCCACTTAACCCTCCGCTGCCTCAGGTATACATCTAGACTGTGAGCCCTTCGGGGATAAAGGAATATATCCAGTACCTACCTGTATCATTTGTAAACAGCTTAAATGCCTTTCAGCTTGGGCGGCATATCAAGAAATTAAATAAAGATAAAGATATAAACATATAGAAACATGACAGCAGAAAAAGATCACATGGCCTATCTAGTCTGCCCTTCCATATCAACTACTACAACAGTCCCCTTTTTTCCTTTAGAAATCTTCTGTATTTGTCCCATGCTTTTTTGAATTCAAATACTGTCCTCCTCTCTACCACCTCCACTGGGAGACTATTGCATGCATCTACCACTCTTTCCGTAAAGAAATATTTCTGCATATTACTCCTGAGTCTATTCCCTTTCACCCTCAACCTATGTCCCCACATAGCAGAGCTTCCTTTCAATTGAAAGAGGCTCTCCTCCTAGTGCATTTATGCCACGGAGGTATTTAAACATCTCAATCATATCTCCTCTATCCCACCTTTCCTCTAAAGTATACATATAAAGATTCTTAAGTCTGTCCTAATAGGCTTTATAATGAAGACCACTAACCATTTTAGTAGCCACCCTCTGCACCGACTCCAACCTGTTTATATCTTTTTGAAGGTGCATTCTCCAGAATTGCACACAATACTCCAAATGAGGTTGCACCAAAGACTTATACAGAGGCACTAACACCTCCTTTCTTCTGCTGGCCATTCCTCTCCCTATGTACCCAAGCATCATTCTAGCTTTTGCGGTCACCTTTTCTACCTGTTTAGCTACTTTAAGATCGTCAGACACAATTACGCCAGGTCCTGCTCTTCTTTTGTGGACACTGTACTGCTCCCTTGGATTGTTGCAACCCATATGCATGACCCTGCATTTTTTAGCATTAAATCTCAGCTGCTTGAATGTGAGTGGAAAAGAATAAGAAGGCCTTGAGGACTCTGTCGGGGGCGCCAGAAAGCATGAAAGGTCACACGCCCGGTCTCTCAGCCCTCCTTGGCAGTCTCTGGAATTCGAGAGGGACCAGCCTAGTAAGGTGCCTCGAACCGATGCGGAGGCCTCCAATGAAGGCACCTGGTCTCCCGAGGGGCATCCCAGCGAGGACTCCCTCTCCTCCTCGACACCTGACCCAGTGGGAGGCGTTTCTGTGTTCCTTGCTGCCCAGCAGGCTCTGCTGCCCGGCCCTGCTGACACACGCCTCGAGACCGCAGGGACCTCAACCTTGAGGATTCCCTAGGCTACAATTTTGACCCCCGAGAGCCAGAAGTCTTGTGAGGATCCTCAGTGAGGGTCTCGATCTCCATCCCGTTCCTCGGGTGCGAGATCTTCACGGGCGAGCGCCTCCGGCTCCAGGCAAGTTTTGGCCTCGGAGACCGGGCGTGGGTCACTGACCTGTCTCGAGCTGCCCAATCTTGAGTTCTCCATGTACTATTCAGACTGGGAGTCCGATGGAGAGACCTCCCCGGAGACTGTCCCACTGAGACCTCCTCTCTGACCTCTTCCCGCCGACCCAGAAGCGGCGGTCACCTCCCGAGGACACCAACTTTGAGTTCATCCAGGACATGGCGCAGGCCCTTGCAATCGCCACTGAGTCGGAGGAGGAGCCCCGTGCCAAAGAGCTTGCTATTCTGCAATGCAAAGCTCCTCCGAGGGTTCTCGGTGCTGGTTCCTCCCATTCTGAACTGTCTCCTGCTCTGCATGTGGGAGACCCCGGCCTCTGTCCCAATTGTAAGCAAGTGCCTGGACGCTATGTACAAGGTCCAACGAGGTCCGGGGTTTCGGAAAGCCCGGCTTCCCCACACATTGATGGAGGTGAATCGGCCATGCGGAAGCTAAAGAGCCCAAAGAATCTTTCGTCAGTCCCCCGGGCAGAGAGTCTTATACTCTCGATGCCCTCGGGCGCAAGGCTTATCAGGGCTCCATGTTGTTGTGCTGCATCCAAGTTTACCAATTATACTTTGAGATGTTTCTCCATGACCTCGCTAGAGAGCTCGGAGGCTTTGCGGCGGGTCTTGACGGAGACCATCTCCAGTGTTTTCAAGTCCATTGGAGAATGCTCGAAGTATCTCTCGTGAGAAGCATACGACGGCTTCAAGTCTTCTGCTGGGGTGGTGGCGGCAGGTATCGGAGCCCGCCGGCAGGCTTGGCTTCAGTCCTCAGATCTGGAACAATGTGTCCAGGAGAAACTGCTGGACGTCCCCTGTCTCGGGGAGCAGCTATTTGGCAAACCCATGGAGGACAAGGCCGCAGAGATTGAGACTGAGTACGTGACTCACACTTGCCTCTCCCATAAAACTTCCTCCCTCCCCAGGAAGAAAGAAACAAAGCAAGAAGCACTTCTTCCAGTGGAAGGAGCTCTCATACAGGGGCTCTCTGGCCTATCCTCCAGCGTAGACCCCCGTTCAGGGCGGCCAGGACAAGTCCACAGGCCATGGCCCTCGCAAGCCAAAGGGCCCCAAGATCCAACCCCTGGCTCCGGCTCAGCCAGGCCACGGGGTTTTGATGCCATCAGCATAGCCTCTCCCCCTCTGGCAGGATAGCTGTCCATTGGGGGGCATCTGGTCCATTTCTCCCACATGTGGGAGTCCATCTCCACCGAAGCCTGGATTCTCCAGGTCGTTTGGAAGAGCTTTCACCTCCATCTGGACCAGGCCCCTCCTCCGTACTTATCCGGGGATCCACATCAGCCTCCCCAGTACCAAGACCTCCTGAGTCAGGAGTTTGCGGACCTCCTCAAGAGGACGGTACGGTAGAACCACTCCCACTGCACCTCCGAGGACAGGGGTTTTACTCCCGATACTTCCTCGCCCCAAAGTGGACAGGGGGCCTTCGGCCCATCCTCGACCTGAGGAACCTCAAGAAGTTTCTGGTGCGGGAGAAGTTCAAGATGCTCTCCCTTGGAACATTACTGCCCTACCTCCAGCAGGGCAATTGGCTATGCTCTGTGGACTTAAAGGATGCCTTTGCTCACATCCTTGTCCACCCCAAACACAGAAAGTACCTTCGCTTCATGGTTCAGGGAAACATTACCAGTACAGGGTGCTTCCCTTCGGCCTCACATCCGCCCCATGGGTCTTCATCAAGTGCCTGACCATGGTTGTGGCCGACCTGTGGCTTCAGGGCACCTTCGTCTACCCATATCTGGACGACTGGCTCATAACAGGAGACATGACCTCTGAAGCCAAGCAGGCATGGACCGTACCATTGGCCTCCTGGAGCAGCTGGGGTTTGTGATCAATTACCCAAAGTCCCACCTCGCTCCAGTTCAGTCCCTGGAGTTCATCGGTGCTCGCTTGGACACCTTTCGAATCATAGCTTTTCTTCCCCGGGACAGGAAGGACCACTTCGTGTCCCTGGTGTCCGAAGTGTGAGGCTGCGGTGCTGCCCCGGCTCGGATGATGCTTCACCTTCTCAGCCACATGGCCTCCATAATCCATGTTGTGCCCAACACCTGCCTCAACATGCGGGCAATGCAGTGGTGCTTCCAGGCGCAATGGACCCAGTCGGTCAACTGCCTCCCAGACCCCATCTCAGTCTTTCCCAACATGGCAGAGTCTCTGACTTGGTGGCAGGAGTCTTGGAACCTGCTTCACGGTATGCCCATCCAAGCCCCGATACATTAGGTGGTGTTGACCACGGACACCTCCCTGGCGGGCTGTGGAGCCCACTGTGAGGGTCGGCGCACTCAGGGGTCCTGGTCCCTCATGGCGTCCCGGCAGCAGATCAATCTGCTAGACCTCTGGGCTATTTGCTTCGCTCTCTGGGTTTTCAGGGACCGCTTGCAGCACTGGGCGGTGCTGGTCTAGATGGACAATCAGGTCATGATGTTCTATGTGAACAAACAGGGGGGCACCGGCTCCCATAGCCTATGTTTGGAGGCAACAGTCCTGTGCTCCTTTGTGATGAGCCAGGGCATGACCGTCTGGGCCATTTACCTCCCGGGTCAGGACAATGCTTTGGCGGACCTGCTCAGCAGGGTCCTTCGGCAGCACGAGTGGCGCCTGTGTCCCAGGATGGTGCAGCGGCTCTTCCAGCATTGGGGGAATCCAGGCTTGGACCTTTTTGCCAGCCCAGCAAACTCGCAGCTTCCTCAATTCTGCGGTCTCTTCCTGCACCCAGGCAGGGTGGCCCCCGATGCCTTCCTCATCTCATGGAGCACGGAGTTACTGTATGCCTTTCCCCCATGCCCCTCATCAGCCGGACCCTCCTCAAGGTCCAGGAGGACAGGGCCTCGGTGATCCTCATAGCCCCGAGGTGGTCCAGGCAACCTTGATTTCCCTTGCTGCTCCATCTCTCAACGGAGCTTCCGATCCCACTCGGGTTCTCACTGGAGCTACTTACGCAGGAGGAGAGGTTGCTCCTTCACCCCACTCTGAAGTCCCTGTCCCTCACATCTTGGCAGCTGAGCGGATCGCTCTAGCTTCCTACCACCTCCCCGTGGAGATTGAGGACATTCTTTTGGCCTCTCAAAAGGACTCGACCAGACTGACTTACGCCTTCAAGTGGTGTTGATTCTCGGTCTGTTGCTGGGAGCTCCAAGCGGACCCATTTACTGCCCTACGATTTTGGTCTTGCAGTACCTGCTCCACCTCTCGCAGCCTGGGCTGAAGTCTAACTTGGTCACGGTTCACTTGAGTGCCATCTCAGTGAATCACCGCCCCATCGATGGCAAACCCCTTTTGGGGCTACCGCTTGTCTCTTGTTTCATGTGAGGCCTTCTTCCTTCCAAGCACCCTACCCGCCCTCCTCCAGTGAAATGGGACCTCAATGTGGTCCTCACGCAGCTGACCAAGCCGCCCTTTGAGCCCATGGCTTCCGGCCCACTGGGGCACCTGTTGTGGAAGGTGGCTGCCTTGATAGTTCTCACCTCTGCCCGGAGAGTCAATGAACTCCAGGCGTTGATGGCCGATGCACCGTACACGAGGTTCTATAAGAACCGAGTGGTCCTATGAATTCACCCTAAGTTCCTTCTGAAGGTTATCTTGGATTTTCATCTCAATCAAGAGATAGTGCTGCCCACTTTCTTCCCGAAGCCCCACACCGACTGGGTGTCGGCGATCCTTCACACTCTGGATTGTAAGAGAGCTTTCTTCTTTTACCTGCAGCGGACTCGGGACCACCACAGATCCGGGCAGCTCTTTGTTTCCTTCAACCCCAGCCACTTGGGGCTGGCAGTCACCAAGTGTACCTTGTCCATCTGGGTGGCGGACTGCATCACCTTTGCCCAGGCTCAGGCCAGGTTCCCCCTGGAACGCCGAGTCACGGCTCACAATATCTGAGCGATAGTGACGTCAGTCACTAGTCTGTGCTCGGTGCCACTGTCGGACATCTGCCGGGCCGCCACCTGGTCTTCCACTCACACTTTCACAGTGCATTACTGCCTGGAGAGGAAGTCCCATCGGGACATCGCCTTTGTCCAGGCTGTACTCCGAAATCTGTTCGGGGTTTAAGCAACTCCTGCCCTCCAATCCTTCTTGTTCCAGGTACTGGGAGCGTAGCCATCCATGGACCCGGGGTCCTCAGGCTGCCTTAGGCTTTCACTAGCAAATGCTCACGGCGATGCCGTGCCTTTTTCTACAGGTCCTCTGTAGCCTGTAGCTAGGGAGTCCCATATGTGAGGACTGACTTCCTGCTTGTTCCTGGAGAAAGTGTAGTTACTCACCTGTAACAGGTGTTCTCCAGGGACAGCAGGAATCAGTCTTCATAACCCTCCCTCCTCCCCTTGGAGTTGCTGTATATTTTTATGCCATCTTCTTCTAGCTATGGTACCTGACTGAGTAAGATGGCACCCTTGGGTGGAAAGGGGGCCACGCATGCGTGATGGCATTCCCAAAGGCTTTCTTTGAAGGCTGAGGAAATGCTCCACGCGGGCTCCATCAGTGCCGACGTCACTCATATGTAAGGACTGATTCCTGTTGTCCCTGGAGAACACCTGTTACAGGTGAATAACTATGCTTTCCATATAGTGCCACACCACCTCCCCTTCTTCCTACCCTGTCCTTTCTGAATAATGTATAGCCTGGTATAGTTATATCCCAGTCATGGTTGTCCGTGAACCATGTCTCTGTAACTGCCACTAAATCCAAGTCAGCCTCTCCCATTAAAGCCTCAACATCTGGGATCTTATTTCCCATGCTACAGCCATTTATAGACACTGCTTTTCAGATCTTGCCCCTTTTACCTATTTCTATAAAGGTATTTAATGTTTCACTTACCTGGGGGCTTTCTTCACCCATCCCCAATGAATCTATTTTAAAACCCTCTTCAGTAGGTTAGTCAATCTGCTATTGAAGACATGCCAACCCTTCTTGGACAGATGGATGCCATCTCTGCTCTGCAGCCCTTGGAACACCATCCCATTTCAAACATCTTCTTCTAGCAACAAAAGAGTCGACAGTACACATGGACTTCACCCAATGGATTGTATAAAAATGAAATTGACTACATCTGTGGAAATCAAGAGTGAAAAAGCTCTATAACATCAATAAAGACAAAATCTGGAGCTGACTGTGGTACAGATTACCAACTACTAGTATGCAAACTCAAGCTAAAGTTGAAAAAGAGTAAGCCATTCATGAATGTAACAAAATATGACCTTGAGAATATACCACTGGACTTTAAAGACTTCCTGCAAAATCAATTTGCTGTTTTAGTTACAAATGACATAGCTCCAGAAGAGTTCTGGGATGGCATCAAGAAGATTGTTTTGGAAGAAAGTGAGAAATCTCTATAAAAGGTGAAAAAGCAAAAACGGTCAAAATGGATGACTGAAGAAATTCTGAAAATTGCCCAGAAAAACACAGAAAAGCTAAAGCCGGAGGAGAAAGAGAATCGCAGGACTCAACAGAGATTTTTAACTTGCAGCAAGACAAGACGAGAAGTACTACAATGATGCATGCAAAGAAATAGAAGCAGAAACTATTAGAGGAAGAACAAGCTCGATTTTTCTAAAGCTATGAGAGTTAAAGAAAAATTTGCAGCCTTGAATTGGAATACTACAAGATGTTCAAGGATCCATGTTGAATGATGCTAAGATCAAGAAAAAATGGAAAGAATATACAGAGTTATTATATGATAAAGATCAAGTAGACCAACAGCCGTTTCAACCTGTATCTTATGATCTGGAACCATTGGTGATGAAAGAAGAAGTCAAAGCAGCATTGAAAGCCTTATCAAAGAACAAAGCACCAGGCATTGATGGCATTTCCATTGAAGTATTACAGCAATCTGATGCAGCTGTTACCATACTTACAAGGCTCTGCCAGAAAATTTGGAAGACAACATCATGGCCAATTGACTGGAAAAGATCTGTGTTTATAACAAAACTAAAGAAAGGTGATCCAACTGACTGAAAATTATTGCACGGTTGTTCTGATCCCACATGCTAGAAAGATTCTACTCAATATTATTCAGCAGAGACTGCAACCATACCTGTAACCAGAACTGTTTGAAGGGCAAGCAGGGTTCAGGAAAGGGCGAGGAACAAGAGACATCATCACATATGTGAGATGGATCCTTGAAAAGACAAAAGAATACCAAAAGGATATCTATATGTGTGTTATTGACCACAGCAAGGCTTTTGACTGAAAAAAACGTGAAAAACTTTGGGCCATATTAAGACGCATGAGTATACCAGAACACCTGATCGTTCTCTTGCACAACCTTTACATTCGTCAAAAAGCAACAGTTCGAACAGAACAAGGAGAAACAGAATGATTTAAAATCAGCAAAGGTGTTTAATTTATATGCAGAGCAAATCATCAGAGAAGCAGGACTATATGAAGAAAACAGAAGTGTGAAGATTGATGGAGGATTCATCAACAACCTTTGCTCTGCTGATGTTACTGGCTGAAAGTGATCTGAAACATTTGCTTCTCAAGATTAAGGAGCATAGTCGTAAAATGGACCTGCACCTTAATGTAAAGAAGACAAAGATCCTGACAATTGGCATAATCAATAAGTTCATTGTTGATGGAGAAGACATTGAAATAGTGGACAACTTTAACCCACTTGGATCAACTATCAATAAGAAAACAACAAGCAGTCAAGAAATCCGATGACACATTGCTCTTAGCAGAATAGAAATGAAGAACCTAAACAAGATTCTCAGTAGCAGAGCTGTGTCTCTCCATACGAAGATTCAACTTGTTCAAACCACAGTATTTTCAATAACGTCATATGGATGTGAAAGTCGGACAGTGAAAAAGAGAGACAGGAAGAAAATTGATGCCTTTGAATTATGGTTCTGATGGCAAATACTGTGTATACCATGGACTACCCAAAGAACAAACAAGTCCATACTAGAGGAGATCAAACCTAAGCTTTCTTTAGAAGCTCAAATGACAGGACTTCAACTTTCATACTTTGGACATATGCGAAGAGAGAGATCATTAGAGAAAGACATCATGCTTGGCAAGGTAGAAGGTCAACGCAAAAGAGGAAGGACAGCAATGAGCTAGATTGGTTGCCACTCTGTCAACAATGAGTCATCTGAGTGAAGATTGATCACAGTTTAGGACAACTATCCAGAGGGTCGCCATGAGTTGACACCAACTTGATGACACTGAACAACAACAACAGAGACTTCTGAAATATTTTTTAATCTGATCGCTATAAATAAAGATTAAAAGGACGAACATTGATAGAAGCAGCTGTTTTATAGCGGCTTTTGGAAAAAAATTTAGTCCGAGAAAAAATAATGCGTGAATGAGTAGATTGAGTAATTTAAATTACAAGATTTTCAGTGTCACTGCCTCAGTGGAGTCATCCCTTGCAGGTCAGTAGCTGCATATTACAGAAACTGTTGAGGAAGGTTAGTGTACGACAATAGTTTGAGTTTTAATGCTGATTTCCAAAGCAACATTTTGAGAAGGGCCCCACAGAGCAGTGGAGAACTTCCCTTTTGCCCTTCCAAAGCCGCCCTGCATTGAATGTACCTGAAAATGTTTTTATTGTGAATTTTTGTCTCTATGGCAAGTTTCTTTTGAAATTCTTTTTTGCTTTTCTTATTAATGTCTTTCATTTAAATTGCCGGTACATATCCTGTTTCGTATTTTCTTCATTTGTTACTTTTTCCATTTTTTTACAGATTTTTTTTGGGTTTATAATAGCCTCTTTCAGCTCACCTTTTAACCATGCTGTCATTTGGCCCTCCTACGTTACTTAATGAGGGGATATATCTGTTCTGGGCTTCCAAAATTGTAGTTTTAAACAGTGTCCATGCCTGATGTAAACTCTGACCTTTGAAGCTGCACTTTTTAGGGTTTTTTTCTAACCATTTTCTTCATTTTATCATTGCCGTTCTGAAAGATAAATGCTGACACAGTAGATTTTCTTTTGTGTAGTCGCTCCAGTTGCTAAGTCAAATTTGACCATATTAATCATTAATGCTAAATGGTCCCAAAACAGTTAGCTCTTGTACCAAATCCTATGTTCCACAGAAGACTAAGGGGTATGTCTACTAAGCTAGGCTACGGTCAACCCAAGCTATCTGCACCTAGGAGAAATTTAAGAAGAATTTAAAGACACGGCTGTTTCAAATGTTTTTTTAATTTTACATTTGTTAAATTTTTACAATCACATTCAGGCATAACATAAATGAAAAGAAATAAATGATAATTCCATTAAATATTTCCAAATAAACAAAAAACATATCAGAGAGTACAAACCACTCTCCAAAGCAAATACCACAACTAAGCCTGCAATTAAAGAAAAAGAAAAGGAGAGGGGAACAAAGAAATACTATATTTGGGAACCTCAATAAAAGCAAAATCATACAAGGCTAAGCGGAGTCTCATGTATCAGTCTGACAGGAAGCAGTTACAGTTATGGACCCTTCTTTGGCCTTGAAAAATTCCAGGAGCTGCCTCTGCTCAAAAAAAAAAGAAAATTTTTGCCTTTATAGGAAACAAAACATCGAGAAGGAAACTTAAGCATAAAAGACCCACCGATGGAGAGAATCCGGGGTTTATACCTCAGGAACTCCCTCCTCCTCGTTTGGGTATCACAAGCTATATCTGGGGAAATGCAAACAAAAGAGCCCATAAACTGCTCCCTGAAATTCTTGAAGTAAGACCTAAGGATCAAGGACTTATCGGACTCCAGAACTAGTGTAATAAGCAGTGTAGAGCGCCCAGTAATCACCTCTAAAGAATTCTCCAGGAAACCATTAAGGTCCCCTGCCACATTGGAGGGGTCCCCTGCAACAACCGCAGTGAGGACCCCAAAGATAAATATTGGGCCCTACTCAGAGCAGGTAGTTGCTCCTGGGAAAGCTTTAAAACTTCCCCAAAATATCTACACACCATCTCCAAAGGGAGTAATGCAAAGGAGAGCGTGGAAAATTAAGCAATCTCAAATTGAATTTCCTGGCCTGGTTCTCCAGTTACTCCAACTTCATAGAGAGCACAGCTCCCTCCTTGATCCTGGCCTCCTGTTCTCCCTGAAGCTGTTCCAGGTCTGCAGAGACTTGGGTCAACTTCACCGACTGTTCCGCACATGCCCTGGAGACCTCCTTCAACTCAGTTTTAAGTGTCACAACTTCATTACTCACAGTTCCAACCACAAGCAATAAGTAATTTTTCATTGCTTCAACAGCATCTCCAGTGTAATGCTTGTGGGCTTTTCTAATCTCCTGACACTCAGAGCCAGCACTCCACCACTTGTCACAGCTCCTGGCGCCACCTTTGCTAACCTCGTCACTCCAGCAACAGCCGCAACACCAGACATGTGGGAGCCAGGCACTGGTGGGCCCTCTTCACCTCCCGACACAGGCGTACTCACAACCTGCTTGCTGGGAGGCACTCCACTGCCTGCAATAGCACTTCCGTGTTGAAACAGGGGAATCCGTGATTCAGGGGAAAGCCAAATCCCTGAACTGCTCAGCTCCACCGGGTCACCTCCAAGCAGAGCTGCTGAGGATACTGCTTTCAAACTCATCGGCATAAAACCACGTCTGCAGTGTTCACTGACTCACGTCAATCATCCTGGGACTGCCCGATGGTAGGCTTGCCTGTTTGCGCTTTCTCCACCCCATCTCTAGCAAACAAGCCAACAACGCAGAGCCACAGCAGAACAAAGACTCCAGTGGGGAAACACCGTAAGCTCACTCAGTCGCCATCTTGGCCTCTCTCCTATAAGGAATATCTTAACTAGTGAAATGTATAGTAACACAATGGGACCTAGGAGCAGATAGTCTGGGTTAACTGTTATCCCAGGTTAGTAGACATACCCCCAAATCTAAGATAACTTCTCCTCTAGTCTGTTCCTGCACTAGTTGCTCCATAAAGATGTCATTTATTTCATCTATCCATCCTTCAAGGCCTCCCACAATCCACCCTGAACCCCCTGCAGCTCGCAATGAACACTGCAGCAAGAGTTCTGCATGGTGCCTCTAGGAGCGTCCATGTGACCCCCATCCTGAAACAGCTACACTGGCTCCCCCTACAAGGCAGACTCACTTTCAAGACATTATTGCTGACCTTTAAAGCCACCAATGGGCTCTCCTCCTCCTCACTCAAAGAACTCATCCAAGCCAGTCCACCTAATAGATCCAGGAGATCTACCGCAATTAACACTCTATTAATGCCAAAGGCATTAACAAAATGCACCACGGCAACAGCTAACAGGGCCTTCAGATTCTGCGCTCCAAGATGCTGGAATGCACTACCACCTTACATCCGGGCAATCTCTAACTTACCACAATTTAGAAAGGCACTCAAACATCACCTCTTCCTCAAACACTTCCCAGAAAAGAATGTGGCAAGACTACCCCCCAATGACTAGCTACACCAACACTCACCAGTTCATCCAAGACCATTGAATCCGTGTAATATGTAATGTTATGATACCTCCATGTATATAGTTACCCCCATGTTATCCAAGTTTCAGTCCCTGTTCTCTGTATACTCAGAACAACTTGTTGTTCTAGTGATTTTGTTGGATGTAAACCGTGCTGATGCCGAATAGCGCGGTATATAAGAAATGTAAATAAAGAAATAAATAAATCTAGGAACTTTACCTCCCTAGCATCTTCTGATGTGACATTTATCCAATCAGTATTAATGTAATTTAAATCATCCATTATTTTGTTGCCAAATCTGTTAGCTTCCCTAATTTCAGATGACATTTCATTATCTGTCTACTATTCTGCCTAGGTATCCCTACCCCTTTTTTCCTCCTTCACATATGGAATTTCTATTTGTCTCATTGCTCTCTTTAACATATAGTACCACTCCTCTGCCAATTTGATTCATCCTATCATTAAGATATAATTTATACCCTAGTATCACAGTATCCCACTGCATTTAGTGCTATACATTCTAACTCTCTCATCTTATTTTTTTTAGGCTTCTAGAATTTGTACTGAGACATTTCAACGTATGCTTGTTTAAGTTTACAACCTTTTTAGCAGTTTAGCATGTAAACGCACCTGATCTACTTTAGCCTTTACTGCAACCTCTCTATTTGGATTCCATAACTTCCCTGTTTTAATTATATCTTTCAAAGATACCTTATTCTACTACTACTACTACTACTACTGAGCATTTGTGTAGCGCTACAAGTCGTCCGCAGCGCTGCACAGACATGTAAGAGACAGTCCCTGCTCATCAGAGCTTACAATCTAGTCAAGACAGACAACACAGAAGGTGTAGGCAGGGATAAAACAAGGGGGAAAGAAAAAGAAAAAGGAGATCAGGTGAGTCAAGATCCAAAAGCTGCAGCGAAGAGGTGAGTTTTCAGCCTGTATTTGAAGAGGGTTGGAGAAGGTGCCTGGCGTACAGACACAATTGTTCCAGGTGTAAGGTGCAGCAAGGTGAAAGGAGCGAAGTCTGGAGTTAGCAATAGAAGAGAAGGGCACAGATAGAAGCAGTTTGCCAGAAGAGCAGAGTTCCTGAGGGGGGTTATAAGGAGAGATAAGAGAAGAAAGGTAGTGAAGAGCCGTATGATTTATTCAAATCATGTGCTTATGTGTAACTATTGACTTCTCTCATGATCTAGTTTAAAAACTCCTTTTTTAAACATTAGCGTCAGCAGCCTATTATTTCCTTGGTTAAGATGAAGCCCATCTTTGCAAATAAGCTCTCCCTTCCCCAGAATGTAGCCTAGTTTCTACCAAATCTGAATGCTTCCCTGCAGCATGTTCTCATCCACGCAGTGAGACTTCAGAGCTCAGTCTGTCTCTTGGGTCCTACGTGGAGAATAGGAAGCATGTCGGAGAATGTTACCCTGGAGGTCTTGGGTTTCAGCTTTCTTCTTAAAAGTCTGGATTTGGCATGCAGAACCTCCTGCCCACATTTTCATATGTCATTAGTAACAGCTACCAGGACAGCTAACTGTCCTATCCCTCCCCTCCTGGGCATAAGCCTTTGGAGACACATTCTCAGTGCAAGAGGAGAATGCATCCCCTGGATGGCAGAAGCAAGTGGCAACTGCTCCAGGCTCGGTCAGCTAGACCACCAGGGAATATTTCAGGTAGTCCTGAGGTGATCTACATAGGATGTGGGGTCATGAATAGGGTCCAAGGGTTGGGGGCCCTGAGGACTTGGACTGTGTCTTTGAGAGGGGATGGGAGTATCTTTGGGAGGTGGAGAGTCTTTGCTGGGGGATGGGAAGGGGAACCTCCCACCATACCTCTTTTCTTAATGCCCAGCCCCTTTAAGATAGCACCCAGGAGCATCAGGTGACATGTTAGGAGCCCAATATTCCTGGGCAAAAAAACACCACTAGCATTGAGCTAACATTGGTTTTTATGGAATAATGCAGCTTACAAAGTTTAACGCCAGCTGGGTCATTCAATTTACATAATAATGAAGTGTTTTACATGCTTTGCATTTTATTATTATGGAACATGCAATGGGGAAAAATAACGTGTTAAGGTAAATAACATATATGATTTTATCCTTTAGTGCACATTAAGAGGCAGAAATTGTGCATTATTCCTTGAACTCATTAGTGCCTACCCCCTGGATGTTTAGGTTTGATCATCAATTTAAAAAAAATAAGTAGTATTTTTAGAATGTGTAGCCTTTTCTAAAATATATACAGGGCTGCTGAAGAAACATGCACATTCGGCAGGGCACACTTCAGAAGAAGCCATTTTCAAAAGAGTACATTAAAATAAGGAGCTACATCACTCAAGGTTTTGCATGTATAAGTAAATGTTTATTTCAGAAATATTATGGGACATGATACATATCATTGGACAGGCTTTGTTTAGATATGTAGGGCCCGATATTCAAAAGGCATTTACACAGTTTACAACCCTGTAAACCTTGTAAATGCCTTAGACAGGAATATTCAATGGCACCTACACAGTGCTGTTGAATATTCCCATCTATGTCCTCTTCACGCCCCGATGCTATCTGGTTAGCATCGGGGTGTGTTGGGGGCATTCCAGGGTGGAGGGGAGGCAGGGAGTCCTGGTAACCGGATAGCGGCGATAATGGACTGCTGCCCGGTTAGCCATCCGTGGCTAGAACTAGGCGAGCTTTTATCTCATGCATATTCATTAGGGACATCCTGAAAACCTGACTGGTTCGCGGCCCTCCAGGTCTGGAGTTGGAGACCCCTGATGTAGAGGATCACATAACCAGCAAGAGCGACAAAATCTCTATGCCTGGTTTGAGGTGACTTAAGCATCTTGGGCATGTAGGGAAAGACTGTTTCAGAGTATGAACTGGTAAGCAGTTGCATGAAAATTTTCTGCATATATCTTTCAGCATATAAGCAAAAGTTCAGTGTTCAAGAACAAATGTCCCATGCTTCTTATCCTTGTGTGTTTTTTGGACTCACTTCTATCATTCTCAAAAATGGTTTTGGGCAAAATAGTGTTGATTAATATGGGCTGAGCACAAAACAACCTGCACGTCGTGCGCGCATAATGTGAGCATTTGACATTTACGCACATGCACACTTGTAGCACGTCTGTTGTTTCTGCATGCACTGGCTCTCTTCCTTTCAACTTTACGCTGAAGTTTTGCACACATCTCATTTGCATACATGCCCTTTGCATACTGGTGCTGAAGTCTTGTGCTATCAGTGCCCTGTGAAAATGCGTACACAGCTAATAGTGCGTGACTTCAGTGCCAGCTTTCTACATTGGCCTGTAAGTTTGTACCTGAGGCGATGGAGGGTTAAGTGACTTGGATACTGATAATTGCGTGGGTGTTTCTTGTAGCCCATTTCGAACTGTGCTGATGAAGCTAATTATGAGTTATCTAACAAAATAAATTCTGTTGCAAGCATGTATAAACAGTGGCTTCATTACTTATACATGCAAGCTAGATTTTGTAAAAATGCATGTGGAGCCTGACCGTGCCATGTCTTTTACGTATCTTCTCTTTTGTCTCTTTTCTATTTTTGATTGTTGGTCTTTTCATATATATCTATCTTTAATTTTAATAATGTAAACTGCTTTGTTACTAAGAATGGGAAGCAGAATAGAAAGTTTTTAAATAAACATAAACATTTTCACAGGGAGCTGATTAGGTAACTGAGCTCCAAAATTCAAACTTTTGACATTTGGAGATGATTTTGATCACGGAGGGCACATTGAATAGGTCATATGGTCTTTATCTGCCATAATTTTTTGTTTCTCTGTTTTTCCCAGCCCCAGCATCAAAAACCTTCTCTCAAAATAATATCTTTCACTCAACTCAACCTCCAGACCTAATATCTGCCCTTTTTCCCATCCTCAACCTGTGCCAGAACAAACCCTCTTCTCAGATCCCCAGCAGCAGATCCTTCCCTCACTCTATTGTCTACCAGCATCAGCTTCCTTGTCTCTCCTCTCCCACCATCCAGCATTACCCCTCTGTCTCCCTATTCCCTCCTCCATTGTGTCCATCATCTCCCTCTCTCATCCCTCTTCCCTCACCCCCCCCCCCCCCCAGATGGGCTGGCGTCTTTCTTCTCCTTCCGGCCCCCACCTTTTCCAGCATCTCCCTTTTTTCTCCTCTCCCTCCCATCCTAGCATCTCCCTTGGCTCTCTTCCCCTCGAATCTGTCTTTAGTAGTGTTGTGGCTGGAGCAAAAAAGCAACATATTGCAGAGCCTCGTGCAGATGGGCTGGGCCAGTCTCTCCCCCTGTGTTGCACACTTCCTGAAGTTGTGGGGGCAGGACCAGCAGACCCTTGCAGAATGCTTCAGCACAGGACTTTGCGGCAAATTGTTTTTTTATTCTTTTTTAACTGCACTGACACTGTTGTTGCAGTGGGAAGGAGCCATTATATCATCAATGAGAGATCTCAGGGAAGGGGCCAGAGGGAAGATGTTAGTTGGGATGGGGAGAGATGCTGGAACACCTGCAGTTAGAGGGAAGCTTTCAGGTATGCAGCATTTGGGGTGACAATGCTCAACCCCTCCCCTCCAAACAAACTCCATGCATGTTGGCAGTTTCAGTGGAGTTGTGAACATGGGCATACATGCAGATGTTTGCACCTGCATATATAAATTTGTACACTATTGGGGATAGTTATGAGAACCTATTTTGTAAAGGCATGTAGGTACCTATGCCATTTTTAGGCATAGATATAAATAGGTGTTTTTCCATAATATTTTTATGTGCCAAGATGTGAAATTACTGTAATAATGTGAAAATAAAGAGGAAAAATACCAGGATGCATACTCTCCACACTTTAGTTCAAGTTACATGGTGAGAGGTTAATTTATAAAAACTTTTTCACATGCAAAGCATTTTTTACATGTGAAAACTGTAAAGGTGTGGGGGGTATAGAGATGTAAAAGTCATGTGCACTTCAATACTGTGCCTACTTTTACATGATCTGCAGGTAAGCATTCCCAGAGATGGTATTTAGGGAGGGGGCTGGGGGAGATTTGCACTTTATATGCAAATGCTAGAAGTCTAAAAAATAAGATGGGAGAGTTAGAATATATAGCACTAAATGAGAGGTTAGATATGATTGGTATCTCAGAGACATGGTAGAAGGACAACCAGTGGGACACTATGATACCTGGGTACAAACTAGATCGTAATGATAGAGCAGATCAAATTGGTGGAGGGGTTGCGCTCTATGTTAGAGAGGGCATTGAGTCACAAAGGATTAAAATTTTGCAGGAAACAAAATTTTCTGTAGAATCTCTATGGATTGAAATTCCATTTAAAAAGGGGAAGGCGATGGCAGTGGGGGTGTACTATCGACCGCCTGGCCAGAATGAACAAATGGATGATGAAATGCTCAAAGAAATCAGGGAAGTTACAAAAGTTACAGCACAGTAATAATAACAGGTGATTTCAATTATCCCAGTATTGATTGGGTCGGTGTCACGGCAGGACACGTGCTAGGGAGATAAAGTTTCTAGATGAAATAAATGACTGCTTCTTGGAGCAGCTGGTTCATGAACCGACCAGAGGGGAAGCCATTTTGGACCTAGTCCTTAGTGGAAAAGGTTTTATCCATCTTCTACCCATTATGCAGATGTTTCCAAAGATGGGCAACATCACACCAGGCTAAGAGAATCAAAACCTCAACAGGCTCAGCAAACCCAGCAATCGCAGGGTTTCTGATTTTTTTTATTCACTTTTTCTGTGTGAGGTTTAGAACTTTTGAGCCTACTTCTTTTCAACAGAAGCATCTAAAATTCATCTCATCCATGCTGAGATATCAGTCATACATTGACTCAATCCTCGACTCTGGGCATGAATCTCTTGCTACAAGAGAAATCTATCCTTCTAGCTCTAAGAGCTGTTAAGGACTATCATCCCCAGAGATAACAGGTTCCTCCTTTTAAAACAAAAGGAGGCCTAACAACTAACAACAGGGTGAGCTATACCCTTCACCTTGTCAGTTTACTGTATGAAGATATCTCATATTTTTAACTGCAAGGGGACCCTATCTCTTCAAAGATTTACCAAATTGTAAGTCTTCTCAATCCTGTATTACTTTCTATCCCTCTTAGCCCAGACATTTAGTCTCTAAGGGTACTACTAATCAACTGGAGGGCTTATTCTCTAAGCCATAGGATTTTCTTCAATACCTACTCCAGTAAGTAGTTTCCATACAGAGTTTTCTCCCCCTTTGCGGTTCATCTTCTTCTCAGATATCTTTTTAAGGCAGCTTTTTGGACAGAAGTTGGGTATCACTACTCCAAATTGTGTCTGTCGGTCCTCTGCAATCTATAGGACCTAACTTTTTATGCTGCCTTAATAACAGATAATTCCAAAAGAGGTCCAGAACTCATTTGGACTATTTATTGTTGCAGGCATCAGGCCTGTCTACTATTCTTAGCCACCTTCAATTCTCTTTGGCTCCAACAGAATAGATTAGGTTGCACACTGGCAATTCAACAGCCAGATCTAAGCAACCTACAACATGCTCTCTGCAATTCTACAACAAAGCTCTGCAACTGTGGGCCTTTGCCAGAGAGCCTCAGAGCTACTCCTAATAGGTAGTGGCCAGATAGTTAAGAAGGGCTTCAGCTGGTAGACTCTGCCAGTCATGCTCCTACATGACTGTTTTTTTTCCTACTCTTACCATTTTCCTTAAAATTTCCTTTTAAGAAAAGGTAACCAGGGTTTAGACCACGTGAAAGCGTAGAAAATTGCACAATTCCCTGTTTTGTTCCACATCTCACTGGAACTTCCACAACAGGGATGCATTTTTTTCAGTGCAGTTGGTCCTTATTCACTACTTTCCTTCTAATTCCTATACTTCATTGTAGCTTATGTTGAACAAGAAAATGCATGATATTCATATTGCCCTCATAAAGAGGCAAACATGGTATCCCCTTATATTGAGTTCTTTTCTCCAGCTACTATTTGAGATTATAGAAGGATCCAGACTTGCTGTTTTAAGACTAAGGATCTCCTCTGCACTCATTCATGTACGTCTCGAGACCTGGTTATTTCAGGGGCCAGATCTTTTCAAGAAGTCTAGTCCTATCCCTGTAAGTGAAGAACATAATACCAGTTTCGACGAGACTTCTCTATAGTTCTTCCATATTTAACCAGACAGAGGTTCTCCATCAATATTCTCAAGTAGGTCTTAATCCTTCTTGTTATTGCGTCAATCTCTATACAACATCTGACTTTGAAAGATCTTCAAGAAATTGCAGGCTCAACGCCTAGTACAAATGTCTTTGTCTTTCATTGGAATAAAGGGGGTCTTAAAGACCTATCCCCTTTTTTCTGCAACGAGTATTTCTGCCTTTTTATCCAAACCAGTCAGATTTTCTCCACTCTTTCCTAGAACCTTATTCTGCTCCAAGGACAAGAAGTTCAATTTTTTGGACTTTACAGAAGCTTTAGCTATTTCTCAAAAGTCCAACCTCATTGAACTCCCCCAGTACTCTTCTGGGGTTAGTTCTGACCATGAGGGCTTCTCATCTCTTCCTGTATTGCGAAATTTATTTTTTTCTCTCTACTTCACATTGAGGGAATTTCTTTGAGGATAATGTACTGGCTCTCAACCACAGACCCATATTACCCTCAACAAGTATTTTTGCAATATTTTTGAATGAGATCCACATTAGAAAATTGGGACTCAATATTTTTTCTAATATTTATGATTTACACAAGGACTACCCTCTGGATACCTTGTTTAGTCAAGCTGTTCCACAGCACCTCTTTTTTTCTTTTCTAGTTCAACTCCTACCCTCCATCCCTTGGATGCCTGAGGTTTTGAGGGATAAGCATGGCCCATCTTTAGATTTGCAACATGCTGGGGCCTCCTCCAGGCATCTTAGATTGGGAGTCCCCATATGTGAAGACTCATTCCTGCTTGTTCCTGGAGATAGCACAGTTACTTATTTTATTTATTTTAATTCTCTTATATACCGCGCTATTCTGCATCAGTGCGGTTTACATTGAACAAACTGAAATTACATTGAACAGGGCATTATAACTTGGAGATAACTATTTTACAGGGAACATGGGCTATGGAGGGTTAAGTGGCTTGCCCAAGACCACAAGGAGCACCTGTGGGACTAGAAACCCCAGTCCTTCCAGCCCAAGGTTGCTGTCCTCTAGTGGGATTTGAACCCCCGACCTTCCAGCCTGA
The DNA here is from genome assembly GCA_033557465.1 of Ichthyophis bannanicus. NCBI lineage: Eukaryota > Metazoa > Chordata > Amphibia > Gymnophiona > Ichthyophiidae > Ichthyophis > Ichthyophis bannanicus. The sequence continues at coordinate 1,736,844,449 of CM066032.1, forward strand.
AGTACCTTGCCCCATCCACTAGGCCACTCCTCCACTCCGGTGATCTCTGGGAACAGCAGGAATAAGTCTTCAAAACCCACCCACCTCCCCTAGGAGGAGTTTTCTCTCTCTCTCTCTCTCTCTTTTTTTCTCTCTAATTTGTCTACTTCCCTCCTTTGGTCTCAGCTACAAACCCAACTGATGAGAGGGAAGTAAATGGGCGGGAAGGCAGCGCGCATGCGCGTGGGATGCTCCCAAAAGCTTTCTTTTTGGACGCTGGGAAGCGTTCCCGCGCAGGCTCCGTCGGTACCGACATACCCATATGTGAAGACTTATTCCTGCTGTTCCCAGAGATCACCTGTTACAGGTAAGTAACTGTGCTTTACGTCATCAGAATATAGAAAGACTAGGGGACATGCAATGAAGCTACAGGGTAACCTATTTAAGATTAATAAGAGAAAATACTTTTTCACTCATCGTGTAATCAAACTCTGGAATTTGTTACCGGAGGACGTAGTAAAGGCTGTTCGTGTAGCTGGGTTTAAAAATTGTTTGGACAAGTTCCTGGAGGAAAGGTCCATAAGCCTGCAAAAGAGGGAACATACATTTTGTAACTTGTAGGTCAGATGTGTCAAATTCATTGAAGGGTCTGGCCAAAAAGGTAAATGAAGTCATCAAAGTGGGCTTATCATTCAGCCAGTTTCTAACCCAGATTATTCCTGTAAGACCCTGTCCTATTCAATTTATTAATGAGACTTCTGCATGGAACAATATCAAAAGACTTAATGCAGCGGTGCACAAGTTCAGTCTTTCAGGGCCACAGACAGGCCAGGTTTTCAGGGTATCTTTAATGAATATGCATGAGAGAGAACTGCTTGCATACTGCCACAACTGCAGATTTATCTCATGCATATTCATTAGGGATATCCTGAAAACATGTCTTGTTTATAGCTCCCTAGGTCTGAAATTGTGCATCTCTATTTAGTAGTCTCTTCTGATCTAAATCCCAAATCACCAAAAGAAATAGATGAGATTAGATTTTTTTCCTATAATAATTTATTCAAAGGCATAAAATAACCAAGGCAATTTTACAAAATAGAAAATGGAAGTTTAAAAATCATAGCTAATAGCTTCAGATGAAAGCAGGTTAAAAAAGGCAATCACAGGTTACCCTTCAAAATCGTGAAACAAACATTCTTCAAGGCATATGCAACTAGTTACTAGCTTCCAGACGCAGACACAGACTAGACCCAACCCCTCCTACAGTCTACCAACATAATGTTTCAAAAATCGACTCCATATGGCCTCATATCTGACACTCACCATTGAGCAAATACATTATTCTCTCTGTACATTTTACTTCAAACGGCTATTTCCTTCAGTGGCCCAAAGAGGCACACAGCTTTTGAATATGGTGACAGAAAATAGTAGCAGACTGCAGCATTTGCGATATCAATTTTTTGGGCCTCATGATCTCAACAATCCTGTCTCTGAGGTCACATCCGGCTGGATCCACAATACCTGAAATAATTTTCAGGAACACTGTTATCCAAAATTTCTTAGGGGCTTGTTTACAAAGCCGCGGTAGCGGTTTCCGATCGTTATCAGAGCGGCGGCCCCATTGAAATCAAAATCGGAAACTGCTACCGCGGCTTTGTAAACAAGCCCCTTAATTTTAGAACACATCCACATTGCGTAAATGTGGGTGTTATGGAGCCCACATCTGCTCCAGCAAAATACTACCATATTATTACCTTGCCAAAGTGGTCTTGTAGTCTAAGTTGTACCTGAGGCAAAGGAGAGTGGTGAAGTGACTTACAAAAGATTATGAGGAGTGGCAGTGGGAGAAATGGGATTTGAACCTGTCTTCTCTGTTTTCAGCCTATTACTTTAATCACCAGGCTACTCCTTTACTCCATCAGATTGTTTGATAGAACCACCTCCTGATACAACCTGCTATTTCATCTTATAATCGTTTAATGCAAAATACCAGTTATTTTTTATTTAAGTAGTGATCCCTTAACTTCCCAACCAATGAATTATGGCTAACCGATCAATAGTGAAAAGCCCCTTCTTTACTTTTTACTCTAGAAGCATGTGTATTGTCCAGCATATCTAGAAGGCAGCCATGCTAAGTTATTTTTGAGTTAGTGTTTAGTGACATCTGTGAAGAATCTTTGTAAGTCCCAGACCGTTCCATATTGAAGTTTTTGTTTCGCTGTTTTTTTTTAAATCTTAAATATTTACAGTCTGGGATTCTACTGTGCTTTTCTACTAACAGAAGCCATATTGTTTACACTTGATCCCAGTTTCATGTCAGCAATAGCAGGTTTGATATCTTTTCCAAAGAAAAGTGAGGGCTTTGTGGACCTGAATTCAAGTTACAATTCAAACTGGGAGGTTGCAAACCTTGTCAGAGTCCTATTGTGGTTGCAGAATACTGAGGGCTGTGAATCTTTCACTAAGTATAAACATAATAAGTATTTATAGTGTTGTTAACATTTTATAAATAGTTTAGAAAATTGACTGCATGTCTTTACAGCAGGTGAGATTTAAATTTCTTTGCAGCTGCCCTGGAATTTAAAACTGTGTGTCTGTTTGGGGGGGGAGGGCAATTATTAAAAAGCTTCACTAAATAATAGTAAATTAGAACATTAAAATAAATTTAAGGGAAACATTTGGTCTAACTCTGTGCAAAGTGCTTTGCAAACACTAAGACACATCATGAGCCAGATGTGAGCTGTACAGCAGGGACGTCTGATGAAGTGCAGCACAATAGTGGGGCACTGAAAAGCTAAATAGCTGTCAAGGATTAGCTGAGTTTTAATTGAAAACCTACATTAAAATGTCATAACATGGTGATGGAGTTTAAAAAGCGCACCCTTTTCCATCACTGGTTAATTGAAAGACAAGTGTGCAGCTTTATTTTATTTATTATGTAATCTAAAAGTAGCGTAAATTTTGTTTGTGCTAATGAACATTAAGGTAATAGTATCTGATAATGTGTACAGATATGGGTACACATTGAAATATTAGCTGCTTATCTCAGGACTTCCCAAACCAGCCCAGGAGCCCCATAGTCAGCTAGGTTTTCAGGGTTTCAACAACTAATAAGAATGAGAGAGATCTACCTGCAACTCTTCCATTGTATGCAAGTTTGTCTCATGCATGTTCATTGTGTATATTCTGAAAACAAGATTGGCTATGGGGTCCCCAGGACAGGTTTAGGAAATCTGCTGTATCTGCTTTTCTCCGAGGACCAGCAGGAGAGTAAATCCTCACATATGGGTGATGTCATCTGACAGATCTTAGTATGGCGCTTTCCAGAACAATGCACTGCACTGCACATGTGCAAGAGTTCTGGCATAGGATCCAGTATGTGGAATTGCCTCACGTGGACCTGAAAGACAAGTTTCTGCTGGTCTTCCAACAGTGACATAATCTTTTTGTCATGATTTTTGCTAGGCTGCTGCTACTTAAAAATAAAATGCCTTTCCTTGTAGTAACCTCTAATTAAGTTTTTTTCAAATTGGTTTTACGTTTTCTTGTTTTCTATGGGCACAGTCTCCACAGGCATTGGCGCATGGGGTAGTAGAGGATGAAACCTTTGTTATCAAGTTGATCAGGAAAAGCCATTTTTACAAAGCACTTAAATGTGCCCACCTTTTCTGCTTCCCCTCCCACTGTTTTTGAGACATTTTGACTTGGACATACCAGATTTCACCTACACAGCCTTTCTAAAATGTGCCTTTATATGTCTGTGTACATTATCTTGCGGCAAATCTTGCATCGTCTGAAGCCACTGAGGGCTACCTTCTTCTTGGAGATCAGCTGAAAAATACAATGCTGGTCTTCGATTCTCTCACGGTTTCCATCTCAGGGGCTTGGGAATTGGCTTTCAGTGTGTAAATAGTTAGTTTTGGGATATTATTTAAAAAAAAAGAGTTGAGTTTCGTTGGGATGGTGTGTATGTGTGTGCCCCCTGATGGCTGTCTTCTGCTTAGCATTGGTGTATTTTCCGGAGGATTTAATCTACTTGGTTAGTAGGTTATTGGTTTTGGTGGTTAGTACAGGAGGTATATCTAGGCTGACTTCACCAAAGTCTTTGAGTATGCTCAGTCTCCAGCTGCTGGAAGGGAGAGTGAACCTGCTCATTGGGACTGGACTGAACTCAATCCAGGAAAGCAAATTAGCAGGTAAGACCTAATTTCCCCTTCCCTACCTAGAAAGATACACATGTCCATGAGATAAAAGGGGAAATAGGGGATATGCAGAGTGATGGGTTCAGCATGTGCAGGTTTTGCCTGATTTTAGAAACCTGCGCTTGTCAGATATGGATAGCTGCCATTCTAGGAACATAGATTTTCCTGCAGCCCTGCTTTAGAATATGCCCGTGTATCTTACCACTTACATTTCCCAGCCTACCATCTTGAAAATAGTGATTTGCAGAGGTGATTGGAGCGAGGACAAATATTTTTTTACTTACTGCCACGATTTTTGAAGGAGCAAAAAACATCGGGAAAGTGAGGATACATTCCCCTCTTCTTCTTACAGTTGAACTGCTGAAACCAACACATTGCTGAGTCCTATTTGTGCTCTGGAGCAGTTATAGCTGTAGATGTCTCTGACTGCGACTTGATATGGGCAGCACCATCTAGTGTCAGATAACATGTGTATTTTTTTAACCCGCCCCTGGCAAATCCCCATGCAACTTACACATGATCACTCTACATGTGTAGGTTTAGGACTTTTCAAATTGCCTCTGGAGACATCCATATGATTTTCACATCTGACTGGACGTTTTCAGATGTGGAAACCATGAAAAGGGGCTTCTAAAATTACCCTCATGGTAGCATAATAAATGACAATAGACAAAGACCAGCATGGTCACCCAGTCTGCATGTCAGAGTGTTTAGGGCTGTAACTGTTGCTCCATGAGGTTTACCCCTGGTCTGTGCTTTTTACTTTGGTTTGTAACTGATGCCACCCCTACTATACATTTTTAAAGTCTGAAAGTTATTTAAGTTTTGCTTTGAACAGGAATGCTCCTCTTCCTGTATAGGGGTCCTCTTTGCTTATCCCATGCATTTTTAAATGCATTCACCATCATCTCCAGCAGGAGGGCTTTCCAGGTATCCACCAGCCTTTCTGTGAAAAAGTATTTCCTGATCCTTTGAAATTTTCCTTCTTTCAGCTTCATTTCATGTACTATCACTACTACTACTACTGATCATTTGTATAGCGCTACAAGGTATACGCAGCACTGTACAAACACATGTAAAAGATGGTCCCTGCTCATCAGAGCTTACAATCTAGTTAAGACAGACAGCACAACAGCCAAGGACAAGGATATATCTAAGGGAATGATAAGGAAACACATAGGAGACTAAGAAGATCAGGATCCAAAAGCAGCCTCAAGGAGGTGAGTTTTCAGCCTGGATATGAAAAAGGCCAGAGATGAAGCCTGACGTACAGACTCAGGTAGTTTGTTCCAGACATAAGGAGTAGCAGGGTAGAAGGATCGATGTATGGAGTTGGCAGTAGAAGAGAAGGGTACAGATAGACGTGATCTATCTGAAGAGTGGAGTTTCTGAGGAGGAGTGTAGGGAGAAATAAGAGAGGAAAGTGAGGAGCAGCAGCAGAATGAGTGAACAGGATACTGAAATGGATAGGAAGCCAATGAAGCGACTTGAGAAGAGGAATCATATGAGCATATTGAGGCTGGTGGAAGGTTAGCCATGCAGCTGAGTTTTGAACAGATTGAAGGGAGGAGAGATGTTTCAAAGGGAGATCAGCAAGGAGGAGGCTGCAATAGTCTAGATGGGAGGTGACTAAAGAGCGGATAAGTGATGTTATAGAGAAAGAAGCAACAGGTTTTATCTATTAATTGGATGTGTGTGGAGAAAGAGAGGGAGATATGGAAGACTACCCCAAGGTTGCAAGCCGAAGAAACAGGGAGGAGTACAGCGTTATCCACAGAGATTGAGGAAGGAGGGAGGTGGATTTAGGAGGAAAATTAAGAAGCTCACTTTTGGCCATGTTCAATTTTAAGCAGCGGTGAGACATCCAGTCAGCAATGTTGGATAGGCAGGCAGATATCTCTAAATCAGGTGCAGAGAGGTAGAGCTGAGAGTCATCAGCATAAAAATGGTACTGAAAACCATGGGAGGAGATGAGTACACCAAGAGACTGGGTATATAGAGAGAAAAGAAGTGGACCCAAGATAGACACTTGGGGTACACCAACTGAGAGCAGGATAGCAGCAGAGGAGGATCCATTAGAACAAACACTGAAGGTGCAGTGAGAGAGATAAAAAGAGAACCAGGATAGCACAGAGCCCGTAAAATGAAGCGAGGGCAAGATATTTATTTATTTTATTTATTTATTTATTTAATTGGATTTTTATACCGCCTTATCATACAATCAAAGCGGTTTAACAAAAGAGAAAATTAGTAATAGTGAAAAAATCTGTGATAATATATACATAGTTTGTAAATATATGATTAAATGTCTTGGGAAAAGGTGCACTAAATATATTGTGAGCTATACTATAAAGTGAGCTAAAGTACAATGTATATATAAATAATTGCTTTCTTAAAAATTAATTAGTTGATTGCATGACCGTAGTGCTCCGTAAACAAAACTGTTTTCAGTTGTTTTCTAAAGTCTTTGATGTCCTGAGCTGCTCTCAGATCATTAGGTAGGGAGTTCCAGATGGAAGTCGCAGCAAATGAGAAAGCTCTCTCAGAGGTCTCCTTGCGTGTTTTTCTGATGTCATTTGAGGAGCTGATTCTATTTTCAGATACACTTCTCCTAGGTCTGTTGCTAATATCTGACCGGATAAGATACATCAGACTTTTTGCAGAACATTGAGGAGAAGGTGGTGGTCAACAGTGTCAAAAGCAGCAGAAAGGTCAAGAAGGATGAGGATTGAGTAAAGGCTCTTGGATTTTGCCAGGAACAGGTCACTGGAGACTTTGGCAAGAGCCGTTTCAGTAGAATTTAAAGGACGAAACCCACATTGCAATGGATCCAGAAGGGCTTGAGAGGAGAGAAAGTCAAGACAACAGCGGTGAACCACATGTTCAAGTAGTTTAGAAATGAAGGGTAGGATTCAGATGGGTCGATAAGGATAGGTAGGTTCTAGTGAGGGTTTCTTGAGGTGAGGTGTAACCACAGCATGTTTGAAGGCTACAGGAACAGTTGCAGTGGAAAGCGATATGTTGAGAATATGAGAGATGGAAAGGATGGCAGTGGAGGACATGGAGTTTAGGAGATGGGTGTGAATAGGATCAGAGGAGCAGGAAGTGAGTTTGGAGGAGAAAAGAAGATGTGTGGTTTTCTCTTCAGAGATCTTAGAAATGGAAGAAAGGGTAGCAGAAGTTGAGGGGAAGAGTTGGGAGTGAAGAGAGACCTCATGGGGAGTTAGAGTATAATCTTGTGGACTTTGTCATGGAAATAGTCGGCCAAAGTTTGGGCAGGCAAGGAAGGGAGGGGTCAGAGGCAAAGGCACCTTGAGGAGACAGTTGAGAGTTGAAAAGAAACGGCAAGGGTCAAAGACAAGAGAGTTAGTCGGGTGGACATAATACTCTTGTTTGGAGAGTGCTGTGGCTGACTGGAAAGAGGCAAGCATGAATTTGAAGTGAAGAAAATCTGCAAATGTGCGGTATTTGAGCCAGATGCGCTCAGCTGCATGGTCCTCGAGTTTTATAGATTCCCGTTCATGTGAAAAGTTTTTTACTCATTAATACCTTTCAAAGATCTAAATGTCTGTATCATATCTTCCCTGTTCCTCCTTTCCTCTCCGGTATACTTATTCAGTCTCCAAGTCTTTTCTCATATGGCTTCTAGCACAGACCCCATTCCATTTTGGTCACTCTCCTTTGAACCTCTCCAAGTCTCTTTATATTCTTAATGAGATATGGCTTCCAAAAGTGTACACAGTACTCCTAGTGAGACCTTACCAACAACCTGTTTGGGGGCATTATCTTCTTCTCCCTTCAACTTGTTATGCCATTCTCTGTGCAGCCCAGCATCCTTCTGGCTTTGGCCACTGCCTTGTCACATTGAAGACCTCAAAGTTGAGAAACAACCACTATCTTTTGACAACTGAGACATGTTGAGATCTTGTGGCAAACTTTAAGGCAGAAGAGACACAAACTAGGAGTGTCCCTTCTGTTCAGCATTTTTGTAAGTAACATAGCCAACGGGTTAGAAAAAAGTCTAATGCTTGGCAATTAAGATTTAATGTAAAAAAGTGCAAAGTGATTCACTTGGGGTGCAGAAATCCAAGAGAGCAGTATGTAATAGAGAGTGAGAGGATAATGTGTATGGAGCAGGAGAGACCTGTTGCCAAGCATTAGACCATTCTTTGAATTTTTGTAGATATTCTCTTATTGTTCACTCCCTCTAAGGTGTCCACTCTGTTTCAAATCTTTGTGGTCTTACACAAAAAGGCAAACTTTTGTGACATGTCAATTCTGGTCAAAAGGGAAGTGAAATATCTTGGAGTGACTCTGGACCAGCGACTAAACATGCAGACACATATAAAGAAAATGGTATCTACCACTTATTACAAAATGAAAGTCCTTCGGAACCTCTGCACGCTACTGTACTACAACTATTTCCACACTGTATGCCATAAGAACATGGATTAGAAATTGGTTGGGTGGGAGGCGACAAAGAGTACAAGTAAATGGAGTTCACTCTGAGGAGAAGGATGTTACCAGTGGTGTGCCCCAGGGATCTGTCCTTGGTCCGATTCTTTTTAACATCTTTGTTAGTGATATAGTGGAAGGGCTGTCGGGTAAGGTTTGCCTCTTTGTGGATGATACCAAAATCTGCAATAGAGTAGACACCCAGGAAGGTGTAGATAACATGAGGAGGGATCTAGCTAAGCTTGAAGAATGGTCTAGAATCTGGCAGCTGGGATTTAATGTTAAAAAATGTAAGGTTTTGGGCTGCAGCAATCCAAGGGAGCAATATAGTATAGGGGGTGAAGTACTTTTGTCCACTAAAGAAGAGCGGAACCTAGGCGTGGTTGTGTCTGATGATCTTAAAGTAGCTAAACAGGTAGAAAAGGCGACTGCAAAAGCTAGAAGGATGCTTTGGTGCATATGGAGAGGAATGGCTAGCAGAAAAAAGGATGTGATAATGCCTCTGTATAAGTCTTTGGTGCGACCTCATTTGGAGTATAGTGTGCAATTCTGGAGACCGCACCTTCAAAAGGATGTGAACAGGATGGAGTCGGTGCAGAGGGTGGCTACTAAAATGATTAGTGGTCTTCATTATAAAGCATATGAGGACAGACTGAAGGATTTTAATATGTACACCTTAGAGGAAAGGCGGGATAGAGTAGAGGTGATATGATTGAGATGTTTAAATAACTCCGTGGCATAAATGTTCAGGGAGAGAGCCTCTTTCAATTGAAAGTAAGTTCTGCTACGAGGGGACATGGGATGAGGGTGAAGGGAGATAGATTCAGGAGTGATATGCGGAAATATTTTTTTACGGAAAGAGTAGTGGATCCGTGGAATAGTCTCCCAGTGGAAGTGGTAGAGATGAGGCCAGTAACTGAATTCAAAAAAGCAAGGGACAAACACAGAGGATCTCTAAAGGTAAAAAGGGGACTGTTGTAGTTGTTGATATGGAAGGACAGACTAGATAGGCCATGTGGTCTTTTTCTGTTGTCATATTTCTATGTTTTTAAGATATGCCATACTGGGTCAGACCAAGGCCCATCAAGCCCAGTATCCTGTTTCCAACAGTGGCTAATCTAGATCATAAGTACCTAGCAGTTTCCCCAAAAGACACAGGTTCCTCAATGCTTGTATTGGGTCAAGCAGTGATATCGCATGTCCCTTTTAATAATTTTATTTATTTACATTCTCTTACAACCTCATAAATAATGGTTTATGGACCTTTCCTCCAGGAACTTGTCCAAACATTTTTTAAACCAGCTACACTAACAGCTTTTACTACATTCTCCGGTAAGAAATTCCAGAGTTTGATTACACATTGAGTGAAAAAATATTTTCTCTTATTAGTCTTAAATAGTTTACCCTGTAGCTTCATTGCATGTCCCCTAGTCTTTTTATATTCTGATGATGTAATCACCTGACACGTCAACTTCTGTAATTCAAATTCAATTCTTCAAGGGCTCCCCAAGCACACTATCCACGCCCTACATCTAGCTCAGAATACCGCAGCTTGACTTATCATAGGAGCCGCACAACAGGAACATATCACATCATTGCTCAAAAGCTTACGCTGGCTTCCTATATCATCTTGTATTAAATTCAAGGCTTCCTATATCATCTTGTATTAAATTCAAGGCACTAATGATCACATTTAAAACCATACACACCAATCAGCTGAATGTCTTATCTCACTGATACATAAAGCTCAAGAATCTAGAACAAGGAGACATTCACATCAAAACCTTTTTGCAAACCTCTCTCCAAATTCCAGAAACCTACAAGTAACCTGCCACAGAGCATTATGGAACTCACTGCCTGCTGAATTCCATTCAACAAAAGATATCCTAGATTTTAGAAAGAAGTTGAAGACACTTCTCTTCTTAGAGCATTATGGTCCACCCACCTAGTGGAATCCTCAATACATTCTTATAGGCTCATACGCTGCCAAGCACAGACAAGTTGCAGTTCCTCTTCCTATTGCTGTCTCTAACCCTATATCCTCTGAGTGGACCATTTACCTTGAAATTGCAAGTTCGATACCATCATAAATTGCTCATAACATCACAGTGTATCATAGTTTGATGAGCTAGTTCAGTGTAACATATTAGCTCATAACTGAACAATGTATTATAGTTTATACTATCTCTTATAGCTTGTTAACCTAGATCAATAGACTGCATTGAGTTCAATGTATTATATTAATCTCTCTGTTTCATGTTCAGTGTAATTTATTAACCTGTTCAATGTCATGTATCAGCCTCTGTGTTCCATGTAAAAGGTTGAGTTAATTGTAAACCGCTTTGATAATCCTGAAAGGCGGTATAAAAGAATTGTTAAATAAATAGGAACTGACCCCCCAGTTAGCCTCAAGGGACTGAGGAAGACATTATCTCTTTTCCTGCAGCTTAGTCACTTGGCAACAGTAAGTTTATTTGAGGATCCAAACTGCAGGATCCTAGAAGTATCTGATCACCTGTCTCTTCAATACCTTACACCAGCACTGAATATATTGATGTTGATGCAAGAAGTGATCAAGCCTATTCTGGAGAATATGGCAGTACATCGAAGCATAATACTGATGACAAGACACTGAAGAACCTCTTGAGTCTCACTGAAAGCTGCACTGATGTTGATCTCTAGTGCACTGGCAGAGGGAGCTTCTCTGGAGTACAGGTCAGAATCAGGGTCTAGATCCCAGTGGATAAGAAAAGCCCTAACAGAGGTTTTGCTCTCCTGCTAGGTGCAAACTCTGACTTCTCCTGTTCAGTACTATTCTGATTCATAGTCAGAATGGTCTTGGGCTTATGACTATGGATCAGAAAACTCCCTTGACCTCCCCTCATGCACCTATCCTCAACCGAAAAGGGAAACGTCTAATCCACTGCTCCTTCACTGGTGTTTTGAAGGAAATGAAATTTTGTTTCTTTTTAGTTAGAGAAAGAGGAAGAGCCCAAGGCAGAGATATTTGACTTACTTAACACAAAGGAAATTATAGCATGATAATGCCAGCTCGCAAAATCCTGAGGGATGCACAGATGAAAGCTTGAGAGACTCCTTCCCTTTCTTCAGCCTGTTATTTGATACACAGCACAGGCACCACGCATATAGTCCAGAAGACTCCCGGATTCAAAAAAACAAGATACTGGTAATCCAGTCATCTCTTAAAAAAAACGAAGAGGATTACACCCATTCTTATGTAACCTCTGGGAAAGATACTAATACCCTGGACCTTCCTGAGTGAAAAATGTTCCAGAGGACTGTGCCAATTTCCCACATAGCTGCACACCAAATATTAATGGGCTAATATATGCAACTATAACAAAAACCCGCTAAATACCTTACAAGGTACAAATTCTCACAACACACTAATACCAAATAATCTTTTAATATATATAACCAGGCAAAAAAATGACCTCAGATGTCACAACTCCACATTTAGTGATAAATCACTATATGGTGTTGGTAGACGCTTACATCACCGGTCAAAGCCTCCCTACCATCCTAAAAAATTTTTTAATTCAATTCACAATAAATATAGTACACCATAATTACCACTGGGAAAACATCTCTAGAATACCAACCAAACTAGAAATTTACCTAAAAAACAAACATGTACATTCTCACTTAATTACCATTCAATATCACATACATACAACCACTTTCACACTGGAAAACAGCGTCATGTATCATATAATTGCAAGGCTAAACGTAGCCTAATACGATCCAAGAGCGATACCTAAAAGCAAAATGAAAATCACTGCAGAATCTGAAAGCATTACGACAAGCAATAAATGCAAATAACTTAGCTTATAATGACGAATTTTCATCCAGCAAAGTCCCAGCTCTTCAACACACGCTGTTAACCAATTCCAATACCGACCGAAGAACCGGAGAGAGAGATATACAACTTGAAGCTCAAAAGTTGACAAAAGCCATTCTATACGATATGTGAAGGGTAGATCTGTCTCATTCTCTTCCTGAAGAAACACATGATGATCATACGTCACTGTCGAATAAGGTCAAGGAGTATGGAAAACACCTAGACGGATCAACCTACGTTGATTTTGAGGCAGCATCAAGGGACCTCTTCTATGAGTATTTGTGACAGCAGAATCCCAAGGCTGTGGGCTTTAGACCTGATAATTAATGTTTACTTTTTAGGACAGTGATTCAGTCTTATGTCCTGGAACATTTAGACTTCTGTAATGGAATATTAATGGGACTACCAGAAAAGTTATTATCCAGACTTCAGTAGCTCAGAATGTGGCTGCCAGGTTCGTAGTGGGAGCCTACTGGTGGTGTTCAGCAGCTCCAATATTAAGACAGTTACCTTGGCTCCTAGCTATAAGTTGGGTGCTGTTCAAATTTTTAATAGTGTCATTCTAAATCTTATGGGGGATGGGCCCTGATTTGTTTCGGGAAAACTGGTGCCCTACGTACCTCAGACATCTCTGCGATCTAAAGATAATTTTCTGGAGTGGCTCCTTCTTTTTAAAAAAATTCTCTTTATTGTCAAGATAATTACATAAGTACCAACCATAGAAAGGTATGCGTGTAACTGAACACATCATTAACAAAAGATATTTGTCTAACAATTTTCTGATTTTAACAACTGACCACCCAAACTCTTGCCCCCCCACCCCCACACAATCAATCAACCCCCATCCATGAAACCTGTGCAGTGTATCAAATAACATCTCAGTAGTTTGACTGTACTACTGATTCTGTGCACTAACAACTCCAAATTTTCAAAAATATAGGATGTTATTGCGGATTCCCTGTTCCATAGAATAGATTCTCTATAATCATCCTATGATGCAGAGCCAACCTCCAGTGTGTCATAGTGGGGGCCTCAGCGTCACTCTGGTGGCACAGAATACTCTCTTATTTATTTATTTGGAAACTTTTTGTTGTGCTGCCATTCAAACAGTAGCCTGTCACCATGGTGGTTTAAAACAATGAATGCCAATATGGCAGTAGGACACAAATAATAAAATGAAAGAACAATTTAAAAAATGTAATATAAATATACTAAACCAAACATATCTCAAACAAAAGATAAGACTATATAAACAATGGTCAGGTGGGGTAGGTAAAAATATGAATAGCACAAGAACTGAAAACTTTCAACATAACTTTATAATCTGTGGAAGACTAGGAAAAATAAGGGAGACTAATGGGTATGTCTACTAAACCAAGTTAATACTAAACCAAGTTAATAGTTAACCCTGGCTATCTGCTCCTAGGTCCTATTGTCCCATAGTGTTACTGTGCACTGCAATCTACTACTACTACTAATCATATGTATAGCGCTACAAGGCATAGTGGACCATGAATATATAGTGGATGTGGTCCATTCATTGGATCAGTAACATTTTTCTCTGTTACCAAGCCCCTTCAAGAGTGTCTCTCTTTCCTGGTGGATGCTTCCCTCCAATCTAACCAAGGGCTTTCCCTTTCAAGAGCCACCTTACCAAAAGCTGTTGATGATAGATGCATCCAGACTGAGCTGGGGAATTCATCTTGATGGATTTCACATCCAGGGTTTATGGTCCAATGAGGAGAGTCTCCATCAGATCAATTTCCTAGAATCGAGAGTTATTTTGAACAACTAAGGGCATTTGGGAGTTCGGTTGGCCAACCAAATTATCATGATTCCGATAGAAAATCAAGTTGCTTTGTTTTAGATCAACAAGCAGGGAGGGATGGGCTCATGTCTCCTGTGTTGGGAGGACATCATATTGTGGAATTTTGCCATCTTCCATGAAATGATGCTCAAATCCACATATCTGATGGGGCGAAACATTCTGGCAGACTCAGCTTGTCCTCCATCTTCATGAATGGACTTTGGGCAGGGAGGCAGCATAGATTATTTTTCGAGACTAGGGCACTCCCTTTATAGACCTCTTTGTCATGCCCCAAAACAAGCCTTAGTTTTGCTCCAGGGTAGGGTCGAACAGGAAACTAGACTCAGACGGTTTCTTCCTCCATTGGGGGATGGGTCTTCTTTGTGAATCTGCCCATTTCTCTGATAGCCAGAACTCTCCTGAAACTCCAAACTGACAGAGGCACCATGATTATCATAGCACCTGCTTGTCCCGGACAGCTGTGGTTTCCCCTTCTCCAAGATTTGTCATTCCCGAGGCCTATACATCTGGACAGCTCTCCAACCTTGATTTCATGGGATCAGGGAAGCTTCTGCATCCCAATGTCAAATCCCCTAGCCCTCACAGCTTGGAATTTGAGAGACTAGACTTGGACTTTTTGAACCGGCCAGTTGAAGTAGCTGATGTCCTCTTGACTTCCAGAAGAACATCTACTAAGAAATTGTATGGCTTCAAATGGTGGAGGTTTTCCAGCTGGTATAAGGGGCAGGTCCTAGATACTTTCTCATTTTCCACACAAAACCTCTTGAATACCTTCTATACCTATTGTCGTTTGGTCTCAAGATCAGGGATCCACCTCAGTGCAGTGGCACTTACTACCACCATGTAGAAGGAAAGTTCATCTCTATAGTCTTTAGTTGTTCACATCATGTGTAGCTTGTTTATATTGAAGATTCCTCAAAAGCTACCCACAGTGCTTTAGGATATCAACATGGTTTTGACTCAGCTGATGAAAACTCTCTTTGAGCCATCTCATAGCTCATGATGTCCAAAGCATGGCTGCGTCAGTGGCTCACTTAAGGTCAGTGTCCGTGTAAGAGATCTGCAGGGCTGCAACCCTGGCCTCAGTCTACACCTTCATATCTCACAACTGCTTGGCAAGGGACTCCTGAAGCTATGACAGTTTTGGTCAATCCATAGAAACATGATGGCAGACAAAGACTACATGGCCTATCTAGTCTGCCCTTCCGTATCAACTACAATAGTCCCCATTTTACCTTTAGAGATCCTCTGTGTTTGTTCCATGCTTTCTTGAATTCAGATACTGTCCTGGTTTCTACTGCCTCCACTGGGAGACTATTCCACACATCTACCACTCTTTCCATAAAGAAATGTTTCTGCATATTACTCCTGAATCTATCCTCTTTCACCCTCATCCTATGTCCCCTCATATCAGAGATTGCTTTCAATGGAAAGAGGCTCTCCTCTTGTGCATTTATGCCACAAAGGTATTTAAACATCTCTATCATATCTCCTCTATTGAGCCTTTCCTATAATGTATACATATTAAGATCTTTAAGTCTGTCCCCATATGCTTTATAACGAAGACCACTAACCATTTTAGTAGCCAACCTCAGCACCAACTCCATCCTGTTTATATCCTTTTAAAGGTGTAGTCTCCAGAATTTCACACAATATTCCAAATGATGTCGCACCAAAGACTTACACCGAGGCACTATCAACTTCCTTTTTTCTGCTGGTCATTCCTATCCCTATGCACCCAAGCATCATCCTGGCTTTCGCTGTCACCTTTTCTACCTGCTTAGCCACTTTAAGTTTATCAGAAACAGTCACGCCCATGTCCAGTTCTTCTTTTGTGGACAGAAGTACTTCTCCCTCAACACTTTACCGCTCCCTTGGATTTTTGCAGCCCAGTTATTAAGTGGTTCAAGTCATACATCTCACACAGGTTAATACGTGTTCAAATAGGTGAAGACAAATCTGAAGCGTTCCCCCAAGGACAAGGAATCCCCCAAGGTTTAGCACTCTCTGCCCTCCTCTTCAACCTGTACTTACAACCCATAACAAGTATATTTAAAAAACACAACATTCCTGATCGTCCTCCAGGCTAGTCCCGGAATCTATGGGTTGTCAACCTCCTCCAGCAGCTTTGGAGACTGAGAAAACTTTTTTCGTGATGTCATCAGTATATAAGGGCTGGCTCCACCTCCACACTCCAGTTTAATCAGTCTCCAAAGCAGCTAGGAGAAGGGTGAGCCCTATAGGCTCTGGGCTCACTGGAGAAATGATTATGGAGTGTGCTAGGCAACTAGCTATTTAAATCCGGAAAGCGGGTGTAATAGTCTGCCTTCAGATTCGGGGGACTGCTGCTTTCTGTGTGCCCTGAGGTCCTCTGCCCTTTATTTCTTTATTTCTTTATTTTCTTTTGCTTTCCTTTGGTTTGTTTTTTTCCTTTAATTTCTTTCATAATTTAACTTCGGGGGTGAGGACCGGTCGCTGGTTACCGTCTCGAGTCAAAAGGGACAGGAACCGCTTATTTGCTTAGCTCAGCGCGTGCAGAGGGTCTGCCTGCCGGTGCGCTGAGCTAGCGAGTACAGCCGCAGCGATTTCCTGCTGCTTCAGTCCTTCTAAGGCTCCCGATCAGGACCGATACAGCTGGGGTCTCCTCAACGGTGCAGCGGGAGACCCGGTGGGCACTTACCGCTGTGTTTGCAGGCCTGCGGTCACAGTCGCTGGAGGTAAGCCTCTTTTCGGCGGGAAACGGCTGCGTTGCCGAGTCAGGCCCAGATGCGTGGCCTGAGAGCGGGAAAATTGCGGTTTTTCCTTCAGGCCTTTCTCACATTCTTGTTCAGCATCGGAGCTTCGTTTTGGGTTTGTTTCTTCAGGGGTTTCCTGGGGGAGCTCTTCTGAGGGGACTGGTGTAAAAAAAAAAAAATCTTTTTCAAACAGCCCCAAGTCCTGCACAGGCCTTTGACAGCCTGCGTAGCATGCCTTCAAAGCAGATTTGCCTCTTGTGTGGGGTCAAGCGCAGCTCAGTGTCTTCGGAGGGCGTTTGTAGGGGCTGCGCTCCTGAAGTGGAGCCACTTGAGGGGCTCCCGGACTCGGGAGCGGGGGGGGCAGGACCTGTTGGGGGAGCTCAGGGTCCCTAGCCCATCACCCCTGCCTGTCCCGGAGTCGGGGCTCCGAGCCTCGGGGCCGCCGGACCTTCCGTTTGCTTCTCAGCCGGTTGCAGGGGGGTTGGCGGCGATTGTTTCGGCGGATTTCTTGGCGCTGCTTCAAAGCTCCTTCGCGGCTTCGCAGGGGACGCCGGTGGCGGGTCCCTCCGGGGCGGGGCTTCGCCTGAAGAGACCCGCTTCGCCTTTGGCGGCGGAGGGGTTGGCTGATTTAGCCAGGTCTGATGCGGATCGGCTGGATCCGTCCGTGGGCTCAGATGATATGCGGTCTGAGGTGGCCGAGACGAACAGGGATCTGGAAGAAGGTAAAATCAGAGAACAGGAGGATCAGGCGCGCATAGTTCGAGTTTTTCATAGGGAAGAGCTCTCGGCGCTTATAGTGGAGTCGCTTAAGGCCCTTAATATGCCGGAGGCCGGGCCGGCGCAGGATTCTACTCTGGAGGATCCGCTGCTTCAAGCAGTTCGGAAGATGCAGAGGGCTTTCCCGGTACACAGTGTGTTCCGGGAGATGATTCAGGAGGAGTGGGATATGCCGGAGGCCGTTTTGAAAGGCTCTCGGGTTATGACTCGGCTCTACCCTCTCCTGGATCAGGACCGAGATTTGTTCAAGGCTCCGAAGGTGGATGCGGTGGTTTCTGCGGTGACCAAGAAGACTACCATCCCAGTGGAAGGGGCGGCGGCGCTGAAGGATGCACAGGACCACAAGTTGGAATCCTTACTGAAGCAGGTCTTTGAGGCTAATGCCCTGTCGTTGCAGGCTTCAATTTGTGGAGCCTGGGTGGCCAGGGCCTGCTTGCGTTGGGCGCAGCGCGTGCAGGGTGACCTCTCCGGTGAGGGGTCGGAAGAGGCGGCTCGCTTAGAGTCGGGGGCGGCATATCTCGCCGACTTGCAGTATGACCTGATCCGGGGTTTGGCGAAGAGTATGGCTTCCGTGATCGCGGGAAGGCGCTGTCTGTGGCTACGTAATTGGGCAGCGGACGCTTCTTCCAAGGCACGGTTGAGTAAGCATCCCTTTCGTGGTAAATTACTTTTTGGGGAGGATTTGGAGAAGTTGGTGAAGGACTTAGGTGAGTCCAAGGGTGGTAGATTGCCGGAGGACAAGCCGAAACAGAGCAGACCTCCTTCCGGGACTCGAGGCCCGCTGCGGGATTTTCGCAGGTTTCCGTCTTCAAGGATGGGTCAGACGCAGTGAGGGCGTTTTCCTAGTCGGGCTCAGAGTTTTCGGGGGTTTCAAGGAGCAAGCAGAGGTTTTGCGGCGGGGTCCTCGTCTTCCGCCTTCAAAAAGCCACAATGAAGTCACGCGGGTCCAGGGAGGGCTAGTTCCCGTCGGGGGGCGGCTGCGGGAGTTTTACCCTACCTGGGCCCAACTCACATCGGATCAGTGGGTATTAGAGGTGATTCACGAGGGTTATGCGCTGGAGTTTCAGCATCCGGTCTCCGACGCATTCGTTCTGTCCCCATGCAACGCCCCGGCAAAGCACGAGGCCGTGCGAGAAACGGTACAGCGGCTCTTGTGCCTCGGAGCAATTGTCCCGGTTCCGGCCGACCAGTTAGGTTGCGGTCACTACTCGATTTACTTTGTCATCCCCAAGAAAGAGGGCACGTGGCGTCCCATTCTGGATCTAAAAAGGCTGAACCGCTGTTTGCGGGTGTCACATTTTTGGATGGAAACCCTCCGATTAGTAATTGTGGCGGTGCGAAAAGGGGAGTTTCTGACATCCTTTGACCTATCGGAGGCGTACTTGCACATTCCGATACGACAGGAACATCAGAGGTTTCTCAGGTTTGCAGTTCCTATGGGGCATTTTCAGTTTCGGGCGCTCCCGTTTGGATTGGCGACGGCGCCGCGCACGTTCACCAAGGTGATGGTGGTGGTGACGGCGGCCTTAAGGAAAGAGGGAATTTTAGTTCATCCCTATCTGGACGATTGGTTGATCAGGGCAAAGTCCAGGGAAGAAAGTGTGTCGGCTACGGCCCGGGTGATAGCTTTGTTGCAAAGTCTGGGGTGGGTGATCAACGAAGCGAAGAGCAGATTGGTTTCATATCAGGTCCTGGAGTACTTGGGAGCACGTTTCGACACCAGCGTGGGTCGCGTTTTTCTGCCCTAGCAGCGAGTGCGGGGCCTCCGGCTCTTGGTGCGGCAGTTTCTCAGCCAGCGGTGGCCCTCGGCTTGGGATTATCTGCAGGTGTTAGGGACAATGGCGGCGACCTTGGAGTTGGTGCCGTGGGCGCGAGCCCACATGCGACCGTTACAGCGGGCCCTCTTGAGAAGGTGGTCGCATCAACGAGATTCGTTGGCCCAGAAATTGCCTTGTCCTCTAACGACTCGAAGTCAGCTCCGTTGGTGGCTGTCGCCGGGGTTTCTGGAGAAGGGGGATGCCATTGGAGGCACTGGCGTGGGTGTCTCTGACGACGGATGCCAGTCTGGTCGGCTGGGGGGCCCACTGTCAGGACCACTTGGTGCAGGGCCGGTGGTCGGACCTGGAAAAGTCTTGGTCAATCAACAGGTTGGAGCTGCGAGCGGTAGCGTTGGCTCTAAAGGAGTTGTGTCCCCTTCTGCAGGGGCAGGCCATTCGGGTGTTCTTGGACAACGCGACGGCAGTGGCTTACGTGAATCGTCAAGGGGGCACCGGCAGCGTGGCGCTGGAGGCCGAGGCGGAGAGTCTGTTTGACTGGGCCGAGGCACACCTGGTGGCCCTGTCCGTGGCGCATGTCGCGGGAGTGGAGAATGTCGAGGCCGATTTTCTCAGTCGTGTAAGAGTCGACCCCGGAGAGTGGGTATTACACCCGGAAGTCTTTGCGATGGTGGTGTGGTGCTGGGGGTCGCCAGTCATGGATCTGATGACGACCTTTCGGTCAGCACAAGTCGTTCGGTTCTCCAGCCGTCGGCGGGAGCGAATGTCGGAAGGACTGGACGCGCTCGTTCAGCGGTGGCCCGAAGAGCAGCTGTTGTATGTCTTCCCGCCGTGGGTCTTGATCGGTCGGGTGATACAGCGTATCGAGCAGCACAGAGGATGGGTGATTCTCATTGCTCCGGATTGGCCGAGGCAGCCCTGGTACGCGGATCTGGTGCGCCTCTTGGTGGGGCAGCCCTGGAAGCTGCCTCTTCGCGCGGATCTGTTAACGCAGGGGCCTCTCTCCATGCCGCAGGTGGATCGATTCTCGCTTACAGCCTGGCCCTTGAACCGGCTAGGTTGAGGGCGCGGGGTTATTCGCCGGTGGTGATAGGTTGTGATAAGGAAGCTTATCATAGCTCAGGAAGGAGCTATAGAAAAGGTGAAGTGTCTCTGAACAAGCAACCTGTCAGTGCTGGTAGAAATGAGAAAACAGAATTTTGCCATAAAAGACTACCAGTTCCAGAATGCACCAGGTTTCCAACAGCCTTTAGAGGAGCTGAAGTGAGAAAACGTGTGTCCAATCAAGAGGGCTATGAGGTAATCCCCAAGCACTCATTGCAAAGGGCAGGGCTTGATTCAGCACAGCTGCGCTGTGCTAAGGTGGAGCACTCATCAAGGCAGAATAAAGGTAGAGAGTATTCTTCAGAGAATCATCATGATCCTTGGTATCTTGATCAGCTTGGAGATCCTGATCTTCATTCTTATCAGAAGCAGAGGTCAGAACGGACGGACAGAGAGAGCAAGAAGCCCTTTAAAAGAAGGAAGAGAAAAGCCTCTGGGAAGTCTACAGGAGTCCAGCACAGTACGTATACTGGGAGACAGACAAGAGGCCAGCACACACCATTGGACTGGGGGAGACCAGAGGAGTGGTATTGCAGAGGCAGGAATCTCCAGACGGCACCTGTGAGGGAAACAGCTGCACATGGAAGGGACCCTAAGACCCATGCCAGAAGGTATGTGAAGAGAGATCCAGTGTCCAGGGATCTAGATTGGAAGGCTGGACACAGAAACTGGACTACATATTGGCCAGGCTATTTAAAGGGGAACTCTAACAGCAATGGAAGCTCAGGTATGAACACTGATCTATGCCCTAGCTATAACTTTGAAAGGAAGCAGGGAAATGATTATTCTCCTGGTAGTGCTCCATTGAGAAATTCCTTTGTGCCAAGCCAAGATATTGAACCTATGATTATTGAAGAAAGGGGAGAGGTCTTAGAACCAGAATGTGAATATATGGACTGCTCTCTGTCCAAACTCAAATGGTAGTTTTCTGTTACAAAGTGCAACAACCCTCACAAAGAAATACCAACTTGTTCTTTAATCTGCTCAGAAAACCTTCTGAGTAAGATTTTGAGCTACACAGTGAAAGCAAGCCAGCTAAGGGGTTTCAGCTGGGTGATTGCTAGCCATTGAGCTTACCTAATTGCTTGTGTGCTCTGAAGGGAATCACTTCTGAATTTATATGTAAAGATATAAGAAGTTAACCTGAAGAAAAGAACATTTTTCCTACTTTGTGGGTTTATTTGGTTGCTTACTGCATTGCTAAGACATTATTTGCTAAAGCCTACAAGAAAGACCAGTTTGTTGCCAACCAGGTCTTTAATCCTTTGCTTTAATTACCTGACAAGTTCAGATGTTGTTTTTTTCCTGATTTTGTTTTCCTAACTTTAAAACTGCAAGCAAGTATCCTGAGTTCTGTGCTACCAAGCATTATCTGTGTTGGGAGAACCCCTCATAAATAAAAATCTTATTTGCTTTACCCTTGAGCAAGTATAATTAATTATTGGTCACGGCTGTGTCTGGAATGAATGGACTACATTACCCACAAATCCTTGCAAATCATATAGAGGTATGCTTTTGCCAAGACTGTGAACATTCTCACCCAGGCGGCCGTCTGACAAGGTACGTTGCTCAAAGCTCGGCGGCGTTCTTCTTCCTTGGCTTATATCAGGGTGTGGCGCATTTTTGAGAATTGGTGTGTTGAGAGAGGCTTGGTCCCGTTGAAGGCGACGATTCCGCAATTGTTGGCATTCTTGCAGGATGGCTTTCAGAAGGGTTTGGCAGCGTCCTCCTTGAAGGTGCAGTTGGCGGCTCTGTCCTGCTATAGAGGAAAGGTTCGGGGAGTGTCGCTAGGTAGTCATGCGGATGTTAAGCATTTTTTGCGGGCCGTAAAGCTCCTTCGGCCGCCGCGTACGCTCACCGTTCCAGCGTGGGATCTGCCTTTGGTCTTGGAGGCCTTAGGGAACGCTTTTTTTGAGCCTTTGGCGGAGGCTTCTTTGAAAGATTTGACGTTGAAGGTGGTCTTTTTGGTGGCGGTGGCTTCGGCAAGGCGCGTATCTGAGTTACAAGCGCTATCGTGTCGGCCGCCCTTTCTATCTTTCTTCGACTCGAAGGTGGTGTTGAGGCCCGTTCCGTCCTTTTTGCCTAAAGTGGTTTCTGGTTTTCATATGAACCAGGTAATTTCCTTGTTTCGCGGTACAGGGACCGGGCACGGGGCGGATCGGCGTTACCGTTTGGACATGCGCCGGGCTTTGAAGAAGTATGTCGCTCATACGGCGTCTTTCCGCAAGTCCGACCGGCTGTTCGTGCTGTTAGCGGGGGCTCGTAAGGGTGAGGTGGCTTCTAAGGGCTCGATTGCCCGCTGGGTGAAGGATACCATCGCTTCAGCATATATTTTGAAGGGCCGGCCGGTGCCGGAAGGTTTGCGAGCTCATTCCACTAGGGCGCAGGCGGCGTCTTGGGCGGAAGCTAAATTGGTTCCGGCAGTGGACATTTGTAGGGCGGCGACATGGTCATCGCTAAATACATTTGTGAAGCATTACCGGTTAGATGTGCAGGCGGACAGGGACACCTGTTTTGGTTCGGCGGTGCTTCAGGCCGGGCTACCAGGTCCCTCCCGTTGATGGGTTTTTACTGCTCTGGTACGTACCCATAGATTCCGGGACTAGCCTGGAGGATGATCAGGAAGATGAAATTAGACTTACCTGCTAATTGTAGTTCCTGGAGTATCTCCAGGCTAGTCCCGGATCCCTCCCTGTATTGCTGGTTTTTCCGGGCCTGAAGGAGGTGAACGGTTACTGGTAAGTGTCTGTTTTTCATTATTCGGTCGGCGGGGTTGTCATTGGGACGACTTTTTGCCTACAATTTTGGGGGGAGGGGCCGGGCAGGAGAACTCACGGCATGCCGAGAAGCAGATTTTTGTACATAGTTGGGCCTGCGGGTCTTTGTAGTTTATAGGGGGACGTTGTTTGCTCTTCCATTTACTTCTTACTTGTTGCTCCGGTGAGTCTGCTTTGTCAATAGGTAAACTGGAGTGTGGAGGTGGAGCCAGCCCTTATATACTGATGACATCACAAAAAAAGTTTTCTCAGTCTCCAAAGCTGCTGGAGGAGGTTGACAACCCATAGATTCCGGGACTAGCCTGGAGATACTCCAGGAACTACAATTAGCAGGTAAGTCTAATTTCATCTTAACCATTTCATTTACGCTGACGACATCATGCTCGCCATCCCCATAAACACAAACAGCCCCAAATATGACACCTTGTCCGAATGCATGAACGAGACCTCCTCATGGCTTGAAACCAACTATCTCAGCATAAACTTTAAAAAAACGGAAGCAATGTTTGTAACAAGAAAACCTGCTGCTTATGACACCTACCCAACAACAATCACAATAAACAAAACAGCTATACCTGTTAAAAAAGAAGTAAAATACCTAGGAGTCATAATAGACCACACTCTCACCATGCTCCCTCACATAAAACAGACAGTAAAAACAATATTCTACAAACTTAAGACAATACAACACTTAAGAACCCTCCTTGATACACATGACTTCAGATCTGTAGTCAGTGCACTCATCACCCCCCACTTTGACTATTGTAATAGTCTCCTAATTGTCCTTCCACTAAAAAACACCTATCTGTTACAAAGAGCACAAAATATATGTGCCAAAGTAATCTCAAAAGCCCAACTAACTGATCACGTGACCCCAATACTGTTTGACCTACATTGGCTCCCAATAAATAGCCGAATAAAATATAAAATACTACTAACAACATTCAAACTCCTCAACGACATCTCCCCCTCACATTTGTTCACCCTAATACAAGCCCCATCAAATACAAGAACACGTAGACAAAACGCAACTCACTCTCTCACCTTACAAACAACTATCAGGAAAACAAAGAAAACCACAAGCTCTAGGGCCTTCTCCTTTATTGCCCCCACTCTCTGGAATGAACTCCCAATAACTCTCCGATTGATGAAAGACCTTTATCAATTCAAAAAAGAGCTCAAAACCTACCTCTTCTCCGACCATTTTGAAATCCCCTACCACCAAAAAACCACTCCCCAGCAAACACAGAAACATACACATAAAATACATGAGATAACCTAGACAGACCCCCCCTCAACTAATACACTCACCTACACAAAATGTCATACATATATGTTGTTTATTATGCTTTGTAAATAGTTCATAGTAATTTAGTTCAGACATTGTTTTATGTAATGTTACCTGTACATAGTTCCAATCCGTTCCATGTAAAGTATACAAAAGTATACAAAATTGTTAACTGTTTCATGTAAACCGCCCTTGATCTCTGGAAGGGGCGGTATAGAAGAAATAGATAAATAAATAAATAAATAAATGCATGACCCTGAATTTTTTAGCATTAAATCTCAGCTGCCTAATTCTTGACCATTCTTCAAGCTTAGCTAGATCCCTCCTCATGTTATCTACTTCTTCCTGGGTGACTACTCTATTGCAGATTTTAGTATGATCTGCAAACAGACAAACCTTACATGACAGCCCTTCCGCAATATCACTAACAAAGATGTTAAAAAGAATCAGACCAAGGACAGATCCTTGCGGCACACTACTGATAACATCCTTCTCCTCAAAAAGAGCTCCATTTACCTGTACCCTTTGTCGCTTCCCATTCGACTCATTTCTAACCCAGTCAGTCACTTTAAGGTTCATTCCCAGGATGCTCAATTTGTTTATAAGTCGCCAGTGTGGAACGGTGTCAAAGGCCTTACTGAAATCTAAGTTCATCACATCTAGGGCTCTCCCTCAGTACAGCTCCCTGGTCACCCAGTCAAAGAAATCAATCAGATTTGTCTGACAAGACCTGACTCTGGTAAACCATGCTGCCTTGGATCCTGCAACTCACTGAACGCCAGAAACCTCACTATTCTTTGTTTTAGTAGCGTTTCTACAGAGGTTAGGCTAACTGGCCTGTAGTTTTTAACCTCATCCTTACTTCCACTTTTGTGTAAAGGGACCACATGTGCTGTCTCCAGTCCTCTGGGACTGCTCCTCACTCTAAAGAAGCATTGAAAAGGTCAGTCGGTGGAGCCTCTAGAATGTTCCCAAGTTCCTTCAATATTCATGGATGAATCCCACCCGGTCCCATCACTTTGTCTACTTTTAGTTTAGCTAGTTTCTCATGAACTCAGTCTTCTGAAAATCGTTCAAGATCCCCATCATTTCTGTTCCTATTTGTGGGTGTTTTCTGAGGTCCTGCTCCTAGCCCTTCATCTGTGAACACAGAACAAAAATATTTGTTAAGCAATTCTGCTTTATCCTCATCAGCTTCTACATATTCCTCCTCTGCACCCTTGATTCTGACAGTACCACTTTTACCCGTCCTCCTCTCGTTAACATATCTGAAAAATGTCTTATCCCCCCATTTTGTTGCATTGGTTGTTTCTTCTTCTTTATGTATCTTTGCTTTCCTGACTACTGTGCTAGCTTCTCTAACTTTTTCCAAATATAGATGCTTGTCTTCCCCTCTTGGTGATCTCTTGTATTTTATGAAGGCCACCCTCTTTTTCTCCACCTTTTCAGCTACTTCGTTTGAAAACCATAGTGGCCTCCTTTTCCTTTACATTTATTTACCTTTCTAACAAAAATGTTGGTTGCCCTTAAAATATCACCTTTCAGTTTTGCCATTTGCTTTTCTACATCCCTCAGCTGTTCCCATTCTGCTAATGACTCCTTGAGGTATTGTCCCATCTTGGCAAAGTTAGTTTTCCAAAAGTCTAAGACCCTTGCTTTTGAATGGATTTTATCAGTTCTAGTCCTAATATTGAACCACACCATCTGGTGTTCACTGGATGGGAGATGATCTCTCTCACTGTGACATCAGAAACACTTTCCCCATTTGTAAGCAACAAGTCCAGTATGGCCCCGTCACATGTGGGTTCTGTTACCAATTGCCAGAATAGTTCTTCCTGTAGCGAATCTAGGATCTCCTTACTTATAGATGATACCGCAGCAGGGATGTGCCAATCAACATCCGGCATACTGAAATCACCTATCCGTAGCACTTCTCCTTTCATGACAATTCTGCATATGTCTTCTATTAAATCTCCATGCACCACTTCTCCCTGTGAGGGAGATCTGTATATTACACCAATGCAAATGGATTCCCCTTTCCCTCTTTCTAGTTTAACCCAGAGTGCCTCCTCATTCCCTTTTAAGCCCTGTAATTCTATAGCTTTAATATTATTTTTTACATATAGTGTTACTATTCCTCCTTTTCTTCCTGGCTTGTCCTTCCTGATTAAAGTATAGCCTGGTATAATTACATCACAGTCATGGTGTGTCTGAACCATGTCTCTGTAAGAACATAAGAACATAAGACATGCCATACTGGGTCAGACCGAGGTCCATCAAGCCCAGTATCCTGTTTCCAACAGTGGCCAATCTAGGTTATACGTACCTAGAAATATCCCCAAAAGACAGGTTCCACAATGCTTGTACTGGGTCAAGCATTGATATCCTGGGTCCCTTTTTAATAGTGGTTTATGGACCTTTCCTCCAGGAACTTGTCCAAACCTTTTTTAAACCCAGCTATACTAACAGCCCTTACTACATCCTCCGGTAACAGATTCCAGAGTTTGATTACACGTTGTGTGAAAAATATTTTCTCTTATTTGTCTTAAATAGTTTACCCTGTAGCTTCATTACATGTCCCCTAGTCTTTCTATACTCTGATAGCGTAAACAATTGATCCACGTTTATCCGTTCCACTCCATTCATTAATTTATAGACCTCTATCATATCTCCCCTCAGCCGTCTCTTCTCCAGGCTAAAGAGCCCTAACCTTCTTAGCCTCTCTTCATAGGAGTAGCCTTCCATCCCCTTCACCAATTTGGTGGCTCTTCTCTGTACTTTTTCTAATAACGCTATGTCCTTTTTAAGATACGGTGACCAGAATTGCACACAATATTCAAGGTGCGGTCGTACCATGGAGCGATACAGAGGCATTATAATATCCTTTGTTTTGTTCTCCATCCCTTTCCTTATGATACCTAGCATTCTATTTGCTTTCTTGGCCGCCGCTGCACACTGGGCGGAGGGTTTTAACATGTTATCCACAATGACTCCTAAATCTTTTTCCTGGGTGGTGGTTTCTAATGTGGAGCCTTGCATTGTGTAACTATAGTGTGGGTTGTTCTTTCCTAGGTGCATAACTTTGCACTTGTCCACATTAAATTTCATCTGCCATTTGGATGCCCAGTCTTCCAATTTATCCAGATCCTCCTGCAGTTTTCCACAATCCTCTTGGGTTTTAACAACTTTAAACAGTTTTGTGTCATCTGCAAATTTGATAACCTCACTAGTTATTCCCTTTTCCAGGTCATTTATGAATGTCAAAAAGCAGCGGACCCAGTACAGATCCCTGGGGTACTCCACTATTCACCTTTTTCCATTGCGAATATTGGCCATTTAGCCCTACCCTCTGCTTTCTATCTTTTAACCAGTTCCCGATCCACAATAGTACACTGCCTCCTATCCCATGACTTTTTAGCTTCGCCAAAAGTCTCTGATGGGGGACTTTGTCAAAAGCTTTCTGAAAGTCCAGATACACTATATCAACCGACTCACCTTTGTCTACCTGTTTATGCACACCTTCAAAAAAGCATATCAGATTAGTAAGACAAGATCTTCCTTGTCTAAAGCCATGTTGGCTGTCTCCCATTAGGCCATGACTATCTACATGCTGCGTAATTTTGTTCTTTATGATGGTTTCTACCATTTTCCCTGGTATTGACGTCAGGCTCACCGGTCTATAATTTCCTGGGTCACCCCTGGAACCCTTTTTAAAAATTGGTGTTACGTTGGCGACCCTCCAATCTTCAGGTATTACAGATGATTTTAATGAAAGTTCCCAGATTACCAATAGCAGGTCTGCAATCTCATATTTCAGTTCTTTCAACACTCTGGGATGTATACCATCCGGTCCAGGTGATTTGCTACTATTCAGTTTATCAAATAGTTGTAATATATCTTCCCGGTGTAGCGATATTTCTCTCAATTCCTCTGCAGTATCACCTTTAAATACCACTTCAGTCTTGGGTAACATCCCTACATCTTCCTCAGTAAAGACCGAAGCAAAGAATTCATTCAGTCTCTCTGCTATAGCCTTGTTTCCTCTTACTGCCCCTTTTACCCCTCTATCATCTAATGGTCCAATTGACTCTCTCACAGGCCTTTTGCTACGAATGTACTTGAAAAAGTCTTTATTTCGTGTTTTTGCTTCCGTAGCAAGTTTCTTCTCAAATTCCCGTTTTGCCTGCCTTATCAATGCTTTGCATTTAACTTGCCAGTGCTTGTGCTGTTTCCAGTTTTCATCATTTGGCTCTTTTTTCCATTTCCTGAAGGTTGCTTTTTTGGCAGCAACAGCCTCTCTGACCTCACCTTTAAACCATGCTGGCAGTTTTTTGGACTTTCTTCCACTTTTCTTAATGCGTGGAATACAGTTGGTCTGGGCTTCGAGGATAGCATTTTTAAATAACACCCAAGCTTCCTGTAAGTCTTTAACCTTTGGAACCGCTCCTTTTAGTTTTTTCCTAACTATATTCCTCATTCTATCATAGTCTCCCTTTTGAAAGTTAAAAGGTAGTACTGTGGATGCCTTTACTATCTGTCCTCCACTAATTAAATCAAACATGATCATACTATGATCACTATTGCCAAGTGGTCCCAACACCCTTATTTCTTGCACCAGATCTGGCGTTCCACTAAGGACTAGGTCCAGTATGGCTTCCCCTCTGGTCGGTTCATGAACCAGCTGCTCCAAGAAGCAGTCATTTATTCCATCTAGAAACTTTATCTCTTTAGCTTGTCCTGCTGTGACACTGACCCAGTCGATACCGGGGTAATTGAAATCACCCATTATTACTACTCTGTTGTGACTTTTGTTAGCTTCCTTGATTTCTTTGAGCATTTCATCATCCATTTCTGTCATCCATTTCTGTCATCATTTTTCTGTCATCATGTTTCTATGTTTCTATATCTCTAAAGGTAAAAAGTGGATTGTTGTAGTTGTTATGGAAGGACAGACTAGATGGGCCTTGAGGTCTTTTTCTGTCATCATGTTTCTATGTTTCTATGTTTCATTTGTTCATTCTGGCCAGGCGGCCGATAGTATACTCCCACTGCCATCACCTTCCCCTTCATAAATGGAATTTCAATCCATAGAGATTCTACAGCAAATTTTGTTCCCTGCAAAACTTTAATCCTTTCTGACTCAATGCCCTCTCTAACATAGAGCGCAACCCCTCCACCAATTTGATCAGCTCTATCATTACGATATAGTTTGTATCCAGGTATCACAGTGTCCCACTGATTATCCTCCTTCCACCATGTCTCTGAGAGTGCAATCATATCTAACCTCTCATTTAGTGCTATATATTCTAACTCTCCCATCTTATTGTTTAGACTTCTAGCATTGGCATACAAGCATTTTAGAGACTGTATTTTATTCATATTAATCTGGCTATTGGTAGGCAGGGGTAATTTGGAATCTTTATGCTCTGTCTGCTCCTTACTCAAGGGCATTTGGGCTACTATACTCCCTTTTGGAACCTCACTGCTTTTGGTAGTATCCTTCAAGGATACCTTCGTCCGAACCATGCACTCCTGGGTGACTGTCGGCTTTCCCCTATTTTCTAGTTTAAAAGCTTCTCTATCTCTTTTTTAAAGGTTAATGCCAGCAGTCTGGTCCCATCCTGATTAAGGTGAAGCCCATCCCTTCGGAAGAGCCCCCCCTTTCCCCAGAATGTTCCCCAGTTCCTAACAAATCCAAAACCCTCATCCTTGCACCATTGTCTCATCCACGCATTGAGACTCCGGAGCTCTGCCTGTCTTTTGGGTCCTGCACGTGGAACAGGAAGCATTTCGGAGAACGCTATCCTGGAAGTTCTGGATTTCAACTTCCTACCTAAAAGCTTAAATTTAGCCTCCAGAACTTCCCTACCACATTTTCCTATGTCATTGGTACCAACATGTACCAAGACAGCAGACTCCTCCCCAGCACTATCTATGATCCTATCTAGGCGGTGCGTGAGGTCTGCTACCTTCGCACCAGGCAGGCATGTTACCAGGCGATCCTCACGTCCACCAGCCACCCAACTATCTACATTCCTAATGATTGAATCACCAACTATAACAGCTGTCCTGACCCTCCCCTCGTGGGGACATGGCCCTGGAGAAATGTCCTTGGTGCGAGAGGGTTTTACATCACTTGGAGGACAGGTCCTAGTTACAGGATCACTTCCTGCCACACCAGGGTGATGCTCTCCTGTCACGTGACCTCTCTCCTCCATGGCAACAGGGATGCTGCCACCACTAAATCCAAGTCAGCCTTTTCCATTAAAGCCTCAACATCTGGGATCTTACTTACCATGCTATGGG
Organism: Ichthyophis bannanicus; assembly: GCA_033557465.1. NCBI lineage: Eukaryota > Metazoa > Chordata > Amphibia > Gymnophiona > Ichthyophiidae > Ichthyophis > Ichthyophis bannanicus. The sequence goes on from CM066032.1 coordinate 1,736,875,537, forward strand.
CATTGATACATACCGCTTTCCAGATGTTGTCCCTTTTACCAGTTTCTACAGAGGTATTTAATGTTTCACTTACCTGAGGTCTTTCTTCACCCATCCCTAACAAATCTAGTTTAAAGCCCTCTTTAATAGTTTAGCCAGTCTGCTACGGAAGACATTTCAACCCTTCTTGGACAGATGGACACCATCTCTGCTCTGCAGCCCTTGTAAAATCATCGCATAGTTCAGGAAACCAAAACATTCTTTATGATACCATCCACGCAGCCAAGCATTAATCTCTAGTTTACGAGCTTCTCTGCCTCGATCTTTACACTCAGCAGAGAGGATTGAAGAGAACACCATCTACACACCTGTCTGCTTCACCCTCTGTCCCAGAGCCATGAAGTCACCTTTGATATGCTCAGAGGGATACTTAGCAGCATCATTTGTGCTGACAGGGATGAACAATATTGGATAATAGTCAGTAGGCTTGATGAGTCTCGGCAAATTCTCCATAACATCTCGGGTTTTGACACCTGACAGATAGCACACCTCTCTGGCATGAAGTCTGGTCAGCAGATGGACACCTCAGTACTCCTCAGAATAGAGTCACCAACCACTACTACCCTTCACGTCCTTGTGGTCACTGATTCTGCAACTTTGGGGTACGTGAGCTCTGGTTCTTCCCTTTCCTGGGATGCTTTCACCTGCTCAACTTCCAGGGCTGCATACTGGTTCTTCAGTTCAGGGGCTGGATAAGTTGGATTGTTAATTTTTCAGGCTCTGGTGACTTGTGTCCAACTGTCTTCATTCTGTAGACTCCCATCTTTGTCTCTGTCAGAGAGCCTGGGTGTTTCAAGAAGCATCTCATTGATATACTTGTTGTTGTCTCGAATGCCTCTCAGCCTTACCACCTCTTCTCTGACCTCCTCCACTTGTTTCATGAGAGCTTGAACTTGTGGGCACCCTGCACAAGGAAACGGTCCTTCAACAGGCATTGGGCTCTCCATCTGGACAGAGGCAGAAGCTGTAATGGGGGCAACAACTTTGGAAATACAATTTTTTCCAGCCATCATTCAGTTCGTGGAGCTTTGATACCTGTTGAAGTAAACAAGAGAGACCTACCAAAATCCCTACCTGTTCCTCAGCGATCCTTCAAGAGAAAAAGCAGTGAACCTCTATATGTGTTTTAGCATTGCTATTCTATGTCCCTGTGTGTAGTGCCACTTCTGTGCAAGACAGTCATTGGTTTACGTTAGTAAATTTTGATATTATGTTTCTGGAGAATACAGATTAACGTGCTCCCTTTGTAAAATTATCTAATCAAAGCTCCTTAAAGAATGGCAAATTGTTTCTCAACAAGCTAATTGGGGAGTTGCCCTACATAGCAAGAATTCTCATGGGGTGGGTGGGAGCTGGGGTGAGTAGGGAGGGATCTAACACCTGATGAGGTCAGTGAGTTCAAAGAGCTTGCTTGCTTATTTATTTATTTATTTAGCATTTTTTTTATATACCACATTTCCTAAGGTCAATGTGGTTTACATTTAACAAATTTTAAAGCTAACAGTTTACAATGAACAAGGAATAAGAAACATAAAACAAAACAGTTAACAGAGAGGGTAAAACATTGTCTAGTATGTTTTAGTATTTAACTTATATTACATGGTTATGCTTAAATGATGAGGTACATGGAAGTATCATATGTTTGTTTAACGGCAAGTATGTTTAATAGCAGGCCTGAGGTCCTATAATGCTAAAGGAGATTGTCTGACATGGTTAAATGTGTGAGGAAGTGTGGAGAGATTATCAGCTGCTGTAATATTGTGTCTATACTTGTGTTATGTTTATTCATCAAAATGGTCTTTAAAGACTAGAGTTTTTACTTCCTTTCAGATTTGAGTGATGTAATCTATGTTTCTAAGTTTTGTAGGAGGGCTATTCCAGAGGCCTGATGCATACAGCGAAAAAGGATGAGCAAGCTGCTTGGTTGAATCATAGGTTTTCAAAAGGCACGCTTAAGGTGTTCTATGAGCATGTTCTCTTGAGTTTGTTTTCTGGTGGCTTTTTAAGAATGGTCTGTAGGTAATCCACAGTCATGTTGTGCAAGATTTTGAAAGTGGTTACAAGTACTTTGTATTTGACACAGCATTGGAGGCAGAGCCAATGTAGCTATTTGAGAATATGGGTGATGTGATCTGTTCTGGATGCCCCCTCCAGGACTTTAGCTGCAATATGTTGGGCTATTTGTAATGAATATAGGACATTTTCAGGGATGACATGGTAAATTATATTACAGAAGTCCAAGTGTGGGAATAACGTTGCCTGAAATACTGTTCAGAAGTCATGTGCTTCAGTTAGTGGGCATAAGTGTTGGAGTGTTTTGATCTTTTGGTAAATCATTCTGGCAGTTCTGTTGATGTGGGATTGTAGAGTTAGTCGCTGATCAAGTGTTATTCCGAGGTATTGGATCTCAGCCTTGTCTTCTAGCTCTGCATTACTTACTTTCAAAACTGTCGGGGGGAGAAATCTTCATTCCTGGTAATATAAAGTACGCCCGTCTTTTTGAAATGTATTCTAAATTGGTGCTGTAACAACCAGTTAAAGATTGTATTAAAACAATCTGTTATAGGAATGTAACAGGTTTTGCTTTGGAAAAGGGAGTGTAAATCATAATATCGTCTGCCTAAATGTGGTATAACATGTTGTGAGCCTGAATGATGTTGCAGATTGGCTGAAAGTAAATGTTAAATAAAAGGGAGGATAGTGGTGAACCTTGGGAAACTCCCTTCATCAGCTTATAAGAGGATGATTTGTTGGGTCCTATTTTCACATGCTGCTGACATCCAGTTAGATATGGGTGGAAACATTCCAAAGCAGTACCCTGAACTCCTATGGCTTGTAAACATGCAAGCAGTAGCTTGTGGGATACTGAATCAAATGCAGCCTTAAAACCAAGGAAAATTAGAATGAATCCTTGTTCAGAGTTCTGTGTGCCTTTTATAATCTTGTCAACAAGGGAGGTGATTAGTGTCTCAACACCATGATACTGACTGAAACCATGTTGCTGTAGGTCTAGTGGAGTATTTGTATTGACATAATCCTGTAGCTGTATCTGTACTGCTATTTCAATTATTTTAGTTAGGAAAGGAAGACTTGTGATGGATCAGTAAGAACTTGGGTCACTTGCCTCTAATTTAGGACTCTTTAGGGCGGATCAATACGTTCTTCAGACAGGATGGTATGTAAGCTTGCGTGAAGGAATACTATTATCTTTTTTAAGAATGGGACTAGCTCAGAGCAAGTGAGCTTGATCCAGTTTACCGGGCATGGGTTAAGTGGAGATGTTGTTTGAGCTCTGGTTCTTCCCTTGCTTTGAATGGAAGGCTAGAAAAAGAAACAATGAACTCTAACTGCAGATCTTTACCTAACACCACAAAAAATTCCCATTTTGCAATGCAGCACCAGAAAAAGATTTAGCTATTAAAAATAAAGACAAAAACCCCTTAAAGAGCTCTCCGGCCAAGAGCTTGTATTTAAAAGCCACACAATATTACCTTGCTTGCAATGGAGAACCTGTTAGGAACGCCAAAGAAATATAACACCCGATGTCAGAGGAAAAATACCCACAGTGCTCTCTCAGTTGCCAAATGACCAGGACCTGTACTTGAACCAGTGATACTTTCATGAGTAAGCACTCAGTTATGTAGCACATCCATTTGAGCCTTTGTTTGAGTTTTAGAATCCAACTCCATTCCCTCCTAGGTCTTTCTTTTTTGTTTAGGCTGATGCTTAAAAAATTCTAATATAGGAAACAATGATAGAAAGGCCTGTTGCCAACAAAAGCAGTTTCTTAGTTTTGTCAGCTCAGTGTGACATTAGTAGTTCCCCCTTTTTTCTTAGAGGCAATCTGTAGTTATGGATTCCCATACATGAAGAAAACAAAGTTGCTCACTTATAGCAGTGTTTTTTGTGGACAGCAGGATGACTCCTCACAACCAAAACTTCCCCCCTTAGGAGTTGTTTGGCTAAGCTAGCTATGCAACTAAGAGCTTCAGGAGCAGCAGCCACAGGTGGAAATGAGTGCACATGCGCAAAGAGATTTCTAAAAGCTTCTAGAAGAAGCTGGCAAGGTTCCCACATGGAGCTCCATCGGTGATGTCACCTGTCATTGAAGACTTATCCTGCTAGCCATGGAAAACACCTGCTACATTAGTAGCTTCATTTTCTGAACATGTTGCTTTACTTCATCCCTGAACCATCAGTTTTCTCCATATCAAACTCAGGCCATATCTTCTCCCGGAAACTTTGCATATTTTCTTGGAAAATAATTTAGTGATGAAACCATGACAGCTCCCACTGTTAAAATATTCCATAATTTCACCACTCAGAGTAAAGAATCTCTTCATCTGAAATTGGTGAGAATTATTTTCCCAGAACCTTAGAGATGCCCCTTGTTTCTCTTGGGGTGAAAAGATTGACTATGGGGTACATTGATATATTTGGACAGTGTAATTAATCCTTTAAAATGTCTTTTTTTCTAATGTAAATAGCCCAAGTTTGGATAATCTTTCAACAGATTCTGTTTATTAGCTTAGTGGTCACTTGTATTTTCCTAACATTTATATATCTTTTTTAGAGAATGGCTGGTTAAAAGAAAATCCCTTTACTCCAAATTCCCCATATTCATTTTTTTCTATGATACATGACTATGTTGAGAAAAGAGGCATAATGTCAGTGGGAAGGGGACTGTGAGTGTTTGTAAGAGAGAGGTACAAAAATAAGCATGGTTTAATGTGGGAACATTTCCAAGAGCTTCCTGTTAAGAAGTAATTTGAGAATAGGAGGTTCTAAACTCCAGCCCTCAAGGGCCACAAACAGACTAATTTTTTTTTTGAAGAATGCCCACAAAGAATATTCATACATTTTGGTAAGAAAATGCTTAAAATTATATGAAGTTCCTTGTTTCATGCCTTCACACTAAGAATGAACCTTTTATTATTAACACTATATTTTAGTTTTTATGCCCAATAGCTCTGGGTGGAGAAGGAAGCGTTTTAGAAAGCAGGTTCCTATGTACAATTTTTCGCTTTGTTGCTGTGCATGGATAACCTATATTTTTTTTCATTCCATTCCTTTATTTGTTCATTTCCAACAGCCAGAGACCACGGTATTTTGAACAAGCAGATCAGTGTTGTGGACAGAGATACTGTTTGAAATTCTCCATGAACCTGGTGCCTGAGAGTATTATTGAGTGACATTTGTTTCTGTTGGTTCTGTCTGCTCTGGCTAGCTGGTTTCTTTCAGATTGGCAGCTGGGATTATGTAGCAGCAAATGGATAGCTGTACTGGAGCTGCAGTGAGGCTGTCTTAGGCCTGGAATTTGTAGCCTCAGATCAGAAGTAGTACAAGACTCGTATGGAGAAAGCAGTTCATGTTTTAACAGACGATGATTACTTCCTGTTTTACCTCAATGGTTGCTATGAAATTGTTTCATAGTTGTCTTAACAACTAGGCTAGCCAAGAATATATAATGTTTTTAACTGCATTTCCTTCTCCAACAGTAGTCATTTTGACATTTAAAATGTATGCATGGATTACAGAACTGAATTTTTCACATGTTGATAAATCAGTTTCTTCTCTTTTGCCTCCACCACACATTGCTTCTTTATGGAGAATGCACTTAGTGCAAAGATATATGTAAAATTTTAAGTTGGATGGTAACATAATATTAATTCAAATAGTGACAGCTAAAAAACAAAATTGTCTATACAGCATATCCAGTAGAGATTCATCCAAACCCCTTAGCGCAGCCAAATACTAACTCCCCCACCTCCCAAGTCTTTTACTTACCCTCTGAATCCTTTTTCCACCACTGTTCTCCACATCTGAACCAAGCATGCCCAATTGTCTGCTATTGTGATGATGTCTACATCTTCTGTTAATAGGCCATTTCAGACCTTATCTTCGATTTTGATTCTGACAAAACCAATACCTGAGCCAACACCCAAGCTTCCTTTCCATTCTCATGTTCTTTAATGCTTGACCCAGTACAAGCATTGTGGAACCTGTGTCTTTTGGGGATATTGCTAGGTACGTATGACCTAGATTGGCCACTGTTGGAAACAGGATACTGGGCTTGATGGACCTCGGTCTGACCGAGTATGGCATATCTTATGTTCTTAATAATCCCCATTGCCACCAAGATTAGTAACATTGTAATAGAAAAAGATTCAGCCTCCCCATGTTCATGAAGCTTAGATTTTAATCATGGCCTGCCTTGCAGGTCACTCCCAGCTTTCTTTGAAGTCCAATGTTTTGTACCATTGCTGTTGATGGTTATAACCACCACTCTATACAGGCTTTCTCAGTAAGTGCTGTTTAGGGTTGTAACTGTTGCTGTATGCAGGTTGTTATTTTTAAGTGCTGTTGAGTTGATGGACCTATGGATAGTTGTACTTTTGTGACTATCCCCTGGGTTTTCTTGGCAAGGTGTGACTGGAATTAAATTGTCAGTTCTTTCTTCCATGCAGTAAGCCTACAGCACCAGGTATTCTGAGATGGTCTCTCATCCAATTACTATTCAGGCCCAACCCTGCTTAGCTTCTGAGATCAGATGAGATTGGGCACAGAGTGGCATGGCTATAGTACAAATACATATAACAAACATTATTATACATTAAGAAGAATAATATTAGATTAGATTGTAAGCTCTGACGAGTAGGGATTGTCTCTTACATCTATATGTACAGCGCTATGTATGCTTTGTAGTACTATACAAATGATAAGTAGTAGTAATAGTAGTAGTAGTTTACTTCTTGACTGCTTTGTATTGAACCACTTGTTACTTCAAGAGGTGACATTTAGAAGATCCCTCCAAGTGCAATCTGGAACGTCTAAGCCAGAACGCCAAAAAAAATGTAGGCACGTCCAGATGCAGACATGATTTCACAAACCTGGATGTGCCCGATAGGGACATCTGCAGGGGCATCTATTTAGACATCCTCAAAACCATATTTCAGAACCCAGACATCTAGGATAGCATAATGGTTAGAGCAGTGGGTTAGAAACAGGGCAGCCAGGGTTCAAATCCTGCTGCTGCTATAGTTGAAATTGCGTTGAGTATTGGGGATGATAGAGTGCTTTCATCTCTGCACACTCAGGATGTTTTTCAGCTAAAACGAGGACTTTTCAGATGCTCGTTTGTTGCTATGGATGCCTCAGAGCAGGTCTGAAGTTAGAAACCTAGAAACATGACGGCAGGAAAAAACCACATGGCCTATCTAGTCTGCTCTTCATTATCAACCACAACAACAGTCCCCTTTTTCCCTTTAGAGGTCCTCTGTGCTTGTCCCATAAAAACCATAGCAGCTTCCTTTTCCTTTTCCCTTTATTTACCATTTTAACAAAAAGGTTGGTTGCCCTTAAAATATCCCCTTTCAGTTTTGCCCACTGTTTTTCTATATACCCCAGCTGTTGCCATCCCACTAACAACTTCCTGAGGTATTGGCCCATATTGGCAAAGTTAGTTTTCTTAAGGTCTAAGACCATCTCTTTTGAATGGATTTTATCAGCCCTAGTCCTAATACTGAAGCACACCATCTAGTGATCACCGGATGCAAAACGATCTCCCACTATAACATCAGAAACACTTTCACCATTGGTAAGCGCCAAGTCCAGTATGGCCCCTTCACATGTGGGTTCTGTTACCAGTTGCCTGAATAGTTCTCCCTGTAGAGAATCCAGGATCTCCTTACTTCTGGATGAAACTGCAGCAGGGACATGCCAATCAACATCTGGCATATTGAAATCCCCTATCAGCATTTCCCCTTTTCTGGCAATGCTGCATATGTCTTCAATTAACTCTCATTACACCTCTTCAACCTGTGAGGGAGGTCTTTATATCACACCAATGCAAATAGATTTCTCTTTCCCTCTTTCTAGTTTAACCCACAGTGCCTCCTATCTCCCTTTAAAGCCGTGTACTTCCATAGCTTTAATATTATTTTTTACATATAGTGCCACTCCTCCTCCTCTTCTTCCTACCCTGTCCTTTCTGAATAAAGTACTGTATAGCCTGGTACAGTTACATCCCATTCATGGTTGTCCTTGAACCATGTCTCGTTACTGCCACTACACCAAGTCAGCCTCTCCCATTAAGGCCTCTATATCTGGGATCTCATTTCCCATTCTCCGAACATTTATAGACACTGCCTTCCAGATGTTTCCCCTTTTTTACCTATTTCTATAAAGGTATTTAATGTTTCACTTACCTGGGAGCTTTCATTTACCTGGTGGCTTTCTTCACTCATCCCCAAGAAATCTAGTTTAACCCTTTCAAGGCCTACTTTAAATTTTTAATCCACATTCTGCAGCCACGTTAATTTTTGCATATTTCAGGAAAATTGTACCCGTCTTATTCAATATGTTCTAATAGTGATTTTCCTTCTGCTATGATCATGTATTATATACCATTTGATAGGAATATTTAGTCAGATTTTTTGGATCCCAAGAGTTTTGGGCTTGGCCTGGAAAGGGTTAAAGCCCTCTTCGGTAAGTTAGCCAGTCTGCTACTGAAGACACGACGACCCTTCTTGGACAGATGGACACCATCTCTGCTCTGCAACCCTTGGAACAGCATCCCATGGTCCAGTAACCAAAATGATCTCGATGACACCATCCACGCAGCCATGCATTCATCTCCAGGATGCAAGCTTCTCTGCCTTAGCCTATACCCTCAATGGGGAGAATTGAAGAGAATACCACCTGTGCCCCTATCTGCTTCACCCTCTGTCCCAGAGCCATGAAGTCACTTTTGATATGCTCAGAGGGATACATGGCAGTATCATTTGTGCCAACATGGATGAGCAACATCGGGTTATAGTCAGTGGGCTTGATGAGTCTCGGCAAACTCTCCATAACATCTCAGATTTTGGCACCTGGCAGACAGCATGCCTCTCTGGACATCAGGTCTGGTGGGCAGATGGATGCCTCAGTATCCCTCAAAAGAGAATCACCAACCACCACTACCCTTCGTTTCCTTGTGGTCATTGATTCTGCAACTGTGGGGTGCTCAAGCTCTGGTTCTTCCTTTTTCAGGGATGCTTTCATCACCTCCGCTTCCAGGGCTGCATAATAGTTCTTCAGTTCAAGGGCTGGGGGAGTTGGATTGTTAATTCTGCAGGCCCTGGTGACTCGTGTCCAACCTTCACCGTTCTGTAGGCTCCCATCTTCTCCTTAGCTGGAGAGCTTAGATATTACAATGTATCAGTGTATTTCTCACTGTCTTGAATGCTCCTCAGCCTCGCCACCTCTTCTCTGAGCTCCTCCACTTATTTCCTGAGAGCTTCAGCATGCAGGCATCCTGCACATGGAACCGGTCCTTCAACTGGCATTGGGATCTCTGTCTGGACAGAGGCAGAAGCTGTAAGGGGGGCAGCAGCTTTGCCGATACGATTTTTCCCAGCCATTGTTAAGTTGGTGGAGCTAAGGTGCTGTTGAAGCAAAAGGAGAGAGACCCACCAAAGTACCAGCCTATTTCCCAACTGTCCTTTCAGGGAAAAAGCAGTTAACCTCTTTTAGGTGTGTTCTAAATGTGCTGATTCCAAGTCCCAGTGTGTAGCTAATTGGGGGAGCTGCTCTATAAAGCAAGACAGCTCACATGGGGTGGGTAGGAGTTGGGGGTGGGGTAGGTAGGGAACTAATATCTGATGAGGTGTCAGTAGCTTCAAAGAGCTGAGAAAGATATTAAAAGCATTGTTTTAAACCTACACCACTAAGAACTATATTTCCCCTTTTGAACTAAAGCACCAAAAAGAATATAATTTTATTTAAAAATGTACCAAAACCCTTTAAGAGCTCTCGGGCAGAGAGCTAGTAATTTAAATGCCACACACTCTTACCTTTGCTTGAAATGCAGAGCCCCTGTTAGGAATGCCTCAACAGTGCAAGGCTCTGAAGACTTTTATGCAGCTCTCAGCTGATCTCAGTTCTTTCACAGGCTAATCAGGCCCACTAACTCCTGATGAGGTGTCAGTAGCTTCAAAGAGCTGAGAAAGATACTAAAAGCACTATTTTAAACCTATACCACTAAAGACTATATTTCCCCTTTTGAACTAAAGCACCAAAGAGAATATAACTTTGCTGTTGTTGTTGTTAAGTGTCGTTGAGTCTGTGTCGATTCATGGTGACCCTCTGGAAAGTTGTCCTAAATTGTGTTCGGTCTTCAATCAGGCGGCTCATTGTTGACAGACTGGCACCCGTAGCTGCTGTTATTGTATTGATCCATCTCATTACTGGCCTTCCTCTTTTTCATTGACCTTCTATCTTGCCAAGCATGATGTCTTTCTCTAATGATCTCTCTCTTCGCATGATGTGTCCAAAGTATGAAAATCGAAGTCTTGTCATCTGAGCTTCTAAAGTAAGCTTAGGTTTGATCTCCTCTAGTACTGACTGGTTTGTTCCTCGGGCAGTCCATGGTATACACAGTATTCGCCACCAGCACCATAATTCAAAGGCATCAATTTTCTTCCTGTCTATCTTTTTCACTGTTCAACTTTCTCATCCATATGATATTATTGAAAATGCCATGGCTTGAACGAGTCGAATCTTTGTATGGAGAGAGACATCTCTGCTCTTGGGAATCTGTCTAGGTCTTTCATAACCATTCTGCCAAGAGCAATGCGTCATCTGATTTCTTGATTGCTTGTTGCTTCTTTATGGATAGTTAATCCAGTTAGGTTATAGTTGTCCACGATTTCCATTTCTTCTCCTTCAACGATGAATTTATTGATTTTGCCAGTTGTCATGATCTTTGTCTTTTTTACATTAAGGTGCAGACCCATTTTAAGACTATGCTCCTTGATCGTGAGGAGCAAATGTTTCTCTATATAACTTTATAAGAACACAAAAAGATGGTCTGACTTATGAAAAGAATTTGTAATCTGCAAGTACCGGAGGAGCACTCTTCAGACATCCACAAGGCAAAGATCCCCATCCTTCCCCGACACTGCTCCTTAGAGAAGGAGGGTAAGCAAAGCACCTGGTTCACATGAAAGGTAGAAATCACCTTAGGCAAGAAGGAAGGCACAGGTCAAATGGAAATGGCCTCCTCAGAAAAGTATAGGTAACGATCCCAGTAAGACAGAGCCTGCAGCTCAGAAATCCACCTTGTGGAGAAATCACAACCAAAAAGACCGACTTGAGCATCAAATTCTTCAGAATAGTGTGCTTCAGTGGCTCAAAGGGCGCCAACGTCAAGGGCCTAAGCACCACATTCTGGAGTGGAGGACACAGGTGCCGAACCCCCTGGAGAAAGCTCGAGACATCCAGGTGTAAGGCTAAAGACTTGCCCTCTACTGGGTCTTGGAAAGAGGCCAAAGCTGTCACCTGAACCTTCAGGGAGCTAAAGTAAAGGCCCTTCTGCAGACCATCCTGCAGGAAGGCTTGCAGAAACTGCACCTTAGCCACCTCAGGAGCCAACTGTTGTGTGCTACAGTATCGTTTGAAGAGGCACCAGATCCGCATGTATGCTAGCTTGGTAGACCACCTCAGGGTACCGCAAAGAGTGGAAACCATGGCCAGAGTATAGCCTTTACATACTAGCCATCTCCTTTCAAGAGCCAAGCTGTATGCAAGAAGGGAACCGGGTCCTCCAGGACGATCAGTCCCTGTCGAAATAAGTGCCGAGATAGCGGCAGCTGAAGAGGCAGTGCTTGTAGAAGTTGCATCTGATCTCTGAACCATACTCTGTTTGGCCAGTCTGGTTCACCAGAACAATCCTGCCCAAATGGTGCTCTACACAATGGATAACATGCCCCAACAGGGGCCACGGAGGTGTTGGAGGGGGAGGGAGGAGAGCAGAGTGTTGCCAAAAGGTGTATTCCCCTTCCCCCAGAAAACACACAAGCACCCTGTCCACATCCCTCACCACACACACATGCCCCCTACCTCTGCACGACAGATACACACACACACACACACACACACACACCTCACCTCTAAACCATACACATATAGGCACCTCAACTCCGCACCACAAACACACATACATACGTAAGCACCTTACCTCTGCACCACACAAAGAGAATCTCCCCAACTCTGCAGCACACACATAGGCATCTACCAACACAGATAGGCACACCACCATTGCACCATACACATGTAGACACTTAAATTGTCATTCCAATCAGGGAATAGTATGGTTGGATTTCTGGGTTGGACGTCCAACCCACCTTTAGTCCCTGAATGTGATTCCAGCTCTTCTGCTCCCCGCACGTACACCGCGTTTGTGCGGGGAGTGCTGCACAGGGACAGGAGGGGGCAGTGCTGGGGCAGAAAGAGGGTGGAGCGGGGATGTGGCCAGGCACCCGGATGTACAGAGGCCATTCCGGTCAGGTCTCTGTACATCTCCTGGAGCTGTGCTGGACATCCTCCTTATTAAACTTCAATGGTGGAATAAATGCTGGGGTGATGGGGGCCTGCAGCCCCCCAATGGCATCACAGCACTGTGGGAGGTGTTCCATTGCCCAATCCTGGCCCTGCCTGCCCCTGCCGAGGGTGGGGCAGTAGGGAAAGGGTTTTTCTAAATGGTTGGGCATTGGGCACACCAGCCGGAGCATTGAACAGTGGGGATAGGCAGCCTGCCATACATTTCCCTGCTCAGAATGCTGTGCACTCCGGGCCATCCAAGTGCCCTGATTCTGCAACCACTGGAATGTATAGCTTCCGCAGTTGCAGTTGTTGGCTATGAGCCAGTCATTCGTATCTTTGAGACATTTTGTTAATGCTGTGGTGTTTAATGCTAGAAGATTGATTGGAGCATACACCATGATGTCGTCATCATAAATGTGATAATGTAGTTTGTGGTGCTTGATGATGTTGCATATGGGCTGTATGTAGATGTTGAAGAGCATTGATGATAGGACTGAGCCTTGAGGTATTCCTTGGGAATTGTAGTGATTTCTTTTGGTCGCATTTGACTTTTTGCGTTTGCTCTTCTAAGTATGATGTAAACCACTTCAGGGTATTCTTGCATAGTCCTATCTGTTGTAAGCATTGCAATAGCTTAGTGTGTGAGACAGTGTCGAAGGCCGCCGAGATGTCCATGAACACTAGCAGGTATCCGTTTTTTATGTTGGCTATGCCTCTTAGGAGATTGTCGAAGAGGGAGGTGAGTAGTGTTTCCACGCCGTGTTGGGGCTTAAATCCATGCTGATGTATGTCAAGTGGGGCGTTGATATCTATATGGTCCTGAAGTTGCCTTTGCACTGCCTTTTCCACGATTTTAGCAAGGAATGGCAGGCTGGAGATGAGACGATATGATTTCGGCTCGTCTGGGCTCAGATTGTTACTTTTAAGTATTGGTCGTATCATTGCATGCTTTAGAGTTTGCGGCATGTATCCTTGTTGGAGTGAATCTTTGACAATTTTATGAATGTGATGAGAGAGATGGTTTTTTGTAGCTTTGATCCAATTCATTGGGCATGGGTCTGATGGTGAAGTTGTTGTGTTTAGTCCAGATATAATGTCTTCTACTTGCTGCTTTGTTGGTATGTTGAAGTTCTCCCATGTTTGATGTTTATTTATTTATTTATTTATTTTTATTTATTTAACAGTTCTTCTATACCGCTCTATTTTAGATCAGAGCGGTTTACATTTAACATCAACTATACAACACAAGGAACTTTGAGTTGTATTTACAATAAACAGGGAGATCAACTTGGAAGTAACTGGGGGAAACTATGTACATTCTTAACTCTATACACTGTATCACACTGGTACCTGATTTCAGGCAGAACATATCTACATTTTATTTACACTGGGGTACATTCTGAGCGATCAGTTGATTATCCTTTTTCATGCTGAGTCTGATTGTTTACTTGTAATAAGAGATTGTCTGGGGGGCCATATGTATGGTTACTAAGGCTAGATTCAGGGTAGTATGTAGTGAACAGGTGCTGCTTTATTGCCTTCCTGAAGTGGGTTAGGTAAGTGATGTTTCGAATATAGGTAGGGAGAGCATTCCATGCTCTGGGAGCGTAAATCGTAAAGGCCCTATTTGTTGTTGTTCTTGTGCATTTTGTTATTACTTTTGGGACCTCTAGGGTGTTTTGCATCATGGGTCTTCTATTTCTGTTCTGTGGTACTTTATGTATCATCTTGCTGAGGGCTGTGGGGGTCAGAGTGTTTGAGGCTTTGAAAGTTAAGGTTAGAACTTTGTGGAGGGTTCTTGCTTGAACAGGTAACCAATGGAGGTTCATCAGTACTGGCGTTATGTGCTCTCTCCGTGAAGCCCCTGTTAGTACTCTTACAGCAGTGTTCATTGCAAGCTGGAGGGGAGCTAGCGTTGCTTGAGGGAGACCGTGTAGAATTACGTTGGCATAGTCGAAATGAGGTAATATTAATGCCTGATAGATCGATCGGTAGTCGCTGAAGTCGAGTAGCGGTCGGAGATGTTTTAAGGTCTTTATTTTCATGTATACTGTTTTTACTGTGTTTTTTATGTGAGTTTTCAGATCCAGGTGTTGATCCAGTGTAACGCCAAGGTAGCGGATTGTGTGTTTGGTTTTCAGTTCTGTGTTGCCGATTTTTAAAGAGAGAGGAGGTGTGAAGTCCTGGTTCCTTGAGATGAAAAGGACATCTGTTTTACTGTAGTTGATTCTCATGTTTTGTGTGCTGAACCATTCTGCTACTGCCTCAAAACATCTTGTTAGAGGGGAGAGGTCCGGTTGGTTAGTCCTGAATGGGATGTATAGGAGTGTTGCATTTTTGTAGAGTGTTGCATTTTTGTCATGTGATCGTTTGTTTGTGATGATGTAGAGCAAGTTTGGTTGGAATTTTTTGACTTCAGGTAGTCTGCATATTGTTGTGGGTCAAGATGGTGGGTACTTTGTTGCATGTCATCCTTGGTGAGCTTTTGGACAGTGCTGAAGAGTTCTCTTGGTCTATTAGTAGATTTCATGATTAGGTTGGTATGGTGTTGCTCTCTACGCTGTGATAAGGAAGCTTATCATAGCTCAGGAAGGAGCTATAGAAAAGGTGAAGTGACTCTGAACAAGCAACCTGTCAGTTCTGGTAGAAAAAAGAAAACAGAATTTTGCCATAAAAGACTACCAGTCCCAGAATGCACCAGGTTTCCAACAGCCATTAGAGGAGCTGAAGTGAGGAAACGTGTGTTCAATCAGGAGGGCTATGAGGTAATCCCTAAGCACTCATCTCAAAGGGCAGGGCCTGATTCAGCACAGCTGCGCTGTGTTAGGGAGGATCACTCATCTAAGCAGAATAAGAGTAGAGTTTATTCTACAGATGACCATCTTCATGATCACCTTGGATATCCAGAGAATGGTCCTCAGTATCCTGAGAATCAGCTTGAGTTTGATCATCAGTTTCATCTGAAGGATCATCAGAAGCAGAAGCCAAACCGGACAGACAGAGAGGGAAAGAGACCCTTTGGAAGAAGGAAGAGAAAAGCCTTTGAGAGGTCTAGAAGAGTCCAAAGCAGTACGTATACTGGGAGGTATTCCAAGGGCCAGCATACACCATTGGACTGGGGAAGGCCAGAGGAATGGTGCTGCAGAGCTAATAGGAATCACCAGAGGCTACCTGTGAGGGAGACGGCTGCACGTGGAAGGGACCCTAAGACCTGTGCCAGAAGGTATGTGAAGAGAGATCCAGTGTCCAGGGATCTGGATTGGAAGGCTGGACATAAGAACTGGACTACATATTGGCCAGGCTATATAGAGAGGAACTCTAGCAGCAATGGAAGCTCAGGTATGAACACTGATCTATGCCCTAGCTATAACCTTGAAAGACAGCAGGGAAACAAGTATTCTCCTGAAAATGCTCCATTGAGAGATTCATCTGTGCCAATCCATGATATTGAACCCATGCTTGTTGAACAAGGGGGAATAATAGCAGATGAGGATCCTGTTTATATGGACTGCTCTCTATCTAAACTCCGTTGGTAACTTTCTGTTATAAAGTACAGCAACCATCACAAAGAAATACAAATTTGTTCTTTAATCTACTCAGAAAAGCTCCTGAAGCAGGATTTGACCCACACAGTGGAAGGCAAGCCAGCTAAGGGGTTTCAGCTGGTAACTGCTAGCAATTAAGCCTTACCTAATTGCTTGTGAGCTAGGAGAGAATCACTTCTGTATCTATGTGGGAAGTAATCAGAAGTTAACCTGAAAAGAACAGTTTGTTTCTTGCTTTGTGGCTTTTCATTTGTTGTTTTCCTGATTTTAACTTTGTTTTTCCAAGTTAACACTGAAAGCAAGTAACCTAATTTATGTGCTACCAAGCATATCTGTGTTGGGAGAAATAACCCCATAAATAAATATCTTATTGGCTTTACCCAAGAGCACAACTAAATTATTGTCAGCAGCTGTGTCTGGTGTGAATGAACTACATTGCCCACAATACCTTGCAAATCATATAGAAATATGCACTTGCCAAGAGTGTGAAGATTCTCACCCAGGCAACCGTCTGACAACGCTCATTTATAAGATTGTTATATTCCCGTTGTGTATTGGGTTAGGAGGTTGTGTGATTTATCCCGTCTCCATTTTCTTTCCAGTCTTCTGAGTGTGCGCTTTGCAACTCTGATTTCATGTGAGTACCATGGGGCGTTGGGTCTCTTGCGTGCTTGATCTTCTTTGATAGCTGGGGCAGATGCTGCGTTGGATATTATTGTGTTCTATGTTTAGGTCGAGGGTGTCATGATCCTGTTTAAGTTGTGGGGTGATGTCGTTTATGAATGAGTCTCTGTCAAATGTTTTGAACCGCCTAGTTATTCTTTCATCTTCTTTGTGTTGGGTGGGGTTATTCAGGGTCATGGTGAATTCAATTACATGATGGTCTGACCAGGGGACTGGCGTGATTGTTGATTTTGTGGTCTTGTTCTTTTCCACTAGTTGCATTGGCATGAAGACCATGTCTGGGATTGTACCAGGTTGGTGCGTTGGGGTGTTAATTGTCTGGCAGTATTTTAATGACTCCATGGCTTTTAAGAACGTTGCGGTTTCTCTGGTGGGTGCGGAAATTAGGTTGTAGTCTCCCAGTACAACGAGGGGTTTGTGTCTTCTGTTATGTGCGCATATCGTTTCGATTACTGTGGATAAGTGTTCCGTTGTGGTTCCAGGTGGTTTGTATGTGAGGGCGATAGTTAGGTACTTGTTGGCTATAGTGAGTGTGTTAGATACGGTTGTGTTAGTGGCGGCGATTGTTTTGAATCTGTATTTCTTTCTGGTAAGTATTAGTACTCCTCCTCCTCTCTTTTCTGCTCTGATGCAGTTAAATGCCGTGTATCCTTTTGGAGTTACTTGGTTTAGTATGACCTGGTCTGAGTCATCTAGCCAAGTCTCAGTGATGCATATTATATCAAGCTTCTTGTCGTGGATTAGGTTGAGGATAGTATTTGATTTATTTCTGATAGATCTAGCGTTTAGTAGAGCACACCTGATGTCTGTTGTTATGATTGGGTTTCTGTGTTCGTTATATTTGTGGTGAGAGGGTGTGTTACGTGTGGCATTGTATGGTTTGTGGGCTGTATACTTTGATTGTTGGTGTTCTTTGGATATGCGTGATGCTGGTGTGCCTCTGGGTTGGGTGATGTGTATGTTGAACAATGGGATTTGCTTGTTGAGTCTGATGCTATGTGTGCAGGGTGCAAACATGTAGAGGAGTGTGAGGTAGGCCATGAGGTAGTGGTTAATGAAGTGCATTTTGTAAAATGTATTTTAGTGACCTGGGTCAACAGGTTATTTGAAAATAATCTACAAACAGTGTATTGTCCAGGCAGGGTAGCAGTATTAGCTTATAAGTAATGGATTGTCCAGTCAGGGCAAGTCAGAAGGGTTAGTTTTACAAGTAATGAATTGTCCAGGCAAGGTAACAGCATTAATTTATATGATTAATGGATTGTCGAGGCAATGCAATGTTGCAGAGTTAACTTATAGGCAGTGGATTTTCCCGCTATGGCAGGGCAGCAGAATCGACTTAGGTGAGGGCTTAGGATGCCAATCCTTGTCCGTTACTTGGTCCATGCCTAAGGGCCACGCCAAAAGGCCCTCTGGCGAGGCCCTCAGGTACGGGCCCGCCAGGCGCGGGCTCACCTGCCGGGGGCGTCTCTTTAAAGTTGTTGCTCTGCTCCTCCTCCCACAGCCCCGATTGGGCTGGAGCTTCCAAGCGGGGTTGGTTTGCTGACCCCGCTCAGGTGCTCGACCCCAATCGGGGGAGCTTTAGATGTGTTTGCTGCGTGTGCTCTCCTTCCACCGGCGTCTGAAATACAGGAATATATGCACCAAAATACACACAAAAAAAATAAAGGAAAAGAAATGGGAATATAGTCCACATCAAGAGGGTATGGCTGCAATACTAACGATAATCATATCAATTACATAAAACAAGGCCAAATGGCCCACGATATCGGAGGTAATTTAATCAGACACTACCTACCCCAGCTGAACCCTGCCTATCAGTCAAAACGTTTTTGAGGTGAGTCACATCAAGAAAACTATAAGAAGCGCCATCAAAATTAATGATGCACTTACAAGGAAATCGTAAGAAAAAAGTAGCACTCAAAGCTAAAACCTGAGGCTTAAGAGATAAAAATTGCCTCTGACGCAATTGGGTGTTACGAGACACATCGGGAAAAATATTGACTGTCTGTCCACAAAATATTGCTGACTTAACCTTAAAAAAAGCCTTTAAGATTCGCTGTTTAACCACCACTGATGAAAAGGTGACCAGCAAAGTGGAACGTAAATTAATAACATCTAAGGAGTCCTCCAAGAAGGCAGTAAGATTAGCCATAGAAGGAACTATCTCGTCCAGATCACCTTCTTCAGAGTTAATCTTTTTAGAACCTGAAGGAATGTAGTAAATTTGTAATACATCAATATTATCTGATATGGCGAGAATCTCTTTTAAATACTTATCCAAAAGAAGTTTAGGTGACAAAAGAGAAGATTGAGGAAAATTCAAAAATCGCAAATTACAAGCCTGCATGGAATTTTCAAGCGCTTCCAGTTTAGAGTGCAAAATTAATGAATCCTTAATTCCCACAACATTAATAGTCTGAAGTGGAAGAACCTGAGATTCCAATTTTGTAACCGCCATATCCATCAAAGAAACTTTCTCATCAAGCTGCTGCAAAGCTACAGCAGTTTCCTGAGAAAAAGTACACAAAGAACCAACTGCTAAGGACACCTTAGTATCAATACATTTCAACGCCCCCCCAAACGTCTTTTAAGGTGACTTCTGCATCCGGGAATAGAACTGGAAGCTCCGAAGAGCCTTCCAGAGCTACTAACTGGACAGGAGTAGGTAAACTTATTACTATTTTATCTTTCCTTACCGACTCAGATGACTCCCCTGAAATAGCATTGATACCAGAGACAGGGCAAGGAGGGGGAGATCTCCCACCGGGGCTTAAAGAAGCACCTTCAGGAGAGGACTGCACTAGAGATACAGGGGCAAAATGTTTATCCAGAGGGCCAACCGGTTTAAAACCCCCGGAATCAGCAATCTGGGGCCTGCTCTGCACTTTAGCCTTCCTTTTACCCATACTAAGAAAAAACAAATACACACATAATAAGTAATATCGAGTAGCCAAGGAAAGTACCAGTGATATGCAAACCAATCACTCAGCCCACAACCTCTGTTAGAATAATGCCAAGACGCCGCTGTGGCGTCAAAGGGGCAGAACCTACCCTTTTAGACACGCCCCTTCGGAAACGCCCCATGGTCGCGCTCCGCGGTCACGGAGAAACAAAGACAATCTTATAACAAGAAAAGCCCCACCAGGAGCAGGCTGCCCCGGGCATGCCTGCCCAATGGAAACTGCAGCATCGGCAGCACAGTCCTGGCAGTCCAGTAAGCCATGAAACAGGGCCCAGCACACCTCCTCTTGCTCCTGCAGACAGTTCTGCATGTGCACCTCTCTTCTAGCTGCTACTTTTATGTTTGCTGAGCAGTAGCATGAGGCACTATTCTCTCTGATCCCATATGCAGGCAGCACTTCCTCTCTCCACGGTCTGCCCCCTTCCTTGATCTCAATGGTTCTTGTTCAGAGACGGACTGCAGGAGAGTCAGCTCTGCACCTAATCAGCGACACGGTCACCTCTGAGCAAGTGAAACTGAGATCAACAGAAGGGGAAGATTATGGGAAAGGCTGTGCTGCCCAAATATGGGATCAGAGAGGCCTGTGCTTCTCATGCTACTGCTCAGTAAAGGTGAGGTAAAGTGTGGCCTGTCTCCTCTATTTCTTGTATTGTACTGCATGCAGAGCCTGTCTTGTTGGGGTTTCAATTTAATTTTTTCTATATATTTCTACTTCAAATTTGTTATAATTTATTGTGTATTTGATGATGGTCTAACTATGTTCTGCCTGTTTGACTGAGACCAAGTGTTGTACTAGCATGGAATTTCTATGTATGATCTGTAGTAATCTGGCTTGTTCTGTTTTCCATAGGTGAAAGGATGTTTTAAGGCCCACTGCAATATTTATCGTACGATTCTTTTCTCTGTGGACAAGCAGGAATGAGTCCTCACATATTGGTAATGTCCCCAATGGAGCCCCTTGAGGAATGTTCCCCAGCTTCTATTGGAAGCTTTTGGGAAGCTCCACTGTGCCTCCGCGCCTTCTTCCCACCTGCCACTGCTGCGCCCTCTTGAATCAGCCCAGTATTTCATTTTCCGTGGACCCCCAGGGACACATTCCAGTTATTCTCCGCTTTTTTTTTCTCCCCTGCAGGGTTTTTTGTGCTTCAGGTTTTTCGCCTACTCGTCTGCCATCACAGTTCTCTTTGAGTTTTTCTCTATTCGATCGTTGGTTTTATTGTAAACCACTCTGACATTTAATAAATTAAATTAAATTTTTGCCATGGCACCTCTATCTGGCCAGCGCCATGTCTTCGGTCAGGCCTCACTCTAACATCAAGCCACTTAACCCTCCATAGCCCATGTTCCCTGTAAAATAGTTATCTCCAAGTTATAATATCCTGTTCAATGTAATTTCAGTTTGTTCAATGTAAACCGCACTGATGCAGAATAGCACAGTATATAAGAGAATATAAATAAATAAATAAACATCGAGTCGTTTGACTTTGCCACGGCTACTTTCCCGGATGACATGTCCCAAAAACCTCCCAGCAGATTCAAAAAATGTTCCCAGTGTGCTAGGACCATATCAGCCATGAATTCGCACAGCCGGTATCTACAGTGCCTGGGACCCAATCATCAGCCCACTTCTTTGTGTTTGCAGATGACTAAAAGAGGACTCAAAGGTCGGGAGAAGCAGCGCAAAGCACTTTTTGATGCTCAGAAGTCTGATCCATCACCTTAGGCATCAACAACATCGGTCTCTCTGGCTTCCAAGGCCAAATCGGATACTGGCAGTGCATCAACATCGAAGAGCTCTCAGACTCAGTCTGAGCCGAGCACCTGTAGTGCCCCGGAGCATTGACCATTGATCGATCACCTGAAGAGAAAGGATTTGTCCTCATCTTTAATTCCAAGGAGTAATGGCAGCGAGTAAAGGTTCTGGTGCATTGACATCGGAGCCTATTGAGGCATGGCATCAAGAGCGATGGGGGCCCACATAAGCACCCCTCGAAGGTGTCCCTAAGAGAGGAGAGTTCATCTTCAGGATATCGGAGGGGAACCCACAGTTGAGACCCAGCCACCGATACCCCTGTTCATATACCGAGTACATCAGTTGAATTTTCACAGGCCCCGCAGACTTTGGAATCAGCAGCCATGAAGAAGCGCCTTCTATAAGTGCTCAAAGATTGCATGTTGGGGCTTCAACATCGGCTGCATTGAGATCAGCCACCATACAATTGATCCTCAAGACGCATGCCCTGCCTATAGGAAAGGCATCGACATTGGGGCATTGAAAGACCCTGATACTGGTGCCTGCCCAGCTGATGTTCTTCTCTAATGTTTTGGGGTCCGATGTGCCCTCAAAGTCTAGACAGGTATCGGTGCATCATTGCTCCTGACAGAGCTCCAGATCCCCTTGGGGTAGGAGAGAGATTCAGGCAGAGACTCAGAAGTACTTTGACATCCTCTCTGAGTCTGACTCAGAAGGCTGGGTCACCAACGTGGAATCGAGGACTTGTCAGATGGCAGGTCCCCTGAGTTCCTGTCGGACCCTTCTCCACCTCAGGAGTGGCGTAAGTCCCTTCTGAGGACATGGCCTTCCAGGAGTTTGTAGGGGGTATGGCCAAGGCCATACCATTTTATTTGGAAATTGAGGATGAGCCCAGGGTAGAAGAGTTGGAGATCCTACAGTACTCCTTTGCCCCTAAGGAGGTGGTGACAGTATCCATGTGCCTCATGCTGCAGAGAGTACAGATGAGAATGTGGGAGAACCCCCTCACTGTACCTTCGGTTAGTAGAAGGCTTGACTCCATATACAGAGTTCAGAAGGCTCCCGGATTCAAGAATCCTCAGCTTCTGCACCATTCCTTGGTGGTTGAATCTGCCCTAAAGAGAATCAAGAGTACTAAGACTTGTTCCTCAGCACCCCCAGGGAGGGAAACTTGAACATGGGACTCTTTAGGGAGATGATGTTTTCAGAGTGCCATACTTGTAGCCCACATAGCTTCCTACCAGCTGTACATGGGCAAGTTCTTGAAGAACATCATGTGCGACCTGGCTTAGTTTCTCCCTCTAAATTGAATCAACATCGTACCCTAGTAGCCCACAACAAGGACTGATCAAAATTCATGGTCTGGATATCCTGTGACGTCTTCGAAACTGCTTCAAGAAATGCTGCCATATGTGTTGGCACCTGGAAGCTCACCTGGCTCCAGTTGTCCTTCGTTCTCATCCCAAATTCCTTCTGAAGATGGTATCGAATTTTCACCTTAATCAGTCAATTGTTCTTCCAGCATTTTTCCTGAGACCTCATGCCTACAGAGGGGAAGCTACATTGCACATGTTGGACTGCAAGCGAGCCTTAGCCTTCTACTTGGCGTGGACAAAAGTCCATATAGTTATGGTTATAGTTATGGTTTTAGGCACCTGATATACTGCCCTTTACTGTGTGTATTAGAGCGGTTTACAGATATATTCTAACAGTCACTTTTTATTCTCTTGTCCCCGAAGGGCTCACAATTTAAGCGTAGCTAAGGCAATGGAGGGTTAAGTCTTGCCCAAGGCCACAAGGAGTGGCCATGAGACTAAAGACCCTAGTCCCTCCAGCCTGAGATTACTTGTCCCTACATGGGAATTGAACCCCCAGCCCTCCGTCTAGATTTTTGTTTCTTTTGACCTTAATAAGCTAAGGGCTGCCATTTCCAAATGCTCTCTTTCAATTTGGTTGGTAGATTGCATCTCTTTCGCTTAAGCCCAGGTAGGCCTGAGCCTTGAAGGTCATGTCACAGTTCACAATGTCAGAGCTAAGGCTGCATTGGTGGCCAGCTTACACTCGGTTTCCAAGGAAAAGATCTGCAGGAGTGTAACACGGTTTTCCATCCACACATTCACATCTTGCTACTGCCTAGATGGGGATTCCTGACATGACATCAACTTCAGCCAGTCTGTACTCCATAATCTGTTTCAGGGATTAGAATCCAACTCCATCCTCTCTAGACCCATTCTGTTCTGTCCAGACTACCATAAAAAAAAGAGAAGAGAGAATCACTGCTATTATACATAGTTGATCTCTTGACTGTTAAGACCTGTTGCCGTGCTGCATTGACTTTCCCTCCTATTGAACTTCTCGCTGGCCTCCTCTGTTTTCGGTAGCCTGTGGCTTGGGAGTCCCATATGTGAGGACTCATTCCTGCTTGTCCACTGAGAAAAGATAGTTACTTGCCTGTAGCAGGTGTTCTCCATGGACAGCAGTAATTTGACAAGATGTGCTTGGAAATTCTTCTTTATCAAGCCTATGGCTCCCAGTACAATAGGAAATATTTCTGTAACTTTCTGCCATATTTTCTTGGTCTCTGACTGCATTTCTTGGTACTTCAGGAACTTCTGCCTCTCCATGTGATTCACAGAATAATCACTTGGAACCGACAGCTCTATTATTAGCTGTTCTGGTGTTTTTCTCCTTTACCACTATGTTGGGTTTCCTCACATCCAGTTTCTTATCCATCGGAATGGGAATGTCGTAGGTGATCATAACCTCTTCATTCTCAATAACTCTCTCAGGGTCATGATCCCAGTGCTTTTCAGGGACAGTAATGTTATAGTGTTTCCGGGATTTCCAGTGGATGAAGCATGCTACTTTGTAGTGCCTTTCTGTATAGCAATTTTCTGCCATCAGAACTTCACAGCCAGCTGTGCGGTGAGTCACTGTTTCCAAGGCTTGCTTTTTTTTTTTTTTAATTTATGCAATTTTACTTAATACATCCAAGATAATGAATGAACAGAAATATGGAAGAAAATTCAAAGAAAGGCTAGGCCATAATCAAACATACCACTCCAATATTGACCACTAGTGAACCCAACAGGTAATAAAAGAAAAAAGACATAAATCTAAGAAATAAATCACTTCAAGCAGTAGCAATCCAAATTCAGCAGTCAACAGTCGACATTAACTAGCAAATTCCTCCGAGACATCTACCAATACATCAGGAACCTCTCTAGTCACAATAATTTGAAGTAACTGATCTGGTTCAAAGAACACAAATTGCTTGGACTGAAAAGTAATCAAACATTTACAAGGAAACATAACTTTCATGGAAGCACCTAGTTTCATGACCATGGAGTCAGAAACTCATGGCACTTCTTTTGTGTATCTAATTTGTTATGTTTTTTTGAAGGTGTGAATAAACAGGTAGACAAAGGTGAGTCAGTTAATATAGTGTATCTGGATTTTCAGAAAGCCTTTGACAAGATCCCTCATGAGAGATGCTCGGCAAAATTGAAAAGTCATGGGATAGGAGGCAGTGTACTAATGTGGATCAGGAACTGGTTCAAAAATAGAAAGCAGAGGGTAGGGCTGAATGGCCAATTTTCCCAATGGAGAAAGGTGAATAGTGAAGTACCCCAGGGATTTGTACTGGGTCCACTGCTTTTTAATATATTCATAAATGACCTGGAAATGGGAATAACGAGTGAGGTAATCAAATTTGCAGATAAAACAAAATTATTCAAAGTTGTTAAAACCCAAAAGGATTGTGAAAAATTGCAGGAGGACCTTGATAAATTGGAAGACTGGATGTTCAAATGGCAAATGAAATTTAATGTGGCAAGTGCAAAGTTATACACCTAGGAAAGAACACCCCAGACTATGGTTACACGATGCAAGATTCCACATCAGGAAACACTTCCCAGGAAAAAGATTTAGGCGTCATCAGGGATAACATGTTGAAACCCTCCATCCAGTGTTCAGCGACAGCCAAGAAAGCAAATAGAATGCTAGGAATCATAAGGAAAGGAATGGAGAATAAAACAAAGGATATTATAATGCCTCTGTTTCATTCCATGCTGCGACCGCACCTTGAATATTGTGTTCAATTTTGGTCACTGTTTCTTAAAAAGGATATAGTGTTATTAGAAAAGGTACAGAGAAGAGCCACCAAAATGATAAAGGGGATAGAATGATACTCCTATGAAGAGAGGCTTAAAGGTTAGGGCTCTTCAACCTGGAAAAGAGACACCTGAGGGGAGATATGATAGAGGTCTATAAATTAATGAATGGAGTGGAGTGGGTAAACGTAGATCAATTGTTTACGCCATCAAAATATAGAAAGAGTAGGGGACATGCAATGAAGTTACAGTGTAACCTATTTAAGACTAATAAGAGAAAATATTTTTTCATTCAATGCGTAATCAAACTCTGGAATTCATTACCAGAAGATGTAGTAAAAGCTGTTAGTGTAGCTGGGTTTAAAAAAGGTTTGGACAAGTTCCTAGAGGAAAGGTCCACAAACCATTAAAGGGAACCTGTGTCTTTTGGGGAACTGCTATGTACTTGTGACCTAGTTTGGCCACTGTTAGAAACAGGATACTGGGCTTGATGAACCTTGGTCTGACCCAGTATGACATATCTTATGTTCTTAGGTTCTTATCTCTAGACATATCAGGAAAAACATATATCTTAGAGTCAAGAAATAAGGCAAACATATTTTGGAAAATAATCATAAGACAGCATTCCTATCTGACTCAAAAGCAAAACATCTGGGTCAGGACTCTTCCAGTTTGGGACTTGTTTTAACCTCCAGCTCTTTCCTTGTTAGTCCAGGCCATTCCATAGGTTTGATGTTTGCTTTTTCTAAAAGCTCCTGTATGCAGGGGTAACCATTCTGCTTCTTGATTGTGGTCTATAGGGTCCTCATATAATTTTCTCCAGAAGGTTTCTGTTTCGGCTTTGTTTGGTGGTGCTTTTACCATATTAATGCTCTTTCTCAATTCCCTGTTGAATTGTTTTGGGTTCTCTCTAAATAGTTTATTTTGATATCTTTATTTTCTGTTTTCTTCATGTCTTCACAGTTTTTGCATTTCTGCTACTTTCAATTTATTGTTGGAACATATAAATTTCATGTCTTCTTCTGTTAATGCAGCATACTTTAGCTTGATGTCTTGGATCTTCCTCAATATATATTTTTTAATATGTTTATTTAAATTTCCAACTCCATCAACCCACAACAACACAGGATACAACAGCAACAACCCACTACTTTACCCCCCCCCCCGCTCCTCCCCCTCCCCCATCCGACCCCAACTGTCCGACCTCCCCCCCACCCCTTACTGACCCCCCCGTCTTCTCATGGGTACAGGGCGCCGAACACTGAGCAGCCTACAACACCTCAGTTAGTCGGACGTCCCTACAAGGTCCTATTGGCAATCCTATTCTCATATTCTCGCTTGAGCCGCGAACTCATCTAAACATTTCCACTTATCTATCCGCTCCCTCCTCCCCCTGCGGCCCACAACCAACCCCCTGTCCACCCCGGGCATCGTCCTCTGCCTGTTCCGCACCACCTGACCCTTCTCAAACCCCGCATACAGGCAGACCATATTCCACCACTGGTTCTCACCCAACTGCGATGAGTCCTTCCAACAACTCAGGATCAATTTAATCGCTACAGCCATCATAAAGTCGAATAGGAAGAACTGGTCTTTGGGAACCTTCAAGGAGGCATCCTGAGATCTCAGGAAGACAGTCTGCCATGAAATCTGCCCCTGGAGGTCTAACACTTTCAGCATCTTGTCCCATACCGATTGCCAGAACAGCTGAATGTGAGAGCAACCATAAAGCATATGTTGGAGGGTCCCCTGAGTGCTGCTGCAAGACCAGCACCTGCCCGCCCGGCTCGCATCCCACTTGCTAAGCCACGCAGGGGTTATATAGGCTCTGTGCGCTAGAAAGAAAAGGGTTTGCCTCATCGAGGCCCCCTGGGCCACTTTACTCATGGGCCCCCATATCGCGGCCCAGCTTCTCTGAGATACAGGAACCTCCAAGTTGCACTCCCACGCCCTTTCCAATTTACGTAGGTCGCCAGGAGCCCTCTCCCTCAACAGGGCATACAACTTGGAGGAGGCCCCCCGTAGCCCCGCGTGCTGCTCCAGAAGCTTCCGGAGCTGGCACTCCTCCGCAACTTCACCAGCCGTTATACCGGCCTGCGCCAGACAGTGCCGCAGTTGCATCCACCGAAAGTACTGACTGCTCCCTAGCCCAAACTCTCGCTGCAGGTCCTCAAAACGTTTCCACCGTTTGCCCACCAGCAGCTGTCCGAGGGACCAAACCCCTTTCGCCTGCCATTCCCTCCAGCTGACCACCTTGCGACCTATCTTAAAGCACGGGTTATACCAAAGGGGCATCTGCCCCCACGAGGGGCGCTCCTCCTCGACCACTCGGCCCAACGAGCACTCCGACTCCTGCGTGTCTCGCACTACCCTCCCCGCCGGGAAGGTATCAGGGAACTTCATGCCTACCAGCCATTCAAGGCCCACCGGGGCGACAAGCCGCTCCGCCACTTCCAACCAGGTCAGCTTAACACCCTTGCTCTCCGGGGCCAACCATAGAGCACCCTGCCTAAGCCGGAAGGCGTGATGGTAGTTGCAAACATTGGGGAACTGCACTCCCCCCCCTGTTCCTTGCTGCCTTTAGTTTCCTCAAGGCGATCCTAGGCGTTTTATGCTGCCATAAGAACCCGGACAGACAGCGCTCTACTGAGCGGTAAAATTTCTCCGGGAACCGCAAAGGGAGCATCTCCAACAAGTAATTTATTTTAGGGATCAACACCATCTTAATGGA
Organism: Ichthyophis bannanicus; assembly: GCA_033557465.1. NCBI lineage: Eukaryota > Metazoa > Chordata > Amphibia > Gymnophiona > Ichthyophiidae > Ichthyophis > Ichthyophis bannanicus. Next base: position 1,736,903,732 of record CM066032.1, read on the forward strand.
TTCTAACCTACCCCACCACGAAAGGTGCAGGGGGGACCAATGCTCAGTGAAAGACTTGATCGTCTCCTCCATGCACCTGATATTGAGTTGAATAGTTTCCTCTGTCTCCATGCTGAACCTGACTCCCAGATATTTGACATCAGTGGACTTCCACTCAAACGCACAAGGCTCTATCAAATCTTTACTCATCTGCTTGTTCAAAGGGAAAGCCAAGGATTTTGACCAATTGACCCTGTACCCCGAGAGCTTCGAGTAGCTATCAATCGTGGCAAGAAGCCCTTCAACCGAGTGCGGGCACACATAAAGGAGGAGGTCGTCCGCAAAAGCTGAGACCTTGACTTCCAAATCACCTAATCGAATGCCCTTGATAGCCGGAGATTGCCTAATCTTCAGCAGCAGGGGTTCTAATGCTAGATTAAATAGCAGTGGGGAAACCGAACACCCCTTCCTGGACCCCCTATGTAAGGATAGAGGCGCCGATACGACACCATTCGCTAGAACACGCGCAGTGGGATGAGAATACAAAATCTGAATAAAGCGGATAAACCGCTCCCCGATACCAAACCATTGCAACGCAAGAGTCAAGAAACTCCATTCTAGCCTGTCGAATGCCTTTTCGGCATCGAGCGAGAGGCCCAGCATCGGCTCAGCCCTCGACTCCATCACAGAAAACAGATTCAACAGCAGCCGCGAGTTGTCCGAGGTAGCTCGCCCAGAGATGAACCCACACTGATTCACATGGACCAGCTCCGATATCACTTTGGCCAGTCGCCTAGTCAAGATGGCCGAGAAGACCTTATAGTCGGCATTTAACAGTGATATAGGCCTATAATTCCCTACCTTCGTAGCGTCCCTCCCCGGCTTCTCGAGAACCACAATCACCGCATCGCTGAACGAACCCGTTTGAGGCAACTGGGCCTCCAGACAGTTGAAAAAGTCTAACATAAACGGGGCCAGATCCAGCGCGAACACATGGTAAAACTCCATAGGAATCCCGTCTGGGCCTGCGGCCTTCCCCCTATCCGCCGCTTTCAAGACATCCAAAATCTCTTGGGCCAAAATATCGCTATCTAAGCTGCAGGCCTGCTGGGATGTGACAATTGGGTGCTGAATTTCCGCAAACAAAGCCGCAAAGTCTTCCAAGTTGGCCCGGCCTTCTGAGGCATACAGCGACTCATAGAACCCCCGGAACTCCTCGACAATGGCAGCATTACTCAAAAGTGTCACCTGGTCATCCCGGACAATAGCCTGAATGTTAGTTCTCCTTGACTGAGGCTTCAAAGTGCCAGCAACTTCCCCGCTGTGTTGCTCTCCAGATAGCAGTTGGCCCTCTGGAGGGACAGAATCTGCTCCGCCTCGCGGCTCAGAATTTGATTGTACTGGTAGCGGAGGCGTTGGAGCCGAAGCAAAACTCCCGCCTCGGTCCTATTGACCAAAATACGCTCTCCTGCCTTTATCTGCTCCTCCAGCAAGGCCAACTGTGCCTTCTGTGCTCTCCGTAGGCCAGTGCTGAAACTGGTTATCTTTGCTCTTAAAAAGGCCTTGAAACCTTCCCACCAAGCCCACCCCGCCGTGTCCTGAGAGAGGTTTGCCCCAAAGTATTCCTGTATGCTCTGACGCATACAATCACAAAAAGCCTCATTCTCCAACAAACTCCTGTTAAAGAAAAAGCCCAGCGTTGGAGGGACGTCCGCCTCTACCTGAAAAGTGAACCAGACCGCCGCGTGGTCTGAAATGTGCGTTGCTGCTATTTCGGTTTCCCCCACACCCGCAGCCATGGCTTGGGAAATTAGAAAGAAATCTAGCCGAGAGTGCGACCCGTGGGGCAGAGAGAAAAAGGAGTACTCCCTATCTGTAGGGTTCAGCAGTCTCCAAATGTCTACTAGGCCGGCTTCCCTCATGAATTCCGACAGAACCTTGGAGGCCCTTTGGCTCCTATGGCGCCGGTAGGGAGCACAGTCTATCAAGGGGTCTAGGACCAAATTAAAATCCCCCCCCAGAATTACCTCATGCCCAGAGAGTTCCTGTATCTCCAAAGCCAGCCCTCGAAAAAACTTGGGATCATCTGAGTTGGGGCCGTAGACAGTAAAAAGGGCCAACTTTTTCCCATGGACTCGAACCAGACCTGACGCCCATCTCCCTTCCACGTCTGCACGTTGCCTCTCTATACACAGGGGCAAGCCTCTTCTGGCAAGGATAACCACCCCATTCTTGCCCTGGCGCGTGGCAGAATGCGCAACAATTACTAGATGGCCCATGCCCAGCTTCATGGTCTCCGCGTCAGACAAGCGCGTCTCCTGCAGCAGAACCAAGTCAGCACCCTCTCTCTTACAGTACTGAAGTATTTTCTTCCTCTTAATGGGGCTGTTAATACCCTTCACATTCAGCGTCAACACTTTAAGTGTCGCCATGGGACAAGATGCTTCGCGTCACCTTAACAGGGGGATTAAAGGGGCACAGCTGCCTGACTGGAATAGGACCGAACACCCCGCTGCTCGCAGCCCCCCCAAGGGCCTCTGAACCCCAAACTGCCCCCCCATACCCATGAGGAGACACCATACCCGTCCGAAAACGGGTTCTAGATGGGTGAAACATTTAGGCCAGAGAACCCCTCGAACCCCCGCCCCCCCCTCGCTTATAAACAACAACTAATAAAGTAACACTCCCCCTTGCACTGACAGCATCCATCTTGTTTCCTAACAACATGTCATTCTGTGATTCACAGTAGACCCGGGCACTCGCAGGGCCTATTTGACCCCATTACCAACCTACCTCCCACCATCAACCCCAACCGTGCCTGACCGCAGTAGCGGGGTCTAGGATGCGCTTCTGGGGAGGAAAAACAATAGGATAAACAAATCTGTCCCGCACTCAAAGTCTTTCACTAAGCAGGATCCATATAGTTCTCGGTTGCAGCTGACACAGCTCCTGGGGCAAAGTGGGGCACCTGAGTCTCTCTGACAGCTCTCAGCGGAATTCCAGGCAAGAGGCACCCGTCTCAACACATAATCGTTGCCTCCTTGTCCTCTAGGAACTTCCCCAAGGCCTCAGGATCTTCAAACATCCTCGTCTGGTTGTGTAGCGTTACACGCAGGCGAGCAGGGGCGAAAAGGCCATAACGGGCTTGGAGGGCTTGGAGCCGCGGCCTGAAGGACAGCAGCTGCTTCCGACGCTCCACTGTCGCTTTATGAAAGTCTGGGTAGAAGGCGACATTCTGCCCGTCGAATTGCACCGAGCGGAGTGCCCTTGCAGCCGAGAGAATTTGCATCGCTTGACCATGGCGCAAAACGCACATGACGATCGGCCGAGGCCTCCGAACATTGGGGCCCGGATGGGTGGGGGCGCGGTGCGCTCTTTCAATCTCGAGCGGGTAACAAAATTCCAACTTGAGCAGCTTAGGGATTGTGGCACGCAGGAAGGCTCTCATATCAGTTCCCTCGGCCCCCTCGGGGATACCGATGATGCGCACATTGTTTCGCCACGTGCGATTATTAAGATCTTCTAGGCTGCGCTCCAAGGCCGCCAGCCTTTTGGAGTTTGCCCCCACCTGCTTGAATCGCTCCTCGTGCACCTCCGCAATGGTTTCCAACTTCTGCAGCCTCTCGGTTAGCTGAAACATTTGCTCTCGCATTTCTTTTAGCTCTGCGATATCTGCCTGCACTCCGCACAGGGTCTCTCCGTTGACGGCAACCATGCCTTTTACTGCCCGGATCTCTGCCAAAACTTCCTTTAGGCCCACCGACTCTTCTCCCGCCTGCACCGTTTTTTAGCTCTCTTAACACCTCCACTCGCCACTGCAGCAAAATCGAGCCTTGTGGACTTACTACTCGACATCTCGCACACCTCGCTGAGCACCGGAGAGTCGCCAAGGCCTTTTCCACTTCGGCTGGGGGGATTTATCGTGCGAGGGGGTGAGGAGCTCGAGACTCAAGCGGCCATCCTAACCCGTGCTGGCTCCGCCTCCCTTCCTCAATATATTTGATGATCGTACTCTTTTTAGCTTCCTGTCTATCAGGGATACCTCCGTATGCAATGATTGTATTTTTCCTTTGATGTGCTTTTTCTAAGGGGGAACTTTTGTTGTTCTCGTTTTCTTCTGGCCCTGCACTTTAGTTAGTAGTATTTTTGCAGTAATAATTTTAGCTGCACAATATTGTATTCAATATATTTTGGTGATGTCAATAAATGGTCCCTTTATACTGGATATGGCCTTGTTCATCTTATCATACTTCTAACCTTAGATGTTAAATTTAACGGGGTAATCTTTCGTTTGACTGAAACCCAGCATATTCATCTTTTTCCAAGTGGACTAGGAGTTTGATCTTGAATTCCTCCACTTCTGGGTCTTTTTCCTCCCTTTGTTCCTCATCTTCAATTGATTGGTTGGCCTGCCCTTTATTCATCTCACTCTCCTGCAGTTCCAGATCTCTAAGCTCCATCTCCCCCTCAGCTGTTCTTTCTTTTTCTGGGTTTTCCTTTCTTCTAGTACTCTCACCTAGGTCTCCTCTTTCTCCCTGTATTTCTTTTTCCATGGAAGCTCTTTGTTGCTGCAAGATGTTATCATTCACATACCTCTTTACTTTGATCTGTGAAATTAAAGATCTTAATTTTAACTTTATTGTAAAGTAGCTATTCTTTCATTGTAACCAGAAAGGGGCATGGCTAATATATGCCGAACAGCTACCACACAGACAAGTCCCTTAGCGTGCTTTCCAGCCCTTGGTAATTGAGGTGGCAGTAGATGCACCCATGCTTACTGCAACATTGGCAATTAGCAAATGCTGCTGACGCCTGTGCTAACAGCAGTATACAGACAATACCCCAACCCTGCCCCCTCATGTGATGCACAGTTAACATACAGTTTTGCATGTGGTAATTGTCCTATCTGCATGTTAAAAAATTACTTTGGGCCCTTGGAAGCAGTTAACACATGCTGAAACACACGTTAACTACATGACAATCTTTAGTAAATGGGCCCCTAAGATTGCAGGCCCTCTGGGGACAGGTAAATACCTTCTGTACCTGAATGTAACTCACCTTGAACAACTAATGGAAAGGTATGAGCTAAATCCAAATAAATAAATAAATTAAAGTGGAATATCCCCCAAGAATGGCCTGGCAATCTACTTTTGATCACACTGCCAAGAAAACCTAGGAACTACTGGGTTGCCAGGAGTCAAAATTGACTTGAAGACTCACATTTCATTTGCATCCCCCCATTTAAGTATTAGTTGAATTCTGAATAGTTGTTAGTCAAGTGATGTCTACATTTGTTTCTTCTCCTCAAAGTAATCTCTTTTTGGAAAGACTGCAATCACAGGATTACAGTAACCAGTTAACAGGAAATATACATTACAAGCTGACAATACCAGGCTGTTGCCGTTTGGTTTGCAATATTTCAGTTTATGGCTCCATTAATAAAAGCACCAGTTAACATTTATGAAATGTGATATACAGCACAAATATGTGGTTCTTGTGGAATGTTGTAATGGATTTGGATAGGTTCTTCTGTTTTTGTGCTGCTTGCTTTAGTGTTTGGAATGAGAGAGAGAACCCCTAAAGACATTTTCTTAACCTATTTCTGATTTTCTGCCAAAACTTCCCCTTATTTGCTCCATTTAGCTTTTTGGAACTTATAAAACTGTTCTTCTTCTTTGATCCTGCTGCATAGATGCACAGTTTTCTTCTGTGTGCTCGATACCACAAGCTTCCTGGCCAAATCTTTCAGCACTATCTTTCTAAAGAGACGTTTCTTTATCTGATGTTTCTCTCACTGATGAGGAAAATTTCAGGTTCTGTCCTGAGTGCATATAAAAGATGTTCTTTTCTGATCATCCCAAGATTTGTTTGGGACAAGATCATGACAGTTGCAGTCGTGACATCTGCTCGACATTGCTCTGGTGAAAAGTCTCACTTTCATAAAGATCATTACTTTATTTCCATCTAAAACCAGATTGAACTGGCATAAAAAATAGGAGATATCATCCAATGGGCACCAAGACAAAATAGAGCTCAGAAAAAACTTCCAAATGTGCATGGCCATTTCTTTGTGTTGCTGAACTCACCAGTACATTATTTATTTTTATTTATTTAACTGGTTTTATATACCACTCTATTTCGTATGCAGAACGGTTTACAGAAAACATTACAGAACATAACAACTTTATACATTAAACAAGAAGGTTAACATGGATGATTTATAAAAGAACATGGGTAATTTGTAGTATAATATGATATAACCAGTGGCAATTAACAACATTCCTTATGGCAGGAAGGGTGGTAAGGGGGTAAGTTCTATGAGGTGTTGGGCATGAAGTTGCTGGGGTTGCTGCTGGAGGTTCCGTCCTGCTACTGTGGTATATTTTCATAGTGATGTTTGAATAAAGTGGGTCTTTAGTATGCGATGGAAGCTTGTGAGGTCTGGATTGATTAGAATCGATTCCGGGAGCGTGTTCCAGAGGGTTGGTGCATATAAGGAAAGTGCATAATTGCAGGTTGCTTGGCTGCTTTTTACTTTTGTGATGAGGATCTTGAGGGTGTTTTGCATGTTTTGCCTTCTACTTCTGTTGTTGGGTGTCATGTGTATGAGTGATGAAAGAGAGTCTGCGGATAGGCTGTGTATGATTTTAAATATTACTAGTAGTGCTTTATATTTTATGTGGAGAATTATAGGTAGCCAGTGCAAATGCATTAGAATTGGTGTGATGTGATCTGACTTTGAGGCTCCATGAAGGGCATGGACGGCAGTGTTTTATGTCATTTGTAGTGGTTGCAGGGTATGTTTTGGGAGGTCTTGGTAAATAAGGTTGCAGTAGTCAAAGTGTGGAAAGATGAAGGCTTGGAACACACTACGGAAAACATGTGCGTCGAGAAGGAAGCGAAGATGGTGAAGTGTTCTGATTTTGTGGTATACCGATTTGGTGGTTTTACTGATGTGGGGTTGCATGCTTAAACATTGGTTAAGGGTGATTCCGAGGTAGCGGACTTCCGGTTTTACCTCTTAGTCTGCATTTCATATTCTCAAAGTTGATGGGGAGGTGAATGTCAGGTCTCTGATTTAGGACCAGTGGATAGAGTTGGTTTTCAATAAAGTGTTTATTTGTACGTCCTTTTGTTGCTTTCCACGTTTGTACTGGGTTGTCTGTTGCACGTGGAATTGTGCCTGTTTGTTGGACTGTCAGGTCTCTGATTTAGGTACATTACTTTCGTATTTTGGTAGTTGACTGTGAGGTTGTGTTTTCTGAGTCATTGTGAGATTACATTGAAGCAGTCTACCATTGAAGTGTGGTCAGATCTATTTGTAGAGAAAGGTGCATATATCATTATCACCTAATAAATGGAATTGCGTTCAATGTAACAAAGTGTGATAATATCTTCAATCCTTCAACATCTGTGCTGATAGTTTCCCTCTTAATATTTATATTTTCTTCTCCCCCTGGGAGGTCTCAGACTTATAGCAGCAACTGTCCTTACGGCTATGCCGATTAAAAGGAACAGTATGCTAGATAGCATCAACGACCTCCTCTAGGGTATGCGGGAATGTTAATAGTAAAGAAGGCTGCTGATTGTTTTCGGTTTAACTTCCTCAATAGTATAGTCACATAAAGCACAAATACTTCCTTTCAGTTGCCTTCATTACAGTGATCTTTGCCGCTAGAGAATTCAAATTGTCATGTTGCCCCGTTCCCGACGCCTCCCCTCAGCGCTTCAGAGCGTTTCTCCTGCTGCGGTTCTTCAGGGGGTGGGGTATATTGCCTGGAAAATATATAAAGCACCGTATCTTAACCTTAACCTATTATCCTACTATTAAAATTCTCTCTAAAATCTAGATCTAATCTTACTCAGGGCCCTAACATCAAGTACTCACAAACTGCTGCCCGCGTTGTATTCCAATTTTATCTTATAACACTCTTCCATGTGTGGTTTCTCATCAAGTGGAAAGCAAAAAAACGCCGCTTATGCGGACTAATTTCACAGCTGGGAATTTAAAGAGAACCTCGTTGACGTCATATGTAAATGATCTTCAAAGTCTTTTTCAGCGTAAATCCTCCGCTGTTAGCTTAGATTAAATATCACCAATGATTTTATATGATTGTGATCAGATTCCAATTTATCAAAAAATGCTAGTCTATATAGTTCTATGTAATCATAGATCATACTAAGTCGTGAGTGAAATCTTAATTAGAGGCATGCTGCCCATTCTATCATCGCATTGAGACCATGCGGTGTTACTGTGTCCAACTCGAAGATCCAGCGTTGTTCACGCTGGATGAGGGTTTGATCGATCGTCCGATCTATAGTACTTCTGATTATCTGTTCAATACAGAAACACTCTAGCTGTTCAAAACTATGACCTTGATCTAGACAATGCTGAACGATAGGGGCTGCCACTGTTTTACAATGTATTTTACTGCGATGTTCTCTCATGCGAGTCCGAAATGTTCTTAAAGTTTTCCCTATATAAAGAAGATCGCAGGGACAGCGAATGACATAAACCACCCTTGTGGAATCGCATGTAGTAGCGGAAACGATGTTGTAGTTTATATGACGATAATGAAATGTAGTCTTCTCGACTGTGATCGCGCAAATATCACACGTTCCACAGGGTTTGTGCCCTTTCTGCCTGCTGTCTTCATCCTGAGTTGGTGGAGTGGAGGAGTAGCCTAGTGGTTGGGGCAAGGTACTTCGGGCCGGAAGGTCGGGGGTTCAAATCCCACTAGAGGACAGCAACCTTGGGCCGGAAGGACTGGGGTTTCTAGTCCCACAGGTGCTCCTTGTGGTCTTGGGCAAGCCACTTAACCCTCCATAGCCCATGTTCCCTGTAAAATAGTTGTGTGTGTGCTGTGCTTTCCTGTCTAATCAATGTGTTTATACCTCAAAAATTTCCTGTCATGATTTGACAATTTCCAATCTGTAATCAAAAAACGCTGCTGATCGCTGGAAGTAGCGGTATACAAATGTATACTAAATAAATAAATAAAAATAAATAAATAAAATAAAAACAGGCTGGGTTCACATACTCTTTTAAATTACGGTGGCGCTGCCAAACACACCTGTATCGCATCTCCTCGAGGCCTGCAAGGGTAGACAGAACGTTTTTATGTCTTTTTACAGTGCGTTCTATATCGCGACTCAAAGGTGAATATTTTGTTATTAAATTAATAGTATCCTGTCTCCCCTCTGATCTCTGTGGACGGGGTGTAAGTAATAATGTCCTGTTATTATACAGCGCTCGGTGATACGCTCGTGTAACTATTCGATGGGGATAACCTCTCTGTAGGAAATTGGACTTCAGCTGCTGTGCTTGTTTCTTATAATCTTGCTCACTGGAACAGTTTCTACGTATACGTAGAAACTGTGAAAAAGGAAGTCCCTCTTTTAGTGCGATTGGATGTGCACTCTTATAATGTAACAGTGTGTTTTTATCAGAGGGTTTTTGGTATATCGATGTATACCAACAATCTACTCCCCTCGTAACCTGTACGTCCAAATAAGTTATGGTGGTTTTATGGTAGCTGTAGGTGAATTTTATATTGTCATCTAAGTTGTTGACCCAATGAAAAAAAGAACATAGCTCCGTGTCTGTCCCCTGCCAGAGCAAAATATATCATCAATGTATCTTTTCCAGCTCTTTATGTTGGAAAAATATGGGGAATCTTTCAACCAGCGGTCTTCAAAGCCTGCCATAAAAAAATTTGCCACCGATGGAGCGCATGTGGCTCCCATGGCCCCTCCGGTTTTTTGTTTAAATAGATGTCCCTCAAAGGAAAAATAATTTTCAGATATGGCCAAAGTAGGTATTCTAACTAGAAATTCTATCAATGCGTTGGAAAGATCACCTCTCATCAACAAAGTTGTCTTAACGACCTCCAAAGCCTTCTGTTGAGGAATATTAGTGTACAAAGAAACTATGTCCATAGTTACCAAGAGAATGTCTGGCTTCGTTGCCCAATCGTCCAGATCATGTAGGAGGCACAAAAAACGAGTGGTGTCTCTTAAATAAGCCGGTATTCACGGCAGCAGTGGTCTTAAAAACGAATCCAAAAATGTAGAGAGGGGTTCAAGGATACTCCCTTTAGTGGAGACTATAGGCCTCCCCGGGGGTCGTATCAAATCCTTGTGTATCTTAGGTACTAAATAGAATTTGGCCACCTCTGGAGACATCACATTATCTGTACTGAACAGATAATCAGAAGTACTATAGATCGGACGATCGATCAAACCCTCATCCAGTGTGAACAACGCTGGATCTTCGAGTTGGACACAGTAACACCGCATGGTCTCAATGCGATGATAGAATGGGCAGCATGCCTCTAATTAAGATTTCACTCACGACTTAGTATGATCTATGATTACATAGAACTATATAGACTAGCATTTTTTGATAAATTGGAATCTGATCACAATCATATAAAATCATTGGTGATATTTAATCTAAGCTAACAGCGGAGGATTTACGCTGAAAAAGACTTTGAAGATCATTTACATATGACGTCAACGAGGTTCTCTTTAAATTCCCAGCTGTGAAATTAGTCCGCATGCGCGGCGTTTTTTTGCTTTCCACTTGATGAGAAACCACACATGGAAGAGTGTTATAAGATAAAATTGGAATACAATGCGGGCAGCAGTTTGTGAGTACTTGATGTTAGGGGCCCTGAGTAAGATTAGATCTAGATTTTAGAGAGAATTTTAATAGTAGGATAATAGGTTAAGGTTAAGATACGGTGCTTTATATATTTTCCAGGCAATATACCCTACCCCCTGAAGAACCGCAGCAGGAGAAACGCTCTGAAGCGCTGAGGGGAGGCGTCGGGAACGGGGCAACATGACAATTTGAATTCTCTAGCGGCAAAGATCACTGTAATGAAGGCAACTGAATGGAAGTATTTGTGCTTTATGTGACTATACTATTGAGGAAGTTAAACCGAAAACAATCAGCAGCCTTCTTTACTATTAACATTCCCGCATACCCTAGAGGAGGTCGTTGATGCTATCTAGCATACTGTTCCTTTTAATCGGCATAGCCGTAAGGACAGTTGCTGCTATAAGTCTGAGACCTCCCAGGGGGAGAAGAAAATATAAATATTAAGAGGGAAACTATCAGCACAGATGTTGAAGGATTGAAGATATTATCACACTTTGTTACATTGAACGCAATTCCATTTATTAGGTGATTATTAGCGTTCTAAAAAAGACCATTTGATACGTGAGCATATATCATTATGTCATCCTTGTAAACATAATAGTAGATATTGAAAGATTGTATTATAGAACATATTGGCTGTATGTAGTTATTAAAAAAAATAGAGAGGATATTGCTGATCCCTGCAGGACTCTTTATGGTTGTTCATATACGTCTGAGATGTGTGGTCCTATTCTTACTTGTTGACGTCCTATAAGGTCTGATTGAATCCAATTTAAGGCTGTATGTTGTATTCTGATTTCCTGCAAGCAACATAATAGGGTGCTGTGGGATATTGAGTTGAATGCTGAGACCCAAGTCCATGGAGATCAAAATGAATCCTTGCTTTGATTTCTCAATGCCTTTGATGAGTCCGTCGAGTAGAGAGGTCATGAATGTTTAGACTTCATGGTGTTGTCTGAATCTGTGCTATTGTGGATCTAGTGGTGCATGAGTGTCAATGTGGAATTGGAGTTGTTGTAGGATTATTTTATCTATTATCTTTTCCAGAAGTGGGAGACTGGATATGGATCTATATGAACTTGGGTTGAGAAGGTCAAGTTTTGTGTTTATTAATAATGGTCTTATTGAGGCTGTTTAGAGGGCTGTCGGTCCAATGCCAAGAGACAGAGATAGGTTTGCAATCTTTGTGATGATGGTACTTAATTCAGTTCAAGCTATCTTGATCCAGCTGGTAGGGCATAGGTCGAGTGGTGATGGTTGTTTATTTTCTGCTTGGCAGACTGGATATTAAAATTGTTTTTTCCACTCTTCCGTGTTTTACCAGAATTTGTTTTATAGCTCTTAGTCTGCATTCTCAAACTTTTATTTCAGAGCTTCATTTTTTTCCATTTCTAAGTGTGATTTGCCTGAGCTGTAGCACTTATTTGGGAGGACCCATCTATCTGTCTGTCTGTATGCATAGGTTTGTGCTTATGCGACCAAACCTATGTATTCGAGTAAAGGGAATTCCTGCAGGCTGTTGCAAAAAGTACCTTCCAGTGAGGAACCCATCCTTTGCCAATGGAGGAATATACTGCAAGGCCACAGCTGTAGCCAAAACCAGCAGTGCTTGCTGGAGGGACCCCATTCCCTGCAAGCACAGGAATACTGCAAGGCCAGCATTGTGGCCAGTATCGAAAGTGCCTGCCAGTAGGGACCTTATTCCCTGCTAACAGAGGAATGTTGCCATGCCGTGGCTGTGGTGAAGAATAGTGTGAATCCCATACTGGAAATTTAAAAAAAAAAGGGTTGGATGTAAAGAAAGGGAAAGCAGGACAGGGAGCCAGACAGAGGGGAGGGGGCAGGGAGGTGTGGGGGCTGGAGGAGAGATGTTTGTTTATTTAAAAGCTTGCTATACTGCTTCTCACTGTTAGTACTGAAGCAAAGATGGACAAAGAGGGGATCTAAGGAAAGGAATAGTACAAGAGGGTGGAAGGTTGAGAATTTGTGTGCATGGGGGGAAGGTGACCAAAATTCCTGTATACCAAGAGTAACATGCACACACACACACACACACACAACCATTTCATGAACACACGCATGCACGCACACACAAACAGACCCTCATTCACCCTCTCACACCCACATGCACGCGCACACACACACACACACACACACACAGCCTGTCACCCCATCCCACCCACTGCACTCAGGTGCATACATATTTATTTATTTATTTGTTTATTTAACAGTTTTTATATACCGACTTTCTACAATTCAAGTCGGTTTACAGGTAACATAACAGACAGTATATTTCAACTGAGTACATTGTAACAATAATATCAATCAACTAAGTACATTGTAACAAAGAAGATCAAAGTATAATAAGATTAACAAGCAAGCTACCCTTTGTGAAGGTTTAAAACTATTTACATGGAGGCTTAACATGTTATTTACATGGAGGAGTATATAGGGGGGAAAAGTGTTCCTGGAAGAGATGGGTTTTCAGTTTCTTCCTGAATTCAGGGTGATTGGTGCAGTTCCTTAATTCGTGTGGTAAGGCATTCCAGATGGAGGGGGCGTAAAGGGAGAATGCACGATTGCAGGCGGATTGGTTACAGGTTATCTTGGATGAAGGGATGGATAGAAGGTTTTTGGTGATGGTGCGGCGTGTTCTTTTGTTGTTGGAATTGGATAAGAGTGATGAGAGGCAGGGGGCTGACTGATTAGAGATGATTTTGTGGATGAGGGTGATTGCTTTGAATTTGGCTCTGGATTGTATGGGTAGCCAATGTAGGTCATAGAGGATTGGCGTTATGTGTGATCGTCTAGGGTTATTTGTAATGAGTCGAGCTATTGTGTTTTGTGCCATTTGGATGGGGTGTAGGCTGTTCTTGGGGAGGCCGTGGTAAATGAGGTTGCAGTAGTCAAGGGTAGGAATGGTGAGGGCCTGGCAGACAGTGCGAAAGGAGTCAGGGTTTAGGAGAGGTTGGAGGTTCCTAAGGGTGCGTAGTTTTGTATATTGTGCTAGAAGTTTTCTTTATCTGCTCATGGAATGTGAGGTTCTGGTCAAGGATGAGACCGAGATTTCACTTGATTTTTAATGGTGAGGGTGAAATCTCCAAGTGTAAGTGTTGTAGGTGGAGTGTAGGAGGCGTTGGTAAATACTTGGAGGGCTTCAGTTTTAGAATGGTTAATTAAAAGGTTGTGATTTGAAAGCCAGGTCTTCAGGTTTGTGATGCATTCAATAAGGTTTGAGAAATTGGGGTTTGTTAAGTTGAAAGGGGCGAAACACATAATGTCATCTGCGTATAATTGGTAATGAATTCCATATTTTTAAAAGATCTTGCAGACTGGTTGAAGGAATATGTTAAAAAGGAACGCAGATAAGCTGGATCCTTGGGGGACTCCCTGTTTTAGGGTGAATGGGAGGGATATATCGTTCCCTATATGAACCTGTTGGGTCCTGTTTTCTAGGTAGGAGTGGAACCATTTTAGTGTTGTATCCCTCAGTCCTATTTCATAGAGCCTGTCTAGAAGTTGGTGGTGCGGAAGGGAATCAAAAGCGGCAGATAAGTCTAGAAATATAAGGAGGCATCCTTGGGTGGGATTCTGGGTAAGCAGGTAGAGTGAATCCAAGAGAGAGGCTAGGAGGGTTTCTACTCCATGATTCTTTTTGAAGCCATGTTGGAGTGGGTCGAGGGGGGAGTGCTCATCTATGAAATTCTGAAGTTGGTTTTGGACTAATTTTTTCGGTTTATTTTAGCAAGGAAGGGGATACTGGAAATAGGTCTGTAGGAGGTGGGGGAGGTAGGGTCAAGTTTGGATCCTTTTAGGATGGGGCGGATAGAAGCATGTTTTAGGGGTGCTGGAACTAAGCCAGTATGGAGGGAAGACTGTACAATGTGGAGTATGTAGGAGCTAATGGTACTATGGGTGGTCTTAAGCCAGGAAACAGGGCAAGGGTCCAAGGTGGAGGTTGAAGTATTTAGTTCTTTAATGGTGTTGGATATGTCTTTTGAGGTGAGGGGTTCGAAGTCATTCCAGGTAATTAGGGGGGTGAATGTGTGCGGTCGGACATTGATGTCATGTATGGGTTGGGGGCTAATTGTAGAGGAGGGTGGGGGGAATTTTGAGGTAAGGTGGTTGGCTATAGTTTGGGCAGTTATCTTGGGAGTTAGGTCCTGATGTTGGGGTTCAGTTAAGGATTTAGCAATGGAGAAGAGTTCTTAAGGGAGCGTTGGATTAAATTTTCATTGTATTCTCTTTTCTGTTTTAGGGTTTCGGAACAGTAAGATTGGAGTTTGCTTTTGTAGATCTCATGGGTGTTGGGGTCAGAAGAACGTCTTGACTGACGTTCTAGGCGTCTGAGTTCTCTTTTTAGGTCTCTAAGTTTTGTGGAGTACCAGGGGGCTCTTCTGCGCTGGCTCTGGCGGGGTTGTTTAGGTGGTAAGAGGGCAGCAGAGGAGAGAATGTTGTTCCATTCATCGATGTGAGGGGCAAGGTTTTGGTGCTTGTTGTTAAGCAGGTCTAAGGGTGGAATTATTTGTTCAAGGAAGGTGGCAGCATTGAATTGTTTGAATTTGCGAGTATGTTGGGGTGGAGTTATTTGAAGTTTTTTAGATGGGGGGCAGGGGAATGAAAAGAGGATGAGAGTGTGATCTGACCAGAGAACAGGATGGACAGAGTGTGAGATCTGTGTGGGGGGTAGCGTTTGCTGTGGAATAAATATTAAGTCGAGGATATTGCCTTTGGAGTGTGTTGGTAGTTCTAGGATTTGGGTAAAGTGGAGGGCTTCCATTGCTTGGAGAAATGAAGTGGATTGCTTTGAGGTTGTTGAGTGAAGGTTTAGGTCACCTAGGATTATAAGTGGGCGTGAAATGGGTTGAGGGGAGCAGGCTGTCTCAAGTATTATGGAGAGATCAATTGAGTCAAGTTTGGGCGCCCTATAAATGAGGTGTAAAGAGAAGGTAGGACTAGAGACTCTGATGGAATCCATACCTGAGGTAGAGACAGATTCAATTTTATTTATTTATTTATTTTATTTATTTAAAGTCTTTTCTATACCGCGCTCTTCGAGTCAGCTCGGTTTACATATAACAGAAACATTATCCATAAGTAAGGAGAAACCGTACTGGACTTACATAAAACAGGATATAAGAACTTGGGTTGAACTGGGTAAATTGTGGAGAGGTTTAGGTCGGCTCTTGAAATAATAGCAACACCTGCACCTCTGCTGGATATTCTTTTGCAGAAGTTGATTGTATATGTGTTGGGACATAGTTGGTTTAGTAGGACAGAGTCGTGTTCTTGGAGCCAGGTTTCAGTTATACAGAGGATGTCGAGGTCATGGTCAAATATAAGGTCAGTAATTAGGGGGATTTTATTCCTGGCTGAACGGACGTTTATTAGTTATGTGGCAATTAAATCTTCATTCAAATCAAACAGCTTACTAAAAACTTATAGAATCGTGAAGTAATTCTTTTTCTTTTTCTTTAAAGACACACAGCACAACAGTGGAAAAAAGGTCTCAGACTCACAGCGACATTAAACCCTGACAGATCAGTTTGGTTTAGCACGCCTTTTAGCATCAACGACCTTTATTAAAAACAATACCACTGTGTGTAGAGTAGTGACCCCCCAGGAAAAGTAAGCTAAGCTTGCATCTGTCCAATGATGTGATAATGTGAACCAAATAAATTAAACAAGTAACACTTAGCCATCTTCCAGCTGGGGACTACTCAGATCTCAGATCTCAACGCTCTCCCTGGGCACCACTGAGGCGTTTCACTGCCGCAGTTTCTTCAGGAGATCATCCCTTTCTATCGAATCTGTGTGTTAAATATAAATACAGTATAATAAACAGTTTCTACTCCCACTACATCTATATTACTCTAAAAACCATGCAAAACTTCCTCTACTTACAAAGAATGATGCTGCCCACGTCCTCAAAGATTAGCAAAAATAATCAAAGTTGGAACAAAAGCCATACCAACAAAATGTTGCAAAGTCTTGATAGACGCCGCGCATGCGGGCTACTGATGTCAAACCGCCCTTTAAAACTCCCACTCATCCTTCTCCTAATTAACTTCACCTGTGTGTAGCCAAACTTTCCCTCTCACTGCACTAAGGTTAAGCTCCTCATAAACAAGAGCATACTAAACCCATAAACCCAGTGGGGATGTTTATTAGGGCACATTTGAGGGGAGGGTGGGGTTGTCAGTGGGGGTGTTAGGGGTGAGGTTAGGGTTTATATGTAGCGGTTTAAGTTTGCAGGTCCGAGTGCGGAAGCTGGTATGGGTGTGGAGGGAGGGGAATGGTAGTATATTAGAGTGTCTAAAAGAGTGAATTATAGGGATTGGTGTGATATGGTTTACTATTAGGGCATGAGAGAGGAGGAGGGAAGTGATGTATAGTGTTAGGAGGCAGGCCCACAGGGTAGGCGGTTGAATTATGAATGGTTTCATTTTGCGTAATTTAGGTAGATGGTAAGGGAAGGTCTTAGAGGGGGAGGGTGGGATGGGAGGGCAGGTGTAGATTATAGATAGGTCTAGGAGAGATTTTAAGGGGAGTTGGTGTATGGGGATAGGGATATTAAGCAGTTGCTAAGGTGGGAGCAAGGGTACAGAAGGTTTAGAGGCAAGTTCAACAGGATTACAATAAACAGAAAGTGGTAACAGATATGATATGGGTTGCAATTTGTCTGTCAGGTGGGAGCAGGGGTAGGAGAGGGTATAGAGTCAAGCTCAACAGGATTACAATGAGCATAACAAATGGTAATAGGTAGATATATAGAATATATATAAATATATATGAACAAGTTTAACAGGATTTCAGTAAGCATCAAATGGTAATAGACAGATGTAATTGCGAATTGTAAGACGGGATAGGGGGAAGTTTAGTAAGTACCTTTTTAGGAGCTGCTTACGCTCAAGACTGAGGTCAACTGAAGTTTACAGTTAGAGTCCGATCAGCGTTGAAGTTTTTGTTGGATATGCAAAGAAAATAGAGACAACATAAACCACACAAAGATGAGCTCTACAACTCCTGCTGCCCTAATGAGACGGACTTTATCATGTCTCTTTACACCAGACATGCATGAGTTTGCAAATGGAGGAAGGAGAAACACACCATGTTGCCACACTATACATATGCACTTTTCAACTTGCTTTCTTTTTACAGAAAGAAACTGAATTTATTTTTGATCTTTACTCTTCAGCATATCCATGGAGAAACCAAAATTCAGAAAGTGCCTGGTCAGATGATAACATGGGTCTCTCCAATGGGCACAAAGTATGTGTCCTCTGTTATGGAGCCCCATACTTAATTAACAAAGTTGGTTCAACTGTGGCGGGATGTCTCCAAGGACTAAAAGAAGCCGAAGACAGAAGATGGCAAAGTCCTTAGCAGTGGCAACTATACATGTAGAGGTGAAGTCCTCGACTTTGAAAAGGTTAATTCCTGTGAAGAAAGTCTCAAATCCTAATGGTGCATAAGGAAACTTCAGACGCAGTGGATTTTTAAATCCAGTTGCCCATACAGAGGAGTGCCCTTCAATAATGAAATAAGGGCCAAAAGCAAAAAAAGGACTTTGGACCTCAAACCACTCAGTTACAAGTGTGGCAGCATGCTGCAACAGATAATGGCACAGATCATAAGCACCATGAAATCAGTACTGAGCAACTAGCTTAGCCCATATATTAGGGGTCTTTTAGTGCCATAGTGTTTCATTAAGAATCAGATGCTATACCAGCAAAGAAACTGTGAAAAACTTGGCACAATCCATCTCTCTACTGATTGCCAGAAGTGGATGATTCCCACATATCACTTTCCAAGTCAGCACTAACAGGGAGAAGCCAATGTCCATATGGTGAAAATGTTTGAAAACTTGATGAAGAATTACTGCAGCTATATGCCAGTCAGTCACAAGCAGGAATTGCATGAATCTGTATTACTATTTTTTTTTAATTATAATTTTGAACTTTGAAAAATCCCCCCCCTTTTATTATATAGTCCTTTGCCTCCTGTATATTTTAGATGCAAAGTAAAAGCAGATTCTTAGACCACATTATGGAGAAAGCAGCAAAATCCTATTCTATTGGCATTGAAACTATCAAAATAATGGAAGGGAGACATACTCCCACACTGCATACACCAAATTTATAATATGTCTCCCATTTTTCAATGGCAGCCACCTCAAACAAAAAAATAGAACAACGTTAAATAAACTTTTCCTGAACAAATTTGTCCAAATATGTGTGTATGTGTGTGGGGGGGGGGGGGTCTATAAAAACATACTGATTTTCCTGGAAGTTAACAAGACTTTTATAGAGAAACCTTAAGTAGAAGGAGGACCCATGGCTTGCATCTCTGGGCCGCCTTCTACAATAGGGTTTCCTTTGAAGCTGTGTGGCTTGTGTTACATCTGGAAATATCTGGATACATTGACCACGAACAGAAACTCCACCTTCGTTAAATAAGATTTAAGAATTAGCAGCTTAGACTATTCTCCAGGAGCAAGCAGGAAGTCAGTCCTCACAGTCGGGTGATGTTGACACTGACGGAGCTCTCGCGGAAGCATTTCCCCAGCTTTCAATGAAAGCCTTTGGGAGATGCCACCACGCATGCATGGTCCACTTCCCGCCCAAGGGTGCCATCTTGCTCAGTCTCCTTTTTTCCACAGAGCCCTTCAGACGTTCGTTTTGTCCCCCTGGAAAAAAGTTGATTTTCTCATATATTTTGTATGTTTTCTGGCTATCACTAGTCCCTTTCCTGCTTCGAGACCCTCTGCCTCGGCATCGGGCCCAAGATCTAGTTTTTAGGTTCTTTTCTTTCCCAGCGCTTTCGCACCTTTTTCAACTGCTGGCCAGAGGGATTCTGGGTTGCATACAGAGAGGAATAACTAGCGGAAAGGAAAGAGGTATTAATGCGCCTGTACAAGTGGTTGGTGAGGCCTCACTTGGAGTATTGCCTTCATTTTGGAGACCATATCTCACAAAGGATATAAAAAGACTTGAAACGGTTCGGAAGAAGGCAACCAAAATGATTTGGATCCTGCACCAGAAGACATATGAGAAGAGACTTGAAGATCTAAATCTGTATATCCTGGAGGAGAGGAGAGGCAGGGGAGATATGATACAGACATTTAAATACTTAAGGGGTATCAATGAACAAACAAACCTTTTTCCAAGAAGGGGAAGCTGTAAAACTAGAGAGCATAAAATGAAGCTGCAAGGAGGTAAACTTAAAAACAATGTCAGGAAATACTTTTTCACTCAAAGGGTGATGGATGCTTGTCACCACAAAATCAAATGGTTCATCCTCCTGGGTGACTTCAACCTGCCCTCCTCACCAACCAGCCAGACCACTCCCTTCCTCCAAGCACTTGAAGCATTACAGCTCAACCAGATAATCACAGGACCAGCGCACAGCAAAGGAAGAACCCTCGACCTTATTTTCACTCCAACCATCCAGCCACACCGAAACCTTGTCCACAAGCCCTACATCACATCCATGCCCTGGTCAGACCACAATCTAATCACCTTCTGCCTTCCACACATGCCTAAAGCAACAACGCTCAAATCACCCTCACCCAACTCATAGAGATTCAGGGCCTTCGATAAAGACACCCTCACCAACACGATCTCACCGCCTCCTCAGGTGAATCCGACCAGTACTGACACCTTCATTTCTGAATGGAACACAAACATCTCTACATATGCCATGATGCCAGACAACACAACCAGGAAAAAGCGACTACACAAAACTCCATGGTTTACCCCTCGACTCAAAACTCTAAAAAATAAACTCAGACAGCTCAAGCGCAGATCGAGATGATAAAAAAAAAACAACAACAAACCTATCAGGCTATGCAAGCGCACAGGCAGACTACTGTGCACTCACACTCCATAAGAAAAAAGAATATCACGCCAATCTGATAAATGCCTCCCTCAACTGCCCTAGAGAACTTTTCAATATAGCCATGAACCTGCTTTAAGTTCCAACAAGTACGAAATCTAATCTCACCTTAGCGCCTGAAGCCATGGCACAATTCCTCCAATCTAGACAACCGGCTAACACAGTTCAGCACCTGCCTGCCACTGACTCCACAAACACCCCAGACAAAAAAAACCTGGTCAACATTCAGGCACTTGTCCACCATGGAGATTATCGATATTATAGCAAACCTCAACTGCACCACCTCATCACTCAACCCCTGCTCCTTCTCTTGCATCAAGATGACCAGACATGACCTCGCCCCAACCATTCTCCAACTGGTCCACACATCTCTGATACTCTGCTATATGCTAACTCATCAGCAAGCCTCCATCAGACCCCTACAAAAAAATCTCACAGCCGACCCCTCGGCCCCAGCCTCCTACAGACCCATATTGAGCATTACCTATAAAGAAGGCAGCGCAGCTTCAGTTACAAGAATTCATAGAAAATCATGCCCCTCTCAACATGTTCCAGCATGGATTCAGGCCATTCCACAGCACCAAAACCCTTCTGACCTCCCTTCTGGATAACTTAATCAAGGGCATACAGAAAATTACCCAAGGATTTATTCTCATCTTCCTCGACGTCTCTGCAGCCTTCGCTTCAGTCACCCACACCGAACTATGCTCTCATCTCCATTCAGTCAGAATCAGAGATACAGCACTACAGTGGTTCCAATCATACCTTTCCAACCAATCCCAACAAGAAAGAATCTGAACTGAAACCTCCCCACCTTTCCAGTTACCTCAAGGATTACCCCAAGGTTCTGCATTATCATCACTTCTGTTCAATATCTTCATCCAGCCTCTATGCACACTCATAAAACACCACAAGATCCACTATCATCTGTATGACATACTGATCTACACTCCATTTTCCACTACCAATCTGGATTACGCCATAATCATTGGATACTTAGAAGCAACTATCCAATGGCTCAGCAAATACAACATGCACATCAACTCCAGCAAAACAGAATTCCTCTTCATAGCCAAACACCCATCCTTCACTCCTCCAAATTCCATCAATCTGGTCAATTTAACCCTACATGTCAAACAACAAGTAAAATATTTGGGCATCACCCTGGATTGACATCTGAGCTTCTACCACCACATTAAACAGGTTACCAAAGTCGCCTACTTCAAGATGACAATACTCCGACACCTGTGTCCACTACTGGACTCTAATGACTTCAGAAATGTCTGCCAAGCACTCATCACCCCCATCCTGGACTATGCAAACATAATATACCAAGGACTCCCCAAAGTTACCTTACTCCCCTTACAGCTTGCCCAAAACTCTGCAGCCAGAATAATCACAGACACGGGCCCACGGGAACATATCACCCCCACTCTGAAACATGTGCACTGGCTGCCCATCCACATGAGGATTAAATATAAAGTCACTGTTCAAGACCATGCACACTTCTCTGCAGACAACCACCCTTCTTCAACAACCTCACAACAAGAAATCAATATGGTTCACCAGTCACAACCTCCTCTCGATTCCAGCTTCTTTCACCCACTTTAACAATACCACTACTAACAAAGCCTTCTCCTATTATGCACCATTCATTTTGAACTCCTTCACCCCAGAAATCCATGCCCTCACAGACCTAGGCGAATTCCAGCGTAAGCTAAAAAAACTCCATTTTTGGAACACTTTGGCACAGACTCTTAGCTACCCTCCCAGCACATCACCTAATGGATCTCCCATAGCACCAGTTTAGCCTCATGTAAATAGTTATTTTACACCTAGTTGAGTTTTCTATTGTTTCGTATGTTCAATGTAAAGTTACTTATTCTATTGTTCCATGTATACCGCTGTGGCTGGTAGATACAGTGGTATAAAAAAGTTGCTAAATAAATCATAAACAAATGTTACTGTGTTCCCTTCCTGAATCTCTATTATTGACATATTATAGCTATTCACCTCAAACCATGCATTTATAACAAACCAGTAGTGACCTTACTAATATATTCAGCCACTACAAATTAGACCCCAGAAGGCTTCTGAGCAATCCCTTAAAGATAGCTCTTGGGAAGAATTCCACTAATCAGGTCCATCAATATTGGAAGATGAGGTTTCTACAGTACTCCCAGTACTCAGCTCAGTCTAGAAATATTTTGCTATACAAAGATATTACATACACTGAATTCCTTAAAGGATGTCTGGAGTGATTCCCTTTGCACTTCAGAAGAAGGAGAAACCTAAATCAGTCATCTTTTATTTTTGTGCTGTCAAGTCAGTACTGACTCCTGGCGACCCAGCTGCCTCTGGGTTTTCTTGGCAATATATCACTGGAAGTAGATTGCCAGGCCTTTTCTTCCAAGGCAATGGAGGGTAAAATGACTTGCCCAAGGTCACAAGGAGTGCCAGTGGGAATCAAACCCTTGATCTTCTGGGCAGTAGGCAATTCCTCTAACCACTAGGCTACTCCTCCACAGTCGTTTTTACCTCTTTGAAATACATTGACATTTCTAAGGAAATAGTAGCTATACCTATATACTGACTACTTCTAGACTTACAGAATAGAATTTAGGAGATTGTATTATCATTTCATCCAGTCAGCAAGAAATTAGATATGAAGTGTAAAATGCAGACTATGCAAGGCATTGACAAGGTTCGGCTGTCTTATCAATGTGCAATTATTGAATCAACAGTGATGAAGGAAAATAAATCTAAGGACTACTCTCGTGTTCCATTGGAGAAAGATCATAGGATGCTTATTCAAATAAGCATGTAGCTGTGAAACACCTTTATACCTAATACAAGAATAGTGGCTCACCAGTTGTATATGGTACAGTCCAAAAAACCTCTTATTCTCTCTATAGTGGAATTTAAAAGAGAAAATCCAGGCACTTCTGGAGGCAGAAGAGTGTTGAAAGCACCTAATATGTCCTACTCGCAATGCCTTTGAGACTGTTTTATGAATGTCAGCACCTGCTGTAGCAACTTGTAGGCTTGCTTGGTTAAGGTCATGTGGCCTCAGAGGGGACATCCATTAGAAGTTAATAGATGCTGTTTGTGCAGGAGATAACCTTTTTGGGGACAAGGTGAAGAAGAGTGGACACTATAAGAAATCACTGTGCCACTTTTTAGATGTTGACTGCCACCACAGCAGACCCCGCTTCCAAGTAACCACAATTCTTTCATTACAGGAGGCAATATTCCTACTAGAGGAGATGCTATCAAAAATACCATAGGCATGGAAGCACATTCCATTGGTGTGTCCTGGCCTCTGTTCATCTGGTCGGAACCGGACGCACAGAGATAGACGCAATTCTGATCCCACAGTGGATAGACGTGGCCTGCGGGATCAGAATCACGTCTACCTCTGCCTGCACATACAGGACCCTGCCCGCCTAACTCAGTCAGGCTTCTGAATGGAGCCGCAGCGCCATGGTGTTCGGTTACCATGTCACTGCGGCTCCATTCAGTAGCTGTGATCCCCGGCCACCGACCACTTTCTCCTTTCCCTGCAGTCCGACTCCCAATCTGGCCTCCCATGGCCAGGGTCGGGCTGTAGGGAATCAACTGCACCCCTCACCTTTTCGTTGCTGGCTGGGCCTCCCATTGCCCGTCCATTCTGCCGGCCCCGGACGTACAGGGCTGACTTCAGAATCGTCCGTTTATGTCCAGTGCCATGGACCGCCCACTGCCTGTCCTAACTCCACCTCCGCAACTAAATGAGGTTTAGTTGGGGACGGCAAGGGGGGGAATAGCGGGGATGGATGTCGTGGGACAGAATAGACCCCAAGGCAACAAATGCGATAGCAGCTGATGCACAAGCCAAGGCAAAGAAATAGAAGACAATTAAAGCCTCAGGTAATAAGTCAGAAGAAATAGTCAGTGTTTTTTGGATGCAGAACCCAAGTGTAGCTATCCTCTTAATACACTTCCAGTCTGCCCTGTCAATGGGAGGACGATTAACATCATACTACAGCAATTGGATCCAGATCACCATAAACAGCTTGTGTTGAAGATAATGAATTATGGATACTGATTACAGTTCCTCACCATTCCACAAGATTGCCCCTTATTATCAGGGTCTGTGCAAGGGCAGTAGTCACCCTAAGCAGGCCTCATTCTTCCCATCCCATCCTCGCCCTTATTGATGCTGTCACTGCCATCCAGCCTCTGAATCCTGAGTGCTGCACTCTGAAAGTGCAGCTGATCCACCTTGATGCAAACAGGAAGTCTGTGTTGGAAGGAGCAGGACCTGCTACACTTTTAGAACACAGTGAGCAGAGGTTCAGAAGTTTCCATCCACACTGCAGTTCTTTACTGTTACATGGCATTGCCGCTGCTGGTTCTGGTAATGGCAGTAATAACAGGGGTGGGAGATTGGAGGCTAGAACGTTCTGCTGCAATGATGCCCTCCAAAGCCTGGCATTCCAGTCAGCTGCCTAGTTTGTCAGTTTTGTGAACCAGTTATAATAAGCAGGGCTGGTGCTACCTTAGACAAACATATTTGCTTCAAGAGAAAATACAGGTCCTTATGAGCACTGGAGTTATAGAAAAGGTCCCTCCTCCCTATATAAACAAGGGTTGCATTCCAAATACTTTCTAAGTTGAGAGGCCTGCTTCCCATCCTGGATCTCAGGAACCTAAACAAATTCCTCTTGAAAGAGAAATTCAGGAATGCATTCCCTAGGAACTATTCTGCTTCTACGTCCATATACTAGTTCATCCAAACCACTGAAATTTCCTGTATTTTGTCATAGACACAGCTCACTCTCACTATGGGATGCTTCCATTTTGCCTTTCTGCAGCACTACGGATCTTCATGAAATGTCTAATACGAACAGTGGTGCATTCTCCAAAACAGGGTATTCAAATATTTCCATGCTTTGATGACATTTTGAAGCCATGGCTTACATGTGCCAGTGTGGCATCTGCATGAGATTATAATAAGAGTAAGCATGCTCACAGCAGCATTCCAATTTATTTTGATTCTTATGAGTGGACATGTCTAGGTAGGCATAGTTGTTAAAAATCTGAACGTAGTATCATGTCTGAATTGAAAATAGGAGAATATTTTATGGGAAAGAATGTAGTTATGTATTGTTTAGTGGGAAAAGGTCTATCTCCAGGAACAAGCAGGAATGAGTCTTCACATATGGGTATGTCGGTACCGACGGAGTCTGCGCGGGAACGCTTCCCAGCATCCAATCAAAGAGCTTTTGGAAGCATCCCACCATGCCTGCGTGCTGCCTTCCCGCCTTTCCCAACTGCCTCTCCTCAGTTTTCATTTTTCCGCGGAGCCGACAGGACGTCCTCCTGTCACCGCAGAAAATTCTTCTTTTATTTCTTTAGTTTTCTTGTGGTCGCGGCTGTCTTCCCGACGCCACTGGTACCACCGGTCTTTTCTTTTCTTTTCTTGTAAAATCTTCCTTTTTCAAGGAATATTTTTTCTTCATAGTGTCTCACGGTGTCTTAGGCCTTTTAGGCCTCTTCTTTTTCCTTCATGGAACCGCCAGCCACTTTCTCCAAGAAATGTTCAAACTGTGGCGGTACAACTTTATTTTTAGACCCTCGACGTCGGTGTCTAACCTGCTTGGGTCCTGACAACAGTTTGGTGAGAAGAGGTCTTCAATATCGAGGTTCCCTTGATACACGGTTTCCCTCCAGCTTTGGGACACCGTCCCCTCCTTCTTATACACAGGATCAGGTAACCCACAAACAGTCTGTTAAGACTAGCCAGCCCTCGAGTGGTAGGTCTCATGCACAGCATGTAGACGGCTCCGGCCTTGCCCTCGAGGGCCCACTGGCTTCAAAACCCTGGCGGGAGTCTTCGGTCTCCAAAGCGTATAAGGGGTTTCAGGTTGTTCCTGGGGTTCACCCCTCACAGAACATACCTGAGACGTGTCCGGTGGTGGCATCCGCTTCGAGCAGTACCGATACCCCGACATCGGCACTGGTGTTGGATGAAATACTCCTCACCAGGGATGGTCATCTGGTGTCCTCGGTGCCTTCGGGACCGGTGGATATACTCCACACTGACTTTTCATTATCGGTACCAGCACCGATTCTACCACTGATGTCGGTACCCTCCAGACGTGCATCGATAGCCTCGCTTCCTTCGATGCCGAGTCTGGAATCGATCTCCAGTCTCGAGGACTGGGTACCGACTCACCTTGGTACCGGCTCCGGGCGGTACCGAAGGGTGGGTTCCGATGATTCGGATCCGCAACTCTCGGTTCCCCCGAGGCCGATTGAGTTGCCACTAGCTGACCTTCACTCACCGGTATCAGACACGGTACCGAAGTCGGTACCGATGTCCTCATTACCCTTACGGTCGGTGCCTTCCATGCTTCGCTTATCGATGCCGAGTTTAGAATCGCTCTCTAGTCTGGAAGACTCGGTACCAATACACTTTGGTACCGACACCGATCGATACCGGTGGCTCGGTACCGAGGATAGCACCCGGAGGTTTTCGGTTACCTCGGTACCGATTGAACGGTCACCGATGACTGCTCCGATGTCTTTGTCGAGCTCGACTCCGATATCGGTACCGGTATTGGCATCGGTACCGGTATCCACAGTAGCATCGTGGCAAACTCCTATCATGCTTTTTTCAACAGGATCGCTCCCTTCTATGCCAAGCTTGGAGTCGATACCTGGCATGGACAATGTGGTAATGACGGTCGGGTCGCTACTCCTGACAGCCAGTACCGGCGACCATCCTTTAAGCATTCCACACTGCACTGTGCAGGATCTTCTATTCCTATATCTCCAGGAACAAGCAGGAATAAGTCCTCACAAATGGGTACGTCGGTACCGACGGAGCCCGCGCGGGAAAGCTCCCCAGCCTCTTAGAATAGAAGCTTTTGGGACCTCCCACTGCACATGCGCACTGCCTTCCCGCCTTTGAACAGCTCTCCTCAGTTTCTCTTTTTCCGCGGAGCCAGCCGGTCGTGTTTCCTGTCACCGCTGAAGAAATTGGTTATTTATTTGTTTCTTTAGACCGCGTACCTGCCTTCCCCATACGATACCCCGGTATCGCCGGTCTTTTTCTTTCTTTCTTTAAAAAATTATAATTCTTTTTTCTTATTTTTTTAGCTTTTTGGTCACTTCAGAGAGGCTCTCGGCCTACTCAATTTCTACTCATGGACAAGCCAGCCCCTGGAAATAAGAATTGTACAAAAAGTAATGCTGTTATTTCAGACACAGACACCCATGACTGGTGTATGAAATGTTTGTTGCCTGACCATTCCATACCGGACACTGCCCATCTTGCTCCCACATGTCTAAACGTGGGCTGCAGAACCGGGCCAACAAATTCCATGTGCTGTTTGCTTCACGAGAATACAGCATCACAGTCATCCAGGTCTTCTTTTACCCGGATGGATCTCAGGTAACCAAACCTTCTGTGGGGCAAGTCCTCAAAGAGCAAAATCTCCTTCAACGCAGCGAGAGGGCTCTTAGCTTAGAAACTTGAGGACCCTGCCCCAGCCAAAACACCCCGGCGGGAAGTCCAACTTCCAAAAACGCCAATTCAGGGGTCTCAGGTTGAGATCGATGCTACGGCCGCGACAGATCACCTGTTAGTTAGCCTGCTCTGGGGTACCGGGTCACTCCGGTACCGACATCCAGGCAGCTATGGCGTCCAATGGGCGATACTGTACAGTCCCATGCAGCAGGCCGTCATGGCTTTCATTAAAGCTGCAACGCCCATCGGTTCCGCTTTCAGCGGTTTCCGGGCCCGATAACCGGTATCGTCCGCCATGCCGGTATCGAGGCCGTCCACCTCTAAACGCAAGTCGGTACCGTATGGGCTTTCGCTCCATACCGGTTCCATACCCGATACGCCGATATCGTACGACGGACGCGTATCGTGCGTTAGAGGAAAGCACCGATTCCTCTGAGGATTTCAATTCTCTGTTGATTCTGCTGAGTTTTAACTGAAGTATCCTGATGAGCGCTCTACTCGTAAAATGAGACTGTCCCATCCAGAGTATTTGTCATTCCAGGACTTTGTTTTAGATATGGCTACAGCCCTTTCTATTACCACATCCTCTGAAAAGGAACCCAGATCCAAAAAACTGGGATATTTTGGGATACTCAAAGGCCCCTAAGGAGGCAGTTACCCTGCCTATCCATGAAATCCTTCAAGAACAAACTGATGGCATTTCTGGGAAAATCCTTTGACTTTGTCTCCTATTCCGTAGGTTGGACACCATGTATAGGGTCCCTCCTTCTCCTGGTTTCCAAAAAGACTCAATTGCCCCACCACTCTATTGTGGTGAAGTCTGCAATGAAGAAGATTAGGAGTACCAAAAGGCACTCTTCACCCCTCCAGGACGGGAATGTAAGACTTTGGACTCTTTTTGGTAGGAAAATTTTCAGGCTAGTATGCTTATAGCCAGGATATTAATTCCTACAGTCTCTATATGGGCATGTTCCTGGAGGAACTGCCAAAAAGTGCGGCATTTTGCCCCCTTTATCCCTGAGGATAAAAAGCAGGGTTTCCTTTCCCTAGTGAAACAACTCTTAGAGGTTTCTAAGTTCTCTAAAAGGGCAGCATATGATACCTAAGAGGGAGCCAGTAGGGCATCGGGCATTGCTAATGCAGCCCGACGTCTAGCTAGTCACCAGGCCTAGGATCTGGAACAAGGGCTTCTAGATGTCTTACGGAATCTCCCCTGTACAGGTGAGAACTTATTTGGGGAAGAGTGGCAAATCAAAGCCACCAGATGGATGCTGACTGAAAATGCCACCTTGGAAAGACTTTCAAAGTCCACTTTCAATTCTACTAAGAAAAAGTCTTTTAAAAGGCCTTACTATAAGAAGGCCAGAGTTGCTTCAAATACTGGCCAGCAGTCTCTCAATCTCGCTATACTGCTAAGCGTCAGCAATCCAAACAAGCACGAGCTAAGCCTGCAGCAGCTACTGTAGCTCAGCAGGCTCCAACCCCTCAGGGGTTTTGGACTTGCTCATAGGGAACTTTCCAATTCTGGTTCTAACACAAACAGAACATCTCACAATAACAGGAATGTTGTTTCACTTTGATCCCAGATGGGAACAAATCACAACAGAACAAATGGACCCTCTCTATCATTCGAGAGGGGTTACAAACTCATTTCTCCAGCTTCCTCCCCATCATATGGTGAGACCATTCAATTCTCCCCCATCTCTCCTAACCCTGTTGGGTCAAGAGGTTTCCTCTCTTCTTGCCCAAGGGGCCATAGAAGAGGTTCCTCTTCCTCAACAAGGGTCCGGTTTCTACTCCCCTTATTTTCTCATTCCAAAGAAGACAGGGGGATTCAGACCAATCCTAGATCTGAGAGAATTGAACAAATTTCTCTTCAAGGAGAAATTCAAAATGCTGTCTCGGCATTCTCCTTCCTTACCTCCAGGGTCAGGACTGGCTTTGTTCTCTAGACCTACAGGATGGTTATACACATATACTCATCCATACATCCCACAGAAAGTATCTTCGGTTTCTGTTTCATTGATAACATTTACAAGACAGTTTACTCCGCTTCGGTCTAGACTATGCTCCATGAGTATTCACAAAATGCATGGCATTCGTAGCAGCATTTCTGAGAGGCATGGGATTCTTTGTCTTACCATATCGGACGACTGGCTCATCCGAGCTCCAACTCAGTCACAGGCCCAGATTTCCTGCTGGACCACACAAGGAGCCTTTTGCAGTATCTGGGGACTGGTAGTAAACCTTCACCAAGTCCCAACTCATCCCTACTCAATCTCTAGAATTCATAGGGGCCCAGTTGGACACCATCACTGCAAGGGCCTACCTTCCACATGTTCGAGGCCAGCGCCTCCTGAGTTGGCCTCCCAAGCTCAGTCCAGCACTCACTTGACAGCCAGGGAAATGCTACGCCTACTGGGTCATATGGCCTCCACAGTGCATGTGGTGCCCTATGCTCGTCTTCATATGAGAGCAGCTCAGCAATGGACCCTGGCCACTCAGTGGACTCAGGCGTCAGGAGCGCTCTCAGACCAAATACAAACCTCCGATCGTCTGTTTTGGTCCCTCCATGGTGGACTTCCACCAAGAATCTGTTGTTGGGGGCTCCATTTCAACCATTGCTACCCAAGCAACCCTCACAAACAGATGCCTCCCAAACAGGGTGGGGAGCCCATCTGCAAACTCTCTCCACTCAGGGCACTTGGTCTCTACAGGAGACCACCCCCTTCATATCAATCTTCTGGAACTGCGAGCAATTTACCTTGCCCTCAAGGTCTTCCACTCCCTCTAGCCAACCTCACTGTCCTAGTTCAGACGGACAATCAGGTGGCCATGTTTTACATAAACAAACAAGGAGGGACGGGCTCTCTGTCGCTTTGCAACGAAGCTCTAAGACTATGGGCCTTCGCCAAGAGAGCATCAGATTCACCTGCTAGCAGTGTATCTCCCAGGAGTTCAAAACTCTCGGGCAGACAGGCTCAGTCGAGTTCTGCTGCACACGAATGGTCCCTACATTTGGACCAAATAAACCGAATCTTTCAGGAATGGGGGACCCCGGACATAGACCTCTTTGCAAGTCCGTGGAATGCCAAACTTCCCCGGTTCTGTTCCAGAACTCAGTGTCAGGGAGCTCAGGCTACGGACGCCTTTCTCCTGAATTTGAATCAGGCATTCCTATATGCATATCCACCCATACCTTTGATACCCAAGACTCTGATCAAACTCCAGTGGTATCATGGAACTATGATCTTCATAGATCCACGATGTCCACGCCAAGTGAGGTTCCCTCTACTAATACCGATCTCCCAGGGATCCTAGTTGTATGTGGTATCTTCGCGAGACCTCCTGTCTCAGGAGGAGGGGACTTTGTGGAACCCATAACCCAAATCCCTTCACCTCATTGATTGTTTACTGAATGCTTAAGCCTTCAAGACTTTCATCTTTCCCAACCAGTGAAAGATATCCTTTCTGCCTCTAGGAAACCTCTACCAGGCGTTCCTATGCTTTCAAATGGAAACGTTTTTCCATTTGGTGTGCTCAGCAGGGTCTTGACCCTCTGGCACTTCCTTTGAATTCTCTCTTGATTATCTCCTGCCATCTATCCAATGCCGGCCTCAAGACGAATTCGGTAAGAGTCCTTTAAGTGCTATTGCAGCATCCTTGAAACATATAAATGGACAACCTATCTCCTCTCATCCTCTTGTTGCAAGATTCATGAGAGGCCAGGACTCTCACTAAACCTCCCATCAGACCACCCCCGGTCGCAGGGATTTGAATCTAGTGCTCGGTCAACTTATGAAGCCACCTTTTGAGCCAATGTTTCCACCTCCTTGAAATTTCTTTCCTGGAAGGTCATCTTCCTCATTGCAGTCACTTCGGCTCGCCGCATCAGTGAGCTGCAGGGCTTTAGTGGCTAATCCACCTTACACAAGATTTCATCATGATAAGGTGGTCCTTAGGGAAGAATCCCCACTTTATGCCTAAAGTGGTCTCGCCCTTTTCATCTTAATAAAGAGGTATATCTAACTGTATTTTTTACAGCTCCTCATGCATCCAATGCAGAGAGGAACCTTCATACTCTGGATTGTAAAAGATCTCTAGACTTTTACCTTAATAGGACTCAGCCAAATCGAAAGTCTTCTCAACTTTTCGTGTCTTTTTATCCTTCACATATTGGACTTACAGTCTCCAATCGTACACTTTCCAATTGGAGTGATCAGTGTATTTCTTTTGCTTAACAGAGCAAAAAACATTTCTCTGGAAGGCCATGTCACTGCTCACACTGTGAGGGCCATGGCAACTTCTATGGCTCATCTGCACTCGTTTCCATAGATCAGATCTGTCGAGCCGCTACCTGGGCCTCGGGTTCATACCTTCACAGCCCAATTACTGTTTGGACAAGGACTACGCCGGGATGCCTTGTTTTTGGCCAGGCTGTCCTCAAGCACCTGTTCCATTCCTAAACAACTCCTGCCCACCTTCCCAGAATGGATGCCTGAGATCCATCCGAAGATGGCGAACCTTTACAGGGATCCCATGCCATGCATCTAAGCTAGGGAGTCCCCATATGTGAGGACTTATTCCTGCTTGTTCCTGGAGATAGCACAGTTACTTACCTGTAACAGGTGATCTCTGGGAACAGCAGGAATTAGTCCTCACAACCCCCCCACCTCCCCTAGGAGTTGTATCTTTTATCTATCTATCTTCCTGTCCTCTCTCTGTTGACTCAGCTATAAACTCGAAACTGAGGAGAGCTGTTCAGGAAGGCGGGAAGGCAGTGCGCATGTGCAGTGGGAGGTCCCAAAAGCTTCTATTCTAAGAGGCTGGGGAGCTTTCCCGCGCGGGCTCCGTCGGTACCGACGTACCCATTTGTGAGGATTAATTCCTGCTGTTCCCAGAGATCACCTGTTACAGGTAAGTAACTGTGCTATATCTGGATAGCTCTGTTGGTGCTCAGGCTAGTTCTTCAGATCTTACCTGTCCAAGGGAAAATACTGTTGGGGAACCCTCTTTTCAGAGTTTCCTCCTGGATATAGCAAGATCTCTTGCCATTCCTATCCCAGGACATGATCCTGCACAGGACTCTCTTTCTACCAAAGCAAAGGAGAACATAATGCTTCCTTTGCATCATTCCTTGCAGAATCTCCTTCTAGGAATGTGGGAAACACCTTTAAGGGTACCCCCACCTTCCAGAGCAACTGATCTCTTATATCAGGTGCCCCCCTCTCCAGGGTTTCAAAAGACTCAACTTCCTCATCATTCCATAGTTGTGGAATCAGCAATGAGGCGGGTAAAGAGCAAGAAAAAGCACTCTTCTTATCCGCCAGGTCGTGAGTCTAAGATACTTGATGCCTTTGGACGTCAAACCTTCCAGACATCTATGCTATCTGCAAGAATTCTCTCATATATTTTCTATATGAGTCTATCTCTTGAGGAGGTCACAAAGCAATTACATCTTTTGACTCCTTCCCTTCCAGAGTCCAGGAGTGCAGACTATTCTTCACTGCTCAAGCATCTCCAGAATATCTCTTGGTTTCTTACTCGTGCTGTGATAAGGAAGCTTATCATAGCTCAGGAAGGAGCTATAGAAAAGGTGAAGTGACTCTGAACAAGCAACCTGTCAGTTCTGGTAGAAATAAGAAAACAGAATTTTGCCATAAAAGACTACCAGTCCCAGAATGCACCAGGTTTCCAGCAGCCATTAGAGGAGTTGAAGTGGGGAAACGTGTGTTCAATCAGGAGGGCTATGAGGTAATCCCTAAGCACTCATCTCAAAGGGCAGGGCCTGATTCAGCACAGCTGCGCTGTGCTAAGGTGGAGCACTCATCTAGGCAGAATAAAGGTAGAGTTTATTCTACAGATCCTCATCCTCAATTTCATCTGGGAGATCATCATCCTCAGATTCATCTTGGAGATCCTCAGCTTGGACATCTTCATCATCTGGAGGATCATCAGAAACAGAAGCCAAACCGGACGGACAGAGAGGGCAAGAAACCCTTTGGAAGAAAGAAGAGAAAAGCATTTGGGAGGTCTAAAGGAGTCCAGAGCAGTACGTATACTGGAAGGCATTCCAAGGGCCAGCATACACCATCGGACTGGGGAAAGCCAGAGGAATGGTGCTGCAGAGCTAGGAATCTCCAGAGGGTACCTGTGAGGGAGACGGCTGCACTTGGAAGGGACCCTAAGACCCGTGCCAGAAGGTATGTGAGGAGAGATCCAGTGTCCAGGGATCTGGATTGGAAGGCTGGACATAAGAACTGGACTACATACTGGCCAGGCTATTTAGAGAGGAACTCTAACAGCAATGGAAGCTCAGGTATGAACACTGATCTATGCCCTAGCTATAACCTTGAAAGACAGCAGGGAAACAAGTATTCTCCTGAAAGTGCTCCATTGAGAAATTCCTCTGTGCCAATCCATGATATTGAACCGATGATTGTTGAGGAAGGGGGAGAAGTCTTAGATACAGGCTGTGAATATATGGATTGCTCTCTGTCTAAACTCCTTTGGTAATTTTCTGTTACAAAGTACAGCAACCATCACAAAGAAATACAAACGTGTTCTTTAATCTACTCAGAAAAGCTCCTGAGTAGGATTTTGGGCCACGCAGTAGAAAGCAAGCCAGCTAAGGGGTTTCAGCTGGATAACTGCTAGCAATTGAGCCTTACCTAATTGCTTGTGAGCTCTGAGGGAATCACTTCTGAGTCTATGTGTGAAGATATAAGAAGTTAACCTGAAAAGAATAGTTTTTCCCTTCTTTGTGGGTTTTGCTTGTTGTTTGAAACACTGCTAAGAAAATATTAGCTAAAGCCTACAGAAAAGACCAGTTTGTTACCAACCAGGTCTTTATTCTTTTGATTTGATTGCCTGACAAGTTCAGCTGTTTTCCTGATTTTGTTTTTCTAAGTTTAACACTGAAAGCAAGTATCCTGTTTTATGTGCTACCAAGCATATCTGTGTTGGGAGAAATAACCCCATAAATAAATATCTTATTGGCTTTACACTCAAGCACAACTAATTATTGTGAGCAGCTGTGTCTGGTGTGAATGGACTGCATTTCCCACTATCCCTTGCAAATCATATTGATATATGCACTTGCCAAGACTGTGAACATGCTCACCCAGGCAGCCGTCTGACAGTGCTTCCCTAGACTCTTTTGAGTCTGTTAGCAGGACTTCTGCTATAACTATAGGGGCACGACATAGAGCCTGGCTCCAAGCTTCAGGCTTGGACAAATGGGCACAGCACAGACTGGGACATACTCCTTGTACTGGAGACAATCTTTTCAACAAGGAGTCTTTACGTCAGGTTACTCAGTTCTCCATTGACTTACCTGTTCCTAGGAGCTGTTCTGCACCTTCTTCTGTCCCAGTAGGTAGGAATTGTCCTGCCAAACTTTCTTCCCATAGGAGAAGAAGGTTTTATGCATCATCTGCCCATCATACAGATGTTCCCAAACAGGGGAAGCATCGTCCTGGTCTGCAGAATTCAACCTCTCACCAGGCTCAGCAAACCCAGCAATCACAGGGTTTCTGATCAATTCATCAGATGCTTGTGACTCTGGGGATTACAATCTGCAGTTGCTTCTTCTCATTAGAGACAATCCACTGCTGTCATTCTAAATCCTAAACATGGATCTCTTCCCGAAAGACATCCATTCTTTCTATGTTCTATGAGCTGTCAGGATGTTCATGCTTCTAGGTCACAGGATTTTTCCTCTTTTTCCTTCTAGGGAAAGAGGTCTATCCACTATCAAATGATAGTTTCCTGTGCCAGCATGTCTTTTTTCCTTCCTATAAACTTACTACTTTGTAAGTTTTCTTCAGCTCCATTCTCTTTACCCTCTTACCAGGGTTTTTCCTCTGTAAGAGCAGTATTGCTTCACTGGAGGGCTTTTCTTCAGCCTCTCTAGTTTTCTTACTTTTCCAGTGCGGAGTTCTCTTCTCTGAGTTGACGCCTCTTTTTCAATCTTGCTTTGAAGCAGTTCATCAGACACGTCCAGAGTTTTCTACTCTTGTTTTGTCTGTTCTTTCTGTTTTTAAACAGTACCATTCTTCTGCTGTCTGGCAAGCAGCTGCCAATGCAGGAGCCTTAATGTTTGGACCACTGGTTCTTGTTCACCAGCAACCAGATTTGTCCTCCACTAACATTCTGTCTGGTCTTAGTAGTGACTCCAAGTCAGTGCTGTTATCTGTCTTGGAAATTTTTCACTACAAGCTTGTTACATTGTCTTCTCTTTCTGCCATCTCCATTCCCCTGGGTTTGGCAGCATAGTTGACATAGGTACTGGCTCTCCTGCAGCCAGTTCTATCTCCTCATTCTCCTGCATCATACTCTCTGCAATTCTACAGAGAAGCTCTCCACTATGGGCCCTTGCTAGAGAGCATGGGGGGCTTTTTCTCCAACAGCTATACTAGATGGTTGAAAAAGGTTTTTCAGTCATGTCTCCCATGACTAGAAAAGTTCTCCTTTTTAATATAAAGGACATAGGCCGCCTCTTACGTGAAAGCTTAAGGAGTTGCTAATTCCCTGCTTTGGTCCATAGTATTTCCAATAGGGAATATGTTTTCTCCTTCCAGCTCGTCCTCATGGTAAGAACGCATGATACCTTTTTGCCCTTAAGCAGGTCAGCATGGTATCTTATTCCTATGCGTCTTTTGTTCACTTACCATGGTAGAGTTCTAGAATACTCGGGACTTGCTGGCTGCAGAC
Source organism: Ichthyophis bannanicus (assembly GCA_033557465.1). NCBI lineage: Eukaryota > Metazoa > Chordata > Amphibia > Gymnophiona > Ichthyophiidae > Ichthyophis > Ichthyophis bannanicus. The sequence continues at coordinate 1,736,940,505 of CM066032.1, forward strand.
TGATATCATCCTCTGCTTTTCACATAACCATCCTGGTTATTCTACTACCTAGCATCCCTGTAGCCATAACCAGTGGAGATTGATTCTCTATATATCTTCTCAAGTAGGTTCCACCTTCTTGTTATTAGATGAATCTTTCCTCTCCACATTTTCCTATGTGAATACCTTTTTGTAGGCATATCTTTGTCTGCTTCTTTGCAGACTTCAATATAGAGGCCTATATATTCATACCTATAGCACACATCTTACAGATGTCTATGTCTATCATTTGTGTGTATTGTATGCCCTCCATATCTCACTATAGATATATTTTCATATATCTATATGTTATATATATATATATATATATATCTGTCGAGATATTTTACTAGCGGTAGATATGTATTCTGCTTATCTACCTGACTGTCGGGCTCATATACCTATATGATTCTGACAGGTGGGCTTTACCCATACTTATGTTATCCAGCATGTTTTGGGGTCCTACATTCACAACCACTGGGTGGTAGTTAACACCTACCATAACCTTAAGGTTAGGTACCTCTGAAGCTCTCCATGTTCCAATATCTCTCCCAGCTGACTTCAGTTAGGAGAGACATTGCGGATCTTCAGCTAATCACAGGCTCTAACGCCTCCGGCGTTTGTCCTTTCTTTTGGGATACAAGGGGTTCCCATACCCTTTTTCCCCACAAGGACTGGGCCTGTTTGTCCAAATCGGTTAGCCTTTCTCTTTTTGTTCCTAAGAGTGAACCACTCTGCTGCCAAAAGAGTTCGGCTTTTATCATACAGCCTTCCGCTGAAGGCCCACCGTTTTTGTACTACCCCAGTTTTTCCTACTGGGGTCACCTGTTACCTTTCAGGATTCTGACCTCCATTGCTTTTCCTACAGGTTTACTACCTCCACTTACAGTGAGGTCTTTCTCGAGGTTCCTCTACTGGGTTCCCCAGTAGATCCCCCGAACCTCCATACTTCTCTGAAGTCCTGTTAGGGGAGGTCCATATTGCAATATTTTTCTTTGCAATATCATTGATGACAATTTTCATCCGCACATGGACTCCTTGTCTACAGTCCTATGCTAGGTTAGCTGTTCCACAGCACCTTTCTTTCTTCAACTCCTACCCTCCATCCTCAGGATGCCTGGTGTTGTGGGGGATAGCATGTTCCAACCTATAACATGCTGGGACTCCAGGCATCTTAGCTTGGGAGTCCCCATATGTGAAGACTCATTCCTGCTTGTTCCTGGAGATAGCACAGTTACTTACCTGTAACAGGTGATCTCTGGGAACAGCAGGAATAAGTCTTCACAACCCACCCACCTCCCCAGGAGTTGTATCTCTATCTATCTTTCCTTTCCTCTCTCTCTCGTTTTGTCTCAGCTTTAAACCTTAACTGAGGAGAGGCAGTTGGGAAAGGCGGGAAGGCAGCACGCAGGTGTGGTGGGATGCTTCCAAAAGCTCTTTGATTGGACGCTGGGAAGTGTTCCCGCGCAGACTCCATCATTACCGACGTACCCATATGTGAAGACTTATTCCTGCTGTTCCCAGAGATCACCTATTACAGGTAAGTAACTGTGCTTTGCTGTGGGGAGAGAAGCCCAAGGAGGGTAGTGTGGTTGAGGAGCTTATTCAGCTGCTTAACAGTTATGGTAAGAAGAACAGGCACACACAAAGGCAAATCTAGTTTTAGCCCTACTATTGCCTCTGGTTTAGTCACAGGTTCAGTGGACAAGTTTGCAACATGCAGCATGCACCCTGTTTAAAACTTCCAGAACACCGACAAGAGTAGATGCGGTGTGGGGAGAAGCAGAGAGCTCCCTCATAGCTGTGGAAGAAACTCTGAGCCTAGAAGGATGCCTATTAATCCAGCTACCAGGGGACATAATATTGAGTCAGAGCAGGAGGTTCCTGGCTCGTTCCTAAAAGAAACAGTGACGGCAGCAGGAGAAATCTCTGCAAAAAACAAATGATATACGAGCTTGGTGGAATCAGTGTTGAAAGAAGACCCTGCTGAGCTTGACTGTAGCCTAACATAAGAAATGCCATGCTGGGTCAGACCAAAGTCCATCGAGCTCAGTATCCTGTTTCCAAGGGGCTTGTTTACAAAGCCGCAGTTTCCAATCGTTATCGGAGCCGCGGCCCCATTGATTTCAATGGGGCCACGGCTTCGACACCGAACGGAAACCGCTACCGCGGCTTTGTAAACAAGCCCTCAACAGTGGCCAATCCAAGTTACAAGTACCTAGCAGTTTCTCAAAAAGACACACAGGTTCCATAATGCTTGTACTGGGGCAAGCAGTGGATTACCTAGGTCCTCTTTAATGGTTCATGGACTTTCCTCCAGAGTCATTCCATGTCAAGTGGTCTAGTATATAAAAAGTGCCCCGCTCGACCATCTTGGATTTTGCTGAAATTTTGTATGTACACTACCATGTGTCTCAAACTAACTTTGGTAAAGTTTTAGATTCTCTCGTGGAATACTTTCTGAGATATAGTCGTTTATCTGATCACATACCTTGACTTTGTACAGTACGAGTCTGAGATTTCAGCAACTTTGAGACCCTAAATTTTCTTTGCTATTTTATTATAAAAAATGAAACTTGATTATCCTGTACAACTTTTGCGCTCTATCTAATGATACTAATGATCATATTTTTTGAATATGTCGGAAGTAGATATATTGCAGCAAAATCAGCCAAAAAAATTGACGTAGATTGATTGTTTTTATGCCATTAAAATATAGAAAGACTAGGGGACATACAATGAAGCTACAGGGCAACCTATTTAAGACTAATAAGAGAAAATATTTTTCACTCAACATGTAATCAAACTCTGGAATTCATTACCGGAGGATAAAGCTGGGTTTAAAAAAGGTTTGGACAAGTTCCTGGAGGAAAGGTCTATAAACCATTATTAAAGGGGACCCGGGATATCCACTGCTTGCCCCAATACAAGTATTGTGGAACCTTTGTCTTTTGGTGAAACTGTTAGATACTTGTGACCTAGATTGGCCACTGTTGGAAACAGGATACTGGGCTTGATGGACCTTGGTCTGAACCAGTATGGTATATCGCATGTTCTTATGTTCTTAAGATATTGAGCCCTGGTAATTGGAGGCATTATATCCTGAGAGAACTTTAAAACTTCACGGAAGTATTTCCTTGCTATCTCTAGAGGAGAGAGCAAGTGAGATTTAGGGAAACTCAAAAATCTTAGGTTATTCCATTTTGAATGATCTTCTAGATATTCCATTTTTTATTGGGAACAGCAACTTATCCTTAACCTGAGCTGCGGTCAGCTTTTGCAACTTCCCAGATTGTTCCTCCAAGCTGGCTACCTTCCCCTTCTGTAGCTCCTGCTCACGAGAGACCTCCACAATTGAGACCTTAACCTCTGCAATTCACCTTGAAGAGTCCCAACATACTTATTTAAGAAGAAAGTAAAAGTTGTCCACATCCCACAGCGAATCCAATATAATTTGTGCTGGTTTTTCAATGTTACCATCGTCTGCCAAGCCCAAATGCCTTTCTGTGGGATCCACTTTTAGCAGCCTTTCCCTCTATGATTGAAGACTCCAAAGGAATGGCTGGGACCAAGGAGTCTGCTGCCAGACCGGTAGGAGTAGTGCTCTCTTCACTCCCCCTCCTTGGTGTACAGAAACTATGCTGGGGGGGAGAAGCACACTTTCTACTATTGGCATACATTCAGGTTTTGGTGGGGCACAGCGCGCCTTGGGACTCAAGAAAACCCCATCACCGCTCAGGTCAGGGTCCAGAAGGGTTAATTGATCTGCTGCAGCTGACTTCCCTCCAGGAACAAGCCTCACTCCCTAATCTGTGAGTGTAGTCTGCACAACCGAGGAAGAACATCTAGAAGAACCCGATTATAGGTGGTTCTGCTTACGTTTGCGTTGCCCCATAGCGAAGCCTGCAAACATTCAGAGGTAAAAATTACTCGCATTCCAGAGCTCAGCACAATACATCTTCCTTCAACGCCATCTTGCCCTCATTCCTCGAAAGAAATATTTTTCATTTTTAATATTTTTAGTTAATTAATGATTTCTTATAAATGTCAGCTGAATAATTTAAAAATAAATTGGTTTTGCTGCTCCTGCTTTAAAGGTGGTTGGCAGCTAAACTGTTTTAAAAGCAATGCATCCTTTCCTTTCATTTTATCTGCTACCCCCAGATGCATGTATGCATATGGGATGGTACAGTATAAACCAGTGAAGTATATCCTGCTAAGTTTGCGGATTTAGGTGTAGGCAACTGCCTCTGGTGCAAAAATCTAATAGGCACTAGATCCACTCCTATCACAGCAGTCTTCTTCGGCTACTATCTTAGAAATAGCAGCTGCAGCTGTAGGAACTTAAGGAAAGCTCAGGCTGACTTTTGTTCCATCACGCCATCTCAATCCCTGAAGAAGTCCAGCTTTGCATGGGTTTCCATAGTAACAGGATACGCATGTGAAGGGAAGGGGGTGGGGTTTCTGTAGGGCCTGAGATGGCATGCTCTGTATTAATTTTCCCTAAGTTGTTGCGGCTGCTGTTGTCCTTGCTCAGCCAATGGCTGAAGAATGCAGGGACAGGCTTGAAGGTGAGAGGGAAGGGAAAGATCTCAAGATAAGTATTGGGGGTCACCCTTGTGTCAGTAATTTCTGGGGGAAAGAGGACTTCTCTTCATCCCCCATCAGTGATTTCTGGGGGAACCAACATCCATCCCACACTTTTCAATATAGTTTAGCAGGGAGGAGAACTTTACCCTTCTCCTCCCTCATTGCTTATGGATGTCCATATTTAAATCCAGCCCTGGTATCATCCTGGTCTCTTCCTTCACCACTCCTATCTTCGACATGCTGAGCATCTTTGGCACAAGCACCCCTCTCCTGACTCCCTAGCTCATTACCGTTACTGTCATCATCATTACCGCCACCTCCTCCTCCACTCTGCCAAACAAACCTATTTCTCCAGCTTTATCTCCTCATCTTCAAACTCCTCCTGTCAACTCTACTCCATTCTCCGATCACTCTCCACTGCAAATTCCTCTGCCGCCTCTACCCCTCCTCCTCTCATGCCCGACCCTTCCCTTCTAGCCATGGACTTTATCAATAAAGTACAATCTCTGCGTCTTTGTTTCCCGCTTGCCCTCCCACCTTTCTCCCATCTCTCCTGATCCTCTCTCCCCCCCCCAACCCTCCGTCCAGTCCTAAAGGTCCATCCTTTCCGCACCTTTGGTCCTCCTTTCGACTTATCACTCTCCCGGAACTGTTCAAGACTCTTGCCACTATTCATAGGACAACCTGTCACTCCGATCCCATTCTTTCATTATCCAGGAATAAGCAGGAAGTCAGTCCTCACATATGGGTGACATCGGCGCTGAAGGAGCCCTGGTGAAAGCACCCCCCCAGCTTTCAAAGAGAGCCTTTGGGAGATGCCACCACATATGTGTGGTCCCCTTCTCGCTCAAGGGTGCCATCTTGCTCAGTCTCCTTTTTTCCGCGATGCCCTTCAGATGCTTGTCTGGCTTGTCCCCAGAAAAAGTTGATTTTTGTCTCTCCGAATTTCATACCCCCGATATTGCACCGGTACTCTTCCCGCCTGCCGAACTCGTTGCCTTGGTGTCGAGTTTGGTCTCTTTATTGTAGCTTTTCATTTTTTCTTATCTCCAGGAACAAGCAGGAATGTAGTCTTCACATATGGGTATCGTCGGTACCGACGGATCCTGCGCGGGAACGCTCCCCAGCATCCAATTAGAAAGCTTTTGGGAGCATCCCACAGTGCCTGCATGCTGCCTTCCCGCCTTTCCCAACTGCCTCTCTCCAGTTCTTCGTTTTCCGCGGAGCCAGCAGGTCGTTGTTCCTGTCACTGCAGAAAATCTTTCCTTATTCTTCTTCTTTTTTGTGGTCGCGTCTGCCTTCCTCAACGCTATACCTGTACCGCTGGTGGTTCTTTCTTTCTTTAAAAAAAAAAATATATATATATATATTTAGTTCTTTTTTTCCAATTTTTTCTTCCTCAGGTGCACGTGCCATTTTGAGCCTTAGGCCCAAAATTTCCTCCATTATGGAAAAACCCGCTTCGGGTTTTAAGAAGTGCACCAAGTGTGGCGGTACCATCTCCGTCACCGACACCCATGAGTGGTGTCTTAAGTGCTTAGGTTCTGACCACTCCATTTCGGAGTGTATAGCTTGTGCCATGATGTCCAAGAGGGATTGACAAAACCGGGCTGCTAAGCTTAGCACCCTTTTTCCCTCCGATGCAGCCTCTGTGGCATCGACGTCGTCCAGGGCTTCGTCTTCCTCCCATGGATCTCAGGTAACTAAACATAAGTCCAGCTGGTCCTCAAAGGGTAGATCTCCTTCTAAGCATCGAGATGCTTCTGGCGTTGCCCTTGAGGGTTCTGTACCGGCAAAATTGCCCCGGCGGGAGGCTTCGGCTTCCAAAGCATTATCAGGGCTCCAGGATGTTCTCGAGGCCTCGACCTTGCTAGAACTACTGGTGCCATGCTCTGGGGTACCAGCTGCTTCCTCCGGTACCGATATCCAGGCATCGGCAGCGTCAATAGACAAGAGGTTCCTGGCTATTGAACGCAGTCTGGCTGCTCTCCTTGCGGCATCGACACCCTCGGAACCGCGTCAGACAGTTCAACCGGTACCGACAGCATTGGCATCGACATCGGTGTCTGCTTTGCCAGCACCCATTCATGCGATGCCTCCTGGTACTGATACACCGGTACCGATTCCCCCCGATACCGACTTCGGTCAGTACGGGTATCGGGCTCTTCAAGAGCATCCGGACAGAAGGTACTTCGAATCCTCAGAGGAGTCCGAGGATTCTGACAGTTTGCTCGGTACCGGAATACTTCTCCCGGAGGAGTCTTCCTCTCCCAAACGTAGGATGTCTCCCCCAGAAGATATCTCCTTTCAGGATTTTATCAGGGAGGTGGCTCGAGGTCTGTCCATTACTGTGGCTCCTGAGACAGAGCCCAGGGCAAAGGAGTTGGAGATTCTGCAATATCCCAAAGCTCCTAAGGAGGCAGCTACCTTGCCTATCTATGAGATCTTACATGATCTCATGTTAAGAATGTGGGAAACCCCCCTTACCACCTCACCTCACTCCCGTCGACTGGATATGATGTATCAGGTTCCTCCGTGTCCTGGTTTCCAGAAGACTCAGCTGCCTCACCACTCTATTGTAGTGGAGTCAGCTATTAGAAGGATCAGGAGTGCAGAGAGGCATGCCTCTAATCCTCCAGGACGTGAGTGTAGAACTTTGGATGCCTTTGGACATTGTACTTTCCAGGCTTCCATGCTTTCTGCCAGGATCAGTTCCTATATTTTATATATGGGAATGTTCCTTAAGGAAGTCACAGGAGATTTAGAGGTTTTGAGCCCTCTTCTTCCTGAAGATAAGAGGCAGGATTTTCTCACACTGGTTAAACATGCCCAGGATGTTTCTAAATTTGTCAATTGTGCAGCTTTTGACTCTTTTGAGTGCATAAGCAGAACCTCTGCCATTGCCTTAGGTGCACGTAGAATTGCCTGACTCCAGGCATCCGATTTGGAGCTCTGGGTGCAGGACAAACTGGGCAATATTCCTTGTACAGGTGAGAATCTATTCGGAAAAAATTGGCAAGAAAAGGCCAATGAGTTGGATGCTGATAACTCCACTTTGGATAAATTATCCAAAGCCACAGCTGATCCTGCAAGGAAGAAATCTTTCAAGAAACCATTCTTTTCCAAAAAGAAGAGGTTTTATCCCTCTTATCAGCAGGGACGTTCTGCAGGTCAGCCTGTCCGGAAGAGTCAGCAACCACCTAAATAAGGGAAAGCAAAGACTGCTAAGCCTCAACTGTCTCAGCAGTCTCAGCCTCCACAAGGCCTTTGACTTCCATCTAGAGAACTTAGCCTTCCTGGCCCTCAATGGACCAGAACCTTCCACCATTCCAGGAAGGTTGTGCCACTTTGTCCCCAGTGGGGGCAAATAACAGCAGAACATTGGACTCTTTCCATTATAAGAGAGGGGTACAAGCTTCACTTCCTCCGCATGCCCCCTCCCACAATGGTAAGACAGTTCAATTCTCAGACCTCTCTCATCAACCTGTTAGATCAAGAGGTCACCATGCTTCTTGCCCAAGGGGCAATAGAAGAGGTACCCATTCCTCAACAGGGTACAGGGTTTTACTCCCCCTATTTCCTTATCCCAAAAAAAACAGGAGGACACAGACCCATTTTAGATCTCAGAGAATTGAACAAATTCCTGTTCAAGGAGAAATTCAAGATGATTTCTCTGGGAACCCTGCTGCCCTACTTTCAGAGTCAGGATTGGCGCTGTTCTCTAGATCTCAAGGATGCATACACTCATGTTCTCATCCATCCAACTCACAGAAAGTTCCTTCGGTTCCTTTTTCAAGGAAAGCACTACCAATACAGGGTGCTTCCTTTTGGCCTGGCCTCAGCACCAAGGGTGTTTACGAAATGCATGGCTGTGGTAGCAGCATATCTCCAGGAACAAGCAGGAATAAGTCCTCACTTATGGGTACGTCGGAACCGACGGAGCCTGCGCGGGAAAGCTCCCCAGCTTCCCAGAAAGGAAGCTTTTGGGGCCTCCCACTGCACATGCGCGCTGCCTTCCCGCCTTCCTGACCAGCTCTCCTCAGTTTCTCTTTTTCCGCGGAGCCAGCAGGTCGTGTTCCTGTCACCGCTAAAGAAATTATTGTTTTTAGTTTGTTTCTTTAGACCGCGTACCTGCCTTCCCCATACCGAAACCGGTACCGCCGGTCTCTCTTTTCTTTTCTTTAAAAAAAAAAAAAAAAATAATCTTTATCTTTGCACAACTTGGTGACTTCGGTTAGGCCTCAGGCCTACACAAATTCTCCTCATGGAGAAACCAGCCCCTGGTTTTAAGAAGTGTACCAAGTGTAGTGCTGCTGTTTCTGTCACAGACACCCATGAATGGTGTCTTAAATGTTTGGGACCTGACCACTCCATTCCGGACTGCCCATCCTGCTCCCAGATGTCTAAACGTGGTTTGCAGAACCGGGCCAACAAATTCCATGTGCTGTTTGCTTCAGATAATCCAGCATCACAGTCATCCAAGTCTTCCTCTCCGGATGGATCTCAGGTAACCAAACCTTCTTCGGGCAGGTCCTCAAAGAGCAAATCTCCTTCAAAGCATCGAGAGGCTCTCACTTTTGAATCTGAGGATCCTGCCCCAGCCAAACAACCCCGGCGGGAAGCTCTGGCTTCCAAAGCACCATCTATGGGGTTACAGGTTGACATCGATGGCACGGCCTCGACTGATCACCTGTTAGACTGCTCTGGGGTACCGGCCCATACCGGTACCGACATCCAGGCAGCAGTGGCGTCTATGAGCAATACTGTTCAAACCATGCAGCAGGCCATGCTGGCTTTCATTAAAGCTGCGACGCCCTCGGTACCGCATCCAGCGGTTCCGGGTCCGGTTCCGGTATCGTTTCCCATATCGGAACCGAGACCATCGTCTTCCAAACGCAGATCGGTTCCGCAAGCCGGATCCGGGTTTTCACCCGATACCGATCCCATACCCGGTACGCCCGATGTCGATACCGAACGGTATGCGTATCGTGCATTGGAAGCAAATAGAGGATACTCTGATTCTTCTGAGGATTTTGACTCCTCTGAGGACTCTGATGAGCTGTCTCTAGTTCTTCCTGAAGAGCCTTCTTCCCCAAAGAGGAGAATGTCTCCACCAGAGGATTTGTCCTTTCAAGACTTCATTATAGAGCTAGCTAAAGGACTTTCTATTACCACATCCTCTGAAAAAGAACCTAGATCAAAGAAACTGGATATTTTAGGATACCCTAAGGTTCCTAAAGAGGCAGTCACCCTGCCTATCCATGAAATCCTTCAAGATCACTTGATGGACTTATGGGAGGCTCCTCTAACGTTGTCTCCTCATTCCCGTAGGTTGGACACCATGTACCGGGGTCCTCCTTCTCCTGGTTTTCAAAAAACTCAGCTGCCTCACCATTCCATTGTGGTGAAGTCTGCGCTGAAAAAGATTAAGAGTACCAAAAGGCACTCTTCTACCCCTCCAGGGCGAGAATGTAAGACCCTAGACTCTTTTGGTAGGAAAATCTTCCAGGCTAGTATGCTTATAGCCAGGATTAATTCATATAGTCTATATATGGGCATGTTTCTCAGAGACCTTGCCCTAAAGGTACGGCATTTTGCCCCCTTTATCCCTGAGGATAAAAAGGAGGAGTTCCTTTCTATAGTGAAACAGCTTCTAGATGTTTCTAAGTTCTCAACAGAGCAGCCTTTGATTCCTTTGAAGGTGCCGGTAGAGCTTCGGGCATTGCCATTGCAGCCCGACGACTTGCTTGGCTCCAGGCCTCTGACCTAGAACCCTGGGTCCTGGATGGCTTACGGAATCTGCCCTGTACAGGTGAGAACTTATTTGGTAAAGACTGGCAAATTAAAGCCACTCAAATGGACGCAGAAAATGCTACATTAGATAGACTTTCTAAGTCTACCTCTACTCCTGCCAAGAAAAAGTCTTTCAAGAGGCCTTACTACAAGAAGGCCAGATTTTCCACAAATACTGGCCAACAATCTTCTCAGCCTCGCTTTGCTGCTAAACGTCAGCAACCTAAACAGGCAAGGTCAAAGCCTGCAGCGTCTGCCACTCCTCAGCAGGCTCAACCCTCTCAGGGGTTTTGACTTGCCCCTAGAGAACTTAACATTTCTGGCTCTAGAACAACCAGAGCCCCTCACCATTCCTGGAAGGTTAGCTCACTTTGCTCCCAGATGGGGGCAAATTACATCAGAGCAATGGACCCTCTCTATCATCAGAGAGGGCTACAAACTTCATTTTTCCAACCTTCCTCCATATACCATGGTGAGGCACTTCAATTCTCCCCCATCTCTCCTGGGCCTGTTAGGTCAGGAAATCTCTTCTCTCCTTGCCCAAGGGGCAATAGAAGAGGTTCCTCTTCTTCAACAAGGGACAGGATTCTACTCCCCTTATTTTCTCATAACAAAGAAGACAGGGGGATTCAGACCTATCCTAGATCTGAGAGAATTGAACAAATTTCTGTACAAGGAGAAATTCAAAATGCTTTCTCTAGGCATTCTCCTTCCATACCTTCAGAGTCAGGATTGGCTTTGTTCTCTAGATCTCAAGGATGCGTACACACATATACTCATCCACCCATCCCACAGAAAATATCTAAGATTTCTGTTTCAGGGAAAACATTTCCAGTACAGAGTACTTCCCTTCGGTCTAGCCTCTGCTCCAAGAGTGTTCACCAAATGCATGGCAGTTGTTGCCGCATTTCTAAGAGGTCTGGGAATTTTTGTATTCCCATATCTGGACGACTGGCTCATCCGAGCTCCATCTCAGTCAGAGGCCCAGATTTCCCTGGACCGCACAAGGCACATTCTGCAGTATCTGGGACTGGTAATAAACCTTCCCAAGTCTCAACTTATCCCTACTCAGTCTCTGGAATTCATAGGGGCCCAGTTGGACACCACCACTGCAAGGGCCTACCTACCTCAAGTCCGGGGCCAACGTCTGGTGTGCTTGGCCTCCCAAGCTCAGTCCAGCAGTCACTTGACAGCCAGAGAAATGCTGCGACTTCTGGGCCATATGGCCTCCACGGTACACGTGGTGCCCTACGCTCGTCTTCAAATGAGAGCAGCCCAATGGACCTTGGCCACCCAGTGGACTCAAGCATCAGGAGCACTCTCCGACCAAATACTCACCTCAAAGCGTCTGTTTTGGTCCCTCCAATGGTGGATGTCCACCAAGAATCTGTTGTTGGGGGCCCCCTTCCAACCTTTGTTGCCCCAAGCAACCCTCACAACAGATGCCTCCCAAACAGGGTGGGGAGCCCATCTACAATCCCTCTCCACTCAGGGTACTTGGTCTCCACAGGAGACCACCCTTCACATCAACCTCCTGGAACTGCGAGCAATCTTCTTTGCCCTCAAAGTCTTCCATACCCTCCTTGTCAACCTGACCATCCTAGTTCAGACAGACAATCAGGTGGCCATGTTCTACGTAAACAAACAAGGAGGGACAGGCTCTCTGTCGCTTTGCAACGAAGCTCTCAGATTATGGGCCTTCGCCAGAGAGCATCAAATTCATCTTCTGGCAGTATATCTTCCAGGGGTTCAAAACTCTCGGGCAGACAGACTCAGTCGAGTTCTGCTTCCACACGAATGGTCCCTACATATGGACCAGATAGGCAGAATCTTTCAGGAATGGGGAACCCCGGACATAGACCTCTTTGCAAGTCCGTGCAATGCCAAACTTCCCCGGTTCTGTTCCAGGACTCCGTGTCAGGGAGCTCAGGCCAACGACGCCTTTCTCCTGCATTGGAGTCAGGACTTCCTATATGCCTTTCCACCCATTCCTTTGATTCCCAAGACTCTGTTCAAACTCCAGAGGGATCACGGATCGATGATCCTCATAGCTCCACGCTGGCCACGCCAAGTGTGGTTCCCTCTACTTCTGCATCTCTCCCAGGGACCCTCCCTGGACCTGGGAGCTGCGCCAGACCTTCTCTCTCAGGAGGAGGGGACTTTGTGGCACCCAAACCCCAAGTCCCTACACCTCAGAGCTTGGTTACTGAAGGCCTAAGCCTTCATGACTTCAATCTTTCTCAACCAGTGAAAGATATCCTTCGTGCCTCTAGGAAACCCTCCACGAGGCGTTCCTATGCTTTCAAATGGAAACGCTTTTCCATTTGGTGTGCTCAACAGGGTCTTGACCCTCTAGCACTTCCTTTGAATTCTCTATTAGACTATCTCCTGCATCTTTCCAATGCAGGCCTTAAGATGAATTCAGTAAGAGTCCATTTGAGTGCTATTGCAGCATCTTTACAACCTATAAATGGACAACCTGTCTCTTCTCATCCTCTTATTTCAAGGTTCATGAGAGGCCTGACTCTAACTAAACCTCCCATCCGGCCTCCTCCGGTAGCATGGGATTTGAACCTAGTTCTAGGTCAGCTTATGAAGCCACCTTTTGAACCGTTGGTTTCTACCTCCTTGAGATTTCTTTCCTGGAAGGTCATTTTCCTTATTGCAGTCACTTCGGCTCGCCGCATCAGTGAACTACAAGCCTTAGTGGCTCATCCACCTTATACCAGGTTTCATCATGATAAGGACGAATCCCCACTTTATGCCCAAAGTGGTCTCGCCTTTTCATCTTAATCAAGAGGTATATCTACCTGTCTTTTTTCCAGCTCCTCATGCATCCAGTGCAGAGAGGAACCTTCATACTCTAGATTGTAAAAGAGCTCTCGCCTTTTACCTCAACAGGACTCAGCCACATCGAAAGTCTTCCCAACTTTTCGTGGCTTTTGATCCTTCTCATTTGGGACTTCCAGTCTCCAAACGTACACTTTCCAATTGGATTGCTCAGTGTATTTCCTTTGCTTACCAGAGTAAAAACATTTCTCTGGAAGGCCATGTCACAGCTCACAATGTGAGAGCCATGGCCACTTCTATGGCTCATCTTCACTCTGTATCCATAGATCAGATCTGTCGAGCCGCCACATGGGCCTCGGTTCATACCTTCACAGCCCATTACTGCTTGGACAAGGACTCCCGCCGGGATGCCTTGTTTGGTCAGGCTGTCCTCAAACACCTGTTCCATACTTGAACAACTCCTGCCCACCTTCCCAGGATGGATGCCTGAGATCCATACGAAGATGGCGGACCCTTGGAAGGGGATCTCCCAGGCATCTTAGCTAGAGAGTCCCCATAAGTGAGGACTTATTCCTGCTTGTTCCTGGAGATAGCACAGTTACTTACCTGTAACAGGTGATCTCTGGGAACAGCAGGAATTAGTCCTCACAACCCACCCACCTCCCCTAGGAGTTGTATCTTCTATCTATCTTCCTTTCCTCTCTCTATTGTCTCAGCTATAAACTCGAACTGAGGAGAGCTGGTCAGGAAGGCGGGAAGGCAGCGCGCATGTGCAGTGGGAGGCCCCAAAGCTTCCTTTCTGGGAAGCTGGGGAGCTTTCCCGCGCAGGCTCCGTCGGTTCCGACGTACCCATAAGTGAGGACTAATTCCTGCTGTTCCCAGAGATCACCTGTTACAGGTAAATAACTGTGCTTTCTTCGCACTCTGGGAATATTTGTCTTCGCCTACTTAGACGACTGGCTCATTCGAGCCCCATCAGTGTCAGAGGCCAGGATTTCTCTATCTTGCACAATGCTTATCCTGCAGTATTTGGGTCTGGTCATGAACATCCCAAAATCCAGCTTAATTCCCACTCAATCTCTAGAGTTCATAGGAGCTTTGTTGGATACCAGGAAAGCAAGGGCCTATCTCCCCCAGACCTGTTGCCTTCGCATGGTGCAATTAGCTCCTCAAGCAGTGCTTAAGCCTCATCTCACTGCTCGAGAAATGTTACAGCTACTAGGCCACATGGCGTCTACCGTGCATGTGGTCCCTTATGCTCGCCTCCATATGAGAGCAGCCCAGTGGACTTTATTCACTCAATGGACCCAGGCATCAGGGTGCCTGTCAGACAAAATAGCAAACACAAATTGCTTTATTTTGTCCCTCCAATGGTGGCAGTCCACTCAAAACCTGTTGCTGGGGTCCCCATGTTCAACAGCCTTCACCCCAAGCAACTCTCACAACAGATGCTTCACCAGTGGGTTGGGGAGCTCGTCTGCAAAACCTCTCCACCCAAGGCACCTGGACTCCACAGGAGACTCATCTACACATCAATCTTCTGGAGCTCAGAGCAATTTTCCTTGCTCTTCGAGTGTTCCACACTCTGCTCAGCTGCAAGACAGTCCTAATTCACACGGACAATCAAGTAGCCATGTTCTGTCTGAACAAGCAGGGAGGAATAGGCTCTCTGTCGCTTTACAATGAAGCTTTGCAACTATGGGCCCTCGCCAGAGAGCATCAGATTCATCTCCTGGCAGTATATCTTCCAGGTATCCAAAACTCTTGGGCAGACAGACTCAGTCGAGTTCTGCTTCCACACGAATGGTCTCTACATGCAGACCAGGTGGCCAAGATTTTTCAAATTTGGGGAACCCCGGACATAGACCTCTTTGCAAGTCTGTTGAATGCCAAGCTTCCCCTGTTCTGTTCCAGAATTCCGGCTCAGGGCTCTCAGGCCAGGGATGCTTTCCTCCTTCATTGGGGTCAAGACTTCCTTTATGCCTTTCCACCCATTCCCCTGATTCCCAAAACCCTGTTCAAGCTTCAAAGAGACAGAGGCCATATGATTCTCATAGCTTCTCATTGGCCACGGCAAGTGTGGTACCCTCTGCTTCTACATCTCTCTCAAGCTCCCTCCCTTGAGTTAGGGTCTGCTCCCTATCTCCTGTCTCAGGAGGACGGAATGTTATGGCATCCCAATCCCTAGTCTCTGCATCTCAGGGCTTGGTTGCTGAAGGCCTAGATCTTCAGGATCTTAACCTTCCTCAGCAAGTAAATGATATCCTTTATGCTTCTAGAAAACTTTCCACAAGACGCTCTTATGCTTTCAAGTGGAAAAGGTTTACCATATGGTGCTCGCAGAAGGGTCTTAACCCCCTTGTGATACCTCTGGACTCACTACTGGAGTATCTCCTTCATTTATCCAGTGCAGGACGTAAACTAACTCAGTAAGAGTCCATTTAAGTGCTATTGCGGCTTCTTTCAAGCCTTTAAATGGACAACCTATTTCCTCCCATCCTCTTATAGCAAGATTTATGAGAGGCCTTCTACTAACTAAGCCTCCCATTAGGCCACCACCGATGGCATGGGACTTAAACCTGGTTCTTGGCCAGCTTATGAAGCCTCCTTTTGAACCCTTGGCTACTACCTCATTGAAATTCCTTTCTTGGAAAGTTATCTTTCTCATTGTAATCACATCAGCACGTCGCATTAGTGAGTTGCAGGCACTAGTAGCTGAGCCTGCTTATACAAGGTTCCATCATGACAAGGTGGTCCTTAGGACTCATCCACACTTTATGCCAAAGGTGGTCTCGCCTTTTCATTTGAACCAAGCGGTCTACCTGCCTGTGTTTTTTCCAAGGCCTCATGCATCAAATGCAGAAAGGAATCTTCATACTTTGGACTGTAAAAGAGCTTTAGACTTTTACTTGCAAAGAACACAGCAACATAGAAAGTCCTCTCAACTCTTTGTTGCTTTTGATCCTTCTCATTTGGGATTTCCAGTCTCCAAGAGAACACTGTCCAGCTGAATTGCACAGTGTATTTCTCCAGGACCAAGCAGGAAGTCAGTCCTCACTTATGGTTGACGTCGGCGCCGACGGAGCCCTCGCGGAGCAATTTTCCCCAGCTTTCAAAGAAAGCCTTTGGGAATTGCAGCGCGCATGCGCGGTCGTCTTCCCGCCCGAGGGTGCCATCTTAGCCAGTCTTCTTTTTTCCGCGGAGCCCTGCAGACGTCCCCGTCTTGTCCCCGCGAAAAAGTTGATTTTCCTCTTTATTTTATACTTTTTTCTTTCGTCGTTTTCCCCGCCCGGGACTCGCGACGCCGGTCTCGAGTCCTCTAGCGTTTTTTCGGTTTTCTGACTTAGTCAGCTTTCATTGTCGTTTTCCCCTGGCAGCCCGGTCCTTTGACCTCGCAGGGGCCCTTTTCCCCCGATGGCTGCCAGTGGCTTTAAGCGGTGTGGTCGGTGTGACCGAAATATGTCACTAACCGACACACACGACTTTTGCCTCCGCTGCTTGGGCCCGGATCATGAGGAACTGATCTGTGGGCCCTGCAGCAAACTGTCCTCGAAGGCGTTGAGAAGTCGGCGGCATCAGCGCGAGAGAATCTTCGCTGACCCCAGCCGTACCCGGACCTCGTCGGAGGCCTCTGTGTCAAAGGGCTCCAGCTCGGACCGTCGCCGGAGCTCCTCCGACCGGGGTTCTCCCTCCGGGGACCATCGTCGGAAGGAAAAACCCGCGAGGGCGGCGTCGGTGGACGCTCCTGGCTCCGCGAGGGCCAGGTCGCATAGCCCCGACAGCCGCCCCGGGTCCTTGGAGAAGGAACATCTCCCGAAGCGACCTCGCCTGGAGTCGGAGATGCCTGCCGGTAAGTCCTGTAGTCCTTCTGGACTCGCCTCCGCGACAGCCGACGTCGGGCCCGACGCCGTCGGGGCCCGAGTCGGGGGCTGCTGGGTCACCTGAGCTCGGACTCAGGTTGACGGCCTTGGAGAGCAGACTGTCTGCCTTCATGGACCAGCAGCGGGCACTGCTCGCTGGCCTCGCTGGCGCCGCTGCCCCGACCGCCGGGACGTCGACGTCTAAGTCGACCCCGGAGACCGAGCCGATCCTCGAGTCCATGCGAACTCGAGTCGATCCTCGGTCGAGGTCACCCTCGGCCTCCCGTTCGGGACCGAGGTCGCCGACGCCGACTCCCTCGACGTCGGGGCGGCTGGCGCCGCACCCTGCCCGGGCCGACCCCACCGAGTCCTCGTCGGAGTCGGTCTGGGAGTCTGAGGAGGAAGAGTCACCTGATTCTTTCCGGACTCGGTGTGTCCCATCGGACTCACCGGGGTCCGAGCCTCGGAAGCAGTCCCCCCTCGGACTTCGTTAGGGATATGGCCAAGGCTTTGGCCGTCCCTGCGGATCCCGAGGAGGAGCCTCGAGCCGAAGAGCTCGACGCCCTCCAGTATGACTCTCCCGCGAGGGAGCACTTTACTGTGCCGGTTCCTCCTATGCTGGAACGACTACTCTTCCGCATGTGGGAGAGTCCGGCCTCCTCGCCGGTCCTGAGCAAGCGGGTCGATTCTATCTATCGGGTCCGCAAGAGCCCTGGCTTTCAGAAGGCACAGCTGCCACACCATTCCATGGTAGTGGAATCGCCATGCATCGTCTTTAGAGCCAGATGTTGCACTCCGCGGTGCCTCCTGGAAGGGAGGCGCGTATCCTGGATGGGCTTGGCAAGTAGTGGTTCCTGGGCTCTATGATAGCCTGTCGTGTCCAGTCTTACCAGCTCTACATGGGCATGTATCTCCGGGATCTGGCTAAAGAGCTACGCTGGTCTCTCCGAGGAGCCCTTGCGGAGGTTCCTAGCCTTGTCCACGGGCATTCGGGAATGCTCAAAGTTCATGTCCCGAGCAGCCTATGATGGCTTTGAGGCCAAGGGACGGGGTAACGGGTCCCGTAGGCAGCAAGCCCCCAAGCCTGCACCACCAGCCCCTGCTCAGCAGGGTGGGGGTTTTTGACTCGCTCAGCATAGCCTCTCCCCCCCCGCTGGTTCCTCCCAGCACCGGAGGCCGGCTGGTTCACTTCGGCCACAGGTGGTCCAGCATCACCGCAGATGCCTGGGTACTTCAGGTCGTGCGAGAAGGCTACCTTCTCCACTTCCATCAGGTCCCTCCCTCCTATTTTCCGGGAGAACCTTCGCGCCCCCCTCTGCACAGGGAGTTGCTCCTTCAGGAGTTAGCAGGTCTTCTGCAGGAACAGGCGGTGGAACCGGTGCCCCACCACCTGAGAGGTCAAGGTTTTTATTCAAGGTATTTTCTGATACCAAAGAGAACAGGGGGCCTCAGACCCATCCTGGACTTGCGCAACCTCAACAAGTTCCTTGTGCGGGAGAAGTTCAAAATGCTTACCCTTGGAATCCTTCTGCCCTACCTCCAGCAGGGAGATTGGCTATGCTCCTTGGATCTAAAGGATGCCTACACGCACATCCTCATCCACCCAAGCCACCGCCAATACCTAAGGTTTGTGGTGGCAGGAAATCATTACCAGTACAGAGTACTGCCCTTTGGCCTATCCTCCGCACCGCGAGTCTTCACAAAATGTCTCGCGGTCGTGGCGGCCCATCTCCGGCTTCACGGCCTCTATGTCTTTCCGTACCTCGACGACTGGCTCATCAGAGCAGCGTCCGCTCAGGAGGTCGCCAACGCCACGCGCCGCACGGTGACTCTGCTGCAGCACTTGGGCTTTGTCATAAACTTCGCAAAGTCCACTTTGCTCCCCTCACAGGATCTCGAGTTCATCGGCGCAAGGCTGCACACTCCTCGGGCACGAGCGTACCTACCGCTCGACAGGGCGCAACGGCTCATGGACCTAGCCGACCGCTTTCGCAGCCAGCCCCTGGTCTCCGCCAGGCGCTTCCTGAGACTGCTCGGCCATATGGCTTCCACCGTCCATGTGACCCCCAATGCCCGCCTGAACATGCGGTCTGCTCAATGGTGTCTCCGCCAGCAGTGGCGACAAGCCACAGGCGGCCTGGCGGACCTGGTGCGCGTCTCCGAGCCGCTGCTCTCGTCTCTCCGGTGGTGGCTCCGGCAGCCGAACCTGATATTCGGAATGCCTTTCCAGTCACCTCAGCCGACCCGGGTGCTGACCACCGATGCATCCCTCCTGGGCTGGGGAGCGCATTGCCAAGAGGCACGTACTCAGGGCCTCTGGACCATGTGGGAGTCTGCTCAGCAGATCAACTTCCTGGAGCTCAGGGCGATCCGCCTAGCTCTCAAGGCCTTCTCCCACCTGACTTCCCAACAGTCCGTCCTTGTCCAGACGGACAATCAAGTTGCCATGTTCTACGTGAACAAGCAGGGTGGCACGGGCTCCTTCCTCCTCTGCCGGGAGGCACAGAAGCTCTGCTCTTGGGCCGTCAGTCACGGCATTCTCCTCATGGCAGTTTTATCTCCCGGGCCAAGAAAATTGCCTTGCAGACAAACTCAGCAGGGTCCTCCAGCCGCACGAGTGGCGTCTGGATCCCTTGGTAGTTTCAGAAGCTCTTCCTCAAGTGGGGTCTCCCCACGGTGGATCTCTTTGCCAGTCCTCACATCCTCGCTTCTGCTCTCGTCAGCCACACCCCCTTCGGGTGGCGGCGGACGCCTTTCTGATCTCGTGGTCGGGGAGCCTTCTGTACGCTTTCCCTCCCATCCCGCTGGTCTCTCGGACTCTTTTCAAGGTTCTCCGAGACAAAGCCTTCATGATCCTGGTGGCCCCTCGCTGGCCCAGGCAGCCGTGGTTTCCGCTCCTGCTGCAACTGGCGGTGGAGGATCCAATCCCTCTGGGGGTACAACCGGATCTCCTCACTCAGGATCAGGGGTCCCTTCTGCACCCCAACCTCAGGTCTCTCAACCTCATGGCCTGGCTGCTGAGAGGGTAGTCCTTGCTCCCCTTCTCCTGCCGGCGGAGGTGGAGGAGGTCGTCTTAGCTTCGCGACGGCCTTCTACCCGCAAATGCTACGCCCTTAAATGGCGTCGCTTTGCAGTCTGGTGTACCCAACAGTCTCAGGATCCCTTCTCCTGCCCGGTGTCGGTGATCTTGCAGTACTTACTGCACCTCTCTAATCTGGGACTTAAGTCCAACTCCGTCAAAGTTCACCTCAGTGCTCTTTCAGCACATCATGTGCCAGTGGACGGCAGACCTCTCTCCAATGACCCTCTCGTAGCGAGGTTTCTCCGAGGTCTCCTTCTACTTAAACCACCTCTGCGCCCGCCAGCGCCTGACTGGGACCTGAATGTGGTTTTGCAGCGGATCACCTGTCCGCCTTTTGAACCTATGGCTACCTGTTCTCTCCGTTTTCTGTCTTGGAAAACACTGTTCTTGATAGCCCTCACTTCCGCTAGGCGCGTAAGTGAATTGCAGGCCCTCGTGTCTGATCCCCCTTACACTAGGTTCTACAAGAATAGGGTAGTCCTTCGGACTCACCCGAAATTTCTCCCTAAAGTGGTCTCCCCTTTTCACATCAATCAGGAGGTGGTACTTCCAACCTTCTTTCCCAGACCACACTCCAGCCGAGCTGAAACGGTCCTCCATACCCTGGACTGTAGAAGGGCATTGAACTTCTACCTTGACCGTACGCGGGAGCACCGTAAAGCTGCTCAGCTTTTTGTGTCTTTTGACCCCAATAAATTGGGGCTCCCGGTCTCCAAGCGTACTCTGTCCATCTGGGTTGCGGACTGTATCTCTTGGGCTTATGGGGCAGCCGGACTCTCCTTGGAAAGTCGAGTCACGGCTCATTGCGTTCGGGCAAAGGCCACGTCAGTGGCTTACCTCCGCTCTGTTCCGCTGGCAGACATCTGCCGGGCCGCTACTTGGTCTTCGAGCCAGACTTTTGCGGTCCATTACTGTCTCGAGAGGGAGTCCCGTAGGGACAGTGCTTTCGGACAGGCAGTCCTCCGTAATCTCTTTGAGGTCTGAGCAACTCCTACCCTCCATCCCGGATGTGGGCTACCGGTGGGTGATAATTCAGCGAAGATTCTGTCCTTCTGTGCTGCTGAGCTAGAGGGAGCTCATTTTTGTGCTTAGGGTCTCCGGTAGCCTTGAGCTTGGGAGTCCCATAAGTGAGGACTGACTTCCTGCTTGGTCCTGGAGAAAGCGTAGTTACTCACCTGTAACAGGTGTTCTCCAGGAGCAGCAGGAATCAGTCCTCACTACCCTCCCTCCTCCCCTTGGAGTTGCAATCGTCTGCTTATGTTCTTTTTTTGCAAATTTTTATGCTGTCTTTTTTAGCTATGTCATCTGACTGGCTAAGATGGCACCCTCGGGCGGGAAGACGACCGCGCATGCGCGCTGCAATTCCCAAAGGCTTTCTTTGAAAGCTGGGGAAAATTGCTCCGCGAGGGCTCCGTCGGCGCCGACGTCACCCATAAGTGAGGACTGATTCCTGCTGCTCCTGGAGAACACCTGTTACAGGTGAGTAACTACGCTTTCCTTCGCCTATCAGAGTAAGAATCTTCCTCTGGAGGGCCATGTCACAGCTCACAATGTGAGAGCCATGGCAGCTTCAATGGCTCATCTGCACTCTGTGTCTATCGACGACATCTGTCGAGCAGCCACTTGGGCCTCGGTTCATACCTTCACAGCCCATTACTGCTTGGACAAGGACTCCCGCCAGGATGCCTTGTTTGGTCAGCCTGTTCTCCAACACCTGTTCCATACCTAATCAACTCCTACCCGCCATCCCTGGTTGGATGCCAGAGATCCATGGGGGGAAGTGGAGCCCTTTCACAGGGACACACAACTTCTGGGGTCTCTCCCTGTCATCTAAAGCTAGAGAGTCCCCATATGTGAAGACTACATTCCTGCTTGTTCCTGGAGATAGCATAGTTACTCACCTGTAACAGGTGATCTCCGGGAACAGCAGGAATTTATTTATTTATTTATTTATACATCTTTTCTATACCGCCACTTCCAGAGATCAGTGGCGGTTTACAGGTAACATAAACTTTAATAGTAGAATACTATTATTTTACATAGAACAGATTTAGAACAAAGAACATTCAACTATTAAATGTAACTCTAATACAAAAAGATAACAGGAGAAGTAGGAACGTTTGAAACTGGGTATGCATTAGTTAATGTTTCAAAACATAATATGTCAATATTAAAGGGATTATTTACATTAGTTACAATTATTTACATTAGCGATAAGCAAATTGCATTCAAGAGTAAGATTAATCTAGGTGAGCAATGTGGATGTGAGGGAAAGATTTTATGCCTTGTCTAGGTAGGGTCAGTGAGTGACTGATGTTCGGTGCTTTTCTCTGAGTTTGGATTATCTTCAATTTGGAGGTTATTGTAGTACAGAGTAAATAGATGGGTTTTTAGATTTTTTCTAAATAATTGAAGGTCCTTGATTTCTCTTATTTCAATTGGGAGGTTGTTCCATAACGTAGGGGCGAAGAATGAGAAAGCTGTATTACTTGTCTTCTGACTTGTCTTTCTAATAGAATCAGGGACTTGTATCGTGTGAAGGTTTATTCTTCTTCTTGATCTATTTTCATGTGGGATGTTGATGAGCGTAGATAAGAAAGATGGTGCTATATTATTAAAGATCTTAAATGTAGTAACTAAGGACTTGTAGATGATTCTGCATGAGACAGGTAGCCAATGGAGAGCGTAGAGAATCGTAGATATATGATCTGATAGTTTTGCTTTATAGATGATCCTTGCAGTGACATTTTGGGCTAATTGAAGTGTGTGTATATTTTTCTTAGAGGTCCCTTGAAGAATACCATTACAGTAGTCTAAATGTGGTGTTATAAGTGTTTGAGCCACGGATCTGAAGTCAGTGTTATCTATCAATGGTCTAAGTTGTTGGATTGTCCTTAATTTGAAATATATTGATTTTACAGTTTGTTTTATATGTTTGGTGAGTCTGAGGGTCTTATCTAGTGTGACTCCCAAGTATTTGATCTCATCTCTAACTGGGAGAGTAGTTTTTCCAATGTTGATTTCAGGCGGTGGAGTGAAGCTTGTGTTTCTTGTTATAAATAGAACTTCTGGTTTTTTTAAATTAATATTCATATTCATTGATTTCAGCCACAGCTCAGCTTCAGTGAGGCAACGACATATGTTGCTGTAATCCGGGTTGGACACATCAAATGGCGAGTATAACATGATGTCGTCCGCGTAGATGTGGTAGTTGATTTTGAAGCGTTTAAATATGGAACAGATGGGTTGAAGATAGAGATTAAACAATAGTGCCGATAGGGCAGAGCCTTGAGGGATGCCCTGCCCTTGTGGAAATGGGGATGAGGCATTTTGATCTATTTGCACATATTGGGTCCGGTTAGTAAAATAGGATATGAACCATTCAAGGGTTTTATCCTTGATGCCTATTTGAGAGAGTCTAGAGATGAGCGTGGTATGGTTTACAGTGTCAAAGGCCGAGGAAATATCAAGGAATATGAGAATGAAGGCTCGCTTGGAATTATCGATACCTCTGATGATTGTGTCAAATAGTGCTGTTAGGAGCGTTTCTACACCATGATATGGGCGAAATCCATATTGATGTTCATCTAATGGAGCTGATGAGTCTATATAATCTTGCAGTTGGATTTGCACAATCTTTTCAATAATCTTGGCAAGGAATGGAATACTTGCAATGGGGCGATATGAAGTTGGGTCATTGCCGTCTAGGGTTTTGTTTTTTAGCAGCGGTCGAATTGCTGACCTTTTGAGGACATCTGCTATACGTCCTTGTTGAATTTTGTTTTCACAACCCACCCACCTCCCCTAGGAGTTGTATCTCTCTATCTCTTTCTCTTTCCCTCTCTCTCTCTTTGTCTCAGCTTTAAACTCAACTGGAGAGAGGCAGTTGGGAAAGGCGGGAAGGCAGCATGCAGGTGCTGTGGGATGCTCCCAAAAGCTTTCTAATTGGACGCTGGGGAGCGTTCCCGCGCAGGCTTCGTCGGTACCAACGATACCCATATGTGAAGACTAAATTCCTGCTGTTCCCGGAGAACACCTGTTACAGGTGAGTAACTATGCTTTCCTGACGTCTTTGCACCTTTTTTCTTCCGCTGACAGCCCGGAGAGTCCTCTACCTTGCAGGGGTACTTTTTTCCCCCATGGCTATCACTGGTTTCAAGAAGTGTGATTGGTGCTCTAAAATTATGTCTTTGACCGATGCACACGACTGTCTCCACTGGGGCCAGATCATGACCTGGCAGCATGTGGTCTCTGCAAAAGGATGTCCAGTAAGGCCCTCGAGCCACCAACAGCAGCACAAAAAGGTTTTCCCCGAGTCCCCGGTGCCTCCGAAGGCCAGAGCCTAGTCTGAGGCCCGAACATTTTGGGCGGAATCCTCCGAACCCGAGCCTCGTCGTGGGTCCTCAGAAAGGGGGTCTCCCTCGAGGGAACCCAGGAAGAAGAAGAAACCCTCTAAGGCGTCGTCCTTGGATGTTTCCAACCGGCCAGGGGCTTTTTAGGCCCGGTCCCGCAGTTTGAGACGTTCGTCTGAGGCGTTGGATAAGGAGTGGCCTGTGAAGGTCCCTTGGAAGGATCCGACTGCGGACCGCTGTCGGTCGCCAGACACTATCCTCATCAAGGATTCCTCTTCAGGGGAGCCAGCGTCAGGCCCAAGTCCCTGTGGAGTCCAGAATGGCAGCCCTAGAATGCAGTTTGTCTGCCTTCGTGGACCAGCAGCGGGTGCTGTTGTCTGGCACGACCAGTTCATCCGCTCCAACCACTGGGCCCTCGACATCCAAGATGTCCCCGGAGGCCAAGCCGATCCTCGGCCGAGGTCGCATTCTGAGTCCCACTCGTCAGGACCGCAGTCATCCCCAGCAAGTCTGCTGGACACCAGCCACAGGGCATTGAGAGCTCCGAAGCCTCTGGAGCAGTCCTCCTATGAGTCTTCTGTGCCCAGATGTGGGTGACCATCACCACTGATTCCTGGGCACTAAGGGTAGTCACGGAGGGTTACCTCCTCTACCTGACTCGGACACCTCCCCCTTACTTCCCGGGAGAGCCCCTCAGGTCTCCCCTCCACCGGGACCTTCTTCTGAAGAGTTTGGCAGGTCTTCTCGAGGACAAAGTGGTGGAACCGGTGCCCCATCACTTCAAGGGCAAGAGGTTCTACTCCAGATACATAAAGAGGACAGGGGGCTTAAGGTCCATCCTCAACCTGCGCAACCTCAACAAATTCCTGGTGAGGAAGAAGTTCAAGATGCTCTCTCTTGGAACATTGCTGCCATACCTCCAGCAGGGAGACTGGTTATGCTCCTTAGACCTCAAGGATGCTTATACCCACATCCTCATCCACCCCAACCACAGGCAGTACCTGTGGTTCGTATCGGGGGGCAGACATTTTCAGAACAGGGTGCTCCCCTTCGGCCTAGCCTCTGCCCCAAGAGTCTTCACAAATTGCCTGGCAGTCATGGCCGCCTTCCTCCGGCTCCAGAGGGTCTTCGTCTTTCCCTACCTGGACGACTGGCTTATAAAGGGAGGCACAGCCTTAGAGGTGCAATAGGCCACCACACGCACCATTCAGGTTCTGCAGCACATGGATTTTGTCATAAACTACCCCAAGTCTCATCTCCTCTTGACACAGTGTCTGGAGTTCATTGGGGCAAAGATCGACACCCTCCAGTCGAAGGCTTTCTTGCCCAGGGACCGAGCCAATTGTCTCAGGTCTCTACCTCGGGTCATAAAGTACCGTTCCTCGGTGCCCGCCCGGCTTCTGCTGTGCCTTCTCGGGCACATGGCCTCCACAGTCCACGTCGCCCCAGACACTCGTCTCCACATGAGGGCGGCACAGTGGTGTCTCCGGGACCAGTGGTCTTAGGCCACAGGCTACCTCCGAAACAAAGTTTCTGTGACCCGTCAATTGGCGGACTCCCTGGTCTAGTGGCAATTGCCCCAGCATCTTCAGGTGGGCATGCCCTTTCAGGCCCCAAGCCCCTCGAGGGTCCCCACCACATACACCTCCCTGCTTGGCTGTGGAGCCCACTGTGGAGATCTCTGCACCCAGGGCAACTGGTCACCAGACGAGAGCACCCAGCAGATCAACCTCCTGGAGCTCAGTCATATACCTAGCCCTGAGGGTCTTCCGTCACTACCTGTGTCACCAGCCGGTTCTGGTCCAGACAGACAACCAGGTGGTGATGTTCTACGTGAACAAAAAAGGGGGGAACAGGGTCTCATACCCTTTGTCAGGAGGCTCTAGCCCTCTGCTCATACGCAGTCCAACAGGGTATCCTCCTACGGGCAGTGTACCTGCCCGGCCAGGACAACCTGCTGGCCGACAGGCTCAGCAGGGTTTTCCAGCCACACGAGTGGCAGTTGGACCCCAAGGTAACCAGTCGGCTTTTCTGGCTCTGGGGAGAACCTGTGATGGACCTGTTCACCAGCCCGGACAACTTTCAGTTGCCTTGCTTCTGCTCCCAGCAGGCCTATCCCTCCAGGGTGGCAGTGGATGTGTTCCTGGTCTCATGGTCTGGAAGTTTCATATATGCCTTCCCTCCTACCCTGCTGATCACCAAGACCTTGTTCAGGACCCTCTGCGACAGGGCCTCGCTCATTCTGATAGCCCCTTGGTGGCCCAGGCAACCATGGTTCCCGCTGCTTCTACAGTTGACGGTGGACACCCCCATCCCGTTGGGGACCACCCAAGGACTCCTATCTCAGGAGGGGGGCTCTCACCTGCACCCCAATCTGGGGTCCCTGTCGCTGACAGCATGGCTGCTGAGAGGGTGACTGGCCCCCTTCAACCTCCCGGTTGAGGTGGAGGACATCCTGCTGGCCTTTCACAAGACCTCTACTAGGAATGCTTACGCCCTCAAATGGTGCAGGTCCTCTGTTTGGTGCGCCGATCATGGGGCTTACTCTTTCTCCTGTCTGGTGGCTCTGGTGTTACAGTACCTTCTCCATCTCTCTCAGTCTGGGCTCAAGTTGCACTCCGTCCGAGTGCATCTCAGTGCCTTGGCGGCGCACCACAATCCGGTGGATGGTAAGCCCCTCTCGGTCCAGCCATTGGTGACCCGTTTTCTTCAGAGCCTGATCTTATCAAAGCCCCCAGTTCACCCTCCGGCAACCAAATGGAACCTCAACGTGGTGTTGGGGCAGCTCACTCACCCGCCCTTCCAACCACTGGCTACCTGCCACCTCCGTTACCTCTCTTGGAAGGTGGTTTTCCTGGTCGTGCTTACCTCCACTCGCAGAGTTAGCGAGCTCCAGGCCCTTGTGGCAGAGGTGCCCTATACCAGGTTCTATAAAAACAGACTGGTGCTTTGCATGCACCCCAAATTCCTGCCGAAGGTTGTATCGCCCTTCCTTCTCAATTAGGAAGTGGTGCTCCCTACCTTCTTTCCAAGACCTCACTCCATTCGGTCAGAGACGGTCCTTCTATATCCAACGAACTCAGGGCCACCACAAAGCTGCTCAGCTTTTCGTCTCCTATGACCCTAGTAAGCCGGGGGAGGCGGTGACCAAGCGTACGCGGTCCACATTTTTTATTTATTTATTTAACAGGTTTTTTTATACCGCTTTATCATTTCAATCAAAGCGGTTTACATTGTAACTTAAACTTGGTAAACGTACATTAAACAGGGACATTGATAACTTGGATTTTTCTGAGCAATGGGTGGCGGACTGTATCACCCTCGCTTATGAGCAGGCGAGGCTCCCGCTGGACGACTGCGTCACGGCACACCATGTCAGGGCCATGGCGACCTCGGTGGCAAACTTGCGCTCTGTCCCGATGGTGGATGGTGGATATCTGCCGGGCAGCCACCTGGTCTTCAGTCCAAACCTTCACAGCCCCTTACTGCCTTGAAAAAGAGTACCGAATGGACAATGCCTTCGGCCAGGCTGTGCTCTGTAACCTTTTCGGGGTTTAGGCAATGCCTACCCCCCAATCCTTCTGTGTTCAGGCTACCGGAGTGCTGGTTCATCGGACACAGGAGTCTTACTGCGGTCTGTGTAAATGAGCTAATTGCTGCTGCTTGCAGCTCCCCATGAGGGAGCCCCTATCTTTGCTATGGGCTTTCAGTAGCCTGTAGCTGGGGAGTCCCATATGTGAGGACTGACTTCCTGCTTGTTCCCGGAGAATGCGTAGTTACTCACCTGTAACAGGTGTTCTCCGAGGACAGCAGGAATCAGTCCTCACAGCCCTCCCTCCTCTCCTTGGAGTTGCTCCTTTACCATCATTTATTTTTGTCGTCTTTTAGCTATGTCATCTGACTGAGTAAGATGGCACCCTTGGACTGGAAGGGGACCATGCATTCGTTGTGGCATCTCCCAAAGGCTTTCTTTTAAAACTGGGGGGATGCTTCCGCGAGGGCTCCATCGGTGCTAATGTCACCCATATGTGAGGACTAATTCCTGCTGTCCCTGGAGAACACCTGTTTCAGGTGAGTAACTACACTCACTGGCTGGCTGAGCCCTCTCTAGCACTTGTCGCACTTCTTCTGTCTATTTTCAGTTCTAGTCTTCACTCCAGTTCTTTCCCTTCCCCCTGAAAACATGCTTTGATCTGCCCCATTCTCAAAAAAGCCTCACTGGGACCCCTCTGTCCCTGCCAATTGGCGACCTATCTCCAACCTTCCTTTCCTCACCAAACTCTTAGAAAAACTAGTTTTCACCCAGCTCTCCTCCCATCTCGATGCCACCTTAGTTCTTCATCCCCGCCATTCAGGTTTCCGCCCTGGCCATAGTGCAGAGTCTATCCTTCTCTCTCTCCTGAATGAATTACACACTGCACATGACCACGGCTCCATTTCCCTTGCAGTCTCTCTCGACCATACTCTTTTTACTCGTCTTCAAGATGTTGGGATTTCAGGTACTGTCCTTCTCTGGTTCCGCTCTTTCTTCATCAAAAGGTCCTTTTCGGTTCACTCTGAATCCCTGTTTCCAAGAAACCCCTCTTTCCTGTGGTGTTCCTCAAGGATCTGTCTTGTTCAATATTTTCCTGGCTCCTCTGACCCTCTTGGTTCAGCAGTATGGAATCTCCGTGTACTATTACGCAGATGATATCATCCTTCTCCACCACACTGACTCTTCCTCCCCCGATATCAGCCCTCTTAATGCCTGTCTCACTTGTGTTGATTCATGGATGTCTTCCAATTATCTTCACGTTAACCTCTTTAAAACCATGGCTATTTGGTTCACATTCGGTGGTCCCACCCCCTCTATTGCCCCCTTGTTTTCCTCCTCCTCCATCCCCTTTGTCTCCTCCCTGCATTATCTTGGTGCCACTCTCAACTCTGCTTTGACATTCCGAGACCACATATCTTCTGTCATCCAGTGTTCTTTCCACTCCCTAAGGCAAACCCATCCGACCTTTCCTCCCTACCCCTTCTCTAACCACATTGCTTCTTTCCCTTGTTTTGTCTTGTTTGGACTACTATAACATCTCGCTGGCCGGCCTCCCCCAATACCAACTGCACAGACTCCAGCTTGTTCAGAACACAGCGGCTTGTATTCTCATGCACACCTTCCGCTCAGACCATGTCACTCCCCTTCTTATTTATCTCCATTGGCTCCCTGTGGCTTTCCGCATTCAGTTTAAAATATTCACATTCATCCATAATGCAGTTCACACTGGCACACCACAAAATCTCTCCAACCTGGTCTGCCTTCACACCTCCCAGCGTTCGCTTAGGTCCATACATTCAAACCGCATCTCCCTGCCCTCTTCTTCCCAGGCCCACCTAGAGTCCACCCGGTCCTCTGCCTTCTTTTTCCTTGGCCCCAGGCTTTGGAACTCGCTCCTTCCAGCCCTCCGCTTAGAGCCCTCCTTCACCAACTTTAAAACAAGGTTGAAGACCCACCTTTTCCACCTAGCCTTCGACCTCGCTCCCCCGCCCTCCCTCGCCTACATCTCTCAGTGAAACTTCTACCTCCCCTACGCCTCAGGTCTCTTTTCACTTGTTTCCTTTTCTTAAACTGCCCCTTTCCTGTTCATTTATTGGCATTGTTTCCTTTCCTAGCAGCGCTTAGCGTTTTATTGTAAACCGCTCTGATGCTCCCGTGTGGGCGGTATATTAAAAGCCAAATAAAGATAAAAGCCCTGATAGTGTTTAACTGATATATTAAAGTAAGCTATGGTTTATGTTTGAGTTCTTTTAGAGTCTGATTCACTAACTTTTGTACCATAGACAGGAGTAAAGCCTTAGAAAAACAGGATCTTAATGGAAAAGTAAGCCTTGTAATCAGTATGTAGATATTCAACAGGCTGTAAATCAATCAGTTTTGCATCATTTTCCTTTAAGCTAGTAGATAGGCTGTTTGGCAGTCCAGGTGGATTTCTGAGTGACAACAAAGTCCTGAGGACCTTGTCCCTGTCTTAACTCCACTTTTTCTAAGACTCTATGCTTATGGAGTCACTTGCAGACTGACAACTCGATGCAGCAAACTGTGCTTTGCTCTAGCACAGCATTTTGCTAGATATTTTCCCATGCTAGTCATGCTCTCTGATGAAGAAAATAACCTAGTGCAGTAAAATCATGAATGAATCCACTGCACTAAAGCATAGCACAGTGGGCATGTTAATCACATGCAAAAGAAGGAAATTTTAATTTTTCCCAACGTAAACAAACTGTATTGAAACTTAGCACAGTTTTTTACTCTTCTTTTAATGCTAGATCTTTACGCCTGCAATGATATAGCAGGGAGCAAAAAGATCATCTGAGGTGAAGTTTGACACTTTAGCTCAGATGACTGGGCCTCCTGTTGATCTTGATCCCCCCTCCATATCTTACAGACGTCCCTGGTGACTGACCCAGTGGCCAATATTCTTCACTTCCCATGACTCAGTGGCCCCTAGCCCCACCCCCCTGAATCCCTGGAAGTATTGGCACTCCCCCCCCCCCTCCCCGCGGTACCTTAATAGTCAGGGAGTAGAAACAATGCCTGCACCCTCCTGCCCCCGCACTGTCATCTTGGCAAATAGCACCAGGTGAGGTAGGTCAGCCATTTAAGGCAAAACCTCCTTATATGGCAGAGTGATCCTTCCCCCTGGGGTGCATTCTGGGATGCACAACACAGAGTCAGCTGTCCCAGGATACATCCTGGGGATCACTTTGCCATACAAGGCAGTTTTTGCCTTATTTTGCACTGCATGGGGTCAGGCGCTGTCATTTTTTAAGACGGCAGTGCGGGGGCAAGAGCAGGTGAGCATCACTCCTGTCCCCCTGACTGTTAAGGTACAGGCGGGGTGCCAGTGTCCAGAGGGTCAGGTGATATTGGGGGCAGGAGCTACTGGGTCACCAAGGAAGATTTAGTAAGTTTGAGGGGGGGGGGGACCATGATTGTGGAAGTCTGATCATCTAAGTTGAACTGTCAAACTTCACCTCAGATGACATTTTTTTTTAAGTAATCCAGCACGCGCCCAGTTGCCAGACTTAACATAGACCCCATGCGCATGTGTCTTGCTTGCTCCCCTTATTTAGCACTGATTTTCTGCGCACAGCTTAAATGCATGCTGTTTGCTTATAGCATCGTTGTGCAAAGAGCTTTAGTGCTGGGCATTAGCACAGGGTTTCTGCATCAAGCTATGAGGATTGCAGAGGAAGTCTTCTCCCAATTTGAACCATTTAGCAGCAGCCACCTTTCCTTCTTCTTCTTCACCCTTTGAAACTTGAGCGTTTCCAAACTTCTTTTTTCTTCTTCTTGCTTTAGCCTTGAAGCTGATGAATAGAGGTTTGGGTTTTTTTTCCATCTGCGTTATGTTTCGTAAGTTTCTGTGTTTTGCTTTATGGATTATTTTGTGATTCGCTTTGAGCAAAGTTTTGGAATAGCAGGATAGAAGTTTTATGAAATAAGTCTTTCTATAAATTCTGCTTACTTCGCAGGCTGACAACCCTGTCTTGAGCTCTCATACTTTGTATAGTGTTGCAGCAGCTCATTTTACTTCCAGTTGATAATCGTAGTTCTCTATTGTTCGGGCTATGGGATATCTATATGTGGTTTATTGACTACAGCAAGGCTTTAGACTGTGTAAGCCATGAGAAACTGTGGGCCACATTAAGAAGCATGGGTATACCAGAACACCTGATCATTCTCTTGCACAACCTTTACATTCATCAAGAAGCAAAAGTTTGAACGGAACTAGGAGAAACAGAATGGTTTAAAATCAGCAAAGGAGTATGACAAGGCTGCATACTTTTCCCCTACCTCTTTAATTTATATGCATAACAAATCATCAGATAAGCAGGACTGTATGAAAACAACAGAGGTGTGAAGATTGTGGAAGACTCATCAACAACCTTCGCTATGCTTATTATACCACATTACTGGCTGAAAGTGAAGACGATTTGAAACATTTGCTTCTCAAAATAAAGGAATATTTTTTTAAAATGGGTCTCAACCTTAACATTAAGAAGATAAATATCTTGACAACTGGCAAAATGAATAAGTTCATCATTGATGGAGAAGAAATTGAAATAGTTGACAACTTTAACCTACTTGGATCAACTATCAATAAAGAACAAGCAGTCAAGAAATCCGACGACACATTGCTCTGGGCAAAATGGCTATGAAGGACCTAGACAAGATTCTGAAGAGCAGAGATGTCTCTCCATACAAAGATTCGACTTGTTCAAGTCATAGCATTTTCAATAACATCATATGGATGTGAAAGTTGGACAGTGAAAAAGACAGACAGGAAGGAAATTGATGCCTTTGAATTATGGTGCTGGTGATGAATACTGTGTGTATCATGGACTGCTCGAAGAACAAACCAGTCAGTACTAGAGGAGATCAAACCTAAGTTTTCTTTAAAAGCTCAGATGACAAACCTTCAACTTTCATACGTTGGACACATCATGCGAAGAGAGAGATCTTTAGAGAAAGACATAATGCTTGGCAAGGTAGAAGATCACTGTAAATGAGGAAGGCCAGCAATGAGATGGATTGATACAATAACAGTAGCTATGGGTGCCAGTCTGTCAACAGTGAGCCGCCTGACTGAAGACCAAACACAATTTAAGACAACTATCCAGAGGGTCGCCATGAGTTAACACCAACTTGATGGCACTTAACAACAACAACATGTCATCATATTAATAGTATGTTCAAAATTATAGAACAAAAAAAGAGATGTCTGTGCAACTTAGACATAGTAATTTCTGAGAAAAAAACAAAATATGACCTGGAGAACAATAATGGCACCCTTCACTAATATTTGATTGCGCAACCAGGGGCAGCCCAAGGGGGTGCAGGGCCATGTGCGGAGATTAATTGTGGAACCTCATTTGCATAAGGAGTCTCATTTGCATAGATATTTGCATAATATTAACATGCACTTTTAGTAAACATGCCTCTTAATGAGTGTCTGGATAAAGAAAGGCTGACAGATTTCTACATTACGAGTACTATATTGCAGTGACAGCCACCAGGCCCATTAGGAAGTACTATAAACACTGACCATTTAGAATCCATAGCAAATCCACCCTATCATAACAGCACTACCAGGACTCACAAAGCACCAAACCCTACCTATCAAAAGGCAACACTGCAGATATTAAACCAATACATCTCACTGGGGGAAAGAGAACAAGTGGGACTGTCAAACAGAAACTACATGAACAGAATACCTCAGCTTGGTTACACAGAACATAGACCCATCACCACAAAAAGAATAAGGGATGACAATTTAGAAATAGGAAGATAATATAATTAAACTGGGAACCCCAAAAGCCAAACATGAAATGTACAACAGTGGAGAAATAAAACTATAAAGTAATTTCCTCTTGCACTAAACAAAAACGCAAAGATGTTAGCAATACACACTTCCCAGACCAGACATATTCCAGTTAATAAATTCAAAATAAAAAGTATTTTTCTGAGACTTCTGGTGATGTCAGCAGGCGGAATGGCAGAGCGTTGCTAAAGCTCTGCCATCAACCCCACAAAAATAGCAGAAAGACCCCATAACTGTTTGGCTAAAAAGCTCATTGAGGAGCAAGAGGCGCTGGCAACATCCCAGTGTGGGTGAGGTGTTTGAGAATTCGCGATCCCCCCACAGAGTAAGCCCGGCGGGGTGCAGCTGTTTGGAGAGGGCCGCAAGCAGGGACCCGCAGTACACAGAGGGAAGTGCAGAGTCCCAGTGGAGACGAGTGGATAGCGTGGCAACAGAGGAAGAAGTGCGCTGGGCGGGATAGCTCTCACGGTCAAGGCACAGTGACCGAAGGAGTCAGGTAGCTGGATCGAGTGCTGCACGGGCAGGTGGAAGCGGCCACGTGGATAGTGGAGAGGAAACAAACCAGCTCTGAGGTCATCCGCGGTACCAGTGCGGGGGTTGGGAGCCGGGGAATCGCAGCAGCACATGGTGTGCAGTAAAAAGCAGTCCTGTGACCACGTCCAGAGCGGCGGGAGCGGAGACAGCAGAGGGGGTTTTTGGGCACGGGAATGGCAGACTCAGGCCGGCAGAGGAGAGATGCAACAAGGGTAGAACGCCCCCCCCACACACACACACACATTCCAGCCTTTGGAGGTGAGAGTGTGTCTGCAGGGGGCTGTGGATGGCTGCACGAAAGTCCGCGGTGGACTTGAAGACATTTATTTTAAGAGCCCGGCAGGGTCTAAAAGCCACATGGCCAAGATGGTGTCGGCCAGTGAGGAGCAGAGAGCACACGCTGAGGCAGGAGCAGTGGGGGGCATGTCACCTGATATCCAGGCCCTGCATGAGGACTTGAAGGAGTGGTTTGCCTCCACAAAGCAGGAGCTGGGTGCGCTGAAGAAAGAGGCTTCAGCAGCTGAAGGCAGATATGGCCTCCATGGGGACCCGATTAGATGAGATGGAAAATAGGATGGAGGATCAGGAGAAGCGAGTAGTATCGGTGAGCGATGCGCAAGAGGAGCTCTGGCAAAAAATTGAGGACCTCGAAAATAGATCAAGAAGATCGAACATTAGGATCAGAGGCCTGCCGGAAAGCGAGGGAGCGGTGGATTATGTCTCCTTGGCGGAGGAGTTCTGTGGGGCTGCCCTAAAGGCTGCAGATATGGAGGTGGAGGGGGTATACCTTACGGTGGACAGGGCGCATAGAGCGCTGGGGCCAAGGAGAGAGAACAAGGTGCGAGATGTGGTGCTGTGCCTACACTAGTATAGAGTCAAAGAGATGGTGATGAGGGCCTCCAGGAAACTGGGCAAGATTCAATGGCAAGGATCGGAAGTAGAGGTCTTTGCAGATATAACTAGCCTTACTATTAAAAAACGCTGAGCATACCAAGTGGTGACCAGGAAGCTGCGAGAGGAGAACGTGCGCTACCGATGGCTCTTTCCAGTGGGCTTGCAGTTTACTATCAATACAAAGACGACGACAGCGCATTCGGTAGAGGCAGCGGTACTGGGCATCAGGCAAGCTGGTTGGACTGAGTTGCCGATGCCGGAGAGGAGTAATACAGAACAACCGGAGTTAACTGGGCGGGAGAGAGAGCTTCAGCACCAGTGGAGCAGAGCACCAGGAGGGGAAAAGAGCCTGCGGCGCCAGAGAATGTTGAAATGAACATTGGATATGGGAGGGATGTATAAAGTGATGTTCTCATAAATCTTAAATAGGGGTAATTGGATATATGTGGGGGTGTTTAATGGCTATGAGAAGTTTTATGGGTATAATGAGGAGCTTATAAGATGTTATGATGTGGAGTAGGGGTGGAAGATAGTAATGGGAGCCCATTGGTGTTGGTGGGGGGCTCTGGGAGTTAGGAAAGGGTGGGGGTAGTCTGTCACCTGAAGAGGTTCCACTGGGACTGGCAGAGGATGGGGGAGGTGGGTGGGGGGGAAAGGGGAGGGGCTTGTGGGGTAGAGGGGAAGGGGGGAAGGGAGATGGGGGGAGGTGGGAGGGACAGGTAGGATGGGGTTTCTATTGTTGAATGGTGTACGATGTAGAAGGAGTGATGGAAGGAAATCATGCCTGAGATAAATATAATGTCTATGAATGTTCGGGGTCTTAATTCCTATGTAATATCTCATGAAAGAATGTATGCACTTGCAAGGGGATATTGTGTTTCTCCAAGAGACTCATTTGATGACTAAAGATGAGGATCGAGTGAGTCATCCCCATTACCCCCAAAAAATATTTGTGTCAAACAAGGTGGAAAAAAAAAGGGAGGGGTGGGTCTTTTGTTATTGGCATGGGTTATGGGGCAAGTGGGGGAGGTAATCTGGGATAGATTGGGAAGGTTTGTCATTGTGAAATTAAACTGGGACCAGAAGATGTATACATTGGTGGGTGTTTATGCCCCGAATACTAAGCAGGCTCAGTTCTTTAAAGAACTCCATTGTACGTTAGTCGGGACGGTAGAGGGTTGTGTAATTATGGGAGGAGATTTTAATGTCACACTTGACCCCCGGGTGGATACATCGAGAAGGGAATCGTCCATAGCTAAACATCATAGGAGATCTTTGAAGAGCTTGATAAGGGGAATGGGCCTGGTGGATGTATGGAGGGAAATAGAGGGCAGAGGGACTATTCTTTTTTTTTCGGCGGTGTAAGAGGTTTATTCTAGGATAGATATGATCTTTGTAGAGAGGACTCTGGTATCAGCCGTGCGAAAGTGTGAAATTAGAGAACACACGTGGTCTGATCATGCCCTAGTGACGTGTGCACTTCAATTAGGGGGTCTTAATACCAATAAGAGGTGGTGGAAATTAAACGAAACCCTCCTGGAAGATAAGGAAGTGGTTCAACAGATAACAGAAGACATAAAAGAATATCTTATGATAAACAAGGCCGGGGAGTGCTCTGCGGGAATGGTGTGGGACTGTCTTAAGGCGGTTGTAAGGAGTAGACTTATTGCTGTGGGGGCCCACTGGAAGCGAGTAAAGCTGCGACAGCAGAAGTCTCTAGTAAGTCGGATTGGAGTGTTGGAGGCCCGATTTAAAAAGGACCCCAGGGATGCTCAGTTAAAACAGGAATTAGGAAAGTTAAAAGGGGACTTAAGTGAATTGCAGATGCAGGAGATTAGGTGTAAACTCAACCTGTTGAATCAGAAGAGCTTTGAGTTTAGCAATAAGGCAGGACGGATGTTAGCCCGGAAAGTCCATAAATTGAGCACGAGGAATACAATAACTAGTATTAAGGATGAAAAGAGGGTAGCGTTATGGGCAGGGAAGGATATTGAGGAAAGATTTATTCAATTTTACCAGCAATTGTATACCCCAGACCATCAGGTTGAGGAGGAGAAGATAAGGTTTATCTGGGTAAGGTTAAGCTCCCCTGCCTATCAAAGGAGGAGGCAGAGGAGTTGTCAGAGCCCATTAGAGAGCAAGAAGTGTTGGCTGTGAATAAAGGGCTGAAGAAACATAAGGCCCTGGGGTTGGATGGCTTTATGAACCAATTTTATAAGATCTTTGTTGGAGTTTTGGTGGGGCCGCTGGTGCGAATGTATAATTCTCTTAGTAATGGAGAAGAGATGCCGCCCTCACTGCGTATGGCAGGTATTAGTATTTTGCACAAAGAGGGCAAAGACCCCGCAGAGTGTGGCGCATACCGGCCTATATCACTGCTGGGGGGAGATTTCAAAATCTTTACCAGAACTATGGCTAATCATTTGGGACCATTTTTGGGGAAATTAGTACACCCGAATCAGTCGGAGTTTGTTCCAGGTAGATATACCTCGGATAATATTCGGAGGGCTTTAAATGTTATGTGGGGGGAAAAGATAGCTTTACTGGCGGTAGACGCTGAAAAAGCTTTTGATAGGGTGAATTGGGGGTTTTTACTTGGAGTACTGGGGAAAATGGGTATTCAGTTGAATTTCTTGAGCTGGCTTAAAAGCATATATCGGAGGCCAATGGCGTGTTTAAAAATAAATGGTAATATAACACGGGGGTTTGAACTGTTTCGAGGCACGAGACAGGGCTGCCCTCTGTCCCCCTTGTTATTTATTCTGTCCTTGGAACCAATGGCGCAGAGGATACGGGACGGGTGGATATAGGGGGGGTTAGGGGAGGCCGCAGTGAACATAAGATTTCTCTGTTCGCAGACGATGTGTTATTTTTTATCTCAGATTTGAAGAGGTCTCTGGGGGCGATTCAAGAAGAGCTTACCAACTATGGTGAAGTGTCGGGATTCCGTATGAATGCTACTAAGTCGGAAGTATTGAATGTAACCCTAAGTAAAGAGGAAGAGAAGCAATTGCGGCGAGATTTCCCTTTTAGATGGGCAGAGAATGGTATTCGATATCTGGGAGTACAGGTTACACCCACTAGGGATGGGCTGTTTCAGGCGAATTATATTCATGCCAAGAATAAAATGTTTCGGGAGCTGGATGATTGGGGTAGATATGAAGTGTCCTGGCTTGGTAGACGTGATTTGGTCAAGATGATACTGGTCCCCCGGTTATTATATTTGTTTATGAATCTACCAGTGGAAGTACCTAAGATATTCTTGAAGAAGCTTCAGGATAGGGTGATGAAGTATATACGGAAGGGTCGGAGGCCACGGGTGGGGAAAAATATTCTGTGTGCAAGTAAGCATATTGGGGGAATGGGAGTACCTTTGTTGTCTAGGTACTATGAGGTGGTGAGAGCACGGGCAGTTTTTGAGTGGGATGTGAGGGGCTCGACTGATTGGGTGCTCATAGAAAGAGAGCGGAGGAATGAGGAGAGAGATTTGAGAGGGCAGGTTTGGATTAGGGGTGGGAGGCCCTCAGAGGAGAGCGGGGGAGCCCCCATGTAACGCTCACTCTGCGGTATTGGCGGAAATGGCAAAGGAAATGGTATGGGGCGTCCGGGGGATTGAGGTTCATACCGCTAGTGGAGAACTTAGAATTTCTGCCTGGGATGACGGATCCCGGCTTTAAGCGGTAGAATGAGTTGGGATGTGGGAAGTAGGGCAGTTTAAAGTGAGTGGTGAGTGGGTGACCTTTGCAGAGCTACAAGACGAATACCAGTTATCAGACACGGATCGATATAGATACACTCAAGCCCTGCATTATAGTAAGGAGGTAGCACAGCGGGGCAATGGGCCCCAAGGAGCAGAGATAGATGAGCTTTTTGTGAGGAGAGAGATTAAAGGTCTCATATCCAGATTGTACAAAGCTATGGATATGGAGAAGGGTGATGAGTGGGCCCATCGCAAGGCTTGGGAGAAGGATCTTCACAAAAATTGGGAGGGAGAACAGTGGGAGCAAGTTTGCAAGCGGCTGCTTAAAGGGGTGATTTCAAGCAATATTTTGGAACATAATTACAAAATGCTGTATCATGGTATCTGACTCCACAGAGATTACAAAAATGGCAAGGGGGGCAGAATGTTGGAGGGGTTTTGTGGAGGTGGGGACCTTTCTACATATTTGGTGGGAGTGTCCCGTATTGGGCCCCCTTTGGCAAGGAATCATGCAATGGATGCAACTGGTATGTGGAGAAATAATTCAGTTGGGGGCCTTGCTTAGCATTGCTAAATGTAGCGAATGTGGGGATGAAAAAAGAGGGAAGAGGCTGGTGTGGAGTGGTCTGCACGGCAACCCGGCAATTGCTAGCGCGTAGGTGGCACTCAGCAAGTATACCCACTGTGGGGGAGATGCAGGGGAGAGCGGAACGACTTTGTACACTATATCACTTCGCAGCATTGCACCAAAATAGTGGGCGGAGTTATCAGGGCACTTGGGGTCTCTATCTTAAATGGAGAGAAGCAGAAGGGTTGGAGGGGGAGTGAGGGAGATCCCAGGCAGAGGGGGGGGGGGCAAGTGCTCCCGGATGGTGGGTACCCTGGTTGTCGGTATTCCGGGGGGGGGGGGGAGGGTTGGCAGATGGGGAAGGAGGGCCTGGAGGTGGGTAGGGGACTATTATAACTGTACTCAAAAATGTGTAATATTTCTGTCTGTGGGAGGGTAGTTGGGGATAAGGCCAAGAAGACATGTAATGAACACACTGTAATGGGAAGAGATAACGATGGCATGGTGGCGGAGAAGGGCCTAGAGAGTGGTCACGTCACACCATTTGGGAATGTGTAAATGTTTATCTCGGGGGGGAGGGGGGGAGCGGGGGTAAAGTGTGAGGAATTTAAGGATTGTGGTACTATTGTGATTGCTGTATATACTTGTGAATAATTCCTTAATAAAAACAGAAAAATGGAAAAAAAAAAGTATTTTTCTACCTTCTGTTTGGGCATTTTATTTTTCAGTTGCAATTGCTCCAGTCACTTTCTTCTGGTTTCTTCGTGTCTTCTGCGAACTATCCATTTGTCCTTTCTTCTCTTTTAGATGTTTTCCATTCTCTCTCTATATTTGCTTTAACATACTGACGTATCCCTTTTGCTCTTTCCCCCATTTCTTTCCTTATTCCTTTATCATCCACTCAAATCACCTTTCCATTCTCAATCCCCTCTTACTCTCCCAATACCCGACCCATCGTAGACTTTTATTCCACACACAATATATTTTCCCCTCTCCATTCTCATTCCCCATCCCCATCCCTTCTAGTCCTCCCCCAAAATCAGCTCCCTTATAGTTCTAGACCCACCCAGCATCCGCTCCCTTCTAGTCCCATTCTCCCATGCCCCCACATCAGCCCATTTCCAGTACTATTCTAGCCCATCACCCATTTGCAGTCCAAGTTCCCCCCATCAGCACATTTCTAGTCCTATTCCAGCTCCTCATCAGCCTATTTCCAGTCCTAGCCCCACATATGCTCTTTTCCAGTTACATTCCAGCCCCCATCAGCCAATTTCCACTCCAAGCTCCCCCATCAGCCAATTTCCAATCCTAGCCCCCTCGTCAGCCCACTTCCAGTCCTATTCCAGCCCCCATCAGCCCATTTCCAGTCCTATTCCAGCTCTTCATCAGCCCATTTCCAGTGCTAGCTCCCCCCCATTCACAGCCCATTTCCAGTCCAAGCCCCCCCCTTCACAGCCTCTTTCCAGTCCTAGCCCCACCATCACAGCCCATTTACAGTCCAAGTTCCCTATCCCCCCCCCCCCCCACCATCACAACCCATTTCCAGTCCAGGTTTCCCCCCCCCCCACCATCACAACCCATTTCCAGTCCTAGCCCCCCTAATCACAGCTTATTTCCAGTCCAAGTTCCCCCTCCCCCCACCATAGCCCATTTCCAGTCCAGGTTCCCCCCCCCCATCACAGCCCCTTTCCAGTCCAGGTTCCCCCCCCCCATCACAGCCCATTTCCAGTCCAAGTTCCGCCCCCCCCCCCATAGCCCATTTCCAGTCCATGTTCCCAACCTCCCAAGCCCATTAGCAGTCCAAGTTCCCCCCCAACCATCACAACCCACTTGCAGTCCAAGTTCCCCCCTCCAACCATCACAACCCATTTGCAGTCCTAGCCCCCCTAATCACAGCCTATTTCCAGTCCACGTTCCCCCCCTCCTCCCACCATAGCCCATTGCCAGTCCAGGTCCTCCCCCATCACAGCCCATTTCCAGTCCAAGTTACCCCCCCATAGCCCATTTCAGTCAAAGTTCCCCCCCCCAGCCCATTTCCAGTCCAAATCCCCCCCCCATAGCCCATTTCCAGTCCAGGGTCCTCCCCCCATAGCCCATTTCCAGTCCAGGTTCCCCCATCACAGCCCATCCAGTCCTTGGCCTCCCCCCCCCCCCACGACCTCCCCCCTTTAACCTTTCCCAGCAATCGCAGCTTCACACAAACAGCCGCCAGCATGAAGGAAAAGGATCTTCATGCTGGCGGTTGTACAGAGGGAGCTGGGCTTCCCTGGCTCCCTCTGAAGCCGTCTGGTGTGCCATAATGGTGTTCACGCGGGCCCCCTGAAGCTCGGGGTCCTGTGCGAACAATATTATCGCACAATGGATGGGACGGCCCTGTGCGCTACCTTTGGCAGTGATGACAGCCTCCGAACATTTCTTGTAGCCATCTGTATGTTTCATACATCTGTCTGCTGGTAGTTTCTCCCACTCTTCAACTATGATTTCTTCCAGCTCATGGATGTTTCTGGGATTCCTTTTACTAATGGTAGATTTCAGCTCTTTCAAAGGTTCTCAATTAGATTGAGATCAGGACTCATTGCTGACCAGTTTAAACATAGGCCATGTGGTCTTTTTCTGCCATCGTATTTCTATCTAGTCTGCCCTTCCATATCAACCACTACAGCAGTCTCCTTTTTTCCTTTAGAGATCCTGTGTTTGTCCTATGCTTTTTTGAATTCAGATACTATCCTCATCTCTACCACCTCCACTGGGAGACTATTCCACACATCTACCACTCTTTCCATAAAGAAATATTTCCACATATTACCCCTGAGTCTATCCCCTTTCACCCTTATCCTGTGTCCCCTCATAGCAGAGCTTACTTTCAATTGAAAGAGGCTCTCCTCCTGTGCATTTATGCCACGGAGGTATTTAAACGTCTCAATCATATCACCTCTATCCCGCCTTTCTATACATATTAAACTCCTTAAGTCTGTCCTCATATGCTTTATAATGAAGACCACTAACCATTTTCGTAGCAACCCTCTGCACCGACTCCAACCTGTTTGTATCCTTTTGAAGGTGCGCTCTCCAGAATTGCACACAATATTCGAAATAAGGTTGCACCAAAGACTTATACAGAGGCTCTATCACCTCCTTTCCTCTGCTGGCCATTCCTCTATCTATGCACCCAAGCATCCTTCTAGCTTTCGCTGTCACCGTTTCTACCTGTTTAGCTACTTTGATTATCAGACACAATCACACCTAGGTCCTGCTCTTCTTTTGTGGACAGAAGTACTTCACTCCCTATACCATATTGCTCCCTTGGATTGCTGCAGCCCATATGCATGACTTTCATTTTTTAACATTTAATCTCGGCTGCCAAATTCTATACCATTCTTCAAGCTTAGCTAGATTCCCTCCTCATATCTACACCTTCCTGGGTGTCTATTGCAGATTTTGGTATCATCCACAAAGAGGCAAACTTTACCCGACAGCCCTTCCGCAATATTACTAACAAAGATGTTAAAACAGTACATTTGTTCCTTTTTAACCATTCTTTTGTACTTTTGGATGTAGGTTTTGGGTCATTGTATTGCTGGAGGACTCATGACCTTCGACCCAGAACTAGCTTTCTGATACTAGGTAGCAGATTTCGCTCCAGAAAACCTTGGTAGTTCTCTGATTTCATGATTCCTGTAATATGTTCCAGTCCTCCCTTTCCTGAGACAACAAAAGAGCCCCACAAGATTATAGAACCTCCACCATATTTAACTGTAGGAAGGGTGGTTTTTTCCTTATAAACTTCATTTCTTTGCCTGTAAATGTGTCGCTGGTCTGCATTGCCAAAGAGTTCAAGTTTGGTTTCATCTGTCCACAGAGCATTTTCCCAGAAGGATTGTGGTTTCTCAAGGTGAATTTGAGCAAAGATCAGTCATGCCTTTGGATGAATTTTCCTCTTCCCACCACGTCCTGGGAGGTTCTTGACAGTTCTATGAGCAGAAAACTTCTTAATAACATTGTGTACTGAATACACAGGAATCCCAAGGTCATTGAGGATGACCTTATACCCCTTTGAAGTTTTGATGTTTGGTGATAATGGCTTTTCTGACAGTCTTAGGCAGCTCTCTTGTCTTCACCATTGTAAAAATGGAACAGGGAGTGAATGTGGCCATTTTAAACATTAGAGCCATCATTCATTGATTGATTCATGTGAGTACTGACATTTGATCACAGGTGCATCTAATTTTACTGCAGTGGAAATGTCCTTCTGTTGAAACTGATTTGAATTGTTTACAAAGGTGCCAATAATCATGTTCTATATCGTAACGTTCTTTTTTGCAAGTATGGCGTCTGAGAAAGTTGATTCATTGACCAATACAGCGACTTTTGCTTTTACCGATTCAGCAATTCAAAAACTAATACAGCATCCTTCATTGTTCGACGACAGTTCCTTGCCTGCAACATCAGCTCAAAGTTCTTCATGGCAGGATTTTAGGAATTTGAATAAGTGATCTATACGGGTACAATTACATGCAGTGATGATGACACAATATTTAAAACAAAAAATGATCCCCAGGGGCTTAAGATTTTTAAAGCCGCCTCATATGTTTACTGAGGATAAAGAGTTTTGTTCAACTTGGAACAGTATTCTGAATAAATGTGGGCTTGACTTGATAGTTCTTTTGGTGGAGCGTTTATCGATAGAAGAAGAAACATTAAAACAACAAATAATTCAACAGGAACA
The DNA here is from genome assembly GCA_033557465.1 of Ichthyophis bannanicus. Classification (NCBI taxonomy): domain Eukaryota; kingdom Metazoa; phylum Chordata; class Amphibia; order Gymnophiona; family Ichthyophiidae; genus Ichthyophis; species Ichthyophis bannanicus. Next base: position 1,736,984,774 of record CM066032.1, read on the forward strand.
ACAATTCAAGTTGGACTTGACAGTGGATGCGTTTAAACTTAATAGTGATGAATTGATGTCCCATACACAACAATTTTGCGATACTTTAAGAGCGTTAAAGATCAAGAAGGTTTCTAGAGATACAGAAGATTATGTTAAAGATCGAATATATACCTGGAGGCAGCGTAGAGTAGAATCCTCCACGTCAATTAAGAAGGTAACATTTGATACTTCCTCAGAGGATATGAGTTCAGAGTCCTCTGTTGAAAAGGGAAGTCGAAACAACAAGTGGATAATATGTATGTTTATAGGGGTTTTCAGAGGGGCCACCCTCGGAATTGCCGGCCCCATTATCAAGAGTTCAACGAAGGTTGGAGGGGACTGTTAACTCAAGCTTACACCAGACAACAGTCATCAATGCGTCAGGAGCTCCATTAATGGTACAACAACAGTCTGTTTTGAATTTGGGGCTTTCATTTGTGCCTTCTCCTATATATGACCCATTTAAAATGAGGGTGTCCCTGTATCAATTGTTTAGAAAACTTCATGTGATTTTTCATTTTGCACAGACCTTAGGGGCAGGACAGACTGATGATTCTCCAGGACCAAGCGAGAAGTCAGTCCTCACATATGGGCGACGTTGGCGCCGATGGAGCCCTCGTGCAGAGCATTTCCCCAGCTTTCAAAGAAAGCCTTTGGGAATGCAGCACGCATGCGCGGTCCCCTTCCCGCCCAAGGGTGCCATCTTGCTCAGTCTTTCTTTTCCACGGAGCCCAACGGACGTAGTTCGTGTCACCCGAGAAAAGTTGATTGTTTTTTCTGCGATATTTCGCGTCTCTTTATCCGGTTCGATGCCGGTTCCCCATACCGCCTGGGCTCGGTACACCGGTATCGAGTCTGGAACTTCTTTTTCGTTTTTTGTCCTTTGTGACTAGCATTCGCGCTTTTTCTGTTATTTTCACTGGCAGCCCTGTCTTTTGACCTTGCAGGGGCCCTTTTTCCCCCGATGGCTGCCAGTGGGTTCAAAAAATGTGATCGGTGTAAGAAACGTATGTCTCTCATTGACCACACAACTGCTGCCTCCGATGCCTCGGGTCCAACCATGACCCGCTGGTCTGTGGCCTGTGCGGCAAGATGTCATCGATGGCGCTTCGGAGCCGTCAGCATCAATGCGTGAGAATTTTTTCGGAGTCTGCGTCCGGCCAGGCCCGGACTTCATTAGAGGCCTCGACATCTCGGGAGTCTGATCCCAAGCACCGTCGTGGGTCCTCTGAAAGGGGGTCTCCCACCCGGGAGCACAAAAGGAAGAAGAAGCTCGTGAGGGCGGCGTCAGTGGAAGCACCTGGATCCTCGAGGGCCAGGTCACGCAGCCCTGACCGCCGTCCAGGGCTCTCAGAGCGGCTGACCAAACTATCTCGATTGGAGCCGGAGTCCCCAAGTCAGGTAACCTCTGTTGTCCTCGTGGACTGTCCTCTGGGAGAACCGACGTCGGGCCTGACGCCGTCGTGGCCTGAGTCGGGGGCTGCGGAGTCTCCTGAGCTCGGTCTCAGGTTGACGGCCCTGGAGAGCAGCCTGGCTGCCTTCATGGAGCAGCAGCGGGTACTGATCCCCAGTCTGACCGGTGCATCTGCCCCGACCACCGGGTCCTCGACGTCTAAGTCGACGCCGGAAGCCGAGCCGATCCTCGAGTCCATTAAGTCTCGAGTTGATCCTCGGCCAAGGTCTCCCTCGACCTCCCGTGCGGAGCCAAGCTCGTCGACGCTGGTGCCCTCGGCGTCGGGCGGGTAGCATCGAGGCCCACATGGCCGGAGCCGCTCGACTCCTCGGAGGAGGAGTCGGCGTGGGAGACGGAGGATGAGGAGTCTCCTGACACCTTCCGGACCCGGTGCGTCCCATCGGACACCCCGGAGTATGAGCCTTGGAGAAGGCCCCCTACCCGGTTCTCGGATTTCGTCAGGGAAATGACAAAGGCTTTGGCATTTCCAGCGGATGCCAAGGAGGAGCCTCAAGCCAAAGAGCTCGATGCCCTCCAGTATGATTTTCCTCCGAAGGAAGCCTTTACTGTTCCAGTTCCTCCTATGCTGGAATGGCTGCTCTTCCATATGTGGGAAGCACCGGCCTCAGCGCTGGTTCAGAGCAAGCGGGTTGATTCCATTTATCGAGTCCGTAAGAACCCTGGGTTCCAAAAGGCGCAGCTACCGCACAACTCCATGGTTGTGGAATCGGCCATGCACAGGCTGAAAAGTCAAAAGAAGCACTCCTCAGTGCCTCCCGGCCGGGAAGCCCGGAACCTGGATGCCCTCGGTAGAAAGTGCTTCCAGGGCTCTATGCTGTCTTGCCGTGTCCAGACTTACCAGCTGTACAAGGGGGCATGTACTTAAGAGACCTGGCAAAGGAGATTGCCGGGTTCTCGGCTGGCCTCTCCAAGGAACCCTTGCAGAGATTCAAAGCCTTGTCTTCAGAGATCCGGGAGTGCTCAAAGTTTATATCTCGAGCAGCCTATGACGGCTTCGAGGCTTCGGCCCGGGTAGCCGTGGCCGGCATCGGTGCACGCCGTCAGGCCTGGCTACAGTCGTCGGACCTAGAGTCATGGGTACAGGACAAGTTGGTTGATATCCCGTGCCGAGGTGACAACCAGTTTGGCAAGCCCATGACTGAAAAGGCTGCAGAAATCCCGACCGAGACTCTCACCAGGACAAGACTGTCCAGAAAAACTTCTGCCCCTTCTCACAAAAAGAAGGGCTCGGGAAAGAAGCCCTTTTTCCCGAGGAAGGGTGCTGCCCACAAAACCTTCCCTCAGTATCAGGCTTCTCCAGCTCACCAACAGGTCCAGCAGGCCAAGGGGCAGGGGCATGGGCCCCGTAGGCAGAAATCCCCCAAGCCGCCAGCTCCGGCTCCTGCACAGCAGGGAGCGGGGTTTTGACTCCCACAGCATAGCCTCTCCTCCGCCGGTGGCTCCACTCAGCACTGGGGGTCAGCTGACGCTGTACGCCTACAGGTGGCCAGCCATCACAGGGGATACCTGGATAATGAGCATAGTCCAGAAGGGCTATATGCTCCATTTCCACCAGCTACCCCCTCCTACTATCCAGGAGAGCCTCCAAGACTCCCCCTACACAGGAACCTCCTCCTTCAGGAGTTGGCAAGTCTTTTAAAGGAACAGGCGGTTGAACAGATGCCACACCACCTGGAAGGGCAAGGCTTCTACTCCAGGTACTTCCTAGTGCCAAAGAGAACAGGAGGCCTCAGACCTATCCTAGACTTGTGAAATCTGAACAAGTTTCTGGAGAGGGAAAAGTTCAAGATGCTTACGCTTGGGATACTGCTACCCTACCTCCAGCAGTAAGACTGGCTATGCTCCTTAGACCTAAAGGATGCTTATACTCTCATCCTCATCCATCCAGACCACAGACAATATCTCAAATATGTGGTGGGAAGAAACCACTTTCAGTACAGTGTGCTTCCCTTTGGCCTGACCTCTTCCCCCAGGGTTTTCACAAAATGCCTGGCGGTGGTGGCGGATTTTCTCAGAAATCAGAGGATTTTTGTCTTCCTGTACCTGGACGACTGGCTAATCAGGGGCCAGTCACTCCAGGAGGTCCGACAGACCACTCTTCGCACTGTCTCTCTTCTTCAGCATCTGGGCTTTGTCATAAACTATGCAAAGTCATTTTGCTCCCCTCTCAGAACCTAGAGTTTATAGGGACGAGACTAGACACCCTTCAGGCAAGAGCTTACTTGCCCGAGGACAGGGCCCACAGACTTATGGAGTTGGCCAACCAGTTCCAAAGCAATTCTCATGTTTCCACCAGGCACTACCTGCGGCTTCTGGGCCACATGGCATCCACTGTACATGTGACCCTGAATGCCTGTCTGCACATGCGGGCTGCTCAATGGTGCCTCAGAGATCAGTGGACACAAGCCACCGGCGACCTTCGAGACAGAGTAAAGGTGTCCAGATGACTTCTGAACTCCTTACAGTAGTGGCTACATCTGCCAAACCTTCTCAAGGGCGTACCTTTTCAGGCTCCAACACACACCAGGGTGCTGACGATAGATGCATCCTTAAAGGGCTGGGGTGCACATTGCCAGGGCATGTGCACTCAAGGCCTGTGGTCCCCTCGGGAGGCCACACAGCAGATCAACCTTTTAGAGCTGCGAGCAATCCGCTTAGCTCTGCAAACCTTCTGCCATGCTCTCTCTCAACAGTCTGTCCTAGTTCAGATGGACAATCAGGTAGCAATGTTCTATGTGAACAAACAAGGAGGCACAGGGTCCAGGCTCCTATTTCAGGAGGCACTGGACCTTTGCTCCTTTGCGTTCAAACAAGGCATGTTTCTCAAAGCAGTTTATCTACCTGGTCAGGAGAATTTCCAAGCAGACAAGCTAAGCAGGATTCTCCAGCCCCACGAATGGCAGTTGAATCCATTGGTGGTCCAGCAGATCTTCCTCTGATGGGGACTTCCATCCATCGATCTCTTTGCAAGCCCACTGAACCGTCAGCTGCCCAGGTTTTGCTCCAGACAGCCGCATCCCCTGAGGATGGCAGCAGATGCTTTTCTAATCTCTTGGTCTACGGGCCTCTTTTATGTGTTTCCTCCCACGTCCCTGGTGGCCCGAACTCTGTTCAAGATCCTCCGGGACAAGGCCTCGGTAATTCTGGTAGCCCCTAGATGGCCGGGCAGCCGTGGTTTCCACTTCTTCTGAAGTTGGGGGTGGAAGCTCCATTCCCTCTGGGGCTGCAACACGATCTTCTGTTTCAAGAGCAGGGTTCCCTTCTGCACCCCAATCTCAGGTCCCTCAATCTGATGGCCTGGCTGCTGAAAGGATACTGCTAGCTCCCTTACTTCTACCTAAGGAGGTTGAGGAGGTGGTCTTGGCCTCTAGGAGGCAGTCCATCAGAAAGTCCTATGCCCTCAAGTGGCATAGGTTTACGGTATGGTGTGCTCAGCGCAATGAAGATCCTTTCTCTTGCCTTGTGCCAATAGTACTGCAGTATCTACTTCACCTTTCAGACCTAGGTCTTAAGTCTAACTCTGTTCGGGTCCATCTCAGTGCTTTGTCAGCGCACCACTCACCGGTGGGCGGACAGTCTCTGTCAGTTCAACCCTTGGTGTCCAGATTTCTCAGAGGTCTGCTTCTGCTCAAGCCTCCGGTTCGTCCACCGGCGACTGAGTGGGATTTGAACGTGGTCTTGCAGCAACTTACTCGTCCACCGTTTGAGCCATTGGCTACTTGCCATTTGCGTTTCCTTTCTTGGAAAGCACTCTTTCTGGTGGCTCTTACCTCGGCTAGACGTGTGAGTGAACTACAAGCTCTGGTTTCTGATAGACCGTACACGCGGTTCTATAGGAACAGGGTGGTCCTACAGACCCATCCGAAGATCCTCCCAAAAGTGGTCTCCTCTTTCCACCTCAATCAGGAGGAGGTTCTTCCGACCTTTTTTCCCAGGCCGCAGTCTTGCATACCCTGGACTGTAAAAGGGCATTGTCCTTTTACATAGAATGTACGCGGGAGCATCGAAGGGCTACTCAGCTCTTTGTCTCGTTTGACCCTAATAAGATGGGGTTACCCGTCTCCAAGCGTACGTTGTCCACTTGGGTAGCAGATTGCATCGCCTGGGCGTACAGGGCAGCCGACCTCCCCTTGCAGGGTTGGGTCACGGCCCACCGTGTCAGAGCGAAAGCCGCGTCAGTAGCTCATCTCCGCTCTGTTCCGTTGGCAGACATCTGCCGGGCCGCAACTTGGTCTCCAAGCCAGATTTTTGCAGCCCATTACTGTCTGGAGAGAGAGTCCCGACGGGACAGTGTTTTCGGCCAGGTGGTACTCCATAATCTCTTTGAGGTTTAGGGAACTCCTACCCTCCGGCCCTTGTGTTGGGCTACTGTACGGGGTGCGTTCTCAGAGAAAATTCTTATCATGGATGCTGAGGCTCTTGAGAGGGAGCCATTTTTTCAGATCTGGGTTCACGGTAGCCTAGAGCTGGGGAGTCCCATATGTGAGAACTGACTTCCTGCTTGGTCCTGGAACAAGTGTAGTTACTCACCTGTAACAGGTGTTCTCCAGGAGCAGCAGGAATCAGTCCTCACGACCCTCTCTCCTCCCCTGGAGTTGCAGTCATCTACTTCATTTTGATTTTTGCTGTCTTTTAGCTATGTCATCAGACTGAGCAAGATGGCACCCTTGGGGGCGGGATGGAGACCGCGCATGCGCGCTGCATTCCCAAAGGCTTTCTTTGAAAGCTGGGGAATTGCTCCGCACGAGGGCTCCGTCGGCGCCAACGTCACCCATATGTGAGGACTGATTCCTGCTGCTCCTGGAGAACACCTGTTACAGGTGAGTAACTACGCTTTCTGTGTGTTACAAACCATCAAAATGGTTGCCCCCACTGAGTTTGGATCCAGCATTGTCTACATTTCAAAACTTGGTATTACATGACTTACAAATTTTGGAGTCTTCTCCACAGAGACAGTTTTCTAATATCTCTGCTGAGTTTAATCAAGCAATTTGTTCATTTAGATGACAATCCTCGTTTGTGATACGGAGGGCAGACAAGGGGGGGGGGGTGCCACAGTGCTAATGGATGCTATGGTTTACCATCATAAGGTTTTGGATCATTTAGCCAATGACAAGTATTATCAGCAGTTATCTATTGATCCTACCAGTGATTTACAGCAAGAAATTAAATCCCTTACCTCATCAGCGTATCAACGTCATTGGATAACCAAAAAAGAATTTGAGTTTTTGAGTGTATTACATCCACTTGTTCCTATTATGTATATGGTGCCTAAAGTCCACAAATCGTTGTTGGATCCCCCTGGACAACCCATAGTGTCTTGTCGTTCTTCGGTCTTAGAACCGCTTTCTAAATTTTGCGATACGTTTTGTCAGCCATTGACATTACAGATACGCTCTTACATTAAAGATTCTTTTCATTTTATTGGCTTATTACAGGGAGTGTTTGTGGAGGACACCTCGTTTCTAATGACCATGGATGTGGTGTTTTTATACACCAACAGGAGGCCTTAGAGATTGTAAATTCTTTACCGTTGCCTTTACCGTCTCGGATACCTAAGGATTTTGTAATGAATCTATTACAGTTAGTGCTGGAACATAATTATTTTCTGTACGATACAATTTTTTATCACCAGATTTTTGGGGTAGCCATGGGGGCGACGGTGGCCCCCTCAGTAGCGACTTTATACATGGCTCACTTCGAGGAAACGTATCTATTTCATACTTCATGGTTTGAATCTATAATACTGTGGAAACGTTTTTTGGACGATGTCTTTTTTGTTTGGACAGGGTCTTTGACTCATCTATTAACCTTCCTTAGTTGGATTAATACCCTTACGAGCAATATCCAGTTTACTCCAAAATATCACACCCAACAAATTGAGTTTCTGGATTTACTGATTTATAAACAGGACAACAGGTTGTATACCACATTATACAGAAAAAGAAGTACAACGTAATGTTTTTTTGCAGTATTCAAGTTACCAACCAAACTCCTTGCGCAGGGGCCTTCCCTTTGGGCAATGTTTGCGGCTTCGGCGGGTGTGCACTACTTTGTCTGAATACAAGCGTCACGCGAAGGATTTGAAGACACGTTTGCTGAACAGGGGATATCCTCCACAACTGATTCACACAGCTTATAAACGTGCCTTAAACAACCATCCTTTATGATGGCAGAATGGTAATCAGTCAGCATAACCACGCGAGGAAAAGATTGTGGGAGTTCTTTCATATATGCCGAACACGGCTGAAGTGACCCAGTTTTTGAAGGTTCATTGGCCTATCTTATCACTACATCCCTGTTTTCAGAACTGTTTAATGATAGCCTATCGGAGAGTGTCCAGTTTAGGGGATTTGGTGGTCAAAACATCTGCACCGCGACTGCAGTCATTAATGGAACAACCAGCAGGCCATTTTGCTTGTAGATCATGTGATTTTTGTACAACTACCATTGAAGGGTCCCAATGGTTTGATTTAAAAATGGGGGTTTCATATTCTTTGCATTTCCGAACATCATGCATAACAGCATTCGTGATTTATCTAATTATTTGCCCTTGTCATCTTTATTATGTGGGCGGGACTTCTCACAGATCCGGAGACGGCTTTTGGAACATAGATCACGTATTAATATGTTGGTTTTGACAGTCCCAATGGTTTCACACTACGAGCAGTTACATCATCAGTTTGAAGACCTTAGATGGTTGGTATTGGATCATGTTCCCCCTAATGTGAAAGGTGGGGATCGCTCTTCTAAATTGCTATTAAAAGAACAGTGGTGGATTTTCAAATTAAAGACGATTGCTCCTAATGGGCTTAATGCTGAAATCAAGTGGTGGACATTGCATACTTGTGGTTGATGCAGGAGGAGTTATATGATGCGATAAAGATCTAAATGTTTACTTTGCTCACCTGGGAACTACTTATGATGTCATAATTGAAACCGGATATTGGACCAGGTTCATAAGCTTGAAGAAGGGCTGGGAATTTACACAGCTTGAAACACTGCGGTGTCGCAGTGCCTGGTCGGGAGTGATGCGGTCTTTGGTAGGATTTTGAGGTCCAATTGTGAGGTAGGCTTTGGCCCTGTGCATGTAAACAATGAAGGCTGCACAATCAGGAGTGATTCACCGACGCTCCTTTGTCTAAACGTTTGATGAAGACACCTGACTTCAGATAAGTGGGCGAATAAACTCGCCGTTTGAGCATTGTGCAAGGACACTCTTGGAAGTCCTGTGTTAAAATAACATGCATGGATGCAATAATGTGCAGGGACACTTTCATTTGTTGTGGTAGAACGGCATATTGTTATGCGGCAGCTCTTTTAATCAGAGTATCTGATCTTATAAGTGATTAAAAAGGAGGATCCACTGCGAGGAGGGTTTCCTCCCATGGTGGATGATCCGACAAAAAAACAAAATAAGATTTACTTAGTTCACAACTCTAGTTCTTTTAAGAGAGCAGTAGGGTATAGTTAGAATATCATCTTATTGTTGGAATAATCATGTTCTGGCAATGTCCCAGTTTTTATACTATTTCCTACTATTTCCTTTTTGTTTAGTCTTCTTTTATTTGATTCTTTTATGTGTCAAATTTGTGTGCATATGTAGTTCAAAGCCATTTCACTAGTCACTTCTTTTTAGGAAATATATTGGGCATTAAGGGATTGTTCTGCAAGGGTGCCAATAATGTTGATCACAACTGTACTCTCCAACCTGAGGTCTTTAACATGATATTGCTTATAGAAAGAAGATTAAGAGCTTTTTGTTTTGGTCAAGCCTTTCAGGGGTAAAAACGTTTTAGTATTTGGTCTGGAATTTTAGGTATTTTATGTTTTGTTTTTTGTTGTTTATTCTTTAAATTATTATTTCTTATGTTATAATTCTCCAAGGATGATGACTGATGCATGGAATAGAAATGATTTTAAATAAATAAATAAATAAATAAGTCACTTCCAAGATGCACCTCAACCTATTTGCATATGGAGGCGTAGTCTAGTGGTTAAAGCATCAGGATGAGAACCAGGATTGAAGTCCCACTTCTCTCACATGTGCTGTTTGTGACTTTTGGAAGTCTCTTCAACCCCTATTGTCTCAGGTCCAAACATAGGCCCCAATGTACTAACTTGAGTTAAAGTGTTAATGCAGTTTAACACAAACGCAAGTCCCATTGTTTTCTATGGGAACCATTTACTAAATCTGCACTTACATTAACAATATAAGGTGCATTAATTTCAGTTAAGTTAGTAGATGAGAAGCTTAGATTGTCAGCCGTCTGTGGATAAGGAAATACCTTGAGCTACCAATAAAATTACAGGAGCTAAATCCAAAATTCAAGCCCCAGTCTTCTGCATCACAAACTGAGTATATTAGTGTCATAGTGAAATAATGCTAATAGGAGTTATTCTTTTTAATTATTTTAATTTCTATAGGCTGTCTTTTGAAGTACAGACTTAAGCATCTGTCGCAGGTTACTGAACAAATATTAGTGCAAGTACAAGATCATTCTAATCCAACAAGACAACAAGTAATCGGCCATTCCCTATTCAAACATCTTTTCATTATACTGTTCCTAATTCTAATCCTTCAAAACCACCACAATATCGCATGGAAGCTGCTACCGCCATTTAGTAAACATACCCCTATGTCATTCTGGTGGTACTTGTGAATTTAGTACCACCAGCTTCCCCTAGCATCTGCTGAGACATTTCAGAGAACTGGTCAGAGACTGGGTTCCTTGAAAGGCCCTGCTTGGGGTTGGAACACCAGTACAAAGGTGTTGTTTAGTCCAAGTCTATGGCCCAGAAGCATACACAACAGCACCATATAGTTCCTCAGGAGATAGCAATCTGGCTCATCTGTCTAAATTACCAAAGAGAGACTCAGTTTCTACACAAACCAAGAGAGCAAGAGAAGAAGCACCATAGATAAAAACAGAAAGTAGTATGAAATAATAAGTATTAAAATACAAATGAAGGTAGTCAAGAGATTAAAAGTGATTGCATAAAAATATTTACATAAACATAAATATTGCATAATACCCAACAAGGTTATGTTTCAGCACTGTATCTGCATCAGGGGTATAAATTTATATTTAAAAATGTATGTAAGACACTAAAAAGAAGTAAAAGAACAGATGTGTATGGTGTTACATACACATATTTCATATATTTCCATTAACCCTTAACAGGTGACGTTTATTTGTATTTTGATATGTGTTAATTCATATGTCTTCATGTTTTTACCTATGGTACTTGCTCTGCCACTTATTCTGTACAAAATAAAAATGCATCCCAGCTGTCATCCTCTTAATAAAAGGAATTTTTGGGCGGCTTCCTTTGTACTCCACAATCTTGGGCAGAAGAATATAAGATTCCCACTTAGATCCTTCCAGCACCCACTTGTCCCTATGCGCAAACACAAAGTTCTGTAATAAGCTAAGCAGCCAGCAAAGCTAGCAGGACTGCTAAGTGAATATGCACCTTCCTAGGTCCCCTGCTTATCCTGTCAGACAGAACACACTGTATGAATGTTTGCTTTAGCAAGGATTTCTCATTTATAGAAAAATTGCAGCCTGTTAATTGCTAGTTTGATCGTTTAACTTTTATAAATGATATATTTTTTCTTTCAAGGATGTATGTGTAATATAATAACCAGGTCTTGTTTCACCTGTGCTGAAGCGCTGCTCTAAACGCAGCTTAAATTATTCTCTAACTCCGTCCAAGACTTGACAGTTTCATTTGTATTTACTGGAAATGCTTTTTGTTGGCTAACCACAATTGACAATAAGAGAAATTAGTGTTTTGAGTCAGTATGAGTAAACCATCTTCTCTCACTTGCTGCTTTCCTTCAATGCAGATATTGTCATGCCTTTTTAGAATTTAGCAAACAACAACATGTTTTCCATTTCCTTTTCTTACCTAAAGCCACCGGCGAAATAGCTAGAATAAAGTTGAATATGGCTCATATATGTATAGTATCGGAATTGGAGCCACATCATTAAATGAAGGGCTAATAAACAAGTGTTAAAATGATTTCATGTTTTCTTTGAAAATATTAAAATTTCTAAGCATGAATTACTCCCAAAGAATAAGTACAGATGGCTTTTCATTAAAGGGACCTCAATAAATTGTAAGTATGCTCATTTAATTTATCTCAAAACTGAATAGTAAATAAAGTCCATTTATTTTAGAAAAACATCTTGAAAAGTTGTGAACAGCTGGTTCAATATTCATTGCTCAATAATATCATAATTTCATTGTAAGATGAAGACTTGAATAGTTTATTCTGAAGACTTGAATAGTTTATTCTGAAGAAGTCTGTATTAATGTGTGGAACCACCAAACGGGAAGTTATAATAATCTGCTTATTGGACATATCAGGGCCCTTTTACTAAATCCTGGTAAGGCTGTGTACTTAATGTACATGACAAATGCCTGTTAAGTGCAAAGCCTCTGCGTTAGCTGTCAGAGGCATGAATCAGCATGTTCCTGGCAGCTATGTGTCTGAGTGCAATAATCTGCAGGACAGTTGATGCACCAAACAGTAGCCATAGAGGTATCATTAAGTGCACTTGTGCTAATGGCCACGTTAAGAGTGCATGCTGCTAATGTGTTCTCCATGCCCACTCTCTGCATTTAACCTGTCCACTCTTCATATTAGCCCCGATTAAGTGCCAATTAACATTTCTTTTTTGGCGATCAGCAGCTGGCATGCTTGCATGTTAGCATTCACCGCAGCCAGTTACCACACTCTGTATAACACATGTTTTTATTTTATTTTATTTATTTGCATTTCTTTTATACCGCGCTATTCAACATCAGTGCGGTTTACATAGAACATACACGTTGAAAATAATGAAACCGTGTTTACAGGTTACAGGAAGTAGAATTTGGAGAACTTGGGGTAACTATTTACATCAGATTTTCATATTGTACAAGCTAAACTTATAAGTGTCTTATAAAGGAGCTTTGTCATGATATCTATATTAGACTGTAGGTGACATTACTGTATCTTCGTCTATCTTGTAGTACTGAATGAATAGGTAGTGTTTTACTGCCTTCCTAAATTGGGCCAAACTGTTAACTGGTTAGCAACACTTAGGGGTATGTTTACAAACCAGAGGTAGCAGCCTCTGTGCGATACCGGAGCCGCGGCCCCATTGAATTCACGGAGACTGCTACCGCTGCTTTGTAAACATACCCCTTAGTGAAAGGGCTGCGTTGGGACTATTTTTTATTTTATTTATTTATTTATTTAATGTCTCTTTTATACTACGCTATTTAACATCAGTGCGGTTTACATACAACAGTAGCTTATACAGTGCAGACTAAGCTGCTCTGTATTTACAATGAAACAGGTGCTGTAACTATTCTAAGATGAGTGCATTCATGGTCTACAAGATATACAACAGCAGCTTAGAAATTCATACAAATTCCAGCCGGGATTTTCATTGAAACAACACCATTTGAGGTTTCATTGGCTCACAGTAAAATAAACAGCACACTAAAAACTACAAATCTGTTCTTCCTTTTTCCATTTTCTTTAACAGAACCTTTACTTACATCTCTCGCTACTCCCAACCCCTCTCTCTTCCTGTCCCCACCCTTCACCCTTTCTTTCAACTCTCTTACTCTAACTCTTTCCCCCCCCCCAACCGAGTTTCATAACCGTGATCCCAATAACTGCTGCTGCAGGGCAGGGGTCAATTTTATATAAAGGCATCGTCAAGTATTGATATAACTAAAGTTTTTAAATGCGGTATGAAAATGAAAATATATGGATAAATAGCAGAGGCGATGATGATATTAAGCAGCACTGAATGTTTTACTTATATATGTAAAGAATATTGAGCCAGTTGTTTACACCTTTCCCAATGCAGGTTTTTCAGATTAAATGGACTTTATTTACTATTCAGCTTTGACATCAATTGAAGGAGAATCCTTACAATTTAGTAATGTGTGTGTATATGCACACATACATATAATATATATTGTTTTTTTTCAAGAATAAATATTCTTGATAATTCTGAAGTTTTTACTAAGTGTGCAATAGTGGATATTTCATTAAAGGGGCAATTTTCAATCACTCATATTTTCAATGTGTGTGGCCACTTTAGGCTGCAGCTAATTTTAAAAGGAACCCTATCTTTGCTGTGTCCGTTTTGAAAATTAACTAAAATTGCCCATACTTGCATATGCTGTTTGTGCAGGTAGCGCAGGGACAAAATAGCAGACATACATTTGAAAATCAAATATATGTGCACAGTTTGCTCCCGAGAGCTAAATGTGCTTCTGGGAATGTGTCATTTCAGCCACCCTAAAAATGCGTGTGCTGTGAAAGTACAAACTTTCAGTTAAGCCATTTTGGTTAGGTATATAGCAATTTAATTGGGTAACTGCCTTAGAAAATTATCCTCAGTGTGTTTAGGAAAAGAAAGTATTGCATCGCATACAAAAAAAAAAGAATAGTGCAAATTAGAATGAAGCATAACATTTGTCATGTTCAGAACACAGAGACACACTTCCCTCAGTTTAGACCAGTGATCTCAAACTCCTGGCTTTAAGGGCCACAAAGCAGTTGGGTTTTCAGGAAATCCCTCATGAATACACAAGAGAGACATCTGCATACAGTGGAGTCAGTGGACATGCAGATCTATTCCTTGTATATTCATTATGGATATCCTGAAATCCCAACTGGCTTGTGGCCTTCGAGGACTAGAGTTTGAGAACTCTGATTTAGATTGCCTTCATTGTTACAGGCCTATTACAGGATACTAGAACTCTTATGTAGTCAGTAAGCCAAAAGGTGATCTTGCATGCCAACTGCTTCTCCTTCATTTATGTATAAACTGAATTTGTTTTTACTCTTCGTGCTGCATTAAGCTAAAATGTGGCCCAGGCACTTTGCCTTAAAATTGGTGGGAGGGCCACCTTTGTACCTGTTAAAGATGAGCTGCGTAGCTTGAGATATCATGCAAGTAGAAAAAGCTAGGCTAGGAAGTAGAAGTGAAACCAGGAAAGAGTGTTTCTGACTGTAATAGCTTGTTTCTGTTTAATGTTACAATGCAGGTTAAGATTTTGCTAAGTTTCTAATAGAAATGGAATCAACGATGCTGCAGGAATTACTTCATCCTCCATGCCAGTGCCAAGTACTTAGCCCTACAGTGAATACACAAGGTTGATTTTTAACATGAAGAAAGCCAGATATGTTGAATGGCATTTTCAGATGACATTTATGATTCTATATGCTATATTTAGTACTTCAAACCTGCTTTTACCTCTTGCAGGCTGTAGAAGCTCAAATACGAAGTTTTGGGCAGACCCCATCTCAGCTACTCATAGAGCCCCACCCTCCACGAAGCTCTGCCATGCAGGTGGTAAGTCCAGGATCTTCTTAAACCCAGTTTGTAAGCTGACTCTTTTTATGTTCAAACTGTTTATTGATCCACAGTTGACAACAATAGACCAGACATCAAGAACAAAATACAAACAATTAGGGCCTATTGAACATTTATGATCGCCTTTGGTTTTCTGTTTTGTTTTTCTCCCATTTCCCTTCCATCTTGCACCCCCCCCCCCCCCGGAGGGCGGCCTTTATCACAGGAAGATTGAGCTTTTCCGGCTTATGAGGTTGTTAAACATTACTGGGTTTATGTCTGCCCCGGACCCAATCCTCCCATCCCTCACCTAGTCCCCCCTCCCCTCCCCCCACCCTTCCCGTGGGTGACACTCCCAACGAGATCCTCTCTGCCAGCTCTCTTCTAAAGATCGTTTAAGATGTAGCTTCGACTGCATGGGGACAACATCTGGATATATTATTATTATTATTAAAGACTTATAAAGCTCCGCAACATACGAAGAGCTGTACAAACATACAAGAGAGACAGTCCCTGCTCATCAGAGCTCACAATCTAATAAGACAGAAAACAAAATAAGTTACATAATACAAATAACAAAATTTACAGGACAAAGTAGGCAAATGTTGATAGAGAGATCAAGATAGAGCAAGACAGGAACGAAAAGCAATAGTGAAGAGGTGGGATTTTAGTCTGGACTTGAAAATGGCCAGGGAGGATGCCTGGCGCACAGAGATAGGAAGACTATTCCAAGCAAAGGGTGCTGCCAGTTGGATATAGTCGTCCCAGCCACATAAGAGTGGGGGAAGCGCCTATGTTTTGCCTTGGTCCATATCTTATCGATCTGCCTGTGCTGGTGCAGAGCATTGCACCATTGCCAATAATTGAGAGGATCCGTGGATTTCCAGCACTGTAGAATTATATGTGTTGCCAGTGCCCAAGATAGTCGCAACCAACACGGCCTGCTCTTCCTGGTGACCCCCGCCCCCTCCAACGCGTGGAGTAGGACGGCCTGTGCGGTAAGCCGCTATTGTTGAAACACCTGTTCAGTGAATACATGGATGTCCTGCCAATATGCTTGTACCCATGGACATGACCACAGCAGGTGGACCAACGGGGCTCCTTCTTCCCCACACTTAGGACAACTGGCCTTGTACCCTATGGCCCGAAGGCGACTCGGTGAAAGATAGGCACATTTAATTATTCAGTACTGCATATCGCACAGCGAGACCATAGCTGTAAATTTTGGAATCTGATCAATGAGTTTCCACACATCTTCCCCTCAGGGATGTGCTAAGCTCAGCATTCCAAGTCTCTGCCAGCCAATGGCAAGTACGTTTGGAGACTCTGGTCACGAAAGTTGATTGCGCCCGAGAGATTGTTATCTTGCCGGACCTTTCACACAAGAAGAAAATCCTCTAAATCTGTGCAGAAATTACTAGATAGATTGCTTGTTTCAAGGCCGCGAGTTTAGCTTCAGAGTTGGTAGTAAGGGAAGAGATCTCTCCTACTCACTCCAAATTGAGTACAGAGTTCTGGAAAGGGTAGCAGTGTGCCATCCTCCGTCAAAACCTGTTCAAGGTATTGGAATCCCAGATCCTGCCAATGTCGAAAATGGGCAGAGGTCAGACCAGGTGTAAAGTCTGCATTCCCTTGGATTGGAAGGTATATGGACTGGGTATCTGAGTGCTTTAGGTGTAAACAAATCCATTGCCACATTTGGTGTGTGGTCCTAATGAGAGAGCAGCTCCTCAGTTCAGCCATCAGCCTGTTCACAGGTGCATGGAGTACATAGCGAAGATTCAAGGGAGAGACCAGGGACCTCTCACAAACCAAGTTTGTGTATTCCTCCATGTCAAAAAGCCAATCCTTTAAGTGAGACAGCAGGCATGATAGATTATATGCCCAGAGGTTGGGGACCCCATCCCCCCCCCCCCCTCTGTGCCAAGAGCCTTTAAGCACTGATATTGCTATTTGAGCTCGACGACCCGACCAAAGAAAGCGAGACAGTAGCCGATCTAATTTGGTGAGGTCCTTCCTCAGAAGCCAAATGGGCAACATTTGAAACATATATAGCAAACATGGAAAAGGGATCATCTTAAACAACGCTATTCATCCACCTAGCGAAATAGGAAAGTCCCACCAGTTTGCCAGAAGCTGCTCTGTTTGGGCCAGGAGGGGGTGCCACATTACATCTGTAAAGGTCCCCAGTTAGCAAAAAAGAGTGATTTGTCCACCAAAGCGGAAACATGCCCAGCCAGGTGGTGCGCAGAGAGCCACAACTGGGTAATGCATCTGATTTGTCTAGACTGAGTTTATAACCCAAGAAGGTACCAAAAGTTGTGAATTCACACAGTAGGGTCTGGAGGGAACGATGTGGGATAGACCAGAAGGTCATTCGCGAATGCTGATAATTTGAATTCGTATGGCCCCATCTGCATCCCCTTTATCTCAGAGCTCCCCCAGATTCAAGATAACAATGTCTGCAATGTCAGTAAGAACAATAGGGGGATAGGGGACATCCCTTACATGTCCCTTGGCCCAAAAGGAATCAGGTCGTGCAAGTGCCATTGATTAAGATTCGTGCCCAAGGATCCCAGTAAATGGCTTGCACTGCTTGGAGGAAGAGGCCCTCAAATCCAAAGCGGTCCAGCATCATAAACATGTACTTCCACTCCACCCTATCAAAAGCTGCATCCAAGCTAATAAGAAGAGAGGGGATTTCTGCATATTTGCAATGGGATATTGCCACCAGAATCTGGTAGATGTTCCCGACTGCTTGATGCCCCTTAACAAATTCCACTGGGGTGGGGTGAATCAAGCTGGACAATATCCCCGACAGTCGCTCCGCCAGACCTTCACCATAATCTTAAGATCGATGTTCAACAGAGAAATGGGAAAGTAGGTGCCTGGAAGCAGTGGGTCCCGGCCCGGCTTGGCTTGGGAAGAACCATTACCAGCTCTTCGTTGTTGTGATATGTGAATGATTGGAGAATCACTAATTGTTGATACATTTCAGTGAGAGGGAGACATAATTTATTTCTGAGCAGCTGGTAAAATTCTGTGCTAAAGCCGTCCGGGTCCGGAGCCCTTGGTGTGTGCAGGCCTTTAATCACCTTTTGTATCTTGTTGGGAGTAAACGGCTCATTTAATTGGGCTCGGTGGTTCAGGTTCAAGTTGGGGAGGTTACAGTGTTGTAGATAGGAATAGGCATCCCAGTCATCCACTTCATATAAGGTACAGTAGTATGCCAGAAATGCATCTTCCATTGCCGCCTGAGAGGTCTGCACCGTCCCATCAGTGGTTTTAACCACTGCCACCACTCTAATACCACCATCATTTTTGACTAAAGAAGACATCAGTCTACTCAAATGGTTACCAAACCGGTAGAACTTGTTTTTATAGTGCAGCATAGACTGTTTTGCTTTAGCGTAGATAGGAGTGTTGAGCTGACTCTGAAGAGTCAGGTAGGCCATCTGGTTTTCATTTGTGTCCTGATGTCCTAATTTTCTATGGAGCACTCGGAGTTGTGCTCCCCACTTCACTAGTTTCTGATTGAAGTCCTCATTCCGACTACTCACGTATCCTATCACTGCTCCCCATAGGTATAATTTTGCAGTTTCCCAGAAAAGACAGGGGTTGTCCTTATAGTGTGCGTTAATTTCTTTGAAATAGTCCCACTGCCTCGCAAGAACTGACTAAAATCTGTGTCCCCCTTCAAGTAAAAGGAAATCGCCAACATCGTTCCCTACTCCATAAAGGGGGTAGTTGGAGGTCCAGCAGAACATTGCATGGTCTGAGATCTGGATGTTACCTATCTGGACCATAAGGACCCTGCCCAATAGCCCCTGTGAGATCAAGAAGTAATCTAACCATGACCATATGCCGTGTGCCCTAGACAGGTGAATGCAGTCCCGTTCGCTGGGATGTAGTGTGCACCAAACGTCCAGTAAGTCATTGCTGTCACAGAGTGCTGTGAGTCGGCATTGCTGCTAAGAGTCGCCCTCCCTCTCTAGCTGAGAGTTGCCCTCCCTCCCCAGCTGAGATTTGTCAATTAGCGGGTCGAGTACACAATTGTAATCTCCTCCCAGAATCACCTCACGGTCTCCCGTATCTAGCAAGTTTTGCACCAGCACATCAAAGAACTCTCGTTCATAGCGATTCAGGCCATAAATGTTTCCCAGGCAGATTGGGACTCCTTGTATCTGCTCCCACAGTAGAATTCTGTGGCCTCCCGAACCTCTTATAATCCATTTTAGCTGGAAGTTGACTCCTTTTTTTAATCAGAATCACCATTCCCGCTCACTTATCTACCGCTGATGCTCTATAAGCCTCCCCCACCCACCATCACTTTAATTTAGCATGTTCGGTATCAGTCATGTGGGTCTCTTGGAGGAGGGCGACATCTACCTGAAGTGCTTTAAGCACCTTATGTCTTTTTATTGGACAGCCGATACCACAAACATTCCAAGAGAGGAAATGGATACCACTGTTACTTATGTAATTCTAAATTGGTAGTATGTATAGTCCTTGAAAAGTTGTAGCCTGTCAAGGAGGCCCCCCCCCCCAGCCCAGACCCCTCTCCCTTTCCCAGTGTAGAAGCATCACCCACAGGAAGAGTATCCCACGCCCCCCTCTGAATGAGTGTCCATCCTATCTAGAGTCCATTCTGTATCTGTCCGGTTTACATCTACTTGCCCCAAATCTCCACATTCCTCCTGCTCCCAGGGCCTAGATCATGTTGTTATCCCAACTAGCTGTGGGCTTATATCCTCGCCCCCCTCCCCATCCCCCCTCTAGTACTACCCCATCATGTTCCCAACCCCACAATTTCACTCTTATTCCTTTGTGAATCCACCAGAGGGTCGTTGTGGCCATCCCTCATTGCCCGTCCCACCCTGTCATTGGTATGTTAACCCAGCCCCTCCCCATCATGATTTACACGCCAATCAACCTTAACAGCCCCGACTACAACAAGATAACGAACTGCCTTGACAACATGTCCGCCTGGCTCACGCACAACAACCTAGCCATAAACTATAACAAGACAGAGGCACTTATTATCACACGAAACACCGACTTCAGCCCCCCACCATTCATCATAAGCAACAACACAACAATACCAATAAAGGATGAAGTCAGATACCTCGGAATAACCCTTGACAAAGGACTCAACCTACAGTCCCACATAAGAAAAACTGTTAGAAACGCATACTACAAAATGAAAATAATCAGACGCCTCAAGCCTCTACTCTCCCATGAACACTTCCGCACAGTCTGCCAAGCGCTAATAACTCCCATACTGGATTTCTGTAACCCGATCTACAACGGAATATCAAAACATTCACTCAAACCGCTTCAAATGGCTCAAAACACAGCAGCCAGAATAATCGCCAGCTCCACAACTCAAGCCCACATCACCCCCATCCTCAAAGAACTCCACTGGCTCCCAATAAGCTACCGCATCAAATATAAGATGATCATAAATATATTCAAAATCAGACAAAAGAGCTCTGCAATCAGCCTCCAAGCCCTCATACTCCCTAACACCAACAACAGACCAAGAAGGAAAACCACATCAGACACCCTCAGCACCCCAAGTAACTACACAAAATCATGCAAATTCACTACACAAAGAGCACTTTCTTTAGCGGCCCCATTAATATGGAACTCTCTCCCTCCCGACTTACGATCAATTGAGGATATAAAGGACTTCCGAAAGCAATTAAAGACTGTACTCTTCACAGAGCACTACGGCTCAAACACCTAACTAGATTCCATTTATTGTAACCTTTATGTAATGTGATTGTCTGTAATGATTTACCTATGTTATGTATCCCACCTTTCTACTTCGATGTTTTAATTAAGCAGTGCATGTTTCCCTTGCTTTTGTATAACCTTTGTATGTCTTTGTAACCGCTTTGATTGAAGGAAAAGGCGGTATAAAAAACTTGTTAAATAAATAAATACATCTAGAACCAAAACTCCCTCCCAGCCTATCCCGCTCACCCATAAATCGGGACTCTGATACCCAGTAAGCGAGCGCCAGTCGCTCACTCCCATCTATCTATCATTAACCCGACAGACCCAAAGCCACTCGGCCCTGGCTGTGGGCATATTATTTCTGCATGATAGCACCCATCAAACCATCAATTAGCCAGCCCACCCCCCATTCACACATACCCATCCCCCAGCCTGCAGCCATCCCCCCCCCCCCCCCACCGGTGCACCCTCACCTGTCAACATGTCCCTTTCAGCTTTGCCCACTGTTTTTCTGCATCCCCCAGCTGTTCCCATCCTGCTAACGACTCCCTGAGGTATTGTCCCATTTTGGCAAAGTTAGTTTACCTGAAGTCTAAGACCCTTACTTTTGAATGGATTTTTATCAGCCCTAGTCCTAATACTGAACTACACCATCTGGTGATCACTGAATGCAAGATGATTTATTTTATTTATTTATTTAACATTTTTTATATACCGCACTATTCATTTTTTATATACCGCACTATTCATCATCAGTGCGGTTTACATTGAAACAACAATATACCTGCCAATACATGACTGATCTAGGTTTACAGATAACAGGGAAGATAAACTGGGTGTGAACCATACATCCTCTTTGATCCCAGATCTTTCGCCCCTCAATGACTGTCTTACCTCTATTGCTGACTGGTTCCGTGCTAATTTTCTCGTTGTCAACCCTTCTAAATCTGCTGCCATCTGGTTTACCTTCGGTGCCCCCTCCCCCAATTTGGCACCTTCCATGTCTCAATCATCCATACCCTTGGTCCCCACTCTCCGTTATTTTGGCGTAACACTGGATTCTGCCCTTTCCTTCCACCATCACATCTCTACTGTCGTGCGTAGTTCATTCTATCACCTTCGTAGGATCCGGGCTGTACGTTCATTTCTCCCTCTTGCTTCTCTCACAACCCTGGTTCTGTCCCTGGTGATCACGCGGATCGATTATTGTAACTCTTTCCTTGCAGGTCTCCCCCAGTACCAACTCCGTAGGCTACAACTGATACAGAACACTGCAGCACGCCTTATCACCTTCACATCCCACCGGGACCATATCACCCCCTGCCTTATCTCACTTCACTGGCTCCCTATCAAGGTCCGTTTCGTTTATAAGCTTCTCATCATCACCCACAGGGCCCTTCACACCAGCACCCCTCAGTATCTATCTGACCTCATCTTCCTTCAACCCACTCCTCGTTTGCTTCGTTCCGCACACGGAAACCGGCTCTTTTTACCACCCCCCACACAGGCCCGCCTTGAATTAACCCGTCACGCTGCCTTTTTCTTTGCTGCACCCGCTCTGTGGAATTCCCTCCCGCTCTCTCTACGGATCGAATCGTCCTTTTCTGATTTCAAAACACTCCTTAAGACCTACCTTTTTTGCCAGGCCTTTGATCTTCCCTTCCCCCCAGTTACCCCTAGCTAGCTGACATTCCTCCCACCAATGAACCTTTGCCTCCTACCCTTATTAATTTCCCTAGCTAGTTTGTCCTCCGGTTATCCCTAGTTAGTTTGCCATCCCTCCTACCAATGAACCTTTGTCCCTTACTCCTATTACCTTCCCCCTTCCCTTTCTTCCCACCTCCGTTCCTTCCCCCATCTTCCACCCCATTTTTGGTTGTCCATGGTTTGTCTCAATGTGTTGTCAGACCAATTGTCCTATTTGTTGTTTGTTCGACTCTCTTCTGCTTCTTTTTCATTTCTTGTTTTTTCTTTTCTTTCCTTTCCTGTCACAATACTGGCGTTCTTTTTCTGTTTCCTTTAAGCAGTGCCATTTTGTTTTATTGTACACCGCCTTAACACTTTGGTATTAGGCGGTATATCAAGCACACTGAATAAAGATAAAGATAAAGATCACAAACACTTTCCGCATTGTATAGCACCAAGTTCAGTATGGGTTCTGTTATCAGTTGCCTGGATAAGTCTCCCTGTAGAGAATCCAGGATCTCCTTACTTCTAGATGACACTGCAGCAGGGATATGCCAATCAACATCTGGCATATTGAAACACCTATCAGTAACACTTCTTTCATGGCAATGCTGCGTTATGTTTTCTATTAAATCTCCATCGACTTCTTCACCCTGTGAGGGGGACAGCCGACAAATCAACAGGAGCTCACTAAAAAGATAAAGAGCACCCAACACTCCTGTTCAAGTGCTTTCGAATTATATGCACCTTCCCTCTGGAACTCCCTCCCAGACAAGATCAGAAGTACCCCAGAACGACCCACATTTTGAAAGCAGCTGAAGACTCATCTGTTTCTCGAGCACTTCAGATCCGTAGCATAGACATACTCAGTTCATCCACGCCCTTAGCCCAAATCACAATCACACAGACAATAAAACACTAAAACAACCACTCTCACAACACCTCTCACTCAAACCAAGGAAAATAAGTTAAGTTAATGCATATAGTTATGTTCCATGTATTCAATGTATTTTCAGTTAATTGTAAACCGCTTTGACCTGGCAAAAAGTGGTATAGAAGCACAGCCAAACAAACAAATAAATAAATCACTCCAATGCTCTTTCTAGTTTAACTCACAGTGCCTCCTCTTTCACTTTTAAGCCTGTAATTCTATAGCTTTATTATTATTTTTGACATGTAGTGCCACTCCTCCTCCCCTTCTTCCTACCCTGTCCTTTCTGAATAAAGTATAGCCTGGTATAATTACATCCCAGTCATGATTGTCCATGAACCATGTCTCCGTAATGCCACTAAATCCAAGTCCGGCTTTCCCATTAAAGCCTCAACATCTGGGTAGTTATTTCTCATGCTACGGGCATTTATACACACTGCTTTCCAGATGTTGCCCCATTTACCCATTTCTACAGAGGTATTTAATCTTTCACTTACCTGGGAGCTTTCTTCACCCATCCCCAATGAATCTAGAGTAAATCCCTCTTCAGTAGGTTAGCTAGTCTACTGCTGAAGACACGTCGACCCTTCTTGGACAGATGGATGCCATCTCTCTTCTGCATCCATGTCCTGGTTGTACATTATTGCGCGCATAGATCTCTAGTGCTGCTCTTCTTTAAGAAAATATATATGTACTTAAAACACTTGTATCCTGATTTCCCATTTTACAAAAATATCTAAAGCGGAATATAGCATTAAAAAATGTTTTTTCAGGAAGATTTTTGTTAATCTTAAAACTGAATGACACTTGAATCCATTGTGTTTTTCAAGTTCATGACTCTGCATATTCATAAGCTTTTTTTTTTAGAAGACTCTATTTATTTGACCAGTAATTCTTGGTCTAGTCCTGAAGACCTACCCAGTCCAGTTTTCAGGATATCCACACTGAATGTACATGAGATGTATTATATGCATATTCATTGTGGATATCCCAAAAATTGCACTAGCCAAGTAGTTCTTGAAGATCAGGTTAAGAATCATTGCTGTGAATGATGTATTTCAATAATAGTCATATGGTCTGTGTGTAACGTCATTGAATCACTGTAATTGGAGCATGAATATTACAAGTAAGTCATTTCATTTTTAATGAGATGAGTTATGAATCTTTATTTAGAAGGGCTTGAAAAAAGTAGATGATTTTCTCAGTAGTGTAATCTAGCTGAAAATTGCCTTAAGGTTTAAACATGCAAGGTGCTATATAATTACAGCAGCATTATTATACTGTACATGTTTTTCTTTGAGGACTTAAAGCATTCTTTTGCATGCTTTTAATCTAGTATATTCAGAAATGTATTTGCTGACATGGTCTTGCAATAAAATCAGTAGTGTCGAGTGGTAAACATAATAGCAATTACTAAACCAATATATGTATGTTTGCTTTCCATTGTATATTGTTAGTATTTTGTTCTTTTGATTGCTTTTCCTCTATTGTACTGATTGGATGATTTTTTTCCCCAACATCTAATTTCAGCCAAAATGAAAGGCACATCGTGCTGTGTTAAGTGCACAAACTATAATATACACCAGGTGTAGTAATTAGCAGCCATGCAAAAGCTGCCTGTTTGTCTGGTTTTGTTGCTGTTGCTGTATCCCCCTGTGTGTTCACACCATCAGATAGTTGGATTTAATTGAGGCCACATCAGATGAGGCATTAATGACACCTTCAATTGAATGAGCATCCAGGGAAGATTAACTCATAATATTGATTGGCTTTTAGCCACTTGCTCAGAAGGATGACTGGGTAGCTTATTAGTCGCTCTTATTTACACCTTTATGCAAAGAGTGCAAATAGGAATTCATAGTGCAATATGTTTTTGTAAGTACTCTTAATAACTTTTTAAAAAGGACTGATAATAAAAATGCAAATGTATTTAATTTTTTATTAGCAGTTCTGTACAAACATATATTAAACGTATGCATGCAGATATTCTTTTTCTGTATGTATGGAAATCACAGGTAATAGTGTGGAGCAATTTTACCAGAATGATCATGCTGATTTGGCTTTATATAGCACCTTTCATTTCTAACCCAGAGCACATTACAATAAAATACTTGAGAAATGTTTTGTGGTACCTCCCATGGTGGATAGTCTGGCATCCAGAACGCATGTCAGTTCTAAAGGGCAGAGACAAAAAACACAGCTGTTGTTATTAACCATCTTATAGAGATAAAAATATTAGATATTTAAGCAAGATTATTTGATTGTGCACTCTAATATGCACACGGTGCATTATTCTAGTGCAGTGCCCAAACACATCAGGTACTGCTTATATATTTTTGTAAGTCATGAATAAGCTTTATCCTACCCAAGATTCATTCAATACATGGCAAGAGATATACTGTTCCCATTTCAGCAGAAAACAGAAACACATACAAATGTCTTTGTTTTTTTTTTTAAGGTTGTAGAGGCCCAATAGACCACTATTGCTGTATCAGTTCTGAAGGAACAGAAGTTTGTATGGGAAGATCCCACTTACCATCCATTTTGTTGCCAGAATGATGGATATAAAATTTAAGATTCAATCAGCTCTGGGTTTCAATATAGTACAACTCTCACACTTCTCCATAGTAGTTGAGTTAGCCATGAAAAGGTGAGGACATGCAGGGCATTTTCAAACCCACCACCCGGTAATATCCCCAGAATCTTAGGCCATTTGGTCAAGAAGGTATACCAAGGGGTGCTGCTATCTGCCCTTATTGTAGCTCATCAACTTTATATGGAGTAGTATACACATGCATTCTTACAGAAGGTGCTGAGTTTCTTACCCAGCCTATCACTACAGGCACAGATTAACCTTGTGGCCATTATAGCAGAAGAATTTGAGTGTGAAACCTATGTTCCATATAGTTCTACTGGACTAGTCCAGACAAGTGGTTTGTGTTCCCCTACCAGCAGATTGGATGGAGACAAAGAACCAATGAAAAGGCCAGGTTTCAAAGAAATCACTCCCATGCCTCTTTGCCTCAGCCACCAGAGGTCCCTTCAGTATTTCTTTGTTCTCCAGGACCAAGCAGGAAGTCAGTCCTCACATATGGGTGTCATCGGCGCCGATGAAGCCCCAGCGGAGCATTTCCCCAGCTTTCTATGAAAGCCTTTGCAGGCACGCATGCACGGTTCCCTTCCCGCCTAAAAGTGCCATCTTACCTCAGTCTCTTTTTTCCGTGAAGCCCACCGGATGTGTGTCCTGTTCTCCCGGTTAAAATTAGATTTTTTCGGTGATTTTCGCTATTTTTTCTCCCAGTTCGATGCCGGTTCCCTTCCTGCCGGGTTTGGTACACCGGTATCGAGCCCGATTTTTCTTTTTTGTTTTTTGCCCTTCGTGGCTGGCGTTCGCGCCCTTTTTCCATTTTTCCCTGGAAGGCCGGTCCTTTCACCTCGCGGGGACTCTTTTTTCCCCGATGGCTTCCAGCGGTTTTAAAAAGTGTGATCGGTGTAAGAAATTGATGTCTCTCACTGACACACACGACTGCTGCCTTCAGTGCCTCAGCCCCGACCACGACCCTAAGTCGTGCGGGCCATGTGGAAAGATGCCTTCTAAGGCACTCCGAAGTCGACAGCAGCAAAAAGAAAGGCTTTTATCGGACTCAGCCTCCGGCTGGGCCCGGACCTCGTCTGAGGCCTCGACATCTCAGGATTCCGATCCCGAGCGCCGTCGAAGCTCCTAGGACAGGGGTCCCCCGACCGGGAACGCAAGAGGAAGAAGCGGCTCACAAGGGTGTCGGAGGAGGAGGTCCCTGGCTCCTCGAGGGCCAGGTCTAACGCCCCTGACAGTCGCCCCGGGCCTGTGGAACACGAGAAGCCTGCAAAGGTTCCTCGCGTGGAGCCGGAGTCTGCTGGACACGTAAGCCCCGTAGTCCTCAAGGACTCTCCTCCCAGGGAGCCAACGTCGGGCCCAGCGCCGCCGGGGCCCGAGTCGGTGGCTGCTGCGTCTCCCGAGCTGAGTCTCAGGATGACAGCCTTGGAGAGCAGATTGCCTTCATGGAGCAGCAGCGGGCACTGATGGCCAGCCTGTCTGGCGCATCTGCCCCGACCACCGGGACATCGACTTCGAAGTCGACCCCGAAGACCGAGCCGATACTCAAGTCCATCGTGGCTTGGAGTCGACCTCGGTCGCGGTCTCCCTCGACCTCCCGTTCGGGACCGAGGGCGTCGACGCCGGTGCCTCTGGCGTCGGGGTGGGTGCTCCAGGGCCCCACGGGGTCGGACCCTGACTCCTCCTCGGACGAGTCAGCTTGGGAGACGGAGGATGAGGAGTCTCCTGATACCTTCAAGACTCGGTGCGTCCCTTCGACTCACCGCAGTCTGAGCCACGGAGTAGGTCCCCCCCGGAGGATACTCAGTTCTCGGAGTTCATCCGGGATATGGCCGCTGCCTTGGCTATTCCGGCGGACCCCGAGGAGGAGCCTCGAGCTTAAGAGCTCGAGGCCCTACAGTATGACTCTCCTCCGAAGGAGGCCTTTACTGTTCCGGGTCCTCCGATGCTGGAACGGCTCCTCTTCCATATGTGGGAGGCATCGGCCTCGGCGCCGGTTCTCAGCAAGCGAGTCGATTCAATCTATCGACTCCGAAAGAGCCCTGGTTTTCAGAAGGCACAGCTACCACACCATTCTATGGTTGTGGAATCGGCCATGCATCGTCTGAAGAGCCAGAAGATGCACTCTGCGGTGCCCCCTGGCAGGGAGGCCCGGAATCTCAATGGCGTCGGTAGAAAGTGCTTCCAGGGCTCGATGCTTGCTTGCCATGTCCAGTCCTACCAGCTGTACATGGGCATGTACTTGCGGGATCTGGCCAAGGAATTGGCCGGGTTCTCTGCTGGTCTCTCCGGGGAACCCTTGCAGAGATTTAAGTCCTTGTACTCGGGGATTCGGGACTGCTCGAAGTTCATGTCCCGCGCCGCCTACGATGGCTTCGAGGCTTCGGCCCGAGTTGCGGCAGCCGGCATCGCGGCTCGACGCCAGGCATGGCTGCAGTCATCGACCTCGAGCCATGGGTTCAGGACAAGTTGGTCGATGTCCCTTGCCGAGGTGAAAACCTTTTTGGCAAGCCCATGACCGAGAAGGCCGCTCAGCTCGAAACTGAGCACCTCACACGGACAAGGCTGTCGAGGAAGACCTCTGCCCCTTCTCATAAAAAGAAGGGCTTGGGTAAAAAGCCCTTTTACCCAAGGAAGGACACTGCCTACAAACAGTACCCGCAATATCAGGCTGCCCAAGCTGCCCCCCAGGGTCAGCAAGCCAAGGGCCAGGGTAATGGACCCCGTAGGCAGAGGACCCCCAAGCCTCAGGCCCCTGCTACCACTCAGCAGGGTGGGGGTTTTTGACTCCTTGAGCGTAGCCTCTCCTCCCCTGCTCTCCCAACCCTGCACAGGAGGTCGCCTCGCCCTCTTTGCCCACCAGTGGCCCCTTATCACCGGGGACAGTTGGGTGCTGGAGATAGTCCACAAGGGCTTTGTCCTCCATTTTCACCAACTGCCTCCACCATATTTTCCAGGGGAGCCTCCAAGGCCTCCCCTGCACACAGACCTTCTTCTACAAGAGCTTCATGGTCTGTTGGTGGACAAGGCGGTGGAGCCTGTGCCTCCCCACTTACAAGGTCACGGTTTCTACTCCAGGTATTTCCTGGTGCCCAAAAGAACCGGTGGCCTTCGACCCATTCTGGACCTCAGGAACCTCAACAAGTTCCTAGTGAAGGAGAAGTTCAAGATGCTTACTCTTGGGACACTTCTGCCCTACCTCCAGCAGGGAGATTGGCTATGCTCCTTAGATCTAAAGGATGCGTACACTCACATCCTCATTCATCCAGACCACAGAAAGTACCTCAGGTTCATTGTGGGAGGAAACCATTATCAGTACAGAGTGCTGCCTTTCTGCCTCACCTCCACCCCCAGAGTCTTCACAAAGTGCCTAGCAGTGGTGGCGGCCTACCTGAGAAATCAGGGAATCTTTGTCTTCCCCTATCTGGACGACTGGCTCATCAGGGTCAGATGTGCCAGGAGGCCAAACAAGCCACCCTCAGGACTATTGCTCTTGAAGCCTGGGGTTTGTCATAAATTTCGCAAAGTCCACTTTGCTCCCCTCCCAGAACTTGGAGTTCATAGGGGCAAGGCTGGACTCTCTGCTGGCAAAGGCTTTCTTGCCAGTAGACAGGGCCCAAAGGTTGATGGCCTTGGCAAATCAGTTTCTCAGCAGGTCCCTGGTCTCTGCCAGACTCTGCCTGAGGCTTCTAGGCCACATGGCTTCGACAGTACATGTGACCCCCAATGCCAGGCTCCCTATGAGGCTTGCACAGTGGTGCCTTCGGGCTCAGTGGTCACAGGCCACAGGCAGCCTCAGAGACAGGATAAGGGTGTCCAGATCATTTCTGCACTCCCTCACCTGGTGACTGCACCCACCCAATCTACTGAAGGGGGTGCCTTTTCAGATTCCAAGGTACACAGTAGTGATGACCACAGACGCCTCCCTGGAAGGCTGGGGAGCTCATTGTCTGGGCAAGTGCACCCAGGGCCTGTGGTCTCCCTGGGAAGCTGCACAGCAGATCAATCTCCTCGAACTCAGAGCTATTCGATTAGCACTCAAAGCTTTCACTCCTACCCTGGCTCACCAGTCTGTCCTGATTCAGACAGACAACCAAGTTGCCATGTTTTATGTGAACAAACAGGGTGGAACTGGGTCCAGGATCCTTTGTCGGGAGGCTCAGGACCTTTGTTGTTTTGCCCTCAAGCACAACATGCTCCTCAAGGCTGTGTACCTTCCAGGCCAGGACAACTACCTGGCAGACAGATTAAGCAGAATACTGCAGCCCCACGAGTGGCAGCTGCATCCTTCAGTAGTTCAGAAGATCTTCCTGAAATGGGGTCTGCCTTTGATAGATCTCTTTGCCAGCCCCATGAACAAGCAACTGCCGAAGTTCTGCTCCAGGCAACTGCATCCTCTGTGGATAGCAGCGGATGCTTTTCTGATATCCTGGTCTCAGGGCCTCCTCTATGCGTTTCCTCCCACGCCCTTGGTGGCCCGAACTCTCTTCAAGATTCTTCAGGACAAGGCCTCGGTCCTGCTGGTGGCTCCCAGGTGGCCGAGACAGCCTTGGTTTCCTCTTCTGCTTCAACTGGAGGTGGATCCTCCACTACCTCTGGGGTTGCAACTCGACCTTCTCTCACAGGAGCAGGGTTCCCTTCTGCACCCCAATCTCAAAGCTCTCAATTTGACGGCCTGGAGGCTGCAAGGGTAGTCTTGGCTCCCTGGGGCCTGCCTCAGGATGTTGAGGAGGTTGTCCTAGCCTCTAGGAAACAGTCCACTAGGAAAACCTATGCTCTCAAATGGAAAAGGTTTTCTGTGTGGTGTCAGCTACGTACAGAAGATCCTTTCTCCTGTACTGTGCCAGTAGTCCTTCAGTACTTACTGCACTTGTCAAATCAAGGTCTTAAATCCAATTCTGTTCGGGTCCACCTCTCAGCTCTAGCAGCTCACCACTCTCTGGTGGAGGGACATTCTCTGTCTGGTCACCCCTTGGTGTCCCGCTTTCTTAGGGGCTTGCTTTTGCTCAAGCCTCCCATCCGTCCTCCTGCCCCTGAGTGGGAGCTGAATGTGGTCTTGCAGCAACTGACTCGCCCACCTTTTGAGCCGATGGCTACTTGTCCACTACACTTCCTCTCCTGGAAGACACGGTTCCTGATAGCCCTTACCTCGGCTAGGCGAGTAAGTGAGCTTCAGGCCCTAGTCTGTGATAGGCCTTACACCAGGATTTACAGGAACAGGGTAGTCCTTAGGACTCATCCCAAGTTCCTCCCTAAGGTTGTCTCCTCTTTCCACCTCAACCAGGAGGTGGTTCTTCCAACATTCTTCCCTAGGCGTCATGCAAGCCAGGCTGAAGCAGTCCTGCATACCCTGGACTGTAGGAGGGCCTTATCCTTCTACCTTGACCGTACGCAGGGGCATAGAAGGGCTACCCAGCTCTTCGTCTCCTTTGATCCCAATAAGTTGGGGTTGGCTGTGTCCAAGCATACCTTGTCCATCTGGGTAGCTGACTGTATCACCTGGGCTTATAAGGCGGCTGACCTTCCTTTGCAGGGTCGGGTTACGGCCCACCGAGTCAGGGCAATGGCTGCCTCAGTGGCTCATCTCCGCTCTGTGCCCTTGGTAGACATCTGCAGGGCTGCAACTTGGTCTCCAAGCCAGACCTTTGCAGCCCATTACTGCCTGGAGAGGGAGTCCCGTAGGGACAGTGCCTTTGGCCAAGCAGTACTCCGGAATCTCTTTGAGGTTTAGGCAACTCCTGCCCTCCTGCCCTCTGTTGGGCTACCGGTGGAGGTTGTGTCCTTGAAAAGCCTTTCTTTGCTGCTGGGACTAGAGGGAGTTCTCTTGTTCAGCCTGGGTTCCTCGATAGCCCAGAGCTAGGGAGTTACCCATATGTGAGGACTGACTTCCTGCTTGATCCTGGAGAAAGAGTAGTTACTCACCTGTAACAGATGTTCTCCAGGAGCAGCAGGAATCAGTCCTCACAACCCTCCCTCCTCCCCTTGGAGTTGCAGTTGTACATAGTTTATTTTTCATTTTTGTGTGCTGTTCTTAGCTATGTCATTTGACTGAGGTAAGATGGCACCTTTAGGCGGGAAGGGAACTGCGCATGCGTGCCTGCTTTCCCAAAGGCTTTCATAGAAAACTGGGGAAATGCTCCGCTGGGGCTTCATCGGTGCCGATGACACCCATATGTGAGGACTGATTCCTGCTGCTCCTGGAGAACACCTGTTACAGGTGAGTAACTACTCTTTTCCAGAAGATGGTGGATGGATTTTCTCCTCTTTGAAGAAAATTCTGAAGATTTGATAGGAAAATATTGATTTGAAACTCTCACGAATGACAGCCTGTGGGTTGATCTCTTTCTAGAACGAGATGTGGGAGGGCTCCGCTAGACTGCCGTCTTTTTGGTAGCCTTAGGAGGAGGGAAAATTGGATCAGCTCCACACTCTTACCCTGGATAAGAGCCTTTTAAGCAACCCACAAGTTGGAAGGATCTGGAAGAGTACAACTGCCTCACACAACCTTAATGCCCCCTTCCTCCTCCTCTGTCTCCCCCCCCCCCCTGCTCTTTCCTAAAGATTGCAGAAGGCTCTCAGAGGGATCTGCTTGCTAGCCAACTTAAACGCAGTACTGCAAAGCCAGTGAAACAGTCCCTGGGGAGTAGAACTGAGCCTGACACAAGTTTCTGGCCTGGGGCTCTCAGGGGGTGAACACCAAAGCTTGACCTCGTTGCAGTTCTTGTTGGGGGCTCCCAATTCTGTCTTCCTGGGATGCAATTCGGGGTTTCCCACCATTTTCTGCATGTGTTAGTAGCATTTTTTCCTATGGTGCACCTGGCAGTTGCACAGTCCTAATGCGCATCTGCCCAAGTGGCTCCCACATGCCTTCCGTCTCTAGGCCTCTAATGCACGTTGCTCTTAAAAGTGGAGTTAACATGCTGCACAGTAAATGTGTTTTTAATGTGCACTGCAGTAAAAGCACAGTTACTGTATACCTTCAGGTCTCCTCAGCCTTAGCATGCGCTGTTGTGATGCTTGCCTTAACTCTCGATGTCTTCTTCTAGGAAATGTTTTTTGACCGGTGGCAAGTGAGGGGCTTCATCTCCGACTTCTGGCCTCTGCTTTTCCTGTATGGCAGCCTCTGGGTTGTCCCTGGAAGGACTCTTCCCCCTCTCTATTCCAGGGGATGCAGTTAGTCCGGCCTTGCCTGCCCCAGGGCAGGAGGTGATGGATGGCACTGTGGGTAAGGATATCTAGTTGACCGGAGCATCCAGCCACCGGGCCATGAGCTGCTCCTCATACTCTAGGGACTGTGCGGCCGCGATGCCACCTGGTGTTGGGGAGTTGTTTATTAGAGATGAGCTTCCGGATTCTGGATTGTCCTCCCTGGAATTCATTTCCTTTTTGCAGCAGGCCTGGTCCTTCTGGCATGGAAATTCAGACCCTGTGGCCTCTGGATGCCCCTGGGTGCAGTCTTGTGTTGGGCAGGCAGAGAGTGGATGTCCTGTTTGATTGTCTTTGCTAAGCGTCCTGGGCATAGGGCACCCACTAGAGATGGGAAACAGCTGGGAGCTGTCCGAGATTTTGACTATGACTTGGATTCAGATGGCTCGGTTCTGGTTCTGACATGGATGTAGAAATTCTCTCGCCTTCAGAAGATTGGGAGGAGGCTGGTGTGATCCCCAGTTCCGGAAGGAAGAGCTGGTGGTGTTGATTGCCATGGTCTTATCTGCCTTGAATTTGATGGATGCTTCCAGTACAGAGCAGGGGCTGAAGGTACGCCTGCTCCTTCAGGGAGTGGAAAAATCCACTACTGTCTTCCCATTCCGGATGTGATCAAGTATATGATTCGGTCAGAGTGGGACTCTCCCAACTCCCTGCTTAAAGGGTTCAGGGTGTGTAAGAAGATTTCCACTCTCCGGAGGAGGAGTATGTTAAGTGTTTTGCCATTCCTAAGGTGGATCAGCTAGGCCATGGCAGACACCAGACAGTCCACCATTCCTGTGGAAGGCGGATCAACCTTAAAGAATTTTCTGAATCGTAAAGCGGATTCATGGTTGAGGAACCAGTTTTGCCATGGTGGTGGCTATTCTGTAGCAGACGGTATGTACCAGCCTGATGTCTCGAGCCCTATGGATTCATTCTCTTCCGATGGATGATACTATGCCTCTTTTGGAGTCATCTACGGCCTTCCTTTCTGATGTCATGTATGACCTGGTGTGTTTGGTGGCCACAAATGGTGCCCTGATGATGGTGTTACGATGTTGGCTTTGGCCAACATCGTGACACCATCTTCCAAAGCCCATGTGGCCCAACTAGCTTTTAAGGGGAAGCTTCTGTTTGGAGCCAATTTGGAGAACCTAGTGAAGGACCTGGTGAGAAAAAAATCTATCGCCTTCTGGAAGATGGGTCTAAGGGGCCTGTGAAGCAAGCTGGTGCCCCTTCTCATTAACCTTCGCCCATCCACTGAGGGCACACTGGCCGGATTCCCGGGGGCCTCAGAACTCTCATCACTACCGACCTGGAAAAACCCCCCTTTCTTCCCTTCTACTTCTGGACTTCGGGCTCATTCTCAGTCCTTTCATTGAGTGCATGGGCCCAGAGACTTGGTCCTTTCCAGAGGACGACCCTCGCAGGCTGTGCAATGAAGACTTTGGGGCCCATTCTATGGTTCCTCCAGTTGGAGGCAGGCTTCGCCTTTTCTTTCAGGAATGGGCCTGGGTTGCCAAGGATCTCTGGGTGCTAGACACCATTCAGTTTGGCTATGTCCTGGACTGCAAAAAGCTGATTCCAGATGCCATCGTCAAGTCTCTTTGTAGGTCTGCGATCAAAAGTGCCACTGTGCAGAGCATCTTAGAAAAGTTATTGCACCTAAAGGCAGTGATACCCTTCCCACTGGACGAGTAAGCTAGGGCAGATAGTCCATCTATTTCATGGTACCCATATGAATGGTTCCTTCCAGCTCATTCTGGAACTCAAAGGGGTCTATGAGCACTTTTGTGTCTTGTGCTCCATTATCCAAGCAGTAGGCAGAAGGGAATTCTTGACTTCTCTAGATCTGGCCGAGACGTATTTTCATATCCTTATCTGGGCGGACCATCAAAAGTATCAGCGTGTTGCCGTGCTTGGTTCTCACTATCAATTCACTGCCCTCCTTTCGGGCTTTCCATCACCCTGAAGGTGTTCTCCCAGGTCATGGTGGTGATGGCTCTGGGTCCACAACAACAAGGGATCTGATTTCTTCTTAGAACTCCTCAGCTGGGTGATCAAGTGGGGAAAAGCCAGCTGTGGCCTTCCCAGTCCCTGGAATTTCTGGGAACATGTTTTGACTATTGAGTAGGCAGAGTTTTCCTGCTAGAGGAGAACATCAAAGTCTGTTGGATTGTCTGGTGCTGTTCTGTGCGCAGCAGGCTCCCAGAGTCTGGGATTCTCTTCAGCTTCTCGAATTGATAGCGGTGACCATAGAGATGGTACTGTGGGTGCTTGCTCACATTTATTTATTTATTTATATTCTCTTATATACCGTGCTATTCTACATCAGTGCAGTTTACATTGAACAAACTGAAATTACATTGAACAGGGCATTATAACTTGGAGATAACTATTTTACAGGGAACATGGGCTATGGAGGGTTAAGTGGCTTGCCCAAGACCACAAGGAGCACCTGTGGGACTAGAAACCCCAGTCCTTCCGGCCCAAGGTTGCTGTCCTCTAGTGGAATTTGAACCCCTGACCTTCCGGCCTGAAGTACCTTGTCCCAACCACTAGGCCACTCCTCCACTCCAGCGGTCCTTGCTGACTCAGTGGTCCCAGAGTTTTTATTTAATTTTATTTATTTAGTCAGTATTTACCCTGTCCTTTCAAATTGCTCAGGGCAGGTTACAAATTCCATATATCATAATAAAAAAAAACAACATAACACAGACTGAATCATAACGCATAATATCTTCTTCTCAGTAGTTTGAGTGCAGGCTCCTGCTCCTGTTGATGGTGCGGTCCAGCCTGCGGTGGTGTGGCAGCAGCCCTGTCATCTGAAGAAGAGCGTGCCACAGGACAATTTCTCCTGGATCCTCCTGACGATGCATGCCAGTCTCTTGAGGTGGGGAGACTGTTGCCAAGACCGTATGGCCTGAGGCCGCTGGTACTACAGGGAAAAGTGGAGTGGTCCTTCAACTGCCTTGAGGCGAGAGCCATTAGATTGGCTCATCTGCATTTCCAGCCTCTGATCAAGGGCCAGGTGGTTTGAGTGTTTTCAGACAACACCACAGTGGTGGCTTATGTCAGTCAGCAAGGCGGCACGAGGAATGCCAGGGAAGCCCTGGAGATGGCGCTTCTGTTTGCCCAGGCAGAGAAGAACCTCCTAGCCTTGTCGGCTCAGCACATTGCCGGGGTGGACAGTGTTGAAGTGGACTTCCTCAGCCTGCACTCTCTGGATCCTGGAGAATGGGTCAGGAGGCGTTTCAGTTGATCCTGCGCTGCTGGGGTTGCGTCGAAATGGATCTGATGGCATCCACTCCAATGCCAAAGTTTGCTGCTGCTTCAATCACCTCCAAGAGACGGGGGTCAGAGGGAATTGACGCCCTGACTCAGCTTTGCATGTTCGAGATACCATGCATTTTCTGCAGCTACTGGAAGCTCATGCTCAATGGATAAGAGAACCTGAAATTTGGCTAGTCACTTTAGATGTGTATGCCTTATATACAAATATACCCCAAGGAAGAGCACATAGAGAGGTGATGTTGGTTTTACAGGCCAGACAGGATTTGTCATCATCACAGTTAACATTTTTGGATAAAATCACAAAACTAGTATTGTTTCACAATCATTTCCAGTTTGAGGATAAAATATGCCATCAAAAGACAGGGGTAGCGATGGGTGCCACATGCGCCCCTTCGGTGGCCAACATTTATATGGCTGCTTTTGAGGCAGAATGGTTGCAACAGTCGGATTTATATCATCATGTCCGGCTTTGGTGCCGCTACATAGATGACATTTTTGTCATCTGGGCAGGTTCATTACAACTATTAAAAATTTTCGTCAGCTGTCTTAATAATCGAGAGGCATCCATTCAATTCACCAGTAATTACAGTCAAGCACAAATTACCTTCCTGGATGTGGAAGTCAAGAAAGGAAATACAGGATGGGTTACTAATGTTTTTCGTAAACTAACTGACCGTAATGCTTTGTTACATTGCAGAAGTTTACATCCTCGTAGACTGAAAGATAGTCTTCCGTTCTCACAATTCCTCCGATATTGGAGGAATTGTACTGACATCCATGAATTCAAAATTCAAGCGAATATTCTGAAAGATAAATTTTTTAAACGGGGATATCCCAGGCGCATAATTGAGACAGCATACAAACGCGCTTTATATAATCATCGGGAACTGTTATTGGTTCCAAGATTATCCATCAAGTCGGATACATCAATCAATCTGGTGACCCAATATTCACCCTATAGTAAAGACATATCAGAGACAATTAAGCAACACATGAACGTGATCCACAGCATCCCTGCATTGAAAGAGAACAACATCAGATGCGTTAGGACACGTAATTGGAATCTCAAGGAAATATTGTGCCCTACCATTTTAAGTTCCCCTAATATATCAGCTTTAGAAGTACCAGCGGGCCATTCCCAGTGCGGAGATTGTTCATTATGTGAGGTTAATTGGGAAATCTCTTCCTTTGACTACCATGGAAAACGTTATCATCTACGACATTTAACCAATTGTACTACTACACAGGTAGTATACGCCATTCAATGTCCGTGCCAGTTACTCTATATTGGTAAGACTATGCGCTCCTTTAAAGTGCGATTGGCTGAACATTGCAGCAGATTAAAGTGCAAAATCTTAACGGCCCCGATAGTAGATCACTGCCTTATTCATCATCATGCCTTTGAAGATCTACGATGTTTTTGTGTAGATCGCAGAAAATCTTTAGATCAAACTTTAATTTTCCGAGAACAACGTTGGATTTTCACTTTGCAGACAGTGAGCCCGGGCGGCCTTAATACACAAATAGATTCGAACCTGTGCACATAACCTGTTCATTGTAGTCAGGGGACTCTCATTTTACCAACTGAATAAATTAATGCCCTTGTACATCTCAAACCGCATGCGTGGCGTTTTTTCGCACTAATGGGGGAATTGTCTCTGGCGAACATGTTTGGTAAGCAGCACCATGTTCCACTAATTCTGACAAGACTGATATGTAAATCTTTTCTAAAATAACTTTACATTTTGAAGATTTTTACTGGAGAATGATATGTCTATTTTCCTAGATAGAAGTCGGCTTGTAAGCCCCTGAAGAAACGAAGTAACTGTGAAACGTAGCAGCGCTGAGTCTGATGTTGGGATTCTTTAACAAAGATAGGCCTGACTTTTTTCTACCCTTTTTTGAAAATTACGTTTGGATATAAGAAAGTAAACCAAAGTAAACCATAGTGAACATAAGAGGGGTCATTGATGCAAATTGGAGCATTTGGTTGTAATGTCATTATCGTAGCTCCTTATAAGTCTGAGACCCGAGTTTCACTCTTTTATTGAAAAACAAAGAAAACTTTAAAAATATATATATACAAAGTTAGATAGGAAGTTTAAGACTAACTTCAAAAAATTCTCGTATTGTTGGAGTAATTGGGATATTTGTGGCTCAGCTTTGCCAAGTCAGCACTGGCTATACATGCTTCCTCTGTGGCCCCTGGTGAGGTGTGTGATTTGGCGTATAGAACACCGCCCGGGCAGGATTATTCTGGTGGTGCTGGATTGGCCAAGGAGAGCGTGGTTTGGAGACCTGATACGGCTCCTGCAGGCACCTCCTCTTAAGTTGTTTCCATCTCGGGGCCTGTTGCCACAGTGACTGATTGTCCTGGAGGACCCGGTTCCCTTCTCATTTACAACTTGGCTGTTGTGAGGAGATGGCTAGCATGTAAGGGTTACTATCCAGTGGTGGTCTCCACTCTGCTCGAAGTCCGGAGGAGGTTACCATGCTAGCATGCGTGCAGATCTGTTGCCTCTTTTGAGTGATGGTGCAGTGTGCAACAGTTGGCTCCTAAGGCGGCCAAGTTGCCATCTCTTTGTCCTTTCTATAGGATGGCCTGAAGAAGGGCCTTTTCCGTAGCTCCTTGAATGTTCTGGTAGCAGCTTTGGCCTGTTTCCAAGGTCCAGTGGCTGGTAAGTCTCTAGCCTTGTTCCTGGACATCTCACACTTTCTCCAGGGGGTTCGGCATCTGTGTCCTCCCCTCCAGTCTGTAATCCCTTCCAGTGATCTGTGTCTGGTGCTCAGGGTCCTGATGGAAGCACCCATTGAGCCACTGAAGTGTGTTACTTTAAAGGATATGAGGCTCAAGCTGGTCTTTTTAGTTGCAGTTTGTTCCGTAATGTGGATTTCCGAGCTGCAGGCTCTCTCTTCCTGACATCCTTATCTGTCATTTTCAAAGGAGGCCATTTCCATTTGGCCTATGCCTTCCTCTTGCTTAACCCTTTCCAGGCCGAGCCCAAAACTCTCGGGATCCAAAATTCAGACTAAATATTTCTATCATATGGTATATAATACATGACCATAGCAGAAGGAAAATCACTATTAGAACATATTGAATAAGACGGGTAGAATTTTCCTGAAATAGGCAAAAATTAACCCAGCTGCAGAATGTGGATTAAAAATTTAAAGTAGGTCTTCAAAGGGTTAAGGTTCTTTTTCCCTTTCACATGAACCAAATGGTACACCTGCCCTCCTTCTCT
The DNA here is from genome assembly GCA_033557465.1 of Ichthyophis bannanicus. Taxonomy (NCBI): domain Eukaryota; kingdom Metazoa; phylum Chordata; class Amphibia; order Gymnophiona; family Ichthyophiidae; genus Ichthyophis; species Ichthyophis bannanicus. Next base: position 1,737,024,321 of record CM066032.1, read on the forward strand.
AAGGATTAGTGTCGGGGGAAGGATAAGGATCTGTACCTTGAGGTTGTCCAGAGGTTGCTTCTCCTGTACTTGGAGGTCATGAATTCCTTTTGTAAGTTCAACCATCTTTTTGTGCTGTTTGATGGTCCATGCAAGGGTGATGGTGGTGGCTGAGTTGACCTTGGGGTCGATTAAGGAGGCCTTTGCCTCTGTGTTTCTCTTACAGAACCAGCTAGTTCAGCAGTGTGCATGCCCATTCTACCCAAGCGCCGGTGGAGCTCTGTAGCACCTGCAGACATTTGTCAGGCAGCAGCATGGACATGACTTTCCACTTTTGTCAAGCATTACCACATGAATGTCCACGCTCAGGCAGACATAGCCTTTGGCTCAAGGGTTTTGCGAGCTGCTATGTCTTCTTCCTGCCCAATGGAGTTGTAGCTTTGGTACAACCTATTTGTCTGGACTGGTCTAGCAGGACGATATGGAAAGTGACGTTTTACTTATCAGTTAATGTCCTTTCCTTGAATACTGCTAGACCAGTCCAGGCCCATCCCTGGAACTGTATTGCTCTGTTCTTCTGCTGCGGTACCCTAGGGTCCGCTCTGATTTTTATACTTGGCTCTGCAAATTATTCAACTACTGTCAGCCTTACGTTTTTATGCTTTCCTATACATAGTTCTCTACTGTGGATCATTCATTGTTGCCCACGGTTGAGGTTGTGTGAGGCTTTCCATGCATTCCTCATATGCTTTGGGATGAATGCTGAAGGGACCTTTGGTGGCTGAGAAGAATAGAGGCATGGGAGTGATGTCATTGAAACCTGGGCTTTTCATTGGTTCTTTGTCTTCACCAATCTGTTGGTAGAGGAACACAACCCACTGGTCTGGACTGATCTAGCAGGACTGAAGGAAAGGACATGAACTGGTAAGTAAAATGTCACCTTATATGTGCAGCTTATGACAATTCAACACCTCTTCTAGAATCTCATTTTCCACCATTGCTACCAAACATCTAGCATTGTTGCAAACATCTAGTCTAGTGGACAATGTCTGTATGAGGCTGGTAGATGCTTCATGTATTGGAGACTACTCCTTTGGAGATAAATGAGACAGCAAATACCATGGAAGACAGCAGCTGCACCTTACAGTACCTTTGTGGTGTACCACCACCTCCACATCTTCCTCTAGACAAACAAGCAAATCCCAGTAACCAAAGGGGTTACTGCTATCATAAGAGAACTTTCCTTCCCTTTCTCAACAAATCTGGCATCCTGCTTTCACAATGCCTCACTCGCAAGAAAGAGGAGAAGCACAAAAGAACATATCTGCTCAACCGGCTATATTTTTACATTCACCTGCAGTCACAACTGGACCTTTATTAAAATATTTATTTATTTAGCTATTTTTATAGACCACTTTATCTGAGAGTCAAAGCGGTGTACATACAAGGGAATTTTTCAACGTTTACATAGAACGTTTACATTCCCAACTTGGAGGGAAGACATTAAGGTACAGTGGCTTAAAATTAAAACTTAAATTATTACAGCCAGGATGGGTTAAACTGAAACATTAACTTAAACTTAAGATAAAGCTAGAAATATATAATGGAGCATTAAACTAATGCCATATTCACACTGTGCCCTGCTTGGTGGGCAGCAGGGGGGGGGGGGAGGAAGGGTTCACTACCTTCTTTCTTCGGCAGTGAAAACAGATCACCATGGATCCCTCCTGGGTTCTCAGCATAATGATAATATGGGCTACCCCTTAAGGTTCTCTGCCACCAAATTGTTCTTTACCTTGCTCTCCACCTCAACCCCCTATCCATCTACTACAGAAAGAAGTCACTCTCCTCCTACAGTGCATTGTAATAGAACAGTTATACCACAGGAGGAAACCAAGATTTTTACTTTGAGTACTTCCTGATCCCCAAAAAGACAAGGGCTTGTGCCCTATATTAGACCTCAGGGATTTCAACCTTTTTCTTTGCAAGGAAAAATTCAAGATGAATGCAATTCCCTCTATTCTCCCCTACTTGAATAAGGCAGACTAGCTGTGCCTACTGGATCTCTGATTCTTATACACATATCTCAATCCATCTATGTTGCTGAAAATACCTTTACAGCCTTTTGCTCATGGAGCATTATCAGCAGAAGGTCCTCCATTTCAGCCTTATCTCCCCCAGAATTTTCATGAAATGCCTAGTAGTAGTCACTGCACAACTCCTAACAGAGTTGGCATTCCAATTATTAATCAGGCTTTGGAAACTTTACTAGAATTCTGCATTACGTTCAGTTACTAACAAACTGGCATTCCTTTAACCAGCAGTGGTAAATCTTATCAAATCAGAATCATTGCAACAACCATAGATAGTTCTCTTGAAGTCTGCTTCACTGGACACCATATGCAAAGCAGCAATTTAATCCTTGCTTCGTATCTTTAGTTTATGCTATGGTTTTGACTATTTTGCAGTCAGAGGCCGTGCCTTTGACCGAACTGTGCTTGCAACCCTGTCTTTGTAGCATTAGCAACTTTCTCATCATTGTTTGACTTGGCTGCTCCAGGACAATGGGCATATTATAGCTTCATGAGCAGCCCTAAGATAGGAACTCATCTCTTGTATGCCTGACTCAGTCCTGCTTGTCAAGAGAAAAAGCATTGTTCCTGATCGTGTAGCCAGTCTATTCCCGGACCTCTGGGTTCCCTATTTTATCCAGCAGCTTGAAGACTGAGAAAACTCCTCCTTTTTTTATGATGTCACCGGTATATCCACTCAGAATCCGCCCCTAGCTATCAGTTACCTCAGTCTCCAAGCAGCTGGATAGACTAGAGCCCGGAGGGCCGGGCTCACTGGAGAGACAATTAAGGCTGATATTTCCTTATCGTTCCTCCAGTTTAGTCCTCTACTTCTGGGTTGTGCACCTCTTCCTGCAGCTAGGAGACTGGGCATGTCAAAGTCGTGACATCACTGGATATAGCCTGCTGGTATCTCCCATCAGCCTCCAGTGTGTGCAGTCTCCTTGCAGCAGGAGGACATAGTGAGCCTAGCTTTTGGGCTCACTTGGGGGGAACAGATAGGAACATTCGTGTGACAAATTCTGATTTTACTTTTGATTTTTACCTTTAATTTACTTTTAATTTTACTTTTAATTCAGTTACCTTTGGTTAATTGACTATCGGGGATTAGTTCCCTTTAGTTAGGAGCAAATTTCCTTATTTACAGTAATTTTAGATTTGAGCCTGGTTCTTTAAATTAGTAGCAGCTCTCGCCTTCCCTCCTCGTCAGTGATTTTCACTTGCTGCAGGCATTTGCTGGTGCGGATCTCTCTCCCTGGACTGTACGGGAGAAAGCTCCGAGACCCGTAATGCCACACTGAAGCTGTGTGAGACGGAGCCTCTCCGTTGCTGCGGGATTTTAATTTTTACTCTGTGGAACCGGCAGAGCGATCCTCGCTGCGGCTGCCAGGCGCATCAGCGCAGCTTGAGGATCGGAGGAATTCAAGGAGGTAGGAGCAGGCTGTGTGGCTTTCGGCCCTGCAGGTAAGGCCTTCGGGCTCTGTTGGTCTGCTGAGGCCTCATTTTTTGCAGCGGCGGCTGTTCTTGGCGCCAAAATTCATTGGCGAAGGGGCGGCCATTTCCTCTCTAGGTATTTGGACCGCATGGCGAGCGTTGCAGTGAGCTGCCTGCGTGAGGAAAACAACAGGCAGAATAGCTAAATTTTTGGGCCTAGTGTTTGTTTGTTTCTTTTGTTTGTAGTTTTTTTTTGAGGCCAGGGGTTTCCTCAGCATTAAGGGGGACTGTTGTCAATCCTCTTTATAGAATAAATAAGAATAAACTTAAAAACAGGACAGCAGTTTTGGCATTGATCCCTGATACCACATGTTCTTTCCCTCCTAATCATGTCTCTGAGGAGCATCTGTTCAGGCCCAGGATATTAGGCAAATTGCCAGCTTTTAGGTTCAAGGGCAGAGCCCTAACTTGTAGTTTGCAGGAGGGAAAGCCTAGAAGTGTGCCTTTATGTATTCTATAGTGAAAGTTGCCCAAAATTCACAGGGACAGGTTTAGGAAACCTTAGGATGTACAAAAATAGACTGTCAGTTAAACTGTCAACCGGGAAGTGCCTGTGCTACGGTCTATGGCCACCAGAGGGCAGCTGGTACACTCAATAGTACCTTTCTATGACTGTGCATGCAGCCCTTATCTGCAGGTCAGGAAAGAAATCACCACAGAGCCTCGGTGATGTGATGTAAGGTCTGAGAATCCAGTTTATATGACCAAGATTTAAAGCTCTTAATTTCTGTATCATTGGTCGGGCTCTGCTGCCCTAAAGGCCACCGAATGACAGCACTGCTCATGAATCACATAAACTATTCAGTGCCCCCATCCCTGGGGGGTGAGTGGTACAATACAAAATCATATTACTCATCAGGTTCACACAGGCAACAACCTCTCAGACCTCCATTTGCAAGGTGTTCGGTGTATTCCACTGCTCTTTCTCTGACTGCAAGAAGGCCTGTGGGTTTCATAGCAACGCTTAGCAGGCCCTTCCCAGGAAATTCTCATCTATTACTAGAGCAGGGTTTCATTTCATTTCTCTGGTTGCGGTTAATGCACAGCGTCAGGGGCTGTGTTCGAAAGCTTGGGTCCCACGGACTTCGGTGGGATTTCAAAAAGAAAAAGAAACTCGCTTTAGTGAGAGAGAGCCTTGTTCATTTTTAGCTAACACTGTTGATTTTACTTTTGATTTTTACCTTTTGTGCCTGGATCCCAAGGATGGGACACTGTTTGCTTCCAGGGGTTCTACTTTCTATTTTGCTCTTCAGCTCCCTGGCAGATGCAGTAGGCTGGCAGGGGGTGGGCAACGCCTCCTGCAATGCAGAATCTCCCAGGATAAGGGGGGGAAGGACCACTGGGTGCAGCGGGGGCTGGTAGTTCCTTGCAAAGCTATAGTAGCAGTTTGGGTAATTTTAGCGGATCTGCTTTGATTTCATTGGAGTTGGCGGAAACTTGGGTTTTGGAGTCCTATCTTGAAAAAAAAAAAAAAAAAAGCAAAGAAAAAAGGGCATAGCTATGTTGATTTACCAGAATAATATTTTGGCTTAGTTGCTGTGATATAGCGCTATGTTCCACTGTAAACCTGTTCAGGTCAAAAGGAATTATGGTGATAACTCTCTTGGACAGTTGTAACAGGTGCTTGGGTGAGCGCCATGGCCAGTCCACAGATGTGGAATGCTCTGCCATAAGCATTATGTCATGGGAAGAATTTTATAGTTGTGTGGTTTCTTAATGGAAAATGTTCCCGTTTACTTTGACTTTGCCAAATTATAAGATTTTACGGTAGATTTGTAATGTCTTAATTTTGGCTATATGTGGTTTACTTTTACATATGGAAAAGGTAGCTCAGCGGAGAGGGGTTGCAAATAGAACTCTGGCCTTTGGAGCTCTAGGCTTCCATTCCATTTATCAGAGGTTCTCCGGTACGGAGAGTCTCTGCTAGTGTTCAGTGAATGCCTTAATGGGGGGCCAGAGGCAGCTAGGCTAGTTCTCTAGCAGCAATGGCAGCGGCTCAGACTCTAGTAGGCATACTTCATATGCTGGGCTTCCGGGTGGCTTCTGCGCTGATCGGCATCAGCCAAGGTGACTGCCGGTTTAGACTGTGAATGTGGAGTCAGCCTGGAGGAGGGGCCTTGCGTTCTCTGGACAATGCCCTGCATACACTGAATCCCTTCAATTCGATCAGCTGGTGGCAGGACACAAGGTACGAACGCAAGCTTTTTTTGCTTCAGTGGTCTAAAAGTGGAGTCTTTACCAGGTGGTATAATGGGAACTTGTCTGCAGTTTCTCGGCTTCTTTATTGCTGACTCAATTGCCACTGCGGAATGAGAGCTGTATTTCATATCACCAGGTGCTAGTTGAACTTAAAATATAAAGTCCATCTTTGTGCAGTGAGGCGGAATGGGGCGTTACTCTAGCAGGACGGCCGTGGATTAGTATGCCTGTGTTTGGGAGTTCTTTCTACTTCATATTGTTGGCACGGAAAGAGCGTCTCTTAACATATGCTGGAGGCATTTTTGGTTTAGAGGTGTCTTTGCAACAGAAAAAAAAAAAAAGAAAGAAAGAAAGAAGGAAGGAAAATAAAGAAAGTATTCAGCTGTCCTGAATTCGCCTGTTCTTGATTGACATTTTGAGGCTAAGCAGGGGCATGCCTGGGTACTACGTGGGTGGGTGCACACCTTGCACTTCCAGGGTGTGCGGACTCACTGTATGGAACAGAGCCCTAGCAATCTTCTTTATCGCAAGATGGGAAAGTAGATGGTTCACTGAAGCGATCGTTGGGGGCAATGCTCTGGCCTTACAAGCTCCCATTTTTGGAGCCTGGGGAGGCGAGAGCATGCTTCCGCTGGTCGCAGTGTTACGGCAGTCTACTCGCCTGGAACAGGAAAGGATCAGGGAGTTGAATCGACTACAGCCTGATTTGCTTTATGGGGCAAATGTGCATTATGGCTTAATTCAAGCGCTAGCTAATATTATTGGCTTCCTTGGGGTTCACCCAGAGGTCTCTCTGGTGGAGGAATGGGGCAGCTGATGGTTCGTCCCAGTCGAGGGTCAGTAAGCTCCCATTAAGTCTTTGTCTTGTCCTTTCCCCCGTGGGCTCTCATAGGGCAACTAGTTGGCGTATCGGGGCTTTTGGAGAAAGGTGCTCTTGGTAGCGCCCGGTTGGGCGAGACGGCCGTACTAGGCTTTTCTCATTCATCTACTCGACAGGCTTTTCCTAGAAGTTGTCGGTAGCGGACGTTCTGCTGCGGCTAGGTCCGTGACGAATGTCTCAGGTGGATCGGTGCCTGCCTACGGTTTGGCCTTTGTATGGGCGGGGCTCAAGTAGCAGGGTTATTCTGCGGCAGTCTTCGCCACCTTGTTGAGAGCAAGGAGGCAGGCTGCTTCTGCTACGTAGGTCCAGGCTTAGCGCCTTTTGGAAGGCTGCTGTTCACGGCGGCAAGTCCGGGCGACAAAGGTGTCTGTATCCTTGGTCTGAGTTCTCTGCAGGACAGTGTCTGAAGGAACTAGCGGCCAGTCCCTTAGAGGATCCAGCGGGCGACTGTTTCCGGCTGTAGGAGTCTGTGAAGGGAATAGCACTAGGTGTTCGGATCGATGTGTAGCGTTTCCTTAAGTTGGGATCCGACTGCGCTACTCACGGAGAGTTCGTGTGCCGCCGGGAGATCCCGATTGGGCCTTAGAGGCGTTAGCTAAAGAGTCCTTTGATTCTTTACTCCAGGCGTCGGTAAAGGATTTGCTGTAATAGACAGTGGCTTTGATAGCTCGTTGTTCAGTGCGACGAGTTTCGGAGTTTCAGGCGTTGTCATCTAATGAGCCGTTTTCACCCTTTCTGGATAGAGGGTGGTGTTTGCGAGCAGTCCTGTCGTCCTTCCAAAAGGTGGTTTTCTGATTTTTCTCCTGAGCCTATTGGTTTCTCTTCCATTTCTCGGTTTTTCTGGAAGGGGAGGTTTTTATTCGTAGCTTACGCCAATAGGAAACATTACATGCAGGGTGCGATGTTCGTTTCTTTGTTTTTGTGTGCTGGTTGGAGGTCCCCACAAAGGGGAAGCAGCAGCGAAGGCGGCCATTTCGCACTGAGTTAAGGCGGTGGTTGCCTCAGCTTTCTGCTGGCGAGGTTGTATGATTCCGGGGGGCTTTCTGACTCTTGCTACCAGGGCACAAGCGGCTTCATGGGTGAATCACCGTGTCATTCCACCAGGAGGGATTTGTAGAGCAGCTTCCAGGTCGTCTCCATTTCCTCAGTAACCACTACTGCCTAATTGTTTTGGCAGTAAAGGAGGCCTGTTCTGGGTCGGCAGTGTGGTGAGTTGGCTTGATAGGTCCCTCCCAATGATTACTGCTCTGTTACATCCCAGAAGTAGAGGACTAAACTGGAGGAACGATAAGGAAATATAAATTACACTTACCTGGTAATTGTCGTTCCTTGAGTTACGACAGTTTAGTCCTCATTCCCGCCCAGGAGTGTGATTTCTTCAGAGTTTATTTTCAGGCGGAGTGAAGCATCAATCTCAAGGAGTAGACAGATCCTTTCAGTTTCTAGATCGCAGTGAGTATCCCTCTCTGTTCTTTCTTTCTTTTCTCTTATTTAAACGAGGTGATGGTATAGGATACGTGTTTGCATAGGGGGGACATGAACGTAAAGTAAAAAAAAAAAAAAAGAGAGAGAGAGAAAAGAAAATATAAGACGGATACGGTTTAAAAGGCTCCTCCGGTTGAAGAATGGGGAGTTATTTAAAGTTATGGTATAGTTACTTATTTGTTGTTCCTTTGAGTTTGCTTTGTCAATAGTACACTGGAGGCTGATGGGAGATACCAGCAGGCTATATCCAGTGATGTCACGACTTTGACATGCCCAGTCTCCTAGCTGCAGGAAGAGGTGCACAACCCAGAATTAGAGGACTAAACTGTCGTAACTCAAGGAACGACAATTACCAGGTAAGTGTAATTTCTATTTCTTAGCTGTTTAACTGTTCTGGTTAATTAATTTAGTTTGGGGGAAAGAGAGTTAATCCTGCAGACTGTGCCTTTAAATTTGGCGGCAGGTTTCTCTCTTCTTCTTGACCCCCCCCCCCTTCCCCTCCGTTGCTTTTGGTTCGCCTCCTCCAGGATCTGCAGGGAACCTAAGCAGGGGTTTCTGGGCTGTTTGCTGCGGGTCAATCAGCTGCAGGTTAGGAGAAAGTGCCCCGGAGGTCAGCCTTGCCAGCGCCACACAGAAGTCTGCCTGTTAGTGCGCTGGCAGGCTCAGGGAGACCGCACATTGCTTTCTGCAGTGCAATTGGGACCCCGGCGGCTTCAGTCACTCTCCCCGCTCGACGGGAGACCGGCCCGGTGAGTACTTTGCGACTGGGTGATCCCGGCCGCGTTCATTTTGCGGCAGCAGTGGGTCTTTGGATCCGGGGGGTTTTGGCCTGAGTTTTGGCGCGAACAGGTTTTCGGCAGGCCTAGCCGCGTGGCGGCATCGTGGGACCTCGCGGTTGCAGCCTGCCTTTGTTTTAGCGCTCTTTCTGGTATACACGGGGCCCAGGCAAGCTCCCCTAGTGACTTCTCTAGCGTTATTTTCGGGTTAGGATTGGTTTGTTGGGGAGGAATTTAGTTTGTAAAAAAAAAAAAAAAAGAGCCTAGCTTCGCGGCGCCGTGGGTGTGTGTGAGAGTGGTGGCCTTCCTGGAAGGGAGACTCATTTTAAAGCGGTACCCATTAGTGTCTTAATTGCCATGCCCTCAAAGCCACTTTGTTTAGTTTGTGGCATGAAAAAAGGATCTTCTTCAGGCCTCTGTAAATCCTGTGTGAGGGAGCCAGTTGCCATGGAGCCTCCCAGTGAAGAGAAAGGAGAAGCTCCAGAGGCAGAGTCAGACAGCTTGCGGTCCCTGTTGCAGGAGGGGGTTCTGGGGGAGCCGGTGGTTGGGCCTTCTTCGGCATCTGTCACTCTGCTCGCTCAGACACCCTTGCCAAAAGACTTAGCAGCAATTTTTTCAAAAGACTTTGTGATGCTGCTTCAGCAAGCTTTTAGTGCCAATGCTCCGCAGGCAAAAGAACCTGGGACCCCAAGCGGCGTTAAGAGGGTAGTGGCTCCCCTTCAGGGCGGGGGTTCTCACAGCGGAGCCAAGAGACCGCGCTCGGAGGGGGTCCCTGCGGAGTCTTCTTTAGCCTCTGAGTGGCCTCTTTCAGACGACGAGGCCCAGGCTCTAGATGTAGAGGAAGAGTTAGAGGAAGGTGAGCTGTCCGAGAGAGAGGATCAAGCAAGGGTAGTACGAGTCTTCCGGAGGGAAGAGCTGCCAGCATTGATTGTAGAGGCTTTGAAGGTTTTAAATATGCCAGTTCCAGGTGCGGCTGAAGACGAGACCCTGGAAGATCCGCTTTTGCAGGTGTTCAGGAAGACCCAACGGGCGTTCCTGGTACATAGGGTGTTTCGGGAAATGATTCAAGAGGAGTGGAACGTGCCTGAGGCTCCCCTAAAAGGATCCAGGATCATGGGCCACCTTTATCCTCTATTGGATCAGGATAGGGAGGTTTTTAAGTCAGCTAAGGTGGATGCTGCAGTGTCAGCGGCTACCAAGAAAACTACCATCCCGGTGGAGGGTAGTGCGGCCCTTAAGGATTCCCAAGATAGGAAGTTGGATGTTTTGTTGCGTCAAGTGTATGATGTGAATGCCCTTTCGCTCCAGGTTGCTATCTGTGGAGCGTGGGTGGCAAGAGCCTGTCTCCGCTGGGCCCAGCGCATGCAGGAAAGTCAAAAAGGTGAAGACTCTGGAGAGGCAGCTAAGCTAGAGTCGGGGGCGGCCTACTTAGCTGACATTCATGATCTTATGCGTGGGTTGTCGAAGAGCATGGCATCGGCAGTGGTGGCGCGTAGGTACTTGTGGCTGCGCAACTGGGCGGTGGATAGTTCCTCCAAGGCTAGACTGAGCAAGCTCCCGTTTAAAGGGCGCCTCTTGTTCGGGGAGGACTTAGAGAAATTGGTAAAAGACTTAGGGGAATCCAAGGGCGGTAGGTTGCCAGAGGACAAGCCTAAGCCGAACCGGCAGGGTCCTGCGAGCAGGCGGCAGCAGCGAGACTTTCGCCGGTTCCGAAGCCAGAGATTCAATCCAGGTCAAAGAGGACGTTTCTCGAATAAAGGGCAGAGCTTCAGGGGGTTTCGAGGGGCCGGACGAGGTTTTGGCTCTTCTTCCTCCTCTTCCTTCTCTGCCAAAAAGCAACAATGAGATACGGGGGGCCCGGGCACCCTTGCTACCGGTAGGGGGGCTGTTGCAGGAGTTTTATCCTGCCTGGGCCCGAGTAACGTCAGATCAGTGGGTCTTAGAGGTGATTCGAGAAGGCTACGCTCTGGAGCTTCTACAGCCGGTAAGGGAGGCCTTCGTGCGGTCCCCCGGAAAGTCGCCCACCAAGTGCGTGGCGTTGCGGGAGACAGTTCAAAGGCTGCTAGACCTAAAGGCGATAGTGCCTGGCCCACCAGACCAGCTCGGCGGCGGTCGTTACTCCATCTACTTCGTCGTTCCAAAAAAGGATGGGGGTGTCCGTCCGATTCTGGATCTCAAGGGAGTGAATCGTTGTCTACGGGTGTCGCATTTTCATATGGAAACGCTGCGATCGGTGATTGTGGCGGTGCAGCAGGGAGAATTTCTTACTTCGCTGGACTTGTCAGAGGCCTATCTCCACATTCCCGTTCGACCGGAGCAACACAAGTTTCTCAGATTTGCGGTCCCGTTCGGTCATTTTCAGTTCCGGGCGTTGCCTTTCGGGTTGGCGATGGCGCCGCGAACCTTCACCAAAGTCATGGTGGTGGTGGCGGCGGCCCTAAGAAAGGAGGGCATCTTAGTTCATCCGTACTTGGACGACTGGTTGATTCTGGCGAAGTCAAGGACCGAGAGTGCGGCGGCTACGGCGAGAGTGGTGGCCTTCCTGGAGGAGCTCGGTTGGATTGTCAACATGGCCAAGAGTCACTTGCTGCCCTCTCAGAATCTAGAGTATCTGGGAGCTCGCTTCGACACAAAAGCAGGAAAAGTGTTTCTAACAGTGGAGAGGGCACAGGCGCTTCAAAGGTTAGTCCACCGGTTTATTTTATTTATTTATTTATTTATTTATTTAATTCTCTTATATACCGCGCTATTCTGCATCAGTGCGGTTTACATTGAACAAACTGAAATTACATTGAACAGGGCATTATAACTTGGAGATAACTATTTTACAGGGAACATGGGCTACGGAGGGTTAAGTGGCTTGCCCAAGACCACAAGGAGCACCTGTGGGACTAGAAACTCCAGTCCTTCCGGACTAAGGTTGCTGTCCTCTAGTGGGATTTGAACCCCCGACCTTCCGGCCTGAAGTACCTTGCCCCAACCACTAGGCCACTCCTCCACTTCCTTCAATACAAAGCGCCCTCGGCTTGGCATTATCTTCAATTGTTGGGCACGATGGCCGCGGCCATAGAGACGGTCCCGTGGGCGAGAGCCCACATGAGGCCCTTGCAGAGAGCATTGCTACGCTGTTGGTCACACCAACAGGACCCGCTGTCCCAGAGGTTACCCTGTCCAGAGGAGGCTCGGCAGTCCCTGCACTGGTGGTTGCTCCTCCCGTCATTGGAGTGCGGGAGAGCGCTGGACACGCCGGCCTGGATATCGGTGATGACAGACGCCAGTCTCTCAGGATGGGGCGCCCATTGCCAAGGAATGTTCATGCAGGGACAGTGGTCGATCCAGGAGCAATCATGGTCAATAAACAGACTAGAATTAAGAGCGGTGGCTCTAGCATTGCAGTTGTTCCAGGAGCGGCTCAAAGGCAAGGCGGTCCGAGTGTTTTCAGACAATGCTACAGCGGTGTCCTATGTCAACAAGCAAGGCGGAACCAGCAGCGTGGTGCTGGAGATCGAAGCAGGAGCCCTGTGCAGCTGGGCAGAGACGAATCTCCGGGATCTCTCAGCGGCGCATGTCGCAGGGGTGGACAATGTACAGGCCGATTTTCTCAGTCGGGTAAGAGTGGATCCAGGGGAATGGGTCCTTCATCCCGAGGTTTTCCGAATGATAGTGCGCAGGTGGGGCGCGCCGGTCATGGACCTCATGGCCACGTTCTCCTCGGCGAAGGTCGGCCGGTTCTTCATCAGACGAAGAGAAAGGATGTCGGAGGGCTTTGATGCTCTCATTCAGGAGTGGGCAGCTGCTGTATGTGTTCCCGCCGTGGGTGCTGATCGGAAGAGTGCTGCAGCGGATCGAGGTGTTCAGGGGGCACGTAATCCTAATAGCTCCGGATTGGCCTCGCAGGCCCTGGTACGGGGATCTGGTGAGGCTAGTGGTGGCCAAACCGTGGCGGCTCCCTCCCCGGCCGGATCTCTTAGTGCAGGGACCCCTACTTATGCCCCACATGGATCGATTCTCGTTTACGGCCTGGCTCTTGAAAGGGCGCAGTTGACGGCCAGAGGGTACTCAGTGGCGGTCATCTCGACCCTTTTGAGGGCCAGAAAACATTCGACCTCCCTAGCGTATGTCCGCATCTGGAGAGTCTTCGAGGCCTGGTGCGTGGTCAGGAAATGTGAGCCTTTACAGTCCTCTATCTCGCAAATCTTGGATTTTCTGCAGGATGGGTTTGAGAAAGGGCTAGCGGCGTCGTCGTTGCGGGTGCAAGTGGCGGCGTTGTCGTGCTACAGAGGCAAGATAGGGGGTCGGACACTCGGCTGTCATTGGGATATTAAGCACTTCCTGAGGGCGGGGTCGCTGCTGCGGCCTCCGACTAGGCAAATCATTCCGAAGTGGCATTTGCCCTCTGTGTTGGACGCGCTTGAGCATGCGCCATTTGAACCGCTATCCCAAGCGACAATCAAGGATCTCACCTTAAAGGTGGTGTTTCTGGTGGCCATCTGTTAGGCTCGGAGAGTCTCGGAGTTACAAGCGCTCTCATGCAGAGAGCCATATCTTACCTTTTTTCCTTCTAAGGTGGTGTTGAGGACGGTGCCGGCCTTCCTTCCGAAGGTGGTCTCGCCTTTTCATATGAATCAGGAAATTTCCTTACCAGTCTTCTCGCAGGGCGCCGGCGCACCGGGCTCGAGAGGGCTGCACCTGTTGGATATCCGCAGGGCGATAAAAAAGTATCTTCGATGGACGGCCAGTTTTCGCAAGTCATAAAAGCTTTTTGTCCTTTTTTTCGGGGCCCAGAAAGGGTGAAACAGCTTCGAAAGCGTCCATCGCACGGTGGATTAAAGAGGCCATTGCGTCGGTCTACATGATGAGCGGCAAGGCAGTGCCGCACGGGCTTAGGGCACATTCCACTAGGGCGCAAGCTTCCTCGTGGGCGGAGGTTTGCTTGGTTCCGCCAGTGGAGACTTGCAAGGCTGCGACTTGGTCGTCCTTAAATTCGTTTGTGAAGCATTACCGCCTCGACGTGTACTCGGCGGAAGAGACTGCGTTTGCCTCTGCAGTACTGCAGGCGGGTCTTCCAGGGCCCTCCCAAGTGTGAATTTTTTCATTGCTCTGGTACCTACCCAGAGGTCCGGGACTAGACTGGCTACACGATCAGGAAGATGAAATTAGACTTACCTGCTAATTGTAGTTCCTGGAGTGGAGACAGTCTAGTCCCGTGTCCCTCCCCGGGGTTTGCAGTTCTCTATTGGCTCAGTTCTTTGGTCCACTTACAGATAAGAGTGTTCTTTGTGTTCTACATGGTAGGCGTAGTAAGTGGGAAGGAAAAAAAAAAAGATGGACTTGTCTGCTTCAGTTAAAGTCACAGTCTATAGTGTTATAGCAAACGCTGTGCAAAGCTCTTATTCAATCACTCACCCACAGAAGGAAAACTCTCAGACAGGCTGGAATGCAAACAGGATCTTTAATGTGCACACAGGATCAGACAGAGAGCCGGTACCCTCCAACAAAAAGGTCTGAACCCCGAGGGACGTCCTTCAATGCCTTATATACAGTACAGTTTTAAACTCATTCTACAATCCCATTTGCCACAGGTATTTCCTGCCCACCAATCAGCAGCCCCTGGGGAGGTACCTGGGTGACCTGTCCAAACCGGTATGCTCTGGTCTGTTGGTTTCTGGGCTAGGGGATACTGTGCTCAGACCTGGAGTGGGGGAAGGGTGCCTACTGAAATCTCAATGTCTTTCTCTTAGCAGGCTGATTACCTCATGGCTTGCGGGGGAAGGGTCAGGCTGATCAGAGCCTCATGGCTTGCCGCATGGCTTGGGGGAAGGGCTACCTACAGCTATACCTCATGGCTGCCTCATTGCTCAGACCTGGAGTGGGGGAAGGGTGCCTACTGAAATCTCAATGCCTTTCTCTTAGCAGGCTGATTACCTCATGGCTTGCGGGGGAAGGGTCAGGCTGATCAGAGCCTCATGGCTTGCCGCATGGCTTGGGGGAAGGGCTACCTACAGCTATACCTCATGGCTGCCTCAATAGCAGAATTTTTTCTTAGTTCTGCGAATTGCGGGTTTCTGCTTTGTTTAAAGGTTGGTTAGTACTTTCATGGGTGCTTTAGTGCCTTTTCTCCAGTTAACTTCTTACTTGTGTCTCCGGTGAGTCTGCTTTGTCAGTAGGTTACTGATGGCTAGGGGCAGATTCTGAGTGGATATACCGGTGACATCATAAAAAAAGGAGGAGTTTTCTCAGTCTCCAAGCTGCTGGATAAGATAGGGAACCCAGAGGTCCGGGACTAGACTGTCTCCACTCCAGGAACTACAATTAGCAGGTAAGTCTAATTTCATCTTTCTCACCTGTAAACAGTGCTTTCTGTAGACAGCAGGATTGGTCAGACACACAGTCCCTCCCAGTTCTCAGAAAGTTGCATTCCTTCTTGGGCTATGGAAGTAACTGAAGTGCTGAGGAGACTGCTGCATGAGGAAAGGGCTGCACATGCTCAGAACTTTTACAGTTAGTTATGATTTCTGGCAGAGCTGTTCTATCCTGTGAGGCCATCCCATTTGTGTGGCTGATCAATCCTGCTAAGGAAATACCCGTTAAAGGTGAGAAACAGTGCTTTATTTATTTACTTTTTATGCAATGTTTATTAAATCTCACACAAGCAAGCACTAGCTTGTACAGACTCACTTCTCCAATTATTACAGATTTGGTTAACATTACCTTTTCTCTCCTTTTATAAAACCAAAACATTACACTTCCCCCCCCCACCCACCCACTTCCACCCTTCTCAGAAAGCCAGCCATCGTGCCTGACCCATTTGGATGAACACAGCACAGCAGTATAAACGGTTCCATTAGAAAAATAGAGATAGCCTTTTCGTAGACTATAAACACTTCCAATAATTCCCCCACATCTCCTCAAACCCTTTTCGTGCTTTATTTTCGTGTACTGTCACATGCTGTCATGTGACCTGTATACCCAAAGGGACAAGAAATGTAACAGTTAATGGTGGTCTTATTTGACAAGGTTTACTGTGTTTTTCAATTTATTTTGTATGTATCTAAGCAGTTATTATGTGATGTTTGCAAATAATACATTTGTACGCTTTCTTTTTATTTTTGATTTGTTGAGAATGATATTTTTTTGGCTGCAGACAGCTTATGATGGTGGCTTAGTTTTTGATTTACTTCTGTAGTTATTCCTATCTCTTATGTTTACTTTCTTTGGTGTTCTCCCTTTATAGTTCTTTGAATAATTTATTCAGAAAACAACAGCCAGACGACTGGAAACATATTGTAATATCTAGTATACAACTGGCATTTTGATTTTCCTTATCCACTTAAGACAGCATTAATTTTGTCTGTTCTATATAATGATGAACCACTGACATCATCTACCAACTAACAAATACAACTCAAAATTGATTTTATTGTTTTATAAATAAAACAATGTCAGCTGTCAAGTACCGTGAAGACAGAAAGAGAGGAAGGAAAATATCCTCCTCAAAAAGGCACAATGTGATCAAGACATTTTTTAAATATTACACTTGGCCTGTTTCCCTGCATGCGCTATGTACTTGATACAAAATCATAGATCTGTCCCCTGGAATACTGTTTCCACTAGCCTGTCTGATGTCTTTGCAGTTACTTTAATTTGCGGGGGCTCTGTGCTTCTTTAATCACGTTTTCTTTCTTTTGTCCTGTTGTCCTTTTTTCCTTTCCTGCTCCTCTCTTTTTCTTCCCGTATGTTGCGTTCTTGTGGTGCCCACTCAACAGTATCTCCTCCTGCAGACTCCACTGATGTTCACAGACCAAGCTCAGCAGGATGTCATCATGGTTTTGAAGTTCCCCTCCAACTCTCCTGTCACTCACGTGGCAGCCAACACCCAGCCTGGCCTTGCAAATCCTGCCATAATTACTGTCACCGCTAACAGGCTGTTTGCTGTGAACAAGTGGCATAATCTTCCTGGTAAGAAATCATTTTAAAAAGAGTATTCTAGGTAGTATAAAAGAATAAAAACAGTATTTTAAGTTTATTTTTTCTTATTATGTAAAGTAATTCAACATGCTCTTGAACAAATTGGTTTATTATTAGAACAGCTAACTTTTTATAAAATGATCCTCAAAAAGCTGACAATGTGTAACAGGGCACTTAGAATTGAAGGGAAACAAGGTGCCTATTTTAAGTGTATTTTGTAAAGACACATAGGTGCCTATTTGTCTTTATAAAATATTAACGTTGTGTCGGGGATCATGCTTTCAAAACAGATGCATACATTTATTCCTCTATGCGCGCATATTAAGGTACAGTATTTTATAATCACTGTGGATTGTGCTTGCGAAGCCTGCCTGTGTTTTGCCCAGACTATGTTCCTAGCTACAACTACCAGCAAAATGCACACAGTTATACCAGCACACCTACTTTTACATGCATATGGGACCACATGTGTGTGATAATGGTTTGATAAAATTAGTCCCTTTACTCCTATGCTAGACTGCATCAATGAAAATATTGGTGTCAGTTTAGAAGTCACCGTTTCATGTCATTTGTAGCCTTGCCTGACAAGAAGAGAGTCAACAGGGTATATAAATTACATCAGTGAACTCAAGCCCAGGAGACTCCAGAATTAACAAGAATATATTAAGAAAAACAGATGATAAAATGGTTACATAATACTATAATTCAAAGGGATATCTTAAAAATGATTGAGAACTTGATTTTTACATTTAAGAAAGGTTAGTTATGCCAAGTCCCATACATAAAAACCAATGGTGTCTTTTGCCAAAGATTTTCTTCCATTTTGTATCCATGAGAAAAATACAGAGTAAACAAGGCCCTAAACATTAATAAAGAAATAATTTTGATCTAATATCACAGCTAAAATAAAAATAGTATTCATATGATTGGTCTGAAGATTTTTAAGTGTAGTATGATAAAAAAAAGTTTGTCTGGGTTTTTGTTTGTTTTAATTGCTACCATTGGTACCATTGATAGATATAATTATGGCTGTTAAGATGATAGCTTATTTGAAATGTATGGGACCCCTAGCAAATACAATGTACCCCATGGCTCTAGATTTCTTTTAACAAACCTGTTGGTGGCTGTAATTGACCATCTGCTGGTGATTCTGTTAATTTCCTTTTCTTTTGCGTAGTAGACTTCTCCAAGCTGCTGAGATATAATATAGTAAATCTGTTACTTACATTGTTTAGCGTAGAGTTCTATGAACTTTCTAGATTACTTAGACCAAATGAAGATGGGGATCAATATGGTTGCAAAAGCACATGAACTACAATAACTTTTGATTGTCCTTATGCTTTTCCAAAGAAAGACATTATAGTCAACTAAGATTCCATTTTTTTCCAGGGCCAATGTGACTATTTGAACCCTTCATTAGCCTTTTAAAGTAGAGATCTCATGGGTTTTTTCCCTCTATAGCTTCCTTGCCTCTTTCTCTCATACCCCCAGGAAGTAGCTGTAAAATTATATCACATTTAAAATGATAACTCCTTGAAAGCCTAGTCCATAAAAAAGTAACAACTTTGAATTCCTCAACTGGTCATTATTTGCGAGAAGCTTCTTTCAGAAAAGTTGGGATAAAATTTACTCTTTAGTATCCCGCAAAACTGAGGGTCTACCATGAAGGGGCTATTAAAACCTTTGAGTCAAAAGAGGATATTAGAAAGTTTGCAGAGACCATGGAGAGGAGAGCCAATTAATATTTGGCTCACCTGCTGCAGTTAAAATGAGAACTGTATCATTATATGGAAGACTTTTGTGGAATATTGATTGAATGAACTAATTCTACGACAGAGCATAGGGATTTAGCAAGAGTCAACTCAGATCTCTGGACTACTGGGGGGGATGGAGGGTCAATGACTCCCCACTTCCCCCCTTCTTTTATGGTATGCTTCCCCCTCTGGTATGGCCCTACAAGAGTCAAAAGGTTTTGACACCGGTTCTGGTAACAGTGGAGATGCTGCTGTCCTGAACATGGCAAAGATTCTTTATGCAGTAGTCCAGCAATAGAGATGGAAATAGGAGGGGTTAAGTTTATTTTTTTCAAGTTCAGTGTATTTTTTAAATGTTTATGTTGTTGATTGAAGGCATATAGTGGTTGAAAGCAAAATGCCAGTTGTTAAAATGGTGGTCAGAAGGGAGGTAGTGGTGGGAACGGATGCGCCCTTTATATGGTTCAGGGAAAAGGAGTTTGGAAGAGGAATGGAAGGGTAGAAGCTGCGGATGGAATGGATAAATATGTATGTGAAGTAATTGGAGAACTAGTGAGGGGGTTTGATATGACTGGAAGAATAGGAAGGTGGTTGAAGAAAGTGATCAGTTCTTGAGAGTAGGAATAGGGAATTTTGGGTTAAGAGTGTAAAAGGGATAAGCAGAAAAATACCAAGGAGTTGGAATATGCAGCAGATCCCTAGCTCAGAAGGGAACCAAGAATATGAATATGAATGTGAGTGTATATATTAATGGCTGATATAAAGTTGGTTACATTCAATGTGGATAGAATTCATTCCCTGGTGAAAAGAACTAAAATATTGTGTTAGCTGTAGAAAGTGAAGGCAGATATAGCATATTTGCAAGAAATGCACTTGAATGCCACAGAATATAAAAATCTTCAGCAAGTCTAGTGGGGGGCTGTTTATTATTCATCCTACAATGGAAGACAGAGGGCGTAGCATAGCAACATAGTATATGACAGCAGATAAAGAACAGTATAGTCCATCTAGTCTGCCCAGCAAGGTGGCAAGAGTAGGTGCACTTGCTGCTTCTTGCAGGTCACCCCTTCCCATGCCTTTGTTTAGGGTTGTACCCACCGCTCTGTGTAGGGCACCCCTATTTGTTCAGATATAAGAGATAGTTATCCTTATTTTGATTTTATCCTTTTGCTATAAAGGGATTCACTTCCTCTTGGAATCTGAACTGGAATGGGAGACCAAGGCAGAATCTACAGCATTGGACCTTTGGTCCCTGTACCTCCCATCCAACCCGTCGTCTCCACCGAACAGCATAAGTCATCCCGGAGGACATGTCCTTCCAGGACTTCATCAGGGACATGGCTAAGGCCATCCCATTTTCTCTGGAGTCAGAGGAGGAACTGAGGGCGGAGGAACTGGAACTATTCCAGTACCCCTCAGTCCCCCAGGAGGTGGTGACGGTTCCCATCCACCATGTCCTGCTGAAGCTGTGGGAGGCATCGATCATGCTTCCAGTCATCAGCCACCGGCTCTATTTCCTATATCGGGTCTAGACGTTCCTGGGGCTTGAGAAGCCTCAATTGTCGCACAATTCCATTGTAGTGGAGTCAGCCTTGAAGCATGTGAAGTGTGCTAAGATGCATTCCTCGGTCCCGCTGAGTCACGAGGCTCAGACCCTGGACTCCTTCAGGAGGAAGTGCTTCCAGGGTTCCATGCTGATCGCCAGGATTCTGGCTTACCAGACCTACATGAGCATGTTCCTCAAGGATTTCATATTGGACCTGGAGGACTTAGCTGCCCTGGTTCCCGAGGACTGTCACGAGTCCTTTTGGGGTCTCGTGGTGCATGGCAAGGATTGCTGGAAGTTCATGGTGCAAGGCATCTACAACACCTTTGAATTCGCTGGCAGAGTGATGGCCGTGAAAATCACCGCCTGCTGGATGGTGTGGTTACAGTCTTTGGACCTGGAGCAGTGGATTCAGGACAAGATCATCAATGTCCTCTGCCATGGTAAGAACCTCTTCAGCAAATCCATGAAAGAGAAAGCCAAGAAGCTGGAAAAGGAGCAGGTGTCTCCAGAAAGACTGTGGACCCAGCTGCATTTCTTAAAACTTTCTATCCGCACCTGCACCGATATTTCCCAGCCCAGCTTCAGGCGCAGCCTCCCTGCCCACAGTGGAGAGAGAAGACCCTGAAGGTGCAGCCTGCCCTCTCCCCCCCCAGCCCAAGCTGGATGTGGGGGTTTTTCGGGGTCCTTAAGAGCATGGCCAGGTCAGGGGGTGGCTCGTACACTTTGCTGACCGGTGGCCCCTCATCACCTAGGACACTTGGGTGCTGAAGATTGTCCAAAGTGGACATCGGCTGCACTTCACCCAGCTGCTGCCTCAATATGACCCTGTGCAACAAAGCCTGCTGGAGACCGAGATCAAGGCTCTGCTGTCTGACCTCACCATCAAACCGGTCCTCCCGGCCTTGATCGAGCAGGGCTTCTACTCCAGGTACTTTGTTTCCTAAAAAGACCGGCGGGTTCCATCTAATTCTGGACCTGCGACATCTCAGGCAGTTCCTGATGCGCGAATAGTTCAAAATGGTCTCGTTAGGAACGCTGCTCCAGTGCCTTGTACAGGACGATTGGCTATGCTCCTTGAATCTGAAAGATGCATACATGCATATTTTGATCCACCCACATCACAGGCAATATCTTCGCTTCATGCGGGGCAGCTGGCATTATCAGTACTCCATGCTTCCCTTTGTGCTGGCCGCAGCCCCCCAGGTTTTCATGGTGCCTGCCAGTCATGGCTGCTTTCCTCCAGATCTGGGGAGTCTTTTTCTTCCCGTACCTGGACGACTGGCTAATCAAGGCTATCATGCTGGCCGGTGTTTGGCAGTCGGTCACGCACACAATTCAGGTACTTGAGAGCCTCAGCTTTGTGGTCAACTACCCAGTCTCACCTCCATCTGATGCAACAGCTAGAGATCATCGGGGTCTTCCTCGATACCACTTGAGCATGGGTCTTTCTGCTGGTGGACCACTGGCAGCGGATATTCAGTTGCACTAACTGACCAGAGCTGCTGAATATCCCCTCTAAACACCACAGCACTGTCCTGAGAGTTCCAGGACAGTCTGCTGTCAGGATAGCTGTGACTACCATGGTGCATGTTGCCCCTCAGGCCTGCCTCTCCATGCAGCATGCCTAGTTGACCTTGTGGAGGCAGGCATTGGGCTGGCTGTGAGACAGGTTAGTGGTCACCATACCACTGGTGCAGTCCCTGACATGATAGCTTGAGCCAGACAACTTGCTGCGAAGGTGGTGGACCAGATCTTCCGAGAGTGGGCATCCCAGTGGTGGATCTTTTTGCCATGGAGCAAAATGCCCAGGTAGCACAGTTCTGCTCCCAGAAGCCAGTTATCTGTCACCTGGCTTCGGATGCCTTTCTTCTCCACTAGGGGGAGGGCCTACTGTATGCCTACCCTCTGATACCACTTGTGGCAAAAACTTTACTGAAGCTCCAGGCTGAGAGGGGGCTCCATGGTTCTCATTGCCCCTTATTGTCCTCGGTAACCATGGTTCCCTCTGCTGCTGCAGCTCTCGCTAAAGGAGCCTATTCTCTTGGGCTCCGACCCTGACCTCATCTCGCAGAAGGGCGGCTCCCTGCTGCACCCCAGCGTCTGCTCTCTGGCTGTCATGGCGTGGATGCTGAGAGGATAGTCCTCGTGGAGCTTGATCTCCCCAAGGGCGTTACCAACATCCTGCTGGCATCCTGCAAGGACTCAACATGCAAGGCCTACACGGTCAAGTGGCAGTGGTTTGCTGTCTGGTGCACAGGTAGGGCACTGGACCCCTTCTTCTGCCCCATGGACCAGCTACTGGAGTACCTCTTGCACCTCTCAGACTCCAGGCTGAAGTCTAACGGTGCGAATTCATCTCAGCACGATTTGGGCTTACCATCACGACTGTGGGAGGAAGCCCATTTTGGCCCAGCCTTTGATGGCCCAGTTCATGAGGGGCCTGCTCCTCTCGAAGCTCCTGTTCAAGCCCCCTGTGTTCACTTGGGACCTCAGTGTGGTCTTCGGCCAGCTGATGTGGGCTCCTTTTGAACCACTGAACTGGTGCCTGCTGAAATTCTTGACCTGGAAGGTCCTCTTCTTGGTGTCCATCATGTTGGCGCGATATATCAACAAGCTCCAAGCTCTGGTCGCTCATCCTCTGTATGCCAGGTTTCAGTAGAACTGGGTGGTGCTCTGCACACACCCCTGCTTTCTGCTAAAGGTGGTCTCAGCATTCCACCTCAACCAGTCCATTGTCCTTTTGCCGTTTTTTCCCTGGCCTCATGCGAACTGCGGAGAGGCAGCCTTATACACGCTAGACTGTAAGCATGCGTAGGCTTTCTATTTGGATCACATCAAGGTGCACCCTCAGTCCACCCAGCTGTTCATCTCCTTTGACCCCAATAGGCTGAGCATCGCTGTCTCGAAGCAGACTACATCGCTCATGCGTATTGTCAGGGTCTCTTCTGCCTCCGTAGGTGTGGAATCCTGAAGAAAGTCAGATGCTCCCAGATACAACATAACACCATTCTCCAAGTCCAAACAAAATAACTTAAAAAAACAGCAGAAACACAGCCTAAGCTTTTTAAGCTCTGCATCTTTGGCTGTCTATCAATTCAGTTTGTCCGGGACCTCCTCCCCCTTTCCTCTTGATTAATTAGAAGGGGAGGTGCTCCCTATGCCAACCTTAGTCTCTGGTTTATTTATAACTCCAAACTCTCAAAAGGAAAAGTTCCAGCCTGGGTATCCAAGTAGCCCTTAGGCTGCGGCAGCAACTGCCCTATCAGTGTTTCATTTCACACGACCCTCCTGCGCTGCCAAGAACAAATAAAACAAAAGCTCCAAATAATCAATAGTCAGTCTTTTCTTTCCCACATAGAAATTATAAAATAATTCCAAAGAAACAAGTGGGAGTTTTCCTTTACATTATCTGCATCTCGCTGTTCTCTGATAGATCTGACAAACTGTAATCATCTGGTAGGTTCTGTTCCATAGCCTCTATTTCCATGGGGTTCTGCAGAGCCCTCAATTTCCAGCTCCCAAGGCTCTGTCCCCACAGACTTCACTGGATCATTTGCTTGTTCATCTCTCCTCTCCCCCTCTAGCCTCTCAGTGAATCTTTGTACTTCCTATGTCCTGTCCCTCTCAAACTCTTCCCTCCTGGCATTTCTCCTATTCTGCAGAGTCTTAAAGAGCCCTCCCCCAGACAGGATTTCCACTTCTCAGGATTCCCTGCCTTCCGCTTTGATACTCAAGTCTTTGGAACCCCCTTTTTCTCTGGGGTTCCCTGTATATCCTGGAGATATTCTTTACAGTATTTTCTGGTTGGGCTGAGCCTGAGGGTGATGTCATGACTCATAATGTCTGTGTGATGGCTGCATCAGTGGCCAACCTCCATTCAGTGTCTGCAGAGGAAATCTGCAGGGCTGCGATATGGATTTTGGTCCATACCTTCACTGCACACTATTGTCTGAGTGTCGATTCCCAACAGGACAGCAATTTTGGCCAGGCCATACTCTGGCATACTTCTGCTCTGTTTTTATTAAAGAAAATCCTGGAGAAGGGCCACCTATGATTGACAAATATACAAATGGGAATGGAGTAGATACCACACCATTCACAGAAGATGATGTGTTTGAACAGCTTGCTAAATTGAAAGTGGACAAAGCCATGGGACCAGATGGGATAGATCCCAGGATACTGAAAGAGCTCAGAGGTTCTTGCAGGGCCTTTAAAGGATGTTTTTAATAGATCCTTGGAGACAGGAGAAGTTCCACAGAACTGGAGAAGG
The DNA here is from genome assembly GCA_033557465.1 of Ichthyophis bannanicus. Classification (NCBI taxonomy): domain Eukaryota; kingdom Metazoa; phylum Chordata; class Amphibia; order Gymnophiona; family Ichthyophiidae; genus Ichthyophis; species Ichthyophis bannanicus. The sequence continues at coordinate 1,737,048,747 of CM066032.1, forward strand.
GCTGATGTGGTATCCCTCCAAAAAAGTGGTAATAGGGAAGAAGTGACAAACTACAGGCCAGTAAGTCTTTCCTCGGTGGTGGGAAAAGTAATGGAGGCGCTCCTGAAAGAGTGAATAGTGGACTTCCTCAAAACCAACAGGTTGCATGATTCAAGGCAACATGGTTTTACCAAAGGACGATCTTGCCAAACAAATCTGATTGAGTTCTTTGGGTGACCAGAGAACTAGATCAAGGGCATGTGATGGATGAGATTTACCTAGATTTCAGCAAAGCCTTTGATACTGTTCCTCATAGGAGGCTTATCAATAAATTCAACAGCTTGGGGATGGGTCCCAAGATGGTGAACTGGATCAGAAATTGGTTGACTGACAGACGACAGAAGGTGACGGTAAACGAAACTCACTCAGATGAAAGGAAGGTAATTAGCGGTGTGCCCCGGGGTTCGGTCCTGGGACCGATACTGTTCAATATATTCGTGACTGAATTGCCAAAGGGCTGAATGGAAAAGTCTGTCTTTTTTTTGAAGATGACACCAAAATTTGCAACAGAGTGGGCTCCTCTGAGGGAGTGGACAACATGAGGAAAGATCTACAAAAGCTGGAAGAATGGTCTAATTCTTGGCAGTTAAGATTTAATGTGAAGAAGTTCAGTGTCATGCACTTGGGAAGTAGAAATCCAAGGGAATTGTATACAATAGGGGGCGAGAGATTGGTGTGCACGGACCAGGAGAAGGACCTCTGAATGATTGTTTCGGATGATCTCAAGGTGGCGAAACAGTGTGACAAGGTGGTGGCAAAAGACAGAAGGATGCTGGGTTGTATTCAGAGAGTAATTACCAGCAGAAAGGAAGAGGTACTAATGCCACTGTACAAGTCACTGGTGAGGCCTCACTTAGAATATTGTGTTCAGTTTTGGAGACCATATCTCGCAAAGGATATAAAAAGGCTGGAAACAGTTCAGAGAAAGGCGACCAAAATGATTTGAAGCCTGCATCAGAAGCCTTATGAGAAGAGACTTGAAGACCTAAATATGTACACTCTGGAGGAGAGGAGGGACAGGGGAGATATGACTCAGACGTTTAAATACTTAGAGTATTAATGGACAAACAAACCTCTTCCAAAGACGGGGAAGCTGTAAAACTAGTGGGCATAACATGAAGCTGCAATGGGGTAAACTGAAAGGCAGTGTCAGGAAATACTTTTTCACTGAAAGGGTGGTGGATGCTTGGAATGCCCTCTTGATGGAAGTGGTGGGGGTAAACACAGTGACAGAATTCAAAATGGCATGGGATAGACACAGTGGATCCCTTTATAGCAACAGGATAAAATCAAAATAAGCATAACTATCTCTTATATCTGAACAAATAAGGGTGCCCACACTGAGCGGTGGGTACATCCCTAAACAAAGGCATGGGGAGGGGTGACCTGCAAGGAGCGCAAGTGCACCTACTCTTGCCGCCTTGCTGGGCAGACTAGATGGACCATACTGGTCTTTATTTGCCATCATATACTATGCTACTGTGTTTACTGTATTAGATACATCCATCAAATGAGAGGAGACTTAGCTTCATTTATTTTTTATTGCAAATATTATCTCAGTCCAAGGTCACCAAGAAAAAGTTCTAATTAACTCCAGGTTAGTAGAGGGGAGCAATATATGACTATGACACTTCTGGCAGCCAGGAGTAGACTTTGTATCAAATGACCATTGTTTTAGAAGCAACCCACTGAGAGTCTTTACCAGAAAAGGTGAGTGGACTTTCGAGCTCTATAATACACGCGACAATGTTATTCACCCCTTCCAAAAGAAAAAAAACTTGGATTAAAAGACAGCCTTCCCCCTCCCCACCATGAGTGAATAAATGAAACCAGCAAGTTACAGTTTTGCTAATATAAGAACAAAGCAGCAGGGTCCTATTATGACATTATATGCGTATTCAGTAAAATCTCTGTCTCTGTGTTAACCAGAGCTAATGAGATAGAACAGTTAATTGTGCATTGCCATACTGAAGCTCAAAAGGGCTTCAATTCTTGTTATCCAGACCTCTCTTTCCTGGTCTATTTCTATGTATATTTGATTTGGTTGCTCCTCAAGATTTATGTTTGAAGTATATTTGTTTTATATATAGTCTTGATGACTTTTCTATTCTGATTTGACAAAGGCATAACTTTTCCAAATTTTTCCTTACCAAATTGTTCTGACTATGGATGCATTCAACCTGGGATGGGGAGGCCACTTGGAGGGGCCTCACGTTCAGCACCCTTGATCCCTCCAGAAAAGAGTCTTTACACATAGATCTCCTGCTGGTGTAAGCACAGTAATGAGGCCACCTCTGGAAACAAGTGACAAAAATAAATTGGTCTAATTAGGACAATCTGTTATGTTGTTCCTGAACAAGCAGAAACAGGCTTACATAGCCTACATCCGGAAGCAGTCAACATATAAAACTAGGTCACCTCTCACAAAAAGTGGTCTTGAGAAACCCATAGTTGGAAGGACATCACGGTACTAACATTCAGTATCATCAGTGTACACACGAGCAGTCAACGGACAATATATAACAAACAAGATTTAGAAACAGTCCTGAACAGAAAGTTATTAGCTGCATGCTCTAGAAGATTAGAAGTATTAACAAATTTGGATCCACCAGTGAAACACACAAAATCCTGCTGAAAACAACACTCATGATTACTAAAAAAAAAAATTGTGTTGGATTAAATTTAAACGAGCTTCTCTATCCCTGCCATGCCAGAATTGTGGCACATGATAATTCTCTAGCGTAAATCAGAGAACACATGATTATGGGATAAGTAATGTTCCACCAAAGGTGCTGTCTTGATCTTGGTTTGAATTCTAGACCGATGCTCTCTTAACATTTACATTGGAAGAACTAAACGTTCTATGCTTCATCGATCTAGACTTCAAGCCCAAGATCAAGACAGCACCTTTGGTGGAACATTGCTTAACCCATAATCATGTGTTTTCAGATTTACGCTGGAGAATTATCAGTCATGTGCCACAATTCTGGCGTGGCGGGGATAGAGAAGCTTGTTTAAATTCTAAAGAACAATGGTAGATTTTCACTTAAAATTCAATTACCCCTTATGGACTTAATTGACAGATTGATTGAAATACATTGCTGTGATACTCTGATTGGATATCCAGAATTTGAATTTGTCCATGGAGTTTGGACAGGCTTGACGTCTATCTGGTTTTAAAGGCAAGCTGAAGCCATAGTGATCATGATTTAGGACAGCTCTCTAGGATGAAGGTTGAATGCTATGAACTTGAGCAAAGAAGAAAAGAAGGATTTCTAAATGTTTTGAATCTGAGCAAAGGAAGGAATTCTACATTGAATACAGAGCCCAATAATGGATGGCTGGGATAAGTACTAACTTCTTGTGTAACATCATTCTTGCCCTGATGCAGAAATAAGGATTTTTGAAACACGACGGCCGTAGACAGCTGTTGTAGTTGTTGTTATGGAAGGACAGACTAGATGGGCCTTGTGGTCTTTTTCTGTCATCATGTTTCTATGTTTCTATGTATATAGTATGGATGATTTCCCCTAAAAGATAGAAAAACTAGTTTTGAATTGCATTTTACATGTAATATTTATTTATTTAACTGATTTTTATATACCATTTTTCTACAAGGCAGAACGGTTTATATGGGACAATCAAAAACGTGTACAAGCAACCTTAAACTTCTTTAAACATATATAACTTTAAACTTATATAACTAAAAACATTGTAAACAGCATTTAACGTGAGGGGGGAGGGGGTAAGGATACCTGGATGGTGTAACTTTGAATCTCCAGGAACAAGCAGGAATGAGTCTTCACACGTGGGAGACGTCGCCGAAATCAGAAAGCCTTAGGGAGCATCCCCCGCACCTGCGCGGTGGCTTCCCGCCCTTCCTACTGCCTCTCCCCAGTTTTTCGTTTTCCGCGGAGCAGGCAGGACGTCCCTCCTGCCACCGCAGAAATTTTTCCTTTTTTCTGTAGTCGCGGCTTTCCCGCCGACGGTGGCACCTCCGTGCCCCCCCCCCTTTTTCTTTCTTTCTTTTAATTATTTTTCATTTAATTTTCGTCGCCCCCTCCGGGCGCTGAGGACCGGGGCATGGAGCCTTCTTCCCCCCTTTCCATGTGGACTCCAATGGTGCCTCTCCTGTTGGGGCCTGACCCTTTTTCCCCGGATTCCCCGGGCTACAGTGTCGGGAGAAGACCCTCCCTCTTTCGGGTATCCCTCGACGACGTCTTCGCGCCCAAGGCGCGGTCGTCGGGTTGTTCTTCTCTCCAGGATCAGGTAACCACACAACAGTCTGTTAAGACTAGCCGAGTCTTGAGGGGCGAGTCTCATGCGCGGCATGGCGACGGCTCCGGCCAACCCCTCAAGTCCTCCTTGGCTGATATACCCCGGCGGGAGTCCTCGGGCTCCAAAGCATTTACGGGGTTTCGGGATGTTCCTGAGGTTCGCTCCTCACAGAACATTCCCGAGCCATGCCCGAGGGAGGTACCCGCTTCGAGCGGTGCCGATTCCCCGGCATCGGCGTCGGCGTCGAGTGTTCCACTCTTCGCCAGGGATCGTCAGCCAGTGTCCTGGGGGGCCGATCGACTCGACCAGGTCTGACCTCCCTACATCCAAGCCATGCTCGGGCGTGGTAGACGCTCCGGGCGGTACTGAGCCCCCGGCATCGGCGTCGGTGTTGAGCGCTCTGCTCCTCACCGAGGATCGTCGGCTGCTGTCCTCGGCGCCTCCGGGGCCAATCGACTCAGTCCAGCCTGGTGTTCCTCCAGCCCTGCCATGCGCGTGGGCGGTACCCGCTTTGGGCGGTACTGACCCCTCGGCGTCGGTGTCGAGCGTTCCGCTCCTCACCGGGGATTGGCGGCTGCGGTCCTCGGCGCCTCCGGGGCCGACCGACTCGCGCCGGTATGGCGTTCCTACGGGGGTGGTATCCGCTTTGGGCGGTGCCGACCCGTCGGCGTCGAGTGACCCGCTCCCCACCGGGGATCGCCAGCCGCTGCCCTCGGCACCTCGGGGGCCGATCGACTCGACACTGTCTGACGGCCCTACATTCAGGTCATTTATTTATTTATTTATTGTCTCTTATATACCGCACTATTCAGCATCAGCGCGGTTTACAATAAACAAGGAGTTACACAATTCAACGGTACTTTGTGTTTACAGAAAAAACAGGAAATACAACTCGGATAACAGGGTAATTAATTAATATAACAGACATGATCTCATCCTGGCTTCAGTATTGTGTATGGGAGGTCTGTAGGGTGTCTGTATTGAATTTGTATGTTTGGAAGGTCTGTGGGTAGGTTGTGTTATCTGGATTGTTTAATGGATAAGACAAGAGGAAGAGGTAGTGTTTCAAAGCTTTTCGAAACTGCAAAAGGTCTGGTATTGATCGGATGTTTTGAGGAAGGCTGTTCCAACACCTTGGTGCACAGAAAAAGAAAGCCCTGTCAGTAGTAGTTTTGGTGTATTGTGTTATTGTCATGCGCGGAGGTAGTACCCGCTTCGAGGGCGCGGGCGTCGGTGGTTCCGCCCCACGCCGGGGATGGTCATCTGGCCTCCCTCCCCTCGGGGCCGCTCGCTTCGACCCGTGCCGGGTCGCTGGTATCCCAGCCCTGCGCAAGGGTGGTACCGGGTTCGAATGGCGCCGCTCCGCCGGCGACGGCAGGGGCGTCGAGCACGAGGGACCGCCATCGACCTTCCACGGGGACCTCGGGATATGTCGGCCAGCGCACGGGCGGCTCCCCGGCATCGATGTGGCCGTCGAGGGCCCCGCCCTTTCCTAGAGAAGGGGCCTCGGGTCTTCAACCTCTTTGACCCAATCTGGGTCTGCGCCGCCCCGCAACGGTACCCCGACGTCGGCACAGGGGCTTTGCACTCCCCCCCCCCCCCCGCAGGGACTCGTCGTCGGGTGACCGGGGTCCCCTCGGGGACGGGCCGTATGCCCCGGAAGGATTTCTCTCCAGGTCGGACGGGTTCGAGAGGGAGCCCGGCACCGGACAGTGCCCGCCGATCGACATCGGCGCCGGCGTCAGATGACCCCCTCTCCTCCGAGCACTGTCCTCGGGGGCCCTTGATGCTCGTGGCACCGGTCGGTGCGGTTCCAATCCGCGCTCCGGGATCTCCACCACCGGCGCGGTCACTCCCGCCGGGGGCCTCGAGGAAGGAGTCGATCTCCTCGCTCGGTTCGATGCCCAGCTCGGAGTCGTTGTCCAGCCTTGAAAGCCTGGCCACGGCACGTCTCGGGATCGGCCCCTGTCCTCTCCTGCAGCGCAGAGCAGAGACCGCTGGCCCCTGCCCTCCGGCGGCCGCGGATTCGCTCCAGTCACGGGGGGAAGCGCCGTCCCCCGGGTTCGGGGCCAAGGCCGGTTCCTGCAGCGCCGTCGGTGCCATCGACTTCTTCGATGCCTAGCTTGGAATCAATTCCAGGAGCCGACGACGCCATGTTGACTGCCCCGATCCGGGTCGGTTGGTCCCCTCCTCTGCCCAGCGGGCATCGGCCCGAGCGGCCTCTTAGTGCCCTGGCGGCCTCTCCCGCCATAACTGCCGCCTTTTCAGGATTTCCTCCTTGACATGGCGGACTTGCTGGCCATCCCTATCCCGGACCCGAGCCCAGACCCTGCGGAACAGGCAGCCGCGATGCTTCCTCTGCATCCCGCCCTGCAGGATCTCCTGCTGGGGGCTTGGCGGTCGCCTTTGAGGGTTCTGGCGCCGCCGACTGCGATGCAGGCTCTGTACCGGGTGCCTCCGTCCCCGGGGTTTCGGCAGCACCAGCTTCCACATCGGTCCATTGTGGTGGAATCGGCGCTGAGGAAGGCCGGAAGCAAGGAGAGGCATGCTTCTCGCCCTCCAGGCCGTGCCTCGAAGACGCTAGATACTCTAGGACGTCAAGCCTTCCAAATGTCTATGCTGGCGGCCAGAATTATTTCATATATATTTTATATGAGTCTGTCGCTTCGGGAGGTCACCGAGAGGTTATCTCGGTTATCCACCTTCGTATCTGCAACCAAGGCCTTTGAATATTCCCTGCTTCTTTATCATTGCAGGAATATCTCCGGGTTCCTTTCTCGTGCTTCGCTGGACTCCTTCCGGTCGGTCAGCAGAGCCTCTGCTGTTGCCATTAGAGCACGCCGCACGGCATGGTTGCAGGCGTCCGAGTTGTGTAGACGGGCACAGCACATCCTGGGTAATTCTCCCTGCGACGGAGATCACCTCTTCAATAGCGAAGCCTTATGTCAGGTCGCACAGTGCTTCGCTAACCTTCCCAGAGTTAGCAGCCAGCCTAGGGCCCGGCTTCCCCCCGGTGGTGGTAAACGCCCCTCCAGACCCCCCTTCCCTAGGAAGAGGAAATGTCAGCCCTCCGCCCACCCTCCAGGCGCGCCCAAGCAAGGGACCTCTCACCCTGGGTTGATGTCCCCGGGCCCGCGCCAGGACTCTCATACTAAGCATTTTTAGGCTCAGGTGGGCGGCTGCCTGCTCTTAACTTCCTTACCAGAAGTTTAGACTAGAGCTCTACTCTGGGGCTCGTCCAGTTGGAAAATGGTTCGGGGACTTATCTAGGGGTTCAGGTCTTCTCCTCCGTGGGAAAGGGAGACCACCTTACGCCATGATCGCTATGGCCCACGGTCACCCTACTTACTCTTCGGTATGTCCCCGAATCCCTCTCAGCCAGTATCCTCTTGCTGATTGCTTCCGTGCTGGAATTCCCCTCCAGCCGCTATAGTCCCCCTATACTCACCAGGGACTATACCCTCATGTCCCCCGATTGTGCGGGGGACAATTTCTACGCGCAGGTCCTGGGGACACATTAGGGCCTCCAACCCCTGCGGCATTCTACCGGACTGATGCTATCCTCCGTCCCCCGCGCTACCGCGCTCTTAGCTCGCCGATCTGCCCTTGCCCTCCGGGAAAGATCCCTCCCCGACGGATCTTGCGGCCACCTCTCCAGGTGGACGTTCTGGGGATTGATGGCAGATCCGCCTTAACTGAGTGCTGCTCATGGAGGCAGGCCCCCCGGCGTGCCTGCGTTAGTACCGGAGGGGGCGTCCCCATGTCCACCGGCTTAGATATACTAGATATCACCTGCTTGGCAGGCGCCTTTGGGGGATCCCCACAGTACCTGTGTTTACCGCCTTTTTCCCCCTATGGCCGGTACCCCCCCCCCCGGGGGTCCGGCCAGTCCGCCTGCCTATTCCCCGTTGGCCCGCGGACTGGTGGTACCCTACTGCTGTGAAGTCAACAGTCCCCTTTTTCAGTTAGGTCCTCCTCCCGGAGGTCCGGACCCTTGTCTCCCTATCTCTCGCTAGGGCAGACTGTGTACCCCTTCTGCTCCGGGGTACACCTCTACTCTTCTCCGGGATAGGCTCTCTAGTTCAGCCTGTCTTCCACTGTTGGTCCTCTGAGTTATGGACTCTACTCCTAAGGGAGTGCTCAGCTTGCCATGAGCCCCCTGGAAGACCTGCCGTCCTTCTCCTGACCCAGCTGACGCCTGGATCCCATGGCCTTCCGGATTTGGAACTTCCTCCTCGCTGCGGTGAAGTTTCCTTGATGACCTCGCTACTGCGTCTACAGTGCCTTCATCACAGGACTACTTCCGACAACCCGGTGGGTAAGCAGTACAGGGTTCTAAACCATTAATTCATTAGAAGCTTAATGGCCGGTAAGCTCTGTATGGTACTAGGTCATTTACTCATTACATGCTTAATGATTCTCTTCATGCACCCCTCTGCCTACTCCCGTAGCCTGGGGTTTTGTTTTTTTTTGCTGTATCCTAATGGTACCTGTTCTGCACTCTAAAGACTTGCCTCTGTAGTCTTTGGATTCGCTGTTCCTCTATTTAACTCCTGCCCTCCATCCCTCAGGGGATGCCGGAGATTCAGGCTGGGCAAATGCCATCCCGTCTGGGCTGCGCTTATGGGATCTCCCCGGGCATCCTAAGCTAGGGAGTCCCCACGTGTGAAGACTCATTCCTGCTTGTTCCTGGAGATAGCACAGTTACTTACCTGTAACAGGTGATCTCCGGAACAGCAGGAATTAGTCTTCACAACCCGCCCACCTCCCCTGGGAGTTGTATCTCTCTTTTTCTCTATTCCTTCCTCTCCTCTCCTTCCGACTCAGCTATGAAACTCAACTGGGGAGAGGCAGTAGGAAGGGCGGGAAGCCACCGTGCAGGCGCGGGGGATGCTCCCAATGGCTTTCTGATTGGATGCTGGGGAGCATTCCCGTGCGGGCTCCGTCGGCGACGTCTCCCACATGTGAAGACTAATTCCTGCTGTTCCGGAGATCACCTGTTACAGGTAAGTAACTGTGCTACCTTTTTGGTGTAGATGTGGTGAGAGGTCGGGGAGTGGAAGTGGGGTATTTGAGGTTGGGGGGAGGGGGCGGAGGACATAGGGTGTTTGAAGTAGGGAGTGGGAGGAGGGGGGCTGAGCAACCTTGTGTTGTTAAGGGGGGGTAATGGGAGTGGTGTGAGGGGGAGGAGGATGCTCTTGCTGGGGGTTTAATCTAGTGAAGGCACCATAGTGGTGTTCGAAGAGGAGCGTCTTGAGGTGCTTTTTGAATATTGGATGTAACAATTAAAAAATGGTCCTGATTTCTTAGAGTAATACCACTGTTAAGCCAAAAATATTGACAACTTGTGAAGTCAGAGCATAACCCCTGATGAAACGGTTTCTTCATGAAACGCGACAGCGCTGGGATTGGCGTTGGGACTTCTCATCTAAGATAAGCCTGACTTGTTACTTTTGAATGAAGCTGATTTTTAAGTGGACATAATATTTAATCAAGCACTTTTTCTACATATAAAAAAAAGGGGTCGTTGATGCAAAAATGGAGCATTCTGGCTAAAAAGTTAATGCCTTGGCTCCTTATAGTCTGAGACCCGAATTTCCATAAAAAAAGTTGTAAAAAGTTTTGAATTTGATGTATCATCTGATATTCTCATAATGATAGAGTAATAGATTTATTTTTGAATATTGGAGGCATCATATTGTGGGGGGTAGTTTGGTTCCACATGGTGGGAGCGTAAAATTCGAAGGTTCTCGTGCACATACATTGTGATCTCTTGTGAATCTGAACTGGTGGGAGGAAAAGATTTGATGCACTCTGTTGATGCAGTCTATTACTGTCAGGATGTCTTATTTGATAATTGGAGCTGCTCGGCAGAGGTGTTGAAGAGAGCTCTGTGGGTGATAGCGAGCATCTTGATCTTGATTCGGGATGCAACTGAGAGCCAGTGAAGGGATTTTAGAATGGAGGTGATGTGGGAGTGTCTGGGGACTCCAGCTATAACTTGTGCAGCAGTGTTTTGTGCAAGCTGTATGGGGGCAATGGTAGCCTTTGGGAGCCCGTGGAGGACAGAGTTGCAGTAGTCAAGGAGAGGAGTGATGGAGGCTTGACAGACTGTGCAGAAGCTCTCAGGTGAAAGGAGGGGGCAGATGTTATGAAGAATTTGGAATTTGAAGTAAATGTTTTTGATGAGATTCGCAATGTGATGTTGGAAGTTCAGATGGCAGTCCAGGATAATGCCGAGGTATTTGATCTGGGGTATGCCCGAGTTTGATGCTTTGAGGAGGGGTGAATTTGGGGTCTCTGGACACATGAAGGATTTCTGTTTTGTTGAAGTTGACTGCAAGGTTGTGAAGCTGTAGCCATGAGACAATTTCTCTGAAACAGGTAGTGAGGATGGAGTAGTCAGGGGAGGTGGTATTGAATGAAGATCATTATGTCATCAGCATAGAGCTGGTATCTGATGTTGAAGCTCTGAAGGATGTAGCAGAGCAGCCTGATGTAGATATCGAATAGGAGGGAGGAGAGGGCAGAACCCTGTGGGACTCCTTGGAGAAGGATGTAAGGCGTTAAAGATTGGTTACCGATTCTTATCAATTGGGTGCGCTGGGAAAGGTATGAGTGAATCCATTTGAGCGGGGCACCCTGGACACCAATAGTGTTGAGTTGGTAGAGTAGAGTCTGGTGGGATACAGTGTCGAAAGCTGCTGAGATGTCAAGAAATAATAGCACAAAGCCAGAGAGGGGTTTTCCACTTCTGGTTATGAGTGTGTTTAGGAGGGAGGTGAGCAGCATTTCAGCACTGTGGTAGGGGCGGAAGTCATGTTGGTTGTGGTCGAGTGGAGCAAATCTGGCAAGGTGCTCCTGGAGCTGAATTTGCACTCCTTTCAATGATTTTGGAAAGGTAGGGAAGGCTGGCAGTTGGTCTATATGAAGCAGTTGAGTTGGGATCGAGGTTGGACTTCTTCAGAAGTGGTCTCATGGAGGCTTGTTTGAGCGCAGATGGGGGAGGTAGGCTTGGGTGAGTGAAGCGTGGAGGATCATGGATATAAATGGTAACAGTGGTGTCTTTGTTAGCTTGATTCAGGTTACTGGGCAGGGATCAAGAGGAGAAGTGGTGGCATTGATATAGGTGATTATATTCAGGAGATTATATTCAGGAGTTCTTCATGGGAGACGTTCCTGAATGAGGTCCATGGTTGGGTGGTAGAGGCTGAGGTAGTAGAGGGAGGTATAGATAAGGTGGGAGTGCCGGGAAGCTTGTGTTTGGAAATTAGGAAATACGCCATTACTTGTGGGTGGATGATGTTGTCTTGATGGAGTTGGGATGGGTCGCTTATGAGGGTTCTGACTAAGTTGAAAAGTTCTCTTGGTTTGTTTGTGGCACGGAGGAGTATGTTGTGGTGTTCACGCTTAGTGTTGAAGGTGTTGGTGGAGTAGGCTGAGTGCCTACTATATAGATATATATATCTATTTAGTAATTGTGAGCATTGTTTTCAGCAGGATTTTGTGTATATCACTAGAAGATTAGAAGGCATCCTAGATGTGGGTACCTCCTCCATTCTTGTTAGGGCCTATCGTAAACAGGAACATTTGGAGAAGTTAGGCCCAGGGTAGGGTAGAGCAGGAGTCGGGCATGGAAAAGAAGCAGAGATAGCAAGGAAACACTATTGGACAGTGGAGTGCAGTTGGGTAGCAGTAGACTCAGGTCAGGCCCATAAAAAACTGTTGAGCCAGCAAGTGGCATGTCTGACTAAGCTTCCTTATAGACAGAGTCTCATAGTATATGACGGCAGATAAAGACCAGTATGGTCCATCTAGTCTGCCCAACAAGGTGGCAAGAGTAGGTGCACCTACCGCTCCATGTAAGTCACCCCTCCCCATGCCTTTGTTTAGGGGTGTATCCACTGCTCCGTGTAGGACACCCCTATTTGTTGAGATATAAGAGATAATTAAGTTTATTTTGATTTTATCCTGTTGCTATAAAGGGATCCACTGTGTCTGTCCCATGTGAATTCTGTCACCTCCTGATGATCCAGTGGACTTATCTTTCTGTTGTCTCTAGCTCATGTTTCTTGGTTTGCAGCCAAGTATCTTCCTTAGCTGAGCTGCAAGTCTGTAACAAGGTCAGAGGTTCAATCCCTGGTAAATCTTACAATTCTTTGGGGGAAATATGTTTTCTGTATGCATTTTCTTCAGTACATCTTGTAGTGAAAAGCTTGATAAAATTCAGAAGAGATCTGGGAACTATGATGCTTGTAGCTCTTTTTTTGTCCAATGCAGCTTTGGTTTCCAGTCCTGTAGGAGAAACCAAATAGGTTGGGTTTTTCCCCAAGCTTAATCAAGGATTGTTGCTCCATCACATCAGGACTCTATCTCTGATATTTTGGATGCTGAAGTAGATGATGGTTGTTCATTTTTTTTTCATAAGGTGCCTCAGGTCCTTCTGGCTTCAAGAAAGGAATCTATTTGTAGGCCTTATTGTTCTAAATATAGCAGAAGAGATTTGCCATTCATTGTGAGAGCAAAACTGTAGATCCTGTCCTATTTGAAAGGAAAAATGCTACAAAGAACACCTGTTACGGACATAGTACTAAACATCTGTAACATTCCTTCCAACATAACTAACTTGACTGATGATACTGGAACGACTAATTTTGAGGAGAGAAGAATATATAAGAATAAGGGTGATCAAAAAGAGTCATGGATGATACCTATTAACTGGGCTAACTAAATACAACAGCACAGTGACTCTGGATTTAATGAGTCATCTTGTCTGCCTATACCACTACAGCTCAGTAAAGAGAAGGGGTGAAAGCCCAACAGAGATGAATGGCAGTGAGAACAAAAAGATTTGAGTGGCATTTTGCTGATATTTATACTCCATTACGTTCATAATGTGTTTAAGGATCTCGGCTATCGCTATGGCTTTGAGTTCGGAGATATATAATGTGAATTCCTATGTGTATTACAGGTCTCAAATTTCCATAGAATAAAAGTTTTAGTTTGAAAAAAATAGGAGCGTCACATGCTCCAAAGCCATTTGCAAGATTATGTATTTGGTACCAATCTGATATTTGAAATATTTGTTCTATACTTGATGGCATGGGGGATGTAAGCATTTTCTTTTGTTTGATGCCTTGTTCATTCTATTGCCATATTCTTTACTGCATTTCAGTACCACTTTAAATGTTAGGTGACAAATAGAAAGCAATAAACCAAGAGCTAAATCCCAAATGATGTTTAGCAATCAGCTGTATTCAGATGAAGCAGTTTATTTCCCATCACACAAAGCAGGATTTCAATTTCCATGCATAGTGTGCAGCTAATTTGCAGATACAGTATTAGATTTCTTGGTTTTATTGAATTAATGCCATTAATCAATGAAATGCTACAGTTTTAGGTTAAGGTTCTGTAGATGCTATGGAAGATATGAAATGCCACACAGCATCTCTGCTTACTAGTAAAGCACTTTTAACAAAGCCATGAAAAATAATTTCAGCACACACAAGAGATTTCCCTTTTTCAGGACATTAAAGTAGCAATATTGGCAATAGTCTTCAAAATGTTGATGTTCCTTTTTCTTTAGCCTTATTGCTACCTGGTTTAGGGCTTATTCGAAGATTGCCGTTCTTTTATTGTCATAATGTCTGAATTTATAACAGGGATAGTTATGTGAGAAGACCAAAAAAGGTACTTATGTTTAAACTTAATTTATAAAAGCAATATAGGTGTCTATGTGCTTTTATAAAATAGGCTCACAGAATCAGCCCCAAAAGCACGCAGATGTCGATGCAGTACACCTGCTCTGCAGTTGGTGGTGTAAATGTGTGCTTGTACTCTGGTATTTATAAGGTACATGTATGCATCACAACTCCATTCCACCAAAACTGTGCCCCAGGGAATATCTAGATTCATCAGGTTTAAGTAGGCACTCACTTTCCATGCAAGTGCTGTTGCACAATTTTGTCAAAGCCCTTTTCTATACATAAACAGGCTTTGCATGCAGAAAAACTTATAAAATTACTCCCATAATCTGTGATGTTTTTTTTTTTTGTTTAATAAAAATTCTTTTTTTTTTAGTTATACCTACTCCCACACTTTTTTTTGTTTAAAAAAAAATGATTTTTTTTTATTAAACCCTTTTTGAAAATAAATCTCCTTTAAGGCCAGTTGTTCATGTTGTTATCCCTGGTCCTCGCAGCAGCACCCGATTTTAATCATGATCATGGGAGGAGCTAAATGTTTGTGTGTTTGAAGGGGGAGGGGAAGAGGTGTATCTTTCAGAAACTTTAAACACTAGCATCTTCCCAGGTTGCCAAGAATTGAAATGATAAGCAGCCTATAGATGATGGAAGGAGATTTTGATGCTGACTATAGTCATTTTAACTACCAGCTGCATTGCCAGTACTGTTGCTTTAACTATGCTGTCTCATCCTGTGTGTCTTCATGGCCGGGAAGGCTCTATGTAGAGGCTATGGCACAGAAGCCATGCTATAGCCAGCAGCAGATGGCTGTCGCGTTTTGTTTCCAGTACCTTCTTACCCACTTCAATTTGTTTTGTGACATCAGAGGTTGCCAGTCAAGCATCTGTTCTAGCTTATGGCTCAGGACTGTAGCAGCCACTGCCAATGGCACACATTCAAGGCAGCTCTCATTTAAAAACAATTGGCTCACCAAAAGACTGAGAGCTTTTTTTTCTATCATCATTTTCATTTCCATCTCACAATATCTTTTGTAGCACATAAAAGACACCATAGTAGCACAGACTAATGTAGTTAAAATGATGCATTCATTGTATACCTCGGATAATTTTATGTGGATCAGTCTATAAAGATTAATGCTTTTTTTTTATCTGTCTCTTTCTGACATTCCAGCCCATCAAGGTGCAATGCAAGACCAGCCGTACCAGCTGCCAGTGGAAATCGATCCTCTCATAGGTCTGTCACTTCCTCCTCTCTCTGCGATTCATTAAGCTCTGTATGGTGGCCCTGAAGTGCAGATTACTGTTGTTTTTCACTTGCTGGTTCCTGGGAATGGAATTCTCTTGATAAACCATTTGCATGCAAATTGGAATGCAATGAGCTGTGGCTATGCTGGTATTTCATCAACTCCCCCTCTTTGGGTTGCCTAATTTGAGCAGGCCGAGGACGCGTGTCGCTGAAAATTAATATGGATGCTGTAATAATGTGTGATTGAGAATTGTGCATGAAGTACTGTCAGGATAATATTGGATCTTTTCATCACTCAAGACTTGTTGATGAGCAGGAGAAAGGCATGTTGTGATGAATTGGTGCACTGGTAATGCGACGGAGCTCCTTTGCCGGGGAGCTTTTCATAATAAACAGTAGGCTTCCTGGTGGTGTGCTGCTGTGAAAAATAAAACTCTGGTGCCAAGGTTTCATCATTAAGGAGATCAATCCTTTCTTCACAGGCCTGCTGTTCAAGCAGAGAGAATTAATGCATAATTGCAAATAATAATAATAATAAAAGCTGTCAAGTGGCTCCCTCTATAGTTTTTGTTTCATTTTCTAGAACAGTGTAGATATATATTATTAAAATTGTTAAAAATATTAAAAAGGGGGAAATTGATTCTGATTGTAATGCAGGTAAGTATCAAACCAGAGAAAACCTTATGTATAGGGTGTTTAGACCAGGTTTTTAATATATGAGCTGGGCATAACTTTAAACAGAGGTAGATCAATGAAGAATAAGATAGGAAACCTTTGTTTGGCTCCTTAAAGCCATCCTGGGCTTTTGTTTGTATATTTATGTCATATGAAGCGTGGTTGATGGGTGAGGCCTTATAACACTTGAAGGATGCACATAGTTCTAGAATGTCCTTTCAAAACATCCTTGAAAAAACATGTTGGATATGAAAGTTACTCCTGCTAATATCTGCCTGTCTGTCTAGATAAGCTATTGGAATTGTTATGCTCTGCATTCGGTTCTGATTACATAAACCCATAGAATGTTACCATGAAATTGTATTTTCTTGCCAGTTTGGGCACATCAAAACCATATCCCCATTTGAGTGATATTGATATGGCTTGTACGCTCGTATAATCAAAGCCCCTGGTCTCCTGTGATTCTGCAGCCACTGAAATAGCCATAAAATTCAGCGCTTGGAAATTGGTCAGATCCTGTGGAGATAGATTGCCAAATTTGCTCAGGGAGGAAGAGATTTCTATTGGCAGAGCACTGTAACTCTCTCCTCTTTTCTTCCTCCCTCCATCTCTCTCTCGCTTCCACACTGATCAGGTGACAAGAGAGCAGCCTCGATGCTTCAGGACACTTGCTTCCTCTCTGCTGCCTGGATTCATTTCAACCATTAGAACTGTGCAGGAAACTGCATAGCCACACGGTTCAGATGGGCATGAGTAGCAGAGAGTGGGGTGGCGGCATAGGAAGCCGGGTAAAAGATGGAGAGGTGGGATTTATGAAGGAAGTAGGAGCAGGGTGATGAGAGTTGCAGGGGTGGCTGTGAAGGAAAAGCTAGGGCCAAGGGATGGGAGTTTGGGTTGGAGACTGAGGAAAAAGTGGGTTAAGTGAAGTAGGCTGTGGGTATACCAATGAAAGAGGGAATGGATGTGTAAGTGACTTCATGGCTCTGGGACAGAGGGTGAAGCAGTTAAGTGCACAGGTGGTGTTCTCTTCAATCCTCCCTGTTGAGGGTAAAGGCCAAGGCAGAGAGGCTCGCATCCTGGAGATGAATGCATGGCTGCGTGGATGGTGTCATCGAGAGCGTTTTGGTTTCCTAGACCATGGGATGCTGTTCCAAGGGTTGCAGAGCAGAGATGGCATCCATCTGTCCAAGAAAGGTCAATGCATCTTCGGTAGTAGACTGGCTAATCTACTGAAGAGGGCTTTAAACTAGATTCATTGGGGATAGATGAAGAAAGCCCCCAGGTAAGTGAAAGCCCCCAGGTAGGTGATACATCAAATACCTTTATGGAAATGGGTAACGGGGTAACATATGGAAAGCAGTGTGTATAAATGCCCGTAGCATGGGAAATAAGATCCCCGATGTTGAAGCTTTGGTGGGAGTGGCTGACTTGGATTTAGTGGCAGTTACAGAAACATGGTTCACAGAAAACCATGACTGGGATGTAACTATACCTGGCTATACTTTATTCAGAAAGGACAGGGTAGGAAGAAGGGGAGGAGGAGTGGCACTTATGTAAAAACTACTATTAAAGCTTTGGAATTACAGAGCTTAAAAGGGAGAGAGGAGGCATTGTGGGTTAAACTAGAAAGAGGGAAAGAGAAATCTATTTGCATTGGTGTGATTATACAGACCTCCTCACAAGAGGAAGAGGTGGACAGAGAGTTAATTGAAGACATACGCAGCATTGCTAGGAAAGGGGAAGTGCTACTGATAGGAGATTTCAATATGCCAGATGTTGATTGGCACATTCCTGCTGCAGTATCATCTAGAAGTAAGGAGATCCTGGATTCTCTACAGGGAGAACTATTCAGGCAATTGGTAACAGACCCCACACGTGAAGGGGCCATACTGGACTTGGTGCTTACCAATGGTGAAAGTGTTTCTGATGTTGTAGTGGGAGATCATTTTGCATCCAGTGATCACCAGATGGTGTGGTTCAGTATTAGGACTAGGGCTGTTAGAATCCATTCCAAGGTGAGGATCTTAGACTTTAGGAAGACTAACTTTGCGAAGATGGGCCAATACCTCAGGGAGTCGTTAGTGGGATGGGAATAGCTGGGGGATGTAGAAAAACAGTGGGCAAAACTGAAAGGGGGTATTTTAAGGGCAACCAACCTTTTTGTTAAAATGGTAAATAAAGGTAAAAGGAAAAGGAGACCGCTATGGTTTTCGAAGGAAGTAGCTGAAAAAGTGAAGAAAAAGAGGGAGGCCTTCATGAAATACAAGAGATCACAGAGAGAGGAAGACAGGCATCTGTATTTGGAAAAACTTAGAGAAGCTAGCAAAGTAGTCAAGAAGGCAAAGATTCAAAAGGAGGAGGAAATAGCCAATGCAATAAAATGGGGGATAAGACATTTTTCAGATATATTAGTAAAAAGAGGAAGGGCAAAAGTGGTATTGTCAGACTCAAGGGTGCAGGGGGGGAATATGTAGAAGCTGATAAGGATAAAGCGGAATTGCTTAACAAATATTTTTGTTCTGTGTTCACAGATGAAGAACCAGGAGCAGGACCTCAGAAAACACCCACAAATAGGAACAGAAGCAAGGGACATCTTGAACAATTTTCAGAAGACTGTTTTCGTGAGAAACTAGCTCAACTTAAAGTAGACAAAGTGATGGGACCGGATGGGATACACCCTAGAATACTGAGGGAACTTGGGGACGTTCTAGCAACTCCACTGACTGACCTTTTCAATGCCTCGTTGGAGTCGGGAGTGGTGCCAAAGGACTGGAGAGAGGCTCATGTGGTGCCTTTACACAAAAGCGGAAGTAAGGATGTGGTTGAAAACTACAGGCCAGTTAGTTTAACTTCGGTGGTGAGTAAATTATTGGAAACGCTGCTGAAAGAGAAAATAGTGAGGTTTCTGGAGTCCAGCGGATTACAGGATCCGAGGCAGCATGGATTCACCAGATGCAGGACTTGTCAGACAAATCTGATTGATTTCTTTGACTGGGTGACCAGGGAGTTGGACCGAGGGAGAGCTCTAGATGTGGTGTATTTAGATTTCAGTAAAGCCGTTGACACTGTTCCTCACAGACGACTTATAAACAAACTGAGCATCCTAGGGATGGACCCTAAAGTTACTGCTTGGGTTAGAAATTGGTTGGGTGGGAGGCGACAAAGAGTACAAGTAAATGGAGCTCACTCTGAGGAGAAGGATGTTACCAGTGGTGTGCCCCAGGGATCTGTCCTTGGTCCGATTCTTTTTAACATCTTTGTTAGTGCTATAGTGGAAGGGCTGTCTGGTAAGGTTTGCCTCTTTGCAGATGATACCAAAATCTGCAATAGAGTAGACACCCAGGAAGATGTAGATAACATGAGGAGGGATCTAGCTAAGCTTGAAGAATGGTCTAGAATTTGGCAGCTGGGATTTAATGTTAAAAAATGTTAGGTCATGCATTTGGGCTGCAGCAATCCAAGGGAGCAATACAGTATAGGAGGTGAAGTACTTTTGTCTACTAAAGAAGAGCGGGACCTAGGCGTGGTTGTGTCTGATGAACTTAAAGTAGCTAAACAGGTAGAAAAGGCGACGCCAAAAGCTAGAAGGATGCTTGGGTGCATACGGAGAGGAATGGCTAGCAGAAAAAAGGAGGTGATAATGCCTCTGTATAAGTCTTTGGTGCGACCTCATTTGGAGTATAGTGTGCAATTCTGGAGACCGCACCTTCAAAAGGATGTTAACAGGATGGAGTCGGTGCAGAGGGTGGCTACTAAAATGATTAGTGGGCTTCATTATAAAGCATATGAGGACAGACTTAAGGATCTTAATATGTACACCTTAGAGGAAAGGCGGGATAGAGGTGATATGATTGAGATGTTTAAATACCTCCGTGGCATAAATGTTCAGGGAGAGAGCCTCTTTCAATTGAAAGCAAGTTCTGCTACGAAGGGACATGGGATGAGGGTGAAGGGAGATAGATTTAGGAGTGATATGCGGAAATATTTCTTTACGGAAAGAGTATTGGATCCATGGAATAGTCTCCCAGTGGAGGTGGTAGAGATGAGGACAGTAACTGAATTCAAAAAAGCATGGGACCAACACAGAGGATCTCTAAAGGTAAAAAGTGGACTGTTGTAGTTGTTGATATGGAAGGACAGACTAGATAGGCCATGTGGTCTTTTTCTGTCATCATGTTTCTATGTTTCTATGTAAGTGTATATTGCAGAGTTCCCTAGAAAGAGTGCCTTTTCTAAAGCTGCACCTCATCTTTGGAATAATCTATTAGATTGATAGCTGTATATTAAAAGATTATGCTGTACTCTACAGAAACGTTCAAACATGATTATTTTATGCTGTTTTTAAAGAATATCTAGTTATTTTAGAGTTTTTATGGGTTAGAAATTTTAACAATAAGAAACTAGTTGAATGAGAGGCGATAAAGGTACTGGTAAATGGTGTTCACTCTGAAGAGAAGGACATTACAAGTGATGTGCTGCAGGGATCTGTCCTTGGTCCGATTTTTTAAAAAATATTTTTGTAAGTGATCTTGCAGCAGGGCTGTCAGTTAAGGTTTCTTATTTGCAGATTAAACCAAAATCTCTAATAGGGAGATGCCCAGGAAGATGTAGATAACGTGAGAAGGGTTATAGAAAAGCTTGAGAAATAATCAAGAATTTGGCAGCTGATGCTTAATGCTAAAAAATGCAAGGTGATGCATTTGGGCTGCAGTAATCCAAGGGAGTGGTACAGAATAGGGGGCAAAGTCTTTTTGTCCAGAAAGGAGGCACAAAATCTCAAGGTGATTGTTTCTGATGATCTTAAGGTGGCCAAATAGATAGAAAAGGCAATGGTAAAAGCCAGAAGGTATGTGGTGCATAGGGAGAGGAATGGGAAAGGAGGAGATGATAGTGCCTTTTTATAAGTCTCTGGTGAGACCTTATTTGGAATACTGTATGCAATTCTGAAGACTGCGCCTTCAGAAGGATATGAACAGAATGGAGTTGATGCAGAGGGTGGCTACTAAAATAGTCAGTGGTCTTCATTAGAAAGCATGTTTTTTACATAAGCTTATGGATTATTTTATGAATTGTCTCAGATTCCAACAAGACCAGTCCAGACAAGTGGGTTGTGTTCCCCTACCAGCAGGTTGGTGGAGACAAAGAACCAATGAAAAGCCCAGATTTCAATGGCATCACTCCTATACCTCTATTCATCTCAACCACTAGAGGTCCTTTCAGTATTTATTTGTCTCCAGAAGATGGTGGATGGATTTTCTCCTCTCTGAAGGAAAACCAATCTGAAGATCGAGAGAAAAAAATTTGATTAAACACTCATGAATGACCACCTTGAGGGTGAGTCTCTCACGTGAGCGCAATGTGGGAGGCTCTGCTAGACTGTGGTCTTTTTGGTAGCCATAGGAGGAGGGAAAATTGGTTCAACTCTATGCTTTTACCCTGGATAAAAGTCTGTTGAGCAGCCCGAAAATTGGAAGGATGTGGAAGACTGGAAGAATTCAGGAGACTCACACAACCTCAACACCCCCTCCCTCATCCTCTGTCCCCCCTGCTCTCTCTCCGAAGATTACAAAAGGTTCTCAGAGTGCTACCAAGCCAGAAAAACATTTACAGTGGAGTAGAGCTGAGCCTGGCATGGATTCTCTGCCTGGGGCTCTCAGGGGGTGAATACTAAGGGGTATGTTTACTAAACCGTCTTAACATCGCAGCGGTGGTATTATCGCGCGATAAGTGACGTTATTATGCAATAACGCAGCGGCGGCGTTAAGGCACACTAATGCTGTGAAATCCGGGCCTGAAGGGTGGAGTAAGGCTTCCCAGAGGGCGGAGAGAAGGGGTCAATGGGCGGAGAGTGGGCAGGGAGAGGCTCTATGCACACTAACGCCGTGAAATCAGGGTCTGAAAATTAGCGCCAGTGAAAACCTCGCGCAAGAGCACATTTGCAGGAGAGAGAAACCATTTCAGTCAGCAATGTGCAGCAAAGGCAGGGAAACCCAGAAAAGTGATAGTTGTGATACATGTGCTGGGACCAAAAGGTAAACAAACATATAAAAGGACAAGAACCACATCTAAAATCCCAATAGCCAAGCTGGCCAATAGTGATATTAATGATAAACATAAAGCAACATTACTGACAAAGCGTATAAATGAAGATATCATTTTTGGAAGGGTCTATGCTCTGTCCCCCTACAAAGTGAATGATCCCACATTGAAATAGCGCTAATCAGGGTTTCTGTCGTTTAGATTGGGCAGGTTTGTTATGGCATGCACATGTGCAGCAACAGCAGAGTGGGCACGTAGGAAAGGGCAACTGTACTGATGCTGTAAATTGGATACAGGGGGCTGCAGGCGGCACATGCTGTGGTCCAGCTGGGGCACAGTGCGGGCTAGGCAGATGCCTAGGTGGCACATAGGAATGCCGAAACTGTAAAGCAGCAAGACAGCAACTGACGAGCATCCAACATGGGCACGAGTGTGTGTCCCACGGTGTCACAGGGGAGATTACCCAGCAGTTACCCCCAAGGGTACATAACATTGGTAGGCGGTGCGGGGGGGGGGGGGAAGCGCGCATGTCCATGTAGGCACCCCTACCCGAGAACTCACACCATAGGCAGCTGCCTACCAGCATACTGGATAGCCTTGGACTGCGCACCACCAGCACCACCGGCATAATGACATGGCTGCATGGTGGTGGAGGGGTGCTGGTGGTGGAGGGGGGAGTGGCATCTGCCCACAGCAGACCATGCCCTAGCCCCGTTTAGGTGGGTGCCGTGCACTGCAACAGACAGGGTCTGTCTGACGAACAGTAATGGTATCCCCAGGGAATGAACTGTCCCTGTGGCAACAGTGTGGTGCAATACACACAGCCAGTGTTTTCATGAGCAGAAGGTCACAAGTTCAAGTCCCAGCTGTGGCTCCTGCCAACCCTGTCCCTATATTTTACCCAGTACTAAACCATGGTAATAAAGATGGAATCTTTATTGCAGATAAAATAAACATGCCTGAAACGCCTATATTTTACCCTACAGAGCACAGACACCATAAACATGTGCAATACCTAGAGCAGAGTTTCCCAGCTGCAGTCCTGGAGGGCCAAACACCATTCAGGTTTCATGCTGTCCCTAATAAATATGCCTGTGCTGCATTTGTATGCACCGCCCCCATGGTATGCAAATGTATCTCATGCATATTCATTAGGGACAGCATGAAAACCTGAACAGTGTTTGGCCCACCAGGATCAGAGTTGGGAACCTCTGCCCTAGAGCAGCGGCCAACAGGGGCATAAACACCCACACCCACAGGCTCCACTATCCAAAGCCTCATGGAGAGTAAGGCTGTTGGGCCCTGCGTGCAGCAGCATCTCCCAATACTAGCACTTGCATACCTTAGCAATGCTGCCCTAAACTTGGGGATACGTTACACATATATCAAATCAAAAGGTTGCTATGATTAATGGCAGATAACAATTCCTAAGTTAATCACAATTTGCTGATAGAGCTGCATCATAGCAACCTTTCTGATATCTGTGGAGTGTGTTTCAGTTGTAGTTTCTGACAGTGTTTACCACCCCGGGGAGTGACCCCAACAGTATTGCGTACCATAGCCATGCCTGCACTGTGCCCAGGACTGGTGTGGTGGCCAGGGCTGCCAAAAGCCTCTGTATTTGCACAATGCTGGCATAGGTGTGGGAGTGTGTGTCTGTCTATCCAGTGTGTTGTGGCTACCTACACCTTACTCAGCCCACACTGCTTGCACTGTTTCCAGTGTTAGCCTGCCAATGTGCATAATGAGGAGCAAGGTACTGTGGATATTCCCCGGACAGGGTGGCCTGGGCAGGATGCATCTGCACAGGGCATAGGGCAATGGCTGGGACATTGTAGTGCCCGGCTACCACCTGCACAGACAGGGTGACCACAGCATGTCCTGCTGGGAGGTCACTCTCACCCTGACTGAGCAGTGACCACGGCATGGCTAGGTTCCCCCATAGTGTTATTTAGTATTTCTCTCAAGTGATATTTATGGATTCTCTTTTGCTTGGTGTGTGTGCTCACATCCCAGTTTTGGGTGCACACATCTCCTCCAGGAACATGCACTATGGACTAGCTAGCAGACTGTCTGCAGTTAGTATGTGTATGGCTGGAACACCTTGCAGGGTGCAGCGGCTGGAGACTCACTGTGCTTGCTGCTGGAGAACGTCAGATAGTGGTGGGCGGCAGCTGAGCATTTCCAGGCCTACTGTCTGTCTGCCATTGCCCTATGGATGCGTACAGATCTGCATTGACTGCCCTGTAGGGTTCCCGTTCCCCAGCAGGACTGGGGTTGATGGTTCCCTCTACTACCACCATTGCAGGGATGTAGAATGTGGATCTGTTGGTGGGAGATCCTGTCCCCCACCCTGAGCCCCAGAGGGCAGGTTGGGTGATGCTACATAATCCGCCTATGGGTCCAAACACCCCCCTTCACTTAAATCATGTGACCATGGCACCCACACAGGATATGCACTATTCTGGGTGCATCATAGTCCACAAGGGCTAGACGTGACTGGGAAATATGGATGGACACAGGTGTATCCTAGGTGTGTCTGCAAGGACTACCTATCACACACTGGCACTGATGGTGACCTGCAGCATAGCCTATCTCAGCTAAGCCAGGTGCTGCGGACCTGGTGCTGGGCACCCCACCTCGCCCTCAGGGTGAGCACAGTACTCGCACAATGTGACGGTCTGTAGTTACTCTGTGCCAGTAACACACACGGTCAGTTCCCCCTACCAGGCCAAGTTGCTGTGGGGGTGCATACCCCATCTTGTGATCATCTGTAGACTGCTGATCTGCATGTGCAGTTCATCATGGGTACGGGTGGGTTAACCCTATCCTGGTAACCACAGCAGTTTGTGTGCTGACCTGCAGTCCTTCTGTAGCCAACCATGGGTTTGTTAGTAGCAATAGAGATGTAGCCCACTGGTTACTTCACTGACTGTGGAGGCAGAGGTCATAGGTTTGATCCCACAGTGGTGTTATTTGATAGGGCTGTCTGAGACATTTCCTTTTTTAATTTAAATTAGTGCTGCCAGCAAAAGCACCCTCACAGTGCTGTAACCTTAAGGTGCCTTATAAGGCGCCCTATAGGGAACATTATAAGGTGCCTTGGCAGACAGTGCACTTTATAATGTGCCCTCTGGAGTGCCTTATAGGGCGCCTTATGCAGCACCTTAGGTTACAGCACTGTGAGGGTGTGTTTGCTGGCAGCACTAATTTAAATTAAAAAAGAAAATGCCTCAGACAGCACTGATTTAAAGTAAAGGGTAATGCCTCAGATAGCCTTATTCATTAAGCCCACTGGGAGATCGAACTCATGACCCCTGTTTCAGCAGTCATTGTATTAACCAGTGTGCTACACCTCTATTGCTGTGATTGCAGGTCAGCACGCGAAGTTAAGGTTAATGCGTGGTAACGTGCGCGGCTCCCTCTATCGCGCGATAATGGACACGGCGCACGTTATCGCGCGATAACCCCTGATTGTTACCTTAAGACCGGAACGCCCACTCCTTATATGGCATCCTTCACATTATCGCTGCAACTAGCGCCGGGAACATTAAGACGGTTTAGTAAACATACCCCTAAGGCTTGACCTTGTCATTGTCCTTGTTGGGGGCTCCTGATTCCATCTTCCTGGGACACAATTTGGGATGGACTGCTGGTGACCCTTGGCATGGTGTGGCAGTTTCCTGCCATTATCTGCATGTATTAATAGCATTTTTACCTACTGTGCGCCTGGAGGTCACATGGTCCTGGTGGAAGTGGCTCCAATGCGCGCCACTTTCCTAGCACCTGTAACAAACATTGCAAT
Organism: Ichthyophis bannanicus; assembly: GCA_033557465.1. Taxonomy (NCBI): domain Eukaryota; kingdom Metazoa; phylum Chordata; class Amphibia; order Gymnophiona; family Ichthyophiidae; genus Ichthyophis; species Ichthyophis bannanicus. The sequence continues at coordinate 1,737,074,532 of CM066032.1, forward strand.
AAAAGTGCAGTTAACGCGCGCCTTTGGGTCACTTCAGCCTTAGCACCGCTTCAGTTTTAGCACGCACTAATGTGATACTTGACTTAACTCTCTATAGGGTATGTTTACTAAGCAGCGGTAGCAGCTTCCATGCGATATCAGAGCCAGGGCTCCGATATCACATGGAAACCTCTACCACTGCTTAGTAAACATACCCCTATGTCTTCTTCCAGGAAATGTTGTTTGACCTGTGCAGGGGCGGCCCAAGGGGGGTGCGGGGCCATGTGCGGAGATTAATTGCGGGGCCTCATTTGCATAATGATTCTCATTTGCATAAATATTTGCATAATATTAACATGCACTTTTACAGTAGTAAACATGCCTCTTAATGAGTGTCTGGATAAAGAAAGACTGACAGATTTCTACATTACTATACTGCAGTGACAACCACCAGGCCCATTAGGAAGTACTATAAACACTGACCATTTAGAATCCATAGCAAATCCACCCTATCATAACAGCACTACCAGGACTCACAAAGCATCAAACCCTACCTATCAAAAGGCAACACTGCAGATATTAAACCAGTACATCTTAGAGTATACCAATACATCTCACTGAGGGAAAGAGAACAAGTGGGACTGTTGAACAGAAACTACATGAACAGAATACCTCAGCTCGGTTACACAGAACATAGACGATCACCACACAAAGAACAAGAGATCACAATTTAGAAATAGGAAGATAATAACACAGGTACACTAAAAAAAAATTTTTTTAAACTGCCTCTAATGTTTCGATTGATTTTTACGTTTTTTGGTGCGCTGAATCCAAATCTGGTAACCAATTTGCTCCATCACGTACAGATTTTTGCTACATTGGGTTAGCAGTTTGAGGTGAACGTTTCAGATTGAGTGCGATCGAGATAAAAGTTTCTTGGATGAATTCTTTATACTAATTGTTTAGTAGTTATTCAAATAAGAATAAAGAAAATTGTAACAAGGCAGCACATAAGAATAGAGTAATGTCAACAAAACACACTGTGATGGTAGCAAAATTGTCTGCACTTAAAACAGCCACATACATGTGCACAAACATTGAGCATAGAGCGAGGTTAGACACAAAGCAAAGCAAAGAAATGTGCAAAAAATGTTGTATAGGTATGTATGTAAGAATAGAAAACGCAAACCGCACCATTGCAATACATGAAGACAAACACCCGATGGTGTGAAAATAAAATTTTAATAAATGAGATCCGACACTGTGGTAATAACTAGCAAATTTTTATTTCAAAGTTTAGTAAAACACGATATTTGTCAACACAGTTTAGATTTTAAAGTCATTCTTGGGTCAATCAATCTCCTGGTGGACCCGTTTCTTCTTCCCCCGAATGCTTCTCTTGGTGCGCTGCTTGGCGTATTTTTCATCTGGGGTTTCCCGCAGCAGAAATCAGCCATCATAGTGGTGTTCCATCTTCCTTGGTACCTTCTCTCTGCGTCCTTGATGTCCTGGTGAAACCTTTCACCTTGTTCTTCACTGTACGCCCCCAAGTTTTCGGGAAAGTAGTTCACATGGGAGTGCAAGAAATGGACTTTCAGGTTGTTCTTTGAAGGCATTGAGCATCCTGGCAACAATATCCTTATAGTTTTCATCCCGCCTGTTCCCCAAGAATTTGAGAACAACATCCTTGAAGGAATCCCAGGCTTCTTTTTCCTTCTCAAACATCGTTTCAGCGAATGCTCCATCTGAAATGAGTTTCCTTATATCAGGGCCAACAAACACTCCTTCCTTTAGCTTTGCTTCAGAAAGTCGGGGGAACTTTGAGCAAGTACCGAAAGCACTCACCATCTTTTGGAAGGGACTTGATGAATTGCTTAATGAGACCCAACTTAATGTGGAGAGGTGGTAATAGAATTTTATCACGAGGTACCAAGCTCTCATGAAGAACATTTTTCTCACCGGGTCTCAAATACTCCCGAATTGGCCAGTCTTTTTTCCCCCAGTGTAGGTCGCGGGCCCGGCTATCCCACAAGCAAAGGAAGCAGGGATATTTGGTGAAACCGGATTGCTGCCCTAATATCATGGATAGAATTTTAAAGTCTCCACAAATCATCCACTTATGCTCATCATAACGAATCTTCTGAAGAATCAGGGCCAAATTCTCGTATTTTTCTTGGAGAATAACAGAGTGAGCAATAGGAACTGAAGCGAATGTGTTGCCATTATGAAGAAGAACACCTTTTATGCTGTCTTTTGACGAATCAATGAACAGCCGCCATTCAGCAGGATCATACTTGAGTTTAAACTTTTCCATCACTCCGTATATATCGTTGCAAAATACCAAATCTTCCTCTTTGCTGAAATACTTCAAAAATTGTGTCTCGCGGTTGCGGTACCAATAAAAAGTTGTTCCTGGTGACAATAGATTTTTCTGTTTAAGCCGAGAACCTAGCAGTTGGGCAGCATCTTTTGGGAGTCCTAAATCCCGGACTAAATCATTCAATTCAGCTTGAGAGAAAAGTTCAGGTTTCGGATCTGGTTCAGTTTCAAACTCGGAAGTACTGGACTCATCGGGAAAAGCCATCTGATGAGTCTCATCATGATCAGAACCGTCCACACAGATATGATCCAAAGATTTTGGTGGTTCAGGCACAGGTACTTCGTTGCTATGAGGCATAGGCCTAATTGCTGAGGGAAGGTTGGGGTAACTTATTACGTTCTTATTTTTTAAGTTGTATCCCTTCACAATGCAAGAGCAAAAATAGCAGTCACTGCTGTGGTCTCTTTGTTCACGCCACATCATAGGTATTCCGAAACAAAATGCTTGTTTTTACCTTTCATCCATAAGCGTAGATCTTCCTCACATGTCTTGATCGCCTAACTTCAAACCGAAATAGGCGAAATATACTTTTTTAATGAATGCAGAAATGTTCCTCTGCCGCTTTTTCACGGTATATTCCCCACAAATAAAACAAAAACTGTCCGGAGAGTTGACGCAACCTCTGGCTCTGTGAGCCATCACAAATACACAGCACTGCAAACTACAACTGTAGTGAACCACTTCGGAATAAAGCTGGATTACGACTGAGCAAACAAAAGGTAATAATGAACTTGCAAGAAACTGAAATTTGACAGCAACGTTCATGTCGCAACCACCGTGTTTGAGCGAGCGAACGAGGCGAGGCGAACAGGAAAGAACATGCGCCAGCGCGAGTACTGGATTTAGCCCCCCGCCTCCCAATTGTCCTGTTAATGTATAAAATGAATACAAAACACTCTAAAATATCATGAGGGAGTGTTTCTAGTTAGTTAACCGTTACAACCTCTATTTTGGGCCAAGAAAATAAACTGCAGTCGGCTAAAAAGAAATTATGTGAACATTCCTTATATGGGTAAGAAATCTAATTTTGCAAGAAAACGTGATGGAACATTTTGGCTATTTTTCCTGGATTCAGCACCCCAAAATCTATAGGAATGAGTTGCAAAACTGGAGGCAGTTTTTTGGTAGTGTACCTGTGTAATTAAACTGGGAACCCCAAAAGCAAACATGAAATGTACAACACTGGAGAAATAAAATTATAAAGTAATTTCCTCTTGTACTAAACAAAAACGCAAAGATGTTAGCAATACACACTTCCCAGACCAGACATATTCCAGTTAATAAATTCAAAATAAAAAGTATTTTTCTACCTTCTGTTTGCGTATTTTATTTTTCAGTTGCAATTGCTCCAGTCACTTTCTTCTGGTTTCTTTGTGTCTTCTGCGAGCCATTTGTCCGTCCTTCTCTCTTAGATGTTTTACATTCTCTCTCTGTATCTGCTTTAACATACTGATCATTTCCCTTTTGCTCTTTCCCCCATTTCTTTCCTTATTCCTTTATCATCCACTCAAATTTCACCCTTCCATTCTCATTCCACTCTTACTCTCCCAATACCCGGCCCATCGTAGACTTTTCTTCCACACAAAATATCTTTCCCCCTCTCCATTCTCATTCCCCATCCGCATCCCTTCCTGTCCTCCCCCAAATTCAGCTCCCTTATAGTTCTAGACCCACCCAGCATCCGCTCTCTTCCAGTCCCATTCTCCCCTGCTCCCACATCAGCCCATTTCCAGTCCTATTCTAGCCCATCACTCATTTACAGTCCAAGCTCCCCCCATCAGCCCATTTCTAATCCTATTCCAGCTCCTCATCAGCTCATTTCCAGTCCTAGCCCCACATATGTTCTTTTCCAGTTCCATTCCAGCCCCCCATCAGCCAATTTCCACTCCAAGCTCCCCCATCAGCCAATTTCCAATCCTAGCCCCCTCGTCAGCCCACTTCCAGTCCTATTCCAGCCCCCATCAGCCCATTTCCAGTTCTATTCCAGCCCCCATCAGCCCATTTCCAGTGCTAGCCCTCCCATCACAGCCCATTTCCAGTCCTAGCCCCCTCCAATCACAGCTCTCCAGTCCAAGTCCCCCCATCACAGCCTCTTTCCAGTCCTAGCCCCCCCCCCACCATCACAGCCTATTTCCTGTCCTAGGCCCCCCCACATCATCACAGCCCATTTGCAGTCCTAGCCCCCCCCCCCACCATCACAGCCCATTTGCAGTCCTAGCCCCCACCCCCATCACAGCCCATTTCCAGTCCAAGTCCCCCCTCACCATCACAGCCCATTTCCAGTCCAAGTACCCCCACCATCACAGCCCATTTCCTGTCCAAGTTCCCCCCCCCACCATCACAGCCCATTTGCAGTCCATGTTCCCCCCCCCAACCATCACAGCCCATTTCCTGTCCAAGTTCCCCCCCAACCATCACAGCCCATTTGCAGTCCTAGCCCCCCTAACCACAGCCTATTTCCAGTCCAAGTTCCCCCTCCCCCTACCATAGCCCATTTCCAGTCCAGGCACCCCCCATCACAGCCCATTTCCAGTCCACATTTCCCCCCCCCAGCCCATTTCCAGTCCAGGTCCCCCCCCCCCCATCACAGCCCATTTCCAGTCCAGAATACCTCCCCATCACCGCCCATTTGCAGTCCTAGCCCCCCCCATCACAGCCCATCCAGTCCTTGGTCTCCCCCCCGACCAGTCCCACGGCTGTCTGAGGGAGCCGGGGAAGCTCTGCGAGGCCCCAGCTCCCTCTGTACAACCGCCAGCATGAAAATCCTTTTCCTTCACGCTGGCGGCTGTTTCTGTGAAGCCACGAATGCTGGGAAAGGTTAAAGGGCAGTCTTTAAACTTTCCCAGCAATCGCGGCTTCACAGATACAGCCGCCAGCGTAAAGGAAAAGGATCTTCACGCTGGTGGTTCTACAGAGGGAGCTGGGGCCTCACGTGGGCTTCCCCGGCTCCCTCTGAAGCCGTCTGGTGTGCCATAATGGTGTTCACGTGGGGCCCCCTGAAGCATGGAGCCCTGTGCGAACAACATTATCGCACAATGGACAGGCCGGCTCTGGACCTGTGGCAAGCGAGGTGCCTCATCTCTGGATTCTGGACTGCTTCCCCTCTTCCAACCCAGGGATGCAGTTAGTCTGGCTTTTCCTGCCTTAGTGAAGAAGGTGACAGATGGCACTGTGGGTAAGAATTACCCAGCCTGCCGGAGGATCCAGCAACTGTGCTGTGAGCCGCTCATTGTCCTCTAGGGGGTCCGTGGCAGCTGTGCCTCTGGTATTGGTGGGGTCATTTCTGAAAGGAGAGCTTTTGTTCTCAGGACTATCCTTCCTGGAAAACTTTCTTTTACAGCAGACCTGGTCCTTCTGGTGTGGAAATGCAGACTCTGCGGCTTCTAGGTGCCCCCGGGCACAGTCTCATGCGGGGCAGGCTGAGTGTGGAAGCCCTGTTCGATTTCCCTTGGCTAAGCATTCCCAGCGAGTGGTGCCCCCTGTAGATGGGGAACAGCTGGGAGTTGTCCGAGATTTTGACTATGACTCAGATTCAGATAGCTTGATACTGGGTTCTGATGTGGATGAAGAAGTACTCTCGCCTCCAGAAGATTGTGAAGAGGCCAGAGTGATCTGCCTATTCTGGAAGGAGGAGCTGGCAGCGTTGATTGCCAAAGTCTCTTCTGCCTTTGAACTTGACGGATGCTTCCAGCATTGAGCAGGAGCTGAAGGCACACCCACTATTTCAAGGGGTGCGAAAGTCCACTACTGTCCTCTCGATGTCTCGAACCCTGCTCCTATGGATTCCTCTCTTCTGCAGCAATAGGAGTGCCGGGGTAGCTCTGGCGATGGCTCTCCTGTTTGCCTGGGTGGAGAAGAACCTAACCTTTTCGGCTCAGTACATTGCCGGAGTGGACAATGTGGAAGCGGACTTCCTCAGCCAGCACTCTCTGGATCCTGGACAGAGGGAGTTGAATCAGGAGGCATTTCAGTTGATTCTGCACCACTGGGGTTGCCCCAAAATGGATTTGATGGCGACCTGCTCCAGTGCCACAGTTTGCCGCTTCTTCAGTTGCCACACAGCAATAAGGTCTTAGGGCGTCATCACCCTGACCAAGCCTTGGCCAAGTCAGTACCTGCTGTTTGTGTTTCCTCCATTGCTCTCGGGCAGGATTGTTCTGCTGGCACCAGATTGACCGAGGAGAGCATGGTTCAGCTGATGCAGCTCCTGAAGGCGCCTCCTCTTCAGTTGCCTCTGTCTTTGGGCCTATTGTGGCAGGGACCAATCATCCTGGAATATCTCGCTCCCTTCTCACTTACAGCTTGGCTTTTGTAAGGAGACGGATAGCACGTAAGGGCTACTCTCCAGCAGTGGTGATGCAGCTGCCAAGTCAACTTTGGCGCCCTAAATTAAGGAGGTCATTGCCTCAGCATATCTGTTGTGGAACCGGCCAGTTCTGGAGGGTTTGCATGCCCATTCTACCTGAGCACAAGCATCCTTATGGGCGGAGCGGAGCTCGGTATCCCCACAAACATTTGTTGGGCAGCAACGTGGGCATCACTTTCCACTTTTGTCAAGCATTACCTCTTGGATGTCCATGCATGGGCCCCAGGCCCCAAATTTCAAACTCAGCTCTACCTCAGACAACACATTAAGAAATTTAATATAGAAATTCTGGTATCTTGCTGCTCTTTGACTTCCCACTCCACCTCAGATCTTGTCAGGAGAGCACACATCATCATGTTGAGTTCTCCAAAAGCTGTGACTACTGCCAAAGAAGAAGCAGGTCTCTTGCAGTACAGCAAGCCCAGGAGTGAAGAGAAAATGACTCTTTAAAAATGTGAAAGGTATTTTCTCTGTGGAAAAGCAGGATATGTCCTTGCATATGGAGTAATGTCACTTCCTAACTCTTTCTGAACTTTTTTGGAATCGTCCCAGTGGGCATATGCATCAGTTCCTGCCTGCTGCCTTCACGTGTGGTGATCTCAGTTTTCCACGGAGTCCTACAGATGTGTGTCCTGCAGTCCAACAGATTTCTGCTACTACTCATGTATATTTTTCTTATTTTTCATTGGAGGACATGTTTATCTCCTGCCACTGCCAGTTTAATTTACCTTAGGTAGCTTTTTCCATCATTAACATTTCCTATCTTTTAATTTCATCGCCGCTATAGGCCATATTTAGGTCTCAGGCACCCCAGCCAAGAGATTTTTTCAACGTCAAGTCATTTTATTTCACTGCAGCTATTTTTCTGGACAACATATCCCAGAAATTCTCTAGCAGGTTTAAAGAGATGTTCCTGTGCAACAGGATCGTGCCCATGACAGACATCTATAATTGTGCCCAAAGTGCTTGGGGCCTGATCATGATACTTTTCATTTTCTTTTGTGTTTGCAGACAGCAGAAAGAGGCCTCAGAGGCTGAGGAGCAATGCAAAACAATTTTTGATATGGATAAGTCCAGTCCATTGACTTTGGCCTTGGCAGCATCAGTCCACATGGCCCCAGGAGCTGCACAAAATGCTGAAGGTACCTCAATATCAAGGAGTCATCAATCTCATGCAGAGTCCAGCTTCAGTAGAGTGTCCAGGGAGTAGTCATCCATCAATTCCACCCAAAGAAGAGGAAGGATTTATCCTAAAGTTCATTGGCATCAAGGATTTGCACCACTGAGCACCAGACATACTGTAGATCAAGGTGTATCGATGCAGTTCTTTGGCGTGCAATGTCCTGAACATCAAGGTATTGGATACTCTAATCAGCCCCGACATGAGGAGCATTAATCCTTCTCAGTCCTGAGAGGCCACGACAGTCTCCATAGGTCTTGGACCAGTCTGCCAGTATTTCCTCACAGATTGCAGAGGCATTGGCTGATTCTATTTTAGTCCCTCCACCTTTGTCAATGGCAGCCCTCAAGGTGTGTTTTCTGAAGATCTTCAAGGACAGGATGGATATCGTCTTTGCCTGGCATGAAACAGCTGCTTTGACTGCATGGAGGCCAGTGCACTGAGACATCAGGACCTTGGAGGGCCTTGACATTGGTGATTACTTAGCCGTTATCTAAATTTGGCACATCAGGGATGATTGTTCTCTGAGGCATCAGATGGTATTGCTGCACCAGCACTCTGAATGCAGTCCCACACCCCAAGAGGGGCAGAAGTTGATCCAAGCAGAGACTTGGATATCGCTACAGCAGGGGTTCTCAATATCATCCTTGGGACACACCTAACCAATCAGGTTTTTAGGATAACCACAATGAATATGCATGAGATAAATTTGCATACAATAGAGGCAATGCATGCAAATCTCTATCATGGATATTCATTAGTGGTTAACCTGAAAACCTGACTGGCTAGGTGTGTCTCAAGAACAGGGTTGAGAAACCCCTACTCTATAGTGTGAGAATGCTCCTGGGACTCTAAGTACCACTCAGAGTACTTCTCGGAGGAGAGGTCTCCTGAATTTTCTTCAGATCATTCCCCTCTTCAGAAGAGAAAAAAATCACCTCCAGTCATTTATTGAGTTTGTTCAGGAAATGACTAAATCTGTTCCATTTTGAGTTAGTGATGGAGGAGAAGCCCGGGGCTAAAGCATTGGAAATACTCCAATTCTTCAATCCCTCTAAGGATGCTGTGACAGTGCTCTTTCACAAAATCCTGAAGGATGTACAGATGAAGATGTGGGAGGCCTCCTTCTCTGTACAGCTGTGAACAGGAAGATTGACTCAATGTATTGCGGGTCCAGAATGCTTCCAGATTTAAGAAGCTTCAGCCACCACACCAAACAATGGTCATCAAATCTTCCCTCAAAAGGAACAGAAGCTCCAAGACTCATTTTTTGGTACCACCATGGAGGGAGGCTAGAACATTGGAGTCTTTTGGGAGAACATTTTTTCATAACTCTAGCTAACATCCCTTACAGTGTCCTACAAGCTCTTCATAGGTTTGCACTTGAGAAACATCCTACGCAGTTTGCAGGAGTTTGCAGACACTCTCCCTACAGAGAAGGCTGAGCAACTCCATTCTCTTGTGAGTAAACATAAGGAGAGCAGAAAATGAATAGTATGAGTGACTTATGATGTTTTTGATACAGCATCGAGAGCTTTCTCAATAAGTATTGGTACCCAAAGACTCTCATGGCTCCGGGCCCCAGACTTGCAGTTTGATGTTCGGGAGGAACTTTCTGACATGCCATCCCATGGAGAGAATCTTTTTGGAGATAAGGTGCAAGAGGCTGCAACTCTCATGAGGCAGCACAATGACACTCTTAAGACCGCACAATGACACTCTTAAGACCCCTCTCCAGGCCCTCTTCTGACTTGGCCTCTGCAGCATCTAGGAAGTATCATGGCAAGCAGGCATAGGAGGTCCTGTTACTCTCGTAAGCATAGGTATCCTCCTACCTCCTGTTCAACTCAGACAAAAACAGGGACTTTGCTCTCATCCTCATCAGAGGATGCAGAAGTCACAGCCTGCTCCCCAGCCAAAACCAATGCATGATGTATATAGTAAATTGTTACAATGTAACTATTAATGGTTTTGTTCCATGTACATCGCCTAGACCTGGTGAAAGGTGGTATAGAAATCAAGCTAAATAAATAAATATAGCCAGCTTCCTGATACTGGTTCCAGACACCCTTCCGGAAGGAGGTAGGCTGATATTTTTCACAAACCAATGCCTCTCGTAACCTCTGATAGCTGGGTTCTGAAGATCGTCCAGTTTGGATACAGATTACACCTATTCAAACTTCCAACAAATGTTCTGATTTTTCAACTTTCAGTATCAGGAGGTGTTCCTACTGGAGTTCCCTGCCCTTCTACAGGGCAGTGTGATCAAGCCCATTTCAACAGGGGACGAAGGACAGGGATTTTACTCCAGGCATTTCCTGGTCACAAAAATGATGAGTCTGTCCCATCCTATATCTAAGAAATCTGAACAAATATCTGATTCGAAAGTTCAGAATGATTTCCCTCTGCACCCTGATTCCTTTCCTTCAGAAGGAAAATTGACTGTGTTCTCTGGACTTAAAAGGATGCATACATCTATATTCAGATACATCCCACTCACAGGAAGTATCTGTGAGTCATCATAAGGAAACACCACTACTAGCACCCAAGTGCTGCCATTTGGCCTTGCGTCTGTTGCTCACATATTCACAAAATGTCTCTCAATAGTTGCAGTGTATTTGCACATGTTTCCCTATTTGGATGTTTGACTGGTCACGTCTCAGGAAGGAGTTCAAGAATAATGATTTGCAATCATTTAGATTCTAGAGTTTCTAGGGTTAGTCATAAATATCCCAAATCAAATCTATGTCAGTCACACTAATTATAATTCATTGGAGCTCTGCTAGACACTGCTCAGGCAAAGGCTTTTCTTAAGAATATAAGATAATGCCTTACTGGGTCAGACCAAGGATCCATCAAGCTTAGTATCTTGTTTCCAGCAGTGGTCAATCCAGGTCACAAGTACCTGTCGGGTTCCCAAAAGATATACAGATTCCATGCTGCTTGTCTCAGGGATAAGCAGTGGAGTTTCCTGGTCTTCTTTGATAATGGTTTATGGACTTTATCTCCAGGAACTCATCCAAACCTCTTTTAAACTCAGTTACACTAACAGCTTTTACTACATCCCTGGTAATGAATTCCAGAGTATATTCCACAAGAAAGATTCACCAAGCTAGTTGCTGTCATGGAAGACATACAAGAGTCAGCAGACATCAAAAACCATAGAAACATGATGGCAGAAAAAAAACACATGCCCTTCCATATCAACTACAATAGTCCTTTTTTTTAAGAGTTTGTGCATGTCCCATGCTTTCTTGAATTCAAATACTGGCCTTATCTCTATTACATCCACTGGGAGACTATTGCACGCATATACTACTTTTTCCGTAAAGAAATATTTCCACAAATTACTCCTGAGTCTATCCCCTTTCACCCTCATCCTATGTCCCCTCATAGCAGAGCTTGCTTTCAATCGAAAGAGGCTCTCCTCTTGGGCATTTATGCCAGGGAGGTATTTAAACATCTCTATCGTATCTCCTCTATCCCGCCTTTCCTCTAACTTATACATATTAAGATCTTTAAGTCTGTCCCCGTATGCTTTATAACAAAGACCACTAAGCATTTTAGTAGCCACCCTCTGCACTGACTCCATCCTGTTTATATTCTTTTGAAGGTGTGGTCTCCAGAATTGCACACAATACTCCAAATGAAGTTTCACCAGATTCTTATACAGAGGCAGTATCACCTCCTCTTTTCTGCTGACCATTCCTCTGCCTATGCATCCAATCATCCTTCTGGCTTTCACTGTTGCCTTTTCTATCTGTTTAGCCAAGGAAGAATATGTTGAAAATATTAGGCCACATGGCCTCAGTGATTCACATAATGCTCTTGGCATTTCTCAAGATGAGACAAGTTCCCTAGACTCTGAGCTTACAGTGAACACTGGCCACTCCCAGGCTTCAAAACATAATTTTGGCACAACTCCACTCTGGTATTCCTTGCCGCATAGATAGTTCATTCCAATCTGGCCAAAGGAATACGTTTACAGATTCCTCCTTACTTAACGATATTCATGACAGATGCTTCCAAACTGGGCTAGGGAGCCCATATAGATGGGCTTCACAGTCAGAGTCTATGATCCTACCAGGAGAGTCATCTCCAGATTAATTTCCTGAAACTGAGAGCAATTTTGAATGCTTTAAAGGTTTTCAGAGATTGATTGGCCAACACAATTGTGATGTTTCAAATGGCAACCAAGTAGCCATCAACTACATCAACAAGCAGGGAAGAGCTGTATCACACCTCTTGTGTTGAGAATCAGAATGTGGAACTATACTATCTCTCCTTGGATAATGTGCAGGGCCATGTATCTGGCTGGCTAAAACCATGCCCCAGCGGACAAACTTAGCATTGTTCTTCAATCTCACAGGGGAGTGGCACTGAGCATCTTTCAAGAGTGGACCACTTAATCTGTTCACCACGCCTCAGAACAAGCATGCCACCTCAGTTCTGCTCCGACATAGGAACACATGGCAGACTATCCTTGGATAACTTCCTCCTTGATTCAGGGAAGGGTCTTCTGTATGCATATCTTTCAATACCTCTCATAGTGAAAACTCTTCTGAAACTCAGGAACAATGGAGGTGCTATGATTCGCAAAAGTGCCTTACAGCTGAGACCGCCCTAGTTTCCTCTGCTTGTGGAATTCTCAGTCAGGGAACCGATTTGGCAGGAATTTCATAAACTCTGATCACTACTACTTCTACTACTGAGCATTTGTATAGCGCAACAAGATGTACACAGCGCTGCACAGACATGTAAGAGACAGTCCCTGCTCATCAGAGCTTACAATCTAGTCAAGACAGAAAACACAGTAGGTGTAGACAGGGATACATCTAGGGAGAATGGTAAGGAAACAGAGATCAGGTGAGTCAAGATCTGAAAGCGGGAGCAAAGAGGTGAGTTTTCAGTCTGGATTTGAAAAGTATAGGGGGACACTATTACATCCCAATATCAAGTCCCTCGTTTTCAGAGCTTGGATGTTAAGGGACTGACTTCATCCTCTTTAAATCCGCCAGTTGGAGTAACCAGTGTTGTCTTGACTTCCAGGAGAGACTCTTTTATGTAGTTATACAGTTTCAAATGGAAGAGGTTTGCCATCAGGTGTGATAGAAAGGCCCTAGATCCTTTCACTTGTTCCATACAAAAACTGCTTGAATACATTCTACATCGATCAGAGTCATGTCTGAAAACCAACTCAGTAAAGGTACATCTTAGTGCAATTGGCGCATATTGCCAGCATGTAGAAGGTAAACCCATCTCTTTACAGCCTTTAGATGTTCTCCATGGACAAGCAGGAAGTAAGTCCTCACGTATGGGGGATGTCCCCAAAAAAGCCCTACATGGAAAGCTCCCCAGCTTCCCATAGAAGCTTTTAGGAGGTTCTGTCACACATGCAGGCCTGCCTTCCCACTTGCCATGGCACCATCTTCTCCAGACTTCTTTTTCTACAGAGCCCCTAGGACATGCCCTTGCACCGTCGGAAAAGGTTTTTTGCTCTTACCCCCTTTGGGGGGGTTCCTTTTTCTTCTAGTTTTCAATGCCTGTCATCAGTAGCATCAGCCCTGGTGCCGTCACTTCATGTTTTTGTCCTTTTTTCTTCTTTTCCCGTAACTGTTTTCCAGCACTCCAGTATCTCTCTTCATACCTCATCTCCTATGCACCTCTTAGGGTCCTATGGTCAATTCATGCTAATCGACTACATTTTCCCGCTCCTTCTCAGGCTCATTTAGAAAGTACTCGTTGCACTGCACTTTTCTTTCTTGGTCCCTCTCTTTCGAACTCTATTCCTACTGAACTTCGCTTAGAATACTCTTACCCCCACTTTAAGGTGCCTTAAAAAACATTTCTCTTCCAACAGGCCTTCTCCCTTTCCTTAGCAACTGGCTAGTTTTTCTGCTCCCCTCCCTCCTTCCCTATTGTTTGATCCCTGCTCGTTTACTATCCTATTGTTTTATAGCATTCTTTTCCTTTTATGATAAATTGTGATTTTTATTGTAGACTGCTTTGATGTTTGAAAGGCGGTATACCAAGCTTTTAATAAACCATAAACCATCATCGAGACGTTTGACCTCGCCATGGCCATGTTCCCGGACATGTCCCAGAAGTCAACAAGCAGGTTTAAGAAGTGCGCCAAGTGTGCTCAGTCCATATCGGTCACGGACTGGCACAATTGGTGCCTTCAATGTCTATGCCCCGACCACCAGTCTGCCTCTTGTAACCTGTGCTTGCAGATGGCAAGAAGAGGCCTGAAGGGTCAGGAGAAACAGCGGGACTCCCTCTTCATGCCGACGGATTCTGCATCTTTGACCCCAGCATCAAGCCTGGTGTCCTTGGGCACCGCAGAGGAATCGGCATCGAGAAAAGCTCAAGCAAACTCTGAGCCGAAGGGCTGCGGTGCCCAGGAACGAAAGATCTCTGTTGACCACCTGAAATCAACTTCATCGACCCCATCGTCATCAAAGTGGGCATCTGAGCACTGGGCAAAGGTTCCACATACACCAACATCAGACGTGATGTGGAGAACAATAGCCAGAGCAGCTCACTAAAGTACCCCGATGGGAGGAATCGTCATCTAGGGTACCAGAGGGTCACCAGTAATCCCCTGATGTCCCCGCCATTCTGGATTCCCCAACAGGGGCACAGGAGCTGGTAGGTGAAGTTGTAATTTCGGTCTTGATGCCTTCCGAGATGGCAGTCTTGGATGAACACCTTCGAGGCCCATACGGCGGTGGTGTTGGCCATGCAACGGTAGGCACCTCTCGATACCTAGGGCATCACCATCACAGACAGTGCAGCTAATCCTCGAGACCCATGCGCTGCACGCCAATGCAGGCATATGGGGTTGGCGATCAGAACTGACACCGGATCCTACGGCCATCTCCCTATTGAGCATATCGGGGTCTGATGCCCTGGTGAGGCCATGGAAGCCCTCAGTGTACTATTGGTCTCAGAGGCACTCTTCCTCTTCATACAGCCTAAGTTGACACCAGGAATAGGCTCAACATTATTTAGACTTCCTTTTGGAGTTGGATTCTGATGGCTAGGAGACTGAGGCGGAATCATTGGTGTCCAGGAGCAGATCTCCTGAGTTCTCCTCGGATCCTTCTCCGAGTGGTAGAAGTCATCCCAGAGGATGTGTCCTTCCAGGACTTCATGCGGGATATGGCCAAGGCCATTCCCTTCTCCCTGAAATAAGAAGATGAGCCTAGTGCGGAGGAACTGGAGATTTTCCAGTATCCTTCAGCCCCCAAGGAGGCTGTGATGGTGCTGGTACACCAAATCCTGCAGAGGCTGCAAATGAGGATGTGGGAGAATCCCCTCACGTTGCCAGTGGTCAGCAGGCAGCTGGACTCGATGTACCGGGTTCAAAAGGCCTCAGGGTTTGAGAAACCTCAACTCTTGCACTACTCTCTCTGGTGGTGGATTCGGCCATGAAAAGGATAAAGAGCAGCAAGATGCACTCCTCTTTGCCCCTGCGTAGGAAGGCGAGAACCTTGAACTCCTTTGGCAGGCGGTGCTTCCATAGCACCATGCTGGTAGTCCAAGGCCCTTTCGTACCAGTTGTACATGGGCATGTTCCTGAAGGATATCATGCGAGATCTGGCCAGGTTTGGCCCGCTCCCCCCCCCCCCCCCGAGTGCCTGGATGCCTTCCATGTCCTGGTGGGCCACAGCAAGGACTGTTTAAATTCATGGTCTGGGTGACTTATGACACCTCCGAGTCAAGCTACAGGGCCACGGCAGTGGGCATTGGAGCCCGCTGACTCACCTGGCTTCAGTCCTTGGACCTGAAGCAGTGGGTCCAAGATAAGCTGGTCGATGTGCCATGCCAAGGTGAGAACCTCTTCGAGAAGCAAGGTGGAAGCTAAAGCTAGCAAGATTGAGATGTAACATGTCACCCTCACCAGGCTTTTGAGAAAGATGGCTGATCCTTCTCGTAAGAAGTACCAGGTCAAGAAGACCTACTTCCAACATAAGTGCCAGTACCTTCCAGCCTATAGAGCTTTCAGCCGAGAGCACAGGATCCTCGCCTGCAGTGCCATGAGAAGACACAGAAGACCCAGCCAGCCCCGCGATCCAAACCTGGGGCGGGGTTTTGACTAGTTCCTCCGGAGCATATCCAATCTGCCAGTCTTCACAGGGGACAGTCCTCTGGTGGAGGGAGGCTCACTTGGTTCACCCAGAAGTGGCCTTTCCTCACCTTGGACGCATGGGTGTCCAGAGTGGCTATATGCTGCACTTTGCTGAGCTGCTGTCCCCTTTCTACTAGAACCCCTACATTGCAACCTGCTACAAGGGGAGGTCTCTGCTCTTTTCGCAGATCTCGCCATCAACCGGTAGCTCTGGCTTAGGGCAGGAATTGTACTCCAGGTATTTCTTGGTGCTCAAGAAGATGGTGGGGGGGAGGGTTTCGACCCATCCTGGATCTCCGAGACCTTGACACCTACCTCATGCGAGAAACGTTCAAGATGGTCTCGTTGGGGACC
Organism: Ichthyophis bannanicus; assembly: GCA_033557465.1. Taxonomy (NCBI): domain Eukaryota; kingdom Metazoa; phylum Chordata; class Amphibia; order Gymnophiona; family Ichthyophiidae; genus Ichthyophis; species Ichthyophis bannanicus. The sequence goes on from CM066032.1 coordinate 1,737,090,925, forward strand.
CTACTCCCGTACCTCCTAAAGGACTATAGGCTGTGCGCCCCGCATCCTAGGGATGCATATATGCACATTCCGATCCATCAGCTCACAGAAAATACCTCAGGTCCATCCTGCGGGTTTGGCACTTCCATACCAGGTTCTTCCCTTCAGACTGGCATCCACGCCTCAAGTCTTCACAAGGGGTAGATTCTGGTTTGCATTTAGCGGAGATGGATGTCTGGTTCTAACATCCATCCCCGCTAAATGCCAGAGTGCTGCTGCAGCCGACAGAGCACCCCGCATGTATAGGCAAGATTGTGCAGGGAGCTCTGTTTGTGGGTGGGTGAATGGGTGGGCTGGAAGTGGAGTGAGGGCAAGAAGTGGGCAAGAACCTGACCCCAGATGTATTGTGCTATTCTGAGGTTGGCCCTTTATGTCCTGGGTTGGAATAAGTCCCCCTGGATGGCAGGACATGCAGCAGTTGCGGCGCACAGGGGATTCCCCACAGCCTGACCCTAGCCACAGCAAGCCCAATTGGGGGATGGGCTGCGTGGAAAGCAAATTTTCAGGGTCTGCTGGTGATCGTGGCTCCTACATGGAGCTACGGTGCCATGGAAACATGATGCCAAGGCTCCACGGCTCCATGCAGGAACCTGGCTGGGCTAGCCAAGGAAGTGTCTGGACTTTTGGAGTGCCTGAATCGGGGCATGTCCTGGACGTCCAGACCCTATGCTGTGATTCTGATCCCGCAGGAGCAGAAACGGGTGCATCTCTGGGCCGTCTGGATTTCTGAATGTCCAGATGGCCCAGACATGCACCTAAAGAATTGGCCTCAAATTGTTTTGTGCTGGTAGCCACTTACCTGTGGACTCTGGGGGGATTCATCTTCCCCTACTTGGACAACTGGCTCATAAAAAGCTCCCCTCTGGATGGAGTCTGTCAGTCAGTTCAGCTAACCATCCAGGTGCTCAAGTGGCTGGGTTTCATGGTCATCTACCCCAAGTCTCACCTCCTGCCCCCTCAGCAGCTGGCGATCATAGGGCCCCTCCTGGACACTATTTGAGCTCAGGCCTTTTTCCCTTCGGATTGCCTGCAGAGGCTGATGATCTTGATCCATGATACCCACAGCAGTGTCAGGTGATGGCCCGAGGGATGCTGAAGGTGCTTGACCATATGGCCTCAACTGTGCATCTCACTCTCCTGGCTCATCTGTCAATGAGACAAGCTCAGTGGACTCTAAGGACACAAAGGAAGCAAGCCACTGGCTGTTTCTGAGGCAGGGTGGCGGTCACCATGGCACACATCGAGGAGGTTTCTCCAGGACCATGTACCCATGAGGGAAGGATTAGGACGGCTGTTATAGCTGGCAATTCATTCATTAGGCATGTAGATAGCTGGGTAACTGGTGGACATGAGGATCACCTGGTAACCTGCCTGCCTGCCTAGTGCAAAGGTAACAGACATCACGTGCCACCTAGACAAGGTTTTAGATAGTGCTGGGGAGGAGTCTGCTATCTTGGTACATGTTGGTACCAATGACATAGGAAAGTGTGGGAGGGAGGTTCTGGAGGCCAAATTTAGGCTTTTAGGTAGGAAGTTGAAATCCAGAACTTCCAGGGTAGCATTCCCCGAAATGCTTCCTGTTCCACATGGAGGATCTAAAAGGTAGGCAGAGCTCCAGAGTCTCAATGCATGGATGAGACGGGGTGCAAAGAAGAGGACTTTGGATTCATTAGGAACTAGCAACATTCTAGGGAAGGGAGGAGCTTTTCCAAAGGGATGGTCTCCACCTTAACCAGGATGGAACCAGGCTGCTGCTCCATCCTTAACCTTTAAAAAAGGAGATAGAGTATCTTTTAAACTAGATAATAGGAGAAAGTTGACAGTCGCCCAAGAGTGCATGGTTCGGAAGGATATATCCTTGATGGATACTTGCAAAAGAGGGAAGTTAGGGAATCCCGACAGAGAGGTTCTAATAAAGATAACAGTAACCCAGATGCCCTTAAGTACAGAGCAGACAGAGCTGAAAGATTCCAAATTACCCCTATCAACTGATAACCATATAAATATGAATGGCATACAACCTTTAAAATGCCTGTATGCAAATGCTAGAAGACTAAAAAATTAAGATGATGAGCTAGAATATCTAGCACTAAATGAAAGGTGAGATATGATTGGCATCTCAGAGACCTGGTAGAAGGAGGACAACCAATGGGACACTGTAATACCTGCGTACCAACTAATACCATAATGATAAGGTAGATAAAATTGGTAGAGGGGTTATGCTTTGTTATACAGGGCATTGAGTCACATAGGATTAAAGTTTTGCAGGGAACAAAATATACTATAGAATCTCTATGTATAGAAATCCTAAGTAAAAAGGGAAAGACGATGGCAATGGGGGTGTACTACCGACTGCCTGGCCAGAATGAACAGATGGATGATGAAATGCTAAGAGAAATCATGGAAGCTAACAAAAGTTATAACACAGTAAAAATGGGTGATTTCAATTACCCCGATATTAACTGGGTCACTTTCATGGCAGGACATGCTAGGGAGATAAAATTTCTAGATGAATTAAATGACTGTTTGTTGGAACAGTCTTGTTCATGAACTGACAAGAGGGGAAGCTATTTTGAACCTAGTCCTTAGTGGAACACAGGATCTGGTGCAAGAGATATGGGTGCTGGGGCCACTTGACAATAGTGATCAAAGCATGATTGCATTTGATTTAATAAATGGAAGCAGGACAGCAAGAAAATCCACAGTACTACCTTTTAACTTTCAAAGGGAAACTTCTGATAAACTAAGGAAAATAGTTAAGAAAAAGCTAAAAGGAGCAACTGCAAAGGTTAAAGATTTATATCAAGCATGGGCATTGTTAAAAAAATACTATCTTGGAAGCCCAACCAGTTGTATTCCATGCTTTAAGAAAAGGGGAAAGAAGACCAAAAAACTGCCAGCATAGTTTAAAAGCGAGGTCAGAAAGGCTGTTGTAGCTAAAAAAAACATCTTTTATGAGAAGGAAAAAGGAGCCAAATGATGAAAACGAGAAACAACATAAGCACTGGCAAGTTAGATGCAAAGCATTGATAAGGCAGGCAAAGAGAGAATTAGAAAAAAACATGTTGTGGAAGCAAAAATGCATAACAAAATTTTTTTTCAAGCACATTCGTAGCAAAAACCCTATGAGAGAGTCAGTTGAACCATTGGATGATAGGGGGTAAAAGGGGCGCTAAGGGGGAGGACAAGGCCATAGCCGAGAGACTGAATGAATTTGCTTCAGTTTTTACTGAAGAAGATGTTGGGAAGTTACCAGTGCCTGAAATGGTATCTAAAGGTGATATATTGGAAGAATTGAAAGAAATATCAATAAACTGGAAAGATGTACTACTAGATTTGATAAACTGAAGAGTAGTAAATCACTTGGACTGGATGGTATACATCTGAGGGTATTGAAAGAACTGAAATATGAGATTGCAGACCTACTATTAGTAATCTGTGAACTATCATTAAAATCATCTGTAGTACCTGAAGATTGGTGAATAGCCAATGTAACGCCAATTTTTAAAAAAGGTTCCAGGGGTGATCGGCAAACTACAGTCCAGTAAGCCTGATTTCAGTACCAGGCAAAATGGTAGAAACCATTATAAAGAATAAAAGTATTGAACATGTAGATAGTCATGATTTAATGGGAGAAAGCCAACATAGATTTACCAAGGAAAGTCGTGTCTTACTAATCTCTTGTATTTTTTTTTGAAGGTTTGAATAAACATGTAGACAAAGGTGAGCCAAACGATATAGTTTATCTGGATTTTCAGAAAGCCTTTGACAAGGTCCCTCATGAGACACTTGGCCAAATTAAAAAGTCATGAGATAGGAGGCAGTGTACTATTGTGGAGCAGGAACTGGTTAAAAGACAGAAAGCAGAGAGTAGGCTTAATGGCCAATTTTCTGAATGAAGAAAAGTGAATAGTGGAGTAGCCCAGGGATCTGTGCATGGCCCGCTGCTTTGTAACATATTCGTAAATGACCTGGAAATGGGAATAACGAGTGAAGTGATCAAATTTTCAGATGACACAAAATAATTCAAAGTTGTTAAAACATAAGAGGATTGTGTAAAATTGCAACAGGACCTTGATAAATGGGAAGACTGGGCATCCAAATGGCAGGTGAAATTTAATGTGGAGAAGTACAAAGTTATGCACCTAGGAAAGAACAACCCAAACTGCAATTATACGATTCAAGGTCCACCTTAGGAACCACCACCCAGGGAAAAGATTTAGATGTCATCTTTATTTATTTAACATTTCTTTTATACCCCTTTTCAGATTACCAAGGCAGTTTACATAGAAGATAAACCTGGGTATACATTAAACAGTAAACTAAGTACAGTAGTCAGCAATTTTGGCATATGTTGAACAGTAAACAAGGACAGAACAACCAAAACTACAGTTACATGATGCAAGGTTCCATGTTAGGAGCCACCACCCAGGAAAAGAATTTAGGTTTCATCATGGATAATACATTGAAACCCTCTGCCCATTATGCATGAGCGGCCAAGAATGCAAATAGAATGCTAGGAATCATAAGGAAAGGAATGGAAAATAAAACCAAAGATCAAGCCTCTGTATCGTTTTATGGTCCAATCACACCTTGAATATTGTGTGCAATTTTGGTCGCCATATCTAAAACAAGGATATAGCAGAATTAGAAAGGTACAGAGAAGAGCCACCAAAATGGTGAAGGGGATGGAAGGATACCCCTGTGAGGAAAGGCTGAAAAGGGTTAGAGCTTTTCAACTTGGAAAAGAGATGGCTGAAGGAAGATATGATAGAGGTCTATAAATTAATGAATGGAGTAGAATGGGTAAACATAGATAGTTTGTTTACACCATCAAAAAGTAGAAAGACTAGGGGACATGCAATGAAGCTACAGTGTAGCTCATTTAAGACTCTTAAGAGAAAATATTTTTTCACTCAACGCGTAATCAAACTCTGAAATTTGTTACCAGAGGATGTAGTGAAAGCTGTTAGTTTAGCTGGGTTTAAAAAAGGTTTGGACAAGTTCCTGGAGGAAAGGTCCATAAGACATTATTAAAGAGGACCCGGGAATCCACTGCTTGCTCCAGGACAAGCAGATAAGCATTGTGGAATCTGTGTGTCTTTTTGGATAACTGCCAGGTACTTGTGACCTTGATTGGCCGCTATTGGAAAAAGGATACTGGGCTTTATGGCATTTCTTACGTTCTTATGGTCCAGTCCATGCACTGGTGGTTAGAACCACAGAACTTGCTCAGGGGTTTTCCTTTTCAGGCATTGCCCTCCCAGAAGATGCTGATGACAGATGTGTCCAAGCTCTGCTGGAGAGCTCATCTGGACAGCCTGCACATGCAGGGCCAGTGGTCTGAGCAGGAGAGCCTGCACCAAATCAATTTCTTGGAACTCCGGGCTATAGCAAATGCCATCCAAGCGTTCCAGGATGATTTGGCCAACCAATCTGTGCTGATTCAGACAGACAAACTGGTGGCGATGTATGTTGTACGTCAACAAGCAGGGTGGCATGGGGATTGTACCTCCTGTGCTGGGAAGTGATCCGCTTGTGGAAGTTCACCATTGCTCACAGGATGGAGCTGGGAGCTCAACTCCCTGGCAGACCAGCTGAGCCGCTTCCTCCAGCCACATGAGTGGACCCTCAACAAGGAGGTTGTGGGGTGGATCTTTCAGGAGTGTGGTACTCCCATGATAGATCTCTTTGCCACTCCACGCAATGCCCAGGTGGGTCACCTCTGCTCCAGGGTCATGTCAAGCGACCGGCTGGCTTCAGATGCCTTCCTCATACACTGGAAAATGGGCCTGCTATACACTTTTCCTCCCATTCTGCTTGTGGCAGAGACCTTGCTGATGCTGCAGGTTGTCAGGGGCATGATGATTCTCATCACCCCATATTGACCCCGGCAGCCATGGTTCCTCCTGCTGCTCCAGCTCTCTGAGTGAGTTTCTATGGCTGGGTTCTGCCCCAGATCTCATCTCTCACGAGGACAGGACCTTGTTGCTTACCAACCTTCATTCCTTGGCCCTCACAGCATGGATGTTGAGTGGGTAGTCCTTTTGGAGCTCAACCTGCCCAAGAATGATATGAAAGTCATTCTGGCCTCCTGCAAGTATTCTATGCGAAGGTCTTATGCATTTAAATGGTGGAGGTTCTCCTCTTGGTGCATGGACCGGGCCCTGGATCCTTTTTCCTCCGCCATGGGCAGATCTCAAGTCCAATTCAGTTAGAGTCCACCTGAGCATGATTTGGGCCTACCGTTGCAGCTCAGAGGGGAAGCCCATCTCAGCTCAGTCCCTGGTAGTTCACTTCATGTGGGGCTTACTCCTTTCTAAACTTACGGTCAAGCATCCACCAGTGGCTTGGGATCTTAACATGGTTCTGGCACACCTCTTGTCCGCTCCCTTTAAGCCACTCGCTTCCTGTCCTCTGTCGTTCCTGACCTGGAAGGTTTTGTTCTTGCTGGTGGTCACTTCAGCACAGCGTGTCAGTGAGCCCCAGGCCTTGGTGTCTCATCCACCATACACCAAGTTCCACCATAATAGGGTAGTCTGACTCACGCATCTGTGTTTCCTGCTAAAAGTGCTATCTGCTTTGCACCTCAATCAATCAGTTGTACTGTCTACTTTCTTCCCCAGGCCTCACGCCAGTAGAGGGCAGGCGGTGATGCACATGTTGGACTGCAAGCAAGTCTTGGCCTTCTACCTTGAGTGAACAAAGGCCAACTGTAAGTCCACCCAGCTGCTTATCTCTTGACCCTAGCAAGCAGGGGGGCTGCCGTCTCCAAATTCACTCTGTCGATTTGGCTAGCAGACTGCACCTCTTTCGCTTATGCCCAGGCAGACCTGAGCCTTGATAGTCATGTCACAACTCACAATGTCAGAGCCATGGCTGCATCGGTGGCCGACTTGTGCTCTATGGAGGAGATCTGCAGGGTTGCAACATGGTTTTCAGTCCACACATTCACAGCTCATTATTGTCTGGATGGGGATTCCTGACATGACAGTGACTTCGGCCAAGCCGTGTTTCGGCATCTTTTTGGAATTAAGTTCCAACTCCTTCCCACTGGCCCTTCTATATTCGTCCAGGCTACCAAAAAGTGTATTCCTCAGTGATGCTGTACGCTGAAGATGCTGAATCAGTTGAGTCCCATAGAGGGACTACCCACGCTGTTTCTGTCGTTCTCCAGTTCTATTGCTCCTTTTGGGCTTTTGGCCTTTGTTTTCAGTAGCCTGTAGCTTGGGAGTCTCATACATGAGGACTTATTTTCTTGGCTTCACCCTTGAGGGTCATGTCACAGCTCATCTGTTCTCTAGAATCTATATGTGGAATAGAATCCCTCCTCCTTATGTCCATATATTTGACTTTCCAAGTTGCCTCCCCTACAAAAAAAAGGATAAAGTAATAAAAAGACCTATTGTCAACAAAAAACTTGTTCTGTTGGTGTCACCTGGTTCTGATACTGGTAATTTTCCACATTTTCTTTTGAGACAGCCTGTAGCTAGGGAATCCCATTTGGTGAGAACATTATCCTGCTTATTCATGGAGAAAATAAAGTTACTGACCTGCAGCAGGTGTTCCATGGACAGCAGGATAAGTCCTCACAACCCTCCCCCGCCCCCTTCTTGGCATTTCATTCTGCTATCAGCTAAGAGATAGACTGTTGTGTGGCGACAGCGGGCAGAAACTGATGTGCATGCACCCTGGGACCATTCCAAAAGCTTCCAGAAGCTGGCAAGAAGTTTGCACGCAGGGCTCTGTCAGTGACATCATCCCATACATAAGGACTTATCCTGCTGTTCATGGAGACACCTACTACAGGTGATTCACCTTTTCTTTTTTAAAGATGTTACAACATGCACCCTCAAGGACAATTCCATGTTTGCCTTCTCCTGCAGTAATAGTTTCACAAGTTTCTTTGATACTTTATTGCATGGTTCATGATAAATGGTTGATACAAATCCTCAGTGCTCAACTAAATTTCATTTCTAACTCAAAATCCCTTTCCTCAGTGTTAATTTTTGTAGTTGCCAAACCCAGATGAAGAAAAGAAAAGGGGGTTTGTTTTATGAAGATGCTATGCTGACTGGGACTTTCAAAGCTGAATAGTATTTTAAAAAAAAAACACCTTGCTGGAAGGAAAAGAAATTACTTTTAGCATAATATGCCCATAATACTGTCACTGTGTTTTTCACAGCAGTAATCCAATTCCCTTGTTAGGATAAACTATAGCACTGAGGCATTTATCCGCTGGAGAATCAAATTAATTGCTTTTAAAACAGTGTGTATTTCCTACTGTTTGAATGGCTTCTTAATAAGAACCACAAGACTCTACAAGTTAAATTTGTTCTATCTTTTCATACATTTAGCAAGAATTGATTCATGTCTCCTTTTTCTTAGCCTCACGGTAAAAGCAGTTTTAGAAATTTAGAAATGAGGAGGACATTTTCCAAAAAGCATACTGATTTACCTGAGTAAGAGTGCTGTCTGAAAGGTTCCCTCCCTCTGTATGGTTGAAAAATGTGCATGTTTGGCAAAAGGCATGCTTATACCTACGTAGAGAAGTGTTTTCTCTTGGGCAGAGCTGGCGTTAGGGGGTGGCAAATAGTGCATTTGCCCTGGGCCCCCATGCCAAATGGTGCCCCAAGCGGAAGGAGGCATAGTCAGAAGGTGGGCTTTTGGGCCCCCTCATTATTTTCTGTCCCGGGCCCCTGCCTGTCTTAACACTGGTCCTCTTCTTCGGACAATTTCTCCAAATGGGTTAGTTTTGCGCATACCATAACAGTTATGAACATCACTCCTAAACAAGGGTCGTGGAGTATGATCTCAGATTCTCAAATTTACTGTTAATGCTCATGGTAGTACTTGCATCGTGCAAAACAGAGCCTCCTTCTGGAATTCATTGGCCCTGCACATTCCCCATCTCATTCTACATTTGGCAGTTAAATGCAGAATTAGGTGTGTTGTCAAGCCCGTGCACTAATTCCTATTTTATAACTGCTTAGTGCAACTTAATAGCTAGACCTAAAAATGAGTAAGTGGCAATAATGGTATTTAGATCCACATGCCTTGATTTTATTGTTCTTCGCTTAAAGCACTAGTTTATGCTGCCAGCCCCCCTATAAGTACATCATTGTCTGATATTATCTTGTGAGTTGTTGCCTGAGTTACTTGGAAATTGTATGCAACCTCTCCAGGCATGCTGCATTGGTAGATACTAATTGACAATTGTTTCTATTGGAAATAATAAATAAAAGTGTTAACTCTTAAAATACATAATAGCGTTATTTCTATTGGACATTTAAGCAGTAGGCATTATGCGTGTTTGCTCTACCTTGATCTACAGATATATATGGTCTCTCTACAGATATATATGGTCTCTCTCTTGAGTGTTAAACTGCTGCTTATTTGGTGATTTTATTCACTCAAACTGAACCAAAGGGTATACACCCGCCTTCCTTTTATTCATGTAGTGACTTCTTTTATATCACTAGAAGGTCTCAGACTCTACAGCATTAAGCCAGAAAAATTCCAGCAATCATGCTTTTTTTGCATCAACGACCTTCATTTGTGCTGGTATTTTCTTTCAGTCGACATGGGTATTCATGAAAATGCTTGCACTCATTATATTAAAAAGAATCTCCCACAAATAATCTATAAAATCCCAACGCCTCCAAGTAGTACTGCTTCTGCGTTTCACCCAACGTTTCTTCAGGGGTTATTCTCAAGACGGATAAATGCTGCCCACGTCGTGTACAACCATTCTCGCATACTATCTCAACTGGATTCTTCAAACAGACGCCGCACACACGACGTGGGCAGCATTTATCCGTCTTGAGAATAACCCCTGAAGAAACGTTGGGTGAAATGCAGAAGCAGTACTACTTGGAGGCGTTGGGATTTTATAGATTATTTGTGGGAGATTTTTGAATATAATGAGTGCAAGCATTTTCATGAATACCCATGTCGATTGAAAGAAAATACCAGCTCAAATGAAGGTCGTTGATGCAAAAAAAGTATGATTGCTGGAATTTTTCTGGCTTAAATGCTGTAGAGTCTGAGACCTTCTAGTGATATAAAAGAAGTCACTACATGAATAAAAGGAAGGCGGGTGTATACCCTTTGGTTCAGTTTGAGTGAATAAAATCACCAAATAAGCAGCTACCTTGATCTAGTGGCAACATAGTACAGCTTGAATCTGTGTTTTCAGGCTTGTGGTTGCAGTATAAATAGGAATATCTGCAAACTCAACATTCTAACACTTATCTTTAGTTTGATACTAGTTTATTGTGCTCTGAAGATTTTTGATGTTCTACAATTCATATTTCGAATATGCTGCATTTGATCAGTAATGCTACAGCTTGCTGCTGTGTTGTTTTTTTCTTTTTGTCTCTCTTCAGCCAGCAATACAGGTATGCACAGGAGGCAAATCACCGACCTTTTAGACCAAAGCATTCAGGTCCATTCTCAATGTTTTGTGATCACTGCTGACAATCGCTTCATTCTGGTTTGCGGCTTTTGGGATAAAAGTTTCCGGGTTTATTCTACTGACTCAGGTAATGATGATCTTCAGTGATGGATGGATGGATGGGTTGAGGTGGGGGGTGTCTCAAGGGTAGATGAACCTTCCATCAAATGCGAAGATAAAATTTGTCAGTGATGATTTTTTAAAATATACTGAATTACTGTCCACATCTGTCCGTTGATTGGTTTTTATGTTCATTATGTTAAAATGTTCTGTTTTATTATGAACAGTATTCACAAAAATATCAAGTATGCAGCTGCTTAACTAGCAAACTAAGCTTATATCTGTAGTACTAGAGGAGAAGTAATCACTGAGCCTGTGCAATTCTTGTGCATCAGAGAAATTAATTATTTCTTGAATGCTTACCAAACATATCAATCTACTGTCACACCTTTCTGCTGAAGGTTAAGCAACATTTTAGAAGCACTACAATGCCCCTATGAAAAAATATCTGTTACCTGTCAAATGCTGGGAATAGAATTTTTGGAATAGCCAACTGCATTACTATTAATGAGGATCATATGCAAGCTGCAAAGCTATGCAAAGTATGGAAATTCAGCATAGCTTCTCATCAACTAGTTGTGAAAACACAGAAGCTTCCAGTGAGCTAAATTGTGCAATACATCAAAAACTGTCGAGAGACAAATGTATAACATTTTTCCTAGCTCTCAGACCAAAAACAGCAATAACGAACCACTCTTGAATTGACTACTGACCTTCAAGGCTGTCAATGGTCTTGCATCCTACTCACTTACAGATCTCATTCACGTCGTCCCACCTAACAGATCCAGAAGACCAACAGCAATAAACTCCCTAATAATTCCGAAGGCCTTAACCAAATGCACCCTGACAACGGAAAACAGGGCATTCAAATTTTGCGCCCCAAGATGCTGGAATGCTCTTCCATCGAACATTCGTGCTATCGTTGACCTAGCCCAGTTTAGGAAGGCACTCAAATCTCACCTGTTCCTCAAGTACTACCCAGTCAGCAATTACGCCTAGCTAACCCCTCCAAAGAAAGTAACTATGTGATACTTACCACAGTTTTCTCATAATGCCTGTTTGTAGATATTTCATGTAAATAGTTCCCCCATGTTATCCAAGTTTGTACACCTGTTCTCTGTAAAACCGAACAGCCTGTCGTTCTGGTCTTTTGTTTCATGTAAACCGCACTGATATCGAATAGTGCGGTATATAAGAGATTGTAATAAATAAATAAATAAATAAATTAGTTGCATACTTTTCAGAAACGTAGAAACTGATCGTGTGCAACAGATAACAGAACTGCGATAGCTGTCTACTGCATATAGAGGGTAATTCCATAACCATGTGCCTAGGTTTAGGCACCGAGAACTTGCCTAGAAGAACTGCAATAATGGATCAGACAAAACTTTCATAAACCCCAGTATCCTGTCTCCTGTTGTGGCCAATCCTGGTCACAAGTACTTAGCATATCCAGAAAGTAGCCAGTTCCATGCTGATTATCCCCAGGGATAAGCATTGCTTTTATTTCAGCCTATCTTAATAACAATTTGAACTTTCCCTCCAGGAATTAGTCCAAACCTTTTGTAAACCAGCTATGCACTCTGCTTTTACCATATCCACTGGCAACAAGCTTGATTATATGTTTAGAGAAAAAAGTATTTTCTCCCATTTGTTTTAAATATACAATTTGTAACTTCATGGCATCTCCCTTGGTATCTACTTTTTGAAAGAATAAACAATCAATTTGCATTTACGTGTTCCACTCCACTAAGAATTTTACAGATCTCTATCATATATCCCCTCAGCCGTCTCTTTTCCGAGTTGAAGAGCCCTAGCTTCTTTAGCCTTTCCTCATAGAGGAGTTATTCCATTCCCTTTATCATTTTGGTCACCCTTCTCTGTACCTTTTCTAAAACTGCCATGTTTCTTTTTTGAAATGCAGTATAAGCCTATTTTATAAAGAAAAGCAGGCACCTACTTTTCTTTATAAAATTGGGATGTAAGTGTCAAAAATGCACGTAAATCTAGATGTGAGTACATACACCATTCCACGCTCCCCATGCACTCCCACACCAAAAGTGCACACCATTGGCCTGATGCATATAATTACAAAATAGCAACTGGCTAAAGTATGCTCATAGAGGCCCATCCATGCACATTTATTTATGTATTTTAGCTGTTTAAGGCATGTTAAATTCAGGTACAGTAGTTATTTCCATGTTTCCAAAGAGCTTACAGTCTAAGGCAGTGGAGGGTTAAGTGACTTGCCCAATGATTTGCCCAAGGCCCACAAGGTGTGTCAGTGAGATTTGAACCCTACGCATTGATGGTATGTAACTTTACATGCCTCCTTATAAAATTGCCTTCATTCTATCGAGGTTCTCTCTTGGTAATGTCAAACTGTTTAGAACAGATGAATTACGTTGAATTGAGATCTACTCATTCAAGCAAACCTCTCTTTTGAGGCACCACACAGAGAATTCTTATAGAATTATGTACAGTACAAAATGATTTCTGCAGTTACTCTGTAAAATTTCTCTGCCGTTTAGATGCCTATCTGGACCAGCACAGGTTATATACTTATCTCTATCTTGCAGACATTTAGCCTGTGTATATATTTTACCATCCTCCAGATTTTGCAACATAAGACAGTTCCTCTCCCCAAAGTCTTACCAGAAAGCTTTATAATAGTCCAGAATTAATGAGACTGTTACCCAAATATCTTGTCTTCTAGGTTCTAGTGTCCTTATTGGACAATATGCAGGTCCTATAAACCTGCAGCTTCAAGCTGATTGGTTCTTGGGGAACTGTAGCCTGTTGATACCAATTCAACTATCCCATGGCCTGCAGTATGGTTAGGTCGCCCATTTTCTGCTGTTTGTTTTGTCCACCCTTGCTTCTGGTCTTGTTTGAGTGAAGCATGGGTTATTTGCAATACTGCAATCTGCCAATCCTGTTCTGTTACTGTCAGAGAATGTGAAGGTAGATTAGGAGAGTTAATCCCATCTAGTCTGCTCAGCTTCACTACTGGTACAGTGTTAAAAACTTATCTCTGACTTCCCCATCACTAATCATTCATCTCCGCTTATCACATGCTTTCTTAAGTTCCCTTGCAATTTTTGTCGCTACCACTTTGACTGGATGTAAATTGCACGCATACATCACACTTTCAAAAAGAAATGTCTTCCGATGTTGCCCCATCAACACTAACACTTTGGAACTCTTGTTGTAGAGCATTCTTTCCTTCAAAAAAGGATTTGCTTCTTGTACCTAATTTATAACTTTGAGATTATGATGGGGTCTATAGAACATTACCTGTCTCTCTCCAAAGGGAGTATCAACAGTCCCCTTTAAGAGAATCTGCAGCCCAGAGTTCAGGGCTGGGAGGATGGGGCTCACAGGGAGAGATTACAAACCCAGCAGGCTACAGGAGGGGGAGAAGCCCATGAAGCCAGGAGTCCTTCCAATCAAAATGCCAAAAACCCGGTAAACCGGTATTCAAATAAGGAGAAATTCAAAATAAGTGCAATACCGTAGATCCCCTCCTCAACCCACTAAATATTTTTGTCGGGCATAAACCAAAAGAGGAAGAGAAACACTCTTTTCCTCCCATATAGTACATGTCCCTTTTATTCATCCAAATGTTCTCATGATACGTTCTTCAAGAAACAAAAGTAAAGATAAGACCACACTTAGTTGATCAACCGCACGATGTGCACATTTCGAGGCAAAAGCCCCTGTATCAAGTGCTCCCGATGAAACTCAGTGTGTGTCCTCTATTCACATAACTGACAAAAAACGTCGAAAACCTGGCCGATGAAATCAGGGATACCTGTTCAGGATAGGCTAGCTGTAAAGACCGCCCAATATCAGAGAACCAATCACTAGAAGGGAATCCCCACACGACACGGGGTTCCCTACAGCGAGAATTGGTGAAATGTCAGAGTCCCAACCAATCAATGTCACGGTTCAAACCCCCAGGAGAAACAGTCCGTAGAGTAAATATCCAACGCTGTTCCAATCTGCGTAGCCTCGCCGTTCGATCCCCACCTCGAGGATCCATGGGAACATGATCGATCACAGTCCATTTCAACTGCTCAAAAGTATGATGTCGATACAAACAGTGTTGCACCATTGGAGCTGTCAATACTGCCTGACGGAGACGCGAAGCATGCTCCACCAGCCGGACTTTGATCGCTCGAGTAGTACTCCCCACATACCACATCGGACAAGGGCATTCCAAAAAATAAATCACAAACATCGAAGTGCACGAGGTCTGCCATCGTCGATAAAAAATTAGATCAGACAATAAATCGGACCACGAAGTCCCAGAAATAGTAGTGGCACAATAAGTGCACTCATTACATGATGAGTGGGATCCCGACTTAACACCCGGACTCACCGGTCGATCCCCCATTGTTGCCGATTTTACCAATCTATCATGCAGATTTCGTTCCCGAGAATATGTAATCCGTAAGGGCTTATTAAAACAAGGGTATAAAGACAGTATAGAGCAATGTTTCTTCAAAATGCGTGTCACCGCACTTGAATGTCTCATATAGGGCAAAATGCCAGTCAACACATCAGCCGATCCCTTGGAAAATTGTGACGGGGCAGAATCAGAATCGAAAAACCATTTCCGATGAGAATACAAAGCCCTACGATACGCGCGGGAGATCACCACTTCGGGATAACCTTTACTCAAAAGTCGTCTACTCAGATCAACTGCATGATATTTAAATTGGGCAACAGATATGCACAGCCGCCGAATCCTTAAAAACTGTCCATAAGGGAGTACATTACGAAGGGGTTCAGGATGGAAACTACTATAGTTCAACAAACAATTTCGCTGGACCGGTTTTCTGTACAGAGTAATCGATAAGGAAACACCATCACGATAGACGATCATATCCAAAACTTCCAGACGATCCGAAGCAATATGAGCTGTAAACTTGATACAGAGTTTTATAGTATCAAGCCAAGCAACAAAACCATTCAATGAAGCCAGATCAGATGTCCAAACCAAAAAGATATCATCAAGAAATTGTTTCCATATAGCCACGTTAGCAAAACACAGGGAAGTATAGATATAGCTCTCTTCTATATCCGCCATATATAATGTAGCAATGGAAGGAGCCACTGTGGCTCCCATTGCAATTCCAAATATTTGCTGAAAAAACTCCCCCTCAAACAAAAAATAATTGCGAGTGAGCACCAAGGATATCAACTCCATCAAAAAAGCTTTAGGTAAACGTGCCGGAACTTGCTCAGACTTGGTCTTACCATCTGCTGGGTTTTACATTGTGACTTTGGATGTGGTTGCCCTGTATACAAATGTGGATCAGGACGAGGCACTGTGTCTCCTTCAGACCAAGTTTGAGCAAGTTCTGGCACGTTTACTCACATCTAGATTTACGTGCATTTTTGACACATCCCAATTTTATAAAGAAAAGTAGGTGCCTGCTTTTCTTTATAAAATAGGCTTATACTGCATTTCAAAAAAGAAACATGGCAGTTTTAGAAAAGGTACAGAGAAGGGTGACCAAAATGATAAAGGGAATGGAATAACTCCTCTATGAGGAAAGGCTAAAGAAGCTAGGGCTCTTCAACTCGGAAAAGAGACGGCTGAGGGGATATATGATAGAGATCTGTAAAATTCTTAGTGGAGTGGAACACGTAAATGCAAATTAATTGTTTATTCTTTCAAAAAGTAGATACCAAGGGAGATGCCATGAAGTTACAAATTGTATATTTAAAACAAATGGGAGAAAATACTTTTTTCTCTAAACATATAATCAAGCTTGTTGCCAGTGGATATGGTAAAAGCAGAGTGCATAGCTGGTTTCCCTGAACTGCTGTTTGGTCTGTGTTGTAAGGAAAGCCCCTTCTCACTCATGCCACACTACCACAGAGATATTTAAATGTCTGTGTCATATCTCCCATAGAGCAGCAGGCTGAAGACCAGGAAAGCCAGTGTTGAAATCCCACTGATGCTGCTTGTCATCTTGGGCAAGTCACGTAACCCTCTATTGCCTTGGGTACAAATTTGGATTCTAAGCCCTCCAGGGCAGGGAAATAGCTACTATACTGTCTAAAGGGGTATACAGTAGTGGTCAAAAAATAAAGGCAGGTATCTTTACCTATAATTTATTGTTAAATCTACTGTGGAGATGTCACATGTGCTTACTTATTTAATCAGCATGGCGATTAGTCACACCATGCATCTGGCGTCCATTTTAGTTTACTTACACTCTGTAGTATGTTTCTTGGATGACGTTTTGAATTTTTACAACTAGGAAAAGATTGAAAGATACATGTGAAATGTACAATCAAGATGGGTAGAAAGTGCGACATTAATGACTTTGTAAAGGGACAAGTTGTCACACTCCATGCTGAAGGATATTCGCAATGTGCTATTGGAAAACATTTGCATATATCAATGTGTGTAGTTCAGAATGTTCTGAAATCAGGTGGCCGTACACATTGTTCGAAATGTGGGCGCAGATGGATAACTACTGGACGAGATGACCAATTCCTCAAAAGCATTATTATATCTAATCCACATACTTCATCTCAACGTGTGGCTCAGTTAGCTAATGATCAAGGAATAAAGATAAGTGCCAGATCTGTCTGATGACGGCTTGTGGATGAATTCAAACTCGTGGCCAGAAGACCTGCCAAGAAGCCTATGATGACCAGGAAACAAATTGCTGCCCGCATACAATTTTGTAGCAAGATGACACATCTGCTGAATGGTGGGAGAGGGTAATGTTCACAGATGAAAGTTCATTTCAACAGGTACATGGGAGTGGTTACAACTACGTCCATTGACTAGCAGTCGAGAGAATAAATCCAAAGTACACAATCAAGACTGTTTAATACCCACCATCGGTCATGGTATGGGGCAGTATCTCGACGAATGGACGATGTGGCCTGCACACATTTGAGAAAGGTGAAAGAGTAAATGTTTCAAAATACATATCCATGCTGAATAGTAAAGTTAAAATACACATGAATGTTTCTGGCACAACTATATTTCAGCAGGACTCGGCACCGTGCCACACTGCAAAAACAGTCAAAAAATGGTTCATTGACAACAAGATCAAACTGCTACCAAGTTGGCCATCAGACTTTCCAGATCTCAATGTAATTGAAAACTATTGGAATCTTATGAAGAAAAAGGTGGCAGCACACCGTCCAACTTCAGAAGCAGATTTAAAGGACATACTCAAGCACGTATGGGTCAACGAAATCACTCCGGCATACTGTAAAACGCTAGTTAACAGTATGCCTACAAGAATCCAGGCTGTGCTGAAAAATCATGGACACCCTATCAAATATTGACACACATATTGTTTCCTGAATAAACTTTGAAAATGACATATTTATCTTTAGTTCTTAAAGCTTTTGACCATGAAAGTGACAATAACACATACTTTTCTAATACAATTCTGATATTTTGGACTCTGCCTTATTTTTTTGGCCACTACTGTACAGATGAGGTCCAAATTCCTCCTTAAGGGACAAAAGCCCAACGCCACCTTGATACAGATGGAGCTGGGGAATCTAGATTGATGGGTGGGGCCCAGGTAAAAAACTTAAAAACTCAGGCTTAGAAGGAGGCAGGAGAAGGTAGCAGACCAAGAGAAGGAAGCTCCCCAGTGTGTATTCAGATTGTACAAGATTGTTTCATAGGTTTATGCTGCTAAAAAGGCCTGCCAAGGCAAGACAGGTAAAAGAACAGAAAACATAAGACTTGCTTTTCTGGGTCAGACCAAAGGTCTATCAAGCTCAGTATCCTTCTCTGCAACCATGATCAATCTAGACCATAAGTACCAGCAGGAGCCCAAAAGATAGATGGATTCGAAGGAATAAATAGTAGATTTCTCCAAATCCACCTTAATAATGATTTATGGACTTTTCCTCCAGATTGCAGACCTACTATTAAGTAATCTGTGAACTATCATTAAAATCATCTGTAATAGCTGAAGATTGGTGAATGGCCAATGTAGCAACAATTTTTAAAAAGAGTTCCAGGGGTGATCCAGGAAATGACAGGCCGGTGAGCCTGAATTCGGTACCAGTCAAAATGGTAGAAATCATTTTAAAGAGCAAAATTACTGAACATATAGAAAGTCATGGTTTAATGGGAGAAAGCCAACATGGCTTTAGCCAAGGAAGTTCTTGTCTTACTAATCTGTTATATGTTTTTGAAGTTGTGACAAAGGTGAGCCAGTTGATAGGATTTTCAGAAAGCCTTTGACAAGGTCCCTCAGAAGGGCTTTTGACGAAATTAAAAAGTCATGGGATAGGAGGTAGTGTACTATTATGGATTAGGAGCTGGTTAAAAGATAGAAAGGAGAGGGTAGGGCTGAATGGCCAATTTTCCCAATGGAGAAAGGTGAATAGTGGAGTACCCCAGGGATCTATGCTGGGTCCACTGCTTTTTAACATATTCGTAATGGCCTGAAAGTGCGAGTGAGTGAGGTAATCAGATCTGCGGATGACACAAAATTATTCAAAGTTATTAAAACGCAAGAGGATTGTGAAAAAATGCAAGAGGACTTTGATAAATCGGAAGACTGGACGTTCAAATGACAGTTGAAATTTAATGTGCACAAGTGTAAAGTTATGTACCTAGGAAAGAACAACCAAACTATGATTAAACGATGCAAGGTTTCACATTAGGAACCACCACCCAGGAAAAAGATTTAGGCGTCATCGTGGATAACACATTGGAACCCTCCACCCAATGTGCAGCGGCAGCCAAGAAAGCAAATAGAATGCTAAGAAATCATAAGGAAAGGAATGGAGAATAAAACAAAGGATATTATAATGCCTCTGTATCATTCCATGGTGTAACCACATCTTGAATATTGTGTGCAATTCTGGTCACCTTATCTTAAAAAGTATATAGCGGAATTAGAAAAGGTACAAAGAAGAGCCACCAAAATGGTAAAGGGGATGGAAGGATACCCCTATGAGGAGAGGCTTAAAAGGTTAGGGCTCTTCAACCTGGAAGAGAGACGGCTGAGGGGAGATATGATAGAGGTCTATAAATGAATGAATGGAGTGGAATGGGTAAACGTAGATTGATTGTTTATGCCATGAAAAACTGGAAAGAGTAGGGGACATGCAATGAAGCTGCAGTGTAACCTGTTTAAGACTAATAAGAAAAATATTTTTTCACTCAACGCGTAATCAAACTCTGGAATTCATTACTGGAGAATGTAGTAAAAATTGTTAGTGTAGCTGGGTTTAAAAAAGGTTTGGACAAATTCCTGGAGGAAAGGTCCATAAACCATTATTAACGAGAACCCGGGAAGTCCACTGCTTGCCCGAATACAAGCATTGTGGAACCTGTGTGTCTTTTTTGGGAAACTGCTAGGTACTTGTGACCTGGATTGTTCACTGTTGAAAAAAGGATGCTGGATCTGATGGACCTTGGTCTGACCCAGCATGGCATATCTTATGTTCTTAACTTTTCAAAACCTTTTTTACACCCAGCTACACTAACAGTTTTTACTACAACCTCAGTCAACAAATTCCAGAGCTTGATTATGCATTGAGTGAAAAAATATTTTCTGATTGGTCTTATGAATGTATTATGTAGTAGTTTGATCGCATGTCCCCTAATCTTTGTAGTTTTTGAAAGAGTCAACATCTGATTCATGTTTACCCATTCCACTCCACTCATTATTTTATAGTCATTATTTTATGATCACAAGAAATAAATCGGTCAGTAGTCAGCCTGCAGTGGTCAGCACTGGTAAAGCCCCTGATCGCCATGGGCAAATGTGAAATTGGATATTGTCAGACGGCTGCCTGGGTGAGAATGTTCACAGTCTTGGCAAGTGCATATATCAATATGATTTGCAAGGGATTGTGGGAAATGCAGTCCATTCACACCAGACACAGCTGCTCACAATAATTAGTTGTGCTTGAGTGTAAAACCAATAAGATATTTATTTATGGGGTTATTTCTCCCAACACAGATATGCTTGGTAGCACATAAAACAGGATACTTGTTTTCAGTGTTAAACTTAGAAAAACAAAATCAGGAAAACAACAGTTGAACTTGTCAGGCAAACAAAGCAAAAGAATAAAGACCTGGTTGGTAACAAACTGGTCTTTTCTGTAGGCTTTAGCTAATATTTTCTTAGCAGTGTTTCAAACAACAAGCAAAACCCACAAAGAAGGGAAAAACTGTTCTTTTCAGGTTAACTTCTTATATCTTCACACATAGACTCAGAAGTGATTCCCTCAGAGCTCACAAGCAATTAGGTAAGGCTCAATTGCTAGCAGTTATCCAGCTGAAACCCCTTAGCTGGCTTGCTTTCTACTGCGTGGCCCAAAATCCTACTCAGGAGCTTTTCTGAGTAGACTAAAGAACAAGTTTGTATTTCTTTGTGATGGTTGCTGTACTTTGTAACAGTAAATTACCAAAGGAGTTTAGACAGAGAGCAATCCATATATTCACAGCCTGTATCTAAGACCGCTCCCCCTTCTTCAACAATCATGGGTTCAATATCATGGATTGGCACAGAGGAATTTCTCAATGGAGCACTCTCAGGAGAATACTTGTTTCCCTGCTGTCTTTCAAGGTTATAGCTAGGGCATAGATCAGTGTTCATACCTGAGCTTCCATTGCTGTTAGATTTCCTCTCTAAATAGCCTGGCCAGTATGTAGTCCAGTTCTGATGTCCAGCCTTCCAATCCAGATCCCTGGACACTGGATCTCTCTTCACATACCTTCTGGCACGGGTCCTAGGGTCCCTTCCAAGTGCAGCCGTCTCCCTCACAGGTACCGTCTGGAGATTCCTAGCTCTGCAGCACCATTCCTCTGGCTTTCCCCAGTCCAATGGTGTATGCTGGCCTTTTGAATGTCTCCCAGTATACGTACTGCTCTGGACTCCTTTAGACCTCCCAAATGCTTTTCTCTTCTTTCTTCCAAAGGGTTTCTTGCCCTCTCTGTTCGTCCGCTCTGGCTTCTGCTTCTGATGATCCTCCAGATGATGAAGCTGTCCAAGATGAGGATATCCAAGCTGATTCTGAGGATCATTCTGAGGATGAGGATAATTCTCTGTAGAATAAAGTCTACCTTTATTCTGCTTTGATGAGTGCTCCACCCTAGCACAGCGCAGCTGTGCTGAATCAGGCCCTGCCCTTTGAGATGAGTGCTTGGGGATTACCTCATAGCCCTCCTGATTGAACACACGTTTCCCCACTTCAGCTCCTCTAATGGCTGTTGGAAACCTGGTGCATTCTGGGACTGGTAGTCTTTTATGGGAAAATTCTGTTTTCTTATTTCTACCAGAACTGACAGGTTGCTTGTTCAGAGTCACTTCACCTTTACTATAGCTCCTTCATGAGCTATGATAAGCTTCCTTATCACAATATTCAGTGTCGGAGCTTGTCTGGTGTTGAATATCCAGTGCTGGCCACCTTCTTGTTTTGCCATCCGGTCAGCAGCAATATTCATCTGCAAATTGCATAGCAAAACCGAATGAAGTTAGGACAGCCATTGACTTGTCCTATCTTTGTGCGGTTACCTATCCAATTAGTGGGACGAAAATCTCCACTGACTGGAGAGGGACCGCCTCAGCCCCACCAATGGACCACTTTGGCACTATTCAGTTAGTGCCAAGGCAGTCTGTAGGGATATTCAGTGGCACTGGCTATTTAGTGCCGCTGAATATTGGGAACAGCTGAGTTTATGCAATTTGCAAGTCCTGTAAACTGTATAAAGCCTTTTAAATATCAGGCCCCAAGTTTTTTTTTGTTTGTAACTTAGGTTCAGCTGACCTTTATTTGATAAAAATGCCTCTCACAGGCTCAGAACCCCTAATGATCCACTCACGCTATCACAACCAGACTGTAATTCACCTTGAGCTACTACTGAACAGGCACAAGCTAAATCCAGCTCCCTTTCCCTTTCCCTTCAATGCCCTTCCCCTGTCTCGCCTTTCTTCTGAGATGTACATATTTAGGCCCTTAAATTTCATCCCATGACTTTTAGTTCAGATCTTGCACCCTTTTGGCAGCTTTTCTTTGAACAGCCTCCAGCTGGGACACATTGGCCTCAAGAACAGGGCACGATATTCTAGGTAAAATATCACTAGTGACCAGTTCAGAGACATTATCATCACCTTCTATTTCTCTGGTTGATGTCTATCCTTATGCATCTTAGCATTCATCTGTCTCTGGTCACAGTGTTTCACTACTTTAAAATCATCAAACACTGGCACCCTGAGGTTTTTTTCCTGATAGATGTGTGTATCGCTTTCTTACCCCCTTCCTTTGTCTCATATTGCTCTTTCAGTTTTCTGTTCCTGAAATCTATGATTTAGTACTTTTTTTTATACTGAATCTTATGGCCAAAGGCTTGCTCATTCCTTGAGCTTATTTATATCACTTGATCTGTGTACATTGTCAAGGGTGTTCACTGAATTGCATATCTTAGTTGCAAAAAAGAAAATAAACTAATTCTTTTGCAGTATTCCCTACAAAGATATATTCCATGCTTTAGAATATGCTTTTTCAAGAATATCTTAAGGAGGTATTATTGTTCACTGATGTTGAATCATTTAATGTTTCTAGAATTTGTTATGTTCCCAGGGGTAAGATAGATATGGGAGGGGAAGAAGGGGAGACTGGTGCTCATTTTGATCGCGAAGTCTCCTCTTCTTTGGATATTTCGCACTTCATTGAATCAGATGGTGAGGATATTTCATCAAGAGCTACATTATTGGTGATATTTCTATCTGAGATGGATAAGGATAAGGTGTTGCGTGCATATTTTTCCAAAAAGAATGAGAAATTTTGTGGTCAAGCAATACAAATGTTTCCTGATGTGTCCCTGGCGACTCAAAGGTGACGTAAGGCTTTTTTGGAATTGCATCCACGAATTTTAGCCCTGGGGGCATCTATTTACCTTAAATTTCCTTGTAAGTGTCATATTTTGTTTCAGGGTAAAAGATATGTATATCTCCAGGAACAAGCAGGAATGAGTCTTCACATATGGGTACGTCGGTACCGACGGAGCCTGCACAGGAACGCTCCCCAGCATCCAAAAAGAAAGCCTTTGGGAGCATCCCTCACGCATGCGCGCTGCCTTCCCGCCCATTCATTTCCCTCTCATTCATTTCCCTCTCATCAGTTTTCCGTTTTCTGCGGAGCTGGCAGGACGTATTCCTGTCACCGCAGAAAATTCTTCTTTTTATTCTTAGTTTTTTGTGTTCGCGTCTGCCTTCCCTCGACGCCACCGGTACTGCCAGTGCTTTTCTTTCGTTTTACTAAAAAAATCTCTTCTTTTCTCTAGGAATTTTTTCCTGTTTAGTGCCTGACTGTTTCTAGGCCTTTAGGCCTCTATCCTTCCATTATGGAAAAGCCAGCCACTATCCTTAAGAAATGCTCAATGTGTGGCGGTACAGATATATTTTTAGACACTCATACTTGGTGTCTAAAATGTTTAGGTCCTGACCATTGCCCACTGGAGTGTCTCTCCTGCTGGAGCTCAAACAGAAGAAGTCTTCAGGATCGAGCACAACTCGATACCCGGTTCACATCGGACTCAATGTCACCAGCCAGAATATCTTCTTTTTCACAGGATCAGGTAACCAAACAAAAGTCTGTAAAGACTAGCCAGTCCTCGAGTGGTAGATCTCCTTCTAAGCATCGAGATGCCTCTGGCGTTGCCCTCGAGGACATTTTGGCAATAAAGCCCCGGCGGGAGTCTTCTGGCTCCAAAGCATTAACGGGGCTTCAGGTTGTTCCCGGGGTTCTTACCTCGATGAACATACCTGGGCCATGCTCGGTGGTTGTGGCCGCTTCGAGCGGTACCGACACCCCGGCATTGGCTATGGTGATGGATGAAACACTCCTCACCGATGAACGTAGTCTAGCGCTCTCAGCTACTTCGGTACCGCTAGAGTTGCTGCAGACCGTTCCTCAAGTATCGGTATCGGCTTCGGTACCGGTATCGACATCGGCATTGGTGTCGGTACCATCCATGTTTGCTTCAACAGACTCGCTTCCCTCGATGCCGAGCCTGGAATCGCTCTCTAGCATGGAGGACTCGGTACCGACTCATCTCTGTGCCGACCTCGGGTGGTACCAAAGACATCGCTTTAAAGAAAATCCGATGCTTCATCCTTTCAAGTCTTCCGATCCCGATGACTAGGATGAATCCATCGGTACCAAGGCTGAATTTTCAACAATTCTAGCCTTTACCCCTCATTTTAGGGGGTTCTTCTCAGGAGAGATTTCTTTTCAAGCTTTTCTGCTTGATATGGCAAAGTTACTTGCCATTTCTATACCTGCTAAAGAATCCATACCAGGGGATTCAGAGACTCTGCCATTCCCCTGCATTCCAAAGGAGGTGATCATGCTTCTTTTGCATCAGATCTTACAGGATCTACTATTAAGAATGTGGGAAACTCCTTTAACGGTATCCCCACATTCTAAGACACTTGACACTATGTACAAGGTGCCACCTTCTCCAGGTTTTCAAAAGACTCAACTTCCTCATCATTCTATTGTTGCAGAATCAGCAAAGAGGCATATTAAGAGTGCAAAGAAGCACCACTCTTATCCGCCAGGTCGTGAGTCTAGGACTTTAGATGCCTTTGGATGTCGATGCTTCCAGGCATCCATGCTTTCAGCAAGAATTATCTCATATGTTTTCTATATGGGATTATCTCTTGAAGAGGTCCCAAAGAATTTAAAACTTTTGAACCCTTTTCTTCAAGAACATAAAAGAGCAGACTATTTCATATTAGTCAATCATGCTCAAAATGTCTCTAAGTTCCTTAATCATACTTCCCTGGACTGTTTTGAGTCTATTAGCAGAACTTCTGCTATAGCCATAGGGGCACGACGCATGGCCTGGCTCCAAGCTTCAGACTGCAAGAAAGGCTGGGAAATACTCCTTGTACTGGTGAAAATCTCTTTAACAAGGATGCTTTATTCCAAGCTAATCAGTTAAACACTGATATTGTTGCTTTCAGAGGATTGTCAAAACTTTCCTCTATCCCAGCTAGTAAAAAATCTCCTAACAAACTTTATCCCCCTAAGGGGAAAAAGTTTTATTCATCTTCTACCCATCATGCAGATGTTTCCAAAGAAGGGCAACATCATACCAGGCTAAGAAAACCAAAACCTCAACAGGCTCAGCAAACCCAGCAGTCGCAGGGTTTCTGATATTTTATTCATTAAATCTCTTTTTCCTGTTTGAGGTTCAGAACCGCTAACCTACTTCTTATCAACAGAAGCATCCTTACTGAGAGATCAGTGATACACTGACTCAATCCTCGACTCTAGGCATGAATCTTTTGCCGCAAGAGACATCCATTCTTTTAGCTCCTAGAGCTATTGAGGATAATCATGCCCTACAGGTAACAGGTTTCTACTCTCCTTTTTGAAGGAAAAGGAGGAGTAGCAACTAATAACAAGGTAGGCTATGCCCTTCACCTTGACAGTTTTCCTGTACAAGGATATCTCATACTTTTGACTGCAGGGGGGCTTTACCTGTTTCAGAGGCTTACCAAATTGTAAGTCTTCACAACTCTGTATTGCTTTCTATCCCTCTTAGTCGAGACATTCTGTCTAAGAGTGATACTATTCAACTGGAGGGCTTACTTTTTAAGTCATAGGATTTTCTTCAATACCTACTCTCCAGTAAGTGGTTCCCATACAGAGTTTTCTTCCCCTTTGCAATCTTCTTAAATATTTTCTTTTAAGGCAGCTATCGGACCATAATTGAGTTGTACCACTCCTAATTATGTCTGTCGGTCCTTTTCCAATCTATGGGACCTAACCTTTCTGCTGCCTTAATAACAAATAATTCCAAGACAGGTTCCAAAACCTACTTGGGCAATTTATCTTTGCAGGCAACCGGCCTGTCTACTATTCTTAGCCATCTTCAATTTTTTTCTGGCACCAACAGAATAGATTAGGTTGCACACTGGCAATTAAACAGCCAGATCTCACCTAAGCAACCTATAACATGCTCTCTGCAATTATACAAAAAAGCTCTGCAACTATGGGCCTTTGCCAGAGAGCGTCAGAGCCATTCCTGGTGGGTAACTTCCAGATGGTTAAAAAGGCTTTGCCCATTCATGCTCCCACATGACTGTTTTTTTTTTCCTATTCTTACCATCTTCCTTAAAATTTCCTTTTAAGGAAAATGAACCAGGGCTGAGACCACGTGAAAGCATAAAGAATTGCTTAATTCCCTGAGTTGTTCCACGTCTCCATTGGAACTCTTGCAACAGGGATGCATTCCTTTTCACTGCAGTCGGTCCTTGTCTAGTGCATTCCTTCTAATTCCCAATACTTCATTGGAGCTTATGCTGAACAAAGAACGCATGATACTCATATTGCCCTCATAGAGGGGCAACTATGGTATCCCCTTATATTGCGTCTTTTTCTCCACTGAAGTTATAGAGGGATCCAGACTTGTTGTCTTAAGACTAAGGATCTCCTCTGCACCCCTTCACGTAGGTCTCCATTTCCGGTTATTCAAAGTCTAGAATTTTTAAAGAAATCTAGACCTCTCCTTCTGACTAGGAACATTCCACTGGTTTCCATGTAACCTTCTTCATGGTTCTTCCACGTGTAACCAGTAAGGGGTTCTCTATCCATATTCTCAAGCAGGTCTTACCCCTTCTTGTTATTAAGTGAATCTCTCTCTCTCTCTATATATATATATATATAATATGTTTATATAAACACATATATCTAACTCTGAAAGATTTGTTACTGTCCATATTAATGCTGTTCCAGCATACCATAGCATTTTAATGGACAACCAATTTCTATAGGAATTAGAAACTACCTTATTTTACCGTAACCTTCCGGTTATGGTACATCTGAAGCTGTCCATGTAAAGTCATTATCCTAAGTGACATCACTTAGGGAAGACATTACTGATCTTCAAGAAATTGGAGGCTACACCGTCTACTACAAATGTTTCTTTTTTCACTTCCATAGAGGGGTCTTAAAGACCCATCCTTTTTCTGCAAACCAGTTGGATTTACCTCCTCTCTTTCCTAGAGCCTTATTCCGCTCCAAGGGCAAAGAGCTTCAAACTTTGGCCTACAGAAGCTTTTGCTTCTCCTTCAAAGTCCAACCTCATTAAACTCCCCCGGTTTTTTCTTCTGGGATTAGTTCTAGCCATTAAGGCTTCTGACCTCTCCCTGTATTGCAAAATTTATTTTCCTCTACTTCACAGTGAGGTAATTTCTTTGGGGATAATGTACTGGCTCTTAGCACCAGACCATATTACCCTCAATAAATACTTTCGCAATATTTTTGAGTGAGGTCCACATTAGAAAATTGAAATTCAATTTTTACTAACATTTATTATCTACACAAGGACTCCCCTCTAGACGCCTTGTTTAGTCAAGCTGTTCCACAGCACACCCCTTCTAATTCAACTCCTACCCTCCATCCCTTGGATGCCTGAGGTTCTGGGAAATAGCATGGCCCATCTATTAGATTTGCAACATGCTGGGACCTCCTCTAGGCATCTCTAGCTTGGGAGTCCCCATATGTGAAGACTCATTCCTGCTTGTTCCTGGAGATAGCACAGTTACTTACCTGTAACAGGTGATCTCTGGGAACAGCAGGAATAAGTCTTCACAACCCACCCACCTCTCCTAGGAGTTGTTCTCTCTCTCTCTCTCTAATTTGTCTACTTCCCTCCTTCGGTCTCAGCTGAATGGGCAGGAAGGCAGCGCGCATGCGTGAGGGATGCTCCCAAAGGCTTTCTTTTTGGACGCTGGGGAGCGTTCCCGTGCAGGCTCCGTCGGTACCGACGTACCCATATGTGAAGACTTATTCCTGCTGTTCCCAGAGATCACCTGTTACAGGTAAGTAACTGTGCTTTCTTGAAGTGGATGATTTGGTGACTTTTTTAGACAGTAAGATGTAGGGGCCTTTTGTGATTAATTTCTTGGCTCTTTGCTAGAAAATCGGAGTCTTAGTGTTATTATCAGGGGCCATTTAGGTTTTATTTCCTATATTTAATCCACACCCCCCTTGATGTGTTTGGGAGATATATAATATTTGGTTTCCTGTTTTTTTCCTTTTTTTCTCTTTTTCCTTGTATTAATGAATATATAATCTATAAATAATAAAAGAAAAAAAAAAGAAAAATGGAAGGAAGGCCAAACGACTGCCAACATGATTTAAGGGTAAAATCAGAGAGACCAAAAGACAAAAAACAGGAAACAACATAAGCGCTGGCAAAGAGAGAATTTGAAAAGAAGTTTGCCGTGGAAGTAAAAACTTTTTAATAAAACATTTTTCAAGTACACTCATAGCAAAAAGCCTTTGAGTCACTTGGACCATAAGATAATAGAGGGATAAAAGGGGCACTAGGGGAGGACAAGGCCATAGTAGACAGACTGAATAAATTCTTTGCTTCAGTCTTTACTGAAGAAGATGTAGGAAAGTTACCCATGCCAGAAATGTTATTTAAAGGTGATGTATTAGAGGAATTGAAACATATCTTGATAAACCAGGAAGATGTAATACAGCTATTTGATAAACTAAAGATTAGCAAATCACCATAACCAGGGTGCTGAAAGAACTCAAATTTTATATTGGCCTCTCCAGCCCAGCACTCTGGCCCTCCAACTGCTCTCCCGGCGGGGATCGAGCGGGCCGGAGCACCAGGCCACCCCCACCAGGACGAGCTGCCCAATCGGGCCAGCAGGACCGCCGGCGTTAAAAGGAAGCGCCTCCCGGCGCGCGGCCTCTCCAGCCCAGCACTCCGGCCCTCCAACTGCTCTCCCGGCGGGGATCGAGCGGGCCGGAGCACCAGGCCACCCCCACCAGGATGAGCTGCCCAATCGGGGCAGCAGGACCGCCGGTGTTAAAAGGAAGCGCCTCCCGGCGCGCGGCCTCTCCAGCCCAGCACTCCGGCCCTCCAACTGCTCTCCCGGCGGGGATCGAGCGGGCCAGAGCACCAGGCCACCCCCACCAGGATGAGCTGCCCAATTGGGGCAGCAGGACCGCCGGCGTTAAAAGGAAGCGCCTCCCAGGCGCCCGCGCCTGAGGGCCTTGCCAGAGGGCCCTTTGGCTCGGCCCTTGGGCGTGGGCCCGCCCAGCGCGGACCACTCGTGCTGTCCCACAGGTGTAGAAAGCCTCAACCAGCTACCCTGCCTCACTAAGACCTGCAAAGAATCTCACCACCTTTCAGACAACTATGCTGTAAGCTGTTCTATATTGTATCTCATTTACTTTAAGCGCTGCACCTCATATATAACCAACCAATTATCTAATTTATGCTACAGTTATATGTAACATCCTGATTCAGCTCTTCGACTACAGTCTAATTAGTCAGAATAATATCACATAATTATAGCTATATTTGTATTAGCCACCAATTGTGTTCCTAGCCTCTTGCCTGTGCCATACAACTACTTAAGTAGAAACAACTGTTTGTTAACGCATTATTTAAACACATTGAATATATATTCATTGTCGAGGTTCACCGCCATACAACCCCCACACCAACTTCACCATGGCTACTTCTACTCTTGCCCATATACTATTCTTTACCCTCTCTAATATCTTCCATGACTCTAATGCCCTAACAGGTAATTCTAATCCTATCCCCATACATCAAAGCAGGAGCAGAAAACCCTACCAAGATCAACACCAATCTCCACCGAACCCATACCACAAGAGACAGACCCATCTACTTTATGTTTCACTCGATACAACAAATGCCAAAAGAACTAACACTACAACCACTCGACAAGACCTCAAGTGCGCTCTCATCAATGCACGATCAGCCCGCAATAAATGGCAAGTCATCACTGATCTAATAACCAACCTTAAACTAGACATCCTATTGGTCACAGAAACTTGGCTCTCTGATACAGATAATGTTTTATTAAACCAGCTCACCCCACCCAACTTCTCGATTTACACGTGCAACAGAGAAAATAGAAGAGGAGGCGGAGTCTGCATAATAGCAAGAACTGAATTAGAATATCGGATGACTCTAACCAAGGCCACACATCACCTAAACACCTTAACCATCTCCAATAAAGTCAATACTATCAACCTTGTTTACAGAGCCGCAAATGCTCCAGCCAACGAGTTCTTATTTTTATTTTTTTATTTTATTATTTTATTTTATTTATTACAGTTGCTTATATACCGCACTATTCGATATCAGCGCGGTTTACAATATAACAGAACGACCAAGACAACAGTCAGTTTGGTTTTACATGGAACAGGAGTATCAACTTGGCTAACAGGGTTGATCTATATATATGAAATAATATTTACAAAGAGTTCTCTGACATAATTGACCTCGCCTGCAACCCTAAAGCCCCCAGCAAACCCAACTGGCTCCTCTGAGACTTCAACCTTGTTTCCTCACAACCTTCATTATCAAACACCTTCATCGAAGCAATGACAAACCTACAATATAAACAAGTCGTAAATGACCACACCCACAAACAAGGAAACCTTCTCAATCTCATCTTCACTCCAGCCATGGATGTAGACTCAATCAGCCAGCTAGATCTCACAATAACTCCTGTCCCCTGATCCGACCACAACCTTATAACATTTTCAATACCAGCCAAGGAAGATGCAAGCAATCGCACAAATATCTCCCTCCCCTAAAACCCACACGTTTTAAACCATTTAATAAAGACATAATCATTTCCCAAGTTATCCCAAAACTGACTCAACCAACGGACAGCATCAACGAGATGGTAATAAACTGGAACAACGCTCTCAATTTGTCCTCCCATCAACCCACCACAGACAACCAATCATCTACTAACAAAAAGACTCCCAGAAAACGGAATGCTCCTTGGTTTACCCCTGAATTACGAGCTTCTTTACTTTGACTTATGAGACTAGAGAGGAAATGGAGATGCTCCCTAAACCCCTCCGACCAGGACACTTACCTAATTCATCTGAAATCTCACCGCGATCTAACCTGGACCAAAAGAAAGGAATTCCACGCTGGACTTCTTAATTGATCACTCAACAAACCTCGTGAACTCTTCCAGTTAGTCAAATCCCTATCCAGAGAGCCTTCCGCACCACATCAAGACCAAATACAACCTCAATTATATGCTAATTATATTCAGTCAAAGGCGATCAAAATTACAACAACTATCCCTAACGAAATCTCTCAACCTACCCACATTCAATTCCCACTCAACAAATTTTCATCCCCATCACCAAGTACCATCAAAGACATCATAGCCACCATCAACACCACCACAGCCCCAAATGATCCATGTCCAGCCTACTGGATTAAGGCATTGAGAGGTGAGCTTAGCCCATATATAGCCACCATAGTGGACCAGTCTTTCAACACCGGTGTCTTCCCATCAGCCCTCAAACAGACATCCATACAACCACTACTGAAGAATAATAAACTAGACCCAAAGAAGGAGGACTCTTACCGGCCAATTTCAAGTATTCCACTATTAGCCAAAATCCTAGAAAAGGCAACCCTGAGACAGATCCAGCAACACATAGACACTGAAGTCCCACTCGACCCATGCCAACATGGATTTAGGGATACACATGGAGTTGAGACACTTCTTGCCTCTTTAATGAATACTCTCATTAATGCTATAGACAGCATCACGAATGGTGTGACAATGGTCTTCCTAGACATTGCGGCAGCATTTGACTCAGTGGACCATGAACAACTACTTGCTCGCCTCTATGAGAAGGGAATACAAGGAACTGCATGGGATTGGTGCAAATCCTATCTGGAAGATCTCTGGCAACAGGTCCGGATTGGCAACAATACTTCTCACCCATTTCAACTGAAGCAAGGAGTACCACAAGGTTCCTCCTTATCAGCTCTGCTTTTTAATATCTACATGCAGCCAATCTGCAACATCACTCGGGCCTTCGGATTATCTTGCCTTATCTATGCTGACGATGTGCTGTTATTCACACCTGTTAATGTCTTAAATCCCGATTACACAGCCTTAATCAACTGTTTCAATTCAATAGCTGATTGGCTGCTCACACAGAACCTTCAAATCAACTTTAAAAAAACAGAAGTCCTTATTGTCACAAGGAATAAAGACTTCTCTCCTCCACTGACACTTAGAGTAAGAGATGCTGATTTACCAGTCAAATCTACGATTCGTTATCTAGGTGTCATACTGGACCAACGTCTAGAATTCAAAGAGCATATAAAATGCACAGTGAAGTCCATCTATCACAAGATCAAGATCCTCTGACACCTCAAACCCATGCTTGAACCTAATGACTTCCGCACAACATTTCAAGCTCTAGTCACCCCACATTTTGACTATGCGAACATTATACTACATGGCTTACCTAAGAGCACTCTAAACCCGTTACAGCTGGCTATGAACTCAGCAGCCAGAGTTCTATGTGGTTCTACAAGGAGACAACACATAACCCACATCCTGAAGGAACTTCACTGGCTCCCGATAATCTGTAGGATATCTTACAAAGTCCTCCTCATGACCTTCAAAGCATTCCATAAAATCTCACCATCATCCATATCGAACCTCATTATCCACACTCAAAACAAGAGGTCTAGAAGACCTATAGCCGAAAATATACTCTCGGTTCCAAAAGAACTAGTAAAATGCAACCAGACAACTACCAACAGCATTTGCATCCTTCGCCCCCAGATGCTGGAACAAGCTGCCTACCGACATCAGACTGCTGAAAGACATATCACAATACAGAAAAGCCCTAAAAACCCACCTCTTCTTTCAACACTTCTCCCACTGCAATGCGCCCCCCTCAACCCAAACAAATGACCATGGTTAAGCAAGTAGTTATTTTAGCGCATATCTCAGGCTATATCAAATTAGAGTTCCTTTCGATAGAAATGTCTTTTCAACCTTTTCTAAAGCGTTGTAAATAGTTGCCTTCTTAAATGTTACTACTGTATACTATTCCCCAGTTAACTCCTGTTTTTACTCCCTGTTACTTGTAAACTTGACTAGATCTCTATGTCTGAGTACAATTTTTGTTCACTGTAAACTGCACTGATGACAAATAGCGTGGTATATAAAAGCTGTTAAATAAATAAATAAATAAAATTGTGAAGATGCTTCAATAGTACCAAAGTTGGGGGCACAACAGTAGTAAGAAGACTCAGGAATTCTAGCAGTGTTTTCCAGTGGCATGGCGAGGGTGGTGGGTATGGCCTACCCCAGGTGCCAGCTGGAAGGGTGTCCCCCTTCCCTCCAGGCCCATACACTGGAGGCAGTGTGGCCTACTCACCTTAAAGCCAGGTGGCTTCCCGCACTTCCTCCACTCCGGTCCCATGCGGCTCTTCTCTCCCAACTGAAGTCGCACAAGTGGCAAGACTTCGACCCTGCAGAGAAGAGCCGTGTGAGCTTAGAGTTCAGGCAGCCTGGCAAGCCACCCAGCTTTACAATGAGTTTGCCATGCTGCTTCTGGCATGGGGGGGGGGGCGCCAAGGGAATGTGTATGCACACTATTGCTCCTCAGAGTAGGACACCGGCTGCAAGGGGGGGCGCTGTCATTGGTGCCGAGGGGGCTGGGAATGTCACTGGTGATTTCCACCACTTTCCTCTTCCCTCTTAGGCTTTGCGCATGGCAATTACCCTGGTGCTGACAATAATAGACTCATGACACCCACACTCCACCTATTCCCTGCCCCATCCCGTAATCATTGTTTTGGATTGTGCAATGACAGACACACCTGAACATTAGTGTTCCTGACTGCCAGTTGCCGCATCTTAAAATGCGCATTAACCAGTTAATGAGCTTTAGTAAAAGAGCCCTAAGAGTATCCTCAGCAATGTGGGTTAACTTTACCCCCGATTCAGGAGTTTGAATTTCCAGTATTATAAAAAAAAACCAGGGGCTAAGCATTAAAGAGTTTTTTTTTTTGTTTTTTTTTTTGTAAACTCTATTTATTGAAAACCAAATAATACAGAACATGCAAAACAATATTTAAAAAATAACAACAAATACATCAAAAAATGGCATTTCTACTGATCTCCCAGACCTGGATTCCTCAGCAAATCAATCATACAAATACAGCAAGAAAAAAGAATTTACAATATTCCCCTCTCCCCCCCTTTCCCCACCAACCTCCCTCCCACCCCACAGCCTCCCCTTCAGCAACCAACCCCCCATAGTGAACATGCATATTACTTATATTATTAATATCCTACGACCTTCTCATCCCAATTGAAGCACTTCATTAGAGTTTAACATATTGTGCCTTCTTATATTGGGGAGTAATAGTTCCTTAATATAAATATAATTTGCATAGTGTAAATGGGGGCGCTGGGTGTGAATGTCCACAGTCTTGGCCAAGGCAAAATACTATTATGACTTGCAAAGGATTGTGGGGAATGTAGTCCATTCATACCAGAATCAGCCGTTCACAAAATAATGAGTTGTGTTGCTCGAGTGTAAGCAAAGAAAAATATATTTTATTCATGGGGTTAATTCTCCCACACAGATTTACTTGGTAACACAAAAGGATACTTGCTTTCAGTATTGTACTTAGGAAAAACAAATCATGATATCAGCAACTGAACTTCTTAAGCAATCAAACAAACAATAAAGACCTTGATGGGAAACAGAAAAGGTCTTTTTGAGGGCTCCTGCTAATACCTTTTAGCAGTGCTCCAAAAGCAAAAACAAAACCAAAAAGTAACCAAAAACTGTTCTTTTTCAAGGATAACTTTCTTCTAGTTTCACACACAAACAGTAGTTTCCTTTCAGAGCTCACGTGCAACTGTGCATGGCTTAATTACCAATAATTAGCCAACTGCAAACCCCTTTGCTGGTTCACTTTCTCTACGTGGCTCAAATCCTACCCTAAAGCTTTCTTGTAAACTTTTCTGGGTAGATAAAAGAACAAGTTATATTTCCTTTTGATGGTTGTTGTATTTGTGAAAGTATTTTACCACAGCAGCCTAGACAAGAGAGCAAACCATGTATTCATTCTGATCATTTAAA
Organism: Ichthyophis bannanicus; assembly: GCA_033557465.1. NCBI lineage: Eukaryota > Metazoa > Chordata > Amphibia > Gymnophiona > Ichthyophiidae > Ichthyophis > Ichthyophis bannanicus. Next base: position 1,737,126,449 of record CM066032.1, read on the forward strand.
ATATCTCCTTCTTCTTCAACTATCATAGAATCAATATCATGGTCTGGCTCAGAGGAATTCCTTAATGAAGCACTCTCAGGATAATATCTGTTTCCCTGCTGTCTTCCAGATGAAGAGCTAGGGCATAGATCAGAGTTCATACCTGAGCTTCCTTTACTGTTAGGTTTCCTCTCCAGATATCCTGGCCAGTAAGTAGTCCAGCTTTTATGTCCAGCTTTCCAATCAAGATCCCTGGACACTGGGTCTCTCTTCACATGCCTTCTTGCACTGGTCTTAGGGCCCCTTCCAAATGCAGCCTTCTCCTTCACAGGTGCCGTCCGGGACTTCCTGGCTCTGTAACCCCACTCCTCTGGCTTCCTCCAGTCCAATGGAGTATGCTTGCCTCTGGAATGACTCCCAACACACGTACTGCTATGGGCTCCTTCTTTAGACCTCCAAGATGTTTTCCTCTTCTTCCTTCCACGTTGATGCTGCTGCTTCCTCTCTCTGTCCTTGAGCTCTGAGTTCCTCCACTTCTCTATCTGATTCTGTGTACAATATGTTTTACTTTTAACTTGTTTAGAGGGATACTCCACCCTAGCACAGCTCAGCTGTGCTGAATCAAGCCCTGCCCTTGGAGATGAGTGATTGGGGATCACCTCATAGCTCTCCTGATTGAACACACGTTTCCCCACTTCAGCTCTTCTAGTGGCTGTTTGAAACCTGGTGCATTCTGGGACTGGTAGTCTTTTATGAAAACATTCTGCTTTAGTATTTCTACCAGCAAAGACAGGTTGCTTGTTCAGAGCCAATTCACCTCTTTTATAGCTCCTTCCTGAACTATGATAAGCTTCCTTATCACATACCCCCCTGCTTAAGTTATTACGGACTGGCGCAACTGGTGAAACGTCTTTCCTACAGTCCGTAATACCTACGAAAGTATTATCTTTTTGAAGCTCACCTACTTCCTGACTGGCTTCAGGGTCATTATTATTTACAGGCCTCTCCTTCCAAGACTTAAGTACATTAATGTGGTAGGTCTGTCTACGACCTCTTGCATTTTCTACCACATAAGATACTGGGCTCACTTGTCTAACAACCTTCCATGGCCCTTTCCACTGTACTTCAAATTTTGGGGCTGTACCTACTACTTGAACCAAAACCTTTTCACTAATGCTTAATTGGCGGCTTTTGGCCTTCCTATCATACCACCCTTTCTGGCGCACTTGGCTGTCCTGCAGGTTTCTCTCAGCAACCTGCGAGGTCCTTTTTAAGCGTGCTCTCAAGTCACGTAAAAACTGTGGCACCTCCTGATTTCCTGGTTCAGGATCAATCCATTGTTCCCTCAAAATATCTAACAAACCACGTGGAGCCCTACCATACATCAATTCATATGGAGTTACACCTAGGGACACCTGAATTCTTTCCCTGCAGGCATATAAGGCAAAGGGCAGTAACATATCCGATTCTTTTACCTCCTCTGCTAACCCCCTTCTCAACATTTGTTTGAGAGTTTGGTTGAATCTCTCCACCAAACCGTTTGATTGTGGATGGTAGGCTGAGGTTTTCACGTGATGAATGCCAAAGGCATCCCAGACCTGGGCCAAATATTTGGATACAAAATTGGACCCTTGGTCAGTCAACACCTCTCTTGGGAATCCCACTTCGCAAAACAATTTGACTAGCTCTAAAGCTATTGTTTTTGCAGAAACATTCCTCAATGGTATGGCCCACGGAAACCTTGTTGCCTGATCTACCATAACTAGGATGTATTGGAAACCTCGGGGCGTTTTGACTAATGGGCCTACAATATCCATAGCAATGCGACCAATTGGGTCTGTGATAATTGGCATGGGAATCAAAGGCACCACCGGTGGGTGAGTCACTGTAACTCGCTGACACGCTGGACATGCAGCACAAAACTGGGCAGTTTCTTTGAAAATACCTGGCCAGTAAAAACGCATAAGTATTTGATCCAGCGTTCCTTGCATCCCTTTATGACCTCCAACTGGATGATCATGTGCTAATCTAAGTACTAGTCCTTTGAAAGTTGTGGGTACCACCAATTGTTTACGTATGGTCCCATTTCTGGGGTCTTGACTCTCTATATAATATTTCATTATCTAGTCTGAATCTGGGCAACTCCTCCCTGACCTCCTGAGCATACTTAAAAGCTCGGGTGAGAGCTTGATCAGCTCGCTGCTCTTGTGGAAAGTTAGGAAACTTTGCCACTAACTCAGCTGACACCCAGGGTAAACTTTGACCAGCCAAAATCTCAGCCCTACCCTGTGCTCTGCAAAGTCTCTCACAACGCTTTTGTGCTTTCAACTTTCTTACTTTCCCAGATGGTGGAGTTATTAAATCATCATGAGAGGGTAAGTCTCCTAATAACTCTGCCTGCTCCCCCTCCTCCTTCTGGCTCTCTACCTTAGCCTGTGAGCGGGTGGATACAAGGCCCCTCTTCTTACCTATTTCCTTCTTTATAGTTTGGCCTTCTGGAAGCTTAACCATCTTTTTAGCTAGGGACTGAGGACTTTCAAACAAAGGCCCGGGAGCTATTTCCATCATTCCTTCTCCCTCCTTCTTTCCTAGCCCTTTCACTAGTCCCTGCTTAAATCTTGGCCAGTCCCTTCCTAGAACCAAATCAAATGGAAGCCTAGGCACCACTGCTAAAAGAACTTCCTCTTGTTCCCCCAGGCACTTAACCATTAGCCTATAGGTGGGATATGATGTTGCAGCACCATGAATGCATCTGATGTGAACCTGGCTTTCAGGGGTTCTAGGCACAAATCCTTCTTGGGCCTCTATCCTCTTCCAAAGCCTCTTTGACTGCATACTCTGGTCTGCCCCAGAGTCTAACAGAGCATTTGTGGTAATTCCCTGCACATCAACCACCAAAAGGAATCCTTCTTTGGGCTGTTTTAAATCAACACCCATCAAGCTAGTGTGTGTCTGGCATCCCCTTTCCAAATGTCCCCATTTTCCACATTTGAAACATTTCTTTTTACTCCACTGTGTAACCTGGGTTGGCACAGTACAATTATTCTCAGAAACATTTTTAACCATTTTCTTTTCTGATACAGCACAGCTTGCCTCAGCACCAACCTTCAGAGGGCCACCCATTCTATGGCAAGCCTGTGTGGCTTCCAAGAATCTCTCTGCTAGCATGGTTGCCTCTCCAAGATTCTGGCAATTTTGCTGTATAAGGAAAGTGTGCAAATCTTTAGGCACAGCAGACATAAATTGTTCAAGCATAATAATGTCTAATAACATTTCCACAGTCTTTCCCTCAGGCTCCAACCATTTTACAGCCAATCCTCTGATTCTCTGACTCAGAGCCCTGGGTGTTTCACCCACTCTTAATGCAGTAGCTCTAAACATTCGCCTATACTCTGAAATAGACAACCCTAGGCGATCTCTTATAGCAGCCTTTACATCTTTATAATTCAAAGCTAGAGCTGCTGGCATTGCCCTATATGCTGCAAGCGCCTCCCCAGTTAATGAGGCTGCCAGCCTTACTGCCCACTGGGTCTCTGGCCATGCTAATGCTTGTGCCACTCTCTCAAAAGATTCAAGGAAATCATCAACATTATCATCTGGAGTCAGCTTCCCAAAACTAAATGCCCCAATTCCCTGATTGAGTCCCACATTGTCCACATGTGGTATACCAGTTGTTACTGCTGGTCTTGCATCCGGTCCACTTTGTTTATGCAGAGCAACTAAGGCTTCCACCAGATCAAGCACTGGCTTCTGCTGGTCCCTTAATGCTTTAATTGCAGTGTCCTGAGCCTGCTGCGCTAGCTCCTGTTGCCTGCTAAATTGGGCTGCCATCCATTCGGCTAGTTCCCTTGGATCCATCTTGAATCCCTGCAAGAAAACAAAAGAAAAAAAAACACAGAGCAGCACCCTCCAAACAGGTGTTTTTCTCCTAATTTTTTTTTCAATTACCCCTGTGCCTTACTCCCATCCACCACTAGACATGCCCAGGTACTTATTACCTTATGCCAGTGATGAATCCAGCTTACACAGGGTCTTTTCCTCCTGGAACAGCCACCTCTTTTTTTTTCTCCAAAGTGTTGTTAAGGGAAAAATCCTTTTTTCCAGCTTTTAACTTGAACTTTTTTCTTTCAGATTTCAGTTGTAATCCTTATATCATGTACATCCTTTGCGCAAAAGCAATCCGAAAAACTACGCCAACTGTAAACGGGGGCACTGGGCGTGAATGTCCACAGTCTTGGCCAAGGCAAAATACTATTATGACTTGCAAAGGATTGTGGGGAATGTAGTCCATTCATACCAGAATCAGCCGTTCACAAAATAATGAGTTGTGTTGCTCGAGTGTAAGCAAAGAAAAATATATTTTATTCATGGGGTTAATTCTCCCACACAGATTTACTTGGTAACACAAAAGGATACTTGCTTTCAGTATTGTACTTAGGAAAAACAAATCATGATATCAGCAACTGAACTTCTTAAGCAATCAAACAAACAATAAAGACCTTGATGGGGAAACAGAAAAGGTCTTTTTGAGGGCTCCTGCTAATACCTTTTAGCAGTGCTCCAAAAGCAAAAACAAAACCAAAAAGTAACCAAAAACTGTTCTTTTTCAAGGATAACTTTCTTCTAGTTTCACACACAAACAGTAGTTTCCTTTCAGAGCTCACGTGCAACTGTGCATGGCTTAATTACCAATAATTAGCCAACTGCAAACCCCTTTGCTGGTTCACTTTCTCTACGTGGCTCAAATCCTACCCTAAAGCTTTCTTGTAAACTTTTCTGGGTAGATAAAAGAACAAGTTATATTTCCTTTTGATGGTTGTTGTATTTGTGAAAGTATTTTACCACAGCAGCCTAGACAGAGAGCAATCCATGTATTCATTCTGATCATTTAAAATATCTCCTTCTTCTTCAAATATCATAGAATCAATATCATGGTCTGGCTCTGAGGAATTCCTTAATAAAGCACTCTCAGGATAATATCTGTTTCCCTGCTGTCTTCCAGATGAAGAGCTAGGGCATAGATCAGAGTTCATACCTGAGTTTCCTTTACTGTTAGGTTTCCTCTCCAGATATCCTGGCCAGTAAGTAGTCCAGCTTTTATGTCCAGCCTTCCAATCAAGATCCCTGGACACTGGGTCTCTCTTCACATACCTTCTTGCACTGGTCTTAGGGCCCCTTCCAAATGCAGCCGTCTCCTTCACAGGTGCCGTCCGGGACTTCCTGGCTCTGTAACCCCACTCCTCTGGCTTCCTCCAGTCCAATGGAGTATGCTTGCCTCTGGAATGACTCCCAACACACGTACTGCTATGGGCTCCTTCTTTAGACCTCCAAGATGTTTTCCTCTTCTTCCTTCCACGTTGATGCTGCTGCTTCCTCTCTCTGTCCTTGAGCTCTGAGTTCCTCCACTTCTCTATCTGATTCTGTGTAGAATATGTTTTACTTTTAACTTGTTTAGAGGGATACTCCACCCTAGCACAGCTCAGCTGTGCTGAATCAAGCCCTGCCCTTGGAGATGAGTGATTGGGGATCACCTCATAGCTCTCCTGATTGAACACACGTTTCCCCACTTCAGCTCTTCTAGTGGCTGTTTGAAACCTGGTGCAATCTGGGACTGGTAGTCTTTTATGAAAACATTCTGCTTTAGTATTTCTACCAGCAAAGACAGGTTGCTTGTTCAGAGCCAATTCACCTCTTTTATAGCTCCTTCCTGAACTATGATAAGCTTCCTTATCACAATAGTGGTACACTAATGTTAGCGCTCATTTGTACTCATGTTTTAGAAAATACTTTCTGAGCAAAAAGAATCCTTGAACTGTGATTAAAATGTTTAGTGCACAAGCTAAGTTTAGCACACCATATTACATTAGACCAATGAGAGATCTGTCATGCATTTCAAAGAAGCTTACACTCGATGGTCATCTTTCAGACTAAACCTATTCTATAATCCGGCGTGATAGCCCACAGACATATGTAAGAGACCTGTTTCTTCAACCTAATATATGCTGTATTTACTAATATATGTGATAATACTAATTAATGATATCTTTGAAACCCAGACTGGAATAGGGGGGCTGGAACTGTTCCAGATCTGATGGACAAGCAATCAAGCCGAAGTCTCCAGTGCCACTGCCAAAGCAAAGGGATTCATCCCTGCTTCAAAATTCTGATTTACCAAACTGTGTGCAAGTTAAATTATTTGGATTCAAAATTCAATGATTCTCTAACTGATTAGCTTAGACAGATATGTGTATTGTATTTTCATGTTCTCATTATCTGCATCGGTCCTGTATTTGAAAACAGGCATTTCCCTTATTGTACATTTATCCATTTATTTCTAGTAAAGTTAAACATAATATAAAAACAGCCTGAGCCCACTAGCTGAACAGTCACAAGGTCTATTTTCTATGCCCTTCAAAAAGGGTATTTTGTTCATAGGTTGTTATATCGTGGGTTAAGGTTTACTTCAGATCCTACAATATTTATCCTAGCATGTGGAATACTAACTTTTTAAATTCATTTTTCCTCAAAAATATGTGAAATATATAATTTTTATTAGTCTATTGATATTGATCTAATTCTGGCTGTGGGTTGTTTTATGCCATGCAATAAAGATATTTCTTTAAAAATAAAAACAAGCTTTAAAACCTCAAATTGTACCAATAGACAGCCATGGTCATTTTACTACCATAGTATCAGACAAAACAGAGTGTCTTCAAACAGATATGTTTATCCAAGCTTTGCAGATCAGAGAGGGAAAAATATGAGATTAACAGAATGGAATTGCTAACTATTGCAAGTGTTGAATTCAAATACATCTTAGCTCCTGGGCTGGCCTGGTGACTCAACTGGAGTGCTTTGCTCTGCCGTGTAGGACACCTACAGTATATTCATTTCCCGAGTCAGGACTTCTGTCCCTTAGTGGACCCGGATTTTGGGATCCCTCAAAGGGAGTTCAAAGCCTCCAAAGGAGAATGGTGTCCAGGTCATCGTGTAATGGCAAAAATCTAGTAGCTGCATTCAGGGTCCATAGTAACCTGGTTATGGAAGGAACCCTGGTGTATGGCCCCTTTCTGAGGATTGTCACTGCAGTGACTACGCTAAGTGAGGTATGAGAGAAGATGAACTATGGCAAAAGAACTCTGAGCAGTTGCAAATGTAAGGTTCATGGCATTATAGCCCAATAAATGCTACTTTTGATTGAGCACAATCCCAAAGGAGCAGGAGAAAACTGTCGGTCAAAAACAAAAAGTTAAAACCTGATCAAAGAAAATAATGTTTTATCTTTATTAGGCTTATGGGATGAGCCATTGTGATTTGTTTAAAACACATTTTTCTCTTGGCACCAGCAATATCGCACAAATATAATAAAACCTTCCCATACTACTGTGAATTATTTTCAGACAGCGTTTTAGATTGTCATATGGAGACCTGTGTCTGCCTTGTTTCTTATTCATGGCATGTCAAATAGAACATAAACTAGAAAATACACTCTGTCAAAAAGGGAGTATTCTAGTGCATGTGGTAACAGTTGATGTAAGTGTGGAAGTTGCTTGGACTAATATTGATGATGGACAAAACAAATGTTGAGGAATTCTTTTCAGATTATTGAGAACTAATTTATCATAGATAAACAGGAGCAGTGTTTATTTTCACATGTTTAATTGAGGCTAAGGGAATTCTTAACTTTCTTGCTTTTAAACGTAACTCTGTGGTTTTCAAATCCAATCCTTGTGACATCAAAGAAATCTGGTTTTCAGCATGACTAAAAGAAGCATATCAACATGTTCATAGATTTTTTTGTAAGTTAGACATGCATTGCGAATATTCCCTGTTGACACCTCCAAGATAGGCCTGAGTGGGAGTTCCAAGGACACAACATTTTTGGAAACACTGATAATTTCATAATGCAGCCACATAGAATTCTTTCCAACAAATAACTTAATTTAGCACTTAAATAAAATATAAATACTTAAGAAGAGTCATGTTGAGTCAGACTAAGGTCCTCCAAAACTGGTATCCTGCCTCCAACATTGGCAGGTCTGGGTTAAAGTACCTGCCAGATTCCAAAAAACAGATCAAATTCTTAAACCTTATTTTAAGTGATACATGATTGCTTTCCGAGCCAACATGGCTAATGTTTTTTTATGGACTTCAAGGAACTTGAGCAAACCTCTGTTGTCATCTTGGTAATGTTCTCAAGTAACAGATTCCCACAGCTTAATTCATTCTATTGCTTTGATTTTGTTTATTGAATTTGATATACCTTGTATTGGTATTAGAAGCAGCATCAAAGTGGATAACAAACTTAAAATACATAAATAAATAAAATTTGACATCTGCAACAATACATCATAAAATGCAAAATAACAAATCTGTAACAAAATATAATGACAAAATTAACACTACAATAATAAGAGAGCAAAAAACATAGCTAGACAAGAAATGAAGTAAATTGTCACATCAGTGGCAGCGGGATCCTCTGATCCATACCTCCCAGCTAAGTGTACACATGATACTAAAATGTGGAAAGGCTTGGGCAAGAAAAGACTATAAATCACATTTGAATTTCTGATAAGAACTCTCAGTCCATAGTGAAAAAGGGCAAGCTGTTGAGTTTTATGATGTATTCTTTTGTTTTAGTGTCATTTGGAAGCTTAAGCAACCATTCCCTAAGTAACTATTCCACTCAAGTCATGATTTGATAAACTTCAGTCATATCCCCCCTCAGTCATTTCTTTTCCAAACTGAGGGGATCTTAATCTATTTAGCCTTTCTTCATATTTTTGTCACCTTTCTCTGAATCTTTTCTAATTCTACTCTTTTATTTTTGACATGAGATGACCAGAACTGCTCACATTACTTAAGGTGTGGTCATACCATGGACCTATTTCGTTCTCCATTTCTTTTCTAATACCCCCTATATTATATTTGATTTCTCTTTTTAAGCAGCCATTGCACTGCACTGAAAATTTCAGCATATTGTCCACAATAACTCCAATATCTTTTTCTTGGGTGTTGACTAACTCAAAACCAAGCATTTTGTACCTGTAGTAGGATCATTTTACCCTATGTATCTCACTTTGCATTTGTCTACATTGAAATTCATCTGCCATTTAGATGCCCTGTCTCCTAGCCTCACAAGATCCTTCTGCTAATCCTCTCAATCCTCTGCTAGTTTAACAACTTTGAGGCAGGGTCGGGTTGTGAGCTGCACTAGCTTTGATGGGGAAAAGGAAGGCAAAATCATCCCCCAAGCCCTTTAAGGTCCCGATGGTGTTTTCCCCGTTACCTTCTGAAACTTTGGATGCCTTTGTGTTGCGTGGCAAGCGGTGGCCAAGAGGATTGCTGGTGACGGAGAGCCCTTTTGGCAGTGGATTAGAGCAGGAGTGCTTGTACAGCAGCTCAGGGCCGGAAATCACCTTGCCGGAACAGTGGCACCTGTATAAGGCAGCTGCAGTAGGAGATACGTTGACGAGCACAGCAGCAGCAGTAGGAGTCCGAGGAGGTATGTCGTTGGCTCCTGGAGAGTTTACTGTAGAACGCAAAAAAAGAACAGTGCGATAGTGTGCTTGTCCTTCTGGGTCAGCTCCCAACTGCCAGGTCCTTGCTACTTAGAATGGGAAGAGCAGCTGGTTCTGTGGCTGCCCTAGGAGTTCCCTCAGCGGCTCTTCAGGCTCCAGGAGATGGCTCCAGGATCGGTTGGAGCTCCAGATACTTTTGTCCTTGTTTGCCCAGAGGTTTTTATGCTGGATGCCATTTGGACAGCCATTGCCAGCTTGGGAAAAAGTTGTTCCCCCAGGTTCAGGCCTTGACTGAGCAAGTTCAAGGACATGAAGTGCAATTACAGCAACGTACTGAAGTGCTCTCTTCTTTACAGTCTGTAACAGCTGAGATTCAAACCAAGATGACTGTTGTGGAAAACTCTGTTACTGCTCTCTATAAAGATTCTCTTACTTTACAAGCTAGGATTGAATCATTGGAGAATTATGCTAGATATCCTAATTTGCGTATTATTAATTTTCCACGCTCAACTGTTATAAGTGCCAGAGAGTTATTTAAGCAATATTTACTAGAAGTACTTGGTATACCAGTTGAATCGCATCCTCTTGTGGCAAAGTTGTACTATCTTCCATCTGGTAGAAGGATTTCCGGTGATGGAGGGATTCCTGGTGTCCAACCAGTGGATTCATTAGATGTCTCTGCACTGTTAAAGTCATCAGATGTGGAGACATTTAGTTCTTCAACATTGTTTGTAACTTTTTCTCTCTCTTCAGATCGTGACTGGTTTCTTAGTATTTATTTTCGTAAGAGGAGTTCTGTTTTCAAAGGGTTAAATGCTCTGATTTTTCTGGATTTTTCTAGAGCAACGCAGTGGCGAAGGAGTGAGTTCCTCTTTCTTCGCCCTAGTGTCCAGCAGCTGGGAGGACAATTTTTCCTAAAGTTTCCTTGCACATGCTTGGTTAAGTTTCCGTCTATCTCTTATGTGTTTTTTATTCATCCCAGCTGCTGGCACTCCTGGATGCGGGTACAGCTGCTTTGGGTAATGATCCCTCCACTGTATGATATTAGGATGTTTCCTGATAGATACCTGCCTTTATCCCGCATTACTGGATTTGTTTGTATTTCCTGTCTATGTTCTCTCTTTGTTGTGGGCTGAGGTAGGGGTTTAATATTTTTTTGCCTGAATTGGCATTGCCTGATTGTTTTTCCTTTTTGATTCATTTTTGATTGTCTTGTTTGACCCCTTATTCATTGAGTATTGTATTATGCTTGATTTGTTTTTAAATTCATAAATATATAATAAAAATAAATAAATTAATAAATAAAACAATTTTGAATAATTTTGTATTATCTTCCAATATGATCACCTTGCTTATTTCTTCTTTCTCCAGATCATTTATAAATATGTCAAACAACACTCTTGGGGCACTCCATTGTTGAAACTTTTCTCTTTGGAAAAATGAACATTAAGCCCCACTCTCTGTTTCTATCTTGTAATTTGTTTTTAATCCATAATATGGCATCATCACCTATCTCATGCTTTTTAATTTCATGAAAATCCTCTCGAAGGATTTTGTTAAATAATTTCTGAAAATCCAAATACACTATTTAATTGGATAACCTTTATTCACTTGTTTGTTTACACCTTCAAAAAATCTAATAATTAGTGAGTTAAAACTTATCTTTGCTAAACCCTTGGCTCATTCAAATTAAGTTGTTTTTATTTTTATAGTCAGCAGTTTTGTTTTCTAGAATAACTTCTACCATTTTGCCCAGCACTAATGTCATCCATGGAGCCTTTTTTAAAATATTAACTTTATATTGGTCACCCTTCAGTTCTCAGATGCTGTGGCCAAGTTAAATGGTAGGTTAAAGATTAATAGTAACACATTAGTAATTACATATTTGAACTCTTTCAGAACGCAGGGCTAAATACCATCCAGTCCTGGTGATTAGTTTGTTAATTTGCTCGATGACATACTGTAGATTTACAGTGATTTGCTTTAGTTGCTCCAAATCATCACTGTCAAAGAAGGCTTTGATGAAAAGGTGCATGTTAAATTTCACACCCTATCAGTAATGCACAGAAACAAAATATGAGTAATGATAGAGCTAGAGAATTAATTTAATTTTTCTGCTATTACCTTATCCTCTCTCAGCACTCCTTTTACTCCTTGGTCATCTAGAGTTGGTTCAGCTGATTCTCTCACAGGATTTGTGTTTCAAATATACTTGAAAAAGGTTTTTCATATAAGTTTTTGCCTCTGTGGCAGTCATTTTTTCAAAGACTCTCTAGGCCTGCCTTGTGACTGTTTTATATCTAACTTGCTGATGCTAATGTTCCTCCAGATTTTTCTCATTTAAGCCTTGTTTTCCATTTTCTGAAAAATGCATTTTTGGCTTTTACTGCCTCTTTAACCTCACTATTAAACAACACTGACAGTCATTGTGTCGTCTTTGGATTTTTGTTAATGCATGTAATATATTTTCTCCAAAGGCAAGCAGGATAGCAGGTTCTCACTGACAGTTGACATCATTTGATGGAGCTTGTAAGGAGAAGCCTCTTCAGTTTGGATAGAAACATGTTAATATGAAAAATGATGGCAGGTAAAAACCATATGGCCTATACAGTCTGCCCATCCAAACAAACTACTAAATTCTACAACCTCTTCTCCTTTAGAGATCTTTCATGCTTATCCCATGCATTTTTCAATTCAGAAAGAGTCATTGTCTCTGCCACTTCCACTGGCAGGCTATTCCATGAGTCTACCATCCTTTCCATAAAAATATATTTCCTCAGATTATTCCTGAGTCTCTCCCCTTTCACTTTCATCCTGTGTCTCCTCATTCCAGAGCTTCTTTTCAATTGAAAGAGGTCTTCTTGTGCATTTATGCCATGGGGTATTTAATGCAATGCAATGTGGGCCTTTGAGTCAATGCTGACTTCTGGCGACCCAGCAGCTTCTGGACTTTCTTGGCATTGTGACCGGAAGTAGATTGCCAGGCCTTTCTTCCAAGGAAATGGAGGGTTAAGTGACATGACCAAGACCATAAGAAGTGCTTGTGGGAATGAAACTCTGCTCCCTTAGTTACCAAGCCAGTGCTCTAACCACTAGGCTGCTACTCCACTCTGGGGTGTTTAAATGTCTTTCAGATTTTCCCTCCAAAGTATACATACTGAGATCTTTAAATCTGTCCCCATATGCTTTATGATGAAAACCATTGACCATTTTAGTAGCTGATCTCTGCATCAACTCTATCTTTCATTTTTTTTTAAATTGTGGTCTCCAAAATTGCACACAGTACTTCAAATGAGGTCTCACCAGAGACATACAGAAGCTCTAACATTTCCTTTTTTCCTGCTGGCCATTCCTTTTCCCATGTATCCAAGCATCCTGCTGGCTCTTGCCACACAAGAATGGAGATAATTCCATATCCCCACTCCTGAAAAGATTCTCCGGACCATAGCCACTGTAAACAATAGCACGGCCTCATCTGACCCTTGCCCAATAGAATGGATCAAGGCAACCAAAGAAGAGGTTATCAGCTCACGGGCCCGACATGCATATTATGACATCTGCCTCTTAGCCTTTTATTGGAGTGGACTAAAGCCCTTAGAAAAGCCACCCAGCATTTTGTTTCTTTTGACCCCAATAAACCTGGAACTGCCATTGCCAAGCACACTTTGCAATTGGTTAGCAGACTGCATTTCCTTTACTTCTACACAAGCAAGCCTGGCTCTTGAGGGTCATGACAAGGTTCATAAGGTCCGAGCGATGCCTGTGTTGAGAGATCTTTTGAGATTAGCCTCTATGGAAGAGATTTGCAGGGCTGCAACGTGAACTTCAGTCCAGACAACTCATTACTACTTAGAAAGGGGACCCCTGCTACAACAGTAGATTTATTTATTTAACAGGTTTTAGATACCACTTTATCGTTTCAAGCAGTTTACATTGAAACTTAAACTTGGTAATCTACTTTAACAGGGACATTGATAACTTGGATTTTTCTGAGACAATGGAGGGTTAAGTGACTTGCCCAAGGCCACAAGGAGTGCTAGTGGGAATCGAGCCCTGGTCTCTGAGTTCCCAAGCCAGTGTTCTTAACCATTAGGCTACTCCTCCACTCTAGATTTCACAAGTTGGTCCACCAGAATGTCTTTGGGGATTAGTGTCCAGCTCCATTCCCCCAGGCCTTTTTTTTCTTCATTTCCAGGCTGCCTTCTAAAGAAAAAAAAACATGAAAAAGGCGTGTTGCCTCAAAAACGTTCTTGGTGTTTGCTTGTTGTAGTTGTGTTTGTCCCCTCAAGTTGTATTTCTCTCCTTTTGTGTTGAAAGCTGCTTTTAGCTAGGGAGTCCCTTGTAAGGACTTGCTATGCTGCGTGTCCTCTGAAAATTAAGGGGCATGTTTACTAAGCAGGGCTAACAGCATGTGCTATTTATAACAGGGTCTAATTGAATAACGTGCCCCTAAGGGCCATGTTTACTAAAGGTTATTATGCATTAACTAACATTTATTTTAAAGAAATTTATAGACCACTAATCAAAAACTATCTAGTGGTTTACATCACAACACATACAATAATAAATGATTAAAACATACCACATAATCATAAAAAATACACAAATTCAAAAATAATACACTATATTAAAAATCTTCCTAAAAGATAAGCTTTAAGGTTTTACAAAAAGTAAGGTACACAGCTTCCAAAATCAGCACATGCAGAAAAGAATTCCATATCTGAGGACCTTTAATAAGAAAACCATGATCATGTGTGACACAGGTTCGCATCATTTATTTATTTATTTATTACAAGTTCTTATATACCGCACTATTCGGCATCAGCGCGGTTTACATTATAACATAAAGACCATAACAACAAGCTGTTTGGTTTACATCGAACAGGAGTACAAACTTGGAGAACCGGGGTAAACTATATACATGAGATAATTACATAGAACAGAATAGAGTCTTAGTAATATAAAGAACGGCATCATTGCCACCATGGACATATTCAGCAATCTGGAATCTGATGAACACATTTCACAAGCTGGAATATAATTGTGCAAACCTAGCAACAATTCATTTGTCATTAGCCAATTTAACAATCTAAAAATCATACATAAACATTTAAAAACTGATCATTCCTTGATTGGTAACCAGTGAAGTTCCTATAAGAAGGAAGTAATATGCTCACATCTGTATACTCCCAAAATAACTCAAGCCACGGCATTTTGTATAGAAACATGATGCCAGAACATGGCCTATCTAATCTGCCCTTCCATATCAACTACAGTAGTCCTCTTTTTACCTTTAGAGATACTCTGTGTTTGTCCCATGCTTTTTTAAATTCAGATACTGTCCTCGTGTCCACCACCTCCACTGGGAGACTATTCCACACATCTACCCCTCTTTCCATAAAGAAATATTTCTGCATATTACTCCTGAGTCTATCCCCTTTTACTCTCATCCTATGTCCCCTCGTAGCAGAGCTTGCCTTCAATTGAAAGAGACCCTACTGTGCATTTATGCCATGGAGGTATTTAAAGGTCTCTATCATATCACCCCTATCCCGCCTTTCCTCTAAAGTAAACATATTAAGATCTGTCCTCATATGCTTCATAACGAAGACCTCTAACCATTTTAGTAGCCACCCTTTGCATCGACTCCAACCTGCTAATATTCTTTTGAAGGTGCGGTCTCCAGAATTGCACACAGTACTCCAAATGAGGTCGCACCTGATACTTACACAGAGGCATTATCACCTCCTTTTTTCTGCTGGCTATTCCTCTCCCTATACACCCAAATGTCCTTCTGGCTTTCACAGTCTCCTTTTCTACCTGTTTAGCTACTTTAAGATTGTCAGACACAATTACGCCAAGGTCTCACTCTTCTTTTGTGGACAGAGGTACCTCACCCCCTACACTGTACATCTCCTTTGGTTTTTTGCAGCCCAAATGCATGACCCTGCATTTTTAGCATTAAATTTCAGCTGCCAAATTCTAGACCATTCTTCAAACCTAGCTAGATCACATTATTGACTCCTTCCTGTGTGTCTACTGTATTGCAGATTTTGGTATCAACAGGCAAACCTTACCCGACAGCCCTTCCACAATATCACTAACAAAGATGTTAAACAGAATCAAACTAAGGACAAATCCCTGCGGCACATCACTGGTAACCTCCTTCTCCTCAGAGTGAGCTCCATTTACATGTACTCTTTGTTGCCTCCCACTCAACCAATTTCTAACCCAATCAGTAACTTTAGAGTCCATCCCTAGGGTGCTCAGTTTGTTTATAAGTCTCCTTTGCAGAACGGTGTCAAAGGCTTTACTGAAATCTAAATATACCACATCTAGGACTCTCCCTCTTTTAATCTCCCAGTCAAAGAAATCAATCAGATTTGTCTGACAAGTCCTGCCTCTGGTGAATCCATGCTGCCTCGGATCCTGCAATCGGATTCCAGAAACCTCACTATTCTCTCCTTTAGTAGCCTTTCCAATAGTTTACTAACCACAGAGGTTAGACTAACCGGCAGGGGCGGCCCAAGGGGGGGGGGGTGCGGGTCCATGTGCGGAGACTCGTTGCGGGGCCTCATTTGCATAAGGATCCTCATTTGCATAAATATTCGCATAAAGTTACCATATACTAACGTTTAGTAAACATGCCTCTTAATGAGTGTATGGATAAAGAAAGACTAAAAGATTTCTACATTACTTTAATCCAGTGCCAAGCACCAGGCACATTAGGAACTACTATAAACACTGCCCATTTAGAACCCATAGCAAACCCGCCGTATCGTAACAGCACTACCAGGACTCACAAAGCACTATACTCTACCTATCAAGAGGCAACACTGCAAATATTAAACCAATACATTTCAGAGAATAACAATACATGACCTACTAGGGAAAGAGAACAAGTGGCAATGTCAAATAGAAACTACATAAACAGAATACCTCAGCTCATTTACACATGCAGAACATAGACCATCACCAAACAAGGAATCACAATTTAGAAACATGAAGACAATAATTAAACTGGGAACCCCAAAATTCAAACGTGGAATGTACAGCAACACTGTAGAAATAAAACTATAAATTAATTTCCTCTTGTACTAAACAAAACGGAGACGTTAATGATGCACATTTCCTAGAGCTGACATATTCCAGTTAATAAACTCAAAATAAAGAGAGATTTTTCTACCTTTTGTGCATTTTTTCAGTTGCAATTGCTCCAGCCACTTTCTTCTGGTTTCTTCATGTCTTCTGCTAACTCTCCATCGTCTGCTGTCTATTTGTCCTTTCTTCTCTCTTCTAGTTTTTTTCCGTTCTCTCTCTACATCTGCTTTAACATATTAATCTTTCTCCTTTTGCTCTTTCCTCATTCCTATTTCATCCACTCAAATTTTACCCCTCCATCCTCAATCCCCACTTACTTTTCCAATACCCGGCCAATTATAGATTTTTCTTCCCTCCCACACAAAATATTTTTCCCCTCTCCATTTCACTCTCCCAGCCCCATCCCATTCTAATCCTCCCCCAACATCAGCTCCCTTCTAGTTCCAGCCCCACCCAGCATCCGCTTCCTTCTAGTCCCCGAATCAGCCCATTTCCAGTCCTATCCTAGCCCCACCATCAGCCCATTTCCAGTCCTAGCTCCCCCATCCATTTCCAGTCCTATCCGAGTCCCTCCATCCGCCCATTTCTAGTCCTTTCCTAGCCCCACCATCAGCCCATGTCAAATCCTAGCTCCCCTCCACTCAGCCCATTTCCAATCCAAGCCTCCCATGAGCCTACTTCCAGTTCTAGCCCCTCCATGAGTCCATTTCAATCCAAGCACCCACCACAGCCCATTTCCAATCTTAGCACCCCCAACAGCCCATTTCCAGTCCTATCCTAGCCCCTCCATCAGCCTATTTCCTGTCATAGCTCCCCCAGCCCATTTCCAGTCCTAGCTCCCTCCCCTCACAGCCCATTTCCATTCCAAGCCCCCGTCCCCATCAGCTATTTGCAGTTCGAGCCCCTCCCTTCCACTCAGCCCATTTCCAGTCCTAGCAACCCCCTCAGCCCATTACCAGTCCTAGCCCCCACATAGCCCATTACCAGTCCTAAGCCCCATCACCCCATTTCCAGTCCTAACCCCCCATAGCCCCTTACCAGTCCTAGCCCCCCCATAGCCCATTACCAGTCCTAGCCCCCCCATAGCCCATTACCAGTCCTAACCCCCCATCAGCCCACTTCCAATCCTAACCCCCCCATCAGCCCACTTCCAGTCTTAGCCCCTCCCATAGCCCATTACCAATCCTAACCCCCCATCAGCCCACCTCCAGTCGTAACACTCTCCATCAGCCCATTTCCAGTCCTAGCCCCCCCATGGCCCATTACCAGTCCTAACCCCCCCCCCCATCAGCCCATAGCCCATTACCAGTCCTAACCCCCCTTCCCCCCCATCAGCCCAGGGAAATTTAAAATCAAAACAAAACTGGCTGTTGCTGCTGCCGCCGTGGCAGCAGCAGAATCAAGTGTCCCGTGCTCCCCCCCCCCCCGCCTGCACAGCAGAGCCCCCTGAATCACTCCCCTCTGCGCCAGCTTTCAGAGCCATGAAGGGAGAGTTTCTCTCTTGCGGCTCTGTTAAGCCCGCCGGCACTGATGGGAAACCGGCATCAGTTTACCTGGGCTTTTAATTAAGAATGTTGTTTGCGTGGGGGCCCCCTGAAACATGGGGCCCTGTGCAAACAACATTCTTGCTCAATGGACGGGCCGGCCCTGCTAACCGGCCTGTAGTTCTCAATGTCATCCTTACGTCCACTTATGTATAAAGGGACCACATCTGCCTATCTCCAGTCCTATGGCACCAATCCCGACTCCAAAGAGGCATTAAAAAGGTCAGACATTGGAGCCGCTAGAATGTCCCCAAATTCCCTCCGTATTCTTGAATGTATCCCATTCAGATCTACGCTTTGTCTACATTTTGTTTAACTAGTTCCTCACGAACACAGTCTTCCGAAAATCATTCAAGATCCCTGTTGCTTCGGTTCCTATTTGTGGGTGTTTTCTGAGATCCTGCTCCTGTCTCTTCATCTGTGAACACAGAACAGAAATTTTTTTTAAGCAATTCTGCTTTATCCTCATTAGTTTCTGCATATTCCTCTCCTGCACCCTTGAGTCTGACAATACCACTTTGTATTTCATAAAGGCCGCCTCCGTTTTCTTCACCTTTTCTGCTACTTCTTTTGAGAACCATAGCAGCCTCCTTTTCCTTTACATTTATTTACCTTTCTAACAAAAAGGTTTGTTGCCCTTAAATTATCCCCTTTCAGTTTTGCACATTGATTTTCTACATCCCCCAGCTGTTCCCATCCCGCTAAGACTCTCTGAGGTATTGTCCCATCTTTGCAAAGTTAGTTTTACTAAAGTCTAAGACCCTCACTTTTGATTGGATTTTATCAGCCTTAGTACTAATTTATTTATTTATTTAGACAGTTTTTGTATACCGCCTTATCCTTCAATCAAAGCGGTCACAACACAATTGGGGGATACATTTAACACGCAGGGATATGAGACATATACACTAATACTTACAGAGAACATGGGCAATGGAGGGTTAAGTGGCTTGCCCAAGACCACAAGGAGCATCTGTGGGACTAGAAACCCCAGTCCTTCCGGCCCAAGGTTGCTGTCCTCTAGTGGGATTTAAACCCCCGACCTTCCGGCCTGAAGTACCTTGCCCCAACCACTAGGCTACTCCTCCCTCTAATACTAATACTAAACCATACCATATGGTGATCACTGGATGCAAGATGATCTCCCACTATGATGTCAGAAACACTTTCCCCATTGGTAAGCACTATGTCCAGTATGGCCCATTACGTGTGGGTTTTGTTACCAGTTGCCTGAATAGTTCTCCCTGTAGAGAATCCAGGATCTCCCTACTTCTGGATGACACCACAGTAGGGATGTGCCAATCCACATCTAGCATATTGAAATCATCTATCAGTAGCACTTTTCCTTTCATGGCAATACCGTGTATGTCTTCTGTTAAATCTTCATCCACTTCTACACCCTGTAATGGGAATCTGTATATAACTCCAATGCAAATGGATTTCTCTTTCCCTCTTTCTAGTTTAACCCACAGTGCCTCCCGTCTTCATTTTATGCCTTGCCATTCTATAGCTTTAATATTATTGTTGACATATAGTGGTACTCCACCTCCCCTTCTTCCTACTCTGTCCTTCCTGAATAAAGTATAGCCCAGTTTAATTACATCCCAGTCATTGTTCTCTGTGTACCATGTCTCCGTAACTTCCACTAAATCCAAGTCAGCCTCTTCCATTAAAGTCTCAACATCTGGGATCTTATTTCCCATGCTATGGGCATTTATATACATCGCTTTCCAGATGTTGCCCTATTACCAATTTTTACAGAGGCATTTAATGTTTCATTTACGTAAGGCTGTCATCATCCATCCATCCCCATTGAATCTAGTTTAAAGCCCTCTTCAGTAGGTTAGCCAGTCTGCTGCTGAAGACACTTCAATCCTTTTTGGACAGATGTAAAAGTGAAATAGGAAGCCCAAAGTAGACCATATTGCAATAATGAGGAATGGCATAACTAAGGCTGGACAACAGTGCGAAAGTCATTATGTGATAAATACTTTCTAAGACCATGCAGTATCCGTAAGCTAAAAAGAAAGCACTTTTAACCACCCTATTAATATGAGTACATAAATAGATGGGAGGCAGAAGGCAATGTACTACTGTGGTTCAGAAACTGGTTAAATATAGAGAGTAGGGCTAAATGGCTAATTTTCTCAATAGAGAAAGATGAATAGTGGAGTACCCCAGGGATCTTTGCTGAGCCCGCTGCTTTTTAACATCTTCATAAATTAACTGGAAATGGGAATAACGAGTGAGGTGATCAAATTTGTGGATGACACAAAATTATTCAGAGTTGTTAAAATCCAAGAAGATTGTGAAAAATTGCAAGAGGACCTTGATAAATTGGAAGACTGGACTTTAAAATGTCAGATGAAATTTAATTTGGACAAGTGCAAAGTTATGTACCTAGGAAAGAGCAACCCAAATTTACGCAATGCAAGGTTCCACATTAGGAACCACCACCTAGGAAAAGGATTTAGGCGTCATTCTGGATAATACATTGAAACCCTCTGTCCAGTGTACAGCAGCAGCCAAGAAAGCAAATAGAATGCTAGGAATCATAAGGAAAAGTATGGAGAGTAAAACCAAGGATATTATAATGCCTCTGTATCGTTTCATGATGCGACCGCACCTTGAATATTGTGTGCAATTCTGGTCGTCATATTTTAAAAAGGATATAGGGGAATTAGAAAGGGTACAGAGAAGAGCCACCAAAATAGAAAAGAAGATGGAAAGATACCGCTATGAGGAAAGGCTTGGAAAAAGAGACGGCTGAGGGGAGATATGATAGAGGTCTATATTAATAAATGGAATAGAACGGGTAAACATAGGTTGTTTATTCCATCATAAAGTAGAAAGACTAGGGGACACACAATGAAGCTACAATGTAACCCATTTAAGAATAATAAGAGAGTACTTTTTTACTCAATGCGTAATCAAACTCTGGAATTCATTACTAGAGGATGTAGTAAAAGCTATTAGTATAGCTGGGTTTAAAAAATGTTTGAACAAATTCCTAACGGAAAGGTCCATAAACCATTATTAAAGAGGACCCAGGAAATCAACTGCTTACCCCGGGACAAGCATTGTAGAACCTATGTACCTTTTTGTGAATCTGCCAGGTGCTTGTGAGATGGATTGTCCAGCCAGAAAAAACAGCTCTCTATATACACAACAGAGTGGAGGAGTAGCCTAGTGGTTAGAGCAACTGCCTAGTACCCAAGGGTTCAATTCCCACTGGCACTCCTTGTGACTTTGGGCAAGTCACTTTACCCTCCATTGCCTCGGAAGAAAAGGCTGGCAATCTACTTCCGGTGATACATTGCCAAGAAAACCCAGAGGTAGCTGGGTCGCTATGAGTCAACATTGACTTGATGGCACTAAAAAAATAAATAAAAATTCACAATACCGCCAAATAACAAGAGCACAAAAATCCCAGAAAACATATCCAGACGTAATGTCTACGATGCATACAACTCTCAGAGGATAGCAACCTAGCAGCAGGCTGTCC
The DNA here is from genome assembly GCA_033557465.1 of Ichthyophis bannanicus. Lineage (NCBI taxonomy): Eukaryota > Metazoa > Chordata > Amphibia > Gymnophiona > Ichthyophiidae > Ichthyophis > Ichthyophis bannanicus. Next base: position 1,737,148,099 of record CM066032.1, read on the forward strand.
TTTTTTTTCAATTCATATTTTTTAGGGTATTTTGGTCTGTTTTAATTCTTTATTGGGGTTACAGCCTCATTCTGGCCACACTGTCCATCAGAGCTACAATGGCAGGAAAGCTGACTAAAAAGGCATGGTAGTTGATTTTTTTCTGCTATCTTCTCCAAAGTTACTTAAGTTCTCTCCTGGCCAAGAGTAACATTAAATAGCTGAGCCTCAAAGGAGACTACTTCGCAGCATTCAGCTCACTGAAGAGCTTGGATTGCCTTTTTCTTTTTTTTTTCTTTTTTATTGATGCAATTTCAAAATATACAACAAGAATCAATCTTGAACAGATAAAGGGGGCAACAAAGAGAAAAAAAAAAGGAAATATCCATAACTTAAAAGAAACAATTCATAAGGAAAAAAAGACAATACCTAGGCACACACCCTCCCCCCAAGTCCCCAAAACCAGAGGGAGAAGGATACACAATACAAAGGATAAACAGTCAGTCTGAACAATATTAAGCAGTAATGCAAACAGAATGAAGAGTTACCAACACAACCAGCAAATTACTTTACTACATAATAGGGCTCATTACAGGGAGGACAGTACCCCCAGATTGGAAGGCAACCATAGAGGAAATAAAGGCAGACAACAGTCGGGGTTCAAAAAAAGCATAAGCATTCTCACTCAACTTAACCAGGCATTTACAAGGGAAACGAAGAAAAAATAACTCATCCAGCTGAAGCACCCCAGATTTAAGAAGCAAGAAGTGTTTCCTCCTCTTCTGCATTACCCTAGATATGTCAGGAAAAAAATCGAATAGTATACCCCATAAACTCTTTTACCGGGGAATGAAAATATATTTTAAGGAGACAATCTTGGTTTACATTCAATGCCAAGGTAACCAACAATGTAGCAGCCACCTCGGAGTCAGATTCAGACCTCTCTAAATATCCAGTCAAGTCCAGGCTATCATCAGGCCGAGCCAGGGTAGAATTTAAACCCTGACCCTGTCCCCCCATCACCTTAAGCATAGCTAAAGTTAAATAGAATGCATGAGATATAGGTGGAAATAGAGCCTGCGACAACTTTCAAAATCTCAGTCAGAAAGTTCTTAAACAACACCAGTGGTGGAACTAATGGAACTTTACAGTAGGAAAGTTCAACACTCTCAGGTTCCTGCTTTTGGACTTGTTCTCCAGCACCTAAGTCTTCATCTGCAAATTCTCTGTATCACGCATAACAGCTCCCACAGAGTCCTGGAGATGATCCACCCTCTGTTCAAGAAAAGGAACTTTCACTGGGAGGTCTCCCAAAAGAACCTCATGCACTCCCAATTGCTGACCAACATTATTCAACTGGCTAGATATAGCCTGCAGTTGTCCCAATAAAGATTGCTCCATTTTATACAAGGCTTCCCACACTGTCTCCAGGGAATAAACTTTGGGCCATAACAAAACAACCCTTGATAAGCCGATGATTCCTGGGCTACCAAGGGAGCACTACAATCTTGCTCCAAAGACTGTGTATGCTCCATCTGCGGGGATTCTGCCCCCTCCTCTCCAGCCACCGCTGCAGATAACACTGTCCCCTGGTAATTCCTGCCGAGGGAGGGGAGCCACTCAGCAGGCGAGGGAAAATCCGTAGCTCGAGCCACCACACCTCCACCCGTTGTGGCTGTATCGATGATGCCAGCTGGTTGTGCCGGAGGAAGCCAGAGCTCCGGGCTAAGTGACACATCTGGCCCAAGGCATGGCGGGAATCCATCTTCCATCCCCACCTCCGCCAGCAAGCCGCCCGAAGCCATCACTCCTCCACTGGGTTGAAGGAAGGCATCCATCGGCCCAGATAGCCCCGTGAGCTCGGACTGAAGCTTAGCTTTGTGCTCTTACACTGTATGCAGCCTAGAAAGAGCAGGTAAAAGAAAAACCAGTGAGCTTCCACCGATGCAGCACCAAAGCGTCCGTTCACACTGCCGTCATTTTCCTTCTCCCTCTGGATTGCCTTTTTCAGCTATCAAAAGAAACTGAGTGGAGGGGGGTGTAGGGAAAAGTAGCTTCAAGAAAGTATAGGGCCGGATGGTATACATCCAAGGGTGTTTAAAGAACTGAAATATGAAATTGCAGAACTGCTATCAGTAATCTGTGAACTATCATTAAAATCATCTCTAATACCTGAAGATTGGAGGATCGCCAATGTAACACCAATTTTTAAAAAGGGTTCCAGGGGTGATCCGGGAAACTACAGACTGGTGAGCCTGACGTCAGTACTGGGAAAAATGGTAGAAACCATCATAAAGAATAAAATTACTCAGCATGTAGATAGTCACAACCTAATGGGAGACAGCCAACATGGCTTTAGACAAGGAAGATCTTGTCTTACTAATCTGTTATGTTTTTTTGAAGGAGTGAATAAACAGGTGGACAAAGGTGAGTCGGTTGATATTGTGTATCTGGACTTTCAGAAAGCCTTTGACAAGGTCCCTCATCAGAGACTTTTGGCAAAACTAGAGTCATGGGATAGGAGGCAGTGTACTATTGTGGATCAGGAACTGGTTAAAAGATAGAAAGCAGAGGGTAGCGCTAAATGGCCAATTTTCCCAATGGAGAAAGGTGAATAGTGGTGTACCCCAGGGATCTGTGCTGGGTCCGCTGCTTTTTGACATATTCATAAATGACCTGGAAAGTGGAATAACGAGTGAGGTTATCAAATTTGCAGATGACACAAAACTATTTAAAGTTGTTAAAACCCAAGAGGATTGTGGAAAATTGAAAGAGGATCTTGATAAATTGGAAGACCGGGCATCAAAATGGCAGATGAAATTTAATGTGGACAAGTGCAAGGTTATGCACCTAGGGAAGAACAACCCAAACTATGGTTACACGATGCAAGGTTCCACATTAGGAACCACCACCCAGGAAAAAGATTTAGGCGTCATTGTGGATACCATGTTAAAACCCTCGGCCCAATGTGCAGCGGCGGCCAAGAGAGCAAATAGAATGCTAGGTATGATAAGGAAAGGAATGGAAAATAAAACAAAAGATATTATAATGCCTCTATATCGTTCCATGGTGAGACCGCACCTTGAATATTGTGTGCAATTCTGGTCGCCGTATCTTAAAAAGGATATAGCGATTTTAGAAAAGGTACAGAGAAGAGCCACCAAAATGGTAAAGGGGATGGAAGGATACTCCTATAAAGAAAGGCTAAAAAGGTTAGGGCTCTTTAACCTGGAAAAGAGACGGCTGAGGGGAGATATGATAGAAGTCTATAAATTAATGAACGGAGTGGAACGGGTAAACGTAGATCGATTCTTTACCTTATCAGAATATAGAAAGACTAGGGGACATGCAATGAAGCTACAGGGTAAACTATTTAAGACTAATAAAAAAATATTTTTTCACTCAACGTGTAATCAAACTCTGGAATTTGTTACCGGAGGATGTAGTCAAGGCTGTTAGTGTAGCTGGGTTTAAAAAAGGTTTGGACAAGTTCCTGGAGGAAAGGTCCATAAACCATTATTAAGAAGTGACCGAAGATATCAATGCTTGACCCAGTACAAGCGTTGTGGAACTTGTGTCTCTTGGGAAAAACTCCTAGGTAAATATGACCTAGATTGGCCACTGTTGGAAACAGAATACTGGGCTTGATGGACCTTGGTCTGACCCAGTATGGCATATCTTATGTTCTTATGTATCCTTATATTTAGAGTGCATTCATCCCCACTGAGAGGGTTTCTTTATCAGAAAAGGAGGAAAACTTGAAGATTATTCACATTCGGTTTTCCTTAGAACAGGCTCTCACTCAACAGTGTGTTGTGATGCTAAATAAACAGCAGGCCTCTGTGCATTCTTGGATCATTTCCAGGTAGGGTTGCCAACTTTTTCACCGAGAAAAACCCGACACCTGTGGCTCGCCATGCTCCACCCATTCTCCGCCCCCAGTCCACCCCTGCCCCGCCCCAGCCCCACCCACAAAAATTACCGAGGATTCACTCACACCCCCCCTCAGTGCTGGTTCACTCACCCCCTCCCCTCAGTGCTGGTTCACTCACCCCCCCCCTGCTGACTCACCCACCTCCCCTGCTGGTTCACTCACTCACCCCCATCCCCTGCTGGTTCACTCACACCACCCCTCCCCTCCCCTCCCTGCTGGTTCACTCACCCACCCCCCTGTCACTCACTCACCCCCTCCCCTGCTGGTTCACTCACACCAACCCCCCTCCCCTGCTGGTTCACTCACACACCACCCCCCCCCTCCACTGCTGGTTCACTCACCCACCCCCCTGTCACTCACCCCTCCTGCTGGGTCACTCACTCACCCCCCCTCCCCTGCTGGTTCACTCACACCAACCCCCCCTCCTGCTGGTTCACTCACACCACCCCCCCTCCACTGCTGGTTCACTCACACCACCCCCCCCCCTGCTGGTTCACTCACACCACCCCCCTTCACTGCTGGTTCACTCACCCACCCCCCTGTCACTCACCCCTTCTGCTGGGTCACTCTCTCACACCCCCCCCCCTGCTGGTTCACTCACACCAACCCCCCCTCCTGCTGGTTCACTCCCACTGCTGGTTCACTCAATCACCCCCCCTTGCTGGTTCACTCACACCACCCCCCCCTCCACTGCTGGTTCACTCACCACCCCCCTGTCACTCACCCCTCCTGCTGGGTCACTCCCTCACCCCCTCCCCTGCTGGTTCACTCACACCAACCCCCCCTCCTGCTGGTTCACTCACACCACCCCACCCTCCACTGCTGGTTCACTCACACACCCCCCCCCCTGCTGGTTCACTCACACCAACCCCCCCCCCCCCCTCCCCTGCTGGTTCACTCACACCAACCCCCCCCTCCTGCTGGTTCACTCACACTCCCCCTCCACTGCTGGTTCACTCACACACACCCCTCCACTGCTGGTTCACTCACACCCCCCCCCCCTTGCTGGTTCACTCACACCACCACCCCCCCCTGCTGGTTAACTCACACCCCCACCACCCCCCCTGCCCAAGACGCTGCTACTGCTTTGTACAGAGCAGCGGCTGCAATACACTAACTTTGAAAAGTAAAGATAAACTGTGTGAGGAGCCCTCCGGTCATCGCAGAGCCCGAGGAAGTGATGTCATGGGGGCAGGCTCCTCACAGGTTGTCTTTCCTTTTCAAATTAACTTTATTGCAGCTAAAGTTAATTTGAAAAGGAAAGACAACCTGTGAGGAGCCCGCCCCCATGACATCACTTCCTCGGGCTCTGCGATGACCGGAGGGCTCCTCACACAGTTTATCTTTAGTTTTCAATGTAAGTGTATTGCAGCTGCTGCTCTGTACAAAGCAGAAGCAGCGGCTGCACTGCTATGGGGAATCGCGTTCGCGCCGCGGACTTCGGGACAAAAGCCGGTTTTTGGCTCTGGCCGCTCTCGATCTTGCGGCCAGAGCAAAAAAACGGCTTTTCAACGGCCGGTTTTACATCTGTGCCGGCAGCCGGCCTGGCCATGGAAAAACCGACCAGGCCGGCTGAAAACCGGCCGGTTGGCAACCCTATTTCTAGGGGCGACTCTGGAAAATCAAGAGACCAGGGCTCAATTCCCGCTAGCACTCCTTGTGGCCTTGGGCAAGTCACTTAACCCTCTATTGCCTCAGAAAAATCCAAGTTATCAATGTCTCTGTTTAATGTATGTTACCAAGTTTAAGTTACAATGTAGACCGCTTTCCCTGAAATGATAGAGCGGTATAAAAAATCTGGTGAATAAATAAATAAATATCACTCTTTGCGGACACAGAGGCTAACCCCACCATGGGCATCATATATCTGCTGCTGATTGGTAAACAGACCTACATATAAAAACACAAAGGAATTAATGTATTCATTCTCTATCTTTGTCCTTTTTAATCTTTAATCTTAACATCTTATAGACTATAAAAACTAATTACAAGGTCACTCCTAATTTCTAACATGTCCTGACCTGAAGATGGTTTTAACCTTTGAAAGCTAGTCCAAAAATGTATTTAGTCCAATAAAAATGTATCACCTAATTTTCCCTTTTTGTTTCTGTATTATCGTTGAAGTGGAGTAACATATTAACCACACTGCTTTGTCGAAGTGGTTTACAAAATTAGATCCCATTATCCAGACCACACATACAGCTTAAAGAATGGGCCAAAAACGTAACAATTTCACTTTCTGCAATTTTTTTTTATAGAAAAGGAGGGTGGGAGGCAGAATATGTCTAAAGACACTTCAGGGGCTGTGTTTAGCAGGTGAAACACATTAAGAACCTGAGCAGGTAAAGGCATGCAGTTTAAAACTTCAACTTTAGACTGTAGTCCTTTGAATCCCAAAATTGCAAAAGAGTTCTGAAGCAGTCAAATATGTGAAATATGCATACGTTGTGTATTAATGACTACACTGGCGAACTTTCTAAAAGTTATACTGTGCTTACAAAAACTACACAATATTTTTATAATGCCCACCACTATGGAACTTTTCCTAATTGCTAGCTAACTCTCAAGGAAAGTGTACAGAGTTCTACATAAATCATGGTCTTCCTTAAACAGATTTATCCTCTTAGCAAATAAACATTTCTTCATAACAGCAGGACATACTTTATTTTTTAAAACACATATGTTTCAGAATATGTAGGATTATGTCAAACACTGGAACTTAAAGTTAGAAAGAGACTGATTGAAAACATGCAGGCTCAAAAGGGGGGGTACCACCGAAACACTGTCCGTGTAAGATGAGGACAATTGTTTATTCCTGATTTCTGCTCGTTATCTCATTCGTATATCTATTTGTCACATGCATTGTGGATTTATGTTATCCTGTTAGTTCCAAATATATCTATTCCACGTTTAGGCCAAAGTTGTTTATGGGTATTCACATGGAAAAATTCATTGACTTGAGTCTGTTCAGTATAGAGCTTATAAACAGATCAAGCACTAAGGGCAGCATGATGGAACTGAAAGAAAAGGGTTTCTCTTCCAAATCACTGCCATAGTACTAGAACCACTATCTGTATGTGTGTGTGAGAAAGAGGTGACTATATGCCCCCCCACACACACACGTCACGCAGACATACACAAACACATATACATATGTATGAGCATGCACTATTATCTGTGTCTTAAATTAAAGTACGCCTTAAATGTAATTATGTATTTTGTGGGTTAAGAGGGCATTACCTCCTGCAGACTCGGGATGGGTATTGGTTGGTGGGGTTGCTATTCCTTTGTCGTCAGTAGTGTGAAATTTTGAAGTAAAAATGGATAAAGTCGCTAGTGAGCGCCTCCTTTTACAATTCACAGTTGCTGAGGCTTCTGGACGGTTTTAAATTGGTATTGCAAGCATTATTTTTCCCCCAAAAATATTAATTACTGATTAATGTTAATATTGATTATTGATTACTTTGACACTGGAACCTAAAACCTCCTTTCCAGCAGTGCTTCCCTCTGCCCCTTTCTCTCCCCAGTAAATTCCCCCCCCCCCCCCCCCCCCGGTCACAGACAGGACACTCATCCCTACCTCTGTAATACTTGTAAATAGTTCTTCCCTCAGATGGTATCTAGCTAAGTTCTCCAATTATTAGTTAAAACTTTTACATTCTAGTTTGCAATGTTCCATGTACCGGTTCATGTGTGTCTGTTTAACTTGTAAACGGCTTTGACTTTAAGATAAAGTGTGTATATAAATATAGCCAAATAACTGAATACATTGCAGTGCAGTGTACTTTGGTCTCTTTTATGGCCCCTCCAGATGATTTGTGCCTTCTGATAGGGGCGAGTAGGCGTGCAAGAATTTTGAGTACATCAGCTGCTGGTGCTACCAAGGATAAAATTTAAGATCTTGTCCCTTATGTACAAGTCATTTTTGAAGAGGAACCCTAGTATTTGAGAAAGATGTTTGAGTGATATGTTTCTTCCAGATTCCTGTGTTCAAGTGGTATTAATCTACTGGCAGTCCCTGGTTTAAATGTAACAAGATTGGCCACAGGGAGGACAACTGTATTTTCAATGGCTGGCCCGCAGGTCTGGAACTCCCTCCTTCAAGGGGGATACAGTTGAAAGTGAACTATGTTAAGCAATCAAAGGCATTTCTTTCTGCTGAGACATTTGAATATCTTGATCTCTGAAGGGTTACGATTTGAGACAAATTAATCGGTTTCAGAAGTAAAGGAAGGTCATTTTTGCTCTTATCTGTCAGGTCGAACACAACAAGTAAGAATAGAACAACATCTTTCTTATCCCTATAACCAAGAACAAGGACTACCACAGGGTTCCTCACTCTCAGCCCTCCTTTTTAACATTTATATCCAGCCCATCTGCACTATTTTCAAAAAAATTCCAATTAAACTATCATATATACGCAGATGATATTATGTTATAGCTCTCGTTCAACTGCTCTAACCCCACAATTTTAAAAAGAAACTGATTGCTTTGCTGAAAAAACGGAATGGCTATTAAATCACAACCTTAAGATCAACTTCAGTAAAACTGAAGCATTATATGTAACGAGAAACCAGAACTTTACCCTGCCTACGGCCATCATGATTCAGGACATAAACATTTTGGTAAAAAATGAGGTAAAATACCTCAGCATAATCCTTGATCGCATTCTAAGCATGTCCTCACACATAAGACAAATAACAAAAAAGATCTTCTACAATCTTAAAATGTTAGAACAACTATGTCCACTTCTCCACAATCACGACTTTAAATGTCATCAACGCTATCATTACACCCCACTTTGACTTCTCTAACACAATCCTACATGGACTCACCAAACATACCATAAAACATTTTCAAGTAGCTCAACATGTTCCAACCCAATCGAACACAAAACCCCAATATTGTACGATTTGCACTAGCTCCCTGTACAGAGCCACATAAACTATTAAAGTTTAGTTACAACTTTCAAACTTTTCAATGATATCGCCCTTTCATACCTTTCCACCCTCATTACCAAGAAAACCCACACTCGCATACGAGACTGTAACAAAAATAAAATCACAAACCCATCAGATGTCAGGAAATCAAGAAAAATAACAAAAAAATAAAGCATTCTCCCACATCACCCCTAACCATTGGAACTCCCTTCCAGACTACCTAAGAGAAATAAAGGACCTCTCAACATTCCGAAAAAAACTTAAAACGCACCTCTTTATCCTTCACTTTGGAAATGAACCTAATAGTAACAACCCCACCCCCTCTACTAATTAACCCATCTGTCAAAATTCACCCCCCCCTAGCTGAGCTACGCAAACCAATATCCTTTCACATTTGACAATCAAACTTGTATACAGTTTTATGTTTGCGACCATTTTCTTTTAAAACAGTATTAATGTAAATAGTTATAATTTGTTCTTTGTAAATTAATATGTATCTTTACTATTCTAAGTTTGTTTCATTGTAAACCACATTTGATCGCCCGGAAAATGCAGTATAAAAATTTAGAATAAATAAACAAATACATAAATAAAAATTTGGGTGCTTTGTTTTATGACTGTTTATGCAGGGTAGGGTATGGTAAGAGGAGGGTATTTTAAAAATAGTTAGCTTGCTTTATATTGTTTTGTGTTGTCTTATTGTTTATGCTGTGATGTGTTCTAAATTGTGAATGTGTAATTGTAATCTAAGCAATATATTGTAAAGCAGAATGTAAAACAAATGCATTTTCTAAATGTGTTCTGATAAGTTGTGGACAGATATACTTTTATTGATATTACTCATCTTGCAGTTCTGATAAACCTGTTCTATTTTTTGCATTTCAGGTAAACTGGTACAGGTAATATTTGGGCACTGGGATGTTGTCACCTGTCTAGCACGGTCTGAATCATACATTGGAGGAGACTGCTACATTCTCTCAGGATCACGTGATGCAACGTTGCTGCTTTGGTATTGGAATGGCAAAAACAATTGCATTGGAGACAATCCGGGCAGTAAGTAAACGTGTTCAACTACCACCTAATATAATACATCTCTATAGAGCCTTATTCTGAATAGAGTATCACACTGCACAGCCAAAGTCCACACTTCAATATAAATTTCAGGAGCCACAAACATAAGCAGTCTTCCTAAGCCAGGAAGAAAGAGAGAAGTGTTGCTAAAATGAGAGCATCATCAAGGTGAAAGAGAAACTGCATGGTCATTTCAGCAAGAGGCTGTAGCAATTGAGGAGTGACAGTAGATAAGGTGGATAAAGCTATTGCTATAGAAAGCTTCTGCTTCTGTGCATTATTGAAAGGAACAAGCACCTTTTCATCAAATCTTGCAAATATATTTCATTTCGTTTTTTCCAATGCAAAAATGTAATGTGTGCCTTTGAGTCAATGATTACTCCTGGCGACCTAGCAGCTCCTGGATTTTCTTGGCAGTGGGGACCAGAAGTAGATTGCCAGGCCTTTCTTTGAGGCAATGGAGGGTTAAGTGACTTGCCCAAATCCAGAAGGAGTTCTAGTGGGAATCAAACCCTAGTCTCTTGGTTGACCAATACCAGTTGTTAAATATATGGGGAGGGATTTTTTTAAATCACACTATGGAGCGATACAGCATTATTATATTCCTTGCTTTATTGTCTATTCCTCTCTTAATGAGTCCTAACAGCAGCAAAATCACATGACTTTTATCACAATATTTGGCCTGGCAGCAGGAGATGAGCCAGTGCAGTTTTTGCTGCTCCTGCCATGTGGCCTCAAGGAATTTTATAGTAAACTGTGAAGTAGAAAAGGTTCCTCCAAGCAGCAACAGCTCTCTGTCAGAGCCATCCAGGTTACCTGAAGCTGGTATTGCCTGCACATCTGCATAAGCACAGCTTAGGGGGAAAGTGGATTATATCTACTTGCTTGCATTGCAGTTCTCAGAAACTGTAAGAATATTGTATTACAATTACTTATAGAATATTTGAAATAGAAACGGTCAAGAAGGCAATTTTCAAAGGCCATTTGTCATGGGTGTAGTTTGAGGGGTTAAGGGGGCATTGCCCCTCCAAACAAGTTGGCCTGTCAATAGCTGTGTGCTTGTCTGCCCATGAGGATCCGATCTCTCATGGGCAGAAGAGAAGGGGTTTGCCATAATCACGGCAAAGTCCCCTTCAGTCTGCCCACAGGAGATCGGATCCCCTGAAGGCAGAAGAGAAGGAGCTGCAGAGGCAAGCAGTCTGCCCATGGGGATCCAGTCCCCGTGGGCAAAAGAAAATAGGGAGGCCCGGTGATGACAGAAAAATAGGTTGTGTGTGTGAGGAGTGGGGGGAAAAGTTCAAGAGGAGGAAGGGACAATTTAAAGAGGCAGGAGCTTATTTAAAAAAAAGAGGATGGGGGATTTTAGGGCAGGGGATAGGGGTGAAGGGGGGAGTCTGGAAGGGTAGCAGAAGAGGGGAGCCAGCAGGAGAGGGGCCGGAAGGGGAGGAAAGAGCATAATGTGCTGCCAAAAGATACATACCCTTCCTCCCAGAGCACACATAAGCACCCCATCCCCACCCCCGACCCCACACCAACACCATACACACAGGAACCCCATCTCTCTGCATGACAGACATTCATGCAAACAGGCATTCTACCTTTGCATGGCAGACACACACACACACACACTGCAGCCCTGCATCCCACCCACACAAAGGCGCCTACCACCAAATCTCCTCCCATGCCCAACAGGCACACTACCATTGCACCACACATACATGCAGACACTTAATATCTGAGGCTATAACTGTTTTTATCTGTATTTCCGTGTAAAGATGCTGTGTGGTGTAGGAACTGTGGCGCTGGTCTTGTGAGACTTGAGAACATGAGACCAATGTGAGACAATGAGGGTGAGCAAGCATGAGGAGGCCAAAAGCCCTTGATCCTGAAATTTTGGCCTGGTTCCTAAATCTACACAAAATTTATTGAGGCCTGCGATAGAGGCACAGTTATAGGCTTCACAACTGCACAGATAAAGTGGTCTTGGGCAAGCCACTTAACCCTCCATAGCCCAGGTTCCCTGTAAAATAGTTATCTCCAAGTTATAATGCCCTGTTCAATGTAATTTCAGTTTGTTCAATGTAAACCGCACTGATGCAGAATAGCGCGGTATATAAGAGAATGTAAATAAATAAATAAATAAAGTCCCGTCACCATGTGTACCTCTCTGCTAGCTGCTGCTTTTACATTTGCTGAGCAGAGCATGAGGCACAGTTCCCTCTGATCTCATATTCAGGCAACACTGCTTCTCCCCATGGTCTGCCCAGATCCTTCGATCCCAGTGATTCTTGTTCAGAGATGGGCTGCGGGGAGAGCTAGCACTGCACCTAATCAGTGAAATGGCCGCCTCTGAGCAAGTGGCATGGAGATCAACAGAGAGGGAAGACTAAGGGGAGAGGCTACGCTGCCTGCATATGGGATCAGAGAGGCCTGTTCATCTCATGCTACTGATCAGCAAAGCAGAGGTAAAGTGTCACGTGCCTCCTCTATTTCTTGTGTTACACTGCAATCAGAGCCTGGCTTGTTGGGGTTTCAATTTAATTTTATCTACGTATTTCTACTTGAGTTTATTCTTATTTATTCTGTACTTGGTGAGGATCTAACTGTGCTTTGCCTGTGTGACTGAGACCAAGTGTTCTGTTAGAATGGAGTTTCTATGTAGGTGAAAGGGTGTTCTAAGGCCCACTGCAATATTTATGGTGCTGCTCTTTTCTAGGGAGACTCCTTATTGTGTTAATTTTAGAAGCTGGTGTCATTATGGTATGGTAGATTTGCATTATGGGTCTTCGTTCACTTTTGTAGGGTTTTATGTTTGTTCAAAATCTCCCTGGTACTTGAGAGGCTATTAATGAGATGACACTTGTATGTTATTTATTTATTTGTTTGTCTTTTATACCGCTTTATCACCTAATCAAAGTGGTTTACATAGAACAAGTGAGTACTGCTCCGGGCAGTTTACATTGAACAGTTACAATACTGTATTAATTATTCTGTTCATGTTTAAACAGTCTTAACTTAAACTGAACATACTCGGCCTTGAAGATGAGATAGGGGGCCAACCATTTACAGGTCTGGAGTATTGTTATAGATATTAACATATAGTGAGTTATTTTGTATCAAGGTGGTCCTTGTGAGGGAGTGGAGTAGTGGGGTTGTAAGTATGGTTGAGAGTCCATTAGGTCAAGTCCATTTTGTTTATTAATTGCTGGTAGGATTCAGTGAATAATAAGGTTTTGAGTTTCCTTCTGAATGTGGATAGGTCCTTTATTTCGCGTAGATTGTTTGGAAGAGAGTTTCCCAGAACAGGGGAGTATAAGGAAAAAGCCCAGTTTATTGTCGATTGGTTTGCATGTCTTGATGTTGCTGGTGTGGATAGAAGATTCTTCATATTTTTCCTTCTGTTTCTTGTTTCCTGTTGCATCTGGATTAGTGAGGTGAGGTATGTTGGGGCAATGTTGTTTATTGTTTTAAGCACAGTTAGTATTGCCTTGAATTTGATTCTCTGTAAAACAGGTAGCCAGTGTAAGTGGTACAAGATTGGAGTTATGTGCTCAGTTCTTGGGACTTTCATGATAATGCAGGCTACAGTGTTCTGCGCCATCTGTAGTGGTTTTAGGGTTTGTTTAAGGAGTCTTTGGAGGATAATATTGCTGAAGTCGAAATGTGGGCCAATAAATGCTTGGGTTATCATGTGGAAGTCTTCTGAAGACAGTAGGGGTCTTAAGTTTTGTATCATGTGTATTTTGTAATATATTGTTTTTGTTATTGTGCTGATATGTTTTGACATGTTGAGGTTCTGGTCCAGTGGAATGACGAGATATTTTATTTCTTTTTTAGTTTCAAGGGAGGAATCATTTATCAGAAGTTTTGGAGGTAGTGAAAAAGATTTGTTTCTGGATATCATTAGAACTTCTGTTTTGTTTAAATTGATTGATAGATTCACCGAGTTGAGCCCTAGTGAGATATCTTTGAAGTAGTTTATTTTCTCAAAATCGGGATTTAGTGCATAAGTAGTTGTGAATAGCATGATGCCGACTGCATAAATTCTATAATCCACATTGTGTTTGCAGATTATATCACAGATTGGTTGAACATAGATGTTGAATAGTAATTCAGACAATGCTGAACCTTGTGGAATTCCCTGGGTTAGCTGGAATTTTTTGTAGAGGGTATTATTGAGTATGACCTGTTGTGAGCGGTCAGTTAGGTATGATTTAAACCAATGGATTATGGTGCCTCCTATTCTGAGATGTTTTAGCTGATTGATCAGGGTTTCATGGTTAATAGAATCAAAGGCAACTGTTATGTCGAGGAATATGAGGATGTATGCCTGTTTGGTATTTTCTATTCCGATGATGATATTTTCAAAGAGGGATGTTAGGAGGGTCTCAACTCCATGGTGGGCATGAAAGCCATACTGGTGAGGATCAAGTAGGGTGTTTGTGTCTATGAAATCTTGAAGTTGCCTTTGTACAGATTTTTCAATTACTTTAGATAGGAATGGCAAACTTGATATTGGTCTGTATGAGCTAGGGCTGTTCTTATCCAATAGGTGATTTTTTAATATTGGGCGGATGGAGGCTTCTTTCAGTTATTTTGGCATTAGACCTTGAGACAGTGATTGCTAGACGATGTTTTGAACATAGGGTGTTAGCTCTTCTGTGGTTAGTTTAATCCAGGCAACTGGACATGGGTCCAGTCATGATGTTGTGTTTATTGATTTGATATATTGTCACCACCAGGAGGGCAGACTGCCTCCTGGCTAGCAGGCCTGCGTCTGATGGCAAAGAATGTAGTTGCACGACACGAGTGGTTGAAGGCAAATAAGGATTTATTCCCCTCCCGGGGTCGGATTATTCAAAATAAACAAAACACAAGTACTCAAAAGAAATGAGCCATGCTTTCTGGCAAAAACATAAAGGAACATTAGAACAATTTCTTCTTGCTTCAAAGTAAAGTATAAAGTTATGCATTCAACTTCAGCACACAGTCTCACTGTGTGGAAACCAGCATTCAGTGGATATAGTGTTTTCCTTTCACACTATGCTCAGCTCTGACTAGCACAAAGACATTATTTTATCTGACAAAATCAGTGTGCAGTCCATTGGGTCGCTGTTAGAAGAACACTCACTGAGTGTGTCAATAAATCATTGGTTCTTGTACGCATTCAGAACTTTCCTTATCCAAATATGTTTTCAAGTTCCCCTGTGCTGTGCCGTCACAGTGTCTCTCAGCTGCACTTGCTCTATGGCTAGAATAACTGCTCTCGTAGCCTCTTGTGTCTGGGAGAGAGGGAAGCCACCACTCAGGGTTCTTATAAACTCCCTTCCTATAGGAGGTTCCACCCCTGGAGAGCTTATTAGTTCTATCCTCAGGTTGGGATAGATAATGTCCTTCTCCCCTCTTACTATCAGGTTTTAGCCTGCGGGGTTTTCTCTGAGGCCTAGGAACTTCTATAAGGTCATCTTCAGACATGCACACGTCCTCTGGGTAATATCTTTCTTTCTCTGGAGGTTTCAATTGCTCTTTGCTCAGCTCTCTGCTCAAATCCCTCGGCTGGGAGTTATAGCCCTGCCCCCACCTTGGATTTCCTGCATGAGGCTGCTCTGCATTCACACTGTAGGAATTTCTATCATTCACAAACTTTAACTTCCCACTATAATCATTCCTCAGGTCACAGCTTCCTGATACATACAGTTTTGCTTTTGGCTTCCACTCACTCCGGCTGGAACGTAGCCTCCGTGCTCCAAAGTGTTTGCAATCAGCAGAACATTCACACCTGTTCTCTGCTCTTGCTAGCTGCTTCCTCCTGTAGGACTCTGGGTAGTTGGGTGAATTCTTCCTGGCTCTAACTCTGACTCACTTCCTGGGTCAAAGTAGGAAACTCCTCCTGCTTCCTCTCGGACAGCTGCTTCAGGTAAGACAGCCTGTTCTCTCTGCTCACGCTGTTCATGCTGCTCTGCCCGTCCTGCTAGTTCTCCTAGTTCAGCCAGTTCTAACCCTGTGTTCCCTGCACTGCCCTTATAAGGGCTGTAAGCTCTTCCCCTTCTCAGGTGCACGCTATCAGGAACTAGGGAATGTTTCTCAGCTGAGTGTTTTTCCAGACCTCGTGGCTGCATTTGTTTCTGTTGTCCCTGACAACAGCTGCTCACATGGCCTGCTTGCCTGTCAGCTTCAGGACTAAAATGTCGTGAATCTTGTGCTTTTAAGGTAGAGAATGGGGCTTCTCCATCACAATATTGACCTATCTGCTCATTGTTGGGGAGGGAGAAAGTGTTCCATAATGCAATGCTTATTGATTTGTTAGTAGTTATCATGCAATTTTTTGTTATGGATTTGGATTTTTCAGTGTAGTAATTCGCAAGTTGTTGGGCGTTTATTCCGCTGTCATGGGAGTCAACATTGTTTTTTTTATTAGGTCTTGAACTATGAGGAATAATTCTCTTGGTCAATTAAGTGATTTCATCAGGGTTTTTGAGTACTATTCTTTTTTTAGGTCAGTTATATGCTGTCGGTATTGGTTTAGTATTTCCATGTATAATCTTAAGGTAGAGTCTCATCTTGTGATTCTACATTTCCTCTCAGTTTTCTGCAAGGTTCTTTTGAATCCTCTGAGGGACTGGGAGTACCATGGTTGGGAGATCTTGTGGTTCTTGGTGGCACTTCTTTGTGGGATGGTTGAGGCAGACAGTAGTGTGCTATTCCAGTTTGTCAGAAGTGTGTCTAGATTATCAGAGTCATTGATTAGTGCTGATATTTATTTATTTATTTATTTACATTCTCTTATATACCGCACTATTCTGCGTCAGTGCGGTTTACATTGAACAAACTGAAATTACATTGAACAGGGCATTATAACTTGGAGATAACTATTTTACAGGGAACATGGGCTATGGAGGGTTAAGTGGCTTGCCCAAGACCACAAGGAGCACCTGTGGGACTAGAAACCCCAGTCCTTCCGGCCCAAGGTTGCTGTCCTCTAGTGGGATTTGAACCCCTGACCTTCCAGCCTGAAGTACCCTGCCCCAACCACTAGGCCACTCCTCCACTCCTGGTGGTGGTGTCATTCAAGAATGTCTCTTTATCATACTTTTTGAAGCGATGAAGAAATTGGTCTCTGGTATGAGTTTTAAGTGTGTTAATACTAATTATAGTATTGAATTGTATTAAGTAATGGTCCGACCAGGGCACTGATTGTGTGATAATTGGTGATATTTGCCCATTCTTTTGGGATGAAGATTGTCCAACATGTTTTCTCTTATGTAGGTAAGGGTATCAATTATTTGATGGTATCCTAAGTCATCCATAGCTTGGAGGAATGATGTTTTTTGAGAGGTAAATATATAAGATAAGTTGAAATCTCCTAGTATAATATGATCTTTACTAGGTGGGGTGTCTGAGCAGGTGGAGGCTAGAATGTTATCTAAAGATGTAGTATCAGATGAGGGGGGTCTGTATAGAATGTGATTCTTAGCCGCTTGGTTTCTATCGTTAGAAGATCAATGCTATCTATGCTTGTAGTTGATGTATATTGGCCACCTAGTTTGGCTTTGCATAGTATTATAACTCCACCTCCTTTTTTGTTGTGTCTGGGCAGTAGAAGATGTTGTATCCTGGTGTTTTGATTTGGTTGAGGAGTACCGTGTCTGTATCATAGAACCAAGTTTCTCTGATACATAAGATGTCTGGTTTGGAACTATGGATGATGTCTGTTATTACTGAGATCTTATTCCTGAAGGATCTTGCATTTATAAGTACCCATTTTAGAGATGTGGTGTTTGTAGGGTTGAGACATCCATTGTGTATCAATTGATTGTAGGGTCTGATGTGGATGATCCTATTTTTCGTATTGAATGGTGGGGTGTGAATTCTCAGTGTAGTGGCGATTTCTCTGGAATGGTATTGGTAGGGAGTTATTGGTTTTGGGTGTGTGTTATGCTTGAGAGAGTGGATTTGGTTAGTTAGGGTTAGAGTCAGTAACAATATAATAAGGATAATCTTCGTTTTGTTTTCCATGATGGGAATTTGCTTCTTAAGAGGAATAAATGTAAAAATCAATGAAATGGCTTAGGGTTGAATGAGGTTCAGTATTATTGATGAGGATGATGGAGGAGTTTTCTTGGGTTTGATGGTAAAATGTCCTACTTCTGCTCTGCACCTGCTGTTTGAGGAGGGGTTTTGTTGGACACAAATAGATGCTCAAAAAGAAAACGAGAACAATAGCACAATTTTTAATGCCAAAATATAATAATTATAAATTTATTTTGATGATAGAAACTGCGCTGTGGTTCTCTTTTTCTTCTTGTCCCTTGGTGTGTGAGCACCTTACATCTTTGTTTTTTGCAGAATATATATTTACAGGTGTCTGTAGTTTTTTAATCTTAGAGTGCCAGGCTAAATAACTAAACTGCTACAATTTTTGCTGCATTTTAGTTATATAGCCGAGAAATATGTTGCTTTCCCTGCTTTTGTTCTCGTTTTCTCATTCGAGAGCCTCTGCTCCGTCTTTGAGTATCTTGGGGCGCCAACTCATCCCTCACCTGTTTGATATACTAGCTTTCGTATCCATCTAATATTTTCTTAAGATAACCATAATGAATATGTAGATGTGTCGCTCCACTCTTTGTCCCACCCAAATGAAGTAGTCAAACTATGCTCATGCCATTTATCCATGTAAATGGCTTTTCATCTGGATAAAAGGACAAATATATGCCTAAATTGCTCACCTTGTATCCCAGTAAAAATGTTATATTTGCCCATGTTTTTGGGAAGGTATTCTCGGGGCATGGTTAAACCAGGGAAGACCATAGTACACATAGATTTTTGCATTTTCAAAATTATACACATTGATTTTGTAGGAAAACTGACACGCAAATTTCTATGGTTATTTTCTCCTTCAACAGTTTTCAAAGTACATGTTCCTTTTAAGAATAGGTATGACGTCTGTGGAGGAAAGATACTTGCAGACTTTGTACCAATATGAATACATTGATATAGGATGAATATTACTACTTTTTTTAAACAGCTTTGAATCATTTCCTGCAGCAGAGATGGCACAGCTGCGAATTTCACACTGGGGTACATGTCGGAGTTTGGGAAGTCTTATCCACTTACTCCCTTCTTTTTCTTTATTCTCCATGTTTGATTTCATGCAAGCTGTGCCACCTAATCCAGAAAGTCTTCTAATGTAATGTACAGTATCGCATGCAACCACCCAGCAATGACCTTTTCAGCCTAAATGTGTGTGTTTGTCAAGTTGATTGTATGCATGCAAAGGAAAGACTCTTGCCCTTCTGGTGTTTCATCTTTAACAATAGTAATCTCTAGTCAGAAACCTTTTTACAGTACTTGCGAAATATTTTCATTTTTCAGGTATAACCTGCGTCATTCTTTTTAAAACCTCTTCCACATGTAAAGCATGTTTTACACACAAAAAAAATGTCTCTTGTATATTTGCGCAAAAGTATATACATGTAAAAAGTAGGCATATCAGAAAACCGCACCTATTTTTACATGATCTGGGCACAGGCATTCCCAGGGCATCATTTTACAAAGTTGGAGCAGAGTTGCAATGTACACATGTCTCTTTTTATAAAATTTCCCTGTATGCACATCCATTTTCATATTTTGCATATGATCTTATGGCTGTTTTGATGTTCTTCTCTTAGGTCAGCTATTTGCTGTAATGGCAGGTAATAAATGAATACATGAAATGAAATTTACATTTTCTTGAGAGCAGGTGTAAATTTTGTGTGAGAGAATGTTTGCGTAAGTGGCAGAGAGTTTACAACTTAAATCCAGGTGTGGACGTTTATACCTGTTCTATAGGAAGTGTAAATGGACATGCATTTAAGTATGCAAGTATGTATGCAAATTAAGGGGGGTTTTTTATAATCAACTCACATACTTGCAAACTCCACTCAAGCTACACCCCGACCCTGCTTCCAGCTACACATACCAGCAAAGTGCACTCCTTCATGCCAATGCATGTAGTTTTACACCAGTTGATATTTAATAAGAGGTCAATAACGTGCATAAACTGCTACACACACACATTAATTGCTTTACAAAAGTATCTCCTCTACATAACAAGGGAGGTTATATGACCAATGATGGCAAACTTCAATTTAGAAAAGTTCTGATCCTTTTCAACACAATGCATCACAATCGGAGTGTCTACATTCCATCTCATTAAATGGCTGTAATATTAAATAAGACATGTCTAAAACATCCTGTTTATTTTCCCAATGTATGTAAGTAAACAAGAACAAGTGATAGCATAAATGGCTATTTTCTTTGGGCAGTCCAAAACAGGGTCACACTTAGGCAGTTCGACATGGTTCTCGATCACAATTTGGAGATAAATGGAACATCACAAGAATGGCCGAAAACTTACTTGTATCACTGCACTTCCGTGTGCACCAAGAATGCGTGAATGCACCAACGTGTCTTATAAATACTGTCCTCTCTTAAAAGAGAAAATTATGGGTATGTGAAACACTGGATGAGTTTGCAGAATATGCCAATATTTTAAAAGAAGATGCCAAACCTTGGAAGACATTACCTAAAAAAAGGGACAGTGCATTTGAGGAACCCCGTAGCCCCAGTCTGTCTACAAATTGTGTCCTATACAGTCAGAGAAATATCCTCTTTCAAAAATCACTGAGCCATATACTGAGATTGAAGTTTAAATTCTATGTCTAACAAACACAACTACCATAAGAGAAAAAACTGGTTCTTGGGTAAACTCTGTTTAAAGTGGTAAGGATGGACAGTAGGATAATGCTGCAGATTATTACTTAGGGGTATGTTTATTAAACCGTCTTAATGTTACTGGCGCTAGTTGCAGCGTTAATGTGAAGAATGCCATATAAGGTAGTGGGTATTCCAGAGGGAAGATTGCAAGGAATCGGTATCGTGCGATAGTGGGCGCCGTGGCACATTAACGCGCGTTAACCCTAAGTTCATGGCAGCGCAGTGTTAGAAGCTATAAAGATGCAGCCCACTGGTTACTGCAATGACTGTGGAGGCAGAGATCATGGGTTCGATCCCACAGTGGTGTTATGTAAGAAGGCTGCCTGAGGCATTTCCTTTTAATTTAAATCAGTGCTGCCAGCAAAAACACCCTCACAGTGCCGTAACTTAAGGTGCCGCATAAGACGCCCTATAAGGCACTCCATAGGGCACATTATAAAGTGCCCTGTCCACCAAGGCACCTTATAATGTGCCCTATAGGGCGCCTTATGAGGCAACTTAGGCTATGGCACTGTGAGGGTGTTTTTGCTGGAAGCACTGATTTAAATTAAAAGGAAAAGCCTCAGACAGCCTTATTAAATAACACCACTGTGGGATCAAACCCATGACCTCTGCCTCCGCAGTCATTGAAGTAACCAGTGGGCTACATCTCTATAGCGTCTAACACACCGCTGGCTGGCTACAGAAAGACTGCAGGTCACCACACAAACTGTCTGCTGTGGTTACCAGGATAGGGTAAACCCACCCATACCCATGATGCACTTCACATGCAGATCAGCAGCCTATATCTGATCACAAGATGGGGTATTTTTATTTATTTATTTATTTAACAGTTGCTTATATACCGCTACCTTCCACAGATCAGGTGCGGTTTACAGTGAACAAGGAATGAACAGATTAACAGGTCTGTTTTACATGAAACATTAATTAACTAGGTACAATTTTGCTAAATACATGAAACATTAATTAACTAGGTACAATTTTGCTAAATACATTAAACATGATTGGACTAAATATGGTAAATTTGTTAAATAACAATTTAACTATTTACATATTTTGAACTATTTACATATATATTTACAGGATTTACAAATAGTTATTTAATCGACTTTAATTGTAGTTTGATAGAGTAATTGGAGTTGGTGTACCCTGAGGTCGCTATTAACCATTTCCTGTTAGTGGTAAGGTATTTTCTAGTTTGCCGAAATGGGAGATGAATAAATATGTTTTTAATTTCTTGCGGAGTTCCTTTGCATCATTTAGTGCTCTTATTTCTTCAGGGAGGGAGTTCCATAGGGTGGGAGCTGCATGAGAAAACGCTTTTTTATTAGTTGTTTTTTTAGTAGTTGTGAAATCTTTCGGGATCCTAATTTTATTCGTGTGGCCTTTCCGTAGCGCAGTTTGGGATGTGTCTTTAATGATAAGTTTTGTTAAAGAGACTGGGGCCATTGTATTTAATGTCTTAAATGTAGTGATAATCAATTTATGATTTATTCTGGATTGAATTGGGAGCCAGTGAAGGTTTGCTAGTATAGGGGTAATGTGTTCAAATGGTGGAACCTTCATTACAATTCTTGCTGCTGCATTTTGGGCAAGTTGGAGTCTTTTAATGTTTTGTTTTGTTGTTCCTAGTAGGGTGAGATTTGCGAAATCAAAGTGTGGTGTGATGATAGCCTGGATAATGCTCAGAAAATCATGTAGGAGTACAAGAGAGGACGTAATTGTTTTAAAATTTTAAGTTTAAAGTAGATTTTCTTAGTGATGTTTCTAATATGTGTGTCCATACTAAGGTGTGAGTCAAGGGTGACACCTAGGTATTTTACTTCATTTTTTATAGTAATGTTGTGATTTTGGAGAGTGATGTGTGTTGGAGGTATGTAGGATTGATTTTTAGTTACTATTAATATATCTGTTTTAGAATGATTGATATGGAGATTGTGGTCTTTTAGCCAGATTGTTAATTCAGAGAAGCATTCTGTTAACAGTTGTAATGGGAGTGTTGGGATTGTAAATGGTATGTACATCATCATATCGTCTGCATATATGTGATAGTGGACTTTAAATTTCTTGAAAATGTTGCAGACTGGTTGAATATATAAATTAAATAGGAGGGCAGAGAGGGCGGAGCCTTGTGGGAGACCAATTTCCTGTTTATATGTTTTAGATGTTTCTGTGTTAGTTCGGACAGTTTGGGTTCGATCAGTTAGATATGAGGTGAACCAATTATATACAGTTGAGTGTATTCCTATTTGTTTTAGTCTGTTAAGCATTACAGCATGGTGTACACTGTCAAACGCTGCAGAGATGTCTAGAAAGAGGAGAATGAAAGCTTGTTTAGGGTTATCAATACCTCGTGTTAAGGTATCGAGGAGTACTGTTAATAGAGTGTCTACACCATGATAGGGGCGAAAGCCATATTGTTGGTCATCAAGGGGGCTGAGGTTTCTATGTGATCTTGTGTTTGAATTTGAACGACCTTTTCAATCAGTTTAACCATAAATGGAATGCTAGAGATAGGTCTGTAGGAATTGGGTGATGTTTTGTCGAGGGTGTTATTTTTGATTATCGGTCGGATTTGTGCATGTTTGAGGGAAGGTGGTAAGTATCCTTGGCGCAGCGACAGATTGACTATAGGAAGGATAAAGGGGGATAGTGTAGAGAGGGTATGCTTGATCCAGTTTACCGGACATGGATCAAGTTGAGAGGTCGTAGTGTTCAGGTTTGAAATAGTCATCTTAAGAGTGTCTTTGGTTATAGAGTGGAAGTCAGACCATTTTCTAAATGATGTTGGTGGGAAGGTGAAAGAGGATTTGGTGTGAATGCAAATGTTTTTGATTTATTTATATAGTGGTTTGCTAGAGTCTGGGCAGAGATATCAATAGTATCGTTGCTGGTCCCATATGAGTTATTAGTTAAGTTTTGGACGATACTGAAAAGTTCTCTTGGTCTATTAATGGATTTGGTTAGTATAGTTGTGCCTCTATAGCACCCCGGCCTGGTAGGGGGAACTGACCGTGTGTATTACTGGCACAGAGTAGCTACAGACGGTGTCATTGTGCAGTTCCTGTGCTCACCCTGAGGGTGAGGTGGGGCGCCCAGCACCAGGTCCGCAGCACCTGGTTTGGCTGAGATAGGCTGTGCTGCATGTCCCCATCAGTACCAGTGTGTGATAGGTAGTCCTTGCAGACACACCTAGGATACACCTGTGTCCATCTGTATTTCCCAGTCACGTCTAGCCCTTGTGGACTATGATGCACCCAGAATAGTGCATATCCTGTGTGGTTGCCATGGTCACATGTTATAAGAGAAGGGTGGTGTTTGGACCCAAAAGCGGATTATGTAACACCACCCACCCGCCCTCTGTGGGTCAGGGTGGGGGACAGGATCTCCCACCAACAGATCCACATTCTACATCTCTGCAATGGTGGCAGTAGAGGGGGACCATCAACCTCAGTCCTGCTGGGGAATAGGCACCCTACAGGGCAGTCAATGCAGATCTGTACACATCACAAAGGGCACTGGCAGACAGGCAGTAGGCCTGGAAAAGCTCAGCTGCCCCCCACCACTATCTGATATTCACCAGCAGAGGGCACAGTCAGTCTCCACCTGCTGCACCCTGCAAGGTGTTCCAGCCATACACATGCTAACTGCAGACAGTCTGCTAGCTAGTACATAGTGCATGTTCCTGGAGGAACTGTGGGCACCCAAAAATGGGATGTGAGCACACATACCAAGCAAGTATATCAGTGATTGGGCCCCAGAAAAGGGAACTCATAGATATCACTTGAGAGAAATACTGTATTAGCACTATGGGGGAACCTAGCCATGCCATGGTCACTGCTCACTCAGGGTGAGAGTGACCTCCCAGCATGACATTCTGTGGGCACCCTATCCGTGTAGGTGGTGGTCGGGCACTACAATGTCCCAGCCATTGCCCTGTGCCCTTGCATCCTGCCCAGACCCGCTGTGTCTGGGCCATACCCATAATACCTTGCTCCTCATTATGCACATTGGCAGGTTAACACTGGAGACAGTGCAAGCATTGGGGGCTCAGTACGGTGTAGGCAGCCACAAAACACTGGTTAGACATACACACATTCCCACGCATTGTTCACCAGTCCTGGGCACAGTGCAGGCATTGCTATGGTACTCAATACTGTTAGGGTCACTCTCCAGGCTGGTAAACACTATCAGTAACAAAATATGAAACACATTCCACATAATATCAAAAGGTTGCTATGTTGAATCTCTGTTAACAAATTGTGTTTAATGTAGGATCTGTTATCTGACGTTTGATCAGAGCAACCTTTTGATATATGTGGAACATGTTTCCATGTTTATGACAGCACTGCTAAGCTATTCAGGTGCTAGTATTGGTAGATGCTGCTCCACGCAGGACCCAACAGCTTGACTCTCCATGAGGCTTTGGATAGTGGAGCCTGTGGGTGTGGGTGTTTGTGCCCCTGTTGGCCTATGCTCTAGGGCAGAGGTTCCCAACTCCGGTCCTGGTGGGCCCAACACGATTCAGGTATTCATGCTGTCCCTACTGAATATGCATGAGATACATTTGCATACAATGGGGGCGGTGCATACAAATGCATCTCAAGCATATTTCTTAGGGACAGCATAAAACCTGAATGGTGTTTGGCCCTACAGGACTGCAGTTGGGAACCTTTGCTCTAGGGACTGCACATGTCTATGGTGTATGTGCTCTGTAGGGTAAAATGTAGGTGTTTATGGCGTGTTTATTTTATCTGCAATAAAGATTCCTTCTATATTACAGCGGTTTAGTACTGGTTAAAATATAGGGACATGGTCTGCAGGAGCCACAGCTGGGACTTGAACCTGTGAACTTCTGCCCCTGAACACACTGGCTGTGTGTACTGCACCAAACTGTTGCCACAGAGGCAGGTCATTCCCTGGTGATACCATTACTGTTCGTCAGACAGACCTTGTCTTTTGCAGTGCACGGCACCCACCTAAACAGGGCTTGGCCTTGGTCTTGGTCTGCTGTGGACAGATGCCACTGCCCCCTCCACCACCAGCACCCCTCCGTCACCATGCTGACATGCCCTTATGCCAGTGGTGCTGGTGATGCGCAGTTCCAGGCCATCCAGTGTGCCGGTAGGCGGCTGCCTATGGTGCGTGATATGGGGTAGGGATGCCTGCATAGACATCCACGCTTCCCCCCGGCACCACCTGCCAATGTTATGTGCCCATTGGGGTACTTGCTGGGTGATGTCCATTGTGGCACTGTGGGACACACACTCGTGGACATGTTTGCCCTTGGTCAGTTGCTGTCTTGCTGGATTTCTGTTTCTACATTCCTATGTGTCACCTAGGCATCTGCCTAGTCCACCCTGTGCCCCAGCTGCCCCACTGCATGTCCCGCCTGCAGCCCCCTGCACCCCATTTGCAGCCTCACAGTAGTGCCGTTTCGTACTTGGCCACTATGCTGTTGCTGCACATGTATCACTACTATCACTTTTCTTGGTCTCCCTGCCTTTGCTGTACATTGCTGACTGAAATGGTTTCTCTCTCCTGCAAATGTGCCTGTAACGCGAGGTTTTCACTGGCGTTAATATTCAGACCCTGATTTTACAGCATTAGTGTGCCTGGGGCCTCTCCCTGCCCACTCTCTGCCCATTGAACCCTTATCTCCACCCTCTGGGGAGCCTTACTCCACCCTCTGTGCGCCTTAACGCCGCTGGAGATGTTATCGCGTGATAAATGACGTTATCACCCGGTATCGTGCGATAACGTCGCCGCTGCGACGTTAGCGCTGTTTAGTAAACATACCCCTTAATCTCCTTAAAAAAAGGAGAAAATACAAATCAGTGTCTTTATAAAATAGGCATAAAATAGCTGCATTTTTCTGATATTTCACATAGACACTCTATCATGAAATTACCCCTCATGAGAACAAGTCAATATGTGTACGCAGTGCAATGAAAAAATGCATGACATATACCTAAACATATGCAGACGGACTAGCCATCATATAAAACAATCAAAGGAAATTTTATAAAGCTGTGTCTAGTTTACACATGTACTTTATGCCTATTTTATATCAATTATGCACGTACTTCACTTTAAAACTTATTAGCATAAGTGGTAGAGAACGCACCTTAAGGCGCAATGACGTGCCACCAGCCTTAGAGCTGCTGTAAATTACCGTGGCTACCTTTGCAAGTACATTCATAAATTATAGTATTCTAAAATTAATGTAGGTACTTGAATGCTTCACCCAAACTCCACCCATGTACACGCCTACAGTGAAAGTACTCTCAATGCAAACAATGTGCATACTTTTACTCTATTCAGTGTTCTATAAGAGGTCGTTTACATGCGTAAATGACTAAAATATCGACATTTAGACATGTTGGCAACTAAAAAGATGTGGCTCAGTACAAAGATTTATACACATTTTCAGGAATTCAGGTCCGGCCACGAGTTATCGTGGCCGGGCACAGGCAAGCGCCGGCAGGCCGAGGGTTAACCTCGGCGAGGGGGGGGGGCGGGGCATCGGGGGGGGGGCTGGGCGGCGCGGTCGGCTATAGAAAGGTCGGCCGCGCCGCCGCTCGCCCTCTTTCCCCCCCTTTGCACGGAGCCGCAGGGAAGCAAGCAGCAAACAAGCATACCTACCTAAACACGTGGATCGTCACAGCCGCAGAGCCGGAAGGAGTCCCGCGTTCTGAGCAGCAGCCGGCGGCTCGGGACGCGTGCGGCCGGAGACAGCGTGCGGTGTGAGGATCCATTGGGTGCGCTGTTGTTCCCACGGCTTGCTTGCGGCGGATCAGCACCGGGAGCGGCATCGCAAGCAGGCTGAGTCCCGCGTTCTGTGCAGCAGTCGGCAGCGCAGGGCGTGTGCGGGCGTATTCAGCGTTCGGGTCTGGGATCAGGCGCTCCTTTTCCCCCGATTGAGGGGTCAGTACACGCGAACAGGGGAAATGCAGGGGAAAAGAGAGGGGGAGAGGGAGAAACAGAAGGGACAATGAGCCGCAGTGGACCGCGTGGAGCGGGGGGGGGAGGGGGGTAAGCAAGCAGTTTGCATTACCGAGCGCATGTGGGGAGGAAGCGTGGGCGAATGGAAGGGGGGCCCATTGGAAAAGCGCCATCATTGAGGCTGCAGCCCCCGGGAAGTCGGGTGCTGGGATTGCAACTGATTAGGCTGAAGAAGGCAGGACGGGGATAGCTAAGGCCGGACTGCTATTGGACAGCAGGGTGCCCGGATCCTAGGCAGAGCTAGTGGGGGAATAAGCTGAGGAGCATGCGTTCATGTGAAGCATTTAACAAAACGTGCTCCGACTGCCATCTAGTGGCAGAAGAAGGGAATAACGTGTAAGATGTATTATGAATTGTATTTATTGTGCTTATTAAATGCGGTAGGGGATGTGGTGGTTGTTGTGGGGTAGGGACAGACAGGATAGGCCAGGGGATATTTCTTTATCAGCATGTTCCTACGCTTCTATTGATTCCAGGCTGGATAGGTATAGGTATAACAGTCCTTTCCGGGTAATTGCTGATTTGGACAGCATCGCATAAGCTGGGTATTATCATAGGAACTGCCAGCTATTTGCCAGAAAACCAGTAGACGGCAGGGCACTAGGCCAAAAAAAAAAAAAAAAAACAGACAGAGATACCAGGAGAAAGCACACGGTCCAGCGACAAGGCCCTGGCTAAACCAGTCTAAATAATCAAAGGTATGACCGTGGGTACCCCACAATAACGGGAACGAAGGCAAGCGCAACACTAATCCGCATTTCCCTGTCTCCCATTTTCCTCTTTAGCATTTCTGATATTAGGATAACATGCCAAGAGGGTCAACACAGAGCGGAGCGAAGATACGCACAAGACAGCGCAACACGGAAGGAACAAGTGGCAGGCGGAGCGAAGGAAGCAGAACGACACGCGGTGCTACAAAACGGGCATCCGCAATGGCAACAAGCAAAAAAGCAAGTGGCAGGGACGGATCGCGGAGGAGCCGGGCTGCTAAGACTACGCGACAAAAGGGACAGGACGCGACAACACCTCAGGCGGCATCACCAGCGCAAGGGACATCCAGTCAGGAGCTGGACGAACTACTGCGGCTCATACGTGAGCAGGTGAGCCAACACGGCGTAAGCGCTTTTAGGCAAAGTCTCAAGGCGGCTAAGGCACTGACCGCAGGAGCGCAGGCCACGACGGGCGCCACGTCGAGCGCCAGCCCAGGGACAGATGAAATCATGCCCAGCACCAATTCAGCAAAGGATGGCACCACACCAGGCAACGCCGCAGCGAAAGGTAAGACATTGGGCGAAAGGGGGACAATGGCGGGGCTGTCCTCCTCGTCTTCGGACGAATCTAGGTCTGACGAGGAGGGGGACATCTCACTAGCGAGGGCGATGCACAGTATACTGAAGACCTTCAAAAGAAAAAAAGATAACAATAAAACGCGGAAGGACAGGCAGTTAACACAAGTGTGGGTAGAGCGCAGCGAATCACACCCGCGGGGGCGGCTGACGGGGATTCGGGGGCGGACGGGGCGGCGCAGCCCACAGGTGTGGCGGCGCTAGCAAGCCCTGTAGCGGTCAGGGGCGACCCGCGTTGCGGCGTCAGTTCCTTAGCCAGCGCAGTGCCCAAAAAGCTTAAGAAACGAATCTGGCGGAGGGAATTTATCGACATATTTTCCTTGCTGATCAGAGATCAAGACGGGGACGGGAGTGATAGTAAGGAGAAAGACAGGAAGTGGGAGAGGAAGCCGAAGATTGCAAAATCCATAAACAACTGGATTTCGGCGTTTCACATATTCATGAGTGTGGTACTGGAGCGGGAGCCCGAGCTGAACCAGTACCTAATCAAATACTTGGACACCATAACCCGAGCGCACAAGCTACTGGGTGGGTGGGCTTGGCTGAATTATGACATCAAGTTCAGACAAAGCCTGGCCGAGGACCCAACCATGACCTGGCAGCACAGGATTGTGGACCTGTGGCTAGAGGAGATGTCACCCAACAGGCCATACTGTCTGGAAGGAGCCTTTCAGTCCTTTCAGGTGCCGCAAGGGCGGCAGACAATGCTGCCGGGTGGGCGCAGGACATGTAGACAGTACAAC
This sequence comes from Ichthyophis bannanicus, assembly GCA_033557465.1. Lineage (NCBI taxonomy): Eukaryota > Metazoa > Chordata > Amphibia > Gymnophiona > Ichthyophiidae > Ichthyophis > Ichthyophis bannanicus. The sequence goes on from CM066032.1 coordinate 1,737,177,872, forward strand.
GCAGGGAGCTGCACATGGCGGCCGCCGTGCAAAATTCAGACACGCATGTGCCAGCTGCGGAGGGAATCACCCTGCCACGTTCTGCCGCACCAACAACAGGGATACAAAGCCCTATCGGCCAGGGCAGCAATGCGGAGGTGATGGGCATGGCCCCAACCCCAATCAGGCTTGACCACATGCGACCCTGGTTGAGGGCTTACCCACAACAGGACAAGGCGCACAATATTGAAAGCGGCTTTGCACACGGTTTCAAAATCCCGGTGGTAGCAGAACCCCTAGCACAGGGAATGCACAACTCCCCGTCCATCAAAAAATTCAGTCATGTAGTCCAAAATAAATTACTTAAGGAAAGAGAACTGGGAAGGGTGGCTGGCCCATTCACGACACCGCCCATGCAGAAACTGGTGCTGTCCCCACTGGGAATCGTACCAAAGAAGGAGCCGGGAAAATTCCGGCTTATACACAATTTATCGTACCCCGAAGGGGGATCAGTGAACGACCAGATCGATCCGGCATTATGCTCGGTGAAATACTCGACGATCGATCAAGCAGTAGACCTCATCAGGAAGCGGGGATGTCGGGCGGAGCTGGCAAAAGCAGATATTGAATCAGCCTTCCGACTCCTACCTGTACACCCAGAATCCTTTGCATTGCTGGGATTCACCTTCAATGGGGAATATTACTTCGATAAATTGCCTGCCCATGGGTTGCTCAATATCGTGCGCATATTTCGAGCAATTCAGCACATTCATGCACTGGGCTGTCGAAGATATTGCGGGGCATGACACTGTAGTACACTACTTGGATGATTTCCTCTTTATAGGAAACGACCGAGAAGATTGTCACAGGATTCTCAAGGTGTTTGAGCGAGTGGCGGAGCACTTCGGCATCCCACTAGCAGTTGAAAAAACCTGTGGGCCTATGGAGGCTCTAACCTTCTTGGGCATCGAACTGGACGTAGCAGCGCAGCAGTCACGCCTGCCCGAAGAAAAAATACAAAAGCTGAGAGACGCTATTCGGGCCATTCAGGTCCGCAAGAAAGCTACGTTGGAGCAATTCCAATCAATGCTGGGGCTGCTGTGTTTTGCGTGCAGAATCATGCCAATGGGGCAGATTTTCTGCCGTCGCATGGCCTTGGCGACTAAAGGGGTCCAAAAGAAACACCACAAGATCAGGGTCACTAAAGGCATAAAGGAGGACCTACATGTGTGGGCACGCTTCCTGCAGTTCTTTAATGGGCAGACCTTCTGGCAGGAGCACCCGGTGTCCAATGAAGACCTGGACTTGTTCACTGATGCCGCAGGAGGGTACGGGTTCGGAATATACTTCAAAGGCGCATGGTGTGCGGAAGAGTGGCCCCCTGAATGGCACTCTGCGGGGGCTACCAGAGATATCACCTTTTTGGAGCTTTTTCCCATAGCGGTGGCATTAGTCATATGGGCCGTGCGGCTTCGTAATAAGGCGATCACGTTCCACACCGACAATATGGTGGTGGTTCATGCGGTGAACGGGATGCGTGCGCACACGCAGGGAGTGATAGCACTGCTGCGACAAATAGTGTTATCATGCCTAACGCACAACATAACGGTCAGAGCGAAACACATACCAGGCGTTCTTAATAACATTGCCGACGCTCTCTCTCGTTCCAAGATCCCACTTTTCCAGTCATTGGCGCCCGAGGCCGACGCAAGCAAGACGGCCATCCCGGAGCAGGCATGGGACCTTGGTCCGCCGAAGTTTGGGAGCGGTAATAAGGCTGAGTTCGCTATCAGAAAAAACAAGAACAAAATACATTACGGCCTGGAAAAAATTTCAGGCTTTCTGCCTAAATATCGGGATCACTGACCCTTGTCCTACCACAGAGTCCATCATACGGTGGATCCTGCAGAAAAAGCGGAAGGGTGCGAAGAAATCAGCGGTACAAGCACAATTGGCGGCGATCGCTTTCTTTGCAAAGGCAATGGATAGGGCCAGCCCGAGAGCGGACTTCGTGATAGCGAGACTGATGAAAGGCTGGGCGTCGGAACAGCCCCGCAGAAGAGACGCCCGGCGCCCTATAACGCACCATATATTACGGATGCTGATAGCGGTCGCGGGACGAATATGTTTCAACGAATTCGAAACACTGCTATTCCGCTGCGCTTTCTCTTGGGCATTCTTCGGAGCGCTCAGGGTAAGCGAATTGGTCGCCTCAGCGAGTAGGGGCAACGCCGCTGGGGGCATTTTGGAACAAGACGTCACCTTGCAGGAGGGGACGCTCGCGCTGTTTCTTCGAAGATCCAAGACCGACACAGCAGCACGGGGCGCGGTAATAAGGTTGGCCCCACTACCGGGGGACCCGTCCTGCCCCGTGAAAACCTTTGTCGAATATAAGCGAATCCGCCCGGCAAGAGCAGGCCATTGGCTGGTGCATGCGAACGGGGCGCCCCTATCGCACTTCCAGTTCAACAGGGTCCTCAAGCAGTCCTTGGAGGCGGCAGGCTTAGAATCGTGCTTCTACGGCACGCATTCGTTCCGTATCGGGGCTGCTTCCACGGCAGCCAGCCTGGGGATGACCAGAAAACAAATCATGGACATCGGAAGATGGCGCTCTGATAGGTACAAGCTGTATGTTCGCCCGGTTTAACGCCGCGGACAAGCCTTGTAGGCGAATGAGCCAAAAAAAAAAAAGGGGGGGGGGGAATAGGTTATAGTTGTGTTCTGTATTAGTCACGTTAAATTGTCGTTTCAAGTATGTAATGAAAATAGTTGTAAAACGCTTGTGAAATTGATTCTAACGTGCCACTTCTGTTCTAACAAAAAAAAAAAAAAAAAAAATCCCGTAGACCGACAACCTTGCCAGGAAGCGTGGATATGCGGCCATTCCTTCGTACACTGGGCCGAACGGAGGACAAGCATCAGACCACAAGGCCTTAATCTTGGCCTCCCCACGGACAAGGTGGCGGTGAGGTGGATGGGACGCCGAGGCATGATATGGGACCAGCTTCTCCCGCTCCTCCTGCGCTGGCGAAACACAGGAGGAAGACCTTGGGCAATAGTAATTCACCTCGGCGGAAATGACCTGACAGTGCCGCGCAGTGTCGAACTTACCAAGAAGATGCAAAAAGATCTGCAGACACTGGCGTCTACCTTTCCAGGAGCGTCGCTGGTCTGGTCTCATATTATCCCGAGGCGAGTATGGAGAGGCGAGGTGTCGCACCGTGCGGTGGAAAAGACCAGACGAAAAGTGAACAGGTGGATGGCAAGATTTATGGACGCTATGGGGGGGTACAGCATCATTCACGAGCTCATCGAGGAAGACTGCCCTGGCTTGTATCGCGCAGACGGAGTACATTTGTCCGACATTGGGATGGATGTTTTCCTCTGTGCCATACAAGACACGCTGGAGCACCTTTGGCAGAGACGAGTGTTGGCCACAGCAAAGGGAGGGGAGCCATCAGGAGGTGGGGACCCCCCGGCGAGCGAGGAATCGCTGCCGGGAGGGATTGGCAGGAGAGATAGGGGCCCCCTCCTTTCAAAGAGGGTGCACAGCCCAGACATGCTAAGGGGGAGTGGAACATGTAGGAGGTGTCCACAGGCAGGACACAGAGTGGAAGTAGGAACATTGTCTAGAGGGCCTCCCCACGCTTTCACGGCGGGAGGGACGTGTACAGAGATTTGCCACCGCAGCCCTGCCCACGCCTTATGACGGGACTTGGGCAGAGGCGGAAACAGACACTGTTGCAAGAGGAACAGCCCCAGAAGAGGGCCTGTTGTTCCAACAGAACATCCCCCGTGACAATATCATTCTATTGAGAACGGCGGCAGTGGGGAAAAGGCTTGGACGGCAGCTTTTCCAAATATCCCTGCCGTACGCCAAGGACCTAACTAGAGTGGGCTGTGCCTCTGGGGAGGGGGTGCCAGAAATTGCAAGTTAATATAATTCACGATATATATGGTTGTAATGTTATATAAAGGATACTGTAAATAGCTAATATGATAGGTTTATGCTGTGGCCAACAGTATGCTACTGTGATTTCCAAAGAAAATGTTGGTAACAAAATAAATGCGTTTTTCTTTGTTGCAATCCGGATCCGGTGCAGTTATTGAGGTGGGAAGGGGAGGGGGGGTGGGGGGAGGAGGGAGGGAAGGAGGGGGTAGCGACCCGAGGCCGTATTGCTGGTCGCTTGGCTGAGCTGGTGCATAAAGTAGTTATTATAACGTTCATGTAATTTTGAATTTTATATTTTTTTAAGAAAAAATGTACGTACTCATGCACATACATACACTACAGGATATACTTTTGATTTAGAAAGGTACTGTATAAAAAAGGGCCAACCTAAAAATATATTTACACATTTGCAAATATATGAGAAATGAACTTGTGTAATGTGATTTTTATGTTCCACGTCAACTATTTAAAAAAATGAAGTCTAGCAAATAGGTTGTAGGCCATAGGTTCTTATTGGACCAATTTATTCACCTAATAACAAAAGCATTCTGTTATTTTGATAAAGATGTGTTGCTGACAACTTGCTGCTGACCTCATATCATTTAAGACAGATGTGCACACCAACAGAATTTATTGTGGATTGCTCTTTATTCTTAAACAAGCAGTAAAACCTGGAGACTTGAAACATATTTTCACTGTACTGTTGTTCTCCTTATTTCTAATTCAGTGAAATGTAGTCTCTCTTAAGGATGATTTGACCAGAGGCTTCTTCCTATTTAAAAAACTAGGGTGTCACCTGGTGGTAATAATTAAAAAAGCAACCAGGAACTTCTGTGCACGATTATTTTGTTATATGTATAGTAAGTTGTGCTTGGTGAATTCTACCATGTAAATAAGAAATATATCCTTGATGAAGTGGTGTGATTACTATGTTAGGATTTGGATCTTCAGTGTTATTTGGTAGGTGCATTGTAATAGTTGATGCAACCTGGGGAAGTGATGAAAAAACCTAGGCTTACCCACATCCACCTCTAAACATGACACAATATATAATAGGCACTACTTGATTGAATGGAAATATATAAGACTGAAGCTTTGATTAATGAACTGACAAGAAATATAGCTTAAGAACATCTTTATCTTAAGTCTACTAAGCATGGAGGAGGAGGAGCCAAGCTTGAGGGGAATACAAGGGATAATCACCTTGAGATCCATCTTCTTGGCTTGTGCAAGCAAAAGGTGGCAGTCCTCTTAAAAATTCTGTTCTTGGCTGGGTCTTACTAGAAACTTTGTCCCATTTAAGCAATGCAGCCAGCCATATGTGTCTTGCAGCAACTGTACCAAGCCACAGTAATCTATTTTACTGAGGCTAAACTGGCCCAGACAACTGACAAACCCCTGCATGACAGTGAAATTTTCAAAGCCCCCACAGCAGTTGAGGAACCTTCCTCCCTCTATTATTGGTAACTCAGGCCCTACTCCCATCTAAACATCAGGTACAGAGACCCTCACCCTTCCTGTGCTTCAACAAGCAATACAAAGACCAAGTTGAAACAATTCAGCATTGTAATGCTAAGGTTTGCCCACATAATCTACTACATGACATACAATCAAATGGAATAACATACCTAACCAATACCTAGCAACTTTACCCCTGCCCTCATCCCTACTATTCTGCCATATCAATGGTCTGTCAAGCAGGGATTGGTAGGGAGGAGGAGGAGGAGGAAGCTGGAATTCTGTCTATCCTCTCTCGTGTATTCTTCTCCTGCTGTCTTGTATGTTCCCATACACGCTTCTTAGAATGCATTTATACCCCACTACTCAGTCTTGCGCCTTTCAAAGGAAGTGAGCAGGTTATGTATAAGTCTGGGCTACTGGAAGAAAGTAAAGAATGCTGGATAGGAGAGGATGCCCTGTGCATGAACACCCCAATTAGTTTCACCATATGCACACATAGCACAGATCCGTTTAGACTGCAAGACAGTAATGGTTGCAGTAAACTTGACACACAGAGAATCCTATGGGCAGAACCTAATTCAGGGCTTCATTTATTAACGTACGTTGATATAAATTAATGAACGTTAAAGAACATAAGCCCAGTTATTCTCAATGGAGCCTATTTACTAGCTATGGGGGTAAGTTTATAAAGGTGTTTACACAAACATATGGCGCTTATAAAAATTACCCCTCACATGTAAAAATATACGCGGGAATATGAATGCATGTAATTCTATGGAACTTGGTTGTAGGTGTGGTGAGGGGCAGAATTTGGGTGGAGCCCAGACAGAATCACAGTTTAAGTGCATTGTTCATAAAATACGTGTGAACATTTACGTCTGCTCGAGCCTCATTTTGCTCACGATTTCTGAATGATTTGTGCTAGTAGTTTAGGAAGAGACACAGATATCTGTGTCTTCATAAAACTACTTGCTCTACACTGTTAGGCAACCTGTTATAAAATTACCCTTTATTCAATTATCTTGAATTAGAGCATGTTAATGTGCATTATTGCATATTTACCTATTAACACATTCTTAGTAAATGAGGCCCTCAGTTTGTATAAAGCCCAATGCAAGTCTTAAGTGCAGTAGGTGACTAGCCAAATATGATAAAAAGCCAAGTACTGAAATGGTAAATTCTTTCAAGACTATCCATTTGTAAGTTATTTGTTTATTTATACTTATATACCACATTTCCAAAAAATGCATCATGTCATGTACATCATCAAAACACAAAAATTTCCATACACAATATACAAATACATTTCCCACATCTTCACTCCCTCTCCCCCCTCCCCCACCCTCTATGGGGCTGATAAAAGCAATCGTCAGGTTAGCAGCATCTGCCAACCAGATAAGTGCCAGCCAGCGAAATACACAGTGGCACTATCCAGATAGTGCTGTTGAATATTGCTCCTGACCACCTGGTTAGTGGCGACATTCAGTCCACTAATCAGATAAATGTCTGCATAAAGTTAGGAGAGCAAAAAGGCAGCTCTCTGGATAGCAGGCTTAATATCACTGTTATCTGCATAGTGCCAGCTATCAGCACTGAATCAAAGCAATCACTATCCAGATACTGGGCTGAATATCTTGATTTTATTTAACCACAGCAGCTAGTATTTTTAAAAAATGTGCTAACTTCCCCATTTAAATAGTGATCCTATGTTTAAACAATGTGAAAATAACAAATGGATTGATGATTGCAATGCAAAACTGCAATGTGTACCATTGAGTCAGTTCTGACTTCAGGTGACCCAGCAGCCCCTGGGTTTTCGTGGCAAGGAGTGCCACTGCTCTAACCACTAGGCTGCCCTCCAATAATTGCAATAGTTTTTCAAAAATGTTATGTCAGTTTTTGGTTAATTGATATGAGGCCAATGTTGGCTCTGTCTGGGTTTTCTTTCATAGAGCATTGTGTATTATGTATGTTATAAATTATATTCTCTGAAGAAATACTCAGCACTTAAATTCACAGATTCTTCCAAACCTTTCTGCAAAGATCTAAAAACCTTTAACCATCTGTGCAGGTCATTCTTTTCCTAACACGGTCCCGTGGCTGTATAAACTAGCTCTGACCATAGGCACACATGGGATTAGCTATCTTCAACAAAAATATGAGAAATATATTTTATGGGGAAAATCTTTTCTAGTTTGTAATTTTTATATTTATTTTTAATATAAAAACTGGGACATTACCAGAACATGATTTTTAGCACAGTTATAAACAATTCAAATCAGTTTAAAAAGAAGAACCACACTCCCATTGCAGGAAAATTAGATGCACCTGTGATCAATTGTCAGTACTGTGATAAAGAAGCTTATCATAGCTCAGGAAGGAGCTATAGAAAAGGTGAAGTGACTCTGAACAAGCAACCTGTCAGTTCTGGTAGAAATATGAAAACAGAATTTTGCCATAAAAGACTACCAGTCCCAGAATGCACCAGGTTTCCAACAGCCATTAGAGGAGCTGAAGTGAGGAAACGTGTGTTCAGTCAGGAGGGCTATGAGGTAATCCCTAAGCACTCATCTCAAAGGGCAGGGCCTGATTCAGCACAGCTGCGCTGTGTTAGGGAGGATCACTCATCTAAGCAGAATAAGAGTAGAGTTTATTCTACAGATGACCATCTTCATGATCACCTTGGATATCCAGAGAATTGTCCTCAGTATCCTGAGAATCAGCTTGAGTTTGATCATCAGTTTCATCTGAAGGATCATCAGAAGCAGAAGCCAAACCGGACAGACAGAGAGGGAAAGAGACCCTTTGGAAGAAGGAAGAGAAAAGCCTTTGAGAGGTCTAGAAGAGTCCAAAGCAGTACGTATACTGGGAGGTATTCCAAGGGCCAGCATTACACCATTGGACTGGGGAAAGCCAGAGGAATGGTGCTGCAGAGCTAGGAATCACCAGAGGCTACCTGTGAGGGAGACGGCCTGCACGTGGAAGGGACCCTAAGACCTGTGCCAGAAGGTATGTGAAGAGAGATCCAGTGTCCAGGGATCTGGATTGGAAGGCTGGACATAAGAACTGGACTAGATACTGGCCAGGCTATATAGAGAGGAACTCTAGCAGCAATGGAAGCTCAGGTATGAACACTGATCTATGCCCTAGCTATAACCTTGAAGACAGCAGGGAAACAAGTATTCTCCTGAAAATGCTCCATGAGAGATTCATCTGTGCCAATCCATGATATTGAACCCATGCTTCTTGAACAAGGGGGAATAATAGCAGATGAGGATCCTGTTTATATGGGACTGCTCTCTATCTAAACTCCGTTGGTAAACTTTCTGTTATAAAGTACAGCAACCATCACAAAGAAATACAAATTTGTTCTTTAATCTACTCAGAAAAGCTCCTGAAGCAGGATTTGACCCACACAGTGGAAGGCAAGCCAGCCTAAGGGGTTTCAGCTGGTAACTGCTAGCAATTAAGCCTTACCTAATTGCTTGTGAGCTAGGAGAGAATCACTTCTGTATCTATGTGGGAAGTAATCAGAAGTTAACCTGAAAAGAACAGTTTGTTTCTTGCTTTGTGGCTTTTCATTTGTTGTTTTCCTGATTTTAACTTTGTTTTTCCAAGTTAACACTGAAAGCAAGTAACCTAATTATGTGCTACCAAGCATATCTGTGTTGGGAGAAATAACCCCATAAATAAAAAATCTTGTATTGGCTTTACCCAAGAGCACAACTAAATTATTGTCAGCAGCTGTGTCTGGTGTGAATGAACTACATTGCCCACAATACCTTGCAAATCATATAGATATATGCACTTGTCAAGACTGTGAAGATTCTCACCCAGGCAGCCATCTGACAGTACTCACATGACTTGAATCAACCAATGAATGATGGCTCTAATGTTTAAAATGGCCACATTCACTCCCTGTTCCTTTTTCCCAATGGTTGAAGACAAGAGAACTGCCTGAGGTTGTCAGAAAAAAGCTATTCTCCATGAACAAGCAGGAAGTCAGTCCTCACATATGGGTGACGGCACCGGTGGAGCCGGCACGGAAGCTTCTACCCCAGCTTTTCAAAGAAAGCCTTTTTGGAGTTGCGCCACGCATGCATGGTCCCCTTCCTGATCAAGAGTTGCCCTCTTGCCTCAGTCTCTTTTTTTCTGCGGAGTCCATCAGACGTGTGTCTGATTTCCCAGAAAAAGTGTTACGTTTTTTCTTTTCTGTTTTTCTTTCTGCGGTCGCGTCGGTACCAGTTCCCTTTCCCACCCCCAAGCTTGCTTGCCTCAGCACTGTGTCTTGGGTTTAGTGTCTTTCCCTTTTTTTGCTCAAGAGTTCTCGACCAGCTTTGTGCCCTTTTTTGCCACCTGGCCTGGCCTGAAGCCTTTGACTGAGAGTTGGCCGGGCTGGCGAAAAGATCCAGACATGGAGTTCCACACTTCTGCTCCCGCCAGCCACACCTGTCCTGGGTGGTAGCAGATGCCTTCCTCATCTCGTGGATGGAGGACCTTCTGTATGCCTTCTGTATGCCTTCTCACCCACACCGCTGACGGGCCCTCTGTTTGAGCCCCCTGGCTATCTGCCATCTGCACTTCTTCTCATGGAAGGTTGTCTTCCTGGTGGCACTCAGATCTGCTCGCAAGGTCAGCAAGCTTCAGGCCTTGGTGGCGTAGGCCACCTTATACGAGGTTTCGCTAAGAAACAGGGTCATGCTTCACATACACCCTAAATTTCTTTCCAAGATGGTGTCCCCCATTCCACCTCAATCAGGAGGTAGTGCTCCCCACCTTCTTTCTGTGACCTCATACTCTGGCCTGTAAGAGGTCCCTATCCTTCTACCTCCAGCGTACCCAGGGTCACCGCAAAGCTGCTCAACTTTTCATTTCCTGTGACCTCAGTCAGCTGGGGGAGGCGGTGACCAAGCGGACTCTGTCCAGTTGGGTGATGAACTACATTGCCCTTGCTTACAAGCAGGCTGGGCTCTCACTGGAGTGCCGGGTCACGGCGCATAGCATCAGGGCCATGGCGACATCGGTGGCAAACCTATATTCCATCCCTCTGTCGTAAATCTGCCGGGCCGCCAGCTGGTCTATACCTTCGCAGCTCATTACTGCTTGGAGAGGGAGTCCCACTAGGACAGTGACTTTGGCAGGCAGTATATTCCAATCATCTATTTGAGGTGTTGGCAACTCCTGCCATCTGACCATTCTGTTTTCAGGCTACCAGAGTTCTGGTTCTTCACCGAATACTTGGGTCATTTGAAAGTCTGACTCTGTTGCTACTGCTACTCATGGCTCACCCTTTTTCTGGTCACCTGTGGCTTTTTACAGGTTTTTGGTAGCTTGTAGCTGGGGAGTCCCATATGTGAGGACTGACTTCCTGCTTGTTCCTGGAGTAAGTGTAGTTATCACCTGTAACAGGTGTTCTCCGGGGACAGCAGGAATCCGTTCTTACAAATCTCCCTCCCTGTGGAATTGCTTCTTTGTCATTTTTTGCCATCTTTTGCTATGTCATTTGACTGAGGCAAGATGGCACCCTTTGAAAGCTGGAAAGAAGCTTCCACGCGGGCTCTCTCAGCGCCGTCGTCATCCATATGTGAGGATTGATTTCAGCTGTCCCTGGAGAACATCTTTTACAAATGAGTAACTACACTTTATCACCAAATAGCAACCTTCAAAGGGGTACTTGGCATTCTCCAAAGACCTTGGGATTCCTGTGTCTACAGATTGCAGTGTTAAGACATTTTCTGCTCATGGAACTGTCAAGAACCTCCGAGGACATGGTGGGTGAAGGCCAAGGAGGACCACACTGCTCAAAGACAGGCACGCCGGATCTTTGCCCCAAACCCACCTTGAGAAACCACAATACTTCTGGGAAAATGTTCTGTGGATATATGAAAGCAAACTTGAGCTCTTTGGCAATGCAGACCAGCGATACATTTACAGGCGAAGAAATGAAACTTATAAGGCAAAAAACACCCATCCTATAGTTAAATATGGTGGAGGTTCCATAATGTGGGGCTGTTTTGCTGCCTCAGGAATTGGAGGTCTGGAACATATTAAAGGAATCATGAATTCAGGGGACTGTCAAGGTATTGTAGAGCGAAAGGTGCTACCTAGTGTCAGAAAGCTAGGTCTGGGACAAAGATCATGGATCTTCCAGCAGGATAATGACCCAAAACATACATCCAAAAGTACAAAAGAATGGTTAAAAAGGAACAAATGGACTGTTTTTAAACTGGCCAGCAATGGGACCTGATCTCAATCCAATCGAGAACCTTCGGAAAGAGCTGAACTGAAATCTACCATTGGTAAAAGGAATCCTGGAAACATTTATAAGCTGGAACAAATTGCAGTTGAAAAGTGAGAGAAACTACCAGCAGACAGATGTACAAAACTTATAGATGGCTACAAGAAATGTTTGGAGGCTGTCATCACTGCCAAGAGTTGTGCAACCAAATATTAGTAAAAAGTGTCATTAATCCTGTCCAGGTCATATTTTGGGGTTTTTTTCACAGAAATTGCTATGTCTAAGTTGCACAGACATCTTTTTTTTTGTTGTATGCCTTTGAACATACTATTAAAATAATATGATGACATACAATTGGAATATTTCCAATTATTTCTCAAGATATTGTACACAACATATCTAAAATGCAAGGATGCCAATAATGTTGACCACAACTGTATGTGCGACCAAATTCCATGTCAAAGTCTTGCAAATCCTTCAGTGGCATTCAAAACATAGGCAGACAAGCAGTACTGCCGCCATGGCACTACCATTATGTGCCTTGATATTTTTCTGTAAGGTACAATTTGCCTGGACATAACAGAAGGAGGCACATCTGCTATGCAACTAGAAATGATGCATTTTTTCATTGTACTCTGATGCCTATTAGGATGAAAACAAAAGCTGGGTGGGCTGTTTGTGAGCTGTAGTCACAGCAGCTCTCCTATAATTCAGTGAAGAACCTTTTCATTTTTTATGGCCTGAGGAAAAATTTTGGAAGGATGATTGAGTAAGGTGGAAATCTGCTTCTACCTTAGGTAAGGACAAGGATGTTCATAAATCAACATTCTATTATGATAAATCTGGTACTAAGTAGATAGGCTGCTAGGATCTGGAGCTTATTGACTCTGTGCTGAAGTGGACCACACAAAAAAGTGTCCTTCCAAGTTATATGCTTTAGCTCATATGAGTTGGGGGTTCCTATTATAAGAACTACATTAATGTCCATGATGCTGTGAGAGGCCCATTGGAAGGTTTTGACTGAAGTAAGCCCCACGCAAATCTGACAACTGGAAGCTATACAAAAGTGGAGATTCTTGCTCCATGCAGATGATAAATGGCAGTTGCATGGAAGTGAGCCCAAGCAGAGATGGGTTAAGAACATAACATAAGAACATAAGATATGCCATACTGAGTCAGACCAAGGTCCATCAAGCCCAGTATTCTGTTTCCAACAGTGGCCAATCTAGGTCATATGTACCTAGCAGTTTCCCCAAGGGACACAGGTTCCACAATGCTTGTATTGGTTCAAGCATTGATATCCTGGGTCCCTTCTTAATAATGGTTTATGGACCCTTTCCTCCAGGAACTTGTCCAAACCTTTTTAAACCCAGCTACACTAACAGCCTTTACTACATCCTCCGGTAACAAATTCCAGAGTTTGATAACACGTTGAGTGAAAAAATATTTTCTTTTATTAGTCTTAAATAGTTTACCCTGTAGCTTCATTGCATGTCCCCTAGTCTTTCTATATTATGATAACGTAAACAATCGATCTACGTTTACCCGTTCCACTCCGTTCATTAATTTATAGACTTCTATCATATCTCCCCTCAGCCGTCTCTTTTCCAGGTTAAAGAGCCCTAACCTTTTTAGCCTTTCTTCATAGGAGTATCCTTCCATCCCTTTACCATTTTGGTGGCTCTTCTCTGTACCTTTTCTAAAATCGCTATATCCTTTTTAAGATACGGCGACCAGAATTGCACACAATATTCAAGGTGCGGTCTCACCATGGAACGATATAGAGGCATTATAAATATCTTTTGTTTTATTTTCCATTCCTTTCCTTATCATACCTAGCATTCTATTTGCTCTCTTGGCCGCTGTTGCACACTGGGCCGAGGGTTTTAACATGGTATCCACAATGACGCCTAAATCTTTTTCCTGGGTGGTGGTTCCTAATGTGGAACCTTGCATTGTGTAACCATAGTTTGGTTGTTGTTCTTCCCTAGGTGGCATAACCTTGCACTTGTCCACATTAAATTTCATCTGCCATTTTGATGCCCAGTCTTCCAATTTATCAAGATCCTTTTGCAATTTTCCACAATCCTCTTGGGTTTTAACAACTTTAAATAGTTTTGTGTCATCTGCAAATTGATAAACTTCACTCGTTATTCCACTTTCCAGGTCATTTATGAATAGTCAAAAAGCAGCGGACCCAGCACAGATCCTTGGGGTACACCACTATTCACCTTTCTCCATTGGGAAAATTGGCCATTTAGCCCTACCCTCTGAAAAATCAGATCCTGAAAAATGCAGAAGGTATTCCAAGCAGTTACAATGCCAAGACGATTAAAGGTATCTAGGAACTTGTCCTTAGATCAGATGGCAATCTTCTTTGTTTTAGACATCTTCCTGAGAAACAAATTATGATTTTTTAGCACTTTTAGGAGTATTGGTAATTGATGATATTTAAGTAGCTTTCTGTTGATTGATTTTAAAAAACTTATATACTGCCTATGTCATCTAAAGTGGTTTACATAAAAACAAATAAAACACAATCTTCAGATATAAAACATATACAGAATTAGAATAAAACCAAAATAATAATATTATACAAACAGCAGGACTTTTAAAACTAGACCTAAACCCAGAGACATCACAGTACAAAAATGGGTGCTTCCCAACCCAAGATCATACCTCTTCACATGATCTTTCCATACCGGAAGAATACTCAGATACAGCCCTAACTAAGGCTGAAATCATTAAATAGGGAATAACCAAGTCTTCCAATTACTCCTGAACACTATGTAATCCCGCCTCCAACTATAAATCCACTGGCAAGTTATTCCAAACAAAAGGCACCAGCAGCAGAAAAACTATTTTCCTAATCTCCACTTTCTTTACCTGTTCCACTGTTGGGATAACAACTAGAACATCCAGCATGGCTATGCACCATTATGAAATCGTGCGGCAATCTATGTACTCCATAGCAAAGCCCAGGCCACGCCTTCCAACACCCTCCCTTAGCTGATCTTGGATGTCATTGCGGCTAGCGGGACGTCAGATGACCTGGCGCCTTTTTAATATGTCTCTGGGACTATCTTTGATGATTTGCATGTCTGAGATGCCCGACTTTAAAATATCCCAAATCATGAAATAGCAACTTTTTTTAAAATAATTTACCCATTAGAGTATGCACACACATTATATACCTCTTTTCAAAGGAGGCAGTCAAAATGTTGATTGTTGCTACGCATTTTGCCCATGAAATCTGGTGCTGGTTTCTGGTAGCCTATTCAATAAAGGCCCCCACAGGAGCATCTATTTGGTCTTTATAAACTATGCATCATTTTTAAGACTTCTCACACAAGGCACTCTGCGCAGCAAGAGGAGACAAGGTCAAAGGGAGTAACCTGCAGCTAATTTATCAGTCAGAAATTGCATAAAAATATGTAATTGACTTTCCTAAATATATTTATACCAAACAACTTTGGAGGAAATTTAGCCAAAACAAAGCCTTCAGTTGGAATACAGATGTCCTCAAAAGATAGAATTTACTTTCCTCTTATTTTGTTGTTACTTGAGTTACATCCACTCCTGCGTTTGTCCTTCTTTCATCACCAAATTGAAAGATTCTAGCTGCCAATCACGAGTCCTCATGATCGCACCCACTGGAAGGAAGCCTCCTCCTTTTATTACAGACAATCTCTGCACCACCCTTTCTGACCTGACACTGCCAGCCACACTTGGATTCAAGAACATCTTTCCACCTCTTCTAACAAAGCGCTCACCAGCATTTGTTCCATCTTCGTCAATTCCGTTGCTCTCTATCTTTTCCACCCCTGTTGATTCCAGCCTCCATCCTCCTCCCTCTTCTTCTCACACCTCCCTTTGGCCCCGTCTTTTCTCTTCAATGAGATGGCTTTCCTTCATGCTTCTATTTCAACTAGACATTCCTTTTCCCAGCTCTCTATTCCCTTTTGTCCCTGTCTCTCCTCCACTACAACCATTCTCCCCTCATTTTAACCTGCCGTCCTCTTTTCCCACTCTCTATCTTTCCTTGACCATACTTTTAAAGCCACCTGACCTCATCCTCTTACCCCTCTGGACCCTTGAGCACAGCATGCTTAAGTCTCCAGGACCTGTTCCCCACCCTTTCCCCTAGACATTCGTCCTCTTCCGTTCACACCAGCCTTTTCTACAGCGATATGTCACTCCCCCCTTGGAAACAATGCCATTATTTGTCATACCCCTCAAAAATCCCTCTCTTGATGTATTTTCCTACTCTCGTATGTTTCCTCTCTCCCAATTTCTACTCCATCTCAAATACTTTCTTGCATTGTCATCTTCTATCAAAGTACTTGAAAAAAATTTCGTGCTCTCCCTGCTCCTTCCATTTCTGCGCAAAAAAATCTCTCACATCTTATTTACCCTTGACAGGCTGGACTTTTGCTTACCGGACGTACTCTCAACTGAAATCTCTCGCTCTGACCCACCCTTATAAATGAAATCTGCGTCTCTTTAGATTCATGGTCGTCTAACAAGATTGAGTGTATTCTCATCACTCGAGATCTTTCTTCAGCATTTGACCTTGTAGAATCACTCATGCTCTCTGCTTCAATGGCTTATTATTCTCTGAACGCGGATCCCAAGATTCTCGTGCCTTTAGAGATGATTCTCCTCTTACCTGTCGCCGACCGCGTTTACTTATTCAGGTTTCTTCTAACACTAAGACCTAGTCCACGATCCTTTCCATCCACGGAACAAAGACAGGAAAGTCAGTCCTCACTTATGAGCGTCGACCATTCGCCACGAAGCCAGGAGATCAACGCGCGAAGCAATTACCCAGATTTCAAAGCAAGCCTTTGGGATTGATGCTCCGCCGTAAATGCCGTGGCTCCTCTTTCCCCCGCCCTAAGGGTGCCCACATCTCTAAGCCTCAGTATCATTGTTTACCGTGGAATGTGAGCCCTACGGATGCATGTCCCTGTCCCTCGCCGCAAATAAGGGCTTTCGTATTCAACGGAATCGGAGCCTACTGTTTTCCGGCGTTTGCAGAAACAGTCCTCTACACCATCCGCCCCCTTGCTATTATACCTTTGCAGCAAAGGACGCCGACATTGTTTTCTAATTTTTGTTGTTGAGGCTCGGATCTTCACGGCCTTCATGCCCCTTTTTTCCACTAACCGCCACTGGTCGCAGTGGTGTCTATCGACCTCGCGGGCCGGCCCTTATTTGCCCACGATGAGCCACCGGTTTTCAAAAATGTGATAGATGCTCCAAGAAACATGTCGCTTACGGACACCCATGACTGTTGTCTACAGTGTCTTGGAGCCAACCCTGATCCACGAGGCCTCTTGGTTTCGCTTTGCAAGAAAGAAAAATGTCCTCAAAAGTCCTGTTCAGTCGTAAGCAGAAATCCAAAAGACATTTTCCAGAAGCTTGCCTCGGAAACACTGGCGGCACCATTCGAATCCCCGGCGGCATCCTTGATCCATCGCTCCGCCGCGCGAGGTCCCCCACCTCGGGGCTCTGCACTCAAGATGTCACCTCCGACCAGGGGTTCCCTGACGTGGTGCAGCGTATAAGAAGAAGCCTCAACGTCGCTGGGAGGGACTCCCAACAGGCGCGAGTGCTCCTGTGCTCCCCCTAGGCGGTGTTCACAAGAGTCGGACAAGGAGCGACTTCATAAGGTACCTCAAACAGACTCTGAGCCGTCCGGGGCGATGGCGCCAAGTCTCCCAAGGGTCGTCCCAGCGAAAGACCCCCTCTCCTCCCCTCGACGCCCCGACCCAGTGACCCGGTGTCAGTGTCGCAAATGTTTTTTTTTATTGGATGTAATTTCAAGTTTACACAAGGTACAACAACGGTTACAGAAAAAGACTGCAATAAAAGAAAAAGGAGGACCCCAACCTTCACTAACCTTACACAAAGCCATAAAGAACTAAATTCACTTGCCCACCAATAAAGATAAAAGGTCAAGACACAATCAAAGGAAAAAATTCCAGGAATAAGACACAAGGCAAGTATAGAAATATTACTATCAACAAACCCCAAACCACCCGCCTCTTAATAGATGGGGTAGATGCAGTAGCCACAGGCTGCTGAGACGGAAGATACACTTTTACCTGCAACAAACTGAGTTAAGTGTGCTGGCTCAAAAAAAAGGGTATAACGAACTCACTGATATTTAATTAAAACTCTACATGGGTAATGCAGGAAGAATAGCCCCACCCAACTGCCAAAACCCCGAGGACAGAGCAGGAAGAAACTCTTGCCTAGGTTTTCTGGGTGGCTTTAGAGACATCAGGAAACATCCCCGGCATAAAGGGCTCATTCCTAGCCTTAAAATATAATGTCAGAAGTAAATCTCGATTAGGCTGAAGAAACAGAGTCAGCAGCAAAGTAGCCCTCAGGATAAATCCCGGATCTGTAGTCTCTAGGAACTCAGTTAGAGCCAAAGAGTCCATTGGGGGAGAATGTGAAGGTAAAAGAAAACTCCACGAGTCTTTACGCTTGGCAGTTGGCAAATAGAAAAGCCTAGCCAAAGAGGAAACGGACTGCAAAGGGATTTTCAATACAGACTTAGCTTAAGAAACAAACAAATTCCTTCGGCGAGAGGGACAGCAGGAACAAGAGGAAAGTCAAACAAGTCTAAATTCCTATTCCTAACAGTTCTATAGCATGTCAATCTTCCCATGGATACCAAATAGATCTTTAGTAACAGTACCTTGAAAAGGTTTACAGTGTCCTCCACTTTAACTTCTAAGTGGGAAACCTTAGAGCTTAATCGGGGCCACCTCCTGCTTTCTGCTTGTCTACAGACTGAACCATGGAAGCTAGAGCAATCTGGAGGGCAGCAAACTGAGATTGAAAAGGAGAGTTCGAAAGTCTGTAAACCCTCTCAGAGAGAGTCCAAAGTAACGGCTGCAGGACGAACAAGTAAAGCCTTGACTAGCTTTACCTCGCTGAGTACCCGTGGCAGACAACTATTTTTTTGACGAGGCGAGCAACCCATCCTCAGATTCTGCAGGGCAACAAGGGTCCTCCAAGGGCAACTAAGCTCTACACAACTCCAGCCATGAAGACCTCTGCCATGGAACTCCCCAAAGACCGTGACGGAGCTCAGGAGGAGGGAGTTCATGCTTCCGGGCTAAGAGTGAACTGAAGCGCTGAGGGCGCGCAGCAAAACATCTTTCTGCTTCTAATGCACCAAACAAGCTTGGCTCTGGAGTACGCTCTGCACCCGTGGGCCTCATGAAAAATGTCGAGAAGACCCTAAGCCACACAATCGTGCTCTTTGGTGTTTCCAAACCTTTAGCCTTCTGCTTACGAGGCATTTTCAAAGGCAATGAAAAAGGCATGAATTTCTATGAGAGCCATAATGTGTTACACTTCTTTCATTCATATTTGCATTTAGTTATATCTTTTCATCATTACAATTTAATGGACGCTTACCTGTGTGCCTCTTCATGTTGACACAAACATATAGAGGTACTTTTCTTCTGTTTAAAGGTTGAGCACTCCTATTTTGGAAGTTTTTAGGTCACCTGATCACTGTCACATGGTCATTGTTAGCCTTGCCCCGTTTTTCTGGTATATGAAGTTCCAATGGTCAGCGCCAGTCAGTCCTTAACTCGTCCTGCAACGCTCTACAGAAAGTTCTTTCCGTTCATTGACAACCATTGTGTGAGATTGTGCTTGGGATTGGAATTGGACTCATTTAATGTAAGTTTGGCTCCATTCATTGGTTTGCACTTATTTTTGTTTAAGTGACTACGTGTATCATTTTTGGTGGGGCCCAGGTTGTTTACGGTTTTGTTTAGTTGAGTATATTTTAAATAGAGCTTCACATTTACCCTCAGTTTATTCATGTTGATGTCTTTAAAATGTGCCCACCAACTCAGATTAATGCCATCTTTTTTTCTTTTTCTTTCTTTTTCTCTGTATACTTTTAACATTCTCATCTTTTGAGAGAATCTTGTTTCTATCCATTCATTTAATAGCACGTTTGTCCATTAGTGCACAATTGCCTAGGATCAGGTACAGTGTTTTTACTGGTTTGTTTAAGCTTTACATTATATATTTTTCTATGGTTTGCAGTTAATTTTTATACAAGGAATCTCCTTACCATTCTGGCCTCTTGGCCATTAACCAATGGGGCCTTGTAAGTAAAAATCTGTTTATGTTATTATTAGTATCATTTTATTTACTATTTATTATTTATTATTTGCATGCTATTTGTTCTGTGTGTTCTGCCCGGCGTCCATTTTTACTTATTTATTATCTTATGTGCCATATTGTGTACTTATGTTATCTCTTATTTGTTATAGTGGTTATTGAAGATTTTCTCAGCATTGTTGTAATGCTTGTTTTTAACACTTGTTC